>OY284413.1:53500966-56000966 GCA_958301585.1 Merodon equestris
TACCATGGAGGAATCACACAAGATTTGACTTTTTAGGCTAGAACTGAAGTAGCACCAACTGTTTAACTCAAAATACAGTCAAGAAAGTGGCTCTGAAGCCGAGAAACGGGATCGACCATAAGCACTAATGTGAAATTACGTACAATTTTCAAATTTCTTGTACTTGCTAACTTTGCGACCTCGGGCAGCTATGTTACCATGGAGGAATCACACAAGATTTGACTTTTTAGGCTAGAACTGAAGTAGCACCAACTGTTTAACTCAAAATACTGTCAAGAAAGTGGCTCTGAAGCCGAGAAACGGGATCGACCATAAGCACTAATGTGAAATTACGTACAATTTTCAAATTTCTTGTACTTGCTAACTTTGCGACCTCGGGCAGCTATGTTACCATGGAGGAATCACACAAGATTTGACTTTTTAGGCTAGAACTGAAGTAGCACCAACTGTTTAACTCAAAATACAGTCACGAAAGTGGCTCTGAAGCCGAGAAACGGGATCGACCATAAGCACTAATGTGAAATTACGTACAATTTTCAAATTTCTTGTACTTGCTAACTTTGCGACCTCGGGCAGCTATGTTACCATGGAGGAATCACACAAGATTTGACTTTTTAGGCTAGAACTGAAGTAGCACCAACTGTTTAACTCAAAATACAGTCAAGAAAGTGGCTCTGAAGCCGAGAAACGGGATCGACCATAAGCACTAATGTGAAATTACGTACAATTTTCAAATTTCTGGTACTTGCTAACTTTGCGACCTCGGGCAGCTATGTTACCATGGAGGAATCACACAAGATTTGACTTTTTAGGCTAGAACTGAAGTAGCACCAACTGTTTAACTCAAAACACAGTCAAGAAAGTAGCTCTGAAGCCGAGAAACGGGATCGACCATAAGCACTACCGTGAAATTACATGCAATTTTCAAATTTCTTGTACTTGCTAACTTTGCGACCTCGGGCAGCTATGTTACCATGGAGGAATCACACAAGATTTGACTTTTTAGGGTAGAACTGAAGTAGCACCAACTGTTTAACTCAAAATACAGTCAAGAAAGTGGCTCTGAAGCCGAGAAACGGGATCGACCATAAGCACTACCGTGAAATTACATGCAATTTTCAAATTTCTTGTACTTGCTAACTTTGCGACCTCGGGCAGCTATGTTACCATGGAGGAACCGCACAAGATTTGACTTTATAGGCTAGAACTGAAGTTGGACCAACTGTTTAATTCAAAATACAGTCAAGAAAGTAGCTCTGAAGCCGAGAAACGGGATCGACCATAAGCACTAATGTGAAATTACGTACAATTTTCAAATTTCTTGTACTTGCTAACTTTGCGACCTCGGGCAGCTATGTTACCACGGAGGAATCACACAAGATTTGACTTTTTAGGCTAGAACTGAAGTAGCACCAACTGTTTAACTCAAAATACAGTCAAGAAAGTGGCTCTGAAGCCGAGAAACGGGATCGACCATAAGCACTAATGTGAAATTACGTACAATTTTCAAATTTCTTGTACTTGCTAACTTTGCGACCTCGGGCAGCTATGTTACCATGGAGGAATCACACAAGATTTGACTTTATAGGCTAGAACTGAAGCCGCGCCAACTGTTTAACTCAAAATACAGTCAAGAAAGTAGCTCTGAAGCCGAGAAACGGGATCGACCATAAGCACTACCGTGAAATTACATGCAATTTTCAAATTTCTTGTACTTGCTAACTTTGCGACCTCGGGCAGCTATGTTACCATGGAGGAATCACACAAGATTTTACTTTTTAGGCTAGAACTGAAGTAGCACCAACTGTTTAACTCAAAATACAGTGAAGAAAATGGCTCTGAATCCGAGAAACGGGATCGACCATAACCACTAATGTGAAATTACGTACAATTTTCAAATTTCTTGTACTTGCTAACTTTGCGACCTCGGGCAGCTATGTTACCATGGAGGAATCACACAAGATTTGACTTTTTAGGCTAGAACTGAAGTAGCACCAACTGTTTAACTCAAAATACAGTCAAGAAAGTGGCTCTGAAGCCGAGAAACGGGATCGACCATAAGCACTAATGTGAAATTACGTACAATTTTCAAATTTCTTGTACTTGCTAACTTTGCGACCTCGGGCAGCTATGTTACCATGGAGGAATCACACAAGATTTGAATTTTTAGGCTAGAACTAAAGTAGCACCAACTGTTTAACTCAAAATACAGTCAAGAAAGTGGCTCTGAAGCCGAGAAACGGGATCGAACATAAGCATTACCGTAAAATTACATACAATTTTCAATTTTTTTGTACTTGCTAACTTTGCGACCTCGGGCAGCTATGTTACCATAGAGGAACCACACAAGATTTGACTTTATAGGCTAGAACTGAAGTCGCGCCAACTGCTTAACTCAAAATACAGTCAAGAAAGTAGCTCTGAAGCCGAGAAACGGGTTCGAACATAAGCACTACCGTGAAATTACATACAATTTTCAAATTTTTTGTACTTGCTAACTTTGCGACCTCGGGCTACCATGGAGGAACCACACAAGATTTGACTTTATAGGCTAGAACTGAAGCCGCGCCAACTGCCTAACTCCAAATGCAGTCAAGAAAGTAGCTCTGAAGCCGAGAAACGGGATCGAACATAAGCATTACCGTGAAATTACATACAATTTTCAAATTTTTTGTACTTGCTAATTTTGCGACCTCGGGCAGCTATGTTACCATGGAGGAACCACACAAGATTTGACTTTATAGGCTAGAACTGAAGTCGCGCCAACTGCCTAACTCAAAATACAGTCAAGAAAGTAGCTCTGAAGCCGAGAAACGGGTTCGAACATAAGCACTACCGTGAAATTACATACAATTTTCAAATTTTTTGTACTTGCTAACTTTGCGACCTCGGGCAGCTATGTTACCATAGAGGAACCACACAAGATTTGACTTTATAGGCTAGAACTGAAGTCGCGCCAACTGCTTAACTCAAAATACAGTCAAGAAAGTGGCTCTGAAGCCGAGAAACGGGATCGACCATAAGCACTAATGTGAAATTACGTACAATTTTCAAATTTCTTGTACTTGCTAACTTTGCGACCTCGGGCAGCTATGTTACCATGGAGGAATCACACAAGATTTGACTTTTTAGGGTAGAACTGAAGTAGCACCAACTGTTTAACTCAAAATACAGTCAAGAAAGAAGCTCTAAAACCGAGAAACGGGATCAGCCATAAGCACTAATGTGAAATTGCGTACAATTTTCAAATTTCTTGTACTTGCTAAGTTTGCTACCTCGGGCAGCTATGTTACCATAGAGGAACCACACAAGATTTGACTTTATAGGCTAGAACTGAAGTCGCGCCAACTGCTTAACTCAAAATACAGTCAAGAAAGTAGCTCTGAAGCCGAGAAACGGGATCGAACATAAGCACTACCGTGAAATTACATGCAATTTTCAAATTTCTTGTACTTGCTAACTTTGCGACCTCGGGCAGCTATGTTACCATGGAGGAATCACACAAGATTTGACTTTTTAGGCTAGAACTGAAGTAGCACCAACTGTTTAACTCAAAATACAGTCAAGAAAGTGGCTCTGAAGCCGAGAAACGGGATCGAACATAAGCACTACCGTGAAATTACATACAATTTTCAAATTTTTTGTACTTGCTAACTTTGCGACCTCGGGCAGCTATGTTACCATGGAGGAACCACACAAGATTTGACTTTATAGCCTAGAACTGAAGTCGCGCCAACTGCTTAACTAAAAATACAGTCAAGAAAGTAGCTCTGAAGCCGAGAAACGGGATCGAACCTAAGCACTACCGTGAAATTACATACAATTTTCAAATTTTTTGTACTTGCTAACTTTGCGACCTCGGGCTACCATGGAGGAACCACACAAGATTTGACTTTATAGGCTAGAACTGAAGCCGCGCCAACTGCCTAACTCCAAATGCAGTCAAGAAAGTAGCTATGGAGCCGAGAAACGGGATCGAACATAAGCATTACCGTGAAATTACATACAATTTTCAAATTTTTTGTACTTGCTAATTTTGCGACCTCGGGCAGCTATGTTACCATGGAGGAACCACACAAGATTTGACTTTATAGGCTAGAACTGAAGTCGCGCCAACTGCCTAACAGTCAAGAAAGAAGCTCTAAAACCGAGAAACGGGATCAGCCATAAGCACTAATGTGAAATTGCGTACAATTTTCAAATTTCTTGTACTTGCTAAGTTTGCTACCTCGGGCAGCTATGTTACCATGGAGGAATCACACAAGATTTGACTTTTTAGGCTAGAACTGAAGTAGCACCAACTGTTTAACTCAAAATACAGTCAAGAAAGTGGCTCTGAAGCCGAGAAACGGGTTCGAACATAAGCACTACCGTGAAATTACATACAATTTTCAAATTTTTTGTACTTGCTAACTTTGCGACCTCGGGCTACCATGGAGGAACCACACGAGATTTGACTTTATAGGCTAGAACTGAAGTAGCACCAACTGTTTAACTCAAAATACAGTCAAGAAAGTGGCTCTGAAGCCGAGAAACGGGATCGACCATAAGCACTAATGTGAAATTACGTACAATTTTCAAATTTCTTGTACTTGCTAACTTTGCGACCTCGGGCAGCTATGTTACCATGGAGGAACCACACAAGATTTGACTTTATAGCCTAGAACTGAAGTCGCGCCAACTGCTTAACTAAAAATAGAGTCAAGAAAGTAGCTCTGAAGCCGAGAAACGGGATCGAACATAAGCACTACCGTGAAATTACATACAATTTTCAAATTTTTTGTACTTGCTAAATTTGCTACCTCGGGCAGCTATGTTACCATGGAGGAACCACACAAGATTTGACTTTATAGGCTAGAACTGAAGTCGCGCCAACTGCCTAACTCAAAATACAGTCAAGAAAGAAGCTCTAAAACCGAGAAACGGGATCAGCCATAAGCACTAATGTGAAATTGCGTACAATTTTCAAATTTCTTGTACTTGCTAAGTTTGCTACCTCGGGCAGCTATGGTACCATAGAGGAACCACACAAGATTTGACTTTATAGGCTAGAACTGAAGTCGCGCCAACTGCTTAACTCAAAATACAGTCAAGAAAGTAGCTCTGAAGCCGAGAAACGTAATCGAACATAAGCACTACCGTGAAATTACATACAATTTTCAAATTTTTTGTACTTGCTAACTTTGCGACCTCGGGCAGCTATGTTACCATGGAGGAACCACACAAGATTTGACTTTATAGGCTAGAACTGAAGTCGCGCCAACTGCTTAACTCAAAATACAGTCAACAAAGTAGCTCTGAAGCCGAGAAACGGGATCGAACATAAGCATTACCGTAAAATTACATACAATTTTCAAATTTTTTGTACTTGCTAACTTTGCGACCTCGGGCTACCATGGAGGAACCACACAAGATTTGACTTTATAGGCTAGAACTGAAGCCGCGCCAACTGCCTAACTCCAAATGCAGTCAAGAAAGTAGCTCTGAAGCCGAGAAACGGGATCGAACATAAGCATTACCGTGAAATTACATACAATTTTCAAATTTTTTGTACTTGCTAATTTTGCGACCTCGGGCAGCTATGTTACCATGGAGGAACCACACAAGATTTGACTTTATAGGCTAGAACTGAAGTCGCGCCAACTGCTTAACTCAAAATACAGTCAAGAAAGTAGCTCTGAAGCCGAGAAACGGGATCGAATATAAGCACTACCGTGAAATTACATACAATTTTCAAATTTTTTGTACTTGCTAATTTTGCGACCTGGGGCAGCTATGTTACCATGGAGGAACCACACAAGATTTGACTTTATAGGCTAGAACTGAAGTCGCGCCAACTGCCTAACTCAAAATACAGTCAAGACGGTGGCTCTGAAGCCGAGAAACGGGATCAACCATAAGCACTAATGTGAAATTGCGTACAATTTTCAAATTTCTTGTACTTGCTAACTTTGCGACCTAGGGCAGCTATGTTACCATAGAGGAACCACACAAGATTTGACTTTATAGGCTAGAACTGAAGTCGCGCCAACTGCCTAACTCAAAATACAGTCAAGAAAGTAGCTCTGAAGCCGAGAAACGGGATCGAACATAAGCATTACCGTGAAATTACATACAATTTTCAAATTTTTTGTACTTGCTATGTTTGCGACCTCGGGCAGCTATGTTACCATGGAGGAACCACACAAGATTTGACTTTATAGGCTAGAACTGAAGTCGCGCCAACTGCCTAACTCAAAATACAGTCAAGACGGTGGCTCTGAAGCCGAGAAATGGGATCAACCATAAGCACTAATGTGAAATTGCGTACAATTTTCAAATTTTTTGTACTTGCTAAATTTGCGACCTCGGGCAGCTATGTTACCATGGAGGAACCACACAAGATTTGACTTTATAGCCTAGAACTGAAGTCGCGCCAACTGCTTAACTAAAAATACAGTCAAGAAAGTAGCTCTGAAGCCGAGAAACGGGATCGAACATAAGCACTACCGTGAAATTACATACAATTTTCAAATTTTTTGTACTTGCTAACTTTGCGACCTCGGGCAGCTATGTTACCATGGAGGAACCACACAAGATTTGACTTTATAGCCTAGAACTGAAGTCGCGCCAACTGCTTAACTAAAAATACAGTCAAGAAAGTAGCTCTGAAGCCGAGAAACGGGATCGAACATAAGCACTACCGTGAAATTACATACAATTTTCAAATTTTTTGTACTTGCTAACTTTGCGACCTCGGGCTACCATGGAGGAACCACACAAGATTTGACTTTATAGGCTAGAACTGAAGCCGCGCCAACTGCCTAACTCCAAATGCAGTCAAGAAAGTAGCTATGAAGCCGAGAAACGGGATCGAACATAAGCATTACCGTGAAATTACATACAATTTTCAAATTTTTTGTACTTGCTAATTTTGCGACCTCGGGCAGCTATGTTACCATGGAGGAACCACACAAGATTTGACTTTATAGGCTAGAACTGAAGTCGCGCCAACTGCCTAACTCAAAATACAGTCAAGAAAGAAGCTCTAAAACCGAGAAACGGGATCAGCCATAAGCACTAATGTGAAATTGCGTACAATTTTCAAATTTCTTGTACTTGCTAAGTTTGCTACCTCGGGCAGCTATGTTACCATGGAGGAATCACACAAGATTTGACTTTTTAGGCTAGAACTGAAGTAGCACCAACTGTTTAACTCAAAATACAGTCAAGAAAGTGGCTCTGAAGCCGAGAAACGGGTTCGAACATAAGCACTACCGTGAAATTACATACAATTTTCAAATTTTTTGTACTTGCTAACTTTGCGACCTCGGGCTACCATGGAGGAACCACACAAGATTTGACTTTATAGGCTAGAACTGAAGCCGCGCCAACTGCCTAACTCAAAATACAGTCAAGAAAGTAGCTCTGAAGCCGAGAAACGGGATCGAACATAAGCACTACCGTGGAATTACATGCAATTTTCAAATTTCTTGTACTTGCTAACTTTGCGACCTCGGGCAGCTATGTTACCATGGAGGAATCACACAAGATTTGACTTTTTAGGCTAGAACTGAAGTAGCACCAACTGTTTAACTCAAAATACAGTCAAGAAAGTGGCTCTGAAGCCGAGAAACGGGATCGACCATAAGCACTAATGTGAAATTACGTACAATTTTCAAATTTCTTGTACTTGCTAACTTTGCGACCTCGGGCAGCTATGTTACCATGGAGGAACCACACAAGATTTGACTTTATAGCCTAGAACTGAAGTCGCGCCAACTGCTTAACTAAAAATACAGTCAAGAAAGTAGCTCTGAAGCCGAGAAACGGGATCGAACATAAGCACTACCGTGAAATTACATACAATTTTCAAATTTTTTGTACTTGCTAAATTTGCTACCTCGGGCAGCTATGTTACCATGGAGGAACCACACAAGATTTGACTTTATAGGCTAGAACTGAAGTCGCGCCAACTGCCTAACTCAAAATACAGTCAAGAAAGAAGCTCTAAAACCGAGAAACGGGATCAGCCATAAGCACTAATGTGAAATTGCGTACAATTTTCAAATTTCTTGTACTTGCTAAGTTTGCTACCTCGGGCAGCTATGTTACCATAGAGGAACCACACAGGATTTGACTTTATAGGCTAGAACTGAAGTCGCGCCAACTGCTTAACTCAAAATACAGTCAAGAAAGTAGCGCTGAAGCCGAGAAACGGGATCGAACATAAGCACTACCGTGAAATTACATACAATTTTCAAATTTTTTGTACTTGCTAACTTTGCGACCTCGGGCAGCTATGTTACCATGGAGGAACCACACAAGATTTGACTTAATAGGCTAGAACTGAAGTCGCGCCAACTGCTTAACTCAAAATACAGTCAACAAAGAAGCTCTGAAGCCGAGAAACGGGATCGAACATAAGCATTACCGTAAAATTACATACAATTTTCAAATTTTTTGTACTTGCTAACTTTGCGACCTCGGGCTACCATGGAGGAACCACACAAGATTTGACTTTATAGGCTAGAACTGAAGCCGCGCCAACTGCCTAACTCCAAATGCAGTCAAGAAAGTAGCTCTGAAGCCGAGAAACGGGATCGAACATAAGCATTACCGTGAAATTACATACAATTTTCAAATTTTTTGTACTTGCTAATTTTGCGACCTCGGGCAGCTATGTTACCATGGAGGAACCACACAAGATTTGACTTTATAGGCTAGAACTGAAGTCGCGCCAACTGCTTAACTCAAAATACAGTCAAGAAAGTAGCTCTGAAGCCGAGAAACGGGATCGAATATAAGCACTACCGTGAAATTACATACAATTTTCAAATTTTTTGTACTTGCTAATTTTGCGACCTGGGGCAGCTATGTTACCATGGAGGAACCACACAAGATTTGACTTTATAGGCTAGAACTGAAGTCGCGCCAACTGCCTAACTCAAAATACAGTCAAGACGGTGGCTCTGAAGCCGAGAAACGGGATCAACCATAAGCACTAATGTGAAATTGCGTACAATTTTCAAATTTCTTGTACTTGCTAACTTTGCGACCTCGGGCAGCTATGTTACCATAGAGGAACCACACAAGATTTGACTTTATAGGCTAGAACTGAAGTCGCGCCAACTGCCTAACTCAAAATACAGTCAAGAAAGTAGCTCTGAAGCCGAGAAACGGGATCGAACATAAGCATTACCGTGAAATTACATACAATTTTCAAATTTTTTGTACTTGCTATGTTTGCGACCTCGGGCAGCTATGTTACCATGGAGGAACCACACAAGATTTGACTTTATAGGCTAGAACTGAAGTCGCGCCAACTGCCTAACTCAAAATACAGTCAAGACGGTGGCTCTGAAGCCGAGAAACGGGATCAACCATAAGCACTAATGTGAAATTGCGTACAATTTTCAAATTTTTTGTACTTGCTAAATTTGCGACCTCGGGCAGCTATGTTACCATGGAGGAACCACACAAGATTTGACTTTATAGGCTAGAACTGAAGTCGCGCCAACTGCCTAACTCAAAATACAGTCAAGAAAGTAGCTCTGAAGCCGAGAAACGGGATTGAACATAAGCATTACCGTGAAATTACATACAATTTTCAAATTTTTTGTACTTGCTATGTTTGCGACCTCGGGCTACCATGGAGGAACCACACAAGATTTGACTTTATAGGCTAGAACTGAAGCCGCGCCAACTGCCTAACTCAAAATACAGTCAAGAAAGTAGCTCTGAAGCCGAGAAACGGGATCGAACATAAGCACTACCGTGGAATTACATGCAATTTTCAAATTTCTTGTACTTGCTAACTTTGCGACCTCGGGCAGCTATGTTACCATGGAGGAATCACACAAGATTTGACTTTTTAGGCTAGAACTGAAGTAGCACCAACTGTTTAACTCAAAATACAGTCAAGAAAGTGGCTCTGAAGCCGAGAAACGGGATCGACCATAAGCACTAATGTGAAATTACGTACAATTTTCAAATTTCTTGTACTTGCTAACTTTGCGACCTCGGGCAGCTATGTTACCATGGAGGAACCACACAAGATTTGACTTTATAGCCTAGAACTGAAGTCGCGCCAACTGCTTAACTAAAAATACAGTCAAGAAAGTAGCTCTGAAGCCGAGAAACGGGATCGAACATAAGCACTACCGTGAAATTACATACAATTTTCAAATTTTTTGTACTTGCTAAATTTGCTACCTCGGGCAGCTATGTTACCATGGAGGAACCACACAAGATTTGACTTTATAGGCTAGAACTGAAGTCGCGCCAACTGCCTAACTCAAAATACAGTCAAGAAAGAAGCTCTAAAACCGAGAAACGGGATCAGCCATAAGCACTAATGTGAAATTGCGTACAATTTTCAAATTTCTTGTACTTGCTAAGTTTGCTACCTCGGGCAGCTATGTTACCATAGAGGAACCACACAAGATTTGACTTTATAGGCTAGAACTGAAGTCGCGCCAACTGCTTAACTCAAAATACAGTCAAGAAAGTAGCTCTGAAGCCGAGAAACGGGATCGAACATAAGCACTACCGTGAAATTACATACAATTTTCAAATTTTTTGTACTTGCTAACTTTGCGACCTCGGGCAGCTATGTTACCATGGAGGAACCACACAAGATTTGACTTTATAGGCTAGAACTGAAGTCGCGCCAACTGCTTAACTCAAAATACAGTCAACAAAGTAGCTCTGAAGCCGAGAAACGGGATCGAACATAAGCATTACCGTAAAATTACATACAATTTTCAAATTTTTTGTACTTGCTAACTTTGCGACCTCGGGCTACCATGGAGGAACCACACAAGATTTGACTTTATAGGCTAGAACTGAAGCCGCGCCAACTGCCTAACTCCAAATG
This sequence comes from Merodon equestris, assembly GCA_958301585.1. Taxonomy (NCBI): domain Eukaryota; kingdom Metazoa; phylum Arthropoda; class Insecta; order Diptera; family Syrphidae; genus Merodon; species Merodon equestris. The sequence goes on from OY284413.1 coordinate 53,511,825, forward strand.
CAGTCAAGAAAGTAGCTCTGAAGCCGAGAAACGGGATCGAACATAAGCATTACCGTGAAATTACATACAATTTTCAAATTTTTTGTACTTGCTAATTTTGCGACCTCGGGCAGCTATGTTACCATGGAGGAACCACACAAGATTTGACTTTATAGGCTAGAACTGAAGTCGCGCCAACTGCTTAACTCAAAATACAGTCAAGAAAGTAGCTCTGAAGCCGAGAAACGGGATCGAATATAAGCACTACCGTGAAATTACATACAATTTTCAAATTTTTTGTACTTGCTAACTTTGCGACCTCGGGCTACCATGGAGGAACCACACAAGATTTGACTTTATAGGCTAGAACTGAAGCCGCACCAACTGCCTAACTCCAAATGCAGTCAAGAAAGTAGCTCTGAAGCCGAGAAACGGGATCGAACATAAGCATTACCGTGAAATTACATACAATTTTCAAATTTTTTGTACTTGCTAATTTTGCGACCTGGGGCAGCTATGTTACCATGGAGGAACCACACAAGATTTGACTTTATAGGCTAGAACTGAAGTCGCGCCAACTGCCTAACTCAAAATACAGTCAAGACGGTGGCTCTGAAGCCGAGAAACGGGATCAACCATAAGCACTAATGTGAAATTGCGTACAATTTTCAAATTTCTTGTACTTGCTAACTTTGCGACCTAGGGCAGCTATGTTACCATAGAGGAACCACACAAGATTTGACTTTATAGCCTAGAACTGAAGTCGCGCCAACTGCTTAACTAAAAATACAGTCAAGAAAGTAGCTCTGAAGCCGAGAAACGGGATCGAACATAAGCACTACCGTGAAATTACATACAATTTTCAAATTTTTTGTACTTGCTAAATTTGCTACCTCGGGCAGCTATGTTACCATGGAGGAACCACACAAGATTTGACTTTATAGGCTAGAACTGAAGTCGCGCCAACTGCCTAACTCAAAATACAGTCAAGAAAGAAGCTCTAAAACCGAGAAACGGGATCAGCCATAAGCACTAATGTGAAATTGCGTACAATTTTCAAATTTCTTGTACTTGCTAAGTTTGCTACCTCGGGCAGCTATGTTACCATAGAGGAACCACACAAGATTTGACTTTATAGGCTAGAACTGAAGTCGCGCCAACTGCTTAACTCAAAATACAGTCAAGAAAGTAGCTCTGAAGCCGAGAAACGGGATCGAACATAAGCACTACCGTGAAATTACATACAATTTTCAAATTTTTTGTACTTGCTAACTTTGCGACCTCGGGCAGCTATGTTACCATGGAGGAACCACACAAGATTTGACTTTATAGGCTAGAACTGAAGTCGCGCCAACTGCTTAACTCAAAATACAGTCAACAAAGTAGCTCTGAAGCCGAGAAACGGGATCGAACATAAGCATTACCGTAAAATTACATACAATTTTCAAATTTTTTGTACTTGCTAACTTTGCGACCTCGGGCTACCATGGAGGAACCACACAAGATTTGACTTTATAGGCTAGAACTGAAGCCGCGCCAACTGCCTAACTCCAAATGCAGTCAAGAAAGTAGCTCTGAAGCCGAGAAACGGGATCGAACATAAGCATTACCGTGAAATTACATACAATTTTCAAATTTTTTGTACTTGCTAATTTTGCGACCTCGGGCAGCTATGTTACCATGGAGGAACCACACAAGATTTGACTTTATAGGCTAGAACTGAAGTCGCGCCAACTGCTTAACTCAAAATACAGTCAAGAAAGTAGCTCTGAAGCCGAGAAACGGGATCGAATATAAGCACTACCGTGAAATTACATACAATTTTCAAATTTTTTGTACTTGCTAACTTTGCGACCTCGGGCTACCATGGAGGAACCACACAAGATTTGACTTTATAGGCTAGAACTGAAGCCGCACCAACTGCCTAACTCCAAATGCAGTCAAGAAAGTAGCTCTGAAGCCGAGAAACGGGATCGAACATAAGCATTACCGTGAAATTACATACAATTTTCAAATTTTTTGTACTTGCTAATTTTGCGACCTGGGGCAGCTATGTTACCATGGAGGAACCACACAAGATTTGACTTTATAGGCTAGAACTGAAGTCGCGCCAACTGCCTAACTCAAAATACAGTCAAGACGGTGGCTCTGAAGCCGAGAAACGGGATCAACCATAAGCACTAATGTGAAATTGCGTACAATTTTCAAATTTCTTGTACTTGCTAACTTTGCGACCTAGGGCAGCTATGTTACCATAGAGGAACCACACAGGATTTGACTTTATAGGCTAGAACTGAAGTCGCGCCAACTGCCTAACTCAAAATACAGTCAAGAAAGTAGCTCTGAAGCCGAGAAACGGGATCGAACATAAGCATTACCGTGAAATTACATACAATTTTCAAATTTTTTGTACTTGCTATGTTTGCGACCTCGGGCAGCTATGTTACCATGGAGGAACCACACAAGATTTGACTTTATAGGCTAGAACTGAAGTCGCGCCAACTGCCTAACTCAAAATACAGTCAAGACGGTGGCTCTGAAGCCGAGAAACGGGATCAACCATAAGCACTAATGTGAAATTGCGTACAATTTTCAAATTTTTTGTACTTGCTAAATTTGCGACCTCGGGCAGCTATGTTACCATGGAGGAACCACACAAGATTTGACTTTATAGGCTAGAACTGAAGTCGCGCCAACTGCCTAACTCAAAATACAGTCAAGAAAGTAGCTCTGAAGCCGAGAAACGGGATCGAACATAAGCATTACCGTGAAATTACATACAATTTTCAAATTTTTTGTACTTGCTATGTTTGCGACCTCGGGCAGCTATGTTACCATGGAGGAACCACACAAGATTTGACTTTATAGGCTAGAACTGAAGTCGCGCCAACCGCTTAACTCAAAATACAGTCAAGAAAGTAGCTCTGAAGCCAAGAAACGGGATCGAACATAAGCACTACCGTGAAATTGCATACAATTTTCAAATTTTTTGTACTTGCTAACTTTGCGACCTCGGGCAGCTATGTTACCATGAAGGAACCACACAAGATTTGACTTTATCGGCTAGAACTGAAGTCGCGTCAACTGCCTAACTCAAAATACAGTCAAGAAAGTAGCTCTGAAGCCGAGAAACGGGATCAACCATAAGCACTAATGTGAAATTGCGTACAATTTTCAAATTTTTTGTACTTCCTAACTTTGCGACCTCGGGCAGCTATGATACCATGGAGGAACCACAAAAGATTTGACTTTATAGGCTAGAACTGAAGTCGCGCCAACTGCTTAACTCAAAATACAGTCAAGAAAGTAGCTCTGAAGCCGAGAAACGGGATCGAACATAAGCACTACCGTGAAATTACATACAATTTTAAATTTTTTTGTACTTGCTAACTTTGCGACTTCGGGCAGCTATGTTACCATGGAGGAACCACACAAGATTTGACTTTATAGGCTACAACTGAAGTCGCGCCAACTGCTTAACTCAAAATACAGTCAAGAAAGTAGCTCTGAAGCCGAGAAACGGGATCGAACATAAGCACTACCGTGAAATTACATACAATTTTCAAATTTTTTGTACTTGCTAACTTTGCGACCTCGGGCAGCTATGTTACCATGGAGGAACCACACAAGATTTGATTTTATAAGCTAGAACTGAAGTCGCGCCAACTGCCTAACTCAAAATACAGTCAAGAAAATAGCTCTGAAGCCGAGAAACGGGATCGACCATAAGCACTAATGTGAAATTACGTACAATTTTCAAATTTCTTGTACTTGCTAACTTTGCGACCTCGGGCAGCTATGTTACCATGGAGGAACCACACAAGATTTGACTTTATAGGCTAGAACTGAAGTCGCGCCAACTGCTTAGCTCAAAATACAGTCAAGAAAGTAGCTCTGAAGCCGAGAAACGGGATCAACCATAAGCACTAATGTGAAATTGCGTACAATTTTCAAATTTCTTGTACTTGCTAACTTTGCGACCTCGGGCAGCTATGTTACCATAGAGGAACCACACAAGATTTGACTTTATAGGCTAGAACTGAAGTCGCGCCAACTGCTTAACTCAAAATACAGTCAAGAAAGTAGCTCTGAAGCCGAGAAACGGGATCGACCATAAGCACTAATGTGAAATTACGTACAATTTTCAAATTTCTTGTACTTGCTAACTTTGCGACCTCGGGCAGCTATGTTACCATAGAGGAACCACACACAATTTGACTTTATAGGCTAGAACTGAAGTCGCGTCAACTGCCTAACTCAAAACACAGTCAAGAAAGTAGCTCTGAAGCCGAGAAACGGGATCGACCATAAGCACTAATGTGAAATTACGTACAATTTTCAAATTTCTTGTACTTGCTAACTTTGCGACCTCGGGCAGCTATGTTACCATAGAGGAACCACACAAGATTTGACTTTATAGGCTAGAACTGAAGTCGCGCCAACTGCTTAACTCAAAATACAGTCAAGAAAGTAGCTCTGAAGCCGAGAAACGGGTTCGAACATAAGCACTACCGTGAAATTACATACAATTTTCAAATTTTTTGTACTTGCTAACTTTGCGACCTCGGGCTACCATGGAGGAACCACACAAGATTTGACTTTATAGGCTAGAACTGAAGCCGCACCAACTGCCTAACTCCAAATGCAGTCAAGAAAGTAGCTCCGAAGCCGAGAAACGGGATCGAACATAAGCATTACCGTGAAATTACATACAATTTTCAAATTTTTTGTACTTGCTAATTTTGCGACCTCGGGCAGCTATGTTACCATGGAGGAACCACACAAGATTTGACTTTATAGGCTAGAACTGAAGTCGCGCCAACTGCTTAACTCAAAATACAGTCAAGAAAGTAGCTCTGAAGCCGAGAAACGGGATCGAATATAAGCACTACCGTGAAATTACATACAATTTTCAAATTTTTTGTACTTGCTAACTTTGCGACCTGGGGCAGCTATGTTACCATGGAGGAACCACACAAGATTTGACTTTATAGGCTAGAACTGAAGTCGCGCCAACTGCCTAACTCAAAATACAGTCAAGACGGTAGCTCTGAAGCCGAGAAACGGGATCGACCATAAGCACTAATGTGAAATTACGTACAATTTTCAAATTTCTTGTACTTGCTAACTTTGCGACCTCGGGCAGCTATGTTACCATAGAGGAACCACACAAAATTTGACTTTATAGGCTAGAACTGAAGTCGCGTCAACTGCCTAACTCAAAACACAGTCAAGAAAGTAGCTCTGAAGCCGAGAAACGGGATCGACCATAAGCACTAATGTGAAATTACGTACAATTTTCAAATTTCTTGTACTTGCTAACTTTGCGACCTCGGGCAGCTATGTTACCATAGAGGAACCACACAAGATTTGACTTTATAGGCTAGAACTGAAGTCGCGCCAACTGCTTAACTCAAAATACAGTCAAGAAAGTAGCTCTGAAGCCGAGAAACGGGTTCGAACATAAGCACTACCGTGAAATTACATACAATTTTCAAATTTCTTGTACTTGCTAACTTTACGACCTCGGGCAGCTATGTTACCATGGAGGAATCATACAAGATTTGACTTTTTAGGCTAGAACTGAAGTAGCGCCAACTGTTTAATTCAAAATACAGTCAAGAAAGTAGCTCTGAAGCCGAGAAACGGGATCGACCGTAAGCACTACCGTGAAATTACATGCAATTTCCAAATTTCTTGTACTTGCTAACTTTGCGACCTCGGGCAGCTATGTTACCATTGAGGAATCACACAAGATTTGACTTTATAGGCTAGAACTGAACTCGCGCCAACTGCTTAACTCAAAATACAGTCAAGAAAGTAGCTCTGAAGCCGAGAAACGGGATCGAACTTAAGCACTACCGTGAAATTACATACAATTTTCAATTTTTTTGTACTTGCTAATTTTGCGACCTCGGGCAGCTATGTTACCATGGAGGAACCACACAAGATTTGACTTTATAGGCTAGAACTGAAGTCGCGCCAACTGCTTAGCTCAAAATACAGTCAAGAAAGTAGCTCTGAAGCCGAGAAACGGGATCAACCATAAGCACTAATGTGAAATTGCGTACAATTTTCAAATTTCTTGTACTTGCTAACTTTGCGACCTCGGGCAGCTATGTTACCATAGAGGAACCACACAAGATTTGACTTTATAGGCTAGAACTGAAGTCGCGCCAACTGCTTAACTCAAAATACAGTCAAGAAAGTAGCTCTGAAGCCGAGGAACGGGATCGACCATAAGCACTAATGTGAAATTACGTACAATTTTCAAATTTCTTGTACTTGCTAACTTTGCGACCTCGGGCAGCTATGTTACCATAGAGGAACCACACAAAATTTGACTTTATAGGCTAGAACTGAAGTCGCGTCAACTGCCTAACTCAAAACACAGTCAAGAAAGTAGCTCTGAAGCCGAGAAACGGGATCGAACATAAGCACTACCGTGAAATTACATACAATTTTCAAATTTTTTGTAATTGCTAACTTTGCGACTTCGGGCAGCTATGTTACCATGGAGGAACCACACAGGATTTGACTTTATAGGCAAGAACTGAAGTCGCACCAACCGCCTAACTCAAAATACAGTCTAGAAAGTAGCTCTGAAGCCGAGAAACGGGATCAACCATAAGCACTAATGTGAAATTGCGTACAATTTTCAAATTTCTTGTACTTGCTAACTTTCCGACCTCGGGCAGCTATGTTACCATAGAGGAACCACACAGGATTTGACTTTATAGGCTAGAACTGAAGTCGCGCCAACTGCTTAACTCAAAATACAGTCAAGAAAGAAGCTCTGAAGCCGAGAAACGGGATCGAACATAAGCAATACCGTGCAATTACATACAATTTTCAAATTTTTTGTACTTGCTAACTTTGCGACCTCGGGCAGCTATGTTACCATGGAGGAACCACACAAGATTTGACTTTATAGGCTAGAACTGAAGTCGCGCCAACTGCATAACTCGAAATACAGTCAAGAAAGTAGCTCTGAAGCCGAGAAACGGGATCGAACATAAGCACTACCGTGAAATTACATACAATTTTCAATTTTTTTGTACTTGCTAATTTTGCGACCTCGGGCAGCTATGTTACCATGGAGGAACCACACAAGATTTGACTTTATAGGCTAGAACTGAAGTCGCGCCAACTGCTTAGCTCAAAATACAGTCAAGAGAGTAGCTCTGAAGCCGAGAAACGGGATCGAACATAAGCACTACCGTGAAATTACATACAATTTTCAAATTTTTTGTACTTGCTAACTTTGCGACCTCGGGCAGCTATGTTACCATGGAGGAACCACACAAGATTTGATTTTATAGGCTAGAACTGAAGTCGCGCCAACTGCCTAACTCAAAATACAGTCAAGAAAGTAGTTCTGAAGCCGAGAAACGGGATCGACCATAAGCACTAATGTGAAATTACGTACAATTTTCAAATTTCTTGTACTTGCTAACTTTGCGACCTCGGGCAGCTATGTTACCATGGAGGAACCACACAAGATTTGACTTTATAGGCTAGAACTGAAGTCGCGCCAACTGCTTAGCTCAAAATACAGTCAAGAAAGTAGCTCTGAAGCCGAGAAACGGGATCGACCATAAGCACTAATGTGAAATTACATACAATTTTCAAATTTTTTGTACTTGCTAATTTTGCGACCTCGGGCAGCTATGTTACCATGGAGGAACCACACAAGATTTGACTTTATAGGCTAGAACTGAAGTCGCGCCAACTGCTTAGCTCAAAATACAGTCAAGAGAGTAGCTCTGAAGCCGAGAAACGGGATCGAACATAAGCACTACCGTGAAATTACATACAATTTTCAAATTTTTTGTACTTGCTAACTTTGCGACCTCGGGCAGCTATGTTACCATGGAGGAACCACACAAGATTTGATTTTATAGGCTAGAACTGAAGTCGCGCCAACTGCCTAACTCAAAATACAGTCAAGAAAGTAGTTCTGAAGCCGAGAAACGGGATCGACCATAAGCACTAATGTGAAATTACGTACAATTTTCAAATTTCTTGTACTTGCTAACTTTGCGACCTCGGGCAGCTATGTTACCATGGAGGAACCACACAAGATTTGACTTTATAGGCTAGAACTGAAGTCGCGCCAACTGCTTAGCTCAAAATACAGTCAAGAAAGTAGCTCTGAAGCCGAGAAACGGGATCGAACATAAGCACTACCGTGAAATTACATACAATTTTCAAATTTTTTGTACTTGCTAACTTTGCGACCTCGGGCAGCTATGTTACCATGGAGGAACCACACAAGATTTGATTTTATAGGCTAGAACTGAAGTCGCGCCAACTGCCTAACTCAAAATACAGTCAAGAAAGTAGTTCTGAAGCCGAGAAACGGGATCGACCATAAGCACTAATGTGAAATTACGTACAATTTTCAAATTTCTTGTACTTGCTAACTTTGCGACCTCGGGCAGCTATGTTACCATGGAGGAACCACACAAGATTTGACTTTATAGCCTAGAACTGAAGTCGCGCCAACTGCTTAACTAAAAATACAGTCAAGAAAGTAGCTCTGAAGCCGAGAAACGGGATCGAACATAAGCATTACCGTGAAATTACATACAATTTTCAAATTTTTTGTACTTGCTAATTTTGCGACCTCGGGCAGCTATGTTACCATGGAGGAACCACACAAGATTTGACTTTATAGGCTAGAACTGAAGTCGCGCCAACTGCTTAACTCAAAATACAGTCAAGAAAGTAGCTCTGAAGCCGAGAAACGGGATCGAATATAAGCACTACCGTGAAATTACATACAATTTTCAAATTTTTTGTACTTGCTAATTTTGCGACCTGGGGCAGCTATGTTACCATGGAGGAACCACACAAGATTTGACTTTATAGGCTAGAACTGAAGTCGCGCCAACTGCCTAACTCAAAATACAGTCAAGACGGTGGCTCTGAAGCCGAGAAACGGGATCAACCATAAGCACTAATGTGAAATTGCGTACAATTTTCAAATTTCTTGTACTTGCTAACTTTGCGACCTCGGGCAGCTATGTTACCATAGAGGAACCACACAAGATTTGACTTTATAGGCTAGAACTGAAGTCGCGCCAACTGCCTAACTCAAAATACAGTCAAGAAAGTAGCTCTGAAGCCGAGAAACGGGATCGAACATAAGCATTACCGTGAAATTACATACAATTTTCAAATTTTTTGTACTTGCTATGTTTGCGACCTCGGGCAGCTATGTTACCATGGAGGAACCACACAAGATTTGACTTTATAGGCTAGAACTGAAGTCGCGCCAACTGCCTAACTCAAAATACAGTCAAGACGGTGGCTCTGAAGCCGAGAAACGGGATCAACCATAAGCACTAATGTGAAATTGCGTACAATTTTCAAATTTTTTGTACTTGCTAAATTTGCGACCTCGGGCAGCTATGTTACCATGGAGGAACCACACAAGATTTGACTTTATAGGCTAGAACTGAAGTCGCGCCAACTGCCTAACTCAAAATACAGTCAAGAAAGTAGCTCTGAAGCCGAGAAACGGGATTGAACATAAGCATTACCGTGAAATTACATACAATTTTCAAATTTTTTGTACTTGCTATGTTTGCGACCTCGGGCTACCATGGAGGAACCACACAAGATTTGACTTTATAGGCTAGAACTGAAGCCGCGCCAACTGCCTAACTCAAAATACAGTCAAGAAAGTAGCTCTGAAGCCGAGAAACGGGATCGAACATAAGCACTACCGTGGAATTACATGCAATTTTCAAATTTCTTGTACTTGCTAACTTTGCGACCTCGGGCAGCTATGTTACCATGGAGGAATCACACAAGATTTGACTTTTTAGGCTAGAACTGAAGTAGCACCAACTGTTTAACTCAAAATACAGTCAAGAAAGTGGCTCTGAAGCCGAGAAACGGGATCGACCATAAGCACTAATGTGAAATTACGTACAATTTTCAAATTTCTTGTACTTGCTAACTTTGCGACCTCGGGCAGCTATGTTACCATGGAGGAACCACACAAGATTTGACTTTATAGCCTAGAACTGAAGTCGCGCCAACTGCTTAACTAAAAATACAGTCAAGAAAGTAGCTCTGAAGCCGAGAAACGGGATCGAACATAAGCACTACCGTGAAATTACATACAATTTTCAAATTTTTTGTACTTGCTAAATTTGCTACCTCGGGCAGCTATGTTACCATGGAGGAACCACACAAGATTTGACTTTATAGGCTAGAACTGAAGTCGCGCCAACTGCCTAACTCAAAATACAGTCAAGAAAGAAGCTCTAAAACCGAGAAACGGGATCAGCCATAAGCACTAATGTGAAATTGCGTACAATTTTCAAATTTCTTGTACTTGCTAAGTTTGCTACCTCGGGCAGCTATGTTACCATAGAGGAACCACACAAGATTTGACTTTATAGGCTAGAACTGAAGTCGCGCCAACTGCTTAACTCAAAATACAGTCAAGAAAGTAGCTCTGAAGCCGAGAAACGGGATCGAACATAAGCACTACCGTGAAATTACATACAATTTTCAAATTTTTTGTACTTGCTAACTTTGCGACCTCGGGCAGCTATGTTACCATGGAGGAACCACACAAGATTTGACTTTATAGGCTAGAACTGAAGTCGCGCCAACTGCTTAACTCAAAATACAGTCAACAAAGTAGCTCTGAAGCCGAGAAACGGGATCGAACATAAGCATTACCGTAAAATTACATACAATTTTCAAATTTTTTGTACTTGCTAACTTTGCGACCTCGGGCTACCATGGAGGAACCACACAAGATTTGACTTTATAGGCTAGAACTGAAGCCGCGCCAACTGCCTAACTCCAAATGCAGTCAAGAAAGTAGCTCTGAAGCCGAGAAACGGGATCGAACATAAGCATTACCGTGAAATTACATACAATTTTCAAATTTTTTGTACTTGCTAATTTTGCGACCTCGGGCAGCTATGTTACCATGGAGGAACCACACAAGATTTGACTTTATAGGCTAGAACTGAAGTCGCGCCAACTGCTTAACTCAAAATACAGTCAAGAAAGTAGCTCTGAAGCCGAGAAACGGGATCGAATATAAGCACTACCGTGAAATTACATACAATTTTCAAATTTTTTGTACTTGCTAACTTTGCGACCTCGGGCTACCATGGAGGAACCACACAAGATTTGACTTTATAGGCTAGAACTGAAGCCGCACCAACTGCCTAACTCCAAATGCAGTCAAGAAAGTAGCTCTGAAGCCGAGAAACGGGATCGAACATAAGCATTACCGTGAAATTACATACAATTTTCAAATTTTTTGTACTTGCTAATTTTGCGACCTGGGGCAGCTATGTTACCATGGAGGAACCACACAAGATTTGACTTTATAGGCTAGAACTGAAGTCGCGCCAACTGCCTAACTCAAAATACAGTCAAGACGGTGGCTCTGAAGCCGAGAAACGGGATCAACCATAAGCACTAATGTGAAATTGCGTACAATTTTCAAATTTCTTGTACTTGCTAACTTTGCGACCTAGGGCAGCTATGTTACCATAGAGGAACCACACAAGATTTGACTTTATAGCCTAGAACTGAAGTCGCGCCAACTGCTTAACTAAAAATACAGTCAAGAAAGTAGCTCTGAAGCCGAGAAACGGGATCGAACATAAGCACTACCGTGAAATTACATACAATTTTCAAATTTTTTGTACTTGCTAAATTTGCTACCTCGGGCAGCTATGTTACCATGGAGGAACCACACAAGATTTGACTTTATAGGCTAGAACTGAAGTCGCGCCAACTGCCTAACTCAAAATACAGTCAAGAAAGAAGCTCTAAAACCGAGAAACGGGATCAGCCATAAGCACTAATGTGAAATTGCGTACAATTTTCAAATTTCTTGTACTTGCTAAGTTTGCTACCTCGGGCAGCTATGTTACCATAGAGGAACCACACAAGATTTGACTTTATAGGCTAGAACTGAAGTCGCGCCAACTGCTTAACTCAAAATACAGTCAAGAAAGTAGCTCTGAAGCCGAGAAACGGGATCGAACATAAGCACTACCGTGAAATTACATACAATTTTCAAATTTTTTGTACTTGCTAACTTTGCGACCTCGGGCAGCTATGTTACCATGGAGGAACCACACAAGATTTGACTTTATAGGCTAGAACTGAAGTCGCGCCAACTGCTTAACTCAAAATACAGTCAACAAAGTAGCTCTGAAGCCGAGAAACGGGATCGAACATAAGCATTACCGTAAAATTACATACAATTTTCAAATTTTTTGTACTTGCTAACTTTGCGACCTCGGGCTACCATGGAGGAACCACACAAGATTTGACTTTATAGGCTAGAACTGAAGCCGCGCCAACTGCCTAACTCCAAATGCAGTCAAGAAAGTAGCTCTGAAGCCGAGAAACGGGATCGAACATAAGCATTACCGTGAAATTACATACAATTTTCAAATTTTTTGTACTTGCTAATTTTGCGACCTCGGGCAGCTATGTTACCATGGAGGAACCACACAAGATTTGACTTTATAGGCTAGAACTGAAGTCGCGCCAACTGCTTAACTCAAAATACAGTCAAGAAAGTAGCTCTGAAGCCGAGAAACGGGATCGAATATAAGCACTACCGTGAAATTACATACAATTTTCAAATTTTTTGTACTTGCTAACTTTGCGACCTCGGGCTACCATGGAGGAACCACACAAGATTTGACTTTATAGGCTAGAACTGAAGCCGCACCAACTGCCTAACTCCAAATGCAGTCAAGAAAGTAGCTCTGAAGCCGAGAAACGGGATCGAACATAAGCATTACCGTGAAATTACATACAATTTTCAAATTTTTTGTACTTGCTAATTTTGCGACCTGGGGCAGCTATGTTACCATGGAGGAACCACACAAGATTTGACTTTATAGGCTAGAACTGAAGTCGCGCCAACTGCCTAACTCAAAATACAGTCAAGACGGTGGCTCTGAAGCCGAGAAACGGGATCAACCATAAGCACTAATGTGAAATTGCGTACAATTTTCAAATTTCTTGTACTTGCTAACTTTGCGACCTAGGGCAGCTATGTTACCATAGAGGAACCACACAGGATTTGACTTTATAGGCTAGAACTGAAGTCGCGCCAACTGCCTAACTCAAAATACAGTCAAGAAAGTAGCTCTGAAGCCGAGAAACGGGATCGAACATAAGCATTACCGTGAAATTACATACAATTTTCAAATTTTTTGTACTTGCTATGTTTGCGACCTCGGGCAGCTATGTTACCATGGAGGAACCACACAAGATTTGACTTTATAGGCTAGAACTGAAGTCGCGCCAACTGCCTAACTCAAAATACAGTCAAGACGGTGGCTCTGAAGCCGAGAAACGGGATCAACCATAAGCACTAATGTGAAATTGCGTACAATTTTCAAATTTTTTGTACTTGCTAAATTTGCGACCTCGGGCAGCTATGTTACCATGGAGGAACCACACAAGATTTGACTTTATAGGCTAGAACTGAAGTCGCGCCAACTGCCTAACTCAAAATACAGTCAAGAAAGTAGCTCTGAAGCCGAGAAACGGGATCGAACATAAGCATTACCGTGAAATTACATACAATTTTCAAATTTTTTGTACTTGCTATGTTTGCGACCTCGGGCAGCTATGTTACCATGGAGGAACCACACAAGATTTGACTTTATAGGCTAGAACTGAAGTCGCGCCAACCGCTTAACTCAAAATACAGTCAAGAAAGTAGCTCTGAAGCCAAGAAACGGGATCGAACATAAGCACTACCGTGAAATTGCATACAATTTTCAAATTTTTTGTACTTGCTAACTTTGCGACCTCGGGCAGCTATGTTACCATGAAGGAACCACACAAGATTTGACTTTATCGGCTAGAACTGAAGTCGCGTCAACTGCCTAACTCAAAATACAGTCAAGAAAGTAGCTCTGAAGCCGAGAAACGGGATCAACCATAAGCACTAATGTGAAATTGCGTACAATTTTCAAATTTTTTGTACTTCCTAACTTTGCGACCTCGGGCAGCTATGATACCATGGAGGAACCACAAAAGATTTGACTTTATAGGCTAGAACTGAAGTCGCGCCAACTGCTTAACTCAAAATACAGTCAAGAAAGTAGCTCTGAAGCCGAGAAACGGGATCGAACATAAGCACTACCGTGAAATTACATACAATTTTAAATTTTTTTGTACTTGCTAACTTTGCGACTTCGGGCAGCTATGTTACCATGGAGGAACCACACAAGATTTGACTTTATAGGCTACAACTGAAGTCGCGCCAACTGCTTAACTCAAAATACAGTCAAGAAAGTAGCTCTGAAGCCGAGAAACGGGATCGAACATAAGCACTACCGTGAAATTACATACAATTTTCAAATTTTTTGTACTTGCTAACTTTGCGACCTCGGGCAGCTATGTTACCATGGAGGAACCACACAAGATTTGATTTTATAAGCTAGAACTGAAGTCGCGCCAACTGCCTAACTCAAAATACAGTCAAGAAAATAGCTCTGAAGCCGAGAAACGGGATCGACCATAAGCACTAATGTGAAATTACGTACAATTTTCAAATTTCTTGTACTTGCTAACTTTGCGACCTCGGGCAGCTATGTTACCATGGAGGAACCACACAAGATTTGACTTTATAGGCTAGAACTGAAGTCGCGCCAACTGCTTAGCTCAAAATACAGTCAAGAAAGTAGCTCTGAAGCCGAGAAACGGGATCAACCATAAGCACTAATGTGAAATTGCGTACAATTTTCAAATTTCTTGTACTTGCTAACTTTGCGACCTCGGGCAGCTATGTTACCATAGAGGAACCACACAAGATTTGACTTTATAGGCTAGAACTGAAGTCGCGCCAACTGCTTAACTCAAAATACAGTCAAGAAAGTAGCTCTGAAGCCGAGAAACGGGATCGACCATAAGCACTAATGTGAAATTACGTACAATTTTCAAATTTCTTGTACTTGCTAACTTTGCGACCTCGGGCAGCTATGTTACCATAGAGGAACCACACACAATTTGACTTTATAGGCTAGAACTGAAGTCGCGTCAACTGCCTAACTCAAAACACAGTCAAGAAAGTAGCTCTGAAGCCGAGAAACGGGATCGACCATAAGCACTAATGTGAAATTACGTACAATTTTCAAATTTCTTGTACTTGCTAACTTTGCGACCTCGGGCAGCTATGTTACCATAGAGGAACCACACAAGATTTGACTTTATAGGCTAGAACTGAAGTCGCGCCAACTGCTTAACTCAAAATACAGTCAAGAAAGTAGCTCTGAAGCCGAGAAACGGGTTCGAACATAAGCACTACCGTGAAATTACATACAATTTTCAAATTTTTTGTACTTGCTAACTTTGCGACCTCGGGCTACCATGGAGGAACCACACAAGATTTGACTTTATAGGCTAGAACTGAAGCCGCACCAACTGCCTAACTCCAAATGCAGTCAAGAAAGTAGCTCCGAAGCCGAGAAACGGGATCGAACATAAGCATTACCGTGAAATTACATACAATTTTCAAATTTTTTGTACTTGCTAATTTTGCGACCTCGGGCAGCTATGTTACCATGGAGGAACCACACAAGATTTGACTTTATAGGCTAGAACTGAAGTCGCGCCAACTGCTTAACTCAAAATACAGTCAAGAAAGTAGCTCTGAAGCCGAGAAACGGGATCGAATATAAGCACTACCGTGAAATTACATACAATTTTCAAATTTTTTGTACTTGCTAACTTTGCGACCTGGGGCAGCTATGTTACCATGGAGGAACCACACAAGATTTGACTTTATAGGCTAGAACTGAAGTCGCGCCAACTGCCTAACTCAAAATACAGTCAAGACGGTAGCTCTGAAGCCGAGAAACGGGATCGACCATAAGCACTAATGTGAAATTACGTACAATTTTCAAATTTCTTGTACTTGCTAACTTTGCGACCTCGGGCAGCTATGTTACCATAGAGGAACCACACAAAATTTGACTTTATAGGCTAGAACTGAAGTCGCGTCAACTGCCTAACTCAAAACACAGTCAAGAAAGTAGCTCTGAAGCCGAGAAACGGGATCGACCATAAGCACTAATGTGAAATTACGTACAATTTTCAAATTTCTTGTACTTGCTAACTTTGCGACCTCGGGCAGCTATGTTACCATAGAGGAACCACACAAGATTTGACTTTATAGGCTAGAACTGAAGTCGCGCCAACTGCTTAACTCAAAATACAGTCAAGAAAGTAGCTCTGAAGCCGAGAAACGGGTTCGAACATAAGCACTACCGTGAAATTACATACAATTTTCAAATTTCTTGTACTTGCTAACTTTACGACCTCGGGCAGCTATGTTACCATGGAGGAATCATACAAGATTTGACTTTTTAGGCTAGAACTGAAGTAGCGCCAACTGTTTAATTCAAAATACAGTCAAGAAAGTAGCTCTGAAGCCGAGAAACGGGATCGACCGTAAGCACTACCGTGAAATTACATGCAATTTCCAAATTTCTTGTACTTGCTAACTTTGCGACCTCGGGCAGCTATGTTACCATTGAGGAATCACACAAGATTTGACTTTATAGGCTAGAACTGAACTCGCGCCAACTGCTTAACTCAAAATACAGTCAAGAAAGTAGCTCTGAAGCCGAGAAACGGGATCGAACTTAAGCACTACCGTGAAATTACATACAATTTTCAATTTTTTTGTACTTGCTAATTTTGCGACCTCGGGCAGCTATGTTACCATGGAGGAACCACACAAGATTTGACTTTATAGGCTAGAACTGAAGTCGCGCCAACTGCTTAGCTCAAAATACAGTCAAGAAAGTAGCTCTGAAGCCGAGAAACGGGATCAACCATAAGCACTAATGTGAAATTGCGTACAATTTTCAAATTTCTTGTACTT
Organism: Merodon equestris; assembly: GCA_958301585.1. Lineage (NCBI taxonomy): Eukaryota > Metazoa > Arthropoda > Insecta > Diptera > Syrphidae > Merodon > Merodon equestris. The sequence continues at coordinate 53,528,713 of OY284413.1, forward strand.
GCTAACTTTGCGACCTCGGGCAGCTATGTTACCATAGAGGAACCACACAAGATTTGACTTTATAGGCTAGAACTGAAGTCGCGCCAACTGCTTAACTCAAAATACAGTCAAGAAAGTAGCTCTGAAGCCGAGGAACGGGATCGACCATAAGCACTAATGTGAAATTACGTACAATTTTCAAATTTCTTGTACTTGCTAACTTTGCGACCTCGGGCAGCTATGTTACCATAGAGGAACCACACAAAATTTGACTTTATAGGCTAGAACTGAAGTCGCGTCAACTGCCTAACTCAAAACACAGTCAAGAAAGTAGCTCTGAAGCCGAGAAACGGGATCGAACATAAGCACTACCGTGAAATTACATACAATTTTCAAATTTTTTGTAATTGCTAACTTTGCGACTTCGGGCAGCTATGTTACCATGGAGGAACCACACAGGATTTGACTTTATAGGCAAGAACTGAAGTCGCACCAACCGCCTAACTCAAAATACAGTCTAGAAAGTAGCTCTGAAGCCGAGAAACGGGATCAACCATAAGCACTAATGTGAAATTGCGTACAATTTTCAAATTTCTTGTACTTGCTAACTTTCCGACCTCGGGCAGCTATGTTACCATAGAGGAACCACACAGGATTTGACTTTATAGGCTAGAACTGAAGTCGCGCCAACTGCTTAACTCAAAATACAGTCAAGAAAGAAGCTCTGAAGCCGAGAAACGGGATCGAACATAAGCAATACCGTGCAATTACATACAATTTTCAAATTTTTTGTACTTGCTAACTTTGCGACCTCGGGCAGCTATGTTACCATGGAGGAACCACACAAGATTTGACTTTATAGGCTAGAACTGAAGTCGCGCCAACTGCATAACTCGAAATACAGTCAAGAAAGTAGCTCTGAAGCCGAGAAACGGGATCGAACATAAGCACTACCGTGAAATTACATACAATTTTCAATTTTTTTGTACTTGCTAATTTTGCGACCTCGGGCAGCTATGTTACCATGGAGGAACCACACAAGATTTGACTTTATAGGCTAGAACTGAAGTCGCGCCAACTGCTTAGCTCAAAATACAGTCAAGAGAGTAGCTCTGAAGCCGAGAAACGGGATCGAACATAAGCACTACCGTGAAATTACATACAATTTTCAAATTTTTTGTACTTGCTAACTTTGCGACCTCGGGCAGCTATGTTACCATGGAGGAACCACACAAGATTTGATTTTATAGGCTAGAACTGAAGTCGCGCCAACTGCCTAACTCAAAATACAGTCAAGAAAGTAGTTCTGAAGCCGAGAAACGGGATCGACCATAAGCACTAATGTGAAATTACGTACAATTTTCAAATTTCTTGTACTTGCTAACTTTGCGACCTCGGGCAGCTATGTTACCATGGAGGAACCACACAAGATTTGACTTTATAGGCTAGAACTGAAGTCGCGCCAACTGCTTAGCTCAAAATACAGTCAAGAAAGTAGCTCTGAAGCCGAGAAACGGGATCAACCATAAGCACTAATGTGAAATTGCGTACAATTTTCAAATTTCTTGTACTTGCTAACTTTGCGACCTCGGGCAGCTATGTTACCATAGAGGAACCACACAAGATTTGACTTTGTAGGCTAGAACTGAAGTCGCGCCAACTGCTTAACTCAAAATACAGTCAAGAAAGTAGCTCTGAAGCCGAGAAACGGGATCGAATATAAGCACTAATGTGAAATTACGTACAATTTTCAAATTTCTTGTACTTGCTAACTTTGCGACCTCGGGCAGCTATGTTACCATAGAGGAACCACACAAAATTTGACTTTATAGGCTAGAACTGAAGTCGCGCCAACTGCTTAGCTCAAAATACAGTCAAGAAAGTAGCTCTGAAGCCGAGAAACGGGATCGAACATAAGCACTACCGTGAAATTACATACAATTTTCAAATTTTTTGTACTTGCTAACTTTGCGACCTCGGGCAGCTATGTTACCATGGAGGAACCACACAAGATTTGATTTTATAGGCTAGAACTGAAGTCGCGCCAACTGCTTAACTCAAAATACAGTCAAGAAAGTAGCTCTGAAGCCGAGAAACGGGTTCGAACATAAGCACTACCGTGAAATTACATACAATTTTCAAATTTTTTGTACTTGCTAACTTTGCGACCTCGGGCTACCATGGAGGAACCACACAAGATTTGACTTTATAGGCTAGAACTGAAGCCGCACCAACTGCCTAACTCCAAATGCAATCAAGAAAGTAGCTCTGAAGCCGAGAAACGGGATCGAACATAAGCATTACCGTGAAATTACATACAATTTTCAAATTTTTTGTACTTGCTAATTTTGCGACCTCGGGCAGCTATGTTACCATGGAGGAACCACACAAGATTTGACTTTATAGGCTAGAACTGAAGTCGCGCCAACTGCTTAACTCAAAATACAGTCAAGAAAGTAGCTCTGAAGCCGAGAAACGGGATCGAATATAAGCACTACCGTGAAATTACATACAATTTTCAAATTTTTTGTACTTGCTAACTTTGCGACCTGGGGCAGCTATGTTACCATGGAGGAACCACACAAGATTTGACTTTATAGGCTAGAACTGAAGTCGCGCCAACTGCCTAACTCAAAATACAGTCAAGACGGTAGCTCTGAAGCCGAGAAACGGGATCGACCATAAGCACTAATGTGAAATTACGTACAATTTTCAAATTTCTTGTACTTGCTAAATTTGCGACCTCGGGCAGCTATGTTACCATAGAGGAACCACACAAAATTTGACTTTATAGGCTAGAACTGAAGTCGCGTCAACTGCCTAACTCAAAACACAGTCAAGAAAGTAGCTCTGAAGCCGAGAAACGGGATCGCCCATAAGCACTAATGTGAAATTACGTACAATTTTCAAATTTCTTGTACTTGCTAACTTTGCGACCTCGGGCAGCTATGTTACCATAGAGGAACCACACAAGATTTGACTTTATAGGCTAGAACTGAAGTCGCGCCAACTGCTTAACTCAAAATACAGTCAAGAAAGTAGCTCTGAAGCCGAGAAACGGGATCGACCGTAAGCACTACCGTGAAATTACATGCAATTTCCAAATTTCTTGTACTTGCTAACTTTGCGACCTCGGGCAGCTATGTTACCATTGAGGAATCAGACAAGATTTGACTTTATAGGCTAGAACTGAACTCGCGCCAACTGCTTAACTCAAAATACAGTCAAGAAAGTAGCTCTGAAGCCGAGAAACGGGATCGAACTTAAGCACTACCGTGAAATTACATGCAATTTTCAATTTTTTTGTACTTGCTAAATTTGCGACCTCGGGCAGCTATGTTACCATAGAGGAACCACACAAGATTTGACTTTATAGGCTAGAACTGAAGTCGTGCCAACTGCTTAACTCAAAATACAGTCAAGAAAGTAGCTCTGAAGCCGAGGAACGGGATCGACCATAAGCACTAATGTGAAATTACGTACAATTTTCAAATTTCTTGTACTTGCTAAATTTGCGACCTCGGACAGCTATGTTACCATAGAGGAACCACACAAAATTTGACTTTATAGGCTAGAACTGAAGTCGCGTCAACTGCCTAACTCAAAACACAGTCAAGAAAGTAGCTCTGAAGCCGAGAAACGGGATCGACCATAAGCACTAATGTGAAATTACGTACAATTTTCAAATTTCTTGTACTTGCTAACTTTGCGACCTCGGGCAGCTATGTTACCATAGAGGAACCACACAAGATTTGACTTTATAGGCTAGAACTGAAGTCGCGCCAACTGCTTAACTCAAAATACAGTCAAGAAAGTAGCTCTGAAGCCGAGAAACGGGATCGACCGTAAGCACTACCGTGAAATTACATGCAATTTCCAAATTTCTTGTACTTGCTAACTTTGCGACCTCGGGCAGCTATGTTACCATTGAGGAATCACACAAGATTTGACTTTATAGGCTAGAACTGAACTCGCGCCAACTGCTTAACTCAAAATACAGTCAAGAAAGTAGCTCTGAAGCCGAGAAACGGGATCGAACTTAAGCACTACCGTGAAATTACATGCAATTTTCAATTTTTTTGTACTTGCTAATTTTGCGACCTCGGGCAGCTATGTTACCATAGAGGAACCACACAAGATTTGACTTTATAGGCTAGAACTGAAGTCGCGCCAACTGCTTAACTCAAAATACAGTCAAGAAAGTAGCTCTGAAGCCGAGGAACGGGATCGACCATAAGCACTAATGTGAAATTACGTACAATTTTCAAATTTCTTGTACTTGCTGACTTTGCGACCTCGGGCAGCTATGTTACCATAGAGGAACCACACAAAATTTGACTTTATAGGCTAGAACTGAAGTCGCGTCAACTGCCTAACTCAAAACACAGTCAAGAAAGTAGCTCTGAAGCCGAGAAACGGGATCGACCATAAGCACTAATGTGAAATTACGTACAATTTTCAAATTTCTTGTACTTGCTAACTTTGCGACCTCGGGCAGCTATGTTACCATAGAGGAACCACACAAGATTTGACTTTATAGGCTAGAACTGAAGTCGCGCCAACTGCTTAACTCAAAATACAGTCAAGAAAGTAGCTCTGAAGCCGAGAAACGGGATCGACCGTAAGCACTACCGTGAAATTACATGCAATTTCCAAATTTCTTGTACTTGCTAACTTTGCGACCTCGGGCAGCTATGTTACCATTGAGGAATCACACAAGATTTGACTTTATAGGCTAGAACTGAACTCGCGCCAACTGCTTAACTCAAAATACAGTCAAGAAAGTAGCTCTGAAGCCGAGAAACGGGATCGAACTTAAGCACTACCGTGAAATTACATGCAATTTTCAATTTTTTTGTACTTGCTAATTTTGCGACCTCGGGCAGCTATGTTACCATAGAGGAACCACACAAGATTTGACTTTATAGGCTAGAACTGAAGTCGCGCCAACTGCTTAACTCAAAATACAGTCAAGAAAGTAGCTCTGAAGCCGAGGAACGGGATCGACCATAAGCACTAATGTGAAATTACGTACAATTTTCAAATTTCTTGTACTTGCTGACTTTGCGACCTCGGGCAGCTATGTTACCATAGAGGAACCACACAAAATTTGACTTTATAGGCTAGAACTGAAGTCGCGTCAACTGCCTAACTCAAAACACAGTCAAGAAAGTAGCTCTGAAGCCGAGAAACGGGATCGACCATAAGCACTAATGTGAAATTACGTACAATTTTCAAATTTCTTGTACTTGCTAACTTTGCGACCTCGGGCAGCTATGTTACCATAGAGGAATCACACAAGATTTGACTTTATAGGCTAGAACTGAAGTCGCGTCAACTGCCTAACTCAAAACACAGTCAAGAAAGTAGCTCTGAAGCCGAGAAACGGGATCGAACATAAGCACTACCGTGAAATTACATACAATTTTCAAATTTTTTGTACTTGCTAACTTTGCGACTTCGGGCAGCTATGTTACCATGGAGGAACCACACAGGATTTGACTTTATAAGCAAGAACTGAAGTCGCGCCAACCGCCTAACTCAAAATACAGTCTAGAAAGTAGCTCTGAAGCCGAGAAACGGGATCAACCATAAGCACTAATGTGAAATTGCGTACAATTTTCAAATTTGTTGTACTTGCTAACTTTCCGACCTCGGGCAGCTATGTTACAATAGAGGAACCACACAGGATTTGACTTTATAGGCTAGAACTGAAGTCGCGCCAACTGCTTAACTCAAAATACAGTCAAGAAAGTAGCTCTGAAGCCGAGAAACGGGATCGAACATAAGCAATACCGTGCAATTACATACAATTTTCAAATTTTTTGTACTTGCTAACTTTGCGACCTCGGGCAGCTATGTTACCATGGAGGAACCACACAAGATTTGACTTTATAGGCTAGAACTGAAGTCGCGCCAACTGCTTAGCTCAAAATACAGTCAAGAAAGTGGCTCTGAAGCCGAGAAACCCGATCAACCATAAGCACTAATGTGAAATTGCGTACAATTTTCAAATTTCTTGTACTTGCTAACTTTGCGACCTCGGGCAGCTATGTTACCATAGAGGAACCACACAAGATTTGACTTTATAGGCTAGAACTGAAGTCGCGCCAACTGCTTAACTCAAAATACAGTCAAGAAAGTAGCTCTGAAGCCGAGGAACGGGATCGACCATAAGCACTAATGTGAAATTACGTACAATTTTCAAATTTCTTGTACTTGCTAACTTTGCGACCTCGGGCAGCTATGTTACCATAGAGGAACCACACAAAATTTGACTTTATAGGCTAGAACTGAAGTCGCGTCAACTGCCTAACTCAAAACACAGTCAAGAAAGTAGCTCTGAAGCCGAGAAACGGGATTGACCATAAGCACTAATGTGAAATTACGTACAATTTTCAAATTTCTTGTACTTGCTAACTTTGCGACCTCGGGCAGCTATGTTACCATAGAGGAATCACACAAGATTTGACTTTATAGGCTAGAACTGAAGTCGCGTCAACTGCCTAACTCAAAACACAGTCAAGAAAGTAGCTCTGAAGCCGAGAAACGGGATCGAACATAAGCACTACCGTGAAATTACATACAATTTTCAAATTTTTTGTACTTGCTAACTTTGCGACCTCGGGCAGCTATGTTACCATGGAGGAACCACACAAGATTTGACTTTATAGGCTAGAACTGAAGTCGCGCCAACTGCTTAACTCAAAATACAGTCAAGAAAGTAGCTCTGAAGCCGAGAAACGGGATCGAACATAAGCAATACCGTGCAATTACATACAATTTTCAAATTTTTTGTACTTGCTAACTTTGCGACCTCGGGCAGCTATGTTACCATGGAGGAACCACACAAGATTTGACTTTATAGGCTAGAACTGAAGTCGCGCCAACTGCTTAACTCAAAATACAGTCAAGAAAGTAGCTCTGAAGCCGAGAAACGGGATCGAACATAAGCAATACCGTGCAATTACATACAATTTTCAAATTTTTTGTACTTGCTAACTTTGCGACCTCGGGCAGCTATGTTACCATGGAGGAACCACACAAGATTTGACTTTATAGGCTAGAACTGAAGTCGCGCCAACTGCTTAACTCAAAATACAGTCAAGAAAGTAGCTCTGAAGCCGAGAAACGGGATCGAACATAAGCAATACCGTGCAATTACATACAATTTTCAAATTTTTTGTACTTGCTAACTTTGCGACCTCGGGCAGCTATGTTACCATTGAGGAATCACACAAGATTTGACTTTGTAGGCTAGAACTGAAGTCACGCCAACTGCTTAACTCAAAATACAGTCAAGAAAGTAGCTCTGAAGCCGAGAAACCGGATCAACCATAAGCACTAATGTGAAATTGCGTACAATTTTCAAATTTCTTGTACTTGCTAACTTTGCGACCTCGGGCAGCTATGTTACCATAGAGGAACCACACAAAATTTGACTTTATAGGCTAGAACTGAAGTCGCGTCAACTGCCTAACTCAAAACACAGTCAAGAAAGTAGCTCTGAAGCCGAGAAACGGGATCGACCATAAGCACTAATGTGAAATTACGTACAATTTTCAAATTTCTTGTACTTGCTAACTTTGCGACCTCGGGCAGCTATGTTACCATAGAGGAATCACACAAGATTTGACTTTATAGGCTAGAACTGAAGTCGCGTCAACTGCCTAACTCAAAACACAGTCAAGAAAGTAGCTCTGAAGCCGAGAAACGGGATCGAACATAAGCACTACCGTGAAATTACATACAATTTTCAAATTTTTTGTACTTGCTAACTTTGCGACTTCGGGCAGCTATGTTACCATGGAGGAACCACACAGGATTTGACTTTATAGGCAAGAACTGAAGTCGCGCCAACCGCCTAACTCAAAATACAGTCTAGAAAGTAGCTCTGAAGCCGAGAAACGGGATCAACCATAAGCACTAATGTGAAATTGCGTACAATTTTCAAATTTGTTGTACTTGCTAACTTTCCGACCTCGGGCAGCTATGTTACAATAGAGGAACCACACAGGATTTGACTTTATAGGCTAGAACTGAAGTCGCGCCAACTGCTTAACTCAAAATACAGTCAAGAAAGTAGCTCTGAAGCCGAGAAACGGGATCGAACATAAGCAATACCGTGCAATTACATACAATTTTCAAATTTTTTGTACTTGCTAACTTTGCGACCTCGGGCAGCTATGTTACCATGGAGGAACCACACAAGATTTGACTTTATAGGCTAGAACTGAAGTCGCGCCAACTGCTTAGCTCAAAATACAGTCAAGAAAGTAGCTCTGAAGCCGAGAAACCCGATCAACCATAAGCACTAATGTGAAATTGCGTACAATTTTCAAATTTCTTGTACTTGCTAATTTTGCGACCTCGGGCAGCTATGTTACCATAGAGGAACCACACAAGATTTGACTTTATAGGCTAGAACTGAAGTCGCGCCAACTGCTTAACTCAAAATACAGTCAAGAAAGTAGCTCTGAAGCCGAGGAACGGGATCGACCATAAGCACTAATGTGAAATTACGTACAATTTTCAAATTTCTTGTACTTGCTAATTTTGCGACCTCGGGCAGCTATGTTACCATAGAGGAACCACACAAAATTTGACTTTATAGGCTAGAACTGAAGTCGCGTCAACTGCCTAACTCAAAACACAGTCAAGAAAGTAGCTCTGAAGCCGAGAAACGGGATCGACCATAAGCACTAATGTGAAATTACGTACAATTTTCAAATTTCTTGTACTTGCTAACTTTGCGACCTCGGGCAGCTATGTTACCATAGAGGAATCACACAAGATTTGACTTTATAGGCTAGAACTGAAGTCGCGTCAACTGCCTAACTCAAAACACAGTCAAGAAAGTAGCTCTGAAGCCGAGAAACGGGATCGAACATAAGCACTACCGTGAAATTACATACAATTTTCAAATTTTTTGTACTTGCTAACTTTGCGACTTCGGGCAGCTATGTTACCATGGAGGAACCACACAGGATTTGACTTTATAGGCAAGAACTGAAGTCGCGCCAACCGCCTAACTCAAAATACAGTCTAGAAAGTAGCTCTGAAGCCGAGAAACGGGATCAACCATAAGCACTAATGTGAAATTGCGTACAATTTTCAAATTTGTTGTACTTGCTAACTTTCCGACCTCGGGCAGCTATGTTACAATAGAGGAACCACACAGGATTTGACTTTATAGGCTAGAACTGAAGTCGCGCCAACTGCTTAACTCAAAATACAGTCAAGAAAGTAGCTCTGAAGCCGAGAAACGGGATCGAACATAAGCAATACCGTGCAATTACATACAATTTTCAAATTTTTTGTACTTGCTAACTTTGCGACCTCGGGCAGCTATGTTACCATGGAGGAACCACACAAGATTTGACTTTATAGGCTAGAACTGAAGTCGCGCCAACTGCTTAACTCAAAATACAGTCAAGAAAGTAGCTCTGAAGCCGAGAAACGGGATCGAACATAAGCAATACCGTGCAATTACATACAATTTTCAAATTTTTTGTACTTGCTAACTTTGCGACCTCGGGCAGCTATGTTACCATGGAGGAACCACACAAGATTTGACTTTATAGGCTAGAACTGAAGTCACCCCAACTGCCTAACTCAAAATACAGTCTAGAAAGTAGCTCTGAAGCCGAGAAACGGGATCAACCATAAGCACTAATGTGAAATTGCGTACAATTTTCAAATTTCTTGCTAATTTTGCGACCTCGGGCAGCTATGTTACCATAGAGGAACCACACAAGATTTTACTTTATATCCTAGAACTGTAGTCACGCCAACTGCCTAACTCCAAATACAGTCAAGAAAGTAGCTCTGAAGCCGAGAAACGGGATCGACCAGAAGCACTACCGTGAAATTACGTACAATTTTCAAATTTCTTGTACTTGCTAACTTTGCGAAATCGGGCAGCTATGTTACCATGGGGGAATCACACAAGATTTGACTTTATAGGCTAGAACTGAACTCGCGCCAACTGCTTAACTCAAAATACAGTCAAGAAAGTAGCTCTGAAGCCGAGAAACGGGATCAACCATAAGCACTAATGTGAAATTGCGTACAATTTTCAAATTTCTTGTACTTGCTAAATTTGCGACCTCGGGCAGCTATGTTACCATAGAGGAACCACACAAGATTTGACTTTGCAGGCTAGAACTAAAGACATGCCAACTGCTTAACTCAAAATACAGTCTAGAAAGTAGCTCTGAAGCCGAGAAACGGGATCGAACATAAGCACTACCGTGAAATTACATACAATTTTCAAATTTTTTGTACTTGCTAACTTTGCGACCTCGGGCAGCTATGTTACCATGGAGGAACCACACAAGATTTGACTTTATAGGCTACAACTGAAGTCGCGCCAACTGCCAAATCAAAATACAGTCAAGAAAGTAGCTCTGAAGCCGAGAAACGGGATCGACCATAAGCACTAATGTGAAATTACGTACAATTTTCAAATTTCTTGTACTTGCTAACTTTGCGACCTCGGGCAGCTATGTTACCATTGAGGAATCACACAAGATTTGTCTTTGTAGGCTAGAACTGAAGACATGCCAACTGCTTAACTCAAAATACAGTCTAGAAAGTAGCTCTGAAGCCGGGAAACGGGATCAACCATTAGCACTAATGTGAAATTGCGTACAATTTTCAAATTTCTTGTACTTGCTAACTTTGCGACCTCGGGCAGCTATGTTACCATAGAGGAACCACACAAGATTTGACTTTATAGGCTAGAACTGAAGTCGCGCCAACTGCTTAACTCAAAATACAGTCAAGAAAGTAGCTCTGAAGCCGAGAAACGGGATCGACCATAAGCACTAATGTGAAATTACGTACAATTTTCAAATTTCTTGTACTTGCTAACTTTGCGACCTCGGGCAGCTATGTTACCATAGAGGAAGCACACAAGATTTGAATTTATAGGCTAGAACTGAAGTTGCGTCAACTGCCTAACTCAAAACACAGTCAAGAAAGTAGCTCTGAAGCCGAGAAACGGGATCGACCATAAGCACTAATGTGAAATTACGTACAATTTTCAAATTTCTTGTACTTGCTAACTTTGCGACCTCGGGCAGCTATGTTACCATAGAGGAATCACACAAGATTTGACTTTATCGGCTAGAACTGAAGTCGCGCGAACTTCCTGACTCAAAACACAGTCAAGAAAGTAGCTCTGAAGCCGAGAAACGGGATCGAACATAAGCACTACCGTGAAATTACATACAATTTTCAAATTTTTTGTACTTGCTAACTTTGCGACCTCGGGCAGCTATGTTACCATGGAGGAACCACACAAGATTTGACTTTATAGGCAAGAACTGAAGTCGCGCCAACCGCCTAACTCAAAATACAGTCTAGAAAGTAGCTCTGAAGCCGAGAAACCGGATCAACCACAAGCACTAATGTGACATTGCGTACAATTTTCAAATTTCTTGTACTTGCTAACTTTGCGACCTCGGGCAGCTATGTTACCATAGAGGAACCACACAAGATTTGACTTTGTAGGCTAGAACTGAAGTCGCACCAACTGCTTAACTCAAAATACAGTCAAGAAAGTAGCTCTGAAGCCGAGAAACGGGATCGAACATAAGCACTACCGTGAAATTACATACAATTTTCAAATTTTTTGTACTTGCTAATTTTGCGACCTCGGGCAGCTATGTTACCATGGAGGAACCACACAAGATTTGACTTTATAGGCTAGAACTGAAGTCGCGCCAACTGCCTAACTCAAAAAACAGTCAAGAAAGTAGCTCTGAAGCCGAGAAACGGGATCGAACCTAAGCACTACCGTGAAATTACATACAATTTTCAAATTTTTTGTACTTGCTGACTTTGCGACCTCGGGAAACTATGTTACCATGGAGGAACCACACAAGATTTGACTTTATAGGCTAGAACTGAAGTCGCGCTAACTGCTTGACTCAAAATACAGTCAAGAAAGTAGCTCTGAAGCCGAGAAACGGGATCGAACATAAGCACTACCGTGAAATTACATACAATTTTCAATTTTTTTGTACTTGCTAAATTTGCGACCTCGGGCAGCTATGTTACCATGGAGGAACCACACAAGATTTGACTTTATAGGCTAGAACTGAAGTCGTGCCAACTGCCTAATTCAAAATACAGTCAAGAAAGTAGCTCTGAAGCCGAGAAACGGGATCGACCATAAGCACTAATGTGAAATTACGTACAATTTTCAAATTTCTTGTACTTGCTAACTTTGCGACCTCGGGCAGCTATGTTACCTTTCAGGAATCACACAAGATTTGACTTTATAGGCTAGAACTGAAGTCGCGCCAACTGCCTAACTCAAAATACAGTCAAGAAAGTAGCTCTGAAGCCGAGAAACGGGATCGAACATAAGCACTACCGTGAAATTACATACAATTTTCAATTTTTTTGTACTTGCTAAATTTGCGACCTCGGGCAGCTATGTTACCATGGAGGAACCACACAAGATTTGACTTTATAGGCTAGAACTGAAGTCACGCCAACTGCCTAACTCCAAATACAGTCAAGAAAGTAGCTCTGAAGCCGAGAAACGGGATCGACCATAAGCACTAATGTGAAATTACGTACAATTTTCAAATTTCTTGTACTTGCTAACTTTGCGACCTCGGGCAGCTATGTTACCATTGAGGAATCACACAAGATTTGACTTTGTAGGCTAGAACTGAAGTCACGCCAACTGCTTAACTCAAAATACAGTCAAGAAAGTAGCTCTGAAGCCGAGAAACGGGATCAACCATAAGCACTAATGTGAAATTGCGTACAATTTTCAAATTTCTTGTACTTGCTAACTTTGCGACCTCGGGCAGCTATGTTACCATGGAGGAACCACACAAGATTTGACTTTATAGGCTAGAACTGAAGTCGTGCCAACTGCCTAATTCAAAATACAGTCAAGAAAGTAGCTCTGAAGCCGAGAAACGGGATCGACCATAAGCACTAATGTGAAATTACGTACAATTTTCAAATTTCTTGTACTTGCTAACTTTGCGACCTCGGGCAGCTATGTTACCATTGAGGAATCACACAAGATTTGACTTTATAGGCTAGAACTGAAGTCACGCCAACTGCCTAGCTCAAAATACAGTCTAGAAAGTAGCTCTGAAGCCGAGAAACGGGATCAACCATAAGCACTAATGTGAAATTGCGTACAATTTTCAAATTTCTTGCTAACTTTGCGACCTCGGGCAGCTATGTTACCATAGAGCAACCACACAAGATTTGACTTTATAGGCTAGAACTGAAATTGCGCCAACTGCCAAATCAAAATACAGTCAAGAAAGTAGCTCTGAAGCCGAGAAACGGGATCGACCATAAGCACTAATGTGAAATTACGTACAATTTTCAAATTTCTTGTACTTGCTAACTTTGCGACCTCGGGCAGCTATGTTACCATTGAGGAATCACACAAGATTTGACTTTGTAGGCTAGAACTGAAGACATGCCAACTGCTTAACTCAAAATACAGTCTAGAAAGTAGCTCTGAAGCCGAGAAACGGGATCAACCATTAGCACTAATGTGAAATTGCGTACAATTTTCAAATTTCTTGTACTTGCTAACTTTGCGACCTCGGGCAGCTATGTTACCATAGAGGAACCACACAAGATTTGACTTTATAGGCTAGAACTGAAGTCGCGCCAACTGCTTAACTCAAAATACAGTCAAGAAAGTAGCTCTGAAGCCGAGAAACGGGATCGACCATAAGCACTAATGTGAAATTACGTACAATTTTCAAATTTCTTGTACTTGCTAACTTTGCGACCTCGGGCAGCTATGTTACCATAGACGAAGCACACAAGATTTGAATTTATAGGCTAGAACTGAAGTTGCGTCAACTGCCTAACTCAAAACACAGTCAAGAGAGTAGCTCTGAAGCCGAGAAACGGGATCGACCATAAGCACTAATGTGAAATTACGTACAATTTTCAAATTTCATGTACTTGCTAACTTTGCGACCTCGGGCAGCTATGTTACCATAGAGGAATCACACAAGATTTGACTTTATCGGCTAGAACTGAAGTCGCGCGAACTTCCTGACTCAAAACACAGTCAAGAAAGTAGCTCTGAAGCCGAGAAACGGGATCGAACATAAGCACTACCGTGAAATTACATACAATTTTCAAATTTTTTGTACTTGCTAACTTTGCGACCTCGGGCAGCTATGTTACCATGGAGGAACCACACAAGATTTGACTTTATAGGCAAGAACTGAAGTCGCGCCAACCGCCTAACTCAAAATACAGTCTAGAAAGTAGCTCTGAAGCCGAGAAACCGGATCAACCATAAGCACTAATGTGACATTGCGTACAATTTTCAAATTTCTTGTACTTGCTAACTTTGCGACCTCGGGCAGCTATGTTACCATAGAGGAACCACACAAGATTTGACTTTGTAGGCTAGAACTGAAGTCGCGCCAACTGCCTAACTCAAAATACAGTCAAGAAAGTAGCTCTGAAGCCGAGAATCGGGATCGAACATAAGCACTACCGTGAAATTACATACAATTTTCAAATTTTTTGTACTTGCTAATTTTGCGACCTCGGGCAGCTATGTTACCATGGAGGAACCACACAAGATTTGACTTTATAGGCTAGAACTGAAGTCGCGCCAACTGCCTAACTCAAAAAACAGTCAAGAAAGTAGCTCTGAAGCCGAGAAACGGGATCGAACCTAAGCACTACCGTGAAATTACATACAATTTTCAAATTTTTTGTACTTGCTGACTTTGCGACCTCGGGAAACTATGTTACCATGGAGGAACCACACAAGATTTGACTTTATAGGCTAGAACTGAAGTCGCGCTAACTGCTTGACTCAAAATACAGTCAAGAAAGTAGCTCTGAAGCCGAGAAACGGGATCGAACATAAGCACTACCGTGAAATTACATACAATTTTAAAATTTTTTGTACTTGCTAACTTTGCGACTTCGGGCAGCTATGTTACCATGGAGGAACCACACAGGATTTGACTTTATAAGCAAGAACTGAAGTCGCGCCAACCGCCTAACTCAAAATACAGTCTAGAAAGTAGCTCTGAAGCCGAGAAACGGGATCAACCATAAGCAATACCGTGCAATTACATACAATTTTCAAATTTTTTGTACTTGCTAACTTTGCGACCTCGGGCAGCTATGTTACAATAGAGGAACCACACAGGATTTGACTTTATAGGCTAGAACTGAAGTCGCGCCAACTGCTTAACTCAAAATACAGTCAAGAAAGTAGCTCTGAAGCCGAGAAACGGGATCGAACATAAGCAATACCGTGCAATTACATACAATTTTCAAATTTTTTGTACTTGCTGACTTTGCGACCTCGGGAAACTATGTTACCATGGAGGAACCACACAAGATTTGACTTTATAGGCTAGAACTGAAGTCGCGCCAACTGCCTAACTCAAAAAACAGTCAAGAAAGTAGCTCTGAAGCCGAGAAACGGGATCGAACATAAGCACTACCGTGAAATTACATACAATTTTCAAATTTTTTGTACTTGCTAACTTTGCGACTTCGGGCAGCTATGTTACCATGGAGGAACCACACAGGATTTGACTTTATAGGCTAGAACTGAAGTCGCGTCAACTGCCTAACTCAAAACACAGTCAAGAAAGTAGCTCTGAAGCCGAGAAACGGGATCAACCATAAGCACTAATGTGAAATTGCGTACAATTTTCAAATTTGTTGTACTTGCTAACTTTCCGACCTCGGGCAGCTATGTTACAATAGAGGAACCACACAGGATTTGACTTTATAGGCTAGAACTGAAGTCGCGCCAACTGCTTAACTCAAAATACAGTCAAGAAAGTAGCTCTGAAGCCGAGAAACGGGATCGAACATAAGCAATACCGTGCAATTACATACAATTTTCAAATTTTTTGTACTTGCTAACTTTGCGACCTCGGGCAGCTATGTTACCATGGAGGAACCACACAAGATTTGACTTTATAGGCTAGAACTGAAGTCGCGCCAACTGCTTAGCTCAAAATACAGTCAAGAAAGTAGCTCTGAAGCCGAGAAACCCGATCAACCATAAGCACTAATGTGAAATTGCGTACAATTTTCAAATTTCTTGTACTTGCTAACTTTGCGACCTCGGGCAGCTATGTTACCATAGAGGAACCACACAAGATTTGACTTTATAGGCTAGAACTGAAGTCGCGCCAACTGCTTAACTCAAAATACAGTCAAGAAAGTAGCTCTGAAGCCGAGGAACGGGATCGACCATAAGCACTAATGTGAAATTACGTACAATTTTCAAATTTCTTGTACTTGCTAACTTTGCGACCTCGGGCAGCTATGTTACCATAGAGGAACCACACAAAATTTGACTTTATAGGCTAGAACTGAAGTCGCGTCAACTGCCTAACTCAAAACACAGTCAAGAAAGTAGCTCTGAAGCCGAGAAACGGGATCGACCATAAGCACTAATGTGAAATTACGTACAATTTTCAAATTTCTTGTACTTGCTAATTTTGCGACCTCGGGCAGCTATGTTACCATAGAGGAATCACACAAGATTTGACTTTATAGGCTAGAACTGAAGTCGCGTCAACTGCCTAACTCAAAACACAGTCAAGAAAGTAGCTCCGAAGCCGAGAAACGGGATCGAACATAAGCACTGCCGTGAAATTACATACAATTTTCAAATTTTTTGTACTTGCTAACTTTGCGACTTCGGGCAGCTATGTTACCATGGAGGAACCACACAGGATTTGACTTTATAGGCAAGAACTGAAGTCGCGCCAACCGCCTAACTCAAAATACAGTCTAGAAAGTAGCTCTGAAGCCGAGAAACGGGATCAACCATAAGCACTAATGTGAAATTGCGTACAATTTTCAAATTTGTTGTACTTGCTAACTTTCCGACCTCGGGCAGCTATGTTACAATAGAGGAACCACACAGGATTTGACTTTATAGGCTAGAACTGAAGTCGCGCCAACTGCTTAACTCAAAATACAGTCAAGAAAGTAGCTCT
Organism: Merodon equestris; assembly: GCA_958301585.1. Lineage (NCBI taxonomy): Eukaryota > Metazoa > Arthropoda > Insecta > Diptera > Syrphidae > Merodon > Merodon equestris. The sequence goes on from OY284413.1 coordinate 53,545,692, forward strand.
GAAGCCGAGAAACGGGATCGATCATAAGCAATACCGTGCAATTACATACAATTTTCAAATTTTTTGTACTTGCTAACTTTGCGACCTCGGGCAGCTATGTTACCATGGAGGAACCACACAAGATTTGACTTTATAGGCTAGAACTGAAGTCGCGCCATCTGCTTAACTCAAAATACAGTCAAGAAAGTAGCTCTGAAGCCGAGAAACGGGATCGAACATAAGCAATACCGTGCAATTACATACAATTTTCAAATTTTTTGTACTTGCTAACTTTGCGACCTCGGGCAGCTATGTTACCATTGAGGAATCACACAAGATTTGACTTTGTAGGCTAGAACTGAAGTCACGCCAACTGCTTAACTCAAAATACAGTCAAGAAAGTAGCTCTGAAGCCGAGAAACCGGATCAACCATAAGCACTAATGTGAAATTGCGTACAATTTTCAAATTTCTTGTACTTGCTAACTTTGCGACCTCGGGCAGCTATGTTACCATAGAGGAACCACACAAAATTTGACTTTATAGGCTAGAACTGAAGTCGCGTCAACTGCCTAACTCAAAACACAGTCAAGAAAGTAGCTCCGAAGCCGAGAAACGGGATCGACCATAAGCACTAATGTGAAATTACGTACAATTTTCAAATTTCTTGTACTTGCTAACTTTGCGACCTCGGGCAGCTATGTTACCATAGAGGAATCACACAAGATTTGACTTTATAGGCTAGAACTGAAGTCGCGTCAACTGCCTAACTCAAAACACAGTCAAGAAAGTAGCTCTGAAGCCGAGAAACGGGATCGAACATAAGCACTACCGTGAAATTACATACAATTTTCAAATTTTTTGTACTTGCTAACTTTGCGACCTCGGGCAGCTATGTTACCATGGAGGAACCACACAGGATTTGACTTTATAGGCAAGAACTGAAGTCGCGCCAACCGCCTAACTCAAAATACAGTCTAGAAAGTAGCTCTGAAGCCGAGAAACGGGATCGACCATAAGCACTAATGTGAAATTACGTACAATTTTCAAATTTCTTGTACTTGCTAACTTTGCGACCTCGGGCAGCTATGTTACCATAGAGGAATCACACAAGATTTGACTTTATAGGCTAGAACTGAAGTCGCGTCAACTGCCTAACTCAAAATACAGTCAAGAAAGTAGCTCTGAAGCCGAGAAACGAGATCGAACATAAGCAATACCGTGCAATTACATACAATTTTCAAATTTTTTGTACTTGCTAACTTTGCGACCTCGGGCAGCTATGTTACCATGGAGGAACCACACAAGATTTGACTTTATAGGCTAGAACTGAAGTCGCGCCAACTGCTTAGCTCAAAATACAGTCAAGAAAGTAGCTCTGAAGCCGAGAAACCCGATCAACCATAAGCACTAATGTGAAATTGCGTACAATTTTCAAATTTCTTGTACTTGCTAACTTTGCGACCTCGGGCAGCTATGTTACCATAGAGGAACCACACAAGATTTGACTTTATAGGCTAGAACTGAAGTCGCGCCAACTGCTTAACTCAAAATACAGTCAAGAAAGTAGCTCTGAAGCCGAGGAACGGGATCGACCATAAGCACTAATGTGAAATTACGTACAATTTTCAAATTTCTTGTACTTGCTAACTTTGCGACCTCGAACAGCTATGTTACCATAGAGGAACCACACAAAATTTGACTTTATAGGCTAGAACTAGCTCTGAAGCCGAGAAACGGGATCGAACATAAGCACTACCGTGAAATTACATACAATTTTCAAATTTTTTGTACTTGCTAACTTTGCGACTTCGGGCAGCTATGTTACCATGGAGGAACCACACAGGATTTGACTTTATAGGCAAGAACTGAAGTCGCGCCAACCGCCTAACTCAAAATACGGTCTAGAAAGTAGCTCTGAAGCCGAGAAACCGGATCAACCATAAGCACTAATGTGACATTGCGTACAATTTTCAAATTTCTTGTACTTGCTAACTTTGCGACCTCGGGCAGCTATGTTACCATAGAGGAACCACACAAGATTTGACTTTGTAGGCTAGAACTGAAGTCGCGCCAACTGCTTAACTCAAAATACAGTCAAGAAAGTAGCTCTGAAGCCGAGAAACGGGATCGACCAGAAGCACTACCGTGAAATTACGTACAATTTTCAAATTTCTTGTACTTGCTAACTTTGCGACCTCGGGCAGCTATGTTACCATTGAGGAATCACACAAGATTTGACTTTGTAGGCTAGAACTGAAGACATGCCAACTGCTTAACTCAAAATACAGTCTAGAAAGTAGCTCTGAAGCCGAGAAACGGGATCAACCATTAGCACTAATGTGAAATTGCGTACAATTTTCAAATTTCTTGTACTTGCTAACTTTGCGACCTCGGGCAGCTATGTTACCATAGAGGAACCACACAAGATTTGACTTTATAGGCTAGAACTGAAGTCGCGCCAACTGCTTAACTCAAAATACAGTCAAGAAAGTAGCTCTGAAGCCGAGAAACGGGATCGACCATAAGCACTAATGTGAAATTACGTACAATTTTCAAATTTCTTGTACTTGCTAACTTTGCGACCTCGGGCAGCTATGTTACCATAGAGGAAGCACACAAGATTTGAATTTATAGGCTAGAACTGAAGTTGCGTCAACTGCCTAACTCAAAACACAGTCAAGAAAGTAGCTCTGAAGCCGAGAAACGGGATCGACCATAAGCACTAATGTGAAATTACGTACAATTTTCAAATTTCTTGTACTTGCTAACTTTGCGACCTCGGGCAGCTATGTTACCATAGAGGAATCACACAAGATTTGACTTTATCGGCTAGAACTGAAGTCGCGCGAACTTCCTGACTCAAAACACAGTCAAGAAAGTAGCTCTGAAGCCGAGAAACGGGATCGAACATAAGCACTACCGTGAAATTACATACAATTTTCAAATTTTTTGTACTTGCTAACTTTGCGACCTCGGGCAGCTATGTTACCATGGAGGAACCACACAAGATTTGACTTTATAGGCAAGAACTGAAGTCGCGCCAACCGCCTAACTCAAAATACAGTCTAGAAAGTAGCTCTGAAGCCGAGAAACCGGATCAACCATAAGCACTAATGTGACATTGCGTACAATTTTCAAATTTCTTGTACTTGCTAACTTTGCGACCTCGGGCAGCTATGTTACCATAGAGGAACCACATAAGATTTGACTTTGTAGGCTAGAACTGAAGTCGCGCCAACTGCTTAACTCAAAATACAGTCAAGAAAGTAGCTCTGAAGCCGAGAAACGGGATCGACCAGAAGCACTACCGTGAAATTACGTACAATTTTCAAATTTCTTGTACTTGCTAACTTTGCGAAATCGGGCAGCTATGTTACCATGGGGGAATCACACAAGATTTGACTTTATAGGCTAGAACTGAACTCGCGCCAACTGCTTAACTCAAAATACAGTCAAGAAAGTAGCTCTGAAGCCGAGAAACGGGATCGAACTTAAGCACTACCGTGAAATTACATACAATTTTCAAATTTTTTGTACTTGCTAACTTTGCGACCTCGGGCAGCTATGTTACCATGGAGGAACCACACAATATTTGACTTTATATGCTAGAACTGAAGTCGCGCCAACTGCCTAACTCAAAAAACAGTCAAGAAAGTAGCTCTGAAGCCGAGAAACGGGATCGAACCTAAGCACTACCGTGAAATTACATACAATTTTCAATTTTTTTGTACTTGCTAACTTTGCGACCTCGGGCAGCTATGTTACCATGGAGGAACCACACAAGATTTGACTTTATAGGCTAGAACTGAAGTCACGCCAACTGCCTAACTCAAAATACAGTCTAGAAAGTAGCTCTGAAGCCGAGAAACGGGATCAACCATAAGCACTAATGTGAAATTGCGTACAATTTTCAAATTTCTTGCTAATTTTGCGACCTCGGGCAGCTATGTTACCATAGAGGAACCACACAAGATTTTACTTTATAGGCTAGAACTGTAGTCACGCCAACTGCCTAACTCCAAATACAGTCAACAAAGTAGCTCTGAAGCCGAGAAACGGGATCGACCAGAAGCACTACCGTGAAATTACGTACAATTTTCAAATTTCTTGTACTTGCTAACTTTGCGAAATCGGGCAGCTATGTTACCATGGGGGAATCACACAAGATTTGACTTTATAGGCTAGAACTGAACTCGCGCCAACTGCTTAACTCAAAATACAGTCAAGAAAGTAGCTCTGAAGCCGAGAAACGGGATCGAACTTAAGCACTACCGTGAAATTACATACAATTTTTAATTTTTTTGTACTTGCTAACTTTGCGACCTCGGGCAGCTATGTTACCATGGAGGAACCACACAAGATTTGACTTTGTAGGCTAGAACTAAAGACATGCCAACTGCTTAACTCAAAATACAGTCTAGAAAGTAGCTCTGAAGCCGAGAAACGGGATCGAACATAAGCACTACCGTGAAATTACATACAATTTTCAAATTTTTTGTACTTGCTAACTTTGCGACCTCGGGCAGCTATGTTACCATGGAGGAACCACACAAGATTTGACTTTATAGGCTACAACTGAAGTCGCGCCAACTGCCAAATCAAAATACAGTCAAGAAAGTAGCTCTGAAGCCGAGAAACGGGATCGACCATAAGCACTAATGTGAAATTACGTACAATTTTCAAATTTCTTGTACTTGTTAACTTTGCGACCTCGGGCAGCTATGTTACCATAGAGGAAGCACACAAGATTTGAATTTATAGGCTAGAACTGAAGTTGCGTCAACTGCCTAACTCAAAACACAGTCAAGAAAGTAGCTCTGAAGCCGAGAAACGGGATCGACCATAAGCACTAATGTGAAATTACGTACAATTTTCAAATTTCTTGTACTTGCTAACTTTGCGACCTCGGGCAGCTATGTTACCATAGAGGAATCACACAAGATTTGACTTTATCGGCTAGAACTGAAGTCGCGCGAACTTCCTGACTCAAAACACAGTCAAGAAAGTAGCTCTGAAGCCGAGAAACGGGATCGAACATAAGCACTACCGTGAAATTACATACAATTTTCAAATTTTTTGTACTTGCTAACTTTGCGACCTCGGGCAGCTATGTTACCATGGAGGAACCACACAAGATTTGACTTTATAGGCAAGAACTGAAGTCGCGCCAACCGCCTAACTCAAAATACAGTCTAGAAAGTAGCTCTGAAGCCGAGAAACCGGATCAACCATAAGCACTAATGTGACATTGCGTACAATTTTCAAATTTCTTGTACTTGCTAACTTTGCGACCTCGGGCAGCTATGTTACCATAGAGGAACCACACAAGATTTGACTTTGTAGGCTAGAACTGAAGTCGCGCCAACTGCTTAACTCAAAATACAGTCAAGAAAGTAGCTCTGAAGCCGAGAAACGGGATCGAACATAAGCACTACCGTGAAATTACATACAATTTTCAAATTTTTTGTACTTGCTAATTTTGCGACCTCGGGCAGCTATGTTACCATGGAGGAACCACACAAGATTTGACTTTATAGGCTAGAACTGAAGTCGCGCCAACTGCCTAGCTCAAAAAACAGTCAAGAAAGTAGCTCTGAAGCCGAGAAACGGGATCGAACCTAAGCACTACCGTGAAATTACATACAATTTTCAAATTTTTTGTACTTGCTGACTTTGCGACCTCGGGAAACTATGTTACCATGGAGGAAGCACACAAGATTTGACTTTACAGGCTAGAACTGAAGTTGCGTCAACTGCCTAACTCAAAACACAGTCAAGAAAGTAGCTCTGAAGCCGAGAAACGGGATCGACCATAAGCACTAATGTGAAATTACGTACAATTTTCAAATTTCTTGTACTTGCTAACTTTGCGACCTCGGGCAGCTATGTTACCATAGAGGAATCACACAAGATTTGACTTTATCGGCTAGAACTGAAGTCGCGCGAACTTCCTGACTCAAAACACAGTCAAGAAAGTAGCTCTGAAGCCGAGAAACGGGATCGAACATAAGCACTACCGTGAAATTACATACAATTTTCAATTTTTTTGTACTTGCTAAATTTGCGACCTCGGGCAGCTATGTTACCATGGAGGAACCACACAAGATTTGACTTTATAGGCTAGAACTGAAGTCGTGCCAACTGCCTAATTCAAAATACAGTCAAGAAAGTAGCTCTGAAGCCGAGAAACGGGATCGACCATAAGCACTAATGTGAAATTACGTACAATTTTCAAATTTCTTGTACTTGCTAACTTTGCGACCTCGGGCAGCTATGTTACCTTTCAGGAATCACACAAGATTTGACTTTATAGGCTAGAACTGAAGTCACGCCAACTGCCTAACTCAAAATACAGTCAAGAAAGTAGCTCTGAAGCCGAGAAACGGGATCGAACATAAGCACTACCGTAAAATTACATACAATTTTCAATTTTTTTGTACTTGCTAAATTTGCGACCTCGGGCAGCTATGTTACCATGGAGGAACCACACAAGATTTGACTTTATAGGCTAGAACTGAAGTCACGCCAACTGCCTAACTCCAAATACAGTCAAGAAAGTAGCTCTGAAGCCGAGAAACGGGATCGACCATAAGCACTAATGTGAAATTACGTACAATTTTCAAATTTCTTGTACTTGCTAACTTTGCGACCTCGGGCAGCTATGTTACCATTGAGGAATCACACAAGATTTGACTTTGTAGGCTAGAACTGAAGTCACGCCAACTGCTTAACTCAAAATACAGTCAAGAAAGTAGCTCTGAAGCCGAGAAACGGGATCAACCATAAGCACTAATGTGAAATTGCGTACAATTTTCAAATTTCTTGCTAACTTTGCGACCTCGGGCAGCTATGTTACCATAGAGGAACCACACAAGATTTGACTTTATAGGCTAGAACTGAAGTCGCGCCAACTGCCAAATCAAAATACAGTCAAGAAAGTAGCTCTGAAGCCGAGAAACGGGATCGACCATAAGCACTAATGTGAAATTACGTACAATTTTCAAATTTCTTGTACTTGCTAACTTTGCGACCTCGGGCAGCTATGTTACCATTGAGGAATCACACAAGATTTGACTTTGTAGGCTAGAACTGAAGACATGCCAACTGCTTAACTCAAAATACAGTCTAGAAAGTAGCTCTGAAGCCGAGAAACGGGATCAACCATTAGCACTAATGTGAAATTGCGTACAATTTTCAAATTTCTTGTACTTGCTAACTTTGCGACCTCGGGCAGCTATGTTACCATAGAGGAACCACACAAGATTTGACTTTATAGGCTAGAACTGAAGTCGCGCCAACTGCTTAACTCAAAATACAGTCAAGAAAGTAGCTCTGAAGCCGAGAAACGGGATCGACCATAAGCACTAATGTGAAATTACGTACAATTTTCAAATTTCTTGTACTTGCTAACTTTGCGACCTCGGGCAGCTATGTTACCATAGAGGAAGCACACAAGATTTGAATTTATAGGCTAGAACTGAAGTTGCGTCAACTGCCTAACTCAAAACACAGCCAAGAAAGTAGCTCTGAAGTCGAGAAACGGGATCGACCATAAGCACTAATGTGAAATTACGTACAATTTTCAAATTTCTTGTACTTGCTAACTTTGCGACCTCGGGCAGCTATGTTACTATAGAGGAATCACACAAGATTTGACTTTATCGGCTAGAACTGAAGTCGCGCGAACTTCCTGACTCAAAACACAGTCAAGAAAGTAGCTCTGAAGCCGAGAAACGGGATCGAACATAAGCACTACCGTGAAATTACATACAATTTTCAAATTTTTTGTACTTGCTAACTTTGCGACCTCGGGCAGCTATGTTACCATGGAGGAACCACACAAGATTTGACTTTATAGGCAAGAACTGAAGTCGCGCCAACCGCCTAACTCAAAATACAGTCTAGAAAGTAGCTCTGAAGCCGAGAAACCGGATCAACCATAAGCACTAATGTGACATTGCGTACAATTTTCAAATTTCTTGTACTTGCTAACTTTGCGACCTCGGGCAGCTATGTTACCATAGAGGAACCACACAAGATTTGACTTTGTAGGCTAGAACTGAAGTCGCGCCAACTGCTTAACTCAAAATACAGTCAAGAAAGTAGCTCTGAAGCCGAGAATCGGGATCGAACATAAGCACTACCGTGAAATTACATACAATTTTCAAATTTTTTGTACTTGCTAATTTTGCGACCTCGGGCAGCTATGTTACCATGGAGGAACCACACAAGATTTGACTTTATAGGCTAGAACTGAAGTCGCGCCAACTGCCTAACTCAAAAAACAGTCAAGAAAGTAGCTCTGAAGCCGAGAAACGGGATCGAACCTAAGCACTACCGTGAAATTACATACAATTTTCAAATTTTTTGTACTTGCTGACTTTGCGACCTCGGGAAACTATGTTACCATGGAGGAACCACACAAGATTTGACTTTATAGGCTAGAACTGAAGTCGCGCTAACTGCTTGACTCAAAATACAGTCAAGAAAGTAGCTCTGAAGCCGAGAAACGGGATCGAACATAAGCACTACCGTGAAATTACATACAATTTTCAATTTTTTTGTACTTGCTAACTTTGCGACCTCGGGCAGCTATGTTACCATGGAGGAACCACACAAGATTTGACCTAATAGACTAGAACCGAAGTCACGCCAACTGCCTTACTCAAAATACAGTCAAGAAAGTAGCTCTGAAGCCGAGAAACGGGATCGAACATAAGCTCTACCGTGAAATTACATACAATTTTCAAATTTTTTGTACTTGCTAAATTTGCGACCTCGGGCAGCTATGTTACCATGGAGGAACCACACAAGATTTGACTTTATATGCTAGAACTGAAGTCACGCCAACTGCCTAACTCAAAATACAGTCTAGAAAGTAGCTCTGAAGCCGAGAAACGGGATCAACCATAAGCACTAATGTGAAATTGCGTACAATTTTCAAATTTCTTGTACTTGCTAACTTTGCGACCTCGGGCAACTATGTTACCATGGAGGAACCACACAAGATTTGACTTTATAGGCTAGAACTGAAGTCACGCCAACTGCTTAACTCAAAATACAGTCAAGAAAGTAGCTCTGAAGCCGAGAAACGGGATCGACCATAAGCACTACCGTGAAATTACGTACAATTTTCAAATTTCTTGTATTTGCTAACTTTGCGACCTCGGGCAGCTATGTTACCATGGAGGAACCACACAAGATTTGACTTTATAGGCTAGAACTGAAGTCGCGCTAACTGCTTGACTCAAAATACAGTCAAGAAAGTAGCTCTGAAGCCGAGAAACGGGATCGAACATAAGCACTACCGTGAAATTACATACAATTTTCAATTTTTTTGTACTTGCTAACTTTGCGACCTCGGGCAGCTATGTTACCATGGAGGAACCACACAAGATTTGACCTAATAGACTAGAACCGAAGTCACGCCAACTGCCTTACTCAAAATACAGTCAAGAAAGTAGCTCTGAAGCCGAGAAACGGGATCGAACATAAGCTCTACCGTGAAATTACATACAATTTTCAAATTTTTTGTACTTGCTAAATTTGCGACCTCGGGCAGCTATGTTACCATGGAGGAACCACACAAGATTTGACTTTATATGCTAGAACTGAAGTCACGCCAACTGCCTAACTCAAAATACAGTCTAGAAAGTAGCTCTGAAGCCGAGAAACGGGATCAACCATAAGCACTAATGTGAAATTGCGTACAATTTTCAAATTTCTTGTACTTGCTAACTTTGCGACCTCGGGCAACTATGTTACCATGGAGGAACCACACAAGATTTGACTTTATAGGCTAGAACTGAAGTCACGCCAACTGCTTAACTCAAAATACAGTCAAGAAAGTAGCTCTGAAGCCGAGAAACGGGATCGACCATAAGCACTACCGTGAAATTACGTACAATTTTCAAATTTCTTGTATTTGCTAACTTTGCGACCTCGGGCAGCTATGTTACCATGGAGGAACCACACAAGATTTGACTTTATAGGCTAGAACTGAAGTCGTGCCAACTGCCTAATTCAAAATACAGTCAAGAAAGTAGCTCTGAAGCCGAGAAACGGGATCGACCATAAGCACTAATGTGAAATTACGTACAATTTTCAAATTTCTTGTACTTGCTAACTTTGCGACCTCGGGCAGCTATGTTACCTTTCAGGAATCACACAAGATTTGACTTTATAAGCTAGAACTGAAGTCACGCCAACTGCCTAACTCAAAATACAGTCAAGAAAGTAGCTCTGAAGCCGAGAAACGGGATCGAACATAAGCACTACCGTGAAATTACATACAATTTTCAATTTTTTTGTACTTGCTAAATTTGCGACCTCGGGCAGCTATGTTACCATGGAGGAACCACACAAGATTTGACTTTATAGGCTAGAACTGAAGTCACGCCAACTGCCTAACTCCAAATACAGTCAAGAAAGTAGCTCTGAAGCCGAGAAACGGGATCGACCATAAGCACTAATGTGAAATTACGTACAATTTTCAAATTTCTTGTACTTGCTAACTTTGCGACCTCGGGCAGCTATGTTACCATTGAGGAATCACACAAGATTTGACTTTGTAGGCTAGAACTGAAGTCACGCCAACTGCTTAACTCAAAATACAGTCAAGAAAGTAGCTCTGAAGCCGAGAAACGGGATCAACCATAAGCACTAATGTGAAATTGCGTACAATTTTCAAATTTCTTGTACTTGCTAACTTTGCGACCTCGGGCAGCTATGTTACCATTGAGGAATCACACAAGATTTGACTTTGTAGGCTAGAACTGAAGTCACGCCAACTGCTTAACTCAAAATACAGTCAAGAAAGTAGCTCTGAAGCCGAGAAACGGGATCAACCATAAGCACTAATGTGAAATTACGTACAATTTTCAAATTTCTTGTACTTGCTAACTTTGCGACCTCGGGCAGCTATGTTACCATTGAGGAATCACACAAGATTTGACTTTGTAGGCTAGAACTGAAGTCACGCCAACTGCTTAACTCAAAATACAGTCAAGAAAGTAGCTCTGAAGCCGAGAAACGGGATCGAACATAAGCACTACCGTGAAATTACATACAATTTTCAATTTTTTTGTACTTGCTAACTTTGCGACCTCGGGAAACTATGTTACCATGGAGGAACCACACAAGATTTGACTTTATAGGCTAGAACTGAAGTCGCGCTAACTGCTTGACTCAAAATACAGTCAAGAAAGTAGCTCTGAAGCCGAGAAACGGGATCGAACCTAAGCACTACCGTGAAATTACATACAATTTTCAATTTTTTTGTACTTGCTAAATTTGCGACCTCGGGCAGCTATGTTACCATAGAGGAACCACACAAGATTTGACTTTATAGGCTAGAACTGAAGTCACGCCAACTGCCTAACTCCAAATACAGACAAGAAAGTAGCTCTGAAGCCGAGAAACGGGATCGACCATAAGCACTAATGTGAAATTACGTACAATTTTCAAATTTCTTGTACTTGCTAACTTTGCGACCTCGGGCAGCTATGTTACCATTGAGGAATCACACAAGATTTGACTTTGTAGGCTAGAACTGAAGTCACGCCAACTGCTTAACTCAAAATACAGTCAAGAAAGTAGCTCTGAAGCCGAGAAACGGGATCAACCATAAGCACTAATGTGAAATTGCGTACAATTTTCAAATTTCTTGTACTTGCTAACTTTGCGACCTCGGGCAGCTATGTTACCATGGAGGAACCACACAAGATTTGACTTTATAGGCTAGAACTGAAGTCACGCCAACTGCCTAGCTCAAAATACAGTCTAGAAAGTAGCTCTGAAGCCGAGAAACGGGATCAACCATAAGCACTAATGTGAAATTGCGTACAATTTTCAAATTTCTTGCTAACTTTGCGACCTCGGGCAGCTATGTTACAATAGAGGAACCACACAAGATTTGCCTTTATAGACTAGAACTGAAGTCACGCCAACTGCTTAACTCAAAATACAGTCAAGAAAGTAGCTCTGAAGCCGAGAAACGGGATCAACCATAAGCACTACCGTGAAATTACGTACAATTTTCAAATTTCTTGTACTTGCTAACTTTACGACCTCGGGCAGCTATGTTACTATGGAGGAATCACACAAGATTTGACTTTATAGGCTAGAACTGAAGTCGCGCCAACTGCTTAACTCAAAATACAGTCTAGAAAGTAGCTATGAAGCCGAGAAACGGGATCGACCATAAGCACTAATGTGAAATTGCGTACAATTTTCAAATTTTTTGTACTTGCTAACTTTGCGACCTCGGGCAGCTATGTTACCATAGAGGAACCACACAAGATTTGACTTTATAGGCTAGAACTGAAGTCGCGCCAACTGCTTAACTCAAAATACAGTCAAGAAAGTAGCTCTGAAGCCGAGAAACGGGATCGAACATAAGCACTACCGTGAAATTACATACAATTTTCAAATTTTTTGTACTTGCTAACTTTGCGACCTCGGACAGCTATGTTACCATGCAGGAACCACACAAGATTTGACTCTATTGGCTAGAACTGAAGTCGCGCCAACTGCTTAACTCAAAATACAGTCAAGAAAGTAGCTCTGAAGCCGAGAAACGGGATCGAACATAAGCACTACCGTGAAATTACATACAATTTTCAAATTTTTTGTACTTGCTAACTGTGCGACCTCGGGCAGCTATGTTACCATGGAGGAACCACACAAGATTTGACTTTATAGGCTAGAACTGAAGTCACGCCAGCTGCTTAACTCAAAATACAGTCAAGAAAGTAGCTCTGAAGCCGAGAAACGGGATCGAACATAAGCACTACCGTGAAATTACATACAATTTTCAAATTTTTTGTACTTGCTAAGTTTGCGACCTCGGGCAGCTATGTTACCATGGAGGAACCACACAAGATTTGACTTTATAGGCTAGAACTGAAGTCGCGCCAACTTCTTAACTCAAAATACAGTCAAGAAAGTAGCTCTGAAGCCAAGAAACGGGATCGAACATAAGCACTACCGTGAAATTACATACAATTTTCAAATTTTTTGTACTTGCTAACTTTGCGACCTCCGGCAGCTATGTTACCATGGAGGAACCAAACAAGATTTGACTTTATAGGCTAGAACTGAAGTCACGCCAGCTGCTTAACTCAAAATACAGTCAAGAAAGTAGCTCTGAAGCCGAGAAACGGGATCGAACATAAGCACTACCGTGAAATTAAAAACAATTTTCAAATTTTTTGTACTTGCTAACTTTGCGACCTCGGGCAGCTATGTTACCATGGAGGAACCACACAAGATTTGACTTTATAGGCTAGAACTGAAGTCACGCCAACTGCCTAGCTCAAAATAGAGTCTAGAAAGTAGCTCTGAAGCCGAGAAACGGGATCAACCATAAGCACTAATGTGAAATTGCGTACAATTTTCAAATTTCTTGCTAACTTTGCGACCTCGGGCAGCTATGTTACCATGGAGGAACCACACAAGATTTGACTTTATAGGCTAGAACTGAAGTCACGCCAACTGCTTACCTCAAAATACAGTCAAGAAAGTAGCTCTGAAGACGAGAAACGGGATCGACCATAAGCACTACCGTGAAATTACGTACAATTTTCAAATTTCTTGTACTTGCTAACTTTGCGACCTCGGGCAGCTATGTTACCATGGAGGAACCACACAAGATTTGACTTTATAGGCTAGAACCGAAGTCACGCCAATTGCCTAACTCAAAATACAGTCAAGAAAGTAGCTCTGAAGCCGAGAAACGGGATCGAACATAAGCTCTACCGTGAAATTACATACAATTTTCAAATTTTTTGTACTTGCTAACTTTGCGACCTCGGGCAGCTATGTTACCATGGAGGAATCACACAAGATTTGACTTTATAGGCTAGAACTGAAGTCGCGCCAACTGCTTAACTCAAAATACAGTCTAGAAAGTAGCTCTGAAGCCGAGAAACGGGATCAACCATAAGCACTAATGTGAAATTGCGTACAATTTTCAAATTTCTTGTACTTGCTAACTCTGCGACCTCGGGCCGCTATGTTACCATGGAGGAACCACACAAGATTTGACTTTATAGGCTAAAACTGAAGGTACGCCAACTGCTTAACTCAAAATACAGTCAAGAAAGTAGCTCTGAAGCCGAGAAACGGGTTCGACCATAAGCACTACCGTGAAATTACGTACAATTTTCAAATTTCTTGTACTTGCTAACTTTGCGACCTCGGGCAGCTATGTTACCATGGAGGAACCACACAAGATTTGACTTTATAGGCTAGAACTGAAGTCGCGCCAACTGCCTAACTCAAAATACAGTCTAGAAAGTAGCTCTGAAGCCGAGAAACGGGATCAACCATAAGCACTAATGTGAAATTGCGTACAATTTTCAAATTTCTTGTACTTGCTAACTTTGCGACCTCGGGCCGCTATGTTACCATGGAGGAACCACACAAGATTTGACTTTATAGGCTAGAACTGAAGTCACGCCAACTGCTTAACTCAAAATACAGTCAAGAAAGTAGCTCTGAAGCCGAGAAACGGGATCGACCATAAGCACTACCGTGAAATTACGTACAATTTTCAAATTTCTTGTTCTTGCTAACTTTGCGACCTCGGGCAGCTATGTTATAATGGAGGAACCACACAAGATTTGACTTTATAGGCTAGAACTGAAGTCGCGCCAACTGCCTAACTCAAAATACAGTCTAGAAAGTAGCTCTGAAGCCGAGAAACGGGATCAACCATAAGCACTAATGTGAAATTGCGTACAATTTTCAAATTTCTTGTTCTTGCTAACTTTGCGACCTCGGGCAGCTATGTTACCATGGAGGAACCACACAAGATTTGACTTTATAGGCTAGAACTGAAGGTACGCCAACTGCTTAACTCAAAATACAGTCAAGAAAGTAGCTCTGAAGCCGAGAAACGGGATCGACCATAAGCACTACCGTGAAATTACGTACAATTTTCAAATTTCTTGTACTTGCTAACTTTGCGACCTCGGGCAGCTATGTTACCATGGAGGAACCACACAAGATTTGACTTTATAGGCTAGAACTGAAGTCGCGCCAACTGCCTAACTCAAAATACAGTCTAGAAAGTAGCTCTGAAGCCGAGAAACGGGATCAACCATAAGCACTAATGTGAAATTGCGTACAATTTTCAAATTTCTTGTTCTTGCTAACTTTGCGACCTCGGGCAGCTATGTTACCATGGAGGAACCACACAAGATTTGACTTTATAGGCTAGAACTGAAGGTACGCCAACTGCTTAACTCAAAATACAGTCAAGAAAGTAGCTCTGAAGCCGAGAAACGGGAACGACCATAAGCACTACCGTGAAATTACGTACAATTTTCAAATTTCTTGTACTTGCTAACTTTGCGACCTCGGGCAGCTATGTTACCATTGAGCAATCACACAAGATTTGACTTTCTAGTCTAGAACTGAAGTCCCGCCAACTGACTAACTCAAAATACAGTCTAGAAAATAGCTCTGAAGCCGAGAAACGGGATCGAACATAAGCACTAATGTGAAATTACGTACAATTTTCAAATTTTTTGTACTTGCTAACTTTGCGACCTGGGGCAGGTATGTTACCATGGAGGAACCACACAAGATTTGACTTTATAGGCTAGAACCGAAGTCACGCCAACCGCCTTACTCAAAATACAGTCAAGAAAGTAGCTCTGAAGCCGAGAAACGGGATCGAACATAAGCTCTACCGTGAAATTACATACAATTTTCAAATTTTTTGTACTTGCTAACTTTGCGACCTCGGGCAGCTATGTTACCATGGAGGAACCACACAAGATTTGACTTTATAGGCTAGAACTGAAGTCACGCCAACCGCCTAACTCAAAATACAGTCTAGAAAGTAGCTCTGAAGCCGAGAAACGGGATCAACCATAAGCACTAATGTGAAATTGCGTACAATTTTCAAATTTCTTGCTAACTTTGCGACCTCGGGCAGCTATGTTACCATAGAGGAACCACACAAGATTTGACTTGATAGGCTAGAACTGAAGTCACGCCAACTGCTTAACTCAAAACACAGTCAAGAAAGTAGCTCTGGAGCCGAGAAACGGGATCGACCATAAGCACTACCGTGAAATTACGTACAATTTTCAAATTTCTTGTACTTGCTAACTTTGCGACCACGGGCAGCTATGTTACCATGGAGGAATCACACAAGATTTGACTATATAGGCTAGAACTGAAGTTGCGCCAACTGCCTAACTCAAAATACAGTCTAGAAAATAGCTCCGAAGCCGAGAAACGGGATCGAACATAAGCACTAATGTGAAATTACGTACAATTTTCAAATTTTTTGTACTTGCTAACTTTGCGACCTCGGGCAGCTATGTTACCAGGAAGGAACCACACAAGATTTGACTATATAGGCTAGAACCGAAGTCACGCCAACTGCCTAACTCAAAATACAGTCAAGAAAGTAGCTCTGAAGCCGAGAAACGGGATCGAACATAAGCTCTACCGTGAAATTACATACAATTTCCAAATTTTTTGTACTTGCTAACTTTGCGACCTCGGGCAGCTATGTTACCATGGAGGAACCACACAAGATTTGACTTTATATGCTAGAACTGAAGTCACGCCAACTGCCTAACTCAAAATACAGTCTAGAAAGTAGCTCTGAAGCCGAGAAACGGGATCAAACATAAGCACTAATGTGAAATTGCGTACAATTTTCAAATTTCTTGCTAACTTTGCGACCTCGGGCAGCTATGTTACCATAGAGGAACCACACAAGATTTGCCTTTATAGGCTAGAACTGAAGTCACGCCAACTGCTTAACTCAAAATACAGTCAAGAAAGTAGTTCTGAAGCCGAGAAACGGGATCAACCATAAGCACTAGTGTGAAATTGCGTACAATTTTCAAATTTCTTGTACTTGCTAACTTTGCGATCTCGGGCAGCTATGTTACCATGGAGGAACCACACAAGATTTGACTTTATAGGCTAGAACTGAAGTCACGCCAACTGCTTAACTCAAAATACAGTCAAGAAAGTAGCTCTGAAGCCGAGAAACGGGATCAACCATAAGCACTAATGTGAAATTGCGTACAATTTTCAAATTTCTTGTACTTGCTAACTTTGCGACCTCGGGCAACTATGTTACCATGGAGGAACCACACAAGATTTGACTTTATAGGGTAGAACTGAAGTCATGCCAACTGCTTAACTCAAAATACAGTCAAGAAAGTAGCTCTGAAGCCGAGAAACGGGATCAACCATAAGCACTAATGTGAAATTGCGTACAATTTTCAAATTTCTTGCTAACTTTGCGACCTCGGGCAGCTATGTTACCATAGAGGAACCACACAAGATTTGCCTTTATAGGCTAGAACTGAAGTCATGCCAACTGCTTAACTCAAAATACAGTCAAGAAAGTAGCTCTGAAGCCGAGAAACGGGATCAACCATAAGTACTAATGTGAAATTGCGTACAATTTTCAAATTTCTTGTACTTGCTAACTTTGCGACCTCGGGCAGCTATGTTACCATGGAGGAACCACACAAGATTTGACTTTATAGGCTAGAACTGAAGTCACGCCAACTGCTTAACTCAAAATACAGTCAAGAAAGTAGCTCTGAAGCCGAGAAACGGGATCGACCATAAGCACTACCGTGAAATTACGTACAATTTTCAAATTTCTTGTACTTGCTAACTTTGCGACCTCGGGCAGCTATGTTACCATGGAGGAACCACACAAGATTTGACTTTATAGGCTAGAACCGAAGTCACGCCAACTGCCTAACTCAAAATACAGTCAAGAAAGTAGCTCTGAAGCCGAGAAACGGGATCAACCATAAGCACTAATGTGAAATTGCGTACAATTTTCAAATTTCTTGTACTTGCTAACTTTGCGACCTCGGGCAGCTATGTTACCATGGAGGAACCACACAAGATTTGACTTTATAGGCTAGAACTGAAGTCACGCCAACTGCTTAACTCAAAATACAGTCAAGAAAGTAGCTCTGAAGCCGAGAAACGGGATCGACCATAAGCACTACCGTGAAATTACGTACAATTTTCAAATTTCTTGTACTTGCTAACTTTGCGACCTCGGGCAGCTATGTTACCATAGAGGAACCACACAAGATTTGCCTTTATAGGCTAGAACTGAAGTCACGCCAACTGCTTAACTCAAAATACAGTCAAGAAAGTAGCTCTGAAGCCGAGAAACGGGATCGACCATAAGCAATACCGTGAAATTACGTACAATTTTCAAATTTCTTGTTCTTGCTAAATTTGCGACCTCGGGCAGCTATGTTACCATGGAGAAACCACACAAGATTTGACTTTATAGGCTAGAACTGAAGTCGCGCCAACTGCCTAACTCAAAATACAGTCTAGAAAGTAGCTCTGAAGCCGAGAAAAGGGATCAACCATAAGCACTAATGTGAAATTGCGTACAATTTTCAAATTTCTTGTTCTTGCTAACTTTGCGACCTCGGGCAGCTATGTTACCATGGAGGAACCACACAAGATTTGACTTTATAGGCTAGAACTGAAGTCGCGCCAACTGCCTAACTCAAAATACAGTCTAGAAAGTAGCTCTGAAGCCGAGAAACGGGATCAACCATAAGCACTAATGTGAAATTGCGTACAATTTTCAAATTTCTTGTACTTGCTAACTTTGCGACCTCGGGCAGCTATGTTACCATGGAGGAACCACACAAGATTTGACTTTATAGGCTAGAACTGAAGGTACGCCAACTGCTTAACTCAAAATACAGTCAAGAAAGTAGCTCTGAAGCCGAGAAACGGGATCGACCATAAGCACTACCGTGAAAATACGTACAATTTTCAAATTTCTTGTACTTGCTAACTTTGCGACCTCGGGCAGCTATGTTACCATGGAGGAACCACACAAGATTTGACTTTATAGGCTAGAACCGAAGTCACGCCAATTGCCTTACTCAAAATACAGTCAAGAAAGTAGCTCTGAAGCCGAGAAACGGGATCGAACATAAGCTCTACCGTGAAATTACATACAATTTTCAAATTTTTTGTACTTGCTAACTTTGCGACCTCGGGCAGCTATGTTACCATGGAGGAACCACACAAGATTTGACTTTATAGGCTAGAACTGAAGTCACGCCAACTGCCTAACTCAAAATACAGTCTAGAAAATAGCTCTGAAGCCGAGAAACGGGATCAACCATAAGCACTAATGTGAAATTGCGTACAATTTTCAAATTTCTTGCTAACTTTGCGACCTCGGGCAGCTATGTTACCATTGAGGAATCATACAAGATTTGACTTTCTAGGCTAGAACTGAAGACCCGCCAACTGCCTAACTCAAAATACAGTCTAGAAAATAGCTCTGAAGCCGAGAAACGGGATCGAACATAAGCACTAATGTGAAATTACGTACAATTTTCAAATTTTTTGTACTTGCTAACTTTGCGACCTCGGGCAGCTATGTTACCATGGAGGAACCACACAAGATTTGACCTAATAGACTAGAACCGAAGTCACGCCAACTGCCTTACTCAAAATACAGTCACGAAAGTAGCTCTGAAGCCGAGAAACGGGATCGAACATAAGCTCTACCGTGAAATTACATACAATTTTCAAATTTTTTGTACTTGCTAACTTTGCGACCTCGGGCAGCTATGTTACCATGGAGGAACCACACAAGATTTGACCTAATAGACTAGAACCGAAGTCACGCCAACTGCCTTACTCAAAATACAGTCAAGAAAGTAGCTCTGAAGCCGAGAAACGGGATCGAACATAAGCTCTACCGTGAAATTACATACAATTTTCAAATTTTTTGTACTTGCTAACTTTGCGACCTCGGGCAGCTATGTTACCATGGAGGAACCACACAAGATTTGACTTTATATGCTAGAACTGAAGTCACGCCAACTGCCTAACTCAAAATACAGTCTAGAAAGTAGCTCTGAAGCCGAGAAACGGGATCAACCATAAGCACTAATGTGAAATTGCGTACAATTTTCAAATTTCTTGTACTTGCTAACTTTGCGACCTCGGGCAACTATGTTACCATGGAGGAACCACACAAGATTTGACTTTATAGGCTAGAACTGAAGTCACGCCAACTGCTTAACTCAAAATACAGTCAAGAAAGTAGCTCTGAAGCCGAGAAACGGGATCGACCATAAGCACTACCGTGAAATTACGTACAATTTTCAAATTTCTTGTATTTGCTAACTTTGCGACCTCGGGCAGCTATGTTACCATGGAGGAACCACACAAGATTTGACTTTATAGGCTAGAACCGAAGTCACGCCAACTGCCTAACTCAAAATACAGTCAAGAAAGTAGCTCTGAAGCCGAGAAACGGGATCGAACATAAGCTCTACCGTGAAATTACATACAATTTTCAAATTTTTTGTACTTGCTAACTTTGCGACCTCGGGCAGCTATGTTACCATGGAGGAACCACACAAGATTTGACTTTATAGGCTAGAACGGAAGTCACGCCAACTGCTTAACTCAAAATACAGTCAAGAAAGTAGCTCTGAAGCCGAGAAACGGGATCGACCATAAGCACTACCGTGAAATTCCGTACAATTTTCAAATTTCTTGTACTTGCTAAATTTGCGACCTCGGGCAGCTATGTTACCATGGAGGAACCACACAAGATTTGACTTTATAGGCTAGAACCGAAGTCACGCCAACTGCCTAACTCAAAATACAGTCAAGAAAGTAGCTCTGAAGCCGAGAAACGGGATCGAACATAAGCTCTACCGTGAAATTACATACAATTTTCAAATTTTTTGTACTTGCTAACTTTGCGACCTCGGGCAGCTATGTTACCATAGAGGAACCAGACAAGATTTGACTTTATAGGCTAGAACTGAAGTCACGCCAACTGCCTAGCTCAAAATACAGTCAAGAAAGTAGCTCTGAAGCCGAGAAACGGGATCGACCATAAGCACTAATGTGAAATTGCGTACAATTTTTAAATTTCTTGTACTTGCTAACTTTGCGACCTCGGGCAGCTATGTTACCATGGAGGAACCACACAAGATTTGACTTTATAGGCTAGAACCGAAGTCACGCCAACTGCCTAACTCAAAATACAGTCAAGAAAGTAGCTCTGAAGCCGAGAAACGGGATCAACCATAAGCACTAATGTGAAATTGCGTACAATTTTCAAATTTCTTGCTAACTTTGCGACCTCGGGCAGCTATGTTACCATGGAGGAATCACGCAAGATTTGACTTTATAGGCTAGAACTGAAGTCGCGCCAACTGCCTAACTCGAAATACAGTCTAGAAAGTAGCTCTGAAGCCTAGAAACGGGATCAACCATAAGCACTAATGTGAAATTGCGTACAATTTTCAAATTTCTTGCTAAATTTGCGACCTCGGGCAGCTATGTTACCATAGAGGAACCACACAAGATTTGACTTGATAGGCTAGAACTGAAGTCACGCCAACTGCTTAACTCAAAATACAGTCAAGAAAGTAGCTCTGAAGCCGAGAAACGTGATCGACCATAAGCACTACCGTGAAATTACGTACAATTTTCAAATTTCTTGTACTTGCTAACTTTGCGACCACGGGCAGCTATGTTACCTTGGAGGAATCACACAAGATTTGACTATATAGGCTAGAACTGAAGTTGCGCCAACTGCCTAACTCAAAATACAGTCTACAAAATAGCTCTGAAGCCGAGAAACGGGATCGAACATAAGCACTACCGTGAAATTACGTACAATTTTCAAATTTCTTGTACTTGCTAACTTTGCGACCACGGGCAGCTATGTTACCTTGGAGGAATCACACAAGATTTGACTATATAGGCTAGAACTGAAGTTGCGCCAACTGCCTAACTCAAAATACAGTCTACAAAATAGCTCTGAAGCCGAGAAACGGGATCGAACATAAGCACTAATGTGAAATTACGTACAATTTTCAAATTTTTTGTACTTGCTAACTTTGCGACCTCGGGCAGCTATGTTACCAGGGAGGAACCACACAAGATTTGACTTTATAGGCTAGAACTGAAGTCACGCCAACTGCTTAACTCAAAATACAGTCAAGAAAGTAGCTCTGAAGCCGAGAAACGGGATCGACCATAAGCACTACCGTGAAATTACGTACAATTTTCAAATTTCTTGTACTTGCTAACTTGCGACCACGGGCAGCTATGTTACCTTGGAGGAATCACACAAGATTTGACTATATAGGCTAGAACTGAAGTTGCGCCAACTGCCTAACTCAAAATACAGTCTACAAAATAGCTCTGAAGCCGAGAAACGGGATCGAACATAAGCACTAATGTGAAATTACGTACAATTTTCAAATTTTTTGTACTTGCTAACTTTGCGACCTCGGGCAGCTATGTTACCAGGGAGGAACCACACAAGATTTGACTTTATAGGCTAGAACTGAAGTCACGCCAACTGCTTAACTCAAAATACAGTCAAGAAAGTAGCTCTGAAGCCGAGAAACGGGATCGACCATAAGCACTACCGTGAAATTACGTACAATTTTTAAATTTCTTGTATTTGCTAACTTTGCGACCTCGGGCAGCTATGTTACCATGGAGGAACCACACAAGATTTGACTTTATAGGCTAGAACCGAAGTCACGCCAACTGCCTAACTCAAAATACAGTCAAGAAAGTAGCTCTGAAGCCGAGAAACGGGATCGAACATAAGCTCTACCGTGAAATTACATACAATTTTCAAATTTTTTGTACTTGCTAACTTTGCGACCTCGGGCAGCTATGTTACCATGGAGGAACCACACAAGATTTGACTTTATAGGCTAGAACTGAAGTCACGCCAACTGCCTAGCTCAAAATACATTCTAGAAAGTAGCCCTGAAGCCGAGAAACGGGATCAACCATAAGCACTAATGTGAAATTGCGTACAATTTTCAAATTTCTTGCTAACTTTGCGACCTCGGGCAGCTATGTTACCATAGAGGAACCAGACAAGATTTGCCTTTATAGGCAAGAACTGAAGTCACGCCAACTGCTTAACTCAAAATACAGTCAAGAAAGTAGCTCTGAAGCCGAGAAACGGGATCAACCATAAGCACTAATGTGAAATTGCGTACAATTTTCAAATTTCTTGTACTTGCTAACTTTGCGACCTCGGGCAGCTATGTTACCATGGAGGAACCACACAAGATTTGACTTTATAGGCTAGAACTGAAGTCACGCCAACTGCTTAACTCAAAATACAGTCAAGAAAGTAGCTCTGAAGCCGAGAAACGGGATCGACCATAAGCACTACCGTGAAATTCCGTACAATTTTCAAATTTCTTGTACTTGCTAACTTTGCGACCTCGGGCAGCTATGTTACCATGGAGGAACCACACAAGATTTGACTTTATAGGCTAGAACTGAAGTCACGCCAACTGCCTAACTCAAAATACAGTCAAGAAAGTAGCTCTGAAGCCGAGAAACGGGATCAACCATAAGCACTAATGTGAAATTGCGTACAATTTTCAAATTTCTTGCTAACTTTGCGACCTCGGGCAGCTATGTTACCATGGAGGAATCACGCAAGATTTGACTTTATAGGCTAGAACTGAAGTCGCGCCAACTGCCTAACTCGAAATACAGTCTAGAAAGTAGCTCTGAAGCCGAGAAACGGGATCAACCATAAGCACTAATGTGAAATTGCGTACAATTTTCAAATTTCTTGCTAAATTTGCGACCTCGGGCAGCTATGTTACCATAGAGGAACCACACAAGATTTGACTTGATAGGCTAGAACTGAAGTCACGCCAACTGCTTATTTCAAAATACAGTCAAGAAAGTAGCTCTGAAGCCGAGAAACGTGATCGACCATAAGCACTACCGTGAAATTACGTACAATTTTCAAATTTCTTGTACTTGCTAACTTTGCGACCACGGGCAGCTATGTTACCTTGGAGGAATCACACAAGATTTGACTATATAGGCTAGAACTGAAGTTGCGCCAACTGCCTAACTCAAAATACAGTCTACGAAATAGCTCTGAAGCCGAGAAACGGGATCGAACATAAGCACTAATGTGAAATTACGTACAATTTTCAAATTTTTTGTACTTGCTAACTTTGCGACCTCGGGCAGCTATGTTACCAGGGAGGAACCACACAAGATTTGACTATATAGGCTAGAGCCGAAGTCACGCCAACTGCCTAACTCAAAATACAGTCAAGAAAGTAGCTCTGAAGCCGAGAAACGGGATCGACCATATGCACTACCGTGAAATTACGTACAATTTTCAAATTTGTTGTACTTGCTAACTTTGCGACCTCGGGCAGCTATGTTACCATGGAGGAATCACACAAGATTTGACTTTATAGGCTAGAACCGAAGTCACGCCAACTGCCTAACTCAAAATACAGTCAAGAAAGTAGCTCTGAAGCCGAGAAACGGGATCGAACATAAGCTCTACCGTGAAATTACATACAATTTTCAAATTTTTTGTACTTGCTAACTTTGCGACCTCGGGCAGCTATGTTACCATGGAGGAACCACACAAGATTTGACTTTATAGGCTAGAACTGAAGTCACGCCAGGTGCTTAACTCAAAATACAGTCAAGAAAGTAGCTCTGAAGCCGAGAAACGGGATCGAACATAAGCACTACCGTGAAATTACATACAATTTTCAAATTTTTTGTACTTGCTAACTTTGCGACCTTGGGCAGCTATGTTACCATGGAGGAACCACACAAGATTTGACTTTATAGGCTAGAACTGAAGTCGCGCCAACTTCTTAACTCAAAATACAGTCAAGAAAGTAGCTCTGAAGCCAAGAAACGGGATCGAACATAAGCACTACCGTGAAATTACATACGATTTTCAAATTTTTTGTACTTGCTAACTTTGCGACCTCCGGCAGCTATGTTACCATGGAGGAACCAAACAAGATTTGACTTTATAGGCTAGAACTGAAGTCACGCCAGCTGCTTAACTCAAAATACAGTCAAGAAAGTAGCTCTGAAGCCGAGCAACGGGATCGAACATAAGCACTACCGTGAAATTAAAAACAATTTTCAAATTTTTTGTACTTGCTAATTTTGCGACCTCGGGCAGATATGTTACCATCGAGGAACCACACAAGATTTGACTTTATAGGCTAGAACTGAAGTCACGCCAACTGCCTAGCTCAAAACACAGTCTAGAAAGTAGCTCTGAAGCCGAGAAACGGGATCAACCATAAGCACTAATGTGAAATTGCGTACAATTTTCAAATTTCTTGCTAACTTTGCGACCTCGGGCAGCTATGTTACCATAGAGGAACCACACAAGATTTGCCTTTATAGGCTAGAACTGAAGTCACGCCAACTGCTTAACTCAAAATACAGTCAAGAAAGTAGCTCTGAAGCCGAGAAACGGGATCAACCATAAGCACTAATGTGAAATTGCGTACAATTTTCAAATTTCTTGTACTTCCTAACTTTGCGACCTCGGGCAGCTATGCTACCATGGAGGAACCACACAAGATTTGACTTTATAGGCTAGAACTGAAGTCACGCCAACTGCTTAACTCAAAATACAGTCAAGAAAGTAGCTCTGAAGCCGAGAAACGGGATCGACCATAAGCACTACCGTGAAATTACGTACAATTTTCAAATTTCTTGTACTTGCTAACTTTGCGAACTCGGGCAGCTATGTTACCATGGAGGAACCACACAACATTTGACTTTATAGGCTAGAACTGAAGTCACGCCAATTGCTTAACTCAAAATACAGTCAAGAAAGTAGCTCTGAAGCCGAGAAACGTGATCGACCATAAGCACTACCGTGAAATTACGTACAATTTTCAAATTTCTTGTACTTGCTAACTTTGCGACCACGGGCAGCTATGTTACCTTGGAGGAATCACACAAGATTTGACTATATAGGCTAGAACTGAAGTTGCGCCAACTGCCTAACTCAAAATACAGTCTACGAAATAGCTCTGAAGCCGAGAAACGGGATCGAACATAAGCACTAATGTGAAATTACGTACAATTTTCAAATTTTTTGTACTTGCTAACTTTGCGACCTCGGGCAGCTATGTTACCAGGGAGGAACCACACAAGATTTGACTATATAGGCTAGAGCCGAAGTCACGCCAACTGCCTAACTCAAAATACAGTCAAGAAAGTAGCTCTGAAGCCGAGAAACGGGATCGACCATATGCACTACCGTGAAATTACGTACAATTTTCAAATTTGTTGTACTTGCTAACTTTGCGACCTCGGGCAGCTATGTTACCATGGAGGAATCACACAAGATTTGACTTTATAGGCTAGAACCGAAGTCACGCCAACTGCCTAACTCAAAATACAGTCAAGAAAGTAGCCCTGAAGCCGAGAAACGGGATCGAACATAAGCTCTACCGTGAAATTACATACAATTTTCAAATTTTTTGTACTTGCTAACTTTGCGACCTCGGGCAGCTATGTTACCATGGAGGAACCACACAAGATTTGACTTTATAGGCTAGAACTGAAGTCACGCCAGGTGCTTAACTCAAAATACAGTCAAGAAAGTAGCTCTGAAGCCGAGAAACGGGATCGAACATAAGCACTACCGTGAAATTACATACAATTTTCAAATTTTTTGTACTTGCTAACTTTGCGACCTCGGGCAGCTATGTTACCATGGAGGAACCACACAAGATTTGACTTTATAGGCTAGAACTGAAGTCGCGCCAACTGCCTAACTCAAAATACAGTCAAGAAAGTAGCTTTGAAGCCGAGAAACGGGATCGAACATAAGCTCTACCGTGAAATTACATACAATTTTTAAATTTTTTGTACTTGCTAACTTTGCGACCTCGGGCAGCTATGTTACCATTTAGGAACCACACAAGATTTGACTTTATTGGCTAGAACTGAAGACACGCCAACTGCCTAACTCAAAATACAGTCAAGAAAGTAGCTCTGAAGCCGAGAAACGGGATCAACCATAAGCACTAATGTGAAATTGCGTACAATTTTCAAATTTCTTGTACCTGCTAACTTTGCGACCTCGGGCAGCTATGTTACCATGGAGGAACCACACAAGATTTGACTTTATAGGCTAGAACTGAAGTCCTGATAACTGCTTAACTCAAAATACAGTCAAGAAAGTAGCTCTGAAGCCGAGAAACGGGATCGAACATAAGCACTACCGTGAAATTACATACAATTTTCAAATTTTTTGTACTTGCTAAATTTGCGACCTCGGGCAGCTATGTTACCATGGAGGAACCACACAAGATTTGACTTTATAGGCAAGAACTGAAGTCGCGCCAACTGCCTAACTCAAAATACAGTCTAGAAAGTAGCTCTGAAGCCGAGAAACGGGATCAACCCTAAGCACTAGTGTGAAATTGCGTACAATTTTCAAATTTCTTGTACTTGCTAACTTTGCGACCTCGGGCAGCTATGTTACCATAGAGGAACCACACAAGATTTGACTTTATAGGCTAGAACTGAAGTCGCGCCAACTGTTTGACTCAAAATACAGTCAAGAAAGTAGCTCTGAAGCCGAGAAACGGGATCGAACATAAGCACTACCCTGAAATTACATACAATTTTCAAATTTTTTGTACTTGTTAACTTTGCGACCTCCGGCAGCTATGTTACCATGGAGGAACCACACAATATTTGACTTTGTAGGCTAGAACTGAAGTCGCGCCAACTGCCTAACTCAAAATACAGTCTAGAAAGTAGCTCTGAAGCCGAGAAACGGGATCAACCATAAGCACTAATGTGAAATTGCGTACAATTTTCAAATTTCTTGTACTTGCTAACTTTGCGACCTCGGGCAGCTATGTTACCATGGAGGAACCACACAAGATTTGACTTTATAGGCTAGAACTGAAGTCACGCCAACTGCTTAGCTCAAAATACAGTCAAGAAAGTAGCTCTGAAGCCGAGAAACGGGATCAACCATAAGCACTAATGTGAAATTGCGTACAATTTCCAAATTTCTTGTACTTGCTAACTTTGCGACCTCGGGCAGCTATGTTACCATAGAGGAACCACACAAGATTTGACTTTATAGGCTAGAACCGAAGTCGCGCCAACTGCTTAACTCAAAATCTAGTCAAGAAAGTAGCTCTGAAGCCGAGAAACGGGATCGACCATAAGCACTAATGTGAAATTACGTACAATTTTCAAATTTCTTGTACTTGCTAACTTTGCGACCTCGGGCAGCTATGTTACCATGGAGGAATCACACAAGATTTGACTTTATAGGCTAGAACTGAAGTCGCGCCAACAGCTTAACTCAAAATACAGTCAAGGAAGTAGCTCTGAAGCCGAGAAACGGGATCGAACATAAGCACTACCGTGAAATTACATACAATTTTCAAATTTTTTGTACTTGCTAAATTTGCGACCTCGGGCAGCTATGTTACCATGGAGGAACCACACAAGATTTGACTTTATAGGCTAGAACTGAAGTCGCGCCAACTGCCTAACTCAAAATACAGTCAAGAAAGTAGCTCCGAAGCCGAGAAACGGGATCGAACATAAGCATTACCGTGAAATTACATACAATTTTCAAATTGTTTGTACTTGCTAAATTTGCGACCTCGGGCAGCTATGTTACCATGGAGGAACCACACAAGATTTGACTTTATAGGCTAGAACTGAAGTCGCGCCAACTGCTTAACTCAAAATACAGTCAAGAAAGTAGCTCTGAAGCCGAGAAACGGGATCGACCATAAGCACTACCGTGAAATTACATACAATTTTCAAATTTTTTGTACTTGCTAAATTTGCGACCTCGGGCAGCTATGTTACCATGGAGGAACCACACAAGATTTGACTTTATAGGCAAGAACTGAAGTCGCGCCAACTGCCTAACTCAAAATACAGTCTAGAAAGTAGCTCTGAAGCCGAGAAACGGGATCAACCATAAGCACTAATGTGAAATTGCGTACAATTTTCAAATTTCTTGTACCTGCTAACTTTGCGACCTCGGGCAGCTATGTTACCATGGAGGAACCACACAAGATTTGACTTTATAGGCTAGAACTGAAGTCGTGATAACTGCCTAACTCAAAATACAGTCTAGAAAGTAGCTCTGAAGCCGAGAAACGGGATCAACCATAAGCACTAATGTGAAATTACATACAATTTTCAAATTTTTTGTACTTGCTAATTTTGCGACCTCGGGCAGCTATGTTACCATGGAGGAACCACACAAGATTTGACTTTATAGGCTAGAACTGAAGTCGCGCCAACTGCCTAACTCAAAATACAGTCAAGAAAGTAGCTCTGAAGCCGAGAAACGGGATCGAACATAAGCACTACCGTGAAATTACATACAATTTTCAAATTTTTTGTACTTGCTAAATTTGCGACCTCGGGCAGCTATGTTACCATGGAGGAACCACACAAGATTTGACTTTATAGGCAAGAACTGAAGTCGCGCCAACTGCCTAACTCAAAATACAGTCTAGAAAGTAGCTCTGAAGCCGAGAAACGGGATCAACCATAAGCACTAATGTGAAATTGCGCACAATTTTCAAATTTCTTGTACTTGCTAACTTTGCGACCTCGGGCAGCTATGTTACCATAGAGGAACCACACAAGATTTGACTTTATAGGCTAGAACTGAAGTCGCGCCAACTGTTTGACTCAAAATACAGTCAAGAAAGTAGCTCTGAAGCCGAGAAACGGGATCGAACATAAGCACTACCCTGAAATTACATACAATTTTCAAATTTTTTGTACTTGTTAACTTTGCGACCTCCGGCAGCTATGTTACCATGGAGGAACCACACAATATTTGACTTTGTAGGCTAGAACTGAAGTCGCGCCAACTGCCTAACTCAAAATACAGTCTAGAAAGTAACTCTGAAGCCGAGAAACGGGATCAACCATAAGCACTAATGTGAAATTGCGTACAATTTTCACATTTCTTGTACTTGCTAACTTTGCGACCTCGGGCAGCTATGTTACCATGGAGGAACCACACAAGATTTGACTTTATAGGCTAGAACTGAAGTCACGCCAACTGCTTAGCTCAAAATACAGTCAAGAAAGTAGCTCTGAAGCCGAGAAACGGGATCGAACATAAGCTCTACCGTGATTATACATACAATTTTCAAATTTTTTGTACTTGCTAACTTTGCGACCTCGGGCAGCTATGTTACCATGGAGGAACCACACAAGATTTGACTTTATAGGCTAGAACTGAAGACACGCCAACTGCCTAACGCAAAATACAGTCTAGAAAGTAGCTCTGAAGACGAGAAACGGGATCAACCATAAGCACTAATGTGAAATTGCGTACAATTTTCAAATTTCTTGTACTTGCTAACTTTGCGACCTCGGGCCGCTATGTTACCATGGAGGAACCACACAAGATTTGACTTTATAGGCTAGAACTGAAGGTACGCCAACTGCTTAACTCAAAATACAGTCAAGAAAGTAGCTCTGAAGCCGAGAAACGGGATCAACCATAAGCACTAATGTGAAATTGCGTACAATTTTCAAATTTCTTGTACTTGCTAACTTTGCGACCTCGGGCCGCTATGTTACCATGGAGGAACCACACAAGATTTGACTTTATAGGCTAGAACTGAAGGTACGCCAACTGCTTAACTCAAAATACAGTCAAGAAAGTAGCTCTGAAGCCGAGAAACGGGATCGAACATAAGCTCTACCGTGATTATACATACAATTTTCAAATTTTTTGTACTTGCTAACTTTGCGACCTCGGGCAGCTATGTTACCATGGAGGAACCACACAAGATTTGACTTTATAGGCTAGAACTGAAGACACGCCAACTGCCTAACGCAAAATACAGTCTAGAAAGTAGCTCTGAAGACGAGAAACGGGATCAACCATAAGCACTAATGTGAAATTGCGTACAATTTTCAAATTTCTTGTACTTGCTAACTTTGCGACCTCGGGCCGCTATGTTACCATGGAGGAACCACACAAGATTTGACTTTATAGGCTAGAACTGAAGGTACGCCAACTGCTTAACTCAAAATACAGTCAAGAAAGTAGCTCTGAAGCCGAGAAACGGGATCAACCATAAGCACTAATGTGAAATTGCGTACAATTTTCAAATTTCTTGTACTTGCTAACTTTGCGACCTCGGGCCGCTATGTTACCATGGAGGAACCACACAAGATTTGACTTTATAGGCTAGAACTGAAGGTACGCCAACTGCTTAACTCAAAATACAGTCAAGAAAGTAGCTCTGAAGCCGAGAAACGGGATCGACCATAAGCACTACCGTGAAATTACGTACAATTTTCAAATTTCTTGTTCTTGCTAATTTTGCGACCTCGGGCAGCTATGTTACCATGGAGGAACCACACAAGATTTGACTTTATAGGCTAGAACTGAAGTCGCGCCAACTGCCTAACTCAAAATACAGTCTAGAAAGTAGCTCTGAACTCGAGAAACTAGATCAACCATAAGCACTAATGTGAATTTGCGTACAATTTTCAAATTTCTTGTACTTGCTAACTTTGCGACCTCGGGCAGCTATGTTACCATGGAGAAACCACACAAGATTTGACTTTATAGGCTAGAACTGAAGTCACGCCAACTGCTTAACTCAAAATACGGTCAAGAAAGTAGCTCTGAAGCCGAGAAACGGGATCGAACATAAGCACTACCGTGAAATTACGTACAATTTTCAAATTTCTTGTACTTGCTAACTTTGCGACCACGGGCAGCTATGTTACCATGGAGGAATCACACAAGATTTGACTATATAGGCTAGAACTGAAGTTGCGCCAACTGCCTAACTCAAAATACAGTCTAGAAAATAGCTCTGAAGCCGAGAAACGGGATCGAACATAAGCACAAATGTGAAATTACGTACCATTTTCAAATTTTTTGTACTTGCTAACTTTGCGACCTCGGGCAGCTATGTTACCAGGGAGGAACCACACAAGATTTGACTATATAGGCTAGAACCGAAGTCACGCCAACTGCCTAACTCAAAATACAGTCTAGAAAATAGCTCTGAAGCCGAGAAACGGGATCGAACATAAGCACTAATGTGAAATTACGTACAATTTTCAAATTTTTTGTACTTGCTAACTTTGTGACCTCGGGCAGCTATGTTACCATGGAGGAACCACACAAGATTTGACTTTATAGGCTAGAACCGAAGTCACGCCAACTGCCTTACTCAAAATACAGTCAAGAAAGTAGCTCTGAAGCCGAGAAACGGGATCGAACATAAGCTCTACCGTGAAATTACATACAATTTTCAAATTTTTTGTACTTGCTAACTTTGCGACCTCGGGCAGCTATGTTACCATGGAGGAACCACACAAGATTTGACTTTATAGGCTAGAACTGAAGTCACGCCAACTGCCTAACTCAAAATACAGTCTAGAAAGTAGCTCTGAAGCCGAGAAACGGGATCAACCATAAGCACTAATGTGAAATTGCGTACAATTTTCAAATTTTTTGTACTTGCTAACTTTGCGACCTCGGGCAGCTATGTTACCATAGAGGAACCACACAAGATTTGACTTGATAGGCTAGAACTGAAGTCACGCCAACTGCTTAACTCAAAATACAGTCAAGAAAGTAGCTCTGAAGCCGAGAAACGGGATCGACCATAAGCACTACCGTGAAATTTCGTACAATTTTCAAATTTCTTGTACTTGCTAACTTTGCGACCACGGGCAGCTATGTTACCATGGAGGAATCACACAAGATTTGACTATATAGGCTAGAACTGAAGTTGCGCCAACTGCCTAACTCAAAATACAGTCTAGAAAATAGCTCTGAAGCCGAGAAACGGGATCGAACATAAGCACTAATGTGAAATTACGTACAATTTTCAAATTTTTTGTACTTGCTAACTTTGCGACCTCGGGCAGCTATGTTACCAGGGAGGTACCACACAAGATTTGACTATATAGGCTAGAACCGAAGTCACGCCAACTGCCTAGCTCAAAATACAGTCAAGAAAGTAGCTCTGAAGCCGAGAAACGGGATCGAACATAAGCTCTACCGTGAAATTACATACAATTTTCAAATTTTTTGCACTTGCTAACTTTGCGACCTCGGGCAGCCATGTTACCATGGAGGAACCACACAAGATTTGACTTTATAGGCTAGAACTGAAGTCACGCCAACTGCCTTACTCAAAATACAGTCTAGAAAGTAGCTCTGAAGCCGAGAAACGGGATCAACCATAAGCACTAATGTGAAATTGCGTGAAATTGCGTGAACTTTGCGACCTCGGGCAGCTATGTTACCATGGAGGAACCACACAAGATTTGACTTTATAAACTGAAGTCGCGTCAACTGCCTAACTCAAAATACAGTCAAAAAAGTAGCTCTGAAGCCGAGAAACGGGATCGACCATAAGCACTACCGTGAAATTACGTACAATTTTCGAATTTCTTGTACTTGCTAACCTTGCGACCTCGGCCAGCTATGTTACCATGGAGGAATCACACAAGATTTGACTTTATAGGCTAGAACTGAAGCCGCGCCAACTGCCTAACTCAAAATACAGTCTATAAAGTAGCTCTGAAGCCGAGAAACGGGAGCAACCATAAGCACTAATGTGAAATTGGGTACAATATTAAAATTTCTTGTACTTGCTAACTTTGCGACCTCGGGCAGCTATGTTACCATGGAGGAACCACACAAGATTTGACTTTATAGGCTAGAACTGAAGGCAACTGCTTAACTCAAAATACATTCAAGAAAGTAGCTCTGAGGCCGAGAAACGGGATCGACCATAAGCACTACCGTGAAATTACGTACAATTTTCAAATTTCTTGTTCTTGCTAACTTTGCGACCTCGGGCAGATATGTTACCATGGAGGAACCACACAAGATTTGACTTTATAGGCTAGAACTGAAGTCGCGCCAACTGCCTAACTCAAAATACAGTCAATAAAGTAGCTCTGAAGCCGAGAAACGGGATCGACCATAAGCACTAATGTGAAATTGCATACAATTTTCAAATTTTTTGTACTTGCTAACTTTGCGACCTCGGGCAGCTATGTTACCATAGAGGAACCACACAAGATTTGACTTTATAGGCTAGAACTGAAGTCGCGCCAACTGTTTAACTCAAAATACAGTCTAGAAAGTAGCTCTGAAGCCGAGAAACGGGATCGAACATAAGCACTGCCGTGAAATTACATACAATTTTCAAATTTCTTGTACTTGCTAACTTTGCGACCTCGGGCAGCTATGTTACCATGGAGGAACCACACAAGATTTGACTTTATAGGCTAGAACTGAAGTCGCGCCAACTTCTAAACTCAAAATACAGTCAAGAAAGTAGCTCTGAAGCCAAGAAACGGGATCGAACATAAGCACTACCGTGAAATTACATACAATTTTCAAATTTTTTGTACTTGCTAACTTTGCGACCTCGGGCAGCTATGTTACCATGGAGGAACCACACAATATTTGACTTTATAGGCTAGAACTGAAGGTACGCCAACTGCTTAACTCAAAATACAGTCAAGAAAGTAGCTCTGAAGCCGAGAAACGGGATCGACCATAAGCACTACCGTGAAATTACGTACGATTTTCAAATTTCTTGTTCTTGCTAAATTTGCGACCTCGGGCAGCTATGTTACCATGGAGGAACCACACAAGATTTGACTTTATAGGCTAGAACTGAAGTCGCGCCAACTGCCTAACTCAAAATACAGTCTAGAAAGTAGCTCTGAAGCCGAGAAACGGGATCAACCATAAGCACTAATGTGAAATTGCGTACAATTTTCAAATTTCTTGTACTTGCTAAATTTGCGACCTCGGGCAGCTATGTTACCATGGAGGAACCACACAAGATTTGACTTTATAGGCTAGAACTGAAGTCACGCCAACTGCTTTACTCAAAATACAGTCAAGAAAGTAGCTCTGAAGCCGAGAAACGGGATCGACCATAAGCACTACCGTGAAATTACGTACAATTTTCAAATTTCTTGTACTTGCTAACTTTGCGACCTCGGGCAGCTATGTTACCATGGAGGAATCACACAAGATTTGACTTTATAGGCTAGAACTGAAGTCTTGCCAACTGCCCAACTCAAAATACAGTCTAGAAAATAGCTCTGAAGCCGAGAAACGGGATCGAACATAAGCACTAATGTGAAATTACGTACAATTTTCAAATTTTTTGTACTTGCTAACTTTGCGACCTCGGGCAGCTATGTTACCATGGAGGAACCACACAAGATTTGACTTTATAGGCAAGAACTGAAGTCGCGCCAACTGCCTAACTCAAAATACCGTCTAGAAAGTAGCTCTGAAGCCGAGAAACGGGATCAACCATAAGCACTAATGTGAAATTGCGTACAATTTTCAAATTTCTTGTACTTGCTAACTTTGCGACCTCGGGCAGCTATGTTACCATGGGGGAATCACACAAGATTTGACTTTATAGGCTAGAACTGAAGTCGCGCCAACTGCCTAACTCAAAATACAGTCAAGAAAGTAGCTCTGAAGCCGAGAAACGGGATCGAACATAAGCACTACCGTGAAATTACATACAATTTTCAAATTTTTTGTACTTGCTAAATTTGCGACCTCGGGCAGCTATGTTACCATGGAGGAACCACACAAGATTTGACTTTATAGACAAGAACTGAAGTCGCGCCAACTGCCTAACTCCAAATACCGTCTAGAAAGTAGCTCTGAAGCCGAGAAACGGGATCAACCATAAGCACTAATGTGAAATTGCGTACAATTTTCAAATTTCTTGTACTTGCTAACTTTGCGACCTCGGGCAGCTATGTTACCATGGAGGAATCACACAAGATTTGACTTTATAGGCTAGAACTGAAGTCGCGCCAACTGCCTAACTTAAAATACAGTCTAGAAAGTAGCTCTGGAGCCGAGAAACGGGATCGACCATAAGCACTAATGTGAAATTGCGTACAATTTTCAAATTTCTTGTACTTGCTAACTTTGCGACCTCGGGCAGCTATGTTACCATGGAGGAATCACACAAGATTTGACTTTATAGGCTAGAACTGAAGTCGCGCCAACTGCCTAACTCAAAATACAGTCAAGAAAGTAGCTCTGAAGCCGAGAAACGGGATCGAACATAAGCACTACCGTGAAATTACATACAATTTTCAAATTTTTTGTACTTGCTAAATTTGCGACCTCGGGCAGCTATGTTACCATGGAGGAACCACACAAGATTTGACTTTATAGGCTAGTCGCGTTATAGGAAGTCGCGCCAACTGTTTAACTCAAAATACAGTCAAGAAAGTAGCTCTGAAGCCGAGAAACGGTATCGAACATAAGCACTACCGTGAAATTACATACAATTTTCAAATTCTTTGTACTTGCTAACTTTGCGACCTCGGGCAGCTATGTTACCATGGAGGAACCAAACAAGATTTGACTTTATAGGCTAGAACTGAAGTCACGCCAGCTGCTTAACTCAAAATTCAGTCAAGAAAGTAGATCTGAAGCCGAGAAACGGGATCGAACATAAGCACTACCGTGAAATTACACACAATTTTCAATTTTTTTGTACTTGCTAACTTTGCGACCTCGGGCAGCTATGTTACCATGGAGGAACCACACAAGATTTGACTTTATAGGCTAGAACTGAAGTCGCGCCAACTTCTCAACTCAAAATACAGTCAAGAAAGTAGCTCTGAAGCCGAGAAACGGGGTCGAACATAAGCACTACCGTGAAATTACATACAATTTTCAAATTTTTTGTACTTGCTAACTTTGCGACCTCGGGCAGCTATGTTACCATGGAGGAACCACACAAGATTTGACTTTATAGGCTAGAACTGAAGTCACGCCAACTGCCTAGCTCAAAATACAGTCTAGAAAGTAGCTCTGAAGCCGAGAAACGGGATCAACCATAAGCACTAATGTGAAATTGCGTACAATTTTCAAATTTCTTGCTAACTTTGCGACCTCGGGCAGCTATGTTACCATAGAGGAACCACACAAGATTTGACTTTATAGGCTAGAACTGAAGTCACGCCAACTGCTTAACTCAAAATACAGTCAAGAAAGTAGCTCTGAAGCCGAGAAACGGGATCAACCATAAGCACTAATGTGAAATTGCGTACAATTTTCAAATTTTTTGTACTTGCTAACTTTGCGACCTCGGGCAGCTATGTTACCATGGAGGAACCACACAAGATTTGACTTTATAGGCTAGAACTGAAGACACGCCAACTGCCTAACTCAAAATACAGTCTAGAAAGTAGCTCTGAAGCCGAGAAACGGGATCAACCATAAGCACTAATGTGAAATTGCGTACAATTTTCAAATTTCTTGTACTTGCTAACTTTGCGACCTCGGGAAGCTATGTTACCATGGAGGAACCACACAAGATTTGACTTTATAGGCTAGAACTGAAGTCACGCCAACTGCTTTACTCAAAATACAGTCAAGAAAGTAGCTCTGAAGCCGAGAAACGGGATCAACCATAAGCACTAATGTGAAATTGCGTACAATTTTCAAATTTCTTGTACTTGCTAACTCTGCGACCTCGGGCCGCTATGTTACCATGGAGGAACCACACAATATTTGACTTTATAGGCTAGAACTGAAGGTACGCCAACTGCTTAACTCAAAATACAGTCAAGAAAGTAGCTCTGAAGCCGAGAAACGGGATCGACCATAAGCACTACCGTGAAATTACGTACGATTTTCAAATTTCTTGTTCTTGCTAAATTTGCGACCTCGGGCAGCTATGTTACCATGGAGGAACCACACAAGATTTGACTTTATAGGCTAGAACTGAAGTCGCGCCAACTGCCTAACTCAAAATACAGTCTAGAAAGTAGCTCTGAAGCCGAGAAACGGGATCAACCATAAGCACTAATGTGAAATTGCGTACAATTTTCAAATTTCTTGTACTTGCTTAATTTGCGACCTCGGGCAGCTATGTTACCATGGAGGAACCACACAAGATTTGACTTTATAGGCTAGAACTGAAGTCACGCCAACTGCTTTACTCAAAATACAGTCAAGAAAGTAGCTCTGAAGCCGAGAAACGGGATCGACCATAAGCACTACCGCGAAATTACGTACAATTTTCAAATTTCTTGTACTTGCTAACTTTGCGACCTCGGGCAGCTATGTTACCATGGAGGAATCACACAAGATTTGACTTTATAGGCTAGAACTGAAGTCGCGCCAACTGCCCAACTCAAAATACAGTCTAGAAAATAGCTCTGAAGCCGAGAAACGGGATCGAACATAAGCACTAATGTGAAATTACGTACAATTTTCAAATTTTTTGTACTTGCTAACTTTGCGACCTCGGGCAGCTATGTTACCATGGAGGAACCACACAAGATTTGACTTTATAGGCAAGAACTGAAGTCGCGCCTACTGCCTAACTCAAAATACCGTCTAGAAAGTAGCTCTGAAGCCGAGAAACGGGATCAACCATAAGCACTAATGTGAAATTGCGTACAATTTTCAAATTTCTTGTACTTGCTAACTTTGCGACCTCGGGCAGCTATGTTACCATGGAGGAATCACACAAGATTTGACTTTATAGGCTAGAACTGAAGTCGCGCCAACTGCCTAACTTAAAATACAGTCTAGAAAGTAGCTCTGAAGCCGAGAAACGGGATCGACCATAAGCACTAATGTGAAATTGCGTACAATTTTCAAATTTCTTGTACTTGCTAACTTTGCGACCTCGGGCAGCTATGTTACCATGGGGGAATCACACAAGATTTGACTTTATAGGCTAGAACTGAAGTCGCGCCAACTGCCTAACTCAAAATACAGTCAAGAAAGTAGCTCTGAAGCCGAGAAAGGGGATCGAACATAAGTACTACCGTGAAATTACATACAATTTTCAAATTTTTTGTACTTGCTAAATTTGCGACCTCGGGCAGCTATGTTACCATGGAGGAACCACACAAGATTTGACTTTATAGACAAGAACTGAAGTCGCGCCAACTGCCTAACTCCAAATACCGTCTAGAAAGTAGCTCTGAAGCCGAGAAACGGGATCAACCATAAGCACTAATGTGAAATTGCGTACAATTTTCAAATTTCTTGTACTTGCTAACTTTGCGACCTCGGGCAGCTATGTTACCATGGAGGAATCACACAAGATTTGACTTTATAGGCTAGAACTGAAGTCGCGCCAACTGCCTAACTTAAAATACAGTCTAGAAAGTAGCTCTGAAGCCGAGAAACGGGATCGACCATAAGCACTAATGTGAAATTGCGTACAATTTTCAAATTTCTTGTACTTGCTAACTTTGCGACCTCGGGCAGCTATGTTACCATGGAGGAATCACACAAGATTTGACTTTATAGGCTAGAACTGAAGTCGCGCCAACTGCCTAACTCAAAATACAGTCAAGAAAGTAGCTCTGAAGCCGAGAAACGGGATCGAACATAAGCACTACCGTGAAATTACATACAATTTTCAAATTTTTTGTACTTGCTAAATTTGCGACCTCGGGCAGCTATGTTACCATGGAGGAACCACACAAGATTTGACTTTATAGGCTAGAACTGAAGTCGCGCCAACTGCCTAACTCAAAATACAGTCAAGAAAGTAGCTCCGAAGCCGAGAAACGGGATCGAACATAAGCATTACCGTGAAATTACATACAATTTTCAAATTGTTTGTACTTGCTAAATTTGCGACCTCGGGCAGCTATGTTACCATGGAGGAACCACACAAGATTTGACTTTATAGGCTAGAACTGAAGTCGCGCCAACTGCTTAACTCAAAATACAGTCAAGAAAGTAGCTCTGAAGCCGAGAAACGGGATCGACCATAAGCACTACCGTGAAATTACGTACGATTTTCAAATTTCTTGTACTTGCTAACTTTGCGACCTCGGGCAGCTATGTTACCATGGAGGAACCACACAAGATTTGACTTTATAGGCTAGAACTGAAGTCGCGCCAAATGCTTAGCTCAAAATACAGTCAAGAAAGTAGCTCTGAAGCCGAGAAACGGGATCGAACCTAAGCACTACCGTGAAATTACATACAATTTTCAAATTTTTTGTACTTGCTAAATTTGCGACCTCGGGCAGCTATGTTACCATGGAGGAACCACACAAGATTTGACTTTATAGGCAAGAACTGAAGTCGCGCCAACTGCCTAACTCAAAATACAATCTAGAAAGTAGCTCTGAAGCCGAGAAACGGGATCAACCATAAGCACTAATGTGAAATTGCGTACAATTTTCAAATTTCTTGTACTTGCTAACTTTGCGACCTCGGGCAGCTATGTTACCATGGAGGAACCACACAAGATTTGACTTTATAGGCTAGAACTGAAGTCGCGATAACTGCCTAGCTCAAAATACAGTCTAGAAAGTAGCTCTGAAGCCGAGAAAATACAGTCAAGAAAGTAGCTCTGAAGCCGAGAAACGGGATCGACCATAAGCACTACCGTGAAATTACGTACGATTTTCAAATTTCTTGTACTTGCTAACTTTGCGACCTCGGGCAGCTATGTTACCATGGAGGAACCACACAAGATTTTACTTTATAGGCTAGAACTGAAGTCGCGTCAACTGCTTAGCTCAAAATACAGTCAAGAAAGTAGCTCTGAAGCCGAGAAACGGGATCGAACATAAGCACTACCGTGAAATTACATACAATTTTAAAATTTTTTGTACTTGCTAAATTTGCGACGTCGGGCAGCTATGTTACCATGGAGGAACCACACAAGATTTGACTTTATAGGCAAGAACTGAAGTCGCGCCAACTGCCTAACTCAAAATACAATCTAGAAAGTAGCTCTGAAGCCGAGAAACGGGATCAACCATAAGCACTAATGTGAAATTGCGTACAATTTTCAAATTTCTTGTACTTGCTAACTTTGCGACCTCGGGCAGCTATGTTACCATGGAGGAACCACACAAGATTTGACTTTATAGGCTAGAACTGAAGTCGCGATAACTGCCTAACTCAAAATACAGTCTAGAAAGTAGCTCTGAAGCCGAGAAACGGGATCAACCATAAGTACTAATGTGAAATTACATACAATTTTAAAATTTTTTGTACTTGCTAACTTTGCGACCTCGGGCAGCTATGTTACCATAGAGGAACCACACAAGATTTGACTTTATAGGCTAGAACTGAAGTCGCGCCAACTGCCTAACTCAAAATACAGTCAAGAAAGTAGCTTTGAAGCCGAGAAACGGGATCGAACATAAGCACTACCGTGAAATTACATACAATTTTCAAATTTTTTGTACTTGCTAAATTTGCGACCTCGGGCAGCTATGTTACCATGGAGGAACCACACAAGATTTGACTTTATAGGCAAGAACTGAAGTCGCGCCAACTGTCTAACTCAAAATACCGTCTAGAAAGTAGCTCTGAAGCCGAGAAACGGGATCAACCATAAGCACTAATGTGAAATTGCGTACAATTTTCAAATTTCTTGTACTTGCTAACTTTGCGACCTCGGGCAGCTATGTTACCATGGAGGAACCACACAAGATTTGACTTTATAAACTAAAGTCGCGTCAACTGCCTAACTCAAAATACAGTCAAAAAAGTAGCTCTGACGCCGAGAAACGGGATCGACCATAAGCACTACCGTGAAATTACGTACAATTTTCAAATTTCTTGTACTTGCTAACTTTGCGACCTCGGGCAGCTATGTTACCATGGAGGAATCACACAAGATTTGACTTTATAGGCTAGAACTGAAGTCGCGCCAACTGCCTAACTCAAAATACAGTCTAGAAAGTAGCTCTGAAGCCGAGAAACGGGATCAACCATAAGCACTAATGTGAAATTGCGTACAATTTTCAAATTTCTTGTACTTGCTAACTTTGCGACCTCGGGCCGCTATGTTACCATGGAGGAACCACACAAGATTTGACTTTATAGGCTAGAACTGAAGGTACGCCAACTGCTTAACTCAAAATACAGTCAAGAAAGTAGCTCTGAAGCCGAAAAACGGGATCGACCATAAGCACTACCGTGAAATTACGTACAATTTTCAAATTTCTTGTTCTTGCTAACTTTGCGACCTCGGGCAGCTATGTTACCATGGAGGAACCACACAAGATTTGACTTTATAGGCTAGAACTGAAGTCGCGCCAACTGCCTAACTCAAAATACAGTCTAGAAAGTAGCTCTGAAGCCGAGAAACGGGATCAACCATAAGCACTAATGTGAAATTGCGTACAATTTTCAAATTTCTTGTACTTGCTAACTTTGCGACCTCGGGCAGCTATGTTACCATGGAGGAACCACACAAGATTTGACTTTATAAACTGAAGTCGCGTCAACTGCCTAACTCAAAATACAGTCAAAAAAGTAGCTCTGAAGCCGAGAAACGGGATCGACCATAAGCACTACCGTGAAATTACGTACAATTTTCAAATTTCTTGTACTTGCTAAATTTGCGACCTCGGGCAGCTATGTTACCATGGAGGAATCACACAAGATTTGACTTTATAGGCTAGAACTGAAGTCGCGCCAACTGCCTAACTCAAAATACAGTCAAGAAAGTAGCTTTGAAGCCGAGAAACGGGATCGAACATAAGCACTACCGTGAAATTACATACAATTTTCAAATTTCTTGTTCTTGCTAACTTTGCGACCTCAGGCAGCTATGTTACCATGGAGGAACCACACAAGATTTGACTTTATAAACTGAAGTCGCGTCAACTGCCTAACTCAAAATACAGTCAAAAAAGTAGCTCTGAAGCCGAGAAACGGGATCGACCATAAGCACTACCGTGAAATTACGTACAATTTTCAAATTTCTTGTACTTGCTAAATTTCCGACCTCGGGCAGCTATGTTACCATGGAGGAACCACACAAGATTTGACTTTATAGGCTAAAACTGAAGTCGCGCCAACTGCCTAACTCAAAATACAGTCAAGAAAGTAGCTCCGAAGCCGAGAAACGGGATCGACCATAAGCACTACCGTGAAATTACGTACAATTTTCAAATTTCTTGTACTTGCTAAATTTGCGACCTCGGGCAGCTATGTTACCATGGAGGAATCACACAAGATTTGACTTTATAGGCTAGAACTGAAGGTACGCCAACTGCTTAACTCAAAATACAGTCAAGAAAGTAGCTCTGAAGCCGAGAAAGGGGATCAACCATAAGCACTAATGTGAAATTGCGTACAATTTTCAAATTTCTTGCTAACTTTGCGACCTCGGGCAGCTATGTTACCATAGAGGAACCACACAAGATTTGACTTGATAGGCTAGAACTGAAGTCACGCCAACTGCTTAACTCAAAATACAGTCAAGAAAGTAGCTCTGAAGCCGAGAAACGGGATCGACCATAAGCACTACCGTGAAATTACGTACAATTTTCAAATTTCTTGTACTTGCTAACTTTGCGACCACGGGCAGCTATGTTACCATGGAGGAATCACACAAGATTTGACTATATAGGCTAGAACTGAAGTTGCGCCAACTGCCTAACTCAAAATACAGTCTAGAAAATAGCTCTGAAGCCGAGAAACGGGATCGAACATAAGCACTAATGTGAAATTACGTACAATTTTCAAATTTTTTGTACTTGCTAACTTTGCGACCTCGGGCAGCTATGTTACCAGGGAGGAACCACACAAGATTTGACTTTATAGGCTAGAACCGAAGTCACGCCAACTGCCTAACTCAAAATACAGTCAAGAAAGTAGCTCTGAAGCCGAGAAACGGGATCGAACATAAGCTCTACCGTGAAATTACATACAATTTTCAAATTTTTTGTACTTGCTAACTTTGCGACCTCGGGCACCATGGAGGAACCACACAAGATTTGACTTTATAGGCTAGAACTGAAGTCACGCCAACTGCCTAACTCAAAATACAGTCTAGAAACTAGCTCTGAAGCCGAGAAACGGGATCGACCATAAGCACTAATGTGAAATTACGTACAATTTTCAAATTTCTTGTACTTGCTAACTTTGCGACCTCGGGCCGCTTGGTTACCATGGAGGAATCACACAAGATTTGACTTTATAGGCTAGAACCGAAGTCACGCCAACTGCCTAACTCAAAATACAGTCAAGAAAGTAGCTCTGAAGCCGAGAAACGGAACGAACATAAGCTCTACCGTGAAATTACATACAATTTTCAAATTTTTTGTACTTGCTAACTTTGCGACCTCGGGCACCATGGAGGAACCACACAAGATTTGACTTTATAGGCTAGAACTGAAGTCACGCCAACTGCCTAACTCAAAATACAGTCTAGAAACTAGCTCTGAAGCCGAGAAACGGGATCGACCATAAGCACTAATGTGAAATTACGTACAATTTTCAAATTTCTTGTACTTGCTAACTTTGCGACCTCGGGCAGCTATGTTACCATGGAGGAATCACACAAGATTTGACTTTTTAGGCTAGAACTGAAGTAGCACCAACTGTTTAACTCAAAATACAGTCAAGAAAGTGGCTCTGAAGCCGAGAAACGGGATCGACCATAAGCACTAATGTGAAATTACGTACAATTTTCAAATTTCTTGTACTTGCTAACTTTGCGACCTCGGGCAGCTATGTTACCATGGAGGAATCACACAAGATTTGACTTTAAAGGCTAGAACTGAAGCCGCGCCAACTGTTTAACTCAAAATACAGTCAAGAAAGTAGCTCTGAAGCCGAGAAACGGGATCGACCATAAGCACTACCGTGAAATTACATGCAATTTTCAAATTTCTTGTACTTGCTAACTTTGCGACCTCGGGCAGCTATGTTACCAGGGAGGAACCGCACAAGATTTGACTTTATAGGCTAGAGCTGAAGTTGCACCAACTGTTTAACTCAAAATACAGTCAAGAAAGTGGCTCTGAAGCCGAGAAACGGGATCGACCATAAGCACTAATGTGAAATTACGTACAATTTTCAAATTTCTTGTACTTGCTAACTTTGCGACCTCGGGCCGCTTGGTTACCATGGAGGAATC
Source organism: Merodon equestris (assembly GCA_958301585.1). NCBI lineage: Eukaryota > Metazoa > Arthropoda > Insecta > Diptera > Syrphidae > Merodon > Merodon equestris. The sequence continues at coordinate 53,590,456 of OY284413.1, forward strand.
ACACAAGATTTGACTTTATAGGCTAGAACTGAAGCCGCGCCAACTGTTTAACTCAAAATACAGTCAAGAAAGTAGCTCTGAAGCCGAGAAACGGGATCGACCATAAGCCCTACCGTGAAATTACATGCAATTTTCAAATTTCTTGTACTTGCTAACTTTGCGACCTCGGGCAGCTATGTTACCATGGAGGAATCACACAAGATTTGACTTTTTAGGCTAGAACTGAAGTAGCACCAACTGTTTAACTCAAAATACAGTCAAGAAAGTGGCTCTGAAGCCGAGAAACGGGATCGACCATAAGCAATAATGTGAAATTACGTACAATTTTCAAATTTCTTGTACTTGCTAACTTTGCGACCTCGGGCAGCTATGTTACCATTTAGGAATCACACAAGATTTGACTTTATAGGCTAGAACTGAAGTCGCGCCAACTGCCTAACTCAAAATACAGTCTAGAAAGTAGCTCTGAAGCCGAGAAACGGGATCGAACATAAGCACTACCGTGAAATTACATACAATTTTCAAATTTTTTGTACTTGCTAATTTTGCGAACTCGGGCAGCTATGTTACCATCGAGGAACCACACAAGATTTGACTCTATAGGCTAGAACTGAAGTCGCGCCAACTGCCTAACTCAAAATACAGTCTAGAAAATAGCTCTGATGCCGAGAAACGGGATCAACCATAAGCACTAATGTGAAATTGCGTACAATTTTCAAATTTCTTGTACTTGCTAACTTTGCGACCTCGGGCAGCTATGTTACCATAGAGGAATCACACAAGATTTGACTTTATAGGCTAGAACTGAAGTCGCGCCAACTGCTTAACTCAAAACACAGTCAAGAAAGTAGCTCTGAAGAAGAGAAACGGGATCGAACATAAGCACTACCGTGAAATTACATACAATTTTCAAATTTTTTGTACTTGCTAACTTTGCGACCTCGGGCAGCTATGTTACCATAGAGGAACCACACAAGATTTGACTCTATAGGCTAGAACTGAAGTCGCGCCAACTGCCTAACTCAAAATACAGTCAAGAAAGTAGCTCTGAAGCCGAGAAACGGGATCGAACATAAGCACTAATGTGAAATTACGTACAATTTTCAAATTTCTTGTACTTGCTAACTTTGCGACCTCGGGCAGCTATGTTACCATGGAGGAATCACACAAGATTTGACTTTATAGGCTAGAACTCAAGTCGCGCCAACTGCCTAACTCAAAATACAATCTAGAAAGTAGCTCTGAAGCCGAGAAACGGGATCGAACATAATCACTACCGTGAAATTACATACAATTTTCAAATTTTTTGTACTTGCTAAGTTTGCGACCTCGGGCAGCTATGTTACCATCGAGGAACCACACAAGATTTGACTTTATAGGCAAGAACTGAAGTCGCGCCAACTGCCTAACTCAAAATACAGTCTAGAAGGTAGCTCCGAAGCCGAGAAACGGGATCAACCATAAGCACTAATGTGAAATTGCGTACAATTTTCAAATTTCTTGTACCTGCTAAATTTGCGACCTCGGGCAGCTATGTTACCATGGAGGAACCACACAAGATTTGACTTTATAGGCTAGAACTGAAGTCGCGCCAACTGCTTAACTCAAAATACAGTCAAAAAAGTAGCTCTGAAGCCGAGAAACGGGATCGAACCTAAGCACTACCGTGAAATTACATACAATTTTCAAATTTTTTGTACTTGCTAACTTTGCGACCTCGGGCAGCTATGTTACCATGGAGGAACCACACAAGATTTCATTTTATAAGCTAGAACTGAAGTCGCGCCAACTGCTTAACTCAAAATATAGTCAAGAAAGTAGCTCTGAAGCCGAGAAGCGGAATCGAACATAAGCACTACCGTGAAATTACATACAATTTTCAAATTTTTTGTACTTGCTAACTTTGCGACCTCGGGCAGCTATGTTACCATGGAGGCACCAAACAAGATTTGACTTTATAGGCTAGAACTGAAGTCACGCCAACTGCCTAACTCAAAATACAGTCTAGAAAGTAGCTCTGAAGCCGAGAAACGGGATCAACCATAAGCACTAATGTGAAATTGCGTACAATTTTCAAATTTCTTGTACTTGCTAACTTTGCGACCTCGGGCAGCTATGTTACCATAGAGGAACCACACAAGATTTGACTTTATAGGCTAGAACTGAAGTCGCGCCAACTGCCTAACTCAAAATACAGTCAAGAAAGTAGCTTTGAAGCCGAGAAACGGGATCGAACATAAGCACTACCGTGAAATTACATACAATTTTCAAATTTCTTGTTCTTGCTAACTTTGCGACCTCAGGCAGCTATGTTACCATGGAGGAACCACACAAGATTTGACTTTATAAACTGAAGTCGCGTCAACTGCCTAACTCAAAATACAGTCAAAAAAGTAGCTCTGAAGCCGAGAAACGGGATCGACCATAAGCACTACCGTGAAATTACGTACAATTTTCAAATTTCTTGTACTTGCTAAATTTCCGACCTCGGGCAGCTATGTTACCATGGAGGAACCACACAAGATTTGACTTTATAGGCTAAAACTGAAGTCGCGCCAACTGCCTAACTCAAAATACAGTCAAGAAAGTGGCTCCGAAGCCGAGAAACGGGATCGACCATAAGCACTACCGTGAAATTACGTACAATTTTCAAATTTCTTGTACTTGCTAAATTTGCGACCTCGGGCAGCTATGTTACCATGGAGGAATCACACAAGATTTGACTTTATAGGCTAGAACTGAAGGTACGCCAACTGCTTAACTCAAAATACAGTCAAGAAAGTAGCTCTGAAGCCGAGAAAGGGGATCAACCATAAGCACTAATGTGAAATTGCGTACAATTTTCAAATTTCTTGCTAACTTTGCGACCTCGGGCAGCTATGTTACCATAGAGGAACCACACAAGATTTGACTTGATAGGCTAGAACTGAAGTCACGCCAACTGCTTAACTCAAAATACAGTCAAGAAAGTAGCTCTGAAGCCGAGAAACGGGATCGACCATAAGCACTACCGTGAAATTACGTACAATTTTCAAATTTCTTGTACTTGCTAACTTTGCGACCACGGGCAGCTATGTTACCATGGAGGAATCACACAAGATTTGACTATATAGGCTAGAACTGAAGTTGCGCCAACTGCCTAACTCAAAATACAGTCTAGAAAATAGCTCTGAAGCCGAGAAACGGGATCGAACATAAGCACTAATGTGAAATTACGTACAATTTTCAAATTTTTTGTACTTGCTAACTTTGCGACCTCGGGCAGCTATGTTACCAGGGAGGAACCACACAAGATTTGACTTTATAGGCTAGAACCGAAGTCACGCCAACTGCCTAACTCAAAATACAGTCAAGAAAGTAGCTCTGAAGCCGAGAAACGGGATCGAACATAAGCTCTACCGTGAAATTACATACAATTTTCAAATTTTTTGTACTTGCTAACTTTGCGACCTCGGGCACCATGGAGGAACCACACAAGATTTGACTTTATAGGCTAGAACTGAAGTCACGCCAACTGCCTAACTCAAAATACAGTCTAGAAACTAGCTCTGAAGCCGAGAAACGGGATCGACCATAAGCACTAATGTGAAATTACGTACAATTTTCAAATTTCTTGTACTTGCTAACTTTGCGACCTCGGGCCGCTTGGTTACCATGGAGGAATCACACAAGATTTGACTTTATAGGCTAGAACCGAAGTCACGCCAACTGCCTAACTCAAAATACAGTCAAGAAAGTAGCTCTGAAGCCGAGAAACGGAACGAACATAAGCTCTACCGTGAAATTACATACAATTTTCAAATTTTTTGTACTTGCTAACTTTGCGACCTCGGGCACCATGGAGGAACCACACAAGATTTGACTTTATAGGCTAGAACTGAAGTCACGCCAACTGCCTAACTCAAAATACAGTCTAGAAACTAGCTCTGAAGCCGAGAAACGGGATCGACCATAAGCACTAATGTGAAATTACGTACAATTTTCAAATTTCTTGTACTTGCTAACTTTGCGACCTCGGGCAGCTATGTTACCATGGAGGAATCACACAAGATTTGACTTTTTAGGCTAGAACTGAAGTAGCACCAACTGTTTAACTCAAAATACAGTCAAGAAAGTGGCTCTGAAGCCGAGAAACGGGATCGACCATAAGCACTAATGTGAAATTACGTACAATTTTCAAATTTCTTGTACTTGCTAACTTTGCGACCTCGGGCAGCTATGTTACCATGGAGGAATCACACAAGATTTGACTTTAAAGGCTAGAACTGAAGCCGCGCCAACTGTTTAACTCAAAATACAGTCAAGAAAGTAGCTCTGAAGCCGAGAAACGGGATCGACCATAAGCACTACCGTGAAATTACATGCAATTTTCAAATTTCTTGTACTTGCTAACTTTGCGACCTCGGGCAGCTATGTTACCAGGGAGGAACCGCACAAGATTTGACTTTATAGGCTAGAGCTGAAGTTGCACCAACTGTTTAACTCAAAATACAGTCAAGAAAGTGGCTCTGAAGCCGAGAAACGGGATCGACCATAAGCACTAATGTGAAATTACGTACAATTTTCAAATTTCTTGTACTTGCTAACTTTGCGACCTCGGGCCGCTTGGTTACCATGGAGGAATCACACAAGATTTGACTTTATAGGCTAGAACTGAAGCCGCGCCAACTGTTTAACTCAAAATACAGTCAAGAAAGTAGCTCTGAAGCCGAGAAACGGGATCGACCATAAGCCCTACCGTGAAATTACATGCAATTTTCAAATTTCTTGTACTTGCTAACTTTGCGACCTCGGGCAGCTATGTTACCATGGAGGAATCACACAAGATTTGACTTTTTAGGCTAGAACTGAAGTAGCACCAACTGTTTAACTCAAAATACAGTCAAGAAAGTGGCTCTGAAGCCGAGAAACGGGATCGACCATAAGCAATAATGTGAAATTACGTACAATTTTCAAATTTCTTGTACTTGCTAACTTTGCGACCTCGGGCAGCTATGTTACCATTTAGGAATCACACAAGATTTGACTTTATAGGCTAGAACTGAAGTCGCGCCAACTGCCTAACTCAAAATACAGTCTAGAAAGTAGCTCTGAAGCCGAGAAACGGGATCGAACATAAGCACTACCGTGAAATTACATACAATTTTCAAATTTTTTGTACTTGCTAATTTTGCGAACTCGGGCAGCTATGTTACCATCGAGGAACCACACAAGATTTGACTCTATAGGCTAGAACTGAAGTCGCGCCAACTGCCTAACTCAAAATACAGTCTAGAAAATAGCTCTGATGCCGAGAAACGGGATCAACCATAAGCACTAATGTGAAATTGCGTACAATTTTCAAATTTCTTGTACTTGCTAACTTTGCGACCTCGGGCAGCTATGTTACCATAGAGGAATCACACAAGATTTGACTTTATAGGCTAGAACTGAACTCGCGCCAACTGCTTAACTCAAAACACAGTCAAGAAAGTAGCTCTGAAGAAGAGAAACGGGATCGAACATAAGCACTACCGTGAAATTACATACAATTTTCAAATTTTTTGTACTTGCTAACTTTGCGACCTCGGGCAGCTATGTTACCATAGAGGAACCACACAAGATTTGACTCTATAGGCTAGAACTGAAGTCGCGCCAACTGCCTAACTCAAAATACAGTCAAGAAAGTAGCTCTGAAGCCGAGAAACGGGATCGAACATAAGCACTAATGTGAAATTACGTACAATTTTCAAATTTCTTGTACTTGCTAACTTTGCGACCTCGGGCAGCTATGTTACCATGGAGGAATCACACAAGATTTGACTTTATAGGCTAGAACTCAAGTCGCGCCAACTGCCTAACTCAAAATACAATCTAGAAAGTAGCTCTGAAGCCGAGAAACGGGATCGAACATAAGCACTACCGTGAAATTACATACAATTTTCAAATTTTTTGTACTTGCTAAGTTTGCGACCTCGGGCAGCTATGTTACCATCGAGGAACCACACAAGATTTGACTTTATAGGCAAGAACTGAAGTCGCGCCAACTGCCTAACTCAAAATACAGTCTAGAAGGTAGCTCCGAAGCCGAGAAACGGGATCAACCATAAGCACTAATGTGAAATTGCGTACAATTTTCAAATTTCTTGTACCTGCTAAATTTGCGACCTCGGGCAGCTATGTTACCATGGAGGAACCACACAAGATTTGACTTTATAGGCTAGAACTGAAGTCGCGCCAACTGCTTAACTCAAAATACAGTCAAAAAAGTAGCTCTGAAGCCGAGAAACGGGATCGAACCTAAGCACTACCGTGAAATTACATACAATTTTCAAATTTTTTGTACTTGCTAACTTTGCGACCTCGGGCAGCTATGTTACCATGGAGGAACCACACAAGATTTCATTTTATAAGCTAGAACTGAAGTCGCGCCAACTGCTTAACTCAAAATATAGTCAAGAAAGTAGCTCTGAAGCCGAGAAGCGGAATCGAACATAAGCACTACCGTGAAATTACATACAATTTTCAAATTTTTTGTACTTGCTAACTTTGCGACCTCGGGCAGCTATGTTACCATGGAGGCACCAAACAAGATTTGACTTTATAGGCTAGAACTGAAGTCACGCCAACTGCCTAACTCAAAATACAGTCTAGAAAGTAGCTCTGAAGCCGAGAAACGGGATCAACCATAAGCACTAATGTGAAATTGCGTACAATTTTCAAATTTCTTGTACTTGCTAACTTTGCGACCTCGGGCAGCTATGTTACCATAGAGGAACCACACAAGATTTGACTTTATAGGCTAGAACTGAAGTCACGCCAACTGCTTAACTCAAAATACAGTCAAGAAAGTAGCTCTGAAGCCGAGAAACGGGATCGAACATAAGCACTACCGTGAAATTACGTGCAATTTTCAAATTTCTTGTACTTGCTAACTTTGCGACCTCGCGCAGCTATGTTTCCATGGAGGAATCACACAAGATTCGACCTTATAGGCTAGAACTGAAGTCGCGCCAACTGACTAACTCAAAATACAGTCTAGGAAGTAGCTCTGAAGCCGAGAAACGGGATCGAACATAAGCACTAATATGAAATTACGTACAATTTTCAAATTTCTTGTACTTGCTAACTTTGCGACCTCGGGCAGCTATGTTACCATGGACTAGTCACACAAGATTTGACTTTATAGTCTAGAACTGAAGTCGCGCCAACTGCCTAACTCAAAATACAGTCTAGAAAGTAGCTCTGAAGCCGAGAACCGGGATCAACCATAAGCACTAATGTGAAATTGCGTACAATTTTAAAATTTCTTGTACTAGCTAACTTTGCGACCTCGGGCAGCTATGTTACCATGGAGGAACCACACAAGATTTGACTTTATAGGCTAGAGCTGAAGTCGCGCTAACTGCATAACTCAAAATACAGTCAAGAAAGTAGCTCTGAAGCCGAGAAACGGGATCGAACATAAGCACTACCGTGAAATTACGTACAATTTTCGAATTTCTTGTACTTGCTAACTTTGCGACCTCGGGCAGCTATGTTACCATAGAGGAACCACACAAGATTTAACTTTATAGGCTAGAACTGAAGTCACGCCGACCGCTTAACTCAAAATACAGTCAAGAAAGTAGCTCTGAAGCTGAGAAACGGGATCGAACATAAGCACTACCGTGAAATTACGTACAATTTTCAAATTTCTTGTACTTGCTAATTTTGCGACCTCGGGCAGCTATGTTACCATGGAGGAATCACACAAGATTTGACTTTATAGGCTAGAACTGAAGTCGCGCCAACTGCTTAACTCAAAATACAGTCAAGAAAGTAGCTCTGAAGCCGAGAAACGGGATCGAACATAAGCACTACCGTGAAATTACATACAATTTTCAAATTTTTTGTACTTGCTAATTTTGCGACCTCGGGCAGCTATGTTACCATCGAGGAACCACACAAGATTTGACTCTATAGGCTAGAACTGAAGTCGCGCCAACTGCCTAACTCAAAATACAGTCTAGAAAATAGCTCTGATGCCGAGAAACGGTATCAACCATAAGCACTAATGTGAAATTGCGTACAATTTTCAAATTTCTTGTACTTGCTAACTTTGCGACCTCGGGCAGCTATGTTACCATAGAGGAATCACACAAGATTTGACTTTATAGGCTAGAACTGAAGTCGCGCCAACTGCTTAACTCAAAATACAGTCAAGAAAGTAGCTCTGAAGCCGAGAAACGGGATCGAACATAAGCACTACCGTGAAATTACATACAGTTTTCAAATTTTTTGTACTTGCTAATTTGCGACCTCGGGCAGCTATGTTACCATAGAGGAACCACACAAGATTTGACTCTATAGGCTAGAACTGAAGTCGCGCCAACTGCCTAACTCAAAATACAGTCAAGAAAGTAGCTCTGAAGCCGAGAAACGGGATCGAACGTAAACACTAATGTGAAATTACGTACAATTTTCAAATTTCTTGTACTTGCTAACTTTGCGACCTCGGGCAGCTATGTTACCATGGAAGAATCACACAAGATTTGACTTTATAGGCTAGAACTGAAGTCGCGCCAACTGCCTAACTCAAAATACAGTCTAGAAAGTAGCTCTGAAGCCGAGAAACGGGATCGAACATAAGCAATACCGTGAAATTACATACAATTTTCAAATTTTTTGTACTTGCTAAGTTTGCGACCTCGGGCAGCTATGTTACCATCGAGGAACCACACAAGATTTGACTTTATAGGCAAGAACTGAAGTCGCGCCAACTGCCTAACTCAAAATACAGTCTAGAAGGTAGCTCCGAAGCCGAGAAACGGGATCAACCATAAGCACTAATGTGAAATTGCGTACAATTTTCAAATTTCTTGTACCTGCTAAATTTGCGACCTCGGGCAGCTATGTTACCATGGAGGAACCACACAAGATTTGACTTTATAGGCTAGAACTGAAGTCGCGCCAACTGCCTAACTCAAAATACAGTCAAAAAAGTAGCTCTGAAACCGAGAAATGGGATCGAACATAAGCACTACCGTGAAATTACATACAATTTTCAAATTTTTTGTACTTGCTAACTTTGCGACCTCGGGCAGCTATGTTACCATGGAGGAACCACACAAGATTTCACTTTATAGGCTAGAACTGAAGTCGCGTCAACTGCTTAACTCAAAATATAGTCAAGAAAGTAGCTCTGAAGCCGAGAAACGGAATCGAACATAAGCACTACCGTGAAATTACATACAATTTTCAAATTTTTTGTACTTGCTAACTTTGCGACCTCGGGCAGCTATGTTACCATGGAGGAACCAAACAAGATTTGACTTTATAGGCTACAACTGAAGTCACGCCAACTGCTTAACTCAAAGTACAGTCAAGAAAGTAGCTCTGAAGCCGAGAAACGGTATCGAACATAAGCACTACCGTGAAATTACATACAATTTTCAAATTTTTTGTACTTGCTAACTTTGCGACCTCGGGCAGCTATGTTACCATGGAGGAACCACACAAGATTTGACTTTATAGGCTAGAACTGAAGTCACGCCAACTGCCTAACTCAAAATACAGTCTAGAAAGTAGCTCTGAAGCCGAGAAACGGGATCAACCTTAAGCACTAATGTGAAATTGCGTACAATTTTCAAATTTCTTGTACTTGCTAACTTTGCGACCTCGGGCAGCTATGTTACCATGGAGGAACCACACAAGATTTGACTTTATAGGCTAGAACTGAAGTCACGCCGACTGCCTAACTCAAAATACAGTCTAGAAAGTAGCTCTGAAGCCGAGAAACGGGATCAACCTTAAGCACTAATGTGAAATTGCGTACAATTTTCAAATTTCTTGTACTTGCTAACTTTGCGACCTCGGGCAGCTATGTTACCATAGAGGAACCACACAAGATTTGACTTTATAGGCTAGAACTGAAGTCACGCCAACTGCTTAACTCAAAATACAGTCAAGAAAGTAGCTCTGAAGCCGAGAAACGGGATCGAACATAAGCACTACCGTGAAATTACGTGCAATTTTCAAATTTATTGTACTTGCTAACTTTGCGACCTCGCGCAGCTATGTTTCCATGGAGGAATCACACAAGATTCGACTTTATAGGCTAGAACTGAAGTCGCGCCAACTGCCTAACTCAAAATACAGTCTAAGAAGTAGCTCTGAAGCCGAGAAACGGGATCGAACATAAGCACTAATGTGAAATTACGTACAATTTTAAAATTTTTTGTACTTGCTAACTTTGCGACCTCGGGCAGCTATGTTACCATGGGGGAACCATACAAGATTTGACTTTATATGCTAGAACTGAAGTCACGCCAACTGCTTAACTCAAAATACAGTCAAGAAAGTAGCTCTGAAGCCGAGAAATGGGATCGAACGTAAGCACTAATATGAAATTACGTACAATTTTCAAATTTCTTGTACTTGCTAACTTTGCGACCTCGGGCAGCTATGTTACCATGGAGTAGTCACACAAGATTTGACTTTATAGTCTAGAACTGAAGTCACGCCAACTGCCTAACTCAAAATACAGTCCAGAAAGTAGCTCTGAAGCCGAGAACCGGGATCAACCATAAGCACTAATGTGAAATTGCGTACAATTTTAAAATTTCTTGTACTTGCTAACTTTGCGACCTCGGGCAGCTATGTTACCATGGAGGAACCACACAAGATTTGACTTTATAGGCTAGAGCTGAAGTCGCGCTAACTGCCTAACTCAAAATACAGTCAAGAAAGTAGCTCTGAAGCCGAGAAACGGGATCGAACATAAGCACTACCGTGAAATTACGTACAATTTTCAAATTTCTTGTACTTGCTAACTTTGCGACCTCGGGCAGCTATGTTACCATGGAGGAACCACACAAGATTTGACTTTATAGGCTAGAACTGAAGTCGCGCCAACTGCTTAACTCAAAATATAGTCAAGAAAGTAGCTCTGAAGCCGAGAAACGGGATCGAACATAAGCACTACCGTGAAATTACATACAATTTTCAAATTTTTTGTACTTGCTAACTTTGCGACCTCGGGCAGCTATGTTACCATCGAGGAACCACACAAGATTTGACTCTATAGGCTAGAACTGAAGTCGCGCCAACTGCCTAACTCAAAATACAGTCTAGAAAATAGCTCTGATGCCGAGAAACGGGATCAACCATAAGCACTAATGTGAAATTGCGTACAATTTTCAAATTTCTTGTACTTGCTAATTTTGCGACCTCGGGCAGCTATGTTACCATAGAGGAATCACACAAGATTTGACTTTATAGGCTAGAACTGAAGTCGCGCCAACTGCTTAACTCAAAATACAGTCAAGAAAGTAGCTCTGAAGCCGAGAAACGGGATCGAACATAAGCACTACCGTGAAATTACATACAATTTTCAAATTTTTTGTACTTGCTAACTTTGCGACGTCGGGCAGCTATGTTACCATAGAGGAACCACACAAGATTTGACTCTATAGGCTAAAACTGAAGTCGCGCCAACTGCCTAACTCAAAATACAGTCAAGAAAGTAGCTCTGAAGCCGAGAAACGGGATCGAACATAAGCACTAATGTGAAATTACGTACAATTTTCAAATTTCTTGTACTTGCTAAATTTGCGACCTCGGGCAGCTATGTTACCATGGAGGAATCACACAAGATTTGACTTTATAGGCTAGAACTGAAGTCGCGCCAACTGCCTAACTCAAAATACAGTCTAGAAAGTAGCTCTGAAGCCGAGAAACGGGATCGAACATAAGCACTACCGCGAAATTACATACAATTTTCAAATTTTTTGTACTTGCTAACTTTGCGACCTCGGGCAGCTATGTTATCATGGAGGAACCACACAAGATTTGACTTTATAGGCTAGAACTGAAGTCACGCCAACTGCCTAACTCAAAATACAGTCTAGAAAGTAGCTCTGAAGCCGAGAAACGGGATCAACCTTAAGCACTAATGTGAAATTGCGTACAATTTTCAAATTTCTTGTACTTGCTAACTTTGCGACCTCGGGCAGCTATGTTACCATAGAGGAACCACACAAGATTTGACTTTATAGGCTAGAACTGAAGTCACGCCAACTGCTTAACTCAAAATACAGTCAAGAAAGTAGCTCTGAAGCCGAGAAACGGGATCGAACATAAGCACTACCGTGAAATTACGTGCAATTTTCAAATTTATTGTACTTGCTAACTTTGCGACCTCGCGCAGCTATGTTTCCATGGAGGAATCACACAAGATTCGACTTTATAGGCTAGAACTGAAGTCGCGCCAACTGCCTAACTCAAAATACAGTCTAAGAAGTAGCTCTGAAGCCGAGAAACGGGATCGAACATAAGCACTAATGTGAAATTACGTACAATTTTAAAATTTTTTGTACTTGCTAACTTTGCGACCTCGGGCAGCTATGTTACCATGGGGGAACCATACAAGATTTGACTTTATATGCTAGAACTGAAGTCACGCCAACTGCTTAACTCAAAATACAGTCAAGAAAGTAGCTCTGAAGCCGAGAAATGGGATCGAACGTAAGCACTAATATGAAATTACGTACAATTTTCAAATTTCTTGTACTTGCTAACTTTGCGACCTCGGGCAGCTATGTTACCATGGAGTAGTCACACAAGATTTGACTTTATAGTCTAGAACTGAAGTCACGCCAACTGCCTAACCCAAAATACAGTCCAGAAAGTAGCTCTGAAGCCGAGAACCGGGATCAACCATAAGCACTAATGTGAAATTGCGTACAATTTTAAAATTTCTTGTACTTGCTAACTCTGCGACCTCGGGCAGCTATGTTACCATGGAGGAACCACACAAGATTTGACTTTATAGGCTAGGGCTGAAGTCGCGCTAACTGCCTAACTCAAAATACAGTCAAGAAAGTAGCTCTGAAGCCGAGAAACGGGATCGAACATAAGCACTACCGTGAAATTACGTACAATTTTCAAATTTCTTGTACTTGCTAACTTTGCGACCTCGGGCAGCTATGTTACCATGGAGTAGTCACACAAGATTTGACTTTATAGTCTAGAACTGAAGTCACGCCAACTGCCTAACCCAAAATACAGTCCAGAAAGTAGCTCTGAAGCCGAGAACCGGGATCAACCATAAGCACTAATGTGAAATTGCGTACAATTTTAAAATTTCTTGTACTTGCTAACTCTGCGACCTCGGGCAGCTATGTTACCATGGAGGAACCACACAAGATTTGACTTTATAGGCTAGAGCTGAAGTCGCGCTAACTGCCTAACTCAAAATACAGTCAAGAAAGTAGCTCTGAAGCCGAGAAACGGGATCGAACATAAGCACTACCGTGAAATTACATACAATTTTCAAATTTTTTGTACTTGCTAACTTTGCGACCTCGGGCAGCTATGTTACCATCGAGGAACCACACAAGATTTGACTCTATAGGCTAGAACTGAAGTCGCGCCAACTGCCTAACTCAAAATACAGTCTAGAAAATAGCTCTGATGCCGAGAAACGGGATCAACCATAAGCACTAATGTGAAATTGCGTACAATTTTCAAATTTCTTGTACTTGCTAACTTAGCGACCTCGGGCAGCTATGTTACCATAGAGGAATCACACAAGATTTGACTTTATAGGCTAGAACTGAAGTCGCGCCAACTGCTTAACTCAAAATACAGTCAAGAAAGTAGCTCTGAAGCCGAGAAACGGGATCGAACATAAGCACTACCGTGAAATTACATACAATTTTCAAATTTTTTGTACTTGCTAACTTTGCGACCTCGGGCAGCTATGTTACCATAGAGGAACCACACAAGATTTGACTCTATAGGCTAGAACTGAAGTCGCGCCAACTGCCTAACTCAAAATACAGTCAAGAAAGTAGCTCTGAAGCCGAGAAACGGGATCGAACATAAGCACTAATGTGAAATTACGTACAATTTTCAAATTTCTTGTACTTGCTAACTTTGCGACCTCGGGCAGCTATGTTACCATGGAGGAATCACACAAGATTTGACTTTATAGGCTAGAACTGAAGTCGCGCCAACTGCCTAACTCAAAATACAGTCTAGAAAGTAGCTCTGAAGCCGAGAAACGGGATCGAACATAAGCACTACCGTGAAATTACATACAATTTTCAAATTTTTTGTACTTGCTAAGTTTGGGCCTCGGGCAGCTATGTTACCATCGAGGAACCACACAAGATTTGACTTCATAGGCAAGAACTGAATTCGCGCCAACTGCCTAACTCAAAATACAGTCTAGAAGGTAGCTCCGAAGCCGAGAAACGGGATCAACCATAAGCACTAATGTGAAATTGCGTACAATTTTCAAATTTCTTGTACTTGCTAAATTTGCGACCTCGGGCAGCTATGTTACCATAGAGGAACCACACAAGATTTGACTTTATAGGCTAGAACTGAAGTCGCGCCAACTGCTTAACTCAAAATACAGTCAAAAAAATAGCTCTGAAGCCGAGAAACGGGATCGAACATAAGCACTACCGTGAAATTACATACAATTTTCAAATTTTTTGTACTTGCTAACTTTGCGACCTCGGGCAGCTATGTTACCATGGAGGAACCACACAAGATTTGACTTTATAGGCTAGAACTGAAGTCACGCCAACTGCTTAACTCAAAATATAATCAAGAAAGTAGCTCTGAAGCCGAGAAACGGAATCGAACATAAGCACTACCGTGAAATTACATACAATTTTCAAATTTTTTGTACTTGCTAACTTTGCGACCTCGGGCAGCTATGTTACCATGGAGGAACCAAACAAGATTTGACTTTATAGGCTAGAACTGAAGTCACGCCAACTGCTTAACTCAAAATACAGTGAAGAAAGTAGCTCTGAAGCCGAGAAACGGTATCGAACATAAGCACTACCGTGAAATTACATACAATTTTCAAATTTTTTGTACTTGCTAACTTTGCGACCTCGGGCAGCTATGTTACCATGGAGGAACCACACAAGATTTGACTTTATAGGCTAGAACTGAAGTCACGCCAACTGCCTAACTCAAAATACAGTCTAGAAAGTAGCTCTGAAGCCGAGAAACGGGATCAACCAAAAGCACTAATGTGAAATTGCGTACAATTTTCAAATTTCTTGTTCTTGCTAACTTTGCGACCTCGGGCAGCTATGTTACCATAGAGGAACCACACAAGATTTGACTTTATAGGCTAGAACTGAAGTCACGCCAACTGCTTAACTCAAAATACAGTCAAGAAAGTAGCTCTGAAGCCGAGAAACGGGATCGAACATAAGCACTACCGTGAAATTACGTACAATTTTCAAATTTCTTGTACTTGCTAACTTTGCGACCTCGCGCAGCTATGTTTCCATGGAGGAATCACACAAGATTCGACTTTATAGGCTAGAACTGAAGTCGCGCCAACTGCCTAACTCAAAATACAGTCTAGGAAGTAGCTCTGAAGCCGAGAAACGGGATCGAACATAAGCACTAATGTGAAATTACCTACAATTTCCAAATTTTTTGTACTTGCTAACTTTGCGACCTCGGGCAGCTATGTTACCATGGAGGAACCATACAAGATTTGACTTTATAGGCTAGAACTGAAGTCACGCCAACTGCTTAACTCAAAATACAGTCAAGAAAGTAGCTCTGAAGCCGAGAAATGGGATCGAACATAAGCACTAATATGAAATTACGTACAATTTTCAAATTTCTTGTACTTGCTAACTTTGCGACCTCGGGCAACTATGTTACCATGGAGTAATCACACAAGATTTGACTTTATAGTCTAGAACTGAAGTCGCGCCAACTGCCTAACTAAAAATACAGTCTAGAAAGTAGCTCTGAAGCCGAGAACCGGGATCAACCATAAGCACTAATGTGAAATTGCGTACAATTTTAAAATTTCTTGTACTTGCTAACTTTGCGACCTCGGGCAGCTATGTTAACATGGAGGAACCACACAAGATTTGACTTTATAGGCTAGAACTGAAGTCGCGCTAACTGCCTAACTCAAAATACAGTCAAGAAAGTAGCTCTGAAGCCGAGAAACGGGATCGAACATAAGCACTACCGTGAAATTACATACAATTTTCAAATTTCTTGTACTTGCTAATTTTGCGACCTCGGGCAGCTATGTTACCATGGAGGAACCACACAAGATTTGACTTTATAGGCTAGAACTGAAGTCGCGCCAACTGCTTAACTCAAAATATAGTCAAGAAAGTAGCTCTGAAGCCGAGAAACGGGATCGAACATAAGCACTACCGTGAAATTACATACAATTTTCAAATTTTTTGTACTTGCGACCTCGGGCAGCTATGTTACCATCGAGGAACCACACAAGATTTGACTCTATAGGCTAGAACTGAAGTCGCGCCAACTGCCTAACTCAAAATACAGTCTAGAAAATAGCTCTGATGCCGAGAAACGGGATCAACCATAAGCACTAATGTGAAATTGCGTACAATTTTCAAATTTCTTGTACTTGCTAACTTAGCGACCTCGGGCAGCTATGTTACCATAGAGGAATCACACAAGATTTGACTTTATAGGCTAGAACTAAAGTCGCGCCAACTGCTTAACTCAAAATACAGTCAAGAAAGTAGCTCTGAAGCCGAGAAACGGGATCGAACATAAGCACTACCGTGAAATTACATACAATTTTCAAATTTTTTGTACTTGCTAACTTTGCGACCTCGGGCAGCTATGTTACCATAGAGGAACCACACAAGATTTGACTCTATAGGCTAGAACTGAAGTCGCGCCAACTGCCTAACTCAAAATACAGTCAAGAAAGTAGCTCTGAAGCCGAGAAACGGGATCGAACATAAGCACTAATGTGAAATTACGTACAATTTTCAAATTTCTTGTACTTGCTAACTTTGCGACCTCGGGCAGCTATGTTACCATGGAGGAATCACACAAGATTTGACTTTATAGGCTAGAACTGAAGTCACGCCAACTGCTTAACTCAAAATACAGTGAAGAAAGTAGCTCTGAAGCCGAGAAACGGTATCGAACATAAGCACTACCGTGAAATTACATACAATTTTCAAATTTTTTGTACTTGCTAACTTTGCGACCTCGGGCAGCTATGTTACCATGGAGGAACCACACAAGATTTGACTTTATAGGCTAGAACTGAAGTCGCGCTAACTGCCTAACTCAAAATACAGTCAAGAAAGTAGCTCTGAAGCCGAGAAACGGGATCGAACATAAGCACTAATGTGAAATTACGTACAATTTTCAAATTTCTTGTACTTGCTAACTTTGCGACCTCGGGCAGCTATGTTACCATGGAGGAACCACACAAGATTTGACTTTATAGGCTAGAACTGAAGTCGCGCCAACTGCTTAACTCAAAATATAGTCTTGAAAGTAGCTCTGAAGCCGAGAAACGGGATCGAACATAAGCACTACCGTGAAATTACATACAATTTTCAAATTTTTTGTACTTGCTAACTTTGCGACCTCGGGCAGCTATGTTACCATCGAGGAACCACACAAGATTTGACTTCATAGGCAAGAACTGAATTCGCGCCAACTGCCTAACTCAAAATACAGTCTAGAAGGTAGCTCCGAAGCCGAGAAACGGGATCAACCATAAGCACTAATGTGAAATTGCGTACAATTTTCAAATTTCTTGTACTTGCTAAATTTGCGACCTCGGGCAGCTATGTTACCATAGAGGAACCACACAAGATTTGACTTTATAGGCTAGAACTGAAGTCGCGCCAACTGCTTAACTCAAAATATAATCAAGAAAGTAGCTCTGAAGCCGAGAAACGGAATCGAACATAAGCACTACCGTGAAATTACATACAATTTTCAAATTTTTTGTACTTGCTAACTTTGCGACCTCGGGCAGCTATGTTACCATGGAGGAACCAAACAAGATTTGACTTTATAGGCTAGAACTGAAGTCACGCCAACTGCTTAACTCAAAATACAGTGAAGAAAGTAGCTCTGAAGCCGAGAAACGGTATCGAACATAAGCACTACCGTGAAATTACATACAATTTTCAAATTTTTTGTACTTGCTAACTTTGCGACCTCGGGCAGCTATGTTACCATGGAGGAACCACACAAGATTTGACTTTATAGGCTAGAACAAGTCACGCCAACTGCCTAACTCAAAATACAGTCTAGAAAGTAGCTCTGAAGCCGAGAAACGGGATCAACCAAAAGCACTAATGTGAAATTGCGTACAATTTTCAAATTTCTTGTTCTTGCTAACTTTGCGACCTCGGGCAGCTATGTTACCATAGAGGAACCACACAAGATTTGACTTTATAGGCTAGAACTGAAGTCACGCCAACTGCTTAACTCAAAATACAGTCAAGAAAGTAGCTCTGAAGCCGAGAAACGGGATCGAACATAAGCACTACCGTGAAATTACGTACAATTTTCAAATTTCTTGTACTTGCTAACTCTGCGACCTCGCGCAGCTATGTTTCCATGGAGGAATCACACAAGATTCGACTTTATAGGCTAGAACTGAAGTCGCGCCAACTGCCTAACTCAAAATACAGTCTAGGAAGTAGCTCTGAAGCCGAGAAACGGGATCGAACATAAGCACTAATGTGAAATTACCTACAATTTCCAAATTTTTTGTACTTGCTAACTTTGCGACCTCGGGCAGCTATGTTACCATGGAGGAACCATACAAGATTTGACTTTATAGGCTAGAACTGAAGTCACGCCAACTGCTTAACTCAAAATACAGTCAAGAAAGTAGCTCTGAAGCCGAGAAATGGGATCGAACATAAGCACTAATATGAAATTACGTACAATTTTCAAATTTCTTGTACTTGCTAACTTTGCGACCTCGGGCAGCTATGTTACCATGGAGTAATCACACAAGATTTGACTTTATAGTCTAGAACTGAAGTCGCGCCAACTGCCTAACTAAAAATACAGTCTAGAAAGTAGCTCTGAAGCCGAGAACCGGGATCAACCATAAGCACTAATGTGAAATTGCGTACAATTTTAAAATTTCTTGTACTTGCTAACTTTGCGACCTCGGGCAGCTATGTTAACATGGAGGAACCACACAAGATTTGACTTTATAGGCTAGAACTGAAGTCGCGCTAACTGCCTAACTCAAAATACAGTCAAGAAAGTAGCTCTGAAGCCGAGAAACGGGATCGAACATAAGCACTAATGTGAAATTACGTACAATTTTCAAATTTCTTGTACTTGCTAACTTTGCGACCTCGGGCAGCTATGTTACCATGGAGGAACCACACAAGATTTGACTTTATAGGCTAGAACTGAAGTCGCGCCAACTGCTTAACTCAAAATATAGTCTTGAAAGTAGCTCTGAAGCCGAGAAACGGGATCGAACATAAGCACTACCGTGAAATTACATACAATTTTCAAATTTTTTGTACTTGCTAACTTTGCGACCTCGGGCAGCTATGTTACCATCGAGGAACCACACAAGATTTGACTCTATAGGCTAGAACTGAAGTCGCGCCAACTGCCTAACTCAAAATACAGTCTAGAAAATAGCTCTGATGCCGAGAAACGGGATCAACCATAAGCACTAATGTGAAATTGCGTACAATTTTCAAATTTCTTGTACTTGCTAACTTTGCGACCTCGGGCAGCTATGTTACCATAGAGGAATCACACAAGATTTGACTTTATAGGCTAGAACTGAAGTCGCACCAACTGCTTAACTCAAAATACAGTCAAGCAAGTAGCTCTGAAGCCGAGAAACGGGATCGAACATAAGCACTACCGTGAAATTACATACAATTTTCAAATTTTTTGTACTTGCTAACTTTGCGACCTCGGGCAGCTATGTTACCATAGAGGAACCACACAAGATTTGACTCTATAGGCTAGAACTGAAGTCGCGCCAACTGCCTAACTCAAAATACAGTCAAGAAAGTAGCTCTGAAGCCGAGAAACGGGATCGAACATAAGCACTAATGTGAAATTACGTACAATTTTCAAATTTCTTG
Source organism: Merodon equestris (assembly GCA_958301585.1). Lineage (NCBI taxonomy): Eukaryota > Metazoa > Arthropoda > Insecta > Diptera > Syrphidae > Merodon > Merodon equestris. The sequence continues at coordinate 53,610,345 of OY284413.1, forward strand.
TACTTGCTAACTTTGCGACCTCGGGCAGCTATGTTACCATGGAGGAATCACACAAGATTTGACTTTATAGGCTAGAACTGAAGTCGCGCCAACTGCCTAACTCAAAATACAGTCTAGAAAGTAGCTCTGAAGCCGAGAAACGGGATCGAACATAAGCACTACCGTGAAATTACATACAATTTTCAAATTTTTCGTACTTGCTAAGTTTGCGACCTCGGGCAGCTATGTTACCATCGAGGAACCACACAAGATTTGACTTTATAGGCAAGAACTGAAGTCGCGCCAACTGCCTAACTCAAAATACAGTCTAGAAGGTAGCTCCGAAGCCGAGAAACGGGATCAACCATAAGCACTAATGTGAAATTGCGTACAATTTTCAAATTTCTTGTACTTGCTAAATTTGCGACCTCGGGCAGCTATGTTACCATAGAGGAACCACACAAGATTTGACTTTATAGGCTAGAACTGAAGTCACGCCAACTGCCTAACTCAAAATACAGTCTAGGAAGTAGCTCTGAAGCCGAGAAACGGGATCGAACATAAGCACTAATGTGAAATTACCTACAATTTCCAAATTTTTTGTACTTGCTAATTTTGCGACCTCGGGCAGCTATGTTACCATGGAGGAACCATACAAGATTTGACTTTATAGGCTAGATCTGAAGTCACGCCAACTGCTTAACTCAAAATACAGTCAAGAAAGTAGCTCTGAAGCCGAGAAATGGGATCGAACATAAGCACTAATATGAAATTACGTACAATTTTCAAATTTCTTGTACTTGCTAACTTTGCGACCTCGGGCAGCTATGTTACCATGGAGTAATCACACAAGATTTGACTTTATAGTCTAGAACTGAAGTCGCGCCAACTGCCTAACTCAAAATACAGTCTAGAAAGTAGCTCTGAAGCCGAGAACCGGGGTCAACCATAAGCACTAATGTGAAATTGCGTACAATTTTAAAATTTCTTGTACTTGCTAACTTTGCGACCTCGGGCAGCTATGTTACCATGGAGGAACCACACAAGATTTGACTTTATAGGCTAGAACTGAAGTCGCGCTAACTGCCTAACTCAAAATACAGTCAAGAAAGTAGCTCTGAAGCCGAGAAACGGGATCGAACATAAGCACTAATGTGAAATTACGTACAATTTTCAAATTTCTTGTACTTGCTAACTTTGCGACCTCGGGCAGCTATGTTACCATGGAGGAACCACACAAGATTTGACTTTATAGGCTAGAACTGAAGTCGCGCCAACTGCTTAACTCAAAATATAGTCAAGAAAGTAGCTCTGAAGCCGAGAAACGGGATCGAACATAAGCACTACCGTGAAATTACATACAATTTTCAAATTTTTTGTACTTGCTAACTTTGCGACCTCGGGCAGCTATGTTACCATCGAGGAACGACACAAGATTTGACTCTATAGGCTAGAACTGAAGTCGCGCCAACTGCCCAACTCAAAATACAGTCTAGAAAATAGCTCTGATGCCGAGAAACGGGATCAACCATAAGCACTAATGTGAAATTGCGTACAATTTTCAAATTTCTTGTACTTGCTAACTTTGCGACCTCGGGCAGCTATGTTACCATAGAGGAATCACACAAGATTTGACTTTATAGGCTAGAACTGAAGTCGCACCAACTGCTTAACTCAAAATACAGTCAAGAAAGTAGCTCTGAAGCCGAGAAACGGGATCGAACATAAGCACTACCGTGAAATTACATACAATTTTCAAATTTTTTGTACTTGCTAACTTTGCGACCTCGGGCAGCTATGTTACCATAGAGGAACCACACAAGATTTGACTTTATAGGCAAGAACTGAAGTCGCGCCAACTGCCTAACTCAAAATACAGTCTAGAAGGTAGCTCCGAAGCCGAGAAACGGGATCAACCATAAGCACTAATGTGAAATTGCGTACAATTTTCAAATTTCTTGTACTTGCTAACTTTGCGACCTAGGGCAGCTATGTTACCATAGAGGAATCACACAAGATTTGACTTTATAGGCGAGAACTGAAGTCGCGCCAACTGCTTAACTCAAAATACAGTCAAGAAAGTAGCTCTGAAGCCGAGAAACGGGATCGAACATAAGCACTACCGTGAAATTACATACAATATTCAAATTTTTTGTACTTGCTAACTTTGCGACCTCGGGCAGCTATGTTACCATAGAGGAACCACACAAGATTTGACTCTATAGACTAGAACTGAAGTCGCGCCAACTGCCTAACTCAAAATACAGTCAAGAAAGTAGCTCTGAAGCCGAGAAACGGGATCGAACATAAGCACTAATGTGAAATTACGTACAATTTTCAAATTTCTTGTACTTGCTAACTTTGCGACCTCGGGCAGCTATGTTACCATGGAGGAATCACACAAGATTTGACTTTATAGGCTAGAACTGAAGTCGCGCCAACTGCCTAACTCAAAATACAGTCTAGAAGGTAGCTCCGAAGCCGAGAAACGGGATCAACCATAAGCACTAATGTGAAATTGCGTACAATTTTCAAATTTCTTGTACTTGCTAAATTTGCGACCTCGGGCAGCTATGTTACCATAGAGGAACCACACAAGATTTGACTTTATAGGCTAGAACTGAAGGTGCGCCAACTGCCTAACTCACAATACAGTCTAGAAAGTAGCTCTGAAGCCGAGAAACGGGATCGAACATAAGCACTACCGTGAAATTACATACAATTTTCAAATTTTTTGTACTTGCTAAGTTTGCGACCTCGGGCAGCTATGTTACCATCGAGGAACCACACAAGATTTGACTTTATAGGCAAGAACTGAAGTCGCGCCAACTGCCTAACTCAAAATACAGTCTAGAAGGTAGCTCCGAAGCCGAGAAACGGGATCAACCATAAGCACTAATGTGAAATTGCGTACAATTTTCAAATTTCTTGTACTTGCTAAATTTGCGACCTCGGGCAGCTATGTTACCATAGAGGAACCACACAAGATTTGACTTTATAGGCTAGAACTGAAGTCGCGCCAACTGCCTAACTCACAATACAGTCAAAAAAGTAGCTCTGAAGCCGAGAAACGGGATCGACCATAAGCACCTCCGTGAAATTACGTACAATTTTCAAATTTCTTGTACTTGCTAATTTTGCGACCTCGGGCAGCTATGTTACCATGGAGGAATCACACAAGATTTGACTTTATAGGCTAGAACTGAAGTCGCGCCAACTGCCTAACTCAAAATACAGTCAAGAAAGTAGCTCTGAAGCCGAGAAACGGGATCGAACATAAGCACTATTGTGAAATTACGTACAATTTTCAAATTTCTTGTACTTGCTAACTTTGCGACCTCGGGCAGCTATGTTACCATGGAGGAATCATACAAGATTTGACTTTATAGGCTAGAACTGAAGTCGCGCTAACTGCCTAACTCAAAATACAGTCTAGAAAGTAGCTCTGAAGCCGAGAAACGGGATCGAACATAAGCACTACCGTGAAATTACATACAATTTTCAAATTTTTTGTACTTGCTAACTTTGCGACCTCGGGCAGCTATGTTACCATCGAGGAACCACACAAGATTTGACTCTATAGGCTAGAACTGAAGTCGCGCCAACTGCCTAACTCAAAATACAGTCTAGAAAATAGCTCTGATGCCGAGAAACGGGATCAACCATAAGCACTAATGTGAAATTGCGTACAATTTTCAAATTTCTTGTACTTGCTAACTTTGCGACCTAGGGCAGCTATGTTACCATAGAGGAATCACACAAGATTTGACTTTATAGGCGAGAACTGAAGTCGCGCCAACTGCTTAACTCAAAATACAGTCAAGAAAGTAGCTCTGAAGCCGAGAAACGGGATCGAACATAAGCACTACCGTGAAATTACATACAATTTTCAAATTTTTTGTACTTGCTAACTTTGCGACCTCGGGCAGCTATGTTACCATGGAGGAATCACACAAGATTTGACTTTATAGGCTAGAACTGAAGTCGCGCCAACTGCCTAACTCAAAATACAGTCTAGAAAATAGCTCTGATGCCGAGAAACGGGATCAACCATAAGCACTAATGTGAAATTACGTACAATTTTCAAATTTCTTGTACTTGCTAACTTTGCGACCTCGGGCAGCTATGTTACCATGGAGGAATCACACAAGATTTGACTTTATAGGCTAGAACTGAAGTCGCGCCAACTGCCTAACTCAAAATACAGTCTAGAAAGTAGCTCTGAAGCCGAGAAACGGGATCGAACATAAGCACTACCGTGAAATTACATACAATTTTCAAATTTTTTGTACTTGCTAAGTTTGCGACCTCGGGCAGCTATGTTACCATCGAGGAACCACACAAGATTTGACTTTATAGGCAAGAACTGAAGTCGCGCCAACTGCCTAACTCACAATACAGTCAAAAAAGTAGCTCTGAAGCCGAGAAACGGGATCGACCATAAGCACCACCGTGAAATTACGTACAATTTTCAAATTTCTTGTACTTGCTAATTTTGCGACCTCGGGCAGCTATGTTACCATGGAGGAATCACACAAGATTTGACTTTATAGGCTAGAACTGAAGTCGCGCCAACTGCTTAACTCAAAATACAGTCAAGAAAGTAGCTCTGAAGCCGAGAAACGGGATCGAACATAAGCACTATTGTGAAATTACGTACAATTTTCAAATTTCTTGTACTTGCTAACTTTGCGACCTCGGGCAGCTATGTTACCATGGAGGAATCATACAAGATTTGACTTTATAGGCTAGAACTGAAGTCGCGCTAACTGCCTAACTCAAAATACAGTCTAGAAAGTAGCTCTGAAGCCGAGAAACGGGATCGAACATAAGCACTACCGTGAAATTACATACAATTTTCAAATTGTTTGTACTTGCTAACTTTGCGACCTCGGGCAGCTATGTTACCATCGAGGAACCACACAAGATTTGACTCTATAGGCTAGAACTGAAGTCGCGCCAACTGCCTAACTCAAAATACAGTCTAGAAAATAGCTCTGATGCCGAGAAACGGGATCAACCATAAGCACTAATGTGAAATTGCGTACAATTTTCAAATTTCTTGTACTTGCTAACTTTGCGACCTAGGGCAGCTATGTTACCATAGAGGAATCACACAAGATTTGACTTTATAGGCGAGAACTGAAGTCGCGCCAACTGCTTAACTCAAAATACAGTCTAGAAAATAGCTCTGATGCCGAGAAACGGGATCAACCATAAGCACTAATGTGAAATTGCGTACAATTTTCAAATTTCTTGTACTTGCTAACTTTGCGACCTAGGGCAGCTATGTTACCATAGAGGAACCACACAAGATTTGACTCTATAGGCTAGAACTGAAGTCGCGCCAACTGCCTAACTCAAAATACAGTCAAGAAAGTAGCTCTGAAGCCGAGAAACGGGATCGAACATAAGCACTAATGTGAAATTACGTACAATTTTCAAATTTCTTGTACTTGCTAACTTTGCGACCTCGGGCAGCTATGTTACCATGGAGGAATCACACAAGATTTGACTTTATAGGCTAGAACTGAAGTCGCGCCAACTGCCTAACTCAAAATACAGTCTAGGAAGAAGCTCTGAAGCCGAGAAACGGGATCGAACATAAGCACTACCGTGAAATTACATACAATTTTCAATTTTTTTGTATTTGCTAAGTTTGCGACCTCGGGCAGCTATGTTACCATCGAGGAACCACACAAGATTTGACTTTATAGGCAAGAACTGAAGTCGCGCCAACTGCCTAACTCAAAATACAGTCTAGAAGGTAGCTCCGAAGCCGAGAAACGGGATCTACCATAAGCACTAATGTGAAATTGCGTACAATTTTCAAATTTCTTGTACTTGCTAAATTTGCGACCTCGGGCAGCTATGTTACCATAGAGGAACCACACAAGATTTGACTTTATAGGCTAGAACTGAAGTCGCGCCAACTGCTTAACTCAAAATACAGTCAAAAAAGTAGCTCTGAAGCCGAGAAACGGGATCGAACATAAGCACTACCGTGAAATTACATACAATTTTCAAATTTTTTGTACTTGCTAACTTTGCGACCTCGGGCAGCTATGTTACCATAGAGGAACCACACAAGATTTGACTTTATAGGCTAGAACTGAAGTCACGCCAACTGCTCAACTCAAAATACAGTCAAGAAAGTAGCTCTGAAGCCGAGAAACGGGATCGAACATAAGCACTACCGTGAAATTACGTACAATTTTCAAATTTCTTGTACTTGCTAACTTTGCGACCTCGCGCAGCTATGTTACCATGGAGGAATCACACAAGATTCGACTTTATAGGCTAGAACTGAAGTCGCGCCAACTGCCTAACTCAAAATACAGTCTAGGAAGTAGCTCTGAAGCCGAGAAACGGGATCGAACATAAGCACTACCGTGAAATTACATACAATTTTCAAATTTTTTGTACTTGCTAACTTTGCGACCTCGGGCAGCTATGTTACCATGGAGGAGCCACACAAGATTTGACTTTATAGGCTAGAACTGAAGTCGCGCCAACTGCCTAACTCAAAATACAGTCAAGAAAGTAGCTCTGAAGCCGAGAAACGGGATCGACCATAAGCACTAATGTGAAATTGCGTACAATTTTCAAATTTTTTGTACTTGCTAACTTTGCGACCTCGGGCAGGTATGTTACCATGGAGGAGCCACACAAGATTTGACTTTATAGGCTAGAACTGAAGTCGCGCCAACTGCCTAACTCAAAATACAGTCAAGAAGGTAGCTCTGAAGCCGAGAAACGGGATCGAACATAAGTGTACGATCAGCAGTTCTGACCGCTTGTGGAAAAATTTTCTTCTTGTGGTTTGAAGCAAAGGGAAATTTCCACAGTCTGAGGGGGTGCGGGTTCTTTGACCCAAAGACTAGAAACACTTGTTGACGAAGTCAATAACCTTATCGCGAAGACGGAGATCGCTTAGGGACTTTTCGATTGTTTTTTAGTGAAACCACGCACTTCACCGCACTGAAATTCCGCTTAAGTCGAAGATATACTTAATTTAATTTTGCCACGTTGAACTGGAAACGATATCTCGGCTCACTTCCACGACGACGAATCTGTTGGCAAAGCGTATACGAAAAAAAAAGAAGACCAAAATGCTCAGTGTTGACCGTCTCGAAACCACGCACGAAATAGGCCCAGTCTGCTCTTTAATTACAATTTTATATTGTACAATGGATGTTATAAAACGGATGTTGAAAAAAAAAACCAAAAATATGGCGGACCAAAACACATAGGCGCCAAATTCAAAAAATTTAACGAAGTTTTAACATATGTACATATGATCATTCACAATGATATTCAAAAATAGTTTTACAATAGATTGTTACAACAAGTGCCCCAACATTCCGCCCCCTTTGAAAGGTCCCTTTCAAACAGGTAGGACAGCCAGCTTGCGAATTGGACGTCGTATAATGCCCTTTGTCGTCCGGATGTCAGCGACTCTAACCTTGGCGTCATTTCCGGGAATGGTTCTGATGATTCTGCCAAGCAACCACCTTTGGGGAGGAAGGTTATCCTCGTGGACAATAACCAGGGCGTCAGCTTCCAGATTCTGTTGAGGAGTTGACCATTTCGACCGTTGCTGAAGTTCGTTGACATACTCGTCTGACCAGCGTTTCCAAAAATGAGTTTTAACCGCGTTTATGCGACGCCATCGTTGCAGATAACTAATGTCAGCTTGATCATCTGGTGCTTCGGGAATAGCCTTTAGTGCGGCTCCGATGAGAAGGTGTCCAGGAGTCAAAGCTTCAAAATCGTTGGGATCGGCCGATAGCGAAGATATTGGTCGGGAATTCATCACAGCTTCGATTTCGACCAGTGCCGTTGAAAGCTCTTCCAATGTCAGCCTAGCGTTGTGAAGACTTCGGTATAGATGGCCTTTTGCAACTTTGACGGCGGCCTCCCATAGCCCACCGAAATGTGGAGCCCTAGGTGGGATGAAACGAAAGTTAATTCTGTCATTAGAACAAAAATTGTTAATAATTTCCAAGGATTCTTGTTGAAACAACATTTTGCGGAATTCTTTGAGTTTTGTGTTGGACCCCACAAAATTTGTAGCGTTATCGCAAAAAATTGTATGTGGTAAACCTCGACGACCAATCATGCGCTTTAAAGCCGAAATGAATGCGTCTGCAGATAGGTCTGATACGGCTTCCAAATGAACAGCCTTTGATGCGAAGCAGACGAAGACTGCCACATACGTTTTATAGGGAGCCTTGCCACGAATCCTGTAAAAAGTGTAGATTGGTCCGCAAAAATCCACACCACAACGAGAGAACGGCCGAGACGAACTAAGTCTTTCGGCAGGTAGATCGCCCATAACCTGCTGAAGTAGTTTAGGACGATATCTGGTACACGATATGCACCCTTTGACAACCCTTCTAGCGATATCTCTAGCGTTAACGATCCAAAATCTCTGTCTAATTAGCGCAACAAGAGTCTTGGGTCCCGCATGAAAATTAGACTTATGTACCTCCCTAACCATAGATAGCACGAATTGCGAATTCTTTGGAAGTAGTAACGGATGTTTCTGCTGCTCTGGAATGTTTGCGTTTTTTAGTCGCCCTCCTACCTTCAGCATTTTACTTCCATTGGATTCCTCGATGAACGGACTCAAACATTGGATGGTTCCTTTAGGTTGTTTTCCATTGAGGATCAAGTCAATTTCATCAGCGAAATAATGTTTTTGAATAATCCATACGATTTTATGGAGAGCAGATTCGAGTTCTATGGGGTTAAGAAATCTGGTGTTTTCCACCGAACGCTTCCTCATCCTAGTGATAAACCGTATCACATATGCGAAAATGCGTATTGTTTTGCTAAACGAGCTATATTTGTTGACGATATCTAATAAGTACGGTGCATCCTCTGGATGTTTTTTACAATGCAATGCGGTCTTTCTCTTTTCTAACGTCAAGTATTCCGAAGAAAGTTCTTCATTTGGCCATTGGCCATTTTTCAGATCCTTTCAACAAAAACGAAGGTCCAGAAAACCATATGGAGGCCTGCAACTCATGGGTCGTACAGCCTCGCGACACAATGTCAGCGGGGTTTTCTTTTGTGGGTACATATCTCCAGCTGATGTCCTGTGAGAGATCTTGGATTTCCGCCACTCGATTTCCTACGAACGTCGAGAGTTTTGAGGAATGTGTGGAAATCCAATGTAACACAATTGTAGAATCTGTCCAAAAGAATGTTTTTGAGGACGATTTAGTGAACATTGGTTTGATTCTTGACCACAATTTGGAAAGAAGGTGCGCACCACAAAGTTCCAGCCGTGGCAGTTGCTTTTTCCTTGCCGGTGCAACCTTAGATTTTGCCACCAAAAGTTTGACAAAAACGGATCCTGAACTATCGGTAGTTCTGATGTAAATGCAGCATCCATATGCGTGAAGAGATGCGTCGCAAAATCCATGAACTTGTATTTCTTTTTTATTGGCAGATAAAACAAACCTTGGAACAGAAATATGTTTGAGGGAATATAAATCTTCCATAAATTGACGCCACTCAGTCTCAATGTTAGGTGGAACTGTCGCATCCCAGTCTAGTTTTTCAATCCAGACCTTTTGAAGAAGTATTTTCGCAACGATAATTATTGGGCTTAGTAACCCCAGGGGGTCGAACAACGAGGATGATACTGACAGCATGGATCTTTTCTTCCAACTAGAATATGTGCGATTGTTCTTGTAGGAAAACGAAAAAATGTCCTTGTTAGGATCCCAAGTGATTCCCAAAGTACTCGTAAGATTTGAATCTGCTACGTGTATATTTTTGTTTTTCGAATACGGTTGCTCAACGTCCAACGTATTGCTGTGCCACTTTGAGAGTTCGAGACCTGCTGAGTTCAAAATTGTCACTACTTCCTTTTGTATCTGAATCAATTCATCAAGATCGTCTGATCCAGTTAGCATGTCATCGACGTAAAAATCCGAGCGAATTACATTGGATCCTAATTTTTTATTTTCGAATTTGTCAGCAAGATACATTAGCGAACGGATTGCTAGAAATGGCGCTGAAGTCGTACCATAAGTAACGGTATTCAGTTGGTAAGTTTGTATGAGTGAATGCTCGTTTTCCCTCCATAAAATGTATTGATACTTACGATGGGACGGATGCATCAGTATCTGCCTATACATTTTAACTATGTCTGCAGTCAGAGCGTATCTATACAAACGAAATCTAAGTAATATGAGAAACAAATCATCTTGAACAGTCGGGCCAGTCATGAGAATTTCGTTGAGGGATAACTGAGAAGATGTGCGGCATGAAGCGTCAAATACTACCCTTAGCTTAGTTGAGACGCTGTCTGGTTTCAGAACTGCTTGATGAGGCAGGTAATAATGCGACTCCTTCAAGTTAGGGCTCTCTACCAAAGCCATGTGCCCTAAATCCTTATATTCCCGAAGAAATTTAACGTACTCTGATTTGAGCGATGGATCTTTTGAAAACCTACGCTCCAACGATAAAAATCTCCTTAAAGCTATATCGTAAGAGTTTCCTAGGCATTGCGGATCTTGTTTGAAGGGGAGTTGAACTATCAGTCTTCCGCTTGGCAGTTCTTCTATAGTTTTCCGAAAGTGTGCTTCACAGTTTGACTGCTCTTCTGTCAACTTAGACTTGCGTCCTTCCACTGCTTCCAGCTCCCAAAACTTTTCGACAAATGCTTCCAGTGAGTATTCTTTTGAATTTAGACAGCACAACTGTTTCTCTAGTTTTGACTGGCTCCTGTAACTCCCGGATACAATCCATCCTAAGTGTGTATTCTGTAACGAGGGAAGGCCCGGTCCGAGCTTAATTTGACCGGCCAGAATTAAGTCAAAGAAGGTTTCAGCTCCAAGCAGCATATCGATCGGTGATGGTTGGTTGAAGTTTTCATCTGCAAGTTCAATATCGTTGGATAAATTCCAGTCCTTTATCTTAAGTTCGGAATCAGGTTGGTATCCTGTAATGGTTGGTGTCACTAGAAATTCCAAAGAAATCTCAAAATTGTTGAATCTTGAACGAATGGTGGTTTGAGTAAGAGATCTTATTTTGGTTTCGGTTGAGCCTATTCCGGCTATATCCATATTTTTTCTTTGCCTATGCAACTTTAGAGAATTAGCGAAGCGCTCCTTTATGAAATTGACTTGTGAGCCCGAATCCAATAATACACGCCCTAATTGAAAACTTCCAAAACTATCCTGGACCAAAACCAAAGCAGTAGCTAGAATGACCTGTACTGTCTTATTAGCGGATTCTTTTTCCATTGCGGAGTGGGAAGCTGCAGAACTGGTATGTGTCGGACTGTTCTCCGATGTTGCTGTAGGCTGTTGTTGAATACGATGCAACAAGCTATGGTGGGATTGTTTACAAGTTCTACACCGATATGTTGACGGACAATTAGACACTGTGTGACCTCTACCCAAACAGTTCAAACAGAGCCCTAGCTTTTTAACGTTCACAAAGCGATCTGGTACCGAGAGTCTGCAGAACGACGAACAACTGCTAATTAGATGATTGGTTTCTTTACAAAATGCGCACGATCTTTGCGTAATTGTCAAAGAAGTTTGTGGACGTTGATTGAAGGACGCTTTGATCTTAATTGGCGATTTTCTATTATGGTCTGAACGTTGCTGTTGACCATCACGAGCTTCAAGATATTGACAGCGTTTATTTAAAACCTCAGCACACGTATCCCAACTTGGAAGTGTTTTAAAATCGCACTGCTCATCCCACTTGGCTCGAGTATCTTCGTTGACCTTGGACATCGTAATATAAATTATTACAGCGTTACATATATCTGCATGGGTTCCAATTGACTGCAGCGAACCGAATAACGCAGAGACGTTGTCGACTAAACCGCGTAGAAGCGATGCGGACGGCTTCGAAACCTTAGGCAATTCAAAAAGTTGAGTTATGTTCTCTAAGAATATAAGACAATTGTTGTCGTAGCGATCTTTGAGTCGAGCTAATGCTTTAGGGTAGTTAACCTCGGTGACCTGAAAGGCTTTTATTGTGCCGAGTGCTTGGCCACTCAAGCAAGTGAGTAGATAATTAAATTTCTCGATAGTTGAAAGGCTCGGATCATTATCCACGAGTTTAGTATATGAATTAATAAAGTTCTTAAACTCTGAATATTTGCCACTGAATTTAGGCAAGCTTAATTTTTGTAGATGGTTAACCGATTGTGGAACTGAGAAGGTAGTTTCCAAAGTAGTCATACTATTTCTTGTTGAACCTAGACTGGCAAGTATTCTTGTTTTTGTAGAAATGTAGAGTTCTTCAAGTTCCCCTCTTGCAGTATCCGTAGGTGCTACGCGCTCGATTTGCGTTTGATATGCTAAGAGTTGCTTGAAGTAGGATTCCACTATACCTAAGCGACATTCTAATTCTATCGATGATAGATCATCTTTGATGCTATTTTTTATCCTGGTTATGCTTCCTTTTGTTGAAGAACGCATTTGCTTCAACTCCTCTATCGATGGTTCCGACATTATGACCAACGATCTGTTTGCGAATGTGACGTTCTGTGTGTCAAGCAAACCCAAACCCCAATGAACGAACCAGGGAAACGACGATTTTCCTTGAACAAATGTGTATGTATGTGTATGCAGATGAGTACCGAAGCAACGACGATTCGCGTGAGAGAAATCTATATTGCGAATAAGCGGCGAAAGTAAATGCGAAAGTGTGTGGAACGACGATCACTTGTGGGCGAAAGCTATTTTGCGAATAAGCGACGAAAGCAGATGTGAAAGTGTGTGGAACGACGATCACTTGTGGGCGAAAGCTATTTTGCGAATGAACGACGAAAGTAAATGCGAAAGTGTGTGGAACGTAAGAAATTTGCGACGATCACTTGTGGATTTTAAATTTTATCTTCTGCCGACAAGATGTGCGTTTTACACGAAATATGGGTATGTTGCTCGAATGAAATTGGATCGTGGGCAATACCATCCGATGTTGTTTCAGCACGGTTTTATCACGTTTATTCAATATATTGTAATTAAATTTGAATTAAACAATTTGCATGCATATCTCCTCATACGTTGAAGGTGCGTTTTATGTAATTTGATATCGATTTTTTGATTTAAATTTCGATTCGATGTGTTTAAATTTGACTAACGCACATTCGACTAGTTGGAGTGGTTTTTTACGTACCTTAGCAGGGAGGTATACTTAGCTTTCCCTGTTTGTAGTTTAGTTGATGGGATGATAACTGCTTTTTGATTTTCCTCTTCTCCTTCTCCTTGATGGTGATGAGTCATGATGCTGCTGTTCTCCAGACGAGCTGCACGTTTGGGCGCCAAAATGTACGATCAGCAGTTCTGACCGCTTGTGGAAAAATTTTCTTCTTGTGGTTTGAAGCAAAGGGAAATTTCCACAGTCTGAGGGGGTGCGGGTTCTTTGACCCAAAGACTAGAAACACTTGTTGACGAAGTCAATAACCTTATCGCGAAGACGGAGATCGCTTAGGGACTTTTCGATTGTTTTTTAGTGAAACCACGCACTTCACCGCACTGAAATTCCGCTTAAGTCGAAGATATACTTAATTTAATTTTGCCACGTTGAACTGGAAACGATATCTCGGCTCACTTCCACGACGACGAATCTGTTGGCAAAGCGTATACGAAAAAAAAAGAAGACCAAAATGCTCAGTGTTGACCGTCTCGAAACCACGCACGAAATAGGCCCAGTCTGCTCTTTAATTACAATTTTATATTGTACAATGGATGTTATAAAACGGATGTTGAAAAAAAAAACCAAAAATATGGCGGACCAAAACACATAGGCGCCGAATTCAAAAAATTTAACGAAGTTTTAACATATGTACATATGATCATTCACAATGATATTCAAAAATAGTTTTACAATAGATTGTTACAACAAGTGCCCCAACAATAAGCACTAATGTGAAATTACGTACAATTTTCAAATTTCTTGTACTTGCTAACTTTGCGACCTCGGGCAGCTATGTTACCATGGAGGAACCACACAAGATTTGACTTTATAGGCTAGAACTGAAGTCGCGCCAACTGCCTAACTCACAATACAGTCAAAAAAGTAGCTCTGAAGCCGAGAAACGGGATCGACCATAAGCACCACCGTGAAATTACGTACAATTTTCAAATTTCTTGTACTTGCTAATTTTGCGACCTCGGGCAGCTATGTTACCATGGAGGAATCACACAAGATTTGACTTTATAGGCTAGAACTGAAGTCGCGCCAACTGCTTAACTCAAAATACAGTCAAGAAAGTAGCTCTGAAGCCGAGAAACGGGATCGAACATAAGCACTATTATGAAATTACGTACAATTTTCAAATTTCTTGTACTTGCTAACTTTGCGACCTCGGGCAGCTATGTTACCATGGAGGAACCACACAAGATTTGACTTTATAGGCTAGAACTGAAGTCACGTCAACTGCCTAACTCAAAATACAGTCTAGAAAGTAGCTCTGAAGCCGAGAAACGGGATCAACCATAAGCACTAATGTGAGATTGCGTACAATTTTCAAATTTCTTGCTAACTTTGCGACCTCGGGCAGCTATGTTACCATGGAGGAATCACACAAGATTTGACTTTATACTCTAGAACTGAAGTCGCGCCAACTGCCTAACTCAAAATACAGCCAAGAAAGTAGCTCTGAAGCCGAGAAACGGGATCGACCATAAGCACTAATGTGAAATTGCGTACAATTTTCAAATTTTTTGTACTTGCTAACTTTGCGACCTCGGGCAGGTATGTTACCATGGAGGAACCACACAAGATTTGACTTTATAGGCTAGAACTGAAGTCTCGCCAACTGCCTAACTCAAAATACAGTCAAAAAAGTAGCTCTGAAGCCGAGAAACGGGATCGAACATAAGCACTATTATGAAATTACGTACAATTTTCAAATTTCTTGTACTTGCTAACTTTGCGACCTCGGGCAGCTATGTTACCATGGAGGAATCACACAAGATTTGACTTTATAGGCTAGAACTGAAGTCGCGCCAACTGCCTAACTCAAAATACAGTCTAGAAAGTAGCTCTGAAGCCGAGAAACGGGATCGAACCTAAGCACTACCGTGAAATTACATACAATTTTCAAATTTTTTATACTTGCTAACTTTGCGACCTCGGGCAGCTATGTTACCATCGAGGAACCACACAAGATTTGACTTTATAGGCTAGAACTGAAGTCGCGCCAACTGCCTAACTCAAAATACAGTCAAGAAAGTAGCTCTGAAGCCGAGAAACGGGATCGACCATAAGCACTAATGTGAAATTGCGTACAATTTTCTAATTTTTTGTACTTGCTAACTTTGCGACCTCGGGCAGCTATGTTACCATGGAGGAACCACACAAGATTTGACTTTATAGGCTAGAACTGAAGTCGCGCCAACTGCCTAACTCACAATACAGTCAAAAAAGTAGCTCTGAAGCCGAGAAACGGGATTACACAAGATTTGACTTTATAGGCTAGAACTGAAGTCGCGCCAACTGCTTAACTCAAAATACAGTCAAAAAAGTAGCTCTGAAGCCGAGAAACGGGATCGAACATAAGCACTACCGTGAAATTACATACAATTTTCAAATTTTTTGTACTTGCTAACTTTGCGACCTCGGGCAGCTATGTTACCATAGAGGAACCACACAAGATTTGACTCTATAGGCTAGAACTGAAGTCGCGCCAACTGCCTAACTCAAAATACAGTCAAGAAAGTAGCTCTGAAGCCGAGAAACGGGATCGAACATAAGCACTAATGTGAAATTACGTACAATTTTCAAATTTCTTGTACTTGCTAACTTTGCGACCTCGGGCAGCTATGTTACCATGGAGGAATCACACAAGATTTGACTTTATAGGCTAGAACTGAAGTCGCGCCAACTGTCTAACTCAAAATACAGTCTAGAAAGTAGCTCTGAAGCCGAGAAACGGGATCGAACCTAAGCACTACCGTGAAATTACATACAATTTTCAAATTTTTTGTACTTGCTAAGTTTGCGACCTCGGGCAGCTATGTTACCATCGAGGAACCACACAAGATTTGACTTTATAGGCAAGAACTGAAGTCGCGCCAACTGCCTAACTCAAAATACAGTCTAGAAGGTAGCTCCGAAGCCGAGAAACGGGATCACCCATAAGCACTAATGTGAAATTGCGTACAATTTTCAAATTTCTTGTACTTGCTAAATTTGCGACCTCGGGCAGCAATGTTACCATAGAGGAACCACACAAGATTTGACTTTATAGGCTAGAACTGAAGTCGCGCCAACTGCTTTACTCAAAATACAGTCAAAAAAGTAGCTCTGAAGCCGAGAAACGGGATCGACCATAAGCACTAATGTGAAATTGCGTACAATTTTCTAATTTTTTGTACTTGCTAACTTTGCGACCTCGGGCAGCTATGTTACCATGGAGGAACCACACAAGATTTGACTTTATAGGCTAGAACTGAAGTCGCGCCAACTGCCTAACTCACAATACAGTCAAAAAAGTAGCTCTGAAGCCGAGAAACGGGATCGACCATAAGCACCACCGTGAAATTACGTACAATTTTCAAATTTCTTGTACTTGCTAATTTTGCGACCTCGGGCAGCTATGTTACCATGGAGGAATCACACAAGATTTGACTTTATACTCTAGAACTGAAGTCGCGCCAACTGCCTAACTCAAAATACAGCCAAGAAAGTAGCTCTGAAGCCGAGAAACGGGATCGACCATAAGCACTAATGTGAAATTGCGTACAATTTTCAAATTTTTTGTACTTGCTAACTTTGCGACCTCGGGCAGGTATGTTACCATGGAGGAACCACACAAGATTTGACTTTATAGGCTAGAACTGAAGTCTCGCCAACTGCCTAACTCAAAATACAGTCAAAAAAGTAGCTCTGAAGCCGAGAAACGGGATCGAACATAAGCACTATTATGAAATTACGTACAATTTTCAAATTTCTTGTACTTGCTAACTTTGCGACCTCGGGCAGCTATGTTACCATGGAGGAATCACACAAGATTTGACTTTATAGGCTAGAACTGAAGTCGCGCCAACTGCCTAACTCAAAATACAGTCTAGAAAGTAGCTCTGAAGCCGAGAAACGGGATCGAACCTAAGCACTACCGTGAAATTACATACAATTTTCAAATTTTTTATACTTGCTAACTTTGCGACCTCGGGCAGCTATGTTACCATCGAGGAACCACACAAGATTTGACTTTATAGGCTAGAACTGAAGTCGCGCCAACTGCCTAACTCAAAATACAGTCAAGAAAGTAGCTCTGAAGCCGAGAAACGGGATCGACCATAAGCACTAATGTGAAATTGCGTACAATTTTCTAATTTTTTGTACTTGCTAACTTTGCGACCTCGGGCAGCTATGTTACCATGGAGGAACCACACAAGATTTGACTTTATAGGCTAGAACTGAAGTCGCGCCAACTGCCTAACTCACAATACAGTCAAAAAAGTAGCTCTGAAGCCGAGAAACGGGATCGACCATAAGCACCACCGTGAAATTACGTACAATTTTCAAATTTCTTGTACTTGCTAATTTTGCGACCTCGGGCAGCTATGTTACCATAGAGGAATCACACAAGATTTGACTTTATAGGCTAGAACTGAAGTCGCGCCAACTGCTTAACTCAAAATACAGTCAAGAAAGTAGCTCTGAAGCCGAGAAACGGGATCGAACATAAGCACTATTATGAAATTACGTACAATTTTCAAATTTCTTGTACTTGCTAACTTTGCGACCTCGGGCAGCTATGTTACCATGGAGGAACCACACAAGATTTGACTTTATAGGCTAGAACTGAAGTCACGTCAACTGCCTAACTCAAAATACAGTCTAGAAAGTAGCTCTGAAGCCGAGAAACGGGATCAACCATAAGCACTAATGTGAGATTGCGTACAATTTTCAAATTTCTTGCTAACTTTGCGACCTCGGGCAGCTATGTTACCATGGAGGAATCACACAAGATTTGACTTTATACTCTAGAACTGAAGTCGCGCCAACTGCCTAACTCAAAATACAGTCTAGAAAGTAGCTCTGAAGCCGAGAAACGGGATCAACCATAAGCACTGATGTGAAATTGCGTACAATTTTAAAATTTCTTGTACTTGCTAACTTTGCGACCTCGGGCAGATATGTTACCATGGAGGAACCACACAAGATTTGACTTTATAGGCTAGAACTGAAGGTACGCCAACTGCTTAACTCAAAATACAGTCAAGAAAGTAGCTCTGAAGCCGAGAAACGGGATCGAACATAAGCACTAATGTGAAATTACGTACAATTTTCAAATTTCTTGTACTTGCTAACTTTGCGACCTCGGGCAGCTATGTTACCATGGAGGAATCACACAAGATTTGACTTTATAGGCTAGAACTGAAGTCGCGCCAACTGTCTAACTCAAAATACAGTCTAGAAAGTAGCTCTGAAGCCGAGAAACGGGATCGAACCTAAGCACTACCGTGAAATTACATACAATTTTCAAATTTTTTGTACTTGCTAAGTTTGCGACCTTGGGCAGCTATGTTACCATCGAGGAACCACACAAGATTTGACTTTATAGGCAAGAACTGAAGTCGCGCCAACTGCCTAACTCAAAATACAGTCTAGAAGGTAGCTCCGAAGCCGAGAAACGGGATCACCCATAAGCACTAATGTGAAATTGCGTACAATTTTCAAATTTCTTGTACTTGCTAAATTTGCGACCTCGGGCAGCAATGTTACCATAGAGGAACCACACAAGATTTGACTTTATAGGCTAGAACTGAAGTCGCGCCAACTGCTTTACTCAAAATACAGTCAAAAAAGTAGCTCTGAAGCCGAGAAACGGGATCGACCATAAGCACTAATGTGAAATTGCGTACAATTTTCTAATTTTTTGTACTTGCTAAATTTGCGACCTCGGGCAGCTATGTTACCATGGAGGAACCACACAAGATTTGACTTTATAGGCTAGAACTGAAGTCGCGCCAACTGCCTAACTCACAATACAGTCAAAAAAGTAGCTCTGAAGCCGAGAAACGGGATCGACCATAAGCACCACCGTGAAATTACGTACAATTTTCAAATTTCTTGTACTTGCTAATTTTGCGACCTCGGGCAGCTATGTTACCATGGAGGAATCACACAAGATTTGACTTTATACTCTAGAACTGAAGTCGCGCCAACTGCCTAACTCAAAATACAGCCAAGAAAGTAGCTCTGAAGCCGAGAAACGGGATCGACCATAAGCACTAATGTGAAATTGCGTACAATTTTCAAATTTTTTGTACTTGCTAACTTTGCGACCTCGGGCAGGTATGTTACCATGGAGGAACCACACAAGATTTGACTTTATAGGCTAGAACTGAAGTCTCGCCAACTGCCTAACTCAAAATACAGTCAAAAAAGTAGCTCTGAAGCCGAGAAACGGGATCGAACATAAGCACTATTATGAAATTACGTACAATTTTCAAATTTCTTGTACTTGCTAACTTTGCGACCTCGGGCAGCTATGTTACCATGGAGGAATCACACAAGATTTGACTTTATAGGCTAGAACTGAAGTCGCGCCAACTGCCTAACTCAAAATACAGTCTAGAAAGTAGCTCTGAAGCCGAGAAACGGGATCGAACCTAAGCACTACCGTGAAATTACATACAATTTTCAAATTTTTTATACTTGCTAACTTTGCGACCTCGGGCAGCTATGTTACCATCGAGGAACCACACAAGATTTGACTTTATAGGCTAGAACTGAAGTCGCGCCAACTACCTAACTCAAAATACAGTCAAGAAAGTAGCTCTGAAGCCGAGAAACGGGATCGACCATAAGCACTAATGTGAAATTGCGTACAATTTTCTAATTTTTTGTACTTGCTAACTTTGCGACCTCGGGCAGCTATGTTACCATGGAGGAACCACACAAGATTTGACTTTATAGGCTAGAACTGAAGTCGCGCCAACTGCCTAACTCACAATACAGTCAAAAAAGTAGCTCTGAAGCCGAGAAACGGGATCGACCATAAGCACCACCGTGAAATTACGTACAATTTTCAAATTTCTTGTACTTGCTAATTTTGCGACCTCGGGCAGCTATGTTACCATGGAGGAATCACACAAGATTTGACTTTATAGGCTAGAACTGAAGTCGCGCCAACTGCTTAACTCAAAATACAGTCAAGAAAGTAGCTCTGAAGCCGAGAAACGGGATCGAACATAAGCACTATTATGAAATTACGTACAATTTTCAAATTTCTTGTACTTGCTAACTTTGCGACCTCGGGCAGCTATGTTACCATGGAGGAACCACACAAGATTTGACTTTATGGGCTAGAACTGAAGTCACGTCAACTGCCTAACTCAAAATACAGTCTAGAAAGTAGCTCTGAAGCCGAGAAACGGGATCAACCATAAGCACTAATGTGAGATTGCGTACAATTTTCAAATTTCTTGCTAACTTTGCGACCTCGGGCAGCTATGTTACCATGGAGGAATCACACAAGATTTGACTTTGTACTCTAGAACTGAAGTCGCGCCAACTGCCTAACTCAAAATACAGTCTAGAAAGTAGCTCTGAAGCCGAGAAACGGGATCAACCATAAGCACTGATGTGAAATTGCGTACAATTTTAAAATTTCTTGTACTTGCTAACTTTGCGACCTCGGGCAGATATGTTACCATGGAGGAACCACACAAGATTTGACTTTATAGGCTAGAACTGAAGGTACGCCAACTGCTTAACTCAAAATACAGTCAAGAAAGTAGCTCTGAAGCCGAGAAACGGGATCGACCATAAGCACTACCGTGAAATTACGTACAATTTTCAAATTTCTTGTTCTTGCTAACTTTGCGACCTCGGGCAGCTATGTTACCATGGAGGAACCACACAAGATTTGACTTTATAGGCTAGAACTGAAGTCGCGCCAACTGCCTAACTCAAAATACAGTCAAGAAAGTAGCTCTGAAGCCGAGAAACGGGATCGAACATAAGCACTACCGTGAAATTACATACAATTTTCAAATTTTTTTACTTGCTAACTTTGCGACCTCGGGCAGCTATGTTACCATCGAGGAACCACACAAGATTTGACTCTATAGGCTAGAACTGAAGTCGCGCCAACTGCCTAACTCAAAATACAGTCTAGAAAATAGCTCTGATGCCGAGAAACGGGATCAACCATAAGCACTAATGTGAAATTGCGTACAATTTTCAAATTTCTTGTACTTGCTAACTTTGCGACCTCGGGCAGCTATGTTACCATCGAGGAACCACACAAGATTTGACTCTATAGGCTAGAACTGAAGTCGCGCCAACTGCCTAACTCAAAATACAGTCTAGAAAGTAGCTCTGAAGCCGAGAAACGGGATCGAACATAAGCACTACCGTGAAATTACATACAATTTTCAAATTTTTTGTACTTGCTAACTTTGCGACCTCGGGCAGCTATGTTACCATCGAGGAACCACACAAGATTTGACTCTATAGGCTAGAACTGAAGTCGCGCCAACTGCCTAACTCAAAATACAGTCTAGAAAATAGCTCTGATGCCGAGAAACGGGATCAACCATAAGCACTAATGTGAAATTGCGTACAATTTTCAAATTTCTTGTACTTGCTAACTTTGCGACCTCGGGCAGCTATGTTACCATAGAGGAATTACACAAGATTTGACTTTATAGGCTAGAACTGAAGTCGCGCCAACTGCTTAACTCAAAATACAGTCAAAAAAGTAGCTCTGACGGCGAGAAACGGGATCGAACATAAGCACTACCGTGAAATTACATACAATTTTCAAATTTCTTGTTCTTGCTAACTTTGCGACCTCGGGCAGCTATGTTACCATGGAGGAACCACACAAGATTTGACTTTATAGGCTAGAACTGAAGTCGCGCCAACTGCCTAACTCAAAATACAGTCAAGAAAGTAGCTCTGAAGCCGAGAAACGGGATCGAACATAAGCACTACCGTGAAATTACATACAATTTTCAAATTTCTTGTACTTGCTAACTTTGCGACCTCGGGCAGCTATGTTACCATTGAGGAACCACACAAGATTTGACTCTATAGGCTAGAACTGAAGTCGCGCCAACTGCCTAACTCAAAATACAGTCTAGAAAGTAGCTCTGAAGCCGAGAAACGGGATCAACCATAAGCACTGATGTGAAATTGCGTACAATTTTAAAATTTCTTGTACTTGCTAACTTTGCGACCTCGGGCAGATATGTTACCATGGAGGAACCACACAAGATTTGACTTTATAGGCTAGAACTGAAGGTACGCCAACTGCTTAACTCAAAATACAGTCAAGAAAGTAGCTCTGAAGCCGAGAAACGGGATCGACCATAAGCACTAATGTGAAATTGCGTACAATTTTCTAATTTTTTGTACTTGCTAACTTTGCGACCTCGGGCAGCTATGTTACGATGGAGGAACCACACAAGATTTGACTTTATAGGCTAGAACTGAAGTCGCGCCAACTGCCTAACTCACAATACAGTCAAAAAAGTAGCTCTGAAGCCGAGAAACGGGATCGACCATAAGCACCACCGTGAAATTACGTACAATTTTCAAATTTCTTGTACTTGCTAATTTTGCGACCTCGGGCAGCTATGTTACCATGGAGGAATCACACAAGATTTGACTTTATAGGCTAGAACTGAAGTCGCGCCAACTGCTTAACTCAAAATACAGTCAAGAAAGTAGCTCTGAAGCCGAGAAACGGGATCGAACATAAGCACTATTATGAAATTACGTACAATTTTCAAATTTCTTGTACTTGCTAACTTTGCGACCTCGGGCAGCTATGTTACCATGGCGGAATCACACAAGATTTGACTTTATAGGCTAGAACTGAAGTCGCGCCAACTGCCTAACTCAAAATACAGTCTAGAAAGTAGCTCTGAAGCCGAGAAACGGGATCGAACATAAGCACTACCGTGAAATTACATACAATTTTCAAATTTTTTGTACTTGCTAACTTTGCGACCTCGGGCAGCTATGTTACCATCGAGGAACCACACAAGATTTGACTCTATAGGCTAGAACTGAAGTCGCGCCAACTGCCTAACTCAAAATACAGTCTAGAAAATAGCTCTGATGCCGAGAAACGGGATCAACCATAAGCACTAATGTGAAATTGCGTACAATTTTCAAATTTCTTGTACTTGCTAACTTTGCGACCTCGGGCAGCTATGTTACCATAGAGGAATTACACAAGATTTGACTTTATAGGCTAGAACTGAAGTCGCGCCAACTGCCTAACTCAAAATACAGTCAAAAAAGTAGCTCTGAAGCCGAGAAACGGGATCGAACATAAGCACTACCGTGAAATTACATACAATTTTCAAATTTTTTGTACTTGCTAACTTTGCGACCTCGGGCAGCTATGTTACCATAGAGGAACCACACAAGATTTGACTTTATAGGCTAGAACTGAAGTCGCGCCAACTGTCTAACTCAAAATACAGTCTAGAAAGTAGCTCTGAAGCCGAGAAACGGGATCGAACCTAAGCACTACCGTGAAATTACATACAATTTTCAAATTTTTTGTACTTGCTAAGTTTGCGACCTCGGGCAGCTATGTTACCATCGAGGAACCACACAAGATTTGACTTTATAGGCAAGAACTGAAGTCGCGCCAACTGCCTAACTCAAAATACAGTCTAGAAGGTAGCTCCGAAGCCGAGAAACGGGATCACCCATAAGCACTAATGTGAAATTGCGTACAATTTTCAAATTTCTTGTACTTGCTAAATTTGCGACCTCGGGCAGCAATGTTACCATAGAGGAACCACACAAGATTTGACTTTATAGGCTAGAACTGAAGTCGCGCCAACTGCTTTACTCAAAATACAGTCAAAAAAGTAGCTCTGAAGCCGAGAAACGGGATCGAACATAAGCACTACCGTGAAATTACATACAATTTTCAAATTTTTTGTACTTGCTAACTTTGCGACCTCGGGCAGCTATGTTACTATGGAGGAACCACACAAGATTTGACTTTATAGGCTAGAACTGAAGTCGCGCCAACTGCTTAACTCAAAATATAGTCAAGAAAGTAGCTCTGAAGCCGAGAAACGGAATCGAACATAAGCACTACCGTGAAATTACATACAATTTTCAAATTTTTTGTACTTGCTAAATTTGCGACCTCGGGCAGCTATGTTACCATGGAGGAACCAAACAAGATTTGACTTTATAGGCTAGAACTGAAGTCACGCCAACTGCTTAACTCAAAATACAGTCAAGAAAGTAGCTCTGAAGCCGAGAAACGGTATCGAACATAAGCACTACCGTGAAATTACATACAATTTTCAAATTTTTTGTACTTGCTAACTTTGCGACCTCGGGCAGCTATGTTACCATGGAGGAACCACACAAGATTTGACTTTGTAGGCTAGAACTGAAGTCACGCCAACTGCTTAACTCAAAATACAGTCTAGAAAGTAGCTCTGAAGCCGAGAAACGGGATCAACCATAAGCACTAATGTGAAATTGCGTACAATTTTCAAATTTCTTGTACTTGCTAACTTTGCGACCTCGGGCAGCTATGTTACCATAGAGGAACCACACAAGATTTGACTTTATAGGCTAGAACTGAAGTCACGCCAACTGCTTAACTCAAAATACAGTCAAGAAAGTAGCTCTGAAGCCGAGAAACGGGATCGAACATAAGCACTACCGTGAAATTACGTACAATTTTCAAATTTCTTGTACTTGCTAACTTTGCGACCTCGCGCAGCTATGTTACCATGGAGGAATCACACAAGATTCGACTTTATAGGCTAGAACTGAAGTCGCGCCAACTGCCTAACTCAAAATACAGTCTAGGAAGTAGCTCTGAAGCCGAGAAACGGGATCGAACATAAGCACTAATGTGAAATTACGTACAATTTCCAAATTTTTTGTACTTGCTAATTTTGCGACCTCGGGCAGCTATGTTACCATGGAGGAACCATACACGGTTTGACTTTATAGGCTAGAACTGAAGTCACGCCAACTGCTTAACTCAAAATACAGTCAAGAAAGTAGCTCTGAAGCCGAGAAATGGGATCGAACATAAGCACTAATATGAAATTACGTACAATTTTCAAATTTCTTGTACTTGCTAACTTTGCGACCTCGGGCAGCTATGTTACCATGGAGTAATCACACAAGATTTGACTTTATAGTCTAGAACTGAAGTCGCGCCAACTGCCTAACTCAAAATACAGTCTAGAAAGTAGCTCTGAAGCCGAGAACCGGGATCAACCATAAGCACTAATGTGAAATTGCGTACAATTTTCAAATTTCTTGTACTTGCTAACTTTGCGACCTCGGGCAGCTATGTTACCATGGAGGAACCACACAAGATTTGACTTTATAGGCTAGAACTGAAGTCACGCCAACTGCTTAACTCAAAATACAGTCAAGAAAGTAGCTCTGAAGCCGAGAAACGGGATCGAACATAAGCACTACCGTGAAATTACGTACAATTTTCAAATTTCTTGTACTTGCTAACTTTGCGACCTCGCGCAGCTATGTTACCATGGAGGAATCACACAAGATTCGACTCTATAGCCTAGAACTGAAGTCGCGCCAACTGCCTAACTCAAAATACAGTCTAGGAAGTAGCTCTGAAGCCGAGAAACGGGATCGACCATAAGCACTACCGTGAAATTACGTACAATT
Source organism: Merodon equestris (assembly GCA_958301585.1). Classification (NCBI taxonomy): domain Eukaryota; kingdom Metazoa; phylum Arthropoda; class Insecta; order Diptera; family Syrphidae; genus Merodon; species Merodon equestris. The sequence continues at coordinate 53,635,971 of OY284413.1, forward strand.
TTCAAATTTCTTGTACTTGCTAACTTTGCGACCTCGGGCAGCTATGTTACCATGGAGGAACCACATAAGATTTGACTTTATAGGCTAGAACTGAAGTCGCGCCAACTGTCTAACTCAAAATACAGTCTAGAAAGTAGCTCTGAAGCCGAGAAACGGGTCGAACATAAGCACTAATGTGAAATTGCGTACAATTTTCAAATTTTTTGTACTTGCTAACTTTGCGACCTCGGGCAGCTATGTTACCATGGAGGAACCATACACGGTTTGACTTTATAGGCTAGAACTGAAGTCACGCCAACTGCTTAACTCAAAATACAGTCAAGAAAGTAGCTCTGAAGCCGAGAAATGGGATCGAACATAAGCAGTAATATGAAATTACGTACAATTTTCAAATTTCTTGTACTTGCTAACTTTGCGACCACGGGCAGCTATGTTACCATGGAGTAATCACACAAGATTTGACTCTATAGTCTAGAACTGAAGTCGCGCCAACTGCCTAACTCAAAATACAGTCTAGAAAGTAGCTCTGAAGCCGAGAACCGGGATCAACCATAAGCACTAATGTGAAATTGCGTACAATTTTCAAATTTCTTGTACTTGCTAACTTTGCGACCTCGGGCAGCTATGTTACCATGGAGGAACCACACAAGATTTGACTTTATAGGCTAGAACTGAAGTCACGCCAACTGCCTAACTCAAAATACAGTCTAGAAAGTAGCTCTGAAGCCGAGAACCGGGATCAACCATAAGCACTAATGTGAAATTGCGTACAATTTTCAAATTTCTTGTACTTGCTAAATTTGCGACCTCGGGCAGCTATGTTACCATGGAGGAACCACACAAGATTTGACTTTATAGGCTAGAACTGAAGTCACGCCAACTGCCTAACTCAAAATACAGTCTAGAAAGTAGCTCTGAAGCCGAGAACCGGGATCAACCATAAGCACTAATGTGAAATTGCGTACAATTTTCAAATTTCTTGTACTTGCTAACTTTGCGACCTCGGGCAGCTATGTTACTATGGAGGAACCACACAAGATTTGACTTTATAGGCTAGAACTGAAGTCGCGCCAACTGCTTAACTCAAAATATAGTCAAGAAAGTAGCTCTGAAGCCGAGAAACGGAATCGAACATAAGCACTACCGTGAAATTACATACAATTTTCAAATTTTTTGTACTTGCTAAATTTGCGACCTCGGGCAGCTATGTTACCATGGAGGAACCAAACAAGATTTGACTTTATAGGCTAGAACTGAAGTCACGCCAACTGCTTAACTCAAAATACAGTCAAGAAAGTAGCTCTGAAGCCGAGAAACGGTATCGAACATAAGCACTACCGTGAAATTACATACAATTTTCAAATTTTTTGTACTTGCTAACTTTGCGACCTCGGGCAGCTATGTTACCATGGAGGAACCACACAAGATTTGACTTTATAGGCTAGAACTGAAGTCACGCCAACTGCTTAACTCAAAATACAGTCTAGAAAGTAGCTCTGAAGCCGAGAAACGGGATCAACCATAAGCACTAATGTGAAATTGCGTACAATTTTCAAATTTCTTGTACTTGCTAACTTTGCGACCTCGGGCAGCTATGTTACCATAGAGGAACCACACAAGATTTGACTTTATAGGCTAGAACTGAAGTCACGCCAACTGCTTAACTCAAAATACAGTCAAGAAAGTAGCTCTGAAGCCGAGAAACGGGATCGAACATAAGCACTACCGTGAAATTACGTACAATTTTCAAATTTCTTGTACTTGCTAACTTTGCGACCTCGCGCAGCTATGTTACCATGGAGGAATCACACAAGATTCGACTTTATAGGCTAGAACTGAAGTCGCGCCAACTGCCTAACTCAAAATACAGTCTAGGAAGTAGCTCTGAAGCCGAGAAACGGGATCGAACATAAGCACTAATGTGAAATTACGTACAATTTCCAAATTTTTTGTACTTGCTAATTTTGCGACCTCGGGCAGCTATGTTACCATGGAGGAACCATACACGGTTTGACTTTATAGGCTAGAACTGAAGTCACGCCAACTGCTTAACTCAAAATACAGTCAAGAAAGTAGCTCTGAAGCCGAGAAATGGGATCGAACATAAGCACTAATATGAAATTACGTACAATTTTCAAATTTCTTGTACTTGCTAACTTTGCGACCTCGGGCAGCTATGTTACCATGGAGTAATCACACAAGATTTGACTTTATAGTCTAGAACTGAAGTCGCGCCAACTGCCTAACTCAAAATACAGTCTAGAAAGTAGCTCTGAAGCCGAGAACCGGGATCAACCATAAGCACTAATGTGAAATTGCGTACAATTTTCAAATTTCTTGTACTTGCTAACTTTGCGACCTCGGGCAGCTATGTTACCATGGAGGAACCACACAAGATTTGACTTTATAGGCTAGAACTGAAGTCACGCCAACTGCTTAACTCAAAATACAGTCAAGAAAGTAGCTCTGAAGCCGAGAAACGGGATCGAACATAAGCACTACCGTGAAATTACATACAATTTTCAAATTTTTGTGTACTTGCTAACTTTGCGACCTCGGGCAGCTATGTTACCATGGAGGAGCCACACAAGATTTGACTATATAGGCTAGAACTGAAGTCGCGCCAACTGCCTAACTCAAAATACAGCCAAGAAAGTAGCTCTGAAGCCGAGAAACGGGATCGACCATAAGCACTACCGTGAAATTACGTACAATTTTCAAATTTCTTGTACTTGCTAACTTTGCGACCTCGGGCGGCTATGTTACCATGGAGGAGCCACACAAGATTTGACTTTATAGGCTAGAACTGAAGTCGCGCCAACTGCCTAACTCAAAATACAGCCAAGAAAGTAGCTCTGAAGCCGAGGAACGGGATCGACCATAAGCACTACCGTGAAATTACGTACAATTTTCAAATTTCTTGTACTTGCTAACTTTGCGACCTCGGGCAGCTATGTTACCATGGAGGAACCACATAAGATTTGACTTTATAGGCTAGAACTGAAGTCGCGCCAACTGCCTAACTCAAAATACAGTCTAGAAAGTAGCTCTGAAGCCGAGAAACGGGATCGAACATAAGCACTACCGTGAAATTACATACAATTTTCAAATTTTTTGTACTTGCTAACTTTGCGACCTCGGGCAGCTATGTTACCATGGAGGAGCCACACAAGATTTGACTTTATAGGCTAGAACTGAAGTCGCGCCAACTGCCTAACTCAAAATACAGCCAAGAAAGTAGCTCTGAAGCCGAGAAACGGGATCGACCATAAGCACTACCGTGAAATTACGTACAATTTTCAAATTTCTTGTACTTGCTAACTTTGCGACCTCGGGCAGCTATGTTACCATGGAGGAACCACATAAGATTTGACTTTATAGGCTAGAACTGAAGTCGCGCCAACTGCCTAACTCAAAATACAGTCTAGAAAGTAGCTCTGAAGCCGAGAAACGGGTCGAACATAAGCACTAATGTGAAATTGCGTACAATTTTCAAATTTTTTGTACTTGCTAATTTTGCGACCTCGGGCAGGTATGTTACCATGGAGGAACCACACAAGATTTGACTTTATAGGCTAGAACTGAAGTCTCGCCAACTGCCTAACTCAAAATACAGTCAAAAAAGTAGCTCTGAAGCCGAGAAACGGGATCGACCATAAGCACCACCGTGAAATTACGTACAATTTTCAAATTTCTTGTACTTGCTAAATTTGCGACCTCGGGCAGCTATGTTACCATGGAGTAATCACACAAGATTTGACTTTATAGTCTAGAACTGAAGTCACGCCAACTGCTTAACTCAAAATATAGTCAAGAAAGTAGCTCTGAAGCCGAGAAACGGGATCAACCATAAGCACTAATGTGAAATTGCGTACAATTTTCAAATTTCTTGTACTTGCTAACTTTGCGACCTCGGGCAGCTATGTTACCATCGAGGAACCACACAAGATTTGACTTTATAGGCTAGTACTGAAGTCGCGCCAACTGCTTAACTCAAAATACAGTCTAGAAAGTAGCTCTGAAGCCGAGAAACGGGATCAACCATAAGCACTAATGTGAAATTGCGTACAATTTTCAAATTGTTTGTACTTGCTAACTTTGCGACCTCGGGCAGCTATATTAAAATGGAGGAGCCACACAAGATTTGACTTTATAGGCTAGAACTGAAGTCGCGCCAACTGCCTAACTCAAAATACAGCCAAGAAAGTAGCTCTGAAGCCGAGAAACGGGATCGACCATAAGCACTAATGTGAAATTGCGTACAATTTTCAAATTTTTTGTACTTGCTAACTTTGCGACCTCGGGCAGGTATGTTACCATGGAGGAACCACACTAGGAAGTAGCTCTGAAGCCGAGAAACGGGATCGAACATAAGCACTAATGTGAAATTACGTACAATTTCCAAATTTTTTGTACTTGCTAACTTTGCGACCTCGGGCAGCTATGTTACCATGGAGGAACCATACAAGATTTGACTTTATAGGCTAGAACTGAAGTCACGCCAACTGCTTAACTCAAAATACAGTCAAGAAAGTAGCTCTGAAGCCGAGAAATGGGATCGAACATAAGCACTAATATGAAATTACGTACAATTTTCAAATTTCTTGTACTTGCTAACTTTGCGACCTCGGGCAGCTATGTTACCATGGAGTAATCACACAAGATTTGACTTTATAGTCTAGAACTGAAGTCGTGCCAACTGCCTAACTCAAAATACAGTCTAGAAAGTAGCTCTGAAGCCGAGAACCGGGATCGACCATAAGCACTAATGTGAAATTGCGTACAATTTTCTAATTTTTTGTACTTGCTAACTTTGCGACCTCGGGCAGCTATGTTACCATGGAGGAACCACACAAGATTTGACTTTATAGGCTAGAACTGAAGTCGCGCCAACTGCCTTACTCAAAATACAGTCTAGAAAGTAGCTCTGAAGCCGAGAAACGGGATCGAACATAAGCACTACCGTGAAATTACATACAATTTTCAAATTTTTTGTACTTGCTAACTTTGCGACCTCGGGCAGCTATGTTACCATCGAGGAACCACACAAGATTTGACTCTATAGGCTAGAACTGAAGTCGCGCCAACTGCCTAACTCAAAATACAGTCTAGAAAATAGCTCTGATGCCGAGAAACGGGATCAACCATAAGCACTAATGTGAAATTGCGTACAATTTTCAAATTTCTTGTACTTGCTAACTTTGCGACCTCGGGCAGCTATATTACCATAGAGGAATTACACAAGATTTGACTTTATAGGCTAGAACTGAAGTCGCGCCAACTGCTTAACTCAAAATACAGTCAAGAAAGTAGCTCTGAAGCCGAGAAACGGGATCGAACATAAGCACTACCGTGAAATTACATACAATTTTCAAATTTTTTGTACTTGCTAACTTTGCGACCTCGGGCAGCTATGTTACCATAGAGGAACCACACAAGATTTGACTCTATAGGCTAGAACTGAAGTCGCGCCAACTGCCTAACTCAAAATACAGTCTAGAAAAAAGCTCTGAAGCCGAGAAACGGGATCGAACATAAGCACTACCGTGAAATTACATACAATTTTCAAATTTTTTGTACTTGCTAAGTTTGCGACCTCGGGCAGCTATCGAGGAACCACACAAGATTTGACTTTATAGGCAAGAACTGAAGTCGCGCCAACTGCCTAACTCAAAATACAGTGTAGAAGGTAGCTCCGAAGCCGAGAAACGGGATCAACCCTAAGCACTAATGTGAAATTGCGTACAATTTTCAAATTTCTTGTACTTGCTAAATTTGCGACCTCGGGCAGCTATGTTACCATAGAGGAACCACACAAGATTTGACTTTATAGACTAGAACTGAAGTCACGCCAACTGCTTAACTCAAAATACAGTCTAGAAAGTAGCTCTGAAGCCGAGAAACGGGATCAACCATAAGCACTAATGTGAAATTGCGTACAATTTTCAAATTTCTTGTACTTGCTAACTTTGCGACCTCGGGCAGCTATGTTACCATAGAGGAACCACACAAGATTTGACTTTATAGGCTAGAACTGAAGTCACGCCAACTGCTTAACTCAAAATACAGTCAAGAAAGTAGCTCTGAAGCCGAGAAACGGGATCGAACATAAGCACTACCGTGAAATTAGGTACAATTTTCAAATTTCTTGTACTTGCTAACTTTGCGACCTCGCGCAGCTATGTTACCATGGAGGAATCACACAACATTCGACTTTATAGGCTAGAACTGAAGTCGCGCCAACTGCCTAACTCAAAATACAGTCTAGGAAGTAGCTCTGAAGCCGAGAAACGGGATCGAACATAAGCACTAATGTGAAATTACGTACAATTTCCAAATTTTTTGTACTTGCTAACTTTGCGACCTCGGGCAGCTATGTTACCATGGAGGAACCATACAAGATTTGACTTTATAGGCTAGAACTGAAGTCACGCCAACTGCTTAACTCAAAATACAGTCAAGAAAGTAGCTCTGAAGCCGAGAAATGGGATCGAACATAAGCACTAATATGAAATTACGTACAATTTTCAAATTTCTTGTACTTGCTAACTTTGCGACCTCGGGCAGCTATGTTACCATGGAGTAATCACACAAGATTTGACTTTATAGTCTAGAACTGAAGTCGTGCCAACTGCCTAACTCAAAATACAGTCTAGAAAGTAGCTCTGAAGCCGAGAACCGGGATCGACCATAAGCACTAATGTGAAATTGCGTACAATTTTCTAATTTTTTGTACTTGCTAACTTTGCGACCTCGGGCAGCTATGTTACCATGGAGGAACCACACAAGATTTGACTTTATAGGCTAGAACTGAAGTCGCGCCAACTGCCTTACTCAAAATACAGTCTAGAAAGTAGCTCTGAAGCCGAGAAACGGGATCGAACATAAGCACTACCGTGAAATTACATACAATTTTCAAATTTTTTGTACTTGCTAACTTTGCGACCTCGGGCAGCTATGTTACCATCGAGGAACCACACAAGATTTGACTCTATAGGCTAGAACTGAAGTCGCGCCAACTGCCTAACTCAAAATACAGTCTAGAAAATAGCTCTGATGCCGAGAAACGGGATCAACCATAAGCACTAATGTGAAATTACGTACAATTTTCAAATTTCTTGTACTTGCTAACTTTGCGACCTCGGGCAGCTATATTACCATAGAGGAATTACACAAGATTTGACTTTATAGGCTAGAACTGAAGTCGCGCCAACTGCTTAACTCAAAATACAGTCAAGAAAGTAGCTCTGAAGCCGAGAAACGGGATCGAACATAAGCACTACCGTGAAATTACATACAATTTTCAAATTTTTTGTACTTGCTAACTTTGCGACCTCGGGCAGCTATGTTACCATAGAGGAACCACACAAGATTTGACTCTATAGGCTAGAACTGAAGTCGCGCCAACTGCCTAACTCAAAATACAGTCTAGAAAGTAGCTCTGAAGCCGAGAAACGGGATCGAACATAAGCACTACCGTGAAATTACATACAATTTTCAAATTTTTTGTACTTGCTAAGTTTGCGACCTCGGGCAGCTATCGAGGAACCACACAAGATTTGACTTTATAGGCAAGAACTGAAGTCGCGCCAACTGCCTAACTCAAAATACAGTGTAGAAGGTAGCTCCGAAGCCGAGAAACGGGATCAACCCTAAGCACTAATGTGAAATTGCGTACAATTTTCAAATTTCTTGTACTTGCTAAATTTGCGACCTCGGGCAGCTATGTTACCATAGAGGAACCACACAAGATTTGACTTTATAGGCTAGAACTGAAGTCACGCCAACTGCTTAACTCAAAATACAGTCTAGAAAGTAGCTCTGAAGCCGAGAAACGGGATCAACCATAAGCACTAATGTGAAATTGCGTACAATTTTCAAATTTCTTGTACTTGCTAACTTTGCGACCTCGGGCAGCTATGTTACCATAGAGGAACCACACAAGATTTGACTTTATAGGCTAGAACTAAAGTCACGCCAACTGCTTAACTCAAAATACAGTCAAGAAAGTAGCTCTGAAGCCGAGAAACGGGATCGAACATAAGCACTACCGTGAAATTAGGTACAATTTTCAAATTTCTTGTACTTGCTAACTTTGCGACCTCGCGCAGCTATGTTACCATGGAGGAATCACACAAGATTCGACTTTATAGGCTAGAACTGAAGTCGCGCCAACTGCCTAACTCAAAATACAGTCTAGGAAGTAGCTCTGAAGCCGAGAAACGGGATCGAACATAAGCACTAATGTGAAATTACGTACAATTTCCAAATTTTTTGTACTTGCTAACTTTGCGACCTCGGGCAGCTATGTTACCATGGAGGAACCATACAAGATTTGACTTTATAGGCTAGAACTGAAGTCACGCCAACTGCTTAACTCAAAATACAGTCAAGAAAGTAGCTCTGAAGCCGAGAAATGGGATCGAACATAAGCACTAATATGAAATTACGTACAATTTTCAAATTTCTTGTACTTGCTAACTTTGCGACCTCGGGCAGCTATGTTACCATGGAGTAATCACACAGGATTTGACTTTATAGTCTAGAACTGAAGTCGTGCCAACTGCCTAACTCAAAATACAGTCTAGAAAGTAGCTCTGAAGCCGAGAACCGGGATCAACCATAAGCACTAATGTGAAATTGCGTACAATTTTCAAATTTCTTGTACTTGCTAACTTTGCGACCTCGGGCAGCTATGTTACCATGGAGGAACCACACAAGATTTTACTTTATAGGCTAGAACTGAAGTCACGCCAACTGCTTAACTCAAAATACAGTCAAGAAAGTAGCTCTGAAGCCGAGAAACGGGATCGAACATAAGCACTACCGTGAAATTACGTACAATTTTCAAATTTCTTGTACTTGCTAACTTTGCGACCTCGCGCAGCTATGTTACCATGGAGGAATCACACAAGATTCGACTCTATAGGCTAGAACTGAAGTCGCGCCAACTGCCTAACTCAAAATACAGTCTAGGAAGTAGCTCTGAAGCCGAGAAACGGGATCGAACATAAGCACTAATGTGAAATTACGTACAATTTCCAAATTTTTTGTACTTGCTAACTTTGCGACCTCGGGCAGCTATGTTACCATGGAGGAACCATACAAGATTTGACTTTATAGGCTAGAACTGAAGTCACGCCAACTGCTTAACTCAAAATACAGTCAAGAAAGTAGCTCTGAAGCCGAGAAATGGGATCGAACATAAGCACTAATATGAAATTACGTACAATTTCCAAATTTCTTGTACTTGCTAACTTTGCGACCTCGGGCAGCTATGTTACCATGGAGTAATCACACAAGATTTGAATTTATAGTCTAGAACTGAAGTCGCGCCAACTGACTAACTCAAAATACAGTCTAGAAAGTAGCTCTGAAGCCGAGAACCGGCATCAACCATAAGCACTAATGTGAAATTGCGTACAATTTTCAAATTTCTTGTACTTGCTAAATTTGCGACCTCGGGCAGCTATGTTACCATGGAGGAACCACACAAGATTTGACTTTATAGGCTAGAACTGAAGTCGCGCCAACTGCCTAACTCAAAATACAGTCAAGAAAGTAGCTCTGAAGCCGAGAAACGGGATCGACCATAAGCACTAATGTGAAATTGCGTACAATTTTCAAATTGTTTGTACTTGCTAACTTTGCGACCTCGGGCAGCTATATTAAAATGGAGGAATCACACAAGATTTGACTTTATAGGCTAGAACTGAAGTCGCGCCAACTGCCTAACTCAAAATACAGTCAAGAAAGTAGCTCTGAAGCCGAGAAACGGGATCGACCATAAGCACTACCGTGAAATTACGTACAATTTTCAAATTTCTTGTACTTGCTAACTTTGCGACCTCGGGCAGCTATGTTACCATGGAGGAACCACATAAGATTTGACTTTATAGGCTAGAACTGAAGTCGCGCCAACTGCCTAACTCAAAATACAGTCTAGAAAGTAGCTCTGAAGCCGAGAAACGGGTCGAACATAAGCACTACCGTGAAATTACATACAATTTTCAAATTTTTTGTACTTGCTAACTTTGCGACCTCGGGCAGCTATGTTACCATGGAGGAGCCACACAAGATTTGACTTTATAGGCTAGAACTGAAGTCGCGCCAACTGCCTAACTCAAAATACAGCCAAGAAAGTAGCTCTGAAGCCGAGAAACGGGATCGACCATAAGCACTAATGTGAAATTGCGTACAATTTTCAAATTTTTTGTACTTGCTAACTTTGCGACCTGGGGCAGGTATGTTACCATGGAGGAACCACACAAGATTTGACTTTATAGGCTAGAACTGAAGTCTCGCCAACTGCCTAACTCAAAATACAGTCAAAAAAGTAGCTCTGAAGCCGAGAAACGGGATCGACCATAAGCACCACCGTGAAATTACGTACAATTTTCAAATTTCTTGTACTTGCTAATTTTGCCACCTCGGGCAGCTATGTTACCATGGAGGAATCACACAAGATTTGACTTTATAGGCTAGAACTGAAGTCGCGCCAACTGCTTAACTCAAAATACAGTCAAGAAAGTAGCTCTGAAGCCGAGAAACGGGATCGAACATAAGCACTAATGTGAAATTACGTACAATTTTCAAATTTCTTGTACTTGCTAACTTTGCGACCTCGGGCAGCTATGTTACCATGGAGGAATCACACAAGATTTGACTTTATAGGCTAGAACTGAAGTCGCGCCAACCGCCTAACTCAAAACACAGTCCAGAAAGTAGCTCTGAAGCCGAGAAACGGGATCGAACATAAGCACTACCGTGAAATTACATACAATTTTCAAATTTTTTGTACTTGCTAATTTTGCGACCTCGGGCAGCTATGTTACCATAGAGGAATCACACAAGATTTGACTTTATAGGCTAGAACTGAAGTCGCGCCAACTGCCTAACTCAAAATACAGTCAAGAAAGTAGCTCTGAAGCCGAGAAACGGGATCGACCATAAGCACTAATGTGAAATTGCGTACAATTTTAAAATTTTTTGTACTTGCTAACTTTGCGACCTCGGGCAGCTATGTTACCATGGAGGAACCACACAAGATTTGACTTTATAGGCTAGAACTGAAGTCGTGCCAACTGCCTAACTCAAAATACAGTCAAGAAAGTAGCTCTGAAGCTGAGAAACGGGATCGAACATAAGCACTAATGTGAAATTACGTACAATTTTCAAATTTCTTGTACTTGCTAACTTTGGGACCTCGGGCAGCTATGTTACCATGAAGGAATCACACAAGATTTGACCTTATAGACTAGAACTGAAGTCGCGCCAACTGCCTAACTCAAAATACAGTCTAGAAAGTAGCTCTGAAGCCGAGAAACGGGATCGAACATAAGCACTACCGTGAAATTACCTACAATTTTCAAATTTTTCGTACCTGCTAATTTTGCGACCCCGGGCAGCTATGTTACCATCGAGGAACCACACAAGATTTGACTTTAGAGGCAAGAACTGAAGTCGCGCCAACTGCCTAACTCAAAATACAGTCAACAAAGTAGCTCTGAAGCCGAGAAACGGGATCAACCATAAGCACTAATGTGAAATTGCGTACAATTTTCAAATTTCTTGTACATGCTAACTTTGCGACCTCGGGCAGCTATGTTACCATAGAGGAACCACACAAGATTTGACTTTATAGGCTAGAACTGAAGGTACACCAACTGCTTAACTCAAAATACAGTCTAGAAAGTAGCTCTGAAGCCGAGAAACGGGATCGACCATAAGCACTACCGTGAAATTGCGTACAATTTTCAAATTTCTTGTACTTGCTAAATTTGCGACCTCGGGCAGCTATGTTACCATAGAGGAACCACACAAGATTTGACTTTATAGGCTAGAACTGAGGTCGCGCCAACTGCCTAACTCAAAATACAGTCTAGAAAGTAGCTCTGAAGCCGAGAAACGGAATCGAACATAAGCACTACCGTGAAATTACATACAATTTTCAAATTTTTCGTACTTGCTAACTTTGCGACCTCGGGCAGCTATGTTACCATGGAGGAATCACACAAGATTTGACTTTATAGGCTAGAACTGAAGTCGCGCCAACTGCCTAACTCAAAATACAGTCTAGAAAGTAGCTCTGAAGCCGAGAAACGGGATCAACCATAAGCACTAATGTGAAATTGCGTACAATTTTAAAATTTCTTGTACTTGCTAACTTTGCGACCTCGGGCAGCTATGTTACCATGGAGGAACCACACAAGATTTGACTTTATAGGCTAGAACTGAAGGTACGCCAACTGCTTAACTCAAAATACAGTCAAGAAAGCAGCTCTGAAGCCGAGAAACGGGATCGACCATAAGCACTACCGTGAAATTACGTACAATTTTCAAATTTCTTGTTCTTGCTAACTTTGCGACCTCGGGCAGCTATGTTACCATGGAGGAACCACACAAGATTTGACTTGATAGGCTAGAACTGAAGTCGCGCCAACTGCCTTACTCAAAATACAGTCAAGAAAGTAGCTCTGAAGCCGAGAAACGGGATCGACCATAAGCACTAATGTGAAATAGCGTACAATTTTCAAATTTTTTGTACTTGCTAACTTTGCGACCTCGGGCAGCTATGTTACCATGTTACCATAGAGGAGCCACACAAGATTTGACTCTATAGGCTAGAACTGAAGTCGCGCCAACTGCCTAACTCAAAATACAGTCAAGAAAGTAGCTCTGAAGCCGAGAAACGGGATCGACCATAAGCACTACCGTGAAATTACGTACAATTTTCAAATTTCTTGTTCTTGCTAACTTTGCGACCTCGGGCAGCTATGTTACCATGGAGGAACCACACAAGATTTGACTTGATAGGCTAGAACTGAAGTCGCGCCAACTGCCTTACTCAAAATACAGTCAAGAAAGTAGCTCTGAAGCCGAGAAACGGGATCGACCATAAGCACTAATGTGAAATAGCGTACAATTTTCAAATTTTTTGTACTTGCTAACTTTGCGACCTCGGGCAGCTATGTTACCATGGAGGAACCACACAAGATTTGACTTTATAGGCTAGAACTGAAGTCGCGCCAACTGCCTAACTCAAAATACAGTCAAAAAAGTAGCTCTGAAGCCGAGAAACGGGATCGACCATAAGCACCACCGTGAAATTACGTACAATTTTCAAATTTCTTGTACTTGCTAATTTTGCGACCTCGGGCAGCTATGTTACCATGGAGGAATCACACAAGATTTGACTTTATAGGCTAGAACTGAAATCGCGCCAACTGCCTAACTCAAAATACAGTCTAGAAAGTAGCTCTGAAGCCGAGAAACGGGATCGAACATAAGCACTAATGTGAAATTACGTACAATTTTCAAATTTCTTGTACTTGCTAACTTTGCGACCTCAGGCAGCTACATATGTTACCATGGAGGAATCACACAAGATTTGACTTTACAGGCTAGAACTGAGGTCGCGCCAACTGCCTAACTCAAAATACAGTCTAGAAAGTAGCTCTGAAGCCGAGAAACGGGATCGAACATAAGCACTACCGTGAAATTACATACAATTTTCAAATTTTTTGTACTTGCTAACTTTGCGACCTCGGGCAGCTATGTTACCATCGAGGAACCACACAAGATTTGACTTTATAGGCAAGAACTGAAGTCGCGCCAACCGCCTAACTCAAAATACAGTCTAGAAAATAGCTCTGAAGCCGAGAAACGGGATCAACCATAAGCACTAATGTGAAATTGCGTACAATTTTCAAATTTCTTGTACTTGCTAACTTTGCGCCCTCGGGCAGCTATGTTACCATAGAGGAACCACACAAGATTTGACTTTATAGGCTAGAACTGAAGTCGCGCCAACTGCTTAACTCAAAATACAGTCAAGAAAGTAGCTCTGAAGCCGAGAAACGGGATCGAACATAAGCACTACCGTGAAATTACATACAATTTTCAAATTTTTTGTACTTGCTAAATTTGCGACCTCGGGCAGCTATGTTACCATAGAGGAACCACACAAGATTTGACTCTATAGGCTAGAACTGAAGTCGCGCCAACTGCCTAACTCAAAATACAGTCAAGAAAGTAGGTCTGAAGCCGAGAAACGGGATCGAACGTAAGCACTACCGTGAAATTGCGTACAATTTTCAAATTTCTTGTACTTGCTAAATTTGCGACCTCGGGCAGCTATGTTACCATTGAGGAACCACACAAGATTTGACTTTATAGGCTAGAACTGAAGTCGCGCCAACTGCTTAACCCAAAATACAGTCAAGAAAGTAGCTCTGAAGCCGAGAAACGGGATCGAACATAAGCACTTATGTGAAATTGCGTACAATTTTCAAATTTCTTGTACTTGCTAAATTTGCGACCTCGGGCAGCTATGATACCATAGAGGAACCACACAAGATTTGACTTTATAGGCTAGAACTGAAGTCGCGCCAACTGCCTAACTCAAAATACAGTCAAGAAAGTAGCTCTGAAGCCGAGAAACGGGATCGAACATAAGCACTAATGTGAAATTACGTACAATTTTCAAATTTCTTGTACTTGCTAACTTGGCGACCTCGGGCAGCTATGTTACCATGGAGGAATCACACAAGAGTTGACTTTATAGGCTAGAACTAAAGTAGCGCCAACTGCCTAACTCAAAATACAGTCTAGAAAGTAGCTCTGAAGGCGAGAAACGGGATCGAACATAAGCACTACCGTGAAATTACATACAATTTTCAAATTTTTTGTACTTGCTAATTTTGCGACCTCGGGCAGCTATGTTACCATAGAGGAACCACACAAGATTTGACTCTATAGGCTAGAACTGAAGTCGCGCCAACTGCCTAACTCAAAATACAGTCAAGAAAGTAGCTCTGAAGCCGAGAAACGGGATCGAACATAAGCACTAATGTGAAATTACGTACAATTTGCAAATTTCTTGTACTTGCTAACTTTGCGACCTCGGGCAGCTATGTTACCATGGAGGAATCACACAAGATTTAACTTGATAGGCTAGAACTGAAGTCGCGCCAACTGCGTAACTCAAAATACAGTCTAGAAAGTAGCTCTGAAGCCGAGAAACGGGATCGAACATAAGCACTACCGTGAAATTACATACAATTTTCAAATTTTTCGTACTTGCTAATTTTGCGACCCCGGGCAGCTATGTTACCATAGAGGAGCCACACAAGATTTGACTCTATAGGCTAGAACTGAAGTCGCGCCAACTGCCTAACTCAAAATACAGTCAAGAAAGTAGCTCTGAAGCCGAGAAACGGGATCGAACATAAGCACTACCGTGAAATTGCGTACAATTTTCAAATTTCTTGTACTTGCTAAATTTGCGACCTCGGGCAGCTATGTTACCATTGAGGAACCACACAAGATTTGACTTTATAGGCTAGAACTGAAGTCGCGCCAACTGCTTAACTCAAAATACAGTCAAGAAAGTAGCTCTGAAGCCGAGAAACGGGATCGAACATAAGCACTTATGTGAAATTGCGTACAATTTTCAAATTTCTTGTACTTGCTAAATTTGCGACCTCGGGCAGCTATGATACCATAGAGGAACCACACAAGATTTGACTTTATAGGCTAGAACTGAAGTCGCGCCAACTGCCTAACTCAAAATACAGTCTAGAAGGTAGCTCTGAAGCCGAGCAACGGGATCAACCATAAACACTAATGTGAAATTGCGTACAATTTCCAAATTTCTTGTACTTGCTAAATTTGCGACCTCGGGCAGCTATGTTACCATAGAGGAACCACACAAGATTTGTCTTTATAGGCTAGAACTGAAGTCGCCCCAACTGCTTAACTCAAAATACAGTCAAGAAAGTAGCTCTGAAGCCGAGAAACGGGATCGAACATAAGCACTACCGTGAAATTACATACAATTTTCAAATTTTTTGTACTTGCTAACTTTGCGACCTCGGGCAACTATGTTACCATAGAGGAACCACACAAGATTTGACTTTATAGGCTAGAACTGAAGTCGCGCCAACTGCCTAACTCAAAATACAGTCAAGAAAGTAGCTCTGAAGCCGAGAAACGGGATCGAACATAAGCACTAATGTGAAATTACGTACAATTTTCAAATTTCTTGTACTTGCTAACTTTGCGACCTCGGGCAGCTATGTTACCATGGAGGAATCACACAAGATTTAACTTGATAGGCTAGAACTGAAGTCGCGACAACTGCGTAACTCAAAATATAGTCTAGAAAGTAGCTCTGAAGCCGAGAAACGGGATCGAACATAAGCACTACCGTGAAATTACATACAATTTTCAAATTTTTCGTACTTGCTAATTTTGCGACCCCGGGCAGCTATGTTACCATCGAGGAACCACACAAGATTTGACTTTATAGGCAAGAACTGAAGTCGCGCCAACTGCCTAACTCAAAACACAGTCTAGAAGGTAGCTCTGAAGCCGAGCAACGGGATCAACCATAAACACTAATGTGAAATTGCGTACAATTTTCAAATTTCTTGTACTTGCTAAATTTGCGACCTCGGGCAGCTATGTTACCATAGAGGAACCACACAAGATTTGTCTTTATAGGCTAGAACTGAAGTCGCCCCAACTGCTTAACTCAAAATACAGTCAAGAAAGTAGCTCTGAAGCCGAGAAACGGGATCGAACATAAGCACTACCGTGAAATTACATACAATTTTCAAATTTTTTGTACTTGCTAACTTTGCGACCTCGGGCAGCTATGTTACCATAGAGGAACCACACAAGATTTGACTCTATAGGCTAGAACTGAAGTCGCGCCAACTGCCTAACTCAAAATACAGTCAAGAAAGTAGCTCTGAAGCCGAGAAACGGGATCGAACATAAGCACTAATGTGAAATTACGTACAATTTTCAAATTTCTTGTACTTGCTAAATTTGCGACCTCGGGCAGCTATGTTACCATGGAGGAATCACACAAGATTTAACTTGATAGGCTAGAACTGAAGTCGCGCTAACTGCGTAACTCAAAATACAGTCTAGAAAGTAGCTCTGAAGCCGAGAAACGGGATCGAACATAAGCACTACCGTGAAATTACATACAAAAATTAAAATTTTTTGTACTTGCTAACTTTGCGACCTCGGGCAGCTATGTTACCAGCGAGGAACCACACAAGATTTGACTTTATAGGCAAGAACTGAAGTCGAGCCAACTGCCTAACTCAAAATACAGTCTAGAAGGTAGCTCTGAAGCCGAGAAACGGGATCAACCCTAAGCACTAATGTGAAATTGCGTACAATTTTCAAATTTCTTGTACTTCCTAAATTTGCGACCTCGGGCAGCTATGTTACCATGGTGGAATCACACAAGATTTGACTTTGTAGGCTAGAACTGAAGTCGCGCCAACTGCCTTACTCAAAATACAGTCTAGAAAAGAGCTCTGAAGCCGAGAAACGGGATCGAACATAAGCACTACCGTGAAATTACATACAATTTTCAAATTTTTCGTACTTGCTAATTTTGCGACCCCGGGCAGCTATGTTACCATCGAGGAACCACCCAAGATTTGACTTTATAGGCAAGAACTGAAGTCGCGCCAACTGCCTAACTCAAAATACAGTCAAGAAAGTAGCTCTGAAGCCGAGAAACGGGATCAACCATAAACACTAATGTGAAATTACATACAATTTTCAAATTTTTTGTACTTGCTAACTTTGCGACCTCGGGCACCTATGTTACCATCGAGGAACCACACAAGATTTGACTTTATAGGCAAGAACTGAAGTCGCGCCAACCTCCTAACTCAAAATACAGTCTAGAAGGTAGCTCTGAAGCCGAGAAACGGGATCAACCCCAAGCACTAATGTGAAATTGCGTACAATTTTCAAATTTCTTGTACTTGCTAAATTTGCGACCTCGGGCAGCTATGTTACCATAGAGGAACCACACAAGATTTGACTTTATAGGCTAGAACTGAAGTCGCGCCAACTGCTTAACTCAAAATACAGTCAAGAAAGTAGCTCTGAAGCCGAGAAACGGGATCGAACATAAGCACTACCGTGAAATTACATACAATTTTCAAATTTTTTGTACTTGCTAACTTTGCGACCTCGGGCAGCTATGTTACCATGGAGGAACCACACAAGATTTGACTTTATAGGCTAGAACTGAAGTCGTGCCAACTGCTTAACTCAAAATATAGTCAAGAAAGTAGATCTGAAGCCGAGAAACGGAATCGAACATAAGCACTACCGTGAAATTACATACAATTTTCAAATTTTTTGTACTTGCTAACTTTGCGACCTCGGGCAGCTATGTTACCATGGAGGAACCAAACAAGATTTGACTTTATAGGCTAGAACTGAAGTCACGCCAACTGCTTAACTCAAAATACAGTCAAGAAAGTAGCTCTGAAGCCGAGAATCGGTATCGAACATAAGCACTACCGTGAAATTACATACAATTTTCAAATTTTTTGTACTTGCTAACTTTGCGACCTCGGGCAGCTATGTTACCATGGAGGAACCACACAAGATTTGACTTTATAGGCTAGAACTGAAGTCGCGCCAACTGCCTAACTCAAAACACAGTCTAGAAAGTAGCTCTGAAGCCCAGAAACGGGATCAACCATAAGCACTAATGTGAGATTGCGTACAATTTTCAAATTTCTTGTACTTGCTAACTTTGCGACCTCGGGCAGCTATGTTACCATAGAGGAACCACACAAGATTTGACTTTATAACCTAGAACTGAAGTCACGCCAACTGCTCAACTCAAAATACAGTCAAGAAAGTAGCTCTGAAGCCGAGAAACCGGATCCACCATAAGCACTACCGTGAAATTACGTACAATTTTCAAATTTCTTGTACTTGCTAATTTGCGACCTCGCGCAGCTATGTTACCATGGAGGAATCACACAAGATTTGACTTTATAGGCTAGAACTGAAGTCGCGCCAACTGCCTAACTCAAAATACAGTCTAGGAAGTAGCTCTGAAGCCGAGAAACGGGATCGAACATAAGCACTAATGTGAAATTACGTACAATTTCCAAATTTTTTGTACTTGCTAACTTTGCGACCTCGGGCAGCTATGTTACCATGGAGGAACCATACAAGATTTGACTTTATAGGCTAGAACTGAAGTCACGCCAACTGCTTAACTCAAAATACAGTCAAGAAAGTAGCTCTGAAGCCGAGAAACGGGATCGAACATAAGCACTAATGTGAAATTACGTACAATTTTCAAATTTCTTGTACTTGCTAAATTTGCGACCTCGGGCAGCTATGTTACCATGGAGGAATCACACAAGATTTGACTTTATAGGCTAGAACTGAAGTCGCGCCAACTGCCTAACTCAAAATACAGTCTAGAAGGTAGCTCTGAAGCCGAGAAACGGGATCAACCCTAAGCACTAATGTGAAATTGCGTACAATTTTCAAATTTCTTGTACTTGCTAAATTTGCGACCTCGGGCAGCTATGTTACCATGGAGGAACCACACAAGATTTGACTTTATAGGCAAGAACTGAAGTCGAGCCAACTGCCTAA
The DNA here is from genome assembly GCA_958301585.1 of Merodon equestris. Taxonomy (NCBI): domain Eukaryota; kingdom Metazoa; phylum Arthropoda; class Insecta; order Diptera; family Syrphidae; genus Merodon; species Merodon equestris. The sequence continues at coordinate 53,655,417 of OY284413.1, forward strand.
CTCAAAATACAGTCTAGAAGGTAGCTCTGAAGCCGAGAAACGGGATCAACCCTAAGCACTAATGTGAAATTGCGTACAATTTTCAAATTTCTTGTACTTGCTAACTTTGCGACCACGGGCAGCTATGTTACCATGGAGGAATCACACAAGATTTGACTATATAGGCTAGAACTGAAGTTGCGCCAACTGCCTAACTCAAAATACAGTCTAGAAAATAGCTCTGAAGCCGAGAAACGGGGTCGAACATAAGCACTAATGTGAAATTACGTACAATTTTCAAATTTTTTGTACTTGCTAATTTTGCGACCTCGGGCAGCTATGTTACCAGGGAGGAACCACACAAGATTTGACTTTATAGGCTAGAACCGAAGTCACGCCAACTGCCTAACTCAAAATACAGTCAAGAAAGTAGCTCTGAAGCCGAGAAACGGGATCGAACATAAGCTCTACCGTGAAATTACATACAATTTTCAAATTTTTTGTACTTGCTAACTTTGCGACCTCGGGCAGCTATGTTACCATGGAGGAATCACACAAGATTTGACTTTTTAGGCTAGAACTGAAGTAGCACCAACTGTTTAACTCAAAATACAGTCAAGAAAGTGGCTCTGAAGCCGAGAAACGGGATCGACCATAAGCACTAATGTGAAATTACGTACAATTTTCAAATTTCTTGTACTTGCTAACTTTGCGACCTCGGGCAGCTATGTTACCATGGAGGAATCACACAAGATTTGACTTTTTAGGCTAGAACTGAAGTAGCACCAACTGTTTAACTGAAAATACAGTCAAGAAAGTGGCTCTGAAGCCGAGAAACGGGATCGACCATAAGCACTAATGTGAAATTACGTACAATTTTCAAATTTCTTGTACTTGCTAACTTTGCGACCTCGGGCAGCTATGTTACCATGGAGGAATCACACAAGATTTGACTTTTTAGGCTAGAACTGAAGTCGCGCCAACTGCTTAACTCAAAATACAGTCAAGAAAGTGGCTCTGAAGCCGAGAAACGAGATCGACCATAAGCACTAATGTGAAATTACGTACAATTTTCAAATTTTTTGTACTTGCTAATTTTGCGACCTCGGGCAGCTATGTTACCATGGAGGAACCATACAAGATTTGACTTTATAGGCTAGAACTGAAGTCACGCCAACTGCTTAACTCAAAATACAGTCAAGAAAGTAGCTCTGAAGCCGAGAAACGGGATCGAACATAAGCACTAATGTGAAATTACGTACAATTTTCAAATTTCTTGTACTTGCTAAATTTGCGACCTCGGGCAGCTATGTTACCATGGAGGAATCACACAAGATTTGACTTTATAGGTTAGAACTGAAGTCGCGCCAACTGCCTAACTCAAAATACAGTCTAGAAGGTAGCTCTGAAGCCGAGAAACGGGATCAACCCTAAGCATTAATGTGAAATTGCGTACAATTTTCAAATTTCTTGTACTTGCTAACTTTGCGACCACGGGCAGCTATGTTACCATGGAGGAATCACACAAGATTTGACTATATAGGCTAGAACTGAAGTTGCGCCAACTGCCTAACTCAAAATACAGTCTAGAAAATAGCTCTGAAGCCGAGAAACGGGGTCGAACATAAGCACTAATGTGAAATTACGTACAATTTTCAAATTTTTTGTACTTGCTAATTTTGCGACCTCGGGCAGCTATGTTACCAGGGAGGAACCACACAAGATTTGACTTTATAGGCTAGAACCGAAGTCACGCCAACTGCCTAACTCAAAATACAGTCAAGAAAGTAGCTCTGAAGCCGAGAAACGGGATCGAACATAAGCTCTACCGTGAAATTACATACAATTTTCAAATATTTTGTACTTGCTAACTTTGCGACCTCGGGCAGCTATGTTACCATGGAGGAATCACACAAGATTTGACTTTTTAGGCTAGAACTGAAGTAGCACCAACTGTTTAACTCAAAATACAGTCAAGAAAGTGGCTCTGAAGCCGAGAAACGGGATCGACCATAAGCACTAATGTGAAATTACGTACAATTTTCAAATTTCTTGTACTTGCTAACTTTGCGACCTCGGGCAGCTATGTTACCATGGAGGAATCACACAAGATTTGACTTTTTAGGCTAGAACTGAAGTCGCGCCAACTGCTTAACTCAAAATACAGTCAAGAAAGTGGCTCTGAAGCCGAGAAACGAGATCGACCATAAGCACTAATGTGAAATTACGTACAATTTTCAAATTTTTTGTACTTGCTAATTTTGCGACCTCGGGCAGCTATGTTACCAGGGAGGAACCACACAAGATTTGACTTTATAGGCTAGAACCGAAGTCACGCCAACTGCCTAACTCAAAATACAGTCAAGAAAGTAGCTCTGAAGCCGAGAAACGGGATCGAACATAAGCTCTACCGTGAAATTACATACAATTTTCAAATTTTTTGTACTTGCTAACTTTGCGACCTCGGGCAGCTATGTTACCATGGAGGAATCACACAAGATTTGACTTTTTAGGCTAGAACTGAAGTAGCACCAACTGTTTAACTCAAAATACAGTCAAGGAAGTAGCTCTGAAGCCGAGAAACGGGATCGACCATAAGCACTACCGTGAAATTACATGCAATTTTCAAATTTCTTGTACTTGCTAACTTTGCGACCTCGGGCAGCTATGTTACCAGGGAGGAACCGCACAAGATTTGACTTTATAGGCTAGAACTGAAGTTGCACCAACTGTTTAACTCAAAATACAGTCAAGAAAGTGGCTCTTAAGCCGAGAAACGGGATCGACCATAAGCACTAATGTGAAATTACGTACAATTTTCAAATTTCTTGTACTTGCTAACTTTGCGACCTCGCGCAGCTATGTTACCATGGAGGAATCACACAAGATTTGACTTTATAGGCTAGAACTGAAGTCGCGCTAACTGCCTTACTCAAAATACAGTCAAGAAAGTAGCTCTGAAGCCGAGAAACGGGATCGAACATAAGCACTAATGTGAAATTACGTACAATTTTCAAATTTCTTGTACTTGCTAACTTTGCGACCTCGGGCAGCTATGTTACCATGGAGGAACCACACAAGATTTGACTTTATAGGCTAGAACTGAAGTCGCGCCAACTGCCTAACTCAAAATATAGTCAAGAAAGTAGCTCTGAAGCCGAGAAACGGGATCAACCATAAGCACTAATGTGAAATTGCGTACAATTTTCAAATTTCTTGTACTTGCTAACTTTGCGACCTCGGGCAGCTATGTTACCATCGAGGAACCACACAAGATTTGACTTTATAGGCTAGTACTGAAGTCGCGCCAACTGCCTAACTCAAAATACAGTCTAGAAAGTAGCTCTGAAGCCGAGAAACGGGATCGAACATAAGCACTACCGTGAAATTACATACAATTTTCAAATTTTTCGTACTTGCTAATTTTGCGACCCCGGGCAGCTATGTTACCATAGAGGAACCACACAAGATTTGACTCTATAGGCTAGAACTGAAGTCGCGCCAACTGCCTAACTCAAAATACAGTCAAGAAAGTAGCTCTGAAGCCGAGAAACGGGATCGAACCTAAGCACTACCGTGAAATTGCGTACAATTTTCAAATTTCTTGTACTTGCTAAATTTGCGACCTCGGGCAGCTATGTTACCATTGAGGAACCACACAAGATTTGACTTTATAGGCTAGAACTGAAGTCGCGCCAACTGCTTAACTCAAAATACAGTCAAGAAAGTAGCTCTGAAGCCGAGAAACGGGATCGAACATAAGCACTTATGTGAAATTGCGTACAATTTTCAAACTTCTTGTACTTGCTAAATTTGCGACCTCGGGCAGCAATGATACCATAGAGGAACCACACAAGATTTGACTTTATAGCTCTGAAGCCGAGAAACGGGATCGAACATAAGCACTAATGTGAAATTACGTACAATTTTCAAATTTCTTGTACTTGCTAACTTTGCGACCTCGGGCAGCTATGTTACCATGGAGGAATCACACAAGATTTAACTTGATAGGCTAGAACTGAAGTCGCGCCAACTGCGTAACTCAAAATACAGTCTAGAAAGTAGCTCTGAAGCCGAGAAACGGGATCGAACATAAGCACTACCGTGAAATTACATACAATTTTCAAATTTTTCGTACTTGCTAATTTTGCGACCCCGGGCAGCTATGTTACCATCGAGGAACCACACAAGATTTGACTTTATAGGCAAGAACTGAAGTCGCGCCAACTGCCTAACTCAAAATACAGTCTAGAGGGTAGCTCTGAAGCCGAGCAACGGGATCAACCATAAACACTAATGTGAAATTGCGTACAATTTTCAAATTTCTTGTACTTGCTAAATTTGCGACCTCGGGCAGCTATGTTACCATAGAGGAACCACACAAGATTTGTCTTTATAGGCTAGAACTGAAGTCGCCCCAACTGCTTAACTCAAAATACAGTCAAGAAAGTAGCTCTGAAGCCGAGAAACGGGATCGAACATAAGCACTACCGTGAAATTACATACAATTTTCAAATTTTTTGTACTTGCTAACTTTGCGACCTCGGGCAGCTATGTTACCATAGAGGAACCACACAAGATTTGAATCTATAGGCTAGAACTGAAGTCGCGCCAACTGCCTAACTCAAAATACAGTCAAGAAAGTAGCTCTGAAGCCGAGAAACGGGATCGAACATAAGCACTAATGTGAAATTACGTACAATTTTCAAATTTCTTGTACTTGCTAACTTTGCGACCTCGGGCAGCTATGTTACCATGGAGGAATCACACAAGATTTAACTTGATAGGCTAGAACTGAAGTCGCGCCAACTGCGTAACTCAAAATACAGTCTAGAAAGTAGCTCTGAAGCCGAGAAACGGGATCGAACATAAGCACTACCGTGAAATTACATACAAAAATTAAAATTTTTTGTACTTGCTAACTTTGCGACCTCGGGCAGCTATGTTACCAGCGAGGAACCACACAAGATTTGACTTTATAGGCAAGAACTGAGGTCGAGCCAACTGCCTAACTCAAAATACAGTCTAGAAGGTAGCTCTGAAGCCGAGAAACGGGATTAACCCTAAGCACTAATGTGAAATTGCGTACAATTTTCAAATTTCTTGTACTTGCTAAATTTGCGACCTCGGGCAGCTATGTTACCATGGTGGAATCACACAAGATTTGACTTTATAGGCTAGAACTGAAGTCGCGCCAACTGCCTTACTCTAAATACAGTCTAGAAAAGAGCTCTGAAGCCGAGAAACGGGATCGAACATAAGCACTACCGTGAAATTACATACAATTTTCAAATTTTTCGTACTTGCTAATTTTGCGACCCCGGGCAGCTATGTTACCATCGAGGAACCACCCAAGATTTGACTTTATAGGCAAGAACTGAAGTCGCGCCAACTGCCTAACTCAAAATACAGTCAAGAAAGTAGCTCTGAAGCCGAGAAACGGGATCAACCATAAACACTAATGTGAAATTACATACAATTTTCAAATTTTTTGTACTTGCTAACTTTGCGACCTCGGGCACCTATGTTACCATCGAGGAACCACACAAGATTTGACTTTATAGGCAAGAACTGAAGTCGCGCAAACCTCCTAACTCAAAATACAGTCTAGAAGGTAGCTCTGAAGCCGAGAAACGGGATCAACCCCAAGCACTAATGTGAAATTGCGTACAATTTTCAAATTTCTTGTACTTGCTAAATTTGCGACCTCGGGCAGCTATGTTACCATAGAGGAACCACACAAGATTTGACTTTATAGGCTAGAACTGAAGTCGCGCCAACTGCTTAACTCAAAATACAGTCAAGAAAGTAGCTCTGAAGCCGAGAAACGGGATCGAACATAAGCACTACCGTGAAATTACATACAATTTTCAAATTTTTTGTACTTGCTAACTTTGCGACCTCGGGCAGCTATGTTACCATGGAGGAACCACACAAGATTTGACTTTATAGGCTAGAACTGAAGTCGTGCCAACTGCTTAACTCAAAATATAGTCAAGAAAGTAGATCTGAAGCCGAGAAACGGAATCGAACATAAGCACTACCGTGAAATTACATACAATTTTCAAATTTTTTGTACTTGCTAACTTTGCGACCTCGGGCAGCTATGTTACCATGGAGGAACCAAACAAGATTTGACTTTATAGGCTAGAACTGAAGTCACGCCACCTGCTTAACTCAAAATACAGTCAAGAAAGTAGCTCTGAAGCCGAGAATCGGTATCGAACATAAGCACTACCGTGAAATTACATACAATTTTCAAATTTTTTGTACTTGCTAACTTTGCGACCTCGGGCAGCTATGTTACCATGGAGGAACCACACAAGATTTGACTTAAAAGGCTAGAACTGAAGTCGCGCCGACTGCCTAACTCAAAATACAGTCTAGAAAGTAGCTCTGAAGCCGAGAAACGGGATCAACCATAAGCACTAATGTGAGATTGCGTACAATTTTCAAATTTCTTGTACTTGCTAATTTTGCGACCTCGGGCAGCTATGTTACCATAGAGGAACCACACAAGATTTGACTTTATAACCTAGAACTGAAGTCACGCCAACTGCTTAACTCAAAATACAGTCAAGAAAGTAGCTCTGAAGCCGAGAAACCGGATCCACCATAAGCACTACCGTGAAATTACGTACAATTTTCAAATTTCTTGTACTTGCTAATTTGCGACCTCGCGCAGCTATGTTACCATGGAGGAATCACACAAGATTTGACTTTATAGGCTAGAACTGAAGTCGCGCCAACTGCCTAACTCAAAATACAGTCTAGGAAGTAGCTCTGAAGCCGAGAAACGGGATCGAACATAAGCACTAATGTGAAATTACGTACAATTTCCAAATTTTTTGTACTTGCTAACTTTGCGACCTCGGGCAGCTATGTTACCATGGAGGAACCATACAAGATTTGACTTTATAGGCTAGAACTGAAGTCACGCCAACTGCTTAACTCAAAATACAGTCAAGAAAGTAGCTCTGAAGCCGAGAAACGGGATCGAACATAAGCACTAATGTGAAATTACGTACAATTTTCAAATTTCTTGTACTTGCTAACTTTGCGACCTCGGGCAGCTATGTTACCATGGAGGAATCACACAAGTTTTGACTTTATAGGCTAGAACTGAAGTCGCGCCAACTGCCTAACTCAAAATACAGTCTAGAAGGTAGCTCTGAAGCCGAGAAACGGGATCAACCATAAATACTAATGTGAAATTGCGTACAATTTTCAAATTTCTTGTACTTGCTAAATTTGCGACCTCGGGCAGCTATGTTACCATAGAGGAACCACACAAGATTTGTCTTTATAGGCTAGAACTGAAGTCGCCCCAACTGCTTAACTCAAAATACAGTCAAGAAAGTAGCTCTGAAGCCGAGAAACGGGATCGAACATAAGCACTACCGTGAAATTACATACAATTTTCAAATTTTTTGTACTTGCTAACTTTGCGACCTCGGGCAGCTATGTTACCATAGAGGAACCACACAAGATTTGACTCTATAGGCTAGAACTGAAGTCGCGCCAACTGCCTAACTCAAAATACAGTCAAGAAAGTAGCTCTGAAGCCGAGAAACGGGATCGAACATAAGCACTAATGTGAAATTATGTACAATTTTCAAATTTCTTGTACTTGCTAACTTTGCGACCTCGGGCAGCTATGTTACCATGGAGGAATCACACAAGATTTGACTTGATAGGCTAGAACTGAAGTCGCGCCAACTGCCTAACTCAAAATACAGTCTAGAAAGTAGCTCTGAAGCCGAGAAACGGGATCGAACATAAGCACTACCGTGAAATTACATACAATTTTCAAATTTTTTGTACTTGCTAACTTTGCGACCTCGGGCAGCTATGTTACCAGCGAGGAACCACACAAGATTTGACTTTATAGGCAAGAACTGAAGTCGAGCCAACTGCCTAACTCAAAATACAGTCTAGAAGGTAGCTCTGAAGCCGAGAAACGGGATCAACCCTAAGCACTAATGTGAAATTGCGTACAATTTTCAAATTTCTTGTACTTGCTAAATTTACGACCTCGGGCAGCTATGTAACCATGGAGGAACCACACAAGATTTGACTTTATAGGCAAGAACTGAAGTCGAGCCAACTGCCTAACTCAAAATACAGTCTAGAAGGTAGCTCTGAAGCCGAGAAACGGGATCAACCCTAAGCACTAATGTGAAATTGCGTACAATTTTCAAATTTCTTGTACTTGCTAACTTTGCGACCACGGGCAGCTATGTTACCATGGAGGAATCACACAAGATTTGACTATATAGGCTAGAACTGAAGTTGCGCCAACTGCCTAACTCAAAATACAGTCTAGAAAATAGCTCTGAAGCCGAGAAACGGGATCGAACATAAGCACTAATGTGAAATTACGTACAATTTTCAAATTTTTTGTACTTGCTAATTTTGCGACCTCGGGCAGCTATGTTACCAGGGAGGAACCACACAAGATTTGACTTTATAGGCTAGAACCGAAGTCACGCCAACTGCCTAACTCAAAATACAGTCAAGAAAGTAGCTCTGAAGCCGAGAAACGGGATCGAACATAAGCTCTACCGTGAAATTACATACAATTTTCAAATTTTTTGTACTCGGCTCTGAAGCCGAGAAACGAGATCGACCATAAGCACTAATGTGAAATTACGTACAATTTTCAAATTTCTTGTACTTGCTAACTTTGCGACCTCGGGCAGCTATGTTACCATGGAGGAATCACACAAGATTTGACTTTAAAGGCTAGAACTGAAGCCGCGCCAACTGTTTAACTCAAAATACAGTCAAGGAAGTAGCTCTGAAGCCGAGAAACGGGATCGACCATAAGCACTACCGTGAAATTACATGCAATTTTCAAATTTCTTGTACTTGCTAACTTTGCGACCTCGGGCAGCTATGTTACCAGGGAGGAACCGCACAAGATTTGACTTTATAGGCTAGAACTGAAGTTGCACCAACTGTTTAACTCAAAATACAGTCAAGAAAGTGGCTCTGAAGCCGAGAAACGGGATCGACCATAAGCACTAATGTGAAATTACGTACAATTTTCAAATTTCTTGTACTTGCTAAATTTGCGACCTCGCGCAGCTATGTTACCATCGAGGAATCACACAAGATTTGACTTTATAGGCTAGAACTGAAGTCGCGCTAACTGCCTTACTCAAAATACAGTCAAGAAAGTAGCTCTGAAGCCGAGAAACGGGATCGAACATAAGCACTAATGTGAAATTACGTACAATTTTCAAATTTCTTGTACTTGCTAACTTTGCGACCTCGGGCAGCTATGTTACCATGGAGGAACCACACAAGATTTGACTTTATAGGCTAGAACTGAAGTCGCGCCAACTGCCTAACTCAAAATATAGTCAAGAAAGTAGCTCTGAAGCCGAGAAACGGGATCAACCATAAGCACTAATGTGAAATTGCGTACAATTTTCAAATTTCTTGTACTTGCTAACTTTGCGACCTCGGGCAGCTATGTTACCATCGAGGAACCACACAAGATTTGACTTTATAGGCTAGTACTGAAGTCGCGCCAACTGCCTAACTCAAAATACAGTCCAGAAAGTAGCTCTGAAGCCGAGAAACGGGATCAACCATAAGCACTAATGTGAAATTGCGTACAATTTTCAAATTTCTTGTACTTGCTAACTTTGCGACCTCGGGCAGCTATGTTACCATCGAGGAACCACACAAGATTTGACTTTATAGGCTAGAACTGAAGTCGCGCCAACTGCCTAACTCAAAATACAGTCTAGAAAGTAGCTCTGAAGCCGAGAAACGGGATCGAACATAAGCACTACCGTGAAATTACATACAATTTTCAAATTTTTTGTATTTGCTAACTTTGCGACCTCGGGCAGCTATGTTACCATGGAGGAACCACACAAGATTAGACTTTATAGGCTAGAACTGAAGTCACGCTAACTGCCTAACTCAAAATAGAGTCTAGAAAGTAGCTCTGAAGCCGAGAAACGGGATCAACCATAAGCACTAATGTGAAATTGCGTACAATTTTCAAATTTCTTGTACATGCTAACTTTGCGACCTCGGGCAGCTATGTTACCATAGAGGAACCACACAAGATTTGACTTTATAGGCTAGAACTGAAGGTACGCCAACTGCTTAACTCAAAATACAGTCAAGAAAGTAGCTCTGAAGCCGAGAAACGGGATCGACCCTAAGCACTACCGTGAAATTACGTACAATTTTCAAATTTCTTGTACTTGCTAACTTTGCGACCTCGGGCAGCTATGTTACCATGGAGGAATCACACAAGATTTGACTTTATAGGCTAGAACTGAAGTCGCGCCAACTGCCTAACTCAAAATACGGTCAAGAAAGTAGCTCTGAAGCCGAGAAACGGGATCGACCATAAGCACTAATGTGAAATTGCGTACAATTTTCAAATTTTTTGTACTTGCTAACTTTGCGACCTCGGGCAGCTATATTAAAATGGAGGAATCACACAAGATTTGACTTTATAGGCTAGAACTGAAGTCGCGCCAACTGCCTAACTCAAAATACAGTCAAGAAAGTAGCTCTGAAGCCGAGAAACGGGATCGACCATAAGCACTACCGTGAAATTACGTACAATTTTCAAATTTCTTGTACTTGCTAACTTTGCGACCTCGGGCAGCTATGTTACCATGGAGGAACCACATAAGATTTGACTTTATAGGCTAGAACTGAAGTCGCGCCAACTGCCTAACTCAAAATACAGTCTAGAAAGTAGCTCTGAAGCCGAGAAACGGGATCGACCATAAGCACTAATGTGAAATTGCGTACAATTTTCAAATTTTTTGTACTTGCTAACTTTGCGACCTCGGGCAGGTATGTTACCATGGAGGAATCACACAAGATTTGACTTTAAAGGCTAGAACTGAAGCCGCGCCAACTGTTTAACTCAAAATACAGTCAAGGAAGTAGCTCTGAAGCCGAGAAACGGGATCGACCATAAGCTCTACCGTGAAATTACGTACAATTTTCAAATTTCTTGTACTTGCTAACTTTGCGACCTCGGGCAGCTATGTTACCATGGAGGAACCACATAAGATTTGACTTTATAGGCTAGAACTGAAGTCGCGCCAACTGCCTAACTCAAAATACAGTCTAGAAAGTAGCTCTGAAGCCGAGAAACGGGATCGACCATAAGCACTAATGTGAAATTGCGTACAATTTTCAAATTTTTTGTACTTGCTAACTTTGCGACCTCGGGCAGGTATGTTACCATGGAGGAATCACACAAGATTTGACTTTAAAGGCTAGAACTGAAGCCGCGCCAACTGTTTAACTCAAAATACAGTCAAGGAAGTAGCTCTGAAGCCGAGAAACGGGATCGACCATAAGCACTACCGTGAAATTACATGCAATTTTCAAATTTCTTGTACTTGCTAACTTTGCGACCTCGGGCAGCTATGTTACCAGGGAGGAACCGCACAAGATTTGACTTTATAGGCTAGAACTGAAGTTGCACCAACTGTTTAACTCAAAATACAGTCAAGAAAGTGGCTCTGAAGCCGAGAAACGGGATCGACCATAAGCACTAATGTGAAATTACGTACAATTTTCAAATTTCTTGTACTTGCTAAATTTGCGACCTCGCGCAGCTATGTTACCATGGAGGAATCACACAAGATTTGACTTTATAGGCTAGAACTGAAGTCGCGCTAACTGCCTTACTCAAAATACAGTCAAGAAAGTAGCTCTGAAGCCGAGAAACGGGATCGAACATAAGCACTAATGTGAAATTACGTACAATTTTCAAATTTCTTGTACTTGCTAACTTTGCGACCTCGGGCAGCTATGTTACCATGGAGGAACCACACAAGATTTGACTTTATAGGCTAGAACTGAAGTCGCGCCAACTGCCTAACTCAAAATATAGTCAAGAAAGTAGCTCTGAAGCCGAGAAACGGGATCAACCATAAGCACTAATGTGAAATTGCGTACAATTTTCAAATTTCTTGTACTTGCTAACTTTGCGACCTCGGGCAGCTATGTTACCATCGAGGAACCACACAAGATTTGACTTTATAGGCTAGTACTGAAGTCGCGCCAACTGCCTAACTCAAAATACAGTCTAGAAAGTAGCTCTGAAGCCGAGAAACGGGATCAACCATAAGCACTAATGTGAAATTGCGTACAATTTTCAAATTTCTTGTACTTGCTAACTTTGCGACCTCGGGCAGCTATGTTACCATCGAGGAACCACACAAGATTTGACTTTATAGGCTAGAACTGAAGTCGCGCCAACTGCCTAATTCAAAATACAGTCTAGAAAGTAGCTCTGAAGCCGAGAAACGGGATCGAACATAAGCACTACCGTGAAATTACATACAATTTTCAAATTTTTTGTATTTGCTAACTTTGCGACCTCGGGCAGCTATGTTACCATGGAGGAACCACACAAGATTAGACTTTATAGGCTAGAACTGAAGTCACGCTAACTGCCTAACTCCAAATACAGTCTAGAAAGTAGCTCTGAAGCCGAGAAACGGGATCAACCATAAGCACTAATGTGAAATTGCGTACAATTTTCAAATTTCTTGTACATGCTAACTTTGCGACCTCGGGCAGCTATGTTACCATAGAGGAACCACACAAGATTTGACTTTATAGGCTAGAACTGAAGGTACGCCAACTGCTTAACTCAAAATACAGTCAAGAAAGTAGGTCTGAAGCCGAGAAACGGGATCGACCCTAAGCACTACCGTGAAATTACGTACAATTTTCAAATTTCTTGTACTTGCTAACTTTGCGACCTCGGGCAGCTATGTTACCATGGAGGAATCACACAAGATTTGACTTTATAGGCTAGAACTGAAGTCGCGCCAACTGCGTAACTCAAAATACAGTCAAGAAAGTAGCTCTGAAGCCGAGAAACGGGATCGACCATAAGCACTAATGTGAAATTGCGTACAATTTTCAAATTTTTTGTACTTGCTAACTTTGCGACCTCGGGCAGCTATATTAAAATGGAGGAATCACACAAGATTTGACTTTATAGGCTAGAACTGAAGTCGCGCCAACTGCCTAACTCAAAATACAGTCAAGAAAGTAGCTCTGAAGCCGAGAAACGGGATCGACCATAAGCACTACCGTGAAATTACGTACAATTTTCAAATTTCTTGTACTTGCTAACTTTGCGACCTCGGGCAGCTATGTTACCATGGAGGAACCACATAAGATTTGACTTTATAGGCTAGAACTGAAGTCGCGCCAACTGCCTAACTCAAAATACAGTCTAGAAAGTAGCTCTGAAGCCGAGAAACGGGATCGACCATAAGCACTAATGTGAAATTGCGTACAATTTTCAAATTTTTTGTACTTGCTAACTTTGCGACCTCGGGCAGGTATTTTACCATGGAGGAACCACACAAGATTTGACTTTATAGGCTAGAACTGAAGTCTCGCCAACTGCCTAACTCAAAATACAGTCAAAAAAGTAGCTCTGAAGCCGAGAAACGGGATCGACCATAAGCACCACCGTGAAATTACGTACAATTTTCAAATTTCTTGTACTTGCTAATTTTGCCACCTCGGGCAGCTATGTTACCATGGAGGAATCACACAAGATTTGACTTTATAGGCTAGAACTGAAGTCGCGCCAACTGCTTAACTCAAAATACAGTCAAGAAAGTAGCTCTGAAGCCGAGAAACGGGATCGAACATAAGCACTACCGTGAAATTACATACAATTTTCAAATTTTTTGTACTTGCTAATTTTGCGACCTCGGGCAGCTATGTTACCATCGAGGAACCACACAAGATTTTACTTTATAGGCAAGAACTGAAGTCGCGCCAACTGCTTAGCTCAAAATACAGTCAAGAAAGTAGCTCTGAAGCCGAGAAACGGGATCGACCATAAGCACTAATGTGAAATTGCGTACAACTTTCAAATTTTTTGTACTTGCTAACTTTGCGACCTCGGGCAGCTATGTTACCATGGAGGAACCACACAAGATTTGACTTTATAGGCTAGAACTGAAGTCGCGCCAACTGCCTAACTCAAAATACAGTCAAGAAAGTAGCTCTGAAGCCGAGAAACGGGATCGAACATAAGCACTAATGTGAAATTACGTACAATTTTCAAATTTCTTGTACTTGCTAACTTTGGGACCTCGGGCAGCTATGTTACCATGGAGGAATCACACACGATTTGACTTTATAGGCTAGAACTGAAGTCGCGCCAACTGCTTAACTCAAAATACAGTCAAGAAAGTAGCTCTGAAGCCGAGAAACGGGATCGAACAGAAGCACTAATGTGAAATTACGTACAATTTTCAAATTTCTTGTACTTGCTAATTTTGGGACCTCGGGCAGCTATGTTACCATGGAGGAATCACACAAGATTTGACTTTATAGGCTAGAACTGAAGTCGCGCCAACTGCCTAACTCAAAACACAGTCTAGAAAGTAGCTCTGAAGCCGAGAAACGGGATCGAACATAAGCACTACCGTGAAATTACATACAATTTTCAAATTTTTCGTACCTGCTAATTTTGCGACCCCGGGCAGCTATGTTACCATCGAGAAACCACACAAGATTTGATTTTATAGGCAAGAACTGAAGTCGCGCCAACTGCCTAACTCAAAATACAGTCAAGAAAGTAGCTCTGAAGCCGAGAAACGGGATCAACCATAAGCACTAATGTGAAATTGCGTACAATTTTCAAATTTCTTGTACATGCTAACTTTGCGACCTCGGGCAGCTATGTTACCATAGAGGAACCACACAAGATTTGACTTTATAGGCTAGAACTGAAGGTACGCCAACTGCTTGACTCAAAATACAGTCAAGAAAGTAGCTCTGAAGCCGAGAAACGGGATCGACCATAAGCACTACCGTGAAATTGCGTACAATTTTCAAATTTCTTGTACTTGCTAAATTTGCGACCTCGGGCAGCTATGTTACCATAGAGGAACCACACAAGATTTGACTTTATAGGCTAGAACTGAAGTCGCGCCAACTGCCTAACTCAAAATACAGTCTAGAAAGTAGCTCTGAAGCCGAGAAACGGGATCGATCATAAGCACTACCGTGAAATTACATACAATTTTCAAATTTTTCGTACTTGCTAACTTTGCGACCTCGGGCAGCTATGTTACCATGGAGGAATCACACAAGATTTGACTTTATAGGCTAGAACTGAAGTCGCGCCAACTGCCTAACTCAAAATACAGTCTAGAAAGTAGCTCTGAAGCCGAGAAACGGGATCAACCATAAGCACTAATGTGAAATTGCGTACAATTTTAAAATTTCTTGTACTTGCTAACTTTGCGACCTCGGGCAGCTATGTTACCATGGAGGAACCACACAAGATTTGACTTTATAGGCTAGAACTGAAGGTACGCCAACTGCTTAACTCAAAATACAGTCAAGAACGTAGCTCTGAAGCCGAGAAACGGGATCGACCATAAGCACTACCGTGAAATTACGTACAATTTTCAAATTTCTTGTACTTGCTAACTTTGCGACCTCGGGCAGCTATGTTACCATGGAGGAACCACATAAGATTTGACTTTATAGGCTAGAACTGAAGTCGCGCCAACTGCCTAACTCAAAATACAGTCTAGAAAGTAGCTCTGAAGCCGAGAAACGGGATCGACCATAAGCACTAATGTGAAATTGCGTACAATTTTCAAATTTTTTGTACTTGCTAACTTTGCGACCTCGGGCAGGTATTTTACCATGGAGGAACCACACAAGATTTGACTTTATAGGCTAGAACTGAAGTCTCGCCAACTGCCTAACTCAAAATACAGTCAAAAAAGTAGCTCTGAAGCCGAGAAACGGGATCGACCATAAGCACCACCGTGAAATTACGTACAATTTTCAAATTTCTTGTACTTGCTAATTTTGCCACCTCGGGCAGCTATGTTACCATGGAGGAATCACACAAGATTTGACTTTATAGGCTAGAACTGAAGTCGCGCCAACTGCCTAACTCAAAATACAGTCAAGAAAGTAGCTCTGAAGCCGAGAAACGGGATCGACCATAAGCACTACCGTGAAATTACGTACAATTTTCAAATTTCTTGTACTTGCTAACTTTGCGACCTCGGGCAGCTATGTTACCATGGAGGAACCACATAAGATTTGACTTTATAGGCTAGAACTGAAGTCGCGCCAACTGCCTAACTCAAAATACAGTCTAGAAAGTAGCTCTGAAGCCGAGAAACGGGATCGACCATAAGCACTAATGTGAAATTGCGTACAATTTTCAAATTTTTTGTACTTGCTAACTTTGCGACCTCGGGCAGGTATTTTACCATGGAGGAACCACACAAGATTTGACTTTATAGGCTAGAACTGAAGTCTCGCCAACTGCCTAACTCAAAATACAGTCAAAAAAGTAGCTCTGAAGCCGAGAAACGGGATCGACCATAAGCACCACCGTGAAATTACGTACAATTTTCAAATTTCTTGTACTTGCTAATTTTGCCACCTCGGGCAGCTATGTTACCATGGAGGAATCACACAAGATTTGACTTTATAGGCTAGAACTGAAGTCGCGCCAACTGCTTAACTCAAAATACAGTCAAGAAAGTAGCTCTGAAGCCGAGAAACGGGATCGAACATAAGCACTACCGTGAAATTACATACAATTTTCAAATTTTTTGTACTTGCTAATTTTGCGACCTCGGGCAGCTATGTTACCATCGAGGAACCACACAAGATTTTACTTTATAGGCAAGAACTGAAGTCGCGCCAACTGCTTAGCTCAAAATACAGTCAAGAAAGTAGCTCTGAAGCCGAGAAACGGGATCGACCATAAGCACTAATGTGAAATTGCGTACAACTTTCAAATTTTTTGTACTTGCTAACTTTGCGACCTCGGGCAGCTATGTTACCATGGAGGAACCACACAAGATTTGACTTTATAGGCTAGAACTGAAGTCGCGCCAACTGCCTAACTCAAAATACAGTCAAGAAAGTAGCTCTGAAGCCGAGAAACGGGATCGAACATAAGCACTAATGTGAAATTACGTACAATTTTCAAATTTCTTGTACTTGCTAACTTTGGGACCTCGGGCAGCTATGTTACCATGGAGGAATCACACACGATTTGACTTTATAGGCTAGAACTGAAGTCGCGCCAACTGCTTAACTCAAAATACAGTCAAGAAAGTAGCTCTGAAGCCGAGAAACGGGATCGAACAGAAGCACTAATGTGAAATTACGTACAATTTTCAAATTTCTTGTACTTGCTAATTTTGGGACCTCGGGCAGCTATGTTACCATGGAGGAATCACACAAGATTTGACTTTATAGGCTAGAACTGAAGTCGCGCCAACTGCCTAACTCAAAACACAGTCTAGAAAGTAGCTCTGAAGCCGAGAAACGGGATCGAACATAAGCACTACCGTGAAATTACATACAATTTTCAAATTTTTCGTACCTGCTAATTTTGCGACCCCGGGCAGCTATGTTACCATCGAGAAACCACACAAGATTTGATTTTATAGGCAAGAACTGAAGTCGCGCCAACTGCCTAACTCAAAATACAGTCAAGAAAGTAGCTCTGAAGCCGAGAAACGGGATCAACCATAAGCACTAATGTGAAATTGCGTACAATTTTCAAATTTCTTGTACATGCTAACTTTGCGACCTCGGGCAGCTATGTTACCATAGAGGAACCACACAAGATTTGACTTTATAGGCTAGAACTGAAGGTACGCCAACTGCTTGACTCAAAATACAGTCAAGAAAGTAGCTCTGAAGCCGAGAAACGGGATCGACCATAAGCACTACCGTGAAATTGCGTACAATTTTCAAATTTCTTGTACTTGCTAAATTTGCGACCTCGGGCAGCTATGTTACCATAGAGGAACCACACAAAATTTGACTTTATAGGCTAGAACTGAAGTCGCGCCAACTGCCTAACTCAAAATACAGTCTAGAAAGTAGCTCTGAAGCCGAGAAACGGGATCGATCATAAGCACTACCGTGAAATTACATACAATTTTCAAATTTTTCGTACTTGCTAACTTTGCGACCTCGGGCAGCTATGTTACCATGGAGGAATCACACAAGATTTGACTTTATAGGCTAGAACTGAAGTCGCGCCAACTGCCTAACTCAAAATACAGTCTAGAAAGTAGCTCTGAAGCCGAGAAACGGGATCAACCATAAGCACTAATGTGAAATTGCGTACAATTTTAAAATTTCTTGTACTTGCTAACTTTGCGACCTCGGGCAGCTATGTTACCATGGAGGAACCACACAAGATTTGACTTTATAGGCTAGAACTGAAGGTACGCCAACTGCTTAACTCAAAATACAGTCAAGAACGTAGCTCTGAAGCCGAGAAACGGGATCGACCATAAGCACTACCGTGAAATTACGTACAATTTTCAAATTTCTTGTTCTTGCTAACTTTGCGACCTCGGGCAGCTATGTTACCATGGAGGAACCACACAAGATTTGACTTGATAGGCTAGAACTGAAGCCGCGCCAACTGCCTAACTCAAAATACAGTCAAGAAAGTAGCTCTGAAGCCGAGAAACGGGATCGACCATAAGCACTAATGTGAAATAGCGTACAATTTTGAAATTTTTTGTACTTGCTAACTTTGCGACCTCGGGCAGCTATGTTACCATGGAGGAACCACACAAGATTTGACTTTATAGGCTAGAACTGAAGTCGCGCCAACTGCCTAACTCAAAATACAGTCAAAAAAGTAGCTCTGAAGCCGAGAAACGGGATCGAACATAAGCACTAATGTGAAATTACGTACAATTTTCAAATTTCTTGTACTTGCTAACTTTGCGACCTCGGGCAGCTACATATGTTGCCATGGAGGAATCGCACAAGATTTGACTTTACAGGCTAGAACTGAGGTCGCGCCAGCTCCCTAACTCAAAATACAGTCTAGAAAGTAGCTCTGAAGCCGAGAAACGGGATCGAACATAAGCACTACCGTGAAATTACATACAATTTTCAAATTTTTTGTACTTGCTAACTTTGCGACCTCGGGCAGCTATGTTACCATCGAGGAACCACACAAGATTTGACTTTATAGGCAAGAACTGAAGTCGCGCCAACCGCTTAACTCAAAATACAGTCTAGAAAATAGCTCTGAAGCCGAGAAACGGGATCAACCATAAACACTAATGTGAAATTGCGTACAATTTTCAAATTTCTTGTACTTGCTAATTTTGCGACCTCGGGCAGCTATGTTACCATAGAGGAACCACACAAGATTTGACTTTATAGGCTAGAACTGAAGTCGCGCCAACGGCTTAACTCAAAATACAGTCAAGAAAGTAGCTCTGAAGCCGAGAAACGGGATCGAACATAAGCACTACCGTGAAATTACATACAATTTTCAAATTTTTTGTACTTGCTAAATTTGCGACCTCGGGCAGCTATGTTACCATAGAGGAACCACACAAGATTTGACTCTATAGGCTAGAACTGAAGTCGCGCCAACTTCCTAACTCAAAATACAGTCAAGAAAGTAGCTCTGAAGCCGAGAAACGGGATCGAGCATAAGCACTAATGTGAAATTGCGTACAATTTTCAAATTTCTTGTACTTGCTAAATTTGCGACCTGGGGCAGCTATGATACCATAGAGGAACCACACAAGATTTGACTTTATAGGCTAGAACTGAAGTCGCGCCAACTGCTTAACTCAAAATACAGTCAAGAAAGTAGCTCTGAAGCCGAGAAACGGGATCGAACATAAGCACTACCGTGAAATTACATACAATTTTCAAATTTTTTGTACTTGCTAAATTTGCGACCTCGGGCAGCTATGTTACCATAGAGGAACCACACAAGATTTGACTCTATAGACTAGAACTGAAGTCGCGCCAACTGCCTAACTCAAAATACAGTCAAGAAAGTAGCTCTGAAGCCGAGAAACGGGATCGAGCATAAGCACTAATGTGAAATTGCGTACAATTTTCAAATTTCTTGTACTTGCTAAATTTGCGACCTCGGGCAGCTATGATACCATAGAGGAACCACACAAGATTTGACTTTATAGGCTAGAACTGAAGTCGCGCCAACTGCCTAACTCAAAATACAGTCAAGAAAGTAGCTCTGAAGCCGAGAAACGGGATCGAACATAAGCACTAATGTGAAATTACGTACAATTTTCAAATTTCTTGTACTTGCTAACTTTGCGACCTCGGGCAGCTATGTTACGATGGAGGAATCACACAAGATTTGACTTTATAGGCTAGAACTGAAGTAGCGCCAACTGCCTAACTCAAAATACAGTCTAGAAAGTAGCTCTGAAGCCGAGAAACGGGATCGAACATAAGCACTACCGTGAAATTACATACAATTTTCAAATTTTTCGTACTTGCTAAATTTGCGACCTCGGGCAGCTATGTTACCATAGAGGAACCACACAAGATTTGACTCTATAGGCTAGAACTGAAGTCGCGCCAACTGCCTAACTCACAATACAGTCAAGAAAGTAGCTCTGAAGCCGAGAAACGGGATCGAACATAAGCACTAATGTGAAATTGCGTACAATTTTCAAATTTCTTGTACTTGCTAAATTTGCGACCTCGGTCAGCTATGTTACCATGGTGGAATCACACAAGATTTGACTTTATAGGCTAGAACTGAAGTCGCGCCAACTGCCTAACTCAAAATACAGTCTAGGAAAGAGCTCTGAAGCCGAGAAACGGGATCGAACATAAGCACTACCGTGAAATTACATACAATTTTCAAATTTTTCGTACTTGCTAATTTTGCGACCCCGGGCAGCTATGTTACCATCGAGGAACCACCCAAGATTTGACTTTATAGGCAAGAACTGAAGTCGCGCCAACTGCCTAACTCAAAATACAGTCAAGAAAGTAGCTCTGAAGCCGAGAAACGGGATCAACCATAAACACTAATGTGAAATTACATACAATTTTCAAATTTTTTGTACTTGCTAACTTTGCGACCTCGGGCAGCTATGTTACCATCGAGGAACCACACAAGATTTGACTTTATAGGCAAGAACTGAAGTCGGGCCAACCTCCTAACTCAAAATACAGTCTAGAAGGTAGCTCTGAAGCCGAGAACCGGGATCAACCATAAGCACTAATGTGAAATTGCGTACAATTTTCAAATTTCTTGTACTTGCTAACTTTGCGACCTCGGGCAGCTATGTTACCATGGAGGAACCACACAAGATTTGACTTTATAGGCTAGAACTGAAGTCGCGCTAACTGCCTTACTCAAAATACAGTCAAGAAAGTAGCTCTGAAGCCGAGAAACGGGATCGAACATAAGCACTAATGTGAAATTACGTACAATTTTCAAATTTCTTGTACTTGCTAACTTTGCGACCTCGGGCAGCTATGTTACCATGGAGGAACCACACAAGATTTGACTTTATAGGCTAGAACTGAAGTCGCGCCAACTGCTTAACTCAAAATATAGTCAAGAAAGTAGCTCTGAAGCCGAGAAACGGGATCAACCATAAGCACTAATGTGAAATTGCGTACAATTTTCAAATTTCTTGTACTTGCTAACTTTGCGACCTCGGGCAGCTATGTTACCATCGAGGAACCACACAAGATTTGACTTTATAGGCTAGTACTGAAGTCGCGCCAACTGCCTAACTCAAAATACAGTCTAGAAAGTAGCTCTGAAGCCGAGAAACGGGATCAACCATAAGCACTAATGTGAAATTGCGTACAATTTTCAAATTTCTTGTACTTGCTAACTTTGCGACCTCGGGCAGCTATGTTACCATCGAGGAACCACACAAGATTTGACTTTATAGGCTAGAACTGAAGTCGCGCCAACTGCCTAACTCAAAATACAGTCTAGAAAGTAGCTCTGAAGCCGAGAAACGGGATCGAACATAAGCACTACCGTGAAATTACATACAATTTTCAAATTTTTTGTATTTGCTAACTTTGCGACCTCGGGCAGCTATGTTACCATGGAGGAACCACACAAGATTAGACTTTATAGGCTAGAACTGAAGTCACGCTAACTGCCTAACTCAAAATACAGTCTAGAAAGTAGGTCTGAAGCCGAGAAACGGGATCAACCATAAGCACTAATGTGAAATTGCGTACAATTTTCAAATTTCTTGTACATGCTAAGTTTGCGACCTCGGGCAGCTATGTTACCATAGAGGAACCACACAAGATTTGACTTTATAGGCTAGAACTGAAGGTACGCCAACTGCTTAACTCAAAATACAGTCAAGAAAGTAGCTCTGAAGCCGAGAAACGGGATCGACCATAAGCACTACCGTGAAATTACATACAATTTTCAAATTTCTTGTACTTGCTAACTTTGCGACCTCGGGCAGCTATGTTACCATGGAGGAATCACACAAGATTTGACTTTATAGGCTAGAACTGAAGTCGCGCCAACTGCCTAACTCAAAATACAGTCAAGAAAGTAGCTCTGAAGCCGAGAAACGGGATCGACCATAAGCACTAATGTGAAATTGCGTACAATTTTCAAATTTTTTGTATTTGCTAAATTTGCGACCTCGGGCAGCTATATTAAAATGGAGGAATCACACAAGATTTGACTTTATAGGCTAGAACTGAAGTCGCGCCAACTGCCTAACTCAAAATACAGTCAAGAAAGTAGCTCTGAAGCCGAGAAACGGGATCGACCATAAGCACTAATGTGAAATTACGTACAATTTTCAAATTTCTTGTACTTGCTAATTTTGCGACCTCGGGCAGCTATGTTACCATGGAGGAACCACATAGATTTGACTTTATAGGCTAGAACTGAAGTCGCGCCAACTGCCTAACTCAAAATACAGTCTAGAACGTAGCTCTGAAGCCGAGAAACGGGATCGACCATAAGCACTAATGTGAAATTGCGTACAATTTTCAAATTTTTTGTACTTGCTAACTTTGCGACCTCGGGCAGGTATGTTACCATCTAGGAACCACACAAGATTTGACTTTATAGGCTAGAACTGAAGTCTCGCCAACTGCCTAACTCAAAATACAGTCAAAAAAGTAGCTCTGAAGCCGAGAAACGGGATCGACCATAAGCACCACCGTGAAATTACGTACAATTTTCAAATTTCTTGTACTTGCTAATTTTGCCACCTCGGGCAGCTATGTTACCATGGAGGAATCACACAAGATTTGACTTTATAGGCTAGAACTGAAGTCGCGCCAACTGCTTAACTCAAAATACAGTCAAGAAAGTAGCTCTGAAGCCGAGAAACGGGATCGAACATAAGCACTACCGTGAAATTACATACAATTTTCAAATTTTTTGTACTTGCTAATTTTGCGACCTCGGGCAGCTATGTTACCATCGAGGAACCACACAAGATTTTACTTTATAGGCAAGAACTGAAGTCGCGCCAACTGCTTAGCTCAAAATACAGTCAAGAAAGTAGCTCTGAAGCCGAGAAACGGGATCGAACATAAGCACTACCGTGAAATTACATACAATTTTCAAATTTTTTGTACTTGTTAACTTTGCGACCTCGGGCAGCTATGTTACCATAGAGGAACCACACAAGATTTGACTCTGTAGGCTAGAACTGAAGTCGCGCCAACTGCGTAACTCAAAATACAGTCAAGAAAGTAGCTCTGAAGCCGAGAAACGGGATCGAACATAAGCACTACCGTGAAATTGCGTACAATTTTCAAATTTCTTGTACTTGCTAAATTTGCGACCTCGGGCAGCTATGTTACCATAGAGGAACCACACAAGATTTGACTTTATAGGCTAGAACTGAAGTCGCGGGAACTGCCTAACTCAAAATACAGTCAAGAAAGTAGCTCTGAAGCCGAGAAACGAGATCGAACATAAGCACTAATGTGAAATTACGTACAATTTTCAAATTTCTTGTACTTGCTAACTTTGGGACCTCGGGCAGCTATTTTACCATGGAGGAATCACACAAGATTTGACTTTATAGGCTAGGACTGAAGTCGCGCCAACTGCCTAACTCAAAATACAGTCAAGAAAGTAGCTCTGAAGCCGAGAAACGGGATCGAACAGAAGCACTAATGTGAAATTACGTACAATTTTCAAATTTCTTGTACTTGCTAATTTTGGGACCTCGTGCAGCTATGTTACCATGGAGGAATCACACAAGATTTGACTTTATAGGCTAGAACTGAAGTCGCGCCAACTGCGTAACTCAAAATACAGTCTAGAAAGTAGCTCTGAAGCCGAGAAACGGGATCGAACATAAGCACTACATACAATTACATACAATTTTCAAATTTTTCGTACCTGCTAATTTTGCGACCCCGGGCAGCTATGTTACCATCGAGAAACCACACACGATTTGACTTTATAGGCAAGAACTGAAGTCGCGCCAACTGCCTAACTCAAAATACAGTCAAGAAAGTAGCTCTGAAGCCGAGAAACGGGATCAACCATAAGCACTAATGTGAAATTGCGTACAATTTTCAAATTTCTTGTACATGCTAACTTTGCGACCTCGGGCAGCTATGTTACCATAGAGGAACCACACAAGATTTGACTTTATAGGCTAGAACTGAAGGTACGCCAACTGCTTGACTCAAAATACAGTCAAGAAAGTAGCTCTGAAGCCGAGAAACGGGATCGACCATAAGCACTACCGTGAAATTGCGTACAATTTTCAAATTTCTTGTACTTGCTAAATTTGCGACCTCGGGCAGCTATGTTACCATAGAGGAACCACACAAGATTTGACTTTATAGGCTAGAACTGAAGTCGCGCCAACTGCCTAACTCAAAATACAGTCTAGAAAGTAGCTCTGAAGCCGAGAAACGGGATCGAACATAAGCACTACCGTGAAATTACATACAATTTTCAAATTTTTCGTACTTGCTAACTTTGCGACCTCGGGCAGCTATGTTACCATGGAGGAATCACACAAGATTTGACTTTATAGGCTAGAACTGAAGTCGCGCCAACTGCCTAACTCAAAATACAGTCTAGAAAGTAGCTCTGAAGCCGAGAAACGGGATCAACCATAAGCACTAATGTGAAATTGCGTACAATTTTAAAATTTCTTGTACTTGCTAACTTTGCGACCTCGGGCAGCTATTTTACCATGGAGGAACCACACAAGATTTGACTTTATAGGCTAGAACTGAAGGTACGCCAACTGCTTAACTCAAAATACAGTCAAGAAAGTAGCTCTGAAGCCGAGAAACGGGATCGACCATAAGCACTACCGTGAAATTACGTACAATTTTCAAATTTCTTGTTCTTGCTAACTTTGCGACCTCGGGCAGCTATGTTACCATGGAGGAACCACACAAGATTTGACTTGATAGGCTAGAACTGAAGTCGCGCCAACTGCCTAACTCAAAATACAGTCAAGAAAGTAGCTCTGAAGCCGAGAAACGGGATCGACCATAAGCACTAATGTGAAATAGCGTACAATTTTGAAATTTTTTGTACTTGCTAACTTTGCGACCTCGGGCAGCTATGTTACCATGGAGGAACCACACAAGATTTGACTTTATAGGCTAGAACTGAAGTCGCGCCAACTGCCTAACTCAAAATACAGTCAAAAAAGTAGCTCTGAAGCCGAGAAACGGGATCGACCATAAGCACCACCGTGAAATTACGTACAATTTTCAAATTTCTTGTACTTGCTAATTTTGCGACCTCGGGCAGCTATGTTACCATGGAGGAATCACACAAGATTTGACTTTATAGGCTAGAACTGAAATCGCGCCAACTGCCTAACTCAAAATACAGTCTAGAAAGTAGCTCTGAAGCCGAGAAACGGGATCGAACATAAGCACTAATGTGAAATTACGTACAATTTTCAAATTTCTTGTACTTGCTAACTTTGCGACCTCGGGCAGCTACATATGTTACCATGGAGGAATCGCACAAGATTTGACTTTACAGGCTAGAACTGAGGTCGCGCCAACTGCCTAACTCAAAATACAGTCTAGAAAGTAGCTCTGAAGCCGAGAAACGGGATCGAACATAAGCACTACCGTGAAATTACATACAATTTTCAAATTTTTTGTACTTGCTAACTTTGCGACCTCGGGCAGCTATGTTACCATCGAGGAACCACACAAGATTTGACTTTATAGGCAAGAACTGAAGTCGCGCCAACCGCCTAACTCAAAATACAGTCTAGAAAATAGCTCTGAAACCGAGAAACGGGATCAACCATAAACACTAATGTGAAATTGCGTACAATTTTCAAATTTCTTGTACTTGCTAACTTTGCGACCTCGGGCAGCTATGTTACCATAGAGGAACCACACAAGATTTGACTTTATAGGCTAGAACTGAAGTCGCGCCAACGGCTTAACTCAAAATACAGTCAAGAAAAGAGCTCTGAAGCCGAGAAACGGGATCGAACATAAGCACTACCGTGAAATTACATACAATTTTCAAATTTTTTGTACTTGCTAAATTTGCGACCTCGGGCAGCTATGTTACCATAGAGGAACCACACAAGATTTGACTCTATAGGCTAGAACTGAAGTCGCGCCAACTGTTTAACTCAAAATACAGTCAAGAAAGTAGCTCTGAAGCCGAGAAACGGGATCGAACATAAGCACTACCGTGAAATTGCGTACAATTTTCAAATTTCTTGTACTTGCTAAATTTGCGACCTCGGGCAGCTATGTTACCATTGAGGAACCACACAAGATTTGACTTTATAGGCTAGAACTGAAGTCGCGCCAACTGCCTAACTCAAAATACGGTCAAGAAAGTAGCTCTGAAGCCGAGAAACGGGATCGAACATAAGCACTACCGTGAAATTACATACAATTTTCAAATTTTTTGTACTTGCTAACTTTGCGACCTCGGGCAGCTATGTTACCATCGAGGAACCACACAAGATTTGACTTTATAGGCAAGAACTGAAGTCGCGCCAACCGCCTAACTCAAAATACAGTCTAGAAAATAGCTCTGAAACCGAGAAACGGGATCAACCATAAACACTAATGTGAAATTGCGTACAATTTTCAAATTTCTTGTACTTGCTAACTTTGCGACCTCGGGCAGCTATGTTACCATAGAGGAACCACACAAGATTTGACTTTATAGGCTAGAACTGAAGTCGCGCCAACGGCTTAACTCAAAATACAGTCAAGAAAAGAGCTCTGAAGCCGAGAAACGGGATCGAACATAAGCACTACCGTGAAATTACATACAATTTTCAAATTTTTTGTACTTGCTAAATTTGCGACCTCGGGCAGCTATGTTACCATAGAGGAACCACACAAGATTTGACTCTATAGGCTAGAACTGAAGTCGCGCCAACTGTTTAACTCAAAATACAGTCAAGAAAGTAGCTCTGAAGCCGAGAAACGGGATCGAACATAAGCACTACCGTGAAATTGCGTACAATTTTCAAATTTCTTGTACTTGCTAAATTTGCGACCTCGGGCAGCTATGTTACCATCGAGGAACCACACAAGATTTGACTTTATAGGCAAGAACTGAAGTCGCGCCAACCGCCTAACTCAAAATACAGTCTAGAAAATAGCTCTGAAACCGAGAAACGGGATCAACCATAAACACTAATGTGAAATTGCGTACAATTTTCAAATTTCTTGTACTTGCTAACTTTGCGACCTCGGGCAGCTATGTTACCATAGAGGAACCACACAAGATTTGACTTTATAGGCTAGAACTGAAGTCGCGCCAACGGCTTAACTCAAAATACAGTCAAGAAAGTAGCTCTGAAGCCGAGAAACGGGATCGAGCATAAGCACTAATGTGAAATTGCGTACAATTTTCAAATTTCTTGTACTTGCTAAATTTGCGACCTCGGGCAGCTATGATACCATAGAGGAACCACACAAGATTTGACTTTATAGGCTAGAACTGAAGTCGCGCCAACTGCCTAACTCAAAATACGGTCAAGAAAGTAGCTCTGAAGCCGAGAAACGGGATCGAACATAAGCACTAATGTGAAATTACGTACAATTTTCAAATTTCTTGTACTTGCTAATTTTGCGACCTCGGGCAGCTATGTTACCATGGAGGAATCACACAAGATTTGACTTTATAGGCTAGAACTGAAATCGCGCCAACTGCCTAACTCAAAATACAGTCTAGAAAGTAGCTCTGAAGCCGAGAAACGGGATCGAACATAAGCACTAATGTGAAATTACGTACAATTTTCAAATTTCTTGTACTTGCTAACTTTGCGACCTCGGGCAGCTACATATGTTACCATGGAGGAATCGCACAAGATTTGACTTTATAGGCTAGAACTGAAATCGCGCCAACTGCCTAACTCAAAATACAGTCTAGAAAGTAGCTCTGAAGCCGAGAAACGGGATCGAACATAAGCACTACCGTGAAATTACATACAATTTTCAAATTTGTTGTACTTGCTAACCTTGCGACCTCGGGCAGCTATGTTACCATCGAGGAACCACACAAGATTTGACTTTATAGGCAAGAACTGAAGTCGCGCCAACCGCCTAACTCAAAATACAGTCTAGAAAATAGCTCTGAAGCCGAGAAACGGGATCAACCATAAACACTAATGTGAAATTGCGTACAATTTTCAAATTTCTTGTACTTGCTAACTTTGCGACCTCGGGCAGCTATGTTACCATAGAGGAACCACACAAGATTTGACTTTATAGGCTAGAACTGAAGTCGCGCCAACGGCTTAACTCAAAATACAGTCAAGAAAGTAGCTCTGAAGCCGAGAAACGGGATCGAACATAAGCACTACCGTGAAATTACATACAATTTTCAAATTTTTTGTACTTGCTAAATTTGCGACCTCGGGCAGCCATGTTACCATAGAGGAACCACACAAGATTTGACTCTACAGGCTAGAACTGAAGTCGCGCCAACTGCCTAACTCAAAATACAGTCAAGAAAGTAGCTCTGAAGCCGAGAAACGGGATCGAACATAAGCACTACCGTGAAATTGCGTACAATTTTCAAATTTCTTGTACTTGCTAAATTTGCGACCTCGGGCAGCTATGTTACCATTGAGGAACCACACAAGATTTGACTTTATAGGCTAGAACTGAAGTCGCGCCAACTGCTTAACTCAAAATACAGTCAAGAAAGTAGCTCTGAAGCCGAGAAACGGGATCGAGCATAAGCACTAATGTGAAATTGCGTACAATTTTCAAATTTCTTGTACTTGCTAAATTTGCGACCTCGGGCAGCTATGATACCATAGAGGAACCACACAAGATTTGACTTTATAGGCTAGAACTGAAGTCGCGCCAACTGCCTAACTCAAAATACAGTCAAGAAAGTAGCTCTGAAGCCGAGAAACGGGATCGACCATAAGCACTAATGTGAAATTGCGTACAATTTTCAAATTTTTTGTACTTGCTAAATTTGCGACCTCGGGCAGCTATATTAAAATGGAGGAATCACACAAGATTTGACTTTATAGGCTAGAACTGAAGTCGCGCCAACTGCCTAACTCAAAATACAGTCAAGAAAGTAGCTCTGAAGCCGAGAAACGGGATCGACCATAAGCACTAATGTGAAATTACGTACAATTTTCAAATTTCTTGTACTTGCTAATTTTGCGACCTCGGGCAGCTATGTTACCATGGAGGAACCACATAGATTTGACTTTATAGGCTAGAACTGAAGTCGCGCCAACTGCCTAACTCAAAATACAGTCTAGAACGTAGCTCTGAAGCCGAGAAACGGGATCGACCATAAGCACTAATGTGAAATTGCGTACAATTTTCAAATTTTTTGTACTTGCTAACTTTGCGACCTCGGGCAGGTATGTTACCATCTAGGAACCACACAAGATTTGACTTTATAGGCTAGAACTGAAGTCTCGCCAACTGCCTAACTCAAAATACAGTCAAAAAAGTAGCTCTGAAGCCGAGAAACGGGATCGACCATAAGCACCACCGTGAAATTACGTACAATTTTCAAATTTCTTGTACTTGCTAGTTTTGCCACCTCGGGCAGCTATGTTACCATGGAGGAATCACACAAGATTTGACTTTATAGGCTAGAACTGAAGTCGCGCCAACTGCTTAACTCAAAATACAGTCAAGAAAGTAGCTCTGAAGCCGAGAAACGGGATCGAACATAAGCACTACCGTGAAATTGCGTACAATTTTCAAATTTCTTGTACTTGCTAAATTTGCGACCTCGGGCAGCTATGTTACCATAGAGGAATCACACAAGATTTGACTTTATAGGCTAGAACTGAAGTCGCGCCAACTGCCTAACTCAAAATACAGTCAAGAAAGTAGCTCTGAAGCCGAGAAACGGGATCGACCATAAGCACTAATGTGAAATTGCGTACAATTTTCAAATTTTTTGTACTTGCTAACTTTGCGACCTCGGGCAGCTATGTTACCATGGAGGAACCACACAAGATTTGACTTTATAGGCTAGAACTGAAGTCGCGGGAACTGCCTAACTCAAAATACAGTCAAGAAAGTAGCTCTGAAGCCGAGAAACGAGATCGAACATAAGCACTAATGTGAAATTACGTACAATTTTCAAATTTCTTGTACTTGCTAACTTTGGGACCTCGGGCAGCTATTTTACCATGGAGGAATCACACAAGATTTGACTTTATAGGCTAGAACTGAAGTCGCGCCAACTGCCTAACTCAAAATACAGTCAAGAAAGTAGCTCTGAAGCCGAGAAACGGGATCGAACAGAAGCACTAATGTGAAATTACGTACAATTTTCAAATTTCTTGTACTTGCTAACTTTGGGACCTCGGGCAGCTATTTTACCATGGAGGAATCACACAAGATTTGACTTTATAGGCTAGAACTGAAGTCGCGCCAACTGCCTAACTCAAAATACAGTCAAGAAAGTAGCTCTGAAGCCGAGAAACGGGATCGAACATAAGCACTACCGTGAAATTACATACAATTTTCAAATTTTTTGTACTTGCTAAATTTGCGACCTCGGGCAGCCATGTTACCATAGAGGAACCACACAAGATTTGACTCTACAGGCTAGAACTGAAGTCGCGCCAACTGCGTAACTCAAAATACAGTCAAGAAAGTAGCTCTGAAGCCGAGAAACGGGATCGAACATAAGCACTACCGTGAAATTGCGTACAATTTTCAAATTTCTTGTACTTGCTAAATTTGCGACCTCGGGCAGCTATGTTACCATTGAGGAACCACACAAGATTTGACTTTATAGGCTAGAACTGAAGTCGCGCCAACTGCTTAACTCAAAATACAGTCAAGAAAGTAGCTCTGAAGCCGAGAAACGGGATCGAGCATAAGCACTAATGTGAAATTGCGTACAATTTTCAAATTTCTTGTACTTGCTAAATTTGCGACCTCGGGCAGCTATGATACCATAGAGGAACCACACAAGATTTGACTTTATAGGCTAGAACTGAAGTCGCGCCAACTGCCTAACTCAAAATACAGTCAAGAAAGTAGCTCTGAAGCCGAGAAACGGGATCGAACATAAGCACTAATGTGAAATTACGTACAATTTTCAAATTTCTTGTACTTGCTAACTTTGCGACCTCGGGCAGCTATGTTACCATGGAGGAATCACACAAGATTTGACTTTATAGGCTAGAACTGAAGTAGCGCCAACTGCCTAACTCAAAATACAGTCTAGAAAGTAGCTCTGAAGCCGAGAAACGGGAACGAACATAAGCACTACCGTGAAATTACATACAATTTTCAAATTTTTCGTACTTGCTAATTTTGCGACCCCGGGCAGCTATGTTACCATCGAGGAACCACACAAGATTTGACTTTATAGGCAAGAACTGAAGTCGCGCCAACTGCCTAACTCAAAATACAGTCTAGAAGGTAGCTCTGAAGCCGAGCAACGGGATCAACCATAAACACTAATGTGAAATTGCGTACAATTTTCAAATTTCTTGTACTTGCTAAATTTGCGACCTCGTTAAGCTATGTTACCATAGAGGAACAACACAAGATTTGTCTTTATAGGCTAGAACTGAAGTCGCCCCAACTGCTTAGCTCAAAATACAGTCAAGAAAGTAGCTCTGAAGCCGAGAATCGGGATCGAACATAAGCACTACCGTGAAATTACATACAATTTTCAAATTTTTTGTACTTGCTAAATTTGCGACCTCGGGCAGCTATTTTACCATAGAGGAACCACACAAGATTTGACTCTATAGGCTAGAACTGAAGTCGCGCCAACTGCCTAACTCACAATACAGTCAAGAAAGTAGCTCTGAAGCCGAGAAACGGGATCGAACATAAGCACTAATGTGAAATTACGTACAATTTTCAAATTTCTTGTACTTGCTAACTTTGCGACCTCGGGCAGCTATGTTACCATGGAGGAATCACACAAGATTTAACTTGATAGGCTAGAACTGAAGTCGCGCCAACTGCGTGACTCAAAATACAGTCTAGAAAGTAGCTCTGAAGCC
Organism: Merodon equestris; assembly: GCA_958301585.1. Classification (NCBI taxonomy): domain Eukaryota; kingdom Metazoa; phylum Arthropoda; class Insecta; order Diptera; family Syrphidae; genus Merodon; species Merodon equestris. The sequence continues at coordinate 53,687,687 of OY284413.1, forward strand.
GAGAAACGGGATCGAACATAAGCACTACCGTGAAATTACATACAATTTTCAAATTTTTTGTACTTGCTAACTTTGCGACCTCGGGCAGCTATGTTACCAGCGAGGAACCACACAAGATTTGACTTTATAGGCAAGAACTGAAGTCGAGCCAACTGCCTAACTCAAAATACAGTCTAGAAGGTAGCTCTGAAGCCGAGAAACGGGATCAACCCTAAGCACTAATGTGAAATTGCGTACAATTTTCAAATTTCTTGTACTTGCTAAATTTGCGACCTCGGTCAGCTATGTTACCATGGTGGAATCACACAAGATTTGACTTTATAGGCTAGAACTGAAGTCGCGCCAACTGCCTAACTCAAAATACAGTCTAGAAAAGAGCTCTGAAGCCGAGAAACGGGATCGAACATAAGCACTACCGTGAAATTACATACAATTTTCAAATTTTTTGTACTTGCTAAATTTGCGACCTCGGGCAGCTATGTTACCATAGAGGAACCACACAAGATTTGACTCTATAGGCTAGAACTGAAGTCGCGCCAACTGCCTAACTCAAAATACAGTCAAGAAAGTAGCTCTGAAGCCGAGAAACGGGATCGAACATAAGCACTACCGTGAAATTGCGTACAATTTTCAAATTTCTTGTACTTGCTAAATTTGCGACCTCGGGCAGCTATGTTACCATAGAGGAACCACACAAGATTTGACTCTATAGGCTAGAACTGAAGTCGCGCCAACTGCCTGACTCACAATACAGTCAAGAAAGTAGCTCTGAAGCCGAGAAACGGGATCGAACATAAGCACTAATGTGAAATTACGTACAATTTTCAAATTTCTTGTACTTGCTAACTTTGCGACCTCGGGCAGCTATGTTACCATGGAGGAACCACACAAGATTTGACTCTATAGGCTAGAACTGAAGTCGCGCCAACTGCCTAACTCACAATACAGTCAAGAAAGTAGCTCTGAAGCCGAGAAACGGGATCGAACATAAGCACTAATGTGAAATTACGTACAATTTTCAAATTTCTTGTACTTGCTAACTTTGCGACCTCGGGCAGCTATGTTACCATCGAGGAACCACACAAGATTTGACTTTATAGGCAAGAACTGAAGTCGGGCCAACCTCCTAACTCAAAATACAGTCTAGAACGTAGCTCTGAAGCCGAGAAACGGGATCAACCCTAAGCACTAATGTGAAATTGCGTACAATTTTCAAATTTCTTGTACTTGCTAAATTTGCGACCTCGGGCAGCTATGCTACCATAGAGGAACCACACAAGATTTGACTTTATAGGCTAGAACTGAAGTCGCGCCAACTGCTTAACTCAAAATACAGTCAAGAAAGTAGCTCTGAAGCCGAGAAACGGGATGGAACATAAGCACTACCGTGAAATTACATACAATTTTCAAATTTTTTGTACTTGCTAACTTTGCGACCTCGGGCAGCTATGTTACCATGGAGGAACCAAACAAGATTTGACTTTATAGGCTAGAACTGAAGTCACGCCAACTGCTTAACTCAAAATACAGTCAAGAAAGTAGCTCTGAAGCCGAGAATCGGTATCGAACATAAGCACTACCGTGAAATTACATACAATTTTGAAATTTTTTTGTTCTTGCTAACTTTGCGACCTCGGGCAGCTATGTTACCATGGAGGAACCACACAAGATTTGACTTTATAGGCTAGAACTGAAGTCGCGCCAACTACCTAACTCAAAATACAGTCTAGAAAACAGCTCTGAATCCGAGAAACCGGATCCACCATAAGCACTACCGTGAAATTACGTACAATTTTCAAATTTCTTGTACTTGCTAATTTGCGACCTCGCTCAGCTATGTTACCATGGAGGAATCACACAAGATTTGACTTTATAGGTTAGAACTGAAGTCGCGCCAACTGCCTAACTCAAAATACAGTCTAGGAAGTAGCTCTGAAGCCGAGAAACGGGATCGAACATAAGCACTAATGTGAAATTACGTACAATTTCCAAATTTTTTGTACTTGCTAACTTTGCGACCTCGGGCAGCTATGTTACCATGGAGGAACCATACAAGATTTGACTTTATAGGCTAGAACTGAAGTCACGCCAACTGCTTAACTCAAAATACAGTCAAGAAAGTAGCTCTGAAGCCGAGAAACGGGATCGAACATAAGCACTAATGTGAAATTACGTACAATTTTCAAATTTCTTGTACTTGCTAACTTTGCGACCTCGGGCAGCTATGTTACCATGGAGGAATCACACAAGATTTGACTTTATAGGCTAGAACTGAAGTCGCGCCAACTGCCTTACTCAAAATACAGTCTAGAAGGTAGCTCTGAAGCCGAGAAACGGGATCAACCATAAACACTAATGTGAAATTGCGTACAATTTTCAAATTTCTTGTACTTGCTAAATTTGCGACCTCGGGCAGCTATGTTACCATAGAGCAACCACACAAGATTTGTCTTTATAGGCTAGAACTGAAGTCGCACCAACTGCCTAACTCAAAATACAGTCTAGGAATTAGCTCTGAAGCCGAGAAACGGGATGGAACATAAGCACTAATGTGAAATTACGTACAATTTTCAAATTTCTGTACTTGCTAACTTTGCGACCTCGCGCAGCTATGTTACCATGGAGGAATCACACAAGATTTGACTTTATAGGTTAGAACTGAAGTCGCGCCAACTGCCTAACTCAAAATACAGTCTAGAAAGTAGCTCTGAAGCCGAGAAACGGGATCAACCATAAGCACTAATGTGAAATTGCGTACAATTTTCAAATTTCTTGTACTTGCTAACTTTGCGACCTCGGGCAGCTATGTTACCATGGAGGAACCACACAAGATTTGACTTTATAGGCTAGAACTGAAGTCGTGCCAACTGCTTAACTCAAAATATAGTCAAGAAAGTAGATCTGAAGCCGAGAAACGGAATCGAACATAAGCACTACCGTGAAATTACATACAATTTTCAAATTTTTTGTACTTGCTAACTTTGCGACCTCGGGCAGCTATGTTACCATGGAGGAATCACACAAGATTTGACTTTATAGGCTAGAACTGAAGTCGCGCCAACTGCCTAACTCAAAATACAGTCTAGGAATTAGCTCTGAAGCCGAGAAACGGGATCGAACATAAGCACTAATGTGAAATTACGTACAATTTCCAAATTTTTTTTACTTGCTAACTTTGCGACCTCGGGCAGCTATGTTACCATGCAGGAACCATACAAGATTTGACTTTATAGGCTAGAACTGAAGTCGCGCCAACTGCCTAACTCAAAATACAGTCTAGAAAGTAGCTCTGAAGCCGAGAAACGGGATCGAACATAAGCACTACCGTGAAATTACATACAATTTTCAAATTTTTCGTACTTGCTAATTTTGCGACCCCGGGCAGCTATGTTACCATCGAGGAGCCACACAAGATTTGACTTTATAGGCAAGAACTGAAGTCGCGCCAACTGCCTAACTCAAAATACAGTCTAGAAGGCAGCTCTGAAGCCGAGAAACGGGATCAACCATAAACACTAATGTGAAATTGGGCAGCTATGTTACCATGGAGGAACCACACAAGATTTGACTTTATAGGCTAGAACTGAAGTCTCGCCAACTGCTTAACTCAAAATACAGTCAAGAAAGTAGCTCTGAAGCCGAGAAACGGTATCGAACATAAGCACTACCGTTAATTACATACAATTTTCAAATTTTTTGTACTTGCTAACTTTGCGACCTCGGGCAGCTATGTTACCATGGAGGAACCACACAAGATTTGACTTTATAGGCTAGAACTGAAGTCGCGCCAACTGCCTAACTCAAAATACAGTCTAGAAAGTAGCTCTGAAGCCGAGAAACGGGATCAACCATAAGCACTAATGTGAAATTGCGTACAATTTTCAAATTTCTTGTACTTGCTAACTTTGCGACCTCGGGCAGCTATGTTACCATAGAGGAACCACACAAGATTTCACTTTATAGGCTAGAACTGAAGTCACGCCAACTGCTTTACTCAAAATACAGTCAAGAAAGTAGCTCTGAAGCCGAGAAACGGGATCCACCATAAGCACTACCGTGAAATTACGTACAATTTTCAAATTTCTGTACTTGCTAACTTTGCGACCTCGCGCAGCTATGTTACCATGTAGGAATCACACAAGATTTGACTTTATAGGTTAGAACTGAAGTCGCGCCAACTGCCTAACTCAAAATACAGTCTAGGAAGTAGCTCTGAAGCCGAGAAACGGTATCGAACATAAGCACTACCGTGAAATTACATACAATTTTCAAATTTTTTTGTACTTGCTAATTTTGCGACCTCGGGCAGCTATGTTACCATGGAGGAACCACACAAGATTTGACTTTATAGGCTAGAACTGAAGTCGCGCCAACTGCCTAACTCAAAATACAGTCTAGAAAGTAGCTCTGAAGCCGAGAAACGGGATCAACCATAAGCACTAATGTGAAATTGCGTACAATTTTCAAATTTCTTGTACTTGCTAACTTTGCGACCTCGGGCAGCTATGTTACCATAGAGGAACCACACAAGATTTCACTTTATAGGCTAGAACTGAAGTCACGCCAAATGCTTAAATCAAAATACAGTCAAGAAAGTAGCTCTGAAGCCGAGAAACGGGATCCACCATAAGCACTACCGTGAAATTACGTACAATTTTCAAATTTCTTGTACTTGCTAACTTTGCGACCTCGGGCAGCTATGTTACCATGCAGGAACCATACAAGATTTGACTTTATAGGCTAGAACTGAAGTCGCCCCAACTGCTTAACTCAAAATACAGTAAAGAAAGTAGCTCTGAAGCCGAGAAACGGGATCGAACATAAGCACTACCGTGAAATTACATACAATTTTCAAATTTTTTGTACTTGCTAACTTTGCGACCTCGGGCAGCTATGTTACCATAGAGGAACCACACAAGATTTGACTCTATAGGCTAAAACTGAAGTCGCGCCAACTGCCTAAATCAAAAATACAGTCAAGAAAGTAGCTGTGAAGCCGAGAAACGGGATCGAACCTAAGCACTAATGTGAAATTACGTACAATTTCCAAATTTTTTGTACTTGCTAACTTTGCGACCTCGGGCAGCTATGTTACCATGGAGGAACCATACAAGATTTGACTTTATAGGCTAGAACTGAAGTCACGCCAACTGCTTAACTCAAAATACAGTCAAGAAAGTAGCTCTGAAGCCGAGAAACGGGATCGAACATAAGCACTAATATGAAATTACGTACAATTTTCAAATTTCTTGTACTTGCTAACTTTGCGAGCTCGGGCAGCTATGTTACCATGGAGGAATCACACAAGATTTGACTTTATAGGCTAGAACTGAAGTCGCGCCAACTGCCTAACTCAAAATACAGTCTAGAAGGTAGCTCTGAAGCCGAGAAACGGGATCAACCATAAACACTAATGTGAAATTGCGTACAATTTTCAAATTTCTTGTACTTGCTAAATTTGCGACCTCGGGCAGCTATGTTACCATAGAGGAACCACACAAGATTTGTCTTTATAGGCTAGAACTGAAGTCGCCCCAACTGCTTAACTCAAAATACAGTCAAGAAAGTAGCTCTGAAGCCGAGAAACGGGATCGAACATAAGCACTACCGTGAAATTACATACAATTTTCAAATTTTTTGTACTTGCTAACTTTGCGACCTCGGGCAGCTATGTTACCATAGAGGAACCACACAAGATTTGACTCTATAGGCTAGAACTGAAGTCGCGCCAACTGCCTAACTCAAAATACAGTCAAGAAAGTAGCTCTGAAGCCGAGAAACGGGATCGAACATAAGCACTAATGTGAAATTACGTACAATTTTCAAATTTCTTGTACTTGCTAACTTTGCGACCTCGGGCAGCTATGTTACCATGGAGGAATCACACAAGATTTGACTTGATAGGCTAGAACTGAAGTCGCGCCAACTGCCTAACTCAAAATACAGTCTAGAAAGTAGCTCTGAAGCCGAGAAACGGGATCGAACATAAGCACTACCGTGAAATTACATACAATTTTCAAATTTTTTGTACTTGCTAACTTTGCGACCTCGGGCAGCTATGTTACCAGCGAGGAACCACACAAGATTTGACTTTATAGGCAAGAACTGAAGTCGAGCCAACTGCCTAACTCAAAATACAGTCTAGAAGGTAGCTCTGAAGCCGAGAAACGGGATCAACCCTAAGCACTAATGTGAAATTGCGTACAATTTTCAAATTTCTTGAACTTGCTAAATTTGCGACCTCGGCCAGCTATGTTACCATGGAGGAATCACACAAGATTTGACTTTATAGGCTAGAACTGAAGTCGCGCCAACTGCCTTACTCAAAATACAGTCTAGAAAGTAGCTCTGAAGCCGAGAAACGGGATCGAACATAAGCACTACCGTGAAATTACATACAATTTTCAAATTTTTCGTACTTGCTAATTTTGCGACCCCGGGCAGCTATGTTACCATCGAGGAGCCACACAAGATTTGACTCTATAGGCAAGAACTGAAGTCGCGCCAACTGCCTAACTCAAAATACAGTCTAGAAGGTAGCTCTGAAGCCGAGAAACGGGATCAACCATAAACACTAATGTGAAATTGCGTACAATTTTCAAATTTCTTGTACTTGCTAAATTTGCGACCTCGGGCAGCTATGTTACCATAGAGGAACCACACAAGATTTGACTTTATTGGCTAGAACTGAAGTCGCCCCAACTGCTTAACTCAAAATACAGTCAAGAAAGTGGCTCTGAAGCCGAGAAACGGGATCGAACATAAGCACTAATGTGAAATTACGTACAATTTTCAAATTTCTTGTACTTGCTAACTTTGCGACCTCGGGCAGCTATGTTACCATGGAGGAATCACACAAGATTTGACTTGATAGGCTAGAACTGAAGTCGCGCCAACTGCCTAACTCAAAATACAGTCTAGAAAGTAGCTCTGAAGCCGAGAAACGGGATCGAACATAAGCACTACCGTAAAATTACATACAATTTTCAAATTTTTTGTACTTGCTAAATTTGCGACCTCGGGCAGCTATGTTACCATCGAGGAACCACACAAGATTTGACTTTATAGGCAAGAACTGAAGTCGCGCCAACCTCTTAACTCAAAATACAGTCTAGAAGGTAGCTCTGAAGCCGAGAAACGGGATCAACCCTAAGCACTAATGTGAAATTGGGCAGCTATGTTACCATGGAGGAACCACACAAGATTTGACTTTATAGGCTAGAACTGAAGTCTCGCCAACTGCTTAACTCAAAATACAGTCAAGAAAGTAGCTCTGAAGCCGAGAAACGGTATCGAACATAAGCAATACCGTAAAATTACATACAATTTTCAAATTGTTTGTACTTGCTAACTTTGCGACCTCGGGCAGCTATGTTACCATGGAGGAACCACACAAGATTTGACTTTATAGGCTAGAACTGAAGTCGCGCCCACTGCCTAACTCAAAATACAGTCTAGAAAGTAGCTCTGAAGCCGAGAAACGGGATCCACCATAAGCACTACCGTGAAATTACGTACAATTTTCAAATTTCTTGTACTTGCTAACTTTGCGACCTCGCGCAGCTATGTTGCCATGGAGGAATCACACAAGATTTGACTTTATAGGCTAGAACTGAAGTCGCGCCAACTGCCTAACTCAAAATGCAGTCTAGGAAGTAGCTCTGAAGCCGAGAAACGGTATCGAACATAAGCACTACCGTGAAATTACATACAATTTTCAAATTTTTTGTACTTGCTAACTTTGCGACCTCGGGCAGCTATGTTACCATGGAGGAACCACACAAGATTTGACTTTATAGGCTAGAACTGAAGTCGCGCCAACTGCCTAACTCAAAATACAGTCTAGAAAGTAGCTCTGAAGCCGAGAAACGGGATCAACCATAAGCACTAATGTGAAATTACGTACAATTTTCAAATTTCTTGTACTTGCTAACTTTGCGACCTCGCGCAGCTATGTTACCATGGAGGAATCACACAAGATTTGACTTTATAGGCTAGAACTGAAGTCGCGCCAACTGCGTAACTCAAAATACAGTCTAGGAATTAGCTCTGAAGCCGAGAAACGGGATCGAACATAAGCACTAATGTGAAATTACGTACAATTTCCAAATTTTTTTTACTTGCTAACTTTGCGACCTCGGGCAGCAATGTTACCATGCAGGAACCATACAAGATTTGACTTTATAGGCTAGAACTGAAGTCACGCCAACTGCTTAGCTCAAAATACAGTCAAGAAAGTAGCTCTGAAGCCGAGAAACGGGATCGAACATAAGCACTAATGTGAAATTACGTACAATTTTCAAATTTCTTGTACTTGCTAACTTTGCGACCTCGGGCAGCTATGTTACCATGGAGGAATCACACAAGATTTGACTTTATAGGCTAGAACTGAAGTCGCGCCAACTGCCTAACTCAAATTACAGTCTAGAAAGTAGCTCTGAAGCCGAGAACCGGGATCAACCATAAGCACTAATGTGAAATTGCGTACAATTTTCAAATTTCTTGTACTTGCTAAATTTGCGACCTCGGGCAGCTATGTTACCAAGGAGGAACCACACAAGATTTGACTTTATAGGCTAGAACTGAAGTCGCGCCAACTGCCTAACTCAAAATACAGTCAAGAAAGTAGCTCTGAAGCCGAGAAACGGGATGGAACATAAGCACTAATGTGAAATTACGTACAATTTTCAAATTTCTTGTACTTGCTAACTTTGCGACCTCGGGCAGCTATGTTACCATGGAGGAACCACACAAGATTTGACTTTATAGGCTAGAACTGAAGTCGCGCCAACTGCCTAACTCAAAACACAGTCTAGAAAGTAGCTCTGAAGCCGAGAAACGGGATCGAACATAAGCACTACCGTGAAATTACATACAATTTTCAAATTTTTTGTACTTGCTAAATTTGCGACCTCGGGCAGCTATGTTACCATGGAGGAACCATACAAGATTTGACTTTATAAGCAAGAACTGAAGTCGCACCAACTGACTAACTCAAAATACAGTCTAGAAAGTAGCTCTGAAGCCGAGAAACGGGATCAACCATAAGCACTAATGTGAAATTGCGTACAATTTTCAAATTTCTTGTACTTGCTAACTTTGCGACCTCGGGCAGCTATGTTACCATCGAGGAACCACACAAGATTTGACTTTATAGGCTAGAACTGAAGTCGCGCCAACTGCCTAACTTAAAATACAGTCTAGAAAGTTGCTCTGAAGCCGAGAAACGGGATCGAACATAAGCACTACCGTGAAATTACATACAATTTTCAAATTTTTTGTACTTGCTAATTTTGCGACCTCGGGCAGCTATGCTACCATGGAGGAATCACACAAGATTTGACTTTATAGGCTAGAACTGAAGTCGCGCCAACTGCTTAAATCAAAATACAGTCAAGAAAGTAGCTCTGAAGCCGAGAACCGGGATCAACCATAAGCACTAATGTGAAATTACGTACAATTTTCAAATTTTTTGTACTTGCTAACTTTGCGACCTCGGGCAGCCATGTTACCATGGAGGAACCACACAAGATTTGACTTTATAGGCTAGAACCGAAGTCACGCCAACTGCCTAACTCAAAATACAGTCAAGAAAGTAGCTCTGAAGCGGAGAAACGGGATCAACCATAAGCACTAATGTGAAATTGCGTACAATTTTCAAATTTCTTGCTAACTTTGCGACCTCGGGCAGCTATGTTACCATAGAGGAACCACACAAGATTTGACTTTATAGGCTAGAACTGAAGTCACGCCAACTGCTTAACTCAAAATACAGTCAAGAAAGTAGCTCTGAAGCCGAGAAACGGGATCGACCATAAGCACTACCGTGAAATTACGTACAATTTTCAAATTTCTTGTACTTGCTAACTTTGCGACCTCGGGCAGCTATGTTACCATGGAGGAACCACACAAGATTTGACTTTATAAGCTAGAACCGAAGTCACGCCAACTGCTTAACTCAAAATACAGTCATGAAAGTAGCTCTGAAGCCGAGAAACGGGATCGAACATAAGCACTATTGTGAAATTACGTACAATTTTCAAATTTCTTGTACTTGCTAACTTTGCGACCTCGGGCAGCTATGTTACCATGGAGGAATCACACAAGATTTGACTTTATAGGCTAGAACTGAAGTCGCGCCAACTGCTTAACTCAAAATACAGTCAAGAAAGTAGCTCTGAAGCCGAGAAACGGGATCGAACATAAGCACTACCGTGAAATTACATACAATTTTCAAATTTTTTGTACTTGCTAACTTTGCGACCTCGGGCAGCTATGTTACCATGGAGGAATCACACAAGATTTGACTTTATAGGCTAGAACTGAAGTCGCGCCAACTGCTTAAATCAAAATACAGTCAAGAAAGTAGCTCTGAAGCCGAGAAACGGGATCGAACATAAGCACTACCGTGAAATTACATACAATTTTCAAATTTTTTGTACTTGCTAACTTTGCGACCTCGGGCAGCTATGTTACCATGGAGGAATCACACAAGATTTGACTTTATAGGCTAGAACTGAAGTCGCGCCAACTGCCTAACTCAAAATACAGTCAAAAAAGTAGCTCTGAAGCCGAGAAACGGGATCGACCATAAGCACCACCGTGAAATTACGTACAATTTTCAATTTTTTTGTACTTGCTAACTTTGCGACCTCGGGCAGCTATGTTACCATGGAGGAGCCACACAAGATTTGACTTTATAGGCTAGAACTGAAGTCGCGCCAACTGCCTAACTCACAATACAGTCAAAAAAGTAGCTCTGAAGCCGAGAAACGGGATCGACCATAAGCACCACCGTGAAATTACGTACAATTTTCAAATTTCTTGTACTTGCTAACTTTGCGACCTCGGGCAGCTATGTTACCATGGAGGAATCACACAAGATTTGACTTTACAGGCTAGAACTGAAGTCGCGCCAACTGCCTAACTCAAAATACAGTCTAGAAAGTAGCTCTGAAGCCGAGAAACGGGATCGAACATAAGCACTACCGTGAAATTACGTACAATTTTCAAATTTCTTGTACTTGCTAACTTTGCGACCTCGGGCAGCTATGTTACCATGGAGGAACCACACAAGATTTGACTTTATAGGCTAGAACTGAAGTCGCGCCAACTGCCTAACTCACAATACAGTCAAAAAAGTAGCTCTGAAGCCGAGAAACGGGATCGACCATAAGCACCACCGTGAAATTACGTACAATTTTCAAATTTCTTGTACTTGCTAACTTTGCGACCTCGGGCAGCTATGTTACCATGGAGGAACCACACAAGATTTGACTTTATAGGCTAGAACTGAAGTCGCGCCAACTGCCTAACTCACAATACAGTCAAAAAAGTAGCTCTGAAGCCGAGAAACGGGATCGACCATAAGCACCACCGTGAAATTACGTACAATTTTCAAATTTCTTGTACTTGCTAACTTTGCGACCTCGGGCAGCTATGTTACCATGGAGGAACCACACAAGATTTGACTTTATAGGCTAGAACTGAAGTCACGCCAACTGCTTAACTCAAAATACAGTCAAGAAAGTAGCTCTGAAGCCGAGAAACGGGATCGACCATAAGCACTACCGTGAAATTACGTACAATTTTCAAATTTCTTGTACTTGCTAACTTTGCGACCTCGGGCAGCTATGTTACCATGGAGGAACCACACAAGATTTGACTTTATAGGCTAGAACTGAAGTCGCGCCAACTGCCTAACACACAATACAGTCAAAAAAATAGCTCTGAAGCCGAGAAACGGGATCGACCATAAGCACCACCGTGAAATTACGTACAATTTTCAAATTTCTTGTACTTGCTAATTTTGCGACCTCGGGCAGCTATGTTACCATGGAGGAATCACACAAGATTTGACTTTATAGGCTAGAACTGAAGTCGCGCCAACTGCTTAACTCAAAATACAGTCAAGAAAGTAGCTCTGAAGCCGAGAAACGGGATCGAACATAAGCACTATTGTGAAATTACGTACAATTTTCAAATTTCTTGTACTTGCTAACTTTGCGACCTCGGGCAGCTATGTTACCATGGAGGAATCACACAAGATTTGACTTTATGGGCTAGAACTGAAGTCGCGCCAACTGCTTAACTCAAAATACAGTCAAGAAAGTAGCTCTGAAGCCGAGAAACGGGATCGAACATAAGCACTACCGTGAAATTACATACAATTTTCAAGTTTTTTGTACTTGCTAACTTTGCGACCTCGGGCAGCTATGTTACCATGGAGGAATCACACAAGATTTGACTTTATAGGCTAGAACTGAAGTCTCGCCAACTGCCTAGCTCAAAATACAGTCAAAAAAGTAGCTCTGAAGCCGAGAAACGGGATCGACCATAAGCACCACCGTGAAATTACGTACAATTTTCAATTTTTTTGTACTTGCTAACTTTGCGACCTCGGGCAGCTATGTTACCATGGAGGAACCACACAAGATTTGACTTTATAGGCTAGAACTGAAGTCTCGCCAACTGCCTAACTCAAAATACAGTCAAAAAAGTAGCTCTGAAGCCGAGAAACGGGATCGACCGTAAGCACCACCGTGAAATTACGTACAATTTTCAAATTTCTTGTACTTGCTAATTTTGCGACCTCGGGCAGCTATGTTACCATGGAGGAATCACACAAGATTTGACTTTATAGGCTAGAAATGAAGCCGCGCCAACTGCTTAACTCAAAATACAGTCAAGAAAGTAGCTCTGAAGCCGAGAAACGGGATCGAACATAAGCACTAATGTGAAATTACGTACAATTTTCAAATTTCTTGTACTTGCTAACTTTGCGACCTCGGGCAGCTATGTTACCATGGAGGAATCACACAAGATTTGACTTTACAGGCTAGAACTGAAGTCGCGCCAACTGCCTAACTCAAAATACAGTCTAGAAAGTAGCTCTGAAGCCGAGAAACGGGATCGAACATAAGCACTACCGTGAAATTACATACAATTTTCAAATTTTTTGTACTTGCTAATTTTGCGACCTCGGGCAGCTATGTTACCATCGAGGAACCACACAAGATTTGACTTTATAGGCAAGAACTGAAGTCGCGCCAGCTGCCTAACTCAAAATATAGTCTAGAAGGTAGCTCTGAAGCCGAGAAACGGGATCAACCATAAGCACTAATGTGAAATTGCGTACAATTTTCAAATTTCTTGTACTTGCTAAATTTGCGACCTCGGGCAGCTATGTTACCATAGAGGAACCACACAAGATTTGACTTTATAGGCTAGAACTGAAGTCGCGCCAACTGCTTAACTCAAAATACAGTCAAGAAAGTAGCTCTGAAGCCGAGAAACGGGATCGAACATAAGCACTACCGTGAAATTACGTACAATTTTCAAATTTTTTGTACTTGCTAACTTTGCGACCTCGGGCAGCTATGTTACCATGGAGGAGCCACACAAGATTTGACTTTATAGGCTAGAACTGAAGTCGCGCCAACTGCCTAACTCAAAATACAGTCAAGAAAGTAGCTCTGAAGCCGAGAAATGGGATCGACCATAAGCACTAATGTGAAATTGCGTACAATTTTCAAATTTTTTGTACTTGCTAACTTTGCGACCTCGGGCAGCTATGTTACCATGGAGGAACCACACAAGATTTGACTTTATAGGCTAGAACTGAAGTCTCGCCAACTGCCTAACTCAAAATACAGTCAAAAAAGTAGCTCTGAAGCCGAGAAACGGGATCGACCATGAACACCGCCGTGAAATTACGTACAATTTTCAAATTTCTTGTACTTGCTAATTTTGCGACCTCGGGCAGCTATGTTACCATGGAGGAATCACACAGGATTTGACTTTATAGGCTAGAAATGAAGTCGCGCCAACTGCGTAACTCAAAATACAGTCAAGAAAGTAGCTCTGAAGCCGAGAAACGGGATCGAACATAAGCACTAATGTGAAATTACGTACAATTTTCAAATTTCTTGTACTTGCTAACTTTGCGACCTCGGGCAGCTATGTTACCATGGAGGAATCACACAAGATTTGACTTTATAGGCTAGAACTGAAGTCGCGCCAACTGCCTAGCTCAAAATACAGTCTAGAAAGTAGCTCTGAAGCCGAGAAACGGGATCGAACATAAGCACTACCGTGAAATTACATACAATTTTCAAATTTTTTGTACTTGCTAATTTTGCGACCTCGGGCAGCTATGTTACCATCGAGGAACCACACAAGATTTGACTTTATAGGCAAGAACTGAAGTCGCGCCAGCTGCCTAACTCAAAATACAGTCTAGAAGGTAGCTCTGAAGCCGAGAAACGGGATCAACCATAAGCACTAATGTGAAATTGCGTACAATTTTCAAATTTCTTGTACTTGCTAATTTTGCGACCTCGGGCAGCTATGTTACCATCGAGGAACCACACAAGATTTGACTTTATAGGCAAGAACTGAAGTCGCGCCAGCTGCCTAACTCAAAATATAGTCTAGAAGGTAGCTCTGAAGCCGAGAAACGGGATCAACCATAAGCACTAATGTGAAATTGCGTACAATTTTCAAATTTCTTGTACTTGCTACATTTGCGACCTCGGGCAGCTATGTTACCATAGAGGAACCACACAAGATTTGACTTTACAGGCTAGAACTGAAGTCGCGCCAACTGCTTAACTCAAAATACAGTCAAGAAAGTAGCTCTGAAGCCGAGAAACGGGATCGAACATAAGCACTACCGTGAAATTACATACAATTTTCAAATTTTTTGTACTTGCTAACTTTGCGACCTCGGGCAGCTATGTTACCATAGAGGAACCACACAAGATTTGACTCTATAGGCTAGAACTGAAGTCGCGCCAACTGCCTAACTCAAAATACAGTCAAGAAAGTAGCTCTGAAGCCGAGAAACGGGATCGAACATAAGCACTAATGTGAAATTACGTACAATTTTCAAATTTTTTGTACTTGCTAACTTTGCGACCTCGGGCAGCTATGTTACCATGGAGGAACCACACAAGATTTGACTTTATAGGCTAGAACTGAAGTCTCGCCAACTGCCTAACTCAAAATACAGTCAAGAAAGTAGCTCTGAAGCCGAGAAACGGGATCGAACATAAGCACTAATGTGAAATTACGTACAATTTTCAAATTTCTTGTACTTGCTAACTTTGGGACCTCGGGCAGCTATGTTACCATGGAGGAATCACACAAGATTTGACTTTATAGGCTAGAACTGAAGTCGCGCCAACTGCCTAACTCAAAATACAGTCAAGAAAGTAGCTCTGAAGCCGAGAAACGGGATCTAACATAAGCACTAATGTGAAATTACGTACAATTTTCAAATTTTTTGTACTTGCTAACTTTGCGACCTCGGACAGCTATGTTACCATGGAGGAACCACACAAGATTTGACTTTATAGGCTAGAACTGAAGTCTCGCCAACTGCCTAACTCAAAATACAGTCAAAAAAGTAGCTCTGAAGCCGAGAAACGGGATCGACCATAAACACCACCGTGAAATTACGTACAATTTTCAAATTTCTTGTACTTGCTAATTTTGCGACCTCGGGCAGCTATGTTACCATGGAGGAATCACACAAGATTTGACTTTATAGGCTAGAAATGAAGTCGCGCCAACTGCTTAACTCAAAATACAGTCAAGAAAGTAGCTCTGAAGCCGAGAAACGGGATCGAACATAAGCACTAATGTGAAATTACGTACAATTTTCAAATTTCTTGTACTTGCTAACTTTGCGACCTCGGGCAGCTATGTTACCATGGAAGAATCACACAAGATTTGACTTTATATTCTAGAACTGAAGTCGCGCCAACTGCCTAACTCAAAATACAGTCTAGGAAGTAGCTCTGAAGCCGAGAAACGGGATCGAACATAAGCACCACCGTGAAATTACGTACAATTTTCAAATTTCTTGTACTTGCCAATTTTGCGACCTCGGGCAGCTATGTTACCATGGAGGAATCACACAAGATTTGACTTTATAGGCTAGAAATGAAGTCGCGCCAACTGCTTAACTCAAAATACAGTCAAGAAAGTAGCTCTGAAGCCGAGAAACGGGATCGAACATAAGCACTAATGTGAAATTACGTACAATTTTCAAATTTCTTGTACTTGCTAACTTTGCGACCTCGGGCAGCTATGTTACCATGGAAGAATCACACAAGATTTGACTTTATATTCTAGAACTGAAGTCGCGCCAACTGCCTAACTCAAAATACAGTCTAGAAAGTAGCTCTGAAGCCGAGAAACGGGATCGAACATAAGCACCACCGTGAAATTACGTACAATTTTCAAATTTCTTGTACTTGCTAATTTTGCGACCTCGGGCAGCTATGTTACCATGGAGGAATCACACAAGATTTGACTTTATAGGCTAGAAATGAAGTCGCGCCAACTGCTTAACTCAAAATACAGTCAAGAAAGTAGCTCTGAAGCCGAGAAACGGGATCGAACTTAAGCACTAATGTGAAATTACGTACAATTTTCAAATTTTTTGTACTTGCTAACTTTGCGACCTCGGGCAGCTATGTTACCATCGAGGAATCACACAAGATTTGACTTTATAGGCTAGGACTGAAGTCGCGCCAACTGCCTAACTCAAAATACAGTCTAGAAAGTAGCTCTGAAGCCGAGAAACGGGATCGAACATAAGCACCACCGTGAAATTACGTACAATTTTCAAATTTCTTGTACTTGCTAACTTTGCGAGAAACGGGATCGACCATAAGCACTAATGTGAAATTGCGTACAATTTTCAAATTTCTTGTACTTGCTAACTTTGCGACCTCGCGCAGCTATGTTACCATGGAGGAATCACACAAGATTTGACTTTATAGGCTAGGACTGAAGTCGCGCCAACTGGCTTACTCAAAATACAGTCTCGAAAGTAGCTCTGAAGCCGAGAAACGAGATCGAACATAAGCACTAATGTGAAATTACGTACAATTTCCAAATTTCTTGTACTTGCTAACTTTGCGACCTCGCGCAGCTATGTTACCATGGAGAAATCACACAAGATTTGACTTTATAGGCTAGGACTGGAGTCGCGCCAACTGCTTAACTCAAAATACAGTCTAGAAAGTAGCTCTGAAGCCGAGAAACGGGATCGAACATAAGCACTAATGTGAAATTACGTACAATTTCCAAATTTTTTGTACTTGCTAACTTTGCGACCGCGGGCAGCTATGTTACCATGGAGGAATCACACAAGATTTGACTTTATAGGCTAGAACTGAAGTCGCGCCAACTGCCTAACTCAAAATACAGTCAAGAAAGTAGCTCTGAAGCACTAATGTGAAATTGCGTACAATTTTCAAATTTTTTGTACTTGCTAACTTTGGACCTCGGGCAGCTATGTTACCATGGAGGAATCACACAAGATTTGACTTTATAGGCTAGAACTGAAGTCGCGTACAATTACGTACAATTTTCAAATTTCTTGTACTTGCTAACTTTGCGACCTCGGGCAGCTATGTTACCATGGAGGACTCACACAAGATTTGACTTTATAGGCTAGAACTGAAGTCGCGCCAACTGCCTAACTCAAAATACAGTCTAGAAAGTAGCTCTGAAGCCGAGAACCGGGATCAACCATAAGCATTAATGTGAAATTGCGTACAATTTTCAAATTTCTTGTACTTGCTAACTTTGCGACCTCGGGCAGCTATGTTACCATGGAGGAACCACACAAGATTTGACTTTATAGGCTAGAACTGAAGTCGCGCCAACTGCCTAACTCAAAATACAGTCAAGAAAGTAGCTCTGAAGCCGAGAAACGGGATCGAACATAAGCACTAATGTGAAATTACGTACAATTTTCAAATTTCTTGTACTTGCTAATTTTGCGACCTCGGGCAGCTATGTTACCATGGAGGAACCACACAAGATTTGACTTTATAGGCTAGAACTGAAGTCGCGCCAACTGCCTAACTCAAAATACAGTCTAGAAAGTAGCTCTGAAGCCGAGAAACGGGATCGAACATAAGCACTACCGTGAAATAACATACAATTTTCAAATTTTTTGTACTTGCTAATTTTGCGACCTCGGGCAGCTATGTTACCATCGAGGAACCACACAAGATTTGACTTTATAGGCAAGAACTGAAGTCGCGCCAGCTGCCTAACTCAAAATACAGTCTAGAAGGTAGCTCTGAAGCCGAGAAACGGGATCAACCATAAGCACTAATGTGAAATTGCGTACAATTTTCAAATTTCTTGTACTTGCTAATTTTGCGACCTCGGGCAGCTATGTTACCATCGAGGAACCACACAAGATTTGACTTTATAGGCAAGAACTGAAGTCGCGCCAGCTGCCTAACTCAAAATATAGTCTAGAAGGTAGCTCTGAAGCCGAGAAACGGGATCAACCATAAGCACTAATGTGAAATTGCGTACAATTTTCAAATTTCTTGTACTTGCTACATTTGCGACCTCGGGCAGCTATGTTACCATAGAGGAACCACACAAGATTTGACTTTACAGGCTAGAACTGAAGTCGCGCCAACTGCTTAACTCAAAATACAGTCAAGAAAGTAGCTCTGAAGCCGAGAAACGGGATCGAACATAAGCACTACCGTGAAATTACATACAATTTTCAAATTTTTTGTACTTGCTAACTTTGCGACCTCGGGCAGCTATGTTACCATAGAGGAACCACACAAGATTTGACTCTATAGGCTAGAACTGAAGTCGCGCCAACTGCCTAACTCAAAATACAGTCAAGAAAGTAGCTCTGAAGCCGAGAAACGGGATCGAACATAAGCACTAATGTGAAATTACGTACAATTTTCAAATTTTTTGTACTTGCTAACTTTGCGACCTCGGGCAGCTATGTTACCATGGAGGAACCACACAAGATTTGACTTTATAGGCTAGAACTGAAGTCTCGCCAACTGCCTAACTCAAAATACAGTCAAGAAAGTAGCTCTGAAGCCGAGAAACGGGATCGAACATAAGCACTAATGTGAAATTACGTACAATTTTCAAATTTCTTGTACTTGCTAACTTTGGGACCTCGGGCAGCTATGTTACCATGGAGGAATCACACAAGATTTGACTTTATAGGCTAGAACTGAAGTCGCGCCAACTGCCTAACTCAAAATACAGTCAAGAAAGTAGCTCTGAAGCCGAGAAACGGGATCTAACATAAGCACTAATGTGAAATTACGTACAATTTTCAAATTTTTTGTACTTGCTAACTTTGCGACCTCGGACAGCTATGTTACCATGGAGGAACCACACAAGATTTGACTTTATAGGCTAGAACTGAAGTCTCGCCAACTGCCTAACTCAAAATACAGTCAAAAAAGTAGCTCTGAAGCCGAGAAACGGGATCGACCATAAACACCACCGTGAAATTACGTACAATTTTCAAATTTCTTGTACTTGCTAATTTTGCGACCTCGGGCAGCTATGTTACCATGGAGGAATCACACAAGATTTGACTTTATAGGCTAGAAATGAAGTCGCGCCAACTGCTTAACTCAAAATACAGTCAAGAAAGTAGCTCTGAAGCCGAGAAACGGGATCGAACATAAGCACTAATGTGAAATTACGTACAATTTTCAAATTTCTTGTACTTGCTAACTTTGCGACCTCGGGCAGCTATGTTACCATGGAAGAATCACACAAGATTTGACTTTATATTCTAGAACTGAAGTCGCGCCAACTGCCTAACTCAAAATACAGTCTAGGAAGTAGCTCTGAAGCCGAGAAACGGGATCGAACATAAGCACCACCGTGAAATTACGTACAATTTTCAAATTTCTTGTACTTGCCAATTTTGCGACCTCGGGCAGCTATGTTACCATGGAGGAATCACACAAGATTTGACTTTATAGGCTAGAAATGAAGTCGCGCCAACTGCTTAACTCAAAATACAGTCAAGAAAGTAGCTCTGAAGCCGAGAAACGGGATCGAACATAAGCACTAATGTGAAATTACGTACAATTTTCAAATTTCTTGTACTTGCTAACTTTGCGACCTCGGGCAGCTATGTTACCATGGAAGAATCACACAAGATTTGACTTTATATTCTAGAACTGAAGTCGCGCCAACTGCCTAACTCAAAATACAGTCTAGAAAGTAGCTCTGAAGCCGAGAAACGGGATCGAACATAAGCACCACCGTGAAATTACGTACAATTTTCAAATTTCTTGTACTTGCTAATTTTGCGACCTCGGGCAGCTATGTTACCATGGAGGAATCACACAAGATTTGACTTTATAGGCTAGAAATGAAGTCGCGCCAACTGCTTAACTCAAAATACAGTCAAGAAAGTAGCTCTGAAGCCGAGAAACGGGATCGAACTTAAGCACTAATGTGAAATTACGTACAATTTTCAAATTTTTTGTACTTGCTAACTTTGCGACCTCGGGCAGCTATGTTACCATGGAAGAATCACACAAGATTTGACTTTATAGGCTAGAACTGAAGTCGCGCCAACTGCCTAACTCAAAATACAGTCTAGAAAGTAGCTCTGAAGCCGAGAAACGGGATCGAACATAAGCACCACCGTGAAATTACGTACAATTTTCAAATTTCTTGTACTTGCTAACTTTGCGAGAAACGGGATCGACCATAAGCACTAATGTGAAATTGCGTACAATTTTCAAATTTCTTGTACTTGCTAACTTTGCGACCTCGCGCAGCTATGTTACCATGGAGGAATCACACAAGATTTGACTTTATAGGCTAGGACTGAAGTCGCGCCAACTGGCTTACTCAAAATACAGTCTCGAAAGTAGCTCTGAAGCCGAGAAACGAGATCGAACATAAGCACTAATGTGAAATTACGTACAATTTCCAAATTTCTTGTACTTGCTAACTTTGCGACCTCGCGCAGCTATGTTACCATGGAGAAATCACACAAGATTTGACTTTATAGGCTAGGACTGGAGTCGCGCCAACTGCTTAACTCAAAATACAGTCTAGAAAGTAGCTCTGAAGCCGAGAAACGGGATCGAACATAAGCACTAATGTGAAATTACGTACAATTTCCAAATTTTTTGTACTTGCTAACTTTGCGACCTCGGGCAGCTATGTTACCATGGAGGAATCACACAAGATTTGACTTTATAGGCTAGAACTGAAGTCGCGCCAACTGCCTAACTCAAAATACAGTCAAGAAAGTAGCTCTGAAGCACTAATGTGAAATTGCGTACAATTTTCAAATTTTTTGTACTTGCTAACTTTGGACCTCGGGCAGCTATGTTACCATGGAGGAATCACACAAGATTTGACTTTATAGGCTAGAACTGAAGTCGCGCCAACTGCCTAACTCAAAATACAGTCAAGAAAGTAGCTCTGAAGCACTAATGTGAAATTGCGTACAATTTTCAAATTTTTTGTACTTGCTAACTTTGGACCTCGGGCAGCTATGTTACCATGGAGGAATCACACAAGATTTGACTTTATAGGCTAGAAATGAAGTCGCGCCAACTGCTTAACTCAAAATACAGTCAAGAAAGTAGCTCTGAAGCCGAGAAACGGGATCGAACATAAGCACTAATGTGAAATTACGTACAATTTTCAAATTTCTTGTACTTGCTAACTTTGCGACCTCGGGCAGCTATGTTACCATGGAAGAATCACACAAGATTTGACTTTATATTCTAGAACTGAAGTCGCGCCAACTGCCTAACTCAAAATACAGTCTAGAAAGTAGCTCTGAAGCCGAGAAACGGGATCGAACATAAGCACCACCGTGAAATTACGTACAATTTTCAAATTTCTTGTACTTGCTAATTTTGCGACCTCGGGCAGCTATGTTACCATGGAGGAATCACACAAGATTTGACTTTATAGGCTAGAAATGAAGTCGCGCCAACTGCTTAACTCAAAATACAGTCAAGAAAGTAGCTCTGAAGCCGAGAAACGGGATCGAACTTAAGCACTAATGTGAAATTACGTACAATTTTCAAATTTTTTGTACTTGCTAACTTTGCGACCTCGGGCAGCTATGTTACCATGGAAGAATCACACAAGATTTGACTTTATAGGCTAGAACTGAAGTCGCGCCAACTGCCTAACTCAAAATACAGTCTAGAAAGTAGCTCTGAAGCCGAGAAACGGGATCGAACATAAGCACCACCGTGAAATTACGTACAATTTTCAAATTTCTTGTACTTGCTAACTTTGCGAGAAACGGGATCGACCATAAGCACTAATGTGAAATTGCGTACAATTTTCAAATTTCTTGTACTTGCTAACTTTGCGACCTCGCGCAGCTATGTTACCATGGAGGAATCACACAAGATTTGACTTTATAGGCTAGGACTGAAGTCGCGCCAACTGGCTTACTCAAAATACAGTCTCGAAAGTAGCTCTGAAGCCGAGAAACGAGATCGAACATAAGCACTAATGTGAAATTACGTACAATTTCCAAATTTCTTGTACTTGCTAACTTTGCGACCTCGCGCAGCTATGTTACCATGGAGAAATCACACAAGATTTGACTTTATAGGCTAGGACTGGAGTCGCGCCAACTGCTTAACTCAAAATACAGTCTAGAAAGTAGCTCTGAAGCCGAGAAACGGGATCGAACATAAGCACTAATGTGAAATTACGTACAATTTCCAAATTTTTTGTACTTGCTAACTTTGCGACCTCGGGCAGCTATGTTACCATGGAGGAATCACACAAGATTTGACTTTATAGGCTAGAACTGAAGTCGCGCCAACTGCCTAACTCAAAATACAGTCAAGAAAGTAGCTCTGAAGCACTAATGTGAAATTGCGTACAATTTTCAAATTTTTTGTACTTGCTAACTTTGGACCTCGGG
The DNA here is from genome assembly GCA_958301585.1 of Merodon equestris. NCBI lineage: Eukaryota > Metazoa > Arthropoda > Insecta > Diptera > Syrphidae > Merodon > Merodon equestris. The sequence goes on from OY284413.1 coordinate 53,710,425, forward strand.
CAGCTATGTTACCATGGAGGAACCACACAAGATTTGACTTTATAGGCTAGAACTGAAGTCTCGCCAACTGCCTAGCTCAAAATACAGTCAAAAAAGTAGCTCTGAAGCCGAGAAACGGGATCGACCATAAGCACCACCGTGAAATTACGTACAATTTTCAAATTTTTTGTACTTGCTAATTTTGCGACCACGGGCAGCTATGTTACCATGGAGGAGCCACACAAGATTTGACTTTATAGGCTAGAACTGAAGTCGCGCCAACTGCCTAATTCAAAATACAGTCAAGAAAGTAGCTCTGAAGCCGAGAAACGGGATCGACCATAAGCACTAATGTGAAATTGCATACAATTTTCAAATTTTTTGTACTTGCTAACTTTGCGACCTCGGGCAGCTATGTTACCATGGAGGAACCACACAAGATTTGACTCTATAGGCTAGAACTGAAGTCTCGCCAACTGCCTAACTCAAAATACAGTCAAAAAAGTAGCTCTGAAGCCGAGAAACGGGATCGACCATAAGCACCACCGTGAAATTACGTACAATTTTCAAATTTCTAGTACTTGCTAATTTTGCGACCTCGGGCAGCTATGTTACCATGGAGGAATCACACAAGATTTGACTTTATAGGCTAGAAATGAAGTCGCGCCAACTGCTTAACTCAAAATACAGTCAAGAAAGTAGCTCTGAAGCCGAGAAACGGGATCGAACATAAGCACTAATGTGAAATTACGTACAATTTTCAAATTTCTTGTACTTGCTAACTTTGCGACCTCGGGCAGCTATGTTACCATGGAGGAATCACACAAGATTTGACTTTATAGGCTAGAACTGAAGTCGAGCCAACTGCCTAACTCAAAATACAGTCTAGAAAGTAGCTCTGAAGCCGAGAAACGGGATCGAACATAAGCACTACCGTGAAATTACATACAATTTTCAAATTTTTTGTACTTGCTAATTTTGCGACCTCGGGCAGCTATGTTACCATCGAGGAACCACACAAGATTTGACTTTATAGGCAAGAACTGAAGTCGCGCCAGCTGCCTAACTCAAAATACAGTCTAGAAGGTAGCTCTGAAGCCGAGAAACGGGATCAACCATAAGCACTAATGTGAAATTGCGTACAATTTTCAAATTTCTTGTACTTGCTAAATTTGCGACCTCGGGCAGCTATGTTACCATAGAGGAACCACACAAGATTTGACTTTATAGGCTAGAACTGAAGTCGCGCCAACTGCTTAACTCAAAATACAGTCAAGAAAGTAGCTCTGAAGCCGAGAAACGGGATCAACCATAAGCTCTAATGTGAAATAGCGTACAATTTTCAAATTTCTTGTACTTGCTAACTTTGCGACCTCGGGCAGCTATGTTACCATGGAGGAACCAAACAAGATTTGACTTTATAGGCTAGAACTGAAGTTACGCAAACTGCTTAACTCAAAATACAGTCAAGAAAGTAGCTCTGAAGCCGAGAAACGGTATCGAACATAAGCACTACCGTGAAATTACATACAATTTTCAAATTTTTTGTATTTGCTAACTTTGCGACCTCGGGCAGCTATGTTACCATGGAGGAACCACACAAGATTTGACTTTATAGGCTAGAACTGAAGTCACGCCAACTGCCTAACTCAAAATACAGTCTAGAAAGTAGCTCTGAAGCCGAGAAACGGGATCAACCATAAGCACTAATGTGAAATTGCGTACAATTTTCAAATTTCTTGTACTTGCTAACTTTGCGACCTCGGGCAGCTATGTTACCATAGAGGAACCACACAAGATTTGACTTTATAGGCTAGAACTGAAGTCACGCCAACTGCCTAACTCAAAATACAGTCAAGAAAGTAGCTCTGAAGCCGAGAAACGGGATCCACCATAAGCACTACCGTGAAATTACGTACAATTTTCAAATTTCTTGTACTTGCTAACTTTGCGACCTCGCGCAGCTATGTTACCATGGAGGAATCACACAAGATTTGACTTTATAGGCTAGGACTGAAGTCGCGCCAACTGCCTAACTCAAAATACAGTCTAGAAAGTAGCTCTGAAGCCGAGAACGGGATCGAACATAAGCACTAATGTGAAATTACGTACAATTTCCAAATTTCTTGTACTTGCTAACTTTGCGACCTCGCGCAGCTATGTTACCATCGAGGAATCACACAAGATTTGACTTTATAGGCTAGGACTGAAGTCGCGCCAACTGCCTAACTCAAAATACAGTCTAGAAAGTAGCTCTGAAGCCGAGAAACGGGATCGAACATAAGCACTAATGTGAAATTACGTACAATTTCCAAATTTTTTGTACTTGCTAACTTTGCGACCTCGGGCAGCTATGTTACCATGGAGGAACCACACAAGATTTGACTTTATAGGCTAGAACTGAAGTCACACCAACTGCTTAACTCAAAATACAGTCAAGAAAGTAGCTCTGAAGCCGAGAAACGGGATCGAACATAAGCACTAATGTGAAATTACGTACAATTTTCAAATTTCTTGTACTTGCTAACTTTGCGACCTCGGGCAGCTATGTTACCATGGAGGACTCACACAAGATTTGACTTTATAGGCTAGAACTGAAGTCGCGCCAACTGCCTAACTCAAAATACAGTCTAGAAAGTAGCTCTGAAGCCGAGAACCGGGATCAACCATAAGCATTAATGTGAAATTGCGTACAATTTTCAAATTTCTTGTACTTGCTAACTTTGCGACCTCGGGCAGCTATGTTACCATGGAGGAACCACACAAGATTTGACTTTATAGGCTAGAACTGAAGTCGCGCCAACTGCCTAACTCAAAATACAGTCAAGAAAGTAGCTCTGAAGCCGAGAAACGGGATCGAACATAAGCACTAATGTGAAATTACGTACAATTTTCAAATTTCTTGTACTTGCTAACTTTGCGACCTCGGGCAGCTATGTTACCATGGAGGAACCACACAAGATTTGACTTTATAGGCTAGAACTGAAGTCGCGCCAACTGCCTAACTCAAAATACAGTCTAGAAAGTAGCTCTGAAGCCGAGAAACGGGATCGAACATAAGCACTACCGTGAAATAACATACAATTTTCAAATTTTTTGTACTTGCTAATTTTGCGACCTCGGGCAGCTATGTTACCATGGAGGAACCAAACAAGATTTGACTTTATAGGCTAGAACTGAAGTCACGCAAACTGCTTAACTCAAAATACAGTCAAGAAAGTAGCTCTGAAGCCGAGAAACGGTATCGAACATAAGCACTACCGTGAAATTACATACAATTTTCAAATTTCTTGTACTTGCTAATTTTGGGACCTCGGGCAGCTATGTTACCATGGAGGAACCACACAAGATTTGACTTTATAGGCTACAACTGAAGTCACGCCAACTGCTTAACTCAAAATACAGTCAAGAAAGTAGCTCTGAAGCCGAGAAACGGGATCCACCATAAGCACTACCGTGAAATTACGTACAATTTTCAAATTTCTTGTACTTGCTAAATTTGCGACCTCGCGCAGCTATGTTACCATGGAGGAATCACACAAGATTTGACTTTATAGGCTAGGACTGAAGTCGCGCCAACTGCCTAACTCAAAATACAGTCTAGAAAGTAGCTCTGAAGCCGAGAAACGGGATCGAATATAAGCACTACCGTGAAATAACATACAATTTTAAAATTTTTTGTACTTGCTAAATTTGCGACCTCGGGCAGCTATGTTACCATGGAGGAACCACACAAGATTTGACTTTATAGGCTAGAACTGAAGTCACGCCAACTGCTTAACTCAAAATACAGTCAAGAAAGTAGCTCTGAAGCCGAGAAACGGGATCCACCATAAGCACTACCGTGAAATTACGTACAATTTTCAAATTTCTTGTACTTGCTAACTTTGCGAGAAACGGAATCGACCATAAGCACTAATGTGAAATTACGTACAATTTTCAAATTTCTTGTACTTGCTAACTTTGCGACCTCGGGCAGCTATGTTACCATAGAGGAACCACACAAGATTTGACTTTATAGGCTAGAACTGAAGTCACGCCAACTGCTTAACTCAAAATACAGTCAAGAAAGTAGCTCTGAAGCCGAGAAACGGGATCCACCATAAGCACTACCGTGAAATTACGTACAATTTTCGAATTTCTTGTACTTGCTAACTTTGCGAGAAACGGGATCGACCATAAGCACTAATGCGAAATTGCGTACAATTTTCAAATTTTTTGTACTTGCTAACTTTGCGACCTCGGGCAGCTATGTTACCATGGAGGAACCACACAAGATTTGACTTTATAGGCTAGAACTGAAGTCTCGCCAACTGCCTTACTCAAAATACAGTCAAAAAAGTAGCTCTGAAGCCGAGAAACGGGATCGACCATAAGCACTACCGTGAAATTACGTACAATTTTCAAATTTCTTGTACTTGCTAACTTTGCGACCTCGGGCAGCTATGTTACCATGGAGGAATCACACAAGATTTGACTTTATAGGCTAGAACTGAAGTCGCGCCAACTGCCTAACTCAAAATACAGTCTAGAAAGTAGCTCTGAAGCCGAGAAACGGGATCAACCATAAGCACTAATGTGAAATTGCGTACAATTTTCAAATTTCTTGTACTTGCTAATTCTGCGACCTCGGGCCGCTATGTTACCATGGAGGAACCACACAAGATTTGACTTTATAGGCTAGAACTGAAGGTACGCCAACTGCTTAACTCAAAATACAGTCAAGAAAGTAGCTCTGAAGCCGAGAAACGGGATCGACCATAAGCACTACCGTGAAATTACGTACAATTTTCAAATTTCTTGTTCTTGCTAACTTTGCGACCTCGGGCAGCTATGTTACCATGGAGGAACCACATAAGATTTGACTTTATAGGCTAGAACTGAAGTCGCGCCAACTGCCTAACTCAAAATACAGTCTAGAAAGTAGCTCTTTTTTTTTTTTTTTTTTTTTTTTTTTTTTTTTTTTTTTTTTGATTTGACGCCCCCATAGGGGCACTTTATTAGCTTAATGCAAGCCTTAACAAAAATCTGATAACTTAACTATATCTTATTAACTAGGTGGCGGCGTGGAGACGATTAAGGAGAGTGAGAAGGGTGGTGGTATAGGGCAATTCTAAGGCTGGACTTATTAAGGTGAAGGTCGAAAAGATTGGTGTTAGCTTTTCGAAGCATTCTGGACATTGGTTCATGGTAGCCATAATTTGTGCGGTGAGTGCTTATACGGAAAAGGGGTGTGGACCGAAGGTTACGCGGGTTGGTGTTAAGGGGAATCATGTGTAATAATGAAGGGCTGTCAATGTTACCACTGAGAAGGTCATGGATAAATAGAATGTCTGCAACATCACGTCGTTCTTTAAGGGGTTGGAGGTTGATTAATTTTAAGCGATCCGGATAAGGTGGTAAATTAAGGGGGTCGGCCCAAGGAAGGCCACGAAGGGCAAAACGGATAAACCTGCGTTGAATGGATTCAATACGCGTAGTATGGGATTCATAAGAGGGGGACCAGACTTGGCTAGCATATTCGAGAAGGGGCCTAACGAAAGTGATGTATAATGATTTCGTAACGTAAGGATTCGAGAATTCTTTGGACCAACGTTTCACGAAACCGAGGGCAGAGTTAGCACGTTTGATAATATTGTCGATATGGAGGCGAAAGTTGAGTTCACGGTCACAAATAACCCCTAGGTCAACCAAGAAGTTGACAGGGGGAACGGTTTCATTACGAATAATGTAGGTTCTAGGTGGTGAGGAAGAGCGTTTGCGGGAGTAAGTGATGGTTTGGCATTTACTGATATTGAGCTCGAGATGGTTTTTTTGACACCAAGTAGTGAACCTGTTAAGGTCCAATTGGAGAGAGCAGGAGTCGACAGGGGAAGATATGTGTTTAAATATTTTCATATCATCAGCATATATGGAGAGCTGAGAGTTCAGAATAACGCTGTCGACATCATTAATGGTTAGAATAAATATCAGTGGACCGAGATGACTACCTTGCGGGACACCGGAGGTAGCGTTAATTGGATCAGAAATAGAGGATCTGAAGATAACGTTATATTGACGATCTTCGAGATAAGATTTGATCCATGAGATAAAACCGGGAGAGAAACCGAGGGCAGTGAGCTTGAGGAGAATAATTTGGTGAGACATTTTGTCAAAGGCTTTGCTGAAGTCAGTGGCGACAACGTCTACTTCTTTGCCAGCTTCGAGTGCACACAAACATTGTGAAACAAACTCGACTAGATTAGTGGTTGTCGATCGACCTTTTAGGAACCCATGTTGGTTAGGAGAAAATATGGGTTTGCAGTGAAAGAATAGTGCATCATAAACGATGCTCTCGAAAAGTTTGGGTGCGCATGAGAGCTTGGCAATGGGACGATAGTTGGACACATCATTATTCAGTCCTTTTTTGTGAACTGGAATGATATAAGCATATTTCCAAAGCTTAGGAAAAAGTCCTTGAGAGATAGAGCTTTGAAATAGAGCAGTAAGGGGTAAAATAAGATGGTTCGCGCACTTTTTTAATACTATGGCAGGCAGACAGTCGGGACCGGGAGAGTAGTCGTCCTTTAAGTTCCGTATTTTTTCGGCGATTAGGTCGGGAGTGATGTTCAATGAAACAAGAGATGTCTGGGATCAGTTTTTCAAATATCGAAAATAGTCGTGATCGGGTTGAAGATCTTGGTCAGTGAAAGATTGGCTGAAGAAATGAGCAAAGAAATTGGCGATTACTTCGGATTCGTTGGAAGAGTTACTGAGATAGTTAAGTGTAGTGGGGTAGCTATCGGTTTTTCTTTTTGTATTAATGAACTGGTAGAAACACTTGGGGTCAGAGATAAGGGAGGATTGCATTCTGTTCAAGTATCGGAGGTAGAGTGATTCACATAGCTGTGCAAATTTAGTGTAGGACTGCATGTAATTAGAAAGGTCTGATGCAGAGGAGGATCTAAGATAGGCGTGCCAATTTTTGTTTCTTTTATTGCGCAAAAAGCGTAGTTCCTTGGTATACCAGGGCGGAGATGAGGTGTAATTCTTTTTTGGTGAGTATGGGACTGAAAGAATGAAGCAGCTGAGGATTTTGGTGTAAAATAGCGCAAGGGTTTCGTTTAGGGATATATGTGAGTTTGGGTTAAGGAGGAAGTTAAAATTAACATTGTTGAGCAGATTATTTAGTTTCGCGAAGTCAGCTTTGCGGAAATTGAAACAGTACGTATTTTCGGAGGGAGGGATAGTGAGTTTGGTCTCGAGTGAAAGAGTTACCGATAGAGGTGGATGAAGGGGGTCTAAAGTAGAGAGAAGATGGTTGCTTGGGTTAACAACGCAGTTTACGGCATCAGATGAGAAAATCAGATCGAGTTGTCTGTCCATGTTATTGGTGATATTACTGAGTTGCAGAAGGCCGGAGTCAGAGAAATGATCCGTGAAAAGGATTTCTTTACCTGTGGAGGGGTTAGCGGCGATGTAGTGAGTCTCATCATCGGAATGAACCCATTTCAGGTGCGGGAGATTGAAATCGCCACAGATGATGATGATGTCATTGGGTTCGGTGATATCAAATATGGAGTCGACGAGATCAACGACGAGTTGGTAGCAGTGTGTGGGCTGTGAGGGTCTTAAGTAACAGCAGGCAAGATAAAGTTTCTGTTTAGGGAGTTTTATTGAGGCACTAGTGAAGTTGAAGTCAGCGGAATTCGACGATTTGAAGGGCAAGGGATCATAGCGATTGTGGATTGCTAAGAGAACTCCGCGACCGTCAGGATCTGCAGAGTTGTCGCGTCCGTCGGCCCGAAACAGAATGAAATCTGATGTGAATAACTCGCTGTCTCCAATACTGGAGCATAAATTCGTTTCAGTTAATGCAAATATATCGTAGGGTAGGATTTGGGAGTTAAGGAGTACTGCGGAGGTTTTGGTACGTAATCCTCTGACGTTCTGATAGTACAGGGATATGTTATTATTTGATGGGTGAGGAGATGTAAGTGTATTTAGGTTAGGATTTAAAATAGTTTTTGAGATTAGAACGGGTACTTTGCAAGTGTGCAATGCGCTTTGAACTGACGTGGGCTGCGAAAGTGGAGAGGTCGTTATTTACATCAATGGGAGAAATATTAAGGCTTTCGTGAAATCGTATAAAGGTCTCTGAAGCCGAGAAACGGGATCAACCATAAGCTCTAATGTGAAATAGCGTACAATTTTCAAATTTCTTGTACTTGCTAACTTTGCGACCTCGGGCAGCTATGTTACCATGGAGGAACCACACAAGATTTGACTTTATAGGCTAGAACTGAAGTCAAGCCAACTGCTTTACTCAAAATACAGTCAAGAAAGTAGCTCTGAAGCCGAGAAACGGGATCGACCATAAGCACTACCGTGAAATTACGTACAATTTTCAAATTTCTTGTACTTGCTAACTTTGCGACCTCGGGCAGCTATGTTACCATTGAGGAATCACACAAGATTTGACTTTATAGGCCAGAACTGAAGTCGCGCCAACTGCCTAACTCAAAATACAGTCTAGAAAATAGCTCTGAAGCCGAGAAACGGGATCGAACATAAGCGCTATTGTGAAATTACGTACAATTTTCAAATTTCTTGTACTTGCTAACTTTGCGACCTCGGGCAGCTATGTTACCATGGAGGAATCACACAAGATTTGACTTTATAGGCTAGAACTGAAGTCGCGCCAACTGCTTAACTCAAAATACAGTCAAGAAAGTAGCTCTGAAGCCGAGAAACGGGATCGAACATAAGCACTACCGTGAAATTACATACAATTTTCAAGTTTTTTGTACCTGCTAACTTTGCGACCTCGGGCAGCTATGTTACCATGGAGGAATCACACAAGATTTGACTTTATAGGCTAGAACTGAAGTCTCGCCAACTGCCTAGCTCAAAATACAGTCAAAAAAGTAGCTCTCAAGCCGAGAAACGGGATCGACCATAAGCACCACCGTGAAATTACGTACAATTTTCAATTTTTTTGTACTTGCTAACTTTGCGACCTCGGGCAGCTATGTTACCATGGAGGAGCCACACAAGATTTGACTTTATAGGCTAGAACTGAAGTCGCGCCAACTGCCTAACTCAAAATACAGTCAGGAAAGTAGCTCTGAAGCCGAGAAACGGGATCGACCATAAGCACTAATGTGAAATTGCGTACAATTTTCAAATTTTTTGTACTTGCTAACTTTGCGACCTCGGGCAGCTATGTTACCATGGAGGAACCACACAAGATTTGACTTTATAGGCTAGAACCGAAGTCACGCCAACTGCCTAACTCAAAATACAGTCAAGAAAGTAGCTATGAAGCGGAGAAACGGAATCAACCATAAGCACTAATGTAAAATTGCGTACAATTTTCAAATTTCTTGTACTTGCTAACTTTGCGACCTCGGGCAGCTATGTTACCATGGAGGAACCACACAAGATTTGACTTTATAGGCTAGAACTGAAGTCGCGCCAACTGCCTAACTCAAAATACAGTCAAGAAAGTAGCTCTGAAGCCGAGGAACGGGATCGACCATAAGCACTAATGTGAAATTGCGTACAATTTTCAAATTTTTTGTACTTGCTAACTTTGCGACCTCGGGCAGCTATGTTACCATGGAGGAACCACACAAGATTTGACTTTATAGGCTAGAACTGAAGTCGCGCCAACTGCCTAACTCACAATACAGTCAAAAAAGTAGCTCTGAAGCCGAGAAACGGGATCGACCATAAGCACCACCGTGAAATTACGTACAATTTTCAAATTTCTTGTACTTGCTAATTTTGCGACCTCGGGCAGCTATGTTACCATGGAGGAATCACACAAGATTTGACTTTATAGGCTAGAACTGAAATCGCGCCAACTGCTTAACTCAAAATACAGTCAAGAAAGTAGCTCTGAAGCCGAGAAACGGGATCGAACATAAGCACTATTGTGAAATTACGTACAATTTTCAAATTTCTTGTACTTGCTAACTTTGCGACCTCGGGCAGCTATGTTACCATGGAGGAATCACACAAGATTTGACTTTATAGGCTAGAACTGAAGTCTCGCCAACTGCCTAGCTCAAAATACAGTCAAAAAAGTAGCTCTGAAGCCGAGAAACGGGATCGACCATAAGCACTACCGTGAAATTACGTACAATTTTCAAATTTCTTGTTCTTGCTAACTTTGCGACCTCGGGCAGCTATGTTACCATGGAGGAACCACATAAGATTTGACTTTATAGGCTAGAACTGAAGTCGCGCCAACTGCCTAACTCAAAATACAGTCTAGAAAGTAGCTCTGAAGCCGAGAAACGGGATCAACCATAAGCTCTAATGTGAAATAGCGTACAATTTTCAAATTTCTTGTACTTGCTAACTTTGCGACCTCGGGCAGCTATGTTACCATGGAGGAACCACACAAGATTTGACTTTATAGGCTAGAACTGAAGTCAAGCCAACTGCTTTACTCAAAATACAGTCAAGAAAGTAGCTCTGAAGCCGAGAAACGGGATCGACCATAAGCACTACCGTGAAATTACGTACAATTTTCAAATTTCTTGTACTTGCTAACTTTGCGACCTCGGGCAGCTATGTTACCATTGAGGAATCACACAAGATTTGACTTTATAGGCTAGAACTGAAGTCGCGCCAACTGCCTAACTCAAAATACAGTCTAGAAAATAGCTCTGAAGCCGAGAAACGGGATCGAACCAAAGCACTAATGTGAAATTACGTACAATTTTCAAATTTTTTGTACTTGCTAACTTTGCGACCTCGGGCAGCTATGTTACCATGGAGGAACCACACAAGATTTGACTTTATAGGCTAGAACCGAAGTCACGCCAACTGCCTAACTCAAAATACAGTCAAGAAAGTAGCTATGAAGCGGAGAAACGGAATCAACCATAAGCACTAATGTAAAATTGCGTACAATTTTCAAATTTCTTGTACTTGCTAACTTTGCGACCTCGGGCAGCTATGTTACCATGGAGGAACCACACAAGATTTGACTTTATAGGCTAGAACTGAAGTCGCGCCAACTGCCTAACTCAAAATACAGTCAAGAAAGTAGCTCTGAAGCCGAGGAACGGGATCGACCATAAGCACTAATGTGAAATTGCGTACAATTTTCAAATTTTTTGTACTTGCTAACTTTGCGACCTCGGGCAGCTATGTTACCATGGAGGAACCACACAAGATTTGACTTTATAGGCTAGAACTGAAGTCGCGCCAACTGCCTAACTCACAATACAGTCAAAAAAGTAGCTCTGAAGCCGAGAAACGGGATCGAACATAAGCACTACCGTGAAATTACATACAATTTTCAAGTTTTTTGTACTTGCTAACTTTGCGACCTCGGGCAGCTATGTTACCATGGAGGAATCACACAAGATTTGACTTTATAGGCTAGAACTGAAGTCTCGCCGAAGTCAAAAAAGTAGCTCTGAAGCCGAGAAACGGGATCGACCATAAGCACCACCGTGAAATTACGTACAATTTTCAATTTTTTTGTACTTGCTAAATTTGCGACCTCGGGCAGCTATGTTACCATGGAGGAGCCACACAAGATTTGACTTTATAGGCTAGAACTGAAGTCGCGCCAACTGCCTAACTCAAAATACAGTCAAGAAAGTAGCTCTGAAGCCGAGAAACGGGATCGACCATAAGCACTAATGTGAAATTGCGTACAATTTTCAAATTTTTTGTACTTGCTAACTTTGCGACCTCGGGCAGCTATGTTACCATGGAGGAACCACACAAGATTTGACTCTATAGGCTAGAACTGAAGTCTCGCCAACTGCCTAACTCAAAATACAGTCAAAAAAGTAGCTCTGAAGCCGAGAAACGGGATCGAACATAAGCACTATTGTGAAATTACGTACAATTTTCAAATTTCTTGTACTTGCTAACTTTGCGACCTCGGGCAGCTATGTTACCATGGAGGAATCACACAAGATTTGACTTTATAGGCTAGAACTGAAGTCGCGCCAACTGCTTAACTCAAAATACAGTCAAGAAAGTAGCTCTGAAGCCGAGAAACGGGATCGAACATAAGCACTACCGTTAAATTACATACAATTTTCAAGTTTTTTGTACTTGCTAACTTTGCGACCTCGGGCAGCTATGTTACCATGGAGGAATCACACAAGATTTGACTTTATAGGCTAGAACTGAAGTCTCGCCAACTGCCTAGCTCAAAATACAGTCAAAAAAGTAGCTCTGAAGCCGAGAAACGGGATCGACCATAAGCACCACCGTGAAATTACGTACAATTTTCAAATTTCTTGTACTTGCTAATTTTGCGACCTCGGGCAGCTATGTTACCATGGAGGAATCACACAAGATTTGACTTTATAGGCTAGAAATGAAGCCGCGCCAACCTCTTAACTCAAAATACAGTCAAGAAAGTAGCTCTGAAGCCGAGAAACGGGATCGAACATAAGCACTAATGTGAAATTACGTACAATTTTCAAATTTCTTGTACTTGCTAACTTTGCGACCTCGGGCAGCTATGTTACCATGGAGGAATCACACAAGATTTGACTTTACAGGCTAGAACTGAAGTCGCGCCAACTGCCTAACTCAAAATACAGTCTAGAAAGTAGCTCTGAAGCCGAGAAACGGGATCGAACATAAGCACTACCGTGAAATTACATACAATTTTCAAATTTTTTGTACTTGCTAATTTTGCGACCTCGGGCAGCTATGTTACCATCGAGGAACCACACAAGATTTGACTTTATAGGCAAGAACTGAAGTCGCGCCAGCTGCCTAACTCAAAATATAGTCTAGAAGGTAGCTCTGAAGCCGAGAAACGGGATCAACCATAAGCACTAATGTGAAATTGCGTACAATTTTCAAATTTCTTGTACTTGCTAAATGTGCGACCTCGGGCAGCTATGTTACCATAGAGGAACCACACAAGATTTGACTTTATAGGCTAGAACTGAAGTCGCGCCAACTGCTTAACTCAAAATACAGTCAAGAAAGTAGCTCTGAAGCCGAGAAACGGGATCGAACATAAGCACTACCGTGAAATTACGTACAATTTTCAAATTTTTTGTACTTGCTAACTTTGCGACCTCGGGCAGCTATGTTACCATGGAGGAGCCACACAAGATTTGACTTTATAGGCTAGAACTGAAGTCGCGCCAACTGCCTAACTCAAAATACAGTCAAGAAAGTAGCTCTGAAGCCGAGAAATGGGATCGACCATAAGCACTAATGTGAAATTGCGTACAATTTTCAAATTTTTTGTACTTGCTAACTTTGCGACCTCGGGCAGCTATGTTACCATGGAGGAACCACACAAGATTTGACTTAATAGGCTAGAACTGAAGTCTCGCCAACTGCCTAACTCAAAATACAGTCAAAAAAGTAGCTCTGAAGTCGAGAAACGGGATCGACCATGAACACCGCCGTGAAATTACGTACAATTTTCAAATTTCTTGTACTTGCTAATTTTGCGACCTCGGGCAGCTATGTTACCATGGAGGAATCACACAGGATTTGACTTTATAGGCTAGAAATGAAGTCGCGCCAACTGCTTAACTCAAAATACAGTCAAGAAAGTAGCTCTGAAGCCGAGAAACGGGATCGAACATAAGCACTAATGTGAAATTACGTACAATTTTCAAATTTCTTGTACTTGCTAACTTTGCGACCTCGGGCAGCTATGTTACCATGGAGGAATCACACAAGATTTGACTTTATAGGCTAGAACTGAAGTCGCGCCAACTGCCTAGCTCAAAATACAGTCTAGAAAGTAGCTCTGAAGCCGAGAAACGGGATCGAACATAAGCACTACCGTGAAATTACATACAATTTTCAAATTTTTTGTACTTGCTAATTTTGCGACCTCGGGAAGCTATGTTACCATCGAGGAACCACACAAGATTTGACTTTATAGGCAAGAACTGAAGTCGCGCCAGCTGCCTAACTCAAAATACAGTCTAGAAGGTAGCTCTGAAGCCGAGAAACGGGATCAACCATAAGCACTAATGTGAAATTGCGTACAATTTTCAAATTTCTTGTACTTGCTAATTTTGCGACCTCGGGCAGCTATGTTACCATCGAGGAACCACACAAGATTTGACTTTATAGGCAAGAACTGAAGTCGCGCCAGCTGCGTAACTCAAAATACAGTCTAGAAGGTAGCTCTGAAGCCGAGAAACGGGATCAACCATAAGCACTAATGTGAAATTGCGTACAATTTTCAAATTTCTTGTACTTGCTAAATTTGCGACCTCGGGCAGCTATGTTACCATAGAGGAACCACACAAGATTTGACTTTACAGGCTAGAACTGAAGTCGCGCCAACTGCTTAACTCAAAATACAGTCAAGAAAGTAGCTCTGAAGCCGAGAAACGGGATCGAACATAAGCACTACCGTGAAATTACATACAATTTTCAAATTTTTTGTACTTGCTAACTTTGCGACCTCGGGCAGCTATGTTACCATAGAGGAACGACACAAGATTTGACTCTATAGGCTAGAACTGAAGTCGCGCCAACTGCCTAACTCAAAATACAGTCAAGAAAGTAGCTCTGAAGCCGAGAAACGGGATCGAACATAAGCACTAATGTGAAATTACGTACAATTTTCAAATTTTTTGTACTTGCTAACTTTGCGACCTCGGGCAGCTATGTTACCATGGAGGAACCACACAAGATTTGACTTTATAGGCTAGAACTGAAGTCTCGCCAACTGCCTAACTCAAAATACAGTCAAGAAAGTAGCTCTGAAGCCGAGAAACGGGATCGAACATAAGCACTAATGTGAAATTACGTACAATTTTCAAATTTCTTGTACTTGCTAACTTTGGGACCTCGGGCAGCTATGTTACCATGGAGGAATCACACAAGATTTGACTTTATAGGCTAGAACTGAAGTCGCGCCAACTGCCTAACTCAAAATACAGTCAAGAAAGTAGCTCTGAAGCCGAGAAACGGGATCTAACATAAGCACTAATGTGAAATTACGTACAATTTTCAAATTTTTTGTACTTGCTAACTTTGCGACCTCGGGCAGCTATGTTACCATGGAGGAACCACACAAGATTTGACTTTATAGGTTAGAACTGAAGTCTCGCCAACTGCCTAACTCAAAATACAGTCAAAAAAGTAGCTCTGAAGCCGAGAAACGGGATCGACCATAAACACCACCGTGAAATTACGTACAATTTTCAAATTTCTTGTACTTGCTAATTTTGCGACCTCGGGCAGCTATGTTACCATGGAGGAATCACACAAGATTTGACTTTATAGGCTAGAAATGAAGTCGCGCCAACTGCTTAACTCAAAATACAGTCAAGAAAGTAGCTCTGAAGCCGAGAAACGGGATCTAACATAAGCACTAATGTGAAATTACGTACAATTTTCAAATTTTTTGTACTTGCTAACTTTGCGACCTCGGGCAGCTATGTTACCATGGAGGAACCACACAAGATTTGACTTTATAGGCTAGAACTGAAGTCGCGCCAACTGCCTAACTCAAAATACAGTCTAGAAAGTAGCTCTGAAGCCGAGAAACGGGATCGAACATAAGCACCACCGTGAAATTACGTACAATTTTCAAATTTCTTGTACTTGCTAATTTTGCGACCTCGGGCAGCTATGTTACCATCGAGGAACCACACAAGATTTGACTTTATAGGCAAGAACTGAAGCCGCGCCAGCTGCCTAACTCAAAATACAGTCTAGAAGGTAGCTCTGAAGCCGAGAAACGGGATCAACCATAAGCACTAATGTGAAATTGCGTACAATTTTCAAATTTCTTGTACTTGCTAAATTTGCGACCTCGGGCAGCTATGTTACCATAGAGGAACCACACAAGATTTGACTTTATAGGCTAGAACTGAAGTCGCGCCAACTGCTTAACTCAAAATACAGTCAAGAAAGTAGCTCTGAAGCCGAGAAACGGGATCGAACATAAGCACTACCGTGAAATTACATACAATTTTCAAATTTTTTGTACTTGCTAACTTTGCGAACTCGGGCAGCTATGTTACCATGGAGGAACCAAACAAGATTTGACTTTATAGGCTAGAACTGAAGTCACGCAAACTGCTTAACTCAAAATACAGTCAAGAAAGTAGCTCTGAAGCCGAGAAACGGTATCGAACATAAGCACTACCGTGAAATTACATACAATTTTCAAATTTTTTGTATTTGCTAACTTTGCGACCTCGGGCAGCTATGTTACCATGGAGGAACCACACAAGATTTGACTTTATAGGCTAGAACTGAAGTCACGCCAACTGCCTAACTCAAAATACAGTCTAGAAAGTAGCTCTGAAGCCGAGAAACGGGATCAACCATAAGCACTAATGTGAAATTACGTACAATTTTCAAATTTCTAGTACTTGCTAATTTTGCGACCTCGGGCAGCTATGTTACCATGGAGGAATCACACAAGATTTGACTTTATAGGCTAGAAATGAAGTCGCGCCAACTGCTTAACTCAAAATACAGTCAAGAAAGTAGCTCTGAAGCCGAGAAACGGGATCGAACATAAGCACTAATGTGAAATTACGTACAATTTTCAAATTTCTTGTACTTGTTAACTTTGCGACCTCGGGCAGCTATGTTACCATGGAGGAATCACACAAGATTTGACTTTATAGGCTAGAACTGAAGTCGCGCCAACTGCCTAACTCAAAATACAGTCTAGAAAGTAGCTCTGAAGCCGAGAAACGGGATCGAACATAAGCACTACCGTGAAATTACATACAATTTTCAAATTTTTTGTACTTGCTAATTTTGCGAGAAACGGGATCGACCATAAGCACTAATGTGAAATTACGTACAATTTTCAAATTTTTTGTACTTGCTAACTTTGCGACCTCGGGCAGCTATGTTACCATGGAGGAACCACACAAGATTTGACTTTATAGGCTAGAACTGAAGTCACGCCAACTGCCTAACTCAAAATACAGTCTAGAAAGTAGCTCTGAAGCCGAGAAACGGGATCAACCATAAGCACTAATGTGAAATTGCGTACAATTTTCAAATTTCTTGTACTTGCTAACTTTGCGACCTCGCGCAGCTATGTTACCATGGAGGAATCACACAAGATTTGACTTTATAGGCTAGGACTGAAGTCGCGCCAACTGCCTAACTCAAAATACAGTCTCGAAAGTAGCTCTGAAGCCGAGAAACGAGATCGAACATAAGCACTAATGTGAAATTACGTACAATTTCCAAATTTCTTGTACTTGCTAACTTTGCGACCTCGCGCAGCTATGTTACCATGGAGGAATCACACAAGATTTGACTTTATAGGCTAGGACTGAAGTCGCGCCAACTGCTTAACTCAAAATACAGTCTAGAAAGTAGCTCTGAAGCCGAGAAACGGGATCGAACATAAGCACTAATGTGAAATTACGTACAATTTCCAAATTTTTTGTACTTGCTAACTTTGCGACCTCGGGCAGCTATGTTACCATGGAGGAATCACACAAGATTTGACTTTATAGGCTAGAACTGAAGTCGCGCCAACTGCCTAAAAAAAAGATAGAAAGTAGCTCTGAAGCCGAGAAACGGGATCGAACATAAGCACTACCGTGAAATTACGTACAATTTTCAAATTTCTTGTACTTGCTAACTTTGCGAGAAACGGGATCGACCATAAGCACTAATGTGAAATTACGTACAATTTTCAAATTTTTTGTACTTGCTAACTTTGCGACCTCGGGCAGCTATGTTACCATGGAGGAACCACACAAGATTTGACTTTATAGGCTAGAACTGAAGTCACGCCAACTGCCTAACTCAAAATACAGTCTAGAAAGTAGCTCTGAAGCCGAGAAACGGGATCAACCATAAGCACTAATGTGAAATTGCGTACAATTTTCAAATTTCTTGTACTTGCTAACTTTGCGACCTCGCGCAGCTATGTTACCATGGAGGAATCACACAAGATTTGACTTTATAGGCTAGGACTGAAGTCGCGCCAACTGCCTAACTCAAAATACAGTCTCGAAAGTAGCTCTGAAGCCGAGAAACGAGATCGAACATAAGCACTAATGTGAAATTACGTACAATTTCCAAATTTCTTGTACTTGCTAACTTTGCGACCTCGCGCAGCTATGTTACCATGGAGGAATCACACAAGATTTGACTTTATAGGCTAGGACTGAAGTCGCGCCAACTGCTTAACTCAAAATACAGTCTAGAAAGTAGCTCTGAAGCCGAGAAACGGGATCGAACATAAGCACTAATGTGAAATTACGTACAATTTCCAAATTTTTTGTACTTGCTAACTTTGCGACCTCGGGCAGCTATGTTACCATGGAGGAATCACACAAGATTTGACTTTATAGGCTAGAACTGAAGTCGCGCCAACTGCCTAAAAAAAAGATAGAAAGTAGCTCTGAAGCCGAGAAACGGGATCGAACATAAGCACCACCGTGAAATTACGTACAATTTTCAAATTTCTTGTACTTGCTAACTTTGCGAGAAACGGGATCGACCATAAGCACTAATGTGAAATTACGTACAATTTTCAAATTTTTTGTACTTGCTAACTTTGCGACCTCGGGCAGCTATGTTACCATGGAGGAACCACACAAGATTTGACTTTATAGGCTAGAACTGAAGTCACGCCAACTGCCTAACTCAAAATACAGTCTAGAAAGTAGCTCTGAAGCCGAGAAACGGGATCAACCATAAGCACTAATGTGAAATTGCGTACAATTTTCAAATTTCTTGTACTTGCTAACTTTGCGACCTCGCGCAGCTATGTTACCATGGAGGAATCACACAAGATTTGACTTTATAGGCTAGGACTGAAGTCGCGCCAACTGCCTAACTCAAAATACAGTCTCGAAAGTAGCTCTGAAGCCGAGAAACGAGATCGAACATAAGCACTAATGTGAAATTACGTACAATTTCCAAATTTCTTGTACTTGCTAACTTTGCGACCTCGCGCAGCTATGTTACCATGGAGGAATCACACAAGATTTGACTTTATAGGCTAGGACTGAAGTCGCGCCAACTGCTTAACTCAAAATACAGTCTAGAAAGTAGCTCTGAAGCCGAGAAACGGGATCGAACATAAGCACTAATGTGAAATTACGTACAATTTCCAAATTTTTTGTACTTGCTAACTTTGCGACCTCGGGCAGCTATGTTACCATGGAGGAATCACACAAGATTTGACTTTATAGGCTAGAACTGAAGTCGCGCCAACTGCCTAAAAAAAAGATAGAAAGTAGCTCTGAAGCCGAGAAACGGGATCGAACATAAGCACCACCGTGAAATTACGTACAATTTTCAAATTTCTTGTACTTGCTAACTTTGCGAGAAACGGGATCGACCATAAGCACTAATGTGAAATTACGTACAATTTTCAAATTTTTTGTACTTGCTAACTTTGCGACCTCGGGCAGCTATGTTACCATGGAGGAACCACACAAGATTTGACTTTATAGGCTAGAACTGAAGTCACGCCAACTGCCTAACTCAAAATACAGTCTAGAAAGTAGCTCTGAAGCCGAGAAACGGGATCAACCATAAGCACTAATGTGAAATTGCGTACAATTTTCAAATTTCTTGTACTTGCTAACTTTGCGACCTCGCGCAGCTATGTTACCATGGAGGAATCACACAAGATTTGACTTTATAGGCTAGGACTGAAGTCGCGCCAACTGCCTACAGTCTCGAAAGTAGCTCTGAAGCCGAGAAACGAAATCGAACATAAGCACTAATGTGAAATTACGTACAATTTCCAAATTTCTTGTACTTGCTAACTTTGCGACCTCGCGCAGCTATGTTACCATGGAGGAATCACACAAGATTTGACTTTATAGGCTAGGACTGAAGTCGCGCCAACTGCTTAACTCAAAATACAGTCTAGAAAGTAGCTCTGAAGCCGAGAAACGGGATCGAACATAAGCACTAATGTGAAATTACGTACAATTTCCAAATTTTTTGTACTTGCTAACTTTGCGACCTCGGGCAGCTATGTTACCATGGAGGAATCACACAAGATTTGACTTTATAGGCTAGAACTGAAGTCGCGCCAACTGCCTAAAAAAAAGATAGAAAGTAGCTCTGAAGCCGAGAAACGGGATCGAACATAAGCACCACCGTGAAATTACGTACAATTTTCAAATTTCTTGTACTTGCTAACTTTGCGAGAAACGGGATCGACCATAAGCACTAATGTGAAATTACGTACAATTTTCAAATTTTTTGTACTTGCTAACTTTGCGACCTCGGGCAGCTATGTTACCATGGAGGAACCACACAAGATTTGACTTTATAGGCTAGAACTGAAGTCACGCCAACTGCCTAACTCAAAATACAGTCTAGAAAGTAGCTCTGAAGCCGAGAAACGGGATAAACCATAAGCACTAATGTGAAATTGCGTACAATTTTCAAATTTCTTGTACTTGCTAACTTTGCGACCTCGCGCAGCTATGTTACCATGGAGGAATCACACAAGATTTGACTTTATAGGCTAGGACTGAAGTCGCGCCAACTGCCTAACTCAAAATACAGTCTCGAAAGTAGCTCTGAAGCCGAGAAACGAGATCGAACATAAGCACTAATGTGAAATTACGTACAATTTCCAAATTTCTTGTACTTGCTAACTTTGCGACCTCGCGCAGCTATGTTACCATGGAGGAATCACACAAGATTTGACTTTATAGGCTAGAACTGAAGTCACGCCAACTGCCTAACTCAAAATACAGTCTAGAAAGTAGCTCTGAAGCCGAGAAACGGGATAAACCATAAGCACTAATGTGAAATTGCGTACAATTTTCAAATTTCTTGTACTTGCTAACTTTGCGACCTCGCGCAGCTATGTTACCATGGAGGAATCACACAAGATTTGACTTTATAGGCTAGGACTGAAGTCGCGCCAACTGCCTAACTCAAAATACAGTCTCGAAAGTAGCTCTGAAGCCGAGAAACGAGATCGAACATAAGCACTAATGTGAAATTACGTACAATTTCCAAATTTCTTGTACTTGCTAACTTTGCGACCTCGCGCAGCTATGTTACCATGGAGGAATCACACAAGATTTGACTTTATAGGCTAGAACTGAAGTCACGCCAACTGCCTAACTCAAAATACAGTCTAGAAAGTAGCTCTGAAGCCGAGAAACGGGATAAACCATAAGCACTAATGTGAAATTGCGTACAATTTTCAAATTTCTTGTACTTGCTAACTTTGCGACCTCGCGCAGCTATGTTACCATGGAGGAATCACACAAGATTTGACTTTATAGGCTAGGACTGAAGTCGCGCCAACTGCCTAACTCAAAATACAGTCTCGAAAGTAGCTCTGAAGCCGAGAAACGAGATCGAACATAAGCACTAATGTGAAATTACGTACAATTTCCAAATTTCTTGTACTTGCTAACTTTGCGACCTCGCGCAGCTATGTTACCATGGAGGAATCACACAAGATTTGACTTTATAGGCTAGAACTGAAGTCGCGCCAACTGCCTAAAAAAAAGATAGAAAGTAGCTCTGAAGCCGAGAAACGGGATCGAACATAAGCACCACCGTGAAATTACGTACAATTTTCAAATTTCTTGTACTTGCTAACTTTGCGAGAAACGGGATCGACCATAAGCACTAATGTGAAATTACGTACAATTTTCAAATTTTTTGTACTTGCTAACTTTGCGACCTCGGGCAGCTATGTTACCATGGAGGAACCACACAAGATTTGACTTTATAGGCTAGAACTGAAGTCACGCCAACTGCCTAACTCAAAATACAGTCTAGAAAGTAGCTCTGAAGCCGAGAAACGGGATCAACCATAAGCACTAATGTGAAATTGCGTACAATTTTCAAATTTCTTGTACTTGCTAACTTTGCGACCTCGCGCAGCTATGTTACCATGGAGGAATCACACAAGATTTGACTTTATAGGCTAGGAACATAATCACTAATGTGAAATTACGTACAATTTCCAAATTTTATGTACTTGCTAACTTTGCGACCTCGGGCAGCTATGTTACCATGGAGGAATCACACAAGATTTGACTTTATAGGCTAGAACTGAAGTCGCGCCAACTGCCTAAAAAAAAGATAGAAAGTAGCTCTGAAGCCGAGAAACGGGATCGAACATAAGCACCACCGTGAAATTACGTACAATTTTCAAATTTCTTGTACTTGCTAACTTTGCGAGAAACGGGATCGACCATAAGCACTAATGTGAAATTACGTACAATTTTCAAATTTTTTGTACTTGCTAACTTTGCGACCTCGGGCAGCTATGTTACCATGGAGGAACCACACAAGATTTGACTTTATAGGCTAGAACTGAAGTCACGCCAACTGCCTAACTCAAAATACAGTCTAGAAAGTAGCTCTGAAGCCGAGAAACGGGATCAACCATAAGCACTAATGTGAAATTGCGTACAATTTTCAAATTTCTTGTACTTGCTAACTTTGCGACCTCGCGCAGCTATGTTACCATGGAGGAATCACACAAGATTTGACTTTATAGGCTAGGACTGAAGTCGCGCCAACTGCCTAACTCAAAATACAGTCTAGAAAGTAGCTCTGAAGCCGAGAAACGGGATCGAACATAAGCACTACCGTGAAATTACATACAATTTTCAAATTTTTTGTACTTGCTAATTTTGCGACCTCGGGCAGCTATGTTACCATGGAAGAATCACACAAGATTTGACTTTATAGGCTAGAACTGAAGTCGCGCCAACTGCCTAACTCAAAATACAGTCTAGAAAGTAGCTCTGAAGCCGAGAAACGGGATCGAACATAAGCACTACCGTGAAATTACATACAATTTTCAAATTTTTTGTACTTGCTAACTTTGCGACCTCGGGCAGCTATGTTACCATGGAGGAATCACACAAGATTTGACTTTATAGGCTAGAACTGAAGTCGCGCCAACTGCCTAAAAAAAAGATAGAAAGTAGCTCTGAAGCCGAGAAACGGGATCGAACATAAGCACCACCGTGAAATTACGTACAATTTTCAAATTTCTTGTACTTGCTAACTTTGCGAGAAACGGGATCGACCATAAGCACTAATGTGAAATTACGTACAATTTTCAAATTTTTTGTACTTGCTAACTTTGCGACCTCGGGCAGCTATGTTACCATGGAGGAACCACACAAGATTTGACTTTATAGGCTAGAACTGAAGTCACGCCAACTGCCTAACTCAAAATACAGTCTAGAAAGTAGCTCTGAAGCCGAGAAACGGGATCAACCATAAGCACTAATGTGAAATTGCGTACAATTTTCAAATTTCTTGTACTTGCTAACTTTGCGACCTCGCGCAGCTATGTTACCATGGAGGAATCACACAAGATTTGACTTTATAGGCTAGGACTGAAGTCGCGCCAACTGCCTAACTCAAAATACAGTCTCGAAAGTAGCTCTGAAGCCGAGAAACGAGATCGAACATAAGCACTAATGTGAAATTACGTACAATTTCCAAATTTCTTGTACTTGCTAACTTTGCGACCTCGCGCAGCTATGTTACCATGGAGGAATCACACAAGATTTGACTTTATAGGCTAGGACTGAAGTCGCGCCAACTGCTTAACTCAAAATACAGTCTAGAAAGTAGCTCTGAAGCCGAGAAACGGGATCGAACATAAGCACTAATGTGAAATTACGTACAATTTCCAAATTTTTTGTACTTGCTAACTTTGCGACCTCGGGCAGCTATGTTACCATGGAGGAATCACACAAGATTTGACTTTATAGGCTAGAACTGAAGTCGCGCCAACTGCCTAAAAAAAAGATAGAAAGTAGCTCTGAAGCCGAGAAACGGGATCGAACATAAGCACCACCGTGAAATTACGTACAATTTTCAAATTTCTTGTACTTGCTAACTTTGCGAGAAACGGGATCGACCATAAGCACTAATGTGAAATTACGTACAATTTTCAAATTTTTTGTACTTGCTAACTTTGCGACCTCGGGCAGCTATGTTACCATGGAGGAACCACACAAGATTTGACTTTATAGGCTAGAACTGAAGTCACGCCAACTGCCTAACTCAAAATACAGTCTAGAAAGTAGCTCTGAAGCCGAGAAACGGGATCAACCATAAGCACTAATGTGAAATTGCGTACAATTTTCAAATTTCTTGTACTTGCTAACTTTGCGACCTCGCGCAGCTATGTTACCATGGAGGAATCACACAAGATTTGACTTTATAGGCTAGGACTGAAGTCGCGCCAACTGCCTAACTCAAAATACAGTCTCGAAAGTAGCTCTGAAGCCGAGAAACGAAATCGAACATAAGCACTAATGTGAAATTACGTACAATTTCCAAATTTCTTGTACTTGCTAACTTTGCGACCTCGCGCAGCTATGTTACCATGGAGGAATCACACAAGATTTGACTTTATAGGCTAGGACTGAAGTCGCGCCAACTGCCTAACTCAAAATACAGTCTAGAAAGTAGCTCTGAAGCCGAGAAACGGGATCGAACATAAGCACTAATGTGAAATTACGTACAATTTTCAAATTTTTTGTACTTGCTAACTTTGCGACCTCGGGCAGCTATGTTACCATGGAAGAATCACACAAGATTTGACTTTATAGGCTAGAACTGAAGTCGCGCCAACTGCCTAACTCAAAATACAGTCTAGAAAGTAGCTCTGAAGCCGAGAAACGGGATCGAACATAAGCACTACCGTGAAATTACATACAATTTTCAAATTTTTTGTACTTGCTAATTTTGCGACCTCGGGCAGCTATGTTACCATCGAGGAACCACACAAGATTTGACTTTATAGGCAAGAACTGAAGCCGCGCCAGCTGCCTAACTCAAAATACAGTCTAGAAGGTAGCTCTGAAGCCGAGAAACGGGATCAACCATAAGCACTAATGTGAAATTGCGTACAATTTTCAAATTTCTTGTACTTGCTAAATTTGCGACCTCGGGCAGCTATGTTACCATAGAGGAACCACACAAGATTTGACTTTATAGGCTAGAACTGAAGTCGCGCCAACTGCTTAACTCAAAATACAGTCAAGAAAGTAGCTCTGAAGCCGAGAAACGGGATCGAACATAAGCACTACCGTGAAATTACATACAATTTTCAAATTTTTTGTACTTGCTAACTTTGCGACCTCGGGCAGCTATGTTACCATGGAGGAACCAAACAAGATTTGACTTTATAGGCTAGAACTGAAGTCACGCAAACTGCTTAACTCAAAATACAGTCAAGAAAGTAGCTCTGAAGCCGAGAAACGGGATCAACCATAAGCACTAATGTGAAATTACGTACAATTTTCAAATTTCTAGTACTTGCTAATTTTGCGACCTCGGGCAGCTATGTTACCATGGAGGAATCACACAAGATTTGACTTTATAGGCTAGAAATGAAGTCGCGCCAACTGCTTAACTCAAAATACAGTCAAGAAAGTAGCTCTGAAGCCGAGAAACGGGATCGAACATAAGCACTAATGTGAAATTACGTACAATTTTCAAATTTCTTGTACTTGCTAACTTTGCGACCTCGGGCAGCTATGTTACCATGGAGGAATCACACAAGATTTGACTTTATAGGCTAGAACTGAAGTCGCGCCAACTGCCTAACTCAAAATACAGTCTAGAAAGTAGCTCTGAAGCCGAGAAACGGGATCGAACATAAGCACTACCGTGAAATTACATACAATTTTCAAATTTTTTGTACTTGCTAATTTTGCGAGAAACGGGATCGACCATAAGCACTAATGTGAAATTACGTACAATTTTCAAATTTTTTGTACTTGCTAACTTTGCGACCTCGGGCAGCTATGTTACCATGGAGGAACCACACAAGATTTGACTTTATAGGCTAGAACTGAAGTCACGCCAACTGCCTAACTCAAAATACAGTCTAGAAAGTAGCTCTGAAGCCGAGAAACGGGATCAACCATAAGCACTAATGTGAAATTGCGTACAATTTTCAAATTTCTTGTACTTGCTAACTTTGCGACCTCGCGCAGCTATGTTACCATGGAGGAATCACACAAGATTTGACTTTATAGGCTAGGACTGAAGTCGCGCCAACTGCCTAACTCAAAATACAGTCTCGAAAGTAGCTCTGAAGCCGAGAAACGAGATCGAACATAAGCACTAATGTGAAATTACGTACAATTTCCAAATTTCTTGTACTTGCTAACTTTGCGACCTCGCGCAGCTATGTTACCATGGAGGAATCACACAAGATTTGACTTTATAGGCTAGGACTGAAGTCGCGCCAACTGCTTAACTCAAAATACAGTCTAGAAAGTAGCTCTGAAGCCGAGAAACGGGATCGAACATAAGCACTAATGTGAAATTACGTACAATTTCCAAATTTTTTGTACTTGCTAACTTTGCGACCTCGGGCAGCTATGTTACCATGGAGGAATCACACAAGATTTGACTTTATAGGCTAGAACTGAAGTCGCGCCAACTGCCTAAAAAAAAGATAGAAAGTAGCTCTGAAGCCGAGAAACGGGATCGAACATAAGCACCACCGTGAAATTACGTACAATTTTCAAATTTCTTGTACTTGCTAACTTTGCGAGAAACGGGATCGACCATAAGCACTAATGTGAAATTACGTACAATTTTCAAATTTTTTGTACTTGCTAACTTTGCGACCTCGGGCAGCTATGTTACCATGGAGGAACCACACAAGATTTGACTTTATAGGCTAGAACTGAAGTCACGCCAACTGCCTAACTCAAAATACAGTCTAGAAAGTAGCTCTGAAGCCGAGAAACGGGATCAACCATAAGCACTAATGCGAAATTGCGTACAATTTTCAAATTTCTTGTACTTGCTAACTTTGCGACCTCGCGCAGCTATGTTAACATGGAGGAATCACACAAGATTTGACTTTATAGGCTAGGACTGAAGTCGCGCCAACTGCCTAACTCAAAATACAGTCTCGAAAGTAGCTCTGAAGCCGAGAAACGAGATCGAACATAAGCACTAATGTGAAATTACGTACAATTTCCAAATTTCTTGTACTTGCTAACTTTGCGACCTCGCGCAGCTATGTTACCATGGAGGAATCACACAAGATTTGACTTTATAGGCTAGGACTGAAGTCGCGCCAACTGCTTAACTCAAAATACAGTCTAGAAAGTAGCTCTGAAGCCGAGAAACGGGATCGAACATAAGCACTAATGTGAAATTACGTACAATTTCCAAATTTTTTGTACTTGCTAACTTTGCGACCTCGGGCAGCTATGTTACCATGGAGGAATCACACAAGATTTGACTTTATAGGCTAGAACTGAAGTCGCGCCAACTGCCTAAAAAAAAGATAGAAAGTAGCTCTGAAGCCGAGAAACGGGATCGAACATAAGCACCACCGTGAAATTACGTACAATTTTCAAATTTCTTGTACTTGCTAACTTTGCGAGAAACGGGATCGACCATAAGCACTAATGTGAAATTACGTACAATTTTCAAATTTTTTGTACTTGCTAACTTTGCGACCTCGGGCAGCTATGTTACCATGGAGGAACCACACAAGATTTGACTTTATAGGCTAGAACTGAAGTCACGCCAACTGCCTAACTCAAAATACAGTCTAGAAAGTAGCTCTGAAGCCGAGAAACGGGATCAACCATAAGCACTAATGTGAAATTGCGTACAATTTTCAAATTTCTTGTACTTGCTAACTTTGCGACCTCGCGCAGCTATGTTACCATGGAGGAATCACACAAGATTTGACTTTATAGGCTAGGACTGAAGTCACGCCAACTGCCTAACTCAAAATACAGTCTCGAAAGTAGCTCTGAAGCCGAGAAACGAGATCGAACATAAGCACTAATGTGAAATTACGTACAATTTCCAAATTTCTTGTACTTGCTAACTTTGCGACCTCGCGCAGCTATGTTACCATGGAGGAATCACACAAGATTTGACTTTATAGGCTAGGACTGAAGTCGCGCCAACTGCTTAACTCAAAATACAGTCTAGAAAGTAGCTCTGAAGCCGAGAAACGGGATCGAACATAAGCACTAATGTGAAATTACGTACAATTTCCAAATTTTTTGTACTTGCTAACTTTGCGACCTCGGGCAGCTATGTTACCATCGAGGAATCACACAAGATTTGACTTTATAGGCTAGAACTGAAGTCGCGCCAACTGCCTAAAAAAAAGATAGAAAGTAGCTCTGAAGCCGAGAAACGGGATCGAACATAAGCACCACCGTGAAATTACGTACAATTTTCAAATTTCTTGTACTTGCTAACTTTGCGAGAAACGGGATCGACCATAAGCACTAATGTGAAATTACGTACAATTTTCAAATTTTTTGTACTTGCTAACTTTGCGACCTCGGGCAGCTATGTTACCATGGAGGAACCACACAAGATTTGACTTTATAGGCTAGAACTGAAGTCACGCCAACTGCCTAACTCAAAATACAGTCTAGAAAGTAGCTCTGAAGCCGAGAAACGGGATCAACCATAAGCACTAATGTGAAATTGCGTACAATTTTCAAATTTCTTGTACTTGCTAACTTTGCGACCTCGCGCAGCTATGTTACCATGGAGGAATCACACAAGATTTGACTTTATAGGCTAGAACTGAAGTCGCGCCAACTGCCTAAAAAAAAGATAGAAAGTAGCTCTGAAGCCGAGAAACGGGATCGAACATAAGCACCACCGTGAAATTACGTACAATTTTCAAATTTCTTGTACTTGCTAACTTTGCGAGAAACGGGATCGACCATAAGCACTAATGTGAAATTACGTACAATTTTCAAATTTTTTGTACTTGCTAACTTTGCGACCTCGGGCAGCTATGTTACCATGGAGGAACCACACAAGATTTGACTTTATAGGCTAGAACTGAAGTCACGCCAACTGCCTAACTCAAAATACAGTCTAGAAAGTAGCTCTGAAGCCGAGAAACGGGATCAACCATAAGCACTAATGTGAAATTGCGTACAATTTTCAAATTTCTTGTACTTGCTAACTTTGCGACCTCGCGCAGCTATGTTACCATGGAGGAATCACACAAGATTTGACTTTATAGGCTAGGACTGAAGTCGCGCCAACTGCCTAACTCAAAATACAGTCTCGAAAGTAGCTCTGAAGCCGAGAAACGAGATCGAACATAAGCACTAATGTGAAATTACGTACAATTTCCAAATTTCTTGTACTTGCTAACTTTGCGACCTCGCGCAGCTATGTTACCATGGAGGAATCACACAAGATTTGACTTTATAGGCTAGGACTGAAGTCGCGCCAACTGCTTAACTCAAAATACAGTCTAGAAAGTAGCTCTGAAGCCGAGAAACGGGATCGACCATAAGCACTAATGTGAAATTACGTACAATTTTCAAATTTTTTGTACTTGCTAACTTTGCGACCTCGGGCAGCTATGTTACCATGGAGGAACCACACAAGATTTGACTTTATAGGCTAGAACTGAAGTCACGCCAACTGCCTAACTCAAAATACAGTCTAGAAAGTAGCTCTGAAGCCGAGAAACGGGATCAACCATAAGCACTAATGTGAAATTGCGTACAATTTTCAAATTTTTTGTACTTGCTAACTTTGCGACCTCGGGCAGCTATGTTACCATGGAGGAACCAAACAAGATTTGACTTTATAGGCTAGAACTGAAGTCACGCAAACTGCTTAACTCAAAATACAGTCAAGAAAGTAGCTCTGAAGCCGAGAAACGGTATCGAACATAAGCACTACCGTGAAATTACATACAATTTTCAAATTTTTTGTATTTGCTAACTTTGCGACCTCGGGCAGCTATGTTACCATGGAGGAACCACACAAGATTTGACTTTATAGGCTAGAACTGAAGTCACGCCAACTGCCTAACTCAAAATACAGTCTAGAAAGTAGCTCTGAAGCCGAGAAACGGGATCAACCATAAGCACTAATGTGAAATTGCGTACAATTTTCAAATTTCTTGTACTTGCTAACTTTGCGACCTCGGGCAGCTATGTTACCATAGAGGAACCACACAAGATTTGACTTTATAGGCTAGAACTGAAGTCACGCCAACTGCTTAACTCAAAATACAGTCAAGAAAGTAGCTCTGAAGCCGAGAAACGGGATCCACCATAAGCACTACCGTGAAATTACGTACAATTTTCAAATTTCTTGTACTTGCTAACTTTGCGACCTCGCGCAGCTATGTTACCATGGAGGAATCACACAAGATTTGACTTTATAGGCTAGGACTGAAGTCGCGCCAACTGCCTAACTCAAAATACAGTCTAGAAAGTAGCTCTGAAGCCGAGAACGGGATCGAACATAAGCACTAATGTGAAATTACGTACAATTTCCAAATTTCTTGTACTTGCTAACTTTGCGACCTCGCGCAGCTATGTTACCATGGAGGAATCACACAAGATTTGACTTTATAGGCTAGGACTGAAGTCGCGCCAACTGCCTAACTCAAAATACAGTCTAGAAAGTAGCTCTGAAGCCGAGAAACGGGATCGAACATAAGCACTAATGTGAAATTACGTACAATTTCCAAATTTTTTGTACTTGCTAACTTTGCGACCTCGGGCAGCTATGTTACCATGGAGGAACCACACAAGATTTGACTTTATAGGCTAGAACTGAAGTCACGCCAACTGCTTAACTCAGAATACAGTCAAGAAAGTAGCTCTGAAGCCGAGAAACGGGATCGAACATAAGCACTAATGTGAAATTACGTACAATTTTCAAATTTCTTGTACTTGCTAACTTTGCGACCTCGGGCAGCTATGTTACCATGGAGGACTCACACAAGATTTGACTTTATAGGCTAGAACTGAAGTCGCGCCAACTGCCTAACTCAAAATACAGTCTAGAAAGTAGCTCTGAAGCCGAGAACCGGGATCAACCATAAGCATTAATGTGAAATTGCGTACAATTTTCAAATTTCTTGTACTTGCTAACTTTGCGACCTCGGGCAGCTATGTTACCATGGAGGAACCACACAAGATTTGACTTTATAGGCTAGAACTGAAGTCGCGCCAACTGCCTAACTCAAAATACAGTCAAGAAAGTAGCTCTGAAGCCGAGAAACGGGATCGAACATAAGCACTAATGTGAAATTACGTACAATTTTCAAATTTCTTGTACTTGCTAACTTTGCGACCTCGGGCAGCTATGTTACCATGGAGGAACCACACAAGATTTGACTTTATAGGCTAGAACTGAAGTCACGCCAACTGCTTAACTCAAAATACAGCCAAGAAAGTAGCTCTGAAGCCGAGAAACGGGATCCACCATAAGCACTACCGTGAAATTACGTACAATTTTCAAATTTCTTGTACTTGCTAAATTTGCGACCTCGCGCAGCTATGTTACCATGGAGGAATCACACAAGATTTGACTTTATAGGCTAGGACTGAAGTCGCGCCAACTGCCTAACTCAAAATACAGTCTAGAAAGTAGCTCTGAAGCCGAGAAACGGGATCGAACATAAGCACTACCGTGAAATAACATACAATTTTCAAATTTTTTGTACTTGCTAAATTTGCGACCTCGGGCAGCTATGTTACCATGGAGGAACCACACAAGATTTGACTTTATAGGCTAGAACTGAAGTCACGCCAACTGCTTAACTCAAAATACAGTCAAGAAAGTAGCTCTGAAGCCGAGAAACGGGATCCACCATAAGCACTACCGTGAAATTACGTACAATTTTCAAATTTCTTGTACTTGCTAACTTTGCGAGAAACGGAATCGACCATAAGCACTAATGTGAAATTACGTACAATTTTCAAATTTCTTGTACTTGCTAACTTTGCGACCTCGGGCAGCTATGTTACCATAGAGGAACCACACAAGATTTGACTTTATAGGCTAGAACTGAAGTCACGCCAACTGCTTAACTCAAAATACAGTCAAGAAAGTAGCTCTGAAGCCGAGAAACGGGATCCACCATAAGCACTACCGTGAAATTACGTACAATTTTCAAATTTCTTGTACTTGCTAACTTTGCGAGAAACGGGATCGACCATAAGCACTAATGTGAAATTACGTACAATTTTCAAATTTTTTGTACTTGCTAACTTTGCGACCTCGGGCAGCTATGTTACCATGGAGGAACCACACAAGATTTGACTTTATAGGCTAGAACTGAAGTCGCGCCAACTGCCTAACTCAAAATACAGTCAAGAAAGTAGCTCTGAAGCCGAGAAACGGGATCGACCATAAGCACTACCGTGAAATTACATACAATTTTCAAATTTTTTGTACTTGCTAACTTTGCGACCTCGGGCAGCTATGTTACCATGGAGGAACCACACAAGATTTGACTTTATAGGCTAGAACTGAAGTCGCGCCAACTGCCTAACTCAAAATACAGTCTAGAAAGTAGCTCTGAAGCCGAGAAACAGGATCGAACATAAGCACTACCGTGAAATTACATACAATTTTCAAATTTTTTGTACTTGCTAACTTTGCGACCTCGGGCAGCTATGTTACCATGGAGGAACCACACAAGATTTGACTTTATAGGCTAGAACTGAAGTCGCGCCAACTGCCTAACTCAAAATACAGTCTAGAAAGTAGCTCTGAAGCCGAGAAACGGGATCGAACATAAGCACTAATGTGAAATTACGTACAATTTTCAAATTTCTTGTACTTGCTAACTTTGCGACCTCGGGCAGCTATGTTACCATGGAGGAACCACACAAGATTTGACTTTATCGGCTAGAACTGAAGTCGCGCCAACTGCTTAACTCAAAATACAGTCAAGAAAGTAGCTCTGAAGCCGAGAAACGCAATCGAACATAAGCACTACCGTGAAATTACATACCATTTTCAAATTTTTTGTACTTGCTAACTTTGCGACCTCGGGCAGCTATGTTACCATGGAGGAACCAAACAAGATTTGACTTTATAGGCTAGAACTGAAGTCACGCAAACTGCTTAACTCAAAATACAGTCAAGAAAGTAGCTCTGAAGCCGAGAAATGGGATCGAACATAAGCACAACCGTGAAATTACATACAATTTTCAAATTTTTTGTACTTGCTAACTTTGCGACCTCGGGCAGCTATGTTACCATGGAGGAACCACACAAGATTTGACTTTATAGGCTAGAACTGAAGTCGCGCCAACTGCGTAACTCAAAATACAGTCAAGAAAGTAGCTCTGAAGCCGAGAAACGGGATCAACCATAAGCACTAATGTGAAATTGCGTACAATTTTCAAATTTTTTGTACTTGCTAACTTTGCGACCTCGGGCAGCTATGTTACCATGGAGGAACCACACAAGATTTGACTTTATAGGCTAGAACTGAAGTCACGCAAACTGCTTAACTCAAAATACAGTCAAGAAAGTAGCTCTGAAGCCGAGAAACGGTATCGAACATAAGCACTACCGTGAAATTACGTACAATTTTCAAATTTCTTGTACTTGCTAACTTTGCGAGAAACGGAATCGACCATAAGCACTAATGTGAAATTACGTACAATTTTCAAATTTCTTGTACTTGCTAACTTTGCGACCTCGGGCAGCTATGTTACCATGGAGGAACCACACAAGATTTGACTTTATAGGCTAGAACTGAAGTCACGCCAACTGCTTAACTCAAAATACAGTCAAGAAAGTAGCTCTGAAGCCGAGAAACGGGATCCACCATAAGCACTACCGTGAAATTACGTACAATTTTCAAATTTCTTGTACTTGCTAAATTTGCGACCTCGCGCAGCTATGTTACCATGGAGGAATCACACAAGATTTGACTTTATAGGCTAGGACTGAAGTCGCGCCAACTGCCTAACTCAAAATACAGTCTAGAAAGTAGCTCTGAAGCCGAGAAACGGGATCGAACATAAGCACTACCGTGAAATAACATACAATTTTCAAATTTTTTGTACTTGCTAAATTTGCGACCTCGGGCAGCTATGTTACCATGGAGGAACCACACAAGATTTGACTTTATAGGCTAGAACTGAAGTCACGCCAACTGCTTAACTCAAAATACAGTCAAGAAAGTAGCTCTGAAGCCGAGAAACGGGATCCACCATAAGCACTACCGTGAAATTACGTACAATTTTCAAATTTCTTGTACTTGCTAACTTTGCGAGAAACGGAATCGACCATAAGCACTAATGTGAAATTACGTACAATTTTCAAATTTCTTGTACTTGCTAACTTTGCGACCTCGGGCAGCTATGTTACCATAGAGGAACCACACAAGATTTGACTTTATAGGCTAGAACTGAAGTCACGCCAACTGCTTAACTCAAAATACAGTCAAGAAAGTAGCTCTGAAGCCGAGAAACGGGATCCACCATAAGCACTACCGTGAAATTACGTACAATTTTCAAATTTCTTGTACTTGCTAACTTTGCGAGAAACGGGATCGACCATAAGCACTAATGTGAAATTACGTACAATTTTCAAATTTTTTGTACTTGCTAACTTTGCGACCTCGGGCAGCTATGTTACCATGGAGGAACCACACAAGATTTGACTTTATAGGCTAGAACTGAAGTCGCGCCAACTGCCTAACTCAAAATACAGTCAAGAAAGTAGCTCTGAAGCCGAGAAACGGGATCGACCATAAGCACTACCGTGAAATTACATACAATTTTCAAATTTTTTGTACTTGCTAACTTTGCGACCTCGGGCAGCTATGTTACCATGGAGGAACCACACAAGATTTGACTTTATAGGCTAGAACTGAAGTCGCGCCAACTGCCTAACTCAAAATACAGTCTAGAAAGTAGCTCTGAAGCCGAGAAACAGGATCGAACATAAGCACTACCGTGAAATTACATACAATTTTCAAATTTTTTGTACTTGCTAACTTTGCGACCTCGGGCAGCTATGTTACCATGGAGGAACCACACAAGATTTGACTTTATAGGCTAGAACTGAAGTCGCGCCAACTGCCTAACTCAAAATACAGTCTAGAAAGTAGCTCTGAAGCCGAGAAACGGGATCGAACATAAGCACTAATGTGAAATTACGTACAATTTTCAAATTTCTTGTACTTGCTAACTTTGCGACCTCGGGCAGCTATGTTACCATGGAGGAACCACACAAGATTTGACTTTATCGGCTAGAACTGAAGTCGCGCCAACTGCTTAACTCAAAATACAGTCAAGAAAGTAGCTCTGAAGCCGAGAAACGCAATCGAACATAAGCACTACCGTGAAATTACATACCATTTTCAAATTTTTTGTACTTGCTAACTTTGCGACCTCGGGCAGCTATGTTACCATGGAGGAACCAAACAAGATTTGACTTTATAGGCTAGAACTGAAGTCACGCAAACTGCTTAACTCAAAATACAGTCAAGAAAGTAGCTCTGAAGCCGAGAAATGGGATCGAACATAAGCACAACCGTGAAATTACATACAATTTTCAAATTTTTTGTACTTGCTAACTTTGCGACCTCGGGCAGCTATGTTACCATGGAGGAACCACACAAGATTTGACTTTATAGGCTAGAACTGAAGTCGCGCCAACTGCGTAACTCAAAATACAGTCAAGAAAGTAGCTCTGAAGCCGAGAAACGGGATCAACCATAAGCACTAATGTGAAATTGCGTACAATTTTCAAATTTTTTGTACTTGCTAACTTTGCGACCTCGGGCAGCTATGTTACCATGGAGGAACCACACAAGATTTGACTTTATAGGCTAGAACTGAAGTCGCGCCAACTGCCTAACTTAAAATACAGTCATGAAAGTAGCTCTGAAGCCGAGAAACGGGATCGACCATAAGCACTACCGTGAAATTACGTACAATTTTCAAATTTCTTGTACTTGCTAACTTTGCGACCTCGGGCAGCTATGTTACCATGGAGGAACCACACAAGATTTGACTTTATAGGCTAGAACTGAAGTCGCGCCAAGTGCTTAACTCAAAATACAGTCAAGAAAGTAGCTCTGAAGCCGAGAAACGGGATCGACCGTAAGCACTACCGTGAAATTACGTACAATTTTCAAATTTCTTGGACTTGCTAAATTTGCGACCTCGGGCAGCTATGTTACCATGGAGGAACCACACAAGATTTGACTTTATAGGCTAGAACTGAAGTCGCGCCAACTGCCTTACTTAAAATACAGTCAAGAAAGTAGCTCTGAAGCCGAGAAACGGGATCGACCATAAGCACTACCGTGAAATTACGTACAATTTTCAAATTTCTTGTACTTGCTAACTTTGCGACCTCGGGCAGCTATGTTACCATGGAGGAACCACACAAGATTTGACTTTATAGGCTAGAACTGAAGTCGCGCCAAGTGCTTAACTCAAAATACAGTCAAGAAAGTAGCTCTGAAGCCGAGAAACGCGATCGACCGTAAGCACTACCGTGAAATTACAATTACGTACAATTTTCAAATTTCTTGGACTTGCTAACTTTGCGACCACGGGCAGCTATGTTACCATGGAGAAATCACACAAGATTTGACTTTATAGGCTAGAACTGAACTCGCGCCAACTGTTTAACTCAAAATACAGTCAAGAAAGTAGCTCTGAAGCCGAGGAACGGGATCGACCATAAGCACTACCGTGAAATTTTCAAATTTCTTGTACTTGCTAACTTTGCGATCACGGGCAGCTATGTTACCATGGAGGAATCACACAAGATTTGACTTTATAGGCTAGAACTGAACTCGCGCCAACTGTCTAACTCAAAATATAGTCAAGAAAGTAGCTCTGAAGCCGAGAAAACGTACAATTTTCAAATTTCTTGTACCTGCTAATTTTGCGACCTCGGGCAGCTATGTTACCATGGAGGAATCACACAAGATTTGACTTTATAGGCTACAACTGAAGTCGTGCCAACTGCTTAACTCAAAATACAGTCAAGAAAGTAGCTCTGAAGCCGAGAAACGGGATCGACCATAAGCACTACCCTGAAATTACGTACAATTTTCAAATTTCTTGGACTTGCTAACTTTGCGACCACGGGCAGCTATGTTACCATGGAGGAATCACACAAGATTTGACTTTATAGGCTAGAACTGAACTCGCGCCAACTGTTTAACTCAAAATACAGTCAAGAAAGTAGCTCTGAAGCCGAGAAACGGGATCGACCATAAGCACTACCGTGAAATTACATACAATTTTCAAAGTTCTTGTACTTGCTAACTTTGCGACCTCGGGCAGCTATGTTACCATGGAGGAATCACACAAGATTTACTGTAATCATAACGGTGCGTTTGAACTCTGCGGATTCGTCTGGTATTGTGATAACAGCGCTAAGTTCGAAATAGTCACATGAAGGTCTGTAGACAATTAGTAGACCATTTGTTCATTTCAGCTCTCGGCTGAGAGTCAAGCAGGATGAGATCCAGATAGGAGTCTCGCCTATTTCGTTGCAAATAACTTGACCTTGTACTCTGTGCTCTGCAGAACGTTAAGCGTTGGGTTGGTCTTGCCGAATTACTCTATAAAAACTGCGCCGAATTTTATCTTCTGGTTTAGTTTCGGCTTTCGCCTTGCAACAGATTGAATAGTACGGCTTTTCGCTCAATCCTATCAGTGAATTCACGTTGGGAAGCTAGCGGCTTAGCCAATACGCTAAGCCCGGGGGAAGATCGAGAAGATTCTCACTTCTCGGGTCGCTTGCTCATGGATCTGCGCTTGAATCAAACGCAGATCATCTTCGCCCACGATTTCGAGAACATTGAGGCTTTGGGAAGATTTCTGTACCACTTGCGTAGGCTTTTGTTCACCTGGGGTGTGACAGCTGGTGTTTGACCTGAGGAATGATTCCCCTCAACCTTCTGCTCACACACTGATATGCTTTCTTCATGCCTTGGAATTTAGTACATCCCCGATGTCGGTTCCTAGACGTGTCTACGAGGAATGTCAGTCTGACATTAAAATTAAAATATACAGTAAAAGCTCGCGAGTAAAATCGCACCCCAGTCCTTAAGCGCCTGCACTCCACTTGGCGCATCGCTGTCAACTGAAGTTTTATCGGATACATCACAGCGAAAGGTAAAACCTTGTTTTTTCTTTTTCCTTTCTTCCCCGTCCGGAGACCTAAAGGCCCCGGCCCATAGAATCCGTCGATCCGTCACTCCGTTGATTTCAACTGAGTGAAAAGTAGAATATACACATTCTTATGGGAGGTGGCCCATAGCCGACGGAGGTATGAACTTCAACGGACAAAGTAGACCTACTTTCTACTTTTCGCTCCGTTGAGAGCTCATACATTCACATATTGGAGCTTACACATTTACATTCTGAGGTTCACGCATGGACGAATTGAGAGTAAGCACGTTCATTGGTGGATGCATTGAGAGAATGCTTGGGAACTCTCTCGTACTGAGAGAAACTTCAAATTCGGTTGACATTCAAAGTACGATTCGTTTGGTGAGGGTCGTTTAGTGTGCGAGAAGTGAACATTATTCTACGAAAAAAATGTTATAAAATGTTCGAGGAAGAACTGATTGAGGCGATCAAAGACCATCCGTGCCATTAATTTTATAACTCAGATGAACGCACTCCATCAATTAATAAATGTCATCGACAACTGTCAACGGATTGACGGATTCTATGGGCCGATGTTTGCCTGCTCTATCCGCCAATACGTTTTCACTCAGTTGAAATCAACGGAGTGACGGATTGACGGATTCTATGGGCCGGGGCCTTAACAGCTGACAGGTACGTTCGAGCGCTAGCGCTCCTGTGCACATTGTGGAACCCAAGCCCACAACCGAAGCTTGCAACAACTAAAGCTTCTGGTAAAAAGGAATTGTAGTTTCGTAGACACCAACCAAACGATATAGATACTTTTTCTTTTTTCCTAAAAGTATGCTCTTTTGCTAAGGAATAAAATGAGTATACAAATAGGAATACAAAAACAAACAAAACAACGACGGAAACACCGAGGACAATCCGTTCAAAAGAAGCAATAGACTGCAAAGGTCGCCTGTTGGCCAAGCAGCAAATTTTTATCCAGGAGTGGACCCACGGGATGAATCCGGCGTGAAAATCTCAGCCGGTGAAACACCGTCAGACTTCCACAAACTAGGCGAGCAAATCAAAGCCCTCGTGGAAATGCTTGAAGAT
The DNA here is from genome assembly GCA_958301585.1 of Merodon equestris. NCBI lineage: Eukaryota > Metazoa > Arthropoda > Insecta > Diptera > Syrphidae > Merodon > Merodon equestris. Next base: position 53,749,334 of record OY284413.1, read on the forward strand.
GGCAAGAGACGCTCTATCCACCAGCATATGAGAGATACCATAGAGAGTTTCAAGGACTCTATGAGCAAACCGCAACCGAGCGGCTCGATGATACGGCGAAAGAGGTCATACGAAGAAATAATGCTTCCCAAACCTCACCGTGGCTTAAACCTTCGGTAGAATCGAAAAGGAAATCGGAGCACAACAATGATACGATAAAAACGACGACCGAAGGCAGCTGTATCGGTGACCGAAAAAGGTCCTCCGATCAATGTAGACCAACTAGGCACAGGAGAGGCGACCAAAGATAGCAATGCAACGTGGCAGCAAGTAGCTAAGCCCCCTAAGACGATGCGAAACGGACCAGTACTGGAGACGATGAACGGCGGTTTGACTAAAGGTGCCAATAATCAAAATAACCGAACTAAACAACAAAGCAGTAGGCCGACAGAGAAGCAGATGCCTGACGCAATTGTTGTGCAGGCAAAAGGGGAACTTTCGTATGCCGAAATACTCCGACGAGTCAAAGCGGACCCAAAACTGTCCGATCTAGGAGAAGCTGTCTCCAAGATAAGAAGAACCCAGAAGGGAGCACTGCTCTTCCAACTCAAAGCGTCTGGTCAAAAGACCACTAAGTACAAGGAGATCATCGGCGAAAATCTTGGAGACGGAGTAGAGGTACGAGCACTATCACAGAAAGTAACACTCGAGATAAAAGACATAGATGAGGTCACCACAAGGAGCGACATCTGTAAGGCGATCAACACTCAATTCGGCATCGAAACCACTGAAGCCAACGTAGTTAGCTTGAGGAAAGCCTACGGATGTACCCAGGTCGCAACCCTAGTCTTCCAGTAGAGAGTGGAAACAAGATCCTTCAATCAGGCAAGGTGAAAATAGGCTGGGTGAACTGCCGCATACGCATACGGAGGAATCTGACCAAATGCTTCAGATGCCTCGATTTTGGCCACATGGCTCGCGAGTGCAAATCGCTAGAATTTGAGCTAGATCGCTCAAAACTATGTTGAAAATGCGGAGAAGAAGGCCACATAGCTAAACTATGCATTAAAGAAGCTATGTGTTTCTTTTGCAAAGTCTCTACACCGGAAAATGCAGACCACGTAGCAGGCAGCAGCAAGTGCCCAGTATTCCGGAAAGCGCTGTCCCAAAAACTACAATGAAAGTGATGCAAATAAATCTCAATCACTGCGCAGCTGCACAAGACTTATTGGCACAGACGACTCACGAGGGGAAGGTAGATGTAGCAGTTATAAGTGAACCATACAAATCCCTGGACTGTAGTAGCTGGATAAACGACAATGCCATCAAAAACATAACTTGTAAAAAAAACCAAGTCTCGCAACTCAGTTCTTCTACCGTAAAAAGTTGTGAGATCTATGTAATACCAAGTCGGTTAATTTATTCAGCCCCTACTTAAGGGACCTTCTGTCTTAAGTTATTACGTAATTAGCTAATCTAACAACATCTTATATTGACCATATTAATATTAAAAATCTTTTATGTTTTAAATAAATAGATTGACTTGTCCATCGCATGCATCTCACAAGTAATACATATTATATTAAATTAGATTGTTTAGTGCGATTGCCAAGTCAATCTATTTATTTAAAACATAAAAGATTTTTAATATTAATCGATAATATTAATTATCGAAGACTCTTTTTTGATCAGCATTAAGTTTTGCGATCATACTTTGAAGATCAGTCTGCTCTTCTTCTACCAGATTGATTCTGTGAAAGTCATCCATTGCGTTTGCAGCTTCAAAGTCTAAAGGGTTTTCAGGACCATCGTCATCATCAACAATTTCCCTTTCTTCGTTTATCTCAGCAACTTTAGATTCTATCATTTCACATGCTTTTTGTATCTTATATCTTGACTCTATCATTGAATTACCATAATCGACTCCTTCTTTTAAATCTTCTTTCGCCAAATTAAAGGCCTCCGTGTAAGTATCACTCCCCATTTTGAGTTCATCTAAGGAACGCCATGGCTTGAATAAAAGAAGTAAAGAGAAGAAATATTTCTCTGGTACTTGTTCTCCGTCGTAGAAATAGTGATTGATCAAATATGGGTTATCTCTTCTTTTCAGGAACTTTTTACCGTCATTTATCTCGTAGCACTAGACTTTAGAGGAGACTGGGCGTGTTTTAACAATATCGTAATTTTGAGCGAAACTGTACAAGTTAGTAGTCTCCAACTCTGACACCGGACATACAATTTGTTTTAAAATTGATTTAATTATAAGTTCATCAAATGGTTATTAAATATATGTACATAATAAAGATATTTATTTTATATTCTGTCAAATACATGAACCACATTGACCACTAAACCCAATTCCCCAACCGCAAATTGATTGTTGCATTGCATATTTTTAGGAGTTAATCGCCATCTAGATAAATTGAAAAAGGATACATGCAGACACTATCCTATTAGTAATAATATTTGGTGTATCTAGAAAACTGGACCAAAATTGCAAAATATTTTAGTTTTTCCTTGATTTATACACTAAACACTAATTGTATTCTAAATTTCAAGCTTCTATGTCTGCTAGAAGTGCCCTAGAGTTTTGATGATCGGTCAGTGAGTGAGTGAGTGAGTGAGTGAGTGACAGAATTAAGAAACTTTGACTAGTTATAATTCTTAAACTACTGGTTCAAATTTAATGAAATATACCGTGTCTATGCGATGCCTGCTTGGTTACTGAAAATTCAGGCTTCTAGCTTTATCCACAACGAAGTTATAGGGGGTTGAAAATGGCCCGAACTGCTTCGAGAAAAGGATGGTACGGCCGTGCCGCTTTTTTGCTCGACTTGGCGGGGGCACTGCCGTGCCCCCAGATACAAATTCAGCTGCTATATGGGCATGTGGAAGACACCCAATACAGGAAATAGGTCAATCAACCGACTACTTTGTGGCCGCGAGGATAAATGGAACTCATTTTTATAGCTGTTACGCTCCTCCTAGACTATCACTGGAAGAATTTGAAAGCCTATTAACCAATATTGCAACTGATGCAAGAGGTAAACACCCCATTATAATTGCAGGAGACTTCAACGCTTGGTCCACAGAATGGGGCAGCAAACACACGGATGCACGTGGAAGAGTCCTTTTGGAAACGTTTGCGGTTCTAGGTGTGAACCTGGTTAATAAAGGTACTACGAGCACTTTAGCAAGGCCGGTAGATCATCAATAGTTGACATAACCTTTGTGTGCAATTCCCTGGCCAGTAAAACAACATGGAGAGTGAGTGAGGGCTACACGCATAGCGACCATCAAGCTATTATAATGGAGATCGGCGAGAGAAAACGCAGGCACCGCCCAATACAAACTGGACTGGATAGCGATGCACCTGCAGAGGTAACCTCTAAGCAACTGACACAGGCGCTAACTGCAGCATGTGACGTAGCGATGCCCAGGAGGAAACCCAGCAAAAGAGGGTCCCCATGTTACTGGTGGAACGAGAATATCCAGAGGCTAAGGGCGATGTGTCTCGGAGAGCGGAGAAAATCCCAACGATCAAGAAATAGGCCAGACTATCAAGAGCGGCTTCGTCAATTCAAGCTAGCGAGAAGTAAGTCAAGACCCTTGGGGTAAAGCATACAGAGTGGTCACTAAAAAGATAAAAAACAATAGAAGTCCGCCGATATCAAATCCCGAAATGCTCACCCGTATTGAGGGAAATCTTTTCCCACAGGGACAGCCGCTTAATAGTAGCAGCATGGCGAGGATGAATACAGAAGAAATTCCTGCTATTACCCTAGAGGAGCTAAATAAAGCTGTTTCCAGGGTCAAAAACAATAAAACATCCGGACCGGATGGAATCCCGAACAAGGCAGTAAAAGCGGCCATTACGGCTAGACCAGATGCTTTCCAACACACTTTGGGGAAATGCTTGCAGGAGGGGATCTTTCCCACACAGTGGAAGCTGCAGCACTTGGTACTACTGCCAAAAGGAAGGAAACCACCTGGAGAACCGTCCTCGTATCGACCAATCTGTCTTTTGGATACACTTGGCAAGATACTAGAACGAATTATCTACGATAGGTTACTGGCGGTGGCGGAAACGAACGGTGCATTGTCAGCCTACCAATACGGCTTCAGAAAAGGACGATCAACGGTCGAGGCCATAGAAACAGTGGTAAATCTGGCTGCGGACGCCATCCAAGGAAAAAGATGGAGACGGGGACAGAAGAAGTATTGTGCAGTAATCACGCTGGACATAAAAAATGCTTTCAACTCGGCTAAATGGACGCAAATACAAAAGTCCTTAATTGACATGGGTATCCCCCCACTATTTATTAAAGACCGTCAGCGACTACCTCAACAACAGGAGGCTAATGTACAATACCGATGATCAGTCCTTGGACCTCTCCTGTGGAACATCATGTACGATGGCGTTCTACGATTAGCGCTTCCCGAAGGAGTACGAATCATCGGTTTCGCCGTCGACATTGCCATCGTCACAGTGGCTAAGCATATAGAGGAAGTGGAGGCAACTACGAGCGCAGCTATCTCTAAAGTGAAAGATTGGCTTTCAAATGCCGGTCTAGAACTAGCAGCCCAAAAAACTGAGGCTGTGCTCATAACCAGCCGTAAAAAGGTGGAATATGCGAGCTTCTTAGTAGCAGATCAGACGATAAGGTCCAAGAAAGCAGTCAAGTATCTGGGGGTCATACTAGACAACAGGCTTTCCTTTAGAGAACACATAATGTATGCTAGCGAGAAGGCATCACAAGCGCAAAGAGCTCTTTCACGAATGCTTTTCTAATATATGCACGCAGAGTCCTACTCTCACGGGTAGTCAGCTCAGTCCTACTGTACGCTGCTCCAATTTGGGCGGAAGCCCTTGCAGTAAAAGGACTAAAGCGGAAAATGGACTCAGTCCATCGACTTTGCGCAATAAGAGTAATCTGCGGATTCAGGACCATATCTGACGATGCAGCGCTAGTCATAGCAGGAATGCTACCCATCGATATTTTGGAAGACGAGCTCAAAAGGGTATACCGCAGGCGCACCCCAGACCTGCAACAGACCAGGCTTATAAAAGCAGAAGAACGAGCTAAATCCATGAAAAATGTGGCAAACCAGATGGGACATCTCGACAAAAGGAAGGTGGACGCATAGGCTCATTCCTGTCATTGAGGCCTGGACATCAAGACCGACAGGAGACTGCAATTACCATCTCTCGCAGTTTCTGTCCGGACATGGTGGCTATCGAAAGTATCTACATAGATTTGGATATGATAGTTCTCCGCTGTGTCCACAATGCCCAAACTCCGACGCAGAGCACACAGTCTTTTACTGCAGTCGCTTTATGCAGGACAGACAAAGGCTAAATGTACCAAGCCCTGAGAACCTGATTTCCTATATGATGGACTCGGTGGAAAATTGGAACGAAACATGCTCGTTCATTACAGCAGTACAAACAAAGCTTCGGCAAGTCGAAGCAGAGAGAAGAACCCAAGAGGCCTTTATCCGAAATACAGCGTGAACCGCTAACCAGCCCCGCGAAGTAATACCTAACGGCAGACCCGCGGGGAGAGTGGTTGAAGTGTGCAGAGGATTGGTTTAGTACGTAGGCGCGTGGAAAAAGGAGAAGGAGAATAATATCCCGCGAATCGTGCATACTGGCAACACGGGTTACCAGTATCTTTTGAAGATTCCACATCCATGGGCGCAACCAAAAAAAAAAAACAAAAAAAAAAGACGTGTCTACGACCTTGTCTTGTCCCATGTCGCATTCTACATTTTTGTGGCCCTTTGCTGGCTTCATTTTGCAGCTCGACACGGCGTGCCCGAACCGTTGACAGCAGATACATTGAACATTTTTTCCATGCCCTCTTGCTGTTTCCCATATCACAGTCTAGGATGATAAGGAAGCATTGCTCCTTGTTGTTGTTACAGTTGTATTTGGCTGGCTGTAATCCCATCCTTCTCTCTGTTCCGCATTGTCCTCAAGTTCAAGCGCTACTCTTCCTTTGCCAGACTTGAAAGGAAGGCGAAGGTGTTTTTGTCGCCCTTATAGAGGCCACCCCTGTCCTCACGAGAACGTCCACTTCCACGGTGTTGATGGCGATGGCGCCCCTTACATTCTACCGGCAGCTTTTCAATCAAAACGGAGAGGAAGCTTAATGAATCAGGGACTAAGGAAAGTGACTTAATCAGGTTCTGCTCAAATGAAATACAATATGTCTACTCGGAGTCCCACCAGTACCACTAACATTAGTTTCTCGCAAGGTATCCACATGTAACCCCGCTGAACCGTCTGACATCAAGTTTAACTAATGGTAGTAATCAAAAGACAATCGACAAAGATAGGACAATTGGAACACAGAATGAGGATATTGAAAATTGGCCAAAAGGAGATTCCAACGCAGATGGATGAAATCCATGCCATCGCGACTCCTATTACTGTTATAATAACCTATTAAGTTAAGTTTGATTAATGACTTTTTCGTTTTCTTATTGAATGGCGCGAATGTGGAAGAGAAGTGGTGTCATTAGGATGGCTCTATATGCCATTCAGCAACAAAATAATCGACTTATTGAAGGAAATGAACTTATAATTTCGCATAATGGACCTGTAAATTGGCGCCCAAGATCTTGTGATTTCCCGTTATTTTACTATTTCCTTTGGGATACCTAAAGTTGTTAGTCTACGTTGACAAATGAACAATAATCGACACAGTATTCGTGTTATAGAGACCACAAATGCTCGGAAAAGTGGTCGAAAACTTTGTCTCTCGCATGACTTTCATCAGGTCCAGCTGTGGTAAGCATTCCTGAAAATTATTTACCTCGTGAAATAATAGTTCTGTGTGGCAAACTGCCTGGATGTGTGATTTCCGAAATAAAGACTCCAATTGGTCGCTGTGATCATGCATGAATAGTGGTCAAGGGAAGTAGAATTGGAGCAAGAAAGTATGAGTTCAATTACGACTGAATGTTCCTTCCTTAAATTCCTGGTCAGATTTTCATTACCTATTATTGTCATTCCAAGTGTTGACATACGAATTTTAACTAGAGCTGGCATCTCAACCTATCGAACAAACTCCTTATTCGTTAGTTCATGGCTTTCCGAAGCAGTGCGACCCAAACTGACCTAGCGAACCGACCACAAAACGTCTTCACTCAGTTTTTATTGAATATCGCCCACAAGCACACAGTTTCAATGACATTCACTCAATTTTGATTCCGAGAACATCCCTTTCCAATGGAATTATTAAATCAATTTTAATGATTATGAGCCCACACATGTCGACCGAATCAACTAACCCCAAAAAAGAATGCGTAATCCTGCAATAAATTCGCCACCATGATTATGAAAAAAAAGGACATGATATCCCAGTTAGCCCCCTCTATAAGTGCGTCGCTGACAATGATTTATTAAATTTACAATCGCCTCTCTCGTGCAACCCGTTGAGTTGGTCAAACTATCACATATCGTAGGCAGTGGAGGGGCTTAAGAAGCTTTATAGGGTCAACCCCAGGAAGAGATAGCTAAAGCTATGGCTAGTGTGGTTGGTTCATGTATGGATTGGTTTTCAAGTGGGTATTGGATGCTTCGATTCTTAGAACTTTGAGTTAAAATGTCAAAATACGAACATACTACGAGCTCGAAGGGCGCTGTTGGTGCATGTGGAACAAGTGAGTTTCACTTTTTTTCATGCGTTGGTGGGTTTAAAGTTTTTTGTTGATGTCGTTTAACACCTACATTCTTGTTGAATTGTACCACAATATGGGGTATATCCGTGTCTGTGGTTTTGGGGAGGCAAGACAGACCAATGGACCACCGGGGGTACGAGTACGCACATACGAGTGTGTAGTTTTCAAATCAATCATCTAGCCAGGATGTTGGCTGGTTAGAAGATGGGTGGGCGTAAAGGGGTTAGTGTACTCAAACTGTTCGCATTTATTGAAGTGTGTAGTAGAGCGACATTAGGGTAGGGAGAATAGTTGAAATTACCCAAATATCTGTTGCCCGGCACTTTAGCAAATAGGCAGTTATACATATTTCGGAAATCATCAGTTAATAGCAATCTGCAACGAGAGCTTTCTCATGTTGTATTTAATGTCCACAGTAGCCTAGAAAAGCACTTTCCAGAACTGTTCGTTTACGTTATATGCGACGGTGATGGACTTCCTTTAGAAATTGTGAACAGAAAATGCGAATATGAAATGTCACGAGAAACCCATAAGCGTCAGATACGGAAGAATTTTCTATGATTACGTTTGAAGGACTTCGATTTTCAATTTTACATCTGCGAAGGTGTACTCCAATAGACCACTCAAAAGTCCATGTGCAGCCGAACAACTTGTGCATCTTGAAAGTGTCTCGTTCTATGTATGAATCAATTTTAGATATCTGAACCTGGGTTTGGAAGACAACTACTTTTCATAGCCAGCGATTTAAACGCAAAACATTGTCGTTGAGGAAATACCACATCCAACCTCAGAGAGACCGGTTTTGTATTGGTGGGCTCTGCACAATTTTGGATATAAGAGAGATTTAAAAGCTACAGACAGTCCATCCTATCCGAGAGCTGTTTTATTTCCAGACCGAATGTTGTTGGACGCACAATTTCGACTACAGTTCAAAAATGCCCAAAAATGTCCATAAAATTTAGACAAGACCCGCTGAACAAGATTTTCTCAGACACTAAATGGAGAAAACTCTTTGAACTCTCTCTCTCTCTCTCTCTATACCGACCAACAGAAATTTATTAAATGAGGTGATTGATAATTACATTAGGCAGTGGACGAAACTACAAAACGTACAATAGACTACACAAGTCCCTGGCAATACAGACATATTTCGCAATGCGACCATAAAAAAACTCCACAGACTCAAAAGCAGACTGCTGTCAAGACTAAAAACTTTGTGTAGAAAATTTAGTGACAGACGAGACCCAGAAATTAGGACACATAAGTTGATGATTCAGATAGAAACACTCAGCCACTAGTCAAGGAAGGTTATAGATTTGCAGCAAATCTGTACTGAAGCAACAAGATTCGGGCCGCAAAGTTCAACAACCCGAAACAACCATAATAAACTCCGCTTCTTAAAATACCACGAACAATGAACAACGTCCAACTATTGGTAACAGAAGGTATAAACCAAACTAACGCGATAATGGATGAGAACTTCTTCATAATCGAAGATACGCAGCAATAGGGGGGTTGGGTTCGAAGACCCTCAGGCCAGAGCTGCTTTGACTATGCGCTGAACGAGGCCCAGCCATTTTAGACGCTAGATCCGAAGCCTCTGCACCGTAGAGGAGGACCGGGACGATTAAAGTTTTGTACCTTGGTCTTTCGAGAGAGGGCTTTACTTCTCAATTACCTCTTGAGCCGAAAGATCAGCGGTTGGCAAGAGTAGTTCTGCATTTTACCTCAGCGCTGGTGTTGTTGTCGCTGGTCATAAGTGCGCCAAGGTAGACGAAGTAGTTGACCACTTCGAAATTATACTTCTCAAGAGGGAAGTTTTTACCAAGACGTCGGTGTTGTGCATCTTTTTTTATGACAGCATATATTTGAATTTACTCTCACTGACCTTAAGACCCATCTAAGCCGCTTCCGCCTCAATGCTTACGAAAGCCTAATAGACGTCTGGCTGTCTCCTTCCAATCACGTCTACATCATCCGCGTACGCAAGCAATTGCACAGACTTGAAATAGGTTTTACCTCTTTCTGTTGTCTAGTGACTCTTGCACGATATTTTTAAAGACGATGTTGAAAAATTTGCATGATCTGTGTAGTCTTGTCTAAATCCTTTTTGAACATCAAAGGTCTCTATTAGTTCGTTACGGACCTTAATGGAGCAGCGAGAGTTCTCCATTGTCATCCTGTACAACCGGGTTAGTTTGCTAGGCATGCTAAAACTAGACATGGCTTCGTATAGCTACTCTCTATACGCACTGTCATACGCGGCTTCAAAATCAACGAAAGGTGATGGATGTCTTCATGAGGTGATTCATATACCCGGGGGGCTAGATTAAAAGGCTAAGCGGCGTAGCCTACATAGCTTTTTAGCTGTATGGCTATTATTAGCTATATAGCTATTTATCTAATCTTAATGCGAAATGTCGATAACTAATTGATTATGCTGTGACAGATAATCGACATTAGGAAGGCAGACAGTTTGCTATTTAGCTGTTAGCTTTTTGCTATTCGGCTATTTAGCAAATTTAAGGCTCTCAGTTGGGTGTAGGTTAACCCTACTGGGAGTAACGGCTTGACCAGAAGCCTAATTCTGGAACCACGGGAGACAGGTGCCCTCGGGACAATAATGTCAGACAAATAAATGACAGTAATGTCAGATATCGGAATGACAGTCCTGGCCTGTCTTGCGGTAGGCCCCCTTGTGGGAGTATCGTGGGGGCTGTGGTTATCCCAAATCGCGGGAATTTGAACGCTATAACGAACAGCAGTAATTTTACTCAGTAATTTTACTCAGTTGTTCGAAGAGTGCCGAGCCCCTTAAGATCGGTAAGAGGCTTTAGTTAGGCTTCGCCTCATACCAAGAGGGAAGCCATGCCCCTACGCATGGCTTCGAATCTGGTACTTAGTTGCAATAGAAGGGCGTTGGTTGTCGCACAAACATCAACCCCTTGCGTTAAGGCCCGCCGTGGAATTAAGCCGACAAGGCAGGTGTCCACGTTAAACACAAGGCGGAGTCCCTGTAGTTGACGCAATTATAGGGGTCTTCTTTCTTGTAGACCGGGTGAAGGATGCTGATATTCTCTTCGTGCATACTTTCCCAGTAATCAACTGCAACCCAATAAAAATAAAGTCGAATCTTTGCAGTTCGTCCAAATATGCGAAGCTTTGTCTAGGGTGAAAAGAAGCTTAAATCGAATCCCATTATACATACATTTAAAAAAAGGAGTCTGACCCAAAGTAAATTTAAGCATAAGCTCAACATTACTAATTTGCTTCCTCACCCTTCTTCCCATCCCTACCATATATAGAGTTTCAAAACTAACCTTTTCCCACTTTTACCCTTCCCTCCATTTTTTATAAAGAGTGGGCGATCTAGTCGTTTTTTTTTTAAATCATAGGTTATTTTGACTCTGATAGCTGTTTCCCGCTGAAATCTTGACAGAAAGTCAGTATCATACCTCCGCGAAACGAAATGAGTCGCCTTACGCTTGAACAACGTTGGAAAATATTCAAAACTTATTTCCAAAGTGAGTGCTATGTAGCCCAAACAGTGCGTTTTTCAAAAATAAGTTTTGGCCGAAATGAAGCATCCACCGCGACTGCTCTACGCAAGTTTGTGCAAAAAGTCCCCGTCGTCGTACCGTGAGCACAGATGAGAATGTGGCTACTGTGGCCGAGAGTGTGAGATTCAATTCACGAACATCAACTCGCCATCGATCTCAACAGCTCAACATTTCACGCACTAGCCTGAGGAAAATTCTGAACAAAGATTTCGGACTATTCACTTACAAGGTCCAATCTGTGTCAGCAATTGAAGGCGCGCGACCATCCACTTCGTTATCGCTTCGTAATTTGGGCTGGGCAGCTTGAATTGGACAACGATTGTAGGCGAAAAATAATCTTTTCTGACGAGGCGCATTTTTATCTCGGCGGCTACGTTAACAAACAAAATTGCCGCATCTGGGGCTCGGAAAACCCGCACGTTATTGTCGAGAAGCCAATGGATCCACAGAGAGTGACAGTTTGGTGGACAGACTGTGGAATGGTGGCATCATTGGACCATTTTTCTTCGAAAATAAGGCTGGGAACAACGTTTCGGTCAACGGTAGGCGTTCGGAACCTCGGAGCTGCGATTTGACCCCTTTGGACTTTTTTTTTCGTGAGAAACCGTGAAGGACCGATATTATGCTCACAATCCGGAAACGATTCATGCACTCAAGGCCAATATTATCCAAGCAATCCGTGAGCTACAGCCCAAACCCATCAACAAGGTCTTAGAAAATTGGGGTGACAGAATGCCCTACTGTGAAGTCAGCCGAGGAAGCCACTTGAACGACGTTGTATTTCTTTTGTTTTCTGTTTGTTCTTACTAATAAAGCCATAATACATGGAAACAATTTAATTTTGTTCATTTTATTGCATTTTTAAAAGAAACTTGTATTTGGTCCACCCTGTATAAGACTTTTTTCCTCAGCCGACAACCAAATGTCGCTACGTTCAGCCTTTTTGCCTTATTTACATTTATTTACATGACATATTACATACAATTTACTATAAAAGTAAAACAAACATACATATGATGGTCTCCATTCCACAGGAAGGTGTTCCTTCAGACCTTGACAGTCCCAAGGACTTCTTCATTAAATACCACGAATTTTTCAATTTTTCTCCCTTAAAAGTATCAAATGATCTTGATGCTTGCCGACAATACTCGTACATAGATTCAAAGTAATTGTTATTGTCCCTACTTACCTTCCTTTGTCAGAATATTAGCAGTGTTCGCTCAAAAACTCTTAGCTATTTCCATACAATTTTGTCCATTGCCAGGACAGCGACCTCAATCGAGCTACTGATGTTCGATCATTTGTCGACGCATCTTACGAGCCTACTATACCGAGTCCTATGCTCAATCGGCTCATCCCTCTCGGCAATTTTGTTTCAATTAAGATTGTACTATCCCGGAAGTCGCTTGACGTTATTTGTTTTACAACTTGCAGTCACAAACTATTGCGACTCGTTATTAATAACTGATGACCATATAAATGACTTCAACCTTCCGTATCTTACATGGAGTCCATTAGAAGATCAACAATTTTACTAGTATATCGCCTCTTATTCCACTGTTTCCAAAGAACGTCTCTTGTTGGGTCACCTAGCTGACTTAGGCCTTTGTCATACTAGTGGCATCTCAAATTAGTCAAGGCGATCTAATTTTCGTAATTGACTCCTTTAACTATTCTGTTTCACTTTCCCATCTTTCCTTATCGACAACCCCTCTTCCTCACTAATTTATTCACTACGACCCTTCTTACGACTTCCATAAAACAAATATATTCCAAATCAATGACCAACCTCAGAGCCCCTTAAATTCTAATACTAATAACCTAATCCTCAATGAAGCCATTCTGCAGAGGATAATATTGTTTCTCAAAAGACTGAGTCTACCTCCTCACTTGGTATAGTCGGAGGTCTGATTCTCCGATAAATAAAAAAGAGAAGTTGTAAGCAATTTTTCTGTGTCCTCAATACTCTACTGTCGTTTTCAACTATTTTGGTGCTTATACCAAACTTTACAACTCTCTTTGTCACCTCTTTATTTTGTCATCTACAGAATAAAATTTAATGGCTACCTAACCTCCCTCTCCTTTAATGATTAAATGACTAAACCTCAAATGTTCCTTAGATCATTTCTCCTTGGTGGTATCGATTCCTATATCATTAAAAACAAACTAAATCAACTTCTGTTTCTGGGAGAATTCCCCCAGAACAGCGATGTTAGCCATAGCCAAACTGTTTCAAATAGCCGAACTCTTCGGATATATTTTGCATTTTGTATATTTTGTATTTCAAATTTTAAAGGCTTCTTCGAATGCAGGTCCACGACTACAAGCCTTGTGGAAATTGTATCTTTGTCAATGCTATTTCAAACAATTTCAGTAAGGCTTTTAATAATATTTTCCCCAGACAAAGTTATTTTCAGCCTCGGCTATGAAACCATTTAATATTGAAAATAGTGTTTATTTCAGATCTACCTTTTCTAGCTCTTTTTTAACTTCCTCTGGTGTCCCCCAAGACAGCCGCTTAGGACCGCTTTTTTTCATTTCTACCATTAACGATATTAAAATGGTCTTTACACCTTATTGCATTTCACGGTACGTCGACGACACCAAGTTCTTCAAGACCATTTCCTCCGGATTCCAAAACGACTTATATAGGGTTTTCCAAAAAGGACTTGACAACTTTTTTTTTAAAATAAAATGCAAACCATTTGAGATATTTCAAAAACTTTATTATCGGCTTGAAGTACAATCAAAATATTTATGAATGAAACTCGACTTCGTTCATATGGCCACCGCGAGCACGTTTGCAGTGGTCGATTCGTTGGACCCAATTTTCGATGACTCGGCCACACATTTCGGCCGAATCGGCCGCTATTTCGCGTTCAATGTTGGCTCTGAGCTCTTCTAACGTCGTCAGCTTGTTGGCATAAACCAATGACTTAACGTAGCCCCAAAGAAAATAGTCTAGAGGCGTTAAATCGCACGAACGAGGCGGCCAATCGACTGGCCCATTTCTTGAGATAACACGCTCATCAAACTTACTCTTCAATAAATCGATTGTAACGTGTGCTGTGTGGCTTGTGGCACCATCCTGTTGAAACCACATGTCGTCCAAGTCCATATCTTCCAATTCGGGCCAAAAGTAATCGGTAATCATGGCGCGATAACTCTGGCCATTCACAGTAACGTGACGATCGTTATCGTCGACGAAAAAATATGTCCCAATAACGCCGCCGGCATGCAAACGGCACCAAACAGTTATTTTTTGTGGATGAAGTGGTGATTCATGAAGCACATGTGGATTTTCACCCGACCAATAACGCATATTTTGCTTATTGACGAACCCATCGAGCCAAAAATGAGCTTCGTCACTGAAGATGATTTTGCGATGAAATTCATCATCTTGGCGCATCTTCTCCAGAGCCCAATCGGAGAACGTACGTCGCTTCAAATGGTCCATCGGCTTCAATTCTTGAGTCAGCTTGATCTTGTATGGGTGTAAACCAAGATCCTTACGCAAAATACGCCATAATGTGGTCTGAGCGATGCCCAATTCTTGAGAACGCCGTGGAATTGACTGATTTGGATCGTTTGCTACGGACGCCTGAACCGCAGCGATATTGTCGACACTGCTACCAACCCGTTGTCTCATTTTCGACCGAAAATTGGTGTTAACGCTCTTAAAGTTGCGGTCACCGACTCCGAATTTCGGAAGAAAATTTTTATAATTTGCAGACGTTGCTCGTTCGTGTACTTTATCATGATGAAAATATTGAGTTTACTGAATAAATTGACAATGACAGTTCGATGATTAGTGAAAAGGTGCGTTCACAAATTAAATTCAAAGCTATCAAGTCCCCATTGGAAAACCCTTTATAAGTGATAATTAATCATTTTCTCAAGTCAACGCAACACATCTTCTTTCTGGTGGTCGTGGTGCAATGGTAATCATCATCGACTATTGAGCGAAAGATCTGTATTTCAAGTATGTCCATAGCCAAGAACAATTCCTATAAGGAAAAATTGTGCAAAAACATTAGTTGTGAATGTGAGACAATCAAAAAATTATGACGAAGGCATAACACTCGCAGTATGAGGGCACTTCAAAATTCATACTCTGTGTGTGCATTTCCAATATACCTTAATGACATGGAAACAAAGAAAAAGTTACTGTGAACTACAACCAACGCGACAAATTCAGTCGAATTTCTCAAAAAGCATATCTAGGATAACCACCCCCGGATGTAGTGAACGAACATCTTCGCCACAAACCATCTGCACCCCGTCCAGGTTGTGTGACAAACCCCATACGACCGTACTCTTTGCAATTCTATTATTTTCTTAGATGAAAGATAACACAATATTCCGTGGTTGAATGAGGTAGTGTACTCATTTCTCCTTAACTAGCTGATGTCATTCATAGTCTCACCGTCTTAATGTGAAACCAAAATCTTGTTATTTAGAATACATTTTCGTCAACAGGCTCACAATAATCAGCAACCGCCTGAGGAAGTGAGGAGCTTTAAGACTTTTAGCGAAATCTTTGCTTCCCTTTCAAATATCATATTTCGAAATCAATAAACTGAAAGGTCACAAGATTAAACGAACTTGAATCACTTCAAGGACTCAACCATGTATTCAATGATGAAATCGAATGCGGCCTTTTACTCTGAAAACGATAGTAAAAGGCTTGCTTCAGGCTGTTAAGCTTACGCTCGTGACCTTTTATTACATGGATAAATGTACAACGCAGAAACACCGAAGAATCCCAAGAAATAAGGCAACTTAATGCCTCTAGTCCTATTTAGATATAAAGGTGATTCCAAATTCACGATAAACCAACATTAGAACCATTCCTTGAACTCAGCTAAGATTTGGAACTTTTTTCCCTCGATAAAGCATGCGTTACAACTTAATATTTAAAATTATCCCATTAAACAATCGTAAAAGCATGCGTTAGTCTTGAAACTTGAAAACTACTTAAAAACACCCGTAAAATGCCGCACCCCATTCACGTCAAATGCCAGATGTCATACGCACAAAATGTCAAATTCATTCATGATCTCTCCCCGAGCAGACAGCAGAGAATACTGTTGAAAATGTGGTAAATGTCAAATGTCAACGCAACATACTCGCATCGACACGTGTCAGTGTGTATCGAGATGCCTCATTTAACCAATCATCAAATGTTGTATCTATCTGTATGCCCAGTCAACTCCAAACAAATTCGTTGGCATCTTTAAGCTGAATCCATCGATTTTTCATCTGCAGCACACCCCTTAACCCAGAAACAAGTAGCGCCCTTGTTAGCCACAACAGCGAGGGCACTAATAGCCAGGCGCCAACACAACCGGAAGCCATTAAATCTGAACCCCAAAAAAAAGGAGCAAAATAAACAAAAAAAAAAGAGTCGTTGTCACGCCACCGCTATAACGACACCGACCTTTGCAACGTGGATGGATGTTGTTAAAGCCCACATTCCCATGCATGTCCTTCTTGCATCCATTCAGTGCCCGACTGGAGGTGGACGATTTATGATGACGGTGCCGTAAAATTAACCTCAGGCTTGAAATTTTATCTCACCGCTAGTATGCAACACCTCGAGCCACCCATAATGGCTGCCGTCCCATGCGCAAGTATGGACCCGGCAAAAAATCTTTCGTTTCCATGAATGAATCTACCCTTGTCGTTCCCCGGAATGGACACCCCGAAGCTCGGGCATGGCCTTGAACGCTGACAAGGGTAGGGTCGTGCCTTAACCCACTCTACTACCCAACCACCCACTCAGCTTGATACGTATTACTCGTTTCCTCTCGAACCCTCGTCATCCGTTCCGGTTCGCTGGTCACACGTGCCGCTCTGTAGTTGTCAATGTGTGTGAATTTCGAAATAGGGGCAATTCACACACAGGACATGGGGCACAGGAGAAATCTTCCCCAGGCTTCGCTGGCACCCGTTAAAGGTGTTGTTTTTCGACTCGCCGAGGACGGGAGTTTATGAATGAAAGGTTGTCGTCTGCTAAGATGCAGTTTTCATGAATGAAAACGAGCTTCGGGGTGTGAGCAACGCGTATAGGTATTATACTCCATGTTCAAGGCCCGTGTAAAGGGGGTCGAGGATATGCTGCTGGAGCGAAAGTGAAATAACAAAGTGCGAAGGAGAAGACCTATGTTTGTGGAAGGAAGCGAAAATCAGGTTTGTGAGGCATAAATATGGCCGGCCGGAAATCGATGAAATTTCTTGTTTGTAGCTCTGCTCGTGTCTGTATAGTGTTCCTTGGCAAGCTGTTGAATGTCCTTAAAATGAAACAGTGGAGGCGGTTACGCAATGGAAGGAAAACAGTTTGATTGTGTAATAAATGAAAATGCCTATTGCCAGACGAAGTGCTCATCAGAGCTTGGATCGCTTCCTGCTTATAACACCTATTAGGCTTAGCGCATTTCAATTAGCTCGAAAGACGTGGGTCATTTCCCCCCCGTTAGCTTAGGTAATGTGTATCGTATTGGGTTTCAAAGAAAAACAACCAGTGGGCAGCTGGGGTCTTGATGATGAGCGTACAGTGAAGAAGAACTAGACCTTTTATGAATGAAAAATTCATCAATAGATTTAGACACAGCGACGAGAGAGCGATAGAGAGATAGAGTCCTGCGACGCTTGACAGAGTTCGCGGGGGCAGGGAATAGTGCAAAATCGATAACGCTTAGAAGCTTGTTTTTTGTTTTGTCTAAGGGTGTGCCCCCTCGATTTCGGGTGGCAGCGAAGCTTACTAGGCACGTGTTAACTGAAATCATGTCCTTGAGAGAGAGAGAGAGTCTTACACCTAAAAGTATATGACCAAATGTAAATGGTTACTAAGTGTGCAGAATATTAGACGGTAGGTGTGTCAAATTAGGGTGGAAATATTTTTTGAATATCTCAAAGCATAGGAACACCCTATAGTGCCTTGTAAATACGTGTTAAAGCGCTTAACTTTTCTTGCGAACTAGTTAGCGGAAATAAAAAAAAAACAAAACTTGCTTAGGGTCTTTAAAACCTCAGACTATGTTCATTGTATTTTTGCCAGGAGCTTTGTGAACTTTATATTCATGCGATTTGACTTACAATAGTAAAGCATATTGTGACCACTTTATAAGGGTGAGGTATGGTAGACCCAGTTGTGTATGGGAAACACTTGCATAGGCGATGCGGAGTATATTTTAGTAAGTTAGTTTTCCGAGACCGTTTTCGTAAGGAAGTCTCATTTTGCAGTATCGTCTTAATCCTCATTGAGGGTTTTATATAAAGAAGATAAAACGATTATTGGACTTGAATAAAATCCTAGCCTAAACCAATATGCCTCTTTAGTGTGCATATAACCAAGTGCTGCTTTTAAGAGATAGCAGTGGGTGCACCAACAATTTTATGAGACTGTCACGGTGAAGGAATTCCCGGTCGTGCAAGGCAATTAAATTAAAAGTTGTCTTTGCTTGTGGAGCTTTGAAACCCAACAAAGATGAAGGAGCACTTCTAAGAGCTTGTAGACAGTGATCCTATTGAGGCTTCGTGGCTTGCGAATCTAGGGAAGGGGTTTTCAGGGAACTTAAAGTACACGCGATTGATGGTCCCTTTCGACTACAAATTTTCCACGTCAACGGCAAGTTGTCTCAAGGTGATATTAATGGCCATTTGCAACTCGGAAGTTCAGAGCCTCGTTGGCAAATATTTCGCCAAGCCTCCCAATCATGAGTGTGTTCCTTTCATGTATCGCTGTTTTGCTCTTTCTCTTCTATGTCCATCCTTAAATTGTTCTTCCATCTACGGCACGGCCTTCCTGGTGATCTTTTCCTCCAGGGCTTTTCGTTCTTTATTTTTTTACTGTTCGTCCACTGTCCATTCGTTCTACTTGTCCAGTGTTTAGTCGGTTATTATTCGAGTTCTTGATTGTGTCCATTCGCCTGCTTTTTCTTCGTGCCTGACGTCGGTCACAATTAGATTATTGTGACTAGGAAATCTACAATATTTGTGTATGTCGAGATTTTAAAGCCAATCGGGCTTATCAGTGATATGCTCAAACACCTATATTTTTGTAGCAGGGCAGTGAGCATATGTACTATCGAAGATTTCAAAGAATTCAAGAATGCATCTTTGGCGACGTCATGTTTGTCCTTTAGAAGGGTGTGAGCTCAAATTGGGCTTATGTTGTTGAATTAAGTTTACTGCAAGCTTTAAGTTTTTTGCTCGGGTCCCTATCAAATAACGAACATACTTCTGAAAATAAATTTTCTATTCATTTATGACCGGTGCCTTTCCACTTTTTGTTTGTGGTCTTTTAAAGAACCTGCCATTCGAGGTGTCAAATTGAACAACATATTCCGTGAATTATATTTATCAGTATTTGAGACTTTTTGGTTTTTGTTGACCTTTTACGTTCGCGAATTCCGATGGGAGGGTAGAAAATATAGCCTCTTAACAGGTACTCGTCCTCTATAGCGAACCATCCTGAAGCATATCCTTTCTCAGGCTATCGAATCTCATGAATTGAACGTCTTTAAAAGCTATGAGTAAAACGGCTATTATGTAAACTAGGAGCAGCTGTGGGTCAATTACATAGCAAATGACGACCTTTATCAGGTAGTAGCGTTCTCAGACGTTCTCAATATATTAACGACCAAGAGACCAAAAAATTGGTTAATGGTAACTCTAAACGGCGTATTATATTCCAGACATATTCTGTTTTCACCATGACATTGAGCGGTCATAGTGACATTGTAGAAGTGATATAGTATTATTAATAAGGCGCGTTCTTTACTTCGCACCTTGGCAATGCATTTAAAGGAAAAAGAGAAGGTACATAATAAAATGGTGGGAAATGCTCCCCTTATGAAGCATCTGATGATACAACTGCGCCTTCACCACCAAGTTTGGTGTCTGGTAAAAAAAATGGAAAGACTAGACTTAAGTTTTCCAAAGAACATAGTAATTACTTACTTACTTACTTAACAGGCCGGCGATCCATGGATGATCTAAGCCTAAGCTATGGCTGCCTTCCATCCTTGACGGTCCAAGTTGTATAACATCAGCGATTACTTGGTCTTTGTACCGGTTCGGTTTTCCTCTTCTTCTCGAAGCAGGAGGTTCGAAGTCGAAGACCCTCTTAGCTGTGTCGTTAGAGTTCATGCGCTCGATGTGGCCGAGCCAGTGTAGTCGATGGATCTTTGCCTTCCGGACTACATCCTCATCTTTGTACAGCTCATAGAGTTCGCAGTTATGCCTTCTCCTCTCACTTCTTCTTCTTCTTCTTCTTTTCCTTTTTTCTCCGGCGTTGTTATGGTCAGAAGTGTAGGACCATAACCTTCCCACTTAACTGCATTCCTACTGGTCCGCTTGTGGGGTCCGCCGGTTTGACCTCAGAAAGTAGCGGCAGGCTTCCCGGTTTGGGATTACTTCATCGCTGAGGCCAATCAAATGCTGGTGTTTTTGCATTTGTTTGCACCAATTGTTTTTCGGCCTGCCTTTTTTGCGTGTTGAAATTGGAACGTTGATTGATATTGCCTTTTGGACGGGGTTCAAAGGATCTCTCCTTTGAACATGGCAATACCAACTGAGTCGGTCGCGCTCTATCTTTCTTGTGATGGTTTCTTTTACGTGGAGGCTTCCTCGGATCTTTGAACTTCTAATTCTGTCACGCTTTGTTACTCCCGCTGTCATGCGAAGCATCTTCATCTCAGCTGCCGTTAATTTGCTCTCATACTTTTTGTGCGTTGTCCAGCATTGTGAACCGTATGTGAACTGAAGCCTTCCTTACAGCTTAGGTGGCATTTTTCGATCACAGAAGATGGCGGAGTTTTCCCGCCACTTCATCCATCCTACGCTTACGCGATGGTTTATATCGTCATCATAAGTTGCTTCTTTATTAATCATAGATCCCAGATATTTAAATTTTTCACACTTGGGAAGCACTCTTCCATTCAAGTAAATGTCTGGAATAGGCTGATGAGGGTCAGAGAACGGGCAGCACAGACTCTCTGTCTTCTTTGAACTAATACGATACCCGTGTCCCTCAAAAATGTCCACCCACACATCAAGTGCTCGTTGTAGGGACGCCTGATCATCACTTATAATGGCTCCATCGTCAGCAAAGAATAGCTGGTGCACATTGGGGTCCGTCACTTTTCCTTCAAGCAAGCAATCAAGGACTGCTATAAAGACCAGTGGGCTGAGGACGCTCCCTTGGTGTACACCGACTTTGATTGCGAACTCTTCGGTGACTCCTGCGGTGCATCTTACTCTTTTCGTTGCTCTCTCGTACATGTCCATAATCACTCGCACGTAGGTTTCTGGAACTCCTTTTTGTCTTAGCGCTACCCATAAAAGATCTCTTGGTTACCGGTCAAAGGCCTTCTTGAAATCAACCAACACCATATGCAAGTCCTTTGAAGAATCACGATGCTTTTCCATCATGATCCTTATACTTTGGATTGCATCTGTTGTTGATTTACCCGAGACAAACCCGCACTGGTCATCAGTCGTATTATTTTCCGCCGTCGGCTATCTAATACCCGTTCAACGATCTTCATGGTGTGCGACATCAGCTTGACAGAACGGTGGTTATCACAATTTCGCGTATCACCCTTTCCTTTGTGCAATGGAAGAAGATAGCTTTCCCTCCATTGATTAGGCATAGTGTCGCCTCTCATAAGTTTGGAGATAAGAACCATGAGCCATCTAGACCCGATGTCTCCCATCTTTTTCCAGAACTCAGAGGGTATCCCGTCCGGCCCAACAGCTTTTCTTTTCTTGGAGTTTTTAACCGCGTACCGAACTTCTTCGACTGTGATGTCAGATATTTCGGCATGATTCGGGGCGGCTCTTGGAAAGTACACTCGGGGAAACTGTTCGTTCAGAAGTTCCTCGCACTACTGTCGCCATCTGTGGAGAATTTTTTCGTCTTCCACAAGGAGTTGGCCTTCAGCATTGTTAATAAACTTTGGAAATCGAATCTCCTGAGCATTTCTCTTCTCTGGGCGGCTATCTTAAAGATATTTGCTCCTTTGTTCAAATTGCTTTGTCGAAGCTCCTGGGTAGCCTGGTTCCTGTCAGACGCGGAAGACGATATTTCTTCCAACTCCTGATAGAGGCCTTCATGCTTTTCGCTTTGAATTCGGCGCACTTTTTCTTCGCGATACCTTTGCAATATCTTTATACCTTTTCACGGCGAGCTTTTTCCTCTCTATTAGTAGAAGAGCACTTTGACCAAGCTTGGAAAGTCATTTTCTTTTCGTGTATCACTGCTTTGGCTTCGTCTGTCCACCACCAGGTTTCTTTTGCGTGTTGGCAGGGGCCGTTAGATGTCCCGAGCAGTTATTTGGCTTTCTCCAGGCCAGATTGTTGTAGGGAACCCCACACGTCTTGTGCTCTGCACTCCTCATTACCGACCTGATCGGAAAGAGGTAGTTTTCCATGTTGGTAATAAAAGCTTCGCCTTTTCCTTTATCCAGCTTATACCACTTGATTCTCTCAGACATCTTCGTTTGCTGCTTTGACTTCTTTCTCGCATCCATAAAAAATTCAGTCAGGAGGAGACGGTGTTGAGGGGCGATCGCGTCTCCCAGGATCGCTTTGCAATCTTTAGCTCGTGGCTTCATGAAACTGGATACCAAATGATAGTCTATTTGAATTTCATTTCCGCCGCTGCTATAAGTGATCAGGTGCCGGCTTTGTTTGACGAACATGGTTTTTAGCACTATAACGTACGACTTGCACATGTTTAGGATATCTTCACCTGAAGAGTTCCTGGTGCCGTATCCCAGCCCTCCGTGGTAGCCTTCATAGTCTTCGCTTGTCTTCCCGACATGTCCGTTTAAATCTCCTCCAACAAACAAAAGCTCTTCCTTTGGGATGATTTTGACAAGGTTGTGGAAATCTAGCCAGAATTCATGTTTTTCTTTTTGTTCGCATCCTACTTGAGGGGCATATGCGCTTACGATGTTCCACACCTCACGATGCATCACCAATTTGAGAGCCATCAAACGGTCACTGGACTTTGAAATGGTTAAGACGTTGCCAAGTCACTCTGCCGCAAGGATGATGGCGATTCCGTTTTTTCCTTGTTCCAATCCATAGTAAAACATCTTGTAGGCTTTTGTTTTAACGTCCAAGAAACGTGCCCGATTACCGGTGTTTCGCCATTTCCTCTCTTGTACTCACAGGATGTCTACTCGCCTTCTAACCATCATTTCTTGAAGCTCATAGCTGCGCCCACTCATGCTTCCAAGGTTCCAACTCGCGACTATTAAGTGTGGCTTACGCCGTTGCATTACTTTGCTATCTCCCGGAAATCCTATAGCTCTGACCCGAGCATTGCTGCTCGTCCCAGGATCACGACCATTAGTAGTGCTTGGCGGGGTAGTGCTTTTCCTTTTAGCGTTCTTTTCCATAATGCTACGGTTTGACCGTTTTCTTTCTTCCCCTCCTTTTTGACACGGGCATGCTCCAGATTTTTATTTCTTTTTTGATTGATCTTACTCTTACAACACCGGTGATCTCCAGTCGTGTCAACCCACTGATTTGCATGCACACTTGTGGGGCAGTTTAATGGTGGTATATGTGTCCCTAGGCTCACCTTGGTGTTTTCTAAATTGCCTAGATATGATTTTTGTTTACCTTTGTTTAGTCGCCTTTTACGACAAGCGATAGGTATCGCTGCAGGGATATTCTTAACCCGTCCCTGCACGAGGCCTTCTCCTCCCACTGCCAGTACCAAATATCCGGCGCAGAATTTTTCTTTCGAAGAACCCAAAATTAGCTCCGCCGCCCTGCTAATCGTCCAGTATTCGGCTCCGTACAACAAGGCTGGGAGTATAAGCGTTTTGTAAAGCATGGTTCTTCGAGTGTGGGTCAAACCTATAAGTTGTTTGGAAGTAGCAGCGGTTGCCAAAGTCGATTCTATGCCGGATCTCCACTGTGGTGTCGTTTAATTTTAACGTTTTTTTTAACGTGAAATTTACGTTTGCCCCGAGGTAGACAAACTCCATAACCACCTCGAAATTGTAGCTGTCGATTGTTACGTTTTGTTCCAGGTGGTGAGCGACGGATTGGTTTTTGCTTGACAGCATGTACCCTGTTTTTTCCTCATTGACCCTAAGACCAACTCGTTTTGCCTGTTCTTCAATCGCCGTGAATGCTGTTACAACGTCACGGCGCGACCGCCCGATGATGTCAATATCATCCGCGTATCCTAGCAGCTGGACAGCCTTGTAGAAGATAGTGCCTTCCCTCTTTATGCTTGCCCTTCGCACTATCTGCTCCAGCACCACGTTGAAGAAGTCACACGATCTTGCCGAATGCCGAAATCCGGTGCATGTTTCAAACGGTTCAGAGGTCCTAGAACCGAGCTGCACGGTGCATCGCGTATTTTTTAAAGTGGCGCCACACAACCCTATCAGTTTTCCCAGGATCCCGAATTCAGCCTTCGCATCAAACAATTCTTTACGATGAATGCTGTCGTATGCGGCTTTGAAATCGATGATGTGTATCGATTTGAAACTCATTGATCCTTTCCAGGTCTTGTAAGGAAAATTTGATCTAAGTCGATTTGCCGGTCCGGAAGCCGCACTGGTAGCTGCCGATTAGCGCGGTGCAAAATGGCTTTAGACGTTCACACAATGCGTTGGACAGGATCTTGTATGCGACATTAAACAGGGATATACCTCTATAGTTCTTGCAATACGTGGGATCGCCTTTTTGTTGTTGGGGCAAATAGAACTGGTATTCCAGTCGTCTGGCATGCTTTCATCTTCCCAAATTCTGCAGATGATCTGGTGCATGCTCCTACCAGAACATCTGGCGGAGATTGAAGAGCTCTGATGCAAGCCATCCTGCATGGCCTTGTTGTTATTCAGCTTGTGAATAACTGTGCCGATTTCTTCGATGCTGGGTGGGAGGACTACTTCTACTTTGCTGCTGCTTAAATATATCCACTATTCCCTACGGGTCGGTGACAAGATTACCCTCGCAGTTTCTAAGAGCCTGGGTGCTTTTCTAGAAGTCTCCTGCAAGGCCTTTGGCTTTTTTAAAAAAAGCTCGAATTTTGTGCTTATCCCTAGACTCCTCGATATGCTTGAGCTGGGAAGCCGTGAAGATTATCCTCCGTTTATCTGGCTCGGTACTCCTCTTGCGCTGCTCTGGTTTTTCGCTGCAGCGCCTTTTGATACGCCTAGTCAGTTGCTGCCTTTTTCTGCTCACACTCCCCATCGTATCACGGGTTCCTTGTCGGGGGTGGTAGGTAGCCTAAGGTGGTCTCGGCTACTTCCTGAATGGCTGAGCGGCAATGCAGCCACATACTTTTGGCATTTTTGATCGACGCAGGCATACCGTAGAGTCTTTCGCACAGTTGTTCCCTGTAGACTCTGGCAACCTCTGCTCAGGCGTCCAATGTCGAACCTTCTCATGGGCTGGTGCAGTTTTCTAACATTGGACAGTCGAGCTCTGAATCTTGCTGCTACGAGGTAATGGCCAGAGTCGACGACGAAGCACCGGAAAACAAACTAGGTAAACTGCAAGGTTCCAAAGGAAAGCTTGGGTTCGACGAAGAATGTGAGGAAAAAGTAGGTCTCAAGCCCTGGAAAAAAGTGAATAGATCACGAAGTCAGCCAAGCTGGGATAAAAAATGACAATAGTAAAAAAACGTTGCTAAAATTCAGGAGGAATATGCGGCTAAACACAAAGAGCTAACCCATCGGGTGATATCCATGCAACCCTGTGTAAGTTAAACTATTTTATATTACTTTAATTTAAAAAAAATATTCTTATTTGCTATCGCTTGCGCGCTAAATTTAGAGCTAAACTAACATTTATATTCAGCTACCTAGGAAGCTTTGCATTACAAATGCCTTTATCGATTGACGTGACATGGAGACTTTCTTCTCTTATTGTTGGCCTGCATATCGTTTTTTTTTTTCCTACATATTTTCGCGTTGAAATCTTCGATTTTCATAGAAAGAGTCCTTTACTTCTTAATCCTTATTCTTCCGTAGGACAGTGTGGAAATACCTAATTATAACGGTGACTCCGGATTTTGGCATCCATTACGTTCTTCGCAATTTTGTTGTCGGTGAAGAAACCTATTCCAAAATTGTGGGTATCCGTACCGCAGTTCTTAATGATTGTTCCATTTGAAAGTCGAACTTCTTGTAACGTTGCGATGTCCAATTTATATTTACTTATTCCGTTGAGAGCTGTTTAGAAAGCACGCGACTTCGGACGTTCCAAGACCCTCTCTTTTCATGGATGCTTCTCCTTGGACAGTTCCAGCCCGATCCGATCGGGGATATGGTTTATCTCCGGAATATTTTACCCAAGGAAGACCCGTTATATATGTTTAACAACAAGGTGTGTCAAAGATTTTTGATGCTGTTTTGTAGTGTTGTTATGGTGTACTTTTGTAGTGATGTGATGGTGCGAAGTGCAGAGGTATCTGCTCTGCGCTTCCGCCTGCCAAGTTTTGTTTTCATGGGGCAGGGACCCATTATGAAATAAGTCGTCTCTTACGATTGGCATTCCGAACGGCGAGTGTATTTTAACCCTATTCCGCAAGGGGATAATTTTCTAATTTAACGTATAATTCCTCAATTTATTTTTGGAAAGCTACAGAAACAGAATTCTCACGCGTCTGAGAATAAAAAGTGAAGGCTTTCTCTGATTGTACCTATTCGCGCCAACTGGGCAAACATTCCACTTAGCTACTCAACTTTAACAGATTGGAACCATAGGAAAGCATGCAGGATGTGGCTGCTACCGGATTGGTCGTTCCACCGAGAATATCGCGGCTACGGCTGCCGATGTCGCTGAAAATGAAGGAACAACCTAACGACGGGACACACAATTGGGCATCACCAGACGGACCATACAGCAAATGAATTACTGTCAAGCCGTCCTTCATCTCAACAACGAAGAGTACGATTTTGTGTTTAAAATCATCCTGCGGTTACGTCAATTAGCAAAATCTTCGTTTCTGGGGTACTGAAAATCCGCGTGTGATGCACGAAGAGCCATTACACAGCCACTGTATGGTGCGGCATTCACGCGGGAGGAGAGATTCCTTTTCTTAGATGACGTTACAGCTCACGGAGAGCCAGAGCCAAGCTTTCATTCACTTATGTTGTGAGCGATTTGTTTTTTTCACACAACCGAACGGGACTTACAGTTTAATGCCGATTCCGAACGGCGAACGCCGAAGCTTTTTCAAGGCAAGTGTACTACGGGGGTTTTGCCAGTACCCCACCAAGAAGAGAAGCCGCATAATGAACCATTCGATGACGTTGATGTTATCGGGATCCGAACTCGCTCATCGTGCGTCAGAGGCCGACACAATGTCCACTGCGCCACGGAGGAGTGATTGGGCCGTATTTTTTCGAGGATGCCATCAGCAATGGCCATGATAAGCGACTTCTTATTGCCGGAATTGGATAGGCGGGGATTGGTGAATATGTAGTTTCAAAAAAACGGTGCAACCAACACACAGAACGAGCCTGAATGGATAGTGTGAAGGAAGCGTTTGCTGGTCGCGTAATCGCCCATTTCGGGGATTTGGCATGGCCATCAAGATTCTTTGCGACTAATTGAAATCGCGGGCTTATGCTAATAAGCCTCAGATAATTGCAGCCTTATAGGTCCTTTTAATGAAGTCAAAAGGCCGAGAGAAAAATTTAATTTTTATTCTTTTTGGAGTTTTTTCTTGTGTCGGGGGTTACTTAAAATTTTGAATTTTTTTTTTTTTTTGAGTAAATGTTGACCGCGACTACTACGTTTTAAGCGTTTCATAAGGAAAGTCCAAATTTAAATCACTTTTTCGGGGATATTGGCTGTTTTTTCGCTAATAACATGTGTAATTTTGTCTTGAGATCACCATTACTTAAACTGCTTGCTCAGTAGGACGACTATAACGGCCGTAAAATGGTCGAAGTGCGCGGAAAACTTTTTCACATAATGAAATGGAAATACTAATTGAGTAGGTCAGCCTCTGACACATGTTATGAATTACAAAATGAATGCAAAAAATAGAACACTGGAAAAACTAAACAGCAAACAAATTTTCCATTAGTAGAAAAAAGTTGAAAAAAGAAAAAATAGCGTATAACTTGCGATAGCGGAGCCAATATGGACACAGTCTCGCTGGACTGTTGCCTGCAGAGTGTCTTATGGCCACAACAGGCCAGTTAGAATTTTTGTCGTCACTCTATTATACAGCTTGGTTCTATGCGTCCGTATCCGTCTTTAAGACTATATGGCAAATAGTATGAGTATTTTTAATAATAATTGTCATTACATAACTGGTGTCACAGCACGTGGAGGACTACAGCCCAATTATCGGCTTATTGTGTATGTACGGTTTATTTTTTCTATTAGCTGAAAAGAACTCCGTATGGCAAATTTCGAGAAGTTTTTTCGAAGCAAATATATTGCAAAGGGTTTTGTCAGCATCCCATTGAGGAGAAACACCCCGAAATACGATTTCGAAGACTTGGTTTTCGCTGGAAAACCATTTACCAAACCATTATCTGAGCCATTAATTCATATGACGCGCAGCTGCTTTAAGGAACCTTTTTAGGAGGTAGTTCCTGTACATCAGAGCATTTTTATTAGACTTCCGTTTCGATGTTGCTTCCCTAACCTTTTAAAGAGTTTTTCAATTGGCTTGGGTAGATTGAACAGCACGTCCAAATGATGAAACTTTATTATTAAAATGAGTGTTCGTTAGTGCGAAGGTTGCCCATTTTACGGTAGACGCGGTGGCCCTTCATAGTCGACTCTTTAATGTTTGGTGGCGAATTTGAGATCAAGATTGGCCGAGAACATCGCCGCGATCCCTGAAAGTGTACAACAGAACCCAAGGTAGTCGATTCCCCGCCGTGCACAAGAACTTGACCGTTCGTAGACTTCAACTTGGCGAATTTTGTGTCGGGACTTGGGCCTACATCCGTACAGGATCCAACTTACCCAGGAGCTCAAAGTTCATGACCATAGACAACGCCGTTTGTTCGCTGATTGGGCTTTGGAAGAGGGTCCCAATTTTGGCCGAAAAATCAAGCAAAACTGCCGTATATAGGAGGACATCTACCCACACGAGGTTGACCAGGTGACAATGCAACCTCAGAAAGTTAACATTTGGTGTGGATTTTGGGTCGGTGGCGACATTGGTCCGTACTTTTTCGAAAACGACGTTCGTGAGGTAGTCACCCTCAATGGTGAACGCTGCAGAACGATGATAACCAATTCCTTATGGCCCACCATATGGACCTAGACGACATGTGATTCCAGCAATATGGCGTTATGTGCCACACAGCGGGCGCCACTATTAACATTCTGCATGAACGATTTAAGGGTTAGAGTATCTCTCGCAGAAGTGACGTGAATTGGTCACCAAAGTCATGCGATTTGACCTCGCTAGACTTTTTTTGTGGAATTTCCTGAAGTCGCAGGTCTATACAAATAAACCACAATTCACCGATGCCCTTAAGATGAAAATTACACAGACCATCGCTCAAAGCCAGCCGGATCTATTCGGAAGAGTCATCGAAAATTGGACCACTCGGATCAGTGCCACCACCGTAAGAAACAGATGGTATTTGAAGGATGTCATATTTCATACATAATGGCATATATAGGCCTTCAAATAAAAGAAGACTTTTGTTAATACCTCATACACAGCAAGCTGTGTTTTATTCATCTTCGTCCAAAGTGAGTGATTCATACTCTTTGGTAGCGAAATTCTGATCTATCGGGCTTTTAGCCAGTTCTCTGTACACCGTACTTTTCAAATTTGGGCTGCGAATATTTTAAGACGCTCGAAGTCGTGATTATTTGATTTCATGGGTACCGTCTGTCTGTAATCTAATCAAATATCAACCTATAATGAGTTTGTAATAGCAGTTGGTTCCTATCATTAGACAGCAGTTTAATTGGGTCGAATCAAGTACAAGTGTCATAGAATGCTTTAAGCCAGCAATTTTTTTCATTGTTATCAAGGTTGGTCGCCTGATTAACATATAAGTGTTGTCAGCAGGATACATTAGGGTTAAACTTTATATAAATTACAGGTCTCCCTACTGGTAAATTGTAGCGAGTTAATCACAACAATAGTGAGACATTCAGGTTTATTTATGAGTTACACTTCATGAGTAGTTCTTGAAATAATTTATCGCAATCCCTTCATATCTAAATTACTACATTTCCCCATAGAACTGCAAATTTCTTTACCGAACTATGCTCCACAAAACAGCTTCGGGCCCAATAGGCCTCCGCCAAATGACCCCAAAGCTTGGAACTTCTTAAAACTTTTCATTTTCAACTGATAGCCATACATTACCATGTGGATTCAGTGCCCTATACACCCCTCAAAAACTCTGACTTAATATCATCCCCCATACGATCAAAGCTCCTTGAAAATCGTTTGAAGCAATCGTCATCACACATCCCGATGCGGAATACTACCCCCCTGACGGATAATAAAACTTGGTTCGTTACGGCAGTCCAACTAAGTGGAAGAATAACTAAGACCAGAATGAAAGAAAACATAATAAAAGCACAATGACAGGACACATTATCAACTTGCCATAAAGCCTGGCAACCGCACCGTGATAAATGAAAAATATGGAAATCGTATTGTTGTTGTATCCACTCGTGACCATTAGTAGAAGTTTCCATGAATGAAACGTTTCTTTTTTTACGGCTTAATTTTGTGTATAAAGGAGCGACTGACGTCATGCGCGAAAGCCGAGAACACGAGATAACACCGGAGAAATGAGGAACAAATGACGTATGTACACACTGCAAAGTATAAACGGACACCCTTCCTCCTTGCCATCCCTGGCAGTGAGCTGAACAAAATCACTACTACACAGCTGTCAAAATGCTGGATGTTGACGGGTGAGAGTAAGAGAGAAAACCATTTGATAATGACCTAAAGTCATGGCAAAATGCATGGGAGCCGAGCCATGCAGGGTTACATAACCGTAATGACACTCAACCCATTGACACTGAACCCAGTGGCAAGGGCAATGTCAAGTGTAAAGTACCATAACCTGCAATATGACAGAAATAAACCCCAGGTCCTTGACGAGCGCCGATAATGAATGCAATCCATTGAAGCAACAAGTAAAGAACATTAAAGACCCATCAAGTGCTGCACTGCTGACAAATAATGTCACTTTGACAGCTCGATTTAAAAACAAACAAACCAAAGGAAAAAAGCAGAGAAAAAACAACTTTTCCATGAATGAAAGCCAACGCCCAATATCTCGTTCATTCGTCTTCCGGTACGGCCTCAACCAAATATACATCTTACGTAATCACTATCCGTGGCTGAAAAGTAGGAAAGTGGACAAGATTTTGGGGATGATTTACCGTCAAATAGTTTAGCTCCCCCTGTCCAGCGGGCCAGGCAACAAGTGTCAAAGTGCCCACTAAACGCCAAACAGTAATCAGGCGATGCACGAAACAATATCGTAGGTGAACGTCAATCCGAGTGTCCTTGAGCTCACAGGCTTCTCGTTTTCCACCCTCCTTCCCTTCAACCCCTCTCCATCCCCTCATCGAGTATGCGCAGACAAGTACTACATAAATTATGGGGAAAAGGGAAAATAACGGATAACTATTTCTAGGTTCACCATTATACAGTATGTGGCAAGTACTACCCACGCATTCAAGTCGTGTTCCGCACACGTCGACACACGAAGGTTGTAGAAAACAGGAAAAAAAATTAAAACCAAACAACAACAACTGATAGGGAAAAGAAAAGCGGAAAATAAAAAATTCCGTGCGGAATGAATTCAAGTTCTATTTTTAAACTGTCACAGGGTGGCACTGTTCCCACCCAGTCCCAAGTGGGGTTGAGGTTCCCGTTTTAGAAACACCGGTTGCATGCACTAACCGTGTAATGACAGTGAAGGTGGTGTCGGTTAGAGGTGGTTATGGTACTTATAGTTGGACGAGGACGCCGATGCCCGGGACCTGGGAAGCGTGTGTTTGGATTTGAATTTAATGGAATTTCATTTATGTTTGGGATCCGTTATTTTGATGTTTATTTTTAATGTGAGTTGGGCATGACGTTCGAAAATATTATCGACGAAAATGAAAGTTCGGTTTTGGGCGGAGGATTTGTTTGTCGTTTGTAATAGATTTCATCTGATCATCTGATTTTGATTGACGTAGTTAAGGCAATTATAATTAGTGATTATCAGTCGAAAAAGTTGTTTTGGTAAATGTCATTACCAAAATGCTCGCGATTTGGCAGCACATACCAAGTTGGTGGCCTTCTGCTCGATTGCCTCCTCTTGTATAATCGCTTTCCTCTCGTGGTTCGACTTGTTCTGGCAGTAGGGATCAGGGTATTGACTGGGGTCATTGTTCTTGCCGTGTCCTGGATTCAATTAACTAAGAAAGTTATTCACCCATAGAAACTTTACCCTCGTTAGGATAAAAGTTCGAATACTCAAATTTGACATTGTCTGTCAAGCACCCGAATTCCATCCTTAAAACCATTATTATTGTTCTTTATTCGTTATTGATTATTATTAAAACATTTTTACAGGCTTCGGAATATGACAACCCTGCAGCTTCCACATTTGTTTACAAATCGGCCCGTGATCAAAGCGTCAGTTCATTTGAATTTGTGCTATGCAGAAACCACCAATGAGACGTCCCACTCAAAATGGCCGCCGACGTTTGCCTACAAGCTCGGGCGAGCACGTGGGTACCTCAAGTGCTGTCAAAAGAGTAAACAATCACTCACATTGTTATAATTCCAAGAGTGTGTGTGGCGGGAGTACACTGCGGTAAAATGAAATGAACTCACACGTATTCACGGATAGAAGCTCGTATGTAACGGGTTTTGTCGCTACGCACCTGAACCTCTGTCAGAATCTCGTCAAAATTTCAGGGTGTCACGGGGGAAGACGTACGAAAGACGCACGTCTCATTCTGGTTTCTGGTGCTATGGAACAGTACACGCCATCAAAACGCGTTTCTATCCTGTCCTTTATATAAAAAACATATTCTCAATTGTGAAGAAGCAAAGGGCTTAAAGTGAACGAAGCGGCTTACCATCACAATGCCAGTCATCAAGACCGATGTCGCCCGATCGTAGACGGGATATCATACTCTGAAGGTGACGAGGGATTTTCCAAGGTTCGTACTCGAGGATTTCAACGCGAAAATAGGAAAAGAAGCGATAGATGTGCAAACAACAGGAGAAGGAATAACTTTCGTAAGCTCAAAAAATATGATCGTGAAAACCACAACATTCAAACGCAAGAGAATACACAAGCCAACTTGGTTATCAAAGTGTGGAGTAAAGTGCAACAAAATTTAGAAGTTTCTGATAGATAGAAGACGCCATACCAACGTACTAGATGTCAAAGAAATCCTAACCACGTCCTAATCATCGCGGAAATTGAAAGCCAAATCCAAATTCACCAAGCGGAACTCAAGGATTTTTAGATGTAGATATAACGCCCCACTTTAATGGCTGAAGGCAAGTTTTAGAAAAGAAAAGAATAACTTAAATAGTCTAAAATCAAAGAAATTTAATATCTCTAAGGATATAAAGGACATTTCTGAGACAGAGTTTGGTGAGCGATTTTCGCCTCGCGCAGCATCCTGGACATTGGCGCATGTGAGCCTTATAAGGTGTAAATTATTGGTATCAGCTCAGGGAAGACCACAGAGGGCAAAACGAATAAATCTGCGTGGACGGCCTGAATGCGCGCAGTGTGGATAATGTAAAATGGGAACGAGACTTGATTAGCATGTTCAAGGAGGCATCTAACGAAGGTAGTACTGCTATATAAGGGTTTCGTAACGTAAGGATTCGAAAACTCCTTGGACCAACGTTTTAGAAAGCCGTGAACGAAATTGGCACGTTTGAAATTTTTGAGTTGTTAAGTAATCGGTCACAGATAACAAGTGCCTAAATAAAAACAAAAAGAAAAGGAAAACTAAAAAGAAAACCAATGACAAGTGCAGTCATTCCCGTCCCTTCCTCCACAAGCCACGGCTGCCCATTCTCGATCGGATCTCCCGTTTGATTTCATCAGACGGGTCAGTACAATGACCGAGAGTGCGTAGCATCTGACGTAGCGGAATCAAAAGTGCAAATTGTTGGTGGACCAACTCTAATCGGTGTATGGGCATACCACCTACATCGATTTAATGTTGGGAGGCTACTTGAAATATGTACTTCTCAATTTTGCTTTACCACCTTTGAGATGTCGGAGTTGGTTCCTTTGTTGTTCACCTGTCCCTATATAAACCAGCTGTCTTGGCACTGAGTGAAACACAGGTAGGAGAGAATACCGATTTATCGGATTTGAACCTGCCTGGATATAACTTGGTGCCTCTTTTCTTTCTCCATCGCGGTCTCGCCCTTTATATTCGTAGTGATGTAGCTTACCAACCTCAGTCACAATACGGCCATTGTTCCAATCCGGAATTAAATTTTTTGTGGCTAAAAATCCATGTCCGTAAGCATTTAATCCACTACTGCTTTATTTATAGAAGTCCGAACCTGGATAGCAATTCAACTTTCAATGAGTTTGATATGCTATCCGACTCCATTACAAGAATTGTATCCCTGTATCCTCACATTGAGATTGCCATTGCGGGCGATTTCAATGTACACAATTCTAATTGGCTTCGACATTCAAGCCAGACAACCCCGAAGGATGTAGACACGGTATGTAGAGATCCTTGCTGAGGTAAGTAATCTGACCCAGCTAGTAAATGAGCCTACAGGAATACCTGACACTGCAGATCATTCCGCCAACACCTTAGATCTGTTTCTCACCTCTCATCCTGACGAATATTCTGTTGCCATATTGTCACCTCTAGGCTCGTCTGACCGCTGTGTCGTATCAGCTAATTTCTCGTGTTAACCCCACACAGTTAGAGAACAAATTCCTAAAAGAACAGTATGGCTATACGAGAAAGCCAAATGGAGCGGCCTTAACGCCTTCTATAGAAATTTTAACTGGTCACTATGTTTCCTCGATAGTGATGTGAATGCCGCTGCTGATATGATCACGAACATTTTTTTCCTGGGTATGAGATCCTTCATTCCTCACAGGGTGAAGAGTATCAAACCCAAGGAAAATGCGTGGTATGACTCGAGCTGTAAAGAGGCAATCCGGTTGAGAGAGTTGAGTTTTCGGATTTACGAAACCAACCCTATTGAAAAATTTTAAACGGGCCAGAAATGACTGCAATGCATTAATTAGACGCGTAAAATTCTTCCATGAACAAAAGTTGAGGCAGAAAGTGCTACAATGTCCCAAGGGTAGCAAAAGCTTTTGGTCATTCGTGAAAAACGTACAGAATTTAGCCTCGTCTTCAATTCCCACGCTCATTTACAATGACATTTCAGCCGTCAGCTCTTTAGACAAGGCCAATCTGCTAATCTGCTTGCTGCGCATTTCGCATCTAGCTCAACGCTGCCAGATTCCACATTGTCTCCGCCTGTACTTGAGAGCGTTGATTTCACCATGGTACAAATCCATTTTCGCACTCGTACAGTTGCAAGAGTACTTAAAGATCTCAATGTACATAAATCCGCTGCCCCGGATGGTATACCCCCAATACTTCTGAAGAAGTGTTCTTCTGCGCTGGCAAAACCCCTGCGTAAGCTTTTCCATCTGTCCTACTTTTCGGGTCTCTTTCCGTGTAGATGGAAAACAGCATTTGTCCAGCCCGTCTCTAAAAAGGGCAAATCTTCGTCCCCCTCCTCCTACCGACCCATAGCACTAGCGTCCCTTCTTTCCAAGGTCACGGAAACGCTGATAAGCCGTCAGTTTATGAAATATCTGGAATCGCGGAAGCTTCTTAATGACCGGCAATATGGTTTTCGCAGCAACAGGTCCACTGGTGATTTGATGGCATATCTCACCGAAAAGTGGAACCAATCTTTGCACAATTTAGGCGAAAGCAAGATCGTTGCGCTTGATATTTCAAAAGCATTTGACAAAATTTGGCATCAGGCTCTTTTGTCGAAAATGCGTGCTTATGGCATCGATGAATCTCTGCTTCTATGGATTAGAAATTACCTTTCGAGCCGTTCAATTCAAGTTGTTTTGGATGGGTTCAAGTCTGATATTCATCAAATTTAATGCTGGTGTCCCCCAAGTCTCTGCTTTGTCTCCGACTCTCTTTCTCATTTTTATAAATGATCTCTTGTCTGTTACTTCTAATCCAATCCACTCCTTCGCTGATGGCAGTACTCTCAGCTTTTCATATTCGTTCCAGGACTCACATCCCTGCTCTTCGGCCATAGAACTGGAACGGCAGCGTATGTTAAGCACATTGAATTCTGATCTTGACAGCATAATCAATTGGGGCAAAAATAATAGAGTGCAATTCAATGCTTCTAAAACTCAAAGCTGTCACTAAAGCGAACCCGTAATAATCAGCCATTATCCATGAATGGCGCTTATGTCGACGAAACCGAAAAACTTTCCATCCTTGGTATGTGTATCAAAACCAAACTGAATTGGAACGATCACATATTTGAAGTCGCCAAAAATACGGCAAAATGTCTAGGTTTTCTCAAACAATGCAAGAAATATTTCACCCTCTCCGATTTGGCTTCAATTTATAAGGCCTACATCCGCCCCAAGTTTGAGTATAACGCTCGTATCTGGTCTGGTGCCCCTAACACCTCACTGCACCTACTAGGTATAATACAACAGCGTGCGATAAAACTTATAGGATACAGTAATATCGCAAGGTCAATTGACTCGCTCGAAGAATGCTCTTCCCAGCCCAATATTTCCTACTCACTTCAATCCACAGACATTTAGGACCAATGTGCACAGGTGCCTCCTCGCCCTTTCTCCCTCTATACCTTCGGCCCGTGTTGTGTCTTGATTCCGGACACTTAAGGCTAATCATAACCCCTTTTGCGCGCGCAAATTATAAAAAAAAATTAAGTCAACCAAAAAATTGACAGGTGTAACAAGTTCATGACAGACAAGGTAGGTTCCGGGAGGTGAAGGGAAGCGCTTACCGCTGAGGTGCGCGCCTTGGGGGACTCTAGAGTTATAATTAATTGGATCACAAATAAAAGATCTGAAAGTAACATTGTATTGGCGTTATTCGAGAGAAAATTTGATCCATAATAAAAAACCGGAGGTAAACCAAGAGCAATGAATTCAAATTGTATAATTTCAAGTACGATTTTGTCGAAGTCGTTGCTTAAATCTGTGGCAACAACGTCTACTTCGCCACCATCCTTAAATGCATATAAATAAGTATAGTGTACATTGGGTGCAATCGTAATGGGTACAATGGTAGAGAGTGCCTTAAAGATCCTGTCGATGAATGTGAATTCACCTCATGAATGTGATGTACCTCGGCAGCCCGCATGGTTGGCGAAGTAAAGCTAAACCAGAAGTACAAAATTCGGCAAAGTTCTTATAAAGTAATTCGATGAGACCGACTCAACGTCACACCTGACCGGGAAGTTTTTCATTAAGAATAATTTTAAACATAAAATTATATACAGCGGTGAGGTGCGAAGGTTCCAGCTGCTAGCGGCCTTCACTTGAAGTACCTCAACCCAATATTTTTATCACCGAGCTTGAGACACTTTTTCGATCTCTGCGCTTCAGTTCGGTAGAAAACTTCAAGTTACTCGTATAGGATTGTCTATCATATCCTAGAAGCGCCTGGAGTCTGGATCTCATGCTGCTTGACTCCCAACTGAAACGAACGAATGCCAACTACTTAGAAATGTATACGAACCTTTGTATACGACAGTGACTGTTGCAGACCTAGTGCGGTGATCATAGTACCAGAAGAATTTACGGAGATTACGATTATAGTAGGGTGCGCTGGTCACGCTATCTAACGAGAGCGCATGTCAAACAATGAGATTAATAGGTATCTTAAAAAAGATACCGCAAAAGAGCCATTGTTTCGTAGGCTGTGTGGCAAGTGGCACCATCCTGTTGGAAGCACATATCGTCCAGGTCCATATCCTCAATTTGTGGCCACAAGAAGTCCGTAATCATCTCGCGATAGCGAACACCATTCACAGTAACTGCTTGGCCGACCTCATTTTCGAAGAAGTACAGCCCGATGACGCCGCCAGCCCATAAACCGTACGAAACAGTCACTCTTTGTGGATGCATTGGCTTTTCAACAATCACTCGTTGATTCTCATTTGCCCAAATGCGGCAATTCTGCTTGTTAACGAATCCACTGAGGTGAAAGTGTGCCTCGTCGCTGAAGATGATTTTCTTTGTAAAGTCACCATTCACTTCTGTCTGTTCAACCAACATTTCGGCGTATTGACGTATTGACGTATGATTGATGCTTGAAATGGTCAGTAGGCTTCAGCTCTTGAGTCAATTGAACCTTGTAAGCGTGTAAATTCAAATCTTTATTCAAAATTCGCATCAGTGATGTTCGTGAGATGTTCAATTGTTGGGCACGACGACGAGTCGAGGTTGACGGCTCTTCTGCCACACTATCGCGAACAACAGCAATGTTTTCCGCAGAACGAACTGGGAGAACATGCACAGGTGTTTTTACATTTCCTACAGACCCGGTTTGCTTCTTCCTATCATTTCTGAGGCTCTCAGTTGGGGTGTAGGGTAACCCAACTGGGAGTAACGGCTCGAACGGAGGCCTAATTCTGGTACCACGGGAGACAGGGGCCTCCGGGACATATTAATGTCAGTAAAATGACAGTCCCGGCCTGTCTTGCGGTAGGCCCCCTTGTGGGAGTATCGTGAGGGCTGTAGTTATCCCAATATGCGGGAAGTTGCTTGCAACAGAAATATAAGCTGAGTTGCTTGCAACAGGGCGCCGAGACCCTTAGATCGGTATGAGGTTTAGGTAGGCCTCGCCCCTCACCAAGACGGAAGTCATGGTCCTACACATGGCTTCAAAATGGTACTTAGTAGCAAATAAGGACGTTGGTTATCGTTCCAAAAACCAACCCCTTGTGGGAAGGCCAACCGTGGAATTAAGCCGACAAGGCAGGTGTCCACGTAAAACAAACAGAGACAGACCCGGTTTGCTGAAATTTGCTCACAATTCTACCGATTGTGGACACATATGGTCGATTATGCCGACCAAAAAAATCAAGAAGTGCACGAAATTGATTTGAACGCTCATTTTCGTAAAAGGCTTCAACAATCTAAACGCGCTGCTTAATTGTGTGGTTGAATTTGTCAAACACTGAAGCAATGAAATATCAAATTAAGTTGGGCAGAAAAACTTGACGTTAAGCTGTGACTCACAATTAACATCGGGCAATATGGTTGGACCACCCTTTATAATAGAAAGGTCGGAAGTAGATTGAGATTTAAGATAGGTCTGCTACCGTTTGTTTCTTTTATTGCGCAGGAAACGTAGTTTCTTGGTGTACGAGTACCAAAATGGAGATCATGTGCAGTTCTTATTTAGTGGATATAGGACGGACAGTGTTGTTAGAGATGCTGTTGCTGATGTTACTGAAATTGAGGAGACCAGAGGTGCAGAGACGATCTGTAAAGAGGATTTCCTTCCTAGACGAGGTGTAAGTTGCGACAAACTTTATCTTATCATCGGAATTAGCCAAATTCAAGTACGGAAGGTTGAAATCGCCACAGATGATGTAAATATAGCGGCTGTGAATTGCTATGAGATCTCAGCGACCATTGGGATGGGTACTGCCCAGGTGGATACTATCAGCACAAAACAGAGTTAAATCTGATGTGAATAATTCGCTGTCTTAGATACTGGCACACAGGTTAGTTTCAGTTAGGGCAAAGATGTCTTAAGGCAGTTTTTGGGAATTCAGAAGTAATGCGAAAGTTTGTATGAAGTAGATATTTTTGGGTGAACTGTGCGATTAGTGAAGAGATGTAGCGGTGCTTAGGTAAGGATTGAAAATAGTTTTTGAAATGACGGATATAAAAGGCGCTTTAAGCCGACGTGGGCAGCGAATGAGGAGAGATTTAATCTCTAAAACTGGACAAAGGTTTTCTCCAGTTCGTGACGGTCAATTGGGAGGCCTTCTTGGTGGATTAATATCATAACATTAATTTTGGTTTTGCCGTCGAAGTAGATGGAGTCAGTTTTGTCATTGAAGAGGGCAAGATAGAGACGCATGCTTTCGTAGATTCTTCTGTCTCAAGCGTAACATGATATATCGATCTTCAGCGTTGGTTTCGGCAAGCTTTTAAGAAGGATGGGGAGGGACTGACGGGAGTTTTCAGCGAGGCCGAAGAAGTGGAAGGGGTTGGGTTGAGAGTGTGAGAGTAAAAAAGATTATTAGGCTGAAGGGCTGTGTGTTGTTGTAAGTGTTTCAGTAAGCTTGGTGATGTTAGACTTAGAGCTTTTACCAATAGAAATGGGCATATGTACTCTCGTCAATAGGTCGAAATTTTAAAGTAATTTGCCCCTTTAGAAGGCATAGAAACTCAGTTGATCACAGACCAGTGAATGAGTAGGTAGTGTTTCGGCTTGCAAAGTGTAAAAACAAGTATAAACAATATAAGTGCGCGTTTAGGCGAAGTATTCGCGGAACTCGAATTAGCCCAGTGGTTAAGTGCCCGACCCGCAGTCGGAAGGTCGCCGGTTCAGATCCCAAGTCGGGAGGAAAGTTCTTCGTGTGCGTTTTTGTCTGTTTCTTTCTGCTGCTTCTGAGTTAGTTGGAAGTAGCAGGAGGAGATGTCGGGAGACGGCGGGGGAAAACCCGTACGTCGTACGGAGTCGGAATCGGGTGATTTATCATCCGATTTCGCAACACCGACCGTCGTCATGAAGAGGCGCAGAAGAGCCAACAAGAAGCCCGATCTAACTAAGCGCCCCTCCCTCACTGCTTTGACTGAAAAGCTGCAGGTCGAAGCGAGGAAA
Organism: Merodon equestris; assembly: GCA_958301585.1. Classification (NCBI taxonomy): domain Eukaryota; kingdom Metazoa; phylum Arthropoda; class Insecta; order Diptera; family Syrphidae; genus Merodon; species Merodon equestris. The sequence continues at coordinate 53,790,433 of OY284413.1, forward strand.
GGGGCGCCATCACCAACAACACCATCAACGTCAAAAGCAGCTGGACTACAACAACCAAAACCAGCGATCCCCGTGGAAGCGGATACTGCCTACCTTTCCTATGGTAGGGAAGGCCGCTACACGGGGGACAATAACCCCTTTGCCCCCCTTTTATATTCGGCTACGGAGGAAGAGCGTAGCGAACTGGAAGGGAAAGAGCGTATCCTACGTGCCCAGCTGCAGGCCGTAGTTGATAAGCTGAAGCAGATAAAGAAGAGGGATTTAGAACAGGCAACAGCCGCCCCACAGCAAAAGCAGCAACAACAACAGCCACAGCAGCAGAAACAGCAGCAACAACGACAGCCGCAACAGCAGCAGCAGAAACAGCAGCCGCAACAGCAGCAGCAACAACAACAGCCGCAGCAGCAGAAGCAGCAGCAACGTCCTAAAAAGGAGAAAGTGCCACCCATCTTCACCTATACCACGGCCCTACGAGAGACCATCGATCTCTGTAAGTATGCTATTGGTGTAGGCAATTTTGAAATCAAATGTTTAGGCCAAAAACGCTATGCTTTTCGGTGCAAGACACTGGAGCAGCATAAGCGTATAAAAAGCTTATTAAAGGAGTCCACAACGGAGTTTTTCTCCTTCACGCCGAAGGCCGAGAGGTTGCGGACAATGCTCCTTAAAGGCGTGGAGTCGATTGCAGACCCCGAGGAAATGCTCTCAGAGCTCAAAGAGTTCGAGAGTGACGACCTCAAATTCGTGGGGGTTAAGCCATTCACCACGGTGAGCTCCCTACGGGAGAAGCGAGTTATTCCCTTCTTCTTGGTACAGCTCACACCCAGCAGCAAGCTGGAGAGGTTAAGGACTATCACCACCTTAGCGTCCCAGACTGTCACATGGGAAACATTAAAGAGGAGCGGAAACATTTTGCAATGTATCCGCTGCCAAAGGTTCGGGCACGCCGCGTCGAACTGCGAAATGCAGCCTCGATGCGTTAAGTGTGCAAAGAACCACAAGAACGAGGAATGCGACCTTGGGAAAGACAAGGTGGCGGATAGAGAGCAGCTCGAGTGTGTCTTGTGTAGGAACCGAGGGCACCCTGCAAACTATCGGGGATGTCCTAAGTTCCAGGACATCAAGAAAGAAAACCTGGCCCGTAAGCAGAAGGTCGAGGAGAAGCGTCCCTCGGGTCGCTTCCAAACACCAGCCGTCACATCCCAATTGACCTACGCCCAAATGGCGGCAGGTTCGGGAAAGACGGTACAAAAGCCCATGACTGTTCCTAAAGCCCCAGTGCCTGTCTCTAAGGCACCGGTGGCCGAGGTGGATGTCTGTTCGATCTTGCTCGCAATCCAAGGGCAGATTGGGCAACTCCAGCAACAGATCCTGGAGACGGCGACCCGAGTAGATAGTATCTACTCGCTTCTGCCGGGCCTAGCGCACCTAAGGTCGTGATGGGTACGCTGGTAGAGAGGCCCTTGAGGATCCTGTCGGTGAATGTAAATTCACTGATAAGGATCGAGCGACGAGCCGTACTTTTTAACCTGTTGCAGGACGAAAGCCCCGATGTACTCTTGGTTAGCGAAACAAAGCTAAACCAGAAGCACAAATTCCGGCACAGTTCTTATAGAATAATTAGAAGGGACCGACCCAACGCTATTCAAGGCGGGGGAGTTGCGATCTTTATTAAAAACAATTTTAAACATAAAGTCATATATAGCGGTGAAGTGCGGAGGTTCCAGGTGCTAGAGGCCTGTATTGTGTGCATTCCTCTCCGAAACGGAAAGAGAATGTACATTGTATCAGCCTATGCACCTGAAGCACCTCAACCCAATATTTTTATCGCAGAGCTCGAGACACTTTTTCGATCTCTGCGCTTAAACTCAGTAGAAAACTTTTACATTCTGGCCGGCGATTTAAATGCCAAACATAGTGATTGGGGAAATAACATTCCCAACACTAGGGGGAGCCTACTAAGCCATTGGTGGGTTCTTCACAACATTGAATATAGAGTCAAGTTGCTCGCAACGGATAGTCCGTCGTATCCTAGGAGCGGCTCCTATCTGGATCTAATGCTTATAGACTCTCGACTGAGACTGACAGACACGAACGAATGGTCTATTAACTGTCTACGGACCATTGTATACGACAGTGACCATTGCGGACTATGTGCCGTGATCACAGTACCTGACGAGTTCGCGGAGATGGCAGAGTGTGTCCAAACGCACCCCTACGATTACAGTAGGGTGTGCTGGCCGCGCTTTGCCAATTCCCTGACGAGAGCGCTCACTTCGAACGCCTCCTTTCCACCGACTAATAGGAACCTGTCAAACTACGAGATTGACAGGTATCTCAAACAAATGGACGATGTCATTAAACAAACAATGAACAGTACGATACCACGCCAAAGACAGTACGATACCACAAACGTATACCGAAACGCGACAATCGACGCACTGCACAGACAAAAAAGTAGACTCTTAACAAGACTCAAACTCTTGTACAGGCGGTTTACCGACAGACAAAACTCGGAGGTCAGGACACTGAAGTCACTGATTAAAAATATCCAACAGTTAATCAAGGAAAATTACAGAATATCTGTAAGTTTGCATTGGAACAACAGAATTCGTGCTGTAAAATCCAACAGCGCGAGTATGTTCCCGCAAATAAATAAAATATTTCGGAGAAACAATCAGAATGACATTCAGGATCTGAAACTTCCGAGAACGTCAGACAATGAACGCTTGCTACGAACAGTTAGCATCGATCCGGAGAGCGCCATCCTGGATGACGACTTCTTCGTGATCGAAGATCCTCAGGAGAAGGTGGCGACAGTGGGAGCTGTCTTCCAGGAAGTGTACAAGGTGAATGATAGTATTCGCCCGAACCACGACCTGGAAGATAGAGCCCTGCTTCATCATTTTTATCTTCGAAATGATATCGATCATTGGCGATCAGAGAACCGTGGTTTTACAAGGTTCAATGAAGATTTCATGGCAAACAATGTCATCGCCAATGAGGGGGTTAATACCCTGTTCATATCGACGGAGGATCTTCAGATGATCTTCGAGTCATTGAGGAAGAAAAAATCCGCGGGAGTCGACGGTATATCCAATGTTGTGCTTAGGCACCTTCCGCCAGTGGCTGTAGAGAGGTACACCATCCTGTTCAACAATGCACTGAATAATGCATATTATCCAGTGCACTGGAAGACAGCGGTGGTGCAACCAATTCCCAAGAGAGGTAAAGACACTTCTAACCCGGAAAATCTCCGGTCAATAAGTCTCCTTCCGAGTGTCAGCAAGGTTTTCGAGAAGGTGATCCATAGGGCCCTGTCTAAATGGGTTGAGGACAATAAAATCATCCCGGATAACCAATTCGGTTTCAGAGCGGGGCATGACACTAATCATGCCGCGTCGAAGCTTGTGTCGGATGTCCAATGGAATAAATGCAAGAACCAATGCACGGGTGCCTGTCTGATTGACTTAGAAAAAGCCTTCGACACCTTATGGTTAGAAGGTCTTTATTACAAGCTCAGTCGGCTGGGCATAAGTAAACCACTGCTATATATGATTTTTGACATGTTAACAGGTAGAAAGTTCGTAGTGAAAATTGCCAACGTGACTTCTACCCAAACATTTGAAATCAAAAATGGACTGCAACAGGGTACGGTAAATTCGCCGATCCTTTTCAGCATTTACCTAAGCGATCTGCTAGTTTCTCTTCACCATTCAATAGCGTACGCAGACGACCTAATCGCGTACAGATCAGGTCCAACGATCGACGTCATTGTTACTCTTCTGCAGCGTGACTTCGAAAAAATTCAGCAGTATTGTGATGACTGGAAGTTGAAAATCAACTTCCAGAAATCAGAATCTATATTGTTCAGAACGCCTTTGTCTAGGGCCTCTCGGGACACTAGAAAAAACTGGCGCAGGTTCTTAATTTTAGGACCGGACGGGCGTCCACTGGCGAAACAAAGTGTGGTCAGATATCTTGGGATCGTGCTGGATCAGTATCTATATTTTGACAAACATGTAGATGCTGCTCTGGCAAGGGCCCGGGGCGCTTTCGCTCTGACAAGGTGGCTGTTTCATAGCAGCCAACTTGATTCTAGGGTGAAGGTAATCTGCTACATGGCCTTAATCAGGCCCATGGTTGCCTATGGATGTCCCGTCTGGTTCAATGTGAGAGCCAGCTTAATGGAAAGGATTCGGGTGTTTGAGAGACAATGTCTCAGGACGTGTCTGGGGCTACATAGGACACCCGAATCTGAGTACACGAAATTTTACCCGAACGAGGTCCTATACAATAGGGCCAGGATTGTACGGATAGATAATTTTTTGATCAAACTGATTCGAAGCCACGTTGCGAAAGCAATGACTTCGGTCAATAGCCTGATCTTCGGGGCTTACTATCCCAATGATTTATATCACGAGAGAGTGCGCCTTAATGGCTTTGTGCCGCCAGAAGCATTCCTCTATTTAGATAGATGTGGGCTGATCCAGGATAGATTGGCGGTACCGCTAATCTTCCACGTGGGTCGCAATTCCGTGGAACGGCGATTCCTCTACGAACCCGATGTCGCGCTCCGTGAGCCCGAGCGCCTCAGGTTCTGTAGATCGGTCTCACGCCGGGATCGAGGAGACGTAGTCCGACAGCATCAACGCTTTTGGTGGCTGGAGAGAGCTACGTCAATGGACACTTTGAGAGCTTCAGTCTCTTGAAGGCATCGCCTGCCTAACACCAATGGCAGGCTTACATAGGCTAGGGTAGGGTAAGGTAGGGTAGGGTAGGGTAGGTAGTAGGTATATATACGTTTAAAAAAAAAAAAAAAAAAAAAAAAAAAAAAAAAAAAAAAAAAAAAAAAAAAAAAAAAGATATATATATTAAATATATATTATGTATATAATTTATATATATATATTTTAGTTAAGGTAGAATAAGTTAGGTTTAGTTACATTAAGGTAGGCTTAAGTTTTATATATAATACAAATGATCATATGCTAAGTTTTTAATAAAAAAACATTTTTCTTAGCTTAAGCTAGATATAGTAATGTTAGTGGTAAGTTGATATAGTCGTCGAAAGACATAGATTAAAGTTGTTACGTCTATTTTAGAGTGTCCGCCTAGGGCCAGTAAGATATCTAGATTGTTAAGATAGTTAAGCTAGTTTTTAAGCATTTTTGTCTAGGGTAAGATAGATCTAAGAAGTTATGAATAAAAATGAATTAAAAACTAAAAAAAAAAAAAAAAAAAAAAAAGGCATAGAAACTAACGATGATACAAGACGAATGCGAGGAAAAAGTAAAAGCCCGTAAAGTAATTTATAATGGTATTCTGAAATTTACGCTGAAAATCTGCCATATAAGTCAAAAGTCTTTGTGAACTGTGGGTGAACTTGCCCTATCTTTTTGATACCACACAGCGACAGCGATTTGAGCTGGGTGCAATTCCGTCTCATAGAGAATTTTTCGGTTAGAGTCCCCCATATTCTAAAATTTTGCTTATTGACGTTGCCGTTTAGGTCTAAATGGGATTCGTTTGACACAAGAATGGAGTTGAGCATGGTTTCATTTTCTTCCATCACTAGAAGAACGCTTTGGCGAAATTTCAAGAAAATCGACAAGTCTGCGCGGCTTAGTATGGTTGTAATTTGAGGCTTATATGATAACCGTTCACATCTTCTTACAGAATTGATATCCATTTGAACCTGTATGGCAGCAGCTACATTATCAATTATTTGCTGTGTCCGAACTCTCTGATTTCGATGGTAAGATCTTCAACAAACTGTTCCAACCTGGTAAAAGAGTTTACGAGGCTCATTATGGTCCGACTTGTCTTAGGCGTGCCAACAGAAGTGCGCCGAAACTCCCTTTGAAAGCGTTGAGGATCAAAGATCCAAATAGAAATGGTTATTACCATCAACTTGTTTTGGACTCGATGTTTTCTAGAATCCGCCAAAGTATTATTAGCCCCCCCCCTAACGTGAACATGAACGTTTTTTTAAAACATCGACTCTGCATAACCTGGTGAATTCGGCAGGGATATCAAAACTAGAAAGAAATTATTGCCTAGAGTAGAGCTTCTATAATTGGCACTTTCAACTTGGTCAGTTCCACGTTTATCTCTGCAGGCTTCCGTTTTAAGTTGGTAACTCCGACATTTTTTATCCTTAAACCGATTCCAATCTTTTTCTAAACCTAATATTTAGCGTTGATGTTGGATCATCGGAAAGGTTGATGCCATCAAAAACATAACTTGTATAAAAAGCCAAGTCTCGCAATTCAGTTCTTCTACCGTAAAAAGTTGTGAGATCTATGTAATACCAAGTCGGTTAATTTATTCAGTCCCTATTTAAGGGACCTTCTGTCTTAAGTTATTACGTAATTAGCTAACCTAACAACATCTTATAGTGACCATATTAATATTAAAAATCTTTTATGTTTTGAATAAATAGATTGTAAGTAATGGCAGCTGCAATAGTCTGTGTATAGTCAATCCATTCACATTGAATGCAGCTTTGCCTGTTGGAGCACTAACTGCCACTTTTTTGTTTAAATACGTCTTAACGCAAACTTTTAGAGTTTTTATTAAAAAGCTCTTTCCAGTGCCACCAGTTTCACTCACAAAACAGCGTAAAACGTCAGCGTTATTATCAGTTGTGTCCATTTTATTTGTGATCATATCGAAGACTCTTTTTTGATCGGCATTAAGTTTCGCGATCATACTTTGAAGATCAATCTGCTCTTCTGCTACCAGATTTGCGTTTGCAGCTTCCACAGCTTCAAAGTCTAAAGGGTTTTCAGGACCATCGTCACCATCAACAATTTCCCTTTCTTCGTTTATCTCAGCAACTTTAGATTCTATCATTTCAAATGCTTTTTGTATCTTATATCTTGACTCTATCATTGAATTACCATAATCGGCTCCTTCTTTTAAATCTTCTTTCGCCAAATTAAAGGCCTCCGTGTAAGTATCACACCCCATTTTGAATTCATCTAAGGAACGCCATGGCTTCAATAAATAAAGTAAAGAGAAGAAGTATTTCTCTGGTACTTGTTCTACATCGTAGAAATAGTGATTGATCAAATATGGGTTACCTCTTCTTTTCAGGAACTTTTTACCGTCATTTTTCTCGTAGCACTCGACTTTAGAGTTCATTTCCTTCTACAACGTTATCTACTTGAGATTATAATTGGTCTACTATTTATATGATGGACATTGTCCTCTTCGTTAATATAACCAATCAATTGTTGAAGTGAATGTGGAAGTTGTATCTGAGAGTAAAGAGCATTTACAACTTTTAAATATTGTAAGGCTTGGTAAACCTTATTGACATCCCATTATTTTTCTACAGAATTATATTTATATAAAGATTATTTAAATTTTTATACCCATACTGACTGATACAATTTGCGTAAGTTAAGTAAAACGTGGTTTGTGTGTATACCTGCGATATCGCAGTAAGACCCAAAGATTGCCTGGAAGAAAGTGGTCGCCTTTCTATGACGGACGGGAAGCATGGAAGCCGCAGCGCGGTCAAGCCACCTCCGCCGGCCGCGGTTATGATTATAAGTGTTCTTTCTTTCATGGCAATTTCGGGCAATTTAGTCTACTTAATACTTTGCCGGATTTTGGTAGAACTTCATAAGACATGACCATTTTACAAATTATCTTTGAACATATGTAATTATATTTAGGTACCTATCTATTATACACCTATTATTCTTTTATATTATACATATACAGGTACACTGATTCATTCACTGCAAATGTAACTTTGTAATATAATGTAAACCCGTGGCCGGACACCGAACATACAATTTGTTTTAAAATTGATTTAATTATAAGTTCGTCAAATGGTTATTAAATACAGGGTGTCCCACAAGCAGTGTGCCACAAAGCTAAAGCGCGTAGGTCTGGTCAAGACAAGAAAAAAATTGTATGGGAGGGGGGGTCTATTCCCCCCCGTTTAGCCGGGAGAGGCAATTTTCTAAAAAAATTGACTTAATTTGGAAAAAAAATTATTAAAAATCAACAGTTACATCCACAATGCCGAGATATACTTTTTTGTAAAGCCTGAAACCTCTTCTTTCATCCTGTTTTTAAACGAAGCTGTTTTAAGGAATAATTTTTGAGAAATTAATTTTTAAACTTAAAATTTTGAAAAAAAAAATGAAAAAAAAAAATTTCGAACTATTTTTTTTTCAAAAATGTATGTAATTAAGTACTATTTTTTTTCCAAGAATTCAATTCTCTTATTAGTTTTTAGTTAAAAACAGAAAACCGAATGCAAAAATGTCTGGTAGTTTTTGAGAAATTATAAAAAAAACCCGAACCACTTTTTTCTAAGAAAACCCTTTTTTTTGGTTTTAACGCGGCTGGACTTGTAGGCAAATTGATGTATGCAACATTGACCTCTTTTTTATTATTTTTAAAAAATTCGGAGTTTTATGACGTAACAATAAAGTGACACAGTATTGGAATAACCCTGGATTAATCCTTTTTTTTTCATTGATAACACCTGAAAATTGACCTGCCAATTTCGTCTGCGTCAGCCCGCCGCCGATGGTTCTACCCGCTAGGTCCTTAAGACAATAAAACCACAATTTTTCTTTATTGAAAAACAAAATATTTGCAACCCAAATGTAAATAAAAAGCATCGCATTTTTAATAAAAACCATTTCCAAATTGGATGTTAACTCATCAACACATTACGATGTCAAACTCATACTCTCGAGAAGAATTAACGGACATGCACTTCTGCTACGGTTTAGCTAATGGTCGAGATCGTGAAGCCGAAAGACTTTACTCTGGAAGATATCCCAATCAGAGGTGTCCCAGTCGTAGCATGTTTTCAAGAATCCACCGACGTCTGCGAGAGCACGGAGTGCTAGAGCATCGAAAAAGCGAAAGATCAGTTACAGATGGATCAGGAAGCTTAGATGAAAGAATTTTAGATTTGGTCCGACGTAATCCCTCCCTTAGTACAAGGAGGATAGCTATTATGCTTGGAGTGCCCAAATCTAGAGTATGGAGAGTGCTTCATACCGAAAACTTTATTTAGGGAAAACTAATTTTAGGCCAGTTCCGGAACTCACCTCAAACGACAAGTTTTTGAGAGCAGAATTTTGTCGATCATTACTGCTTCGAGATGAAACTGAACGAAACTATTTTGGAAGGATATTCTGAATGGACGAAGCACAGTTTACCAGGGATGGGGTTACTAACTTCCACAATTTGCATCATTGGAGTAGCACCAATCCACACAACAAAAAACAAAATAAATCACAACACCGCCTTAGCTGTAATGTTTGGCTTGGTATTGTTGGACAAACTGTAATCGGGCCCCGGTTTTTGAGTTCCTACGAGACCTTTTGCCCGATTTGATGGACAACGTTCCTGCCATAGCAGATAATTTAATCTACCAGCAAGTTGAGCACCAGCACACTACAGCTTACGGGTTAGAAACTGACTGGATGATAATTTTAGTGACCGTTGGATCGGAAGAAGGGGCCCCACGGAATGGCCACCTAGATCACCAGATTTAACTCCTCTAGATTTTTAAGTGTGGGGATTCATGAAAAATTATGTTTACGAAGTGGAAATAGTATCTTTGGAACAACGGATTGAAGTCGCTGGAGTCAAATTGCAGGAAAATTTGTCAAGCATAGACTTATGTGCAGCCATTAGAAGGAGATATAATCTTTGCCTTCTAAAAAATGGGGATCATATTGAACATTTATTATAATAAAACTCCGAATTTTTTAAAAATAATAAAAAGGAGGTCAATGTTGCATACATCAATTTGCCTACAAGTCCAGCCGCGTTAAAACCAAAAAAAAAGGGTTTTCTTAGAAAAAAGTGGTTCGGGTTTTTTTTTTAATTTCTCAAAAACTACCAGACGTTTTTGCATCCGGTTTTCTGTTTTTAACTAAAAACTAATAAGAAAATTGAATGTTTGAAAAAAGATTACCACTTAATTACATAAAATTTTGAAAAAAAATAGATCGAACATTTTTTTTTTCATTTTTTTTCCAAAATTTTGAATTTGAAAATTAATTTCTCAAAAACTATTCCCTAAAACAGCTTCATTTAAAAACAGGACGAAAGAAGAGGTTTCTGGCTTTACAAAAAAGTATATCACGGCATTGTGGCTGTAACTGTTGATTTTTAATAATTTTTTTTCCAAATTAAGTCAATTTTTTTAGAAAATTGCCACTCCCGGCTAAACGGGGGGGAATAGACCCCCCCTCCCATACGATTTTTTTCTTGTCTTGACCAGACCTACACGCTCTAGCTTTTTGGCACACTGCTCGTGGGACACCCTGTATAATAAAGATATTTATTTTATTTTCCGTCAAATACATGAACCATATTGACCACTAAACCCAATTCCCCAACCGCCAATTGATCGTTGCATATTTTTAGGAGTTCATTTTTTAAATTCGCTATCTAGATAAATTGAAAAGGATATATATGTGTACATATACACATATTTATACACTATCCTATTAATAATAATATTTGGTGTATCTAGAAAACTGGACCGAAATTGCAAAATATTTTAGTTTTTCCTTGATTTATACACTAAACACTAATTGTATTCTAAATTCCAAGCTTCTATGTCTGCTAGAAGTGGCTTAGAGTTTTGATGATCGGTCAGTGAGTGAGTGAGTGAGTGAGTGACAAAATTAAGAAACTTTGACTAGTTATAATTCTTAAACTACTAATTCAAATTGAATGAAATTTGAAATATACCGTGCTTATACGATGCCTGCTTGGTTACTAAAAATTCAAGCTTCTAGTTTTATCCACAAAGAAGTTATAGGGGATCGAAAATGGCCTGAACTGCTTCGAGAAAAGGATGGTACGGCCGTGCCGCTTTTTTGCTCGACTTGGCGGGGGCACTGCCGTGCCCCCAGATATACAGAACGCTAGTCAGTTTAGTTAGTAGTTTATTGATAATTAGATCACTGTCTCTTTGTGGATGTTAAGATTTTTGAAGGATTACGCATGATTTAGGAGGATTACGCCCACCAATGATATGCCATAAATTAATTTTGAAGACCTTACAAAAGCTTAAAAGGTTGGCCGCCAGTCCTGATTGGAGTTTTGCTTAAAGGTGGTCATCAGGCTAAAAAGCTGTAGAAGCGATGTGGTATGCTCGAAAAGGATGGATTTATGTCAGAACTTCTGTTTTAACGGTGATTCGTTGACCTTTTAAAACATAAAAAGGTACTAAGGCAAATTTTTTTGGTTTTAATTTAGCATTTAGGAATGTTTCCACGAATTTGGCTCGTTTTCCAAGAGACTAAACTATATTATATTAGTCAGAATATGATTTCATACATATCTCTATATTCACAGTTTAGGGTGTCAGAAAAGGTTCACCCTTTTTGAGAGTCAGGGGCTATCATCGGATCTATATTTCGATCATAATCTATAAAGCTGTCATATTTTTTTGAGTCTACTGATTGTTTAATGTAGATTTACGATACTGTGGTTGTTATGAGGGTCATCTGCAAACGTGGGGAGACTTTAAGCTTTGAATTTAAGTGCCTTTCTTGTTAGCGAATGTAACTTCCTCTGAATTTGTGAGATTTTGATTTTTCCTTTAAGAACTCAAAGGATGCAATAAGACAGAGTTTTTGTACACCCAAGCAATTAATCAATAAAATCTTTTCCTCTTTTTAGCTTTTCAATAGAGTTCCCATAGCTCTTAGCTAAGTGGGGTACATCTGCCAACTCCTTTTTCTCAATCTTTCAATATTCTTTCAGTTATTGGCTGTGTCACATATCCTCAGTAGGTAACATAAGCCGGCCGGTCTCTTGGCATTTTCCATGCTGACGTCACCCACGCTGCCATCATTGCTAATATACAAACTCGTTCACTTGTTTTCTCCTTGCATGTGTATCTACCCAAGCATTGAGGTATGCATTGTTTACGTAAACAACAGCTCGATGCAAAAATACTGCACATGCCCCACCCCGGTCACGAGGCAATGCAGTTGAAGTTCGTGTCCTCAACCGTAAACTTGAATTTTCCATTGCTTGAAGGATATTTATCGTTCAAGTGCAAGTACATGTCCTTGTGCACCATTACTCGGCCATATTGCCTCGATGGATGAATGAATGTGGTCCCGTGCTGAGCTTTAAAGCTTTCACTCCCCCTTCACGGGTACATTCATGAATGAAAAATGAACGAGAGGACCTTGCGCGGAACACGTATGCATGTGTGAGTGCGAGGAGCCGGTTTTCACCTTGCACTTGACGCACGACCGCGGGTCGGAAAAGCCTTTACATTCCCCAACGCCCATTGTCACGGGCAACAATTATTGGCAATTTATTAGCGTCCCAAGCGAATTGAAAAACATGCGTGCTGTTCTGCTATACGGAGTTCGTCGGTGGCAGGGGTAGAGGGTGTCCTGTTGGAATGGGGAACAGCGAAAAGCTCCCCAGAAGCGGATTAGATAGTCTTGTGAATGATAATAGTTACTACAGATAGAACGCGACACATGGACCTAGAGGGATTGATGCAGGCTAATGATTTACGTCACAAGGCGATGTTGCCGCAGCTGACGTCACGGCTATTTGCGGATTTTAAGGGCCCATATGTTACAATACAAATGAAATGCTTCAACCATAAGCGTCATTTGTTGGTGTCTTCTAGTTCTAGGCAGTTGTAACGTATTACAGGGCATAATGGATCACGGGGGCTAGTATGGAATCTGAGTGAATCTATTTCCGGAATGTAAGAGTTGTTTGATTATGTATTTATAACATTACGTTATAAATAAATACGCGTTGGGGATTGATGAGGAGCATTCATAGTTTGGTAATCGGTAGTGAATGAAATTTGTAACAGATGGATCGGGAAACGGATTCGTCAGGTGGTAGATCGGGAAAGCAGAAATGTTTTTGACACGGATCATATGTAATCTGTTTCGGAAGCGAAGGAAATGGCAACTGTTACATCTGCCTTAGATGGCAACTTGCGTCCGTGATGCGTGGGATTTCTTTCATCTTACTATCCCTAAATAGCAATTCGGTTCTATATTAAAACGAATTAGTCAGCTACTGTCGCTGATGGTAGTTGCTAGTAATGAATGTTGTTTTTTGCAGCTATTTATGGAAGATGTGTTCAAAAAGTAATAGGAACTCGGTGAATCGCGGGCTGTATGGGTCGCGAAGAGCGGAGTTCGCTTCGTTCAGTATTTTGGATATTGGTTCATGCGGTCAAAGTTCCTTCGAGTTGATGAAGAAGAGCGATAAGAAGTATGTTTACAACCTTTTGTGGGACTTCTAGGTTGTATGGTAAGTACAATAGTTTTTGGCTACCCCTATAAGGTCAATTATACCTCATGTTAAACCTCAATTAAACCTCATGACTGATGACTTACGTTCTAGTTTTGAGGAGAAAAGCGCTTACGGGTGTGAGTGATACCTTGCGATCTGAACAAGATGCTTCTTTTGACACCGAACAGTGAACCAGTTTAGGTTGGATTGGCCGAGGTGGCTACCGTGAGAGATTAGAACTGGCAGATCTAAAATAACATTTTGCTAGGGTAGGATTTGATCATAGACAATACTCTCGAAAAGTTTGGATATACATGAGAGTTTGGCATTGGGACGATAATTAGACATTTCACTCCTTCGTCCTGTTATGTGGATTGGTATAATGTTATCTGGGGAAAGAGTCATTGTGAAAGGAAACTTTCAAATAAGGCAGTGAGGAGTATGATCAAATGGTTTGCCTTCATTTTTAAAGCGGAGAACGTTGTCAGGAATGGAGCAGTAGTTGTCTTTAAATCTTTTTTCTCGATACCTAAGGCGGATGTTATATACATATTCACAGATAAAAGAGACGTCTGGGGGCTTTCATGTGGCGAAAGTAGTAACGATTGGTTTGACGAATGGCAATTTTGGGGTCAATGGAACTAGTATTGAAAATAAATTAGAAATTGAAGTGTACTTATCGGATTTTTGTTTTTGCACGGACGAAGTGGTAGCAACATTATTGGAGATTTGCAAATTAAGCGTAATACTACAGATAATAAGGAAGGATGGATGCAGGGCAGGATTGAGGATAGGCTTGCCATTTTCGCTCTTTATTTCATATCAAGGGGGTGATAGTGGTGCAATAGTAATCATCAGCGACCGTTGAGCGGAAGATGTCTGTAGTTCAAGTCGGTAAATAGAAAAGAACAATTTCTATACGGAAAAACTGTGCAACAACATCAGTTATAAATGAGAGATGATCAGAAAAATGCTGACGAAGGCATAACACTCGCAGTATAAGATTACTTCAAAATGAATACACTGTGTGTGCATTTCCAATATAACCCCTTAATGACATGGAAACAAAAGAGTTACTGTGAACTATAACCAACGCGAAAATTTCAGTCGAATCTCTCAAAAATCCTATCTGGGACAACCACCCCTGGAGAGTAAAGAACGAATATCTCCGACACAAACCATTTGCACCCCATCCAGGTTGTGTGACAAACACCATAAAAACGTAACTCTTGAACCTGCGCGAACCCTTTAAAAACAAAAAAAAAGTTGTCTGTTGGTGGTGGTGTTGCTGAGTTAAAGGAGATGAGAGTCATAGGATGAGCCCTGCCGTATTTAGCCTACTACAAAAGCGGATGGTTGAAATCGATAACCATGATGATAATATCATTAGAGCTAGCGATATCAAATCAGAAATTTATAGATTCGAGGACAAGTAGATAGCAACCAGGACGAACATACCAGCACTTTATTAAGTTACGTATAAACTTGAAAATTGCAGAATTTGATGATTTGAAGGGAAAAGGCTGAGAACTGCTATGAGGACTCCGCCACCGTGGCCATCAGCACGAAATAAAATAAAATCTGAAATTAATATTTCATTGTTTCCGATATTGGATCAAAGATTCGTTTCCAGTGACACCTTACGGAAGTGAAACCTGATTTCTAACTAAGAAAAGGGATATTAGATTTCGGATATTTGAAAACAGGACGAAGAACCAAGCAACTGGAGAAAACTACAAACAAGAACTCGAGGACTTTTATTCAGACCCAAGCATTGTCCGAGTAATAAATTCGCGAAGACTAATATGGGCAGGACAGGACTGAACAGTGGAAGAACAGTCAATCGAATAATGAGTGGAAACCCATAGAAAAATACCGCCAGGAAGGCCTCGTCAAAGATGGAAGAAAAATATAAGGATGGACCTCCTTGACAGAAAGGCTTAATAACAGGTTATCAACGAGGCTCTGAACTTCCGAGTTCCAAATGGCCTGTGAAAGTCACATGCTATGACAGCATTGGATAAACTGCAGAGGGCCCTCATCAGAATAGGCGCCTGGATCCGATGGATTTCCAAATAAAGCTCTGAAGGTTGCTATGTGAAATAAACCAGACATGTTCATTGCATCTCTGCAAAATGTCTGAAGGAAGACGTGTACGCAAAACCATGGAAGCTAAAACAGCTAGCACCTCTATCAAGAGTAAATATTCCACCCAAATTATGAGAATCATAGTCATATCATCATCATAGTGTATTTGCTAGACACAATGGGGAAGATCCTAGAGCGAATAATATTCGACAGAGTGCTTACTGTAGCAGAGGAGTTGAGAGCTTCATCAAATCACCATCTTCAAAAAATAGCGCTCTACTGTCGACGCCATTAAAACAATAGTTGATATTGCCGGGGCAAGGATTCTGGAGGCACCACCATACATTTTAAACTCTGCAGCAATTCGGAATGACACCGACTTCTGCGGCTCACTGTCCAACCACCTGGATGGACTGGGCATGAGCGGTACAACCAATGGGGACGACACCGACGATGGCTCGGTACGGGAAATGGCTAGGGTTGAACGAGTACCAGAATTAAGACGAGCTGTACTGCGAGGTTGTACTGCTAAGTGCCAAAAAGAAGGAGAAAGAGGAGTGCTGAAAATCGTGCAAAGAGGCTGACGCAGCTGAAGGCACGATGGGTGAGGGCAAGCTGGAAGTGTTTAAGGTCATTTTATGGCTGGCGCTACCGCTGAAAAAGGGTCACAACAAACCTCAAACTAGCAAGGCTGTTCCAGAGTGGCTTCCGAAGGGAGCAGGAGCTCGAACAAAAGGTAAGAGCGCTCGCAAACGGAAGACGGCCATCAGGGACAGTCTTACTGTGGAGAGAGAAGTCCGAAGAAAAATGCGGCGATCCACAAAGATCAGAGCAAAAACTTGAAGACCTTGTAGGCGGGCACTTTACACTTTCCTCCGGAAAGGAGATCCCAATGACAGTCAAGAGTTGAGAGAATCACCTTGCTTACAAGGAGGCAGCCATCTCTTCTGAAAACATCAGGATAGGGAAAGCTGGCAGTGACAGCAGAATGACCAGCGCAGATTACCTACACTGCGAGGATCGTCTACTGGAGCTCGCTTCAGCAACATCCTACTGTATTCAGGCTGAGAGGTCTGCTCTGATGAATGGTGCCTTCGTGATGAGCTGTTCTTCACAACAGGTATCTGCCTGGATTACGAGCATGGTCCCGAAAATCCCTACCTTGGAATTACTACCTATGAGGTAGTAAGTCTCTCAAAATTAACGCGCGCCATCTGCTGGATTCCGGGTCTTAACACGAGGGCCTGGATTGTCTATTCCTACAAAGAGAGTAAGGGCTCTCTGAAAAGGACGGCTTCACTCTAGTTGTGGTATTGGACAACGGCTCCGTCGGGACCCTGAAATCTGTGTATGATTCACGTCTCTACTTCGGCCTTCGTAGGATTTTATTCAATTTTGATGTCAAGTACTCGGAGTCGAAGTATGAGTAGAACGTGCTCTGCAGTCTAAGTCTCTGATTTTTCTCTGATCAGTCTACAGCATTGCCAGGCTGCTACTGCTCTTCTCAGTACCAAAATTGCACGCAGTAGTACAAATCATCACATTGTATCCATTCAGGAACCAAGGGTGTGGAATAAATGCTTGTGTGGGCTTGGTGGTATATGTACGTAACGCTATGATTCTTTATAATGAGCCTCATCATATCACTAGTGGCAATCAAGCTTGGACAATTCTGTGGACAAGACTTGGTGACTGCCAAAGTAGACTACAAAACGCACGGAGAAATCGAACTTCTCCGCGACTGCTTCTGATACGACTCGGTACTGCCTTGGCGACCGAATCCTATCTAATAGGTATGAGAAGGCTATCACTAATTGGAGAGTCTTACCAGATGCTGCGTTTTCAGACCACAGATATATCGAATTCCAAATGAACTGTTGGATCCAAGCCCAAGCGGACTACGAGAAAGACGGACTGGGTACGGTCTTGTGAAATTTACTCAAGCCCTACCTCAAAACTCAATACGAAACAATTGGTGGAGGATGCCGTTCATAACCTCAGTAGTGCCATCACCAATTGTTTTGAACTCGCATGTCCTATCAAAAAAACTCCCTGTAGGAAATTGGTGGAATACTGAGTTCCAATGCCTTCGTAAGGAAGCCAGACGTCTCCTGAACAGATCGCTCAAACCGAACTCAGAAGACGACTGGAATAAGTATCAATCGAAGTAAAAGAAATTTAAGAAGCTCATTCGTAAATTGAAGAATGATTCCCATAAATTTTTCTGCAACGAGATCAAATCCCTGAATGTGACCAGCAAGTTGGTTAAAATCCTCAAACGAGAAAAATCGATAAAGGTGGATGTACTCAGAAAATCTAAAGCGGAAACAGTTTACTACTTTAGACCCATTTCCCAAGAAATCAGACTGTCATTGGCTAGTTGCATACTTCTTCAACGGTAACTGCGACTGAAACGTTAAAAACAATTCCACGTAGCTGGTATGTCATTGCCCTGGAATTTAGGCCCAGGCCTATGCGGTGACGTTGCCGTTCTCTCTGTCTACTCATGTTTGGCGACTGTCACTGGTGCACGAGTAATGGGCTGCCGCTTATTTCTCTTAAGACTGATGTCTTTCCCTTCCCGAAGGAGGAAACTATTCGCATAACTTGGCTGATGCTAAACGACATTTCCATCCCGATATCCAAGGAAGCTAAATACTTGGGAGTCATTTTAGATAGCTAGTTTCTTGGTCAAAGCAGTTTGAGTCAAAAACCACCAAAGCGCTGTCAGCTTTTTGCCAATGCAAAGGTGCTTTTGGCAAAAAATTTGGCTTATCGCCGAAAAAGATCCTCT
This sequence comes from Merodon equestris, assembly GCA_958301585.1. Taxonomy (NCBI): domain Eukaryota; kingdom Metazoa; phylum Arthropoda; class Insecta; order Diptera; family Syrphidae; genus Merodon; species Merodon equestris. The sequence continues at coordinate 53,808,602 of OY284413.1, forward strand.
GGCTCTACACGCCAATGATAAGACCGATAATCTCATATGCATCGGTTGTCTGGTGGAACAGGCTAACACGCATACACGTCGCGGCTTCTTTCACCAAACTCCAAAGTACGGTTTATCTCTGCACACCGAGCGCTGCTCTGGATGCTATGATGAATCCTGCCATCATGTTACCCTATTATGATATTAGGACTGGCCAGATACTGCTCTTTTTCTTTCTTTTTTATAGGCATCGTGCAGGTTCAAGGGTGTACGCTCTTATGGTGTTTGCACACAATCTGGACGGGGCGCAGATGGTTTGTGTCGAAGATCTTCGTTCACTAGTCTCCGGGGGTGGTTGTCCTAGATAGGATTTTTGAGAGATTCGACTGAATATGTCGCGTTGGTTGTAGTTCACAGTAATTTTTCTTTTTTGTTTTCATGTCATTAAGGTGTTATATTGGAAATGCACACACAGAGTATGCATTTTGAAGTGATCCTATGTTGCGAGCGCTATGCTTTCGTCAGCATTTTTTGATTATCTCTCATTCACAACTGATGTTGTTGCACAATTTTTCCGTATAGAAATTGTACTTGGCTATGGACAGTCTTACAGACTTGAATTACAGACTTTCCGTTCAACGATGATTACCATTGCACCACGCCTATAACCTATTACCTAAAAACGACTGTCTTCGCTTTTTTACAGATGGCTCCAGATCTGGGCGGGGGCCCGGCGCTAGGGTTTTCCTTGAGCGCGAAAACGTTCGACTGCACTTTTCGTTAGGAAAATATGCGTCTGTCTTTCAATCAGTGGTATACACAATCCAATGGCCATGCACTATGTTGTGCAGCACAAGGGAAAGGTAATATGCGTCTGTAGTGACAGTCAAGCTGCACTCAAAGCTGTGTCCAACCCTTTCATCAGCTCTAAATTAGTGCATGAACTCAAGACCAGAGTTTCGGAGGACCTGAACACGAGTTAGGTCTAGCTGCTTCCATGGTCAAAATCTACATCAACTATTGGGTCTCTAATGCACACAATTGTAGATGGAGGGAATAAATCTGACAACATTCCAGCGATTTTTCTAAAAAATTGTAGGAATTCTCTTTTTACTCCCCTTCGAATAATATTTAATTTGTCGCTTTCTTGTGGAAAGTTTCTAGATACTTGGAAACTTTCTTTCATTGTTCCAATTTTTAAATCGGGGAACAGACAACATGTAAAAAATTATAGAGGAATATCGAAATTATCTGCAATCCCAAAGCTATTTGAAAGCTTACTTAAACAAAAACTGATATTCTATACAAAAAATCTGATTTGTCCATTCCAACATGGGTTCATGATCGGTATGTCGACTACCACCAATCTTGTGATGTTCTCGAAATTTGTTTTCGAGGCCCTGGAATCTGGGGCACAGACTGATGTGATCTACACAGATATTTCTAAAGCCTTTGATACAGTAGATCACAATTTGTTGCTTCTTAAACTAAAACAGCGTGGTTTTAACATGTTGTTTTTAAAATGGATCTCCAGCTATCTAAAAAATCGACATCAAAAACTAAAGATCGGCAACATAACATCTTCACCCATTAAGGTTTACTCAGGAGTCCCTCAAGGTAGCCATTTAGGCCCATTACTGTTTATTTTTTTCATAAACGACATCTCCAAAGTTGTTAATTTTTCTTCAACTTTGTTATTCGCTGACGATTTAAAGATATTTTGTAAAGTTAATACCGAAACGGATTGCCAGAATTTGTAAGTGGATCTGAACAACATTGTTCAGTGGTGCAAGATAAACAACTTATCTCTAAATATTGAGAAATGCAAAGTTTTCTCTGTTCATCGTTGTTCTTTTCCCATTCGTTACAACTACTACATTGGTGATAAACAATTAGCTTTAACTAACCAAGTTACCGACTTAGGGGTTATATTCGACTCAAAAATGTCCTTCGTTCCTCATTTTGAGTATATAGCTGCAAAAGCAAATTCCTTATTAGGTTTCATAAAGCGTAACTGCAAGGATTTCAACGATCCCTACACCTTAAAATCCTTATATATTGCCTTAGTTCGCCCGTTTTTAGAATACTGTTCGATAATATGGGATCCATACTGCGCAGTACATATAAACAGGTTGGAACGTGTTCAGAAGTCGTTTACAAGATTCGCCTTTAGAAGACTAAACTGGCCTTTCATGCCATCTTATAACGCGAGATGTAGCTTAATAAACTTAGTTCCATTAGAAAAAAGACGCAAGATCCAAGGCATCTTGTTCGTGCATGATGTTCTCACTAGTCGAATTCACTGTCCCGAAATTCTTTCTTCTCTTAACATATATGCCCCAGAAAGAATTTTAAGAGAACGCCCGTTCCTCCAAATTCAACTCGTTAAAACTAACCATGCTCGTAATGAAGCAATCTTAAGATGCTCTTCATTATATAATACAGCCAGCGGCATAATTGACTTCAACATGGATAGAAATCAATTAAAACGTCGTCTTGAAAACGAATACATTGTTTAACTTTTGTTTATTTTGCTATTTTTTCTTTTTGTTCTATAAATTTTTAATTAATAATGAATTGTTAAGTAGTTTTAAGAATATTGTAAAGTATCTGTAAGAAATTTGTTTTCAGTAGATAATAAATATTTAAATAAATAAATAAAATATCCAGGATGCAGGATGACTAACCGCGTACGCCCTGATGTCTGCCAGAAATCCGCAAAATTATTCTTATTCTTAAGGAGAATTGATTGCAAAAGTCTTTCAAGCGCCATTACGGGCTATCACATTTTTCCTAAGCATCTCTGCGCGCTTGGCATCAGAGACGCCCACTTTTTGCGCGGGGCCGACGTGGTGTGCCGAATCTGTTGCTCTACATCACTGAAGCTCCTCTTCACTTTTCTCCGTTTAAAAATAATAAAGAAAGTAGCTTCTTTGTACGAGTAATGCTCTGGTAGTACAATGGCCCAGTATTTGCGTCTAAGTGCTCATTTACATTCATTCCGCAATTGGCCCAACGATTCGCGCGCTGTGGGGCATGTTGCTGGAACTCAATGAAAAAACTCTTTGACCTCTTTGAAAAAAAAAATACGAACCAGTGATTCCGCCAAACCATTTTCCGCGCCAAACAGTGATCTAAGTCTAGTAAGTCTTTACATACCCATTAAACCAGAGATGAGTTTCGTTGCTGATGGCAAAAACAAATCGTCCTCCAGCTTTTCGGAAATCCACTCACCGAAAATTCTACATTGTGGCAGATCACTCGGCTTCAGTTCTTGCAGGAGCTATAATTCGTAAGCTCCTAGATTAATATCCTGGCGTAAAATCTTATCCGACTTTGAGTAACAGAGTCTTTACTGCAGCAAACTGCGACGAATTGTCAAATCACTGTCTTCGTTAACACTGGCCGATACAGCATCAATATTTTTCTTTGTAGGCGCTCTACGGGTATGTGGCCTGATATCCAATAGGCAAAATTTGGTCAACTGCCATAAATTTTTATAATTGACAATTGCCTTCTCAGAAAGTCGATTATGACGACCATTAAATGGTCAGAAAAACATGTTTTTTTACAACAATATGGCAATATTAACTGATTACAACTGACTTTATCATATGCCAAGAACTAGGCCAAAATTTTAAAAATAGTACACTAAAAATCCAAACAGTAAAAAGATCACCAATTATTTTAAGATCTCGTTGATACAACGGATGGAAGCTGTACCATTAAGCAATTTTGGAAGAATAAAATGTCTTCTATCTTTAGTGAGTCAAGGAATGAATTAAAATCAACAACGTTGAATTCTGTTTCAAAGATTGCCTAAGGACTCGTCATGCGGCATTTCGTTCTATGGCTTTAGGGCTTTGCGGCCTAATTCAGTGCAACGAGATATGAATGTCATTCGATAAACAAATAAAATACTCGTAAATACCAGTTGCATACAAAATTTTTACTCTCAGGGTATGCCTCACCCTGATAGTACGTCTCTATAGCTCTTAGATTAACTCGTATTTCGTGCGTTACACCTTGCCCCTATCGCGATTGTTAGCACCGCATCGTTGTCTTTTAATTTAGATTCTCCTCCAAAGTCAAATGGATTTCCAACGACTTACTATAACAACATTCGGAAACAACACCATCATTCAAGCGTACGGTATTAGCATTCTATTTCACTTCCAGTTTGCTGTCCTGGCAAACTGGTCAAAATCAATCTGTTTCCATGCACAAATCCCCCCGTGGCGTCTCAGCCACTAACTGGATGCAAATAAATGGACAAACAAATGCCTGCATCAGGCATTTATGCTTCCAATCACCGAAAAAAGCCCCGCAGCCTCATTTCAATCTCTCGTGCGTTGAGGTCCGAAGAGAATTGCAAACGCCACATGGTCGTCGTGGCCATCGTGTTCGTTCGTCTCAATTCAAATAATTGAAGTCTAACCAAACGGACATAGCTTTAAACATAAAATCGAACATTTATAACGAAACTAATTTGCATGTGTAACACAATCCTGTGGTTCCAAGTTGCAGGTTCCAACTGCACCTCTTTCTCCACCTGAATTTTGAACCCGTCAAGCTTCATCTCTTCGTGTTTGGACTTATAGTCAAAACGGATGTTATTGATTTGCATCTACGACTAGGTGGACGTACGGGCTTATCCTAATCCCCTGCTCATCCCAACCGTTCATGTGGACTTAAGGTATCAGCGATGAAAGGAGAACAAAACAGAAATTAGACCACAGTGGGGCATACAAGAACTTGTAGTACTTGTTCCAACTTCGGGACGTTATGTCGCGCGACGCTGTTACTTTTTTAATTGCCATTTATGATTTTATAGCAAAACTGTTGAACTTGACTTACGACTTGAACAACACTTACGTGCGACTACATGCTCTCATGGGACATTTGGACGTATTTCAAGGCATTTCATCGAGGTATCTATCGGTCGTTTGCGGTCTATTATCGTAAAACCGCAGCCACGACGCTGTTTTTAGTGCCAAAGCACTTTTTCAATCAATCGTTTGTTCTTTCCTTTTCGGTAGATTCAATATCTCTTCGATTCGGGTTTTTATACTCTGGTAACGGTGTTTCGAAGTGCTTTACACATTAGCATTTGAATATGTAATCACAAGTTAAGAGACGCACACGGACCTGGTTTAATTATAGTCGATCTTCAAGATAGCCAATGATGGACGTGTATAGATACAGTAGCGCCACGGGTCACCAGACAATGAATGAAACAGACAAAGAAACATTGATCGAGAGATTCCAAGATAGTCAGGTTCCAAAGCAGGTGAGATTGTCATCTAATGGCTTTTTGAAAGCTCTTTAGGAGACGATGATATTTACGTTTGGCGCTATCTAGATGGTACAACAGGTTGCCGAACATTAGTTTCTTTGCAGGGAGATGCTTATCCGGCGATGGTAGATAAGGGAGATTGTGTAGGAAGTGATAGCTTGTCGTGCGGCTGACTGATGGCTGATTCGGATTCAAGCTATTCCATTAAGATAGTATTTTATATGAAGTTATAAAACGTTTATTTTGTTCGAGGGAGATTTGTATCTTAACGATAGAAGATATTAGGAGTGTGGATCTTAACAAATGTTGTTAGATATGGAACACAGCTACGCGTGCATATTGATGATGATTAGATTGATTGGTTTGAAGGGGAGATTTCTGGTGATATGAGCGAGCTTGAAATGCGTTTATGCTGCGATGCCCTTATGCCCGTGGTATCACTTAGATCGCATCTTTTTGGTTTAATTGGCTTTTTTTAATTGAAAAGAGATGAAATGCATAGACCACCAAGTGCTCGGAGACCTCTGATGGGGTTCCTTATGCTAGCTGTGTACATATTTATGATAGGCTTGGTAATTTATAAATCGATAACTGGTTTAAGGCATCTTAAATTTAAGCCGAAGTTAACAGCGTAGATATTTATGCTTAGCTTCAACGCCAGATACCGTGCCCCATTAATACTGGCTGGCAGCTTATTTAAGTCAAATTTGTCGTTGGAGCATATGTTACTTTGTACGTTACATCAATCAGCCCTGTCGCTATCGGGTAGAGTTCAATCTCATCTGAATATAATTTTAAGGAGCTGACAACATGTTATTCTATTACTCGTAAAAAACCTCTCTTAGTTTGGATGAAATAGCGGAACCTTTTCTGGTATTTTCTATCACTTTCTGTAGCTTTTTGACTAGAATTTTAATAAATATTATTATAAAGGTTGATTCAATGCGAGGTTCTTATTGTAAAGGGGTTTGTTGGGCATAGCGAATGGGACAGATATTTGCCCATGCGACATTTCTGTTTAGCGTCCATTGGCCATTGGTCATATCCCGCCTAACCTTATTTCGCGTTGTAAATTTGGTAATTGGGCCTATTAAATTGATAAATTTTATTCAAAAAATTTGCTCAGCGCCAAGTTTTGGATTAAAAATTCCCCTTGTTGGTCTGATCAGCAGCTAGAAGCGACCTAAGAAAAACGCACTGATCTATGGGCAGGAGGTATCATCGGACGGTATTTCTGAAAATGAAAAAATGCAGAAGGAAGGTGAATTATCATCAATAACGAATGCTACAGTGAATTCTTGCTGCCAAAAGCTCAAAATATTGCTTATGCATCAATGTGGGGGGTTTAAAATTTTTACAAAAACATCAGCTCCAGAAACGAACTTGTTAACTGATCTTCAAAATCATAAGCTAAAGCTAATTAGCTGGCAAATCATGAACCACCTAAATGATCGTAACTTGCTTACGGGCTTTCAATCAGGTTTCAGAACACGCCACAGTTGTACTACAGTATTACTGAATTTAGTTGAAGACCTACGTATCAAAATGGACGAAGATCAAATATCATCGCTGGTGCTATTAGACTTCTCGAAGGCCTTCGACACTGTTCCACACTCTCGTCTTCTGCACAAACTGAAAGACTACTTCTATTTTGATGTTACAGCTTTAAAATTAGTTAAAAACTATCTCGATGGCAGAACTCAAGCTGTTTACGCAGGTGGAACTATGTCGAATTTCATAGCAACTAATGCGGGCGTCCCACAGGGATCAATTCTGGGCCCCCTTTTCTTTATCCTTTACAACAACGATCTGCCCCAAGTACTTAAGCACTGCAATATTCAAATGTATGCAGACGATGTGCAAATCTACTTAAGCTATCCCTTAGGTTTAGTCGAAGATGCAACCGCAAGAATAAACGAAGACTTGGTACTTGTCAACCAGTGGTCAGAAAGAAATAAGCTCAAATTAAACTCGAAGAAAAGTCAAGCAATTATTAGTTCTCGGAAAGCTATTGATACATCCTATTTTCCTAAAATTGCGATCAATGGTGGAGAATTAAAGTACTGCAAATTGGTTAAAAACTTAGGAGTTATATCCAACCAAACGCTTACCTGGCATGACCACATAACATATGCGGTAGGAAAGGTCAATGGCGCACTACGTATGCTTTATCAGCTAGGAAAATGCCTTCCAGTGCAGATAAAAATGATGCTAATAAAATCTCTTTTAACACCTATTCTATTCTACGCGCATCCTGTTTTCTGTGACCCGGACTCTTCAAGTAAACGAAAACTTGAGATCGCGTTTAATAACATGGTACGGTTTGTTTATAATCTTAGGCGGTACGACCATATATCAGAGTTTACCTGTAATGTGTTTAGCATGAACCTGAGAGATTATTTAAACTTTAAAATACTTTTATTTTTGTTCGACCTTAAATTAAATGGAAGTCCACAATACCTTTTTCAAAGGTTACAATTTGCGAATTCTGGCAGAAACCCGGTTCTGATTTTACCAAAGTTTATATACAACACCACCCAAAAACAGTTTTTTGTATATTCCATAAGACTGTGGAACTCACTTCCTCCCAATATTAGGAGATTGAACAGCAGACGTAGCTTTGAGAGAGACCTTATTCGTTACCTGAATGGACAATCGTAAAGTATATTTTCTTTCCTGGTTTTGTCTCTGAATTGTAAACAACATTATATACATATACAAGTGTAATTATATTAAACAGCAGTAGGGTAATAGGGATTAGTTTTGTATTAGATTTAAGTTGTTTTTACTGGATTTAAATTGCTTGCTAAATTACCTCTGTCAATATAGTGTTAAGTAAAAAGACAATAGTCTTAAAATACTATATGTTTGTTCAAGAAATAAATAAAATAAATAAATAAATAAATATAATCTCACTCCGCGGCTTATTGTTTTTAATTTTATTATTTTTTGATGCGCCAAAGGATGTGGAATCTTCATAGAAATCAGAGATCCGCATTGCTGGCATTTCAAGTACTCGTATGCGTCTCGTACTAAACCACATCCCCCACCCTTCAGTCACTCTCCCCGGAGGACCGCTATTAGGTACTTCTTCGCGGAGCTGAGAAGCAATTCATCCTACTCCATTGCTTCTGCCACTCTTCTTGATATCTCGAGTCTTTGTAGTTCAGCTTGCACATTTTTTACAAAGGCGCAGACATTTATCCCATATTGTCCTGAACCATTCGTCTAATTATTGAAAGTTGATTCGGCAGAGTGATTCCCCATTTCATGAAGTGAACTCCTCTTGGTTTGGACACTCTGGGCACAAGGGCACCAGTGCAGATATTTGCGCCAAACTCCGCGGTGAGAGAGATTTATTCACACATCAATTGATGGAATCACAGTATCAGTCTATCTGCTCTTAGTTGTAGTATTCCACCGGGTTTGCCATTGAACCATTGAGCGTGTTCTTTTGCCTTCCTTGACTCTACCTAATGTACCAGGTACAATTGACATGGACAGTTTCCTGCGATAAATTCTCTTTATTTCGTCCATGACGAATGACGATGTCAATGGGGAATGTGTTCTAAGCCGCGACCTTTTATCGAGCATTACTCATTAGTGTTTTATCGCTTCCTTTAATCAGAAATCATGGATGTTGATATATTCCACGGTTTTTCTCAAGTGATATGAAAGGCCTTCGTTTTGGGGTCAACAAGTTGAAGATCTGCAGATTCAAGTCACTGTTTGATCTGGGAAACTACTGCGTTAATGGACGACTCAACTCGTCCGATGATATTTACACTGTGTGGAAGGCTTAGTCGCAGTACACCATCGTTTATACGGCTTCATAGGTGGGGACCTAGCACACCACCTTGTGGTACTCTCGCGGATATGCTATAATTTTTAATTATTTCTTCTGCGTTATATCTTAACTTCCTGTTTGTAATGTCTTTCTGTTTTTTTTTGTTGAAAGCTTCTGGTATCTAGTGAAGAGCTTAGACGAAAATACTGGTCCATTGCACTACCAGACAAGCATCTTTCTTATTGTATTTGAGGAGGAGCTTCAGTGATGTGTAGAACTAGGGATTCGACATCCACCATGTCGGCCTCAAGGTTTCGGCACCGTGAGCGAGCGAAGACAGAACAGTCGATGAGAAAGTCCTCGCAACATGCAGATCAGGTAGGCGTCTCACTGATAGCAAGCACGCCAAAATGCTTAGCAAAAGTCTATTGGCCCGTAATGAAACTCGCAAGTCTTCTGCAATAAATTCTCCTTATGGATAAGAAGAATGTTGCTGATTTCTTGCAGATATCAGGGCGTACGTGCTTAGTCATCCTGGACATTCCCTCCATTTACGATTGTGAAGACCCAATCGTTCATGTAGAATTTGACCGTGGAAGCAGATATACCTAAGCCGGGTTCGAATTCATCAGAGATATTATATCCTGGGATCCCAGAGTAGGACCCATACAAGCCTTAGTGGAATAAGTCTTCCGACTTTGCTCAAAAAGGTCTTGAGTTCATGTAGTACTTTGGAACTGGTTAAAGGGTTGGACACAGCTTTGAGTGCAGCTTGGCTGTCACTGGAGACGCATATGCTTTTTCCCTTCCACTTGTGCTTCACAACATAGTGCATGACCATTAAAATTGTGTATATCTCTGATTGAAAGGCAGACGCATACTGTCCTAACGAAAAGTGCAGTCGGACGTTTTCGCGTTCAAAGTAAACTCCAGTGCCGGAGCCCCGCCCAGACCTCGAGTCATCGGTAAAAATGCGAAGACAGTCCATTCCTGGTTCAATGTCTGGCCAGAGCCAGTCCTGACGCCATGGAAATGTGACAGTGAAATTACAGCGCAGTAGGATGGCATGTGTCATTGCGTCGACAGGCATATCCATGAGACAGGGGTCGTAGGATATTTCTCGCGCAAGTTCACTGTCACTCCAATGCGAGTCGTAGCAAAAACCATTTTTTTGGGCAAGACATGGCTTTCAGTGCGTTCCTCCTGATAAATATGTCGAGGTGAAGGATTCATCATAGAATTTAGAACAGCGCCCGGCGTGCTGGGGAAAGCCTCCGTACAGCTGAGACAAACCGCTCTTTGGAGTTTGGTGAAAGAGGCCACGACGTATTTGCATGTCAGCCTGCTCCACCAGAAAACCGATGCATATGAGATTATCGGCCTTATCATTGGCGTGTAGATCCAGAGGATCTTTTTCGGCGATAAGTCCCATATTTTGCTAAAAGCACTTTGCATTGCCAAAAAGCTGACAGCGCTTTGGTGGTTTTGGATTGAACATGCTTTCTATCTAATATGACTCCCAGATACTCAGCTTCCTTGGATATCGGGAGAGGAATGTCTTTCAGAACCAGTCATTTGTCCTCCCTCTCGTGAAGAGAACGACATCAGTCTTAAGAGGATTAACCGACATTACTCGTATACCAGTCATCGATCACATTTAGTGCCGCCTGTGATTTGAGACAGACAGTCGCTAAACATGAGCCGACAGAGAAAATGGCAATTTATCAAAAAACCAAACAATAAAAATCACTCTTATTTAATAAAACATATTGGCTTCAGTAAATGACAGTGATTCAGGGTAACGCTTTAGATAGCACTCCAGTTCGACCAACAAGCGACCAACACGATTTCGTGTTAGCTGTTTCTAGTTTAGCACGTTCAGCTTGTTGATGTCTCTTTTGACCTATTCACGCCACCGTAGACGCGGTTCCCGTCTGCTTTGTTGGATCGCAGTCTCTTCAGAAGAGAGATCCAGCCGTTGAAGACTTTGGACTCCGATTGCATGCTGAATTTTCTTCCTGCTTCCGATAAAGCTCCACCCTCTTTGTCATAGAGGAGGACCGAGGTTATTAAACTTTTGTAAAAAGCATTTTTGGTTTTTTCGCGAAAAAGCTTAATTTATCATTAAAATTATCATTAACATTAACATCATCATGACCTTATCTCACCTCTGATATCCTTGTCGCCTGTCAAAAGTAACCTAGGTTAGACGAAATTCCCGACTTTGGTAACGTGGGCTTTTCTATGATGTTGGCATACATTTAGTTTTGACCCTAGACCCACTTTAGCTGCTTCTTCCTCAATGCTTCCGAACCTGCATATGCATATGTCACCTGTGTATGCAAGCAAACGTAAAATATATAGAGTCTGATAACCGTGGTCATTCAATACCGCTTGACTGTCCAAGGATAATGTTGAAGAATTTTGTATAAAAATATGTTAGATTGCCTGATTCCTTTTTTTACATCGAAGGTCTCGGTTTGCTGGAGCAGCGGAAATTCTCCATTGTCATCCTTCACAGATTGGCAGGAAAACACGACGTTTATCTGCGTGCTTAAGATTAAAAGAAGTCTATGGGAGATCCCCAACATCTATTGTAGCGTGAATGGACTTTCCCTGTGTTTATAAATGGTTGTGGATATTCACAGGTATGAGAGGATCTTGTAATCAATGTTAATGAGACTTATTCCACTGTTTAAATCCAGAGAGACGGCGTTGCACGAGGTTTGTTGTGCGAACTATTCACTTCAAACAATACACTTATATAGATGTCGAAGACGCTTTCAATAACGTTTTGATCAAAGCAAATCCCTAATGGCCATTGGAATAGAAGGTTTCATCCATAAGTGGAGATCATCATCACCTCTTTAATGGCTGTTAGTCATCAACGGTATCCTAGTTGAGCTGGACAGCAAGGGAATTAAAGTGGTACGGACGACATGGTAATTTTAGTGTCAGGAATTTTCCCTTCTGTAATAAAGGAAATCACAGAGTTGGCTTTGGATATAGTTTACGTTTGGGCTACAGGCTGTGGCCTAAGCATAAGCCCAAAGAAAACTGAGCTGCTGCTATTTACCACCAAGACTAACATACCGCCATTTAAACTTCCACCGTTAAACAACTCGACCCTATCTCTTTCCCCATCGCTAAGTATCTAGGCGTTATCCTAGATCCAAAGCTTAACTGGAAGTCCAATAAAGAAAACCGGGGAAAGTAAAGTCTGCAGCAGAATTGTCGATAAAAGTTGGGTCGTTGCCCATCCTATCCTCACCTATCGCTCCCTAGTTTGGTGGCCAGTCCTAGTCAAAGCTTATAACATCATCAAACTTAATAAGATCGGCAGAAATCGGAACCATGGGAGCCATGAGAACATGTCTCTCCGAAGCACTTAATACCCTACTGCATTTCCTCTTCTTGGGCCTTCACCTAAAATACACGGTGCCGTTCGGCGCCATCAGACTTAACGAAGTGGGTTTATGGTCATCCAGACCGTATGGCCAACGAATTTGGCCTCGCTTTCAAGGAACTACATCATACCTTCCCTCGACTTAAATATTGTGACGCTATCTCACTTTCTTTCCAGAGAAGAATGGAAGGAAGCGTGCAACCCAGTCGGGAAATTCCAACTTCTGATTTTCACTGATGGCTCCAAGCTGGAGCAGGGTGTTAAATCGAGAATATTCTCGACACAGCTGAATATTTCAAATTCATTCCATCTCCCTGAACAATCGAGTATCTTTCAAGCTGAAGTGCTAGCGATTTTTTTTTAGGGTTCGTGCAGGTTCAAGAGTGTACGTTCTTATATAGTTTGTCACACAACTTGGACGGGGTGCAGATGGTTTGTGTCGAAGATGTTCGTTCACAACTCTCCGGGGGTGGTTGTCCTAGATAGGATTTTTTTGGGAGATTCGACTGAATTTGTCCTATTGGTTGTAGTTCACAAGAACTTTTTTTTTTTTTGTTTCCATCTCATTAAGGTGTCATAATTGCAAATGCACACACAGAGTATGAATTTTGGAGCTATCTTATACTGCAAGTATTTTGCCTTCGTCAGCATTTTTTTTTATCATCTCTCATTCACAATTGATGTTGTTGCACAATTTTTTCGTATAGGAATTGTTCTTGGTTATGGACAGACTTGAACTACAGACAGACGGGAAGCGTGCAAAATACTCAGTGCAGCGCGCTTCAATCACACGCCCACCGCTATTTGTACTCAATTAAAACTCTTTCGCCGGCAACCACCAATGCAATAAAGATATTAAACGGGCAGCTGGACTGATATCACGATCCTTTGGGTACTAGGACACAGCAACATAAAAGGAAATGAGAGGACCGATGAGTTAGTCAAGCTCGGGGCTATTTCGAACTCCCCTACTGAAACTGTGGGCCTGTCGCTGAACCTCCTCAAAGGCAACATCCTGAAACATGTTTCCAATGTAGCCAATCTTAGGTGGGATAAATAAACTAGATACAGGATATCAAGAAAAACCTGGTCCTTCCATTCAAAAACAGAACAAAGACTTCCTTGATATTGTAGACAGCACTCAAAGCTAGCTAGAATCGTGGTGGTCAGTGTGGGCCATTGGCCTATAGAAACTCACGCTGCTAGAATAGGCATCCGGTCTAACCCCCATGCCGTAGTTATTACAACACCCACCCAGAGGAAATCCTGCCCAGCATTGGCAAGTCGCAGGTTCTGCGCCTTTGGCAAATACAGGGTGCGCCAAATACAAGTTTTTTTTTTAAAAATGCAATAAAATGAACAAAATTATTTTTTTTTCATGTATTATGGCTTCATTAGTAAGAACAAACAGAAAATAAAAGAAATACAACGTCGTTCAAGTGGCTTCCTCGGCCTACTTCACAGTAGGGCATTCTGTCACCCCAATTTTCTAAGACCTTGTTAATGGTTTTGGGCTGTAGCTCACATATTGCTCGGATGATATTGGCTTGAATCGTTTCCGGATTGTCGGCATAACATCGGTCCTTCAGGGTTTCCCACAAAAAAAAGTCCAAAGGGGTCAAATCGGAGCTCCGAGGCGGCCAATTGAAATCGCCAAGACACAATTTGATAACACAATTTGGGAATTTGGTGGGCAAAATATCGATTGTGGCATGGGCTGTGTGGCATGGCGCGCTATCCTGCATGAACCAGAGACCAAATCTATGTCTTCAATTTTAATTTTCAATGATGGCACTACTCCACAATCCGCACCAAACTGTCACTCTTTGTGGATGCTTTGGGTTCTCGACAATAACGTGCGGGTTTTTCGAGCGGCAATTTTGTTTGTTAACGTAGCCGCCGAGATGAAAATGCGCCTCGTCAGAAAAGATGATTTTTCGCCCAAAATCGTTGTCCAATTCAAGCTGCTCTAAGGCCCCAACCGCGAAGATCTTGGTTCAGAATTCTCCTCAGGCTAGTGCGTGAATTGTTGAGCTGTTGAGATCGATGGTAAGTTGTTGTTCATGAATTGAGTCTTACACTTTCGGCCACAGCAGCCACATTATCGTCTGTGCGCACCGTACAACGAGAAGGACGATGAGTGTTATCCACTAGCATACCACTCTTACGAACTTTTTGCACAGTCGCGGTGGATGCTTCATTGGGCTACACAGCACTTTGGAAATCAGTTCTAATATTTCCCAACGTTGTTCAAGCGTAAAGCGAGGTTCCCCGGAGGTGTGATACTGACTTTCTGTCAAGATTTTGAGTGGGAAACAGCTGTCAGTGTCAAAATAACCTTTGATTTAAAAAAAAAACACTAAATGGCCAACTCTTTACTTCCTCGAAAACCTCTCAGAGGTAGCCAACCTCAGCTTGACCAACATTAGCGCCTTACCGCTAATTGTACCCTAACGCACATAGTCGGATAGCCACCTCACCCTGCCTATTCCTTTATAGTTGGTGGAGTTATAGGGCTTTTTTTTATAGAACGATACTTAGATTCTATTCTTCGGACATGCTTCCCTCATGTAAGTTAGTTCCCAACCAGCTCCAGTTGCTTTAAACAATCTAAAAAGCGTCCGCCTGTGACAGCAGCTTTATGAACCTTGACATCTTTATTTCAATCTCGACTAATCGGTATGGACGTCTTGTCTTCGTTCAGTGTACAAGGCACACCAGAACGGATAACAAAGACGAGCTGAAAAATGAAGCCAGCCTCGCGTATTTTGTTCAGTGTCAAGGCTCCTGGTCTATTGTAATTTGTACATCTTGGTAAGTGAGGTTAATGGTTTCTATAAAGATTTCTCATCCTTTTGTAAAGGAGGAAATTATGCCGGCATCTTCATCACTTAATATTACTGCTGAGTACGGACTATGAGAGGAACCGTCTCACTTCCCAATGCCTTCTTAGATCCTGTTAAGTTCTTTGTGCGTTCCTACAGTTTTCTTGGATCAGAAAATCCTGGTTCCGAGCGGATCTTAGTTTCCTTCGAAAGCTATTTTTACTCAATCCGGACATTACCACAAGGGAATTGGAAAACAGGCCTGACTCTTCCCCTCCGACCTGACAACCTCCAGTCCCAATTCTGTCGCACACAACGAGCAATAAATTCCATTTTACTATGCGTGCAATCGCTTGATTAATCGCATATCCCCCTGCCTGCACCGGCTCGGAAATAAATAATAACCGAACCAGGTGATCAAAGGCCGCGAAGAAAAAAAAAAATAGAAAACACCCTAAGGAATGCAAATCCTCCATGCAGATTGGCGTATCCCGTTGAACCACTTTTGGTCCTTTTATTCCCTCCCGCTTCCACACTCATAAACTTCGCCAAATGATTGCGAATAAATTCGCCTGCTTCACTGCCCCCATGGACTCGTCTCCGCCGTGCATCGGATGGTGCCGTCTCGAAACTGCAGTGATTCCATTTTGGTGCAACTAATAATGAACTAGTTTCGATTTATTACGCCAGAGGGCCATGTTAATTACTCCAGTTCCTCTTGCCCGAGCATCTAGTACACGTTTTATGCCTGTGGAAGCCAGCGAACGTCATGGTGCATGCCTGTTCTGATTTTTTTTTTCATTTCCAGGTTATCATGATCCAAAGACCACAACAAGTTCCTGCTTCTGCCGTTTGTCCGCCGGCTCCAACGATCAGCGCGACACTAATTAGCGGTATTGATTTGTTGACTTTTTGTCGCCAGTGTCTTGGCGACTCCGGGCATGCATAGAGCACTATACGCGCGTGAGTGTATATGTCAGATTGACTCAATATCTCATGTGTCGAATGGGGAGGCAATTAAAAGGAAAAATGTATTGTTGACTGAGAGGCCGAACGTGCGGTGATAATGGCCGGGCCTATCTGACCTTACGAGTTGAGTGAGACTGTTAGTGCAACGATGAAACTGTCATTTTAGTACCTGTCAAAATTGATGGCGAGCTTGATGGCGGCCTGCCAGATGATTCCGGGAGAAATGGTCTGATTTGAATTGAAGAGTACTGCTTGTGTTAAAGGCAAGTGAGCTGTCCGATTGCATCGGTCGGTGGTGTTAAATGTTATATATGGCGCTTCCGTGGATGAACCGATAGTGTTGGACGGAATGGGAGTGTTAATTGGTTAGCGAATTAAAAACACTACAGAGGGATCGATGAGTTATAATAATTGAACAGGTTCTCAGGTGCTAGCATAACTTTGGCTTAAGGAGGAAATTTAAGAGACTACCTGGTGGTTTTAATGGAATCCTGACGATAGGTTACGTTTTCTGACTTGTTTCGAATTGTCTTTACATTGTAATTGTGCTGTACAAGGACCGACAGGGCGAGTTGAAGGAAAGCAAAACGGTTTTTACACGACAACAATATTTGTTCGCTTTTCTCACTGGCCTAATATCTGAGTTCGAATTCAACAGTTTAGGGCTTTGAGTTAAAGAGTTTTTCAATAACGATATAACAATTTTGAATCTAAATAAAATATCAAATAATGGAGATATCGGATTGAAATTTTTTTCAGATAAAGTATACGTATTGTATTCGAGTATAGAATTCGGGGGCTTGCAACAATCGATTCCTTGGAGAACATTTTCCACCACTCATTCACACATATCAGCCGAAACGTTGGCTTATTAGCATAATCCAACGACTTACCATAACCCCATAAAAGAAATCCTACAGTGCTAAGTCCCGTGAGTGAGACGGCTATTCCACCGGACCATTTCTCGGGATTACGCGATTAAAATAGATACATTATTTGACCCACCGTGTGGCATGTGGCACCATCTTCCTGGGCTCATTATCAATTCATATCAATTCAAGTCAAAAATAGTCTTGAAATATGGCACTATAGCGAACTCCATTGAACTTAACATGGCTATAATTTTCATCGAATGAAAAAAAAGGCTCCAATCAGGCCTCCGCCATGTAATTCACACCACAAGGTAACGTGAGTCTCTTGAAGTACATGTGGGATTTTCTTCAAACTTTTGCTGAACTTGATCGGAGAATATTTAGCGACTTAGCGATCAAGAAGTCTTAGTTTATAAGTTATTTTGATCTAGTCGGATGTCGGTCAAGATCTTTACGCAACGTTTACTACAATGTAGACTGAGAGATTCCCAATTCGTATGAACGGCATGAAATCGACTGATTTGGTTCATTTTGAACTTAAGCACTTATGGCTGCAATATTTTTGATAATTCAGTACGTTGTCAACCGGGTACAGGGACATTCAATAGTGATTATGTTGCCAAGAATTGTTCGAATATAGCCCGGGTATCCTGTCTGGTGGGACGATTGTTACGATCGACAACTGGACTAAGCGGTCTTAAGGTTCCGACATATGACTCAGAAGCTTGGAAGTAGTTTTTAATAATTTGCAAACATTGCTCATTCAAGAGTCTTTACGATAAAAAACGTAAAACTTGGATGCCATTTTGACATTGATAAACCATTAATAAGGTCTAAGTGTACGTTTGTATAGAAAAACAAAATTGTTATGTCTACATTGAAAAACCCTTTACAAAAACAGTGTCAAAGTGTTTCATTTTTCAAAGCTCACGCGTGATTCGTGACACATGCTTAAATTAAATATACTCAGTTACGGAAGAAAACGTTGCTGCTGTATTCATTAGTGTTAATGAAGAACATGATTTTTCAATTCGTTTGCATACTGTACGGAAGATTTTACGCAATGATTTTGGTCTAAAGCCCTACAAAATGGAGCTCGTGCAAGAAATGAAGCTGAACGACCTGTCAGCGTCGAATTTTGAATTGGCATTAGAAAAGCTGGAGCAAGGTGCGCTTTTTTATATGTATGTATTCATTAGTGTTAATGAAGAACATGATTTTTCAATTCGTTTGCATACTGTACGGAAGATTTTACGCAATGATTTTGGTCTAAAGCCCTACAAAATGGAGCTCGTGCAAGAAATGAAGCTGAACGACCTGTCAGCGTCGAATTTTGAATTGGCATTAGAAAAGCTGGAGCAAGGTGCGCTTTTTTATCGAAAAAAATTTGTTTGGATGGGTCTGGGTATGGCCCTATTCGGTCCGATGAACAATTTCAGGCAATATAAAAGCTGTCAATGCTTTGGTTCAATGATTTCGAACTTTTTTTGCTCAAAGTGCATGAGCTGGAACTGATCGGCTTATGGTTCTAACAAGACAGCGTTACATACCACACAGCAAGCGAATCGATGGAACAATTGAGAAATGAGTTCGGTTAGCAATTTATCTCTCGTTTTGGGTCGTTAAATTGGCCAGGATACTTTTTTTTAAGGGGATATGTTAAATCACTCGTCTACTCATACGTCGATAAGCCAGCGTCAATAACAGCCTTGGAAGACAATATTGGACGTGTTATTAACCGTGTCAATATGCTAAAAGAAGTGACTCAAAATTAGATTTTTGGTAAGGTGTGATGTTTATGTAATGTTTATGTACGACCGGCTAGGGAGCGACCTAGGCAACTACGAGGCAAGGCACGCATGCCATAAAGGTTCTGCCAAAGAAGATGCGGGGGAAATAAGACAGGGCACGAATGCCATAAATGTTCTGTCTGGGATAGGTTTGGAAATACGGCCCGAATGCCAGAGAAACAACTGGTACAATAATCAAGTCGAATCTGACTTTATTTAACATTTCTTGCCCTATTTATACAAAATCTTATTGGCAATTTCAATGCATGTCGATCGTGATTAGTTTGCTTGCCAATGACCCTACTCTATTGCACATAGTACTGTAACCATAGACTTATATATTAATGATCCACATCTTTACGCTCATCAGTGCAAAGGCCGGTGTCATTTAGCAGTGAATCATTCGATAAATACTTTGTGTTCCTTTCTACCTTTGATTCTCTAGTATCAGCACTTAGACGCGTGTCGTCCAATTTTGATTGCAGTGACCGTTATTGAACTTTAGTTTATGGTGTCACGTTATCGTACTCTTTAGTGTACTAGAGACCCGTTAATTGATGGTGTCGTATTTGGGTTACGTGACTTGTGGGAATGTTTACGTTTGTTTTGATTAGTGTTTTTGTTAGGATGGGTACACTACAAAAGACCAGTTAAATATAATTTTGGCCAACATTTTCACAAAATAATATCTAAGAAGCAAATGGCAAGTTTTGGTTTAATAACTCATATACGAACTTTAGTCAGTTTTGCAAGTGTTTTCCTAATTGTTTTTAAAATTAAAAACCAAACGTTTAAATAATCACATTTCTTTAATAATCTTATATCTTTTTAACAGATGTCATAAAGAGTCTTTGGCATTCTTAGTGGTGAAATCGAAACCTGCTCGATCAGCACGTAAACATCAGTCAACCACTAGGCCTCCCTTATGGCACTTTTCGAGGAATTTAAAAGGTTGATTTTCATTTTGATTGAAGTCTTTTACGACGTCGCCGATTCGTTAAATTTATACTGGATCGTCAAGACAATTTGTTACCAAATTTGATCGATTCATAGTTACGTAAATAAAATGTTCGGGTCTGGGAACAAGAAAACCCAACGAGATTTACAAAGACCCAATGAATCCCAAAAAAAGCCAATGCATGTTGCAAGTTAGTTGGGGGCATCATTTGCCCGTACTTTTTCTAATTGAATGAATTACATCTGGACGCTTTCTTATTTCATCGGATGGATCTGCCCCTTAGCAAGCCTTCAAAGAATCAATGATTGCTAAATTTCAAGATCGCATCCAATAATCTGTCGATGGTGTTAGTGCAGCGTGAATTTCGACGTCGATATCCTAAACGTGTCGCGCCAGACTGGAAACACTGGAGACCATGCAGGTGATGAATCCTCTCTCGTTTCTCCAAAGAATGTTTCAATCGCTGATTTTAATACAAAAAAAAATTAATATCTGTGATATTGCACTTGATGATGAGCTTGCCACGATTAACTTAAATAACTCAACTAAGATTAATTATGTTAATTCCGAGAAGCTCGAAGATCTTATTCTTCAAATTATCGGAGTGACCCGAAATGGATGAAGTTTTTAACATAAGAATCCTGCACACGAAAAGCCAGCCCTTTCAAGAGCAATTTCGAGCGTATAACGATAATCCTAAAGAAATCTCTAAGCTGGTGAACGAAATTTAGAAAATGATCGAAAGTGACCTGAAAACCTTTCATCGAATATCACCTTACAAAAAAATTGGGGAGAGTACGATAACTTGGCCGCCAAGATTTGATAACGGGATCTTGTAGAGGGGTCAAAAACAAGCACTTTTTACTATGGGAGGGGGGGGGGGGTCCATCTCCCCCCGTTTAGGAGGTAGAGGGACTTTTAGAAAAAATGATTTAAATTGAAAAAAAAAAAATTAAAAACGACGGCAACACTTACAATAAAGTGCTATACTGCATTTGAAAGACAGAAGTTTGTTCTATAATCCTGCATTTAAATTAAGTTACTCATGTCAATGGTTTTTGAGAAATTCGCATTTAAAGTCCAAATTTTGATAAAAAACCTGAAAAATAAAAGTTTAGACTGATTGCTCTCAAAATTGTGAAATGAAATTGTAAATTAGCTTATATGTGTTCCATGTAACTATCAATTCTTAATCGAACACAAAAAACCGCATGGTTCTATGTCTTTCAGTTTTTGAGAAAATCGAAAATTACCAAAACTACTTTTTTTGATTTTGGTGACGGTGATTCCATTTTAAGGATTAATGTTAATAGACATAATGTATCTTTGTTAGTTCAGCAATTCATTTAGCGTTACCCAGAATGCACCACGGGGAGGTAGAATTGGAAGGCATTCCGCGTCTGGGTCAGTCATTTTGTCAGTTAGTCAGTCATAGTTAGTTAAAAAAGGTCAAAATGTATTTAAAAGGTGTGTAAGTATCGTCAATAAAGTCATCGTCCGTACTATTACTGTCGAGTTCGTTGAGTTCCTCGTTTATGGTGAGAAGCCGAGGATGTTTTGGCGGTAAAACAATTTCTAAATTTTCGCTCTGAAGGGTCGGAGGATCGATGTCTTTTAATTGTAAACCCTCACTTATATCACCATCGGTATAACAAGGGTAAACTTTTTTTATATCTAATAAAAACTCCATTATTTGCGAACCCAAGTCATCCTTATACATATTTCCTTTCTAGGCAGTATTTTCGATAGAAAAATAGTGCCATGTATTGGTGAATATGGTCTGTTGTTTTGCGACATATAATGTTTTTTTTAAGAAGCTTGTTTTGGTTTTCAAGATCGTTTATTGTGTTGGTCGCATCGGTTTTATCAACATATTCCCCTATGCTGTGGTTCGTCACTGCATGGATTGTTGAAGCAGTAAACATTCTTTCAACTCCTACATATGTACTGGCGTGCACTGTCGGTACAAATCCGACTGGTGTTGTGGTTTACGTACTTGTGGATGAAAGGCCACAAATCTCGCTTGCATTTCGAGTTTACTTTAAAAAAGCGCCCGACCTTGTCTTCCTTGCAGAATAGTCCCAACACTACGTAGGTCATCTGTTCTGTAACTCGACCCCTATGGTATTTCCTTTTTGTGAGAAAGGTTTCATCAATTTGTACCGTCTTGCCTTCGCCGCCAATGTCTACCTCAACGTGAGAAGTTATCACTTCGGCTATCTCGCGACAATAGTTGAAATAGTCTATTATGGTAGATTTACTTAAAGTATATTTTTGGTCCTGATGGCGCCAAGTGATTAAATGCTAATTTTAAAATAAAAAAAACACAATAATAACAATTAAAAACTCCCTAATTTTCAGATTTTATTTATTTACCTGAAAAACCGTATTCACAGGTATTTTCATAACAAAAGAAATAATAATAGCTAGCACTTCGCGAATTTCAATTCGACAATGAGGCCCATGGAAAAATGTGCCGATGGATGGGTTTATTGTATTATAACAGTTTTTGTCACCTTTTTTTTTAGAAGTTTTTTGTGCACAACGCCACCTCCAATTAAACTTACATCGAGACACAATGGGGGAGTTGAATTTTTATTTGGTATTAAACCAATTTCTTCGAAAAAAGTAATGCTTTTTTCGTTGGTCGACACTAAATCACCGAAAGAAGAAAATATTGAAAAATTATTCAATTTGGGATGGAGTAGTGGATGTTTAAACGCCATTTTTTATTTAGAGAAAAGAAAACACTTCGCTCCTACAAAAGTTGAACAACGAATGACCTTAATAAACAACAACTAGTACCACCTTTTCATTAACGAACAAAAACCAACGGTACAAATTGATATTAAAAAATTATATATTTGCTGCAGTCGAGCACTAGTGCCAAGTTTATGTGAATTTTTCATAATGCATTACATTTTAATATTTGAAAATTTTAAGTTTGGAACTTTAGGCTACTTATATACATATATATGTATTCAGTGGACATTGGATAAATAGAATAAATTTGAATTTTTTTAAATACAGTTTCTGTGAATGCAAAAGAAACTTTGCATGTACCCAACCTCGCACCAACCCCAATTCCTATAGCGGCCAAGCAGGGGGGGTGCGGGGGGGCAGCATGCCCCCCCTTACATACTTTACTGTTTATATATTGTAATGTTGGAAGCTAGCACTGATTTATTTATGTAAGTAAGCAAAAAATAAAAATTTCATAGAAAAGTAGTTTTAGTTATTTTCGATTTTCTCAAAAACTAGAAGACATAGAACCATGCGGTTTCCTGTGTTCGATTAAGAACTGATAGTTACATGGAACACATATAAGCTAATTTACAATTTCATTTCAAAATTTTGAGAACAATCGGTTTAAACTTTTATTTTTCAGGTTTTTTATCAAAATTTGGATTTTAAATGTGAATTTCTCAAAAACCGTTAACATGAACAATTTAATTTAAATGCAGGATTATAGAACAAACTTCTGGCTTTCAAATGCTGAAAAGCACTTTACTGTACGTGTTGCCGTTGTTTTTAATATATTTTCTTCCCAATTTAAACCATTTTCCTTAAAAGTGCCCCTACCTCATAAACGGGGGGAGTTAGACCCCCTCCCCCCCCTCCCATAGTAAAAAGTGCTTGTTTGTGACCTCCCTACAAAATCCCGTTATCAAATCTTGGCGGCCAAGTTATCGTACTCATGCCAAAAAATGTACATACCTACACGTAGCAGGGAAAGGAATTAAATTCGACCGATTTACAAGGGCGGTAGGAAAATCGGTGTCACTAGCTGTAGGCCAATCTCATTACTCTTAGTTGTAGGTGTTGGAAGAGTCGATGACTCGAAAGCAGTACGATTACGTAGAAAAATATTGGCAAAAAATAAAACATTTGGATTTCGCAAAAGTTAACTCCAGCACACAAAAAAATCCTGGAACAGTTAAGAAAAATTCGGTGTTTGGGAAAGTACCACATCATGGTTTCAGAAATATCTAAGCAATAGGCATTTCAAGGTGTCAAGACAAATTGAGAAAATTCAGAACTGGGACCTCTGACCTTCATAATCTATGTGATATGCCTTCTGTCCTTCAACAAGGCACTCCCATTATCATCAGCTGCGTGAAGGTGAGGAGGCAAGGATGTTGCGTTTATCGAATCTACATAAATTTGAGGTTATCTCTACACTTTGGAAGCCTTCAACACACGATGAAGATACGAAAAATACTAACTTGTGGTGCCTATGATTTTCAACAAATTAATCATAAGCTTCAGCAGTATTCCAAAATCTAATTAACATTTTGAAATTTTGTGCTGTAATAAAATAACTAGGCAGATCAGTATGCGCGGGCTTAACTCCGCTACTGAAAAGTTTTGATCGAGCGAGCAAATTTGTTGTTTTATCAACCTTGCTCTCGCTCCGCATGGCACTTTTCTAAATTTTACTTCGTTATTTCTCACTATTTTTCAATCAAACAATTTCATTTGATAATTTATGGCTCATCTACAGACCTAGATCTATCGAATGACATGCTGCACACATGTGTGGTTATAGCCGATATCTACATTTAGTGCGTACAAGATTAGTCCGAAATCGTTTTCGGACCACTATATTCCCCGTACATGCACGCGCTAGGCCAAAAAGTGGGTGATTGCTCTCGCTCCGCTACGCTCCGCTCGATCAATTACTAAAAAAATAAAAGTTGAGACGAGACCTAGTGAAATCAATTTGCCAACCTTTTACAGAGAGATCTGGAGCTCATGCATTACTATTTTTGAAGCAGTAGGAGGGCAAGTTCTTTGGTTCCGTGGTTGGGATTTTGACTTTCGACATCGATCCTAAGTGTGTCGTATCCCAGAAAGAGCATAGTCATTGAAATTATGTTCCAGGTGTTTTAAGTCAGGTACTTGCGAAACGTCCTGCAGTGAATTGCTAAGGAGTCAGTAATATATAGTGGGTAATTTCTGCCTTGCAAAACGTGGGCTAAAACGAACCAACTAAAAATCTACCCCTCTGACTTAGTGAAGGTTAGGGTGAACCATTAGCTGCTGTGCAAATTGCTACCAATCTTTGATCCATATCACACAGTGATTTTGGTGTGCACGGGTTTTCGTCAATTTCCTGTGGGATCTAATATATGTATAACCAACAACAATAAATCGGCGGCACTGTAGACAGTCTAAAGGCTTCGGTTTTTTTATAACTGAAGGTTAACTTTTAAAAAAAGCCAAAAAATTCGACGTAGGTGCCATATAAGGGGCCCAGTTTTGGACAACCGCGATGAATCGAGAGGTCAGGCTGTTTTCGAATGCTCTCGTGTGATATGTAGTTTAACCCGAACCAGAAATTCGCCGAAGACTGTACTTTACATTTATCAAAAAGATCAACATAACCAAATTGAATTCAGTAAATGAAAGTTTTAATATAACCAACTTACTTGTCGCATCCAGTGACTAGGTCTCTTCATGGAAATGTCTACAAGATTCACTTTAATATTGTTTCTGGGTTTATTTCTATTCTGAGTTCGATTGAGGTAAATATTCTACTAAATTTTTAGTCATTCCTATTTGTGCTTCACGGATGTGTCGTCCGCGGACACACTTACGTCAAAAATAAGTAATCAGCAAAAATAATGCTCTCTGTATCGATTTCTTTGGTACCTCTGCGGATATATTTGGCTGCTCCCTTATCTGTTGAATGTGTTCGTCATACTCAGTGTACTGACTGTTAAACACATCTTTGGCCTTATTGCCACCTTTCTCCAGCAAAAGCCTTTGTCGTTTATTTGATGTCACGGATCTATTTTACAGCTTTTTGGCGTTATTGTCAGAGCACGATTAGACAGATTAGTGCATTTATAGGGCTTCCTTATCATCATGTGAAGTTCTTCGTAACTGATTTGCGGAAAGATTTTGAGCACCGTGTCTCGTAGGCACATTTGGCGGTCCAATTGTGTGTCTCATTTTGGGGATAGGGTACTGAAACATCGATACCTCAAAGAAACTCGTTCTTTTGTCTATTGTTATGGATCAATATAGTTTTGTTAAAACATCTAATTTCACCGCCTTATTTGGAAAGCCGTCGGATTCAGGTGTTTTGTTATTACTTTTTTTTCCGTAAGCCTTATGGAGTAAGTTCTTTGCTCGGAAACCCTCCGGTTCATCAACAGGGTCCTGAGGTGTCTTTGGTTGTAGACTAGTAAAGGTTTCTTCGGAAACCCAACATTTTTTACTGCCGACTAAGCGCTTGATATTCTGGGGACATTTCACTCTGAAAAGTATGTATGACGGCTCTGACGCAGACCACTGGGATATCCTCTTCTTAACCTTATCTTCTGTATCAAAAGGTAACAATATTTTTGATATCAGGCTTCAAGCTGAACCATTTGTTTGCCTAGTAATATGCAAATACTTTTTAGATATGTCCACCAGCACCACCGTCAAAATTTTACAATTCCCGTTACTTTTTGAACAGTACTTGCCGGTTTCTGTGCTAATATGAAAGCAAGCTATCGTCTAAGGTTTCGAATAAAGATAGGACATAGTTTCAGGGTCAGAAGTTTTGCCTCTGAAAATTGTCGGATATAAGTTACCTTCGACTGGAATACTTTTTATAAATCTGTTTCTCTCGCCTCTCACCCACCTTGTCCACTAGATGTCGTACAATTAACTCTTCCAACTCGATTAAACTTACATTTAACTAATTCGCCACGTACTTCAAACCTCCCGGTTGAATATTGCTATACCTTCGACAATATTATTACCGATCATGTGGAACTCGGAGTTTCAGAGCCTCGTTGGCAGAGCTTGGAGCTTTAGAACCTTCGTCTTGAGTGTGTTTAGCTGTTCTTTTTTGGTCTATTCTTATATTTTCTCCCCGGAACAATACTTGGGGCTGAATAAAGTTCATCGAGTTCGTAATTGTTGAGTTTTTCCATTTACCTTTCTCTTCGTCCTGTTTTCATTCACAGAGTGTCTTTTAGTTCTAAATGTATATTTGGATCTTTACGTGATGTGATGATGATATCGGTCAACTGAGTGTCTCCATTGTTGATGACCCTTTGGGCTCTTTGCATTGCAATTTGAATTAATTTGGCCAAGAATTTGCCGCACTCTTGTCGGATATTCTCTTCGAAAGCTTTCAGGGTTGGAAACGCAATGTTGATTGACCTAACTATCCCTAAAAAGAAATCAGAAACCATCAAATTGGGTGGGGATGGTCGTGGGGCGATGGTAATCATCACCGACTGTTGAGCAGAAGGTCTGTAGTTCAAGAGTGTTCATAGCCAAGAACAACAACGTACGGAAAAACTGTGCAACCACATCAGTTGTGAATGAGAGATGATAAAAAAATTCTGACGAAGGTATAACACTCGCAGGATAAGATCACTTCAAAATTCATACTCTGCGTGTACATTTCCAATATAACATCTTAGTGACATGGAAAGAAAACAAAAGTTACTGTGAACTGTAATCGAACCAACACCACAAATCATCACAAACATCTTCGACACAAACCATTTGCACCCGTCAAGGTTGTATGATTAATATTATAAGAGCGTAAAAAAATCAGTCGATCTTGCCGGCCGGTGCAAATCGTCAAACGAAGCCTTAGGCAACTCGGTAACGCATCTCTAAAAATGTCTATTGTCACGCTATGTGTGTGATTTTATCAAACCATATGTATATCCTTTAAAACGTGTTACCAAGGCCTTCCCGAAAAAATGAGACCCGATGACGACCCCGGCGTAAATGGCGAACTATGCAAAGACTTTGATTGGAAGTAATGCTTCTTACATCGTGATTGGCTGTCTGCACCAGAAGCCGATGGAATGTCTGCATTCTGGGAATTCCTACAAGTTTTTTACCAAAATGCGCTGTAGAAACGAACGTGTAACGATCCATTCCGTGGCACCTTGTCCGATCGACGTTGATGGCTCAGCCGGCGATATTCTTGTTGGATCAAGCAGTTGTCACTGTTCGCAAAAGTTGTAACATCATTCAGTAGGGTGACACGTTTTGAGTCACTTTGTATTAAGTTTAAGATGGTATTCGTTACAAGCTGCCTCATCTTCGACCTTTTAACTCATACTTTCAGCCAAGCGTTTGTCATCTTCATAGTCCTTATAAGATTGAAATCCTTCCTCGAAGCACGTCATTTCCACTTCGAATTCCTGCGTGTGATCTCGATAGCATCACTTCGGTCATAATTTACACTAAATTTCAGTGACCTCTCGAGTCCCCAGGAACGCTTTACCACAAAAGTTTCTCCTCCACCATCAGATAATTGATTTAACTTTCCTGTTATGTGTTTTCGGCCGAAGTGGGGAATCTGGTATCTAAAACACGTTTAAGGTACACCATCAGCATCAGGTAAAAGCATTGGTCAGTAAAGTCCTGCTGCAAAACCGATTTCGGTGTTAAATGCAAATCACAACAACCTGCGCTCTACATTCCACACGGCCAGGACGGTCATGGCACTCTGTCAACAGCCGGTATGGCACGTCCAAAAAAACACACGACTCCGAAACATTCAAAATCACGTTGATGCACCATGATCGGAGGTGTGAAACAGCAGCAGATCGGACACAGATGCACAGATATCTCGCGGCGAAAAATTCTGGATTCTGGCCTGTGCAGCAAAAAAACAAAAAAGGATGAGAAAAAAGAAAAGAGTTTATGCAAAACAGGAAGACAAAAAAGACGAGAAACAAGCAATGAATGACATCACGGCGCAGAGGCACACAAATACACGCGGAGAGAGTGTCC
The DNA here is from genome assembly GCA_958301585.1 of Merodon equestris. Taxonomy (NCBI): domain Eukaryota; kingdom Metazoa; phylum Arthropoda; class Insecta; order Diptera; family Syrphidae; genus Merodon; species Merodon equestris. Next base: position 53,837,247 of record OY284413.1, read on the forward strand.
ACTCGGGGAGGAACAGGATTAATTAATGATTCCAGTGTCATCATCCAATGTGTTATTATTTTTATCACCATCACCGGCCACTTGGCCATTTGGCCGATGCCGGTCCATAGTTCGATCGATCTACGGATGCACAGACTACGGTTCGGTTCCAGTTCTATTGAGGAACTGGATTGTGTCACCTCGGTAAGTGGACGGTGGCAATTTTCGAGCTCTGCCTGTGGAATGTTTCGCTGGCAAATTGTTATATGAGAGACGATAGGTATATGAGCGGCGGCGGCAATGTCTGGATGGGTGATGGCGTTACGATGCTTAGGGAATTTAAAGCAGGTGGAATAATTAACTAATAGGAAAATTGACTGGAACGGGGACTTGGAATATGTGGATCTGTTGGCTGCCCGGGCGAGGTTAACAAAGGAATTTAATTTAATATTTCTTTCGAAGAGTGTGTGAGTGCCCGAGGACTATTCAATTAATTTCTACAATTCTTGACTTTTTCAACGGGTTTTTCGAAATTGCTTAGCGCCGTATTAGCTCGTATAGCTTGTCATACCAATGACAGAAAGACGTACCAATGCTCGTCAGACATCTTAATCATCATGATGGCGAGGAACTTTATAGACTTGCAAAACCTAATTAGCATCTTACAATCAAATCCAAAAATATTCAAACATGTCTTACTCGTTTATTTAATCTATACCAGACCAGCCTACTTTCATACGTTATGTTGTATTATCTCTACCTAAGGTATTTAGTTCCAACTTCAACCGAGAGTGTGCTCGATTTTTTATTCCACCAGATGTGTACAACTAATGCCATCAAGCATTTCCCTAAATAACCTTGCTACAAGCTCGTCCAGCTGCATAGGTTCGCCTTAAGTAGGTCCCTGTTCAGTTTAAATCTCATCAGTTAACCTCAATTGAGTTAGGCCTAACCTTAATCTTGCAAAAATCCTTATGAAACCTCGACCTTATCTTTCGACCGACCCCGGTCCTGCCTAGCCACATCCTTACTCAGGTCTTACCGATCTTCTACCGTTATTATTGAGGACAACCTTGAAACCATCCACTCTCCTGTGCTCAAAACTGGAATATTCCCTGCTTTAGTTACGAATTACACACCTAGGATAAGTACATGAGGAAGTATCACTAAGCACTTCATTTTAAATTCCGGTTCACCTACTTTGCTCCTAACTTCTAAATGCTGGAATACCCCTACTACTCTTGCCTCGAGTGTAAACCCTCCTTTAATGATCTCCTACGCCTTTCTTCCAGCAGACGATTTAGTAAATTTTTTTGTCTATCCTCTCCTACCGATAAGTGTTCCTCAAAAAAATTGGGGCAATCCCTTCTGATTTCTCCGTGCTTTCCATAAGCCAACTAGCACTAGACAAATGACTTTCCCGAAGACAATTGAAACATGATATACTACAGGGTGTGCCATCTCATATGGGTCGATGTAAATTTCGAATAACTTCAACAATTCTCAATCGATTTTGGAAATTCAAAAACTTTTATTCAATTTAGGCCTTTATAATTTATTTTGATACATTTTTGAAAACAATATCAATTAAATGACTACCTTTATTGCCGATGCAAAAATGGGCTCGTTTTCGCGCATTCTTCATAACATTTTCGAGCATTTCGGTCGAAATTTGTGCGAATGTTTCTTTTGAGCTGTTCTGTTGTCTTCGGGCCATTAGCATACCCCTTGCTTTTCAAGTATCCCCAAAGAAAAATGTCTGGAGGCGTCAAATCCGGCGATCTCGGAGGCCAGTCAATATCGCCCTTTTTTGACACCAATCTTCCAGAGAACTTCTTACGCAAAAGGTTCATTGTTTTGTCCGCAGTATGGCATGTCGCGCCGTCTTGTTGAAACCAAAAGTGAAATAAGCCTTTTTTACGCATTTCTGGGACCACATAATGGGCCAACATCCACCGATATCGATCGCCATTCACTGTATCGCCAACTTTGAAGAAATAATGTCCAATGATTGTTTTAGCGCATACACCGGCCCAAACAGTAACTTTTTGATCATACAGCGGCTCTTCGTGAATAATGTGAGGATTTTTGGTTTATTAACTGAGCCAGGGAGCGTAAAATGTGCCTCATCGGTCATCAAAATTTGCTGCCAGAACTCCAGTTTAGCATTAATCATTGCAACGACAATTTATGCGTATGCCAAGCGCCGTGGCTCATCTTTGCGAAATTCTTTAAATTATCTACACTTTGTATGGAAATAAGTGAAGATCATCCTTTAAAATTCTCCGCAAAGTGGTCCAACTGATGCCTAACTGCTGCGAACAGACCGGATATGACAAACTTGGGTCTTCTTGAACACTGGCCTTCACAGACTGAATAGATGAGCTTGAACGCCGCGGACGTGGCCTAGGTTGCTCACGAGGGCTTGCCATAGAACCAAATTGAAAAAAATTCGAGGCCCAATGACGAATTGTATCTTTTTTGGGCGCAACACGATCACGATATTTTGCACCATACGCACGTTGAGTTAGCACAATCGAGCTTTCATTTTTAATGAACATTGAAACTGATTCCGCGCGTTCTGTTGGTGTGAAGCGTTTCATGGTTTTTTTTTTTTTTTGTTTTTTTGTTTTGTTGGAGGCTTCTACTATCCATTGGAGCACTCAGGCACAAGTACTGGTCCATTGTACTACCAGACAGACACCTTGTCTTTATTGTATTTTCCCCGTTGTCCGGAGAAAAGTGAGGAGGGGCTTCAGTAATGTGGAGCTAAGAGATTCGGCACCCACCACGTCGGCCCCAAGGGTGTAGACAGTCGCAGAGAAAGTGTTCTGCGTCTCACTGATGTCAAGCACGTAGAGATGCTTGGCAAAAGTGTAATGGCCCGTAATGACGCCCGTTAGCCTTCTGCAATCATTTCTCCTTAAGGATAAGAAAAATGTTGCGGACTTTTTGCAGACGTCAGGGCGTAAGCGCTTAGTTATCCTGCATCCTGGATATTCCCTCCATCTGCGACTGTGTACGTTAAAGACCCAGTCATTGATGTCAGATTTGACCGTGGAAGCAGGTAGACCTAAGGCGGGTTCAGGTCCTGAGGAACTCTCCTCTGAGCCTCTTCTAGCGAGTTCATCGGAGATCTCGTTTCCTGGGATTCCAGAGTGACCTGGAACCCATACAAGCCTAAGTGAATTTAGTCTTCGGACTTTGTTCAAAAAGGTCTTGAGTTCATGCACTTGTTGGATAGAGGATTGGCCACAGCTTTGAGTGCAGCTTGACTCTCACTGCAGACACATATGCTATTTCCCCTCCATCTGTGTTTCACAACATAGTGCATTGCCATTAGGATTGCGTAAATCTCCGCCTGGAAGACAGACGCATATTTTCCTAACGAGAAGTGCAGTCGAATGTTTTCGCGCTCAAAGAAAACTCCAGCGCTGGATCCCTGCCCAGTCCTGGAGCCATCTGTGAAAATGCGAAGACATTCCATTCCAGGTTCAGTGTCTGCCCAAAGCCAGTCCTGACGCCATGGAAATGTGACTGTGTAGTTACAGCGCAGTAGGATGGCAGGTGTCATTGCGTCAGAAGGCCTATCCGTGAGACAGGGGTCCTAGGATATTTCTCGCGCAAGCACTTTCCCTCCAATGCGATTTGTACCAAAGATAATTTCTCCTCTGATATATATGTTAAGGAGTGGAAGATTCTTCATAGCATCTAAAGCAGCTCCCGGTGTGATGGGAAAAGCCCCGTGCAACTGAGACAGACCGCTTTTTGGAGTTTGGTGAGAGAAGCAACAACGTATTTGCGTGTTAGGCTGTTCCACTAAACAACCGATGCATATAAGATAATCGGCCTTATCATCGGCGTGTAGATCCAAAGAACCTTTTCGGCGATAAGCCCCGTGTTTTGCCAAAGGCACCTTTGCATTGCCAAAAAGCTGATAGCGCTTTGGTAGTTTTGGACTCAACATGCTTTGACCAAAGAAGCTTGCTAGCTAAGATGACTCCCAGGTACTTAGCTTTCTTGGATATCGGGATGGGATGCCTTTTAGCACCAGCTGAGTAATGCCAGTATTTTTCCTTCTTCTCGTGAAGAGAATGACATCAGTCTTAAGAGGAAAAACAGACAGTCCATTACTCGTACATCAGTCCTCGATCACATTTAGCGATCACTGGCGCTTTGAGACAGACAGTCGCTAAGCATGAGCCGACAGAGAGAACAGTAACATCATCCACGTAGGCCTGGGCATAGATTCCAGAGGCATTGAGAGAAGGAGTAGAGTCGACCACCATGCACCATAACAGCGGAAACAGGACGCCACCTTGCGGGCAGCCCTTGTTTTCTCCAGACTTGAGACATGGTTCGAGGCCTGCATCAGCGATCAATGTCCTGTGCACAAGCATTGCTTTGATCCACAAAATAAGTACTTCATCTACGCCATGCCGTCTAGCAGCGTTACACATGATGTCGAAAGTGGCGTTATCAAAAGCTCCCTCAATGTCTAATGCGTACTCTTTCCTTTCGAGAGCGCATCAAATTTTCCCAACTAGGTTTTGAACCGCAGTCTCGCAGGATTTTCCGCGCTGATAAGCATGTTGCATGTCCGAGAGAGGATGCATTCGAAGGGCAACTTTGGGCACGTGCAACTCTACTAATCTCTCCATGCTTTCCAGCAACAAGGATGTTAGACCGATTGGTCTAAAACTCTTGGCGAGTTTTCCTCTTTCCCTATTCTGGAAATAAAGACCACTTTCACCGAGCGCGAAGGAATAGGTATGTAGGCAAGTGCCAGGCTAGCAGTGAAAATTCTTTTAAGAGAAGGAAGCAGCTGTCTTATACCTTTTTGCACCATAACGGGGTATATCCCATCAGTGCCCGGCGAATTAAAGCCATCGAGGGATGCCACAGCAAATTCAATGGCCTCAGTAGTTGCCACACATGGCGCAACATACGCCGAGTTGTTTTCATCGTTTCAGTTGCAGTTTCCAATGAGGGAGTGTGCAACGAGCCGATGATAGTCTGATTTCCCGGAAATTGGGTCTGCAACAGTAAACAAAGAGTTACTGCTTTAGACTCGGTGAAGGTACCATCAGACTTTCTGAGTACATCCAGCTTTGTCGATTTTCCTCGTTTGAGAACGTTAACCAACTTGCTGGTCGCGCACAGGGATTTGATCTCTTCGCAGAAGGACTTATAGGAATCATTCTTCGATTTTCGAATAAGCTTCTTATATTCCTTCTGCTTCGATCGATATTTATTCCAGTCACCTTCCGAGTTCGATTTAAGCGATCTGTTTAGGAGACTTCTGGCTTCCCTTCGAAGACATTGGAGCTCAGCGTTCCACCAACCGGCTTCCTGCTGGGAGTTTTTTTGACAGGACATGCGAGTTCAAAACATTTGGTGATTGCGCTGTTCAGGTTATGAACGGCATCCTCCACCGATTGATTTGTTTTGAGTTTAGGCGGGGCTTGAGTGGATTTCTCAAGCTTCTCCCTAAATCGCACCCAGTCTGTTTTTCTCGGATTCCGCTTGGCCTGCGAGGGGGAGATCCCGCACTTCAATTGGAATTCGATGTATCTATGGTTTGACAGCGTAACATCTGGTAAGACTCTTCACATGCCTATTAGACAGGGTTATGTCAATCACTTCCTCTCGTCTTGCCATCACAAAGGTTGAGAGCCAACATTGTTGATGAAAAGGTCAGACGAAAGAATGAAGTTTAAAAGATGGTCTCCTCTCCGGTTGCATTTGCTGCTGCCCCAAACTGTATTTTGAGCGTTAGCATCGCAACAGATGATGAGTCCAGTCATTCTGGCTTCACAGTTCTCTACGAGTTCGGAAACCGCCTTAGGTGGCGGGGGTAATACCGAGTCGAAGGGGAAGTAAGCAGACGCCACGACGATGTATTCAATTTCTCCGTGCGCTTTGTAGTTAACTTTCGCAGCCACCAGATCTTGACCACAGAATTGACCAAGTTTGGTTGCCGATAGCGTGTTCGATATGATGAGGCAGACCCTGGGCCTTTCGGATGGCTCATCATAAAGGATTGTAGGATCACATATACCACCAAGACAACACAGGCGTTTGTTCCACACCCATGGTTCCTTGCAGCAGCCTTGCAATGCTGTAGGTTAATCTGAGTAAAAATCATAGATTTATACTGCGGAACACGTTCCATCCTTCGACTACTTGACATCAAAGTGGAATAAAATCCTACCAAGGCCGAAGTAGGTACGTGAATCGTACGCAGATTTCGGGGCCTCAACAGAGCCGTTGTCCAATCCCACAACCAGAGTGAAGCCCTGTTTTTTCAGAGAGTTCTTTTTCTTCTTGTAGGAATAGACAGTCCAGGCCCTCGTGTCGAGTCCCGGGTTCTGCGCACGTAGTCGCGTCAGCACTTTCAGCTTGTTTCAGGGTTTTCCCGGAATCCAGCAGATTCCGCGCCTTAATTTCGGGAGACTAACTACCTGATAGGTAGTAGTTCCCAGGGGAGGGACTTTCGGCACCATGCTCCTGATCCAGGCAGATGTCCGCTGTGAGAAACAGCTCACCACGAAGGTACCATTTATCAAATCAGACCTTTCCGCCTGAATACAGAACCTGTTGCTGAAGCTAGCTCCAGTAGATGATCCTCGCAGTGTTGGCAATCTGCGCTGGTCATTCTGCTGTTACTTCCAGCCTTCCCTATCCTGACCTTTTCAGAGGAGATGGCTGCCTCTTTGTAGGAGAGGTGCTTGTCTCGACTCTTTACGGTCACTTGTGTTTCCTTTCCAGAGGAAAGGGTTTTTTTGTGTGAAGTGCCTGCCTCCGATGAGCATCCTTTAGTCCTCTCCGTCTTCAGGTTTCATGGTTAAAATTGTACTGAACTTACGTTTCTAAAATGCCATGACATATGAAAATTGGTTGACAATTGTTGAAGTCATTCGAAGTTTACATCGATCCCTATGAGATGGCGCACCCTGTATGTCCCGGTATTAGAGCTTGAGTCAGGACAGCAGCCCTTGACTGTTTCACCGACACAAAGGTTATTAGGTGCCAGTAGATACCTCAACCTATTGGGAGGTTGAACGACTTCAGGTTTTCTAGCACTGATTTCAACTTACAACCTAGTTCCTTTAACGGCTGAAACTCTACTAGCCCTATTAACAGAAGCTTCTACTAAGGAAAACTGGCAATAGATTATATGGAGAAAACGGACGTTAAACTGCAAGTCTCTAGATAGTAAGTAATTTCATAGTATTTCCCACAGACTTATACTCTTCAAATTGTTTATCGTCTTCTATTCTAGTATTCGTGGTAGATCCGCCCTTTTTGGCATCCCCCACGGCAGCCACGTAGGTCCACTTCTCCACATGCTTACTATTAACTATATTGACTCACTTTACGTCGACGGCATTAAGTTCTTCAACACCATTTCCTTGGAGCATGACTGTTCTCTTATTTCATCGGATCTGGTGACTTAAAAACTATTTGCTTCTCCAAATACTGGCTGGAGCTATAGGGAAAGCTCCATAGTATCCAGAAGCCCAATTTTCGTACACACATCGGAGATATACTTCTAAAGGCCAATCCAACACTCGAGCACAATGCAACAATTACCGAGGAATATCACTGCTATTAAGTTGAGAGAGTGTTGTGAAATGTTGCCTTAAAAAGACTGACATCATACGCTATGGAAATAATCGGCGAGTTAAGGAGAATAAGGATAAACTGATTATACCGAAAGGAAGCCGCATATGATTTCGTTGGACTGATCCCCATCGAGGTCCTTGTGGACGAGATAGACAGGCAGTTGGAATCACACTTTTTTCCATCAATTGATGTGTGGGTAAATCGAAATGAAGGAAATTGCAACTACCATCTAACGCCGTTCTTCTCTCGCCATGAGATAATTTGGTCATGATAATTGTCGTTATTACCTTAATGTCCAAATCAGAAGGCAGACCTGAGGCTCGCAGTCTTCAAATGTAGACGTTTCATCGAATGCCGAGCTACTCTAGCCAATCCAGTTTTACTAATTAAACGAGTCGTAAAATCGGAGGAATACTTGATGGTTATCTGCGCTCTAGTAAGAAACTACTTATCTACGGATAGCCGAAACTGCAAGGAGTGTAGCAGAAGCAACAGCAGCTCCGCTGTAGCATGAATTGCTTCTCCCGCAGAGGGAGTGATTGGAAGGAGCAGATTGCTCTTTGCAATATTGTGAGCACTTACGACGTAATCTTTTTTTTTCAAAACGTGGAGCTACAACATCAGTCGCTTTTTCTTCAATGCTTGACTTACAAGCATTACTTGTGGTGCTTGGCGAGCTCCATGATGATTTCTCCTGGTTACACTACCACGTATATCACGATCAGCCAATCGCACCAAATACACGGCTTAAGCTTCGATTGATACATATTTTTATTGTCAGTCACAGTACGATGCAGAAAATCCATTCCATTTAGCCGCTCGAACGACAGTTCGCTCGGGTAAAAAAACGTTTCCAAGGTTTTCAAACGATCAAAAATCCCTTGCTGATTTTCGACTCTTAGAAAATAAGTCCAAGAGCTATTCTTTCGCTAAATGGAAACGAAATTCCGTCTTTCTTTCTGGATCACTCCAATATCATGAAAGAGTCATATGATAAAATGACACTAGTTTTAGAGACATTGAAATATTGATTGCTCATGAATGCATAAGCAAAAGGAAAGATGTAGAGATTGATAGCTTATAAAAGCTAAACACAAGCATTGCTGTTTCCTTTGTGAGTGGGACGGCAGAGATAGGAAGAATCGATATATTAACAAGGTTCGGCCAATATGTGGCTCACTTGTTCCTAGATAAAAAACCGTATTGTTTCCACCACATAAAACCAGGTCTTATAAAAGCGACGCAGGATTGTTATATTCGAAATGCTAAAATTAAAGATGGAGTATTCGCTGGATTACAAATTAGAGAATTATTATAAGAGCAGTCAGAGACTTGTGAATGCATACGTTCATGCTCCTACAGAAGAAAAAGACGATCGACCCAAGGATGACTTCTATGGTCCTTAGATCTACGCCCATTGCCCCGATATTGTTGAATATGCTAATCGCCTTCCTAGCGGGGCCTAGCATCCGCCAGACACTCCTTTTTTGTTCTTTGTTTTTTGTTGATTTCTTGGTTTTATATAAACTAGCTAGCCCTAAAGACTTAGCGGCACCGCTAATCTATCCTGTATAAGCCCACATTTATCTAAATAGAATGCCTCTGGGGGGACAAAGCCATTAAGGCGTACCCTCTAGTGATACGAATTGTTGGCGTAGTCAGCCCCGGAGATCAACTAATTGGCCGAAGTCATTGCTCTTGCAATATGGCTACGAATCAACTTTTTGAGAACATTGTATAGGACCTCATTACGATAAAACTTCGTGTAGGTGTTCGATGTAATACAAGACCAGTCCCGAGACATTGTCATTCAAACACCCGAATCCTTTACATTAAGCTGGCTCTCACATTGAATCAGACGGGACATCCATATGCAATCCATTGGGCCTGATTAAGGCCATGCAGCAGATTACCTTCACTCTGGAATCAAGTTGGCTGCTAGGAAATAGCCATCTTGTCAGAGTGAAAGCGCCCAGGGTCCTTGCCAGATCAGCCTCTACATGTTTGTCAAAATATAGATACTGGTCTAGCTAGATCCTAAGGTACCTGACTACATTTTGTCTCGCCAGTCCGGTCCAAAAATTGAAATCCTGCGCCAATTTTTTCTAGTATCCCAAGAGGCCCTAGACAAAGGCTTTCTAAATAAAGTAGTATCTGATTTCTGGAAGTTGATTTTAAGCACATCACAATACTGCTGAATTTTTTTGGAAGTCACTCTGCAAAAGAGTAACAATAACATTGATCGTTGGGCCTGATCTGTACGCAATTAAATCGTCCGCGTACGCTATAGAGTGGCAAACTATCAGCTTGCTTAGGTAGATGCTGAAAAGGATCGGCGAGTTTACCGTACCTTGTTGCAGTCCATTATTAGTTTCAAATGTTTGGGTAGAAATCACGTTGGCAATTTCCACAACGAACTTTCTACCTGTTAACATGTCAAAAATCATATATAGCCGTGGTTCACTTATGCGCAGCCGAGTGAGCTTGTAATAGAGCCCTTTTAACTTTACGGTGTCGAAAGCTTTTTCAAAGTCAATCAGACAGGCACCTGTGCATCTTAGATTTGTTCCACTGGATATCTGATACTAGTTTCGACACGGCATGAATAGTGTCATATCCCTCTCTGAAACCGAATTGGTTATCCGGGATAATTTTATTGTCCTTAATCCATTTAGACAGGGCTCTATGGATCACCTTCTTGAAGGCCTTGCTGATACTCGGAAGAAGACTCATTGACCGGAGATTTGCGGGTTAAAGGTGTTTTTACCCCTCTTGGAGATTGGTTTCATCACCGCTGTCTTCCAGGATAATATGCATTATTCAGTTCATTGTTGAACAAAATGGCGTACATTTACTGGTGGGAGGTGCCTAATTACAACATTTGAATACCGTCGGTTCCTGCGGATAATTTTCTCTTCAATGACTCGAAGATTATCTGGAGATCCTCCGTCGAAATGAACAGGGTGTTGGCCCTTTCAACCGGGTTCTCTGATCGCCAATGATCGATATCATTTCGAAGGTAGGAGTGATGAAGAAGGTCTCTGTGCTCCAGGTCGTGGTTCGGGCGAAAATTCACAGACCAACAGTGGAAGCATTACCAAAACGCCTTTATACGAGGGTGGTCCGATAAGTACTTAGCCTCACCGCCAGATGGCGGCAGTGTCGCAGGAGCAACTAACTGTCGTGTAGTACATTCTAGTAGACGGGTACTGTCGTCGGATCGGATCGGACTCGTAGTTTTCTTTTGACCGCGTGTGGAAGCGAGAGTGCCCGCTGTCATCGTTGTTAAGAAGATCCTAGTGCCTGGCCTTGTATATTAAGGAAGATATACGATTACCGGACGATATCGAATAAGACCTTATTTGTTATTGCTGGAATGATCTCTACTGACATCTCCTCCAATGAGATGATTAAAATTGACTACAGAGTCAAGAATAATAAAGCATACGCTAAATGGCCCTATGTTACCATAGAGGAATAATAGCGGTTCTTCTTTTTTAGTTCTTAGTTTTAAATCAATTTTTATTCAAATTTCTGAGAACTATCGTATCCTAGACAAAACTGCTTAAAACTTGCTAAAATAAATAAATACCACTTAATTCAGTTCCTCTTACCAGGCGAAGGCGAGGTAAGACGCGCATATAGGTAGAGAGAGTAGTCATTGGTTTATGAGTACATTCACGTACTTACTTACGTTATGAAAAACTGGCCTAAACGGAACATTCTTCATCTCTTCCATATGCCAAATAGGCGATAAATAGCAGCCATTAGGCGTCAGTTTGGTTGGAACGTGCACAACAATTCGTACTTTTCTAATATGCCAAGGTTCGTTCCGCGCAAGTTGTTTTTGTCGAAAGTTCATTACTTTGATAGAAAAAAGAGTTCTGCTAAAAGTCAACGTATTTTAAAGGAAATTGATTATGACCATGTTTCAGCTGAGCAAGTTTTAAAAGTGGTGATTTCGACTTTGGAGACAAGGACCGTACTGGATTGCCGCAAAAGTTTGAAGATGAAAAATTAGAGGAACAGATCGATAAGAAACCTTGTCAACGACTTCAAAACTCATCTAAGATACCTTTAAGCCACAAAAATGGTCCGAAAGCTAGGAAACTGATTTTCATACGAATTGAAACCATTCGACATTGCAAGGCGCTTTTTCAGCCATGCATGATCAATTATTAGCATCAACAGCGAAGCCAAATAATCATGGATCCAAACTCTGTATTTGGTGGGATCAAAAGCTAGTGGACAAAAATTAATTTTTCAAGCCGAATGAAACCACCGCATTCTCCAGACATTGCTTCTTCTGATCAACACTTATACTCATCGATGACCCATAATCTATTCAAGCAGAAGCTTACTTTTTATGAGGATTATAATAATTGAGTCGATTCTTGGATTGTCTCTGCAGATGAAATATTCTTCCTATATGGTTTTTGCCCCAAGAATGGCAAAAAATAATAAAATAAAATATATTACAAATAGTAAATTAAAATAACCTAGTCGTATTCAGAATCGACTGTTTTTTTTTTTGTAGTTTTCAATTCATTCTTATTTCATATTTTTTAAAACAAACTTATTCTAGATAGAAATGCTTAAAACTTAAACTTCCTGTCCCTATACGGACAATTTAAAGCTAACAAAACAGCTTGAGACTATGCTTTTCGGTCTGAGGATTAGCTACTTTCTTACTAAGATGGCGCTACAGTTCGGGGTGAACCAAGGCCTCAACCAACCAGTGTCTCCAGCCGGCACGATCTTTGGTCAACTGCTTCCAGTGCCGCACGCTTAGTTGGTTGAGGTCGCTTTCCACGTGTGCGCGCCACCTTAGATGCGATCATCCTGTGCTGCGTCATCCCTCGGGATTGGAGTCGAATACTCTTTCTCCTCCACTCTCCTCCAGAGCCTCTTCATCCGCTTTTGATAACATGCAAGCCTCAGCGTCATAGAGGAGGACCGGGATGATTAAGGTTTTGTAGAGGGATACTGAGATTGGGCTCTACTACTCCATTGCCTCTTGAGCCCAAAGAAGCAACGGTTGGCAAGAGTCATTCTGCGTTTTGTCTAAGCGCTGGTGTCGTTTGCTGCTTGTCACTATCGAGCCTTATCCTTATACCCACTTTAGCCGCTTCTTCTTCAATGCTTGCAAACGCCTCATTGACGTCTCACCTTGTCCATCCAATAACGTCAATATCATCTGCGTAGGAAAGCATTTGGGTAGACTTGAAGTAGATCGTGCCTCTTGTATTGGCCGCAGAGTCCCGCACGATCTTTACAAGTATAATCACACGATAATGCGTCATCCTGTCTAAATACCTTTTTAACATCGAAGTCTTCTCCAAGATCTGCCGTATATTTACAATATTTGGTCTACTGTGGATTTTCCTAGCCTGAAACCACACTGGTAAGAACCTACCAGATTGTCCACGAACGGTTTCAGACGCTTACACAGTACGGCAGCGAGGGTTTTATACGCAATGTTCAGGAGACTTATCCCTCTGTAATTGGCGCAGTCATAGGGATATCCTTTCTTATGGACCGGGCAACCGATGCTGAGATTCCATTCATCGGGCATGCTTTCTTCCGACCATGTTAGGCTCATCGCCAGATTTAAATATTTCAGCGGGTAGTCCGTTTGCTCCAGCAACTTTATAAGACTTAAGTTTCGATATCTCTATCTTAACATCGTCTAGGTCGGGTGGACGGAATTCTCTTTTGTCTTCGTCCATTGTGAATGGTTGGTTCTGCCTGACGGCGACATTTGTTATTGGTCGTGGTGCAATGGTCACCACCGACTGTTGTGCATAAGGTCTGTAGTTCAAGTCCGTCCATAGTCAAGAACAATTTCTATACGGGAAAATTGTGCAACAACATCAGTTGTGAATTCACAACTCTGTGTGTGCACTTCCAATGTAACACAGATGATATGAAAACAAAAGAGTTACTGTGAACTAGAACCAACGCAAATTCGGTCGAATCTCTCAAATCCTATCTAGGACAACCACCCCCGGAGAGTAGTGAACGAACATCTTCGACACAAATCATCTGCACCCCGTCCAGGTTGTGTGACAAATACCATAAGAGCGTACACTCTTGAATCTGCACGAATAGATATAAAAAAAAAAAATGTTTGACTATCATCGCCGTATACGTATACAGTATGCAGAAGTGGTTTTTCCACAGCCTCAGCATCGACCGTGTTCATCGCTGCTGGCTTGTTCGTTTTACTTTTTGGTAATCCATTCGTTTTACTTTTTGGTAATCCATCTCCTCGATCTCGTGCTTCTCGTGTTCGTTTTTTTTCTTCTTAGAAGCGCATGCTCCTCCCTCCTTTTCTGTTCATAGAGCTCGCGGGCAGCTCCCGCCCGTCGATGCAGTGTAGCCATGTTTGCATTCTGCTTCTCTACATGGGCCTGTCTGCACTCGTCATCAAACCAGGGGTTACTCGAAGGTGGTGGCTTGAAACCGGGTACATCTGAGGCGGCCTCTCTGATGGCGTTCTGACAACGTCTCCATTGCTGTTCTCTGGTTTGTGCAGATTGCATCGGGTTTTGAGAGAGCTTCAGAGAGACTTGATCGGCGAAGGTCTTGGCGGTCTCTTGCAATTGCAGCTTTTCGACGTTAAATTTTGGTGTTCTTACTCGACTGCGTTAATTCCGAGAAATTCGCATCCGTACCTTGGCAGCAACAAGATAATGATCCGAGTCAATGTTGGCTCTTCGAAAGGTTCGGGCGTCTAGGATGCTGGAGGAGTGTCTGCCGTCGATCGCAATGTGATCAATTTGATTGGTTGTCGATTTATCGGGAGACCGCCAGCTCTCCTTATGGTGTTGAGGTGTGTGGGAATCGTGTACTTGCTACTATGAGATTACGTCCCGCCATAAAGTCCACTAGCCTTTGTCCGTTTTCCGACGTGGTGTTATGTAGGCTTTGCTTTCCTACGACTCATTCAAAGATAGCTTCCTTACCCTTACCCTCTTAGAACGATTTTGGTGTTATGTATAGTGGGACTTTGGGCATATGTTCTGTCTAGGAGATCATAGAAGTCATCTTTATGTCGGTCGTCTTTCGCCTCTTTTATAACAATCAAAGAAAAAATTCACTTCTTTTGTGTACATTTGTACGATATTTGTAGAAAACTGTGTGGAATACAGCTTAGCAATAACACTTACGGAAAAAAGCACTAGGTAAGGCTATTTCGATAATAATTCACCGCATGACTAAATATTCTAAAAAGCAGATCCACCGGAGTGTGAGGGGTTCCTTGGAAAAGAAGATGAACGCAATTCTAGCAAAACTGACAGACCGCTACAAAGTGGTAAATATTTTCAACCTCGTTACGATTGCGAAGGATATAAATAAAGATAAGATCTAATCTATATGGAATATAATCGAGTCTTGGAATTTCAGTCTTCGCTCTGATTATTAGACTTAAAACTGGAGCCGTAGTAAGTGGTTAAGAAGTGTATTAATAAGCCTCAAAGAGGAAGACTGTGCTTTGCTTACAAACCCTTACACTCATACAGTTTACCTTCCCATTAATTGGTATTAGCCTCAGTGGGACCAAGAACTATGTTGTGAGAGGAAGCAAGGTCATTCCATTATTTAAGACCAAATTTCCAGTAACGGCATATAAACGAGATCTACAACCCATATATTAAGAGTAAACAAAAATGGATTAAGCACAAATCCTTGTGGAACTTCGGTTTTTATAGCCATATAGTATTAGAGTTGTAAAAGAATGCAGAGACTTAGTAATGCAGTCAATCCAGTAACAGTCAATTAACTTTTCTTTTGAATGTAAGTTAATACACTGCGAAAGGTACTTAACTGCAAAAAAGGCAGTCAGCAGTTAGTACTAATTTTTTAACTTATTAGTGACTAAAAGCAGTTAATTGACATTTAGTCAGTTAACTGCAGTACTTTTAACTTAGTCCAGTACTTTAAGTCAATTGAAAGTACTGGAATAAGTTTGTATGTTAGTCAGCAAGTCATTTAACTATAGTCAATTAACTGAAGGGTTTTCCAATGGGGACTTGACAGCTTTGAATTTAATTTGTGAACGCACTCTTTCACTAATCATGAAACTGTCATTGTCAATTTATTCAGTAAACTCAATGTTTTTATCATAGTAAAGTACACGAACAAGCAACGTCTGCAAATTATAAAAATTTTCTACCGAAATTCGGAGTCGGTGACCGCAACTTTAAGAGCGTTAACTCCAATTTTCGGTCGTAATTCTCGCCCTAGTAGACAGGCAATAACAAGCTTAGTGCAAAAATTTGAGTCTACATATTCGTTGTGTGATGTTGCCGTGTCAGAGAGACAACGGGTTGGTCGAAGTGTCGAAAATATCGCTGCCGTTCAGGCGTCCGTAGCAAACGATCCAAATCAGTCAATTCCACGGCGTTCTCAAGAATTGGGCATCGCTCAGACCACATTATGTCGTATTTTGCGTAAGGATCTTGGTTTACTTACACCCATACAAGATCAAGCTGACTCAAGAATTGAAGGCGATGGACCATTTGAAGCGACGTACGTTCTCCGATTGGGCTCTGGAGAAGATGCACCCAGATGATGAATTTCATCGCAAAATCATCTTCAGTGACGAAGCTCATTTTTGGCTCGATGGGTTCGTCAATAAGCAAAATATGCGTTATTGGTCGGGTGAAAATCCACATGTGCTTCATGAATCACCACTTCATCCACAAAAAATAACTGTTTGGTGCCGTTTGCATGCCGGCGGCGTTATTGGGACATATTTTTTCGTCGGCGATAACGATCGTCACGTTACTGTGAATGGCCAGTGTTATCGCGCCATGATTACCGATTGTTTTTGGCCCGAATTGGAAGATATGGACTTGGACGACATGTGGTTTCAACAGGATGGTGCCACAAGCCACACAGCACACGTTACAATCGATTTATTGAAGAGTAAGTTTGATGAGCGTGTTATCTCAAGAAATGGGCCAGTCGATTGGCCGTCTCGTTCGTGCGATTTAACGCCTCTAGACTATTTTCTTTGGGGCTACGTTAAGTCATTGGTTTATGCCAACAAGCCGACGACGTTGGAAGAGCTCAGAGCCAACATTGAACGCGAAATAGCGGCCGTTTCGGCCGAAATGTGTGGCCGAGTCATCGAAAATTGGGTCCAACGAATCGACCATTGCCATCATAAATGTTTTAATTGTACTTCAAGCCGATAATAAAGTTTTTGAAATATCTCAAATGGTTTGCGTTTTATTTAAAAAAAAGGTTGTCAAGTCCTTTTTGGAAAACCCTATAGAAGTCAGTTTTACTAAAACAATTCTGAAACTATGACTTATTCGTTTCTGGTTGGTGTGTTATATATACACATACGAGTATGTATATTCGCATTCTCAAATATTATACAAAAACAAATAAAAAACATTAAATTTTCAAGAATTGAGGAGTTGACTTTCAATAATAGCAATTTTTCAAAACTGTCGCCTGAAAGTGCTCCTCTTCTGGGAGTGTTTAAAAGCTCGGCAATTGAAAAAAGGCGTTCTACTGCAGCAGATGATGATACTGACGTGTTGTATCTGATAAAAGCCTTTTGGATATTGGGGAATTTATGAAAGGATTCCAATGATGTGGCATCTTGTGCGAGGTATAAGTTAACACCGAATCTTACACCACCCGATGCTCCACATATTTGCACACGGCGGCACCCAACACCTTATCTCAACATATTTGCACACGGCACTCCACACCATCCATTGCGATCACCTTCCAACAACGTGTCAACGTGTCAACACTTGCTCACCGGTCCTACGCCACATCAGCAGTCTGGACCATTCGACACCAATGCATTCCATCACACCGCGGGTAACATGAAGACAACTGTAGGAAGCACAGCAGCAGTGGGGATTACTTAGTCGATAAGAAATTAGTATTTAAGCATTAGGAAAATAAGTACATTTGTTCAGTCATTCAGTGGTAGGCAGTTACGCTGTCCGATAATAAACGAATAAATATTTTTTTTTAAAAAATTTAAACTTGTAATTGTTTAATTGGCGCCCGAGCAGGGACCACAAGGAGAGCTAACACCTTTACTACGTTAAAAATCGAAGTACAATACGAGAATAGTAAACGGGATAACGAGCTAGCACGCTAACCCCGCGAGTGTTTTGAAAAAGTCTCTCTCTTGTGGTCCCCCCGCGATCGTGTTGTGGTGAAAGCAGCAAAGGCTGCAAGGGCCCCGCAGTAGCCCCGATACAAAGGGACAAACCGGAAGCTCGATAGAGCTCGCCGCACCACCCGGTCAACAACCCGGTCAGCAACCCGGCTAAAAATTTAGACAAGATGATGGCAGTAAAAATTAGTGTAGTGTTAATGATCACTCAACTCCTACTTGTGCCAGTATGTGCAGCGGAAGTTCAAATTCTAGAGTATACAAACGCACAACTGGTAGCCCTGCACACAGGTGTGGCTAATCTGCAATCGGGAACGTATAAAATAATACACGTTATTGACTTGGAGAGATACCTGGACGTAGCAAACCAACTGGAGATCGCCATAAAGAACTCCCTAAATATTAACCATCCCAGCTTCCCACTACTTTCCATCGAAATATCACTAATCAAATCACATATCCGTCGACTACTAACAAAGCCAACCACTAAAAATAAAAGATCACTAGATTTCGTTGGAAGCGCCTGGAAGTGGATTTCCGGTAGCCCGGACCAACATGATTTCGAGATCCTTAGAGAGAAAATTGATAACGTATTAGATGGCAATAATAGACAGATAGTAATTAACAAACTAATAATAGATAAAATTAGCGAGCTCTCAAATATTACAAATAAAATGAATAATCAAATAAAGAAAAGAACAAACGAAAAATTTTTGATTAACATTAAGTATAAGATCGATTTGCTAAAAGAAGAAATTGTAAATGTAGGGTACGCCCTACACTGGGCAAAGGTGAACATTGTCAATACACACATATTATCTAATATGGAAATGAAACTAATAAAAAAAATTATAAACAAAGAGAGCATACCATTTAATAATATTGAGCAAGCGATAGATTTTGCCGAAATTAAAATAGCATTTAATAATTCAGTTATGTTGTATATTATAAGTTTACCGACAACAGAGAAAGAGTCCTGCGAGACTATCATTATCAAAGCCGTAAAAAAAAGGCAATATTATAAATAAAATTCCGTATACTGAAGTTTTAAAATGTAATAACAAAATTTATGGCATTATGAAACCATGTAAATCATTCAATAATATTTTTATATGCCCTAGAAGTAATGTTGTAGAAATAAGTAATTCCACCTGCATTCCCCATTTGCTAAGAAGCTGGCAGCCGCATTGTACGACCATCAACAATCACCACATACCCGATGTTGAGGAAATAGCACCCGGCATCCTTTTCCTCAACCAGTACACCGGACCAATATCCGTAGATGCAGATCAAATGACGATCAACGGGACGTTCCTAATAAAATATCACAACGCAACCGTGGTAGTAGGATCAACTGTATTCAGATCGACAGAAACAACCCAGTTCAAGCCCCTTCCTGCCATATTACAACCAGCATCAGGACAAAAAGACATCGAGGAAACACTATCGCTGGAATTAGTAAAGGACCTACATCTCAACAATACCCGATACATAAAACTACTCAACGACAGCTTCGAGACTGGATCTGTCATTGGCATCGGTATTGCAATTCTTCTTCTTGCAGCCATATCCATCATCATCCTGAAGAGAAGCTGTAAAAGCAAAATGACCGAACAACCAACCGTGGTAGAAGAAGCTACAGATGAACCAGCACCTCCGCAAATGCCACCAAAGGACCTAAATCCTCAACCATCAACAAGGACGTCGACATCCCGGATTAGTGCGATACCACTCTTCTAAATTGTATTGCGAACGAGGACGCTCGAAATTTAGGTCGGGAGGAGTTAACACCGAATCTTACACCACCCGATGCTCCACATATTTGCACACGGCGGCACCCAACACCTTATCTCAACATATTTGCACACGGCACTCCACACCATCCATTGCGATCACCTTCCAACAACGTGTCAACGTGTCAACACTTGCTCACCGGTCCTACGCCACATCAGCAGTCTGGACCATTCGACACCAATGCATTCCATCACACCGCGGGTAACATGAAGACAACTGTAGGAAGCACAGCAGCAGTGGGGATTACTTAGTCGATAAGAAATTAGTATTTAAGCATTAGGAAAATAAGTACATTTGTTCAGTCATTCAGTGGTAGGCAGTTACGCTGTCCGATAATAAACGAATAAATATTTTTTTTTAAAAATTTTAAACTTGTAATTGTTTAATTTATATATCAAAATTATCATATTCATCAGGTCGGCCTGTACAAGAAGTGTTGTCTATATCATCTGTCTCTATTGTTAGCTAAGTGTTTGTAAAAATGTTTGAAATTAAAATAATGAGAGCAAAATTTGAAAAAGCTCACCTATTATAGATAAGTCAAAAAAGGTATCTTCCGGTTGGCTTGAGGAAACGAAGCATCGATTCTCATCAGCGAAAGCGTTTATCTTTTTCCGAACCATCGAAATTATTTTACAAGTTTTTATTTCCGTAAAAGACTCGTTAAGGGCAGATATCCATTTTATTTTCACGGATGGACAAAGCACAGAGGCAATGATTGCGTCGTTTACCTCAGGTGACAAATCAAAATAACTCTGAAACTTTTTCACTAAAGAACCCTCCAATTGCAACGCTACTTCGGTTGTAATTATTTTTAGGCAATTGTTTATTTGAAGCTTTCGCAACTTTACTCGAATTGTTGCTAGGGTGGAGAGTAAAAATCCAAATCCTTTCTCAGTCTGCAAAAAGTCTAGTGCGTCAGCAATTGGTTTCACAATCATCGAAAATTCCTCCAAGTATTCGAAATCGACATCCAAAAACGTCAGAATTCGCAGAGGTCGTAGATCCTGGTATTTTTTTTAATAATGTCACACATGGAATCATACAGCGAATTCCACCTTGTAACAGATGGATATTTAAGCTGTGATCTTAATGTGCTCACAATTTCTTCAGGACTCTTTGGCCTATTAACCTTATGCCATAAGTTGGAACACTTTTGTATTATCTTTATATTATATGCGTTTATTATAATATTAAATTGATTGCTATTACCTTTTCTTATGTACATTTAAGGGTTATTAAACGTAGTGGGTATATGATTTGTGGAAGGGTGATGGGGTAATGATTAGTAATCATTAGCATTTGGATTAAGTTAGAATATACTTACATTATGGTGTTTACTGTTAATTTGTTGATTGGCCCGTGAATATCGCAGCTTAAACTTTTCAATATGTAATAAGAAAAAATAAAGGCCGTTAAAATTCTTGCTTTTGAATTTATTTTCCTTTGTGTCGCACGTAATGATACAATAAGAGTAAGTAATTATTATATACATTCTTCATTTATATACATTAATATTCCATTGGAATTGGGATAAACTTTGTTTATGATTTTGTTTATATTAAGACAAATTCACAATAGGTTTCCATTTGTTAAAAGAAAAAAATATATAACAATAAAATTTAAATATACAATAAAATAAATCAAATAATGTTTTATTGATCGCCAACAGCCCGAATGATTTTGGAAAAATCGGATGAAGCAAGTAAATTTAGCATATGTGCCGCACATTTAACATGCTTAGGAAGTAAGTTTTCCAACACTTCATTGTTGCATACCAGTGTCACAGTCTCATCATCAATGCCATTGTCGTTTTCAACCATATTAGCTAAACCGAACTCCTTAAACGCTTTTATAAAATTAGATCCATTGTCAGTCACAGTGGCAAAACGTTTTGACAGTTCAACTCGAATTTGGTGTGGATTTCGTGAATCACATCATTAATTTTGTCAAAAGTATGTGATCCGTCAAAACGTCTACATGCGAGTGCAACGGATTTTCTCGCGAAAAACTTGTCCAACCAGTGACAAAGAAACTTCGATGTTTAGTGGACCATACATCCGCTGTTGCATAAAAATATTAATTTTTGCTCATAAACTTTCTGATTTTATTAATCATCGAAGTATAAAATTGGCCAATAACTTTCACTGCAGTTGGACGGCTCATAATTTTCAAATGCGGATTAGCAAATCGTATAGCTTTTTTGAACGACTGACTTTCGACGAATGAAATTGGGAGGGCATTTTCCGCAATAATCTCTACAATCATTTGTTAAAAAATTTAATTTTTGCAGAGGTTTATTGTTGTATTGGGAGTTAATTTATTTTTTTCAAATGTTCCTTCTAAGGTTTCATAATGCTTTGCTTTGACATGCCGCTTAAAGGTCGATGTAATTGTCGTGAAGTCTTGCCTGGCAAGAAGTGCATTGCACCAATATGCCCTTTGATTTCAGATTTAAATCTGTATCAGTGAGCTTTAAGAAACCAAAAAAAAGTAAAATGAAAATACTTGTGTTTTACCCAGAGATTTTGTTTTCAGTAGGGGAAAAAAGGTGAACAATCAAGAGTGCAATGATACAATCAGACAGAGTTGGAGTGGAGTTAAATGAATGCCAAGCGAAACCAATTTCATTGGCCTGCCTGATCGCATGAGGCAGTGCGCTGTTATATAGAGCATTGGGTTGCGGAATAAATTTATCTCCGGGGAGGGAGGACGCGTGTAATGGATAGTGGGAGCGGGAGAGGGTGGTATATGGTGAGGTGAAAGAGATGCATACCTCCCCTCTCCATCACATTCCCCTCTCCATGAAGTCCTTCCATGGACCTCCTCCCCTCCATGAACATACATATACCCATACATACACTCCCCGAAACACGCACTCTCCATCACATACCCTTCTCCTGAAATCAATGTAGCCCACGACCTACGATACCCCATACAACAGCGCACTGCCTCATGCGATCAGGCGATAAACCTTGTCCAGACTTACTTCCATCATCTGAACTGTTAAATGACAATGCCTAAAAAACAATGCATATTTCAACAAAATTCAACAACAAATTTCACAAGCATTGAATGAATTATTTTTGCATTAACAAAAATCAATGCTAATGCATTAGTCCCATCTCTGTAGGCTTTATGTAGACTTAAGACCCATTAAAAACTTACATGTTTTATAATGATGAATTCTTGGTTACAAGTGTTAATTTTTTCGAAATTCCTCTCAACACATTCAGCAGTTAGCTGAGAGATTCACTTGAAAGAGGAGCATCTACATTAAACACAACATCCGATGAACTCGAATCAACTCTTCTTCTTTTTTGCACTGATTTTTCAAAAGGTAAACTATGAGGCCGTTTTGGACTTTTGCTAGCCATTTTGCTAGTGCTTGGACCAGCTCTTTTATCAAAAAAAAATAAATCCATAATTTTGATTGCAACCTTCAGTGTTTACAACAATTTCACTTTTAACACTCTACTTAGACGATATTCCCAATATGCAACTGAAACTATCTTTAAAAAGTGTAAGCTTCGTCTAAAAAAATTGCTTTAATAATAAAAACGTATACATATTTGCTATCTTCTTAGCAAAACTTACACTTTTTAAAGAAGCACAAAAGACTTTCGTTCAAAAAATTTGCACCGAAACGTTGTACCAGATACGAGCTGTTAGACTACTGATCACAAAACTGAATGTAGACAAGTTGTTTATACTAAAAATCCATGAACATTTACAACAGGAGAGTTTTGCATAGGCTATGAGAGAGCTAACGGTTATCCTCTCCTCTGTGGCTGAATTCTTATGCTCCTTATTCAATTGCCTATCTTATCATCTTAACTACAATATTCCGTAGTGTTCCACTCTCAACGCCAATTTGGTACTTGTTTGTACTGATTATCAACTCCTCGTATCAAATTCTCCACCCCTTATATCATATAAATCATTGAACTCTCTAGAAACGACTAAGTCGTGGTTTCAGAATTGTTTTAGTAAAACTGACTTCTAGTCAATTGACTATAGTTAAATGACTTGCTGACTAACATACAAACTTATTCCAGTACTTTTAGTTGACTTAAAGTACTGGAATAAGTTAAAAGTACTGCAGTTAACTGACTAAAAGTCAATTAACTGCTTTTAGTCACTAATAAGTTAAAAAATTAGTACTAACTGATGACTACCTCTTTTGCAGTTAAGTACTTTTGTAAGTAAAATGACTAACGAAAATTAGTCGTTTTACTCACTTAGCTGCAGTACTAAAAATACTGTACTTTTTACAACTCTGTAATAGGATGATAGGATACTACCATTCCAGCAGGGGTGTATCCTGAGTACATTGCTGTTTATATTGTTCATTAAAAATATTACGGACTCCGTTGGGGGAGGAATCTATGTTAGCCGTACAAGAATCCCTGCTCTGTTGTATGCGGGTGACATCGTTTTGTACTTCAAGTGGATAGATGGCATGAAGCTTATGATGAACAAGCTCGATGACTATTGTAACCGCTGGAACCTAATGGTTAATTTCGAATAATTTCGGCCAAATCCAAAGTAATGATATTCAGAGGAGGTTGCGCCAGATACTCTCGGAATGAAAAGTGGAAATTCCAAGGGCAAGCCGTTGAAATTGCCGTGAATATAACTACCTGGGAGTCCTCAGATCGGTCAACCTGAATATGAGAAAATATATGGAGTGTAAATTGGCAGAAGCTAAGCGAAAAATTTCTTTAATGTGGGGCCGCTGTTTCAATATTAATATCATAGCTCATAGTTCGAAACAAAAACTGTTTTACTCAGCCGCTGCTTCAATACTTCTGTACGGTGCAATACTTCAAGAGTGGGGATACCGCTATTTTGAGGAAGTGGACAAGTTTCTACATTACTTCCTAATACGTACTTTCCAATTACCGAAGAACACGCCAAATTATATGTTACATTTGGAAACCTGGACATCACCAGGTTATTAGGGACTTTGAAGATGCATTTAGATTATGTGGTTAAAGTGATGTAGATGGAAGAAATATGGTCTTTCGTCTTTTCAATGGTCTTTCGACTATGCGGAATATCCCTGTTCTGAAGAATCTTTAATCAATTAGGTCACCCAAGCTTAGCCGAATTAGTTACATCCTTAGATGGTGTTTATGGTATGCTCCTATCCTAACCAATACTAGTTGCCTGCGATCACATTCTCCTTCCTTATTCTAACACATTCCAATCACCGCATCCAACTCCTTTCCAACACTAGAAAACAGTACTCATTACTTGCCAACAATTAAATCTCCACATGTACCAATCAAATACATTACATCCACCCCACAAATCACCATCCATCGTAGTCCCGCTCGTGCTCCATGCTCCGTGGTACCATTTATCTCCAATACCATCTAGCTTGTTCCAACACAGCTACCAGCTACAGCACAACCAAGCGGCAACAGTCAATAAACCGAATAACCTGTACAACCTCTCAATTTAGATGCCATATCTGGCGCCCTCCCCACTTCAGCCATATCGATGGTGGCCCGGCCGGTCGCTCATTAAATCCCAGCGCAGAAACCAAACATTGTGTCGTTTATCCGCAAAATGAAATCTGAGAGCGTACTCGTATGTAAATACCGCTGCGATAACAAATTGAATTAACCACACCTCTCATCGCGTATTCCGGCGATACTAGCGAGATATCCGTGATACCGGCAATACTGGCTCGGGTGCTCTGCGCCTATCCTGGTGTTGGTATACCCGAGCGAACAAACAAATTATCCTAATTCCCGAGTATTTCCTTTCAATCAATTTATGCTCTTCGTTCACTCGGGGAAGTGTAGATACTAGAGCTAGTATGTGTATCTGCGAATGGGATCGGTTCTAAACACTAAGCGGCATCGGGCACGAATTCGCTTTCGATTTCATTTCATTTCAATACGAATTATGACTGCTCCAAGAGAAGTGCCGCAGATTTCAATCTTTGGGCCATTTCTGTTTCATTGTAATTAAAACTGGTTCAGTGTTTATAGCCGGGCTGCCGCGTGCCAGATGTTAGGTGGTTCTCTCCCGATAATCAAACCATTTCCAAACTCCTTCTGGATTGAAACGGAAGGCAAAGAAAAAATAATGTTAGCAAGTGTTTTGCAATAGCTTTAAGCGCCAGACGACAGGCGGCAAGCGCCACTTGGACATGGAAGTGCTACTTGGCCTGTGGTGAACCGTGAACCGTGTCCGTCCCGCCAAAGTTGTTATTCAGTTTATCAATTTGAATAAATCTGCAAAACACAATGCAAACACGAATCCGAAGGCGAATTGTTGTCCGATTGCTGTCGGAATGCTGCCGGTATGCTGCCGGTATGTTAGCGAATTAATCGTTTTCGTGAGGTGAGGTCGCGGTCCGATTTCAGGGAGTCATTCCGTCCGACAAACAGGAGCATTCGTTTGCTACTTCAATTCATTTCGTTTTTTCCTTTGGCCTTATCAGATTCCTGCGGTCGATTAAGACAGCCTTTATTCATGTCCATTTGCACAGAAGAGGAACGACAGGGGTAAGACAGGGGTAAGACAGGGTCTAGGAATTGGCTACGGCACACAGGTGGATACAAAATAATCAATGGTTGGTTGTAGGGCTTTGTGAGAATGACATCTGGTGCTTGATCGCGTAGTAATTATTATTTATGAGTCTACGTTGTTGTTGCAGTCCAGTCTTGAGGGAAATAGCTTGGCAAATTGGTTGTTTCGATTTGAATTTTTCCTATTCCAGGACGGGATGTGTTGCAATCTGACCAATGCAATTGAATTGGATTTATGGAATCAGTACACCGTGACATGCAAATCAAAAGAGCTCTGGATATCTAAAAAATGTGCTTAAGCTGACGGATCTATTTTTCATCCGTTTAAGTTGTATAGTCAGCTAATACACAAGTCGAGTGGTAGCCCAAATGAACATAGTTAATCGTTAAGGTGAATAAATTCGGCAGAAAGGGAGACTTTATTTCCATCGGCAAGCATTTGTCTATGCCAAAGGGGTATTTTAACTAGCCAAGTAAGAGCATTTTATATATATTTAGATTATAAGAAAATAAATAAATTAATTAGTTAATAAATACCAACATATTTAATATTATATTAAGCGTTTGGTTATAATTTGTCAAAAAAAGAACAGGAAAGCTAAGCAAGTGTATAAAATGTTTATACCAGTTAATAAAACAATATTTGCCATTTACTTTTTTAATATTATTTTGTCCAAATGTTGATCCAGACTACATTTTAAATTATCCATACTGAGAGTCCATTTTTGAGTCACTTATGGTGGCCTATCGGCATAGACGAGTGTTTTGACGTGATTGTACAATCTTACCGGTTAATTTCTCATGGTTTGAATTGCGTGTTCAACAGGACCGTTATAACAGAATTAAAATGATCGAAGTGCGCGAAAAATATTTTTCACAGAGCACGAACTTTGATAACAGAATTCAATAATTTATATGTGTTGTTTGGATATAAATGTTTTTAAGATAAAATGGCAATTTTAATTGTGCATGTTTGTTTTGATGTATGCCACAAATCAAGCGTAAAGTGTCAAAAATAGGACTCTAAAAAACCAAATGGAGTCAAATCACCATTTATATTATATTACAATAGGAATTTGACTGCAGGTTTTTGTGAAAATGAATGCCTTATTTAAAGTAAGCCTGTAAAATTAAGACAAATAACAACCGATTTAATTGTGTGTTTATTCGTTGAATATTCCGTATTGACTGAAGCATCATCGAGTACATGAACGATGATCCTTCAGCTGAACTAAATAACATATGAGTAGCTGAATTACTCTTCACTCTTCCACGTCAGCTGAGCTGAATCATATAAGTATCATGGAGTAATCCAGCTACTCTAACATAGTTAGGGTATATCTTCTTCTTCTTTTCCTTTTTATCCCGGCGTCGTTAAGGTCAGAAGTGTAGGACCATAACCTTCCCACTTAACTGCATTCCTACTGGTCCGCTTGTGGGGTCCGCCGGTTTGACCTCAGAAAGTAGCGGCAGGCTTCCCGGTTTGGGATTACTTCATCGCTGAGGCCAATCAAATGCTGGTGTTTTTGCATTTGTTTGCACCAATTGTTTTTCGGCCTGCCTTTTTTGCGTGTTGAAATTGGAATGTTGATTGATAACGCCTTTTGGACGGGGTTCAAAGGATCTCTCCTTTGAACATGGCAATACCAACTGAGTCGATCGCGCTCTATATTTCTTGTGATGGTTTCTTTTACGTGGAGGCTTCCTCGGATCTTTGAACTTCTAATTCTGTCACGCTTTGTTACTCCCGCTGTCATGCGAAGCATCTTCATCTCAGTTGCCGTTAATTTGCTCTCATACTTTTTGTGCATTGTCCAGCATTGTGAACCGTATGTGAGCGCCGGACGTACAACTGAAGTGTAGAGCCTTCCTTTCAGCTTAGGGGGCATTTTTCGATCACAGAAGATGGCGGAGTTTTCCCGCCACTTCATCCACCCTACGCTTACGCGATGTTTGATGTCGTCATCACAAGTTGCTTCTCTATTAATCATAGATCCCAGATATTTAAACTTTTCACACTTGGGAAGCACTCTTCCATTCAAGTAAATGTCTGGAATAGGCTGATGAGGGTCAGAGAACGGGCAGCACATATACTCTGTCTTCTTTGAACTAATACGATACCCGTGTCCCTCAAAAATGTCCGCCCACACATCAAGTGCTCGTTGTAGGGACGCCTGATCATCACTTATAATGGCTCCATCGTCGGCAAAGAATAGCTGGTGCACATTGGGGTCCGTCACTTTTCCTTCAAGCAAGCAATCAAGGACTGCTATAAAGAGCAGTGGGCTGAGGACGCTCCCTTGGTGTACACCGACTTTGATTGCGAACTCTTCGGTGACTCCTGCGGTGCATCTTACTCTTGTCGTTGCTCTATTTAACATGTCCATGATCACTCGCACGTAGGTTTCTGGAACTCCTTTTTGTCTTAGCCCTACCCATAAAAGATCTCTTGGTTGCCGGTCAAAGGCCTTCTCGAAATCAACCAACACCATATGCAAGTCCTTTGACGAATCACGATGCTTTTCCATCATGACCCTTATACTTTGGATTGCATCTGTTGTTGATTTACGCGAGACAAACCCGCACTGGTCATCAGATAGTCGTATTATTTTCCGCAGTCGGGTATCTAATACCCGTTCAACGATCTTCATGGTGTGCGACATCAGCTTGACAGAACGGTAGTTATCACAATTTCGCGTATCACTCTTTCCTTTGTGCAAAGGAAGAAGATAGCTTTCCCTCCATTGATTAGGCATAGTATCGCCTCTCATAAGTTTGGAGATAAGAACCATGAGCCATCTAGACCCGATGTCTCCCATCTTTTTCCAGAACTCAGAGGGTATCCCGTCCGGCCCAACAGCTTTTCTTTTCTTGGAGTTTTTAACCGCGTACCGAACTTCTTCGACTGTGATGTCGGATATTTCGGCATGATTCGGGGCGGCTCTTGGAAAGTACACTCGGGGAAACTGTTCGTTCAGAAGTTCCTCGCAATACTGTCGCCATCTGTGGAGAATTTTTTCGTCTTCCACAAGGAGTTGGCCTTCAGCATTGTTAATAAACTTTGGGAAACGAATCTCCTGAGCATTTCTTCTTCTCTGGGCGGCTATCTTAAAGATATTTGCTCCTTTGTTCAAATTGTTTTGTCGAAGCTCCTGGGTAGCCTGGTTCCTGTCAGACGCGGAAGACGATATTTCTTCCAACTCCTGATAGAGGCCTTCCATGCTTTTCGCTTTGAATTCGGCGCATTTTTTCTTCGCGATACCTTTGCAACATCTATATACCTTTTCACGGCGAGCTTTTTCCTCTCTATTAGTAGAAGAGCACTTTGACCAAGCTTGGAAAGCCATTTTCTTTTCGTGAATCACTGCTTTGGCTTCGTCTGTCCACCACCAGGTTTCTTTTGCGTGTTGGCAGGGGCCTTTAGATGTTCCGAGCAGTGATTTGGCTTTCTCCATAGTTGGGGTATATATATATATATATTTAAGCTTAAATACTTATTTGACTTATTGAACCGGATTGCCGTAACGCTCCGGTGCTGTAACTACTCTACCTGATCTAGTAATGTTTGGTTGGTTTTTAATATTAGTTTCGCAGCCATGGATAATGCCAACATGATCTTCAGACACTTCACATGATTCATCACCGCTTGAATGACGACAATTTATTTGACGATTATCAATGCCTGCGAAGTCTTCATCACTTAATATATCTGTTGGTGCGGTATTAAGTGACTTTCTTATATATTGTCTATTTCGTCTAAATTGGTTTCCTTCGTTATCTGTTACAATATAAGATCTATCATTAAAGTTTTTAACAACACTCCCATACAACCAATCTTTTTCTGCTTTCCAAAACATAATTTTATCATTCTCTTTCAAATTGGATAGGGGTTTGGATACTATATTATAATATTTAGCTTGAAGATTCCTTTTGTCATTTATCCTTTTTAAAATTTCCTGCGCACTGACTTCGTGTGGCCTTAAATTGCTCGTGGTTGTAGGTACTTTTGTTTTAACCTCACGTCCCATAAAAAGTTGAGCAGGTGACAGCAACATATTTAGTAACGATGTAGCGTTATACTCTAAGATTCGATAGCTAAACTCTCTTTCACGACCCTCGTCATAACATTTTTTTAATATACGCTTGCCTATTGCAACACCTTTTTCGGCCAAACCATTACTCCGTGGATAGCGCGGGCTGGAGAATGTAAGTTTTACGTTAAATTCTTCTGCGAACTCTTTGAATTTCCGACAATTAAATGGATTGTTATCTGATTGAATATCTAGAGGAAAACCGAACTTTGTAAAGAATCGGTCCATTAATATGTTAATTCGATTTATTTTTCAGCCGTTCAATACCTAACCAATTTGAATATGCATCAAATACTGCTAAATATGGTACATCAGCATGCGCAAAAATATCTATAGCAATTTTTTCCCATGCAAACTCGGGTGACTCATGCTGTTTTAATGGCTCTTTTGGATTGTTGTACCTGTACTTTTCACATACTCGACATCGTTGAACTCTTTGCTCTACTTCCTTTGACATACCTGGCCAATAAAATAATCTCCTTGCTCGCAATCGAGTCTTTTCAATACCCAAATGAGGTTCATGCAACATATCAATGATCTGACTTCTAAGTATTTCAGGCACAATCAACTTGTCACCGAAGAACAGAATTCCGTCACTGATACTAATCTCACTTTTAATTTTGTGGAATTTCTTGCATTCTGAACTTAATGTCTTATATTTTGGCCATTCAGCCGCATGAAACTTCAAAATCTGCCCTAGACATTCATCCTTAAGAGTGGCTCCTTGATAAATTAACTTATTTCTTTCGGACATACAGAGTCGGTTAGCAAGACTATGTACAACATAATTCATTTCAGGTTTTGCTTCCTCCGACGCATTTACGTAGGCCCTAGATAAATAATAAAAAATTCGTAAAACTGGTGCTTGACTTACCATATTTTTTATATTTTCAAATTCCTTCTGATGTTCCAATTGCCATTCCCACTTCTTTCCTATTCTAGTAAGTTCTCTAAGTCTTGTTGTTATTATAGATAGATTAGGTATGTATTTTGCTAAATATTTACACATACCCAGAAATCTCATTACACCTGACCTATCTTTGGGTTGGTAATTCGACTATGGCCCTAATATATTTGTTGTCTGGTTTTATACTTCCCGCTGATATTGCCTGGCCCATGAATTCCACCTCCGTCTGTCGATATTGTAGCTTATCTCTATTAAATCTGACATTGTTCGCCCTTGCTCTTTCTATGACTTTTGCAAGTGTTCGATCGTGATCCTCGTAGTCCCTGCCTGAAACAAACAAATCATCAAAATAGATCTCAACGCCTGGTATATCCCCAAATAATTGAACCATTTTCCTCATAAATAATTCAGGCGCACTACATATACCAAACGGCACCCTTTGCCATCGACCAAAGGGTGTGATGAAGGCGATCAAATCTGGGCTTTAATCGTCCAATTCCAACTGCCAGAATCCATTTTTTAGATCCATCACGGTGAAAACTGATTTATTTGCGAGTCGACTAGTGATTGACTCGGCTGTCGGAATTGAGAAATGCTCCCTACGAATACATTCGTTCAACGGCTTCGGATCCAAGCACAGGCGCAAAGATCCATCCGATTTCTCTACAATCTGTAAATTATTCACCCAATCCGTTGGATGCTCCACCGGCTAATGACACCCTCATTGACCATTACCTTCAACTGGGCCTTAAGTCGATCATGCAAACTAAATGGTATTTTCTTTTTATAAGCGAGTACTGATTTGGAACCGTCTTTTAATTGGATATGGCATTTACCAGGGATCCGACCTAGGCCTTCAAAAATATCGTTATACTGATGAATAAAATCTTCTTTAGAATTTGGCACTCTATTGTTTTTTATAGCGTAAATTCGCTTTATAAGATTAAGAGATTGGCAATCAGCAAGACCCAAAATGGGTTGAAATTTACTGTCAACTACTTCAAAGTCAATCGGCACTCTTCCTTCTTTTAAATTCACAACGCACGGCAGTGTTATCTTAGCAAGATAACTGATTTTATTATTATTATAAGCAAACAAGGAATTTTTCGAACCTTCTACTAAATCCAAATAGTTCATTTTTTTAATATACTTATGTATTTCCAAGGTATACAACTAATATCTGCACCCGTATCCAATTTGAAATTTATTCTGACATTGTTAAATTTCATTTCTTTATACCAACCACATTGCCCTACATGTCTGTAATCACTAAAGTTTTTTGATAGAACATTTCTTTTTACTTGATATAAATTATGTACCTTCATTAAAATACCTAAGATTAACTGAGTGAATTCCAACCCTAGCTGCTGATTGAGATGATTCTGGAGTATTCCTTCCCTCTTCTTCCTTATCGTCCGATTCGTATTCAATGACGTTGATTTTATTTTTGCTGCTTGACTTACGTCGAAATTTGTTTTTACACACTGCTGCGAAGTGACCAGCTTTACCGCAAACTCTACATTTACGTCCCTCCACTAATGCTGGGCAGTACTTTTCATGATGTCCCGTTGCCACCATTCCACAGCGTTCACATGTTGAATCATTCCTGGATCGATTACCGTATGACTGCTCTACTGTTCTTGTTGTCAATGCTTTGATCGCTTCCACCCTCGGTTCGTGCTCTTCTGCAGACAGCAACTTGAAGTTTTGTTCAGACAACTCAGCGATCTTACATTTCCCGATAATTTCATCAAGCGTGTCCTGGCTGGATTCAAGTAATTTAGATCGTAATTTCTTGTTATCTAACCCCAGAACTATTTTATCTCGAATCATTCGATCGACGTACGATTGTCCACAACCGTTGGCTGTGCGTATTTCGGTTTCAAATTCAACAAACGGTTGATCATTTTTCTGTATTATGCATCCAAACTTGTATGTTTCCATTACCACGTTGCGACGTTGGATACAATATTCCTCGAATCGCGTCATAACTAGAACTTTAGAAACAATCAGAATGACATTCAGGATCTAAAGCTTCCGAGAACGTCAGACAATGAACGTTTACTACGAACAGTTAGCATCGATCCAGAGAACGCCATCCTGGATGACGATTTCTTCGTGATCGAGGATCTTCAGGAGAAGGTCGCGATAGTAGGAGCTGTCCTCCAGGAAGTGTACAAGGTGAATGATGGTATTCGCCCGAACCACGACCTGGAAAATCAAGTGCCAGAAATCAGAATCCATTTTGTTCAGAACGCCCTTGTCAAGAGCCTCTCGAGACACTAGAAAAATTTGGCGCAGGTTCTCAATTCTTGGACCATACGGGCGTCCATTGGTGAAATAAAGTGTAGTCAGGTACCTTGGAATCTGGCTAGACCAGTGTTATATATGGATTACTTTTATTTATAATTTTATTTCGTTTGTTATATTGTGAATTATCTTATGAGTACTAATTAGAGTACAACCATTGTGAATAAAGACATTAAATAAGAAGTATCACACGGAGACACACGTGTTTCTTTTTCCTTCTTTTTCTTCCTGCGGTCGCCTTCGATTCTCGTATGGGTTCCTATTTCCTGAGCTGCGATACAATATTGGCGACGAGGACTTATAATGGCATTGCCGAACGCACATCAAATTGATCTCATTCAAGCCCTTACGGCAGCAATCCAGGGTCTACAACCAACTACAAATGCGCCAAACATACATTTTGAGCCATTCGTCGAAGCCGAAGAAATATTCCCCAATTACATTAACCCTTATCCTGTACTTCTAAAAAAAAACGTACGTTGTGTTTATGGGTCAAATTTGCCCAATACATTTTTAATTAGAAATCACAATTTTGACAGGTAATTTTTTGTTCGGAATGCATTTTACAAATAAATTTTGAACATTTTGTATATTTTGTTGAATATTTTGTGCTGTTGGATTTATTCGGGCACAAATAGCAACGGGATCTCTTCAAGGTTGACACTGTAGCTTGTTCTGGATTATTTTGTTTTTGCAGATCTTGAACCACCGATCTTCCCGGACCAGTGTTGGGAAAGGAAGTTCGACGAGAGATTTCCTCTTGAATCAAAGCTTCCCCCAATTCCTCCAAAAAAATTCCCCGTCTGAAATGTTTTTCTTTGTTCCAGTTTGGAAAAGTCGATATGTACATATATAACAAAGGCATTGTATGCTGATCTTCTTTCTTCTTTTCCTTTTTCCGGCGTTGTGATGGTCAGAAGTGTAGGACCATAATTTTCCCACTTAACTGCATTCCTACTGGTCCGCTTGTGGGGTCCGCCGGTTTGACCTCAGAAAGTAGCGGCAGGCTTCCCGGGTTGGGATTACTTCATCGCTGAGGCCAATCAAATGCTGGTGTTTTTGCATTTGTTTGCACCAATTGTTTTTCGGCCTGCCTTTTTTTTTTTTTTTTGTGACACGGGCATGCTCCAGTTTTTTTTGTTTGATCTTACTCTTACAACACCGGTGATTTCCAGTCGTGTCAGCCCACTGATTTGCATGTACACTTGTGGGGCAGTTTAATGGTGGTATATGTGTCCCTAGGCTCACCTTGGTGTTTTCTAAATTGCCTAGATGTGATTTTTGTTTACCGTTGTTTTAGTCGCCTTTTACGACAAGCGAGAGAGGTATCGCTGCAGAGATATTCTTAACCCGTCCCTGCACGGAAAGCATTGTATGCTGATATATCTAATATATTGTAAAGTAAAGTCTGTGGCCATCTGTTTGTTCTACGCTTACAGGTGTAAATGCGTATAAGTTGATCAAGAGTATCTACCCCTGATTTTGTTGAATTATAATATTTTATTATTTCTGCCTTTTTTGCATCGTCAGTTATCTTTCTGTCATAGTGCAAAGTGCTCATTAGGATGACTAGATGACTAGACGGTTTTTCTTAGGCACGTACGCAACGAGAGTTGTATTACTTTCATTGTCGAAAAAGAAATGGGAAAATTGCTCGGGTTTTTGTTTTACATTCAAAATTTGTGGCGGCAAAAATGTTTTATTTTTTGTACCGTTCCAACTAAGGTAAGTTTTCTTCTTAGTAACTCTATCCCTAATTCGTGAGATGTAAAGAAATTGTCGCATGTAATGTTCCTACCTTTCAAGTCTTTTATGAGGTCTAGAACTACACGATAGCCTTGATTTCGTTCGGGACGACAGTTTCTATCCTTACCGGTGTACACTTGCAAAGACCAGGCAAAGCTCGTTTTACTGTCGCACAGACCCCACACTTTTATTCCATACTCTCCTGGCTTAGATGGAATGTATTGTTTGAATGGACACCTCCCACGATATGTCACTAATTGTTCATCCACAGTAACGCTCTCGCCTGGGTTGAATGTTTTTCGCATGTTAGATTCCCATTTGTCCCAAAAATCTCTAATTGGGGTAAGTTTATCCCGAGCATGTCGTTCGTTTCTGTCGCATTTCTTATCGAAACGTATGACTCGAGATATATTTTGAAACCTTCTCAAACTCATTGTAGCTTTGAAAATTGGTCGCCCTTTTCTGTCATTCCACAAACTTTCTAAAGCCTCTCCATGGGACCGAAAAATTCCGGCCAGCAAAAGTAGCCCTATATAGGCTTCGATGGATATTGCATCAACCCTTATCCATGTACAAATGTTACCGTTAGGTTTGTAGAAAAAGAAATTGTGTGATCGAGTAAGTCGACAGGACATACATATGTAGATAATATAATATGTCGAAGAAAGCAGGGTGTTCCAATTAACGATTGTTGGAAAAAATATATTGGGCAATTTTGACCCACAAATACAACGTACGTTATTTGAAAAAAAAAACATTCATAAAATTTTATATATTAGCAAATGTTATAATTTTTTTTTATAGTTCTATTCATTTGTTTAAAAAAATAAAAGTCAAGAAATTTCAGATAAATATATTCACAAATAAGCGAAATAACCCATATGAAAGGTGTGTTTGGGCAATTTTGACCCAATAATACAGGATAAGGGTTAAGCGACTAGAAAACTATTTGGCATTACGTAATATCAGCGACTCCACAAGGAAAAGGCAAGTTTTAATTAATTGCATGGGTGCAAAATACCAGCTCTTATCGAACCTTACAGCGCCAGAGGAACCAGAAGCAAAATCATACGACACATTGATTGAGATTCTCAAAAAGCACCTCAGCCCCAAGCCGAACGAGATAACTGAACAACACAAATTTCTTCTCCGTTTGCAACACGAGGGAGAATCAATAGCAGCCTATCTCGCAGAATTAAAACAACTCAGCACTTACTGCAATTTCTCGTGCGAATCTTGCAAGAAGCCAACATTGAATACACACTGCAATCTTCAAAGGGGGCAAATACATTAGATTTAGTAAACACATCAGAAGAGGCTTTTTACGAAATAAATAATTTGAAGTCAGCATCCATACAAGATCCAGGAAAGTATTACATTGAGGTTAAGATCGAGGGTCGGCCCACTAAAATGGAACTAGACACTGGAGCAGCGGTCTCGGTAATGAACGTTGATACCTTTACGAAAAATTGGCCTAAAGCAACGCAAATTCGTACGGGGGTGATGTTAAAAACTTACAACAATGAAATTCTTCCGGTGGTAAGCAAGTCACAGGTAAAAGTTGAGTATGGTAAACAGGCAGCTAAATGCTACATATATCTAGTGAAGGGAAATTTTGATACACTAATCGGACGTGACTGGGTAAAGATGTTCGACTTACTTAAAATCAATTCGATTAATACACCTGTCACAATAACAGAAGATAAAATTGAAAGCATTAGACAAAAAATTTTTACCGACTACGCTGACATCTTCCAAACGAAGGTAGGGACCATTCCAAACGTGAAAGGCATACTAAGACTTCGTGAAGGAGCTACGCCAACATTTATCAAGCCACGAGCCATTCCATATGCGATTCGTCCGTTAGTGGAGCAAGAGCTGGATCGGCTGGAAAAAAATGGCGTCATTAAGAAAACGTCGCATTCCGATTGGGGAACACCGGTTGTACCAGTCATTAAACGGGACGGAACGATTCGTCTCTGCGTCGACTATAAAGTCACACTGAACAACTGTATTGTCAACGATAAATATCCGATACCAAGAGTTGAGGACCTTTACCAAAAATTGAAAGGTGGTAAGTTTTACTGTGTCTTTGATATACATAAAGCATACCTACATTAGTAAAAAGACTGATGTTCGGAGTCAAAACAGCACCAAATATATGGCAGAGATTCATGGATCAATACATTACGCACGATCTTGATGGGACTGCATGTTTTTTTGACGACATTATTATAACAGGAGCAACACTAAATGAAACCATTGATAGATGTACACTCGTGCTCGAAAAGTTACGCAAATGCAATCTTCACCTGAACAAACAAAAGTGCAAAATGTTCGAGAAAAGCGTGTCATACCTAGGTCACCGAATTGATAAAGGAGGTTTGCATAAGACAGGTGAAAAGATTGAAGCTATCGTTAACATAAAACCCCCAACTGACATTACCAAACTTAGACAATTTCTTGGATTGGTTCATCACCATAGGTTCATCCCAAATGTTGCTACAAAACTCCATCACCTTTACAATTTACTCAAGAAGGACACCAAATTTAAATGGACACCTGATTGTCAGAAATCATTTGAACAGCTGAAGGAGGAAATGGCAAGTGACAATGTTCTAATCCCTTTCGATGAGAAGCTTCCCTTAATATTAGCGTCGGACGCTTCTCCCTTTGGACTATCGGCAGTGCTGTCCCATGTTACAAATAACGGAGAACGACCAATAGCTTTTGCCTCACGAAGCTTATCCAAGGCGGAAGCAAACTATAGTCACATCGATAAGGAAGCAACAGCTATATTTTGGGGATTGAATAAATTTTTCAACTATTGCTATGGCAGGGAATTTACGCTTATTACAGACAATAAACCACTTACGTCAATTTTTAATCCTCAGAAAAATGTACCATCACTAACGGCACAACGATTATTACATTACGCCCATTTCCTAAGCGGATTCAAATACAATATCAAATATAGAAATTCAAAAGATCACATTAACGTAGATTTCTTTTTCAGACACCCAGCAAATAATGAAGTTCAGACTGAGACTAAGCCTGTCGAAATTCACCAGATCTGGAGCGAAGTTTTGCCCGTCACATTTGAGCAGATACAAAAAGAACTCAAGCGGGACAAGGAATTGTCATCATTATTTATACAACTTCAGGTTGGAGGAAGTCTGAAAAATACACCATACGCTGGGATGGAGAATGAACTCATGTTACACGAAGGATGTGTTTATCGCGGAATTCGAATTATTGTGCCATCTACACTTCGAGAACAGGTTTTAAGAGAGTTACACTCTGCGCATGTAGGTATTAAGAAGATGAAATTGTTAGCCAGAAGCTATTGTTATTGGCCCGGAATCGATCGGGACATCGAAGAAATTGCAAACAGCTGCTCGGGATGTGCCAAGGTTCTTAAAGAGCCTAATAAGATCGTTGTGCACCCATGGGAAATTCCAGGTCAACCATGGCAGAGGCTACATATTGACTTCGCTGGGCCATTCATGAACAATTATTTCTTGATCATTGTCGATGCAAAAACCAAATGGTTGGAAGTCTTTCCTATGAAAAAAATAACCAGTTTTAATACTATACGTGCTTTAAGAGAGGTATTTTCAAGATTCGGTCTCCCTTTAACTATCGTTTCAGACAATGGCACAAATTTTACCTCGGAGGGAATTTCAGGATTTTTTGAGATCTAACAATATCCGTCATAAAATAACATCACCCGCACACCCTTCTACTAACGGGCAGGCAGAACGCTTTGTGCAGATCTTAAAGAACGGTCTCCGCTCATCGATGACAGACCCAGGAGATTTTCACACCAAATTACATCGACTTCTCTTACAATACCGGAAGACACAATCAACATCGACTGGAAGGAGTCGGGCTGAAATGATGCTTAAGTTCAACCTTCGGACCAGGCTCGATCTGATGAAAGGCCAACAGGAAGACAGTAGTTTCAAGGAAGAATGCATCCGAGATTTTGTGACCGGAGACTTAGTTCAGATAAGATATTATCAAAATCAAGATACAAAATGGAAATTTGGAAAGGTTGTTCGGCGTGACGGTCATTTACATTACATAGTGGATGTAGATGGAAGATCCTATCGGAGGCACATCGATCAAATGAGACGTACACTTGTTGAAAGTGGAGGCCCCGGGGAAATGAGTGGAACCCTTGAAAACGTTAACCTACCTCAAGCCACTGAAGAGTTGAAGACAGGAGACATAAAGGAGACTCCTGAAATTGAAGCTCGAGGGGAAGTTGAACGGGTTGAAACCAGTGTTTCGAATAATTTTGAACAACCTGTTGTTGCCAGCGCTACCGACGTGGTCGATAAACCAATCGCTGCATCCGACCACAAGATAGGGGAGACGGAACTAAGGCGCTCGACCAGGGTGCGTCGTCCAGTAATTCCGTTCCAAGCTTAGAGTCGGCGGGGAGGACTGTTATATATGGATTACTTTTATTTATAATTTTATTTCGTTTGTTATATTGTGAATTATCTTATGACTACTAACTAGAGTACAACCATTGTGAATAAAGACATTCAATAAGAAGTGTCACACGGAGACACACGTGTTTCTTTTTCCTTCTTTTTCTTCCTGCGGTCGCCTTCGATTCTCGTGTGGGTTCCTATTTCCTGAGCTGCGATACAATAACCAGTATCTGTATTTTGACAAACATATAGATGCTGCTCTGGTATTTGAGAGACAATGTCTCAGAACATGTCTCGGATTACATAGAACACCCGAATCTGTGTACACGAAATTTTATCCGAACGAGGTCCTATACAATAAGGCCAGGATTGTACGGGTAGATAATTTTCTAATAAAACTGGCCCGGGATCACGTTGCGAGGGCAATGGCTTCAGTCAGTAACCTTGTCTCCGGGGCTTTCTTCCCTAATTACATGCATCACGAGAAGGTGCGTCTAAGCGGCTTTGTCCCCTCAGAGGCATTCCTATATTTGGATCAATGTGGGCTGATCCAGAAAGAACTGGCGGTTCTGCTAATCTTCCACGTGGCCCGTAAGTCCGTGGAGCGACTGTAATGTCGAATGTAATGTTGCGCTCCGTGAGCCCGGGCACCTCAGGTTTAGTAGATCAGTGTCGCACCAAGATCGGTGAGACGTCGTCCGACAGCATCAACACTTTTGGTGACTGGAGCGGACTGCGTAGTGGTTGACTTTAATAGGTCAGCCTTTTTAACGCAAAGCTTGCCACATGCCAATGGCAGGCTTACATAGGACTAAGGTAGGTTAGGTTAGAGTAGGTAAGGGCAGGCTATGGTGGCAGGTAGGTTTAGTTTAGATTTAGCTTTAATTTAAAAAAAAAAAAACAAAAAAAATATACAAAACACTAACGAAAACAAAAAAAGTAGATATTTTAGTTAAGGTAGGGTTAAGTAATTCTTAGCTTTTTTAAAATATCACTTTTCTTGGCCTAAGCTGTTTATTTATTTTCATTATCCGTATACGGCCAGTAAGGTATATTATGTCAGTTCTTATTCTTATTCTTATTGTCTAGTATAAGTGAATTCTAAAAATATAAAAACAAAAATGAATTAAAAAAATAAATACAAAAAAAAAAGAATCTATGATTATACAACGAAGCAGCGGAATAGAGAAAAATAAGCTAAGGCAGTGATGGACAGGATAGGTAGAACGAATAGACAGTGGACGATCAGTCAGAGGAAAATTAATA
Source organism: Merodon equestris (assembly GCA_958301585.1). NCBI lineage: Eukaryota > Metazoa > Arthropoda > Insecta > Diptera > Syrphidae > Merodon > Merodon equestris. The sequence goes on from OY284413.1 coordinate 53,878,118, forward strand.
GAAAACCCCAAGGAAAAAGACAAATAAGGGGATATGGCGGAGATGAGAGGTTAATATAAGGCGGACCGCCCTTGACAGGCTGGCAAATAGCTATGAACGGTGCCTAGTTCCCAACGGCTGTTAGTAATAATGATATGCAATAATGTTGATGAAAAATGTTTATCGACTAGCCCATCCAATGTGCAATGATCTTCGCCACTAAAGATGATTTTTGTTTGAAAGAACATCATGTTCTGGCAGTCAGTTGACAAAAGTTCTGCGTTGATCACGATCTGTTGACTTTAGTTATTGTGCTTATTAAATATTTCATATATCTTTAGTCTTAAGAGCCTCGGGTTATTAATGTCGAATGTCTTTACGTGGTACTTCTTGCTACAGCAGCAATGTTTGTGGTAGAGCGTCCACCTCTTACTTTGCCTGACTTTTTTCGATCCCCGATAAAACCAGTTTCTTCAATTTTTTCTTCACTAATGAAGTATGGTATTTGTATTGTCATTGAATCACCTCAAAAAATAGACTAAATTGAGAAGCTTGGTGAATCACAAGCAGGCCACCATATAAAATATGTGGATCACGGTGGATTACAAAACTTCGTCAAAGTCTGCGACTGTCCTCAAAGTCTCGACTGCGTCTCAAATAATCACAAATAAACCCTTGGTTAGACGGTGGATCTTGGCGAGGCCTTAAAAATTGTAAATCGTCACACGATTTAACCCAACTTTCACTTGAGTGAATGCTGCAGTCGCTGTCTCAGTATTTATACCCGAGGCACAAATCTATGTATATGTTTAGGTAATGGCACTACGATGGCGTTGATTTCACCCAGCTCGCAAACACTTTGAAAAGCGTTGGGTGAATCATGACAAAGCACCTCTTCGAACCAAGGTGCAGCTTATCCAATCGCCGTCAGACTATTATACCCCGGTATATGTATGTAACTAACACTAACTATATTAACGATTATTACAATATTAAGTTAAGAATTGGGAAGGAGATTTAACCACCACGTACGGATTGTACGGACTAAACAACGACATCGACCACCTAGGGTGAATTGACTTCACGATTTCGACAAGGCGCTCGGTGTAAAGGGCCCTCAACCAACTTGCTGGGCATTATTAGTTGAGAGAATAGTTCGTAGAAGCTTTGCAATAATACACACAAATAAAATTTCAATGACTCCGTATCATCAAAGGAACGCTAACTTCCGAGCTACGGTGCTGCGTCAGAAGTCCATTGTTCACCATTGTCCCAATCATAGTTTTTTTCCAATTGATGGTTTCATAGTATCGACACCTTATGACCGAGCAGGAGGCGGAGGTAATTGGTAAACCATTTATCACTTCAGACTAAGTTTTTTAACATCCATCCCATATCATACATCTTTGGCGACTTTACTTCCAAAACATATTTCGAATGCCACAAATCAGCTTTCTTCACATTCACTGTCCCGATGCCCACAATTAATTAGTCCATCTCTGATCCGGATGCCAGAATTCAAGCCGTCGTTTAAAATTTCTTTAACGGCTATTAGGCCACTATCTCTAGAAACCAATCACGGAACCAAACCAAAACCTAGAAAGGAGTATTTCAATGAAAACTGCTTCAACTTGGTGGAATAGTATTGGTATCTCCCTATCTGGCGTTATCTTGATCTTGAACAATTTGCATATCTATTGTCCGGGCGGGGAATGAAAACATCTTGGCAAGCGATTTGATTTCAGTTCGCCTTGCGCGTCGGTTTGTTTCGTCGACAACGTTTAATTTGATTATGGAATTCCGTGGAAGTCATCAGATGAAGATCTTCACCTTTGCCTTTGCCGTCTTCATCTCCTGCTCCTAATGCGACTCCTGGTATAGATGCTAAAACCGAAAAAAAAAAAAGAAACAAAAAAAAAATAAAATGAAACTACCTGTGTTACTCTCGGCTATTAAAGGTGCGCGCACCAAGAAGCTGTCGCTTTGGCTGCTATGTTTGCATTCCAGGTTCAGTTTGGAAGCCAGGTAAGGTAAAGACCCAAGTCTTCCCCGGACGCACTATCAGTGTTTTGCATCTGATGACGGGACAAGTGTGTGGTTTTCCTCTTGTTCTTTCGTTTGTCTTTTTGGAAACCACACAAACAATCCGAAGACTCATCTGTCTGTCATAATTCTTGAAATTCACAAAAGGAGCAAGAAAACGAATGACACAAGTCCAGAGACTCCAGATAGAAAGAGAGAGAGCGGGAGGGGTAGGCAGAATACCGCTTGGAAGAAGTCCGAAACAGAAGCACAGACGCACTAGAGTGGAGATGATGCATCTGTTTTGTTGGCAGACAAAGTCAAGAATCGAGCTGAAAGGCTACGACACATAAAGGATTCAACGGCGATCGGACGTGATGCGGTGGAAAGGGTGGCGGGATGGATTGTAACATGAATTATGAAGAGCATCTCGTGTTATGAGTTGAATGCTGGAGAGATTGGTAGATTGTAAGATTGAATTTGATTTTGAGGTCTTTGTCGCGGTCCTGGAACCGCAGTAGTCTCGTTTCGAACGTTTCAAGTGATGTCGTGCGTCCAAAGAGTCGCGGTTGTAAGTCAGGTAAGCGCAACAAAAGAGTCTCTCGATCATAAAATGCATGTGATCTGGAGAGTTTGACTTTGTGTTCGGTTTCGTTGTCTTGATGTGTTTTCGTAGTCTAGTTAGATTGCGGATGCATTTAATTCGACACTATTTGTCGGGTGCTACTGTTTATAGTGGCGATGCTTTTCTTGAAGTAGCAAGTGCTTGACTTTGAGTGTTGCCGAGTCTGAGTTTGGTGAAGTTATAGGAAAGTTGTTGTGCAGTAGGAGAATGCATGTTAAGAGATGGATTTCCGAGTGGTACTGAGTAGTACTTCCGGGCTACAAGTTAAAATCTTATACTCGTTTATCGGAAACCAAGTTTTTTGGTTCAAGGACTTTTGCTATCGGCTGAAACACTCCAATTCGACCTATTCGATCGTGTGCCTAAAATATCGATACCTTCACAGCAGGACCCTAACCTAGAGGGACCCTATCTGATTTGCCTTAGGGATAGACAGATGCGCAATTGCCTATTGGATCATCATGCTAGATGGTCTTCGAGTCGTCCATTCTAAAGACTTCATTCCAGGTTCAATATTGGGCCCGAACCCGTCCTGTCGTCGCGGGAATCTGACTGCGACTCAACTGGGGGCTAGTATGATGGTATCATATGTCAGAATTCCAGCTTAGACCAAAACCCACCTCCCTTGAGACAAGATATTGCCTAAAAGTTCACATCAACTAGAAAGTCTTAGTCCCCAGCAGTGTTCTAATCTCCAATACCACCGTGTTACCTTCGCCGTGATGACCAAGCAGCACAGCATATGCTTTTAAAGGTCTCGTTTGGGAACCTTGGCAGTCGTGCTCAGCTCCTGATGAAACTATTGGATTTCTGTACAGAGTTTTCTACCGTTTGTGTTGTACTGCGTGTTAGTGTGTTTCTCCATACCCAATTAAAGGTATGACAAAATATCTTCATCAAACCCCTCCTGACGCCCCGTGATTATGAAGGACTATTGAGAGCTCACATTGTTGGTCGTGATACCAGACGATAGAATGAAATCAAAGAGACAGTCTCCTTGTGAGTTGCATTTGATTTTTAAGAGCTTTTCATAACATTCATGCAGAGGATCCTCTCAAGTAGGAGGGATTTCATGAGACTAGAGAAGGTTAGGGAAAAATGGTCGCGCAAGCGAAAAATTACCTGATTCCATTATCCGGCAAGTTCTAAATCATGGAGAGCCCTCTGAGTAAGGTTCATTATTGGGACACGAGCGGTGATCTGATTGTAACTCTAGATGAAATTACAAAGATGAAAGTGTAGAGCTGGTTATGCACTCTAATTCTGTTCGAATTTTGAGTATCTTCAAATCGCTCCAGATTCCAAGCTTAATGATCCCAACATCGAACAAGGCATCTCTGACAAGAGGAGCACAGTTTACTGCGCCTGTAACAAAACAATCAGTGGAAAATGGTGACTATAACCTTTAATCAACCTATTAAGTTAATTTTTTCCAGTATCACCCACAAGGCTATCTAAAGGTGGTCCTCATTGGCTACCTGAGGAAAGTCCAGAGGGTATTGGGATTACTTGGGGTAAAGATCGTTTTTACGTGTACTTTATGAATCATCATACCATCATACACTTACTCCCTTTACGGTCCTACGGTCATAGTAGGGCCCTGTAGGTGATATTAAGGCAACAAGCGGCATGGTGATTAGGGCTTACGACGTAAAAATGTACACAGATGGATAAAAAATGAACTGTTTAATTTTCAGCCAGCTTTGACACAACATCACCATTATTTAGATCTCCAGGGCGATCTTTAAGTTATTGGAAACTCGCTTCAAAATAATAAAAATGACTATTACAGAGGACTATTATGAAAACAATAAAGGGAATCTTTAACCAGAATTTTAGATTTACTTAACTGTTATTTTTATTACTTTACAAAGTTTGTTAAAAAAACTTTTGAAATTACGCGAGATAAGTGTATTCAATTTTAGACTTTTTTTTTTTTTTGATATGTTGGTAGACGTGTCCTCTAGATATGTTAACATTGTCAGACATTTTCAGTATTTACTTTGAACATTCCACAGATATGAAAATTAGGAAAAAACAGTATTAAATATTGTGTGCAAAATAAAATTAAGTGCTCCAATATAATTGAAATGTTGACTGTGGCTTTTTCCGCATCTCGTCTGGGCCAAAAACCAAAGTTTATAAGTGATACAAGCTCTTCACAGAAGGCGGAGAAAATGTTAATGGCGATGTGCTCTGGACGTCTCAGATTGTCAACAACTGATGGAAATGGTGAAGATAAAATTTTGAAGAATTGAGAATTTTCGTAATTGTTTCTAGTCCCATCTTTTATGGGAATGTCACTACTGTCCTTAAAGTTAGAAATGGTTCTGCTAAACACTCAGATTTATGAATATGTTAAAGACTTTGTGATATCGTTGGTAGTATTCGAAATTTCTAAAGCTTTCGATACTGTTTCAAATGAAACTCAACATGACTAGAATTTTGATTCCTCGGCGCTATGACAACTTAAGAATTATCTTTTAGATCTTTGAGATGCTAATGGTGGCTCTTCAACCTTTCTTCAAACCACGTACAGCCCTTACTGTCTGTCGTGTTCAATAATATCAAATATATAGCAGTTATTTATTTCAGTTGATGGTTAAATAAGGATCTCCAGGTCGTTACACGATGGTCTTGTAAAAACAAATTTATTCTCAACTCCATTAAGAGCTAAGACATTATCAAGGGTCGTTTGATCTTAGACTAGCTTAAAAAAATAAGTTCCTATCCCTGCAAATCAGCAAAACCAACATCGTCTATGTAAGGACTGTTAAAAACCTTGGAATCATTTTTAATCAACAGCTTACGTAGGGGATTACATCACCAACTTTACAGGTAGAGTTTACAGTGTTTTGCGTATACTATGCTACTCTCGAATCTATCATCCAGTCAGTTGGAAAATTACTACTTAAAGTGGTAATTAATTATAGTTGACAGTAAAACAATTTTTTCATTTACAGCGCAAGGCAATAGAACTCGCTCCCAGTTGACGCCAGAAAATTTCATATCATCGGCAACTTAGGCAGCATTTTAGCATATATTTTTAGGATATTTTTAGGGCCATTTGGAGTTTGACTTCCTTCTTACCTATTATAAATTATCTGTTTTCCTTAAATATACTTTTGTATCTGCTTAAGACTTTTAAAGATCATTTATCTTACGTGCTAGCTAATGCAACATAGCTGGTCAACATGAGAGAGATCGGATTTGCTGTCAAATCTAAAGGAATAATATTTTGCCATTCATTATATTTATTATTTATCATTTATATTATATTTTTTAGGACCTGTTTGCCCATTGAGTCAATAAAGTTATTACTGACATGTTGTTTTTTTATTTTAATTATTACAAGTAAATCGTAAGGCCGAAAGGCATAGTCTTAAGTTGTTCTATTTGCTTTAGAGTGTCCGTATAGGGCCAGTAAGGTGTTATTTAAGCTAGTTTTAAGCATTTTTGTCTAGTATAAGTGAGTTCTAAAAATATAAAAACAAAAATGAATTTAAAAAAAAAAAGTTATTACTGACATTTACAGATTAATGTTCTATGTTCATAAAGTAGATCAAATCCACTTAATTACTCCACACATTTCAAATAATTTTCATTATGGAGAGATACAGGATTTAATATTGTACGAGTATGTTCAAAAACTAAGGTGACTTAGTTGAAACCATATCTATTTTGTCCCCCTTAGATATTATATACTGGCGCCAGCACTTTTTCTAATCCTCGAAGCCCTTCTGATATGAACTATTCGGCATAGCCTGTGAGGTCTTTATCTCCTCAATCGTGGCAAATCTCCATAGTTTCTTTTCAGTTTTAGAAAGAGAACAAAGACACAGTGAATCAAGTCGGGGAATACGGAAACTATGCCTCAGATAACGGTACTATTTTTGGCCAATTAATCAGGTTCATTATCCTCATTCAACAGCCTCAAATTTTTTTCCCCATAAATCCGGACGCGTTCATCATAATGCTTCACGCAAACGGCGGATGGTAATTCAGCACTTCAAGGTAGTATTCCGAACTTGATGTGCTGTTTTTGGGACTGGTTCTTATGGTCGCTATCATTAAGAAGAGCCTTGGTTTGGACGTCATAATCATATACTCATATTTCACCACTTTTTGATCATCCTCTTTAGTAAATTTGGATCGATCATTCAACAGCAACTGAGGAATACTCAAGAGGCGGTTCTTCTGGTCAAAATTTAGCAATTTCTGATTAAACGTCGCTGGCACACGTTTCATGTCCAAAATATCTTAAAAGAAATTACAACCGATATGCCAATATCGCCAGCAACTTCTCTGAGAGTGGTTCTACGATTCTCCATAACAATTTTTTTCACTACTTCAACGTTTCCATCGTTATTGACGTGCTGGGGGGTCTAGGGCGGGCTTGTGCTATTTACAAACATTTTTTTTGCTCAGAGTAAACTTGCCAAATGCCACAGTCAACCTAGTAAGCACGTTAGAGCACTTAATTTATTTTAACACGAATATAAATACAATTTTTTTGTTCCTTTTTTTTATGAAAAAAAATCGCCAAGCACACCAAATTTTTAACCTAATTTGTATAAGTGTGAAAAAAAAATAAACAAATTGCGAAATTGAAAAAGTTATTACTTTGGTCTTGAACACGTCTCGTATGTCGAAATATTGAAACCAATAATGACTTAATTCGAGCTTAACTAAGAAAACACTGGACAAGTACCATTAAGGGAAATAAAACATAACCCACTGTAGTACTCTACTCACTTCTTCTTCTTCTTTTCCTTTTTTCCGCCGTCGTTATGGTCAGAAGTGTAGGACCATCGCCTTCCCACTTAACTGCATTCCTACTGGTCCGCTTGTGGGGTCCGCCGGTTTGACCTCAGAAAGTAGCGGCAGGCATCCCGGTTTGGGATTACTTCATCGCTGAGGCCAATCAAATGCTGGTGTTTTTGCATTTGTTTGCACCAATTGTTTTTCGGCCTGCCTTTTTTGCGTGTTGAAATTGGAACGCTGATTGATATTGCCTTTTGGACGGGGTTCAAAGGATCTCTCCTTTGAACATGGCAATACCAACTGAGTCGGTCGCGCTCTATCTTTCTTGTGATGGTTTCTTTTACGTGGAGGCTTCCTCGGATCTTTGAACTTCTAATTCTGTCACGCTTTGTTACTCCCGCTGTCATGCGAAGCATCTTCATCTCAGCTGCCGTTAATTTGCTCTCATACTTTTTGTGCGTTGTCCAGCATTGTGAACCGTATGTGAACTGAAGCCTTCCTTACAGCTTATGTGGCATTTTTCGATCACAGAAGATGGCGGAGTTTTCCCGCCACTTCATCCATCCTACGCTTACGCGATGGTTTATGTCGTCATCATAAGTTGCTTCTTTATTAATCATAGATCCCAGATATTTAAATTTTTCACACTTGGGAAGCACTCTTCCATTCAAGTAAATGTCTGGAATAGCCTGATGAGGGTCGGAGAACGGGCAGCACAGATACTCTGTCTTCTTTGAACTAATACGATACCAGTGTCCCTCAAAAATTTCCGCCCACACATCAAGTGCTCGTTGTAGGGACGCCTGATTATCACTTATAATGGCTCCATCGTCGGCAAAGAATAGCTGGTGCACATTGGGGTCCGTCACTTTTCCTTCAAGCAAGCAATCAAGGACTGCTATAAAGAGCAGTGGGCTGAGGACGCTCCCTTGGTGTACACCGACTTTGATTGCGAACTCTTCGGTGACTCCTGCGGTGCATCTTACTCTTGTCTTTGCTCTATTGAACATGTCCATGATCACTCGCACGTAGGTTTCTGGAACTCCTTTTTGTCTTAGCGCTACCCATAAAAGATCTCTTGGTTGCCGGTCAAAGGCCTTCTCGAAATCAACCAACACCATATGCAAGTCCTTTGACGAATCACGATGCTTTTCCATCATGACCCTTATACTTTGGATTGCATCTGTTGTTGATTTACGCGAGACAAACCCGCACTGGTCATCAGATAGTCGTATTATTTTCCGCAGTCGGGTATCTAATACCCGTTCAACGATCTTCATGGTGTGCGACATCAGCTTGACAGAACGGTAGTTATCACAATTTCGCGTATCACTCTTTCCTTTGTGCAAAGGAAGAAGATAGCTTTCCCTCCATTGATTAGGAATAGTATCGCCTCTCATAAGTTTGGAGATAAGAACCATCTATATCTATACCCGATGTCTCCCATCTTTTTCCAGAACTCAGAGGGTATCCCGTCCGGCCCAACAGCTTTTCTTTTCTTGGAGTTTTTAACCGCGTACCGAACTTCTTCGACTGTGATGTCGGATATTTCGGCATGATTCGGGGCGGCTCTTGGAAAGTACACTCGGGGGAACTGTTCGTTCAGAAGTTCCTCGCAATACTGCCGCCATCTATGGAGAATTTTTTCGTCTTCCACGAGTTGGCCTTCAGCATTGTTAATAAACTTTGGGAAACGAATCTCCTGAGCATTTCTTCTTCTCTGGGCGGCTATCTTAAAGATATTTGCTCCTTTGTTCAAATTGCTTTGAAGAAGCTCCTGGGTAGCCTGGTTCCTGTCAGACGCGGAAGACGATATTTCTTCCAACTCCTGATATAGGCCTTCCATGCTTTTCGCTTTGAATTCGGCGCACTTTTTCTTCGCGATACCTTTGCAATATCTATATACCTTTTAACGGCGAGCTTTTTCCTCTCTATTAGTAGAAGAGCACTTTCACCAAGCTTGGAAAGCCATTTTCTTTTCGTGTATCACTGCTTTGGCTTCGTCTGTCCACCACGAGGTTTCTTTTGCGTGTTGGTAGGGGCCTTTAGATGTTCCGAGCAGTGATTTGGCTTTCTCCAGGCCAGATTGTTGTAGGGAATCCCACATGTCTTGTGCTCTGCATTCCTCATTACCGACCACATCGATAATGGAAGAGAGGTAGTTTTTCATGTTGGTAATAAAAGCTTCTCCTTTTCCTTTATCCAGCTTATACCACTTGATTCTCTCAGACACCTTCGTTTGCTGCTTTGACTTCTTACTCGCCTCCATAAAAAATTCAGTCAGGAGGAGACGATGTTGAGGGGCGATCGCGTCTCCCAGGATCACTTTGCAATCTTTAACTCGTGGCTTCATGAAACTGGATACCAAATGATAGTCTATTTGAGTTTCATTTCCGCCGCTGCTATAAGTGATCAGGTGCCGGCTTTGTTTGACGAAGATGGTATTTAGCACTATAAGACCGTACGACTTGCACATGTTTAGGATATCTTCACCTGAAGAGTTCCTGGTGCCGTATCCCAGACCTCCGCGGTAGTCTTCATAGTCTTCATAGTGTTCGCTTGTCTTCCCGACATGTCCGTTTAAATCTTCCCCAACAAACAAAAGCTCTTCCTTTGGGATGATTTTGACAAGGTTGTGGAAATCTAGCCAGAATGCATCTTTTTCTTTTTGTTCGCATCCTATTTGAGGGGCATATGCGCTTACGATGTTCCACACCTCACCATGCATCACCAATTTGAGAGCCATCAAACGGTCACTGGACTTTGAAATGGTTAAGACGTTGCCAAGTAGCTCTGCCGAAAGGATGATGGCGATTCGGTTTTTTCCTTGTTCCAATCCATAGTAAAACATCTTGTAGGCTTTTGTTTTAACGTCCAAGAAACGTGCCCGATTACCGGTGTTTCGCCATTTCGTCTCTTGTACGCACCGGATGTCTACTCGCCTTCTAACCATCATTTCTTCAAGCTCATAGCAGCGACCACTCATGCTTCCAACGTTCCAACTCGCGACTCTTAAGTGTGTGTGAAGTGATTCTGAAATTCTGAATACTGTGGGAATCGAAAACAAAGAAATTATTGTCTAGATACCGGGGCACACGGAGGTAAGAAGTTAAAAACCCCGTCAATACCATCTCACATGGATTCAGAGCTCAGAAAACACAGGTAGGTAAAGAACGTTAATGGTACTAAACTTCTACTGTGTAAATGTGGTACTTATAACCAAAGTAAGTAAAATAAATGCAGATGTTTACAATAATCAACGCTTTTTATTAAGATTCTGTAACGAACCGAATGAAAGTCTGGTTTACCTTCTCATGTAACACTTATACAGATGAGTTTGATGAGAATGAAAAAGCATAAACTGAGTTCAAGTTTCAAATCTCAGTCTAAGCTGGTAAGGGCTCACGTCAAAAGGAAGATAAAAAAAACTGTAAAAGCACGACTAGGCCCAAGTGTACAAATAATAGACCAAAAACAAATGTTTCTTTTGGTGTCAGTATAGCATTTTTCCGTACATATATTAACCGTCATTATACTCAAACTCAAAATTACAGATCTCATGTCACCTTTTGAAACAAAAGAAATACGTAAGGGTATGTGAGTTCTCTGACAATAGTTTGACAATTTTGCGTATCAGTCATATACACAGGTATTTATAAAAATTCTGACAATTCCCAGAGATGTAAAGAGATAAAAATTTTCCGTCTTTGGCAAATAGTAATTAGAATATTTTGGTAGAACAAAAGGACGTTTTTAGCCGAACAGAATCCGCGTCGTGTGATTAAAATAAGCAAACTTCAAATTTGTCTTCTTGTTCGAAAACTGGTTTTAGGCTGAATAATCGTTGTGGTCATCATATCACCTGAATTAAGTAAATTTTTTTTTTGTGAGATCTTTATTGAAACCTGCTCAGTGCCGTTGAAAGGGCGGTGCAGAGATCCAATGAAGTGATAATTATATTGTCCTATGGTTAAGCAGGTCATCAAAGAAGTTACATTCTACCCAAGGTAAAGGGTTTTTCAATAAGGGCGGGTAGATGTTGAAATGAAACAAGCTTTGTGTAAGGTCTTAACAAAATTCTTTTCTTATTTGAAAGGCCCATGTATGCCCTTATGTCTGGAATATGACGTAGTTTAAATCTCCGCCTCGGCTTAAGGTGGCACGGATCCGAGTGGTCCAAATTTCAATGACCTTTCGCACATGGATCCGGCTAAATTTGAGTCTGCGAGAGATTAACTTACCCTCAAATCGTTCATGCAGAATGTCCATAGCGGACATCCTTTGTATGGCACACAGACCCGTCCTGCTGGAACTACATGTCGTCTAGGTCTACATGGTTCAAATTGGGCCTTAAGAAATTGGTTATCATCGTTCTCCAGCGCAATGTCAGTCCTTCCCAGCGAACAAACGACGTTGTCTATGGTCATGAACTTTGAGTTTCTGGTACGAGTGTAGGCCCAAGTCCCGACGCGAAATTCGCAAAGTTTAAGGCTGCGAAGGGCCGGGTTCTTATGCACGGCAATGAATCGACTCTGTCAGGTTCTGTTGCATACTTGAACGGACCGCGGCGATTTTCTCGACCGATCTTGCCACATCTGGCCACGGAATGTTGAAGAGTCGAATGTGGAGAGCCAGCACGTCTATCAGAAAATGGGTGCAAAGCGCGCAACGTTTGCACTATCGAACACTCATTTTGATAATAAAGTTTTATCATTTGGACGTGCTGTTTAATCGTGTTACTGGCTACGGTGATTTGGCATCAATAACTGAATAATAAACAAGAGATGTGACAGAGGTTTCCAAAATAACATGACCGTCACAGGCCGCCAAATTCTACCCGCGCCAATTGAAATATCCTTTATTGGGAGTACAAATTAATTTGATCCAATTTTTTGAGTTTTTTATGTCTTTGTTCGTATTCCGTGTTTCTCGTAATGCACAGCTCAAACGACTCAGCTGTTAGCTATATAGATGACCTTCCAACTCAAATTTTACTTTGGTGTTGATGTTGAGGTCGATGATAGCGATTCACCAATTTTCGCGTAGTATTTTTTCTTATTTTATATTTTATCTCCAGTAAACAATTTATTCCTGTTTGCCTGTTTTTTGCCTTTCAACACCTCTCGGTTTCAATTCATGAGGAACCCAATTGCGTCTAATTCATTCCCATGGAATGAATAAAAACTGTTTACTTAACTTAACTTTCATAACACCTAATGAATTTGAAAGCTCACTTTGTGTTTGACTCGGTTCTTCATCGATTAATGCCTCCAATTCCTTCTCTTCGAAATTTTTGGTTGTCCAGAACGAGGCTTATCTTGAACGTTTGTGTACTACGTGTTCCAATAAAAAAAATAAATAAATCGGAAATCGAAATTCTAAAAGTCACCTTATTTTTTGAACACACCGCGTATACTGTTGTGCAATTTACATCTGGAGCATTTGAAGTTTCTATCTTGTAACAGAAGATTAGTAATCACTTAAATTTTCCATTTTTACTGTGTTCTGAAGTATTCCTCCTTTACCTCACAATTAACTGAATGAATTAGCCAGTAATACTGATCACTTAAGAAGCTTGGAAACCCTTCAAAACCAACATGTAAGTACTAATTGATCAAAACTGAATTAAGGCACTCAACACCACTTCCGGTTACCCTCCTTCATCGCACCATAAATCACAAGTATGACACCAGGCTCTCTCCCGGTGCCATACACACCCTATTGACCCCTTCACATAACCCAATTATCACTGCCCGCACTCAAGTCCATCAATGGGCTTCAGTTCAAGTACCAACTCAACTTCGAGCTCCAAATTCAATTCGATCTCGATAATTTGCTTACTTTCCGCTTGTGTAAATTCATCTTGAATAAATTGGTAATGAAAAAACAAAACCGAAAAAGGGAAAAACGCTCCGACCAATTGGTAACACTCTAAGCGCTTGGTCGTCGCGCAAACGTGCAAGACAGACAGACACACCAATAACAATTCCATTCCACTTCGTCTTTAGTGTTTTTTTGTTTTGTTGTTTTTTCTTGCGGTCGTCTTCGAAGGTACCTGCCCAATGGTTTGATTGAGAGGCGAGAGAGTGTCAGTCGGTAGCTGGAATACTGGAGTACCTAGACTCTTGCCCGTCAAAGCCATCATCGTCGTCATTATCGTCAATGCAATAATCATCATCAGTATCGTCACCGTCATCATTGTCGTCATTAACATCCGAAGATGGTCTTACAGGTTGTAGCTACCGTTGCGGTTTCGACGCTACCTGCGTTGAGTTAGGCGCGCAAACTCTATTCAATGATTTCTTTCATAAAAATTCAATTTCTTTTCATTTGGAGGCACACTTGGCTCTTACCATGCGGCTGGGGAGCACTTACCTCCCGGCTTACGCACGACTTGCTGCGGCGGGAGGAATTTTGACAGATTGCCAATGAGATTTGCTTATTCCTTTGCATCTTGTCACAGACAGCTATTAAGCTGTAGTGCGATGCAAGGTACAGGTGAGTGAATAGAGTAAAGAGCTTCTTGGACGCTGAGGAGTTGTGCGACTAGTTTGATAACTAGGAAATCTGTAAATTACGAGAGTGAGAGATTGCGATTTACTTTTACCGCTAATGGCTGTGTACCTTGAGGCGGCTGTGCTGCAAGGACACAGGAACGCATCCCCATTGTCCGGACGGACAGACGACGCAGCAATTTATGGTCAGCATTTGACTTTGTGGTTCTTGTTGAACGAACGTTTATATAGTTTGCCGGGTAGGAGAGGAGACCATTCAATCCGGAATAGCATAGGTCTTTGTTTGTGGGACAATGGAACCATTTTTGCTAGGATCCTATGATAAGACGTTTTATCGAGGCCGAGGGCTTGATTTGGACCATCGATAAATTTTAATTGGAGCTGAAGGAGCAACCCATTGTAGTTGGATTTTTTTTTTCGAATGAGGCTGAGGCTACTTAAGTTAGTAAGTGAATGAGTAAAATGAGTTAAGAGAGGAGACACTACTTGTTATCAGTCTTTCAGAAGGATCAAAAGTAGCTGATCAGCCTTAGATGCAGAGAAGAGAATGAACGTTTTGGTGACGTTTGTAGCATACTATAGAAGGCAGTATATGAACTACTCCTGAGTTTTTCCAGGCCAAGGCAAAAGAAAGTGCAAAAATTTTAAGCTAAAAGGGTTTTAAAGCCAGAAAGGAAATGAAGAAATGAACCTGCAAATCTACCCTATATTAGCCTACCATGGCATTTAGCTATACGAATAAAGATACCACTGACGAAGTCTACAACAGCCACCAAGAGCTGATGCTGTCGGACGACGTCTCCTCGATCTCGGCGTGAAACCGACTCACTGAATTAGAGGCGCTCGGGCTCGCGACGTCATGTTCGTAGAGAAACTGTCGTTCCACGGAATTGCGAGCTACGTGGAAGATTAGGGGTTTCACTGACATATTCTGAATTAGCTCGTACTGATTGAAATATAGGACTGCGTCTGGTCGGACAAAGACGTTGTGGCGCATCCTCCATTGCCCTTGTGGTGTGGCTTCGAATCATTTTAACCAGAAAATAGTTCGTAGAATCCTAGCACTATTGCATAGGCGTTCTATGTAATCCGAGACAAGACCGGACACATTGTCTCTCAAACAGCTCAATCCTTGCTATTAAGTTGGCTCTCACACAGAACCACACGGGTCATCCATGGGCAATCATGGATAAGATTAATGTCGTGTAGCAGATTACCTTCATTTTAGATTCAAGTTGGCTGCAATAAATCAGCCGTCTCTCAGGGCGAAAGTGCCCTATATTTATCAAAATATTGATACTGATCTATGGGCCGTGGGCCTGTCCGGTCCAAAAATTAAGAACCTTCACTAATTTTTTCTAGTTTCCCGAGAGGGGCTAGACAAAGGTTCCTCGCTCTTAAATCGAAATGGTTATCCGGAATGATTTTATTGTCATCAACCTATTTAGACAGAGATCTATAGACCCCGTTCTTTAAGACCTTGCTGATAAAAGAGACTTATCGAATGAAGATTTGCCAGATTGGAGGTGTATTTACCCCGCTTTGGGATTTGTTGCACGACCGCTGTCTTCCAATGTACTGGATACAAAGCATCATTCAGTGCATTGTTGGAGAGGATGGTTGGAGAGGAGGATCTCTACGGGCACTGGCGGGAGGTGCCTGAGGACAGCATTAGATACGCCATACAATTTTTCTTAATGAGATGATTTTAAGAGTTCCAGTTTCAAGGTCCTGAACGCCAAGTTTTTCTGTCTGTAAACCGCCTGTACAAGAATTTGAGTCTTGACAGAAGTCTACTTTCTTGTATGTGCTACGGGTCGACCGTCGCGTTTATGGTGTCGTGATGCCATTGGCGTTGTATCATCTTCTTGTTTGACAGATTTCTATTGGATGGTGGGTAGAAGACAATAGAAATGCAGGTTCGCGCCAGGAAACTGTTCAAGTGTAGCAAACGTGCCCTACTCTAATCGTAGCGTTTGGACATACTCTGTCATCACTGCAAATTAGTCTGGTACAGTGATTACGGCAATGGTCTCTATTGTATATGAAAGTTCGTAGACAGTCAGCCGAAATCCAGGCAGCAAGAGATCCAGCTACGAGCCGCTTCTGGGATACGTCGGGCTAGTAACTTTACTCTGTACTCTATGCTCTGCAGAACCCACTAATGGCTTAGTGGACTTTCTACAGGCGAATCTGCTTCTACGGCTGTTGGAGCTGTGTGTCCAATCGGCGAAGATCCACCTTAAGGTCTGGTGCCGGTGTGGGTACTGCTGCGTCTGCTGTTGTTGCTGCTGCTTCTGTTGCGCCTGTTGTTGTTGGTTTAATGTTGTTGTTATTGTTTTCCTTGTTACGGCTGTATTTGAGTAGCTATGCCTTCTGCCTTCTCTTTCCACCGCATTTCCATGAGCCTATCCACTAAGGCTTTTATTTTGGATGGTAAAGAATCTTCTGGGCCTATACTCGCCGGTCTAGGTTCATCACATAGAATCGAACTTAATATAACATATTTTCATCACGTCGAGTTTTTATAAATATAAATATAATATATATATATATATAGTTTTGCAACAATCTTATTCGAGCTATCGAGTGTATCAATCGTTATTGTTGTGTTACACTAGAGCTCTGTTTATGGAAGCAAACAAATGTAAAAATGAAAAAAAAGTATAAATACCTGTGGTATCAAAACTCCCAAATTTTTATGAGAAAAGTAGATAAGGGTAGGGTTGTGGTTATAAGATCGTTTGAGGATCTGTTGGTATTGGAAGACTAATGGTTTAATGTTAGTCTGTCATCATGTTTGATTTCAACGACTACCTCGATCTTTTTGCAACATCGCTATCCTTACTACTATACGGAACATTAGTGACAGTATTTTCAATTTAAATTCCTTTTATGCTGTCCAGCAAAATATTCATAGTCTACGGCAAAACTTTGATTTATTAGTGTGCAATTTTGAGATGTTAGTCGGTAATTATGTCGATTAACCCCGACCCCTCCGATGACCTTGAAATTTTAGTACGTTGTCGTTGGGTGCGGAAAACATAACTAACCATAGTTTTTTAATGTTGAAAATGACAATAAATAGCTCAATTTTTAATCGATTTTTCGAAACTTGATAGGTTTAAGGGCGGGCAAAGTGGGAGTGAGGGTCACAATCTCCATCAATTTGGTACCAATCTGTAAAGGTGCAGATTGTGAAAATGAATTACTCAATGTATGCGTAAGGGCGGCATGCTGGCCCCCTGCACCCCCCTGCTGGGCCTCCTGTAGGATTTGGAGTAAGTGCGAAGTTGGGTGTATGCAGTTTCTACGCCTATATGAAAGATGGATATAAAGAAATATTGGATCTATCTCTATCCAATACTTGCCTGGATCATGTTTTTGGTCGTTTTATAGAAAAGTCATTAAGTGAATGTGCTGGGATTAACCTTGATCTCCACATCACTGATCGCTGGATGACGGGCATTGTGATCAGCAATTTGACAAAAGTAAAACGCGTTGGTCATTGTTTTTTTGCTAATGTGACTAAGATCAGATCAGGTATGATCTTCTGAATGATCTACTTCGCCGTGAGAATTGGAAAGAAGTTTATTACAATACAAATTTTTCTGATGCGTACGAATTATTCGTAAATATCTTGAATGATCATATTGAAACTTCTAGCTTCACAGTTGTTCCAAAAAAAAAAAAAAGAGATTTAAGCCTTGGATAAATCGAACACTTCTTCAAAAAATTAAACTAAAAAATAAACTACACAGAAAGTGTCTTAAACATCCACTGAATTCTAGCTTAAAAGTTAATGGAGAAATTCGAACATACCATGATAGTTACTTTAGCTCTAAAATGCTAAGTTCAAGCGGAAGTTCTAGAAAGGAATAGGAAGTTATAAACTATTATCGGTACCTGAATTATCGATCCTGTCACAATAGCTAATACTTTCAATGACTTCTTTTCTACCATTGAATTTTTACTGCGGCGAAATAGTGCAAGAAGCATGCTGTGGAAACAGCTTTTATTTTGAAGAATCACTGGGCTCGAGCTATTAAATATTATTAAATCTCTTAATAATACGAAATCTTGTGGTAACGTTGGCATTTCTAAGATAACCCTTATAATATCGTTGATATTTTGATATTTTAGATATTTTAGTTGATATTTTAGCTGTTACAACTGGAAGCTTTCCGGAGAAATTAAAATGTGCCTACGTGGCACCACTTCTTAGAAAAGGTAACATCCAGAATAAAAATAACTACAGGCCGATTTCCCTACTACCTTCAATTTCAAAATTTTTTGAAAAGACTATAAAAAAGAGAATATATAGTTTCTTGAATAGTTTCAATTTTTTTTTGTCCCGCACGATTTGGATTTAGACAGGGCCTTTCCACTGGGGATGCTTTTCTGGCGTTTCGTTCTCTTATAAATAAAGGACTGGATGATAATAATTGTCTTGATTTTATTGCTGATATAAACCGCGATGTTCATCTGTTTGCGGAACATAGACTAATTATCAGCAGTAAAACGAAAATTAAGCATTTTAGCCTAGGCATGCAGGAGTCCTCCGACCTTGAAATAAATTTCCACGCGCACTGTTGCTGTCGCTACAACATGGTAAACTGTACATGTACTGAGGAAATCTGTAAACCCATGTATAACCATGGACTGTCATGCAATTTTATTGTTTTAAAGTTGAAGAAGTAAAAGGATTTAGGTACTTAGCCATTATTATAGACCAAAAGCTGAATTGGGGCGAACACATCGCGGTTCTGAAGAATTGTCTACATTCGTCTATTTGTAGTCTTTACCGACTCAGAAAATGCTGTACAAATCATACTTTAACACATTGGTTGAAAAGACAAATTTAGGAAAATTTCATGGAGTGCCAACAAAAAAATGTCGTTAATTATACTTTTGATCAAATAAAACTACAAAAATACTGCATCTTTTCATAAGGTGCCATGGCTATCAATTATGATAGCCACACTTTCTGCTTTTATTTATTTTTTATTTGTTATTTATATTGTTGAATAAATACAATTATAATAAACTAGTATTTGCTATATCAAGACTCTCCTAACTGGTCGGAGAACGGGGGATGACAGAAACATTTTGAATTTGTGAGCAAATTTGGTTTGCAGTTACAAATTTCGCCTGAGAGCACGCCTCTGAGATTTATTCCAAACTAGTTGACGGAGAGGTGTTGGAGATGATATCAAAAGAAACCAATCGATATGCCCAACAAAACATAGGCACTCGCTCAATATCAAGATACAGACGATTGAATAAATGGATTGAAACAAAGCCGGAAGAAATAAAAAAATTTCTTGGGTTGATTATGTACATGGGACTTGTTCCCCTTGGTCGCATTGAAAATTATTGGGAGACGGGTGGGATCTATGATCTTAAAATTCCACGTGCAATTATGTCCCCGAATAGGTTTCAATCTTTGCTCTTATATTTGCACTTTAGCAACAACGAGACAACAAATACGTCTGACCGATTGAGGAAAATCAATTGCCTGATGGAAGTCCTACAGAACAAATTTCAGAGAACATTTTTCCACGCAGAAGACTTTGTTATCGACGAAATTCTCGTGCCATGGAGAGGTCGACTTATCTTCCGACAATATATCCCAAATAAGACGCATCGTTATGGAGTCAAACTTTTCAAGCGTTGCTCAACACTTGGGCTATGAAAATATGTATATGCTGGAAAGTCAGCAATAGGGGAATGCGAGGTTGGATTTGCTAGAAACGTTTGCATAGAGCTTTCAAAAGTCACGATAAACCAGAGACGTTGGATGATTTGGAAGTCAACATTCGCCGTGTTATTGCTGATATACGGCTCCAGTTGCTTGACAAAGTTGTCGGAAATTGGACTTCACGATTGCGCTTCATTTGAGCTAGCCATCATGTTAATGGCATAAAATAAAGCTATAGCTGATCTTGGAAGCGACTACCTACTTCATTGGAAAGTGACATCTATCAACAATAATTAGTGTGCATCAGCGTCTGTTTCTGACAACAACATTGTTTTTTGCCTCTTCGAAAATGTCCGGATTTGTCTTAAATAAACAGCATTTGCGGGAAGTTTTGATTTTCTTTTTTAATTGGAAGAAAAGTGCAGCTGAAGCCCATCGAATGCTTGTAGAAGTTTATGGTGAATCTGCTCCGACCGATAAATCGTACAGAGAGTGGTTTCGACGCTTCAAAAGTGGTGATTTTAGCGTCGAAGACAAAGAGCGTGTTGGCCAGCCCAAAAAGTTTGAAGATGAGTAATTGGAGGCTTTACTGGATCAAGATCCGTGCCAAACGCAAAGTGAACTCGCAGAATCGTTGGGAGGGACTCAGCAAACAATTTCCGTTCGGTTAAAGAAATTTGGATTTATTCAAAAGCAAGGAAATTGGGTGCCGTATGAGTTGAAACCGAGAGATGTCGAAAGGCGATTTTTCACCTCGGAACTGCTTCTTGAAAGACATCAAAGGAAGGGATTTTTGCACGGGATCATGACTGAAGATGAAAGGGGATAACCCCAAGAAGAAAAAATACTATGCAAAGCCTGGTGAACCCGTTCCATCATCGTCTACATCGACGCCAAAGAAAAACATTCACGGTTCAAAGGTGGTGGGACCAGACGGGTGTGGTGTACTATGAGCTGCTAAAATCAGGCAAAACCATTGATGGGGAACGTTATCGACTACAACTAAAGCGTTTGAGCCGTGCATTGCGTGAAAAACGGCCAGAAACGACCGAAAGGCATGACAAGGTGATTTTGCAACATGATAACGCTCGGCCCCACGTGGCTGTAGCGGTCAAAAACTACCTGGAAACGCTGAAATGGGAGGTCTTACCCCACCCGCCGTATTCTCCAGACCTTGCTCCTTCCGACTACTGGCTTTTTCGACGGATGCAAAACGATTTGGGGGGTCACCGGCTCGGGTCTTTTGAAGAAATCGAAGAATGGCTCAATGATTGGCTCGAAGCCAGAGAGGACTCATTTTTTAAAATGGTATTCGAAAATTACCAGAGAGATGGGAAAAAGTAGTCGCTTCCGACGGACAATTCTTTGAGTGATGTATTTTTTACGTTTTTTCAATAAAAAAAAAATTTTTGAACGGACCGAATTAATTTGTACTCCCAATATATAAAAAAAAAAAATTATATGACTACGAGTTGGCAAAGGAATTGCTGCAAAATAAGACCCATTCTGTTGGCACACTAAGGGCAAACAAAAAAAAAATTACCAAAATATGTCCTCCTCGCTAAATTGGCCAGAGGGGAAATTTTATCTCGGGAAGATAAAAATGGAATTGTAATTTTAAAATGGAAAGACACCCATGAGGTAAGAATGCTATCTACTAACCATGCCCCTGAAATGCAACCCGTAACACGTCGAAATCCATCTGCAAATTTAGCAGAAAATCAACCGTCGACAAGTGCAAATCCACACACTGTTTCAAGGCCAAATAATAAACGTGGAGTTTCCTTCAAACCCGTTGCGATGCTTGTTTATAATAAGGAAAAATCAGGGATTGACTTGTCTAATCAGATGGGTGCGTATGCCACTACGCTGACGAAAGGTATCAAGTGGTATCGAAAGCTAGGCATAGAACTTTTATCGGGAATAGCAGTTGTCAACACATGGGTGTTAATATATAAACATCTTACAAAATCGAAAATACATATTCGGAAATTCAAGGAAATTTTGGTTGTTCAACTACTTGAAATACCCACAGCCCCCGCTCGTAGAGTTGAAACACCCCGTTAAGCAACGCGCCATCTTATAGAGCGTGTATCTTCTTATGGGAAACAAATTAGAAGAAAATGTAGTCTCTGCTACAAGAAAATAGCAAAATAGAAGCTAAGCAGATATCCACCTGCTGTGATAGTTGTCCTGATCAGCCTCAAATGTGTCGGGTCTGCTTCATTACAATTGAAACCAAAGTTTGTTGCTTTTTAGAAATAATACTTTTAGTTGAAGCTTTTTTTACTTTATAAGATGTGAAGTGAATTGTCAAAGCACTTATTTCTTCAAAAGTTTGAATTTATTTATTTAAGGCATAAGCTAACCCATTCCGTGCAGGGACGACTAAAACAAAGGTAAACAAAAATCACATCTAGGCAATTTAGAAAACACCAAGGTGAGCCTAGGGACACATATACCACCATTAAACTGCCCCACAAGTGTACATGCAAATCAGTGGGCTGACACGACTGGAGATCACCGGTGTTGTAAGAGTAAGATCGAACAAAAAAATATAGAGCATGCCCGTGTCACAAAAAAAAAAGCAGGCCGAAAAACAATTGGTGCAAAATGCAAAAACACCAGCATTTGATTGGCCTCAGCGATGAAGTAATCCCAAACCGGGAAGTCTGCCGCTACTTTCTGAGGTCAAACCGGCGGACCCCACAAGCGGACCAGTAGGAATGCAGTAAAGTGGGAAGGTTATGGTCCTACACTTCTGACCATAACAACGCCGGAAAAAGGAAAAGAAGAAGAAGAAGGCATAAGCTTACCCATAAGATGTATAATCTTTTGAATTGTGAAGCAAACAAGTGTAATTTAAAAAAATACAAAACAAAACTAAACTAAGCAGATAATTGATTTATAATAAGTAAGAAAGAAAAGAAAACAAGAAAAACAAAAACAAGTACCTAGACCAGCCAGCTCTTTTCAATATTTTATATACATAAATATCAAAACAATTGTTCCCTGCTTTTATGAAATATACTTTTAGTTGGAGTTAGGGTCCTTAAATTTTTGTGAATTTATTTATTTTTGATACTATTTGAAACAAAGTTTATTAAATGAATTACATTATAACATTATATATAGTTTTTCTTTCAAAATTATAACTATCTAAGGATTGTCTAATAATTTCGGGCATAACTCGATACGTTTTTTTTACTTGCTCAAACCAAAAACGCCTACACTATCGTAAGGTGCTAAGCAACTTTGCCCCATACCGAATTTGTACGTAATAGCTATCATATTTGCATACCACAGGCTTGAATGAAGTTATAGATGACTATCATATTTGATAGCCATGGCAGCCAATGTCAATCAAGACTATGCCTTTCGGCCTTACGATTTACTTGTAATAATTAAAATAAATAAACAACTTAGGCCAAGACAAGTGATATCTAAAAAAAACTTGGAATCAAATCATTTTTTTTTTAACAAGGAAACTTATAACTAAGAATAACTTAACCCCACCATTACTAAAATACATATATACACATTTTTTGGTTTTCGTAATTGTTTTGTATTTTTTTTAGTTTTTTTTTCTTTTTTTTTTAAATTAAAGCTAAAACTAAACTAAACCTACCTGCCACCCTAGCCTGCCTTAGCCTGCCCTTACCTGCTCTAACCTAACCTAGCTTAGTCTATGTAAGCCTGCCATTGGCATGTGGCAAGCTTTGCCTTAAAGAGGCTGACCTATCAAAGTTAACCACTACGCAGTCCGCTCCAGCCATCAAAAGCGTTGATGCTGTCGGACGACGTCTCCCCGATCTTGGTGCGACACTGATCTACTAAATCTGAGGAACCGCCAATTCATCCTGGATCAGCCCACATTGATTTAAATAGAGGAATGCCTCTGGGGGGACAAAGCCGCTAAGGCGAACTTTCTCGTGGTACATGTAATTAGGGAAGTTAGCCTCGGAGATCAGGTTATTGACCGAAGTCATTGTCCTCGCAACGTGACCCCGGATGAGTTTTATTAGAAAATTATCCACCCGTACAATCCTGGCCCTATTGTATAGGACCTCGTTCGGGTAAAATTTCGTGTAATCAGATTCGGGTGTCCTATATAACCCAAGACAACTTCTCAGACATTGTCTCTCAAACACCCGAATCCTTTCCATTAAGCTAGCTCTCACATTGAACCACACGGAACATCCATAGGCAATCATGGGCCTGATTAAGGCCATGTAGCAAATTACCTTCACTCTCGAATCAAGTTGGTTGCTATGAAACAGCCATCTTGTAAGAGCAAAAGCACCCCGGGCCCTCGCCAGAGCAGCATCTATATGTTTGTCAAAATATAGATACAGGTCTAGCAAGATCCCAAGGTATTTGACTACATTTTGTTTCGCCAGTGGGCGCCCGTCCGGTCCAAGAATTGAGAACCCGCGCCAATTTTTCGTAGTGTCTCGGGAGGCCCTAGACAAAGGCGTTCTGAACAAAATAGTTTCTGATTTCTGGCAGTTGATTTTCAACTTCCAGTCATCACAATACTGCTGAATTTTTTCGAAGTCACGCTGTAAGAGAGTGACAATGACGTCGATCGTTGGACCTGATCTGTACGCGATTAAATCGTCCGCATACGCTATTGAATGGTGAAGAGAAGCTATCAAATCACTGAAGTAAATGTTGAACAGGATCGGCGAGTTCACCGTACCCTGTTGCAGTCCGTTGTTAATATCAAATGTTTGGGTAGAAGTCACGTTGGCAATTTTCACTACGAACTTTCTACCTGTTAACATGTCAAAAATCATATATAGCAGTCGTTTACTTATGCCCAGCCGACTGAGCTTGTAATAAAGACCTTCTAACCATACGGTGTCGAAAGCTTTCTCCAAGTCAATCAGACAGGCACCCGTGCATTGGTTCTTGCATTTGGTCTACTGGATATCCGACACGAGTTTCGAAGCGGCATGAATAGTGTTATGTCCCGCTCTGAAACCGAACTGGTTCTCCGGAATGATTTTATTGTCCTCAACAAATTTAGACAGGGCTCTATGGACCACCTTCTCGAAGACCTTGCTAACACTTGGAAGGAGACTTATCGACCAAAGATTTGCCGGGTTTGAGGTGTCTTTACCCCTCTTGGGGATTGGTTGCTCCACCGCTGTCTTCCAGTGCACTGGATAATATTCATTATTCAGTGCATTGTTGAACTGTATGGTGTACATCTCTACAGCCAGTGGTGGGAGATGTCTGAGCACAACATTATCATCTGGAGATCCCCCGTCGAAATAAACAGGGTATTCGCCCCTTCATTGGTGACGGCATTATTCGCCATGAAATCGTCATTGAACCTGGTAAAACCACCTCTGATCGCCAATGATCGAAATCATTTCTAAGGTAGGAGTGATAAAGTGGGACTCTGTTCTCCAGGTCGTGGTTCGGGCGAATATTATCATTCACCTTGTATACTTCCTGGAAGACAGCTCCTACTATCCCCACTTTCTCCTGAGGATCCTCGATCACGAAGAAATCATCATCCAAGACGGCGCTCTCTGGATCGATGTTAACTTTTCGTAGCAAGCGTTCATTGTCTGACGTTCTCGAAAGCTTCAGATCCTGAACCAACCACTTGTTGTGTTAGAGAAATGTGCTGCCAGAATATGTAGTATGTAAGACTTACCGCTTATCCAACTCGATGATGCTGTTCAGGTCTCTGAAGATCCTGCCAGTTAGACATCTTTATTAATTTAAGGTTTTAAAAGTTATTTTTTATAAGATGCGGTTATTATCTATTATCTATATACTAAGTATTATCTATTAAATTCTGTTTAAATGAATTACTGTCCACCCCACAATGAATAACTAAATCTTGAAGTGACATTTACATCTATTTACATTTTTTAGTATGAAATGTCACTAACCATTCTCTTATGTACTGCTTAAGAACTGTGTAATAATTAATCCGGATAAGTATTTTTTGTATTTTTGTGGAAGAATAAAAAAAAACTGAGTGCTAATTCTTATGTAACTAATAAGAATTGTTAAAGATTGTACTTGTTTTATAATGTCCTCAAGAAAGTGTAAATTAAATCCAAATAACTTTTGTGGTAAAATTATTTTGAAAAAGAAGATGAGACCAATTACAGAAGCAGTAAAACAGGCGTATACCCAATACTTCCAAATTCCTGTAACGAAATTTGAAAAAAATTGCTCCTGGAGTAATGTGAAAATTGTAGAAGCATATTAACTAACTGGGCTACAGGGAATGAAAAATACTTGCAATTTGGAGTTCCATAGTTGTAGAAGTAACCAACAAATCACGCTACAGACTGTTACAAGACAACTGATGTCGCGTCGGTCCCAAAACCTGTGTTGCATTCTGATGGTGTTCCTTACCCGTCATTGCCTTGCAGTTTAAGTACAGAAAATGAACCAGAGCACACATGGGCGCTAACATGAGCGCAACTTTTTCCAGCCAAAACACTGATTTTGTTTATGATAAACCACATTTGAATTCCAAAGGAA
Organism: Merodon equestris; assembly: GCA_958301585.1. NCBI lineage: Eukaryota > Metazoa > Arthropoda > Insecta > Diptera > Syrphidae > Merodon > Merodon equestris. Next base: position 53,904,240 of record OY284413.1, read on the forward strand.
TGAATTAAATGATCTTGTGAGAGACCTGCAGCTATCAAAAAGTAAGTCGGAATTGCTTGCTTCGCGTCTTCAGCGCTGGAATTTGCTAATTTCTGATACCCAAGTAACTGTTTACCGTATCAAAGAAAGGCAGATTGAATGGTTCACTGGCTTCGCCGTACCTGTGGCTACCGCCTACCATGGTTTCCTCAGGTCCCGTATTCTTTGGCCAGTGACCCACAGAACGCCGTGGCGCAGTGGGTAGTGTGTCGGCCGCTGACGGAAGATGAGCGAGTTCGGATCCCGATAACACCAACGCCATCGAATGATTATTTTGCGGCTTCCCTCTTCGGCGGGGTATTGGCAAAACCCCCCGTTGTACACTTGCCTTAAAAAAGCTTCTCGGCTCTCGCCGTTCGCAATCGGCATTAAGCTTTAGGTTCCGTTCACTTGCGTGAAAAACAAATCGCACACAACACAATGGAATAAAAATAAGCTTGACTCCGGCTCTTCATGAGCTCTAACGCCATCTAAGGTGTATCTACAATGGACCAGTATTTGTGTCTGAGTGCTCCAACAGATAGCCTCCAAAAAAGAAAAAAAACTGTTTACCGTAGCCGAAGTGATCGTTATGCTGAGTATTTTGAATCGAAGGATGTGTATATGTGTATATGTGAATATGTGTATTGCCATGATGTTTGTGGTTTTTCAAGTCTATGGGCCAGACTTCCGATCCTAAAAAATGGCATTTGTTCATAGATTCTTCGAAAGTTAGGCTATATTATCTTATCTACTATATTATAGTTTTATTACATATTGGCAACGAAACCAATTACCATGGTAAACTCTAAGGAATCGTATGAGACAATAGAAACATTTATGAAACTGATAGAATGTAAAGAACACATTGGGAAAGTTTACGGAGATTTAAAAGTTGTTGTTAATGTTGTTTTTTATGTTTATGGGATAGTCAGGCTAGATAGGACCACTATATTAACAAAAGAATGGCCATTACGAAATGAATATACACCAAACAAAATGAATGTGAAATAAAATCCTCTAATTGTACCGAAAAATGTGATTCTACCCCCACTTCATATCAAACTAGCATTAATAAAAAGAATGTGAAAGCACTTGACAAAAACAGATCTGCTTTTGAATATTTAAAAACCGTCTTTCCTACACTCTCTGATGCTAAACATAAAGAAGGAATCTTTTCATGTCCCCAAATTAAAAAAAAATTGATGGATAACATTTTTGAGGCCACTTAAAGCCTCAGGCCGTTAAAAAAGATGCTTGGTTTTTTTTCTTTCAAAGCAGTAGTTGCAAATTTCTTGGGCAATAATAACCTCATAACGATTATGAAGAAATTGTATTTAATTTATTGATTATTTATCACATGTAAACATGTCATTGAAAATATTTTTTTTACATTCGCACTTGAATTTTTTTCCTGAAAACCTGGGAGGCGTGAGTGATGAACATGGCGAACGTTTTCATCAGGATTTAGAGTCCTATGAGGAAAGGTATCAAGGTTTCTGGGATAAAACTATGTTAGCTGATTACTGCTGGAGTACCTTAAGAGAAACTGACACTAATCAGTATAAAAGTAGTAATTTGTGCCAATTCTGATGTTTTAAGGATTTAAATATGTAAGAAATAATAAAAAAAATTCGAAATAAAAAATAAATTTAAATATTTCGAAAATTTGCCGCCCTCATTTTTTTCTTACTTCAATATCCAACTAAGTGTTTACTCTACCGATTTTCATTGGTTTCATCTATGGGTAAATATCGTTGTAAAGTAGTGTTACCGAAGGCCACACCATTCACACTTCGCTACAACGACGTACGTTTTTTTTCCCCCCGTGGAGTGTGATGACATCCTTAGGTGTAATTCTCACTACCTTCGTTCGATGTTAAATGTCCGCGGACCCCCATTTTGACAAATACAACAAGTAAGTACTTCCGATAGTTTCTCTTAATTCTTGTGGATTACTCAGTTTGTGCCTGGTTTTTCTTGTTCACCAAGTGTATGTGCCGCTCAAGGTCTCACAATGACATTCCTCTCAGCCAAATGTATAGGGCTAGGGATATTTTCCCTGTTTGCAGGATTGTCTATGTTGATGACAGCTATAGCTGTTCGTCCTCACTGTCTTGACTTGTGGTCTTAGGTGGATTTTTACGTAAGTATAATATGTCAGAAAACATTTTAAATTCTTTTCATTTTCCTTTTTTTTGTTTTTTTTTTAAACAATTTCTTTTTCAGTTGGGGTCTTCGTTGGATTTGCACTTAGCCAATTGAAATACATATTTCTGTGGGGAAATATTATTTAATTCATTTCTTTGCTGGAAAGTAACAGCTCCACGTTCTCAAATTCACTGCTCTCCTCTTCTGTAGACGAACTTTTCCCCCCCTCTGAGATGTCTCAGATCATGTTTGGTTGTTGTTGTTGAGCTGCTGTTTTTGATGATAATGATGCCCTTCCCTCGCTTTGACCGGCAAGTATTCAATCGGAAATAGAGAGAGAGGGGAGCTTAATCAAGTTTTAGCTAGGATAAGGTTACCTCATTCTGACGTCATTCAATACAACTCCATTCATTATTCGACTCTGAGTCAGTGAGACGAACGGGTCTTTTCCCGGCGTCTGTAGAAATTTTTACTTCTACTTCTAATGTATGCGTACTAGAACAGCAGGAAAGAAGAAACATAAACGAAAGAATTATTGTTCCCGAATCGCGTACTATCTTAGCTCTTGGAAGCATTTCCGCCGAATGAGAGCTTCAATTGTTTTATTATTTATTTATATAAATTGAGTTGAAATGCGACTATTCACTACCGCGGTCTGTGATCAACTGTATATAGGTAGAAAGTATTTGAGCACAAATGTATCGGGGTTAATAAGCTGTAGGGTTAATGGGTTAAGTAAGAGCTGGGAAGTTGCACTCTGGGTATCATACTAATCATGGATATTTGCTTCTAAGTCAAGGAAACGATACTGACGACATTCGCAGACGTTTAAAAGTTAGCAAGTTTTTGTTTTTTGGACTTAAATCAGCAAAAAGAAAGTGCTTAGAAGAGAGCATTATCACAGTTTAGGATGTATGACAGGAAAGACCAGGTAAAAGGTAGCTAAAAACTATAAAAGTACAAGGGGCTTACTTTACTTCTTATCTTTCATAGTTGGACTATTTCTTTCCATTTTTTCACAGCCGTAAAACTGATTTTTGCGTTGCAATTTTGGGTACTGAGATAACATTTAATATTTTGGCTATGATAGTTTACTTAAATCCCGTTTTAAAGTCCCTCTTCATTGATCGATACATTTTGAGTTGACGAATTTGTAAAAGTAAAGACAAAAGCACATTCAAATTGTTTATTTTTCTAATAAGGCAGAATCACCAGATTAAAATTGATAAATACTTAATCAGCTCCTTATTTCGTAACAACGCGTCGAAAAAATCTTGTAATCTAGTAAGATGTCAGATCTAGATCTTACTTCGTTCGTAAGATAGGCGAGAGGAGAGACACTCTCCAAAAATGATTTATTTGCACTCCAGGGGATAAACAACATTTTAACTTTAAAAAATCGGGCCCAATCGGAAGTTAATCGTGTGATAACCTTAAACAGAGCAAAGAAGTTGATCGTGTTTAACATGGCAAACTCTATATCTGTCCCTGCTCAATCCAAGTTGGGACACAGTTTCCACGTGGTCTCTCCTGGATAGCTGGCCTGGCATTCGCTGAGTAGTGAACCAATGTGTACAGCGGCCCGACCCCGTGTTCTTGACGAATGAGTAAACTGGCCTTCCAGGTTGGGGTTTTTCTTAGGGATAGCATCCCTACCACAAACAAAATAAATTTGGTTCGGAGCAACAATAAACGTCGGATACGGACGGATACAATGTTGACGATCCTTACAAACGAAGAAAAAACAATCTGCGAATCTGCACCTAGAATGTGAGATCCCCTAAGAGACCAGGACAACCAACTGGAAAAAACATTTGACTGCTACGAAAAAGATAAAACCGCACTCTAAGAAGTGCGATGGGATGGACCAGCCAAAAAAAAGGATGAAAAACTGTTATATCCATAACGTCAACTACTACAAGGAAAATAACGCTTATTTTGATGCGGATTTGCTATTCGAGGTAGACTTAGTCAAAAAGTCAAAAGCTTCTGGCATCTATGCGAAGGCCTTATAATAATTCGTATTAAAGACAACTTCAGGAATATAAGCCTTATGCCCCTACGGAAGAAAAAGATGATCGATTCAAGGATGACTTCTACGATTTCTTAGACCTACGCCCAATGCTTCAGTTATGACACCAAAATTGTACTAGGGGATTTTAATCATAGGGGCACATAGTCACCATAACACTAAATCCGACAACAGACTTAGACTAATTGACTTCCTAGTGGGCCGTAACCACCTTGTAGTAAGCACACGATTCCCACATCTCAACATCCACAAGGGTGCCTGGCGGTTCCCTGATCAATCGACCGTCAACCAGATTGATCACATCGCGATCGGCATCAGACACTCCTCCAGCATTTTAAATGTACGAACTTTCCGAAGGACCAACATTGACTCAGATCACTATCTTGCTATAGTCTTGCTTCATTGCGCTAGGTTTCAAACTGCCACAACATAGAAACCCCTGGTTTAATGTATAATGCGAACAAGCCCATTCAGCAAAGCAACATGCTTACAAGACCATGCTACAAAGACGGCCGAGAGCTGTTCGCGGGAGAGATGCTATCGCAGGATTTGTTTTTTCACACAAGCGAACGGAACCTAAACCTTAATGCCGATTCCGAACGTCGAGAGCCGAGCAGCTTTTTCAAGGCAAGTATACAACGGAGGGTTTTGCCAGTACCACGCCGAGGAGAGAAGCCGCGAAATAAACATTCTATGGCGTTGGTGTTATCGGGATCCGAACTCGCTCAACACGCGTCAGCGGCCGACAAACTACCCATTGCGCCACTGCGATGATAGGCAAGATACCGCTGTCAGGAGGAATGACCCATTCGCAATCGAAGCAATATCGAGACTTATGTCTAATAAAGCCACAGTTGCAAATGAAACACTCCCCATCGTTTGACGAAGAATTCGGCAACTTTGAACGAAATTTCCCATCGGAGTAGGCGGCTATATTGTCCGGAGCAACTTCCACTCTATCAACGTTTTTTCATTCATTCTTGGTCGTACGTTCAAACCTCGCACATCAATACAACAATTAATTACTAATAAATAGAAAATTAAAATTTGGAGTCCACGTGTTTCAATCATATCGAAATTCAGTGCAATCCGTCATCTAAGACACTCACAGGCACAGACGCAGACGGAGCTATTTAAAACGGCTAGAGATGAGCTGGAAAGGTGCGTACGCCAACTTATTTCTAACATGTGGTCGGAGGAATGTATGCCCGACGAATGGAAAGACGAAGAAAGGAGACTCCTATAATTGCGCCAACTACAGGTGAGTAAGTCTCTTTAATATCGTATACAAGATTTTCCCCCTGAAGCCTTTTGTGGATAACCTGATCGGCTCTTATCAATGCGGCTTCAGGCCAGGCAAGTCTACAATAGGCTATATATTCACATTGCGGCAGATCTTGGAGAAGACCCAAGAATTCCAAATCGAAATCCATCTATCCCTTTTCGTCGATTTTAAAACCGCGTATGACAGTGTGCATAGTGACGAGCTGTATGGAGCCATGTCTAGTTTTAACATCCCTGCCAAACTCGGCTATAAAGAATGACAGTGTAGAATTTTCCACTGCTGCTCCATTAAGTTCGGCAACGAACAAACCGAGATCTTTGATGTTAAAAAAATTAAAATTTAGAAAAGGCGACACACTGTCATGAAACTTTTTCAGCATGGTTCTTGAAAAGATGGTGTAAAAGGCACAGGCCAACACAAAAGGTTCTATTTCTAGTCTAAGTAATTGCTTACGTACGGGGATAACATCGACGTGAAGGACACAGGAAGACGTCAGTGAGGATAAATAAAAAAGGCGCGCAGCACCGACATCTTGGCCAAAACATCACTCTTGGCGGCTATAATTTCGAAGTGGTCAAGGACATCGCCTACCTTTGGTCACTTATGATCAGCGACAGCAACACCAGCGCTGAGGTAAAACGCAGAACTAATCTCGCCGCTTCTTTGGGCTCAAGAGAGCAATTGAGAAGTAGAGTCCTCTCAAGGTACATCAAGGTTGCGCTCTATAAAACCCTAACCATCCCGGTCCCCGAGAGAAAAATTCTGCTTTAATCGATGGTCCCGTTTGTATAAACGGAGTTTGCAGGAGAAGATCCAACATAGAACTGTATTGGCTGTACAGCGTTATCGGCCTAGCACGACGCCTTGGGTACCAGCTTCTGAGATATCCGGGCCATGTAAAGCGCATGGATAATGCAGTTCTGGCCCGAAGAGTCTTCGAATCCAACCTGGAGGGACGGAGCAGCAGAGGGCGACCGCACTACGGTGGCACATACAGATGGAAGGGACCCTTAACCAACTGAGATTTCGGCACTGGAAACCACTGGCAATAGATCGTGCCAGTTGGAGACCCATATTGGTTGAGGCCCCTATTCGTCCCGGACTGTAGCGCCACCAAAGAAGAAGAAGAACCTAAATTGCCAAAAAGTTAGTAAGCAGCTTACAGAAACCTTATGAAACGGTTTGCTTTGAACGTATGGTGTAAGGTGTGACTAACTCGGAACAGATCCTCTGTTCTACTAAACTTACACGATAAATGACAGTTATTAAACCATGGCCACAAGATCAAACAAGACGAAACCATCTCGCCGGGAGCCAAGCTACAATTCTAGGTTTTCTACCTTAAATTTTGCAAACTTTTACCTGGATTGCATTGACCACAGTAGCTAGGGTTCTCAAACCGGTCGCTATGAGCTCAGAATCACATACTCTATAACACAGCTAAGCTACTCGGCAAGTTTGGTTTGATATACATATGTGTACGGACGGACAGACGGACAGACAGGAAAAAATTTGCATAAGGCTTCCCTGCCCAGCTTTGCAAGGTAGAAGATCAAGATATCCAATTTTGAATATAGGTTGCATAGGGCTCGCCAACGCCTGCGATTGCATATTAAACGAAATCCGTCAACGCGTTGACCTTCTGTCATTATGAAAAGTATTGTTACAATAATAAATGAAAGAAGGGTGTCTCTGACTACAAGCCTCGGCTACATTTTTTGGGCAATATAAATTCCGCCTTCGGTGTCTGCTTGCGCGACAACAGCATGGTTGGCTAAGACAGGAAGAAAGAAGACAGACTGGTCAACGTGTTGTTTGGAAAATACCATATGAGCCAAGTGCATTTTGATTGACCCACATGACACGCTTTGATCAATTAAAAGTAAGATTTGACACACCTTTCAGATTCGAAATTGCGGACCGACAATTAAATCTAAAGGATAAGGGCGAGTCGGCATCGGTTTGTGCTATTTTAAAATGGCACCGTGCCTCTTATCGTTATTTACTTGGGACAAGATTCAGCATCTCGCTTAGCCTGTAATGAAACCTCACACATTAACCTCACTAAACCACCAAACCGATGCAAAACAAAACGCACCCTACTCGGCGCAGACGAAGATAAAGGCTCAAAGACCTCCACACAGCAGAGCAGCCTCTAACCTAACCGTACATAACAGCCATTTAGCCGTCATCACAGCCATCCCCATCAGTCTTGGTGAAGCGTTCCATTCCCCGAGAGCATCTGCGTGTAAGCGGATTTCAACGTTAAAAATAATTAATTTGTATCTTTAAAAAAATTCATGTCAACCTATTAGTTAGCATTAAGATGGTTTCGCGTCCATTCGAGTCTAGTGGTTCAGTTGTGCAGCAAAGACTTGGCCCCACCTTACCATACAGCGTGATAAACCTGAACATAACTTCGTCTTCTCGTGCCGGAGAGCAGAGAGTAGAGTGTATGCGGATAAGGATGATGTGTACAATCAAATTAAATGGAACCCGTGTAAAGATGACATTTTGTCTGACATGGAATGGACGTGAAGTCATCATTTGTTACGATGAATGAAACGAGCGCGCAAGTCTGCTTGGAGGACGACAACAATTGACCAGAGAGGTGCGTTTCTGGTTAGCATGTAATTGTTTCGTTGGTGTCGAGCCCGGTTGTGATGGAGTCTAGGAATTGGGATAGACGACAGTGACGGAGGACCCTCTGGGGAGGAGGTCAGAGTCAGAGCGAGCGCGTTTGCATAAATTGACTGGATATGTGTTCCGAACACGCCTAGACACTCCCAGGCGATCGTAAGGAGATGTGTGCTGATGGCGAGATGAGTGCGAAGCCGTCGTAAAAGTTGGCCATAGGATGCTGGATTGACAATTGGAATTGTTGACACTAATGGCAATGTCAGTAAGTGCAGCTGAAGGGCAACATATGTTTCGAGTGTTATGTCGCCATGGGTCAATGTATTGACCAGACTAAGAGCAGTCATTTGCCTATGGACTTTTGTTCTGCTCTTGTGATCATCCATGTGAAGATGGAAGAAAACACCGAGCATCCGTTTCAGCAGGGAAACGGGAATCCATCGAACTCTCCTCCCAATAATCCGGATGTTCACTTGTCTGCTTACATCTAGCAATCGTAAAACTTTTCACACCACGCTAAGCATCAGACTTTCACCTCATCTTCACACATCATCACCCACTTAACATGCACTCGAGCTGCATTGGCTCTTACGTCATATACTCAAGTAATTACCCCAAAATAGAAAAAAAACAAAAAAGAACGTGAAAAACCGTTTGAATCCTCTTGGCGATCCCCACACATCGAGACCTCACGTTGCGTCTGCAGCCATCCAGAAGATGAAATGCCCATTAGCGGTTCAACAGGTCGGCTCCGGGCTCAAGTGGACACGGACGGACCCTCGCCTCGCTAACAAAGAAAAAAACCTCCGACGGCACTTGGAAAATATGAGAAAATAAGAAAAACTTGTGGAAATGTATCTATTAGTAGCGCAGTGTGATCTTTCATTGAACTCGAGAACCTCTCCAACAACTTATTAATAACTTATTATGAACCTGTCCAAGCCAGGCGTTCCGTTTCACCAGTCACTCGGCCCGGCTGCCGGAAAATGCTCACACACTTGGTTTGAGCGCGCAGCGTGTGCGCACATTCGTCACGGTGCATCCCAAGCGTGCTCCGAGAGTCTCCATATCAGCCCCCTCGTCGGAGTTGGGAGGATACTTGGACGTCGTTGAATGCTCCCCAGAGTAGCATTATGCTATGTGACGACAAAGATGTTCACCACTGTTACAGACGATGGTCGCTCGCCAGCATGGTGTCACCATGGTCTTCCATAGACCGTTCCTCGGTATGTAGAATGCCCATTTCGTTCCCGTGCTGCTTGTAGGTGGCCAGAGTAATAGGCAAACAAATTTTTTGACCAAGCGTCATCTGCATAAGACAATTTGTAACTGTCATGCTGCGCAAGACATCTCGATCTATAGACGTGGATGTAGAGCAGGTGGACCGTATGTTATATGATTGCCATGCGTTTAGTCTTGTGGTCAATAAAAATTCCCAAGCAACTCATAGTAGATGGTACGACACTAAATCATCATTTTTGACCATCCAGTCTGGCGGTGGTGGCGGCGGCGACGCAACCATCCCAGCCGCGGGCAATTAATTAAGAAAAGCAGTAAAGATCGTAAACATGTTAACCGTATTATTAGATGGGTCAAAGCAATTGGCTTTGTGGTGGACGCGCAACAGTTAACGATGACAATGACCAGGAAGGAACAAATGTCCCGCCGACACAGAGACAATGCCCAGACCGACAGGATGAGCGCAGTGCGGTTCGTTTTAATTTGACGCACTTTGTGGTTGGAACGTGCCGCTTGTGGAAGCAGATGTTGCGGAAACTGTGAATGGACCGTAAACCACCGATGGAGATGATGACGAGCGACGAATGGAGTGCGCGATCGCGAGTGGAAGCCCAAGTGGCTGAGATAGTTGTAAGAGTGCGAGTAGTTGGATGATAAGTGGAAAAAATTCAGTTCGAGTGCTGGAACGAAGATGCATGAATTTGGGTTAAAAGAGTGTGAGTACGGTAACGCGTGAGGCGAGCCGAATTAGTAAATGAAGGTTGAGGTTAGGAGTTTTGTTTTCGATGCGCTTTCATTTCGACGCGGTTAAGGTGGCGGAAATAAATATTCACACATCACCGGGTCACGATTTATTTCACGCATGTCGCAATCCTGCTCGGGATGGAAGGTACGAGTATTGTTAACGACAGAATTGGGGACAGAAGGATTTGAAGTCCTTTACCTAAGCACGACTAATGGGCTTTGTCATTGAATGCAAGTCATAAGCACCGTTAGACTGGTCGGAAAGCAGTTTCTGAGGTTACTTGATTGATAACAAATCACTCTGGCAAAGTGTAGATCATATCAAGAGAATACGGAAAAGAAGAAGGAGAAGATGTAAGCAATATGTCCATAATGCACTGTTTGCAACTCTTAGTCTTATTAAGAGTGACTATTTGGTGAATTTTGAGACAAAAGCCTAATTTGGGTCCATACAAGATAATATTAGAGTCAGAGGAACTCAACTTTTTGCTAAAAATCAGGTTAAGAAACAGCTGCTTACAAACATGGAAATAAAGGAGTTACTGTGAACTACAACCAACGCGACAAATTCAGTCAAATCCTATCTAAGACAGACACTCCCAGAGAGTAGTGAATGAACATCTTCGACACAAACCATCTGCACCCAGGTTGTGTGACTAATACCATAAGATCGTATGCTGATGCAAATATGCTGAATATATGAATCATGTGCTAATTACAAGCTAAATCTGTGGCGATCCCTTGAAATCTGATCTGCGAATTGCAGCAGTAGCTCTAACACTTTGACTGTCACGTCGCACGTCTTCGTCCGACAGTATATGGGATTGTGTGGCCTCTGTTGAACATTTTGGTCTTACTTACATGGCCCTAGATAATTTTTATGAATTATACAGCGGGTAGAATTTCATGCTTTTTTAATTCAAATTATTTTTTTTTATTCAATTCAGAAAAAAAGTAAATCCAAAGTACAAAAATACTTAAAATACTTTAAAATACTACCTTTTTACAGTTTAGCTTCCGTCACCTCTTTTGCAGAAAGTTTTTTTTTAGCTCGAAGTGGTCCAACTACGTACATATGTATGTCTTTTGGTCAAGAATAGAACATGCCAGTTTTTTTTTTTTTTTTTTTTTTTGTTGGAGGCTTCTACTATCTGCTGGAGCACTCAGACACAAGTACTGGTCCATTGTACTACCAGACAGACACCTTGTCTTTATTGTATTTTCCTCGTTGTCCGGAGAAAAGTGAGGAGGGGCTTCAGTGATGTGGAGCTAAGAGATTCGGCACCCACCACGTCGGCCCCAAGGGTGCGCCACCGTGCGCGAGCGAAGGCGGGACAGTCGCAGAGAAAGTGTTCTGCTGTGTCATCCTCCTCGCAACATGCAGCACAGGTAGGCGTCTCACTGATGCCAAGCACGTAGAGATGCTTGGCAAAAGTGTAATGGCCCGTAATGACGCCCGTTAGCCTTCTGCAGTCATTTCTCCTTAAGGATAATAAGAATGTTGCGGACTTTTTGCAGACATCAGGGCGTACGCGCTTTGTCATCCTGCATCCTGGATATTCCCTTCATCTGCGACTGTGTACGTTAAAGACCCGATTTAAAGTTAAAGAAAGATTTTGTTTCTTTATGAATTAAATATAGAAGGAAAATACGAAAAAAAAACCTTCCATTAGCAAAGATAGGTTAACAGATTTGTACTATTGTACAAGTCAAGTTATAAAATTAAAACAATGTTTGTAATTCAGTGTATGTATAAGGAAAAATATAATTAAATATAGATATGGATAAATAAGTAAGTAAATATATATGAAGTGATTGATTAGATGAAGGGATAAATAGAGTAGTGAATAAACAACCGGATAGTTGAATAAATAAATAAATAAATAAATGGATAACTAATTAATGGTAAATAAATAAATAAATAAATAAACAAATAAATAAATAAATAAATAAATAAATATATAAATAAATAAATAAATAAATAAATAGATAAATAAATAAGTAGATAAAAATGTAAATAAATAATTAAATACATAAATCAATGAACAAGGTAGGAAATGACGAGAAAAAAAAAAAAAAACCAAAAAGAAAAGGAATGTATAAATAAATGTTTAGGCAAGTAGAACAGTGTTTACAATTAAATTCATTACATATTCACATTAACAAGAAAATGTACAAAAAAGAAAAAAGAAATAGGATAAGTTTATAAGCAAAGTATAATATATCTACAATATAACAACAATTTAAGATGTTATTGTCTGGAATTTGTATCACCTAATTGATTTATTAAAGGATTTTCGTTAACAGAACACTTTTGCAAAAACTGGACTGTTATCTTATGAATCCTGTCGGGAATCAGTTCAACATTCGCCTTTTCGTGTAGAATCGATGTTGAGTAATGCCAAGGAAGATTGATCATCATTTTTAATATCTTATTTTGTGCCACTTGTAATTTCTTGAGGTGACACTGAGCAAAGAGAACGACATCGGTCTTAAGAGGATTAACCGACAGCCCATTTCTCGTGCACCAGTCTTCGATCACGTCGCCGCCTGCGCTTTGAGACAGACATTCGCTAAACATGAGCCGACAAAGAGAACAACAACATCATCCGCATAGGATTGGGCATAGATTCCAGAGGCATTGAGAGCATCTTACAGAGAGTCGACCACCATGCACCATAACAGCGGAGACAAGACGCCACCTTGCGGGCAGCCCCTGTTTACTCCAGACTTGACACATTTTTCGAAGCCTGTATCAGCGATCAATGTCCTGTGCACAAGCATTGCTTTTGCACTAACATGCCAGTTTGTAGCTAGTATAAAAATTGTCAACATAGAGAGTGCGCCCTTCTTCTTTTAGCTGAAAAATGAGTTCTTCAAATGAGTTCTACAATTTTTTTGTCAAACCAACTTCTCGAACACTTCTCTCGTAGTAAATCTTAGAAGCCGGGCTACTAGACAGCCTTCGGTGAAGAAAAGCTTGAAAAACTTCACACTATATGGATGAACTTTGTTGGGAATGTATTTTCGGAAAAGGACCCTTCCTCTCCAATGAATGATTGTTTCGTGTATTACAATATTTTCTCCAGGAATTAAAACTCGCTGAAATTTCGCTTGTAGCATATCCAAAAGAGACCTAATCCCTGTCTACTGCTGCTATGGTGGTATTATCCGCAAAATGAAGAAAGTTCAAAAGCAATTTAAAGCGATTGCGTGACATCGTCTTTCCAGAAACGCTAAAGCTGTAGATAAGCTTCTTCAACCAATAGCCTTCCAATAGTCCTGCCTTTACAAGGCCCATCCATAGCATAATACCGAGGAATTTTTTCATCTCTCTATCGCTCCTTTTTTCTCTCGCTTCTTTTTTCTTGATCCACGAGTTACATGAATTAGATTCTGTGTTCATTCTTGAAGCAACTATTGAAGCACTTGGATATAATATTGATGAATTTCCGATAAGTAAGTCTTCCATCCAAAGAATTCGCACAGAAAAACGGAAAGAACGCGCTGAAGCCATATGAATTGTGTGTATGAATTGTCTTAAAAGAGGTGTTTGAAGCGAAAATCAGTCAAGTAACTACAAACCCTGATATTCCGCTCTTTAAAAACTTCCGAGAAAACTGGAAAAGTATTAATGCTGATAAAATACAGAACTATAGAGAAAAACTTACACAGCACCTGACTGACTCCGAAAGTCAACTTGCTAGAGTTTTACCGAACTGAACTGACAAAAGAAATAGTCAGAGATGATTATCGAGAGTTAATAGAGCTTTCCGTGATATTTTTAGGTGGAGACATCGAGAAAAAAATTAAAATCCGACCTCCAGGTGCTATGCACCAAGCTCGATGGATGGCGAGAGCGATTTATTCCCTGAAAATATCGTTACTTAGTGCTCAATTCAAGATCACAAGCAAAGGCAAGGCGGCATTGATTGACGTTTGCTTGTTCATCGTAATATCCTACGTTAAACCATGGCTTCAATGCACTTCAGCAATAAAATCACCTTACCACGATTTGTGCTTTTTGAAATCAATGAAGTCTTACGAGAAAATTGATAAAACGATCTCAAAAGCAGCCTTGCAGAAGATTACTCAGCATTTGTGGTATTTAATTGACGAAGTTTCTATATTATCACTGTTTGATGATGATGTGGACCAAGAAACTAAAGTTAAAATAGTTCAAAATTTAACCAAAGAGGAAGAAATAACTCATGGAAAACGATACATCCCATCGAAAGAATAACTTTGCGGTTCATTGTATGGTAAGTTTATTAAAGAACATTGGCATTAATAGTAAAATAAATAAAAGAAATAAATAAAAGAAAAAAATAAATAAAAACGTAAAAGAAACCATCACAAGAAATATAGAGCGCGACCGACTCAGTTGGTATTGCCATGTTCAAAGGAGAGATCCTTTGAACCCCGTCCAAAAGGCGTTATCAATCAACATTCCAATTTCAACACGCAAAAAAGGCAGGCCGAAAAACAATTGGTGCAAACAAATGCAAAAACACCAGCATTTGATTGGCCTCAGCGATGAAGTAATCCCAAACCGGGAAGCCTGCCGCTACTTTCTGAGGTCAAACCGGCGGACCCCACAAGCGGACCAGTAGGAATGCAGTTAAGTGGGAAGGTTATGGTCCTACACTTCTGACCATAACGACGCCGGGATAAAAAGGAAAAGAAGAAGAAGTAAAATAAATTTTTACTTTCGCTCCCTGTGAAAGTATATTTTCTTAACATTCTTATCTTATTTTGTTTCAGAAAAAAACATCTCTGACTTCATTTCAGTAAAAAGCAAGTCCTTGTTCAACCGCCTTAAAATTGAAGACAGTTTTCTACATGAATGTCCTACTTTGTGGTCAAATAATGCTTTGTTTCAAGAAGCCAGAAAAAAGGTTTCGGCACTGAGGGTAGTGAACGATGTAGTCGAAAGAGCGATTAAATTAGTGCAAGACTTTCATGGATTAATCACTGCTGATGAGGAACAAAAACAATTTTTATTACGTTGCGTACAAGAACACCGGAAAACTTATCCTGACTCTAAAAAACAAACGTTAAAAAGAAAATTTGAACAATAATAATATATAATAATAATATTTTTTAATATAAATGAATAAATAATATACTATTTTGGTGTACTGGAGTTTTAATTAAGTAATAAAAATTAAGTTCGTGATTCCTCCTACAGTAAGTCAGTACAAATTTTCATGTCAAAAGTTTGGCGATTTCGCGAAAAAAAAAATGTCCCTTATGTCTTGGGACACCCTAATGTATATACATATATAGAAAATAAGTAAATTAATAGATGATCGATAATAAATAAATGAATAAAAAAATAATCAAATAAATAAATAAATAATAATAAATGAATAAGTAAATAAGGCAAAAAGTTATAACAGCCGTAAGTCCCTAATAAGTGGGTTATCTCTATCAGAGCATCTGGACATGAATTTTTCATTGAGAATTTCGATTCTTCTACCAATCTGGATAACACCCGCTGTTGCGTGCAGCGTAAGGGTTGGATAATCTCGTGGTAAGTTAAGCATCATTTTTGATACTTTATTTTGAGCAACTTGAAGGCGTTTAATGTGGGTTTTCGCGCAATTATCCCAAACTGGAGACCCGTCATCAGTGCTTGAAAAATAATCTTAAAAATAATTATTCTGTTCTTTTTGTTAAGATGTGATTCGCGGTTGATGAGAGGGTAGAGCATTTTTATAAAGATATCAATCTTAGCTAAAGTCTGTTGGATGTGATGCCCGAAGGTCAATTTCTGGTCTAAGTACACTCCTATGGAGGTACTTTACAGAACTGACCCACGGAATATTGGTGTTTTCTAGGTATAAATTTCCAGAAGGCAAGAAACAACTTAGTCTTCTTCTCGTGAAGAAAATAGCTGTGCAAATGTCAACATTTATTTTTATTTTCCAATGCTTATAATATTCAAAGAAAGATTGAATCCCGATTTGAAGGTTATTTTCTATTGTTGGACCATAGTCGTGGGAAGAGTATAAGGCCAAATCGTCTGCGTAGAATGCAGTGTCACAGCTGGGAACACTGGGCATATCAGCAAGAAAAATATTGAAGAGAACTGAGGCCAGGACTGAACCTTTCGAAACTCCGGCTGGGACTGGTTTTGTTGAAGAATAGGCTCCATTAAGATTGACTTTAAAGGATCGATTCAATAAAAAGCTTTTTAGAATTTTTATAAGATACCTAGGAAAGTTAAATTTAATCAATTTATATATTTGGCCATTGTGCTACACTGAATCGAAAGCTTTTCAATGCCCAGGAGGACTAAGCCAGTTGACTTTTTAATGCTAAGCTGACGCTAAACCGTCCTGCAGGTCCTGAATATTTGATGCGAAGTGCTTTGATTTTTCCTGATACCGAACTGTTCAGCAGGAAAAAGGCATCAATTTTAATTTTTATGACTTTTTCGAAAATTTTGCTAAAGGCATTTAAAAGGCTGATGGGTCTGTAACTGCTTGGGTTGGACGGATTTTTCCCGGGTTTTAATAAAGCTACTACCTTGGCTTTTTTCCATTTAACTGGGAAATATGAAGTTTTTAAACAGGCATTAATTATAAATGTTAAGTACATCAAGGCACTTATAGGCAACTGCTTCATCACTTGATTACTTATGCGGTCCAGACCAGGAGACTTATGACTTTTTAGGTCAGAAACTATGAATTTTATATCCTCAATAGTTGTGAACTCGTTACAGGGTAGGGAAGGCATGATTTCCTAGGAATGTAGTGGCTAATATTTCTGCTTTGTCTTTTTTAGTTGATATTAATGACCCGTTTACTTCGAAATTCGGACAGTAACGATTTTTCTTACGCATTATTTTAGCTATGTTCCAAAAAGGTCTATAGTTGGAGTCGAGCAATCTTAGTTTATTGTTCCATGGAGAATTTCTGTACTCGTTTATTTGGATCTGTATTAAATGAATGAATACGTTCATTTCATAGAAATCATTGAGTGATCTATATCTCTGCCAGAGCCTTCTGTAAAGGTTTCCTATCTTTATTAAGATTTCCACAACCTTGTCAAAATCATCCCAAAGGAAGAGCTTTTGTTTGTTGGGGGAGATTTAAACGGACATGTCGGGAAGACAAGCGAAGACTATGAAGGCTACCACAGAGGGCTGGGATACGGCACCAGGAACTCTTCAGGTGAAGATATCCTAAACATGTGCAAGTCGTACGGTCTTATAGTGCTAAATACCATCCTCGTCAAACAAAGCCGGCATCTGATCACTTATAGCAGCGGCGGAAATGAAACTCAAATAGACTATCATTTGGTATCCAGTTTCATGAAGCCACGAGCTAAAGATTGCAAAGTGATCCTGGGAGACGCGATCGCCCCTCAACACCGTCTCCTCCTGACTGAATTTTTTATGGATGCGAGAAAGAAGTCAAAGCAGCAAACGAAGGTGTCTGAGAGAATCAAGTGGTATAAGCTGGATAAAGGAAAAGGCGAAGCTTTTATTACCAACATGAAAAACTACCTCTCTTACATTATCGATGAGGTCGGTAATGAGGAGTGCAGAGCACAAGACATGTGGGATTCCCTACAACAATCTGGCCTGGAGAAAGCCAAATCACTGCTCGGAACATCTAAAGGCCCCTGCCAACACGCAAAAGAAACCTGGTGGTGGACAGACGAAGCCAAAGCAGTGATACACGAAAAGAAAATGGCTTTCCAAGCTTGGTCAAAGTGCTCTTCTACTAATAGAGAGGAAAAAGCTCGCCGTGAAAAGGTATATAGATATTGCAAAGGTATCGCGAAGAAAAAGTGCGCCGAATTCAAAGCGAAAAGCATGGAAGGCCTCTATCAGGAGTTGGAAGAAATATCGTCTTCCGCGTCTGACAGGAACCAGGCTACCCAGGAGCTTCGACAAAGCAATTTGAACAAAGGAGCAAATATCTTTAAGATAGTCGCCCATAGAACAAGAAATGCTCAGGAGATTCGTTTCCCAAAGTTTATTAACAATGCTGAAGGCCAACTCCTTGTGGAAGACGAAAAAATTCTCCACAGATGGCGACAGTATTGCGAGGAACTTCTGAACGAGCAGTTTCCCCGAGTGTACTTTGCAACAGCCAACCCGAATCATGCCGAAATATCCGACATCACAGTCGAAGAAGTTCGGTACGCGGTTAAAAACTCCAAGAAAAGAAAAGCTGTTGGGCCGGACGGGATACCCTCTGAGTTCTGGAAAAAGATGGGAGACATCGGGTCTAGATGGCTCATGGTTCTTATCTCCAAACTTATGAGAGGCGACACTATGCCTAATCAATGGAGTTAAAGCTATCTTCTTCCATTGCACAAAGGAAAGGGTGATACGCGAAATTGTGATAACTACCGTTCTGTCAAGCTGATGTCGCACACCATGAAGATCGTTGAACGGGTATTAGATAGCCGACTGCGGAAAATAATACGACTATCTGATGACCAGTGCGGGTTTGTCTCGGGTAAATCAACAACAGATGCAATCCAAAGTATAAGGATCATGATGGAAAAGCATCGTGATTCTTCAAAGGACTTGCATATGGTGTTGGTTGATTTCGAGAAGGCCTTTGACCGGCAACCAAGCGATCTTTTATGGGTAGCGCTAAGACAAAAAGGAGTTCCAGAAACCTACGTGCGAGTGGTTATGGACATGTACGAGAGAGCAACGGCAAGAGTAAGATGCACCGCAGGAGTCACCGAAGAGTTCGCAATCAAAGTCGGTGTACACCACGGGAGCGTCCTCAGCCCACTGCTTTTTATAGCAGTCCTTGATTGCTTGCTTGAAGGAAAAGTGACGGACCCCAATGTGCACCAGCTATTCTTTGCTGACGAAGGGGCCATTATAAGTGATGATCAGGCGTCCCTACAACGAGCACTTGATGTGTGGGTGGACATTTTGGAGGGACACGGGTATCGTATTAGTTCAAAAAAGACAGAGTATCTGTGCTGCCCGTTCTCTGACCCTCATCAGCCTATTCCAGACATTTACTTGAATGGAAGAGTGCTTCCCAAGTGTGAAAAGTTTAAATATCTGGGATCTATGATTAATAGAGAAGCAACTTGTGATGACGACATCAAACATCGCGTAAGCCATGTTTCTGTGATCGAAAAATGCCCCCTAAGCTGAAAGGAAGGCTCTACACTTCAGTTGTACGTCCGGCGCTCACATACGGTTCACAATGCTGGACAATGCACAAAAAGTATGAGAGCAAATTAACGGCAACTGAGATGAAGATGCTTCGCATGACAGCGGGAGTAACAAAGCGTGACAGAATTAGAAGTTCAAAGATCCGAGGAAGCCTCCACGTAAAAGAAACCATCACAAGAAAGATAGAGCGCGACCGACTCAGTTGGTATTGCCATGTTCAAAGGAGAGATCCTTTGAACCCCGTCCAAAAGGCAATATCAATCAGCGTTCCAATTTCAACACGCAAAAAAGGCAGGCCGAAAAACAATTGGTGCAAACAAATGCAAAAACACCAGCATTTGATTGGCCTCAGCGATGAAGTAATCCCAAACCGGGAAGTCTGCCGCTACTTTCTGAGGTCAAACCGGCGGACCCCACAAGCGGACCAGTAGGAATGCAGTTAAGTGGGAAGGTTATGGTCCTACACTTCTGACCATAACGACGCCGGGATAAAAAGGAAAAGAAGAAGAAGAAGAAGTGTAAATGCTCTTTTAGGAGATGATTTTAATGGAACAGAAGCGTGAATGCATACAAATATTTTGCTATGAAATGTGTCAATATAATCGTCAATATCTGCTATTCTCAGCAGAAAGGTTTTTTGAGCAGGTACGCATGTTTCTACTGAGATGGTATATAAACATGTCCCAGTTCGCATTTCTATAGTCTAAGTATTGCACATTGTTTATATCAGGACTTAGTAAAATATCACAGCTAACAAGAAGATGATCGGAACTAAGTGCATTGTGTACAACAGGGGTTGTAAACGAATTAGGAGTGGTGGTAAGGAATAAGTCAAGTGTCGATGGGGAGTACCTACTACAAGCTGGGAAGTATGTAGGACTAGATGGGTGCCTTAATGTAAAGTTATGTCTTAAGCATAAGTCATATAATGTGTTTCCCCAAACGTTTGCCCTTAAACACCCCCAGCTGCAATGTCTGCAGTTGAGGTTACCTCCTATAACAACATTTCACAACTTAATAATCTTCTAAGGTCATTTTTCAAGCATTCAATTTTATGTGCATTACATGACCCTCCAGGGAAATATACAGAAAAAATGTAGGGCAAGTATTATTATTTAATTTGATTTCGACACCAATGCTTTCTAGTACTAGAGTGGACATCATTGGCAACGCAGAGTGAATAATACTATTTTTGACGATTTCGACGATGACTATGAATATGAAAGATAAAGGAAAGCAAACTTAGGTGATGGTTGTTCAAAAAATAATGTGACTTTTAATTTTTCGTCAAGATGGAACGATATATCAAACCGTTGTCCATGTTGTTCATGTTCATGTCCATGTTGTTCATGTTCATGTCCATGTTGTTCAATAATTGGCATCTCTTGAGGCCTAAAAACGGAGTACTAAACAGTATCGTTTCCGAGATTTGGATATTATTTTTTTTCACATTTAACAACAAATTTGTTTCCCATAGTCACTATGTAAATCATGTACAGAACATGATTTGGCATGGTCTACCTGATGAAAGACAGACCTTCAAACTATACAGTGTCGAGAGCCTTTTGAAAGACAAGTACCAGACCAGTACATACCCGTACATTGTTTTTTTAACCTATTCAACTGAATGACGGAAACTAGCTTTAATACACGTTGGAGCATTTAATTTTATTTTTCCCACTCAATACAGATTCTTTGGTCTATTTTCCAATAGCCAAAAATCGCTAAGCACTTCAAACACAAATTGAAAACGGAATGGACTTAGCTCACAAAATTCAAAAAGTCACTTTATATGTTGAACAAACTTCGTGTCTCTAACTATTTTGTTTTTTGAATCCGAAATAATGCTCACTGTCGAAGCTACGACCAGACATACAACTATTCACTTTCACAACAACAATCGGACGGAGGAAGGAAAAACTCGACGAAGATCTCGTCAAATATTTTTCTCAAGAGAAGTGCCTAATAATATTATCCAAGGGATGTGCTGAGAGTTTTTTGGATCAAGTCATTCAAAATTTCTGTACAAATACATCCCATATTAACTCCATACTACCGATAGACTGTATTGAAATGAAAAGGTAAAAGCCTTGTAGAAGAACACAACGCTGATTCATATAAAGCTGATAACAGCGTTAAACTGGCTAGGCATCCAAAGAATACTAGACGACTGGTTGCAAGACTCTCTAAGTGAAAGTTCTTTCCGAGTTAAGGTACGAAACAGTTTATGCAAGGACTGGTCCGTTTTGGACTACCATAGGGATGGAAATTGGGACCAATATTTTCCATTCTCTTAAAAAACGAGCTGTTGCGTGTCTTCAAAAATAACAGCCCTGTTGCATCCGCACATGATACACCAGTAGTCTTCCGACATACATACATTCTCACAAAATGACTTTACAGCCGAATTTGTTTAATATTTTTTATGTTCAACTTAAAAAAAAAAACCGTTTTTTTTTGTACATTTGTTAAAAAGGCTCTAAACTTTTGGGATACCATTGTCCCAGAGATGAAAACAATTTTAACTCTTAACTCAAGCGACGATTAAGGCCAGGCCAGACGCTTTCCAGCACATTTTGGGGAAATGTCTACAAGAGGGCGTCTTTCCCACACAGTGGAAACTTTAGCACTTGGTACTACTGCCTAAAAGTAAAAAGCCACCTGGAGAACCGTCCTCATATCGCCCAATTTGTCTATTAGACACACTAGGTAAGATACTGGAATGGTATATATATGGTAGTCTACCGGCGGTAGCGGAAGCTAACAGTGCACTGACAAACAACCAGTTCAGTTTCAGAAAAGGACGATTAACGGTCGACGCCATAGAATCCGTGGTGAACCTGGCCGCAGATGCCATCCAAGAAAAGATGTGGAGCAGGGAAGAAATATTGTGTAGTAGTTACGCTGGACGTTAAAAATGCTTTTAACTCAGCGAACTGGACGTACATATTAATGTCCTTTATTGCCATGGGTACCCCTCCCTATTTGCTGCTGAAGATAGTCATGGACTGCTGTGGAACATTATGTATGATGGCGTTTTACGACTAGCGCATATAGGAGGTTGCCACGAACACAGCCATCTCTAAGGTGAAAGATTGGTCGGTAAGTGCCGGCCTGCAACCAGCGGCCCACAAAACGGAGGCTGTGCTCATAACCAGCCGCAAGAAGGTGGAACATGCGGGCTTTTTAGTCGCCGATCAGACGATTAGGTCTAAGAAATCTGTGAAGTGCCTAGGGGCACTTACACAAGGAGCGATCTCACGAATGCTCCCGAATGTAGGTGGTCTACACTATGCGTGCAGAGTCTTACTCTCAAAGGTAGTCAGTTCAGTTCTACTGTCCGCTGCTCCGATATGGGCTGGTGCACTCGCAGGTAGACGACTCAAACGGATGATGACTTCAGTTTCTAGACTTTGCGCGATAAGAACAATCAGCGGATTCAAGACCTTTTCCGAAGATGCAGCGTTCGTCATAGCAGGAATGCTATCCATCGACATCCTGGCAGACGAGCTCATAAGGATACACCGCAGGCTAATGTCAGCCAGGCGCATAAAAGAAGAAGAACGGGAAGCATCCATAATAACGTGGCAAGCTAGATGGGATGTCTCCACAAAAGAAAGATGGACGCACAGGCTCATTCCCGTTATCAAAACTTGGACATCAAGATCAGCAGGAGACTGTAGTTACCACCTTTTGCCAGTTTCTGTCTGGACACGGCGGTTACAGAAAGTATCTGTACAAATTTGGACATGATTATCCTCCACTGTTTCCACAATGCCTAAATGCTGAGGAGAACGCAGAACACACAGTTTTTGTCTGTAGTCATTTCACGGAGGACAGGCAAGCGGTAAACTTACTCGGAAAACCTGGTCGCCTACATGACGGACTCGGTAGATCTATGCTCGTACATTGCGCTCATACAAATGAGACTAGAAGCAGATATAAGAGCACAAGAGCACGCCACCAGAAATACAGCATAAATCGCTAGCCAACCCCGTGAAGTAATACCTAACCGCAGTCCCGCGGGGAGAATGGTTAAAGAGTACAGAGGTGTTGTTTAGTACGCAGGCGCGTGGAAAAAGGAGAACACTATCCTGCGAATCGTGCACGCTGGTTGCCCGGGCTACCAGTATCTTGATCTCTTGGCGCGAAACCATAAAAAAAAACAGAAAAAAAACAAGGATACCACCTTGCGGGAAGCCCCATTTACGCTAGATTTGACATTTGATCATCAGTGATCAATGTCCTGTGCGCAAGTTTTGCTTTGATCCACAAGACCAGTGCTTCGTCTACGCCATGCCGTCTAGCAACGTAACACATGCTGTCGAAAGTTGCGTTATCAAAAGCTCCCTCAATGTTGATGAAAATATCCAGTATCGCACTCTTTCTTTTCGAGTACGCAATAAATTCTCCAAACTAGGTTTAAAAGCGACTTAAGGCAGTCTCGCAGGATTTTCGGCGCCGATAAGCATGTTGCATCTCTGAGAGAGGATGCATGTTAGACTGATCGGTCTAAAACTCTTGGCGAGTGAGTAATCCTCTTTCCCTATTTCGGAAATAAGGACCAGTTTCACCACGCGTCAAGGAATAGATATGCTGGCAAGTGCCAAGCTTTTAGTGAAAATTATTTTCAAAGTAGGAAGCAACTAGGTTATACTTTTTTGCAGCATAACAGGGCATATCACTGCCGGGCGACTTAAAGCCATCAAAAGATGCCAAATTCGATGGCTTCAGTCATTGTCAATATATCAATTACGCCGAGTTATTCTTATCGTTTCAGTCACAGTTATCGTTGAAGGAATATGCAATACTACTCATACAAAATGGCCTATTTTTAATTTTAATTTGCTTTCTTTTTGCTAGCCATCACAAGAACCAGTCTTTCTGACTCTGTCCTAAAGTCCCTTGATTTTACTTAACTAGACAGGGCAGTTATAATGGATAGCTTCAATAAAACAGGCGCACCTGATTCACTCTTTCTCACCTTGATTAGTTATTAACGTCTCCCGTTCACCTATGACCCAGTATCGCTACATAACAAGGAAACCAACAGCTCATTTCAAATACCCTATGAATTCCTAATCCCAGATAAGCCATCCCCAATAAAAATTATTGGACGAGATCCATGAATTCTATAACGATATCTACTAATTGCATTCCCAGCAGTGTCGCCCCGCTCCCAAGATCCGAACTGCGATTTCGATAATTCTAATTAAAAAGCGATTTCAAAATTAATTTCCAATCTGCCTAACCGTCATCGATTGCGTATCTAATTAATCTGTTCCAAGCCCATTCGACCGTTTGACCCATGTGTCACCAGGTCACCGCCACAGTCTCCTCCTGCGCGCCCGATCAACAAGTGTCGATAAGGAAGTGCTTTCCAACTACCATCACTATATCACCAATCCAATGTTGCTCGCCCCCGTGGCGAATGCACAGCGGTAATGACCGAGGATCAGGTGTAAATCAAATTAATCATTGCTGGCAACTGTGCGTGATCCAAGATCCACAAGCCTCACTCGTGGTTCGTATCACGAGTTAGATTAGGATCGCGAGCTTTTTCTGCGGCGCCGAGGTGACCGCCGGTCGAATTCCACGTGTAGCTCTCGTTCCTTTTATTTGTTTTTAATAAAAATATTTTCATTAATTCTAGGCTTCTTAAAAAAAAAAAAATTAAAATTTTTGTTTATTGATCAACCGGAGAACGTGAGGTGATTAGGATCTGTGGAATGAACGGTTGAGACAGATGGAGCAGATGGGCTAGATGAACAATGGCGATGAGCTATGGACGTCTGGATTTCGTATATGGTTGGCGTCAGGTTTAAGTCCGTATCGAACGGAGCGCCTGCCGCACTCCCGCATAAGTTAATTTGCATTTGAGTGGTTTTTAATTTGTGAAATTAATGGGCGACGACGAAAATCTGGAAATTCTTCGGAATCGGAGATGGCTGATAACTGATTGCGGGATGAAGCCCATGTCAGGAGCTTTTGTTTGACTTCTGCGATAGATGTTTGGGTTATGGAGACAGGTGATGAGATTGTCTGCCGTTTCGGCGACAGGTGAAAGGTTACCATTTGCTAAGCAGTGAATATGATATAGTAGCGAACGGAGTAGGAAATGTGAGGAGAACATCGATGGTGGTCTTTTTAGTATGGGCCATAGACAATGGGTCACGAGGTAATACGAGATCAAATCTGTTGACAGTTGGGTATGAGTAACGACTTTTCTAGTTTAGTTGTTAGATGGAAACATCTATTGTTGACGACAAGACGAAACGACAACGTATTATAGTTAAGTATTTATTCAGCAGGTGTCAATGGGTTCATTGATCGGAACCATATAAAACTTTTGAAAGTCGAGGAGATTAGAGGAAAAAATCATCAGAAACGGAAGATTCCAGAACTCATAAATACGAGCGATCGAGTAGGCGAATCAAATTATATGCCAAGGTAGTGAGCTTCGGTTGAGGAATTTACCGTCGAATAAATGATGATATGCCATATAAACCTCTAATAAGTCTGAATCAGGGGTAGCTATTCCTCAGCTTTGGAATTAAATCTAATTATGGATGTGTCTTACTTATTCGTCACTTATTTCATGGTTACTACAAAATGTCCAACATCAGACGACAATAGAACAATTCCTGTCGCCAAAATAGAGCATGTGAAAAGGCGACCTCAGACCTAAAAATTAGGTCAGCTTTGGGCTTCAAAAACTGCTGAAAAGCAGAGACAAAAAAGCCTAACGATTCAGTTGAACATCATCCGGCAAGACCTTAATGAAACACTTATTTTTTCCTCTTTCCCCGAGAGGCAATGGAAAGAGCACGGCAGCCTTACGTAGAAAGAGGTAGAAATGCAACACTCTTCTCAGAAACTCATTTTCATGGTTGTCCACCAGAAGGACAGTTGCATTTAGTAATACCGTAAGGTCCAAAACTTGATAGTAGCAACAAACTGGCACTTTAAGTCTTAGTAGGCATTAAAAACTTTTCAGTTATTTAAAGCACTAGGAGTAGGTGCTATCATATCGGAAATCAGGAACTGATTCCCATACGCCTGTCGATGATAGAGAAAGCTGTAAGTAACTAGAATACATAAGCTATAATACAAAATGAAGGGTCATCCAGTAAGAGGTGTCATTTTAAATTTCGCACCAATGTTGAACTGTTAATACTCAGTAATACTCAGAGTGACAATTTTTGATAAGTAAAACCTACCCTCACGAAATATTTTGTATTGGTGAAAATAGTGTAAAAACATTTCAACAATTTCGTACCGTATCAAAAGATTCATAATTAGATTGAAAATATTACCGCTATGGAAGACCTAGTAGCTGTAGAATGTAAATTTCGAGAGACCAATAAATAACATCTTTTCAACGTATGAAACAGAATGTCAAGGAGACGGAGGAGACTACAAAGGGATTCTCAATTTGATAGCGGAATAGCTTCAACAAGTGTTTCTATGCCTATGGATGACATTGACAGTACGATCTAAAAATTAATTTTGCTGATGTGGACAACATTTTAAGGAAATTTGGTGGTATGGAAGCAGAGAGTGTAAGTGCATAAATGATTTTGAACAATATGCAGAAGTGTTTCAGTGGAATGATCTTCAAAAGTTCGTATTTTGCAAAAGGTGTTTACATGGAGCCGCTAAATTATTCATCGGCCTTGAATCCAAGCCTTTGAATTATATGGGTTCAAAGCAAGCTTTATTACAAGAGTTTCAGACTAAACTAACGAGTGCAGAGGTACATGCTAGACTTCGAGGGAGACGGAAAAAGAAAGAGGAATCTTTCCGTGAATATTTGTATAATATGTTGCACATTGCTTCTCAAGCTGACATTGATCAGCTTTCCAGCATTACCTACTTACGTTATTGACGGCATTTATGATAATTCTACAAATAAAATGTATGGTGCTAAATATATTCTTCTTCTTCTTAGATGGCGTTACACCTCATGAAGAGCCAGAGCCTAGCTTCTCTCATTCACTTATGTTGTGTGCCATTTGTTTTTTTCACACAAGTGAACGGGACCTACAGTTTAATGCCGATTCCGAACGGCGAGAGTCGAAAAGCTTTTTCAAGGCAGGTGTACTACGGGGTGTTTTGCCAGTTCCCCGCCGAGGAGAGAAGCCGCGTAATGAACATTCGATGGCGTTGGTATTATCGGTATCCGAACTCGCTCATCGTGCGTCAGGGGCCGACACACTACCCACTGCGCCACGGCTCTCTCTAAATATATTAAAGCATTTAAAGAAAAGCTTTTGGTTTTTTAACAAATTAGGAAACATGAAGAGACAAAACACGTGGTACAAAATTAGAAGTGACCATAAGCTAAAATCACCGATTAAGAATCAAAACACTAGTGGCTGGTAAATTTACCATTGTTAAAAGACAAAAAAAAAAGGGCAAAAACTACTCGTCAACTCGGAAAAAAAGAACTAATGCATGCTAACGAGTCCATTTGTTTTTTGGCAAGTATTAATATGGATCCAGAAACTGAAAATAAATTTAATATATCAGTATTGGAAAATCTAAAATTAAAAGATGCTGAACAGGTACTTTCTTTAATTAAAAATTACTTACTACAGGTACCAGAAAAATCAACTAAAACCATGAAGATGTTAACCATGGACGACGAACCAGTTTACAAACCACCCAGGAGATTCCCATCCTTAGAGCAAAAGATAATTCAAAACCAAATACGACAGTGGCTAGATGATGGTGTCATAACAGAAAGTTCTTCGGATTACGCAAGTCAAGTGGTGTTGGTGAAAAATAACGATGGGTCCAGCAGACTTTGCGTTGATTTCCGAGGTGTAAACAAAAAAATATTCAAGGAAAAGGTATCCGCTTCCATACATCGAGGAGCAATTGGATAAGCTCCAAGCAGCAAGGTATTTCACGATGTTGGACCTGGAGAATGGTTTCTTCCACGACCCAATCGAAGCGGCAAGTAGAAAATACACGTCATTTGTTACTCATTGTGGACAATTTGAATTTTGTAAAGTGCCTTTTGGGCTTTGAAATTCACCGCGTGTTTTTCAAAAATATATAAATTTTATATTAAAAGATTTAATTAATAGGGAAATTGTAGTTGTGTATATTAATGATATTATTATTATTCTTATACCCTATTAGAAGAAGGTATAAGAAGACTAGAAGAAGTGCTTGGTGTTGCTTCGAATAAAATGGAAAAAATATCATTTTCTTAAACTTGATATCGTGTATCCTGATTTCAGAGACCCTCAGGATGAAATCCTTCTTTTCGGTGATCACAACCTTTCTCATCTTAAATGGACCCAATCAGACGATTAATCGTTTTATATTGCCACCAATCCCACTACTTCCAAAGAATGACTTTTCTTGGATCGCCTAGCAGATTCAAACCTTAGCCAAGTTAGTGGTATCCTAAACTACATGGGTAGACAACTAGACCTCATATTCACAATCGATCCCTTCAACTCTTCTGTTTCACTTTGTCCCCTTTCCCTTCCCATCGATAACTTCCATCCTTCCCTCCTCCTTCCCTTCTTTCACGATTCTCCATTACAGAGAACAAACCCCTTCAGTTCTGGCCTCTTACGATTTCCACAAAGCAAAATTTCATCTAATCAATGAATACCTTAAAAAGCCTCTCTCAATTTTGATAACCTAACCGTAAATGATGCAATACCCATATTCTACAGGGAAATATTTAACTCAATCTCTCTTTACGTTCCCATTTCACAACACAAACTTTGTCCACCTCCCAACCCCGGTATAATAGCATGCTCCGTTCTCTAAGAAACACAAGAAATAAGCAGTGGACAATCTTCCTTCGTACTAAATATCCTAATGACTTTTCTAACTACCTGGGCAGCTATCTCCACTTTACCGCCCTTCACAACTCCCTCTATCAACGCAATTTAACTGAAACGCAAGCCAATCTTATAAACTATCCTAAGTACTTCTTCAAGTTTGTTAACTACAAAAGAAAATCTGATGGCTATCCTACCTCTCTCTCCTTCCATGATCAAACCTCGGAAACCTTTTTTTCGTTTTTCGTCGACGACTGCTTTGCTGCAGACCTCTCATACTTCGATTATCTACCGAATTTTTCCCTTGGACCATTTCTTTCACGAATAGTCGATTATCATGTCATCGAAAACAAATTAAATCTACTTAATGATGAATTCACTCCTGGACCTGACGGTCTCCCTGCCATATTTCTAAAAAAAATGCTCCTCAACCCTCTCTTCCCCTCTCTCGAAAATCTTCAGTCTATCCCTATCCCTAGGTGGAAAAGCTCATTTATCGTTGGTAATAACTATCGTCCCATTGCCAAACTTTCACATATACCCAAACCTTTCGAAAGTATTTTGTACGAAACTCTAAGTTTGCAAGCCTTTAATCTCCCCTAGGCAACACGGTTTCCTCAAATGCAGATCCACAACCACTAACCTTGTTAAATTTGTGTCCTTTATCCTATCAGCCTTAGAGAACGGCAAAGAAGTCAACGTTATCTCAACCGATTTCAGTAAAGCTTTCTATAAAATCTCCCACAGACTGATACTCTTCAAATAGTCCTCCCTTGGCTTCGACCTCATTTCTTTGAAGTGGAGATCTTCTTACCTGGAAAATGGCTATTACAGTGTTCGTTTTAGATCTGCCTTCTCCAACCCCTTTTTAGCTTCCTCCGGTGTCCCCCAAGGCAGCCACTTAGGTCCACTTCTTTTCGTTCTTATCATAAACGATCTTGAAATGGTGATCAAACATTCCCACATCTCACTATATGCCGACGACACCAAGTTCTTCAAGACCATTTCCTCCAATTTTTCCATCTGGTGTTTCAAAAATTGCTTAGAGCTTAATATTTCCAAATGCCAATCAATTACCTTTTCACGTAAACGAATCAAACCTCCCCCTCGTCTCTACTTCCTCAATAATCAACCCATCTCCACGGTTCAAGTCATTCGCGATCTTGACATATTATGTGACCAGGAGCTAAATTTTCGCGCACACATCGATGAGATAATCCTTATAGCTAATTCTGCACTCGGTTTCGTGAAGCGATGGTCTAAAGAATTCTCGGACCCTTACTTTACCCGATCTCTTTACATAACCTTTGTCCGGCCCCTTCTTGAATACGCCTCTCAAGTGTGGTCTCCTTACCAACAAACCACCCTACCAAGACCGCCGTAAACTAATCAACAGGAACACGTTGGAAGAAAGAAGAATTGTATCTGACATTCCTTTCATCCATCGGCTCCTTTCAGGTACCATTGACTGCGCGACCCTCTACAACTCTGTCTCTATCAACACTAACCCCCGCAATGTACGAAATCTCCGTCTCTTCTGTCTACTCATCCCCCGTACTGCCTATGGCTCCAATGAACCCATTTCTCGTATGTTGGGAAGTGTTAATTCGAATTCCTACTTCGATTTCAACCTCAGCACTCCACGCCTAAAAATCCGCCTTTTTAACCACCCTCCCCTCTCTCCCGTTCTTCCTAGCTAATAAGTTAGATTAGATTAAGAATAGATTAAGATAGCTTGAATTAAGTCCAATAAATGGGGGTGTTTGCCCCGACGAAAATTAAAAAAATTAAATTTAACACGTCGCTTCATGAATAAAGCTTTAAAATAATGCATATCATTGACTTGGTTCGCATTTGCTTCGAAAGAAGTCGAAAATTTTTTATGGTTAATTTAGAAATGAAACACTTTATGACTTATTCATTATAGACCTAAAAAGATTTATAGACCTAAAGATTTAAAAAAATTTATGACCGTTCGGTACAGCTATGAGCCTCCATATATGGGACGACACCAACCCATATGAGGTTCACCAGGTGACAATACATCCCCAAAAAGTTACCGTTTAGTGTGGATTGAGCGCCAGCGGCGTTATTGGTCCGTACTTTTTCAAAAATGACGCTTCACCTTCAATGGCGAGCGCTACAAAACGATGATTTTTCATAGCCCAGATTGACGCATATGAACCTAGAAGACATGTGGTTCTAGCAGGAAGGCGCTACATATGTGCCACACGGGAGAATCCCATGGTTGACATTCTGATCAAGCGATTTGAGGGTATAGTTATCACTTGCAGAGGTGACGAATGGACAACCAAGGTCATGCGATTTCACCGGCAGGTCTATGCGAATAAACCATAATCGACTAATGATCTTAAGGCGAACATAACACATCAATCGGGGGAGTAATTGAAAATTGGACCACTCGGGTCGTACCACTGTAAGAAGTTAAGCAAGGCATTTGAACTATGGCATCGTTCATCCATACATTGGCCTTTCAAATAAAAAAAGAATTTTGTTGATACCTCATACTCAGCTTGTTTCATTCAATTTCAACATCTACCTACCCTTATTGAAAGCTCAATTAGTAAAAGACGAGCATCCTTTAGCTGCTGATGCAGGCACTGAGGCCTCTTCAGTTTGTATTTGTATAATTAAGAAAGTAAGTATGTTATATTTGTATCCTATTCCCTTGTTTCTTTTGAGTCCCTCACTGTTTTTTATATTACGAAGATCTCTTTCAATGATCTATAACTGCTACGCAGTGAGTAGAAACCCAAGAACCTAGCTAAATTCGCATTCCCACGCAGAATCACGCAACACCAGTGGAACATAAACATTTACTCCAATAACAACATTCTGCCAATATTCCCGAATTGTCACCTTCCGATCTATCCATCATACTTATCAATTCTGTCACATTGACATTCCACTTTGTCACCCAAAAGCGCGTCCATAAAATGAACACCAAAAAAGGAAAACAAAATAAATAAACAGCATCTCGCCCCACAAGTGGCCGATACGATGCACTCGAATGAAAGGAGCACTCCTTGAAACACTTATTCGATTATGTCCTTCTCTCCATGTTTTCTTTTTCCTTTTTCTCCCATCCATTCCCTATACTTGTAGCTGTTGCGAAATGAAACTGTTGTTATTCTTCCTCTTCTTTCTCTCATTTTCCTCGATGTAGAACAGGAATCAATGTTAAAGCGATTGACCTTTGTGGAACATAAATTGAACACCTCAATCACAGGTACTAAATATCTTCGAAATTCTTCGACTGATGCTCACACACAGATGGTTCATTCAGATGACAAAAAAAGGTAAAAAAAAAAAATTCAAACAAAAGATACGCGCCCAAAAGTGAAGGCGAAGGAGAAGCGAATCGAAAGAAAGGAGAAACAACACCGAATCCCAAATGAATTGGGTCTGATTTTGTCTCCGGATGGATTTCGTTGTGGTTTCGAAATATTTCGGGCAGGACAGGTCCTACCAAAACAAAGTGCACAGAGCCATTCGCTGAAGAGGCAACAACAAAAGGAGTGGAACACCAGATTGGAATCTCCCTTGACAAATAATTTAACAACAGTCTTTTTTCCCCTCGTCTTTTCGGTCCTTTTTTATTGTTGTTACTTTATTTTATCTTTATCTGCCATGTAGCCGATTGATCGGGAATGGATGGATTTTTATGTTCATCTCTGATTCACTTTTGGTCTTTTGGACTGATGGAGGAATGTACGGGAAGAGACGAATTGGGAGAAACAATTTCTCGATTTTGGGATGTTGAATCGATTTTTTTGTAAAACTATTACGCCTCTTAAGTGTTTCGGAGTTTGAAGGCGCCATAGAACCGCTAAGTTGATTTAAATATAATTCTCTTTTCCAATACAATCCTAACCATATCTGAGGCAACTGATATGGAAATTCAAAAGAAATCACCTTTAGTTGCCTTTATATCGTCTGCAGGAATGTTTCCCCTGGAAGGGAGCGCTCTCGTCAGGAAACTGGTAAGATCCTACCCAACGTGACCAAGGCGCTAAGCCTGCAATGGTCACTGTCGTATACGAAGACTCCTAGACAGTTAGTAGATCATTCGTTCGTATAAACCAGTCTTGGTTGAGAGTCTAGCGGCATGAGATCTAGCAGCCGATCTTGGCATGGACTATCTGTTGCGAGGAACTTGACTCTTTACTCTACTCTATGCCAATAACTTATTATCAATAATTTATAAGGCTCTCCTTAGAGTTAGCTCATTATATTTGGCTCTTAAATCGCCGGCCAGAATATAGAACTTTTTTAAGCGCAGAAATCGAAAAAATGTCTCAAGCCCTGCGATGGAAATATTGATTTACATAGATGATTCCAATACGTATAATGCAGGCCTCTAGTACCTGGAATCCTTGAGGATTCCCCATCAGAGTTATGCTAGATCCAGAAGAATCGATAAGATTCTGTTTGCACAGGTCGCCTACTCATGGGTATGCCTTTGGATGGCGAGCAAGATCGACCGCGGATCCATCTCGGCCAGCAGCCACAGGCTTTTGTACCGTCTGACGTGCTGATGTTTGTAATTGACTTAAGGGGCATTTCTCCTTAGCCTTCTGCTTATCGACCAAATTTATTTTCTCCATGTCTTGGAACCTAGGGCATCCCATAGTTTGTAGATCATCCTCGGAACACGTATTCGAGTTGTTCCCTGTTCGCGAGTTCCTAGCTCATTGGAAAAACGTTGCTGCTGATGTTTCGGCGACTGTTGTTGTGGCTACTGTTGACTCTGTGTAACTTATGGTTTTAACTGTTTCTGGTGCGACTTTTTTTTTTTTGCTGTTGATTTGGATGCGGTTGCCGTTTGCCTCCTCTTTGTTCTTTTACCGCTACTGTTTGATTATTTGTATTACGGCCTTAAATTTGACTCGTGCTACACGCTTGTCGTCCACAAGTTCACTGCGCTCCTTTTCCGTGGTCGAACTTGAAAAAGCACGAAGAAGTTGTTGTCACCCGGAAAGCGACTTTCCTTATATTCAGAGAGATGGGCGATGTCTACTTCAGCGGGAGTAGCGTCGGTTGCTATGGTTGATGTTGTCGAGAAACTGCGTTTGATGCAGATGGCGCCCATTCCCGCTCTTTGACATGCAGCTTTTTAGCTTCAGAATCGGATTAGACCTCGGATTAAAACTCTCCCTCCTTTTTATGAAGCCTTTCATTGGGCATGCTATTCGCCTTATCATCCGATTCCGAATCCGGAAGTCTTGGTATACACCGTAACAAGATAAAATTAAGTAAAGAACTAAGGGCTTTTGGTCACTTGAAGCGTTGAAACTTATCCGATTGGACTTCGCAGAACTTTGAAGAAAATTCTGAATTTCATAGAAAATCATTTTCAGCGACGAAGCTTATTTTTGTCTTCAAGGCTTTGTTAATAAACAAAACATACGTTTTTGGACAGCAGCAAGCCCTCATGTCTCTCAAGTGACTTTGTTGCATCCACAAAAAGTGCCCGAGTAGTGTGGATCATGCGTCATCCGGGAGGTGTGATTTTTTTGTCGATACAAATTATCGCCATACTCGTATTGTGGTCAATGAAGCTCGGTGAAGTGCCATCAGTGATATGCGGTTCCAATAAGATAGTGCATTTGTGGAATGAACATCTCGTGCATGCGATTTATCGCCGTTTAATTGCCTTTTCTGAGGTTACGTTAAGTCACGTTGAGTTACTTTTATGCCATTAAGACAACAACGATAGAGAAACTGAGGCAAATTGTCGAAAGCGATATTGCCAACGTTCCAGCCGATATGTGGCGAAGGGTAGTAGAAAAATTGGTCGAAAAAAGTTGCAATCCACGAATTGAAAAATATATACATATACTTAAATTCAACATACATATGATAAGTACTTAACCTTGTAACGAGCTTTCTGGGCCGGGGATACTCGCCGGACCGAGTTCCGTCAGATAAATTTATTGTTGTGACACCGGCAGAATCACTAGTTTTGTCATCGCAGTGATGACACTATTCTAACCCTCTGGGTTAAGACCCGTTTGGGACACTTGTCCGTAGTGAAGACTTAGTAGCCTTATTGATACTGTCGTGTTGACAGTATTCAATCAGCTCTTGCTGGGTGTGAATCCGTTTGAAATCTGTCTGGTAGCGAAGTAGCTTGAGGCCATTATTATTTTTTATAATAGACGCGTGCACAAGGGGTCATGACTACCTTTAAATTTCAAGACATAACACGGGCCGAAGGTATAGAGGGAGAAAGGGAAGGAAGTACCGGTGCAAATGGCACAATGGAAAGTCTTTCGGTTTCATCGACACAAGCGCCATTTATGGATAAGGCTGATTATTGATGTGACAGTAGACAGCATTGTGTTTTGGAAGCATTCAATTCCACACTATTGTTTATACCCCATTTGATTATGCTGTCAAGGTCGGAATTTAATGTGCTTAACATACGCTGCCGTCTACGGCCAAAGAGCAGGGACATTAGTCCTGGAATAAATATGAAAAGCTGAGAGTACTGCCATCAGCGAAAGAGTGTATTCGATTAGAAATAGCAGTTAAGAGATCATTTATAAAAATGAGGAAGAGTATTGGTGGCAGAACAGAGCCCTGGGGAACACCAGCGTTTATTTGGTGAATATCAGACTTGAAGCCGTCCACAGCAATTGGAATTGAACGGCACGAAAAGTAATTTCTAATCCATAGAAGAAGAGACTCATCGGTACCAATCTTGCTTTCGCCGAAATGGTGCAAAGATTGGTTCCATTTTACGGAGAGATATGCCATCAAATCACCAGTGGACCTGTTGCTGCGGAAACCGTACTGTCAATTATTAAGAAGTTTCTGCGCTTCTATGATATTTCATAAGCTGACGATTTATCAGCATTTTCACGACCTTAGAGAGAAGGGATATTAGTGCTATCGGTAGGAGGTCGTCGTAGGTCAGGTATGCTGTGGAGATCCATAAGCCTTCCTCCCGGGAGACTTCTACTCTGGCAGTAGTGAGGTCACAGGTGCTGTAATTAATTAAAAGAAATATATTAATATGGGATTTTGCTAAAATGCAGGTTCTAAGAGTACCTTCGCAGTCAGCGTGTAGCAGTTTGTATTGCTCTGTCCTTAATCCAGCAATGCGATTATTGCTAATCCATGGCTCATGAATAAGGATTATGTCGTCTCCACTTTCTGCAAGGTGGAGAATAAGGTTGGCAGAAGCAACCTTACTGTGGTGGAGGTTTATCTGGGTCATAACGTAGCATTGGAGCTTTCGCTTAAACCAGATGCCTCTGTCACAGTAGCATCCAGATCCTCCAAATCAGAGGAAGGTGTATCAGATTCCTGCCGTGTTCTGAAGGAGGCTAAGGTGGTGGGAATCGTGCCCATTGCCTGTCTCTCGTCCTGTTCGTATACCTTCAACCTAATGGTTTTAAGGCCATATCGAATTTTGCCTTCCTTTGCTTCTAATGGAGGGAGGGAGTCTCTGTTCAGCAACAGGGTAACTGTCCTGTTCGAGTCCTTTTCAACCTCCGTCTTAATGACCTCCCAGTTGGTAGTCCGAAGATCGGGATTTTGACTGTGCAGCAAAAGCAAAATATTTTGTAGGTCGCTGGGTTCCACAGGTATTCGGGCGCGGGCCCTTGGCCTGAGCGGGATCTCGTCCTTGCTCACAACCTCCGGCTTGGCACCTTCCCACAATGGCTTTTACATTTAGATTATAAAAACATCATAGACTTGTTTCCTGTATTGGTTTAGCTATTCTCTTTTGTTAAAATCTGTAATGATCCCACGCATGTATTCATTAGAGCGGAGCGAGCGAAGAAGAAAAGTAAAATCTTTGCCCGTGTGTAGCACCCCGAGTTCTTGACGGATTTCTGTGATTTTTTAACTGGATTAAAATATGTAAAATATGTGGCTCGTCATGACGAAGCCCAAATTTTTAATTTTGGCCACAAACATTTTTTTTAATTGACATAAAAATTCTCAATGTAAAGTCTATGGGGGAAAATTACGCGCCATTAGCATTTGTTTGAAAGATGGAATAAATTCTTTTTAAACTTAATATTTACATTTAATTATCTTTCGCACAAAACTATTAAGCAGCTAATTATAATAGATAATTGAATAACAAAGTATAGCAGAATTGTATACAAAAGATAAGAGAGAATCACAAGTGATTCGGAAAGAAAGGTATGTACAAACTCTAAGATGAATTAATTTTGTATTTAATCTCCGCTTGCATTCTCTTCCTTCCATTAGAACGCATAATTATTTAGAAATTTAACTTACTTTTACTTAGAAATCGCAATTTGTTTCCTAAAGAAATGTATTTACAAACACTGAGCTGAATTAATGTTTAATCTTTGCTTGACCTACTCAACTAGATCAATTTATATTTAGAAATTTAATCAAGATGCTTGTTCCACCAAGACGGAGACGTGTATTGAGTTATCGTTCTGGTGAAGCAATAAGAAGAGAAAATTCTAGAATGAATGTTCAAGAAACAGAAGCACCAACTGTCAGCGCTTTTCCACCAGCCATCCAAGAATCCGTTGACAATTCTTTGTTGCATTCCTTTACTGAAGAATTGAATCAATTGGCTTATATGCCTTGCACTAATTGTAACCGCCGTGTACTCACTCCAGACAGTTTGGTTAGTCCATGTAATTCATGCCAGAAGAATGCCGTAAAATTTACATCAGCTAACAACATGGATTCAGATGTTCAGCCTCCAGAACTGCTGGGATTATCATCGACTGAACAAATGTTTTTTGCTCGTGTTCATCCTGTTCTCCGGGTTTATAAGCTGAAAGCTGCTGGTGGCGCTGGACAATACAAATACAAAGGAAACGTCATAAATGTTGAACAAGACATCCAACCTCTCGCGACAAAACACCCGTTGCTCCCTGAAAGCCTTTCCAAACCTTCTTCCAACACTATCATGGAATCGATTTGTTTGTGCCAGTAACTTCGTTAGTCCGGCCAACATGTTCGGATCTCCTCTTTATTTTGGCTACCATCAAATAGTTTTGATCTTCCGTAAAGTTGGAAAACATTATCAAGTTCGAATGTTTGATCCGAATCCCGCAACAGTGGTCACCTCAGATGCAAAAATGTTCCTAAAATCAATTGCCTGTATGAAGAAAGTTGACATTTTGTGGGGCAACAATCAGGTTGATGAATGTCTCCAATTATCATACGAATTTATCATCAACAGCATGCAAATGCAAAATAGTATATTTGATGTACCTGGTAATTTCACAGCCAATGTTTGAAGAAAAAGTTCATTAAAAATTTTATTTACTAGCTCCGCTCTAATATGCCGCTGCGTAGCGACACGACACGCGGCTGCGGCGACCTAGTATATATACTCTGTTTTTGGTTACTTTTTCAAATTTTACTGTACCTAAATCTGCTTTCGCTTCTAGTTTCTATAAACTATAAACTGCAGATACTTTTTTAATTTATCTATTTTTATCGTTATTTATTCATTCATGTTGTTAAAAAATAAACTAAAACTAAAAAAAAAACAAATTGTCCTCCGCGGCGACAGTGGCCCTTGGAAAGGATGCAGCGCTGTCGTCATCCCAGGCAATGAGTTTGTAATACCCATGGAGCCAGCCCCTATTGGTGAAACCAGGAAGTTTCTTTTCCGGGCTATTTTTGCACATTGAAAGAAGGCTGAGGTTGATCTTACCTTCAATGATTTTCCAGAGCTCATGAGTGATGTGGCCTTCCTCATGGCTTCGATCTACGATCACTACCGCTAGGTGATCCCCCACCACCTCGTTGAGAGAGGGCGCCGCAGCGGTGCTCCTGTGCCTGCGACATTTTGTTGTCCACCCACTTTTTTTGGCTGTGTTAGTGGATGCGGAAGGTCCCTTTCTAGGTCGACTCTTCCCCTCTTCAATTGTTTCCGAAGCCCATTTAAGCGAAGCTATGTCCTTTTCATCCTTATTTTACCTTGCACTTTTTTTCCAGTCGGCTAAGGACTTGAAAAGCAGCACGTCTCTTTCTATAGGCCATCGTACTGGCTCTTACGTGCTTCCCTGAGGCCGATGTCGTTGCCCGGGAAGCGTTTTTGATCTCAGTCTTCTGAGTCTTTTTTGTTTTTGTTTGTTTTTTTTTTGGATTCTTTGTTGATCCCATGAGTAAGCCGGTGTAGGTCCACCACAACATAGCCGGTTCCACTGTGGTAACCTATGAATACTATGGGCTTTGCCAAAGCACCCAAAGGAGCTCGTTAGGACTGGTATAACCGCCAGCCTTCCATTCCTCGGCACGGTTCTCTCGCTCACACCACTAGGGAGTTAGGCATCTGTTGTTACCTCTTTAATAATGGGCGCCTACGAGGAGGACTAAAAGAAGAGGATTTTTGCCGGCCAATATTAACTATATTATTTTGAAGTTTTGTTAAGAAATTATTGTTAGTTTCTAGCCTTGATATCATGAATGGCCACCTCTTCATGTAATTGTCATAAGAAAACATAAAGAAAAATAAGAAATCATAAAGTTTCTTCGACTGTCCGGTTTTTGTTGTAATTTAAACATATTATGCGCGTAAATGACATAACTATTTACAAAAGAAATATTGTAATTAAAATATCAAAAAATATGCATAGCGGCCATCTGCTAGTTTTTCGGGAGCTTGATATATTAGAGCATATTTTTGTTTTATTATAAAATTATTTCATTGTTGGCTTTCCTGTGACAATGTTCACTTCACCTTTCTCATTGCAAGAAGAAAGCATGTATACTATCTTGCTGGGTTTCGATTTATAGGAAGGTAAATTGCCAGATTTACCGATGTGAATCAAATGTCCATAGTCACGTTGCGGTTTGTCCCATATATTGGTTTAGTCAGTTCCTTGACGAAGTACTCGGCTATTGGCCAAATTGTGGGATTGGTTCCTTTTCCCAAGTAAGGCAAGTCATTCAACATATAACTTCTTCCACTGTCACATATCATGACAACCTTAACTTCATATTTTGCAGGCTTGCTTGGGATAAACATTTTAAAACTTGTCCTACCTCGAAATCCCAAAAGTGGTCCATCAATTGTTATATAGACTCTCGGATCATACGTGACTTTGTCAGATACGCGAAGAATTCGTGTAGCTTTATCATCGAAACGTAAATTTGATAATAAGGTTTAGAATCTCTTTTGGCTTATTACAGAAGAATATGATGAGCCACGAAAAGAAGAGTCAACAATTTCATCTGTGGAAAGAAGTTTCGTCTTCATGACAGCTGTAAGTGCCAATACACACATTGTATCTATTCATTAACGATGGGTGTGGACTAGACGCCTGTGTGGTCTTGGTGGTATATATATATAATGCGACGATTATTTATGATGGCGACCCGAAAGGCCTAGGATCTGCCTCATCATATCGAACACGCTATCGGCAACCAAATTTGGTCAATTCTGCGGACAAGATCTGGGGGCTGCGACTTCGTCATTGGATTCGAAGAGCTTCCTAGAAATAAATTCCTTTCATTCAGTTTTACTCGCCTTTTATCTATCACTATATCATGTACTTTTTCGATCAATTCCGGTGTGCTTGTGGGTTTTGACCGTCCTCCACTTGGGTCACCGTGGGACCACGTTTAAATTC
The DNA here is from genome assembly GCA_958301585.1 of Merodon equestris. NCBI lineage: Eukaryota > Metazoa > Arthropoda > Insecta > Diptera > Syrphidae > Merodon > Merodon equestris. The sequence continues at coordinate 53,944,933 of OY284413.1, forward strand.
GCTTCCAACTTTTTAACGATAGCCATAAAAGGAGCAAGGTTCCCGTAAATGTTTGCCAACTTCGGATGAACTTCCTTACGAGTTAATTCATCCAAAGCGAAGAGTTATTTGACCTTTACGATATTTAAATTTATCGATTTCAACCAAAAACACGCATACGTCCATTTCAAAGATTCGTTTATGATTCTCGGCTAACGTCCGATATTGAGAAAATACAGAAATACAATCTTCTCCAAAAGGTAAAATATTCTTACTCCTACTAGTGATATAAACGGAGATAAATATATCATTGGAAGTTGGAATTGAATCAACGACCAAAAATTCCCTTTATTTTTTGAACACCTCTAGTATGATCAGGTGAAGTCGACCCGTATTCTCTCTTATCTACCACACTGTACGTCGTTTATCTCGGTAAATACGCACAAAATGATCGTACCCAACACGGGCAGAACAATGTCAGTTTGCACTCGAACAGATCCACCTCTTATTGCTAGGCGTGTCAATCGGTAGCTGATGTTGCTACTCCTAGTTTCGCATCGACTTCTGTTCGCGCTTTTCATACCTCCTAGTACATTTCAGTTGTTAATCACTATACCCTCGTCTATAGCCCGCACAAGTAGCTAATCAGGTACCATCAGCAACAAACAACTTCAACACTAATTCCCGCCACACCATTTACATCTATCCTCGTTCAGATGCCTACAGTGCGAACGAAACAACTTTGAAATCCACATCCCTAAATGACCGATTTAGCTGCTGTACTCTCCGTACTCGTCTTCCTTATTGCTCTTTATCCTTTAACCAAAATACCTAAACCTAAAGACGCCGGATTGCGGGGCAATAAATCGAAGGATGACTGCGAGAAATGTAGAAATTAATTAATGGCTAGTTCAATTAAAATTGCAACATGGATGGACACGAAGAACAACACAGATTCGCTTTTTGCTTTTTGTTTCGCTCGTTGTTGTTGTTGTTTATCAATATACATACTTCTAGCTCAACTCTGTAGCTTGTTTTGTTTTCATTCCGGCTGCTGTTGCAAATGTTAGCGGACGAACACCGTGTTCGAGGGTACAACATTCTCAGCCGATATCTACTAATGGTAACCTAAGAAGCATTATACAAAGTATGATCGCTCGTGTGGCGTGAAAGTATTCGCGCTGGACACGGAACCCGAACGAGCCTTGGAAGGAGAAATCTTGGTCTTGGTCATTTAGGTGGCTTTTAATGGTCAACGGAGTGAGTGGAATGCATGTGGATCGTATTTGATCAATGATGGATATTCCAGTGATCCTTAAAGGCAGTCTAAATGGGTCACAGATGTGTACATCAAGGCCGTTATCTCAAACACTTTTTTTACGATTAAGCTATAAAACCGAACTCACAGTTAAGCCCAAAGTGAAACCCGATGTTCCCACAACTCAATGTTAGATCGATTCTTCATCCGTTTCGTTATTTATCTTACCTAACTCGATCACTAATTAAATAATTAATTGTTCCACTCAAGCCAGAGGAGATCGGCAAGCCGCCTGCTCCATTGATGGTGTTCATCCAATTGGCTAATAAACAAATTATGGCCACACTAAAAGGTTTTCCAGCAGTCGTCGCGGGATTCCTCGAAGAAAATCGGGAATGCATTAGAGGAGATTTTAAAATTCCATTAGCACGTCTTTATGATTGAAATCTGTCATTCTGGAGCTGAATGTCAGGGTGTTCCTGACTCACTCGGATGCTGGCTCATCGCACGAGGGATTCTGTAAATTAATCGAATCAATATCCATCTGAGGAACAATGAAGCTATTCGGTATTCAAATGTATTGTACACCGGGAGACACGAGAAAGAGTTGGAGTCTTCATAAATTACCCGTTAGTTGAGTTGACCAATTTGTTTGAGTTTTGATTGGAATTTGGATGCGGATCTGGGTCGGTTGGGTTATCGCGAATGAGCGAGTGAGTTGTTGGATGGGATGGTATTGACAATTTTTTTTTGGCGCCAGTTCGATAAGCGTGGTTGGGACTGACATATTTCCAAACGATATTTAGAAGCTCTGGGTGGGACGAGAGAGATTGAGGTTTGTAAGAGTTCAAGGAGGACTTGAGAGACCATATAATTTCCAACGAAATCACATGCCCCCTTACATTCTATCCACACTGTACCGATGCATCTTAGTATCAATTAGCCATCGAGTGAAATAGTGAACACTTAAAATATAATCGTCCAGTTCAAGCCCCCTAAGACGTCGTCATATAAAAAGTTTGCAACTCTACCTCCAACAGTCGGTCATCACCGCCGTCTTCTGCCCCTTATTCCACGACAGAGTGGAACTCCTTAATCCACTGTCTTCCAACTAAAGCAAATGCCTGTAATGATCACTTTGGCTCCATGAGTTATTATTAACCCGAACGCTAGTGTAAGTGAGCTCGAGCATCTCTACAATTGGAGCTTGCCGCTTTGCTTGCACGTATAAATTACAACCCGGTGGCCGGCCCACCTCTTTTCACATTCATGCAATTGATTGACGGTAATTTTTGTCATTCACGTTTCATTTTGCCAACAACGAACACTGTGATCAGCGTGATGTTGGATGCGATTTTAATTTGTGATGCGTACGAGAGTGACGATCGATCGAGGATTACGGAAGGAACACGTGCATGTGCTCGATGAACGTATGTTTTAGTATTTTTTCCCTTGATTTTTGGTCTTTTAGTCCTATTAAGGCTCATTAGCACACCTTAGAGGACTTCCGAGTTAGCCTTTAATCAAATTGATTGGCTGTGACTCCCCGAAGTATTGAACGCGGTCCTTTCAAACAGTGTGTGCGGACATCTGTCAGGAAACAAGCTTTAATAACAGCTAATTTGATCCTTATTAGGATGAAGGTTGTAATTTGTAGGACGCGATTGATAGGATAATCGATCAATCAGGGCGGGGATGAAATTGAGTTTTCAGAATGGGCGTTTATTTAGGGTTTAGAGTAAACGGCTTGTTGTACTCGAGTTTCCTTCAGGGATCGGGTAGGTGTCAAATATTGCACTAAGGAGTTGGAAGAGGTGCCTTTCATCTCTTGTTTTCGAGATGTTGCTTTTGCTTCTTTTTTATCCAACCAAGTCAGTAACCCATTGAGCCAGTACAAAGGAAGTAATTGTGTATGTCATAGGACCTTAGGGAAATTTGCGCTTCCAGATGTTGCTGGCACAATAATCCATGATAGTGTTTGGGTTTTTTTTTTCGTAAGTGAGAGGGATTTATGGCCTACTCCATATGGCGAGTTCTGAAACGGCTTTAACTAAACTAGCAATTTCAATGAGTAGCAGCCTCTGCTCTAATTTGCATTCTTAGTGAATGAGAGATGATCAAAAAGTGCTGACGAATGCATAACACTCGCAGCTTTAGATTACTTCAAAAATGTATACTCTATGTGCGCATTTCAAATATAACACCTTAATGACATGGAAAACAAAAAAGTGTTACTGCGAACTACAACCAACCCGAATTCAGTTGAATCTCTTCTCTCAAATAATATCCAGGACAACCAATCCCGAAGAGTAGTAAACGGACAGCTTCGACACAAACCATCTGCACTCCGTCCAGGTTGTGTGACAGACATCATAAGAGCTTAGCTCTTGAACCTGCACGAATTATAAAAAAAAAATTATTTAGAACAAGCTTGCTTCGTACATCGGCTTCCATATGGATTCCTCCACCGGTTCCCGAAATGGACGAGTCCATATTGAGGCAAATCGATAAGCAAAATTAAGAGCTTGATACTCATAGTTGGAGAATCATTTCTTCGGCCAAGAGTAAGAACGGAATGGGAAATGACGTCATGGTGACCATTCACCAAGAGTAACTCGACGACATCCGTAGCAGATCTGACAGCATCAAGTTCGGGCTGGGAACCCTGAAGGTAAGGCTCCCCAATGAACGCGGCAAGTCAAAGGAGGCTGCTAGTGGTGCAAAATAAGCCACCGACGACTTGATGATGTGCATTCTGCAGAAAGATGTTGATATAGCCTTAATCCAAGAACCTTGACTGTTTAGGAACAAAATTCAGGGATTAAGATCTAAGGTATACAATTTATACTATCCTCACACTGAGACTAAGTTACGAACCTGTATAGTCGCCAAAAAATACCTAAATATTTTTCTCCCAGGTACATACAGCAATGGAGACCTCACTATGGTTACAAGCGAACAAATCTATTTTGCTCCTATCGTCCGGCATCGCATACTTGCCATACGATGAGGTGGACCCAACTCCAGACGCAGTCCGAACACTTGTGCTGCACGCAAAATTACAAAGGTAATACACAAATGTTTCGTAACCGGGTTAGGGAAGAGGTAATTGACCTTACTCTACTAAGTGAGTCTAACTCTATCCGAGTAGAGAATTTGAGAGTGTCCACTAACTGCTTCTTTTCGGACCACAGCCGAATACTCTTCAACCTTAAAGTCAATAAAGAAAAACCAAAACCTTTCAGAAACCCTCAGAAGGTAGACTGAAATCTTTTCCCAATCCTAGTTGCCAACAGGTTAGTATCGCCACAAGCCATCACTAACCCCGATCCAACTTACATTGAACATTCAGTCGAAGACCTTGTGAGAATTCTGAAAGCGGCTTTCAACAAATCCGCCCTTTGCAACAACGTGCTCGCAAGAGGACCAGTGCAGTCTGGTGGACCACAGAGCTAAAGCAACTCAGGACCAGGACCCGAACTCTATTCAATAGAGCAAAGATCACTAAAAGATCCGATGACTGGAATAACTACAAATCCAGCTTCAATAAATACAAGAGCAAAACTAGAGCAGGAAAGTTAAATAACAGAATTTCAATGCAGAAATTGGACACAGCTCTATAAGGAAAGTGACAACTAGAGGCACACCACAGGGGTGAGTTCTCCCCCCCCCCCCCCCCCCCCTACTGTGGCTTCTTACAGTTAACAAAATCCTTAAAATCTTCATGGATAAAGGCACAAGTTATCTGCTGCAAAAAGCGCTCTCAAACTAAGGGAGTCCTCTTTGTGGAAACAAGCCAACTATGGACATGCGGCCATTCTCAGAATAATAGGTGACCTGGGAAAGAAACATGGTTCTAGTAGCCTCACAGCTACGATCCACCATATTTCCCCCCACAATGACTTCTCTCTCAGAATGCCAATCCTTTTCCCCGTCAGAGAAGAGTGGCTATCAAACGCTGCGCCGTGATACAGGCACTGGGGCCGGGTTCATTTAATCAGGAATCATTTAGACTTCCTGATTTGTGCAGTGTCTTCCAAGCAGAGATCCTAGCAAGAGAAAAAGCAGCCAAACATCTACAAGTAACCGATATCCCACCAACGGATATCACCATCTTTGTAGACAGCTGCACTGAAGTCAGTAGGATCCTGTACAACGAGATCAAAGGCTGTCATGAAATGTCGTGACTCACTGAAGTCCATCAGACCGGACCATAAAATAAGCCAAATCGTCTTGGCTTAGAAGAAACGACAGCCACACGACAAGATCATCGTGGCAAATATCGGAAAAACAAAGAAGCTCTTGGCGCTGGACCGAAACTCGATCCGTATGCTCGTCGGAGTGATCACAGGTCACTGTCCCATTGGAGCAATGCTCCGGAAATGGAACTCGGGATCTAGCGATCTCTGCGGAGCTGCGGCGATGAGGAAGAAACCGAGACGATCCAACATCTGCTTTGCCACTGCCCAGCTCTCCAAAATCGGCGCCTAGCTTGGCTGGGCCAAAGATTCTTTACAGAGATTGCGGACGTGGCATATGCAGATATATCAGATCTTCAAAAATTCACAAAGAGCCCGGGGTGGTTTCAGCCACCACGTGATAGGATAGGTTAATTGAATGTGTACTCCACAAATGAAGGGAATCACAATGGGCCCTTTGGCCTCCGAGTGGAAATGATGTTCAACCATCACACTTCAATTTTTAACCTAACCTAATCTAACCTAGAATAAGCTTACCCTAGGCAAAAATGTTTAAAATTAGTTCAAACAACCAGTAACATAAAATACTTTACTAGCCCTAGTAAACAGAACAACTTACGACCATTTTTTTCGGTCTTAGGATTAACTTGTGATAGTAAAGAAAATGAAGAACTAAGGCCGAGGAAAATTATATTTGTTTGGTATTTTTGTTTTGGTTTTATTAATATCTTGTTATATTAAAGCTAAAATTTAACTAGGTAGATCAGTATGCGCGGGCTTAACTCCGCTACTGAAAATTTTTGATCGAGCGAGCAAATTTGTTGTTTTATCAACCTTGCTCTCGCTCCGCATGGCACTTTTCTAAACTTTACTTCGTTATTTCTCACTATTTTTCAATCAAACAATTTCATTTGATACTTTATGGCTCATCTACAGACCTAGATCTATCGAATGACATGCTGCACACATGTGTGGTTATAGCCGATATCTACATTTAGTGCGTACAAGATTAGTCCGAAATCGTTTTCGGACCACTATATTCCCCGTACATGCACGCGCTAGGCCAAAAAGTGGGTGATTGCTCTCGCTCCGCTACGCTCCGCTCGATCAAATGGAGGCACTAGTGAAATTGAAGTCAGCGGAATTCGACGATTTCGAGGGCAAAGGATCATAGCTGTGGATTGCTAAAAGAACTCCGCGACAATCCGGATCGGCAGAGTTGTCGTGTCCATCGGCCCGAAACAGAATGAGTGAAATCGTGTGTTCAATGCTGGAGCATAGATTTGTTTCAGTTAGGGCAAATATATCGTAGGGTAGATTTCGGGAATTAAGGAGTACTGCGGAGGTTTTGGTGATATGTTTTTGTAAGAAATCTTCGATGGGCTTAAAATAGTTTTTGAAATTAGAGCAGGTGCTTTGCAGAGTGTGCGATGCGCCTTGAACTGACAAGGGCGGCGAAGGTGGAGAGGTCATTATTTACCTCAATGGGAGAGATATTAAGGCTTTCATGACACCGGATAAAGATTTTTTTTAACGCATGGGGGTCTGTGGAGAGGCCTTCTAAGTGGATTGAAACTAGAAAGTTGGTTTTAGGTTTGCCGTCGATACAAAAGGAGTCAGGTTTGTCATGGAGGTGGGACAAATAGAGACGTATATTTTCGTAGATTCTTCTGTCTACTTAAACGTGACATAACATAGCGGTCTTCGGCGTTAGGCTCGGCAAGATGTTCGGTGAGTTTGGTTATGGGAGGGAGGAGTGGATATAAGAAAGAGACGGAGGGGCTGGAGGAGGTGTAGAGAAGCTGGGAGGTGAAGAGAGTTGGGTTTGTAAAGTTTGAGCCTGGGGGTTGGTGTTGGGTGTTGAATTAAGCAGATTCGGTGAGGGGGATGAGGGCCGGGAGCCGGGTGTAAGATTAAAGGATACTCGGTGAGTACGTACTCTGTTACGAGTATTATTACGTGGGGGGATGTCGAGAGTAGTTGTTGATTTGGGAGCTATTGAGAGTGGAAGAGGTCGGAGGAAATTGGGGAATATTCCTTTCCTTAATTCCAAGTTAGCTCCTAGATTGCGAGGAAGTTGAGAAGGGGGAGAGGGTCAAGGTTTGGGAGGGTCAGGGGATTTGGGAGTGTTGGGCCTAGACTTATATTAAGGTTTAACGTTATTCTTACGGTACCTAATGGTAATCCGCATCCCGTCGACTTAGTTTTCCTTATTAGGAGGATTCCGAAAAAGCTGTTCGTATTGCGGAGGAATGCTAATTTCGAAGCAGTTCCTACGATAACAGTTGGCCGGGTGAGCTTCGTGCACTTTACGAAGTTGATGGCATATTGTTAGCAAAAGAGGTTAAATACCTAGCGTCCCGTAGGTAGACATTGGGTCCTGTATCGTGGCATTAAGATTGTGAACCTTGTTAATTCTCTGCTCCCAATCAGATAGGGTCCAAACGTTCAATGGTCCGCACTGAGATGGAAAGAGTTGCGGTAGATGGGGATTTCATAGGACTCATGTTGGTCTACGTATGGACGGAAGATGTAAGAGGCGTAGGAATGGTGCGGGTGGTCGCGTTTTCCAGAAGTTCATCCGTAAGGGAGAAGTTATAGGTAGTTCTATAATCGCAAGCAGTTACCGGGGATTTTGATGGCATACATTTCAGTTCCTCTATGATACTGTTGATCGCTGACCTTGTGAAGTTGGAATCAGCATTGAGTGTGTGCAGGGCGAGTTGGTTGGATTTTTTATCGTCCAGAAATTTTAACTTTGCTGAATACTCCGAGAGTGCTGTCACAAACGTTGAGATGTTCCCACGAATAGAATTAAGGGTTGGAGAAGCGGGAGAGCAGTTCGCGTTGTCAAGCTTGGTCTTTGTATTTTCGAGGTTATCCAGTTTGCAATTCAGCCAGGATATGAGGGAGAGCAGGTTATCATAATTGTTCGCACTTTTTCTAGCTAATTCGTTGTATTTCCCGAAAGCTGACTATTGTTTCGTTGCGAGGTTGTCCATTCATGGAGTCAAGGTTGTCGGTGAGTATATTGGTAGTAGTAGTTGTTTTTGGGAATAATGACGTAGTTTTCTGTAGCATGTTCCACTTCATTTTTGATTTGAAATGTTTGGGTAGAAATCACGTTTGCAATTTTCACAACGAACCTTCTACCGGTTAAGATGTCAAATACCATATATAAAAGTAATCTAATTCTGGAAGCGTTCAAGGATATACCAAAAAGCGAACATCAGAAGTGGATTGGAAAAAGTACTAGCGTCTGTGTAATGTGTATTATATCTGAGGGGTGCTACTTTGTTTGAGTAATATAAGAAAGGTACTTTATTTTTTTAACAAGCCACGAATAATTCAAAAATATGCCAATACATGACCTGCTCACCAAATTCGCTCGCTTTATATGTATATGGTGTGCTGAATTGTAGTAGAATAATTTATCAGGAGCGTTAGATTCGACAATTTTTCTACATCCTCCGCCGCCCGCAAAGATATTATTGTACTTCAAGCGAATACAGCAGCTGAACAGGTCTTCGTAATCTCGTTCCATTTGCTAATCTAATCTGACACGCTCTTATTTTGTTGTCACGTCCAGGGAAAACTTGTTCAATTGCAGCTAGCTTCCAAAGCGTTTTAGGAAGTGATGGATCATGAACGATCACTACATCTTTTGGTTGTATATTCGAAGAAGGACAACCCCTTGAATGGTGGAGAGAGCGTAGTTCTTGTAAATATTCAATTTGCCATCATTTCCAGCCTTTCGTTCTAGCATTCCACTTTACTCGAAGCTGGTTTCCTGACAAAGATTCCTTTAGTGAAGCGTCAGGTGAGGTGACCGCACCGATCAACAAATGCGATGGAGTAAGTGGGTTTAGATCCTTAGGATCATCCGTTATATACGTCAGGGGTCTGTTATTGATGACACGCTCTACCTCGATCAATAATGTGCGCAACTCTTCAAAAGTTAATACCGATCGACCAATAGCTATCTTTAGAATGACCTTTATGCTTCTCTTTCCACGATGAACTTCCAGCGAATACCTTCGTTGTTTATAAAATTGTTTCACATCCAAAAATTTCGTTTAACATTTTCAGCTCTTTAGATGCACCTTTGAATGTTTTGGCATTATTTGGTGTGGTCTTCCCCTTCTTGCGAAAAACCTTCGTAACGCAAGCAAGCAACATTCAGCTGTAAGGTCCGTTACAAGCTCTAAGTGAACCGTTCGTATCGACTCACAAGTTATCAATAAGATATACACCTTTTTCGAGGATTTGCTACCTGCATATATCTGTACATATAATGGCCCAGCGTTATCAACACCTACCATATCAAAAGGTAGGGGGGCAAATGGTTGCAATCCAGGAATAGCCAGCAAACGTTTGGAAATAAAACATCGAGAAATTACCTTTTTTACAAGTTCTCTGGCCCATATTATCCAAAATTTGTTTCTTAATTCGGCAAGTGTAGCGTTTGTTCCACTATATAATAACTGCTGATGGGAGTACAAGACGATAAGTTTGTTGATGTAGGATTGGTTCGGTAGAATTATTGGAAAGGACTCAAATATATCATGTTCAACACCCCTTAAACGACTGTTGACTCGTAGTAATCCATGTTTATCTATAAATGCAGATAATGAGTACAAAACTGAAAATTTACTAATTCCAGCACCCTTCCGCAATGCCCTTATCTCATGTTCACAATGTATTTGCTGAACATTCTTCAACCAGTATTGTTCAGCTAGCTGGAGTTCCATTGCCGTATCGAAATACTTCTTCCTTAGTACCATATCAAATCGGATTACGTAGCCAGTTACTCGAATTATTCGCTTCCAAGAGCTACAATCTTCTCGCAGTATAGGTTCCAGGGAAGTTGTCTCATCTGAATCTGCAACTGCTAACTGTAGAGAGATAAGAGCATGAATTAAATCTGATTGATGTATATCCAAAGAATTTTCAGAAATTGGCCAATTTACTTCTTAACCAAGTAGGTCCATGCCTCCACGTATCTGATGAAATCAAATTGTGTGCTGTTACTCCTCGTGTTAACAAATCAGCGGAATTCTGCTTGCCAGGACAGTGACTCCATTCGAAATTTTCTGTTAACTTCCGAATTTCGTCTACCCTATTTGCGACGTATGGTTTCCATTTCTTATTTGATTAATTTTTTATCCAACAGAGCGAGATCTTAGAGTCTGTCCATAGATATACTCGATTAAAGACTACCTTTAAATTCTGAACCAAATAGGAACATAATCTTGCTGCAATTAATAACGTGGTAAGCTCTAGTCTAGGAAGGGTTACTTCGTTCGTTGTCTCAATGGTCTTAAGCGGAACAACTCTATTTTTAGCGCAAAGAAAATGTACCCTTATTTCACCGTCAGTACCATAAGCTCTTTGACTAGCATCAGCAAATATGTGAAGCTCTCTCGATAAAACATTTGTTCCATCAAAAATACAACGTGGTATAGAAATCTTCTTTAAATCAAGGATGTTGTTATAAGATGCATTCCAGATTCTTATCAAGTCATCGGGCAATGGACCATCCCAGTCTAGTTTTCTTATCCAAGTTGTTTGAAATAATGTTTTGAAATTAATTAGAAAAGGTCCAAGAAATCCTAAAGGATCGAAGAAACGCGATATTATCCGCAACACACACCGTGTTGTGGGGATCATTTTGTAGGAATCGATGACGATGTAATTCATCGGTGTGGATATATCACACCAAACCTAAGACCTTTTGAACACCAGGTGGAATTTCGGAAAACGCCTTTCTTACAGAACAATGATTCCTGTTCCACTTTCTTAAGTTCATTGCGGCATCATTCAGAATACTAATTGACTGATGAATTGAATAGAATTGCAGTGCAAATTCGTCATGATCCACGCTGCATACAACGTCATCGACGTACGAGCATGGTCCGATAAGTACTTAGCCTATAAAAGAAAAACAAACATTTTGGAGAAATGGCGATATATTTTTCAATATAGTCTCCTTTAACTTGATACACTTGACTGATTGACGGCGAACCAATTTGGCCGTGGCGAGGGCGGAGGTGTGAGCCGGTGCGTTACCATGGTGGAAGAGCACTTTTTTCTTCGTCAAGTGGGGCCGTTTTTCCTTCAATTCGGAGTCGAATCGGCCCAATAATTTGGCATAGTACAGCCATGTGACCATTTTGCCCTTCTCCAGGTAGTCGATGTGGATCACACCTTGTGAATCCCAGAAAACGGTGGCCATCACCTTTCCGGCCGATGGGACAGTCTTCGCCTTCTTCGGAGCACGTTCGCCGGGTGAGGTCCACTGTTTCGATTGTTCCTTGGTCAAACACTGCTCTGAAGTGGTCTTACGGTTGCGCTTGTTGTATGGAGTGAGCAAACGCGGCACCCATCGCGCCGACAGCTTTCTCATGCCCAAAATTTCATGGAGGATATGACCCACGCGATCTTTTGAAATGCCTACTGTCTCAGCTATCTCGCGCACCTTCAATCGGCGGTCTGCCAATACGAGATCGTGATTTTTTGTCACGTTATCCTCGGTGGTAGCCGTTTTCGGGGCACCTGGACGTGGCTCATCAAAAACCGACGTGCGACCACGTTGAAACTCGTTAAACCAATTTTTGATGGTCGCCATCGAAGGAGAAGAGCCACCATACACAGCATCCAAACGCTCTTTGAGTTCGCTGCGCGATTTCCCTTCCAAAATTAAGAATCGAATCACCGACCGATATTGCTCTTTTTCCATTTTTCTAGAATCCGCGGCAACTCCCGCTTCCGCACGCGGTCAAAACAAAACTACGAGTCCGATCCGGCTGAAATTTCGACAGTAGCCGTCTACTAGAATGTACTACAGGATAAGTTGCTCTTGCGATACTCGCCATCTGGCGGTGAGGCTAAGTACTTATCGGACCACGCTGATTATTTAGAAAAAAAACTGTAGCTGTTTGCAAGAAGACATTCGTTGGATTTTCGCTCATATTACCCATGTACAAGTTGATAGATGGTGCTGGGGGGTGGTTTTCCGTTGGTTGCTTCGAATGCCTACGGTAGTCTGCGTGCCATCCTTTGCATGATGTGCATCGTAAGTGTTTGAGCGTACAATTTTTTGCCAATGACCCCGAGACGTGCAACGAAAACACCTTCCGTCTTGTTTTAATAAGTTCTTTCGCTGTACTAATGTTTATTGGCCATTACGGTCCCTAGTGAAATGCGTAGATGTTTTACAAAAGAAACATGACTTTTGTGGGTGATAGCAATCCGGCTGCAGTCAAATAAGTTTTAGGTTGTCATCTGATGAGATCTCTAGCGCCACGATTTCCCTTTTGATGAATTTAAGTAGGAAAATTAAGTAGAATTTAATTTGTTTGTCACCGCTTAAATTAAAAGAGCATTCATTAGCGGAGGACGAGGCGATGTCATCAACAGCGGGTGCATCATTTTCCATAAGCACATCGGTTAGAGTTCGAATGTAATTTGCTCGAAGCTCGTTTGGTAAGCAACGCATCAATTTTGACTTCAACATTATGGAGTAATTAGTGGAAGAAATTCCTAACACAGCAAGCGATCACATGGATGACATTACGGTGTTATAAATGTGACGAAGACCTCGAGTATCTGTCCTAGAGCTCAGAGACGGAATAGACATCATGTCGTTCATATTTTTATCTATTAATTTATCAGTATTACCGAATTCTTTCTGTAGCAATGTAGCACTTGGAGTAAAACCGGCGATAGCATCTGCAGCTGCTCCCTTTAACGATGACTGCAAATAATTGAATTTGTCTGCTCCCGATAATGAATTATTTTCATGCACCATAGTTTTAAATTGCTCCCAAAACGGAAGCCATTCTTTAAAGTCGCCCGAAAAGATTTTTAGTTGGAGCTTTGGTAACTTTATACCGTTCGAAATCTCACGCGATGGTGTTGGGACGCTTGACAATGAGTTGTCCTGCTTTCGCGTACGTTGTAAACGTTTGAGACGCTGAGTCAACCGTACGATAACGGACACGGCTCTTCATACTCGGTAAATATTTCACAATCCCTTAATTGTTCTTCAACCTTTCCTCTTGGTGTGAATTCACTTGCTTTAACTAATCCGTCATGAGCCATTCTTAGGCGATGTAGAAAAACTGTTGATTCCTCTTCAATATTGTTCCAATTATCTTCGTTCTCCGGAACTGATTGCGATTGAGGAGATTTTAAATAGTCATTAGCACTATTTGCGACACGCGTTACTTGTCCTCTATATGCTGACCAATTAGCATTCTCCATTTCCACTTAATCGATTCCCGGGTTTCGGCACCATGAAATAAAATTATAATACTTCTTAATTTTTAGAAAAACACCGGATAGAAAATTTAGGCACGTTTTATTGACTGTTGAAAATAAAATTATGAAATGGCAACACCGATGTTCCCTTCTCCAGTTCAATGGTTCGTCAATCAGTCGACTTCAGTACTTCAGCGACTTTGGATAACGTGCGGTTACTTTTATATACCTATATTCCATCGCAAATAAGGTTCAATTTGTATATAAGAAGTTCGGTTTCTTTTCGTTTCTTTTGAATCACGTTGTTTCTATTTCTCCCAAAGACTATTTCGATATTGGTGCCGAAACCCGGGATAAGGGTTTATTTATTGAAACAAAAAAAAAAAAAAAGGACAATCGAACAGCGTGAGCTTAGCGTGCAATGGAATTGCAGAACCGCGGTGTTATTCGGGGTCAGGTTACGCGACTCTGCAAAGCAGCAAACGATATCTAGCTAGTGCAGAATCCCAACTAAATGCACAGAACCAGGAACACTTTCCTGCAATAGAGGAGGAGCTCAGTGTGTTTCTACAACGTATCTTAGCGGCACGTGAAAATCTCGCCAAAGCGAACGTAGAGGTAGGTAACAGAACAGAGGAGCCAGAAAAGGAAATTGAGCTTTGTTTAGAGTACGAAGACAAGAGCATTAGTACAATGGCTCGAATAAATCATCGATTATCCAAAATTCGAGAAACTCGCGACGAAATTCATTGTGAAACAAGACCTAATGCGGAACCATCGCATAACCTAAAATTGCCTAAGCTCGAGTTGAGGAAATTTAATGGCGATCATAAGAATGGGTTCCCTTTTGGGAGCAGTTTCGCACAACGGTGCATGACAATAAAAATTTGAGCGGATCGGATAAGTTCAATTATCTTCTAGCGGCATTAGTGCGAAAAGCTAAAGAGACCATCTCAGGTTTTACACCATACCAGAACTGCTACGACGCAGCGATTTCGCTGTTATAAGAAGAGTATGGTGACACAGAGCGAATCGTTGATAGATATATGCACAACCTAATGTCATTGCAATCCGTAGGCTCAAAGTCTGACATAGTTGAACTGAGACGGCTATAAAATACTGTCATTTCAATAACGAGATCTCTTACTTCTTTGGGTGTTCCATCTTTCCACTATTGCGTTATGTTTAAAACCGTTCTTCTAAAATGCATGCCTACGGATTTAAGAATTGAATTCCATCGCAATGCCGATAATACCGACGAGACTGCAAACGATAACATCGAAACAGCATCATCTACCAGTGATTCCATCTCTGTCACTTGTAAAGGTGATAAGCAAGTTAAGCGGCTTCTGCAGTTTTTGAAGAAAGAGATAGAATCACTAGATAGATCTAACGTGTTATCCCGATCCAGTGGAATACCGAAAACGGCGCATATAGCTGCAAGTTTAGTGACGGCAAAAACGGAAAACAATAGTTGTTACTTTTGTCATGCACACAATTACACTACTCGAAACTGCGACAGCAATCAAACCCCCAAACAGAGAAAACAAATGCTAAAAAGCGACCGCCGATGTTTTCGTTGCACAATGAAAGGTCATTGCTCAAAGGACTGCAAAACGAGTAATTTTAAATGTATTCACTGAAGTGGACGTCATGTAAGCTCTGTGTGTGAAAGAGTCAGCAATACCAGCGTATCAAACATGGCCCAAACGTCAAAGCAACGTCAAAACAATAATACAGAAACGTCAATAAACGTATGCTCGCTTAATTCACCAGCTATGATTTACTTACAAACAGCGCGAGCCTTTGTTAATAACCCTGATTCCTCCCATAAATTATTTATAAGGCTTTTAATTGACGGTGGAAGCCAGCGTTCTTACATCAAGCGAAGAGTCTCCAGGAAGCTGGGTCTTCCAATTATTGGAGTGCAAACTATTCAAATTTCAACTTTTGGAGGCAGAAAACCTGAGCAAATATCCAACTTGGTGCGTCTTTCGATAATTAGTCAGTTTTCCTCGCAAAAGGTTTCACTAATCGCTCTGGAGGTGGATGAGATTTGCGACGATGTTCTAGTTGAACCTGACTCCAGTGACTTTAAAAACGCTGACCTAGAACTTGCAGATTCAAATATAAACGAAGTTCCACAGGAACCTGGTATTAGTTTATTGGTAGGTTCTGACTATTATTGGACTCTAGTTTCAGGGGAAAAGGAATACCTGTCTCAAAAATTGGTGGCCATTAACACTGCTCTTTGATGGACTCTTCAAGGGCCTTCTAGCTGCTGCACAGCTAGCAGTTCTATCTCTTTGCCGACTGTTATCCTTTTGAATATGGAGGTGGTAAAGCATCAACTACCTAACTTTTGGGATTTGGATTCTATTGGGATTACAAATGAAGAGAAACCTTTAGATTCCCTTCAAAAAACATTTAATGATTACGTCACCAAAAGAAATTACTATTACGAGGCGAAACTTTTATGGAGGCCTGAACATTTTCATATCGATAGCTATAGAGATGGTGCACAGTCTAGATTTGGAAATCTAATTCGAAAGCTGCTTCGTTTTCCGGATGATCTACTCTCATATGAAAGGAAAATGAACGAGTTGATAGAAAGAGGAATAGTTGAACGTGTCAAAGAGAGTAGTGAGCACGGAAAAAGAGTATATTATCTGCCGCATAGACCGGTTTACAGAGATGATAAGACTACGACAAAATTAAGGATTGTATTTGACGCTTCGGCGCACACTGGTACTAACGCATCTTTAAATGATCTCCTTTCACCTGGACCGAATCTTTTTCCAAACGTGTTAAGCATTTTGGTGAATTTTAGAGCTGAAATGGTAGGACTCGTTGCAGATATACAAAAGGCATTCCTACAAATTCGATTACGACAGGAAGATCGAGATGTGCATCGTTTTTTTTGGTTTGAAGATAAAATTCAAAATGTTCATAAGTTGCCAAAGTGGGCTATATTTCGCATGACCAGAGTCACCTTCGGCATTACATGTAGTCCTTTCCTTTTAAATATAGCTATTCGAAATCATTTACAAGATGAGCAGTTAAAGTTTCCAGATACTTGCACGAAATTGTTATTTTCATTCTATATGGATGTTCTTGTTTGTAGTGTTTCTGGAAAAAATGATGCTATAAAATTATATGAAGAATCCAACGATATAATGAAGCGAGCTTCGTTTGTTTTACACATGTGGAATTCAAATGAGTCATCAGTACGTGAGAGATTTGGAAAGCAGAATAACGCTCCTGATGTGCAGAAAGTCTTAGGACTTAAATGGCATGTGAGATCGGATGAGTTAAGCGTGGACGTAGAACAGTTGAAGGCTGATACCTTCCCCACAATAGGTAGCAAGAGAGAGCTGCTTGGACTAATTTCGAGGATTTACGACCCTTTAGGCAGTTGTGGACCTTTCACTGTGAAGCTCAAGAAAGCATTTCAGGAAACTTGGAGGCAAAATCTCGATTGGGATGATGCCCTGCCTTCAGCTTTGCAAAAAACTTGGTCGAAATCTGTTGCTGAGTTACATTACCTATCCGAAATTGTGATACCCAGATGCATTTTCACCTTTCAGCCAACCAAAAGGGAGCTGCACATCTTTGTAGATGCAAGTATGAAGGCGTATGGAGCGGTGGCATACGTTCGATATTTTCAGTCGGATGATCAAGTAAATGTGAATTTTCTATGCTCCAAGAGTAGAATTGTACCTCTGAAAGAAGATAAGTCTCCTGAACTTACATTGCCCAGACTTGAGTTAACTGCTTCTGTTATTGGTGCACGTTTATATTCATATTTGAAGACCAACCTTAAAATAACTTTTGATTCAGTTACGCTATGGTCAGATTCTCACCTAACTCTTCATTGGAGTAACGGAAATGGTACCAAATGGAAACCATATGTTTCGAACCGGGTGAGAGAAATACAGGAACACTCAAGTAGCGCGATTTGAAGATTTTGCTACGGGAAACTTAATCCCGCTGATATTTTGACCAGAGGCACAAGTGCTAAAAAATTGGTGGAGTCAACATTTTTGGTTAAATGGTCCCGATTGGCTTAGAACTTTCGATAAAGATGATCTTTCATCTCAATCCCAGGTAAATCAACATGATTTTCAAATAAATAATTCCTTTCTTGTCGTTTCCGGTACCGAGACCTCACGGCGAGACATCCTGAAACGAGAGCCTCTAATACAGTTGGAGAAATACAGCAGCATGCGAAAGATTTTAAGAATGACAGCATTTGCCTTACCATCTAACAAGTTGGTTCTTACTGCAGAAGAGATAAAAGCGGCAGAGCATTATTGGACAGAATTCTTTTTTTTTTTTTATTCGGCTGAAATTGAGCGTTTGCAGAAGAAACTTGCTGTTGACGGATCTTCGGCTATTTTATCTTTAAATCCAATAATTGATGAAAACGGAATTTTGAGAGTTGGTTCTCGTCTTGCTGCACTAACATTGAGGTGGGACATTCCTATGACGAAGTTTTTCCAATAATTTTGCCGAACAAATGCCGGTGGTCAAAACTCTTGATAAATGAACTACACCTTCAACTATTGCATGCTGGAACAAACACGTTAATGGCGGAGTTGCGTCAGCGATATTGGATACCAAAAGCGAGACAGCTCATTAAACGCGTAACGAAATCGTGCGTGCTTTGCAAGAGATTGAGAACTACAGCAGCGAATCAGGCCCATCGAACGCCTTTCGAGCTCAAGGCCATTTGAAATTACAGGGCTAGACTACGCTGGTCCGTTACTTGTTAAACAGGCGCAAGATAGTAAGAAGTATTACATAATGCATTTCACCTGTTCCACAGTGCGAGCAATTCATCTAGAGCTAACACCGAATCTTTCTGCTGAAAGTTGTCTTATGGGTATTAGAAGGTTCATTGCACGCAGAGGTGTTCCAAAAATGTTTATGTCGGATAACGCAAAGACCTTCAAGCGATCTTCGTCTGAACTCTCAATACTCGGTGAACTATTAGAATCCATTGAATTTAAGACCTTTTTATCCGAGCACAAGATCTCATGGAAATTTATCGTCGAGCGGGCTCCATGGTGGGGCGGGTTTTGGGAGCGCTTGGTTCGTTCGGTTAAAGACGCCCTTAAAGCCGCTGTCGGACGTGCTGCCCTAGACGAGGAACAGCTTTATACAATTCTCACCGAAGTTGAAGACGTTGTAAATTGTCGTCCCTTAACTTATATATGTAAGTGATGATGCAAAGGATCTACGTTGGAAATTAGAGTACTTAAACCACTTGCGATCAGCACACTTCTTAAAGAAAGGGTCTTCCTACAATGTGAAGGAAGGAGTCCCACGTTTGTTTTGGAAACTGGCATTGGTAGAAACTGTTTTTCCTGGTAGAGATGGCAAAGTCGGATCTTGCGAACTCCGAGTGCATGATGGAAGTATACTCAGAAGACCAATTCAGCTTTTATATCCGCTCGAGATTTCCGGCCCGGGAGGATGTTGAAAATAAAATTATGAAATGGCAACACCGATGTTCCCTTCTCCAGTTCAATGATTCGTCAATCAGTCGACTTCAGTACTTCAGCGACTTTGGATAACGTGCGGTTACTTTTATATACCTATATTCCATCGCAAATAAGGTTCAATTTGTATATAAGAAGTTCGGTTTCTTTTCGTTTCTTTTGAATCACGTTGTTTCTATTTCTCCCAAAGACTATTTCGACATTGACTTCACAGATGGCACTAACAAATAGAGTTATAAGTATGACAAATCGCTCGCTTTATACATATATGGTGTGCTGAATCAATAATAATTGTAGTAGAATAATTTATCAGGAGCGTTCGATTCGACAATTGTTCTACACTCTACGTGTCCTGCCCGAATTAGTCTTCGGTATTTTATAATTTGGCAATACTTCGAGGTTAATTGACTCCCCTTTAATCTCGTCTTCAGATACTTAAAATCTCTTTTCCAAAAATTGTTTTGAATAGTTCTTTCATTGCAAAGAAGCCCATATCCAGTCTTTTATTTATTTCATTCTTTATGTTGTTTCTTGCAGACAATTCGGTTCCCAGACGTTGGAACTCGTCTACTTTGGAAAAACTTTTGTTTCGAGTACAGTGAGATGCAAGGTTTGGATCAATGCGGTCATATATTTGGATTTCTTCTAGATCTGTTTCTTTTCCTGAATCTAGAAGACTTCGTGGGTTTCTTTTAACTATTTTCTCACAATCTCCCAGAAGTTCTAGACCATCAGCGCAAGCTTGAGCAAATGTGTTTCCATTACCTGCTCACTTGTTTATAAATACTGGAATGATGACCGGGTTTTGGTATTCCACAGGGTTATAGTTGTGGTAAGCCCATGCAGCTTCTCTGTTAATTCGTCTCCAGCATGTTTTATTAATTCTCATAGCATTAGGTCGATTTATGCAGTAGTTGATAGTTCTGCCTGAATAAATGCTGTGTGGATAATATCGCTTTCAATGCCACTTGCTTTCAGTGTAGTGAAGCAGTTCATTGAAATATCCCCTGAATCTGGCTTGATAGGCTAAATCAGGCACCTGCTTAAATGCCTATTAGTTTTCATAGTAAAGTTACATTTACTGTTGACTCGAGTTAAATAGCGTCCATTAAACTACGAAACCATGCCAAATACGAGACCAGAGCCCAACAAAAGTGTGCGACTGCATGTGGCACCTCTTACTTTCCAAGTTATCCCCATAAAATGCATCTTAAAAATAATCCTAGTTCCAACCTCGAATATATATGTGTATCCTACATATAACCGCCTTTTACATATTATATACCGACTTCTATCTAGAGGCAGTTCGCTTGTCAAACATTGTCAAATGCCTCGAGCGTCATTTAACGATTTCTTTGACCAACTTGAGCATAGGCGGACATAGTACTCGTAAAATCGAAAAAGAAAAAAAAATGAAATACGAAACGCAAGCAAAGTAATAAAAACAAAACGGCCCGCCCGTCCATCGGTTTCCAATCGACCACATCAGACCCCCGCAGTCCCAAATAGTCGCTCTATTTGCTGTCCAATTGTCATAAATTACTCGTGTCCCGTTTTGAAAAAATTTACATATTTTGACATACAAAAGCACCAATTAACCACTGTCCACTGTCAAACTGGACCGTACCGTTTCCAACTAAACACACTCCGCCTCTTGCATAGGTATGTCTATGTACATGCAGTCAAGTGAAGCCTCGCCAGCAGCGCGTATAGCCCTGCAGCTACTTCACTTGCCAGCCAAATGCTTTTCAACTTCCGACATGAAACGTTCTCGAAACCTTCATATTTCATTTATCGTCAGGCACGCCGCCATTGCACTGGCACATGGAAATCGGCCGGCAAAGGAAGACGCCAACTACGATCGTAACGCCATTCGTCGTAACGTAGCTCTGCTTACCGTCCATGTAGGGTAATTTGTAACCGGCGCGGTTCACGCTATGGTCTATGCAAATCCAACAGCGCACGCGCCACAGCGGCTGATCTCTTTACGTTTTTGTTTATTTATTTATGTTTTTTATCATTATTCCTTCACCTATTTTTGAGTGCACTTTTGGAGCGATACTCACCGGAACTCGACCGCTTACGGTGTAGTAGTAAAGACCACGCGACCAAGCAGCCAGGGCACCAGATCACCTCAGCGATGAAACGAAGTAGCGAAAGAGGTTCATATCGGTAGTAATAACAATAATAAATGGAAAATTATGGAACGAGATTTTCAGGAAATTTTCCGCGTCATTTAATGGTGCGCGAAGCAGCGTTGGTCAAACGGCCGAAGTGGTGCAATTCAGGAGGAGTAGCACTGCTGGCTGCTATTGCTGCCGTGGCTTCAAATGTTATGACAGGCGCAAACGAAGTGATTTTTTTTTTTCGCCCCGGATAACGTGCTACAATGTACACGAATCGATCGATGGTACTACGTGGATGTGGCCAGTGGTTATAGGTATGAGTGTATGAGACACCAGGCGGTTGCCGTCAATCCATGAGTTGCATAGAAAGTATGCAGATAGAGACGAGATCGCTTTGATGATCTCCGGCTTAGTCTGGAGATTGTGGTTTGCAGATTACAGGTATTAGCACGATTATTGATGTCATAATGATGGCTTAATGGCACTGGGGATGGGAGACACTACACGGGCTCTGTCCACAAATTGATTGCCATAAAATTCGAGCTTATCGAGGCAGATTAGTCGGAGATTAGCGACACAGGTTGGGCTCGGGCTTGCGGTCGAGCTATCGACTTCGACAACACTGTATGCTGTTAGGCTATCGGCTGTCATTGTCAAGGGATTGGCAATATTCCTGGCGGTCTTGCCTTCCATATCCTTGTGCGATGTTTTATGGCAAGTTTATGGCACCTTGGAATTCTTATCCGATGTTTTTATTCCAACTCGTGCTTTTCGTCCTCCAAACAGCGCATCTTCGGTGCAAACGTCTAATGTCCATTAAGACGAAACGCGCCAACAGACCCACCCATTTTCACGTCCTGAAATTCATGAATTTGTATGTTTTCCGAAAAAACTTGCGCCAATTTTCCAGCAACACTTATCGACTATTGCATGCCATTAAGATACCGACGCCAAGTGTCGATTCCACCGATACGAACCAGTCCTTTGAATAACACAAGCAAACCGTGTCCCTCATACACGCCCAGTTCAACGTACAATAGAGTAGACGCATCACCATCAAGTGTGGCGCACGCTTTCGATTTTTCATCATTCCACTTCGCAGCGAACTCCAACTGAGGGAATCTGCTTGAGTGCATATTTCAGTAAATCGGGAGCATAAATCAAAATTAACGAGCACAAGCAGATCGCGGACTGTAGATCGTGCGGACCTGTTGCGCCGTGTGGATCCACCGCCGCAAAAGGAAATGTAAGACGCGGTAGAAAAAAATATAGAAAACACACTGCACGTGCAACAAGTTCTTCGCAAACATCCGAAACAAGAACAACAACAACCGGGAAAGAGCAAAATCAGAAGAACAACAAAAGGATCGTACGTGATTGATATGGGAAACGAGTGCAGCAGCACGCGAACAGTACGGGTATTCAGCGTGTAATGCGGTATTAAGAGGTAGCCAGCGATCGGAACACGTCAACGGTCAATTGTTTGGATTGTTAATCACTTGAGTAACTCCCAAAAAGTTATTAACAGCCCTCGGGGCAGGCCGCCGACACATGCCAGACGGTATGGCGTATGCAGCAGCAGAGGCGGTGGGTTGTGTCTTGTGGAACGTATTTACGATAATCTTCAGGGAGGATGATTTATTTCACTTGATCGAGCTTTATGAATTATAAGGCAAGGGAAAGCAGCTGCGAAGTTACTGTCTCTGTGTGAGTGTCTACATTGCACATGACTGCATGACGTTAGGAAAGACCTAACGAAATGGATTTAAACATATTTCGATTGGATCGAACCTTGTTTGGAATTTAATGAAATATTTTAAAACTTACATGGATCTGAGGATAGAGGCTCATCAAACTACCAAGATAATTTCGTTGCTTCAATATTAGTGTGCTAAGAGTGTGCTCAGAAGGGGTCGAAGCTTAACTTTTTTTTGCTGACATTCATATCAGGAATCTAAGCGCGGTACAGAGCTTGGTTAGTTCGTCCTATTCTCTCGGTCGCCTGAAACCCAGAGGAGTGTGACCCTGATCTTGCCCGTTCGATTTCCTTGTATTGCTCCACAAGTTTGGAGAAAGTGATTGCTTAGGACAGGGCGTTAATAGCGAATGAATTGAAGCTGTCATTAGCCGCGACTATGTTGTTAGATCAAGTCAAGTGTTTTACATGCTTTTTTGACCGCCAGCTAATGAGGCTGATGGCATCAAATTATTTAGTTGAGAAGATTATGCGATAATAAAATAATCCCAGTGGGAGGATTTGCGGAAGAATGTTTGGTGCTTTGGTGGGACATGATCTTATGGCGCCTGTGATACCGATTAATGTACATTTTACTGAGGTTGTCTGGGATGTAAATTTTGTTTAGAGCAAGCACGGGTGGTCGTGGTGCAATAGTGATCATCACCGACTGTTGAGCCGATGGTCTGTAGTTCAAGTCCGTCCATAGTCAAGTACAATTCCTATACGGAAAAAACTGTTTAACAACATCAGTTGTGAATGAGAGATGATCAAAAAGTGCTGACGAAATCATAACACTCGCAGCATTAGATCACTTCAAAATTCATACTCTGTGTTGGCACTTCTAATATAACACCTTAATGACATGGAAACAAAAAGAGTTACTTTGAACTACAACCAACGCAAATTCAACCGATTCTCTCAAATCCTATCTAGGACAACCACCCACGGAGAGCGAGTTCGAATCCTGATAACACCAACGCCATCGAATGATTATTTCGCGGCTTCTCTCCTCGGCGGGGTACTGGCAAAACCCTCCGTTGTACACTTGCCTTGAAAAAGCTTTTCGGCTCTCGCCGTTCGGGATCGACATTAAGCTTTAGGTTCCGTTCACTTATGTGAAAAAAACAAATCGCTCACAACATGAGTGAATAAAAAGAAGCTTGGCTCCGGCTATAGCGCCATCTAAGGTGTCTGTCTGGCAGTACAATGGACCAGTATTTGTGTCTGAGTGCTCCAACAGATAGCAGCGGCCTCCAACAAGAAAAATAATAAAAAAAAAAAAACCCCGGATAGCAGCGAACGAACATCTTCGACACAAACCATCTGCACTCCGTCCAGGTTGTGTGACAAACACTAGAAGAGCGTACACTTTTCAACCTGCAAAAAAAAAAAAAAAGCAAAAACACGCCCTAAGTGACGACTTACGTGAACTGTGTACGTCTATTGATTCCAATTTGCTACATGCATAGAAAGAGGCGAATGGAGAAAATTACATAATCAAGAATCCGAGAAATTTTATTCAGCTTCAAACATAGCTCGAGTGGTAAACTAAAGTCCGCAGGACGAATAGAGCGAATGGACAGTGGACGAACAGCCAACAGAATAATGAGTAGAAAATCCAAAGGAAAAAGACCGCCAGGAAGGCCGTGATGTACATTGGAGAACAATTTAAAGATGAATTTAGGAAAGGTAGAATAGAATAGCAAAACATGAAGGAGAGGCTTAGGTCAGTTTAAGTGGCTTCCCGTCGTAAAAGCGGTTGGGATCCCTGAGACCAAGATCGTTTCATTGTACTGCCACTTGAATCGGCTTGGTCACCACTACTCTTGGAACCATTTTGAGTGCTGAATAAAATTCAATATTTTGTTGATTTCCGCTTCGGATAGATCCGTTAACTCATTACAGAAGAATTCTCCCAGAAAACATCTTATTGAGGAGACCAGGGCAAGCTTCCTCATCATGACACCTACTGCATTAGTCGTTATATGGCAATCCTAATTTTGCGGCATGTTTTCCTGAAGCGCAATATCCTGTTAGGACTCCGATTAGTCTGCATACAATCTGCCTGCATATTTTTAGCAGGCTTGTGATTTCACGTTGACAATACTTGGGCCAGGTTTGTCTCGCGTAGTTCCATGTTTCAAGGTCACGCCATCTTTCATTTCCCTGTTGCATTGCTTTTTTCGAGATTTTATATTTTTGCGTTTCTATGGGTGGATGGATTTCCCCTTTAACAGTCGAGAGTTCCAGTGTTTTGCCTATTTCGGCTAGTTCGTCTGCCTCACAGTTACCTGTTATGTACCTATATGTCACTATGACCAGGTACGCAGCACAACGTTACACCGCATCCGCTCGATATCGCATTTAGAGATGTGCGACAGTGCCTGCCCAATTTATAGTGCTTTTGTTGCCGCTCTGTTATCTGTGTAGATGACGATGTCTCTATTGTTCACCGATCTCACAGTGTTTCGGACTCCACTGGTCTAGAAGATTGGCTGGTTTGAGGATCGGTGCATAAACACCCACTTGCTTGCCCTGGACCCGTTTGTGTATATTTCCAGTGCAGTGCCTTTGCTTGGAAATTCATTCCCCTCCCATTGTTGTCGGTTGGGAATTGTTTTATACGGAATCTTGAAGTCTAGGGTCGGAATTAAGTAGTCCGTGACTTCGCTTAGATCAGTGTTGTGCCTTATTTCGGAGAGCTTCTAATGAGTCGATTTCTTAAGTCACAGTGCTGATTTCTTTGCCTTTTCCTTACCAAAAAGATCCGAGGAGAGTAGTGAAGCATCGATTCGAGGGCTGCAGTGGGGTTGTCCGCAGTGCCCCGGTTATGGCGATGCACGCCATCCTTTGAATCTGCTTAGAAGCTTGCAATAGTAAAATCTGTACAGCGCCGGCCACCAGGCTAAGTAGCCACACATTAGTGTAGGTCTAGCAACTGCGGTATACAGCCAGTGTGTGATATGAGGTTTGATACCCCATCTGGTGCCCAAGGCTTTTTTTGGAGACGTATAGCGCAGTCGTTGCTTTTTAGATTCAATTTCCAGTTCAGCTTCCTCTCCAGTATCAAGGTATTTGGCGTGATATGCGAATCTCGGGTATGTCCCGTTGAGTTTTGGTGGAGTGATTTGAGAAATCTACCGTTATCTTGATTTATTCCAAGCTCGCAGTTCTCCGTCCATTTGACCAGATTCCCTAAGCCTATACCCATCAAAACCCCGATTTTTGGGAAATGTTTCCCGCTGGTTGTTAGTGCAATATCGTCTGCATACAAAATGACTTTTTACTCGCTGTCCTCAAGGGTAGAAGTTTTTCGTTTACAACTAGTATCCACAATTGCGGCGATAGTACTCCTCCTTGTGGTGTGCCACGTTTTACTGCCTTTTTTTGGTAGGTTTTCACGAATGTACAGATCCACCAGACTCTCTAGCTTCTTAAGGAGAAAGGAAGAGAGATTGAACGGTCTGTAATTTGTTGTAGTTGTGTGGGAGGATTTTCCTGCTTTTGGTATAAATGTTACATTTACTTTCCTCCAGGATAGTGCTATATTGCCCCAGTCTAGGCTGGATGAGAATAATACCAAAAGCTACGGTTCGAGAATGCCGTAGGCACGCTGCATCTCTACGGGCTAGATTCTACCTGCCAATTTGTATGGAAGGAAGCTCATTGGAGTTTTCTTTAGAAATGAACGGAAGACTCAGTATGAGTTGTTCAAAATTGTAGCCACTAGCCTCTGCGTTATCGGGAAAATGTGTATTGAGCACGAGGTCTAGCGACTCTTTGCTGGTCACTATTGCAGTGCCATCTGGTTTGTTAATTAGGACTGGTATATTGAGAGCCTTTGACAGTATCTTTTCTCATTTTACTGGCCTAATTTTTCTCTACTATTTCTGAGTAGAAATTATGCCAGAATGTCCTTTGCGCTTTTCTTATTTCACTTTTGGAGGGCTGTTCTTGTAACGATTTAAGTCCTCTTTTTGAAAAGCCGT
This sequence comes from Merodon equestris, assembly GCA_958301585.1. Classification (NCBI taxonomy): domain Eukaryota; kingdom Metazoa; phylum Arthropoda; class Insecta; order Diptera; family Syrphidae; genus Merodon; species Merodon equestris. The sequence continues at coordinate 53,971,988 of OY284413.1, forward strand.
GTGCTTTCCTTTCTGAGTATATCAAGATCTGCAGATCACCATGGGGGTGTGGTTCCCTTTGTTGTCTATATTGTTGTCAATTACTTGGCCAGGACTTTAGAAGAGATTTGTTCATAGCTGTAGTAACTTTAGTCGCCAGACGTTCAATGTCTGCATGCGACTTGGGGTTCAAGGGCGCCTTTTAGGATAGCCTCATATTGGTTCATTGCCGTGATGGTGGTCTTACCTTCCAATTTCAGGCGATGGTGGTCTTACTCGGTGGACTATTCTGTTCAGTCTTCTTAGCACTTCTAGATAAAAACTACCCACTGTCTGCCCTCAGATCTCCATTCAGTACTTCCCGTGCATACCGTGGTCCCACAAAATTTTATAGCATACCGCTGTTCCATACTTCACTGTATTTTGAGTTTGCACCAAGTCGCTCGAGGGAGTTCGCTTAAAGCTCGACCTAGCCTGAAATAACGCTCGCAGGCGAATTATGCTTGACACCCGCCATCGAGTGCTTTGCGACGTACAGTCAGTCACAAACCCTATATTTCCTTACTTTCCAATTGGACTAAATTCTGGTTTACGACTATAAACTTGCATAGTCTGCTATCTAATTGCACTAGTTGAAACCTTCTCATCCCGGTCAATTGAGAAATTCCTCCTAATGAATGTGAAAACATTGTTGAAAACGCCGTCAATTTCCATAAAAGTTGATAGCGTACGAGGGTGGTCGGATAAGTACTTAGCCTCACCGCCAGATGGCGCCAGTATCGCAAGAGCAACTTACTATCGTGTCGTACATTCTAATAGACGGCAACTGTCGAAATTTCAGCGCGGATTTTAGAAAAATTGAAAAAGAGCAATATCGGCCGGTGATTCGATTCTTGTTTTTGGAAGGGAAATCGCACAGCGAAATCAAGAGCGTTTGGATGCTGTGTATGGTGACTCTTCTCCTTCGATGGCCACCATCAAAAATTGGTTTAACGAGTTTCAACGTGGTCGCACGTCGGTTTTTGATGAGCCACGTCCAGGTGCCTCGAAAACGGCTACCACGGAGGATAACGTGACAAAAATCCACGATCTCGTATTGGCAGATCCCCGATTGAAGGTGCGCGAGATAGCTAAGACAGTAGGCATTTCAAAAGGGTCATATCCTGCATGAAATTTTGGGCATGAGAAAGCTGTCGGCGCGATAGGTGCCGCGTTTGCTCACTCCGGACAACAAGCGCAACCGTGAGACCACTTCAGAGCAGTGTGTGATCCACATCGACTACCTGGAGAAGGGCAAAACGGTCAATTGGGCTACGAACTGCTGCCTCATCCACCGCATTCTCCAGATTTGGCCCCGTGCGACTCCTTTTGTTTCCAAACTTGAAAACGTCACTCGCCGGGAAGAAATTTCAGTCGAATGAGGAGGTCATCGCCGCCACGGAGGCCTACTTTGCAGACATCGAGAAAACATATTTTTCAGACGGGTTAAAGAAGTTGGAGCATCGCTGGGTCGAGTGTATCAAGTTAAAGAAGACTGTATTGAAAAATAAATCGCCATTTTTCCAAAATTTTTCTTTTTCTTTTGTAGGCTAAGTACTTATCGGACCACCCTCATATATTGCTTCAACTGGATTGATCTCTTAATAGTAGGTACCTTGTCTCCATTTCGAGGAGACCAACGAAATTTGTCACACAATGGAATCGAATCAAATATACCCGCAGCTCAGAATGCTAGTCGTAAGCGGCGCCTAAATTCGTGAGGATTACTACCCCATGAAAAAAATGGCAGAGTTAGACGTCAAATTGATGACTCTGCACCACCATTACTTAAAACATCATACTTAAAACAGCATTAATAATCGTTGTTGAAACATCTTGGTAGGATATGTCTTCCTTGGGAAAAATACGTCGGAGGTAAACTAATTCCGCGATTCAATCTACGAGTGAACACTATCCAAGGGAGTGCATCCACGAAAAGGAATGAATGAAACATTCGAAACCTGAACAGTCTCGTGCCTTTCAAAGAACACACGACGTGCGAAATATGTATTATATAAATTGGTTATCACAGGGGTACAAGAAGTTCGACTCTACTTTCGCTTGGTTTGAAATCGGTCTTCCTATCTGCACCGTACTATATGTCAAGGCACCCAGATTAATGAATTGAGTTTCGAAACACATTCTAATCTTAACCAAAATCAAAAGCCGAATGAACGTATAGATGGCATGGAAACTAACGACAAAGCAATATAGTCAACAATCAAAACTTGTTGTGAAGGAAGCAGCCGAAAATAACCTAGGCTAAAAGCTCAGAAATAAAAACCTTGGTTTGAAGAAGAATGCGAGGAAAAAGTAGAAGCCTGTAACGTCCTAAGACTTCAAGCCCAGGAAAATACTGTAAGGTATTAGACCCTAAGAAAGGAAGTCAGCCATCTTCTTCGAAATAGAAACGGACTATGTCAAGGAAAAAGTTTGCTAAAATTCAGAAACACGAGAGCAATATGGGCAGGGATAAGCGCGGCACGAAAAGGATACCAGTCCAGAACAGGATTTATATGCAATAATATGGGGGAATTCGTTTCGGGCAACAAAAGAGCTCATACTCCTTACGAGTTGTCTTTACCTACCTATCTACATACCTTTTACTTATATGCATCTACCCAAAACTATGCCGTCCTGTCCTTGATCAGCCGTTTTCCACATGAAGGCATGCTGTTAAGACTCATTCTCCCATGAGAGATTAGATTGTTAGCTCTTACAACATGACCTCAAAGCAGCTTTATTGGAAAGCACTTTTAACTAGAGGTCGAGACCTCAGATAAGTTAAGCTGGAAAACATTTCAATCTTATTCCTAATTCAAGTGCAGATGAGTCAATTGACATAGATAGAACTTGTGACCCGATAATTTTGAAGCCATAAAGAACAACGTTTTAACCTCAAGGCTAAACCAGTCCAATATTGTATTGGATGTGACAAGTTTTATTTACAATGCACACCTTTGATTAGATAGCCGTTAAAGTTGACTTTATTACCATCTTGGCATCTCTTATTACACCAAAGCACGTGCTGAATAGCTTCTACTTCCGCTCATCATGTCATCCATATCTCACTCTGAATACATTTGCATACAAAACATCAAAAGCTTTGATTGCTTTATGAAGACAAGAGAGAAACGAAATTTTCTCTACCATCCGATGAACACGTTCTAAATATCGGCGACTTGTCTGCCCTACGGGAGATGTGGGAGATAATGTCGCTTCCGGCGAAGAGAAAGTTGTATTGTCAATTGACCGTGGCGTCTAATGTCGTTCGATTAGATTCTTAAATGACCATCGAAAACTGATAAATAAATGTCGATGGTGTAGAAAATAAACGAAATATGTGCAATGGAAAAGGCTTAATGATAACATGTCCAGAAAATTTAAATAAGCTTATAAATAATGTATTAAGACGTCTACTTATCCCTGGGCATGACTAAAGCAATTATGCCCAATTCTTAAGCTCATCAAATCCACTTTAGCCTCACCCCGTATATAAAACAAATATAAGCTAATCCTAATCCTCCCGTCCTACGACCCTATTGACCATTTATCTTTGGAAAAATTCTCCACGTCTTCATCCAAAAACAATATTTCATCAATATTCAAATACAAAATCAACAAATGCAACGCCTTCTAACGGAAAACGATCATTCCCAAGCACTGTCTAATCAATGGCGGCTCGTTAAGGCTCTTCGATTATTTTCGCAACTCCCAACGCCCTTCCCGACCCATAAATCTCCAAGTCGGACATTTTGAATTATTGCCAAGCTCTCTTTACTAAAAACCATACGTCATCCTCCGACACAACTGACAGCTCCATCGGCAGCTGTCATTTATAAAAACATTCTCAACATTGTCCAGTCTCCGCCCAACCTTCGACATTCATAATTAGTGTTTTGTTACGGTTCCTCAGAAGTCTAATTAAGATTTCCCATTTTCATTTCCATTTTCCACCCTCCCGCACGCGAAGAAAAGAAAACTTAATCCAACAATAAACACGCAAACGATCCTCGATCGCGTCCATTTGCATAACAAAAGTGACAGATGCCATCTGGGTGTGTTGTCAAAATTAAACGGTGTCACACACAAAACAATTGTTAATTGCCCTTTATGACTTGACAATGTGAATTCGAGTGGCTGGCGGCTAGTGTCTTATCACGGCCGTGTTACACCTGGACGCGGTCCGTGCGCTTTCTTTTACCGTCGAGCTACCGGAGTTATAAATAGATAGGTCGATGAAGTAAAAAAAAAAAGGAAAACAAAGCAAATGACGGTTGATTAGCGAAGAGATGCTGCTGTCAAATTGCTGTCATTTTCATTTGCATTTCATGTCGTCTGAAGGGAACTGATTGCATGTTTAGTATAATTTCGTTGTCATTTCGGCCGTTTTGATCGTAGCGGTCAGTGGAAATTAACGAAAATGTTTGTAACGGAATTAATTGGTTTTTGACACATACGCACCGCTGAACGCGTGTACGCGCGAATGCCTAGTGCGTAGCCTAATGAATATTTGATTGAGATGAGTAGACAGAAATGTCGTTTATGAGTCGTTCGGGATAAGCGTATGATTTTCAATTTGAATTTGACGAAAGCCTTATAATGACCAGTAGGAAAGGGGGCCCTGTGAAGGCGGATTCGCTTCGAGCTTAGTGCGGAACGGAAGGTTTAGTTTTATTGAGCGCAACAGACTTGTCTATTTATACGCGGCGTCTTTTTGATTTCAAGCAAACATGCACTTTGCATTTTAGGTTGGGGCCTTTTGAAATAGTCGGTATCGTAAGCGTGACGAAAGCAAAGCTTATTATACCCTCAAGCATCTGTCGGAACTACTACTTGATTTTTTTTATGATTGTGAGGTAGTCGCTGCTCACTTGCTCACTTGGTTGGAACTTTGGATTAAAAATAAAGAAACACGATAGTCCCTTATTCAAATAGCCTATGAAGTGACAACTTAACTGTGTTGTGAGACCTGTATCTTTACAGGCGATATACGAGGCGATGGCAATGTCATTCTACGATTGTGATGCTGTCAATGTCGTTTGTGTTCGTGCGTTCGTTTGTGTCAGTATGGAAATCAGTCCCAAATATCACTCATGTTAGCTGGCGCAATAGTTATCGAAGCCAAAGCTTAATTAAAGCGGCAAGTACAACTGGCCAGGCCACACAGCTCCAAAATAACGGAAGCAAGGCCGGGGAGATAAAAAAAAACAATCATGAAAGCCCTAGGACAAAAGGCGAAAATATTAGCTCTTACCGACCGAATGGCGCGATAATTTTACCACTGAATGCAAGCACATGAATGAAGTCACTTCAACGGAGAGAATCTGCAAATCAATAGCCAATGTTATAACTCTTCGTTCGACATACTAAAGTACTTAGGAGAAAACTAAAAAGGCAGAGACAGCTCAATATGTTCTGAATCAAACAGAGAAAAAAGTCAAATCGGTAATGTTGCCGAACTGTGCCATAGAATACTTTCGATAGCAGTATATGAGCCAGCGAGAAAACAGAAAACACCGCCAAAAGGTCATGGGCACGTCTTTCGAAAACATGACGTAGACACAGAGGGGTCAATACCTGCAAGAATAAACGATGTCAACTAGAGCTACTCCACGCGACCTAGCTGGATGGTAAGCCAATTTGAGGCAATGTTGATCTAGATAGTGGCTGGTGTACTGCATAGAACTGATATCATCAACGGTGGAGACTTTAAGTCATGGGCTACGGAATAGGGCAGCAAACTCATTAATGCCAAAAGGTACATTTTTCTGGAAAAAATTATCGCCTTTAGAGGTAGACATGTCAAATAATGAATGAGACCAATCACCGCCCTAAAATAATGCGTCCCTAGTGGAGACATAGTCTGTTCGACAGCTCTGACGTGGATACTAACGGCTCAGCTGAAAATTTGTCACGTTCATCTAAAAAAGTAGCAACCAGGAAAGGCGTTCCATATTATTAGTAAAATGATGAAATAAAAACGCTCAGGAAAAACTACCTCGAAGCTCAAAGTAAATGCTAAGAGTTCAGATGTAGAGTCGATTTCCAGCTACCCCTAGAGACATTTAGGCAGGCGAGATAGGAGTTAACAAAGGCGATCAAAGGGAATCTGCGACGCAACTGACTTTAACAATCAACCATTACAACCATACTAACAACCCATGAATAAAACACCCTGAAATGCGGAGAACCATTGTTGAACACTTGTTTTTCCAAAGGCTACATACCATACCTACAAATGCTAGCCATCACATTGGATGAGCTATAGAGTACTTTTTAAGGGCGTCTGGGCCTGATTAATTCCTAACAATGCGCTCCAGTCCCGACGTAGGCGATATTGAAGTCAAAGAATATTGCGTAGTAATGACACTAGATGTCAAAAACGCACTTAACTCCGCACTTAAATCCTCGCAAGGATAGAACGCCTTACTATCTGCTTAGGATATTTTCCAACAGGGAGTTAAAATATAACACAGAGGAAAGAGCTGAGTATTTCCCAGTTTACGCGGGAGTACCTCAAGGATCTGTGCTTGGTCCCCTCTTTTTTAACTTAATGTTCGATGGATTCCTGACACTGAGGCCACCTCAAATAACATATCATTGATTGTAATACACAAGAAATTAGTCAAGCCAGCCCTAAATAGAGCAATTTCTCAGATGAAGCAGTAACCGGCTTTATGCATTAAGGACAATAAGGGGTTATAGACTACACCACATTGACGGCATTACAGTTTGGAGAGAACACAGGTCTTAATCAGTAAGCCTTTCCACCTGTGTATGCTATCTTAGATTAGATTATCCCAAGGGCTTGTTAAAAAGACTGTTCTTTGGAGTGTTAACTCACTCTGTGATTGCACTAAGAATTTTGCTTTCGAACATACTGAAGGTTTTGTGCAGAGTTTTCTTGGTTTTTCGTGAGTGCGCTTCACTTCGCAATTGTTCTTTGAGCTTAAAAAAGCAGCGGTTGTCTAGACCTATTATCTTAACTAAAGAGGCAAAGTAAATAAAGACCTTAATGACTTCAAAGCTATAGCTTCCAAAAATCACGTTCCGCCCAAGACATTTGTTTCATGACAGTATACTCCTATATATAGAATAGTTTTCCCCAATAACCTTCACATCTTCTTTAGCAACTTTAGACTTCAAACAGTTTCTGTATCAAAATCTTTGTTTCGTCTACGTCGGGTGCCCTGGTGTTTCTTTTGGAGGAGCATTTTGACTGTCATCGCTGTTATACAATCTGCAAAAGTTTAATATTGTCAGCATCGACTGTGCCTCTAATACAAGTTGTCCATGTTCAGTCTTGGCATGTCCGTTTTACTTTTCTCACACTTTTCGTGATCTTCTTACCTTCTCATAACATAGCAACGTATGCATTCCTTTGTAGGTGTGCTGCTAAGTAGGAGGCAGGTCCTCTAAGCAACAGATCTCGAGGCCTGTAGCTTTTCTTGAAAAGCTCCAACCAATTAGTTGTGTCTGTAGTCTTCCATTTTTCCATTCGCCCAGTCCCTGTACCAGAAAGTCGAGCCGCCGTCCTTTACAGGACGCCCCCTGCTCTCCTTTAGGCTACCTATTTTGAATTGTTCGTTAAGGGTAGATAATTCTATGATAGCCCCGTAGTTTTATGCCGAAAATTTTGCTACTTACGTAGAAGGCTAGACTTATTTTCCTAGTCAACTCATTATTACCGACTCTTCAGATAAGCTTAAAATAATTTGTATATATAGGGCACAAATAGAAAGTAAAACTGCCTGACTGGGGAGGAATAGCAAGGATATTCCACTATACTAGAATCATTATACCGTTCTCATAAACTACCTGTTTTATCTTGATCTAGTATCACAGTAAGGTTTCGTAGCAGGGGAGAGATGGTGATACGACTAATATCCACATTAGTTGGGGAATGCCATTCATAAATCGGATATGATCTACGAGTATCATCATCAGTGTAACTTTAGAGTTTTCCATAGGGTCCCATAGGATTAGTTTAGATATTTAAAATAGTTTTAAGCGTTCTTGTATAGCATAGATAGCTCTAAGTAATATTAATAAAAATGAAATAATGATGGCTGTAGAACCATTCTGCCATTATATCCAAACGGGCGGACACGTACCTCGGGAACCCTAGCACCTAGAACAAAAAAGTAATTTTTTCCTTAAAGTACATATCAAAAACTAGTGAAGTACATACGTTCTTTTTTTTTAATGATATTTGCAAAAATGGCACCAGTTTGAAAAAAGGTTCGATTTTTCGTCAAAAAAACAGACACTAAAACGTCTGTAAAAAAAGTTTCTGATCGATAAAAAAATGGATATGTGCTTCACTAGATAATCCGATTGTGAAGTTACAGCCAAATTTTCAAAGGAATCCATAGAGCAGTGTTTGAGCAGTATGTCCGCCCGATTTTGAAAAAGCTTAAAGTTTTATAACTATTTAAATGTTTCAAAAATTCAATTAACCTTTAGTCTGCGATGCCTGCGCCGTACATCTGACCTTCCATATCAACATCTTCCTCTTCCTGCTCCTTTCTGGATGATTTCAAGGACAATCGAGTCTCTTGTGAGAAGCGCTCGTCGGCTTCTACACTGAAGTTGTAGCAGTTTGGCCCAATTTTTTGCATTAGACGCATTATACTTAATAATCCATTATTGTATACGTCTGCTGCAATATACACCGCAGTATCAAGTACGTGTTTTCCACTGGAGGTTGATTTAGGTGCCATAGACCACACAGTCGCCTTGAAACTTTCATTCTAATTTTGCCTGAATCAGCCGAGACATCGAGAGAGAACATCATCGGTACTTAATTCTTTGTATACCGGAGTGATTGCTTCGTAAACTTCTTGAGATAGTGGTGCTTTGTGTGTGTAGCTTTTATTTCCAGTAGCCTGTGCCTTTTGCCTCTTACAACAGGAACCTTCTCCGCGCGGACACTCGTCATGTTTTGGTTTTTAGTCGATAGTTTGTGGTCCAAAGTAGAGTAAATGTCATTCATTTTTTCAATAGAGTTTGAAATTCTTGTTATTGCTAAGCCATAGTACTTAAGCAAATCATCAATAAGTTTGCCAGTAAATTTTCCTTTTCCTACAAGCCATTTGGTTTGTTTTTGCAGGTTGCGAAGTCAAGTGTCCATCCATTTATGCACATGATCGATACACTTTTTTTTGTACCGTAACGTTCTCGTAAGGCTGTACATCCAAGAGACTTTTGAGTGTTTTTGAGTCACCATCGAAGTCTGATTACGTTTTGGAAATTTTGTAGTGGCGCATTATAGCGTAATATCGTAAACTCGGTCTAACGCGAATAAAAAGCACGACAGCACGCAAACGGCATTATGAATCAGCTTTAAGCGCTAAACGCGCGCTCCGATGCGCTTCCGGAAAATTTAAAATTGAACCACTAAACACGACTATACACACAGTTGCATATCACTAAAATACCCTAAAATATACTATAAAGGAAAAAAAATCCTAGAGTGATGTAACCCCTTAAAAATTAAAAAAAAATACGTAACTGAGATTTCAAGCTTTGTGCACCGAACTCAAGGTTTCTAGCGCCGAAATGTATGTATGTTTATGGGTTCGTTATCTAGTCTTCGTCTCATGTATCCTTTGAACGAATTGAAATATCAATGCCAGGCTGATTCAGTTTCTCATGTAACACTATTATGAAGAGTTGCAATGGAGACCTCACGGTGGTAACGTACGAACAACAGGACAAATCAATTTTGCCAACGGACACCACACTCAATGGGGAAGCAGCGACATCAATAAAAGGGGTGAGTCCATTTTCGATTTCATTATCTCCACCAACCTCAATATTTGCAACAAAGGTAAGTAGAGTATTGGAGTGTCCACTAACTGTTCCTTTTCGGACCACAGCCGGATACTCTTCAACCTTAACGTCATTAAAGCAAAACCGAAACCTTTCAGAAACCCTCAGAAGACAGACTGGAATCTTTTCTCAAACCTAGTTGCCAACAGGTTAGAACCGCCACAAGCCACCACTAATCCTGATCCAACTTACATTGAGAATTCAGTCGAAAATCTTGTGAGAATTCTGAAAGCGGCTTCAACAAATCCTGTCCTTTGCAGCGTGCTCGCAGGAAGACCAGCGCAGTCTGGTGGACCACAGAGCTAAAGCAACTCAGGACCAGGACCCGAACTCTATTCAATAGAGCAAAGATCTCAAACAGAACCGAAGACTGGGATAATTACAAATCCAGCTTCAACGAATACGAGAGCAAAACAGAAGCAGCAAAATCTAAATCCTGGTGGGAGTTCTGCGAATCAATTGAGGATCTCAACGAAGCCGCAAGGCTCAGGAAGATCCTATCCAAGGACCCCTGCGTCCCGGGATTCATCCGTAAACCAGATGGTTCTTGGACAGAATCCAGTCGGGAATCTCTAGAACTGCTGACTGAAACCCACTTCCCAGGCTGTAAAACCCCTGAAACCACAGTCTCCTTCGAGACGACGGTTCCTACGGTTCACACAACCGAAGAAGTGACAAACAAGATTATCACAGCGGATAAAGTATCATGGGCAATAAATTCGTTCAAACCCTTTAAATCTCCGGGCCCGGACGATATCTTGCTAGCGATGCTTCAAAAAACACAGATCCCCACTGTACCCCATCTCGTAAGCATTTTTTCCAATTGCCTGCGCACGGGGTACATCCCGACACAGTGGAAATAAATAAAGGTAATTTTCATACCTAAGGCAGGTAAACCATCCCATACTGCCGCAAAGGACTATAGGCCAATTAGTCTCTCGTCATTTCTATAAAAAACCTTGGAGAGACTCCTTGACTTATACATCAGAGGACTCACAAATTCACGGACCTTATGCAACACTCAACACGCCTACCTCAAAGGCAGATCAGTGGAGAGTGCTCTGCATAGTGTTGTCCGTGAAATTGAGGGATCGCTGTACTTAAAAGAGTTTACAATGGCAGCCTTCCTCGACATAGAGGGGGCCTTCAACAATGTAAACACAGAGGCCAGAACAACAGCTCTTGAGGACATAAAACTAGACAAATCCATTGTAATCTGGATTGAGAATATGTTGAAGAACAGAATCATCAATGCAGACATTGGACACAGTTCTATAAGGAAGGTGACAACTAGAGGCACACCACAAGGTGGAGTTCTCTCCCCCCTACTGTGGCTTGTTACAGTCAACAAGATCCTCAAATTCTTTATGGAAAAAGACACAAAGATCATAGCGTACGCGGATGACCTGGTTATCTTGATCTTCTTCTTTTCCTTTTTCCGGCGTTGTTATGGTCAGAAGTGTAGGACCATAACCTTCCCACTTAACTGCATTCCTACTGGTCCGCTTGTGGGGTCCGCCGGTTTGACCTCAGAAAGTAGCGGCAGGCTTCCCGGTTTGGGATTACTTCATCGCTGAGGCCAATCAAATGCTGGTGTTTTTGCATTTGTTTTTCGGCCTGCCTTTTTTTTTTTTTGTGACACGGGCATGCTTCAGATTTTTTTTGTTTGATCTTACTCTTACCTGGTTATCTTGATAAAAGGTAAATTTCTACCAACTATCAGTGAACTAATGGAATCTGCGCTGAGTGAAGTGGGCAAGATAGAACGGTCTGAGAATAAACCCCCAGAAAACCGAGCTGGTCTTGTTCACCAGGAAAAGGAAAATTCCGATATTTGCTCCCCCAAAGTTAGAGGACACTCCACTCAAACTCAAAGCGGAAGCAAAATATCTAGGCATCATTCTTGACTCTAAGCTCTCCTGGAAAAGGAACCTGGAGGAAAGGATGAAAAAAGGATTGAACGCTTTTTATGCATGCAAAAAGACCTTCGGAAAAAGATGGGGCTTGCAACCGTACATCATTCATTGGATGTACACAGCAATCATCAGACCCATTTTAACCTATGGGGCCCTAGTCTGGTGGACTGCTAGCAGCACAAAAAGCTATATGAACATGCTCAACAAAGTACAAAGGTCAGCCGCTGTTTGTACAACGGGAGCCATGAGAAGCACGCCGCAAGCAGGGTTGGACATGATTCTTCATCTCCTCCCCCTGGATCTATTCATAAAAACCTACGCTGCAAAGAGCGCTCTCAGACTAAGAGAGTCCTCTCTGTGGAAGCAAGCCAACTATGGACATGCGGCCATACTTAAGATAATAGACGACCTGGGAAGGAAACATGGTTTTAGTAGCCTCGCAGCTACGACCGACTATATTCCCTCCCAAAATGACTTCTCTCTCAGTATACCTATCCTTTTCCCCGACAGAGAAGAGTGGCTATCAAACGCCGTAATCAACAACCATGAGATTACCCTCTTCACCGACGGATCGAAAATGGACACAGGCACTGGGGCCGGGTTCTACTCTGATACCCTCCACAAACAGGAATCATTCAGACTCCCTGATCTGTGCAGCGTGTTTCAAGCAGAAATCCAGGCAATAGAGAAAGCAGCCAAACACCTACAGGTAGCCGATATCCCACCATCTGATATCACCATCTTCGTAGACAGCCAGGCTGCACTGAAGTCAATAGAATCCTGTATAACGAGATCAAAGGCTGTCAAGAAATGTCGCGACTCACTGAAGTCCATCAGACACCATAAAGTTAAACTCTGCTGGGTCCCGGGCCACAGCTCAATCGCAGGGAACGAAAGAGCAGACGAACTGGCCAGGCAAGGTTCTGAAATGGACATCAGCGAAGCGGACACGTCATTGCAACCACCGATCAGCGCATTATACCGGATCATAAACGAACGAATAATCGTCAAAGAGGCCAACTCGTCTTGGCTTACAAGAAACGACAGCTACACGTCAAGATCATCGTGGCCAGAGCTCAATGTCGGAAAAACAAAGAAGCTCCTGACGCTGGACCGTAACTCGATCCGTATGCTCGTCGGAGTGATCACAGGACACTGTCCCATTGGAGCGATGCTCCGGAAATGGGACTCGGGATCCAGCGATCTCTGCCGGAGCTGCGGCGATGAGGAAGAAACTGAGACGATCCAACATCTGCTTTGCCACTGTCCAGCTCTCCAGAATCGACGCCTAGTGTCGCTATGCCAAAGATTCTTTACAGAGATTGCGGACGTGGCTAATGCAGATATATCGGATCTTCTAAGATTCATCAAGAGCACGGGGTGGTTTCAGCCACCACGTGATAGGACAGGTTAATTGTATGTGTACCCACACAAACGAAGGGAATCACAATGGGCCTCTTGGCCTCCGAGCGGAAGTGATGTCTAACCATCACACTCCCCTTCTCAAACCTAACCTAACCTAACCATGATGAAGAGTTAATTAACTTCTCATAAATGTTCATTTGGTTTCTTCTTTGGAATGTAAAGAACATTTATAAAGGTTCGTATTCAGTCTTTAATATTTAAAATTATGAAAATACAATCGAGGTTGCAGGGCGCCTCAAAACCACTCTTCCGAAGTTGTTTTTTACTATTATTGCCGACCATTTGGAACGTTTTGTCACACCTCCCTGTGATAAGTCGGGGTCTCTTAGAAGTAAGCGACTTAGTGCCTTAGTGTTTGACCAGATGGCATAGGATTGTCTTGAAATCTGCGCCAATACAAGTTGAACCAAAATTACCGACGAGTTATTTCGTACAAAAATAGTCACTAGAATTCTGCGATCTTGAGAAGTAGGATAAAGTATTCCATGGCTTGATGATGTGTATTCTTCATCTGTCTGCTTTACAAATATGATAACAAGGTGACAGTTGCCGCCATTTGTACAATATATAGCATGCTCCAATCGGGGCCACCTTGTATAACTGCATTGGAATTGTCGAAACATCATAAATCTGGAATGAAAAATTGTAGAAAATGGCAAGTTGGTTGCTTGGATAGAGCAGGACCTCTTATTTTAACAATGATTCGGCCAACGTTGTCTTACTATAATAACTAACTGTGGCATTGGGAATATCCACTAATAACACAGGATGGTCGTGGACTTAGAATAGTTATTTTATTTACTTTTCTACAATAGTGCCATCGTGAAGGTCAGCATGCAGCCCGGAAGTCGTCTCCCACCGTGACAATCCTTGACATTTTCTCAGAGCGTCACATTTACCTCACTCACTCACTTTAACATTTATTCCGAGCTATTTTGAGTATCGCCGAAGTAGTCACATTACTCAGCTCTATAGATTCCGTTGCGGTTTTACAAGTCATTGTCTTCAAGGACGCATTCAAATATTGTACTAGACGTTCGGCTTGACCACTGCCAAAAGAATGGTAAGGAGCTATTGCATTGTGTTTGATACCATTAAATATACAAAATTGTTGCATCTCGGCTGAAACAAACGCAGCGCGTTTGGTAACTACACGTACCTTCGAGTGTACGCCTTCATCACGCTTCCCAGATGATATCCATGAAGGAGATTTGTGGTTGATACCACCTAAAGGTGGCACTACTAGTCCACTTTCCCATAGCAAGCAACTCTAGTGCGTAGAAAGTAAAACCATATAACAGGCACCTCATTACGCGTGACATTATTGGATTTCTTCCTGTCTCGGAAGCGACTTTCTCGGATTTTTTGGGGGTTCATTGCTCTTTTCCAACATCAGGACATCCAACGGTTCTTTCCCTGACGCGTCTATTTCGGATTCCAGTGGCAACCGACTCAAACAATGGTCTTTTATATTTTTCGAACCGGGTCGATATTCCAACTAATAATCATAAGCCATCAGCAGCAAACACCACCGCAACATGTGCGGTGACACCATTTGCGGAATCTGCCTTTCTCTGTTAAATATTCCCAATAACGGCTTATGATCCGTGCGAATTATAATTTATCTTCCGGCCACATACTGATGAAGATGTGCTTCATACCAAATACAATATAATAGCGTAATTGCGCTCATGAATTCCAAGCGTGCGAGGTGCAAATGCAATTGGACGCTCAACTCCAGTGTTTTCTATTTTATGAGCCAACTACCCCATAAGCAGAGGCATTACATGATAAAACCAGAGGCCTATCAAGATCATTATGTATGAGCAGGGTATTTGAATCGAGCAAAGCTTTGAGCTCATTAAAAACTGTCCATATGTCCATTCCTATTTGACATTTTTGTCTAGCAAGCGATGTAGTTTCTCTGCTATCGTGGCCTTACGGGGCAGAAAGGCGTGTAGAAATTTAATTTTTGCAAAATCTGCTTATGTTTTGGAACCGCAGCCTGTTGGATTGCCTTGATTTTGTCTTTGTTCGGCGATATTCCATATCCACTGATATAGGATCCTAAGAAATCCATATCTCTCCTCGCAAAGATATATTTTGACTTATTGACTGTTAAATTGGCTTGGGACAAGTTTCTTTAAAAAGCTTCTAAATTTCGTGCATAATCAGTTTCATCAGAAACACCGCCAGAAACAACAATATCGTCTAGATATGCCTTCACGCCGTTTATACCAGCTAATAATGTATCCATGCACCTTTGAAACAGACCTACATAATGCGGCCAGTCTGCGAACCCTGAACAATCCCTTGTGAGTGTTGAACGTTAAAACTTCTGCAGTGAAATCATCTACCACTAGCTGTTGAGAGGGTTATTGAGGGTTTGGCGTTGTAAATAGTTGACCTCCCGAAATGGCAGCCAATACCTCCGAAAAGATAGACAGCGCATAAGCGTTATTCTTAACAGCATTCACTGTACTTCGGTAATCCCCGCAGATTCGAAAAGTGTCGTCTGTATTTGATGCCGGGACAATTGGCGTAGCCCATCTCGAAAAAAGAACTGGTTCCAATATCTTCTGTTCGGCCAATTCCATGACCTCTTTTTCAACTGCCGATTTGCACGCAATGTTTTAGGAAAATCGAAGTCACTCCGGGGAACAATCAATCGAAATAGGCGGTCCGTTGAATGCGCCCAAACTTCTCTAAAAATGTTTTTCTTCAACACACTTTACACCTCCAAAATCCCTTCTATTGCGTATACCCTTTGCACTGTGATTCCCAACACCGAAAACCAGTCTCGACCCAATAGACATCCCTCATCATCTGAAATAACAAGAACCGGCAAAGACAAGTCTTTATGTACTTAATATTCACCACAGCTAACCCCAGGACTTGCAACTTCTCTTAAAACTAGCAAAATAATCGGCGTTGGTATAAGCTTTTTATTCCCATAGTTTGTGCGTTTTCACGCTGTCTCGAAAGTCACTGTACATGCCGCACCGGAGTCCACCTCAAAAAATTCTTTCACCCCATTTATCAACACCTTGGTCAAGACTTGTGGGGTCGTTGATGTTTGAATTGTGTTTAACTCAAAGTATTGAGTAGGCGTAGGTGAGGGTGAGTAGGCGCAATCCGTTTTTTTCCATCCTCCCTCTCCTCTACGGCATGGACCATTTGCTGTTGTCGGCCAGTAGCCTTCTTCTTAAAACATGCTCAGCTGGCATGCCCCCTCTTGTGGCAGAAATCGCAGTACTTTTCTTTGAAAACATATTTCTCTGCAAACTGGTTGCCATCACAAAGATAACATCGCATGTTTCCCGACTTCTCGCCATACTCGCCATAACCCCATCGCTTCCTCGTACATTTAATACATGTCGATGGGCAGCTTCGTGGGTTAATCTCATACGCACGCTTAAAATCGAACTTCATAAGTTCCTTAACATTTCTTTCGAGCTACTTTGACAGGGTGTTGCCGAAGTTATCACATTAACATTAAATACTGCCAATGAAACCTTGACTCATCTTCTTCGGGCTTACCTCAAAGTAACCACTCATTTCATTTCCCATATTAAGTATCCCACGACAATCACTTGCTAAGAGCAGACCCGGGGAAATCTCTAAATGGCTAAAGTCTGAATTTTTTACTCAACAAACCGAAGTGCAATGCTCCGTAAGGAGCTGAACCCACTTTCGAATAAAAAGCCTTTCGTATATGTGTTTGGCTACTTTTCCAACTCAACTTTTTCGACTTAAATTTATCTGAAACATCGAGTCCCATGTACAAGCTGAAGTGATATAAGCCGGATCTATAAAAAACACAATCGAAGCACCCTATTAAAGCATTACATATGCCCCAAAGGCTTGCCGCTTTTGGAAATATTCCTTCTTATTGCATGTCCGACAATAAGTCCATGGTCCATAACCAGCAGATTACAATCCCTTCGCAGCTACTGTTCCACTAAAATGCTTCTAATTAAATATGTAAAACCTAGAAACCACAACCTATTCCGGTCAATCTCAGATGAGCGCATCAAAGACGCACCGCATCATCCGCACCATAAGCTATTGTCTTAGTTACCTCCTCAAGCACCAACTTAAATCAATAACCACTCAGCTAATACTACGCTAACCGATGCTTCACTGACCTCCTCCCTTTACCACGGATGCATCCATGTCGTCGGCACCATACGCATCTGTTGCTTTCGATTTTTCACGTCCGATTCGACCAACAATCAGAAATAACACCACCAATTTCGCTGTAAGCATTAAATTGGATTTTCACTCTCTTACGCCATTAGGCTATTAAGCCATTTCCCCGTATTCTCATACGACAGCTTCTCTAATTTGCGTCCTGTCCTTGACGCGACGTCATAAGCCTAGCACGTCATTGGCGTGATACTGCGCGATCGCTAAACAGAACAGCTCGCAGGCAACAATCGACCGATGGCGGCAGCTAATTGAGCCAGCATTTCCTCTTCGATCCATCGTCTGCGTTTCATCCGTCGCCTGTAGACACTACGCGCCGAGTTTAATATGATTTTAATCTGTCATTTGAATTATAATTTATTGACATTCTGCTAATAATTCTGGATGTGCGCGACGATCAGACGACGGACGGTGGATGGAGGAGATAAGCTTCGAATTACCTGGTCATTTGGATCGCACCTCTTTGGTCGATGCTCGGCCATGGAAACCAGTAGAAAGATACAAATTGGTGTTCCGCTCTGGGGAAACAAAGAAACGAAAGAAGTGAACAAAAAAAAAAACAATCCGCTTAATTTGCATAGTGTTTGGCACATCGTAAACTTAACTGAGCTGCCGAAGAGGCTCGGGCTTGTCTGTTGTGGGTTTAGCTGGTTGCTGCTGGCCACTATAGTCCGGCACGCTCCCGCCTGGCGCCATTCACTACCGGCTCGGCGATGGTAATTTGATTTGCTGTCCAATAAAGATACACAAAAAAAAACAACCAAAACGGAAAATAAAGCACAAAACATGTAAGAAAGTCTCTATGGAGCCATAAAAACAATGACGCAGCTATTAGACGTCAGGTGAGGAGTGGCAAGGTGATGGGAACTGGAAGTGTTCTCGGGCAGAAGAGAAAAGAGATAAAGTGATTTAGCTACAAGCTTATACAAAATATATGTTTAAGAATGTTTCGACGGATCTTAAAAGTGATGTTTAGTTGTACCATTAAAGTCGACCTCTTACCTTGCTTTCAAACCCGATACATATACATAACATGTAGCTATTGAAATAACTTGAAGTAATCAAAGAAAGTTCAAGTTTTATTGTGTTGAAAAGTTGCTGCAGGCTTACCGAGTGAAGAGAAAAAAGTTGCCTTCTAATGAGGGCTGATCTTAATTGCAGACATAGAGAATGTGGCTGTATAAAGCAAATTCTTGTTGAAAAGTTTTGTCAAATTTAGGTGTTATGTTTTTAAGATCTATTGTGTTTCTGTCTAATTCTGCTTATGTACCCTTTCAATCTCGTGGAAGTCCCTCAGTTATTGGCACTAAATATTATAGTTTTTACAAATGTTCCTTGTCTCATGTCAGCGTTTTATCTATGATGGTCTGGTTTCGAAAACATGTGAGTTTCACTATATTTGAAAAACGGAAATCGGAAAAATGCTTAAACGTAAACAAAGAGAAAGCTCCGAGACATTCTAATAAACATTGAGAACATTGTAAATAAAAGGGTACAGCAGTTCTGTGGTAAGATTTTTAGTAAGGCTGAAAACAGCATGCCTCAAGTTGCAAAAAAAAGTTTATTACACCATATAATAGAATTTATTAAAATCAGGAATATGCATAGACGAAATTGGCAGGGATATCGCCACGATAGTTTTAGAATTCAAATGAATCTTCTAATTAAAATAATAAAGGTGAGTTGTCAAGACTATCGAAACGAAGGCTGGAGGAAAAAATTACAAATGTTAGATAAAGATCTTGAGTCCTTTTGGAACATTGTAAAAATTGTCATAAGCAAACCAAAAATGAATCCTCTCGAAGGTTAGCACATTTTTCGGAGATACAGAAAAGGCGAAAGGCGTCTTTCCCCAACATCACACTATGTCCCATCACTAAAGTGATGCAAATACAAACCAAGTCGTGGAATATGTTCTACATACATTTAACCAGATAAACTTTCAAGCTCAAGTTGATAAATTTACAACTGGAGAGATGACAACGTTTTTAGTAAGCAATCTACTTACTAAAAAGAACCAAAGGAAACAATCTAAACAAAAATATTTACATTAAGAATTTACAAGGGGTTGTACAATTTTTCACGTATAGAAGGTGGCGTAAAATTAATCATCCAATTTTATTTTTGATTTACTTTTTTACCAAATAAAACAAAATGATTTTGAGTGATGAAAATCTTTATATGGGCCTTTGTAATTTTTTCTGTTAAGTAGAAAAGATGATATCCGTCAAGTGGCTACCGTCGGTGTTGATACAAATTTGTACTCATTTTATCGCATTTTCCATGACTTTCCACAAGATTTCTGGATATAACCGCTTTAGTGGAAATACGTCTCGGCATTCATGATGATTTTCGACATAAAATCGTCCTCTCCGTTGTTGAGATTAAGGATGGCTTGACAGTAATTTATACGCGTCTGACGGTCCGCAGGCATTAACTGATGCACTGTTTGCACTTTGTGCAGGAACATGTGTAAGTCTTTCACTAAAATTCGCTGTAGGGTCCGTCTGGTGATGCCCAATTGCGTGGCCCGTCATCTGGTTGATGTTTCTTCGCGATATTCTCCGGTGGTCACCACGCCCTGCATGGTCTCCTGTGGTTCCAGTTTGTTCGAGTCGAGTAGCTAAGTGTCAGAATATTTGCAACACGATTAGGAAATCGACGTCGAAATTCACGCTGCGCTAACACCACAGATCGATTAGTGGTCAAAAAATCGACTCAGTTGTTCCACGTTCTTGCGGAGTATAGCGCTCCATTGCTCGTTTATATACTGCAACCGTTTAGTTCAGAAATGTCAAATATGATTGACGTACGACGTCATTTGCAAAAATTATGACATCTTCCGATAATTAATTTTGTGCTGCTTTGTATAATTATCACATCCCCTCCAGTGTTGCGAGTTGGTGCATAAAAGTTGGACTAAATGTCAAAAGAAGAAGTAGGTATACATTAAAAAAAACCCACTTTATTTGTGAAACAATAGAGTTCTCAAACGACGCTCCAACTTCTTTAACCCGTCTGAAAAATACGTTTTCTCGAGGTCTGCAAAGTAGGCCTCATTCGACTGAAATTTCTGCCCGGCGAGTGACTTTTTCAAGTTTGGAAACAAAAAGAAGTCGCACGGGGCCAAATCTGGAGAATACGGGGGATGGGGCAGCAATTCGTAGCCCAATTCGACCAATTTGGCCGTGGCGAGGGCGGAGGTGTGAGCCGGTGCGTTATCATGGTGGAAGAGCACTTTTTCTTCGCCGGGTGGGGCCCTTTTTCTTCAATTCAGTCCAATAATTTGGCATAGTACAGCCCTGTGACCGTTTTGTAGTCGATGTGGATCACACCTTGTGAATCCCAGAAAACGGTGGCCATCACCTTTCCGGCCGATGGGACAGTCTTCGCCTTCTTCGGAGCACGTTCGCCGGGTGAAGTCCACTGTTTCGACTGTTCCTTGGTCTCTGGTGTGTACCAGTGGATCCATGTTTCGTCGACTGTCACGAAACGACGCAGAAACTCCTTCGGATTGCCCTTAAACAGTGTCAAACACTGCTCTTAAGTGGTCTCACAGTTGCGCTTGTTGTCCGGAGTGAGCAAACGCGGCACCCATCGCGCCCACAGCTTTCTCATGCCCAAAATTTCATGCAGGATGTGACCCACGCAATCTTTTGAAATGCCTACTGTCTCAGCTATCTCGCGCACCTTCAATCGGCGGTCTGCCAATACGAGATCGTGGATTTTTGTCACGTTATCCACCGTGGTAGCCGTTTTCGGAGTACCTGGACGTGGCTCATCAAAAACCGACGTGCGACCACGTTGAAACTCGTTAAATCAATTTTTGCCACAATAAGTGAATAAATATTCTAAAAAAAAAAACACCTAGGCAGGCACTATCTTGAAGCAGAAGAAATCGCTGCTAGTTCACTAAAAGCATACTAAGTTTTATCATGAACTCAGGATTTTTGAGTGAACTCTGAATGGTGGACATCACAATAGGCCCATCAGAGGCCGCAGTGATTAGGTGACATTGTCCGACCCCCCCCCCTCCCCCCCCTCCCCCACTTTAATCTAAATCTAAATCTGAATCCCAGAATTACAGGCTGAAGCTGCCAAACAAGCTTTAAGCCTACAAAGAACCTATAAATGCAAAGACGAAGACCTTTTTGGACATCTAGAAATTCTTAAAAAAGTGAATAACATCTGGGAACTAATCCGAGTGAGTGATCTGATGTCCCCTGAGTTAAACTTAAAAACTACTACGAAGTATTCATACCAAGCAAAGAGGAATCGAACAAGAACCCCCCTTTGCTGAAAGATGGAGCCCAGAAGTGGTACGGTACAGGACACGGGGCATGTGTAGTGATGAAAAAAAAAAAATTATTGTGAATATTCATAATTATTTTATATTTTTGGTCGTCTTGTAGTCGTTAAATCGAGTGTCGTTTAAACAAGTAGATTTCTGTCAAACTGATCGTCTGATCTTCCCGCAACAAGTGTCAGCCCATGGTACCGTATTTTCATATATTTAAAAGCAGTACATTTGAATTTTGAGTCTGAGTGTGAAAAATAAAGTCGATGACATAAGGTCGAATCTTGGACGTCTTTTTTTTAATTCGGTGTGCACATTGGTAACTATACATGCAACTACCATCTTTATAAAATGGGTCTTAGTAGCACAGAAATCTGTAGGCGATGTGAGCAGGCTAAGGAAACCGTGGAACACATACTGATCACTTGCCCAAACCTTGTCCGAGAAAGATTCAAAATGACAAGCAATACAACCTTTACAGAAAAGACTTAAAAAAAATCCCATCTAGAGAAAAAAAAGACAGCACTCAATACCTATACCGAAGAAGTGGGTATAATATATAGATCTTCATAGTCGCAATATTAGCGTCTTCATGTGACACACCCCGAGTTGTTCAATCCAATTCAAATATGGCGTATTGCTCTAGTGATGTCAGAGTGCAAGGTGAAGAGTCATCATCTCTAAGCCTACCTCTGCCATTTTTTCTATGGGGCAGAGATCCTTTAAGAATTTAGTAGCCTCTTATGATTGGCACAACGTGCCGCGGGTATGTGCTAAAATCTATCCCGCATGGGTCTTTGACGAGATAGACTTCTCAAAAAAATCAGTTGTGGATTATCATCCAAAGCTATTGGAAAAACATTTCCCTTAGTACATCCCAAAGATGGATTGATTCAATGCATGGTTACATGATTGCTGTCCGAAAGACCATATTGGGCCATCCCGAACAGAAGTGGATTGACATTTACTTCCTTTTATCTTAATCAACAACCTAAATCAATTATACTTTGCTTCAGTTTTTTTTTTTTTTTTAAGAAGAACTGGTATTGACAATGATTCCCGCATTGGATTAAAAAACTCAATTCGAGGAAATTTGAATTTATATTTGAAGATATATAATTGCAAAAAAAAAATAAAAATAAAAAAGTGAATTGAAATACTCGTTCATTAAAAAATTCCATTTTGATTATCGGTTTCGAAATTTTGAAAAATCTTTAAATATTAATATCTTTCTGTACTTTTTTGCACAGCTCGCTATGTACGAAAATCTCAGTTTTGGATCCGTTTCTATTTAACATTAAAATGATACCCGAGGAAAAGAAAATTTTTAACAAATTTTTAACAATTTTTTTTAGCTACTTCCTGTTACCTAAAAAAAAACATCGCGCCGTTTGAATAAAATATTTCCGATAAAACCGAGACCAAAATAGACACATCTATATCCAGGGAACGATGATAGCAGCAGGCTTCTCAATATACCACAGCTTCCCTACGATTTCACCTGACAAATCATAATCACTTATTCGACTTAACGGCTGGCTATCCTCAGTCTGACACTCGGCATCGTCTGATTAACACCTGAGGATCAATTCATTCCCAGCACCTTCTCGATCACCACTTGAGCATTCCAAAATTAAAATTCATAACCTCACTCTTGACCATATTAACTAAATCAATTTAACGATATCCGGACGCTATCCTGCGGCTTGAAAACACTCATTCGCTACATGTTCCACATTACTCGTCAGCGATTACTCCAAAGAAAAGAATCCGACGAACAAATTGGCTTCGGTTGCTGGGGGGTTATTGATGTCCATCCACGGGGGTGCCATCCTCTGTTTCGCGCAACCTAACAATCACAACAAACCATGTCAGCTATTCTTCCGTGGAACATAATTATCAATGACAAGCCGTTTAAAGCCAGTACGACTCCATGGACACTTTGTATTGATTTAATTAATTTATCGAGACTTTCGGCCCTAGATGGACTGCAGCGGTGACTGTCATTTGCTGCAGGTGCCAGTAATAGTTTCCTTAAGTTTATTTGGGGCAGTTAAAGTCAATTTGGTTGTGGCAATATTTGGTAACCCTGTGGCGATGCGAGTGATCACAAATGGCTCGAGTTACCGATGAGATGCGAGATTATCGATGCGATGAGAGAGGTTTCAGATAAACAAAACTGGAATAAAGATGAGTTTTATTTCACCCGTCAATCGGTACTTAGGAAACTGAGTTGTGGGTACTCTAAAACCCGGGTATATAAAGACTTCCTTATTTAGTTTTATGATCAAATTACCACCGCCTAGGCTTGTTCCATCACAGCTCTCCTATCACTCTGTTATCTGATGCCACCTGTTTATCCTGATCGCTATCTCTATCAATCTGGCGATAAAATCAACACACTGAAGCAGTGAAAGTCACTAACCAACCAAATCAAAATCTTTTGCATTAATTAAAGCGAATTTTACGACTAACCCGTAATACAATTCCTTAGTGAGAAGGACAGACATTACGAACACCACTAGCTCACCCGAATCCCCCTTCAACGCGACTCACCGCGCTTAGCATAAAATACCCATTAGGATGGAAATATCCCTAAACTAATAACTACCACTGCATTAAACGCTAAAACCTTCAAATACACCTTACACCATTTAGATCCACGCTAGTCCCATTGCACTAGAGAAATAGAAGACCACAAAATGGGCATTTTTTTATGCCACTTAGTTAAGGTAACGTCGAACGCGTAATAAAACCAACAAACTACTCAATTTACTTCCAAAAAACAACACGAACGCAATCCGATTAGTGTTCGTTAAATAAATATCGAGCTCGTCTTAATTACATCGGCCATTCTCGTAATGCTGATCGCACATAAATCTTTCGAATCTAGTTAACACTTTATTTAATGACCCGATGGCCGCTAGACGCATGCATCCATGCGTCTATTCCCCGATACATGTGTACGTTCATGAAGCAAGAGGAATTTAAATTGTCTCAAAACAGGCAACCTGCCAACCAGTCAAACAGTCATCCACTCAACTAGCTTGCCAAGTTGCCCCATGGTCTGGTCCGGGCAAGACTCGATTACACCATGCCTCAATGACGACTCAGACACATTGGTGGCTTCCAAATAGTTGGAAAGCGACAAGCCCAGGATCATTAAAACAAAACGAAAATCGAAAGATCACTCCATCTCATACTTCTGCCGCTGGTGATAGTGGAAGGTAACCTGATCATCATCCACTGAACTAGAATCACAGTCAGCACCGAGATAATAATCGCGAACTTCTTCTCTTCGACTCCATCACCATTTACCGCACTCGTCATTGCTTCGGGAATCAGAGATCAATAAACGTTGGATCAGTGATTTATTCAACGATCCTCACCCGATCTTGACTCTGGGTTAAGACAACAAATTTATTCAAATCCATTTGCCGGGAAAGCCCATAAAGATACATGCATACACGAATACGTTCCACACACTGGCAACAAGTGGATGTAATCATCAACTGATCGACCGATCAAATCGATGGAGCAGGGGAACTGCTCGTCCTAATGGACGATCAGATAAAAAATATCGTTTTTGGTGGTTTGTTTTTATACCAATGGCAAATTCCCGGGAATCCATTGGCATTCCATTCTCAACACTTGACACGGTCGAGGTTAGTCTACAATCACTCGAAGCACTTGAGTCCTTCGTCGGAGATAAGTAAAACAACAACGCAATGATGTCCAATTTCACGGCGGCTACCGTTTCGAATTGTTATCCTTACATTCGAACAGGTACATGCCGACTGATTTCAGGCCTGCGGGGAGTAAATATTTGTGTTGCATTGTGATCGAGAGGACCTTTTTGATGCGGTACAAGCTAAACATTTACCTTTACTGATCGATTTATGGGATTCCATTGATCTTCGGTCACAATGTCGACGTAGGGAGGGGTAATCCTTGGCAATTGTTGTAAAATGCGTTTTAAAGTCTTATTGTTTTGGTGTCTTTTTGTGGTTTTGTGAGTCGAGAAGGCAGAGCATGATAATCGGTGTGGTTTTGTTGCCTTGTAATTTGCGTGACTTTTGGAAAAGGATTGGAGTTTTTCTTATGAAATTTGCTAATGGTTCTAATGGGATACTGGGTTGAAATGCAGTTATTTTCCGCCTAATGAAGATGCCGTTTGGTGAAGACATTAAGGGCACAAAGGAAATGTTAATTCCTTTTCATCAGAGTGAGGAATCACAGATAATTATTGGCATTAAGGCAATTTAGGTATTAAGTTGTCTTATTACCATAGCTTATCACACTGTTCGGCATCAATCCTTTAACTTTTGATGCTCCTCCTTTGTGCTAATGCTAATCTTATTTAAGGGGTCAGAAAGTGGGTGCTTACTCATCTAGGTAATCATGGCTCACTTCAAGAATTTCTGGAATAAAAGAAAGAACTGAATCTAGTCTCCGAACGGAGAACTTGATGTGGGGAAGACTTCTAAAGCTTAATATTTTTTTGAGTTGGTCTGCTAAACAATGACTTGAATGATAAGTTCCTGAACAAACCACATGCCTGCAAGTCAAGATCTCTTTTTCAGACCGACTGATCTATGTATTTATTATGAACGAGATTGATCGGGAATTAATTTTTTGTATGCCTTTGGCGGAATCCCGACATCAATATCAAAATATGCGTAATTCAAAATGGACTGCCCACCGAGCTCTTGGAAGTGCCTGGCCGGGTTAACCTCTAAAACAATATTGATGAATTGAATCTGAGTTTGGTTTGCCGATTCAGAGAAAAATCGTGGAATCTAGACGGCAGTCCAGTTTTCTGTCGATATTACTTTCCAATTTCTGTAACGTAATCAAAAGATTCTTCCCAAGTTTTCATTAGGATTCTTTTAAAGGCATACTCCGCTGACTTCAACTCTAACGGCCTGACTCGTCCGGTGTAATTTAATTTTCGTGGGGGCAACCACCCCCATTTATTAAGCTTAATTCAAGCACATGAACTTACTTAATCTACCTTAATCTAACTTAAACTAGCTTAGTTGTTAAGGGGAAGGGAGAGGGGGGCATGAAGAAGAAGGGTTTTTAAGCATGGAGTGCTAAGGTTGAGGTCGAAGGAGGGATTCGAGTTGACTCTTCCGAGCATTCGTAAGATGGGTTCGTTGGAGCCATAAGCGGTACGGGTGGTGGGTACATAGAAGAGACGGGGGTTTCGTACATTGCGAGGGTTAGTGTTGAGAGAGACAGAGTTATAGAGGGTAGCGCAGTCAATGGACCCTGAGAGGAGTCGATGGATGAAGAGGATGTCAGATACAGTTCTTCTTTCCTCCAAGGTGTTCATGTTAATTAGTTTAAGGCGGTCGTGATAAGGTGGTAAGAGTAAAGGATTGTTCCAGGGGAGACATCGCAGAGCAAAGCGTAAGAACCGGCGTTGGATGCTCTCGATTCTAGAAATGTGGATTTGCTGGTAAGGAGACCACACTTGAGAGGCGTATTCAAGGAGGGGCCGGACGAAGGTTGTGTAGAGAGATCGGGTGACGTAAGGGTTAGAAAATTCTTTAGACCATCGCTTCACGAACCCGAGTCCTGAATTAGCTTTAAGGATTATCTCGTCTATATGTGCGCGAAAATTTAGCTGTTGGTCACATATGTAATATACCAAGATCGCGGATAGTTTGAACGGTGGAGATGGGCTAATTATTGAGGTGGTAGAGACGGGGACGGGGATTAATAGGGTTGTAGAACCAAACCATCTAAAACAAGCAACTCCAGATTGAATTTCGTTTCTTGTGTACGATTTTTCCGATTGAGGCTATCGAAAACTTTCTTAATATAGATGAAAAGCAAATAGAATAGGAAATTACAACTGACACTTGATGTATCACTCCACACTCATAGTTTCGACACATAAATTTTGTTCAAAAAGTAAAGAGAATTTCCTAATTTAGCGGATTATAAACCGCACTGCGAAGTGCGATGGAATGGACAAGGCAAAAAAAGGACGAAAAACTGTGATATCTATTACGGTAACTGCTACAAGGAAAATAAACAACGCATATTCTGATGCCGATTTGTTATTCAAGAAAGACTCCGACAAAAAGTCTTACTCATAAAAGTCAAAGGCATGCTACAAACACGGACGAGAACCGCCGGTGAGCTCTGCGGGCAGAAAAGGAGAGAGGAACACACGTTTTTAAGGAAGAAAAAAAAAGAGCACGGAAAGCGTGAGATCGAGGAGATGGAGAGACGCTACCACAGGAATGACGCTCCCAAGAAAGTAAAACGAACTTGCAAGGGCTATAAACCTAGGAAGGAAACCTGTAGGAATGACGACGGACAACTAGTCACAGTCGATACTCGATACTGAGAATATGGAAAAATCACTTCTGCAGACTGTATGGCGGCGAAGATATACCTAATACCGCTTTCAGGCAGAATGATTCATTCGCAACGTACGCAAGATGCAAGAGACTTCCATCCACCCGAGCTAGATGAAATTATGCTTGTAATTTCGAAGCTTAAAACTAATAAAACCGCGGGCGCAGACGGCCTATTTGCTGACCTTTTTGAAGCGGATGGAGATGAGTCTGTAGGGCGCATGCACCAGCTCATCTGTAAAATATGGTTGGAGGAAAGCATGCCCGACGAATGGAATCTCAGGATCGTTTGCCCAGTCCATAAGAAAAGAGACCCCTATAACTGCGCCAACTATAGAAGAATAAGTCACCTTAACATCGCGGATGGAGAATTATCGCTACTCCATTAAGGTCGGAAGCGAATTAACCGATACCTTTGATGTAAAAAGGATTTAGGTAAGGTGACGCATTGTCATGTAACTTCTTCAATATCGTCCTTGAAAGAATCATGCAAAACTCACCGGTCAATCTTTTTTAATATTTCTCAAATCTTTTTCGAGTCTGTACAGCTGCTAGCTTATGCCGTCGACATTGACTTAATTGGTCGAAGTCAGCTAGATGTCAATGAGGCATTTACGAGCATTGAGACGGAAGCGGCTAAGATGGGACTAGCGGTAAATGAGAGCACGACGAAGTGTATGCTGTCGTCGAAAAAGGACATATTGGCAAGCATAATTTCGAGGCAATCAAGGACTTCGTCTACCTTGGCTCCGCATACAGCAGGGGCACCACAGCTCCGGCTCAAAAAGTCTTTGAATCCAACCCTAAGGGGCGAGGCCACTCGCCAGGTTCGCCACGAGCTGTAGCGCCGAAGAAGAGGAAAAAGAGCACTCCTTTCTTTGAGGCTGCTTAAAGTCGGGCTTATGCCAACCAGCCTCCGACAATCGCAGCCCTTAAGGAGAATATTCGACAGAAATGGAAGCAGTTATCCCCGGAAATCTTGTTGAAAGTCATGGAAAATGCGATAAAATGGTTACAAATGTGTATCAACACTGGCGTCAGTCACTTGACGGCTATCATGTTTTCCACTTAACAATAAAAATTGTAAAGGTCCAAGGAAGGATTCCCATTACTCAAAATTATTGTTTTTATATTTAGTGAAAAAGGAATTCAAAAACAAAATTATGTGATTAATTTTGCTCCACCTCGTATTTTGTTTAACGACCAACTTCAGGCAATGTAAGAGTCACCAATGCACCCGGAAAAATGCGCACTTTGGTGTGGTGTATGGTCCGGCGGCATCATTGATGCATATTTTTTTGGAGGTAACCGTGAAAATAACATTACTATCAATGTGATCCGCTACGTTCAGGTGATTTCAAACCTTTTTTGCCCAAAATGCAGGAGCTGCACCCTGACTTAACTTACCTTAACAACGTTTTGTTTTTATTATTAATTTTTATGTTTTTGCATTTGAGTTTTATGCCTTTCTTTAATTTGAACTAAAACTGAAAATAAGTTAACTACCCACCTAGCATACCTTTTCTTTCCTCTTAAAGGAAAGCCTAATTTAGCCATTTGGAGCTTGAAAGTTCAGAGCCTCGTTGACAACTCATCGCTGTGGTTCGCTATTCTATTTCATGTCCTTTAGATCCATCCTTACATTGTCCTCCCGCCATCCATTTTTTTTCCGTTCATAATTCGTTTGACTGTTCGTCCATTGTTCATTCGCTGTACGTGTCCTGTCCATCTTAGTTCTTGCTTTTTTATTACTCAGGCAATATATGGGGTTGAATAGAGTTCCTCGAGGTTTTTTTGTCTTTTTTTTTATAATTCGTGCGGGTTGAAGAGTGTACGAACTTATGTATGGTGTTTGTCATACAACCTGGACAGGGTGCAGATAGTTTGTGTCGAAGATGTTCGTTCACTACTCTGCGGGGGTGGTTGTCCTAGATAGGATTTGAGAGATTCGACTGAATTTGCGTTGGTTGTAGTTCACAGTAACTCTTTTGTTTCCATGTCATTAAGGTATTATATTGGAAATGCACACAAAGAGTATGAATTTTGGAGTGATTTTTTCCATTCACCTGTTTTTACGTTCCGTTTTTCACCCCTCTTCTTAGTCAAATTTTAAGTTTCACACCTGAATAGTGTCACTAGCTTTATTATAATATTATAAATGTGGAACTTGATCTTGTGGGACAAAAGAGTTGTTTTCAATATCCTTTATGGCGAAGAAGTACGAGTTGCCCATATGCAATGTTTTTCCCGTTTAACTCGTCCTTCGTTTCCTTTTAGGCGGCTATGGTTGCCGATGTCGCTGTAGAAGCATTCCCAGCTTTGCAAGAAAATGATTTCAAACGCCTTTCATAAATCATAAATCATGAATAATTGGTAGCTCTTCGGTTTGAGCTCCTACTTCCTTCCGACACCGCTTTGGGACAGCCCTGCCAGTTTGAGAGTGTTGTGAACCAAAACCGCTTTGCCTTCTGCGCTCAGAGTCTGTCTGTCAGCATCATGGCCTTTTTAAACGGTAGTGCCAGCCATAGCAGGACCCTGAACACTTCCTGCTCCGTTAGTTTGGGAGCCTGGCCTCTTATTGAGGAGTTGATCGTCACCAATAACAGGAGAAAAGTTAGAGGCGCATGCCGAAAGTGCTGGCATGCTTGTGCCTCCTACAGCAGCCTTTACTAGCGCCAACGCTTTCTGTGCTTCGCGCCGCCAAGG
Source organism: Merodon equestris (assembly GCA_958301585.1). NCBI lineage: Eukaryota > Metazoa > Arthropoda > Insecta > Diptera > Syrphidae > Merodon > Merodon equestris. Next base: position 54,002,770 of record OY284413.1, read on the forward strand.
ACGCCGCAGATGAGAGGGTCGGACGGGCTTCGGTAGGGGATACCTCCACTGACCTAATCCTCTTAACTGCTGACCTCAGAGGTTTGGCTACGTGCCTGTATCATCCTCTTTGCACGATTTTCGGGTACCCCTCTTTCTCTTTCTTTTTTTTTTTGGCACTTAGCAGTTCAATCTACAAAACGTTCCAATTCTGGGGCTCGTTCAACCTTAGCGGTTTCCCGTGCCTCTGTTGGTTGTACCACTCATGCTTAGTCCAACCAGCTAGTCGGGCAATGGGCCGCAGGAGTCGTAGTCGTCCCGAGTTGTCGGAGAGTTTGGAATGAGTGGTGGGGTGTCCAGAATCCTTGCGATTTCTTCCGCTGTTGCGGGTGCCATCTGGATTACTTCTATTCTTTTGATTGTCCATTCATGTACAATATGTTACTCGGGTTCTTCGAGTCTTAGTTCGAGGTCATTGGCCTCTTAAGCCCCTCTACCACGACAAGGCGCCCGAAGAGCGGAGGAGACCGTATATTAGTTTTATGACTACCGATGCTAATAATCGCGCAATCTTTTCACATCTTTTGGATGTATCCCCTCATACCATGGTCCTTTATTTCCATAAAAGCCCCTAATTGTTTCAAATACTTCAAATTGGTTAGTCCGTTCTAAGAAAAAGTAGTTTTGGACAACCTATCTTGAAAGGGTTCTGATAGGTGATTTCTTTCAGTTTTGCATGCATGTCTACATCCGTATCACGGTCATCAAGAAATCGAACGAAAACCCGAACACCACATCATCATGTCATTAACACGTTACAGCAACTCCCAGTAGCCTGAAAAGCTAATCCAAGCATGATGATGTGCACCAACAACACCGAACATGACATTCCGAACAAACGAGTTCGCGATTTATCTCGAGAAGGAAGTACCTTCTACAGTATGCCACTAGCATTAGCATGCAATCCATAATAATTTCGTTGTTTATTTTGCCTTATGGTAATGGCATCATTGTTTAGAGCTAATATCGACAGATACCTCGAGATTTATCCCTGACTCTGTCGGGGAAAAAGCAACAAAACTGATGAAGAGCACTGCGGACGGACGAAAGACTTACATGCCACTGCCATTTCCTTCAGCTCAACACCGATTAAGATATTCCAAATGCGATCGTTCGCCATATACCAACCTAACGAACCCATAGTCGACTGCATAGCACCGATCCAATTGTGTGACGTGCTCCATTTGTTTTGGCCGCATAAACTGGAATTCCGCTGTGCATTGAATTGCCGGTTTCCAACACTCACCACTGGGACAGGGTCAAGAGACTCTTACCAAGAACGTTTGCATTTGCTCTAGAAAAGCCAAGTCACCACATACCACCGAGATAGATTGGGTAAAAATAGTTCTGCAGCTTCGGCATGCTGGACACCGGGCACCCGGCGCACTATTGCGACGGAGAACTAATGAACAACATAACTCACATAGATCTCCTTTTCCTTCCACTATTTGTTTTTGGTTTCCGCTTGTCGTTTTGTTGGTTCCTGGCTGGTTTCTCCTTCGAGCGGTAGCACAAGAGAGAAACCGAAACCTGGTTCTGGGACCTTTAGGCCCCGGCGAAACAAATGAACTGCGACGTCAAAAACAAACAAGCGATACCGGGAGACGAGACCGAAACTCGAGGGAATGGAGGCATACCGCTGCGACTGAATGATGACATTAATAAATGTCCGCCAGTTTAATATCGTTGGCAAATTAATCAGCGCGCCTAAATATCGTTCGTTTGTTATGTTGAGGAGTTTCTCTTTCGTGAGAGCGATTGTGCTCCAGTTCTACACGGTACACGGTAACTGACTGAGATGAAATATCGCTGGATGATAGAATTCGCTGCTGACGGAACGCCGCCACTAACGCACCACTAATGGGCCTAAATGGGCCGCACATTATCCGGCGTGGAAATGCGCATTCCATAGAACATGAACGTCATCATTGAAAGCCATCGTCATCACCATCACCACCGCCACCACCATCGGCATCATCACCGCCACACATCACATGATGGATCATTTTGATTAGAACGAGTGACTTTCGCCTTCGTCGATGCGTTACGTACACTCACGTATACATAGATCGATGTGCGTCGCGCCGTCGCAGCTCGATCGTGGCCTTTTGTTCGACTCTATGTGCGGCAGTGATAATGATGATGATGATCATGATGACGGGGACTTCTGTGCATTGCATCCTCCGAGTCTGCACTCCATTTGTCATGGCCATTAGATGTGGTTGTGTGGTGCCTATGATCTTGACCAAACGATCCTCACGACCGAGCCGTAAGTTGCATCTATGATTGGTGTGCCCCTTCGATCCTCGCCCTCTTCATTCGATCTTCGATGTGTCGTCGCCATGATCGCGTCGCACTAACCAGTGGAATTTTCATTAAAAAATAATTATTTATTGCCCCCCGTTGGAGCCACTTGTTGGCTTCTGTTCCGTCCCACCCCGTTCCATCTCGCTCTGACTACCACCCGTTAACACAAAATATCACTTTTAATAAGCTGGCAATTTAATTTGTTTGCAAACGCCGTGGACTATATTTTAGATGTGCCTTGTGTGCATCTCGATATCTGTGTATCTGGAAGTGAATTGAAATTGAAAATTATTATTTATTGGAAAATTGTCCTCATAAAGGGGGTATGGGGAGGGCTACAGTTGCTTTTTTTTCCGGGTACTGGAAGCTGGTTTCTTGTCTCGGGGCAAGAAATGCTCATCGAGCTTCATGGTCTCGATGAACGATAGAGGTTGTAAGTATTGACACACTCAAGTGGATAGTTTGCTGGTGGAATTTAGTGCGGTAGTTCATCCCCCGTGGTAGTTAGTGGGACAGAAGTTGGAGCCGTATCTCATGCGAGTTATATTTCATGCATGATGGTGATATGGTAGAATGCGGAATTGGAGAAAATACGAGTTAGTCGTGAGTTGTTGTTGTTATTGGTGTGACGAGTGTTTGGTTAGTTGTTGTTAGGTGGATGTCTGACGGATACTGGATATAAATTAGAGAATTTGTTTATCTTTCCTAAGGAATTTCTTATAACGAATGACATTGATATTATTTTCCTAGAAAACTAGGTTGGCCAGGATTTAATGAGCAATCTTCGTGTTAACCCGTGACGACTGCTATCCAAGATGACACCAATAGGACTAACAGATCGTTTTATGGCTTTGAAGTAAACGAGTCCATGGACTAGGTATTTTAAGAACAAACGTATTATACATCCGGGTAATAACGTTAGAGGACCCCCAGGCTGCACTGTCGGAGTCATCGCTCGCTGTTACGGATAAGTCAGCACGGTGCTTAGTTTGTGCTCTGTGATTTTGGATCACATTATAGACGGCTTAGGCAATGAAGGGGATCCATTTGTTTTCTTGTTATAGAGCAGTTACAAGATCATTATTTGAACAAAGATGGATATTTGTATCTGTTCACTCGTCCTTTCGACAAATCTCTCAGCAGCACCCAGGTTCTATGTAGGCCTGACACCTGATATGTTGGGTGCCCGCCCGCTTCTACGAGATCGGCAAGAGGGAGAAGACGGCAGTTTACGGGAATACAGCCTAACAGGTGTCCGAACGAAAAAGGGCGAATGGTTAGTTTCCTGCGCTACAAAACAGTATTAGTGCCGGTTTAGCTATGACCCGGATCAATCAACCGTCAACCAGATGACCATATTGCGATTGATGGCAGTCACGCATCTGTTATTCTGTACGAACTTTTCGAGGAGCCAACTTCGACTTGGGTCATTATCCTGTGGCAGCCAGGTTACGTCTACGAATATGCCTGGCCCAGAAAAATTGAGTAAAACAGCAATGATACAATGACAAGAATACGTCAGAGCCTATTCCTATCACGTATCCCTCAGGCTTTCGGAAAACCCTCCAATACCTGCTCAGTCGGTACAACACCAATGGAACCAACAGCGATTGTTGACCTCAGGGAGCTGTGAGGTACTGGAGTGTGGGAGGCCATACGCAACCAAGCAGCAACCAATCAAGTGGGGCTGCATAGCAAGACAATAGCTGCTCGTGAGCATTATGAGCAGAAGAGGATAAGTTTCTCATAACAAAAAAAAAGGGAGCTTGAGAGCGAAGAGATGGAGGGATACCATCGCAAAAATGAAATTCGGAGGTTTTATCAATGAATAAAACAAACAGGCAGGGATATAAAGCCAGTACGGAAGCATGCAGGGACGAAAACGGAAACCTAGTAGTAGATTCACAGTCGTTACTAAGAATTTGGTAAGGCTACTTCTGCAGACTGTATAACGGCGATGACGCAATAGATTCCCCTGTCAGGTAGAATGACCCAACAACAACGGACGATAATAGCAGAGTATTCCTCCCTCCTGACCTGAACGAAGTTAGGAATGCTTTTCATAAATTTAAGTCCACCAAAACTGCTGTGGCACACGTACTATCTGCCGAGCTTTTTAAGGCAGCTGGAGATGACCTGGTTGGGGAAGTGTACCAACTCATTTGTTAGATATGGTCTGAGGAATGCATGCCCGTTGAATGGAATCTTATCATTTTTTGCCCGGTCCACAAGAAAGGAGACCCAACCAAGAAGACAAAACCAATGAGATCCAGACCAACACTCATTTATTCGTCGACTTTAAGGCCGCATATGAAAGCGTGCATAGAGACCAGCTATAAGGCGCCATGTCTAGCTTTGACATCCCTGCCGAACTCGTCAGATTGTGCAGGATGACAATGGAGAATTCTCGCTGCTCCATTAGGCTTGGAAGCGATTTAATTTTTGATGTCAGAGAAGGTTCTTAATTTCATAATTTCAAAGAAGACAGGACGACATGTTTTCGTGTGAATTCTTCAACATCATACTTGAAAAGATCATGCAAAATTCACTGGTCAATACCAGGGGCAAAATTTTTTTTAAATCCTTCAACTGCTCGAATATGCCGATGACATCGACATAATTGGACGAACTCAGCATTGAGGTGAAAGTGGCTAAAACTGAGCTGGCGGTAAATGAAAAAACCAAATATACATATGCTGTCATCGAAAAAGGACACGAATCACCGGCGTCCTGGCCAGGGGCACATATTGGCAGGCATAATTTCGAGGTAGTTTACCTTGGTTCCACAGTTTCGTGCAGCAATGACATCAGTGCCGAAATCAAGCGCAGAATAACTCTTGCCAACCGCTCATTCTTTGGGCTGGGGAGGTAACTGAGAAGCAGAGTATCTCGGAAATCCAAGGTGACCATATAGAAGACACTTATCACTCCAGTCTTGTTTCATGGCGCAGAGACATGGACCTTATCGAAAGCCGATGAGGAGGCCCTTGGAGGATAGGAGAGAAAAATTCTATGTGCTATTTTCGAGCCGATCTGTATAAATGGAGAATGGAGGAGAATACTTAGCAGTGAATTGTACGGGCTGCACAGCGACATGAAAAACGCATAAGATTGCTAGGTCATGTAGAGCGCACGGACACCGCAACTCCGGCCTGAACGGTCTTTGAATCCAATCTAGAGGGGCGGCGCGATCGAGGACGGCCAAATTTAAGGTGTTATACTCAAGTGGAAGGAGAACTCACCCAAAAAGAAGAAAAGTTGTCCAGTCTTCATTAAAAAGTAAACAAATAGCTTTGCCTCACTGTGTACTCGTTTTGCACTCTTCAAAAGGCGCTGCAGCTTTGTACTATATTCAGCTGTCTACGATCATTACGTACGGATCATTGAACATATTTATAATCAAATCAGCGTAAATAAAGTTCATTCTAGGAGCTGGCCGGATGAATTTAAATTTAAATTTAAATTTTTTAAATTTTCGTGGGGGCGAACGCCCTCATTTATTGGGCTTAATTCAAGCTAGCTTAATCTAATCTTATCCTAATCTCACTTACTAGGTAGGGAGAAGGGGAGGGTGGTTAAGAAGGCGGATTTTTAGGCATCGAGTGCTGAGGTTGAAATCGAAGTAAGGATTCGAATTAACAATTCCCAGCATACGAGAAATAGGTTCATTGGAGCCATAGGCAGTACGGGGGGTGGGTAGATAGAAGAGACGGGGATTTCGTGCGTTGCGGGGGTTAGTGTTGATAGAGACAGAGTTATAGAGAGTCGCGCAGTCAATGGTACCTGAAAGGAGACGATGGATAAAAAGAATGTCAGATACAACTCTTCTTTCTTCCAACGTGTTCATGTTGATTAGTTTAAGGCGGTCTTGGTAGGGTGGTAAAATCAAAGGATTGCCCCAGGGGAGACCTCGAAGAGCAAAACGTAGGAATCGGCGTTGGATGCTCTCGATTCTAGAAATGTGGGTTTGTTGGTAGGGAGACCACACCTGGGAGGCGTATTCAAGAAGAGGCCGGACAAAGGTTATGTAAAGAGATCGGGTAACGTAAGGGTCTGAGAATTCTTTAGACCATCGCTTCACGAAACCGAGTGCAGAATTAGCTTTAAGGATTATTTCATCGATGTGTGCCCGAAAATTAAGTTCTTGGTCACATAATATGCCAAGATGGCGAATGACTTGAACCGTGGAGATGGGTTGATTATTGAGGAAGTAGAGACGAGGAGGAGGTTTGATTCGTTTACGTGAAAAGGTAATTGATTGGCATTTGGAAATATTAAGCTCTAAGCAATTTTTGGAGCACCAGATGCAAAAACTATTGAGATCAGATTGAATAAGGGAAGAGTCATGACTGGAGGAAATGGTCTTGAAGAACTTGGTGTCGTCGGCGTATAATGAGATGTGGGAGTGTTTGATCACCAATTCAAGATCGTTTATGGAAAGAACGAAAAGAAGTGGACCTAAGTGGCTGCCTTGGGGGACGCCGGAGGAGGCTAAAAAGGGGTTAGAGAAGGCAGATCTAAAACGAACATTATAATAGCGATTTTCCAGGTAAGAAGATATCCACTTCAAAGAGGTGGGGTCGAAGCCAAGGGAGGACAATTTGAAGAGTATCAGTCTGTGGGAGATTTTATCGAAGGCTTTACTGAAATCGGTTGAGATAACGTCGACTTCTTTGCCGTTCTCTAAGGCTGATAGGGTAAAGGACACAAATTCAACAAGGTTAGTGGTTGTGGATCTGCATTTGAGGAAACCGTGTTGTCTAGGGGAGATTAATGACTTGCAGCGAAAACTTAGTGTTTCGTACAAAACACTCTCGAAGAGTTTAGGTATATGTGATAGTTTGGCAATGGGACGATAGTTGTTAACAACGTTCTTCGGACCTTTTTTATGTATAGGGGTGATAAATGAGTTTTTTCCATAAGCGGGGGAATTCACCTTGGGATAGGGATAGAGTGAAGATTTTCGAGAGAGGGCGAGAGATGGTTGAGGAGCATTTTTTTAGAAATATGGCCGGGAGACCGTCGGAGTGAATTCATCATTAAGTAGATTTAATTTGTTTTCGATGACATGAGAATCAACTGTGTGTAGGAGAAATGGTCCAAGAGAAAAATTCGGTAGATAATGAAAGTATGAGAAGTCTGGAGCAAACGAGTCGTCGGCGAAAGACTGTTTAAAAAAGGTGGCGAAAAAGTTGGCGATAATATGTAATTGTAATTGTAATTTATTTATTTGGATCAATGTTAACACGTAGATACAAAAATCTTTAAATTGTGTAACAGTTATAATAGATTTATGATTTATATTTAAATTTAAAATGAAATTTTATATAAAGTAAAGAAAAATATAAAAAAAAGAAAAAAAGAAAAGGTATAAAGAAACATTTATAACAATTTTAACAGTGTCAACTATCGCGATTTGAAAAATAATATAAAAACAATAAATGAAAGAAAACTATGTGCAAAAGTGTTGTTTCAATTTTCGTTTGAAGTCTCCGAAGCGTGACGCCCGCCTTATGTGAACCGGAAGCGAGTTCCACAGTCTTACGGCGTATACAAAGAACTGCCTTTTCGTTGTGGTATAATTGTATGTTGGCGCAATAAGAATTCTACTTCTAGCTGAGGAAGAGAATTGCAATCTTTGGAACAGATAATCTGGTGCTTTTCTTTCTTTTAAATTAAATAGGAAAGTCAATATTCTGTGATTCATATAATTCTGTAGGTCCATTCCGAGAAATTCTCTCACATAATTGGAAATGTGGTCTCTTCGACTCAGGTTGTATACGAATCGTATTGTACTATTGACAGCGACTTTAAATTTGCGATAACTGAGGCTATCAAGATCACAGAAAACTGGATGAGCATAAAAGAGGATCGGTAGTAACATTGACTTAACTAGCATTGCTTTGATGTTGAAGGGTAGACAGTTTCCTATTTGATAAAGGGCTCTTAGCGAGCTGTAGATCTTAGCAACTAGATTCACAATGTGGTCTTCCCAGGTAAGATGCTGATTGAAAATAACTCCTAAGTTTTTAGCACTGGAAATGTATGGCAGAGGTGACCCATCGATAAAAAGTTGAGGTAAGGTGTTAGTGTCAATGCGTGTTCTGGTAATAGCTACGGCCTGACTTTTGCTAGTATTAAGCATTAATTTGTTTCTACGGGACCACAAAACAATTGAATTTAGGTCTTCATTAAAACGTAATGTTGCATCTTTCACAAGTCCCATAGGATAACTTAAATGCAATTGTACGTCATCTGCAAACATCTGGATTTTGCAGTTTTTTAGGACTGAAGGAATGTCGTTGTTGAACATAGTAAACAACAGCGGACCCATTATTGAACCTTGTGGGACACCAGCTTTAGTTTCAAGGAATGTTGACAGTTTCTCATTTGCATATACAGCCTGAATGCGGTTTTTCAAGTAACTTTCCATCAGCTTAAGTGCCGTCGAGTCAAAATTGAAATAGTATCTGAGTTTATTTATGAGTATTTCATGGGGAACAGTATCAAAGGCTTTCGAAAAATCCAATAGTACAAGTGATGTTGCATTATTCTTATCCATTTCAACACGAAGGTCTTCAACCAAGTTTACAAGTGCCGTAGTACAACTGTAATGCGGTCTAAAACCGGACTGATGTGATGAAAGGAGAGAGAATTCGTGAAGGTATTCATGGACTTGCCTACTCATAAGTTTTTCGAAAACCTTTGAAATAAATGGAAGAATGGAGATTGGGCGGTAAGTTATGCTTCTATTCGCTGAGTTCTTGGGGATAGGAATAATCTTAGATGCTTTCCAGGACTTCGGGTAGGCAGAATAGGTAAGAACGCTGTTAAAAATATATGTAAGTTCAGACAGAACTTCGTGAATAATGATTTTCAAGAATTTTGGATGCATGCCGTCCAGACCAATAGCATTAGACTTAATAGCATTAACGGCATAGAGCACATCACATTCGTACACTCTTCGAAAACAGAAATTTCTTGATGTGGAGGAGTTATGTGACATTATTGGTGTTCGTACTCCGGTGTCATTGCAACATGCGTATGAGTCATTTGAGGCTGTGGCAAATTCAAAATTTAAATTTTCAGGGCTTACTTCACTAATACGAGCATTAGTTGCCTTCTGTCTGCCGATACCTAACTCTCTTATATACCTCCACGTTTTCGTCCTGTTAAGATTTGGTTGAAATTTTGAAGCAAAAAATTTCATTTTCGCCCTCCTTATTTCTTTCTTCACTATATTCCTTGCAATTTTATACTCATTAAATAGTTCAGGAATTTTGAATCTTTTCCATCTTTTATAGGCCCGGTCCCTTATTTTGAGAAATTGTTCAATTCTCGTACTTAGCCACATACAATTTTTATTTCGAGGGATAAACGTTTTTATAGGAACATGGGATTCAAAAAGATTGTTAATTTGGTGTGTAAAAAAGTTAATCTGTTCATCAACGGACGTCATCTGGCGCAGTCTGTGCCACTCAGTATTTGAAATATCGTGTAACAAATTTTCATTATCAATCGCTCTAAAGTTCCTGAAAGTTATAGGACTAACCTCATTTGCAGGGATGTTGAAATCTAGATCATAAAAAATAATGATAAGATCATGCTTTGAAAAACCTGGCACATCCAATTGGCCATAATATTTGACACGCTCTATATTGTTAATAATACATAGGTCAAGTAAGGTAGAGCAGCTGTTACTGAAGTGAGTAGGCATGGAGTCATTTACAGAATGTAGTTGTAGCGATCTTAGATTACTTACAAATCGATTTACGCTTGGGTTAGATTTATCTAAAAGGTCTATATTGAGATCTCCACAGAGTAAGATGTAATTGTAACGTAATGATATATCTTCCAGAAGATTTGTAACATGGGAAGAGTCGGTAACATTCGGTGGCTTATAGATAACTCCAACCAAGCATTTATCAAATCCACAGACAATTTCAACAAAGATGTATTCCATAATATCGTTTACCCCAGAAACAAGCAACTGTCTACATTGAATAACTTTCTTGATGAAAATCGCTACACCGCCTCCCCTTCTACCTAGTCTGTCACCCCGATACATTGTGTAGCCATCTATATCGACGAATTTATTGTCAATAGTAGGACATAGCCACGTCTCGGATACACAAATAATATCAACTTTCCCATTATTGAAAACTATTTGAAACTCATCCCGATGTTTAACCAAGCTCTGAGCATTTATGTGACAAACAGAGATACCAGAGTATATGTTACAGAAAATGTTTAACATTAACCGAGTTTTATGTGAAGGATTATTACAACTGCTAGAAGAAGTCAAGAAATCGCTTTCGGTTTCAGTCTGCATACCGTTCATTAACAAAGGTTTAAAAGAAACACATGGCAAAGACTGTCGTCAAGCCGGAGACCACCATCGAAAAAACCATGAAACATACACATAATAGTAAGAAAATTGCACAACAAAAATAATATCACAGAGTTATTTACAAACATTTCAAAAACATAGTTAAAATTGTTAAAAATTGCACAACAGAAAAATATAAAAGAGCTATTTACAAACGTTTCAAAAAATATAGTTAAAATTATTGGACTATTTTTTAAATTATCACTAAATTGGATATAAAAAGTTGAATGAGTTTGATATGAACTGGATCTAGAAGTTGACTTGAGAGCCTCTGGTATAATTTGACATGTTATTATTTTCATCTTCGTCATGATTTGTGCCGGCGGCGACAACTTTATCAAGCTTTTGAATGCTGTCAATATTGATGTGGTTAGAAGTTGGTGTTTTTTTTACGTAAACAATTCCTCGTGTGGAGAAGACGGAAAAAATTTGTTTCGTGCGTTTAAATTTGATCGCTTGTCGCATAATAATTCGGTTGTTTGGTGTGAGGCTTTCGTGCAGGTAAATACGTCGGTCTGAGCTGAATCCAATATCCCGCAAAGAGAATTGCCGTGCGTTTGTTTTTTTAAAAAGCGACATAGCTTTAAGAGTGGACATCTTATCGTCAATCGAAGAAAATTTTATTATTATAACCGAGTCGGACTTCGGCTTTGCTCTAAAAATTCGATGAAAAGAAACTAGTTGGCAGTTTAAAGCAATGCACATTTTCTCAAATGTTTTTTTCAAGTTTTCCTCCGGGAGAAAGGGGACTCCAACCAAAACAGCATCGGAGGCAAGATTGTTTGCATGCAGTGTCTCTATTTGCTGCTTCATTCGTGAAAGTTCTGCATTTATATTTTGTTCAGGTGTTTTCAGTTGAACTAGCTTTTGATGAAGTTGTTTATTGATGTTGTCAACTTCCATTTGCAAGTGGCTGATGTTACCCAGACAATCATCAAAGGCAGAGACGCGAGTTTTTAAATCATTAATTTCCTCATCAAATTGTGTAAATTTATCACATATGTGTTTTTCTATGGAAGCGATTCGGGAGGATAGTCGATCCTCCATATCTTTAAGCGAGGATTTCAATGACTCACCTTGTTCTGTAATTTTGTTGTACAGGCTGGAAAAGCATTCTGACGTCATTGTTTTGAGTGACTGTGACGGAAAACCAGCTGGTGATGGACATGGTGAACTTGCCTGCTGCTGTTTCGGTGGTTGTTTTAGTGCAGTTGATCGTGTATTTTTTCCGGTGCTGTTACTCGACATACTGATGTTCTTTGTGCGTTATTGCTGTATTTGTATATGCACCAATGCGAGAAACTCCCGATACCCGATTTACAAATTAAGTTTTTTCAAATTTAAGAAATAGTTTTAAGGCTTTTCGCACTGCTGATACTTTTAGAACTTATGATAGTTGGTTCACTAAAATTAAAAACAATAATAAATCGGTTGGAAATGTATTTAGAGCCCAAAAAAGAGAGAGCCGCCGGACACACGTGTTATATTAACTTTGACACATTTGACATATTCAATTCTGTATTGGGATCATTCGAGGTTTGATCGTGGAAGGAGAGGGAGATAGGGTAGCCATCGGATTTTCTTTTATAGTTAACAAACTTAAAGAAGGACTTTGGATCGTTTATAAGATTGGCTTGCGTTTCTGTCAAATACCGTTGATAGAGGAAGTTGTGTAGGGCGGTAAAGTGGAGATAGCTGCCCAGGTAGTTAGAAAAGTCATTGGATGATTGAGTACGAAGGAAGATTGTCCATTGCTTATTTCTTTTGTTTCTTAGAGAACGGAGCCTGCGATTATACCAGGGTGGGGAGGTGGACGAAGTTTTGCGTTGTGAAACGGGAACGTAAAGAGAGATAGAGTAAAATATTTCCCTGTAGAATATGGATATAGCATCATTTACGGTTAGGTTTTCAAAATTGAGAGGGGCATTTTTAAGGTATCCATTTATTAGATGAAATTTTGCTTTGTGGAAATCGTAAGAGGCCAGAACTGTAGGAGGTTTATTCTGTGATCGAGAATCGTGAAAGAAGGAAAGGAGGAGGGGAGGATGGAAGTTATCGATGATTGAAAGGGAAAGGGGTCTAAGTGAAACAGAAGAGTTGAGAGGATCGGTTGTGAATATGAGGTCGAGTTGTCTACCCATGTAGTTTAGTACGCCACTAACTTGGCTGAGGTTTGAATCTGTTAGGCGATCCAAGAAGGGACATTCTTTGGCAGTAGTGGGATTGGTGGCAGTGTAAGACGATTGATCGTCTAATTGGATCCATTTAAGATGAGGAAGGTTGAAGTCACCGAAAACAAGGATTTCATCTTGAGGGTTTCTTAAATCGGCCAATTGATTGTGTTGATGGCGAGTTCATATGATTCAATAGGTTGTGAGGGCAAGATGAAGAAACAAATGATGTATAGTCTGGGGTAGAGCAATCTTAATTGAAACAAAGTCGAGAAGTGGGGAGGATGATACTGCAATAAGGGAAGAGTCAATTGTATTAAGGACGGCTAGTAGAACGCCTCGGCAAGGACAACCGTCAGTGAGTCGGCTAAGTTCGTCATCGCGATAAACATTAAAATTTGGTGGGAACAGTTCGAGGTTATTTATGCTGGGGATCAGGTTCGTTTCAGTCAACGCGAAGACATCAAAGGACAAAGCATGTGATTGTTGCAGGATAGCTTGGGTTTTCGAGCGGAGACCTCTTACATTTTGATCATAAATAGTAAGAGGGAGGTTTTTGCAGAGGGTGTGGGTGACAGGAGGATGGCGACAATTAGGAACGAAAAAACCTGTCGTGGTCGGCTCGGCTACGCTGGAGGTGCGATATCCGTTTTGAGTGTATATATTGCCGGAAAGTTTCGAGACCGAGAAGAAGCTAATGATGATGCCCTCCCTGAACGCTCCAGCACATCAACAGCGGATAAAAAGCTTGAAGCAGTGAAGAACATTTTTATTTGAGTCGAATTCGCTGAGTATATTGGCATATCGGTTGGCTCGAGCTATGAATTTTTTTCAGATATTTTGGGGATGATACATATGTTATGTCAGCGAAGTTTGTTCGTAACTTGCAAAATTTGGACTGAAAGAACCGTTGCATAAGCATCGCTCAGGGGCTGTTGAATGACGTGAATGAAGATCCAGATTTTCTGAAAAACGTCTTCGCTGATTGCGAAATATGGGTATATGGTTATGACGTCGAAACCAAAGGCCATTGATCAGAACCAGAAGAGCCAAGAACGAAAAAAACAAAATACGGTCAAATGTTTAAGTTTTGCTCACTCTTAAAACAATGCGAAAAAAACATCCGACTCGTCGGGAAAAAAATCTATGGCTGTTACATCATGATAATACACTCATCTTTGTTTATGCGTAATTTTGTAGCCAAAAATAGGACGGTAATCATGACTCAACCGCCGCATTCATCGGACTTGGTCCTGTGCAATTTTCCCCAAGACAACACCCATGAAAGGACGGAGATTTGACAGATAGAGGAGATAAAGACCGCATCACTGAAAGAGCTTAAGGTGCAGGTTTTTTATGTCAAAGGAGGACTCCTTGAAGGCGACAGCTTAGTCCTTGAACTGATTTCGAAATCATTCTGCATTGAGGGCAGTCAATATTGTCGATAGATTGTAGATTGTAGATAGTTGTGGGTTGATTATATTCAAGCAATCCTTAAAAGGCGGTGAATTATAGATATCAGCTCAGGGAAGATGACGAAGGGCCAAACGAATAAGCCTATATTGGACGGCCTCAATGTGCACCATGTGTTTACTCTAAGAGGAAATCTAGTCTTGTCCAGCATATTCAAGAAGGAGCCTAACGAAGGTAATATATAAGGATTGGGTGACGTATGGATTCCCGGTCGTAGATAAAGATAAATGGATTACCGAAAAGTTGAAAGAGAGAACAACCTTATGACCGTAAAAGTAACATTGAGTACGGATTTTTTTTTTTTGACACCAACTAGTGAACCCGTCTTCCGAGTCAATCGGGATGGTGAAAGCATTTTTCTAAAGTTGAAGAAAAAGTCTCTGTGAAATGGAATTTTGATATAAGGTCGTGATGGGTAGGAGCAGATGGTTATCGCATTTTTTTTGAGTATGGCGGGAAGGCAGTCAGGACCAATGGAATCGTTCTTTAGGCTGCCTATTTTGTTGATAACTTGGACAGAAATTATAGTCACTGCCGCTAGAGAAATGTATTTTAATGTAATATTAAAAAGAAAAATGCAGAAAATGATTAGCCAGAATCTAAATGATCGCGCCGCGAATGTGAATTTTTAAGCTCTTTCCTATATAAGGAGTACGTTGTGCAAGCCAAATCGAATATAAAATAAAATATCTTGACAGACAGACAGACGGACAGGAAGTTTTATTCCTTTTGAGGTACGGAACCTTAAAAAAGATTAAAAAAAAATTTAGGAATTTATAAAAACCAGAAACAAGTTCCCTTCTTCCTTACAAGTGTCTATTGACAAGGTGCTTGTAATCCAAATTTTGATTCTCAGATGATGAGGTTTTCATTGGTTTAGACGCTTTAGCAACTAATACTGCCGCTGGTCCAAATGATATCCCAGCAATTTAAAAAAAACAAGTAAACGGTCCTTCTCCACGTGCATTAATTTTAATTTGTCGCTCTTTAGTAAAGATTGCTTAGACATTTGGAAACTTTATTATCCCAATTTTGAAGTCGAAAAACATGCAGAATATTAAAGCGTATAGCGAAATGTCGAAGTTATCTGCAATTCCAAAATTTTTTTTGAAAGTTTGCTTAAAAAAAAAATAATTTGCCCATCTCAGGACGGGTTTATAGAGTGTAGGTCAACTTATCTTGAAAAATCATGAAGTATTGTCGAAATTTGTTTTCTTGGTCTTAGAATCTATGTCGAGGTCTAAATCAGTGAGGTTAACATTGGTATTTCACATGCCTTGGATTCAGTTCATCACAATTTCCTGCTCCTAAGACTAAAGCTCCTTGATTTATACATGATGTTTTCAAAACGTTTTTCTAACTCTCTTCTTGGTAACATCAAATTTCAGCCATTGAAGTCCAATCCGGAGTTCTGTAAGGTAGCTATCTAGGACCACTATTTTTTTTTTCGTTTTTTAAATGATATTTTCATTATTTATTTCTTTTCTGTTTGGTTATTTGCTGATAGCCTAAAAATATTTCGTAAAGTTAATAGCAATCGTAATTGAAAGAACTTGCAACTAGATCTAAACAACTTCGTCCACTAAATGTACTCGTAGTTCAGAGAAATGTAGAGTTTTCTCTTCTTATCATTGTTCATTTTCCCATTTCTTGTAATGATTTGTTTGGGGGCAACCAGTAACTATGTACTAACAAATAACTGATTTAGGAGTTACGTGTATACTTGATTCCAAAATTACTTTATTACACTGTAGTACAAATGTAAAGATTTCAATGATTCCTTCAGACTATATTGCACAGACTTAGTTTCCCCGTTTTTGGAATATTGCTCGATTATATGGGACCCATACTGTTCTGTACACATAAACAGATTTAAAGCGTTAAAGAACAAATTAAAACTGAATTCCTTTCCAGTCTACTTGTTAGAAGTAGTCATGCTTGAAATGATCTCAAGATACTGCTTACTAGCTTATGTTACACTCGTAATTGATTTTAATCTTGATAGGAACCAATTATAGCGCTGCCTTGCAAAAGGCTTGTTTAGCATTATATAGCCTTAAGTAATATGTCGAGCTATCTGTAAGAAAATGTTCAGTAGATAAATAAATACATAAATAAAAAGTTTGGATCGATTGTTTAAATAATAGCAGACAAATGATACGTTAGTATGAATGGGCATAATTTTTCTTGTCTTTCAAAGGAAAATATGTATTCCAGTTCGACCTACAAATTAGAATTTACATCCTTTCATCACGTCCAGCGAATCTTCTGAGACTTCATTTCATTTCATTTTCATTTATTTCTTTCGGCGTACAAATAAGACATAGTCTTTTATAGCACTTAAGATACGGATATAGTAAATCATGATAGATAATTAAAATTAGAGATATGTATGTAGCTTAGAAAAATAATAAGAAGAGTAAATAAAAATGTATATAATAAGTAGCAAGGTCTTGTATAATATAACTAGAATAAAATTTTGTACTAAAGAGAAAATAAAAGTTTTCAGTTTGCTGTTTTTATGTTTTAAAGAAAACTTGTATAAATCGCTTTTTTAAATTGTGAAGTTCGTATTATTTGCTTTACAGTAATTGGCAGACAATTCCAGAGATTGATGGCATATATAAAGAAAAATCTTGAAGAGTTCAAGTAGTTACAAGATTGAGTTATAAGCTTCAAAGTTCGAGCAGAGTGTGCAAAGCGGAGCTTTGTGGGGTATATTGTGGGGTTTTACGATGTATAATTTTATGCAAAAATAAGCAACATCTAGCATCAAGAAATTGTTGCAAAGCACATCCAAGGACCCGGTGATGATATTGCGAGACATGGTCAAACCGTCGCAAATCAAAAATGTACCTTACCATATCATTAAATGCAACTAGAAGTTTGTGCATAGAGTGAGAGTCAGGTTTGCAGTAAACAACAGCAGCATAGTCAATGATAGGCAGAAGGAGTGATTTTATGAGTCTCAGTTTAGTTTCAATAGGTGTTAAGTTAGAGAAGAGGTTTAATTTTCGAAGACCTCCATAAATTCGCCCAACAGAAAAATTAATATGATCATTAGCTGACAACGAGCGATTTATTTTGAAGCCTAGGCTAGTAACAGTATCCATAAACAAAAGCTGATACTGTGATACAAAAACCGGTGAAAGAGTGGCGGTATCAAATTTCTTTTTCGATATTGCAATCAATTGGGATTTTGATGGATTAAGTGTAAGACCATTACACAACGCCCAATTGTAGATCCCTAGGAGATCTTCATTTATTCTGCATATCAAATCCTCCAAAAAGTTGATCATTTTAATAAAACAAATCGGAACTCCATCTTCGCCAACAGAGTTGGACTTAAGGCAGCGAATGTTCAATAGTAACTCCTGTTCAGAGACAATTACAAAATCAAATTCCGTTGAAAATTGATACAATGCGGTGTTGTTTGGAACAAAGTTAGATGACTGTGAATAATTAGAATTGAAGGCTTTGTTTAGGTCATTTCAATCAGAAAAAAGTTGCTGTACCTACCAACCCCAATAGAGCGAAGACTACTCCATAGCTTACGACAGGATTGGCTAATACTAAGCTTTGACATAAAATATCTCTTCTTAGCTCCTCTAGTAACAGAAGTTGAGTGGTTTCGAGCTTGACAAAATATCTCCCAGTTTGTGGTAGTAGGGTGATGTTTCCATTTGCAATACAATTTACGACGGGTTTTTTATTGAACTGAGCACTTCAGATGTGAACCAAGGACAGTTTATGTTGCGAACTGAAACATTCTTCAGGGGGACGTGCTTTTCATATAATTCTAACAGTAAATACTGAAAGAAATTCACCTTATCATTGGCATTATGTAGTCTGTAGCAAAGATCCCAAGCAAAAAGAAACGCATTTATATGCAAGGCATTGATTTTTCCAGATTTGAGATCACGGAATTGAAATGTAGATGGAACAATAGAACGTGAGAGGTTAATGTTATAGGTGCAAAAAAGTAAATCATGGTCAGATATTCCTTCAAGAGATAGTTGATCCATAAGAAGTACATCTGACGGGTCTGAAACAATCATCAAATCAAGAAGACTTGGGGCAGAATTAGGACTGAAACGCGTAGCATAAGAATTAGTAATGCTGAGGCCAGTAGTTGCAATTTCGTCTCTTAATTGGCTGGCTCTAGAATCAGAGAGCAAAAGATCGGCATTAAAATCCCCACAGACGATAATATTTTCATGATTTGCTGATAATTCACGCAGAATAGAAAAAAGTGGCTCAAAGGAACAACTCCTATTAGGGTTGTAAGCAACTCCCAATATAATTTTAACACTGCCTTCCGTAATTTCTAGTATCAAAAATTCAATGACAGCACCTTCGGATCTTGCAAGGATTTTACAATCAATCGTAGCATTACAATATACTGCAACCCCTCCTCCAATAGTATTAGTGACCCTATCATTGCGTATCAGCTTGTAGCCCATTAGTTGGTACAAGTTATCGGGAGTATCAGGCTTAAGCCAAGTCTCTGTTATGCAAATAACATCAACCCCCGAGGAATTAAAGATGTACCTTACAAAATCAGAATAGGTGTTGAGACATTATAGGCACATTAGACGTCAAAAAAAGAACAAACAATAGCAATAATAACGATGACTGACATTGTTCGATAAGAGTAGCGATTTTAAAATTGCCGCAGTCGCATAAGTTGAGTTCGGCTGATAAAAGTAAATGACTCGAAATGCGGCTTATAGAGATGTAATTATTAATGCAAAATTAGAGACATCAACGGTTAATAGAAGAAAAACATTAGGAAGGCGCATGGAAGACATGCAAACGTCTTTGGATCAGAAACAAGCGACGAGGATCCTCGACATTATATCCCTGACTGTGGGTAAAGGACACTTTATGGTACGGTTTTCACAAACAGTACATGTAGCTCTATATTCAGAATATGGCAAATAGGTGGCGGGTGAAAAAATTGTCGAAATAAACAATATGTACGGCTGGACTTGCTGGGATCTTTCCTAAAAGAGATTTCACACTTTCATGTTCGATAAAAGATTAGATTATATTATTAATTAGATTATATAATTAATTAGTTCACAGTAAACATCTAAATTGTAGCAGTATTCCGTGGAACTTGTTAGCGCTCAAATTTTGTATTCGAAGGGAACAAGTTTACCTTATATGTATGTAATGCTATGGACAAATAGGTATAAATAAGCATATTTTTGATAAGAAAATCAGCCGAGGGCCTAACTTTGAATATTTTGTCATTGGAAATTTTTACTTAATTGTTGTCTACAAAGGCGACGATTCGTTTTATTTCCGTGAATGCCTTTCTAAACATGGTACGCTGCACCAATAGAGAACCCATATCTTCATCTAAAAATCAATAAGTCTCTGGCGTCGTATTCAGTCAAAAGTCTGACATAAAGGATAGGCCAAATCCAAGTTTCTTTTTAAAAATGCTATAAAATAAACAAAATTAAATTTTTCCATGTATGAGTATTATGGCTTTATTAGTAATAACAAACATTCCCAAAAATTTTAAAATACAACGTCGTTTAAGTGGCTGCCTCGGCTGGCTTCGCAGTAGCGCATTTTGTCATCCCAGTTTTCCGAAACCTTGTTAATGGTTTCGGGCTGTAGCTCGTGGATTGCTTGAATGATATTGGCCTTAAGTGCTTCCCCACAAAAAAAGGTCAACGGGGTCAAATCGAAGCTCCGAGGCAGACAATCGACATCGCTAAGACGGTTGATAACACGATTTGACTGTGGCATGGGCTGTGTGGCATGGCGCGCCATTCTGCATGAACCAGAGGTCGTCCAAATAAAATCCAATTTCAGTATAAAAAAAGGCGGTTAACAAGGCTCTGTAACGCCCATCGTTGACCGAAACGTTGTTCCCAGCCTCATTTTCGAAGAAAAATGGTCCAATGATGCCACCACTCCACAATCCGCACCAAACTGTCCCTCTCTGTGGATGCATTGGCCTCTCGACAGCGAGGTTTTCGAGGTTTTGTTTGTTAACGTAGCCGCCTAGATGAAAATGCGCCTCGTGAACTTGATTTTTCGCTCAAATCGTTGTCCAATTCAAGCTGCTCTAAGGCCCCAACTGCAAAGCGACAAGGAAGCGGGTGGTCGCGCGCCTTCAATTGCTGAGGCAATTGGACTAAGTTAATAATCCGAGATCTTTGTGCTGAATTCTGCTCAGGATAGTGCGTGAAATGTTGAGCTGTTGAGATCGATGGCTAGTTGATGTTCGTGAATTGAGTCACACACGACGGGGACCATGAGTGTTGTCCACTAGCATACCAGTCTCACGAACTTTTTGCACAAACTTGCGTGCTTCATTTTGGCCAAATCTCCTATTTAACAAACGCACTATTTGGGCTACACAGCACTCACTTTGGAAATAAGTTTTCCATATTTCTCAACGTTGTTCAAGAGTAAGGCGAATCATCTCGTTCCGTGGACTGATGATACTGACTATCTGTCAAGATTTAGAGCGGAAAACGGCTGTTAGTATTAGTTAAAATAACTTATGATTTAAAACAAAATCACTAGATGGCCCACCCTGTACACTTATGTATATCCAATGTGTTTCTGTTGTTTTGACTAGCATAAACCTTTGTATTGCTAATTATTACGTCCACAATCTCTTCATCTCAGCTTAAACAACGAGCTGTCATATCATGACACTATTTACCGTCTTTTAAACTCCTTCATCGTTGCTTTCTCAATCATTTTCTCTGGAGGCTCGCATATGTGTAAAAATCTCTACTGTCCTTGAAACATCGTTAGGTAGGGTTGCGGTTGCGATATCGTCATCGATATTGAATACAGCGGTCGTTCATGGGTACAATAAATGAAGCCAGAGGGTCATAATCAACGTAGAACTTTCATCCATAAGTTATTCGAACATCCATGCAAAGTCATCTTTAATGGTGAAGCTCATTTATTTTTATTTTTTAAATAAACACGTGTAAATAGTTTATGAATACCCTTAAATGATCATTGTCAAGACGCAACACGGGCCGAAGCTATAGTGGTAGAATGGGAGAGCAGGGGGCAAATCGTCTCTTCCGTGAACGTATGACTTGTCACATAAAAACACGTATTTGTGATTATGTTGTCCGTGGTCGTATAACGTATTGGTGTACTTTAGTTTTAAAGGCTTGTAGATTGTAATGTCTGCAAAGAGGCTAAGAAACGAGTCTCCAAATTTAATTATACCTCCGAAGACAATCTTTAAGGTAAATTCATGGGCATTCCAAGCGATACGATTATTCAAATTGAAATTCCAGTTATCTAGCTCGCTTCAGCATTGTTTGTTGAAATAGCGATAAGACAATAACGTCGATGTTTATCAACTTTTGTGATTTTTTTTATCGCCCGTTTTTTTCCTATCTAGCAGGTTCAGCGGGATCTTGGGAGCATCAGACCAGATATGAGCGTTGTACTCACGCTTAGGCGGATATAGGCTTTATAAAGGGTTTTTCAATTGGCGTGGGTAGATTTTGGCGGCCTGTTGTTTTGGTGACATCTTTCAGTTACTGATGCCAATCACTATCGTCACACGATTGAACAACCCGTCCAAATGATTAAACTTTACTATCAAAATGAGTGTTCGTTAGTGCAAACGTTGCACGCGTTGCCCCCATTTTTCGGTAGACATGGTGGCCACCTTGATTAATCTGAAGGTCATGTTAAAACAATTGACCTTTCCATGTGCCTTATACCCGTCATCTACCCCCTACTGTCAATTGCTTCTACATCCAAATGCGCCATCAATTCTCGGTAATGACAGTTACACGATTATGGACTTACTTATGATTTAAATTGATTTAATGGGACAATAATATAGACTTGAGACTACTATAACATCATCGACATGTTGCTATAATTTCAAGTAGCTAACCAACAGAGAACTTTTCTCACAAGCCATCTCCGAGCCTATACTCTAGCATGTCGCGCATGTGCAGCTGCGAAATTACCATAAATTGGTGACAACTCTGTACTCACTTTTTTGTTCCGTCTCTGCATATAAATGCGGTGCCACTAATGAACCTAGTCACTTACCATAAAGCCACTGAGAGCGCAAGTAAGTGGCAATTTGTAGTAGTTAGTCAAGGCAAATTGCCACGTAAACCGGTTGTGGTTGATGCAGTCGTTGTCGTGTTGCCAGCATCCAAATCTGTCGTGTGGTTTTCGGCGAATTATCTTGACGACATTAATTGACATGGTCTAGTATTTAAACGTTTGTACCCGTATCAAAAAACAATAATTATTGATGAAGGCAAGTACGAGCGCATTTAATATGCTCGAACAACATACATCTAACATGCGGTCCACACCCATCAATCTTGGCTGCGAAGAAATCGGATGTGCCCAACCTCAAATGAGTCCGTAATAAGCTTGACAAGTCCAAAAAAAAAACAACAAAAAAACGAGAAATAATAACAACAAACGATTTTCTCCTTCATCTCCGTCTTCGCCGTAACGTATGACATAAAAGATGTGAGGAACTTCGACGGACAGCACGCGCCTATCCAGCACGATCCACCGATCTGCAGCTTCATAGTCACCAGCTGAGATGACACAGCATCCATTCGTTCGCAGGTAAAATCCAATGAATGGAGATGGAGATTCGCCGCATCATGCGCAAGTAACCAGAGAGCGACAGAAAGAGAGAGTATCGCCCCAAGGGAAGGTCTTAAGATTACACGGATGCGATCGAAACCACGGAACCGTCCCATGTGCCAAAACATTAAAATTTCGTTTTCGGCGATGGAGATAAAGATGAAAATGAAACTGGAGATGGAGAAAATGAAGAGATGATGATCGACTTGTATCTGACGACCGACGACTGCACTCCAACAGGTTGGACGCATCGCATCGTACGAGTATAGAGACTTGAGGTCTCCTGTGCATACGTAGGTACTAGCTGCACCTCTCATGGTGCTGAGGGTGCGGGCCCAAAGGAGAGAATTGTTACACGACATAAAGATAAATTGTGAAATAAACGACCGGAAATAGAAGGAAGGTTCGGTTTGGTGATGGTGCTATGTTGGTGCGATGCTTGCTGGACCAAGTTGTTGGTATGTTTCCTGTAGTTATTAAATAGCATGGCGCAGTCGTCTCACCGGCTGATTGGGAAGGGGATTCTGACTCAGTACAATCGCGTCCGTGCCGATCGCAGTAGGTCTGGGGTGAGGGTGATCTACGAAACGAATCAGAGTGGATAAACGATTTTCGGAGTAGCATAACGATGGAGTAAATATGTATTTTCCATCAGGTTAATGGGTTCATCGGTGGCAAAGAAGAAGTTGCAATGCGATCTATCATAAAAGTGCTCTAATCCTGAGTGATCATTTCAGACGAGCAGGATGGTTTTTTTTCATTATCCAAACATCCAAGATGTGCAATTTATTGATACTTAAAGCCATTCAGACTATGAAATGTCTGATTTCACTGAAACTAATCAGAATATGTCGCATATATTGTAGCTCTCGTCTTAGGCAAAGTGAGCTTATACAGGGTTACAAGTCTTGACACTTAGGGTTTCACTTTTTGGAATAAGAAAAAAACACCTAATGAAATAGGAGACCAAGTTTTGCGTCAAGTAGTCGGTCATGTAGGAGCAGGTGTGGCTGGGTCCATTGAGGCATATTTTTTGCATCGCCAAATTTTCAGTGATAATGGCGATATTGGATCTGCGATCATACGCACATTTAGCCACCCTACACATTGTCATTGGTCCTTGATGTCAATGGCTGTTCAAAGCAGAGCTCGCCCACCACATATTTTCGGTCATCGGTTTGTGAGATGAGTTTATTCTAATTACCTAGCCCAACTCAAGACCCAACCCATATCAAGCGGGGTATTACAGTTGAATCGCTCTTTGTTTTGAACTTTCTGCGAGTTACTCGAACTGACGCTCGAAGACAACTGACGCTTGGCGCGTTGTAAAGGCAAGACACCCTACAATATAGTCGATATTTAGTAAAAGCTTATTACATGATCGCATGATCATCAAAAATTTTACCAGTCCATAGTTTTTTTAAGAATTCAATTATTTTCGAATAACTACTATTCCTTCGAACGAAAGATCACTTGAATAACAAACTTTACAGTTTGCTGACAGATGTCATTAGCGATCACTGTATTATCCGATGCGATGAGCGATTGCATTTGACAAAACTTCCGTCCTCTTTTTTGAAGGTAGTCGATCCTAATAATGTGGATCAGCTCTGATTTTTTAAATTTGATTTTTGTACGATTTACCTAATCACTGGATCACCTAAGGGGTTTTGATGTTGCGCGGTAAATACTGAAACCACATATCGTCTAGGTCCATATTGGTCAATTTGGGTCATAAGAAATCTCGTGTCTGATCTATATAAACTTTTCCTGTAGTTCTGCCGCCAGTATGGCGATGGATAGCATTCTGCGATCACGCAGGCTGCATGGTCCGAGGTTGTGCGGAATCCGTTACTCACTCTTATTGCACATAGCTGATTAACTGTTATGATTTTACTTCTGTACGAAGTCACTATTTTAGCTCCAGCCCAAACTGGTGATACATAAAGCACATAAGGTAGTCTACGGTTATATCTGGGCCCTTCTATATTCGACACAATTCGTGTAATGAAGGCACCCACTTGAGAGGATTTATGAGGATAATGACGCCAATGTATTAAATAGCTGGTTTGAATACTCTTGTATCTCCTGTCCACCTACTGTGAGCGTGATAGTTTCACGTTGCTTTCTACTGGTAATTAGGACCGCTCCCGTTTTATGTTCAGCTAAAGAGAAGCCGACTGATGTTAGCCATCGGAGGATATTAGCAACGATTTCACTGCTAATTTGAACGATTTCTTCCAGTAGTTTTACAGTTACAACTACAGCGATGTGTTCCGCTAATCCCATAA
Organism: Merodon equestris; assembly: GCA_958301585.1. NCBI lineage: Eukaryota > Metazoa > Arthropoda > Insecta > Diptera > Syrphidae > Merodon > Merodon equestris. The sequence goes on from OY284413.1 coordinate 54,028,068, forward strand.
TTTTTACCTCGCCCCGAATTTCGAGCCAAAAGACGCCATCGTATATGAGGTCCCATAGTGCTGGCCCCAGGACCGAGCCCCGGGGACTCATCCAATTGAGTTTTTTATTGAGCTGCTATAATTGTATTGTCACCTGGTAAACCTCGTGTGGGTTGGTCGTCCCATATACGGCAATTTTGTTTGTTAACACTTCATTGCCATTCATCCGAAAATGCGCTTCGCTGCATAAACGACTAAAAACTATTTTTCGGCCGAAAGTCCTCTTCCAAATGCTCTTAAATATAGTCAGCGAACAAACGGCGTTGCCTATGATCATGAACTTTGAGTTCCTGGGTCAGTTTGATCTTATACGACTTCTTGTGCACGGCAAGAAATCGACTGCCTCGGGTTTTGTAGTACACTGGGGCGATGATCTCGGCGAATCTTAAGTTCCTTTGACGGAGGAATGTTGGCTGATTGATTGCCGAGCCGTTAGTCTCAAATTTGGCCACAAACGTTGAAGAGTCAACTGACTGTGAAGGTCCACCATGTCTACCGTAAAATGGGCGCAACGCACGCATCGTTTGCATTAACGAACACTTATTTTTATAACATCAAAATTTAGACGTGCTGTTCAATCATGTAACTTGCCGTGGTGATTTGGTATAGTAACTGAATAATAAACAACAGATTTGACAGCTGTCATAAAAGCAACATGGCCGCTACAGACCGCCAAAATCCTGTGCCATTTGAAAAACCCTTTACTTACCTAACATTATTCAATTTTCAAAGGACCGCACTATCGAAGAGATTTCCACAGAACACAAACCTTAAACGTAATTCATTGATGTGATTCCAAGACTGTCACTCATGCGAAATCAACATTGAAAACTTCCATATAAGTATGCCAAAGCAACATTTGTGAGATAAATGCGATAAGAGAAATCAAATCACCAGGAGTTAACGGCATTCGAGCAATACATATGAAAAGACACTCCAACATCTTTGGTTCAATATTGTTTAACCTCACTCTGTCGCAAGTAATGATACCGTCAATTCCAAAAATTGCTATAATAAGACCAATTTATCCATCATCAATATCCATTCTACCAAGTGCTTGGAAGAAGCTAATATGTGTGGGACAGTACAGCACGGATAAACTTGCCGACTGTATCAACGAAAGCCTGAATAAAACTCATTATGTTCTAGTAGTTCACGGTTTTCGGTAAGGCCTTCGATACTTTTATCCAATTGATGCTACTAGAAGCGGGCAATGGAAAATAGGCTACAAAACCGCCGGTCTTGTGTCAAAATTGAGGGCGTATTAAGTGTGCAATTTGGAGTCCCACAGGGATCAAAGGTTAGCCCAATTCTCTTTATTCTTTACCACTACGTACCTTCATATAACGTTCAAATAATTTCTACGTTTGCTGATAATATATCGACACAGAAACTGTGATGTACACTATGCTGGAAGAGTTAAATGTCGCAGTCAATGTAATCATAGCATTAAAAGATATAAGGATGAACGTTAGGAACGTTCTCACCGACACAAAATTCGTTATACTTATGTAAGTAATGACAAATTTCCCAATACACCTAAAAATACAATCAAGGCAGTCGGTAGCTATGTATAAGTATTAAGGTGTTATCAAAGATTACCATTGTCTCTGGGATACGCACATCAATAAGTTGCACAAGGACTGGAAAAGGCTTCCTTAGCATTAGCTCATTTGCGATTTCATACCACATAGCCTATCCTGAAACAAGTATACCATTCAATAGAGGAATCTAAGAAACGATACGGAATACTTGCTTGGGGAAGTGTAGCCACAAACAAATTAATCAAACTACTCTACGGATCCATGAGGCCAGCTTAAAAGTTCTAAAAGTCGAACATATTTATAAGATGTCGCCCATAAGGCAAACACCCGACGACGTGCACAAAGTATACTCCAATTATCCAGAAACTACAACAACTACGGAAGACATACTCGGGGACTTCAACGCGATATTAGGAGAAGAAAGTCTCCATGTCTCATCAAACGATAATGGCATTAGGACAATAAGTTTCGCCAGGTCCATTGAGGGCTCGAGCCTGAGCTAAAACTGCCTTCCATCCTTAACGTTCCCGGGCATGCTGCTTTGAGTTATTAAGACCAAGTCGTCTTGCATCCCCCCACTCCCCCCCATCACTTGGTCTTTATACCGGCGGTTCGGCGTTCTTCTCCTTCTCGAACCAGGAGGCTCGGATTCGAAGAAACTTTTAGCTGGAGCTTTGGTACTCATGCGCTTAATATGGCCGAGTCAGTGTACTCAGCGGATCTTTACTCTCTGTACTACATCCACATTCTTGTACAGATAGAGTTCGCGATTGTGTCTTCTCCTCCATTTGTCTTCCTCACAGATAGGACCGAAAATCCGACGCAGAATTTTTTTTCGAAGGATCCCAGAATCAGCTCTGCCGTTCTGCTTATGTTCCAGCTTTCGGCTCAATAAAGCAAGGCTAGCAGGATAAGTTCTTTGTAGAGCATAATTTTGGTCTTTCGGGTTAGGAGTTTAGATCCTAGCTATTATGACAGGCCGTAATAGCAACGGTTGCCAGGGTGATTCTATGATGGATCTCCACTGAGATGCCGTTTGAGGAGTTCACGTTTGCTCCGAGGTCGACAAATCCCTTAACCACTTCGAAATTAAAGCTGTCGAATGTAAGCTGCTGGTAACGGATCGGTTTTTGTTTGACAGCATGTAATTGTTTTTACCTTCAGATCAGCTCGCTTCATCTGTTCTTCAATCTCTGAAATCTTTTACAACATCATTTGGGAACCCGCAATAATGTCTATAGGGTCTTGAACCAAACTGCACGGTGCATCGCTTTTTTTCCAGTGTGGTGCGTCACAATCGGATAAGTTTTCCCGGGTTCTCAAATTCGGCCGAAGAGTTCTGTGCGATGGACGCTATTCTATGCGGCTTTGAAACCGACAGCGTATCGATTTGAAACTCGCTGGTCTTTTCCAGGATTTGCCTCAGGGTGAAAATTTGGCCGCACTGGTGTGTGCTGATTTGAGTGATGCAAAAAGGCTTTAGACGTTCACACAGTATGTTGGATAGGATCTTGTAGGCGACTTTTAACTAACGACTTTTAGATGGGGCAAAAAAGCTGCTAATACAGTTGTTGGGCATGCGTATATCTTCTCAAATTCTGCAGATGATCTGGTGCATGCTCCCTACCAAAACAACGCCACCAGCTTTGAAAAGCTCTGATGGAAATCTGTCCGAGCCCGCGGTCTTGTTGTTCTTGTCGAGCTGTGTCGACTTCTTCAATGTTAAGTGGGAAGACTCCCTCATGGCCTGGAGTTGGGTTTCATTTGTTTCCTGCCACTCTCGTTTTTCCTTGTTTAGCAGCATTTGGAAGTGGGACTTAAACCATTCTTTGCGGGTCAGTAACGAAATTAGCATCTGAATTTCGAAGTGCCTGAGTGCTCTTCCAGTAGCCAGTCGTCAGGTTTTTGTTCTTATTTTAAAAGGCCCTAATATTGTGTTTGTCCGAGACTTCTCGATATCCTTGAGCTGAGAGGCTGCGTGATTCCTTATCTTTAGTCGCAGTATTTTCTGTTCCTCCCTTCTTCTGGTGCTATGTGTACTCTTCATATAACATAATAACTTTGAGAGAGTTCTAAGTTCAAATATCTGGGTACCATATTGACTGCCAACACCGGCATAAATATCGAAATAAAGGGCTGCATATGGGCAACGCGTGCTTCTTCGATGGAAGAATTATTCAAAACAACTCTTTTGTCTTCTTCTTCGTAGATGGCGCTACAGTCCGATGTGAACCTGGGTCTCAACCAACAAGCGTCTCCAGCTGGCATGATCTTTTGCTAGTTGTTTCCAGTGCCGCACCCCCAGTTGATTAAGGTCCTCTTCCATTTGTGTGCGCCACCTTAGATTCGGTCGTTCTCTGCTGCGTCGTCCCTCAGGGTTGGACTCGTTCAGGCCGGAGCTGTGCTGTCCATTCGTTCTACATGGCCTAGCCATGTTAGACCTTGGATCCGGAGACGTCGTATTAGGCCGATGAAGCTGTACAGCCCGTACAGTTTGTGGTTTTATCTTCTCCTCCACTCTCCGTTTATATAAACGCGACAATAGATTGAACGCAGAATTTTCCTCTCGAAAAAACCAAGGGCATCCTCATCCGTCTTCGTTAAGGTCCACGGCTCTGCGCCGTAAAGGAGGACGGAATGATCAGTGATTTATATAGCGCTACCTGGTTTTTCAAGAGAGGGCTCTACTTCTCAATTGCCTCTTGAGCCCAAAAAAGCAGCGCTTGGCAAAGAGCTTGATCTCAGCGCTGGTGGTGTTGTTGTCGCTAATGAGCCAAGGTCACTAATGAGCCAAGGTAGTCGAAGTCTTTGACTAATTGAAATTTGTAGCTGTCAACTGAGACGTTCTCGCCAAGACATTTTGTGTCTTTTTTGGATGACAGCATATATTTGGTTTTACCCTCGTTCACGAAAGACCCATTTTAGCCGCTTCTGCTTCAATGCTTTTGAACACTTCATTGACGTCTCGCTGTCCTTGCCTAATTACGTCGATGTCATCCGCGTACGGATGATATTGCGCAGACTTGAAATATATAGATCGTACCCCTTGTGTTGTCCAGTGAGTCTCGTATGATCTTTTCAACCACGATGTTGAAGAAGTTACATGACAGTGCGTCAATGTGCCTAAATCGTTTTTTAACATCAAAGGTCTCGGTTAATGCGCGCTACTGACATTAATGGAGCAGCGAGCATTCTCCATTGACATCTTGCACAATCGGACGAGTTTGACAGGAATGTTAAAACTAAAAATGGCTCGGTATAGTTCGTCCCTATGCTCAAGGTCATATACGGCTTTAAAATCGACAAAAAGATGGTGTGTGTCGATTTACACACGATTTATACACGATTTACACACGCGCCCTACGAACTCATCTCCAGCCGCTTTAAATAGCTCAGCAGACCTGACTGCGCCCGCGGCTTTGTTAGTTTTAAGCTTTGCGGTAACAAGCTTAATTTCATGTAGGTCAGGTGGACGAAGGACGAAACTCTCTTGTATCTTCATCCGTTGCGAATGGATCATTCTGCCTAACAGCGATATCAGATCTACGAGGCTGGTCCGATAAGTATTTAGCCTCATCGCCAGATGGCGCCAGTATCGCAAGAGCAACTTACTATCGTGTAGTACATTCCAGTAGACGGCTACTATCGACATTTCAGCCGGATCGGATTCGTAGTTTTGTTTTGACCGCGTGTGGAAGCGGGAGTGTCCGCGGATTTTAGAAAAATTCGATTCTTAATTTTGGAAGGGAAATCGCGCAGCGAAATCAAAGAGCGTTCGGATGCTGTGTACTGTGACTCTTCTCCTTCGATGGCGACCATCAAAAATTGGTTTAACGAGTTTCAACGTGGTCGCACGTCGGTTTTTGATGAGCCACGTCCAGTTGCCCCGAAAAATATCGCGTGGGTCATATCCTGCATGAAATTTTGGGCATGAGAAAGCTGTCGGCGCGATGGCTGCCCCGTTTGCTCACTCCGGACAACAAGCGCAACCGTGAGACCACTTCAGAGCAGTGTTTGGCGCTGTTTAAGCGCAATCCGAAGGAGTTTCTGCGTCGTTTCGTGACAGTCGACGAAACATGGATCCACTGGTACACACCAGAGACCAAGGAACAGTCGAAACAGTGGACTTAATCCGGCAAACGTGCGCCGAAAAAGGCGAAGATTGTCCCATCGGCCGGAAAGGTGATGACCATCGTTTTGTGGGATTCACAAGGTGTGATCCACATCGACTACCTGGAGAAGGACAAAACGGTCACAGGGCTGTACTATGCAAAATTATTGGGCCGATTCGACCCCGACTTGAAGAAAAAATGGCCCCACTTGGCGAAGAAAAAAGTGCTCTTCCACCATGATAGCGCACCGGCCCACACGTCCGCCCTCGCCACCGCCAAATTGGTCGAATTGGGCTACGAATTGCTGCCCGATCTACCGTATTCTGCAGATTTGGCCCCGTGCGACTTCTTTTTGTTTCCAAACTTGAAAAAGTCACTCGCCGGGCAGATATTTCAGTCGAATGAGGAGGTCATCGTGGCCACGGAGGCCTACTTTGCAGACCTCGAGAAAACGTATTTTTCATACGGGTTAAAGAAGTTGGAGCATCGCTGGGTCAAGTGTATCGCAATTTCTCCAAAATGTTTGTTTTTCTTTTGTAGGCTAAGTACTTATCAGACCACCCTCGTATCATCGCCGTTATTCAGTCTACAGAAGTGATTTTTCCATATTCTCAGCATCGACTGTGACTCTACTACTAGTTGTCTTCATACCTACAAGCTTCCGCTCTGGCTTTATAGCTCTGGCATATTCGTTTTACTTCTTCGTAAAACCTGCGAGCGTTATTTCCGTGGTAGCATCTCTCTATCTCCTCGACATCATGCTTTTCGCGCTCTCTTTTTTCTTCCTTTAAAGCGTGTGTTCCTTTCTTCTTTTCTGTTCGTAGATCTCACCAGCGGCTCCCGTCCGTCATTGTAGCATGACTTTGTAAGCGGTTTGCTTTACATTGCTCATCAACCCAGGGGTTTCTAGCAGGTGGCGGTTTAAAACCCAGCACATCAGAGGCAGCGTCTCTGATGGCGCGCTGGCAATGCTTCCACTGCTGTTCTGTGGATTGTGCCGGTGTCATCGAACTTTGCGAAAGGTTGAGGGAAACTCTATCGGCGAAGATCCTAGCGGTCTCCTGCAATAGTAGCTTTCCGACGTCAAACTCTTGTTATCTTGCTCGATTCTGTAGCCTCCTTGATAACTTCATTCGTACCTTGGCTATAAGAAAGTAATCATCCGAGTCAAGGTTGGCTCCTCGGAAGGTTCGAACATCGAGGTTGCTGGAGGAGTGTCTGGCATCGATCGCAATCAATCGATCTGGTTGATGGTCGACTGATCTGGTGACCGCCAGGTTCCTTTATGGATGTTGAGATGTGGGAATCGTGTGTTTGCTACAAGGAGGTTACGACCTGTTAGGAAGTCAATCAGCCTGAATTCGTTGTCGGAAGTGGTTTTGTGTAGGCTATGTTTGCCCAGTTTTGCGTTAAAATATCTTAGTAAAAGGTCGGTGTCATATCTGGAGCATTGGGCGTCCAGGAGATCATAGAAATCCTTGAGCCGATCATCTTTTTCATCCGTAGGGGCATGAACTCATATTAGGCTTATATTCTCGAGGATGCCTGTAATGCGATTGTTATGAGGTGATCACTTATATGCCGGAAGCTTAAGACATTTTGTCGGAGTCTTCCTTGAATAGCAAATCCGCATCAGAATAAGGGTTATTTTCTTGTAGAAAATATCACAGTTTTTCATCCTTTTAGTCCATCCCTTCGCACTTCTTGGAGTGCGATTATATCTGCTTTGTAGCAATCGAGGGTTTTTTCTAGTTGGTTGTCTGCAATTGGTGTGTTTAAGGACCGCACATTCCAGGTGCAGACTCGCAGATTGTTCGACTTTTATGGGTCGTCAACATTTTATCCGTCCGTATCCGAAGCTGATTGTTGCTTCATAATAATACTTGTTCTCTGTCATAGGGATGTCAACCCTAAGCACAGCCCCAACCTGGAGCGTCAGGTTCGCTGCACACATTGGTTTACTACCCGGCGGATGCCAGGCCAACTATCCAGAAGAGGTCGAAGGACGAAAATAGAGATCCTTCTAGTTCTTAAAAACTAGAAAACTACACAATCAAGAACCCGAGGAAATCTAGTCAGCCCCAAGCATTGTCTTCGTAATTTAATTGCGAAGAATAAGATGGACAGGACACGAAAGACGGCAGTAGACGACCAGCCAAATAGTAAGTGGAAAACACATAGGAAAAATACCGCCAGGAAGGCCGCGCCGTAAATGGAAGACAAGACAAGATTTGATCTAGAAGAGATGGGACAGGACAGCGAAACATACATAGGAGGAACATACACATGACAGAGGAGCTTGGCGAAAAGTGATCAACACACTTTAAACTTCCGAGTTCCAAATGGCCGGTAATAATATTAATAATTATGGTTAACGGACAACTGACCCTACTGTCAATATCAACATCCGAAATTGGAGAACCAACCGAAGCTGTACTTCCAGGCGTTCTAGTTACTACAGTTGTAATTTTTCCATCTTTTACTGTCTCTGTTGATGTGGGGATTGCTATTAATGTAGTTACCCCAATAACTGGTGATACATTACCACTTCCTTCAGCACTGATTTTAGAAAGGAAAATTTTGTTATTCAATGCCCAAATCGAAAATAAGAAAACATTTCGCTTTTTTATAGACAAATTTTATTAAAGACAAATTGAAAATATTGGTTTTTGTTTTCATAATACCGTTCCACCAAAATATGTAGTCCAAAAAACATTGTACTCTTCTTATGCTTTCTTCAACAATACATAAAAAAAGTTCTCAAAATCAAGAAACAGATTTCCATTTCCTTCCTTAAATTGAACCATCGATCGAATTTAAACTAGAAAATTCAATATACAATTTATACTTAATTTCGATTTAAAGTTAAAAATTAAATTGGTTAAGAAAAAACAAAATTGTAAACATATGTTATTTGTTTCTTTTATTTTTCATTAAAATTTAAGACAGTCGAAAAATGACATAGCATGAATCATAGAAAAGAGCGTTTTTATTTTGTTTTTTCAAAATTTCCGAATTTACGTTTCTTAAAAATGTAGTTTGCTTTTTCATTAATATTTATTTATATTTTTAATATTCAAGTCTTTAGCTTTTGTTTTTGTTTCGAAAAATTTTATTCATAGTAAATATGATTTTAGAAATATCTATGATAATAAATATTATTATTTTCAATAGTTCATAATAGCGTTTGTATTGTATATATATTTATAATATTTTCATTTTAATCAAATTTGATTTGAATACATATTTAGGTATTTAAATATTACGATTTTGGGGAATTAAAAATAATTTTGGTTTTGCCCTTGTTTCCTTTTTCAAGATAATTTGAACTAGATTAAAGGTATTTTGTTCAAGAGTTTTTGGCAAAACATTGAACTTAGGGAGTAGGAGTCTACCAATAACATTTAGTTTAACCTAGCTACAATATTCAGCATATTTTCTTGATCTAGTTTTGATTATTATTTTTCGACAGATATTGTTTTTCTTTTATTTCATGAGATGGCTTTATACATTTGGATTTATTTATTTATTATTAAAATTTATTTATAATTTCTCACTCTGAAGTACGATTTGAAAAAATAAAAATTAAAACTGAAATGATGGCGAAGATCAAATATATGTATTTGGCTTATGATTAAAGCTAGTGTTTTCATTCGTTTTATTTTTTTCACTTTGCACCAATTCAACATATAGATTTTGTCTTACATAAATTTAGACTCGAAATAAATATTTCAGTTAATTTAAATCCCTTGACAAAAATTTTAACATCGACGGCCATTTAGTTGAAGACAAAATGTTCACAAAACAGCTAAAAATCTACATACGAATGTATATTTTTGTATTTGTTTTAAACATGCACGTTTCAAATGTATTGTATAATATATTTTTTTAATGTATATATAAATAAATGTATATATTTTATACTAGAGAAATTCTAGGATAAACATTTTTCAAGGCCATTCAAAACCTGTTTCATTTCTACAGAATAAGAAAACAAAAATTTTTTTTGTTACTTTAATTTTAATTAAAGTTTAATTCCATTAAATTCAATTAACTTTTATCAACTAGTTTGTGATTTTGTGTGCGGCTATTAAATATAGTTTCTTCATTTTAATTTCATGTCTAAAGACACTTGTTATGCTCTTTTTTTCTGAATTTAAAATTGTACTATATTTATTGTTTTACATGTATAGTATCATTTGTCCACTAAGATAAACAACAGAGAAAAAAATTAAACACCACACTAACTACATAAATCATTCGACTATAACTTTTTACAGATTTACTATATTGTTTTTATTTTTTAACAAATAACTCTAAGTATTGTAAAATGTCATTGCTGACTGATCTTGTTTTCCTAAAATGCTGATGCAAACCAATCTAATTTCGTTGAATATACTTCGAAGATCACTTTCGTTAAGTTCTGTTGTTTGTTCTTTCTATGACCATCATTTTGGTAGTAATTTCGCTAAAACAATATTTCTAGCTATTTTTGTTTCTATGAATGTGTAAGGCCTTTTCTTATCTTCAAGTCACCGTTCGGAATTTTTCTTCCATATATCTTGAAACCACAATTAAATAAACGCGAAAATTAGTTTTTGCAACGATTTTTTTAATTTAATTATTTTTTTCTTATAATTTTTGTAAAATATTTTCTAATCAGTATACAAGCTAGTGAAACTCTCTGGATAAACGATTTTTGCCAATTATTCTAAAATTGATTAATTTAGTCTAAAATTTTAATTTTGATATGTAAAAACAGAAAAAAATTGAAATGATATGATTTTTACTAATATCTTGTGTTTTCGAATTTATGTACAAATGTACGTATGTCGCATTGTATCTAAGTTGAATTGCATTGAGCTGCTTTCGAAAGGGCCCCTTACTGTGTTACTCATTTTGTTACACTTCGTTTTTGTTTTGTGCTTGCTTGATCTACAAAATGTTCAAAATCTGCATGTAGTTTCACATCTTAACCAAGGAAAAGACGAGTTTCTATTACCTTTTATCAAACATCGAGTCATGCAGACTCCCTTGGAGGAAAAGTAACGAACAGAAATCAACCAAATAAAGCGAAACAAAATCATAGTTAAATGAAAAATAAAACGAAATAAATTGTTTTTAGTTAATAAAAATAAATATTTATTTTTTCCTTTTGTTCTAATTTTTTTTCTTGTTTTTAATTCTATGTACTATTTTTAGTTGTAGTTTCAATATTTGTTTGTGTGTCTATTTTGTAAGTTAAACTTAAAACAAATAATTAAAAATATTACAAAAAAATAAAAACATATTGCCTCGGAAAAAAACAAAAATTGCCTACAAATTTAAATTACATAACAAAACAGAAGAGATTTAATTGAAAAATCATTTTTACAATATATTTTGTGTTTATTTTCTTTTTGATTTAACACTTGGTTGATTTTAAAAATCAAATAAGGAAAATATTTGTTCACCTTTTACTCTCTTCAATACGATTGTGTCATATTAGGATTTAATGTTTCATTCTAAAGTTAATTCAGTTTGTTATAGTGTTTTGTTTAATTTAAATGAAAATTAGTAAAAATAGCAGAATACAAAAATATTAAAATATTTTCCTTTCCTTTACATTTCATTAAATAAAATTTGTATTTACACAAAAAAAATTAAATATGAGATCACAGTATTAGAGACATAAGTTTTTTTTTTTTTTTAAATATTAATTTAAATTAATACAAAAAATAGTTAAGATAATGAAGAATTAAATTAAATTTAAGAAATAGGATGGTTAATAAATTACAAAGCTTATTTGTTAGTTATTTTGCTTAATTTTTTTTATTGATTTTTCAGGTTTTTGTTTTATCTATTTGCTATTTGTTTCCTATTTTGATTTATTTATTTTGCTTAAGGTAAAGTATATTTTGTTTTATTTGTTTATGTAAAAATGTCTTACATAATTAAACTTTTATTCTTATTTTAGGAGTTTTTTTTTTCTCTTGTTTTACAACCATTTGTTATTTTTACTTCGTGGTAATATTATCGATTGATTCTTGTATTGTTCTAACGATTGTTGGGCAAAGCTTGGGGAATATGTTTACTTGAATTGCTTGAATAATAGATATTGATTGTTAGAAAACATTCTTTCACGGCCTGGTAACTTTTATTTGTTTTTACTTGAAAGCCGTAATGTGGCAGATTGACATATGTACATCCCATCTTACACCGCAAGAATGAATATAATTTAAGCAAAACTGATCATATGATCGTGGGTAGGCGAATATCCAAACTTTAGATTCCATTCAACGTATTCGATTAGATAAAAATGAAAATATTGTAATTTGTATGTGTTCAATGTGCTTTCGCAATATTTTGATTACAAATATTTTTATTGCCAAAAGTTCGAACAACGTCGCTAGAGGGAAGGCTCTGTTACAATTAAATGGAATCCAATTAACTGAGGCAAATAAAGTTGTTTAAGGTTCTGAAAGTGTGCAATCAATATGATCAAACTTATGGAAAAACATGTTTCCTTGATCGTAGGTAGTGAGTCGTTTGCGGATCATGTTTTCCGATAGGTAATTGCATCGAAAATCACTAATAGAGTAATCTGGAGCTAATGAAATAGATCCGTCGTCGGGAAAAAATGATGATGCTAGGTTGGGTTGGGAGAAGTATTCATTTAGCAAAAGTCTCTGAGATCGTTTAGTGCCATACTCGCATGATGATCATCAACAACTTGACCAGACCACGATTTTTAACGATTGAACTATCACGAACGAAAGATCACTTGGATAACCATATTTCGTTAGCGATCACTATATTGTCTGATCATATTATGGGTAAGCGATTACATTTGGCGGAAATGGCATACTCTTTTCTTGAGATGGCGAAACTCTTTAAGTAAGGATCACTACTGGTATTTTAGCCTTGATTTTTGAATCATGCAACATATGATTTGGATCACCTATATTTGAAAAAAAGTGAGGAATTTGGGATCATCATCTTACAAATGAATATGTATTGAGTGAGTTTAACTTAGCGAGATACCATCGAATTAACTGGTCGAAGTTTTATAATAATCTGATTACAAATGATCGTTACAAAAAAGGTCTCATCTTCGATCTTTCCATTCATTCATTCATAGAGTTTACTCGCGATCACTTCGATTATAATTTGAAAATAACTAAGGATCTTAGTGATATTAAGAGATCTTTTAGCAACTGACTACTGATCATGATCGATCATAATTGATTTATCGAAAAGTGATGAGGAGAAATTCGATCTGTTATAAAGTCTACCCGCGATCACTAATCTGACTAAATTCGATCACTTGCCATTTTCTAAAGCAACCATCTTCCCCTGCCACATTACAGCTTTTCACAATTTAAGATCAAACCTACTGCATAAGTAGCAATATGAGCCAATCATTACTGTTGTTATTGCCGGCAACTATGGTTAACGGATAACTGACCCTACTGCCACTATCAACATCCGAAGTCGAAGTACCAACCGAAGCTGTACTTACAGGCGTTTTAGCTACCACTGTTGCCATTTCTACTTCTTTTACTGTCTCTGTTGCTGCAGCTATTGCTATTGATGTAGTTTCCCCAATAACCGGTGTCACATTACCACTTCCATCGGCTTTATTGTGAACACGCTCAATATTTGTGTCCATATGAATGGTGTCATCGTCAGCATTTGCGTCTGCGTCGTCGTCAAGATCCTCCCACAAAGAGTCTGCGGGATAATTTACAACCGAATCAATCGACGATAGGCTCTCCTCGACCTACAAGCTAGTGGCGCTTGTTGTCACTATCGATAGGTCACCGGAATGCAGCATATGATGCGCATGCTGTTGCTGGTGATGATGTTGTACGGCTGCTGCTGCAGCTGCCGCCGCTGCTGCCGCTTGTTGATGCTGTTGCTGCTGCTGACTAAGTTTGCTCTCCTTCTTGATACGTTGTTTGAGATGGACTTTCGCGTGACGTTTCTTCTCGTCGGAGCGGGCAAACTTTCGGCCGCAAATATCGCAGGAGAAGGGCTTCTCGCCCGTGTGCGTTCGAATGTGCGTTGTTAGGTGATCGGAGCGGCTGAAGGATCGCATGCAAATACGGCACTGGAACGGTTTCTGGCCGGTGTGGATGCGAATGTGGCGGGTGAGTTCATCGGACCGGGAGAATCGCCGATCGCAGTTCTCCACGGGGCAGGCGTATGGTCGTTCGTGAACAGGTGTCTTGCTCGGCCGATTTGGGTATTTACGCGGCTTGACCGGAACCAGTTTCAGAGGCATGGCGCTTTGTTGATAAACCTGAGATAGGATCTCATGACCCTTACTGGTGGATGGACTGTATTCGGCAAGTTGAACGCCAGCGTAACCAGACTGTGAACCTGATGGCGTTTGCATATGATGATCGCTGAAAGCTTCTTGTTTTGGGATCAGTCCCGACGTGGACGAGGCGGACGATGATGGACCGGGCACGACTAGCGATTGTTGCGGGCTACCATATTCAGCGGGCGAATCGAGCCATTGGTATTTAGATGCACTCATTTGTTGGCGGGCATACTGATTCAGGTCTTGACTGGACTGACCGGGCTGGAGATCCATGCTGCCGACGCATCCGCTACCATAGCTGGGCGGTGGTTGTTTAAGAATGATACTCGAACAGTCCATATTGAGACCGAGGAGTTCGACGTGCTGCGGGTTACGTTCGTCACCGTATGCGGAATGCATATGATGGGCGGATGGCGACGGACTACTTGTGGACGTATTTTGCGGTGCGTAATGAGCTTGGGCGCCGGTATTTTGTGGTCCGGGACCCAAGAGACTGAACATTGGCGGTTGGAAGAGTGTTTTATCGGGACTGGGTAGACCCCAGCTGCTGCCTAAACCGGCTGACGGTGGTGACATTTGACTTGGCAACACGCTCAACTGTGGTGAGTTGAGTTGTGAAGCCGAAGCTGCTGCTGCTGCTGCGGCTGCCGCTGCTGATGTTGCAAGACCGCCCATTGATGGGTTACCTGTAGTGGTGAAAATGCCACGATATGATATTTTACCGCTACTTTGATGTTGATGCTGTTGTTGTTGTTGGGCGTGGTGTTGCGAGTGATGTTGTTGTTGGTGTTGGTGTTGGTGATGTTGTTGTTGATGGTGTTGTTGTTGTTGTTGTTGATGGTGTTGTGTATTGTGATTATGATGTTGTTGCAGATGTTGTTGATGCAATTGACTGTGGTGTATTTGGTTTTGTTGCTGTTGTTGTTGCGTCATATGTTGACTGTGTTGTTGTAGACTATGATGTTGGTGTGGCGACGTGTTACCATGCTGAGAGTGTGGATGGTGGTGATTTGTGTTATTGCTATTACTGGCACTTGTTGAATTGCTATTATTGTTATGTGTATTGCTATTGTTGCCTAATGTAGTTGTTGTTGTTTGACTATTTGTGAGATGTGTTGGATACATTGTACAACTATTATTACTTGTTTCTTCCTTAACTATCAGCGTGGGCGGTGTACTGCGTTCCTCTTTCAATGGACTACACAACACTGGACTTGAGACGGCTTGCGGTTCAAGGGAAAGATCCTCAGATTCAATTGAACCTTTAAATGAGAAAAAAAAAAACGAAAAACATAATTAAAATCATAATTCAACTGATCGTGTATAATATATGTATAAGAATAGATGAAGTGTAAGATGTGAATAAAAATAAATTTGATATCCTTATCAATACCATATCGAATTGCTGTCACATTACGACACCGAGTATATGCAAGTTTCATGGCTACTGCCACCCAGAAAGGCGACAGAATCGAACTCTGTTTACATTTCCCGAGAAATTGCCTCAAAAGATCAGTCTTCTCTGCGAACACCAGCTACCTACCCGGTCGAGCTGAAGTGTAGTTCCACAGAAAACCCCTGGGGAGTCCTGCAAGCCATGGAATAACACATAAAAAAAAGTGCAAGCGAAGACTAATTACCCAGCATTACCGACGGACGTCTCTTCCACTCGCTCTTTTTTTTTTTTTCGCTTGCTGCTAGCTTCTCGTATTCATTGCTGCCACATCGTGCAGAGCGATATTGGCGTCAAATCAAAGTTGCAATCTTTGAAGGGTAACCGCGTGCCTGTGCCTGTGGCACAGAAATTAATTCTGGAATGTCTCGCAATGACATTGTTGCTTTTGCTTTTGTTGTTGTTTATGTTTTCTCGGTTTTATCTTAAACTTTTGTTATCATTCATTGCAACTAGTGTCGGGATGCTTACGTAGCTTACTTTGGATTATTCATCGCTTCGTATGTGCAAGTAAACGGTTGGCCGACGGCTTTGGCTGTCAACTTTTGCATATATTTCAGATAAGAGTTCAAGCTACTGCATGCAGCTTGTCGGTTAAAGCCGACTAGATAAACGTATCTACGAGCACGTGTAAAGCTTGGAAATATTTTTTGTTAAACTGCATGCATGTCATATGACAGTATGAAATCGCCACTGGATTGCTTAATAGACCTTGGAATTGGAATTGTAATGAGATAGCAGCGAACAGTGGCCAAATAACTTTCAGAAAGAAATAGAACAACATGAACATAAATCACACTTAAAACAAAGGATTTTTGCATCTCCGAAGCACTTACGAAAGTCTCCAGATCCTACGCACAATGCCTCGCCGCCAAGATAAATTCATACTCCGATGATAAGTGGCAGCTAATAAAAATCCTCTAATAGACTCAAACAAAAATCCATGCAGATACAACTCATGAAGACGACAAGCCATAATATACATCCGTTTAATGACCATATTTGGCACTCAAAACAACATACTCGTAATACGTCCAAGTTTCAGTGAAATGCAATCCAAGAGATACGAGCTCATCCTCCAACATTCGCTGGAGATTTATGTATCGATAATTGTATCTCGACAAGGACAAAGAATACCCGAATCTCTCTCCAATGCATAGTCAATGACATGGGTCTCATAAATTTCCAACTCGAAATCGAAGACAAAGGGAAGCAAATTAGTTGCACGCTGTTACTTGCATGCGAATTGCCAAATTAAATCTCACAGATACAGTATTTATGAACTGTCAAACAGTTTGAGATACCAATTAAGTGGTAACACCTCTTATTTTCCCTATATCGTATCGAAGAAATGGGTGAATTAGACGATAATATGATTGGAATTCGGGGATATTAAAGTGATCATCACTCGTCCGGCACGAATGACGAAGGGGAGTGCATTTGTAATCATTCCATGCGGGTGGTAGAGCAACTAAACTCGCAGAATATTCAGTTTCCACTTATCATAACAATCGAGCTTTATGTTGTTGGTCTCTGGTCGTATTCTGTGGTTCAGATACCATTTGATTCGAATATCTATGAAGGTTTGAAAGGTTTCGATTAGGAATTTATTTGACATACAACTGTGTCAGCGATTGGAGGTTGAGATTTACGATCGTTTGACGTCTTACAACCCGCTGTTCTTGTTAGGTGTCAAGTCTTTCTCTTCTTTTTTTTTTTCCTTTGCCTTGAATCTTGTTCTTTTTCGTGTGATACTGGGGATTCTGTGCTGACTCCTGTGGAGTGTTACCATCATTACGATTCGTTTCGGGTTGGTATACGACGAAGATAGGCAAAGGTTATTTATCGGACAGTTAGGCTTGATATACGAAGTCTGTGGCGAGAAAAATCAAACAAATCTTTGGTTGAGTGAAAGAAATGCAAAGTGGAGGTTTTAATTATTAGAATGAAGTGATTTGGATGGATTTATTTATCTGTTAATTGACCCATCAGGCGCTGGGATGGATTTAGATGAGTGTGTGTTTGAGATTGATGGGGTTTTTATGGTGATCTATTTCCTTATACTCAATGGTATTTCTCACACCTTTTGTTTTAGATAAGCAAATGAGACTTAATTTGGAGCATTTCCCGGTGATCCAGATGGGGGTTTTATGTGGTTTTCAAATTCAGAGATTAGTTTAGTTGCACATAAGACACAAAAGGCAATAATATGAGTAAGAAAAATCCCTTCTTTAAGAGATGTTACACCTTAGAAAGTGATCTGCCTTTCGAAAACGATATGAATCCAATTGAAAATAATGAAAATCAAGCTCTCTTATGACCTTTGTGTAGTTTCCATGTGGCAGATCACCAAAGATTTCCTCCATAATTGCACAGAAGATTATACATTCATATTTATTGCCGATTTTGAATTAAAAAAAAAAAACCTGATGAGATCCGTAAGTCTTTATCACCGATAACTTTAAGATCTTGTCGGATTGCACACTTACCATGAGAAGCAATCTGCCACGAAGAAATAACAGCCAGAAGAATTAGATAGGCGAATTCCTAGCTATTCGATTCCGCCAGATCCAACTATCTATGGCAGATCGTCATGGCTTCATTTTACCATCAAAAAATTTAAGCTTAAAAATCAAATTCCGCCTTTAAGGTTCCAATGCCATTTCCGACGAACTCGTAAAATTTCACTCACCTTTCCATATCAGTATTTGACTATGTTAACCTCTCCATCGTGGAGCAACGTGATCTAACTAATGAAGATACCAACTTATCTTCGAACTTCAATTTATGCAAATGAACCATTTACTTCTGGGAGGCATTCAACGAAGGTTTTCTGTTTTTATTTTCTTTCTTTATCTATTATTATTGTTCTTTCTTTGAGTTGAGTAATTCTATGTTTACACGATAAACCATGGTTCATAAAATGCAAAATAGATTTCACACATTGTAGATTATAATAAAACAAGAAAAAGACACGATCATAGCATATTTATGATCAAAACAAGAATTTTGACTTTTCATCCATACATTTTAAAATAATTTACAATCGTTACTTGTGACATAGATACAGAAAAACATTGCGATCTGCATCCGTATAGCCATTTTATTCGAGACAACATCATGAAACTACATGTGTAATGACAACGATCCATCCGTGACATGATATCTATGCATTTCGCCGTCTTAATGCTTTCAGTTGTAGTGGTTCTCCACTTTCAGCTTCTTGTATCTTGTTTGGAACATTTCCGTATTACCGGGCTGTATCTATCTCTGAAATGGAGTGTTTTATGACCAATTGAATTCAATAAAGTTTCCTTCAATCCTCGAGCTCGCCCGGTTCAGTGATAGATATCGAATAGGTATGGGTAGTGTGTATCTGTGAAAGCATATGTCAAATATACTATAGTATCGATACGATCGTATCTTAATGTATCTAAAGTGGACATTTAGATACTATTTTTTACATCTTAATCAAAACATAGCTGCAAGCCTTTATTGTCAGTTTGGTTTCCTATTTTTTGTTTTTGTTTTCGTGCGTGGGGTCGTTGTTGTTGTTTTCGTTTTTTTGTTTGTTTAAATCTTAATGAGTTCCATGTTTCCGATTTCTATTTTTACCATCTTAGGTAGAAAATGAGATAATTAAGTTCTTCATTCAACCCCTGGTGATTGTGTAGATCACTATCAACACAGGTATCTGCATATCGGAAAAGAATCAATATAAATCGATTTGAATCGTAAGTCTATCTTATCTATCAGATACAATCAGATGTTAAAGATTTGTTAACAACGATAACAATATGTATTCCGTATCTATTCTTCCTTACATTGATTTATATTTAATTAAAGAAGATAAATACCTTAAGAATTTGATCTTCTAATTGCATTTAATTACGGCGATATGTTGAAGATACTTTTGGTTAGATACATTCAACCAGTTCATTTATCATTCAATTGATGTGATAATCTTTTATTTTGTTTTATGTAGCGTATAACTTCGACTTGATACGAGAACGACAGCGTACATGATTGCGTTCTGTAGCTGATCGTATCTGGTGGATTCGTTTTGTTTCCTTTTTTTTTTTATTGTTTTTGTTGTTCTGTCACTAGCGGAGACTAATTTAATTAAAGGCATTTTACAGTAGAACGCTATGTTCGCGGGCATGGTGTGCGTTAAATTGGAAAATTAAAAAATTGCAATTATTAAAAGCAGTTAAGCATGTTCGTGCGCTCGGAGCGATCGTGTCACACGATCAGTGTGGATGAAGTGAAATGAAAATGTATTTTTGGATCAGTATTTGTGTTAGAAATGTCTGACAGTAGGCAAGGAAGTTGGGTAAATAAGTTATAAACACATGATCACTGATCTTTAGACGAATGTAACCTTTTTTTTTAGTCTTGCTACAGACTTAAAGAATATGTCGTGTAATAGACCGATCAGTTGTACCTTTAAAAAATGCTAAATCCACGATCAGTATTAAAATGTTAAGCCCAGAACTTAAGACATTAGATCAACAATCAACAAAGGATCACTCGTTTTTATTTCACCTTTTGAAAAGGTTCGCATATGGAAGTCATGGAGAGTGATCACGTCTGGTGATCGGTAAATATAAGCGAATAGTGATCTGCGCACTGAATTTCAGTTACTCGATTCAGTATTTAACCAAAGACTACCTTACCGACGGCCGAGGTGTACGAGAACATGCCAACGATCACACATCATCTCAAGTCTTATCGTTTCAGATCACTTCTAACGACTTTTACTATTGTGTATATAGAATTAATTATTCCGGCGCATCCATGACTTTCTGTTCACTTATGCAAATTTGCTGATTTTAATTAGCAAGCTTCTCAGACGGATGACTAAGTTTAGTCTGATAAATAACGTCATTATGTCAGACGATCTAAAAACCACTTTTTATCACGAATTATAAATCACATGGTATATTATAAATTCATGTATTATATTGAACCTCTATGCTCAGAATTTTAGATGTATTCTTTGACTTGGGTTCTTCACTTCATGTAGACACGTGCCGGCGACGAGGATGATTTTTAATATAAATAGTTATAATCAATTTGTATCCCCAAGCAAGAAACAAGAACCGCAGACACTTATAATGCACGTGTGTATGTGAATAAGGTACAAGTGTTGCCCGAAGTCAATTAGTATAAAGACTTTATGGAAATTTCTCTAGCCAAAGAGTCCAATTCAAATGGTAATCAAGGTGATTCTAGGCTACAGACATTCGCCACTCTTCCCGCCTAAAATAGATCTACTCGTAGAGGCATAGGTACAATTTTTTTTTTTGAAAAAAACAGAAATAAATAGATTTTAGATGGTTTAGAAGACTAACCTGTAATTGGCGGTGGTTCAACAACAGTTGATGGGCCGAAGAACGACGGTATATCACTGGATGTTGTTACCGGCGTATTCAAATCGCCAGTTTGTGCGTCGTTACTATCCTGTCCGGGATGATGGTGTTGCTGGTGCTGTTGCTGATGTTGATGTGAATGCTGTTGCTGTTGTTGCGTATGCGGGTGTTTACTGGCTTCACTCGAACCAGTATTAAGCAGGCTTAAGTGAGAGGCTGAACTTCGACCGGAACCGCTACTACCCGGTCCAGTGCTGGATGTACTGGTGGTTGTTGTCTGTGCTGATGCTCCAGTACTGACAACACCCGATGGCGTTGAATTACGACTGATATTGTTATTTTGGGTAATCGAAATGCTGCCGGAAACAGTTGTTTGCGGATGATGTTGCTGATGCTGTTGGCTATGATGCTGGGTGGCGGTGCTGCTTGTGTTGGTTTGGTTTTGTTGTTGTTGCGACGATGATGACTGTAAGCTGTAGTGGAGGAGAGTCTGTGCACCCAAGCCACCGCCGAAGGTAGACGGATTGGAGAGATATGATGCACCCGATGATACGGAAACGGGTGCAGTTGATGGACTTGTTTGAGCGGTGGTTTTAAAGAGGCATGTATCAAAGCTCAGAACATTGAAATGAGCTGCCGCTGCGGATTCGGTGAGCAGGAATGCGTGATGCGATGGCGCCACAAGGGTTTCAAGCCCTTCCATGATCATGGCCGCTGATGGGGTTCCAGGGGCTACGCCGCCTAAAATAAATAAAAAAAGGGGAAAAAAAAAAGAAAAAAATTAGAAATCGAGTGACTAAATGAGAGCTTTTAATTGATTTATGGCTTTTTGATTGTAATTTAATTATTGTTTTGTAGTGTCATGAATTGAGGGTTAAATCGACATTGCCTCTTGACGTCGAATTTTGAACACTGTTGTGAGCATGTACTTGTCGATTTTTTTTTAAGGCTTAAGAATACGAAAGACACAGAAAACAAATAGGAAGAGTACCCTTAACAGCCGAAGAAAATATCTCCAAAGCCAATCCTCGCAACGAGGTGTGCCATTTCAAATAAACTCCTTCAGAACTGTACCAGAAATCTGACCCAGATCCACTCTGACGCCAACTTTCACAATCTACCTACAGTTTTTCAACCAATCTAGGTCTGTCATTACATCACCAACGGATATTTCGTAAACCCAATTCAATGAAAAAAGGAATTAAGAAAGCAATTTACCAATTTCCAAATACGGAAAATTGCAATGGCACTCAATAATAATAAACTATCGCAAACAATGTTTTTCTTTCCTTAAGCTAAGCTTTCTCTTGAAACCACTAAACGATCAATCGTATCGACCAAGCGATCGTATATTGTGTGTGCTCTGGGTACCGCGGATGTGTTGTGGTGTACGCGCGACCAATTGTTGATGCCCACCTAATACCGTCTTCTCGTTGTCTCTTCATCTTGTCCAATATATTTTTTTTGTTCGATTTTATGAAACGCGATGAATGAAGCGTACACGCATACACACCGATCGTCTACAAATACACGGTAAGCAATTGAGACAAAGTGGAAAATAATGAAGTTTTGGAGTGTGATGATGTGTTTTTCTTTCAATATTTTTGTATCTCAGTTTTGTTTTTTTACCCGTCGTCTTGTAGCGCGTTTTTTTTTTTGCTTCAATCGATCTTCGAACTATTCAAACATCTGTCAAGAGGTGAGACTCGAAGGCACATACTATAGAGCGATACTTCGTAAGACATTGTGTTTAAATGAAATTCAATTAAGATACTTAACATTCGGCGGTGCGGCAGTTTGCGGTTCGAACGAACGAACAATTGATGTCAGCTTAGTGTAGGCTTATATACGTTTGTATATTCATTTGAACGGATGCTAGATATACTATCAGTACATCTCGAAATGAATGAATGAGGTCCGAAGGAATGGCATTTCGGGCTGTCTACTATGTTTATGTATATCGACAGAAAAGGTTCAAACAATTATTGTTTTTTGCTGTATCAAACTTTGTTTTTTGTTTATTTTACGGTATGTTGTTTCGACAAAGTATTTCCACTTCTTAAATTGACTGAAGGAAACTATAAATACAGTAGTGCTCCCAATATACACTTAGCTTTTATAATAATATGATCATCAGCGATCAGTATAACATATGCCTCACGAAACACAATTTCCAGGTGTTACATTTCATCTTGCTTCGGATGCATTTTGATCGAATGAAAAATGAATTTTAGTCTAACTAAAGCCCTATGGGAGTTGAGAATACCCTGCACAATCATTATCACCAAGCAGTCCATCCCAAACGTGAAAAAAAAGGAAATATTTTCCAGCCAGCTGGGTATCAAAGGAACCTATCGACCATCATAATATTAAATATGAGTATGCACATCATTAATCATAAGAAATGTGCACGTGTACGTGAAGGAAGCACAAGAATTGCAACGGTTGGAATTTTTTCTATACAATAAATACAACACGAATGAAGTTTTAGTGATCTACCACTTCAGAAACGAACCGGCAGCTAAAACTTAACGACATATTTTTAAAGGGCATTAGAGTGAAGCAAATTAGCTTGGCAAGATCACTACTGAATCGCGAGAAACTGTGCAAATAATTGGAAATTATGGTGGGAAACAATTTTTCAATTTTTCTTTACTCGACTTGTAGTCTTGTTGTTTTAAGAAACTGCTGAAGAAACCTTTACGAAATAGTCTTCTTTTCAATAATGATCTACCACTGTACATTTCGTGGCAGTGCAAAAGTAGATAATCAACCCACTCTTGAAGTCCTTTACTAACCAAAAGTCTATGCAAGATCGTTAATATATGTATATAAAAAAAAAAAAAAAAAACTCAGTGATGGTCATTACTTTTACTCATCGCTGTTGTATACCACTTGCGGTCTCCTCTCGTCATTGCTAACCCGACTTGACATTGTTTAATTGTCACTTTTATGGCATTTAATTCGATAAGTGATCACTTGTGTGACACAAATGCTGAATACATGTATGTGAATAGCCACAACCAAAGTCGATATGGGTCAGTGGAGTAATTCATGTTCGTCTTCAACCGCCACACACTTGAAATGCAATTTCATCGATAATTTCCGTTCCGTTTCTCATTCAATTATTGAATTAACTTCTGGACAAAAGTAATAAATATAAGAACAAATGGTTATACAATGATCTGATGATCTTGTAATGGGCTCTTAATTTTTTTTTCAACCGATCGAGTACGAGGGAGATTTTAACCATTTCATGTGGTTAATTGAAAAGTGATTGTGTCACTTTAGATTAATAGAAAAATAATAATGATATACCGACCACCATCAGCACCCGTAGCTTGACAAATGGTTTATGTATTATACGATCGACTGATCGTTACAACTTTGAACATATGCCATTTTGTTTATTTAAGCGAATGACCACGACTGAAAAGCGAAAATGATGACAATAAGTCCTGAGTGACATAAGCTATGCCATTTGGTTTAATCATATTCGACAGCGGCATGCAGTGCTAGTGGTGAGTCAATAATAAGTGAGGCACTTCAGAGGAGGATGCATTTAAATTAGGACTGTGTTTATGGAATATCTTAGCTATGACACTCCCACAAAATTGACTTAAGCGTTGAAAGATGTATTATTTTTTCTTTCTAAAACTTGAGGTTTATTTTTTCGTTTTATATATTCGCTGAATGCGACAGGTTTATCTTGAAGTTGACGATGAGCCATTACTTAAAGTCCTGTTTGTTTTTCTACATCTTGTATTAAAAGCAAAAAATCGGCATAGAAATCGAATTCCATTCAACTTTTATGCCAGTTAAGATCATAAAACAAGAAATCTAAAAAGATTGGTGGGGAAAAATTAATGTTGATGTGCAGATATACCCGGTTGGAACGCTCGATTAGAGGAGAGTCTTAAAAAAAGTGAGTTGAGTAAAATTTATTCGAAATTTATTATGATCAAGAGAAAAGGGATTGGTTGGAGTGGTTTTTTACCCAACGATAAGTGCTAATAATCTTATATAAGAGGCAGGATATATCTACTAAAATAACTCAACTAAAAAATAAACTCATATTCGTAGGAAACAAAATGGTGGATATGAATAAATTTGGTAGAGGAAATCGTATATTTTGGATAATAATCAATCTTATTTCTATTGATTGTATAGTGATCATTTGAATCTTTATAATAGTGGGGGAAGCATGCGAATTTGCTTCTTGGATTAGAAGACATGGAAGGATGGTAGATCAGTAGTAATGATAGATTGATCTTCCATAGTGTTTTCTATAGCATACTATAGATAGAGCTATTTAGTACAAAATTACAGGCTTTAGTTGCTGAAATAACTTGGCAGATCAGTGAAAACCAATAAGCTCCTGTCCTTTAAAATGTCCACTTTTATATCAATCAATAGTCCCCTATATTTGTAAGGCTCTTCTAGTGGATTATTCCCCAAGTGAGCAATTAAGTACCGGACTCAAATAACCACAAAACCGATGATTAAAGCTCAAGCTACTGTTTAATATGTCAATAGGAAATTGCACATAAAATTTTCTACGCAATCTATCTACGTATTAAAGAAACCTGCAGGTATTATATGTCGGTGCCTGAGCGATCTATCCGCTTTGATTCAAAGGCAGTGCCATAAAAAAAAAATAGAGAAATTCATTGGCAGTAATCCTAACAAACTTCATTCCTTTTTTTTATGAATCCTCTTCATATGCAACTACGAGCAATAAAAATTCCGAAAAGGAGTGCTTCACTGACTTTACGCGCATTAGCCCCAAACAACCTTTTGAGCATAAAATGGAAATAAAAAGAATCAAGCAACAAGAATGGCACACCTGTTGTAATAAAGTACAAATCACAGTTAAAGATACAAATTTATTTCTCGTATCAAAAATACATTTTAAAAGAAAAATAAACGCAAAAAGGTAAAATAATTTTTAGCATATGCACAAAATGGACATAAATTAATTTAATGCACAATAAACATTTCTACACCATATAATCTAGCTAACCAATGAGGCACATTCACTCAGACGGCATTTTGTCTCCGACTTGGACTGAGAGATGCATACACCATTACTTATAATTGTTTCATTAACTTTTAGTGTCGAACATAAATTTGAACAAAAGTAAAGGGAAAACGAAGAGCTGAGAAAAATAAATCAAGAAAACGATATAACATCTCGTTTGTTTGGTTATATTTTGTTGTATGCATTACGGGGGCAAACGTAAAACGGAATCTGTAGTGCGGGTGGCTTTGTTGGGAGAAAAATATTTTTTTATTTATATTTGCAATTAGCTTGTAGGCAAGCGGTTCGCTATAAAAGAGGTGATGTGGGATATGGTATGAGGTATGTCATTGCTACAGAGGTGGTTAACAGTGAGTATTTGTTTGGATTTTGGGACACAGACCGCTGAAGATGTGAGAAAATGTATAAAAGATACATTGGGAAAGAAGTTGTTACTTAAATAGAATTTCTTCGGTGGATATTTGGTTGTGGACACAAGTAATTGATGATTGGCTGTGGAATAAGACGTATGTCTTCGTCGTTGTTCCGTACAATGCGGAAGGTGATAAGTGAGCTAGTTCGCGCGAGATGAGACAGTTTTACTGAGGCGATCGTAAATGGTTTTTAGGTGATAAAAAGAGACTTATTCGAAGGCACAACACGCGACCATTGTTGTAAATAGTTTGAAAAATATTGTTTTTCTAGTTGACACGATTTCGTTGGTGATCTACCACGCGGGCAATGGAGCTATAGGAAAAAGTGTTGCCGTTTTGTAATAATCTTGATCGGTAGTATTCAAATTGGTTAGCAAGATCAGTTTTTAGACTATGGTTTTAGAGATTGTCCGGTCGGATTTTGGGAAAAAAACAGACATTTTTGGATGAATAAAATCAAAATATTTTTCTTATTTTGTTTTATGTCACACAAAAATATCTACGCTTGATTTAACATGACCGCTTAGGATTGTATAGATCACCGACGGCTTCTATTTTGGTATTTGTACCTAGTTGCTCTTCCTGAAGATCACCTATCATACATTCATCATACTCTTCAATGCCAAAAGTGAAAAAAAGAAATACTGATCATTGTTGACCTTTCTGTCAAACAGAGAATTTTTTATTTGGGAGACTGCTGGAACCATCTGTTTGAAAAGTCTGGCCTTGCGATCATTCAGGCTATTCACCTTATATCGTCTTAACGATTTTTCTTTAATTTCAACATTAAAATTGTAATTGGCAACAGATAAACAGTGAATTTCTAAATAAGATTTGTCCATATCATAGGGGTACATTTGAAATCATTTAATGTGTTTATTTTTTTCCGAAAGAGCGTCGCACTTCGTAAAAGAAAACAAATAATTTTGATGAAAATAACACGGTGGGATTATAAATAGCTATTAGGAGCTCTAACGTGCTTCTCAAGCCAAATAAAAAAGACACCATTGTGCATGATATACTTTTTTCATTTTGTTTCTATTTTCTACGAGAATATATAATTTTTTTTTATGTTGTTGTTTTGAATTTCCCGTTACGTAGCTTTTTATGGTGGTCGAGTTATTTACGTCATTGGTCGGCTGTTGGATATCTTATGATTTTGTCACCTCTTCGAATGGGATAGAATTTTTTTAATTTCTTGAGTAGCTGGTGGCTATTTGAAGCGTTTTTTAGAACGAAAATATAGAAAAAAATGAAAAGTGTTAAATTTTTTTTTTCAAGGAAGCTAGCTCTTCGACCTAAGGGTTGCCAAAAAATTAATTGAAAGGAATCCTGAAGCAGGCAATAAATAGTTGATCTTGCATTACGTCCATCAGTAGGAGAAAACTCTATTTTTTCCTTTACATTGAAATAGATTCAAACTTGGATAAACGCATTTCATTATATTCTAGGGACGTCAAAAATACTCAAATCATATTAAATATTCAAAAATAAAATCTCAGCAATATTTTTGAACGAACAACAACTCGGGCCTCAGCTTCACGGAGTCATTTTTCAACGTCATTTAGTCACCAAAATACAAAAAAGGTATCTACAAGCACGAAAGATAATTAAAAAAAGATTCTGAATCAAAGAAAAGCGAAAACAGATAAACAACAATTAGCTATCTATAAATACACCCACTGAAACACACTGTCGACTAATATTTGAAACAAAAAGGAAGAAAGAACAACTGAAATGTATCTAATTCGTACCTGGATATAAATGGCACGTTGAGATATAGAAGAATTCGACAAATGTATGAAAACCACCTTGCGGCGGTTTTTCTGCTCCGGTCTTGTAAAGCTTGTAACCACACGAGAAATCACTTTAGATACGATTCTACGTATCTGTACCGGTATTAAGAACTTTTTTTTTTCTTTCGGTTTGTTTTGCGCGTATCTTTTGTTTTTCGCTTGAACTTTGCAAACACCCAATATGGCACTGGAAGAATTTCTGTATCCTTTTTGATTGTGTTTATTATTCACATTGAGGTACCATCGAGAGAAGGAAAAGAAAAATCGTTAAGTTGTATCAGAGCGAAGGAGCGATGTATATCTGACTTGTAGCTTTTATTTCGCATGAAATTTCATACATAAATCCTTGAATGAATACTGACACGGATGTCAAAGGACGGCGACGACGGGGGTACAATCATTTGATGAATGAAACGACTAAGAGATAACGAATGAGAAAATCGAAACTCTCATGCCGTATAACCGTGTTTGTATGATAACGGATTTCAAGGTATCTATCACACGCGTATTCGGCACATTAATCACAAATTGGGATATTTTTCAAATTTATATATGAAACGCTGGACTTGACACTCGTCTAAGGTCTTGCAAAAGTCCTTTACTTTTCTGTTAGGAATTTTATTGCGGGAGAGCTTTTGGGATGTTAATTAGTTTTCACATTTTCCCGTTACTAAATTCCGCGGTATTCCACACGAAGATATTTTGATTTTCCTTTTTTTTTCTTTCGCTTTTATCTATTTATATCCACTGTCACAAAATATGCTTTTTGCCACTTGCACTATGGTTCGGTGCGTTGACTGTTGAGTGTAGATTAGCTGGTGTGTTTCTCACTCGGGAAAAAATACGAAAAAAAACGCGAAATCACTAGTTTTTCGTGTTTAGATGGTTTATTGAAATAATTTTGTTCTGTTGCTTATATTTTTGTTGTCTGTTCTCGGTGTGAAAAGCTCTCGGCTACACTATTGTATCTTTTAGTATTGGAGAGAGAACCAACCGGCGCGATTGTTCGAACACAACTGAAGCACGAGATGAGCATACAATTGGTTTTTATGAATGAAAACTGAATGCGATTCCATCTAGATACATTCCCGTGCATACGCAAGCACAATATACCACTACACGGCCACACGAACAGGTTGATAGTATAATCGAATACTCAACGGAGCCGATGGTGCCTATGTATGTAGGAATAGGGCGCACTACGTCAGCTACGAATGGAACATGTCATAGATATTTGCTGTTTTGGATGAATGAAAAACCAAGCGAGAAGGGGAATCGCACGAATGTATCTGTGACTGCCAATTGGACTGCACGAAACCTCCTAGGTTTGCAGCCATTTTCGAGTATCAGGCGATTGTAGGGGCCGGCGCAAGCGCATTCGGGCCAATCAAATATTTGTTTTCCCCTCCAACTGGCACGGTGCTACGGTGGGGAGTGATTTTCGAATATCTGACGTAAGGAATTTCGAAAATCATTTTCAACCAAACCACCACTTGCAGATACTTTTTTTTTTGTTTCTGCTTTTTTGTTCTCAGTGTGAGTGGATTCGATAGATGTATTGATGGAATGAGGAAAGTGGTAGTAAGCCCCAACCACTGGCTAGCCCTCTAAGCCTTTGCCGGAGATTCATTCAAATCCATATCAGTGTGGGGAGTTTTTTTTCCCGTTTTTTTTTTTGTTTTCGTTTTCGTTCATGCTTTTCATGTAGGATGTGGTGAGATTACTGTAGTGTGACAGACGGCACGCGCCTTAAGTTTTTTTTTTTTTTTATTCCTTCATTCCTATGCTTTAGATTTCCTTTTGTTCGTATCTGAGAGATTGATGTTTGCTCGATTTCTTTTCATTTTCTTTTGTTGTACTGTTTGTTTTGGTTTGTATGTTATGAAACACTTGTTGACTGCGTGGCCCAACACCACTGGCAAAACACACAACCAGTGAGTTTAGGAGTTCCCTCCCCGTTTATTAACTTTTCTTTTTATTTTTTACTTTCGTACTATCCCATTGAAGTAGATACTTGTGTGGAGCTCTGTGTTGGATTTAAAGCTGATTTAATGAATCCGAACTGAATGTTTGTAATGAGATAAAGTATCTTATTTCTCGCTG
The DNA here is from genome assembly GCA_958301585.1 of Merodon equestris. Taxonomy (NCBI): domain Eukaryota; kingdom Metazoa; phylum Arthropoda; class Insecta; order Diptera; family Syrphidae; genus Merodon; species Merodon equestris. Next base: position 54,058,249 of record OY284413.1, read on the forward strand.
CTCCAATCGTAATTGAATGGGAATAAATCTACGTTGATTTGTCAAGCCAGGTGTGTGTGTTTTGGTGTTTTGTATCTGCCTTCTTTTTTATACTGAGATACTGGGTACGTCGGGCCTAGGTGGGCGTTCTATTTTTTCTTACCTAAGGTCTCTGCGAATGTAAAAATTAATTATTGATTAGTTAGAGGAGAGGGTTTTCATCTCATTTCTCTAGTGTTTCTCTGGTTTTTTGCAGCATATTAATTGAAAAATCGACGCCTACGGATTCGGCTTGGCGTGTCGGACTAATTTGGAAAATGGAATTATGAACATCAAGCTGAATGCTTTGTATGCTAATTGCTGCACATATTCGGCGTTTATTTAATGGAGTGGCTTTTTGCAGCGCCCTGTGACACCTGGCGGAAGTTAATAAAAAATGGTAGATAAAAACGTATGTCGAAAGACTTGAGGTGGGGATTAGGTACGGTCTTGCCGATAATTGGATTAAGGCAGATCTAAGTGGTTTGGTTCCTTTAAGCAAAGATTAGAAAAAAAATTCGTAGGCGTATGCCTTAGAATGGATATCTTATCCAAACAAAAGTAAACTCAAGCTACATGTCACGAGTATGAAAAAGCCGACGGCTTTATTTTTAAAGGTTAATACAGGTCAAACGAGATAATATTTAACAGAAAATCAACATCAAGTGGCGACAATCAAATTCTAAATTCGCTCCACACGATCGTTATTCACTGAAGTAAGGCAAACACTTGTATTGTCTCTGGAAATAACTTGATTTTTGTATAACTTAAATCTTGATCTAGTTTTGGTTTTTCTTTTTTACTTCGAAGAAAGACAAAAAAAAACAATAATCAAAAAAATGCCATAAAAGTTGTGGGTGAGCTTAAAGGTGATGCTTCATTTCCATAAAATATTCAAACATTTTGTTTTCACAAACAGAAACATTAGGGTGAAGAGCTGAATTTCGAGAGATTTGGTGATCTACCTGTGTTGGGTAACTTCCTCTTTAAGCTGGCCTGGAAACTACATCTTTATTTTTCTGAATAAAATCAAAATGCCTTGGTAGATCACTTGGGTTTGCTGATAAATGCAATAATTATGATATAGAAAAAGTGTTTTGATGGCTCTTTGATCTACCTATCTTATCTAGTGCGTATTTTTTCTGATCTTCTACTGAATACTGTTATTCTCCTCAATAAAATGCTGGGTGTATTACTTGATAATTTCCCGTGGTCAACAAGTCTTTCCATTTCGACCTTCAATGCATTGCCAAAACATGAAAAATATTATCTGCATAAAGTATAAGCATTTGTATCAAAGTGTAGATCAGTCATAAATGTAGTAATTAGGATACTTCACGCCGGCAGTTTTTTGGCATGAAACAATACTCAGATGAATGAGACCGTTAAAAAGTGCTAATTGTGCGGAAATACTACAGTGGCATATGTGGACATTGATGACTGCTCACGCTAGTGTGATGTGCATTATCTATTGCTAACAAAAAAATACTGATAGAACTATGTACATACATACAATATATGTATAGAGAAAATGTGTTTAAAATATAATAGAAATTTTGCAATTTCACAAGGTTCTGTTAGTCGAATTTACTAGATTCGTTGTCAAATTAGCAATCATGTTCAGCCAATTGACAGATATGAATAAATGTGTTTTGGTGCGATCGGAACAATGGAATAAAGAGCAAAAACGTGTCCCCATTCTGATGAAAATTTTCTAAGAATGTCGTGAGTTCGTTGAATATGGACATAAAAATAAGTAAAAAGTGAACGAAGCGATTATGAACAATGGCTCAATCACGATCGGGAAAATCGCCCTAGTAGTCGACATACATATCAATTGGCAAATATAAACTACTCAGGGACTGCGGATCAAAGTCATTAATGGCACAGAACTATTTAAATGCCCCATAACATCTGGGTTTAACAATATGATGGTTCATTAGTCCCAATGGATGCTTTCTATTTTCCCAGACCGTAAGATCCTCGACAAGTACAGGTCGGTTGTGAACGTCATGCTTACTGATCCATTCGGATCCTACGGAATCCTTCATGTGCAACGTTTCGGTGATCTGTTCCTATCTCTTATTTACTTCATCTATATTTCTTTAAGAAAAGAACATGGAATTATACATGATCTCAAAATCAAGCCAGCAGATCACATCTAATCAAACCAGTCCACAACACTTAATGAGTAAAACCTTGATAAAGATTTTTGCGGAAATTACATGTTAGGTTTCTGTTCCAAACTGAAGTAGTTTTCATTTGGATATGGTGATCTACACACTATTCTGGTAGTTTTCATCATTTTACTGCTACAAACAATCGACAAGAGATGTGTTAACACTTGTTTGTATGTGGTGGATCACGATTTTGACAAGTACATCTATTTGTCTGTTTATATAGAATAGTATCTGTCATACAGCTAAGCAGCTGCCGTCAAAAGTTAATAACCTCTAAAAGATATTGTATTTTAAAATCAGCTACAGTTTGACGAAAAACATGAAAACATCTTTCATAATATAATTCAGCTGATCTACACACCAGTTTAGCATTCCCCATAGACGTTGCTTAATATTTCCATCAACAATTATGCAATACCACTCACCTAAACTTGGGTTTTCAGCGCAGTAGTTCACGAAAACACCCCAAAGTAATAAATATTATTCTGACAAGTCCACACAGCCACCCAATAAATCTTAACTAATTTCTACATATTTTTGACAAATGATCACGTTCTCTAAAATCTAAATCCCTCAATTTATAAAACTAATAACTACCTATGTACATGTACGAATGTTTCTCGACCAACACCCAACAAATGTGGAACACAATTTTCGTGCCACAAACACTCTTAATCAACTCGCAAATTACATTTAATTAATTTTCACTCATATTTTCATCGAAAATCATTTTTAAATTTGGTCCACATTCGGTACCCTCCCGTTAACAACACCCCTATCCGCCCTGATCGTATTTTGATCGGAGTCAGCCGGACTAAAAATAGATCAGCGACTATGGCACTTGCTGAATTTAATATATATAGGTACATACGTATCGATCGCGGTGGTGTTCTGTATAGGCCTACGTCAGCGACTTCGGCGAGCTGGTCGAGTTTCGTGATCTGGCGTCACACATCACCTGTGCTGGCTAGTGCTTGTTCTATATATGTGAATACACAGAAAACTATAGATGAGTGTTTGGAAGGATATTTTTAAAGCAATATGACTTAGACGAAATAATTCACAGTAGCCAGCTCTAGATACACAACATACAACGTGCATATATTATACACACAGCATGTTGGCTGTACAGCAATGGCCGGCGTAGAAGAATTCTTCAATTATTTCGTGTGCCGATATTTTTAGTCGGATCTCTAATTGCAGATAGGTGGGTGGCTGGACTACACACAAAACATGAAGAAAAATCGAATCGGTCGAACTGATATTACGTGCGGCACGCTAGGGGGGCGTGCTAATAGTTCTTTAGTTTGCGCCACTATTTTTGGGGGCAATGTTTCAGTAGCTTCTTGATATTCTGTTGTGTTTTGATTTCAAATGAACATTAACTGCTCATCGGTGTAAGAATCGGAAAAGCGACCTTGCCCTTAAACTTCACTTGCTAGGTTTATGTTTGGAATTCATTGCCCGGTGATCTTGGGATGGTACGGGTAAAGATAAATTTGTGTTTACAATTTGTGTTGCTGTACACGAATCGCGGGTGCTCTCAGGGAATCAATGCAGGCAAATGTGTAATGCAGACTAGCGATCGTTGCTGATTTTTTATATTCCTGAAGCGCTGAATGGGGCATATAATAGTTGGGGGCATTGGAAATAATTTTGTGGAACGAATTACGGATGTGCATTTAGTAATTGTGTGCGGTGTAATGACGCGACTTGGCTAGTTGCAACATAGACTGAAGCTATTCAGTTACAATTCGTGTTAGAAGTTTTATATTAAACACATACAAGCGTTCAACGGCATAAGGATTTATTAGTACTTAAAGTTATTACTTAACGCTGAAAATTCATAAATGTTGAGTCTGCTTTTTCACTGCAAAATGATTAATGACTGATCATCATTTTTAAGCAGGGCTTTTAAAATAACAGAAACGTATGCTGACCTATCTAGCGTCAATGCTTTTTCGTTGCTTCAGCTTTAGAGTTATGTTAAGAAATGTTATGTAATCCCTTTTACAAGTTGAGCGATCAGTTTTATCCGGTCGAGAGCAAACTTAACATATTTTTCTGCATTAAAAGAGCAATAGAAATTTTATAATTATGTATTGGGAAATATTCCAACAAGTGTCTGCACGTTGCTACACAAATTGGCTGAAAATATTCAAGAGTTTTGCATGCCAATTACTTCATGCTATTAAAATTTCTAGTATGTCTAGAGCATAGTACTAGTTAACAAGCTCGTTCGTTAGCATAGATGGAGAGAAAGCATCGTCGAAGTGTACGAATAAAGAAAAATATTTTTAAAAACCTATGATTTCCTTTATTTCTTGAACACACTTTGTGCATGAATGTGATCTTCGTAGTCTTTTCATATATCTTATTATTTTATCTTTACTATAAAGCCCCAAAAAGTTTATTTATACTTAACCGAAGTTTGCAGATCACTTTTTATTAGAGCTCTTTTAAAAAAAAAAGGAAAAAAGAAGAATTGGAAGTATGAACTTATACCCTTCAAATGATCTGTCCCATATGAGACTTAATAAGTCGAACACAATCAAACAATAATTATGTACTTCAATAAATTGTTGTTTCGTGATGATCATTACGGAATATTCTAACTCAACATTCAATGAAATATGTCCAAAGATTTTCCGTATCAAAATATCATTTTACCCGAAAAAGCCTTCAGAACAGCTTTAGCAATTGTAGGTCAATTATATCTCGTATTTTTTAATCCATACATATGTATGTGAAACGTTTTAGTGATCTTCATATCCATGTCTTATAGCTTTAGTGATCTTCATATCCATGTCCTATAGCTTAAAATGTTATCTTCTAACTTCATCAACAAAATGTTTATTTCATCCAAGACTACGTTGGTAATTCACTTTTTTGTCCGGGTATTTGTAATAAAATACGTTTTAAATATATATATAATAGTAAAAAAAATACGTTTCAATGCCGTTGTAAGCCTGATTGCGACTTGCGCATGTACTTTAATATGGGCGTATGTGTAAGAGATTTTTTTTTTATATCTTAAGTCAGATGTCTAATTGCAGATAGGGGGGCGGCTGAACTACAAGCAAAACATGATTAAAAACCGAATTATTGTATTTAAATAAAAGTATTTCTAACATGCAACCTTTTGAAGACCAGCTTCCAAATATTAATTCAACTAGAAAATGGTAACCAAAAGTGATGGCCAATCTTGAGAGGAGCTTTAGTTATTAAAGTTCAAAAATGTCTTTTTTTGTTCAATCCATACTTATGTAAAGCGTTTTAGTGATCTTCACATTCAGGTCTTATACCTCAACGTTTGATCTGTTAAATTTATCTATAAAATGTTTATTTGCTCCAAGATTACGTTGGTAGATCACTTTTCTGTCCAAGCGTTTGTAAAAAAATATTTTAAAATTTCTAAATGTCGAGTGATTTTGACGATTTGATATTTTTTTATAATTTTCATGGTCGTTTTCAATAACGAGTTATTTTAATTTGCTTTCTACAAAAAAAAAGATGTTCCATCACCGAACATGATCAATTCCTTTCTGATCAGACGTAAAGATCATAAATTAGTTCACCCATTGCTTGGTAGATTTATTGGCCTTGAATATAATCTTCGTGAAACGGGAGAGGATGTAATTATTTTGCAATGATTTATTAATAAATTATTGTACATGATTGCCATATGCGATCAAGGTGACTGTTAAATACTGCTTGAGCACCGGTACATACCTACTCGTATGTAGATATATCTTGAGCAGAACAGAGCGTTACAGGTGTCGTCTCGCGCAAACCGATGAGACATCCCACATGTTAATCGCATTCTTTAAAAAGAATTACATACATATGTCAGTGAATTGCCGAATTGCCTAGAACCGTTCGCCTCCCGAAATAGCCACTCGTCATACGCCAATTTGATACTACAACCTGTTAAAAGCGAAAAACTCAATACGCTCTGGCGAACACTGAATACCGACAACTTCCGGACTTCCCGGTATCCACCACTCCATCTGCACAGCCATCCCGACGCCCACAATTTTACCGCCTTACACTAAATGCGCCTTCCCACCCGAATCAAACGTAACAAGCACAGAACAACAGTACGTAAGCTTCGCCTCTAGCCGGCATGCCCATTTTTAGTCAGTTCAGCGATAGAGCACGACGCTAATTCGAGAAGGAAACAACAAACGCCCACCACCACAATATCGACGCCATAGAAGCGTCAGGTCCAAAACGCGTCATACTTAGAAAGCCCATAAGTCTCTCAATATTCGATGCTCTTTGAATTCGTGTGCGTATGATCTGGGAAGATGAGTTGTTCGTCTAGAATTAACAACTAAAATTTGTTTACCTCGCTTAGCGCATTAATTTTCTAAATAAAAATCACACTCTCATCTCGGTACATGAGGACGGACGATCAATATCCTCTCTTCCTGTCTATGTCAGAGCCAACAACTGAAAACGACCCGACGCAGTAGAATGTGCTGGCGATTTGTCTCAACCAACCCTATTCTCGTAGCTCGATTAGTGTAATTACCGATCGAACACATGTCGGATCGCAACAAAATTGTTCGGTTGATTAAGCGCCAAACAATTTCGTACGTCGAAAGCCGGTAGCGCAATGGACCAAACGCCATTTAAATAAACATCGCCTCGACTGACGTCGAAAATCGCATATCTAAACAAGCTCCGTGTACGTGTACCCGGACACCCACCCTTTTTTGGGGTAGCTTAGCACGGCCAAGATCACATGGCGTTTTCTAATTAAAACCGCGTCTGAATTCAATGCGATAAAATTAGATTTCGATTTGGATGAGGGATGCGCGATACGATGCCGGCGGTTGGAATGATGTCGTGTCCTGTTTTTGGCCAAAAAAATTATTCGCACGCGAGTTAATTTTGGAGCATAGCGTACGCGAACGGAAATAGATTGATTTACACGATGCAATGAGAATGCCAAAGTCATGTGCGCCACAAACCGTCACGGGCGTACTGCCCGGATGGACAAGGGCCCCCTGACCAGTGGGCTGGGTTTTGTTTATAAATATAAACCATGGCGGGACGCGGTTTGTTTTGAATTATTTTTAAACTATGAATGCAAAATTATGCGGCGAATGATGCTATGATACTAATGTTAGACACTACCGTGAGGTGGATAGGCCATTTTTGGGATCGATTTGTGCATGTTAGTCAGACGGGTAGAAATAACACTTGAGCAAGAGGGCAGGATGGTTTCTGCTTGTTGTTTATTGTTATTTCGCTTTTTCGGTGTAAACAGTACCGAGTCGGGTAATTTGATTTCGTAGGACTTGTGTGGTGGGCGCACACACCCCTCAGCAGGGAGCGTGGCCAATATCCGATTCGTTTAGTAACGATGATTGGGCTTAATTGGCCGACGGCGATGAGGTGGTGATTCAGCATGAATAGTACTGCGGTTGATGGTGTGTAAGTGGTCTCGCAGCACCTTTGCTTGACTTGTTTGTCCTGTTGTCCGAGGGATGTACGACAAAAGTATTGAGTTTTTTAAATTTTATTCAAAATTGTAATTTAGATAAGAGACGTCTTTGTGCATGGTATTTGGTGTCGAACATGACAGACGTGATATAAGGCTTGGCTTGACCGAATTCTAGCATTGATTAATGAGGGAAACGGACTGGAATTTGAAACTAAAGGAGTGTAGTGGTCCGAAATCTTTGAAAGGTTATTCACCACGAGGGGCTCCTCGTAGTCTCCATGTTCAAATCAGTCTCAAATGTACGTTTTTCTTAAATCGTTCTGAAAGCCATAGTTTCGTAAGCTACTATATAAACGACTATTGACTGTTGGGGACTATTTTGACGGTGGTAACATTGATGTAAGCAAGAAAATAAAAATCTTTTGTAGAAACCGGAATTCTCGTTAATTTCTTAACTCACCTCGAACATCTCTCACTTCTGACTTGTTGACTACATATTTCATCGATAGTCTTAGATATACAGAACCACAATGATAATGTGGTGATGATGAATAGGCATTTCATTGTTAGATGTCGAACAAATCATTTTGAATCTTATTGTTGACGTGACATTAGGATAGGAAGAACCCTATAAACACAATACAATGCTTTTCTTATGTTCATGACACATCTTAGTTGTTGTAAGTGTGGATGTCAGTATCCATCATGGTAGATTTTTCATAAATTCCCTGTCCAAGTCATACGCTACGTCGCATTACAGCTTCTGAGATTGTTTATTGCCGATAGGTTAGTCGTTTTACATATATGGTACAGCAATACCTATGTATGTACATATATGACGATTGTTCAAAAAATAAGGTGACCTTCGATTTTTGTTTTTTTTATGTAGGTACACGTGTCTTCTCATATATGTTGACATTGTCAGCCATTTTGGATATTTTTTTTTGTTTTTCACAGATGCGAAGGTTAGATGTGTTGGTGTGCTTAGCGATTGTTTGATATTGAAAAAAAATGGATCAAATTTTATGATCAATAAAATTAAGTACTCCACCATGCTTGTAATGTTGGCTGTGGCGAGTCTATTATGAGCAAAAAAAAATACTGTTTATTAGTGGTACAAGCTCTTCACAGAAGGCCGATAAAATGTTAACGCAGATTTCGGCTCTAGAAGCCCAAGCACGTCAACAGAGGATGAAATGAAAGAGAGATTGTTGTGAAAATAATTGGGTCACTACCAGAAAAGTTGCTGAGGATATTGACTTATGCCATAAACTTTTTTGAAATAATAATTCTGGCCATGAATGGTGTGTCAGTGAATTTCGTTCCGAAAATGGTAAATTTTGACCAAAACAACTGTCGCATGAGCATCGCTCAGGAAATGTTAAATGACCTGAATGCCGACCCAGATTTACTGAAAAGGTCAAGAAACACGGATATATGGTTGTGACGTCAGAACCAAGACTCAATAATCTCAATGGAAGCGACGAAAGGAGCGACGATCCAAAAAGGCACTAAAAATTGGTTCAATGAAAGTTTTGTCCACTGTTTTCTTCGATTACTATAGTAGGGTTCATCATGTCTTCTTGTCTGGCAGGCCGTACGCAATTTTGAAATTATGCGCCGTTTGCATGAGGCAATACGAGGAAAACGTAAAGAAACCATGCCTCAGCGACCGTATTCCGCAGGCTTGGTCCTCAACGACTCCCAACACTGCAAATACCCATATAACGACGCACCGCTGAAAAAGCTCAGGGCTGTACCACTCAGCGCATTTCAGAAGTGCTTCGAGGATCGGGCAAAGCGCTAGGAGCAGCAAACACAAACAAACGCTTAAGAGCAAACACTTGCTAATTGGAGAAGTTACAAAGACACAATTTGCACTAGATTGACTGCTTGCGATATTCCAACTAATTATGCTAACGTCCACATTAGTCAGATAGACAAAAAAATACATATTTTCTAGGATGCATTGGAGTACGCAATTAATAGATCCGTGCTTAAAAAACTCATTCAGAATGCTACAACTCTCCCAAGTCATATTTTGGCATTGATTTAAATAAGAAATGCTTTTCGGAGAAACTGGCAGAGGTATAGGTTTCATGTCTTCCTTGAGAATGTCAAAACTTTTAATGAAATCAATAAAGAAGAAGTTCACCGTTTCCGCAATATTCAATAAAACTCAAAGCTCCAAGCTTTTGTTCAGTGCAGCAAGCCCTTTTGGAATATTGCAAACATTTTCAAAAGAAACACAGCGTTATTCCTTCGTTAGCTGATGTTCCATCCTCTTCAACTAGCACTGAAAAACTGAAATCCTTTCATCTTCTTTTCAGTCCAATCACTTAATTTCTAATGAAATGGGAAATATACCGTTTCGCAACTAACATTAACGCCGGTTAACATTCAACAGAGTATATATGCTACCTACGAAGAGTTACTGTATCATGTAAAAAATCTAAAAAATAATAAATAAGTCCCCTGGTATTGATAATATTAAAAATATTTTCATAAAACAATTACCTAGAATCGGCATAGAATTTATACTCTTCATAATTAATTCATGTATTCATTTGCAATATTTCCCAATCGCGTGGAAAAAAGCCAAAGTCATTCCAATATTAAAGCCTGGAAAACATGCAAACTAAGAGCTACAGACCAATTAGCCTTTACTTACAGACCAATACATTAATTAACAATACATATTATTTTAACATCCATGTATTTATTTATATATTTATTTACCTACTTATTTATTTATTTATTAATTTATTTATTTATTTATCTATTTATTTGCTTATTATTTATTTATTTAATTATTTATATTAATTTATTATTAATTCCTTTTTTTTTTTTGTTTTTGTTTTTTGTTTGTTGTTGTTACAAATAAGAGGTTTTTACTTATCATTTTCCTCTCGACACAACAAAAATGTATATATATTTAAAAAGATTATAAACTCAACTGAACTTAAAAAAACCCAGAGGTAAAGGGTGTTTTTTAAAGTGGTATACAAATTCAATATAAAATAGAACACTTAAAGCTAATGTCAATGTCTATGATATTAACCTTATTTAATATACGATTTTATGCCATTAGTGCTTAAATATGACTTTGGACATATGAGTGCCACGGCCAGTTCAAATAAAGCGCAATCGCAGTCCAATTTTCGACTACTTTATCGAGCAATGGGGGTCGTACATCAGCAATAACACGACGAATATTGACTTCCATTTCGTCAAACGTCTCTGGTTTATCGATATAGACCAGTGACTTGACATATTCCCAATTAAGTAATCTAAAGGTGTGAGATTACAGAATCATGGAGGTCAGTTCACAAGTCTATTACGCGAAATTATGAGCTCAGCAAATGTTTCCCGCAGTAAATTGATCGTCTCGTGCGTCATATGGCAAGTTGCGCAATCTTGTTGAAACCAAAGCTCTGTCACGTCAATGCCATTCAACTGAGGAACGAAGAAGTCAGAAATCATGTTTCTATAGCGCTGTCCATTGGCAGTAACATTCTGGTCGACATCGTCCTAAAAGGAATATAAACCGATGATTCCACCAGCCCATAAAGTGGACCAATCAGTGAGTTTTAATGGTTGTAAGGTGGTCCTGACAGTCTTCTGGGCTTTTCTTCACTTTCGGCGATTTTGCTTTTGCATTTAACTAAAAACGGACGTTAAAAATGAGGACAAGCTGAATCATGTTTTCAGCCCGTTCACCGAACCGACGGCGCGTATAGTCACGCAGTTTCAACTCTTGCACAAGCTGGATATTATACGCTTTTAAGCCAAGATGTTTCCATAAGATTTTCCACAAAGCTCCAATTGAAGTGCACGATGGCGAATCGACTCATTCGGATTCTCCTCAACACTGCGCTCCACAATGGCAATAATTTCTTCTCTTCGCACTGTTTGTCGTCTTTGGGGATGCGCATAATCCACTAGAATGTACGTGGTGCTAAAACAATTCATCGTGTTCCGAATAATTTCCTCAGACAGACAATTATTGTCGACCGTAAAATGTACGTAGCGTACGATAAGTTTGGCGAACCGACCCACGGCTTTCAAAATAAAGTTGCACAATTTGCATGCGTTGTTCTCACATTAGTAAAATGGCAAGACAACTTACAACTGTCAAATTGAAATTCTTTAGAAACAGTCTTGCCAGTTAGAAACCGAATCTCTAAAAAAACACTCCTTACAATAAACAATTATGAAAAGGGAAGACTAAATATGACAAGACCTAGACATTTTCTTGTTACCAAAGAGTGATCTAATAAGACCTTCCTGAAGCTTCCTGTTAGTTTGGTTTATGCGAATTTATATTGGAAAATAATCCCATATAAATGACGTCCGCAACTATATCTCAGATGGTCCATTTTGCTGGTACAATTTTCGAGCAATGTCGGCCGGTATCCTGTCAATAACGCGTGTTAATACCGCTTCCTGGGCATGGATCGATTGTGGCTTAAAAATCTAAGCAACTGACTTCACAAGGCCCCAGAACAAAAAAAAAATAATATAATCCAGCAGAGTCAGACCTTGTGATCTTGCAGGATTATTCACAGGTAACTTTCTTGAGATGTTTTATATTCATGAAATTGTCCCAATAAACACCAATAAACTGAACTTTTGGCAACAAAAAATTGAAGGATCATTTGAAAAAATGGCATCAGAGCGAATGCACTAGTAGTTCTTGAATCGGTTGTGGTTGTTCATCACCCCAAATAGGATAATTTTGTTTGTTGGTGTGCCTGCTCAGCCTTGAACTTGAAATTTTGATGATGAACATATAATTTTGAAGCTTTTCCGAAGGCCGACTCACTAAATTCATCAAGATTGTTCTCCAAAATATGTCACAAAGTATAATACGAGAGATTCAAAACTTGAGAACAACGACGAATCGACTGGTTGCCGTCTTCATGCGGCCTATTCAAAACAGAACGTTTTCTGTGTATTCAAGTGGAGTTATATAGAATTCAGCCAAAGTTCCGCGATTGTTTCGCGAAAAGTGTGTTCAGGTGGACAATTATTATATCGCTTCTGTATTTCTCTTTTTGAAAAAGGTCAGAAGGTCAATGAATTTCATTTGATACCGATTAGCTTTCTAGAATGAGTTCAGAGAAGGAATTTTTGAGACCTGATGATTGAGACTGAGATGTTCGCGTACATCTCTTTTGTCTTCCGTCAACGGCTGGATTTTTTAGGCGCGCAATCCTAGATGATAATACTGTCCTGTTGTAGGCAGACGAAAGGCATACCAACATTATATTTAAGAATGGCCTGAAATTTTGTTCTGTAAATTAGTAACTAGTTTTCCAAACTAAGCTTTGAGTTCCTGCAAATCAGTGGGTACAGAATTTTGGTTAATTTATTTGCTTAGTCGATTGTGGTAGAAATATAAGCCTGAAAATTTAGTTTCTGGTCAAGAGGCAGACCGAGATATTTGAATTTGTCTGCCCAGTCTATCTCCATAGAACATAACCGCAGTTTAATAGGAAACACTCTTTTCTACGCCTAGTGAACCAAATAGCTTGTTTCTTTTGGGGTTTTGGCTTAATCTTCCATTTAATGCAGTATTGTATTTAGAGAACCTTATCCGTGCAGGGACGGGTTAAGAATATCCCTGCAGCGATACCTCTCGCTTGTCGTAAAAGGCGACTAAAACAAAGGTAAACAAAAATCACATCTAGGCAATTTAGAAAACACCAAGGTGAGCCTAGGGACACATATACCACTGCCCCACAAGTGTACATGCACATCAGTGGGTTGACACGACTGGAGATCACCGGTGTTGTAAGAGTAAGATCAAACAAAAAAATCTGGTGCATGTCCGTGTCACAAAAAAAAAAAAAAAAAGGCAGGCGGAAAAAACAATTGGTGCAAACAAATGCAAAAACACCAGCATTTGATTGGCCTCAGCGATGAAGTAATCCCAAACCGGGAAGCCTGCCGCTACGTTCTGAGGTCAAACCGGCGGACCCCACAAGCGGACCAGTAGGAATGCAGTTAAGTGGGAAGGTTATGGTCCTACTCTTCTGACCATAACAACGCCGGAAAAAGGAAAATAAGAAGAAGATTGTATTTAGAGAACGTTTGTAATTGATTACAGACACCTGAAAATAATATACCAGACGAGAATAAGTCATCTTCAAATATTGCTATGTTGGCATTGCCCTCAACTGTAGGTAAGTCGGATACATAGATGTTAAACAAAATAGGCCCAAGAACAGATCCCTGAGGGACTCCATGTTGAATTTGTTGGATGTCTGATTCATGGTTTCTGATTTAACTACAAGTCATTTAAGAAGTTTTGAATCAGTTTGGTAATATGGATTGAAAGTTGAACTTGTAGAGCTTGTGAACTAGCCCGTCGTGTCATACTGTGCAAAACGCATTTTCGATGTCTAGCAAAACGAGGCCTGTTGACTATATGGATCTAAATTTATCATGTATGTATGTACATGATTTTCGACTCTCACTATTTGGTGGCATGTGTTACGCCCCTTTCTGACAAAATGATAGTTAGGTGTAATGTTTTTATCCAATAATTTTTTCTTTAACAACTTTTTCAAATATTTTACCAGTAGGACTTAGCAAGCTGATGAGTCTATAACTACAAGGGTTTTCTCTGGGTTTTCTAGGTTTGCAATGGGCACAAGTAGCGCTGTTTTTCATTGAACGGGAAAATAGCATAGCTTTAAGCATGAGTTGAAGATGAAGGTTAAGTAGTGGATGCCTTTGAGGGAATAGTTTTAGGCAGTCTGTTATTCATTTTATTCAATCCAGGGGATTTATTTGTCTTCAAGGTTTTTTTTATTAGATCCTTGACTGTGTTTGCTGACACTAAGTCAGATTCGTCTCGTCGAACTTCAGAATTCAAAATTGTTATTTTAGTACGCATCACGTCGTTAGCAACACTTTGGTGTGCTCTCTACAGAAGGTGCCGGCTTATCTAAATTTTCCTGGTTCCTTTTGCAATAGTAAGTAAAGAATGGCCCATGCTTAACAATGGTCTCATCGCCGTCGGTTCATTGCAGCTTTCATACAGGGTTAAGAGACCTTTATAACCCATTTCGCTTTCGGACGTTGTTCCTCTCTGTCCGTTTCTTACTATCGTCGTTTAAAGAATCCGTCAAACTTGTCGACTCAATTCCTATTCGTCCATTGGATAACTTTTGTTATCAGAGACGATTAGGTTCGACATAAGTTTGGACACCAACTCTTGACGAAATGTGACATCATTGCTTACAGACAGATTTTTTCGAGACTCCTTATTCTAAGGACTACCATTGTTGACAGCCGCAAAAGTTGAAAGAAAAACAATTAGAGAAACTGCTTGATAAACCCCCTTTTAAATAGTTATCTGAAATTTTAAGACTTGAATTGTCAATGGCACGAAAATACCTTGTAGCCATTGGAATTATTCAAAAGCAGGGAAACAGGTCCTATACGAATTAAAACGAAGGGACGTCAAAGGGCATTTTTTCACCTCTGAAGAACTGCTTCATCGGCTACAAAGGAAAAAATGTTCGCCCCTTCCTATTATGATTGGTTCCGATCGATGACTCATGACCTGCCCCATGTTCTTCCAAGATGATTGGACAGGCACTCTTCTTAATTCTACTCATCATTTAGCTTTAAATTTAATGTTAATGTTAATCACAATCATCTTATACCTTCCTTGAAATCGATCGTATACATGATAAGGCTAAATGTAATTATACTGGCTTGTCTAATTTTACTAACCGTGTAATTGGAGTCTGCTTTACGAAGCAGCTTTATCGTCAATTTGAAACAGGCAATCAATCTGTTTATTCCCAATTTCCGTCGCAATAATTGTACTAAACCTGTTTGGTTTAATAATGGACTAACAGCGTTGAATAACAAGAAAAAAAAAATACTTTAAAAAATGTGTCGTAGCTGTATGTATATGATAGATATGCTCGCCTTCAAAGAGAATATGACACCTAAACAAGTTCCTCTTCTATATGTAGTCTATTCGCTGAATTTTTGCGATCTATCTATGTAGATTCACCTCCTTCTGACTCATGCCATAAAAATCCGCCTTTAAATACCCCAAACATCGGCTGTTTTGGTTGAATTAAAACAGCTAAATTATGATAAGCCACTTGATGTTGATGAACTTCCACCTATTGTCTTTAAGGAATGCGCGCAAGCTATCGATTTCCCTTTGCAAATTGTGTTTAACGATGGCTCGATTTAGCTGAATTCTTAACTGATTAGAGAGAGTCTTTCATAATACCCGTCCATAGAAATGGTTTCAAAAATGAAGTCAGAAATTACCGTCCTATGAGTTTCATATATAGTTCCAGAGCTACCGAAGCCTTTTGAAAAACTGGTAATGAATATAACTGTCTGTTGAAGGATGCTATTGTATTTCTCCATATCAACATGAGTTCATTAGCTGCAAATCTACTAGCATGAACCTGGCAATCTTACCTTTTGGGAGACTGGGCGTAGAACATATCCGCGGCTCAGAATGTTAGTAGTAAGAAGCAAATGAATTCCTATTGGATTTCGGCCGCATGAAAAAAATGGCAGAGGTACGCGCAAAATTTATGACCCTGCACTACGTACTCTACAATAAAAATTCACAAAAATTAAGGAGCTATCTTTAAATTGATAAATTGTGTTATAATAGCGGTGCAAGACGTTCGACTTTCAAACGGAACAATTGTTAAGGACTACACTTTCGTTTGTGACGGTATGGATATCCACAATCTTGGAAAAGTATTCTTCAATTCTGAACGTACAATGTCCCATGGAAGATAAAGACGAAGGCGTCACGGATGCATTTTAAGAAATAATGAATGATATATTTGAGATTTCAACGCGGAAATAGGAAAAGAAGTGATATACGAGGCCAACAAAAGAAGAAAATATCCATGTCTCATCAAAGGATAATAAAACTTAGGACAATAAGTCTTGCCAGCTCAAAAAATCGTGAAAACTACAACATTCAAAGCATATCATACGGCTACCATCTTCGTCTTCTTCTCAGATGGCGCTACATGTGAACCTGGTACTCAGCCAACAAGCGAAATACATAGATCGTATTTCTTTTGTTGGCCAGTGAGTCTCATATGATATTTTGAAGCACGATGTTGAAAAAGTTACATGACAGTTCGTCACCTTGCCTAAATCCTTTTTTCAACATCGATGGTCTCGGCTAATTTGCTACCGACCTTAATGGAGCAACGAGAATTCTCCATTCTGATCCTGCACAATTGGACGAGCTTGCCAGGGATATTAAAACTAGACATGGTTCAGTAAAGCTCGTCCGTATGCACACTGTCATATGCGGCTTTAAAATCGAAAAACAAATGGCTTGTATCGATTTGGAATTCTTGGGTCTTTTCCAAGACCTGCCGCAGTGTGAAAAATTGTGGATTTATCTGGCCTGAAACCAGACTGATAGGAACCTATCAGATTATCCACAAAGGCTTTCAGGCGTTCACAATGTACGGCAGAGAAGATCTTGTACGCTATGCTGATGAGACTTATTCTTCTTTAGTTGGCGCAGTTATAAGGGTCTCCTTTCATAAGGCTACCATCGCCAAAATTGAAGCCGAATCTAAATTCAACGAAGCTGAACACAGAAATGTAAAAACTGTTCACGTTTGATATGCTTAAGGACCCTCACATCCAGCATCAGTGTCAGCACGGAAATCATAATCGGTTCGCCTTACTAAACGATACAGAAATTT
The DNA here is from genome assembly GCA_958301585.1 of Merodon equestris. NCBI lineage: Eukaryota > Metazoa > Arthropoda > Insecta > Diptera > Syrphidae > Merodon > Merodon equestris. The sequence goes on from OY284413.1 coordinate 54,075,633, forward strand.
ATGCCAAAACAAGAGGCAGCGGAAAACAAACTAAGCTACTGCAAGCCACCTTGTTTCGAAGAAGAATGCAAGGAAAAAGTAAAAGCGAAATATTCGAAGACTTCAAGCACTCCAAAATAGCGAAGGGATGACGCGTACAGGGTATCAAGATCTGCGAAAGGAAGTCAGTCCCTCGGGATAAAAAACATCAATGGTAAACACGAGAGCAATGTATGCAGAGCTAATTGCCATACGAAAAGGATATCAGGACAGATCAAGTCTTATTTGCAATGATAATGGGAAGATCGTTTCGGACAACGAAAAAGCCGCAGCCAAATGGGGTGTTATCCATACAGCCGACGTTCAGGTAGAACTACCAATCATTGAGCAATATAGGAAGCTATCTATCGGCATAAGATTAACAAGATCCGTTAGTACCATCGGAATTTAAAAAATGTGCTAGAAATGAATTAACAAGTAAGTTACATGGGCTCATCAAAATTATATGGAACTATGAAACTATCTCAGAAGAATGGAAACAAAGGTTGACTGAACACTGAACGTGTTACAAGGTGCTTTCAATTATTCTCTCAAAAAGATTGGCACCATACGTTATGGAAATAATCGGAGACGAATGGCCAGATCTACACCATACAACAACTCTAAGATAAGAACAATGCCTATACGGAAAAACTGGGCAACAACATCAGTTGTGAATAAGAGATGATCAAAAAATGCTGACCAAGGCATAAAAATCACAGGCATACAATCATAACAATCATAACATACATAACAATCGAAGGCATAAGATCACTTCAAACTCTATATTCTGTGTGTGCATTTCCAACATAACACCTTAATGACATGGAATTAAAAAAAGTTACTGTGAACTACAACCAACGCGACAAATTCAGTCGAATCTTTCGAATCCTATCTAGGACAACCACCCTAGAATAGTGAACGAACATCTTCGACTCAAACCACCCGCACCCCGTCCAGGTTGTGTGACAAACACCATAAGAGCGAACCTGCGGGAACGCTATAAAAAAAAAGCAGGAATTTCAGGAAACGGTACACCAACTATTCGGACATTTTAAAAAGCATATGACTCTTTAAATCAATCGAAAATGTATCACGTCCTTGTTAGACTGGAAAGATGGTGAAATTAATACAAATATTCCCAAAGGGAAACAAAGGTCAAGTTAAAGTAGGTTATACCTTATGTGAAACGAGATACGGGAAGGATTAAAACCACTCACTTAAACTCACTGACCGACTTGGATCGATACGAACCTCGCACCTGACTGTACTCGAAACAGGCTTTGAGAAAGTGGACGACTTTAAATATTTGGGTATCATATTGACTGCAAAAAACCACAAAAAGACCGAAATTCATAAAATACTGGATATGAATGCGCGCTTCTTCGCGATGGAGGAATTATTCAAAACAACTATGTTGTCTCGCAATGCTAAGATCCGTGTCTGTGTATAAAACCATAATAAAGTCAGTGATACTTTAAGAATGCGAAATCTGGTCTCTGTCTAAGAAGGAGAAAAAAAGAGATCTCGGGTCTCTGAATAAGGTCTTAAGGAAAATCTATTGTAATTAGCATGACGAAGAAACAGGCGAATGAGAAAACTACACAATCAAGAACTCCAGGAACTCTATTCACACCAATCAAGACTAAGATGGACAGGACACGGAGAACAAATGGACAGTGGACAAACAGTCAAACGAATAATGAGAGAAAAGCTCGTAGGAGAAAGTCCGCCAGGAAGGCTTCGACGTGAATGGGAGGACAATATAAGGATGGACCTAGAAGATATGGAACAGAATAGCGAAACATGGAAGGAACACACTCATGAGAGATAGGCTTGGCGAGGCTCTAAACTTCTGCATTACAAATAGCCAGTAATAATAACAAAAGCAGGTATAATAGTCCATCATAAGCTAAGCTGTATAGATAAAGACCACATAAAGCAATATTTAAACAAAATAGACAAATGTATTATCTAAGTTAAGTTTGTGGTAAGTCTGTTTTAAAATTGGTTCCTAACGTAAGAGCTTTACTAACTTTGCGTCTATACTTTGCGTCTATATTATTTTGCCTTTGTTTCATTATCCCCGCTCTGAAACTGAATTGGTTGTCCGGAATTAAAATGTTGGTCCCTATTCACTTACTCAGAGCTCTGTTTATCACCTCCTCGAATACCTTGTTGATATTCGGAAGACTTATCGACTAGGACATTGTTAAATAATGTGGTATAAATCTCCACAGTTTCAATTAGAATGTGTCTAAGGACAATGTTAGATATACCATAGATACCCACAGATTTTTCCTTCTTCATTGATTCGAAAGTCATTAGATATTGTGATTTTGATAAGAACGGAGGATGTGCCGCTTTGTTGGCGATGACGTTATTTTATAAGTTGTTTTCAATGAAATCGAAACCCAAGCTCTTAGATCACTAAGCCTGAATCTTCTCTCGAAGAGACCGGTTTTGTAAAAATCACATTGTAAAGGGTCTTCTTATAAGGATGGGAAGATGTAAAAATAGAATAAAACAGGCTTACAGGCTGCGTGTATTAACAATTTATTTTTGTATGTTATGTATGAAAAATGGCATCGTTCTTATGATAGCCTGCATTCGAGTGGTCCAATTTTCAATGACCACATCTCATCCTCCTACATCTGACTGAAATTGAGTGATGGCCTGGGTTATGGTGGGTCGATGGTGGTTTATTCGCATAGATCTGCGACTTCAGGAAACCCTACAAGCAAAAGTCTAGCGGGGTCAAATGACATGACTTTGGTGGTCAATTCACGTGACCTCTGCGAGAGATAATCTTACCTTCAAATCGTTCATCGTGGCGTTCGCTGAGTGGCTCGTAGAGCCGTCCTGCTGGAACCACATGTTGTCTAGTTCCATTTGATTTAATTTGGATAATAAGAAATTGGTTATCACTTTCTGTGACGCTCGCCATTGAAGGTTACCAATGTCATTTTCAATTTGTGCCTTCCTCGATAATGAGGGGGCATTTAATAATACTAGCTACAACTCAACGAACACTGCACTGTTCCAGAGAGGTGTAGACCACTCCACTTACTATTGGATTAGAGCGATGTTTGAGAGCCGTATAATATCAGCTACTGGAAAGGTCTCTGTGACAGTATCGGCAGCTTAAGGATGTCCACAAAGTGGAGTCCTTTCACCACATCTCTGGTTGATAATCATCTGCTTTACAAGTTAACCAATCTCGGTTATGAAGTCATCGGATACGCCGATGACCTTGTAGTTATTGTTTCAGGTAAAAGCGAAATTTCTGCCCGTGAACGCATGGAACTAGCGCTTCGATTTATCTCTGACGTGAAGCAGAGAAGGTTTATCGATGAACCCAAATAAGACAACCTTAGTCCCGTTTACAAAAAGGAGGAAAATACAACCTTGCTCCGTCTCCCTAAACGGTACAAAAATTGAATTTCAATATCTAGCTATCGACCTTGATCACAAACTTAGCTGGAACTCCAACATCAGAAGCAAACTTGTAAAGGCGACACTATGGCCCTGTCGACGCACCTACGGTAAAACTTGGGGATGGAAGCCTAAGGTAATCCACTGGTAATACCACTTATGCGTTTGCCGTATGGTGGACAGAAAACTATTATAGTCAAACTTCAACGTCTTCAGAGGCTAGCATGTCTCGACATTACAGGCGCTATACCAAGTGATCGGAATTACTCCACTGCATCTTTGTATTAAAAAGGTTAATTTACGTAGTGCAATCATACGGTTTGGAACGCACTTACACATTCGACCACCTTTGACAAAAATTTGAGATACTGATCCCAAACCCCACAACTTGGGAAAGCGGTGATCTCTTGCTAAATGTCAAAGGCCTCAGATGGTACACAGATGGCTCCAAGAAATATTCCGGCTTTGGCGCTTGGATCTTTGAACCAAATCGAAAGATATCGAAGGCCCTGGGAACTAGTCCTAGTGTCTTCCAAGCCGAATTATACGTCATCCTAACATTGGTCGACCTAAACTTAGAGAATGGCATAAGAGGTATAATCATCAATATGCTCTCAGACAGTCAGGCAGTGCTCAAAACGTTTGGCTCGTATCGTATGAACTCAAAATTCGTCAAGGAATGCCACGATGCTCTGCAAGACCTAGGCAAAAGAAATAAGGTCAAACTCTGCTGGGTGCCAGGTCACAAGGGAATAAAAAGCCACGAAATCGCCGACCAACTCCCTAGGAACCTTTCTGCGAGTTCCCTAAGTTAAAGAATAATTTTCTCTTAGACAACTGGGAAAAAATCGCAATACCTGCACTTTTGAAACAGTGTTGAAGAACCACGACCATCGTAGAAATTAATACGCTCCCTGAAGCTACCTTTCGGGACACTGTAGTCTGAGATATCATCTTAACAAAATTAACTGTCGACTCTGTCTTGAGGACGAGGAAACTGCAGAGCACATACTATGCGAGTGTCCTGTCCTCTGCCATCTTAGGAAGCGTATCCCCTTCAGAGAAATCATGACTCTTGAGGGGATCAGCTCAGCTCCTAATTGGCTAGCAAACGCAACAGACCTACCTATCTATCTGTTAATACTAGCCCTCAATTCACAAAAAAAAAAAATCGTTTCTGAAAAGGTACGGACAATGTCCACACCAAACTTTAATTTTTTGATTATGCATTGTCAAGTTTGCTTGTTAACACACCCATAAGTCTATACCTGCAGTTCCCAATAGTTGGATGTTGTCCGTTGGTCGTATTTTAGGCGAAAGATCTTATCTGTCTGCTCTGATTGTTGGATTTTACAGCCTGAATCTTGTTGTTCCAGTACAATTTTATATATATAGCTTTCTATAGCTTTCCTTGATTAGAAACTGAGTGATTAAAGAGGCCTACTGTCCGCACCTTGTCTGTCAGTAAACCTTAGTCTTGACAGCAATCTGCTTTCGTGTCTATGGTCGTCTTGCGAAATATGTCTGTTGTGTCTGAGAGAGAATGCCGAGCAATAGTTCATTGTACGTTTCATAGTCGAGTCCATTAGTCTAAGGCAGTTATCAACCCCCTCATTTGTTTGTACAAAGGGAGCTATAACAAGCGCGTTGCTAGCAGGGTTGGACATGATACTTCATCTCCTTTCTCTGGATTTATTCATAAAAGGCTGCGTTGCAAAAAGCGCTCTCAGTAAGTCCTCTTCGTGGAAACAAGCTAACTATGGACTTGCAGCTATACTCAAAATAATAGATGACCTGGGAAAGAAACAGGGTTCTAAAAGCCTCGTAGCTATCTCCCCATAATAACTTTTCTCTCAAAATACCAATCCTATTCCCCGACAGAGACGAGTGGCTATCGAACGCCGTTGTCAACGACTTCGAAATTATCCTCTTCACCGACGGATCGAAAATACATACAGGCACTGGGGCCGGATTTTACTCTGACACCCTGCAAAAACAGGAATCATTTAGACTGCCTGATTTGTGCAGCGTCTTCCAAGCAGAAACCCTAGCATTAGAAAAGTAGCCAAACACCTACAAGTAACCGATATCCCACCATCGGATATCACCATCTTAGTAGACAGGCTGCCCTTAAGTCAATAGGATCCTGTACAACGAGATCAAAGGTTGTAATGAAATGTCGCGACTCATTGAAGTCCAGGCAAGGGTCTGAAATGGACATCAGCGAAGGGGACGCGTCATTGCAACCACCGATCAGCGCATTATACCGGATCATAAATGACACAATTATAAAAGAAAGCAACTCGTCTTGGCTTACAAGAAACGACAGCCACACGACCAAGATCATCGTGGCCAGAGCTCAATATCGGAAAAACAAAGATGCTCTTGGCGCTGGACAGAAACTCGATCTGTATGTTCGTCGGAGTGATCACAGAACACTGTCCCATCGGAGCATTGCTCTGGAAATGGAACTCGGGATACAGCGATCTCTGCCGGAGCCGCGGCGACGAGGAAGAAACCGAAACGATACAACATCTGCTTTGCGACTGACCAGCTCTCCAAAATCGGCGCCTAGCTTCTCTGGGCCATAGATCCTTCACAGAGATGGCGGACGTAGCAAATGCAGATATATCGGATCTTCTAAAATTCATAAAGAGCACGGGGTGGTTTCAGACACCACGCGTTGTATTATAATTGCCGGTCATAGAAAAGTAGTTGTTTTCCGAGCCCAGGTTCAGACATATAAAAAGCCATTGAAGCTCTTATATAATTCGGAGGTTTGAGTAGTTCCGGAAGCATATACTGCAATTATGTAGAATCTCTTTCCACTTTGGAGATGAATTAACTCATACACGATGCAAGCTTCAAGCTCTTGGACCCTTCGCACTTCACCATTGAAGACAGCTTTATGTTTAAATGTTTCACAAATGAAGATTGCAACTCCAATTTATGAATGAACATCAAAAGAACTATCGTTTATCATGGGTACTTTCAGTACTTTCTAACAAAATGAAATGAAATGAACACGTTTCCCATGATCACGTAAACATACCTCACAATTCGAAAAGATCCTAAACAATATCTGATAGCATCTAAAATGAACCTGTCGTGAGATGGTTCTGCAGATAAGACTCAACGATTTCGAGAAGCTATTACCTCTCATAAGGTTTTTCGCTCGCGTAGAAAGTTAAACAGTCGCACTCGAGTAAATATCTTCAAAAGCTGAAGGACAATTCAAGTGAAACGACTAAAACAGGTCAATCTTCAACAATTAAACAAGTGAAGTGTACTTGTCGTGAAGTTCCTCCGTGAAATGTTGTTCTAAGAAAAAAAATTGTTAAAAGAAAAAGGCCTTACAGCCCACCTGACGACACGGACTATAGTCATTCCGCATCATGCCTTTCATCAGATTACAGATCAGATAAATCTCTCACTAATGCGATGACATACTTTTCCAAGTGGCTTTCATGTTATCCTCACTGTCACGCGCATTCTTTCCCTCTCCCTGTCTATGTACCCAGATCGCCTATGTAGGAGAAACAACATGACAACGGAAAAGATCTTATCGAACAAATTAGTGAAGATGACAACTAGAGGAACATAGTCAACATGTTGTTGTGATCCGATGATAACAGCTGATGTGACGATCAAATTGAATCCGTTCGCACTGATCGTGCATCCAGATATGAGATAGAGAAGTTGTTTTCCATTTTTTTTGTTTAGGGTTCTTGTTGTCATCATTCGTTTTGTTGTCATTGTCAAAATTTACAACGAATAACACAAGCACTTAATGATGCTTTTAGACGTCTTCGGAGAGTGGGACAGACATATCCATAATAATGATGAGGTGGTCGCAGGGTGCATGGCGGATTGGATTAACGCTCCAAGATAGTTGTCGATGGAAGTGGAATATGACGACGCGTGGCTATATAAGATAGACGAGTATATACAAAATTACATCACACCCAAGTGTTGTGTGGCAATTCGAAAGGCTGGTATTCGCAAAAAAAAATTAAATTAAATTCATCTATCCGTCTACGTTCTCGTACGGCCCCTTTTCCTCGAGCAGATAACCACATCCCACGTTAAGATAATTGCCGAGCGTCTGGAAATCTGTGCTACACGCAGCAAAAAACAAAATAGCAACGTCAGCGACGTAACAAGCAGGCTACGTAAGCTCCAGACAATCTGGTCCTGTGGTAAACAAATTACTGGACAAGATAAATATAGTCCTGAAGTAGCCATCACACGCAGGTGGATTTTTAGCTTTTCCCATTCATTTTCAAAATTAATTTGAATTCAAAGCTGCGATAGATAAACAATGATCGCCAAGCGCACATCATATCGTACGGGAATAATAGTATTCTATGACTACTCTGACGTCATTTGACAGATTACTATTCGTTCGACTACATGACAAAATGGCATGACGTCGGCGGTGATTTAAGTCTCAGGGAAAAGTTGAAAAATCCGTCGGAAAATAGAATTCAGTTATTCGGTACGTCCACGAAGAAAATAAAAATGAACTAAGTAGCGCTAAAAATAATTAGTAGTTCTATTCCACGTCAACTTTTATTCGATTTTTTAGTTGTTCTTGTGGGTATTTCTGTATCTGCGATATAATTTGTATAAGAGATACACTGTATTTGACGGATTTGTCACTCATAACGTGCGGATAAATATGATGGATGTAATTCTTGCTTGTTATATTTTTTTTATTTTCTGCCGTCGATGAAAACATATCTAGTTTGCTGGTCCAATTTGTTTATGATCATTTCGAGGACTCTTTGCCGAAGAAATATTGATTTGTTTTTCTAGTTTTCGCGTTGCTCTTTAGTCAGATTTTTTTTTCATAGGGTTCCGGGACATGTATTTTTTAGAATTTTGTTTTTGTTTTAGAATTATCTATTTCTGAGTCGTCTTTAGAAGGCCAGGTCTTTAGAAATCAGAATAGATGTGACGGAAACAGTTGGCTCGTGACACTTTTGACCTTTTCTTGGATTTCTGTCTGTCATCAAGGGCATGAAATTAATATATAGCAAAGCTTTTCACAAGTCGAGGAAATAGTTCGAAACTATTTGAAAAAGAATATTTTTACTTAGCAGTTGTTTTTTATATGAGCGAGCTATTGAACCAGTGTGGTTGACTGTGACGATTTGGGATAATCTCACTCTATTAACGACTTTTAGCAATTTGAATTTTCTATTTAAAAGTGAGCAACAAATAGTTTTGTGGGTTTTCGATTGTACTGCTAACTTTGCTGGATAATTTTCTAGATTTTTAATTGACGATTTTTGAATCAATTCCGAATCAATTCCGAATTTTTAGGGCTTTGTTGCAAATCCTATAGCCGAGTCTATAGGGAGGACTATGAATGACCCCTCTTCGAATTGGCTCAAAATTAGTACAGTTATTCATTGGAGTGATACTAATCATGTAGCAAAAACATTTTGCAGACTACAGACTTTCTATCGGACGATAGTTGGATCGGGTTGGGCTGTTAGCGCGTACACTGGGCCGATTCAATAGTTGGGTTGGCAGTGAGTGGGCACACTACACAACAAAATGCAACTTATTTCTAGAAATATTATTATTGCTTTTATTATAAAGCGAAGGAGAAAGACCAGGAAGAGAAAACGAGAATATTGTGAACAGTGACGGATTATTGCGTGGACAATTTTATACGACGCATTCCAAATTACTGGATTATCCGGAAAAATATTTCACCTTTTATCGAAAGAGCATTGTCAGCTTCAATTAACAGAGCCATCCTATTCCTATTGCCTGGCGTGCGGTGAAAGTGGTCTTCATTTCCAAAATAGGGAAAGAAGATTACTCACTCGCCAAGAATTTTAGACCAATCAGTCCTTCTTGCTGAAAAGCATGGGGAGACTAGTAGAGTTGCACATGCGCAAAGTTGCCCTTCGGATGCATCCTCTCTAATAGATGAAACATCCTTATCATAGCGGAAAATCTTGCAAGACTGAGGTCTTCCCCAGCACACCGAAACTGCTCTAGATGCTATGATGAATCTTCCACCCCTTGACATACATATATATTAGAGGGTGTGCACTGAAAGCCATTTCTCACATAAAGAGAAATAGTCTTTGGTACAACTCGCATTGGAGTGACAGTGTACTTGCGCCAGAAATATCGTACGACCCCTGTCTCATGGATATGCCTACCGACGCAATGACACCTGCCATCCTACTGCGTTGTCATTTCGCTGTCACATTTCCATGGCGTCAGGACTGGCTCTGGCCAGACACTGAACCTGGAATAGACTGTCTTCGGATTTTTACAGATGGCTCCAAGTCTGGGCGGGGGTCCGGCGCTGGAGTTTTCTTTGAGCGCGAAAACATTCGACTGCACTTCTCGTTAGTAAAATATGCGTCTGTCTTTCAATCAGAGCTGCACTCAAAGCTGTGCCCAACCCTCTATCCAGGCCCAAATTAGTGCATGAACTCAAGACCTTTTTGAACAAAGTGGAAGACTAAATTCACTTAGGCTTGTATGGGTCCCAGATCACTCTGGGATCTCCACTCTGGGATCACTTTTCTCCGGACAACGGGGAAAATACAATAAAGAAAGGTGTCTGTCTGGTAGTGCAATTGATCAGTATGTCTGAGTGTTCCAACAAAAAAAATACAAAAAAAATATAGTGCGCTATACTCTGCAAGAACGTGGAATAATTGATGTCGCGCCAACTGGGCAAATATTCTGGCGCTTAGCTAGTCGGCTCGAGCAGACTGGAACTATAGCAGATCATGCAGGCCGTGACCGCTACCACGCGTGGTCGTCTGGCAAGAAAATCGCGGCTGTGGAACCTACAGAAATTTTTAAAGAAAGACTTAAACATGTTCGCATACAAAGGGCAAACACTGCATCGGTTAATGCCTGCTGACCGTCAGTTGCTGTGAATTACTGTCAAGTTATCCTCAATCTCAATGAAGAAGAGGACGATTTTATGAGCGGCGAGACGCATTTCTACTTAAGCGGTTACGTCTATAAGTAAAATCTTCGTTTCTGGGGCGCTGAAAATCCTCGCTAATACTTTTAAAGCCACTGTCTAGTGCGGCGTTCACACAGGAGAAGTAATTGGGCCGTGTTTTTTTTAAATACGCTATCGGCACTTTTTTTTATTTTTCTTATAATTGACACGTGCACAAGAAGTTACTATTCTTAAATGTCACAAAGTCAACACACAGTACGGGCCAAAGGTATAGAGCAAGAGAGGAAAAGGCGTTGGCGGTGCACATTGGTTTTCAATATTTGTGGATTGTAACAAGTGGGAAAAGTTGAGCTTTGAAGAGCATTCACGTTCGTGTGGTGCGGCTAAAAAATGAGTCTCTAAACTCAGAGAGAGAGAGAGAGAGAGGAAACATTACGTCGATGTTCGTGTGAGTCGATGTATATTGTTGTCTCCTATGAGTTTTCGCTCGCTTTTGTATTCTATCTAGCAGGTGCAAAGAGGTGTTGGGAGCACCAGACCAGATATGAGCATTCTACTCAAGCTTGGGGCGGATGTAGGGCTTGTGAATGTCCGAGGGTGATCCGATAAGTACTTAGCCTACAACGTCCAGACGAAAAAAACTTCATTATTAAATTAAGGTTCGTTTACGGTGGACGAAGTGGCCCTTCACAGTTGGTTTTTCAACGTTTGGTGGCCAAATTTGAGACGGCCGGTTCGGCAATCAATCAACCAATATTCGAACGTCCGAGGAATGCTAGATCGGAGAACATTGTCGCGGTCCGTGAAAATGTAGAGCAGCATCTGATGCTGTTGATTTTTCACCGTGCACAAGAATTCGTCCTTTAGCAGACTTTAACTTGGCGAATTTTGTGTCGGGACTTTTGACTGTGCAAGATTCAACAGACGCAGGAGTTCAAAGTTCATGACAATAGACAACGTAGTTTTTACGCTGACTGGCCTCCGGGACGTTGTGAAGAGGATTTTTAACGACGAGGCACAGATGGCGATGGCTGTGTTAACAAGGCAAAAAAGTTACCGTTTAGTGTGGACTTTAGGCCGGCGAACCGTACTTTTTCGAAAACGACGTTGGTGATGCGGTCATCGCAAATGGCGAGCGCTACAGAACGATAGTAACCAATTTCTTATGGCCCAAATCCATCGTGGTCATCGTGCAATGGTAATCATCACCGACTGTTGAGCCGATGGTCTGTAGTTCAAGTCCGTCCATAGTCAAGAACAATTATTATATGGAAAAATTGTGCAACAACATCAGTTGTGAATGAGAGATAATCAAAAAGTGCTGACGAAGGCATAGCACTCGCGGTGTGTGCATTTTTAATATAACACCTTAATGACACGGAAAACAAAAGAGTTACTACAGCCAAACGCAAAATTCAGTCTAAGCTCTCAAATCCTATCTAGGACAACCACCTCAGGAGAGTAGTGAACCTTCGACACAAACCATCTGCAGCACGTCCGGGTTGTGCGACAGACACCATAAGAGCGTACACTCTTGAACCTGCATTATAAAATAAATATATATATGGATCTAGACGATATTTGGTTCAAGCAGGATAACGCTACGTGCCACACACCGGTCGCGCGATTGACATTAGGCATGAATGGTTTGTGGGTAAGGTGATGTGAATTGGATATCAAGGTCATGGCGATTTGACCCCGCCAGAGTTTTTCTTGTGGGGTTTCTTGAAGTCAGAGGTCTATGCGAATAAGTCACAATCGACCGATACCCTTAAGGTGAACATAACACAGGTCATCGCCGGATCTATGCGGAAAATGGGAACATTCGGATCCGTGTCACCGTAAGAAATCGAGGCACGCGTTTGAATGCCGTCATATTCCATACATAAGGGCATACAAGGGCTTTTCAAATCAGAACAGAATTTTGTTAATACCTCACACACAGCTTATTTTATTCTATTTCAACATCTACCCGCCCTTATTGAAAAACTTTTTACCATGGGCCAATTCTGTTTTACATTGACAGTCACCGACTGGCACATTCTCGTTTCAAAAGATATATGGCCCAAAGATGCCACCTGCCCAAAACACTACCAAATTGTTTGTGTAAAAAGTTTCTCCGGATCCCATAGAGACTCTTGATACTGCTGTGGATTACTTTCTCCCCAAATGTGGCAATTGTGCTTGTTCATGAAGCCTTTCAACCAAATTGTCCTTCATCACGGAAGATGATTTTGTCACCAAAGTTTGGATTCATATCGAACTGATTCTGGGTGCAACCAGCGTATGTACGACGGGCGTCTGTTCTTGTGTCAATTGGATTCTACTCGGGTCCATGCTCAAGTCTGTTCGGAGCGTTTTTGTCTTTAGCCACACATTCTGTAGCACCTGCGATATTTTCCCTTAACCCTAAACTGTTCGGTCAGCAGCTAAATTGCGAACCTGGAGCTGTGCAATAATTCCGTGAATTGCTCTGTCGGTCGATCATTTCGATCATAAATACGAGTATGTCATAGCTCGCGAAAATTTTAGTGAATGGAGCAAGAAATGGTGATTATGAGAGAACGCAAACATCAAAGAATAACTGCGTTGTTACTTGAAACGTAAGAGCAATAAGCTTTCAAGGTACAGAAACGGCTATTGGAAACCCATTAAATCTATTCAAAAGTTGCTTGAAAATATCAGTCCGGACAGCCAATCTTGTAATTTAGATGGTGCTGAATTTCTCTAATTCGGTTTAACAAAACGTATACAATGAAAAGTGCAATGACAGCTACGTCCTATCCAGATGATGTGCGTCCCATTGGGATCCTATTGTACTATATTTCCTCTAGCAGCGACTTATCGTATCAACTAAGCCAGCTGCCAGACTCTTCAAATTAATGTAACCAAATCCCCACCTTTTATTCAGAAAGACTAATTAAAGAGATACTTAATGCCCGTGACATTTACCACAGCCTATGAAGACCGAAATCCATTAAGACCGTGAGCGCTGATCAGCAGCCCATTTTTTCGTCTTACTCATTTGTTTAAAACAAATCAATTAAGCATCTGCCACGTACCCGAGCGCTTTTAAATGACTCACGTGCCAATGCAGACCATCCTCTCGACCGTTGTACCCAAACTATAAACAATGAAGATACAGAGCTTCCTGCGTACGCGCTACATGTCGTTAACCAACCGATCACTAGCTAATTATATTAAACACTAATTAACAAATATAATCCAGATATATACACCTATCTGCGCGTCTTGACCAACTAGAAGCTCGAAAAACAACCAAGCGTACCGCTTTGGTTTCATAGTTCGACGACTACTAGTCGCCGATCGACAACGCCTCCGCAACTAATTATTAATCTTTCTTCCCCCTCTTTGGTTCGTTTCATCACCATGTTCCACTCTTCAGCGTTTATTTAATAAATTTGTGTGTTTTTCTGTCAAAATTTATTATCGAACCGAGGGAAGGACTATAAATGTCGCATTAGCCGCGACTCTACCGTCTTCCCTCCGCCGAGTGTTGGGGGGTTAACGAGGGCTAAGCACGAATCTTCGACAGCCAAACATGGCGTTAGGGCCTTGCGGTTTTCTTAGTCAGTCGTCACCATCCGATCGATTGACAGCTGTACGGGAGACACTTATAACGATTAAGATACACGAAACCGCAGACGAATGGATTTTGGTGCGATTGACCAAATTTGGCGAACGACGATAATCGCGGTAAGTTGTCGCCAATGATTTTAGCGACGGATGATGTTGCGTGTGCCGCTAAAATTGGGAAATGATGGAATTTTATTTTTCTTCACGCCGACTTGTTACTCAGATGTTTTTGAGGAATATTGTCTTAGGTATCGGATAGCTCGGATAAGTTTGTAATTAATTAACATACTGCTGCGACCGATTTGGTGTTGGATTTGGGATTGGGACGTATTTGGACATGGTCGACTGGTGGAGTTTGAAGGAGGATTGATGGAAGTCACGTTGTAGCTTGGAATGACGCAGGGGAATAGAGTTCAGTGATCGCCGGGATTGATTTAGCTTGCGAGGTTCATAGAATTCCGCGATTTGGTTATCTTATGTATCTCTTCTGAGCAAGGAAGGCAAGGCATTAATCAAATTGGTTTTGCCGGCACCAAATGCGGCCGGACTATTGACTATCGATCGTATGTCGATATATCAAATACTCTGAGAAAGGTAAAGAGTTTTTACAGTTCTCTAAAAAGCTCTTCGATCCACGCGTCCATGATTAAAACAATTGGGGGTGCGGTGCATATGTCCACATTGTCCTAACCCATAACTCCTCCACGCGCCACTTTAATATGCGAATAGAATCCGATACTTAATCACTGCCTCGTACCCGCACTCATTGCAAGTGACAAAGATGACATGCGAACTCCCAGCAAGCGACCAGGGAGCGCTCCCCCATGTAATGCACTTCCCATGTACAAAACACATCACGATGTCACCTAGCTCACGATCACATCTTAATTAAGATCCTAGCACCACAACCTGCAAGTGACACTTCCCCCTGGATCACCCCATCACCCTGACGACTAGCATCGAATACCTATTCGCGGCAATTAAACGCCAGCGGGACAGCCAGCGGTGTGGCAGGTCGCCTGACATCAGCATCAGCCAACTGGTAACCAGCAACTCTTGTTCATGTCCCAAAATCGCTTTTAATAACGCACAAAGCATCAGAGTGATCCCTCGACACGCCGTATATGTAAGCAAGAATCCGAGACGCATTTCTCGCCCCGGGAACTCGAGATGCGTCCGTGTAATCTTCGTGGCAAAACAAGTGCTCTTAACACGATGGACATAAGTCAACAAGTCGAACGTCGAGCTGGGATAGAGAGGGGAATATCCGCATTCGCATGTGCAGAATGCAGTTGATGACCCTGCCACGGACAAGTGTCGTTTCTGTATGTATAGAATCCTTTGACGTCCCTCTCATCCGCGAGTCACCTTTTAAGGGCTTTATTGTCCGAATCTATCGTCGACGAAACCTGCCGAGTGCCATAAACATAGAAGTGTCGCATGATGAGGAAGATCCAAGAATCCGGGATGCGACTACTCGACATTATGGCCACAGTTCATTCTCAGTCGCGACCAGCAAGGATAGTCGTCTATGAGGATAGACCGCATGGGGTGAGCGAAATGTTTTCATGACATCATAATTCGCCAGTTAATCATTTTCATTGGAAGACGCACAGATACATGCGACGCCTACGACGTTGTAGCAGTCGCCGTCACTGTAATCAAATGATGGACTACCTAAACGGCATCGCAGAAATGCTCCACTAAATCACTGCCGTCCGTCCGGGGATGGATTTTCATGTTGCTTCGTGCGGGAAAACTGCTCAGGAAAATGTTTTTTTTTTCCTCTCTTTTTCTTGTTTCTTTTCATTTTTGTTGTTCGATGCAGTTGAGAGGGATACGGTGGACGATGTAAGAGGCTTGGCGCGCAAGAACACTGACGATTAGGTGAGATTACGCGTGTGCAATTAGAAGAGGTATCTGTTAGATTTTGTTTTTGTTTTTATATGGATGATGAATGGATAGAGTGTTTTGTGGTAATCTGCACTTTCGTGAGGCATCTTCGAATTCGTGGCATTGGCATCGGCAATAGAGGCGCCATGGTTATTAATCAAGCTTAGATGGGGAGTCGAATTAGAAGACACGAACAGCCAGCTGAGAGGTGGATTATGTGTAAGTTGGGAGCTGTCTTTTTCGTAGATTATTCTCAACTGTGAGCACGTGCAGGAGCTAAAAATGGAATAAGCTCTTTAATTTTGTTGGTGATTTAGAAATACAAAAAATTGGATGAAGAAAAAGTGACGGCGCTTAGCAGGATGGCCTTCCTTCCGGCCATTATTGGCAGCTTTAAATAAGAAATAAAATCATTGTGAGCTGATATATGACAGAACATCGGTTCGTCTTTCGTCTACTAGTATAACAAGATAAAATTGTATCCAACCACCTCATCATTGGTTATAGTACATTTTTAAAAATATTAAGAAATTATATAAGCTCTGCTACTTATGTCGTTATCCCTAAAAAATCAGCTTCTAGGCAAAGCCCTGGATAAATAGTTTACTCCTTAGGAAAATTAAGCAAAAGCACAAATTGCAGAAAAAATGCCTCAAAGATCCACAGAATGCTAGGTTGAAAAATTGCTATAACCGTATGAGCCAAATGATTAATAGTGAAGGACGTAAAAGCCATGATGCTTACTACAATACCATAATCAGATAAGGGCTGCGCAAGGATGGAGAGTAATCAATAACATTATAAATCGGAATGTAATTAAGCAAAATAATTATTTTTCCTTAAAAAATGGAAGAAATAATATTACGGAACCCAAGGAAATAGCAAACGAATTTAATAAACACTTTGCATCAATTAGGCAACAGTCTTTCCAAACAAATAATACAAACGTTTGTAATTGCTTGTGTGTTCCCAGATCACCAGATACTCCTTTTGAAAGGAATAGCTTCTTCTTCGGCTGAGATTTTGAAGACTATTCACTCCTTAAACGGCTCTAACTCCTGTGGCAGCGATGGTATTTCAAACGTAATGATAAAAAACATTTCCTTCTTCATTGTAGATATCTTAGAGCATCTTTTCAATGTGAGTATCCTGTCCGGAAGTTTTCCTGAGGATTTAAAATGTACTCTCCTCTCTTTAAAAAAGGAAGTAGAAATGAAAAAAGGAATTATAGGCCAATCTCACTGTTGTCTTCAATCGCCAAAGTTTTTGAGAAATGCGTTAAGAAAAGAGTATTGAAGTTCTTCAGTCCAAAGCAATTTGGATTTAGAGCTGGGCTATCCACTGAAGACACCCTGTTAGATTTTTGCTCCATCATACAAACGGGCTTGGATGAAAAAAGATCTTGTGCCGGGCCTTTTGTTGATATAACAAAAGCATTTGATTTGGTTGATCACAACATTCTTTTACACAAGCTGTATAATGTAGGTTTATTTAAAACATATACAAAAAAAGTGAAAATCGACTCTAGCCTGAGTAACACTATGGTTATCAATCTTGGTGTCTCCCAAGGCTCGGTGCTTGGACCTTCTTATATATATCAACTCCTTGTTTACTCAGTCATTCGTAGGAAAAGTTAGGGCTTTTGCGGATGATCTTGGGATCGCATACAATTCTTTCAATTCCCTAAATCTAGTAGTTGATATAAATAATGATGTTGAGTTATTAACAATTTGGTTCACGGAACATAAGCTGGTGGTTAGCGATAAAATTAAACTTATGTTCTTTAGCCTCACCACCCATGAGTCTCCAGATAGCAAGGGTTGGCATGCATCATATTTCATCTTCTGCCCAATGTTCCAAAGCATCTTTTAACGTGAATGTTCCCTGTTCTGACCGTTACTTCAAAATCGATGTTATAATTTACTGTAATTTGGGTTGGTCTAAAAACATTTTATGTTTAAAGCACTATTCGTTCTTTCTACCGTCTAAAGATGCTTTGTCCTTTTAATATACATACTTCCTTTCCTTTCCTTTTCCTTTTTTCCGGCGTCGTTATGGTCAGAAGTGTAGGACCATAACCTTCCCACTTAACTGCATTCCTGCTGGTCCGCTTATGGGGTCCGCCGGTTTGACCTCAGAAAGTAGCGGCAGGCTTCCCGGTTTGGGATTACTTCATCGCTGCGGCCAATCAAATGCTGGTGTTTTTGCATTTGTTTGCACCAATTGTTTTTCGGCCTGCCTTTTTTGCGTGTTGAAATTGGAACGCTGATTGATATTGCCTTTTGGACGGGGTTCAAAGGATCTCTCCTTTGAACATGGCAATACCAACTGAGTCGGTCGCGCTCTATCTTTCTTGTGATGGTTTCTTTTACGTGGAGGCTTCCTCGGATCTTTGAACTTCTAATTCTGTCACGCTTTGTTACTCCCGCTGTCATGCGAAGCATCTTCATCTCAGCTGCCGTTAATTTGCTCTCATACTTTTTGTGCATTGTCCAGCATTGTGAACCGTATGTGAGCGCCGGACGTACAACTGAAGTGTAGAGCCTTCCTTTCAGCTTAGGGGGCATTTTTCGATCACAGAAGATGGCGGAGTTTTCCCGCCACTTCATTCACCCTACGCTTACGCGATGGTTGATGTCGTCATCACAAGTTGCTTCTTTATTTCAACTTTTCACACTTGGGAAGCACTCTTCCATTCAAGTAAATGTCTGGAATAGGCTGATGAGGGTCAGAGAACGGGCAGCACAGATACTCTGTCTTCTTTGAACTAATACGATACCCGTGTCCCTCAAAAATGTCCACCCACATATCAAGTGCTCGTTGTAGGGACGCCTGATCATCACTTATAATGGCTCCATCGTCAGCAAAGAATAGCTGGTGCACATTGGGGTCCGTCACTTTTCCTTCAAGCAAGCAATCAAGAACTGTTATAAAGAGCAGTGGGCTGAGGACGCTCCCTTGGTGTACACCGACTTTGATTGCGAACTCTTCGGTGACTCCTGAGGTGCATCTTACTCTTGTCGTTGCTCTCTTGTACATGTCCATGATCACTCGCACGTAGGTTTCTGGAACTCCTTTTTGTCTTAGCGCTACCCATAAAAGATCTCTTGGTTGCTGGTCAAAGGCCTTCTCGAAATCAACCAACACCATATGCAAGTCCTTTGAAGAATCACGATGCTTTTCCATCATGATCCTCATACTTTGGATTGCATTTGTTGTTGATTTACCCGAGACAAACCCGCACTGGTCATCAGATAGTCGTATTATTTTCCGCAGTCGGCTATCTAATACCCGTTCAACGATCTTCATGGTGTGCGACATCAGCTTGACAGAACGGTGGTTATCACAATTTCGCGTATCACCCTTTCCTTTATGCAAAGGAAGAAGATAGCTTTCCCTCCATTGATTAGGCATAGTGTCGCCTCTCATAAGTTTGGAGATAAGAACCATGAGCCATCTAGACCCGATGTCTCCCATCTTTTTCCAGAACTCAGAGGGTATCCCGTCCGGCCCAACAGCTTTTCTTTTCTTGGAGTTTTTAACCGCGTACCGAACTTCTTCGACTGTGATGTCGGATATTTCGGCATGATTCGGGGCGGCTCTTGGAAAGTACACTTGGGGAAACTGTTCGTTCAGAAGTTCCTCGCAATACTGCGCCATCTGTGGAGAATTTTTTCGTCTTCCACAAGGAGTTGGCCTTAAGCATTGTTAATAAACTTTGGAAAACGAATCTCCTGAGCATTTCTTCTTCTCTGGGCGGCTATCTTAAAGATATTTGCTCCTTTGTTCAAATTGCTTTGTCGAAGCTCCTGGGTAGCCTGGTTCCTGTCAGACGAGGAAGACGATATTTCTTCCAACTCCTGATATAAGCCTTCCATGCTTTTCGCTTTGAATTCGGCGCACTTTTTCCTCGCGATACCTTTGCAATATCTATATACCTTTTCACGGCGAGCTTTTTCCTCTCTATTAGTAGAAGAGCACTTTGACCACGCTTGGAAAGCCATTTTCTTTTCGCGTATCACTGCTTTGGCTTCGTCTGTCCACCACCAGGTTTCTTTTGCGTGTTGGCAGGGGCCTTTAGATGTTCCGAGCAGTGATTTGGCTTTCTCCAGGCCAGATTGTTGTAGGGAATCCCACATGTCTTGTGCTCTGCACTCCTCATTACCGACCTCATCGATAATGGAAGAGAGGTAATTTTTCATGTTGGTAATAAAAGCTTCGCCTTTTCCTTTATCCAGCTTATACCACTTGATTCTCTCAGACACCTTCGTTTGCTGCTTTGACTTCTTACTCGCCTCCATAAAAAATTCAGTCAGGAGGAGACGGTGTTGAGGGGCGATCGCGTCTCCCAGGATCACTTATCAATCTTTAACTCGTGGAAACTTTTACTCGTGAAACTGGATACCAAATGATAGTCTATTTGAGTTTCATTTCCGCCGCTGCTATAAGTGATCAGGTGACGGCTTTGTTTGACGAACATGGTATTTAGCACTATAAGACCGTACGACTTGCACATGTTTAGAATATCTTCATAGTCTTCGCTTGTCTTCCCGACATGTCCGTTTAAATCTCCCCCAACAAACAAAAGCTCTTCCTTTGGGATGATTTTGACAAGGTTGTGGAAATCTAGCCAGAATGCATCTTTTTCTTTTTGTTCGCATCCTACTTGAGGAGCATATGCGCTTACGATGTTCCACACCTCACCATGCATCACCAATTTGAGAGCCATCAAACGGTCACTGGACTTTGAAATGGTTAAGACGTTGTCAAGTAGCTCTGCCGCAAGGATGATGGCGATTCCGTTTTTTCCTTGTTCCAATACATAGTAAAACATCTTGTAGGCTTTTGTTTTAACGTCCAAGTAACGTGCCCGATTACCGGTGTTTCGCCGTTTCGTCTCTTGTACGCACAGGATGTCTACTCGCCTTCTAACCATCATTTCTTCAAGCTCATAGCTGCGACCACTCATGCTTCCAACATTCCAACTCGCGACTCTAAAGTGTGGCTTACGCAGTTGCATTACTTTGCTATCTCCCGGAAATCCTATAGCTCTTTTAATATACATACTAAGGACAATATATTATGAAATATTTCATTCGAAATTACAGTACGGTATAAGCTGTTGGGAAGTGCTTATATTAATAAAATCGAGCCGTTGTTGTTTTACAGAAGTGCGTCATACGGAAGATCTGCAGTTCTTCCCGTCTGGCCCACTCTAGGGAATTACTTAGATACATAAAAATTCTACCAGTCAGACAAATATTCTTCTATAAGGTTTTAAATATTTTTTATCCGAGGTGGTTATATGCAGAGTTCGATCTCTGACGCTTACAATCTGAGAAGCCGTCAACAATCTCTTGTCCCCATTCCTGCCTTTCGTACCACATGCTATAGAAACTCATATTCGATTCTATCCTGCAAATTATTAAATAGTCTTCCTGCAGATATGCGAATCATAGGTAATTTGTTTACCTTCATGAAAAAGTGAAAGAATGGCTTTTTAGCTTCGATCACCATGAAATCGAAATTTTGCTGCATTATATTGAGTAATGTCCTTTAATTTATGTATGTACATTTAATGAAATTTCTTTATGGAAAACATCTTTTGCATATACATAACATCGTTCTAATCTTTTCTTATTTTCATTTTTTCTTTTGTTTCCCTACCTTGAATTGCTCACCCCCCAATTAATAATTTGTTATGAAGTGACATTTGCCTCTTTTATTGCAAATTTATATAAAATGTCACTAACTATACTCGTATTTTAGCTGCATTATGTTATATGTATTCTTTAGAAATCTTTTCGAAAATTGTAAAACGACTATAATGATGAAATAAACAAACAAACAAAAAAAAAATATTATAGCTAGTTTTTCCTCAATACGATTACGTACTTCTTAGTTATGAGGATATGTACTCAGAATATTTATTGTACATTTATTAGATACATTTTATTGTTGGATGTTAGACATAAGAATAGTACTCTTAGTTTAGGCAAAACATAATTAATAATTTGGTCTTCACTATTTATGGTGGTAGTTCGAGATTATTTTAAGTTTCCTACTAAGTTACTTATGAATATGAAGAAATTATCCGCTTCTAGATTATGGCCCTTTAGCCCCGCAGTCACGTCAAGTACTACACGCATGCTTTGGTTTCTTTCAGGAACACTTGCGGCTTCTTTGCCAGAGCAAGATTGAATATTCTAAAAATAGCTTTTAGCAGAATGGCATATCCCCATGAATGCTCCTAACTGCTCTTTCCCCCCTTTTTTCTATCCAAATACACCAGCCATCAAGAGTAATTTAATAAATTAAACAATTCGGTATGGTCAAAGAATCAGTAGATCCTTCATGCGTCTTTCCTCGAATTGATGTGGTTCAAAAGGAATAGTGTGTATCGAAGGGGGTGGAAAAAAGTAGCTCAAAGCTGGACATCAGTGATGCTTGGAGTGGAATAACGAGTCAATGGTGCTATATATTGATAATATTTTTTCTCGAAACTCTACCATGACTTTTGTTGAAAAGTTTTGTGAGATAAGTTATGGAACCATTCCTTGACGTTATTGTTTGCATAATTTCAAACAACTACATATTTTTCCCACTGTCTTTTGTGAAACTTCGAAAGGGCTTAGGTTGAACAATGCAATCATACAATAAGCAGCTAGTTGACTCTGAAACACGTGAAACAGATGCTAAACAGTTTACGATAGCGGAAGATAACAAAATGTGTTCATTTGTATTGCAAAGCCAATACTAGTTACGCTAACAACATATTCTGTTCTGTCTTCCCTCTGGACAGTTTCCGTGAAGTGAAAATAATTCCACGGCGGGCCTTCCCGCAAGGGGTTGGTTTTAGGGACGACAACCAACGTCCTTATTTGCTACATAATCAGTAAACAGACAAGTACCAGATTCGAGCCATGCGTAGGGACATGGCTGCCCTCTTGGTTTGAGGCGAGGCCTACCTAAAACCTCTTGCCGATATTAAGGGTATCGGCTCCCTCTGAACAACTAAGTAAATTATTACTTGTTCTTCATTAATGCATTAATTCCCGCAATTTTGGGATAACCACAGCCCCCACGATACTCCCACAAGATGGCCTACCGCAAGACAGGCCGGGACTGTCATTCAGATATCTGACATTGTCATTTATCATGTCTGACATTATTGTCCCGGGGGCATCCTGTCCCCGTGGTTCCGGAATTAGGCCTCCGGTCGAGCTGTTACTCCCAGTAGGGTTAACCTACACCCAACTGGGAGCCTTAGAAATGATAGGAAGAGAATTAGATTAGCTAACTAGCTGCATGGCTAATAAATATTCATAGTCATGGAGAAAAAATTGAGGGTAAGGTCAATACGCAGCAAAAATTACTTGGAAACCGCCCTTCAGGATGAATGGGCTAATATACCAACTGATGTCACAAATACTTTAGTAACTTCCATGAACAGCATGCTACAGGCCGTTTTGGAAGCCAAGGGCCACCATATTAAATATTAATATGTTTAATTTTTTCTATATGTTCCGTTTTTTTTAATGATTTTCTTAAATGTCCAAGTTTTTTTTGCTTTGAAAAATACTTCTATTTATTTTTTGGGCCTCATAAATTAAAAAAAAAGTGTTTTGGAAAAATTAATTAAAGCCATTTGAAAAACTATAAAAATAACGTTTCATTTCCACTTCCTCTGATTTCAATAGCATTAAGGGTTGCGATTTTATTCAACTTTATGATTGCATCTTGTTCCTGTCAAACGTTTTTTTTTGGTTCACTGTATGTATAAAAATAAAGGGTAGGCTCATGGAACGAATGAATCCTGTACAGGCAGGATGAATTCCGAACGGATATCCATAATTTTGGGCAAGATTCTTCATCAGCAACCAAATTCTGCAGAACGTAATGTATACAGTATTTTACAACGACCGAATGTCGATGGCCACAAGCCAGGGTCCTCAGTATAAATATATATGTAAGAAGCGATGGGAAGCATAACCTGCATCTGATTCAGGAGGAGAATCGGAGAAGGTTCAATAAGAAGAGAAAAGCAGCGCGCGTGTATGCTTCAATGACCTTGTTGCGATACGAAGGACGCATTTTGGACCAGGCTTGAGGTTTAAACCTGGGACTCTACAAGATGTTGAAAGGTTGAAAGGTTGCACCAACAATCGATACCAAGTGGAGAAGATTGTAGCCCATTAGGGGCCGCGAAGTACCACCGAACATACATACTTGCAGGATCCCTAAGAGCGCATACTTACATGCACACACACACACACTGACCACGACAGAATGATGAAACGATACGCGATGAAAGAAAAAAAGGCAGTAGTTGTAATCAAACGATGGAGGAGTCATTTGATTGTGTGTTTACTGCATAACAAACTTTTTGTTATTAACAAAGAAACTTCGAAAATAAAGAAAATAAACATATTGAAATCCTACACAAATTAACGACAAAGCAAGAGAAGTAGAAGCAGTTTGGTTAACGAAGTGTTCTAAAGGGAACAGCTTTCAAAGGCAAGCCTTGGTTCAACGAAGCATGCGAAGAAAAAGTCCGTAATATTCTAAAACTTAAGAAATAGTGAAGGGATCACGTGTACAAAATATTACACTCTACGAAAGGAAATAAGTTAAGATTCAGGAAGAAGATGCTGCTAAAAACAGGAGAAAGGGATACCATACCAAATCAGAGCTCGCTTTGGACAACGAAAGAGTTGTGGCTCAATGGGTTTTCGATAAACTGCTTAATGTACATAGAAGGTAAGTGGCAGTGGAAAACGTAATCCAGAATGAATCAGGTTAACTGCCAATCATCGAAGCAGCAAAAAAAGCAATCCATTGACTTAAGAGTAACAAGGCCGGAGGAGTAGACCTATTATCATCGGTAATAATGAAATATGATGAAATGAATTGACGAAAAACTTACATGCTTAACACAACAACCCGAGGAATAGAAAAACTCAATCATCATTCCCGTGTTTAAAAAGGAGGACCGAACACAATGCAACAATAAGTAACAATATCAAGTTGTTACGATGATGTTCATAAAAAACGAACGCCATACTCTAAGGTAATAATGAGAGACTATCAGTGTGACTTGAAGAAAAACCACTCGACGAGTGACCAGATTTTCACTATACGACAGCTTCAAGAAAATAACTTTTTGTAAACTTTGAAAAGGCGTATAACTCAATAAGCCGATTGAAAATAAATCATGTCCTTGTAAGGCTGGAAATCCCAAGAAAGTTGATGAAACTGACACAAGACTGCCCAAATGGAAACAAAGGATAAGTTTAAGTAGGAAACGTCTTCTCTGAAACATTAAAGTTACATATGTAATGGATTAAAACAAGGAGACACCTTGTCACCATTTCTTTTTAATTTGGTGCTGGAATTTGTAATGAAATCCCTTTAAAAAAAGGATAGGGGCATAACAATTAATGGAATCACATACGTTGTACAATAGCTTACGCTGATGATCTGCACCTGCTGGGAGATAGTGAAGAAACAGTTAAGAGAAATATAGAAAGTGTTAAAGAAAAGGAAGTAGGCTCAGAAGTAAATGAAGAGAAAACCAAATATATGGCTTTAGGTCGATAAAAGCTTTGTGAAAGTGGATTTCAAATACCTGGGAATTGTATTGACTGCCAAAAATGGGAAATGCATGACTCTCCGCGATGAGGGAATTATTAAAAGCAACTCGTTTAACTTAAATGTTAAAATCTGCATTTATAAAACCATAATAATGTCAGTAACACTTTACGTATATGAAACCTGGTCTCTGACTAAAAAAGAGGAAATAAATGGAATGGAGAAAATTACACGTGTCCGAGTAACAAAATCGAGGAGACTAAGATTGGCAGGGCACGTAGAACGAATGGACAGGGAACCGAAGACTATGAAAACTCTTAAAAAACACAAAATAGGCGGCTATCTTATTTGGAGTAGCAGCTTCAAGAAATAATTTTTTTGTATGGCAGTAATCTATAACGAGAATAAGCCCTCCAAAAGCAAAATACTGGAGAGAGTCATCAACGGCATTGCATGTACTGAATGTATGTCAGGTGCACTTTACCAATATATTTTCAAGTCAACGTGTATGTACCGACAACGATGCCTTTAAATTAATTGAATCTTGGTATTCCCTTTCATTCCACATAATACAACCTAGTTTCTGAGCTTCTGTAAAGACTAAGAAACTAATAGCTATGATGGAGGTTTAGGAGGGCGATTGAGAAGACAGAGTTTTAAACTAAATACTTACATTAAGCTCTTACTTTGTTCGGAAACCTTAAACGCATTTTTCTCGAAACTTTTGTATAAATATAATATACGTTGTCTAGTTTTTGAAAAGAGAAAATCGTTAAAGTGCCTGTTTTTCCAGGCACCAACTCAGTTGTACCAGGTTACCCTTTAAGGACTGGATTCTCTGATTACAGTGTTATTTATTCGAATTATTAGCGCTTTAAAAATTTATAAATCAGTGTTAATACCAGAATTGATTTATTTACAAGATAGGTGAGATAAAATGATGCCCTTTGGCAGTTTTCCGTATCGTTTTAACAGAAGAAGGGAAATTCAAGATTGCCATTCAATTGTGTCACATTGTCTACGTTCCTAGTACCAATTTAAATCAACATTATTTGGGAACACAATCAGCTTACTAGACCATACATCTTAGTAGAAGTAATAGATTTCTTAAGCGTTTAGTTTTTAATTATCAAAAAAAAAACAAGAAAATAGCAAAAGCATATATAAGCGAATACACAGGTTGATAAACCATTACTCGCCATTTATTTTAGGTATAGATCTTGCAGGTCTACAACTTAAGTGGTTCGTATGGAGAGTCCAATTTTTTATCACTTTTTAGAGCATATAGATTGGTATCTCATTAGTTACACGTGTCGTGTTGTCTTCCAAGGTAACAATTGACCCTTGCAACGAAAGACGAAAGTTTTGACGTATTCCCCTAAAAAAAAACCTAAAGGCGTCAAATCGTACGATTTTCGGTCAGTTCATCGGTCAAAAATGATTGCTAAATTGCTCACCACAGTTATTTCTTAATTGGTGCATCGATTCGCGGCATCACGCGCCGTCTTGCTGGAACCTCATGTCGACCAAGTTCAGCTCGTGCATTTTGGGTAAAAAAAGTTCAAAATCGTTAAACGATAATGGGCGCCAACGATTCCGCCGCGCCATTTTTCTCACAGTCATCTTAAAAAAATGCGAGCAAATGACTCCGCCGGATCATATACAGGGTGTCCCACGAGCAGTGTGCCAAAAAGCTACAGCGTGTAAGTCTAGTCAAGACAAGAAAAAAATCGTATGGGAGGGGGGGGGTCTATTTCCCCCCGTTTAGCTGGGAGGGGCAATTTTCTAAAAAAATGACTTATTTTGGAAAAATAATTATTAAAAATCAACAGTTACATCCACAGTGCCACGATATACATTTTTGTAAAGTCAGAAACCTCTTCTTTCATATTGATTTTAAATGAAGCTGTTTTAAGGAGTAGTTTTTGAGAAATTAATTTTCAAACTCAAAATTTTGAAAAAAAATTGAAAAAAAAAAATTTCGAACTATTTTTTTTCAAATTGTATGTAATTAAGTAGTATTTTTTTTCAAAAATTCAATGCTCTCATTAGTTTTTAGTTAAAAAAAGAAAACCGGATGGAAAAATGTCTTGTAGTTTTTGAGAAATTAAAAAAAAACCCGAACCATTTTTTTCTAAGAAAAACCTTTTCTTTTTTGGTTTTAACGCGGCTGGACTTGTAAGTAAATTAATGTATGAAACATTGACCTCTTCTTTTATTATTTTTAAAAAAATTCGGAGTTTTATGAGGATACAATAAAGTGATACAGTATTGGAATAACCCTAGATCAATTCTTTTTTTTCATTGATAACGCCTGAAAACTGACCAGCGAATTTCGTCTGGGTCCGCCCGCCGCCGATGGGTTCTACCCAAATTTTGGATTTGGTCCGACGCAATCCCTCCTTTAGTACAAGGAGGATGGCTATTATGCTTGGAGTGCCCAAATCTAGAGTATGGAGAGTGCTTCATACCGAAAACTTACACCCGTACCATTTTAGGCCAGTTCAGGGACTCACCTCAAACGACAAGTTTTTGAGAGCAGAGTTTTGTCGATCATTACTGCTTCGAGATGAAACTGAACGAAACTATTTTGCAAGGATATTCTGGACGGATGAAGCACAGTTTACCAGAGATGTGGTTACTAACTTCCACAATTTGCATCATTGGAGTAGCACCAATCCACACAACAAAAAACAAAATAAATCACAACACCGCTTTAGCTGTAATGTTTGGCTTGGTATTGTTGGACAAACTGTAATCGGGGCCCGGTTTTTGAATGCCGTTATTAAGGGAGAATCATACCTGCAGTTCCTACGAGACCTTTTGCCCGATTTGATGGACAACGTTCCTTTGGCCATAGCAGTTAATTTAATCTACCAGCAAGATGGAGCACCAGCACACTACAGCTTACGGGTTAGAAACTGGCTGGATGATCATTTTAGTGACCGTTGAATCGGAAGAAGGGGCCCCACGAAATGGCCACCTAGATCACCAGATTTAACTCCTCTAGATTTTTAAGTGTGGGGATTCATGAAAAATTATGTTTACGA
Organism: Merodon equestris; assembly: GCA_958301585.1. Taxonomy (NCBI): domain Eukaryota; kingdom Metazoa; phylum Arthropoda; class Insecta; order Diptera; family Syrphidae; genus Merodon; species Merodon equestris. The sequence continues at coordinate 54,104,169 of OY284413.1, forward strand.
AGTGGAAATAGTATCTTTGGAACAACGGATTGAAGTCGCTGGAGTCAAATTGCAGGAAAATTTGTCAAACATAGACTAATGTGCAGCCATTAGAAGAAGATATAATCTTTGCCTTCTAAAAAATGGGGATCATATTGAAAATTTATTATAATAAAACTCCGAATTTTTTAAAAATAATAAAAAAGAGGTCAATCTTTCATACATTAATTTGCCTACAAGTCCAGCCGCATTAAAACCAAAAAAAAAGGTTTTTCTTAGAAAAAAATGGTTCGGGTTTTTTTTTAATTTCTCAAAAACTACAAGACATTTTTGCATCCGGTTTTCTGTTTTTAACTAAAAACTAATAAGGGAATTGAATTTTGGAAAAAAAAAATAGTACTTAATTACATACAATTTTGGAAAAAAGTAGTTCGAAATTTTTTTTTTCCAATTTTTTTTCAAAATTTTGAGTTTGAAAATTAATTTCTCAAAAACTATTCCTTACAACAGCTTCGTTTAAAAACAAGATCAAAGAAGAGGTTTCTGGCTTTACAAAAAAGTATATCGCGGCATTGTGGCTGTTACTGTTGATTTTTAATAATTTTTTTTCCAAAATAAGTCAATTTTTTAGAAAATTGCCCCTCCCGGCTAAACGGGGGGGAATAGACCCCCCCCTCCCGTACGATTTTTTTCTTGTCTTGGCCAGGGCTACACGCTCTAGCTTTTTGGCACACTGCTCGTGGGGCACCCTGTATATGTAGTACCAAACAGTGAACGGGTGCATTGTCAGCTCTTGTATAGCCTGAGGTTGCTCATCGGGCCAAATATGTTTATTGACATCAATCAGAAATGGGCTTCGTCGTTGAAAAGAATTTTTCAATACAAAAGAGGGTCTTCCTCCAGATTTTCTACGTCCAACTCAAAAATGTTACGTTGTGGAAGGTCTGTCGGCTTCAGTTTTTGCCCGAGATATATTTTGTAATGTTTAACACGAAGATCGTTGGGTAAAATCTTCCACGCCAAATCTGGAGACTTGACTTGTGATTTTAACACTGACGGACGGAGCAGAAATATATTCCTCTATGCGCAATCTAAGTATACGGATAGGTGGCTTGATGGTCAATAGTGTGAAACTATTGCGGATTTAAATCATTATGGCTTGAATTGCTTGTTAAGTAGGCCTTAGGCCACTTAGGAAAAACTGGAATAATTTTTGTATAAACGTAAATCAAATAATTAATTATTTAAAAATAATAGTCCTCGTAGAGACTAATATAAAAGATGAAGAAGAAAATTTCTACAAACTTGATGGTTTTGAGGTGGAATTTCTAAATCGTAATAAACGTAGAGGAGGAGGAATTTTGATGTTTATTCGTAATACGCTAAACTATACTCGTATGCCTTCAGAAAGCGCATCGTACGAAAAGATAAAGATTCGATTCTCAGAGGGAAACACCACTACAATTGTTGTTGGAGTATATAGGCCCCCAGGGTTTTGTAAAAAAGCCTTTATTGAAGAAATGAAAAACAGTTTAGGTCATTTTGGTAAAAACGAAGAAATAGTCATAATGGGTGACATGAATATTAATGTGAATGATTCCAATTCGAATTATGTGAGAGACTATTTGGAAATGTTAGCGTCGTTGGGGCTAATGAATATAATAACAGAGTACACAAGAGTAGATCCAGGAAATGGAACAAAATCTGTAATTGATCATATTCTGTTAAACAGCACGATGTGCAAATAAACTCCGCTGTAATTGAAAGCGACATCAGAGACCACTACCCAATCCTCTACTTTGGAGGTTCCCAAACAACAGCCGAGGACCAAACAGACAATGTTACATATGATACACATATATCTAACGCGAAAGTTTCCAAGCTCATATGTGAAACCGACTGGGAGGAAATAATTAGTGCTGATGATGCAGATTTAATTTACCAAAAACTGGTGCATCAATTTGAAAATATTTACAAAAAAGCAACTGTCACCAAAATAAACAAGAATAAACGAAAGACAAAACCATGGATGACCAAGAATCTTCTCGTCGATTGCAAGCAGAGAGATGTACTATATAGAAGGTGGAAGAACAACGCGTTAAATAAAAGTTTCGAAGTCGAATACAAAGCATTCAGAAACAAACTCAACAAGGCCATATCAGAGGAGAAGGCACGTTTCTACAAGAACCAATTCGCCCAATGTAAAACGGACCCTCGTAAAACATGGGGATTAATAAACGAAATATTGGGGAGGAAAAAACTCAGCATTGATGAAGTGTTGACAAAAATTTTTCCAATCGAAGCGGGACCATTAACAAAAGAATTTGCCCAAACTTTCACCACACAGGTAAAAAATATAATGCATCTCTGTTGTTCTAAGACTGCCGTTCACATAAACGCATCATTGGAAAGCTCCATATATGCTAAAGAAACAAATGTTAGTGAGATGAAGATCATTATAAAAGCGATGGCAGAAACCAAGTCACCAGGAATTGACGGCATTCGAGCAACTGATATTAAATGACATCCTGAAATCTTTGCTCCAATATTGTGCAAATTTGTAAACTTAGCCTGGCACAAACAAAAATACCATCAACCCTAAAAACAGCTATAGTGAGGCCAATTTACAAAGGGAGCGATAAAAGTGACGTACATATGTAACTACGGGCCCATATCGATTCTACCAACGATTGAAAAATGCTTAGAAGACGTTATTTTGAAACGTTTACGCAGCTTTATTGAAAAACACGGTCTAATACATAAATAAATAAAAATCAGTACGGATACCAGAAAAGCAAAAGCACAGGAAAACTTCTAGGGGAATTCACCAACTGTGTCAACGAAAGCCTAGACAAAAGTCATCATGTGTTGGTATTGTTCATGGACTTTAGTAAAGCCTTTGATACATTGATCCACTCGAAACTCTTAGAAGCGTTATATCGGATTGGAATACGAGGGGTAATGGCGAATTGTCTAAGAAATTACCTACAAAATCGACAGTTCCGCGTTAAGATAAATGGCGTATTAAGTGATGAGAACAATGTACAATATGGAGTCCCACAAGGCTCAAAGCTTGGGCCACTCCTATTTATACTTTACACAAACGAACTATTACGTACGTTCAAAAACTCAATCCCTTTTGCCTTTGCTGATGACATCGCAATTGTAGTACGCCACAGATCTTTGGAAACTGCGATAACAATAATGCAGAGCGAGTTTAATATTGCAGTCAAATGGTGTCACGATAACGGACTAGTGATCAACGCCTCAAAAACTAAATGGATGCACATTCGAAGCCCTAAGTTCCCACCAACACAAAGGTCGATATACTTAAGCAATGACGCATGCGGTGATACACAAAAACAATTAATCGAGATGGTTGATAGCTATAAGTATCTGGGTATTATCATTGATTGCCACTTTCTCTGGGATAAGCACATCAACAAGTTGCGAATGGGCCTGAAAAAAGCCTTATATGCTCTAGCCCATTTACGATACCATGCAAATCCAACTGTCCTCAGACAAGTATACTATTCACTGGTAGAGTCTAAGCTACGATACGGTATACTTTCTTGGGGTAACGCAGCTGCAACACATATTCGAAAATTGCACGGGTTGCAAAACACCTTATTGAAGCAAATAAACCATGCTACACCACAGACAAGAAGTTTTAATGTACTAAAAGTAAAACATATCTACAAGATGTCTATAATTCTAGAGTACCATGATGACAACCGTTTCATACGACCCATTAACCATGAGGCAAACACCCGGCGACGTGCTCAAGGTAAGCTTCAATTGCCTAGAAACTACAACACCTACGGAAGGCGGCAGCTGAAATACAGCGTTCCATCGACACTAAACGAAATACCTCGAAGCATTTTAAATATCGAAAACTTCAAAACAAGAAAGAAAATTATAAAAAAGTTTTTCTTAAATGAATTGTAAATGTATTATATATGAATTATTATTTGAGTTAAATGTTTGTACTTTTATTTAAAACTAGTTCACTTTTAAATATATCATTCAATATGTAAGATAAATAATCTTCTGCAGACAAGCATATGCTTCGCAGAAACTTATGTAAAATTCGAATACCGTCATGAATAATAAAATCAATCAATGTAAAAAATGTAAAATATTATGACGATTTTAAATTGGTCAAACTTCACAGTTTTTCACAGAGCTCGTTTTTTTGTAAGTCTTTTAGTGTCGAAATGGCAATGCTAATTAAGTAAGGCTGGTTTTAATGCATGTCATAAATCATAAGCGAGCTATCAAGAATAGAATACTAAAAAACCAACCAGTAAAAAAATCACCTTTTATGTAAGATATAATGTATAAGTCAACTTCGGCGCAGGTCTTCCATGAACTGGGACGGTTTATAAATTATTTAAGAGCAACTGCAACATTCTATGACTTGCCAAGCATGGGTATAGCTTGAAAGGTAGTTGACATATTTTCTGATAACGTCGTAGGGCATTTTTAGAATCCTTTCTTGCATGGATTTATTTGATTGGCAGAGTTCTTCAGCCCTATTCAAACAATACGTAGGAGGGTGGTCCGATAAGTAAAGGGTCCGCCAAATATTTTTTTTTTGTTTTTGAAAATGCTATAAAAAAAACTAATGAATATTTTCTCAAATTTCTTTTTTTATTTGAAAGTACAATCGTTCCGGTTAATAATGGAAAATAATTTTATTCAAATGGCTGCCTCGGCTGGCCATGCAGTAGCCTACACGATCGGTCCAATTTTTAAGCACATTATCGATTGTGTGCAGCTGTATTTCACCAATGGCTTCACGAATATTGTTCTTTAAAGCGTTAATTATCTCCGGCTTGTCGGCGTAACACTTATCTTTGACGGCACCCTACAAATAATAGTCCAACGGTGTCAAATCGCAGCTCCGAGGTGGCCAAACGACATCAGCTCTGCGGCTGAAAATGCGATCTTCAAAAACAGGGCGCAAAACATCGAGTGTAGTTTCGGCTGTGTGGCACGTAGCGCCGTCCTGTTGAAACCAAATGTTGCCAATATCCTCCTCTTCAATTTTTGTGAACAAAAATTCGTTCAACATGGCCCGATAACGATCGCCATTGACTGTAACGGCCACTCCTTGCTCGTTTTCGAAGAAAAATGGCCCAATTATGCCTCTGGACCAAAATCCGCACCAAACAGTGGCTCGTTTTGGGTGCACCGGCTTTTCAATGTATGCGTGCGGGTTTTCTGTGCCCCAAATGCGACAATTTTGCTTGTTTACATACCCGCCAAGATCAAAATGAGCTTCATCTGAAAAGATGATTTTTTTGGCAAAATCGGCATCTTCTGTAAGTCGATCGCAGGCCCACTTAGCGAAGTGAAAACGCATTGGATGGTCAGTTGGCTTCAACTCCTGAACCAATTGGACTTTGTATGGCGTCATACCAAGGTCTTTATGCAAAATTCGTCACAATGATGTCTCCGAAATGTTCAATTGTTGAGAACGACGGTGAAATGATGTTGATGGCGCTTCACGCACACTTTCTGCCGCAGCAGCAATATTCTCGGGTGTAGCACTGTTTTTGGCTTTTCACGCTTTGGTTTATCGATGAGGATGCCAGTTTCTTTCACTTTTTTCACAAGATAACGAACATACGGAGCAGACGGTGCTTCTCTTCTTCCAAAATCCGTACGCAATTTTCGCACACATTCTGCAAAATTACCATGATTTTCAAAGTAATGTCGCAATATTTCCCAGCGTTGTTCAAGCGTATACACAACCATATTCGTTCTGCGGAAGGATAAAACTAATTATCTGTCAAATCAGACATGAGCTAAGTGTTACCATTCATGAAATAAGCACTACTTGAAAAAAAAACGTTAGATGGCGGACCCTTTACTTAACCTACAAAAGAAAAACAAACATTTTGGAGAAATGGCGATTTATTTTTCAATATAGTCTCCTTCTAGCTTGATATACTTGACCCAGCGATGCTCCACTTCTTTAACCCGTCTGAAGAATACGTGGCGGCGATGACTTCCTCATTCGACTGAAATTTCCGCCCGCCGAGTGACTTTTTCAAGTTTTGAAACAAAAAGAAGTCGCACGGTGCCAAATCTGGAGAATATGGTGGATGGGGCAGCAGTTCGTAGCCCAATTCGACCAATTTGGCCGTGGCGAGGGCGGAGGTGCGTTATCATGGTGGAAGAGCACTTTTTTCTTCGCCAATTGGGGCCGTTTTTTCTTCAATTCGGCGTCGGATCGGCCCAATAATTTGGTATAGTACAGCCCTGTGACCGTTTTGCCCATCCATCCAGGTAGTCGATGTGGATTACACCTTGTGAATCCCAGAAAACGGTGGCCATCATCTTTCCGGCCGATGGGACAGTCTTCGCCTTCTTCGGAGCACGTTCGCCGGGTGAAGTCCACTCTTTCGACTGTTCCTTGGTCTCTGGTGTGTACCAGTGGATCCATGTTTTGTCGACTGTCACGAAACGACGCAGAAACTCCTTTGGATTGCGCCAAAACAGCGTCAAACACTGTTCTGAAGTGGTCTCACCGTTGCGCTCGTTGTCCGGAGTGAGAAAACGCGGCACCCATTGCGCCGATAGCTTTCTCATGCCCAAAAATTTCATGCAGGATATGACCTACGCGATCTTTTGAAATGCCTACGGTCTCAGCTATCTCGCGCACCTTCAATCGGCGGTCTGCCAAGTAGGCATGTTAATTATATTTCAATACATGTCATGGAATATAGGTTGGCACATGTACAAGTGGCGAACAGTTCAGCTTGGAAGATATTGGGTGCTTCTAGCTTAGACCAAAAATACAAGCACATTTTGCAAGGGTCACCGGTCTCACCATTTTTTTTCCTCAAAAATCTAATTTATGTATTTGCGGTAGGCAATTAGATGTCGAGCTCAGGATTAGGATATGGAGAATTTGCCGGATGGACATGTGACCTGAAGGAGTGTGGACTGTGTACAGCTCTTATTTTATGAAGGTGTGAAGTGGAGTCAGAGTAGAGAGCGGCGTGGCGCAGTGGGTAGTTGAATGTTCATTACGCGGCTTCTCTCCTCGGCGGGGTACTGGCAAAACCTCCCGTAGTACACTTGCCTTGAAAAAGCTTCTCGGCGCTCGCCGTTTGGAATCGGCATTAAACTGTAGGTCCCGTTCACTTGTGTGAAAAACAAATCGCACGCAACATAAGTGAATGAGAGAAGCCTGGATCTGACTCTCCGTGAGCTGTAACGCCATCTAAGAAGAAGAAGAAGTGGAGTCAGTCCAATCAGTGTCTTTAAAAACTTAGTCTTAATCAGATTAATAGATTTAATAACCAGCTAAAATTGGATTCACTTCATATATGCCTGTAACTAATACTACAAAGTCGTTGGAATATCCTGTGAATCGTGCCCAGTTACCATATAAAGTAGGTCTTCAGTGGCCATAGAAGCAGTAAAAAGGCGCAGTCATGTGGGTACCCTTTCGCTCTTCATACTATTGCAAAAGTCGAATCTCTTTGGCTTTAAGCCGGCTTCAATATATAAGTGTAAGGCGTTCTCGGTTAGTCGTACTTTACAATAACCGTGAGGCTTATTTTTTTTCCCAGTATGTCTCTTACTATTAAATTCAGAGGATCAATTCGTCGACTTTGGGAGGAACGACGTTAGGCGGCCTGACTCAGGCACTTAACTGTGTCTTTGAGTGATGTATCCTTGCTCGAAACTGGACCTAAGTAGGACTTTCAGAAGCAAGATAATGAGGTCTGAATCATTTTACGGAATAGCGAAAAAGATGTCATATTTGTCTGGGGCTCTCCTCCTATGACCCTTATACGTATGCCTGAGACGATTTCCCATTAGTATTCACTAGCTCTAAATGGCCCAGAAAGATGGCTGATTGTTTGGAGCTCAGTGACATTTGATGTGGTGCCTAATTGGTTATGATAGAACCAAGACGTCTGCCATGAGCATTTCCCCATTGACATTAAAAGTGCAACTTGATTTATGAAAAAATCTTAGTTACCTTAAGGGGACTTAAGAAATAGCTTTCCAAAATCTTCCCCCCTAATTTGTACGTTGACGTGACTAATTGATCTTAGTCCTTTCCAGTATAATGGCCAATTAATGCGTTTCAATCATTTGAGTTTGAGGAGTTTAGTATCAAGTCCCCGTAAATAAGCTATATTTAGTACTTATGAAAGCACTTGAACTCCCAAATGCCTCCAGCCTAATAAAGTTATTTTATGAATCAAACAGGCAGAGACCCACTCCCAACAGTCCTGTTTTATCGCACTTCTACCTTCACGTTGCACAAAAATGTGGGCAGTAACATCGTTTGGTATAAAAGCTTAATTTGGCATTAAAAAAAAGAAGCTGTTACAATCGGAGGTCAGATTTGTGGGAAGCAGCCTAAGTGGGATTCCATTTCATCTCAAACCTTTACTTGGATATTTGGGGGCGTATGCAATGAACCATCCCATGCCCACCAGATAATCATATAGAAGCCTATGTCTATTTAAGAAAAGAATTGCAGATTCATTCTTAGACTGACATTTTACATTTTTGGATGTTTAGTGAAAAATATCTTAAAATATGTTCTGTTGTCATCGAAACACTGCCAATATGAAAATCGTGTTTCCAAAAATACTGCTGTGCACTAAAATACCCTTCGATTGCAGTCATTTATCATATCTTGGTCCAAATATAGACTGGAAATCTGCGTAAATCAATACCCATTGCTTGATTGGTAGCAAATCAAACCAAGTCCAACCGCAAGCATTACTTAGTCAAATAGGTCCCAAAGGTCACTTTAATCGGACCATTCAATTCCCAATATAACTCAAACACTTGTCTCAATCAACTATACCTAGCGCCAAACGACGTATTGTATACGAGTGGCTCATGCCTTCATTCTGCATTGCCCATTCTATTGTCATCGATAAGACTGCTTTCCCGGAACGGGCCACGTTCTATTTATATAGCGCCTGGCAAAAGGTCATATTTCTACTCAAGGCTTTCTAATTGTTGATTTTGAAAATAAATTAATCCCATGATATGCCAGTAAATACCGTTGTGCAGCTCCTCATGTACGTCAGCTACGACCGGCTGAATGGCTAGTACGGGCCCTAGGCCCGCACGTGTGTCCAATCTCAAAGAGATTCCGCGATTATTTTAATAAGCACGTCGTCTTCGCCTCGGGTGAGCCCACATATGGATTCGATCCTCAGGACTTATTAATACACAGTTTTATTTTGATTATGACAACCAAGGCCCACGGTAGGGCGGCATTCCATTGCCCTCGTGGGGTGAATCGAAAATGGCGCTTGTTAATAATAATATTGGCAAATTACTTGTTTTCAATGAAAGTGAGAGCGGAATTCCTACGTTCTTTCCGTTTCCCTCATGGGGTAGGGGTAGGTGTTCGAACTACTTATATTACTGCTGCTGATGAGGGAGGCAGGTAATGGGGTGGTGTATCCTGTTGACACAATATTTGAGTAATGGCAAGGGTCCGACGGCGCAACGCCATTGACAACAACTAGAGTTGCGTTGCGATGGAATGGTCAATAGTCAAAGGAAAAATCTCTAGCGTGTGAATATAACTCAAGTTGTTTGTGTGAATATGTTATACCACGCAGTAAATAAGTTCTCCTTCCGAAATAGAAACGTAGATTTGGATTTGTGTTGTGGTTCAATTTCCATTCTCTGGAATATGCTCCAACTTGACGTGCAACAAACTATTTATTTCCTAAAAAAATTGTGATTGTAGCTACATTTGGCATATTTCGATTTTGGACAATAGGTAGATTATTATTCAGATTTGTTCACAAATAAAACAATTCACAACATCAAAAGATAAACATCTGTAAGGCCGCGAGGGCCTGTCTGCAGAAGACTGACCGCAAAAAGGAAATATTGATTAATTAGGAATTTTGGCCAAAAAATAAGGTGACTTATTTATTATATTTATTTATATCACAATATCTACTTTGTACCCTTTACAGTAATGCCTCTAGGATATACTATAGTTGCACCAAAGCCTTTTTCAATCTTCGAAGCATTTCTGGTATGCGCTTTTTGGTATACCCTTCCTTTGTTCCTTATCGAGTGTTAGGAAATTGTTGGGCTGGAGGTTTGTAGAGAAGGTGGTTACGCTCAACATCTTTCTAATCTGTCGTCACTCGTACTGCTGTCCATATTGAGATCTTTATATTTTCTTCTGAATCATCTACTTTACCCCAAGCTACGACACCATTGCCCAAATGGACAGCTGCGAATGAGACATATGAAGCCGATCATGAATTTTCAGAAATAAAATTGTTTTAGGAATATGTATTTCTTTTTTTCAGCCTGATTGTAGTACTACGCAGCGATTGCATTAAAGCCTTTTTGCATTATTTTATTTGCGGCTTGTGGCTTGCAATAATGGCTACGTTATCTGTGTAGTTGTTCAGTAAAAAAATGTGCAAACGAAAACCATTTGATGTTGCTAACGAATTCGCTATTACAAGAATTCAAAACTAAAATACATACATAGATGTGAACGCAAAACTTATCTAGGTACAGAGAATATTGCACAATGATCAATGTATCTGGAAGAAGCCACGATATTAGAAATACATAGAAAATATTCTTAACTCATTTAAGGAAAATAAATCTGTCAAATTAGATTAAATCTAGAAATTAGGGTACTGACTCCAATAATTACAAAAATAGTAAGTATGAGCTTGGCCGGCAAAAAATCCTGCTCTTCTAGTCCTCCTCGTGGGCGCCCGCTGGAAATGACTAATCATCGGTTAGTGTTAGCTAAGGTCTTACTCGCATGCATCAATCGTGCGCAGTGGACCATTAAGAAAGAGGTAACAAAAGATACCTAACTCCCTGGTGGTGTGAGCAAGATGACCGTGCCGAGGGATGGAAGGTGGGGGTTAAAACAACCCTTTGGGTGCTTTGGCAAGGCCCATAGTATACAGGCGTTACCACAGTATAACCGGCTATGCTCTAGTTGACCTTTTCTACACCGGCTTACTCGTGGGATCAAGATAGAGTCCCAAAAAAAATAAATAAAAATCTTTGGGGGTTACTCCCCAACACTCTCAGAAGACTGAGACCAAAGCCGCTTCCCGGACAAAGACATCGGCCCCAGGGAAGCACGTAAGAGCCTGCATGACGGCCTATAGAATGAGACGTGCTGCTTTTCAAGTCCTTAGTCGATTGGAAACAAAAGACAATTAAGATAAAAAGGACATAACCTCGCACAAATGGGTTCGGAAACGATTGAAGAGAGGAAAAGTCGGCCTAGAAAGGGACCTTCCGCATCCGCTAACATAACCAAAAAGGAAAGCCATAGGATGAAACCCCAACCACCTCAAAGAGACACAGGAGCACCGCTACGGCGCCCTCTCTCCGCGAGATGGTGAGGGATCACCTAGCGGTAGTGATCGTAGATCGAAGCCAAGAGGAGGGCCACATCACTCATGAGCACTGGAAAATCCTTGAAGGTAAGATCAACCTCAGCCTTCTTTCCATGTGCAAAAACAGCCCGGAAAATAAACTTCCTGGTTTCACCGATAGTATCGGTATTACAAACTCATTGCCTGTGATGTCGACAGCGCTGTATCCTTTCTAAGGGCCACTGTCGCCGCGGCGGACAATTTGTGGGTAAGTGCCAAGCCGGATGTTGTGAGCAAGGACGAGATCCCGTTCAGACCAAGGGCCCGCGGCCGAATACCCGTGAAACCCAGCGACCCACAAGATATTTTGCTTTTGTTGCAGAGGCAAAATCCCGATCTTTCGACTACCAACTGGAAGGTCATTAAGACGGAGGTTGAAAAGGACTCGGACAGGACAGTTACCCTGTTGCTGAACAGAGACTCCCTTCCTCCATTAAAAGCGAAGGAAGGCAAAGTTCGATATGGCTTTAAGAACATTAGCTTGATACGAACAGGACGAGAGGCAGGCAATGGCCACGATTCCCACCATATCAGCCTTCTTCAGAACACGGCAGGAATCCGATACTCCATCCACTGATTCAGAGGATCTGGATGCTACTGTGACAGAGGCATCTGGTTTAAGCGATAGCTTCAATGCTACGTATAACCCAAAATAACCTCCACCACAGTAAGATTGCTTCTGCCAATCTTATTCTCCACCTTGCAGAAAGTGGAGACAACATAGTCCTTATCCAGGAGCCACGGATTAGCAATAATCGCATTGCCGGATTAAAGACAAAGCAATACAAACTGCTACACGCTAACTGCGAAGATACTCTTAGCAAAATCCCATATTAATGTATTTCTTTTAAGTAACTCACTACTGCCAGAGTAGAAGTCTCCCGTGAGGAAGGCTTATGTATGTCCGCAGCATACCTGGCCTACGACGACATCGGTCCATTACCATCCACAACAATCAGAAGGAAGGTCAGTGAGGCAGAACGGACAAAAACACCGGTTCTGTTAGGATGTGAACGCTAACCATACCGTCTGGGGCAGTAGAGACATCACCAAAAAAAGAGGTGAGGTATTACTTACGTATATTATTGAAACAGACCTTGTTATTTGTAATAGCGGTAATAGGCCAACCTTCGTAACAAGAAAAATGCAGGAAGTTTTAGATATAACTTTGTTACCCAATTCTTCCAATATCTCGGTTGCAAACTGGTCGGTATCAGAAAAGAACTCCTTTGCTGATCACCGTTACATTCGCTTCCATTTAAACTTTGAGATCCCAACTAAAACATCCTTTAGGAACCCTAAACGGATCAATTGGGATAAATATGAGGATAACCTTAAAGGCGCCCTCGACCTCGTTCAATTCAGTAGCCCCAAGTCGCATGCAGACATTAAACGTCTGGCGACTAAAGTTACCGGAGCTATGAACAGATCCCTTCTAAAGTCTTGCCCAAGTAGCAGACCAACAAAGAGAACCAAACTTCCATGGTGGTCTGCTGATCTTGGTACACTTAGAAAGGAAAGTAGACGGCTTTTCAATAAGGCAAAAAAAAACACAGAGCAGAGGACTGGAACCACTACATGAATAGCCTTAGACTACATAGAAGTGAGATAAGAAAAGCGCAAAGAACATCCTGGCGCAAGTTCTGCTCAGACTATACCCGCTCCCACTATACCCGCTCCCACTATACCCGCTCCCACTATACCCGCTCCCACTATACCCGCTCCCACTATACCCGGTCCCACTATACCCGCTCCCACTATACCCGCTCCCACTATACCCGCTCCCACTATACCCGCTCCCACTATACCCGCTCCCACTATACCCGCTCCCACTATACCCGCTCCCACTATACCCGCTCCCACTATACCCGCTCCCACTATACCCACTCCCACTATACCCATCTTAATTAACAAACCAAATGATGCCTCAACGGTGACCAGCGAAGAGTCACTAGAGCTCTTGCTCAGTACACACTTTAACGACAACGCAGAGGCTAGTAACCATAATTTCGAACAACTTCTACCGAGTCTTCAGTTCATTTCAAAGGAAGTAGTAAGCAAAAGGAAACTCCAATGGGCGGTAAATAGGGCGGATAAATACAAATCTGCAGGTCCGGATGGAATCTCCCCGGTAGAGGTGCAACGTGCTTACGGCATTCTCGAACCGTGGCTTTTGGTAATATTCTCATCCGGTCTAGACTGGGGCTACATATACATACCACTATCCTGGAAGGAAGCAAATGTTACATTTATACCAAAAGCAGGAAAAACCTCCCACACAACTGCAAAAGACTACAGACCTATTAGTCTCTCCTCCTTTCTTCTGAAGACGCATTTGTGAAAACCTAAAAAAAAGCATGCTTTCGAAATAGCAGCATGCTTACTGTACTAACCTAACCTAAGTATGAGCTTAGAACAATCTTTTGTTCCAAAATTGCTAAAAACATAAATTCTTCGCTCCATATAAAGGGTGCCCCATAATTAACGCAAAATGTAATTTTGATAGAAAATACAGATTTTCAATTGAAGCTTCGATTTTTTATTGATTCATAGAGTATACAGATTGGGATTATGTATGGAATAGGACATCGGCTTTGCTGGCAAGTAAGTATTCTTTGATTGAAATTTTCTATGACCGATTCGCATAAATGTAGCTGAATTTCATTAATACACCTCCCAATTTCCTCTTTCAAGGCGTTGGTGGTCGTAGGCTTGTTTGCATGGACCTTTGACTTCTAAAAAAAACCCAAGGAAAGAAGTCCAATTGCGTTAAATCGCAAGATCTGGATGGCCAATTCTGATTGCAAAAACGGCCGATTACACGATTGGGAAATGACTCATGCAGTAATTGAATCGATTCTCTGGCTGTATGGCATGTGGCACCGTCTTGTTGAAACCAGGCACTAAAAAAAAGATTATGTTAAGCTACTGTCTTCGGGGCAATGATAAGACCGATAATCTCATATGTATCGGTTATCTGGTGGAACAGGCTAACACGTAAACACGTCCCGGCCTCTTTCATCAATCTCCAAAAAGCGATCTGTCTTAGCTGCACGGGGCTTTCCCCATCACACCGGGAGCTGCTCTAGATGCTATGATGAATCCGTCACCCTTTGACACCTGTCTTATGGATATGCCTCCCGATGCAATGACACCTGCCATCCTACTGCGCTGTAATTTCACAGTCACATTTCCATGGCGTCAAGACTGGCTTTAGCCAGACACTGAACCTGAAATGAACTGTCTTCGCATTTTCACAGATGGCTCTGGAGTTTTCTTTGAACGCGAAAACATTCGACTGCACTTCTCGTTAGGAAAATATGCGTCTGTCTTTCAATCAGAGATTTACGCAATCCTAATGGCCATGCACTATGCTGTGAAGCACAGGTGAAAGCAAATGCGTCTGCATTGAAAGCGGTGAAAGCTGCACTCAAAGTTGGTTTCAACACTCTATTCAACTCCAAATTAGTTCATGAACTCAAGACCTTTTTGAACAAAGTCGCACGACTAAATTCACTAAGGCTTGTATGGGCCTTAGACCACTCTGGGATCCCAGGAAATGAGATCTCCGATAAACTCGCTAGAAGAGGCTCAGAGGAGAGTTTCTTATGACCTGAGCCCGCCTTAGGTCTACTTGCTTCCACGGTCAAATCTGACATCTACGACTGGGTCTTTAATGCACACAGTCGTAGATGGAGGGAATATCCAGGAAGCAGGGTGACTAGGCGCGTACGCTCTGACATCTGTAAGAAGTTCGGAACATTCTTTTTATCCTTAAGGAGAAATGATTGCAGAAGGTTTGCGGGCGTCATCAGGAGCCATTACACTTTTGCCAAACATCTCTACGTGCTTGGCATTAGTGCGGCGCCTACCTGTGCTGCATGTTGCGAGGAGAATGACACAGCAGAACACTTTCTCTGCGCCTGTCCCGCATTTGCTCGCACACGGTTGCGCACCCTTGGGGCCGACGTGGTGTGTGCCGAATCTCTGAGCTCTACATCACTGAAATCCTTTCTTACTTTTCTCCGGACAACGGGGAAAATACAATAAAGACAAGGTGTCTGTCTGTTAGTACAATGGACTAGTATTTGTGCCTGAGTGCTCCAACAGATAGTAGAAGCCTCCAACAAAGAAAAAAGAATAACATAACAGCATAACAAACTATAAGAAGACTTCTAACCTACAGAAGTGCCACCAAGCCCAGTCATGGTAGAATGTTGAACGAGGTTATCATAAAATTTAATTTTCATTTAAAATTGGTTATCCTTAAATACTCTCCAAACTTCTGGATTCCTCACCCTCGTGATAGGGGCCTAACTGCCATCACTGCAGTGAAAAGTGTGGTTTAAAAGTAGTTACTGCAAATTGTAGTTTGATGCTAATTGGTTCTCAAAAGTAGATCGTAACTTCTGTGCTTCATTAAAATGTTCGAGTATCACTTTGAAAAGTAAAGAAAGTCGTGGGAGGATGATTAAGATCCTACGTCTTTAAAACTTGCCTCTAACACCCTACTATTAATCCTTCCAGCATTACGTAGGCAACATAAGCTCAAAACTATAGTATCAATGGTTAGTCATGACGAAGAACTTTAAAACTCACTTAAACCAACGTCTCCAGGTGTTATACCTGCCTGGGCATAACTCTTTGTCTAGTATTATTATAATTGTCTTGCTTGTCTCAAGTGAAAACTATCTACCGACTCCAAACAGTGGATCTTAGGAAGACAGAGTACTACAAAAAATTCTATCAGAACCCCGCTGATGAGAAACACCGCAAAATAAAAGCTCGACGAACTAGCTACGGCGGGACTCGAACGTCGTGTCACTAACCAGCACAAGCCTCTGTCCCCTTAAGCATAATTAGTGTCCGAAAAATTAGCTCAATTTGGGCGATGACAAAAATGCTTAGCAATAAGCTGAGCTACGCAGTGGTATATTGGCTCGGGTGGAGGCTTTCCGGATAGCCAATAACATTCACTGGGACCATTTGTGACTTTGTTATTAATCCCCTAGATAAAACGCTCTGTAGAGCTTGGTTGAAAAAATAAGATTACAAAAAGTTCAGAAAACTCAGTCTCAAAGGATCCATGGAGTCTGAATCTCCAATGTCTTCCTCCAGCATCCTAACAAGCCGTTTCAAAGCAACCCACTCAAAGTGTCATCCAATTGCCTCGTGATCTTACCCCGTAGGAGCGACAATAGCTTATCGAAGTAAACAACTACTTGATTCTTATCAACGTGAATCGTCACTACTTGCATGGCATACCAATGCCTCATGCACCAAAACAGGAATTTCCCGAAACCCTCTGCTTAGTGTTCCATTTACCTCATACGTCTAAATCACACCTCAAAAACGTGAACACTCTCCATATCGAATCAGAAAATCAAAGTTCCGACCATAAAATATCATGCGTCGGACAAAGTTGATTTGACGTACATACGATTACACGTGCCCTCTGACACTCGTCCTCCTTCTCCATCTCATCAATTATCGTCCATCCTTATCGCCGTTTGTCAAAACGGTCCTCTAAGCTGCCCCAAACAATGTTATTACCCTATAAGCCCAATCAGCGTGTACCCCGGCAATAAATCAGTGTTTCGACGATGTGCACGTCTCGACCGGGTCATGTATGCGTAGCTCAGCGACAAACGTCAATAGCTGCTTTCGTCAACCGCTCGATATTTAGATAATGCAATCTGCACGGCATTTTTATCGTTTGTCGAGCATATACTCACTAATTTGCGTACATTCAAGTGTCCAGTTGGATGTGCGCAAAACCACTCTGAAGATAGACAGATACTCCCGAGAGCTTGACAAATAAACAGCAACAGAAGGGATCAAACGCTTTTACCCGTGACATCACCGAATTGCGTGACTTTTGCCTCGAGTGCTATTCAGTCACACGATTAGCAGCGAATTGTCAGAGCTATTTCTGGTTTAGTATCACAATTTCATAACTTCCTTCCTACCCTCATACTATGCCTCAGATAAGCACGGCAAAGCTCCGCGTTATGGATGGAGCACCTTTTTTTTCCGTATCTATATTTACCTGAAGATACCTACGTCACTCACACTTACTCACTTTGTCTATCGAAGTAAAAACAAGGATTCCACCAGCCATCGATAACAACACCTCACCAGGTGGCTTCGGTCTGCCTCATGGTTTAACCGGCATATACGTCCCATCTCCGGATATCGAGGATTAATGCAAGGGGTGAAAACGACTCGTCAGGGGAAAGTCGCATATTACGTATGTGACGCGGAGTCCTGACGTAATTTCATTCATAAAAATAATCGTTTCGATTTCATACAACAACTACAACCGCATTGGCAATAACAACGACACTGATGATGACGAGGGGTGGTTGCGAAGCGAGACTAGTATACAAGCCACTCTCGCCAGGCTGCACCACCATCCGCCGCCCACCTGTTGTTTTTGCGGAAAAGTACCGTTTCATTCATAAAATGGCAAATTTTACGCTAGCTCCATTCGCCGCCTCTCGCCCCCATTCACCCGCCAGGGATGAGTTTGACAATGAATGGATTTCAGTTTGTGTTTTCTTTTATGAATCGCATGTAGGGGTTGATTCGAATTGAGGGGAGACCAGATCGAAATACCCCTCGACATATGGTGGATGGGGGAAACGGGGTTTCCCGTTTCCCTCTAGCGCCGACTAGAGCTCGATCGATTTTTCGAGGAGAATTTGACACTGACTGCGGTTGGTATGAACTTGACTTTGAATAGTTGCGAGGAAGTCCATCGAATGACGTTTGGTGGTAGTATGGTCGTGAACTTGAATTTGGTCGGGGTTGCTAGGGGTTGCTTGGGGTTGTTGGATTGCGACGACAAGATATTTATGATTACGCAATGAAGAAAGTGGAAAAATGACTTTTGTTTTCGGTCAATTATGTAAAGGCGGGGTTGTTTTCCATATTTGTTTTTTGTCCTCTTATTTGCTACCCTAACTTGGAATACATACCTGTTTAAAGCAGGATATAAAGGTCTTTGAAATTTATGTAAATTTACCTGGAAATAAAAGAAAAGAAGAGCAATTAGTATGAAAAGGGTAGAGGTTGAGCGTATTTGGTTAACATTTTTCTAAAGCTAGGTAAATGATGTGGGCTCTAAATATTCAAAACACCATGGACATCAATACCCATGTATACATACCTATTTTAACAGTCATACAATGACCAGGAAAGACAGAATCCAAATATTTGTGCTTTCTGCTGAAAGCTTTTAAAGAGATCTGGAGCGTAGGCTTGGTTTCCTACCTCGTAACATCATTAAAGCAGAGAAGGAGGCAGGTTTCTTATAATGCTTTCAAGATGTCAACTATGGAAATACGCCACAGTTCGAACAATAATTGTGTGCGTCTATCCCAGGTAGGGAGATTGTGTTGGTTCTGAAGCGCACAAAATACAGAACGATGGCCAGTCATAGGTACAAGGTGGCCCAAAATATATCACTCTTTTGGGAGATGTGTATTGGAACTGTCAGTTTCGTTTTGATATTTGTGAAGTATGAATTAAATAAAAAATAAGGTGACTTTTAAGCTAAGTGTCTCGGAAAGCATTTGTTTATTTATCAATGTCAATATGGTATCTATTTTCCGATCCTCGAAGCACTTTTGATGTGCGCTTTTTGGTATAGACATGAGCACTTCCATCGATGAGGTCTTTACCTCCTCCATCGTGGCAAATATTCGTTTTTTCCATCGGCTTTTTCAGTTTTGAGAAGAGAAAAGGCCTAAGAAAGTCAATTCCTTCAAAGACGGTGGGGTGAGGCATGATTGCAATATTCTTTTTGGCCAAAAAGTTATGCACGATGAGTGAGCAGGTATGCGACGTGATGCAACGTCCATACATTTTTTTTACCACAAATCTAGTAATTTTCTTCGTAGTGCTTCACGAAATATACCTCATTGAGCAAAACTCATGGTGAACTCAGGCAGTCCTGCAGCAATCACATGCCTTACCTTTTGAAATCTTTTGCCTTAAGCGAAACGAACGTAGTCCCTAGTATAAACAACCTTGAACTATTCCCATCCAACTATAAATTTCATCGCAACGATGATGTTAACCGACCTACTGATGGTTGTCCATGCCGCAGTGTTCTTCTAGCCGTCCGAAACTCAATTGACTCCTCCCTCATAGCAACTTCATCTTCGCCATGTCTCGACATTGTTTCTATTAAGATTGTACTTCCCCGGAAATCGCTCTACGTCATCTGCTTTTACATTTTGCCATCACAACCTATTGAAACATATAACTTGGCCATTGATACAATCGATAATTTAACTCACTTATGAGATCCCCAAGACGAGATCCTACTTTTCGATGACTTCATCCTTCCTCACCTTAAATGGATCTCTTCAGACGACCAATCGTTTTACATTGCCTCTAATCCCACTGCAGCCAAAGAATGTCTCTTCTCTGATCGCCTAGCTCATTCCAGCCTTAACCAAGTCAGCGGCATCTTAAATTACATGGGTAGACAACTCGACCTCATTTTCACAAGTGCCCCCTTTAACTCCTCAGTCTCAGCTTGTCCGATGTCCCTATCTACTGTCGACAACTACCAACCTCCCCTTCTTCTCTCGTTCTTTCACAACTCCCCTATACAGAACTCTCCCCCACTGTTTGTATGTCTCACGATTTCCACAAAGCCAACTTCCGTCAAATCAATGAATATCTCAAAAGTGCTCCATTTAATTTGAACAACCTTACCGTAAATGATGCCATATCTATATTCCACAAAGAAATATTTAATTCTATATCCTTTTACCCTTTTCTCCACATAAAATTTCCTCCACCTCCCCACCTCGGTATGATCGCAGGCTCCGTTCTTTGGGAAACAAACGGAACAAGCTCTGGTCAACTTTCCTTCGTACTCAATACCCAAATGACTTCTCTAACTATTTCGGTTCTTACCTGCATTTTGTAGTGCTTCAACACTCTCTATCAACACTACTTAATCGAGATGCAAACCAACCTTATAAATAATCCCAAGTCCTTCTTTCAGTTTGTTAATTACAAAAGAAAATCTGATGGCTACCCAAACTCTCTCTCCTTCAATAATGAAACTTCCAATGATCCTTATAACATCGCCAATCTTTTTGCCACTTTCTTCAATCAATCTTTCATCCATGATTCCTTTGCACCCGATCATACTTATTTCAACTATTTACCAAACTTCTCCTTTGGAACATTTCTCCCTCGTAGTGTCAGTCCCGATATCATCGAAGAAAGATTAAAGCAACTTAATGATGAATTCACCCCTGGCCCCGACCGCCTCCCTGCTATATTTTTAAAAAAATGTTCCTCCTCCCTTTCTCTACCTCTCTCAAAAATCTTCAGCCTAACCCTTTCTCAAGGTGAATTTCCCCGAATATGGAAAATCTCTTCTATAACACCTATACACAAAAAGTGTCCGAAGAATGACATTAACAACTACGGTCCCATTGCCAAACTGTCTCATACATATACCCAAAACCTTCGAAAGTATTTTGTATGATAATTTAAGTTTTCAATGCAAGTCTTTAATCTCCCTCAGACAGGACGGCTTCCTTAGAGGTAGGTCTACAACCACAAACCTTATTGAATTCGTTTCGTTCACTCTTTCAGCCTTAGAAAATGGCAAGGAAGTCGATGTTATCTCAACTGACTTCAGTTAGGCCTTCGATAAAATTTCACACAGATTAATACTCTTCAAACTGTTTTCTCTTGGCTTTGAACCCATCTTATTAAAGTGGATTTCCTCTTATCTGGAAAATCGCCACTACAGCGTTCGCTTTAACCCTTCCTTGCTTCCTCCGGTGTTCCCCAAGGTAATCATTTAGGCCCGCTTCTTTTTATCCTTACCATTAACGATATTGAAATAGTTATCAAACATTCCCACATCTCTCTATATGCCTATATGAACATGATTCTTCCCTTATTCAATCGGACCTCAACGGCTTTTCTACCTGGTGCTCCAAGAACTGCCTCGATCTTAACATTTCCAAGTGTCAATCTATTACTTTCTCCCGCAAACGTAACAAACCTCCTCCCCGCCTCTACTTTCTCCGTAATCAATCCCTTTTTCCGCTGTTATGGTGCATGGTGGTCGACTCTCTGCTAGATGCTCTCAATGCCTCTGGAATCTATGCCCAGGCCTATGCGGATGATGTTGCTGTTCTCTCTGTCGGCTCATGTTTAGCGAATGTCTGTCTCAAAGCGCAGGCGGCGCTAAACGTGATCGATGACTGGTGCACGAGAAATGGGCTGTCAGTTAATCCTCTTAAGACCGATGTCGTTCTCTTCACGAGAAGGAGGAAAACAACTGGCATTGCTCAGCTGGTGCTAAAAGGCATTCCCATCCCTATATCCAAGGAAGCTAAGTATCTGGGAGTCATTCTAGATAACAAACTTCTCTGGTCAAAACATGTTGAGTCCAAAACCACCAAAGCGCTGTCAGCTTTCTGGCAATGCAAAGGTGCCTTTGGCAAAACATGGGGCTTATCGCCGAAAAAGGTCCTTTGGATCTACACGGCAATGGTAAGACCGATAATCTCATATGCATCGGTTGTTTGGTGGAGCAGGCTGACACGAAAACACGTTGTGGCTTCACTCACCAAACTCCAAAGAGCGGTCTGCCTCAGTTGCACGGGGGCTTTCCCCAGCACACCGGGAGCTGCTTTGGATGCTATGATGAACCTTCCACCCCTTGACATATATATCAGAGGGTGTGCACTGAAAACTATTTCTCGCCTGAAGAGGAATGGTCTTTGGTACAACTCGCAGTGGAGTGAAAGTCTACTTGAGAGAGAAATATCCTACGATCACTGTCTCATGGATATGCCCTCTGACGCAATGACACCTGCCATCCTACTGCGCTGTAACTACACAGCCACATTTCCTTGGCGTCAGGACTGGCTTTGGCCAGACACTGAACCTGGAATAGAATGTCTTCGCATCTTCACAGATGGCTCCAGGACTGATCAGGGATCCGGCGCCGGAGCTTTCTTCGAGCGCGAAAACATTCGACTGCACTTCTCGTTAGGAAAATATGCGTCTGTCTTCCAGGCGGAGATTTACGCAATCCTAATGGCCATGCACTATGTTGTGAAACACAGATGGAGGGGAAAGAGCATATGTGTCTGCAGTGACAGCCAAGCTGCACTCAAAGCTGTATCCAATCCTCTGTCCAACTCCAAACTAGTGCATGAACTCAAGACCTTCTTGAACAAAGTCGGAAGACTTAAATCACTTAGGCTTGTATGGGTTCCAGGTCACTCTGGAATCCCAGGAAACGAGATCTCCGATGAACTCGCTAGAAAAGGTTCAGAGGAGGGTTTCTCAGGGCCTGAACCCGCCTTAGGTCTACCAGCTTCAACGGTTAAATCTGTCATCAATGACTGGGTCTTTAACGTACACAGTCGCAGATGGAAGGAATATCCAGGATGCAGGATGACTAAGCGCGTACGCCCTGACGTCTGTAAAAAGTCCGCAACATTCTTCTTATCCTTAGGAAGAAATGACTGCAGAAGGCTAACGGGCGTCATTACGGGCCATTACACTTTTGCCAGGCATCTTTACGTGCTTGGCATCAGTGAGACGCCTACCTGTGCTGCTTGTTGCGAGGAGGACGACACAGCGAAACACTTTCTCTGCGACTGTCCCGCCTTCGCTCGTGCACGGTGGCGCACCCTTGGGGCCGACGTGGTGGGTGCCGAATCTCTTAGCTCAACATCACTGAAGCCCCTCCTCACTTTTCTCCGGACAACGGGGAAAATACAATAAAGACAAGGTGTCTGTCTGGTAGTGCAATGGACCAGTACTTGTGTCTGAGTGCTCCAGCAGATAGTAGAAGCCTCCAACAAAAAAAAAAAAAAAAAAAAAAAGAATCCCTTTTTACCGTTCAGGTGATCCGTGATCTTGGTGTATTATGCGACTAGGAACTAAATTTTTTTGCACAAATCAGCGATATAATTCTTAAGCCCAATAGGTTAGGTTAGAGAAGGGGAGTGTGATGGTTAAACATCACTCGGAGGCCAAGAGGCCCATTGTGATTCCCTTCGTTTGTGTCGGAACACATAAAATTAACCTGTCCTATCACGTGGTAGCTGAAACCACCCCGTGCTCTTAATGAATTTTAGAAGATCCGATATATCTGCATTAGCCACGTCCGCAATCTCTGTAAAGAATTTTTGGCCTAGCGACACTAGGCGTCGATTCTGTAGAGCTGGGCAGTGGCAAAGCAGATGTTGGATCGTCTCAGTTTCTTCCTCATCGCCGCAGTTCTGACAGAGATCGCTGGATCCCGAGTCCCATTTCCGGAGCATTGTCTAAAGAGTTTTCCAATCTCTACATCACTCGGTCTCTCTACATAACATTTGTTCGCACTATTCTCGCCTCTCAAGTGTGGTCTACTTATTATCATTCACACATTTCCAGAATTGAAAGTAAACAACGTCGTTTTCTCCGTTTTGCTCTTCGTGGCTTACCCTGGGACATTCTTCTGATCCTACCTCCCTATCAAGACCGCCTAAAACTTATTAATTTGAACTCGCTGGAAGAACGAAGAAGGATATCCGACATCCGTTTTTAAAATAGTTTGGTCTTAGAGTTAGAAAATATGCACAAGATGCCCTATTTTATTATTGCAGTGTTATCTATAAAAGCTTAGACCAAAAAAAAAGTATACAGCTGCTCTGTATATTGATATTAAAAAAGCCTTCGATACAGTAGATCATAAGATATATAGATATTACTAAGAAAATTAGAAAAACCTGACTTTCCTCCCACCTAAAAAGTAGAAAGCAAATGGTCAAAATATGTGAAACTTTAAGTGAAGTCAAAAATATCAATATAGATATTGATATTTTGATATATTGTAGAATTAGTCTTAGGTCCGACTTTGTTTTTTTATATACAAGTTGGCGCTAAATTAACCATTCAATTTTGTTTTTGAATTATTTCTTTACTAAATAAGGAAAAATGATTTTGAGTAATGAACATCTTTACTTTGACCTTTACAATTTTTTCTGTTGAGGGGAAAAGATGACAGCCATCAAGTGGCTGCCGCCAGTGTTGATACACATTTAAGTCTGGGACGGTTAAATACGGCGATCTTGCTGGCCATGCCAAATCGTCAAAACGAAAGATTATACGACCAGGCAACACTTGGTGCTGTGGGTTGCATCGTCTTGTTGAAACCACACGCTCACCAAGCTCCGTTGATCTAATTCCGGCAGTAAGAAGTCGTTTAACAGTAACAGTTATGCCGATGGCGTCCTCAAATCAATCACCCCTCCCGCGAGTAACATATATTACTGCGACTCACCAACAGGCGGTCAATCCCCCAGAAGAAAATACAATGCTACAACATGCGGCCATTCCCCCCAAACCACCAAGAATTGGGTTATCGATAACGACATCAGCGAACTGCCATAAAATCAATCCAGCTGATTCAACAACACCGGCGGATGACCCCAAGGTAATATTAAGGTGAAGTCAGTAGTCATAAGAGCAGACCAGTTTTCTGTTTCTAGTCATATGGTAAAGGAATAAATAAGGTCTTCGTTGACCAACAATCAAAATTGTGTGTTTTTTTTTTGATTCGGCTCAACGCGATTACGTTGAACGCCGCATCACCCAGTGACTTTGAGTGAATGTAATGTGCACCGCACGCGTATTTTCAGTGCCCCTAAAATGGAAATGGTCATGATGATTTTTGACACAAAATAGTCCCGTTCGATTAAGGATGGCTTGACAGTATTTCACACGGGACTGACGGTCAGCAGGCATTAACTGATGCACTATTTGCACTTTGTACGAGAACATGTCTTCCTTTAACATTCGCTGTAGGGTCCGTCTAGTGATGCCCAATTTCGTGGCGCGTCCTCTGGTTGATGTTTCTTCGTTCTCAGCGACATCGGCAGCCACAGTCGCAATATTCTCGGCCAAAAGACCACGCGTTGTGGCGGCCACGCCCTGCAAAGTCTCCTTTGGTTGGCGCGACACGATTAAGAATCGACGTCGAAATTCACGCTGCGCTAATACCAACGACCGATTATTGATGAAAAAAATCGACGCAATTATTCCACCCTCTTGCGGGGTCTGTATACTGCAGATGTCTAGTTCAGAAATGTTAAATATGATTGACGTACGGCACCTTGTAAAGGGTGGTCCAACCATAATGCACGATGTTAATTGTGAGTCACACCTTAACGTCAAATTTTTTTGCCCAACTTAATTTGACATTTCTTTGTTTCAGTGTTTGACAAATTCAACCATGAAGAGGTACACAATTGAGCAGCGCGTTTAAATTGCTGAAGCCTTTTACGAAAATGGGCGTTCAAATTAAAATGCATTTCGTGCACTTCGTGATTTTTTTGGTCAGCATAATCGACCAAATGTGTCCACAATCGGTAGAATTGTGCGCAAATTTCAGCAAACCGGATCTGAAGGAAATGTGAAAACACCTGTGCATGCTCGCCCAGTTCGTTCTGCGGAAAACATTGCTGTTGTTCGCGATAGTGTGGCAGAAGAGCCGTCAACCTCGACTCGTCGTCGTGCCCAACAATTGAACATCACTAATGCGAATTTTGAATAAAGATTTGAACTTACATGCTTACAAGGTTCAATTGACTCAAGAGCTGAAGCATACTGACCATTTCAAGGGTCGTCAATACGCCGAATGGTTGGTTGAACAGACAGAAGTGAATGGTGACTTTACAAAGAAAATCATCTTCAGCGACGAGGCACACTTTCACCTAAGTGGACTCGTTAACAAGCAGAATTGTCGCATTTGGGCAAATGAGGATCTTCGAGTGATTGTTGAAAAGCCAATGCATCCACAAAGAGTGACTGTTTGGTGCGGTTTTTGGACTGGCGACGTCATCGGCCGTATTTCTTCGAAAATGAGGTCGGCCAAGCAGTTACCGTGAATGGTTTTCGCTATCGCGAGATGATAGTGAACTTCTTGTGGCCAGAAATTGAGGATATGGACCTGGACGATATGTGCTTCCAACAGGATGGTGCCACTTGCCACACAGCCAACGAAACAATGGCTTTTTTGCGCGAGAAATTCAATGGCCCTGTTATCTCGCGTTCGTGCGATGTTATTTGGCCGCCACGATCATGTGATTCAACACCGTTGGACTTCTTTCTTTGGGGATATTTAAAAGAAAAAGTGTACGTCAATAAGCCAAGAACAATTCAAGAGCTAAAGGACGAGATAATTCGGCACATTAACGACATTGAACCTCAATTATGTTTCAGAGTCATTGAAAATATGGACCATCGGATAGAGGTATGCCACCGAAGCCGTGGCGAGCATTTGGCCGATATTTTCTTTCACACATAATTGTCATAGACCCTTCTAGCATAATAAAAAATATTAAGATAATTCTCTGAAAATTTTTTGTTTTATTTACAATTATCATCGTGCGTTTTCGTTGGACCACCCTTTACAACATGATACAATTCCGATTGGCTTATCCAATCATAAGCCTTTTTTAAAATCTGCGAGTAGTTGGTTGCCCGTTTCGTGGAACTCACATTTCTTTTCTAGAAGCTGTCTTATAGTAAAAATTGAGTCTCTCGTCAAGCCAAACTGCCGCTCACAGATTATTTCCTTAGAGTATGGCATTAGCCCCTTTAAAATAAGTTTTGACAGCACCTGGTAACAAGTGAGTTCTTCCATTCCGCGAGATTGTGTTGAACCCATGTAGCTTCTCTATCGATTCCTCTCCAGAATATGTTATAAATTCTGATGGTATTAGGTTGACTCTCGCGGCTCTGTTATTTTTAAGCTGATGTATTGCTTCCTTTATTTTCTCGGTGGTTGGTAGTTCTACCTGGGTTTCTGCTGTGTAGCTAACATCATTTTGAAGGGCTTCTCGCTCTCCATGTACGTTAAGCAGTTCATCATTGTTTCTCCTGTATTGGGCTGAAACTCTTCGTCGTCCGAAACAAGCTTCTTATTATCGCTGCCTATAAATCCAGATCTTGGTATTCATTCATACAGCGGTTGGACCTGCCTGTATTGCTATTAGCTTCACATTCTTTCTGAATGCTAGAAAAGGTTTTCCATACCCACTGTAGTTTTTGATCTCAAAGGAGGCGGCTATCTTCCTGTCGTAGGGTCTGATATCTTGAATGCGTGGTCATTTGTGCATTTTCCAGGGCCTGAGGTCCTGGAAGGGCTTTAACTTTTTCCCTCATATTTCCTCGAAGCCCAACTTTCCTTTGGGAGTTTTGCAATAGCATAACTTTTTCGTTGCTTTCTTTACAGCACCTTTTGTTGGGGGGACCATACGGTTTCTGCCTGTTATTAGTTACCATTTCATTAAGTAGGGCAAACCGGTTACGATTTTCACACTGGTATTGACAGTTCTTTAACTTTTCAACGTTCATTTCTTTTATACATTCGTGTATTCCGCTTCTGTGGATATTTTAATTTTGGCGATGATTAGGATGTGGTCAGAATCGCAATCGCCCCTCTCTTCGAAAACAAAGTCCTTTTTATTAATCAATCGGGGTCGATCTTTTGAATTGATACAATCTGTCTTATTTTTGACAGTGGAAATTAAAATCAATTATTTGACCCGGTTCTAGCACCAGGCACGATTCGGCCTTAATTAGAGGTCTTTAGCAATATCATGTTTATATATCCTTCTGTATGTACTGTAGTTCACAGTAACTTTTCTTTTAGTAGGTCGACCGAAGCGAGATGCATCTTTTATGCTGCTACATTTGGTAAAGTATCACCTTTTTTCCTGGGCGTACTCAATGTTTTTGCTTTTTTCGTAATAAAATCGCAAAATATAGAGAATGTTGGGAATTTATTCAGAAATTTTACGCACTATTAACACGATTGACAAAAACAACACTGCATATGGGAGAATTATTCAAAAAGTTTGTTCAAGATATAAGGTGACTTTTTGAATTTCGCGATCAAAATTTGGTTTTCAAATGTTTTGACGGGGTGCAGACGGTTGTTCACTTCTCTCCGGGGGTGATTATACTAGATAGGTTCCACTGAATTTGTCGCGTTGGTTGTAGTTCACAGTAACTTTTTTTTTTTTTTTGACAGTGTTAAAATGGAAATGCACACACAGAGTATGAATCTGTGATCTTGTACTGCGAGTGTTATGTCTTCGTCAGCTTTTTTTTTATCATCCCTCATTCACAACTGATGTTGTTGATCAGTTTGTCCGTATAGGAATTTGGCTATGGACAGACTATAGACCTTCCGCACAACAGTCGGTGATGATTACCATTGCACCACGACCACTCGCAAGTTTAGATATTTAGCTTGTTTTTCACAGATTAGATGTGTTTTGGTGTGCTTGGCGATTTTTGTTAGTGGAAAAATGGATCAAAGATTTCTAAAATAGCTAGATTTTGACCTAAAGGACAATCGTTGCTTTTGTGCTATTTGTTGGCCAAAAACTGTACCGTAATCATGCGCAAGACGCCGTATTTATCGGATTTGGCCCTTGATGACTTCTATCTCTCCCCATGAAAGACGGGAATTTACCACGACAGAGGAGATAGAGACGGCATCGCTGGAAAACCTCATAGCTTTACCAAAAAAGCGCTTACCACAAATTCTTCGAGGATTGAAAAAACACTGGTGTAAGTGTATTATATGTATCTGGGGGAGATTGCTTTGAAAGCAACGAGACAGATATTGATGAATACATTTTTTTTTTTGAGGAAAACAAAAAGTCACTTTATTTTTTGAACAATTTTCTTATGCCACCAAACCTTATCTGGTGAGAGTGTCTCTCAATACTTTTTTTTACAGCCAATATTAATGTCCAATTAAACTAATGTAATAAGATTTATTAAAGGAATTTTAAAGACTTTGACTTTAAGTTGGTTAAGAGGCAGTAGACTTCTCATCTCACGCATCTCATTCAATTATGTTTATGCCTAACTAAGGATGCAGCGCCGATCTTTCCTCTGGATAAAAGCAGTATTGGTCATACTCGGCGAATGATAAAAACATTTCAGAAGAACTGTTATATGCAGGGTGAAGGACGCACAATCCACAATAATTGAAAAACAAAACAACTAAGATATATCCATCCAGAGTTTCATAATTTTAACATTTTTTTCAGTTAACTTTTGGTTATTCAGCAACCTGCTGCTTCAGCTTCAAGCTCGTCATAAATCCACCTATCAGTTCCAATCGTCTCAACTACCACCAAGGAAAGATAAAAATGGAAATTGAAAATGCCAAAAAAGCAAAACCAATAAAAGACCAAGAAAATAGGTATCCAACTAACGACGACCACATGGCCACACGACAAGCGACAAACGACAAATTTATTCGACATAATTTATGTTCGCAAGTAGGCCGCATAACTAAATTGCCTGCTGCACCGAAGTGGCTATAGTCACTCAAATCCAACCCGTAAGTCGTCGGGTGGACGTGGCGTCGCTAAACGCCAACACGAAAAATCTCCCAAAGCCCCACCGCCCCTTCGCACTACTCCCTTCCCTTTACAGAGGTATGGAATTCACTTTAAAAAAAATAAATCGAATCAAGAAGCAGAGAATGAAACATAGACCAGAAAAAAAAAACTCCAACCACCGATCTGACAAGCACGGAGGCATGGAACCGCGAAAAAAATTTAAAAAAATACATATTTGAAAATCTGACGCGAAAAAACAAATAAATTCCCTACCACGCATTCGGAGCTCCCCAGTGAGCACTAACAAAAAAAAACTGAAAAACCGATCGAGGGACGTGGCAAATGTGATCTTTTTGAAAAATCAATTTTTGAGGAGGCGCACAACTGATAGTACCAGTTGCCAGTCCTGTTGCGGAGGTCGTTCCGCCACACGACATTTTGACTTTGCTCTTTCTTTTCATTCCCATTTTATCTCTGTTAGTTTGCTGCCGTTCCGACAGCGTTCACTTGACGGCGACTTGTCATCGTCAATGGGGGATGGATGCCACGCGACGACGACGACACTTAAACAGACAAGATTTTTAAGGGGGCGAAGCGCCAATCCGTCCAAATCCGCCCAGCAATGTTTATATCGCATTCGGTTGCACCCACGTTGCTTCAGTCCGGTGGCACCGATTGCTTGGATGTGGTGATCGTAGACTTACTGACCGTGACCTTGTGTAGTAACAGCAGTACCAACCACGCTTCATGGGACAGGTGTCTTCTGCTGCTTTGATGCCAATTCCACATAATTTGTAGGTGGCTGATCATGCGGGGGTTGTAAATGTCCGTCGCCTGCCATCCCCCGTGTTAGTTTTCATCCCAAGACTACGGCAATTGCGGAGGAGCGTTAAACGAAAGCAGAAAGATAAAAGAGAGAAAGAAAACGGCGAGACGCCCCCGATCGTGTTCGCGATCAGCGACCGAGCCGCGACGAAATGATCTCGTTTATGAACGGATGTGTCTAGAGTTCGATATGCATCTGCTTTGCATCGCGTCTTCAGATTCCCGACCAATTAGCCAAGATCATGGGTGATCGTGTTCATGATCACTACGATGGACTACTACTGCGGACTCTCGCGTTTCGTGCGCATGGGGGTGTGGGAAATCTCTTCGTAGCGATCGCACGCGATCAGTGAGGCATGTATTCGGCTTTATCCGATTCGAAGTCTCGCCTACCCTTAATTCAATTACGTTTTGTGATGGCTACGGTTCGTCTGGTCGGATACTACGTATTCCGGTGGATGAGGGGGCGTTGGCTCTTGTTCTTTTGTTGATCGTTGTCGTGTGAAGTGGCAAATACAGGAAGCCACGAAAAGTGGATTGACCTTGTTCGATGGAGATTGTGATAATTTGGTTGGGTGCCCTTGTTATGAGGAAGTAGTCAGCATCCGAGTGGGCGTTGGTTAAATGGAGAATTGAATGGATTAACGGACATTTGGGGGTATAGTTTAGGAGGAGTTCATCGAAATAAGTGGTTTCACAACATTCCGCTGTGCGGGAACATCTGGAAGGTGCGGAAACACTATCAAGGTTCTCGAGGCCATGAGTCTGCATTTGACTTCTGGAAACCCACAGTGAACTTGGCAATCGGCAGCGTAGACTGTAATCGACGTAGTGAGAAGAACGGGTAAGGACTTTAGGCATTATGATACTCCTGCCAGTATCGTGTCCGATTTGTGTAGCAGGGGTTAGATGAGTCGCACACTGGCTTGTCAGTGCATTGAAGGATGAAGGTTGGTCTCAAGTTGAACTGAATCTAAGTTTTATACGATATGCAATATTCTTGGTAGGTGTCTAATGAAATTAAATCAACTCACTGTAAACAATACCCGCCTTTTATGGTGCCTCACACCTCACTGAGATTCCCTTTGTTGCATACCCGTTCCTCATCGTGAGGTGGTTCTAAAATTTCGAGTTGCTTATTGGCTGCCTTCTCGTTTTCTACTAGGCAATCAACGCATCACTGGACTCTCTTTGGTCTATTAAAATTGTCTTCCAATAAAAGTAAAACGAATTCCCGGAATATCAACCTATAAAATGTACACCATTTTTGCTCCACCAGTCAGAAGTCAATCCTCAAGGAACAATCAAATTTAGAAAAAAAAAAGTATTTTGCAACCTTATTCCCACAATCCGTATTTGTATACCTTCATACCTTAAAGATAGCGATATGTGCCCACATATAAGATAAGCACGTGGGATGCCAGCGGCCGTGTTCTTTAACAATCGGAGATGGACAGGAAGCCACGCTTCTTAAATTTCATTGACCACCCAGGTTACGCGTAAAATGTCAAAGTTCATCTCGCACGCACCTTTCGTACACATTCATACGAAAATATCTGACTAATTGACGACTTAGAAAAATATAAATAAAGACTCCATTTACATGGCAAAAGGACATCTTGTCCTTTCTCGTGGCCGGAAAACCGGACACAAGTAAGAACGAAGTGATTGCCTTTCTTGAGATGCAATAGGTCGTACTCGTTATGTTTGTTTTCATAACATCATGCCAATCGATGATGGAAGATTACAATTCCATGGAATTGGGGTTTCCAAGTCTCTTTATTTACGCGCTTCTTTGCTACCGTGCCGTCGCCCACCCGAAGGACTTTCACATTACCCTCTTGCTTTCTCTCTTCTTTTAATTACTAAGCTAAGAATCTCTTCTTGTCTTCCCTGTAATCTGGCAACAATGGAGGTAGCAATTCAATCTGTTTGCTTCCATCAACCCCTAATGGAATGGCATGGGTAACGTTGTGGGTGGGTCATTTCATTCATAACAAGCTCCGTAGAAGTTTGAAATGACCGAAGTGAGTTAATGAATGAATCATAGAATTGATGGCGGACGGAGCGGAGCAGGGTGCTATGGTCACCCACGATGGAGCTGTATTGTGCTTGAAGTAGTGGCTCAGGTAGCCATGGAGAAAGCTAATCTGTTCAATTGGGAAATTCGAGTTTTGACGATGGAGGTAATGAGTGTTTATTTTTCCAAATAATAGACATTATATCGTAAAGTGTTTGAAGCACAACCAAACTTTCTTCAGGGTTAGCAAGCAAACAAGTCACCAACGGATATTATGACGTTACCACAGTGCAAAACGAACATCTTAAAGAAACCTTCAAAAAACCCTGTAATGCGCGGTTAATGCCCCACCATTGATTATAATATTCAGGGAAGGCCTTCAAAATCAAAAGCATCAAGTAAAAGTTCCAAAATCAACATTAAGTTCTTTGACCCAAACAACAAAGCCAATGTGTTAAAGAACTAACGCCCAAGGATGTTGCTCCAAATACCAGTAAGAGACTTTTCACCAATAAAAGCTTAACTCAAGAAAATTAGCTTTACAGCGAAATGCTCTAATATTGATGTACAATATATAGAACCCGTCGTTTGCAAAATCCACAACGAATTTCCTGTTCTCCTAAAGCCAAATAATAATTTGACTAAGTTCTCAGAGAGTTCAACAGCTGGATTCATCGCATTAAGCATCAATGACAATTTCATAGCTCCTGCCAACAACAAAGCTACCTATACTAACTCTCTTAGGTGCGATATTATTCTACTTGATTCATATTGTTTTTCTCTTTTCTTTCCAATATCTCTTTCAAGACGTACTTTCTCAATTCCTGTTTTCCTTTTATATTACCATTGTTTGCATTGTATTTGGTTTGTCATTTACTTAAGTAATTATCATGGGTATTTATTTATCTCTCTAATTATTGGTGAAGATAGAATTGCCTGAATACGAGGTTTGTTCAAAAAATAAGGGGACTGTTTGAATTCCACGAGCTAAGTACATTCTATTTTTTATTTTTATTTTTTATTATGTTGGTAAACATGTCCCCTAACATCTGTTAGCATTGTCAGCCATTCTGAATATTTAGTTTGTTTTTCACATATACGAGTATGTATAAAGGTCAGGCGTGTTTTGGTGCGTTTGGGGAGTTTTTTGTATTGAAAAAAAATGGAGCAAGGAATTTGTATTGAAATTTGTGTGAAAAATAAAATGTCGACTGTGGCACTTGGTGAGTATCTTCACAGAAGGCCGGCAAAATATTAGCGATGATGAGATTTGAAAGCTTTGAAATAGTGAAGAAAAGTGTTATGCTGAGAAGAGAAGAAAATTGTTATCTATCAGAGAAGTGGCTAAGAATATTGCCATGTCGGTTGGCTCATGCAATGAACTTTTTTCAGATATTTTGGGCATAAAACGTGTCAGCGAAGTTTGTTCAGAAATTGCTAAATTTTGAACAAAAAACTATCGCATGAGCATCGTTCAGGAGCTGTTGAAATATGAGCATGTCGATCCAGATTGGATAAAAAGTCATCACTGGGGACGAAACCTGAGATGGCAATATAGAAAACCACAAAAGCCATATTCGAGCCAAGAACGAAAAAAGCACGCTAAGTTCGATCTTTTCTTCATGGTTCATCATGAGTTCTTCCCAGAAGGCCATACGGTTATTAAGAAATATTACGCAGAAGTTATGCGCCATTCGCGAGTACCAATACGAAGAAAACGTCCGGATTTAAGGGGGAAAATTCATGACTGTTGCATCATTATAAGGCACCTCCCCACTCATCGTTGCTTGTGTGTAATTTTTTGGCCAAAAGCAATACTGATATCATGCTTTAGCCACCGTATTTATCGAACTTGGCCCCCTGTGACTTTCGTCTCTTTTCAAAACGTAAAACACCCATGAAAGTACGGACATTTGCCGCGATTTTGGCAGATTAAAACGACATCATATCGGAGAGATAAAGGCTTTACCAAAAGATGAATATCAGAAGTGCGTCGAGGATTGGAAAAAGCACTGGCGCAGTTGTATTATATCTGAGGGGGATTACTTTGAAGGAGGTAAAATAGATACTGATGAATAAAACAATATTTATCGAAGAAGGCAAAAAGTCACCTTATTTCTTGAACACACCTCGTATATACAACACATCAGTCGTAAACCTAGTAGGAATAAAGTTACGAGAGTGTGAATATGAAATGTCGATTGACTACCGGTAGATAGTACATACGGTTAGTGTTAATGAAAAGAAATATGGTACTTTGGAGTAAGCATCTGTCAATAAAGTTCAATATGTCATAGGTTGGGATTCTACATACAGCAGTTTCTTGTTGCCTCAAAAATGTTGAATTCTTATGTAAGATAAGGGCTGTAAACCGCTATTGAAAGTCATCGCCTGTTAATGGAAAGTAATGGTTAAAATATTCAAGTTCAAAGGACTTTTGAACGTTATTTTTTTGGAATCGACAACTAAGACCGCGGAAAGGATAAAGACTTTGAAAAGCGTCAAATCATTTTCGAAATGTTGCTTGATCTACACAAAAGAAAAGATTTTTTTTTGCTAATAATGTTTTTCGATTTGTTACTGCTGATGAAAAGTGGACAATCGACAATCCCAAGCCCAAAAATGCATGGGTAGATCGTGAATTGATTGTAAGAAATCACTACCGTTGACAACTCATAAAATTGAATCGTGTAAAAATAATGCCTAAAAACACATATTAGTTGTTTCCTATCATAACAATGTTGGTTCATATGTTGAATTCTATGTTAAAGTTCTTTTCGGCAAATATTTCTTAAAAGTTGAAAACTCATCTTTAGTATTCTCCATTAAAACTGCCATACGCTTTGCCGCTTAAAACCAGCTTTAATATTTGAACTATTGTAACTTAAAATACCACATTTTTTCTATGTCTTTCTACGATTTCTGTGTATACTTATGGGTTAATTTAACTAAATTTAGGCTAAGAAAATATATAAGCATATTTAAAAAAACACTTAACATTACGTTAAGTTTAATTTAAGTTTACCATAATCTTCATCTATTTAATTTTTTTTTTTACTTAATTTAAGGCTAAAACTAAACTAAACCTACTTGCCACCGTAGCCTACCTAACCTTTTCTAGTCTATATAAGCCTACAGAACCAAAGTACCAATCAAAGCGATGGTGCCTCCCCAAACTCGGTGTGAGACCGAACTACTGAACTGGAGGCGCTCGACATCATGTTCATAGAAGAATCGCCGCTCCAGGTACTGTGTAATATTCATTATTCAGTCCATTGTTGATCCTGTTTATGGTTGAAGAGTCCCTGGTGGGAGATGCCTGAACACAACTTTGGATGTACTCTCAATACCCGCGGATTTCTCTTCAATGACTTGAAAATCATCTGGAAATCCTCTGAAGAAATGAACAGACAACCCCATTATTGCTGACAGCATTACTTGCCACGAAATCGTATTAAAATCGTCAATTGTCGATATCATTTCGAAGGTAGACGTGACGAAGTGGCTCTGTTTTACAAGCCGTGGTTTCTGCGAATTCTGTCATTTATCATATACGAGGGTGGTCCGATAAGTACTTAGCCTACAAAAGAAAAACAAATATTTTGGACAAATGGCGATTTATTCTTCAATATTTTTTCCTTTCAGCTCGATTCATTTGACCTAGAGATGCTCAAACTTCTTTAATCCGTCTGAAAAATACGTTTTCTCGAGGTCTGCAAAGTAGGCCTCCGTGGCGGCGATGACCTCCTCATTCGACTGAAATTTCTGCCCGGCGAGTGACTTTTTCAAGTTTGGAAACAAAAGAAGTCGCATAGGGCCAAATCTGGAGAAAACGGTGGATGGGGCAGCAGTTCGTTGCCCGATTCGACCAATTTGGCCATGGCGAGGGCGGAGGTGTGAGCCGGTGCGTTATCATGGTGGAAGAGTACTTTTTTCTTCGCCTAGTGGGGCCGTTTTTTCATCAACTAGGCGTCGAATAGGCTCAATAATTTGCCATAGTACAGCCCTGTGACCGTTAAGCCCTTCTCCAGGTAGTCGATGGGGATCACACCTTGTGAATCCCAGAAAACGGTGGCCATCACCTTTCCGGCCGACGGGACAGTTTTCGCCTTCGTCGGAGCACGTTCGCCGGGTGAAGTCCACTGTTTCGACTGTTCCTTGGCCTCTGGTGTATACCAGTGGATCCATGTTTCGTCAACTGTCACGAAACGACGCAGAAATTCTTTCGGGCTGTGCTTAAACAGCGTCAAACACTGCTCTGAAGTGGTCTCACGGTTGCGCTTGATCTCCGGAGTGAGAAAACGCGGCACCCATCACGCCGACAGCTTTCTCATGCCCAAAATTTCATACAGGATATGACCCACGCGATCGTTTGGAATGCCTACTATCTCAGCTATCTCGCGCACCTCCAATCGGCGGTCTGCCAATACGAGATTGTAAATTTCTGTCACGTTATCCTCCGTGGTAGCCGTTTTCGGGGCAGCTGGACGTGGCTCATCAAAAACCGACGTGCGACCACGTTGAAACTCGTTAAACCAATTTTTGATGGTCGCCATCAAAGGAGAAGAGTCACTGCACACAGCATCCAAACCCTCTCCCCCTTCCACACGCTGATCCGACAGTAGCCGTCTACTAGATAGTATTACACGATAGTAAGTTGCTTTTGCGATACTGGCGCCATCTGGCGGTGAGGCTAAGTATTTATCGGACCACCGTCGTACACTTCCTGGAAGACAGTTTGCACTGTCGTCACTTTCTCTTGAGGATCCTTGATGTTATAGCTGTTAAAGATGTTGACACATCAATAAAAGCCATAAAGCTCCTGTTTATTTTTTGGATGTATGTATAACCTGTGCCAGCAAAATTTAATGAAGAACTCTTAAGCTTTGAATAAAAGTAGCGGCGAACGAAAGTTGCTCAGGAGTCGCCAATAATATCAAAGAACACGAAACCGGATATCCTTTGGCTTGAGCTGAGATTGACCTAGAAAATTTCCGCCACTGTTCCTTTTTTTGATCTCTTGAGATTTCTAAAACCATTTCGACGGAGGTCTCTTGGTTAAATTGGAGCTTCTGGAAGTTTTCATTGATTTACAGCAGATTTAAAAAAAAAAGAAGATCGAATCAATTTTCAGGCTGTATATGACTGCATTATGAAGTGAAATCCTTAAGCCGGTATAAAACAAACTTAGCTTTGATATAAGACAGGTGAAGACGATGATATCTTTTACGGCAGGGTCTTGACGACTATAAACCTTCTTACTCAAATAATTACCCAGTTGTCGAGTTGATAAAAATCGGCAAAATTTTGCGTCAAGAATGTGTCTTGAGAGGCTCAGTTTAACACGAATTAAATCTTGTTTTCAAGCTGAATATAAACAAGTGATGGAAGATTCGCTAAGAGAATGGAAAACTGCAAAGATTGAAAGTAAGCAACACTTTCTAGGCAGGCCCATACGAACAAAAGTCCTGAAACGTGCCTCTAGACCCTTACCTGCTGCTTTTTTTGTGTAACATCATCATTTAAAGGATCATCCATAATTAAATAATGAAAAGGATGTATTTCCAGTTTGCATAGACAATCACGAAGGTGATACTGATGTGATGGGGTGAATGGGTTACTGTGTAACCAAAGCGATATTAGCTCAGGCTTTTTTGAATAAGGAACTTAATCATCACCATCTTGGCCAGGATATCAACATAAGTTATATGTAGGTTAGAAGTATACCTCGGTCTATAATTGACAGCAGCTTATATCATCTAAGACACCTAAGGAAAAATAATCTTATTACTATTAATTCTTCCCTTAGATTCACAAGACAGCTTCGTTTAGGAGCATAATCACCCCGTTCTTGCCATATAGCTTTCGCCCCTTATGTGAAAAAAATGTTGCACGTAATCTTTAATCTCATTTGCATTCATCAAGCGCAAAGTGGAAGATCAAATTAACGAACATTTACGGATGTGAAGCCGAAGATTACTTGCTTACTTAGGTGGTTCTATCATTTTGAACTTTGGACCAAGCCTATATGGCTTCTTAAAGTTCGCAGTTTATCTTCTATTCCATTCTCTGCATTCAGAAATTCAGAATTTCCCTCCAGTCTCCGATTCGGCCAAAGGGTAACATTGGTTTTTCTCGATAGGGCTCTACTATTGAATTGGTTACTTAACTCAAGGAAGCCGCGCACAAGAATAATTTTACTAATCTTAGCATCTCTGTCGCTTTCGCTTGTCACTTGGGATAAGACGACATATTGATTGACATTGAGTTATAGTTGCCAAGGCTGCCGTTCTGGCCAAGATGACGCTATTGCGTAATTTTTTTTGCTAAAGGCATATATTTAGTTTCACCCTCATTTATCGTACATTCAGATCCAATTGAACAGCTTCAAGGCATCATAGCCGTCTCACTGTATTCGACTTAAAATAAATAGGCTTGGCACAAAGTTGAAGAAATCACACGGAAATGCGTCGCACTGCCTGAATTTTCTTTGCCAACCTTCATGAAGCAGCGCGAATTCTCCTTTGCCAATACTTTGCATAACTAGTTGCAGATACTGTCTTATGCGGCCTTAGAGTTAACAAAAAGTGGTTTGTGCCGACTTGAAAATTGTAAGTTGATCTGTCATAGTGTGAATTCTCGCATCTGTCCCGAAAGCTCGCAGATACGAACTTATCATATTGTTCAGAAATAGTTTCAGGCGGTCAAGTAACCTTGATATATGATCTTGAGGATTCTAATACCCCTACAGCTGGTGAACTTAGGGTGATTTCCTTAAATGCTGAGATTCCCTCAACTGGCCATACTTTCCTCTGACCTTATCTCACAGATAAGTTGCATGCCCACAACTATCTCATGCTTTTTCTAATACTAAAATTTAGGGCTTTAGACTCATTAGGGTTTAGCTTTACTCTACTTGCATAAACTTGTCCAACTCAGGTGAACGCAATTCTTTCTCGTTGTGCCTGATAGTCTGCAGAAGTGACATACAGGTCCAAGAATATTTATGCTACAAGAATAGTGGTTTGTTCATAAGGCCCATAGTACGATGGTCTAGTTTTCTGGCAGAAAACTTCATTATCTCTAATAATTTCCTACTCCTTTGGTTAGTCTCTAATTTTTTTTGGAAATTAAGCTAGATCGATGAACTGCTTTTTTGGGCACTTTGATTATTCTTTGACACGTTCTGTTACGTCTCTTAAGTTGCGAGTAACACTAACTGGTGTGGATGCACGCAGCTTCATCATACTCGTCCTCAATTCATAACATGTTTCATGCCTGTCTGAATGTGACCCTTAGACCCCAATATAACAACTTATGAAGGAAAATTGATGACTCATGTGTGACCTGGCAATCTCGATCGACTCTCTGTTCATAAGTCATGATTCATCGTTTAGTGATCAATGATTACCATGTCCTTCCATCAACTTGATTTGTGACCCATCCGAATACATTTCCATTTAACTTTCACACTACCAATCCCGTATCCTTCGCCTCCGATTAGCACACTTAACAAGCCATTAAGCCCGAAACGCTTTCCAGACTAAAAACAATCTTCGCCCTGCAATTTATTTCAATCAAGCCAAGCGACCAACCCGCGCGACGTTCAAAATTTATTAGAAAACCCAAAGTTGGTTTGCTCAATCGTTCAATTAGATTCTCAAGCGGATCATGCCCGGAAGGGTTTAGCGGCTCCATCCTATTCCCTGCAACAAAGACCGAAATCCATCTAAGACGACTTGTCGTCAGACTAAGCACCAGAGATGCCTCACAGACTTGACTGGCGAAATTTATATCCAAGCGGAATAAAAAAGGAATAAAAAAAGGTAAAGCGCGCGGGTGGCACTCATGACTGAATTTCCATATCCATTAAAACTGTACTCCGTTGGCAGTTGGTACTGATATTGGGACTTGGTGCTGAAGCTGGCTTACTGGTACCACTGGTGATGCATGTGTTTGCATGGGAATGGCGGGAAACACTACGGTCGAGGTAAGACTGCCCGCTGGCACTATGTCGTAGATACGTATAAGCTCAGGTTAGTTTTGTTCAACTCTGATGACGATGTCGGATGATGTGCATTCAAAATACGAATGAGGATGAGGATATGAGGATAGGGATGAGGTTTAGGTTGATGTTGATGACGACGATTGATTCTCATTCATGCGAACGTGTGCAGAAACTATGTAAATGCTGTTGCCGTTGTCCACATGCAGTTGTACATTGAAAAGCAGGTGGGAGGCGCAAATGGAGCTTGAACAGGAAAATTGCAAAGACGGAACACATCATGGTTGTACAATGAAATTGCATCATAAGATGAGCGGTGGATTGATTCGAAAGTTGAATCGTTTTTAGGAAAATCCACGCAAGCGAGTTCCTGGAAGGGAAACGGGCACCCTTGATGACTGAACCATGTAAACAAGAAAGTTGATGGAATGAAGTCCCCAGTGTGATTGCACCAGTTGTTCTAAAAACTGCTCCCTTCGTAGAATCCAGCTGCTGGCCGTCGCACGCGACACAATCGATCCCTTAAAAACCCAATCGCTTTCCCATTCCAATTAGCTCCAAGTAGCACGAAGGTGACAATCAACACTTCCCAACTCCCCACGACACACTCTGTACTAATTTTGAAAAAAAATCGAAAATGTATTTCTGGACAAATTCAAAATAACAACGCTATTTCAAAACCACTCCAAACAGTTTTCCTTTCCCACCACAGATACCTCTTGCTCGTGTCTTTATGTCAATCGTCCGCTTCATTCCACTCGCACCGCAGATGCATAAAATCACGGAAACAAAAAAAACAAAAAACGCCGTCCAGCTTTAGTGTTATTTTCGAATTCAAAAGTGTGTCAAGATGAGGTGCCACGGTATTTTCTTGTCCCAAAAATACCCCGAGAAGATCCCCGAAAACATCACGCACGGCATCCAAACGGAGCGCGAGATCCGTTCGTTTTAATTAGTTTCATGCCCCTTTGACAGGAATGCTGTATTAAATTCAGGAAAAAAAAAATCTGATTGCTTAATTAATTTTGAAGATACGAGTGCGAGTATCTTTAGATGCATTTCTCCTCCTTTGTTTTGATTTCTGAATACGTTCTTGATGTCTCGAATGCTTGGGATTCGGAACGATTCGGAGATTTGGGATTTTCCGGTCCGGTGACCGACGCACGGTTTAGTATTTTTATTTGTTTTCTCCTGCTCCGTCGCCCTTGAGAGAAGGGAGATTAGCGAGTTGAGCTTTATGAGGCTTTGCAAGCGAGTTAGGGATTAATGTGAATCATGGGCGTGAGGTGAGCTTGGTCGGACTGACAGATGTGTCGTCACTTGGTATTTGGAACGGCGACACACGACATATATGTACTTTTAGATGACTTAAGCTGAAATATTTAATGCTTTCTATGATTGGCAGGATTATGAAATTGACGGCAAAGAGCATATAGTGAAATCAAACGAAAACATACTGAGATGGAGATTGGTAGGATTGTGAACAGGTCTATTGCCTGCAATGAGATTTGGCTGTAAAGCCTCAAAGATCAGTATAAAAAAATAAGATTTCAATGACCAAAAAAATTGTGACAAGGTAACAGCTCTTGTAAACCCAATTCATTGCTTGGAGCAGGTTCGAAAAAAAATCCAAAACTTCCGTCAACTATTGGCTTAGCGTCTGATCTTTAGATGATCACGGAGTGTTTGGGGACAACGCGACAACTTCGCGTCTGGGTAGCATTGAAGCCTCATGCCGTTGTTGCATTTCATAACATGACCGACGTTGTCGCTAGTTGAGTAACTTCATTGTGTATTGGATAGCCTCCAAAACAAAACAAAGTTCAGTTTCATTACGGCAGACAACCCTTAAGATTTGACAATCGTTCCATAGTTAAGTTTAAGTTAAAGTTTTATCTTGTGTAGGAAACGGCCAAGAATCGTTAAATACCGATGAGGCCACTTCTTTCCCTATTTTCAATGGGGCACAAATGCAGCTTTTGATTTGATCCTAAGTGGATGACTTCCTTTTAGCGAATGGATTCCGCTGCCAGTCAAACTATGAACACCTGAGGACAAACTGAACATTTCGGTCAGCTTACCGGGTAGTCCATATGAGCCCCTTTAAAGTATGCCCTCTCTCCTCCGCCCTTCGGGCGCCTTGTCGGAAGAGATCGCAAGAAATCAAGGAGATTGCAAGGATCGGGGCAAGGAGGCCCCACCACTCATTCCAAACTATCCGCCAACTCGGGACGACATCGATTCCT
This sequence comes from Merodon equestris, assembly GCA_958301585.1. Lineage (NCBI taxonomy): Eukaryota > Metazoa > Arthropoda > Insecta > Diptera > Syrphidae > Merodon > Merodon equestris. The sequence continues at coordinate 54,147,092 of OY284413.1, forward strand.
GTGACCCATTGACTGACCACCTGGTTGGACAGAGCATGTGTTGTGTAACCAACAGATGCGTCACCGACGATGGCCCGGTACGAGAAACTGCAAAGACTGAACGAGCCCCAGAATTGGGACGTATTGTAAATTGCACTGCTAAACATCAAACAAGAAGGAAAAAGAGGCGTGCGCGAAAATCGTGCAAAGGGGCTGATACAACCGAAGGCAGGAAGGATGAAGGCAAACCTCTGGGGAAAGCAGTTAAGAGGATTACTTCGGTGGAGGTATCCTCTATTGAAGCCCATCCGACCCTCTCATCTGCAGCCCCCGCCCTTCTTGGCGGCGCGCAGCGCAGAAAGCGTCGGCGGCTAGTAAAGGCTGTTGCAGGAGGCACAAGCATGCCAGCAGTTTCGGAGTGCGCCTCTAACATTTCTTCTTTTGTGACGATCAACTTCCCAATAAGAGCGTGCCAAGCTCCCATACTGACGGAGCTGGAGGTGTTCAGGGTCCTGCTATGGCCGGTGCTACCGCCGAAAAAGGTGGTGATGCTGACAGACAGACTTTGATCTCAGAACGCAAAGGGTTTTCGGGTCCCAACAACCCCCAAACTGGCAGAGCTGTCCCAAAGCGGCGTCGGAAGGGAGCAGGAGCTCGAACCGAAAAAGGTAAGAGCGCTTGCAAACGGAAGATGGCCGTCGGGGACAACCTTGCTGGGGAAAAAGAACGTGATGTCTCCTCTTCCGACGTGGGCGTGTAATTGGAGCCCGAAGGCAGATGCGGCAATCCACAAAGATGAAAGCAAAAACCTGAAGACAGAGAGAACCAAAGATGATTGCTCCTCGGAGGCGAGCAGTTTACACAACAAAACCCTGTCCTGCGGAAAGGAGATCCTAATGTACCACAAGTACCTTTCCTACAAAGAGGCACCCATCTCCCGTGAAAAGGTCAGGATAGGGAAGGCTGGCATTGACAGCAGAACGACCAGCGCAGATTGCCAACACTGCAAGGATCGTCTACTTGAGCTAGCTTCTTCAGGTCTGCTCTGATGAATGGTATCTTCGTGGTGAGCTGTCCCGAAAGGCCTAGGGTGTGCCTCATCATATTGAACATACTATCGGCAACCAAACTTGGTCAATTCTGATAACATCTGGTGGCTGCTAGAGTTAGCTACAAAGCGCACTGAGAAATTAGATCTTAGATAGCAAGCTTCTTTGGTCAAAGCATGTTGAGTCAAAAACCATCTAAGCGCTGTCAGCTTTTTGGCAATGCAAAGGTGCTCTGGATCTACACAGCAATGATAAGACCGATAATCTCATATGCATCGGTTGTTTGGCGGAGCAGGCTAACAAGCAAACACATCTTGGCCTGTTTCACCAAACTCTAAAAAGCGATCTGTCTCAGAGGAACAGGGGCTTTTCCCAGTACACCGGGAGCTGCTCTATGTAGATGCTATGATGAATCTTCCACCCCTTGACATACATATTTCGCCTCAAGAGAAATGGTTTTTCATACAACTCGCATTGGAGTGAGAGTGTACTTGCGCGAGTAATATACTACGACCCCTGTCTCATGGATATGCCCTGCCATCTTATTGCGCTATAATTTCACAATCAAATTTCCATGCTGCCAAGACTAGCTCTGGCCAGATACTGAACCTGGAATGGACTGTCATCGCATTTTTACTGATGTCTCCAGGACTGGTCGGGGGTCCGGTGTTGGAGTTTTCCTTGAGCGCGAAAACATTCGACTGTACTTCTTGCCAGAGATCTCGCTAAAAGGAGGTCTGAGGGGAGTTTCTCAGGATCTGAACCTGCTTTAAGTCTACCTGCTTCCACGGTCAAATCTGACATAAACGATTAGGTCTTTAATGCGCACAGTCGTAGATGGATTGAATTTTCAGGATACAGGATGATTAAGGGCATACGCCCATATGTCTGCAAGAAATTCGCAACATTCTTCTTATCCTTAAGGAGAAATTATTTCTGAAGGCTTGCGGGCGTCATTACGGGGCATTACACTTTTGCCAAGCATATCTACGTGCTTGGCATCAGTGAGACGCCTACCTGTTCTGCATGTTGCGAGGAAGATGGCACAGCAGAACACTTTCTCTGTGACTGTTCCGCCTTCGCCCGCGCACGGTGGCGCACCCTTGGGGCCGACGTAGTGTGTCCCGAATCTCTTGGCTCCGGATAACGGGGAAAATACAATAAAAAAGGGGTCTGTCTGGTAGTACATTGGACTGTTATTTGCATCTGAGTGCTCCAACAGATAATAGAAGCCTTCAACAAAAAAAAAGAAAAACAGCCCCAGGGTATTTTTGAGTCATCTCAATTCAAATATTTTCGATCCTATCTAGCGATGCTCCATCTTGTGTATTAAACACGCACGCTAGAAGGGAAAAAATTAAAAGGTTGTTTTAAGATAAAAAGAGTAGCCTTTATTTTTACTTAATTTTTACAACGAACTGTCTTTACGCCTTGACGTTCGATGTACCTCTGCCCCATTCTGCTGTAGTGACAGTCGACCCTACCTGACTACGAGCCGTCCCTTACTCATTTAGAAAGGATTCATTGTCACTGGTTGGTTCCTTATCCGATTTCGCGACGGTCTCTAACCTAATTGATCACTCCGCCGTTCAAGTTTGCTAATACCTGCCCTTCCTGTTTGTCTCTGTTTTTTAAATTCTCTTCTTCGGATCGTGGTTCGACAATCATCCGATCCTTTTCTATTTCTTGTATTGAAGGGCTTCGGTAAGCCTGTTGGGAACTAAATACCTTAGTTGGAACCCAAAAAAATAATAATTAGGGCTGCAGTCTGTCGTTGTATTCTCGTTGGTGTTCAATATTGCGTCATCCACCTCTCGTAGAATCCCGAATCACTATTGGCAAACAGCTCCGATAAACATATCTCGCAGGCCTCTTTTGTAGAAAACTTTATACTGACAATGGAATTCACCTCAGTCAAAAACCATTGGGAATGTCCGGCTATATAGTGGATGCATAAGCAAAGGCCATCCTAGCTTTTGGCGAGTAGCTATAGCTATAGTCCGCGGTCTGGCGTTTCCATAATGTCCTCCCGTATTTATCAGTTCTGGCCGCTTCTTGTCGATCCCCAGCTTCAGTCGGTCTAGTCGTTCACAGTAGAGAACCAAAGTGAATATCCGGCATACGGCAGCAACTCATATTGGATGACTTCCTTCCAATCTCACCAAACACATAAGAGGTAAGTTTGTAGGTGCCTACCCGACTGTGTCAAGGTACAATTAACGCCTAGGCGCTATTTTGATGCTACAAAACTTGTGAAACCTTTGGGATGTGAAGGGGGATGTTTATTTTTAGATCCAGCCTGTGGAGTTAGGAAAACTGGTTAACCAAGCTGAGGTTGGTTACCTCTGAGAGGACATCGAAGAAATATATGCCAAAGGCGCAGAACCTGCGGCTTGCCAGTGCATTCACAGAAAAAATGGTGGAGGGTTACCTCTGAGTGGGTGTTGTCACAACTACGGCAGTGGGTGTTCGACCGGATGCCTATTCTTGCAGTGTGAGTTATTATAGGCCAATAGCCCGTTATGACTGCAACGATTCTAGTTATGTTGGAGGTCGTTTGTTTTGTTTTTTGAATAGGAGGGCTAGGTTTTTACAATAGTTTTGTAGCCCACCTACGATTGGCTATGTTGAAAAAGTGTTGTAGGATGTTGCTTTTGAGAAGGTTCAGCAGCAGGCTCACAGTTTCAGTAGATGAGCTTGAGATGGCCTCGAGCTGGGCCAACTCATCCATCCTTTCATTCCCCTCAATGTTGCTGTGTTTTGGAACCCAAAGGATAGTGATATCAGTCCAGCCGCCAGCTCGTTTGAAACATAAACAACATCTTCCTTGTCTGGCATCGAAATGGCTTGGCATTTTGTTCATGCCTTTCAGAAATGGGTCGATTTCTTGCTATTCAGTAACGATTCACAGATTTCGTGACACAGCTGTCAAAGTTATTTTTTAAGTCCATATTCACACCTTTTTAAGGAGGCACGAGATACATACAAGTACATACATGAAAAGAAATTAATACAATTGCTAGCGGTCGTTTGCAATCCAGAAGTTCAGAGCCTCGTTGACAAGCCTCACTGTCATGAGTGTCTTCCATCCATGTTTCGTTGTTCTGTTCCATCACTTCAAGGCTAATTCTTGCATTGTACTCCCAACTACGGTTTTCTCGGCGGTCTTTTTCCTTCGCGTATTCCACTCATTATTTTTCTGACTTTTCGTTCCACGTGTGCCGCCCATCTTAGTCTTTGCGATTTTCCTACTCGGATAATACTTGGGGCTGAATAGTGTTTCTCGAGCTCCTGATTGTGCAAATTTGTCCATTCGCCCTGTTTTCCATCATAGATTCTCCTTAAGAATTTGTTTTCAAAGAACCGAAATCTATTTTCCTCCTTCTTACTCCAAGACCGGGTTTTACATCACATTTATAAATATGGATTTTGGCTTAAGGGGAAAAAAGCGTTGCATTGCATAGTTCCTTCATCGCGAAGAAGCACGTCTCGCCCAGTCTTCTATTTATTTCTATGTTTGTGTTGGTTACGGCAGCCACTCGTCCATTTTCTTGAAGCATTTTTCAATATATTTAGGTGCAAGGTTTCGATCGATCTAAGCCGATCAGCGACCATATATGTAAACCTACTTCCTTTCCCGTGGTTTTTATTCTGTAATTCACTTAAATGCTTCCTCACTATTTCTCAGGAGTTCAACATCGGGTCTGAAAGCCCTCTAATCCCCGACAAAATTGGGCAGCAGTTCCAGTCTACTACGGCACCATTTCTCGACACAAGCAATATAAGGTTTGGGATGTGGGGGATATCGGAGTGGGTTATGGCTATGGAGGGTCGTTAGTTAGATTTTTCAACTTCAATATATTAGCCTCCCTGCGGGATAGGAGTTATACGTACAGCTCAGAATGCCAGACTAAGGAGGTGACTAAATTACTATTGACACACCCTAATGTTGAATATGGGTTGTTTTCCTTGGGTAAACATTTTGCCATGAAAAGGAATGCACAAAAATGAAGGGCAGCCTCCTGTAACGTATTAAGCTTATACAGGCCAAGTGCTTTCCAATCAGTACTCAATGAAATAAGTAAGTATAAGTTCAATATTACAGCGGAACGAGAAGTTAAACTTTTAACAAAAGAAGCAGTCAACCGAAGCATGGTCAACAATAGAAACTATTCCAAAGGAAGCAGTGATCAAGCTAGGCTCGCAAAGGAAAGCCTTTACCGCCTGTGCTATACGGCACTTCTACTTAAAGACAGTGACCGAACACAATGAAACAATTAGCAAGGAATATCACTGGTGTCAAGTTGTTAAAAGGTGCTGTTAAAGATCCTCTTATAGAAACTAACATCATACGCTATGGAAATAATTGGAGACTACAAGTGTGACTTAAAAAACAAACCGCTCGACGACTGACCAATATACAGTTTGTAGAAGGGAAATGGGAATTCCACGACTGTCCGCCAATGCAGGCGTAGGATTCTATAAATCTGACACATGTCCTTGTTAGGCAAAACGCCTTATCTGAAACATTCGAGGTATGTTAAGGATTAATCAAGGAGAAGTTGCGTCACCACTTCTTTTTAATTTGGTGCTGGAATATGTTATGAAATCTCTCCAGGAAGATGATATGGAAAAATCCTTAATGAAATCACACTCGTTCCAGCTTACAGAAATACAGGAAGTCTAATAATGGCAGGGAAGAATGGCAGATACATCCGAGTACATAGTTACTGTCGATTTGGATAGATCGAATTTTCTGTAGAATCGTTCTGCTTGGTCTACCAGAAATCAATTTTCAGTATCCCATAATACAGAAGTATGATGTTTAATAAACAATTTCTTCGAATTCACCTATAAAAATTAGTCTTAAACTGATTTCGAGAAAAATTTAAACTTTTTTAACCTTTGAAGTTTGACACTTATTGATCACAAATTTTAATAAATGCTGAGAAAATCTATTGTACAGAAAGATTCAGAAAATTTCAAAAATATGTTCTTGGATGCGGTAGGCTTACGAACATCAATTTTATTATCCTTAATAATTAGAACCAATGTACTTCAAACAGTTTTGCCGAATTACTGACTTCTTCGTTACGCGTCAAATATAACTAGTCCGAAGTACAAAATTTAATCTAAGGAAAAAGGACTTAAAAATAAAATCAAAATTTGGGTCTTACTCAGAAATTACATCGCCCTTTGGTAGAATAGGCACTTTCGTGCACACCTTACCGACCGAAACATTAACTGGTAGATCAAGTGAAATCAGAGCAATCGAACACGTCTTGTAAGAGTCTTGAATTTTCGAAAATTAAGGTGACTTTTTTTTGTCTAAATTCATTTTTTGTTATTTATATTTTTTAGAACAAACTTACCCTAGAAAAAAAAATACTTAAAACTAGCTTTAATAACAGCTAACATAAAATATCTTACTGGCGCTATACGTACACTCTAAAGCAAAGAGAACATTTTAAGACTATGTATGCCTTTAGAGAGCGCCGTGGCGCAGTTGGTAGTGTGTCAGACGCTGACGCAATATGAGCGAGTTCGGATCCCGATAACACCAACGCCATCGAATGATTATTTCGCGGCTTCTCTTCTCGGCCGGGGTACTGGCAAAACCCCCTGTTGTACACTTGCCTTGAAAAAACTTTTCGGCTTTCGCCGTTCGGGATAGGCATGAAGCTTTAGCTTCTGTTCACTTGTGTGCAAAATCAAATCGAACACAACATAAGTGAATTAAAAGAAGCTTGGCTCAGGCTCTTCATGAGCTGTAACGCCATCGAAGGTGTCTGACTGGCAGTACAATGTCTGAGTGCTCCAACAGATAGCAGCAGCCTCCAACAAGAAAAGAAAAGCCTTTCGGCCTTGTGAGTAAATTATAATTTAATAATATTATATAATTAATATATAATTAAAGGTAAATGAGCATCAACAACTAAGGCTAAGAAAAGTAATATAGTTTAGTAAACTTAAAATCAGAAATTTCTTTATATATAAAAATTCGTATAACTAACTAAATCTAACTTAACCCTACCTTAACTAAAATATACATACAAAATACATACATGTTATTGTCTTGTAATTTTTTTTTATTTTAATGAAATCTGAAACTAATCTACGCGCCACCCTTGCATGCCTCAGCCCGACCTAACCCACCCTAACTTACTTTAACCCATCCTAACCTACCCTACATGCCATTGGCATGTGGCAGACTTTGCCTTAAAGAGGCTGGTCTATTAAAATGAACCACTGACGCAGTTCCTTCCAGCCACCAGAAACGTTGATGCTGTCGGACGACGTTTCTCCGATCCTGGTGCGACACCGATCTACTAAACCCTAGGCGCTCGGGTTCGCGGAGTGCTACAAGACGTTCGTAGAGGAACCGTCGCTCTACGAACTCAAGGATCTCGTGGAATATTAGGGGAACCGCCAATTCATCCTGGATCAGCCCACATTGATCCAAATAGAGGAATTCCTCCGGGGGAACAAAGCCGCTAAGGCGCACTTTCTCATGGTACATGTAGTTGGGGTAGTAAGCCCCGGAGGTCAGATTATTGATCGAAGTCATTGCTTCCGCAACGTGATCTCGGATCAGTTTAATCAGAAAATTATCTGTCCGTACAATCCTGGCTTCGATATATAGATTCGGGTGTTCTATGTAATCCCAGACAAGTTTTGAGACATTGTCTCTCAAACATCCGAATCCTTTCCATTAAACTTGCTCTCACATTGAACCACACGGGGCATCCATAGGCAATCATGGGCCTGATTAAGGCCATGTAGCAGATTACCTTCACTCTGGAATCAAGTTGGCTGCTATGCCATCTTGTGAGAGCGAAAGCGCCCCGGGCCCTCGCCAGAGCAGCATCTATGTGTTTGTCAAAATACAGATATTGGTCTAGCTAGATCCCAAGGTATCTGACTACACTCTACACAAGAACTGAGAACCGGCGCCAATTTTTTCTAGTGTTCCGAGAGGCCCTAGACAAAGGCGTTCTGAACAAAATAGTTTTTGATTTTTGGAAGTTGATTTTCAACTTCCGGTCATCACAAGCTTGCTTAATTTTTTCGAAGTCACGCTGCAAGAAAGTCACAATGACGTCGACCGTTGGACTTGATCTATACGCGATTAAATCGTCCACATACGCTATCGAATGGTGAAGAGAAGCTATCAAATCACTGGAGTAAATGTTGAAAGGGATCGGCGAAATCACCCTACCATGTTGCAGTCCGTTGTTAATACCAAATGTTTGGGTAGAAGTCACGTTGGCAATTTTCCCAACGAACTTTCTACCTGTTAATATGTCAAAAATCATTTATAGCAGTGGTTTACTGGTAAAGACCTTATGGCTACGATGTCCAAAGCCTTTTCCAAGTCAATTAGACAGACACCCGTGGATTGGTTCTAGCATTTGTTCCATTGGATATCCGACATGGATTTCGACGCAGCATGAATAGTACTATGCCTCGCTCTGAAACCAAATTGGTTATATGGAATGATTTTACTGTCCTCAACCCATTTAGACAGGGCTCTACGGACCACCTTCTCGAAAACCTTGCTAATACTTGGAAGGAGACTTATCGCCTGAAGATTTGATGGGTTAGAGGTGTCTCTATCCCTCTTATGTAGGTATTGGTTGCACCACCGCTGTTTTCCAATTCACTGGATAATATGCATTATTTAATGCATTTTTGAATAGGATGGTGTACATCTCCACGGTATCGTCATTGAACCTGGTAAAATGAAGCTTCTCTGATCGCCAATGATCGAAATCATTTCGAAGATAGAAGTGATGAAGCAGGGCTCTGCTCTCCAGGTCGCGGTTCGGGCGAATACTATCATTCACCTTGTACACTTCCTGGAAAACTGCTCGCCACCTTCTCCTGAGGATCCTCGATCACGAAAAAGTCGTCATTGAAGATGGCGCTCTCTGGATCTGTGCAAACTGTTCGTAGCAAGCGTTCATTGTTTGCGTTCTCGGAAGCTCCAGATCCTGAATGTCCGGAAGATTTTATTTATTTGCGGGAACATGCTTGAGTTGCTGGAGTTTTCAGCCCGAATTCTGTTATTCCAATGCAAACTTACAGATATTCTGTAATTTTCCTTGATTAACTGTTGTCGATATTTTTAATCAGTGACTTCAGTGTTCTGACCTCCGAGTTTTGTCTGTCGGTAAACCGCCTCTACAAGAGTTTGAGTCTTGTCAGGAGTCTACTTTTTTATCTGTGCAGCGTGTCGAATGTCGCGTTTCGGTATATGTTCGAGGTATCGTGGTATATTTGGCTTGGTATCGTACTGTCCGTCGTTTGCTGAATTTTATCATCCATTTGCTTGAGGTAGTTGTCAATCTCGCTGTTTAACAGGTCCCTATTGGACAGTGGAGAGGAGGCGCTCGAAGTGAGCGCTCTCGTCAGGGAATTGGCAAAGCGCGGCCAACGTGCCCTGCTGTAATCGTAGAGGTGCGTTTGGACATACTCTGCCATCTCTGCGAATTCGTCCGGTACTGTGATCACGGCACTAAGCCCATAATGGTCCGTAAATGTCATATATAAAGGCCCGTAGACAGTTAGTAGACTCTTCGTTCGAATTAAGGTGACTTATTAAATTTCGCGAGCTAGGTGCATTTGGTACACATGCCCCCTAACATATGTTGACATCGTCAGCCATTATAACGGTTAGACGTGTCCTGATATGCTTGGCGCTTTTTTGCTATTGAGAAATATGGATCAAAGAATCTGTATTGATTTCTTGTGTGAAAAATATAATTTAGCACTCCAACCTACTCAAAATGTTGGCGTTTTGCGAGTCTACTCTGAGCAATAAAAAAAGTTTATAAATGATACAAGAACGGTCGAGATGATGTTATTGACGATGCCCGAATTAGATGCCCCAGCACGTCAACAACGGATGAAAAGCAATTAAGAAAATTCCTAGGAAGATGCGTCGAAACACACAAGTTGTTCACACGTTACTTCGATTGTAGCAGCATGGTTCATGATGAGTTTTTGCCGGTCATTTCGAATATAGCCTTGAAGTTATGCCTTGTTTGCGAAAGCTTTACCAAGACAACGTCCAGATTTGTGGGAAAAAATATCATGGCGGTTGCATCATGATAAGGCACTTGCTCACTCATCATTGCTTGCGCTCATGTCTCAGCCGTCGTATTTATGGGACTTGCCCCCCTGTGACTTTTTTCTCGTCCCATAACTGAAAAGACGAATATTTGCCGTGGTTGGAGGAGATAAAGCATCGCTGGAAAATCCCAAGCGTATTCCAAAAAGCGCGTATCAAAAGTACTTGGATTGAAAAAAGCTCTGGCGTAGGGGATAAAATAAATATTGATGAATAAATAAATATTTTTCGAGGAACACAAAAAGTCACAAGCCTTGTATAACAATAAAGATGTAAGGTTTTGGCATTTTTTTGCATTTTTGATTTTTTTCCGTTGAAAACGAATTTATCGTATTTGGCCCTGGCGATAGAAAATTAATATGGTGAAAGCCAAGACAGGAAAAACCTTGATAGACTCCTTGACCTATACATCAGAGGACTTATCAACTCACACAACTTATGCAACACTCAACGGGGGTAGTTTAAATGCAAATCAGTGGCAAGTGCTCTGCATAGTGTTGTTCGTGAAATTGAGAGCTCATTGAATATAAAATAATTTACAATGGCAGCCTTCCTCGATATAGAGGGAGCGTTCAACAACGTAAACACAAAAGCCATAATAACAGCTGTAAAGGACATAAAAGTAGACAAATCCATTGTAATCTGGATTGAAAATATTTTAAATAACAGATTTATCACTGCAGATATTGCACACAGCTCTATAAGGAAAGTGACACCTAGAGGCAAACCACAGGGGGGAGTTCTCTCCCCACTACTGTGGCTTCTTAGAGTTAACAAAATCCTTAAAATCTTCATGGAGAAAGGCAAATCGACCATGGCATACGCGGATGACCTAGTTATTTTGATAAAAGGTAAATTTCTACCAACTATCAACGAACTTATGGAATTTGCGTTGAAGGAACTCTCCTTGTGGGCAAGACAAAACGGTCTGAGAATAAAGCCCCAGAAAACCGAGCTGGTTTGGTTCACCAGGAAAAGGAAAATTCCGATATTTGCTCCCTCAAAGTTAGAGGGTACTCCACTCAATCTCAAAGCGGAAGCCAAGCATATAGGCATCATTCTTAACTCAAAACTTTCCTAGAAAAGGAACTTGGAGGAAAGAATGAAAATAGGATTGAATGCTTTTTATGCATGCCAAAAGACTTTTGGCAAAAGATGGGGCTTGCAAACGTGCATCATTCATTGGATGCACACAGCAATCATCAGACCCGTTATAACTTATGGGGCCCTAGCCTGGAGGACTGCTAGCAGCACGAAAAGCTATATGAGCATGCTCAACAAAGTACAAAGATCAGCCGCTGTTTGTACAACGGGAGCTATGAGAAGCACGCCGCCAGCAAGGTTGGACATGATACTTCATCTCAAAATGACTTCTCTTTCAGAATACGAAACCTTTTCCCCGACAGAGAAGAGTGGCTATCAAACGCCGTGATCAACGACCACGAGATTACCCTCTTCACCGACGGATCGAAAATGGAAACAGGCACTGGGGCCGGGATCTACTCTGATACCCTGCACAAACACGAATCATTTAGACTCCCTGATTTGTGCAGCGTCTTCAAGCAGAAATCCTAGCAATAGAGAAAGCAGCCAAACACCTACTAGTAACCGATATCCCACCATCGGATATCACTAACTTTGTAGACAGTCATACTGTACTGAAGTCAATAGGATCCTGTACAACGAGATCAAAGGCTGTCATGAAATGTCGCGACTCACTGAAGTGCATCAGACACCACAAAGTCAAACTCTGCTGGGCCGGGTTACAGCTCAATAACAGGGAACGAAAGAGCGGACGAATTGGCCAGGCAGGGGTCTGAATTGAACATCAGCGAAGCGGACGCGTCATTGCAACCACCGCTCAGCGTATTATACCGGATCGTAAATGACACAATCATAAACGAAGCCAACTCGTCTTGGCTTACAAGAAACGACAGCCACACGACAAGATCATCGTGGCCAGAGCTCAATATAGGAAAAATAAAGAAGCTCTTGGGGCTGGACCGAAACTCGATCCGTATGCTCGTTGGAGTGATCACAGCACACTGTCCCATCGGAGCAATGTTCCGGAAATGGAACTCGGGATCCAGCGATCTCTGCCGGAGCTGCGGCGATGAGGAAGAAAGCGAAACGATCCAACATCTGCTTTGCCACTGCCCAACTCTCCAGAATCGATGCCTAGCTTCGCTGGGCCAAGTATTCTTTACAGAGATTGCGGACGCTGCAAATGCAGATATGTATATTGGATCGTCTAAAATTCATAAAGAGCGCGGGGTGGTTTCAGCCACCACGTGATAGGACAGGTTAATTGTTTGTGGACTCCACAAATGCAGGGAATCACATTGGGCCCTTTGGCCTCCGAATGGAAGTGATGCTCAACCATCAGACTTCTCTTCTTTAACCTAACCTAACCTAAGACAGGAATATATTCTGAAAGGAACGGTGAAACATAGAGGCAGAGGAGGTATAGTGTGGGCTAGTATGATTTTCCGAAGTTGAGAGAATATGGTACTATTAAAAGCTATAATGACTAAACGATACAGGCGATAAAATGTGGTGTACCGCAGGTAGGCGTTTTAGGAACTCTACTGTATTTGCTTTATACCAATAAAAGGCAATAAAAGAAACAATTTCGAATCAACAGCTCTAAATTCGGTTTATGAATGGACGAAGGCTATAGTTTATGAATTGGGGGAATCATTTATTTCGCACAGGGAGACATAATGCAGAGAGGCATCATATGCTTGATCTTCCAAATCTAGGTATCTTCCTTAGCCGATATCGACAAGTTTATTATTTATTCGCTAAAATGTTGGTTTTCGATTTGGCGACTTTTTACTGTTTTATAGCAGACAATACCGAACGACAAAAGGTAGAAAACGCAATTGCCGCCACCGGGCAATTTGAGTTGTCACCCCGTTCGCTATGGATTCCCTTGAGCATTTTTAGCTTAGACTTTCACCGAATAATTTAAATAGGGCTCGTTCTTAAGCTGGTACCCCCCGCTGGAGAATTGTTGCGAAGATGATGTCAGCTATGCCACCTACGCTAATTAAGAGGAAGCTGCAAGCCTCTTCAAGTAGGTGGTTTCTCTTTATTATTTTCGAGGAACTCTATTCACTTTAACTTAATCGAATCTAAGTAAATCATCGTCATATTTGGAACGAAGACAATTGCAGTCCGATTCGTCATTCTTAGCTGACACACCCTCCGCTTCCATATATTACTCCCAACCCAACCTTAACGTCTCTCAATGCAGCCCCACCTTGCATCATGCCTCTTTTATATCAATAAACCTACTTAACTGCGAAGCTAAATAATTAAAACATAACGACCGGAAGTTGCTTCAGTATTTGATTTTGTCATCTTCTCCATAAACAGAAAGAAAGGTGAGAAAAGCCACAATTAACAATGAAGCAGCCAAGCAGCACCCATTATCTAGGTTAGTGGGTGGCCTGTGCCATCAACTTTTCCTCTCCACACGCCACAGTATGGTTTCAATAAATTTATGAATGAAAATCTATCGATTGTAGCAGCTGGCTACGTCGATGCCAAGCTATTGGAAGGTCAAGCCAAGTGTTGACAGCCAGAACACGATGACGATAACGTGCTTTGGTTTGGTTTAGATTCGAATCACTGATTGAAATTCAAGTGTATCGTAAGCGTTGGCGTTTAGATTACTAAATCGCTTTGGCAATGAACGAACATTGAATGCATCCAATCCACGCGTCGCGCATGCGTGTAGGTTGCCAAACATACATCAGCCACTATTCGATGCCAAGATTAACGTAACATTGTTGAATTCATGAATGAAATTGCCATCAAAGATACAATCGTTAACAGAAAAGAAAAATCGACAAAAAACACTTTGTATGCTTGAATGGAAACTTTGAGTTGCGAGTATGGTCGATCCAAGCTGTGTCGCGTTAGTTGTACGTTTGTATCATTGTTTCATTAAAGTCTTCACTTTCATTCATGAAAATTTCCGGTTGAATGGCATATCGACGCATGAGATACCGATACATGTAGTAAAGCTTAGATCGCTACCTCCCGTGCCGTGTGATGTTGTTTCTATGACGACAATCGGTTCAAGGTACGCGTGCCCCCTCAACTCGTAGAACGATTCGCTCTGCATCGATGGATGTTGCAAGTTTCTATCCATCTGTGTCTATTCGTGTATCTCCTACGCAGAGCCAAGTTCAATACTCTCTTCCAGTCGAGATGCATGCATCATGCAGAGATTTCGATGGAAATGCGATACACACAGGTTCATCGGAACATAGCTAAGGTGAAACGCCGCCGTCGTTGGCTGTTAGAATAATTTGTTAATTTCCTTTCTTCCACTTTTCTTTTGCTTTCCTCCTTTGTTCGGTTTTTTTTTTTTTTTTTTTTTTTCGCTTTTTGGCGCACAACTGAGCCGTGGTGTGCTGGGTGATAGAAAACGCGTGTTGGTGCGTCGTCTTGTTGGCGGCGGCAGATTTCACTCACCTTTCGAGGACGGGAGATGTTCGAGAATCATTAATTAGAATTACCAGCCGATACGTAACTGTGAGTGACATTTGCAATGGATGAAAGATGGAACTAATGTGAGGGTTATGCGGCGAAAGGACATGCTCGGGTGAGGGCAGGTAATCCTTTTGTATCTATGATTATGTGATTGAGATGATTAATGGGCAATGAATAACAGTAAAATTTAAAATGCCCGTGTGAGAGGAACTAAGATATTTGTGGGAATTTTCCAAGGTAGACAAATAGGTTTAGTCATTAAGTAGGGATGCAAAACGAATCTGGAGATCTGATGTGAGTAGAAAGGATGCCGACAGAAGTCTGACTGTAGATGGATCTTGAATGCAGGACCATGGAATGATTTAGCATTTCTTTGGAGAGTTTTTCGCACAGCTATCATGTGGGCTTTGTGGAAAAGGCTACATGACAATGTGACATAATTATAGACAAGCTGTAACATCATAATTTGAGGAAGACAAGACTCACGTTCAATGACAGGGATGAACATCGAAAGTGAGATTATGAATAGTGATGAATTTCTCCCTGAGGCATTGGTAAAATACTTTTCATGACCTCTGACGTCAAAACCGACATAACAGTGTTTTGCAATTTCTTTATGTTTGGGCGAAATTTACTGGCTAAGTCCAGTCAATTGCTAGTAGGGGGACGTTAAAATGGGTCTATTGCAAAACAAGGGTAAAACAGCTCACGAAATCAGTATGGGAATAGGCTCCATCCCATTGAAACATCGTCCGTGAATAGTCTCGAATATCCAAGACGTTCTCGAATCCCTGAATATGTAATAAGAACTTCTTGAAGAGTCTTCCTGACACCTTTCATTGGGCGGGGGATCTTCCACTATACCATTGTATTTCCGAATATTTGGTTGACCGTCAGTACAATTTAAAATTATGAGGTGGCCTCTGCGAGTGCCGGAACCATGGGTCGATGTAAACTTCGAATAACTTCAACAATTGTCAACCGATTTTCATATGTCATTGCATTTTGGAAACGTCCATTCAATACAATTTTAACAAATTTTAACCATGAATCCCTTCACACCAAAAGAACGCGCGGAAATAGTTTCAATGTCCATTAAAAATGAACGCTCGATTGTGCTAACTCAACGTGCGTATCGTGCAAAATATCGTGATCGTGTTGCGCCCAAAAAAGATACAATTCGTCGTTAGGCCTCGATTTTTTTTCAATTTGGCAAGTCCTCGTCAGCAACCTAGGCCACGACCGCGGCGTTCAAACATATTTATTTAGTCTGTGAAGGCCAGTGTTCAAGAAGACCCAAGTTTGTCATATCGGCGCCGCGCCGTTCGCAGCAGTTAGGCATCAGTGGGACCACTTTGCGGAGAATTTCAAAGGATGAACTTCACTTATTTTCATACAAAGTGCAGATAACGCAAAGAATTTTGCCACAAGATGAGCCACGGCGCTTGGCATACGCACAAAATGTCGTTGCAATAATTAATGCTGAGCCGGAGTTCTGGCAGCAAATTTTGATAACCGATGAGGCATATTTTACGCTCTCTGGCTCAGTTACAATAATAAACACAATTTTTTGGGACACCAAAAAAACTCACATTATTCACGAAGAGTCACTATATGATCAAAAAGTTACTGTTTGGGTCGGTGTATGCGCTAAAACCATCATTGGACCGTATTTCTTCAAAGTTGGCGATACAGTGGATGGCGATCGATATCGGTGAATGTTGGCCCATTATGTGGTCCCAGAAATGCGTAAAAAAGGCTTATATCACTTTTGGTTTCAACAAGATGGCGCGACATGCCATACTGCGGACAAAACAATGAAATTTTTGTGTAAGAAGTTCCCTGGAAGATTGGTGTCAAAAAAGGGCGATATTGATATTGAGATGGCCTCCGAGAACGCCTGACTCCTCCAGACTTTTTTCTTTGGGGATACTTGAAAGGAGGTGTATGCTAACGGCCCGAAGACAATAGAATAGCTTAAAAGAATAGCGTGCGGAAATCGCAGAAATTTCGACCGAAATGCTCGAAAATGTCATGGAGAATGCGCGAAAACGAGCCCATTTTTGCATCGGCAATAAAGGCGGTCATTTAATTGATATTGTTTTAAAAAATTAATCAAAATAAATTGCAAAGGTCCAAGTTGAATAAAAGTTTTTAAACTTCTAAAATCGGTTGAGAATTGTTGAAGTCATTCGAAATTTACATCGACCCATATGAGATGGCGCACGCTGTACATATAGTGCAAGTCTCAACCAGGGGCCAGAGTAATACCGAAAAGGTTAAGATGAGTCAACATTAGGGTCTAGTGTATTCTTGGTTCTCTGGCAGTATGTTGTGTGTAAATCTCATTGATTCTTGTGTGTTTTTTGGCGCGAATATGTTACTGCTGGGTAGTGATTTGGACTTTAAAGTAAGTCGAAAAACACATGTCACTCATATTATTGCCCATAGGTACCCACTACTATTTTCCATTTTTGTGGCAGCATACAAATTCCACGTCGAAAAAACAACACCACCATGACAGAGCAGAGCCTTCGACCCATGGATATTTGGCTTTGTTGACGGTGTTGATCCATGATCGGACTTACTATACGATCTTTTAGACTTATGGTTATCGAACAGTCACTCTTTTTTTCACACGCAGAACAATGCCGTTCAACCTTTCTCGACTTCAACTCGCAATGCAACCAATGTCCTTGCTTATGAATCATTCCTAAGTTCTTAAACATTTTTAAACTATTATGTCATCTACTTGTAATGTTTCTGCAAGTTCAGCTAGTATAGAAAAAAGAAATCACAAACATTTCACGAATTCTCCAAATCTCCGTCATCAAGTTTTTTCGGAACGCTAGAGCGTTCTTAACCTTCAATGTCAAGATCATTATTTTTCAAGCACCGAAACCAAAGGGCATGTTCACGGTAAGGCGCTACAAAAATTATGTGTGCTTCAGCTGCTAATTTTTATAAGGAAACTGCCTATGTTGGCACTAGTTGAAAGTCATTTCAATGGAACTGATATTGTCCTGCGTTTGATCTTGCTAGCCATCCACGGGCAGATCGGCCAGCTCTAACAGCAGATCCATGAGCAAACGACCCGTGTGGGCCAATCTACCCACTTCCGCCAGACCTAGCGCACCTGCAATCATATTGGGTACACTGGTAGAGTGTTCCTTAAAGATCCTGGCAGTGAATGTGAAATCACTCAAATTAGGATTGAGCGACGAGTCGTACTCAGGCACAGTCAAGCACCAAATTAGTCACAATTCTTACAAAACATATTGCAGAGACCGACCCAACGCCACACGAGGTAGGGGAAATGCTATGAAATGTTCACCCAAATAGTAGAACACCTCTTTCGACGGGGTCAACTGCTCACTAGTAGCAGCACGGCAAGGATCAGCACAGAGGAGATCCCTCTAATTACTCTAGATTAGCTATACAATGTTAATGTATATCGGCCTAACCTTAGAGAGGAATAGCTAAGAAGGAAGAACAACCACGCCGTTCACTGTCGTCCAAAAGAGTGACGTTTATTGTCATGTTAATTTTGACAACTAACGTTTATTTCACAATAATATCTATGGGTTAATTCATTATATTCATTTCATAGTTCACAATTATAACAAAAGTTGTCTCTAAGGTGAAAAACAGCAAAACACCCGGATCCTATGCCATCCCAAATAAGGCCCTTAAAGCGGCGATTAAGGCCAGGCCAGACGCTTTCTAGCACACTCTGGGGAAATGCCTCCTAGAGGGAGTCTTTCCCACATAGTGGAAACTACAGCACTTGGTACTACTGCCTAAAAGTAAAAAGCCACCTGGAGAACCCTTCTCGTATCGCCCAATTTGTCTATTAGACACACTAGGTAAGATACTGGAACGAATTATATATGGTAGGTTATTGGCGGTAGCGGAAACTAATAGCGCACTGTCAACCAGTTCGGCTTCAGAAAAGGACGATCGTCGACGAAATAGAATCCGTGGTAAGCCTGGCCGCAGATGCCATCCAAGATAAGAGGTGGAGAGGAGGAGAGAAGAAATGTTGTGCAGTAGTTACGCTGGACGTTAAAAATGCTTTCAACTCAGCGAAATGGACGCACATACAAATGTCCCTAATTGACATGGGTACCCCTCCTTATTTGCTGAAAATAGTTATGGACTACTTCAACAATAGAAGGCTTAGATATTAAACCGATGAGGGCGTTAAGTTCTATACCATAACGGCGGGAGTTCCGCAGGGATCAGTCCTTGGACCCCTACTGTGGAACATTATTTATAATGGCGCTATACGACTAGCGCTTCCCGTTGGAGTGCAAATTACCGGCTTTGCTGACAACATTGCTATTGTCACAGTGGCCAAACATATAGAGCAAGTGGAGGCTGCCACGAACACAGCCATCTCTAAGGTGAAAGATTGGCTGGTAAGTGCCGCCCTGGAACTAGCGGCTCACACAACGGAGGCTGCCCTCATAACCAGCCGCAAGAAGGTGGAGCATGCGAGCTTTTTAATCTGCGATCAGACGATTAGGTATAAGAAATCGGTGAAGTACTTAGGGGTTATGCTTGATAATAGGCTCTCCTTTAGGGAACACCTAAGATATGCTAGCGAGAAGGCATCACTTATGTACACAAGGAGCGCTCTCACGAATGCTCCCGAATATAGGTGGTCCCGGATATGCACGCAGAGTTCTACTCTCAAAAGTAGTCAGTTCAGTTCTACTGTACGCTGCTCCGATATGGGCTGGTGCACTCGCAGGCAGACAACTGAAACGGATGATGACGTCAGTTTACAGCGTCGGCGGATTCAGGACCATCTCAGATGATGCAGCATTCGTCATAGCAGGAATGCTACCCATCGACATCCTGGCAGACGAGCTCATGAGGATACACCGCAGGCTAACGTCTGACCGAAAACAGGTCAGGCGCATAAAAGAAGAAGAACGGACAGCATCCGTAGTAATGTGGCAAGCTAGATGAGATGTCTCTACAAAAGGAAGATGGACGCACAGGCTCATTCCCGTTATCAAAACTTGGATATCAAGATCAGCAGGAGACTGTAATTACCACCTTTCGCAGTTTCCGTCTGGACACGGCGGCTATAGAAAGTATCTCTACAAATTTGGACATGATTATCCTCCACTGTGTCCACAATGTCCAAATGCTGAGGGGGACGCAGAACACGCAGTTTTTGACTGTAGTCGTTTCGCGCAGAACAAGCGGTAAACTAACCAAGCCCCGAAAGCCTGGTGACCTACATGATGGACTCTGTAGATAACTGCAACGAGCAATGCTCGTACATTGCGCTTATACAAACGAAGCTACGTCAAGCCGAAGCAGAGAGAAGAGCACAAGAGCTCCCCGCCCGAAATACAGCACAAATCGCTAACCAGCCCCGCGAAGTAATACCTAACGGCAGTCCTGCGGGGAGAGTGGGTGAAGAGTCCACTCCCTGTTCCGTGCATTTTGGTAGCTCCCTGTTATTTGTTCGAATTGTCCCAACAAACGTAATATTGTTTGCTAAAAATGTTGTTACTACGTAAAGTTTGAACGAAATTGGTCAATGCATTCGTGAGTTATGACTGTTTATATTAGTTGTGCAACTAAGTTCTCGCTGTTTATCAAGAGATGGCTCCAGTAGTAAGTGCTGGCCGATTGTGAGGTATCCAAAACGTCATGAACCAAGCTTAGACCAATACTTTTGGTTGTGTGAAAATATCTGATTTTGTGCCAAATAATCGTCATTTGCGGGAAGTATTGTTTTTCGCATCGAGAACTCCAACAAGTTTACGCAGATATTGCTCTAAGTGAAACGCTTCAAGGACGGTGATCTCGATGAAGACGCTGAATTGGAGGCATTTCTCGATGAGGATCCATGCCAAATGCAAAAAGAGTTTGCTTCATTGTTAGGAGTTGCCCGCCAAGCTATGCATGACCAAACATTTGAATGCGTTGGGAATGATTCAAAAGCAAGGAACTTGGGTTCCTTTTGATTTGAAGCTAAGAGACGTTGGGCGTTGTTTTTCGCCTGTGAACAACTGCTCCAGCTGTTGAAACCAAACGAAACCATCACTGGGGAACGGTATCGAACTCAGTTGATGCGATTGAGCCGAGGATGGTCGCTATGGACTGAAGCCTAGCCCCATTATTTGTAAGACGCACTGAAACTAAACTGTGTGAGCACCTTACCTGGCCTGAAGGCGGACCAATTTACTATTTACATTCGACGGTTCGGTTCTCAAATATTAAGTATCAACTATTTCCTCTACAGATTTAGCTAAACGCAACGGGTGAACACGGTGATTAATTAGTTACGATAGTTGATCTAAGCTTAAGTTTTTTTTGTTTTGTCTCGATTGGTCGCTTTAGGCTTGAACAACGTTGGGAAATATTGGAAACTTATTTCCAAAGTGAGTGCTGTGTAGTCCAAACAGTGCGTTTTTTAAAAAAAAAAATTTTGGCCGAAATGAAGCACTCACGGCGACTGCTGCACACAAGTTTGTGCAAAAAGTTCATGAGACTGGTATGCTAGTGGACAACCCTCATGGTCTCCGTCATCGTACGGTGCGCACAGATGAATGCGGCTGCTGTGGCCGAGAGTGTCAGACTTAATTCACGAACATCAACTCGCCATCGATCTCAACAGCTTGACATCTCACGCACTAACCTGAGGAAAATTCTGCACAAAGATTTGGGATTATTTGCTTACAAGGTCCAAGGTTGAAGTCGTGCAACCAGCCGCTTCGTTATCGCTTCGCAGTTTGGGCCTTCGAGCAGCTTGAATTGGACAACGATTTTGGGCGAAAAGCATCTGGGGCTCGGAAAACCCGCACGTTATGGTCGAAAGCCAATGCATCCACAGAGAGTGGCAGTTTGGTGCGGATTGTGGAGTGGTGGCATCATTGGGCCATTTTTCTTCGACAATGAGGGTGGGAACAACGTTTCAATCAACGGTGGGCGTAACAGAAATTTTTATTGAAATTAAAGACATAGATTTGGACGACCTCTGGTTCATGCAGGATGCCGCGCCATGCCACACAGCCCACACCACAATCGATCTTTTGCGCACCAAACTCCCAAATGCTGTTATCAGCTGTCTTGGCGATGTCAATTGGCTGCCTCGAAGCTGCGATTTGACCGCTTGGGACTTTTTTTGTGGGGAACCGTGAAGGACCGATATTATGCCAACAATCCGGAAACGATTCAAGCAATTAAGGCCAACATCATTCAAGCAATCCGTGAGCTACAGCCCGAAACCATCAACAAGTTTGGGAAAATTGTGGTGACACAATGCGCTATTGCGAAGCCAGCCCAGGCAGCTACTTGAACGACGTTGTATTTCGCAATTAATAGGAATATTTTTTCTTACTAATAAAGTCGTAACACATTTAATGAATTTTGTTCATTTTATTGCATTTTTAAAAAGAAACTTTTATTTGGCCCACCCTGTATGTACATATTTTGGATGCCATGTAACTTCGCTGCAAAAAATTTGATCTGACCATTGCGGAGCTCAGTCAAAATCACAATTTTTTGAAATTAGACGGCTGAAAAACATACAGGCCTGATTGTTGATTGGTTATGCGTCGGAAAGACGAAATGCGAAAACGGTACCAACTCGATTTACCTGATGATCTTTTAAAGCTGGCTTGTTTATCAATGTTCTCATTAAAACGCCCCATTACTGATGATTGGCATTACCAAGATTGCCGGTGGTGACACATTTTCGATGTAAATGTTGTGGTGGCGTGAACGTACGCAAATTCACTTAAACAGACGCTTCTAGCGATAAGCCGATATGAAAACGGATGTGAAAGCTACATGCCGATGATTTTAATAATAGCCCGAGCTTTATATATTCTGTACTCTGCACCAATAGACGTTGTGGCGGCTGATCACCTGAATGGCATAGATCACCTACGTAACCCAGAGAAAAAGTTTGCTAGTTAATACCATAGTAACATTGAAAACCCTTGACGTCAACCTCAAGGTCTATGAATTGGAAGCGAATATGTATAACGAACCTATGGTTTCATCCTGAGCCAGCAATGTCCAAATTAAATCTGGACTCAAGCGCCAAATGAGCAGCACAGAAGCGCTAACAACAGGTAGCGATTTCTACCCAGAGGGATAGGAGAAAGCTTAAGCTTTAAAAGCTAGAGGAATATCTTCTTAGGGACAAATAAAAATGGGCAGGCATCTCTTGATTACTATAAATCGGAAGTCTTTAGACCACTTAGAAGCACAATGGGGCTGCATGTTAGCTAAATGATGTCGATTACTTATTATCCCGCTACGCTGGGCTAATCTAACCTCGGATTACAGCCCCCATGAAACTAGTCTGATTTCGTTTCAACCTCGGAGAGCACCAGAGGATTGAAATATACATATAAAGTAGCTGGACCGTAGTTAATGAACGAGGGTTTTAGCCAAACTATTATTTAAATTTGCCCCAGACTGCCCGGAGACATAAATCCTCCCACCTAGTCTCAGTTCCTTATTAGAAATAGACTTAAGGTCTACAAGCCAGATTGAAAGTCCACAAGCTCTGGAATCCAAACATCGACTAGTGGCAGCCACTGATTCTTACAAAATATGAGTATATCCATACATATGACTCACAGATCAAGCATCATCTCTACACAGGCACATTTCTTATCCTTAAACACTAAACGTTTTCTCCCGTTTAATCTTGAAGAGAGTGCAAAGTGCGCTCCAACCCATCTCGCATTCATTCATCATGCTCGCCATTCATGCCACCAATCGAATCGTAATTGAATTTGACGCAAAACAATTTATTATCCAATCGAAGCAGATACATACACGTCTCCTCAAGCCATTCATTCATTCCCGATGCCATGGGACACGTTAAGCGACCACAACATGTCATCACGTCATCATCACTCGCCCCGACCATGCAATGCCATGATATGCAAGCATTTTCCAATTTCAAAATCTAATCGGAAATGTTCAACCGCCTCCGCAAAACTGGCGACGAACACACCACCACGGCTGGAAGAGCATGACTTCACGATAGAACCAGCATCAAAGCGAGCACCTAGAGGTGAGCTCCACCAAGAGGTCACAACTGTGATAAACTTATCAAAAACGTTTTCTGTCCATACCACACACAAACATACTCACACAGATGGATCGAAATGACACGTCAGTCGTTGAGATTCATAAATTCAGGCTTCAAATGGCACAACGGCATACAGAGCAACGAGTTAACGTAGTCGTCGTCGAGAACCATATGTGTCGCGTCTGCCGCAAGACCTAGAACCTCATCAGCACGCCCTCGCACGCCAAACAGCAAAACAGAGAACTGTGTCTTGTCGTTGCACAACATCACAACTTCCTCGGAGGTCTCGCTTTCGCGCATGCGCCAATCAATTCGCCTCGTTTCGCTCGCGTTCATTGCGGTGCAGTGGCAAAAACGAGTTCCTGTCAAGATCATGATTACCTCAGATCCAATTTTGGTTGAATCGCTTATGGAGGTGATGGAGCAGCCAGGACAGCGAATCACATTCAATCCGGGACGAGAATCGAAATTTCCATACAACGCGGTTGACAGCAGTCGCGTCTCAGCTGGAAACGCGTTACTGTCACTTGGCAGCCATCTAGCCACCAGTGACAAAGATTAGTTTCTGCCACCTGGCTGGGTCGGTTGCTACCACCCCCACCCACTTCATTCCCCTTCGCCTTGACAATATTGGCGGGATGGATGAGAGAGCGAGAGACACAGTTCCTTGCAGCCCCCGGGGCGTCATGTTTGCCGTTTATGAATGGCTGCGGCGGAGCGGTGAGTTCGGCGTGGGCCGACTCATTCAGTCATTTTAATCCGAACTTGTCGTAGGTGAAAACGATCACGCGGATCGATGGGATGCGAAATTTCGTGTCTAACTCGCAGCGCACAGCTGTAACGGCTTCTGAGACTGCCGCTCTACCGTCGCACCATCACCCAGGATGTAGGCCAATGTGTGGGGGTGGGTCGTGTGTGCACATACACGGCGTAAGCATGCGAATTTTTTCTTCGCTTAATTCGCACGCATGGCGGCCTGACGTATCACGGCGTGGCGGCGTTTGTTCGAAAATCGCTTTGACGTGCGACTGAGCAACAGCCAGCAGTAGGCAACAAGCGAGTCACGGTGGTGATTGCGGTGGCGGCACAACCGCCGCATTCGTTGTGGGCAGTCAAAGAAGTGTGACCAGAAGGCAGACAGAGTGCTGAGTGGGTGCGATAAACATTTTGATTTGCTCACAGCGCGACCGTTCGTATGGCGATGTGCAAACGCGAACGCGAAGAGGGCGAGACATGTGGTCCGATCATATTTTTCATTGAACTCTTGTCGGACAAGACGTGTGTCCATGTTGTGTGCTATGTTCGGCAGGAGATCGAGTGGTCTTGTAATCGATTACCGGCTGCTAATTGCCTGCTCGGAATTTTGTCCGACAACAAATGGACTTGGGCGCAGTAGAGTCGATGGAACCCAATACCTGGTATGGAACTCCGTGATCTGACGGGCCATCATCAGTACTGATGGATGCGCGACAATATCTACGTTCCAGTTTCGTTATTAACCGGCGCGCTTTCTCCCGATGCTATCCGATTTGCACTTGAACGTAAAATAGGCAAGTTATGGGTCAGACGATGGGGAATTCATTCTTAACGCCTTTCACAAACTGGTTGCTATCGCGCTTATCTTGGAATCTATCTATCTATTGTGTCAGTCGAGGCGATCGATGGCAATGAATAAAGTCGAGAATGTCGCTGATGACTCTCAATGTCGTGTAATCGATTTAGTGTTGTTTATGGATCGGGCGTCAGGTGTTTTTCTGGAATTGGTTGTAGCCTTTCAGCTTTGGGTCAAGAAATTTGATCTAAATGGATGGATAGAGTCGAGCAGGTGTTGAGATTGAACGTGTTGTTGGTTCTCAGTTAAGCGAAATATTCAAGAGTTGTATTGGGTCATCAAAGCCGGTCGGAAGTGTCAGCACTTGGAATTGTCGTTTGTGAATAGTCTAATAGAGGGTGCGCCACCTGATCGTGACCCGTGAAAATTCAATATAACTTTAACGTTTCTCGATATTTTGACACGAGTTTTGTATCGAAATAAATGTCAGTCGATGAATAAATTTAAAATTAAAAACAATGAATCAATGATGAAATACAATTTAATCGCACATGCTAAGATCTTGCTTGGGTTTTTCGATCTTGACGATCATGACGATTCAGTGACTTAGTTGCTACACCATATTTTCAACGACCGCCCTAGCTATGATTTACCGGTCGTACATTTTAGTTTTGTCCAATTTTCCTACAATTTCATTGGTACGGTCAGGGCGTTTATCATTTGCAACGTGTTTACGTTATAACCACGTTTATACTTTACTATTTTAAATGGCGCTATAGTTCGGAGTCAGCCTGAGCAACAACCAACATGCTTATCCAGCCATGTTACCTTAGATGCCGTTTCCCACATATTCCTGTAGGGGCACATAGAATTTTACTGTCTTATTGGCCAAGGTCCTTCTTATCCTCAAGCAAGGTTCAAGCCTTCCCCTTCAAAAGGGTGACTACCAAAGAATTGCCTTGATTTTTCAAGTGAAGGCTCGTGTTCTCAGATGCCCCCTGAACCCAAAATAGGAAGGTAGCCAACGTAGACGAAATTTTTGACAACTTTAAAGTTACTTTTGACAGGTGACGTTCTGCAAAAGATGTTGATGTTTTGCCTTATTCAGAGCAATGTTAGTGGCTTTGAATTCAGCTCCTATATAACCTACAAATCATTTAAATGCTGGCGGATAATCAAACAAGATATTCATATAGAATAGGAATTTTTATTTTTGGCAAGAGAACAAGGAATCTTGTGTAATACTAGATCAAGCGAGGAAAATCGACAATGGATGAACTCAGAAAGTCTGATAGTACCTTCACCGTCTTAGTTTACCAATTGCCGGGAAACCAGACTTTCATCGGGTCGTTGCAACGATGAAAACAACTCGGCGTAGCTGGTATATTGAGTCACGCGTGGCAACTACTGAGGCCATTCAATTTGCTGTGGCATCTTTCGATGGCTTTAAGTCGCCGGCCACTGATGGGATATACCCCGGTATGTTGCAAAAAGGTATAAGCCAGGTACTTCCTACTCTGAAAAGAATTTTCACTGTTAGCCTGGCACTTGCCTTCATACCTATTCCTTGGCGCGCGGTGAAAGTGGTCTTTATTCCTGAAATAGGGAAAGAAGATGACTCACTCGTCATGAGTTTTAGATCAATCAGTCTAACATCCCTCTTGCTGAAAAGCGTGGAAAAACTAGTAGTGTTGCACGTGCGCAAAGTTGCCCTTCGAATGCATCCTCTCTCGGAGATGTATCATGCTTATCTGGGCGGAAAATTCTGCGAGACCGCGCTTCAAAACATAGCGCTCTCGAAAGGAAAGAGTACGTACCGGGCATTTTCGTCGACATTGAGGGAGCTTTTGATAACGCCACTTTCGACAGCATGTGTAATGCTGCCAGGCGCATGGCGTAGATGAAGCACTAGTTTTGTGGATCAAAGCAATGCTTGTGCACAGAACATTGATCGCTGATGCAAGCCTCGAACAATGTGGAGTTCTGGAGTAAACAGAGGCTGCCCGCAAGGTGGCGTCTTGTCTCTGCTGTTATTGTTGCATGGTGGTCGACTCTCTGCTCGATGCTCTCAATGCCTCTGGAATCTGTGCCCAGGCCTATGCGGATGATATTGCTCTTTTCTTTCTAGGCTCATGTTTAGCGACTGTCTATCTCAGAGCGCAGTCGGCGCTAAATGTGATCGAGGACTGGTGCACGAGTAATGGGCTATCGGTTAACCATCCAAAGACTGATGTCGTTCTCTTTATGAAAAGGAGAAAAAAACTGGTATTACTCAACTCGTGCTAAAAGGCATTCCCATCCCGATATCGAAGGAAGCTAAGTACCTGGGAATCATCGTAGATAGCAAGCTCTTTTGGTAAAAGCATATTGAGTCCGAAACCACCAAAGCGCTGACAGCTTTTCGGCATACAAAGGTGCCTTTGGCAAAACATGGGGCTTATCGCCGAAGAAGGTCCTTTGGATCTACACGGCAATGATAAGACCGATAATCTCATATGCATCGGTTGTTTGGTGGAGCAGGCTAACACGCAAACAAGCTGTGGCTTCACTCACCAAACTCCAAAGAGTGGTCTGCCTCAGCTGCACGGGGGCTTTCTCCAGCACACCGGGCGCTGTTCTAGATGCTATGATGAACCTTCCCCCCCTTGGCATATACATATATCAGAGGGTGTGCACTGAAAGTCATGTCTCGCCTAAAGAGAAATGGTCTTTGGTACAACTCGCATTGGAGTGACAGTGTACTTGTGCAAGAAATATCCTACGACTCCTCTCTTATGGATATGCCTTCTGACGCAATGACACTTGCCATCCTACTGTAATTTCACAGTCACATTTCCATGGCGTCAGGACTGCCTTTGGCCAGACAATGAACCTGGAACGGACTGTCTTCTCATTTTCACAGATGGCTCCAGGACTGGACAGGGGTCCGGCGCTGGAGTTTTTTTTGAGCGCAAAAATATTCGACTGCACTTTTCGTTAGGAAAATATGCGTCTGTCTTTCAATCGGAGATTTACGCAATCCTAACGGCCATGCACTATGCTGTGAAGCACAGGTGAAAGCATTTGCAGTGACAGCCAAGCTGCATTCAAAGCTGTATCCAAGCCTCTATCCAGCTCCAAATTAGTGCATGAACTCAAGAACTTTTTGAACAAAGTCGGAAGACTAAAATCATTAAGGTTTGTATAGGTCCCAGGTCACTCTGGGATCTCAGGGAATGAGATCTCGAATGAACTCCCTAGAAGGGGCTCAGAGGAGAGTTTCTCAAGACCTGAACCCGCCTTTGGTCTACCTGCTTCCACGGTCAAATCTGACATCAACGACTGGGTCTTTAATGCACACAGTCGCAGATGAAGGGAATATCCAGGATGCAGGATAACTAAGCGCGTACGTCCTGATGTCTGCAAGAAGTCCGCAACATTCTTCTTATCCTTAAGGAGAAATGATTGCAGAAGGCTTACGGGCGTCATTACCGGCCATAAAACTTTTGCCAAGCATCTCTACGTGCTTGGCATCAGTGAGACGCCTACCTGTGCTGACAACATGAGCATCTAATCTAGTCTTTAACTCCATATCATTTAGAGATAGGGCGGATGGGGCTAACCATTTAGATATAAGTTGTGTGAGTTGATAAGTCCTCTCCTGTATAGGTCAAGCAGTCTTTCCAAGGTTTTTTCTGTCTTAGCTTTCTCCATTTTTTTTTCGTCGGAAAAAAAAATTCATTCTGCCAAAACCTTACATTTTTATTGCTATACAAGGTCTGTGACTTTTTGTGTTCCGCGAAAAATATTTATTTATTCATCAATATTTGTTTTATCCCCTACGCGAGAGCTTTTTTCAATCCAAGTACTTTTGATACGAGCTTTTTGGAATATGCTTGGGATTTTCCAGTGATGCTTTATATAATACAACCACGGCAAATATTCGTCTTTTCAGTTATGGCAAGAGAAAAAAGTCGCAGGGGCAAGTTCGATAAATACGGCGGTTGAGACATGAGCGCAACAACGATGAGTGAGCAAGTGCCTTATCGTGATGCAATAGCCATGTTTTTTTCCCCACAAATCTGGACGTTTTCTTGTGTGTTTCGACGATTCTTCCTAGGAATTTTCTTAATTGCTTTTCATCCGTTGTTGACGTGCTGGGGCATCTAATTCGGGCATCGTCAATAGCATCATCTCGACCGTTCTTGTATCATTTATAAACTTTTTTTATTGCTCAGAGTAGACTAGCAACATTTCGGCACACTCAACATTTTGAGTAGGTTGGCTCACTAAATTATATTTTTCACACAAGAAATCAATACAGGTTCTTTGATCCATATTTCTCAATAGTAAAAAATCGCCAAGCACATCAAGACACGTCTAACCGTTATAATGGCAACATGACAATGTCAACATATGTTGGGGTATATGTATGTGTACCAATATAGAAAAGAAAAAACATTTGAAAATCAAATGCACCTAGCTTGCGAAATTCAATAAGTCAGCTTAATTCGAACGAAGGGTCTACTAACTGCCTACTGATCTTTGTATATGACAGTGACCATTACGGTCGACGAATTCGCGGAGATGGCAGAGTATGTCCAAACGCACCCTTGCGATTACAGTAGGGCACGTTGGCCGCAATTTGCCAATTTCCTGACGAGATCCCTCACCTCGAGTGGTTCCCTCCGACCATCCAATAGAAACCTGTCAAACAGCGAGAATGGCAACTACCTAAAACCACGCCAAACACACCACGATACCTCGAACATATACCGAAACGCGACAATCGACGCGCTGCACAGACAAAAAAGTAGACTCATGACAAGACTCAAACTCTTGTACAGGCGGTTTACCGACAGACAAAACTCGGAGGTCAGGACACTGATATCACTGATTAAAAATCCCCAACAGTTGATCAAGGAAAATAAAGTAAAAGCCAACAGCGCGAGTATGTTCCCGCAAATAAATAAAATATTTCGGAGAAACATATTCGGAGTTGGAGCACTCAGACACAAACACTGGTCCATTGTACTGCCAGACAGACGCCTTAGGTGGCGTTAGCCAAGCTTCTTTTTATTCACTTATGTTGTGTGCGATTTGTTTTTCACACAAGTGAACGGAACCCTGAAGCTTAAAGCCGATTCCGAACGGCGATAGCCGAGAAGCTTTTTCAACGGGGGGTTTTGCCAGTACCCCGCCGAGGAGGGACGCCGGGAAATAATCATTCGATGGCAATGGTATCGGGATCCGAACGCGCTCATCTTGCGTCAGCGGCCGACACACTACCCACTGCGCCACAGCGGTCCCAATGCGGTCATTTAATTGATATTGTTTTCTAAAATTTATCAAAATAAATTGCAAAGGTCTAAATTGAATAAAAGTTCAAATCAAAAATTATAATCATATTCCTCTTATTTTTTTATCATAAGGTTTACTTTACTCATTTTATGCTGAGAGCTTCTAAAAGAAATCTGTTATCGTAGCAAAGTCCTTAAGTTCCCTCTGATTTCACGCTCTAAATATATACAAAACAGGAGATAAATAAACCACGGATATGCCCTTTAGAATACTAAGTTTCTATTAGATCCTAACCCTCTTTAAAAAGGTCAGGTGTAGGGTTCAGAAGGTAATTCGGCATCAGAAGACTCGCAGAGATTTTGCTATCTTCCGATCAAACCTTATTTTATGCCATCTTCCAGTCCAGGTGCAATTATGACATAAACTGGAAACTACTGAATACGGCTACCAGAGTGCCAGAAAAATATGTAAAAAATTACAACTTGTTATAAAGGCACCCTAAGTCCATTAAAGCAAGTTGTCATAGTGAATGTGTCGAAGAGCCTTTCATAGGGGTTCTCAATAAACACCTGAAAGTTAATTAAAACTGAAATCACCAACCAAGCAGCGACAGGCTTAGCACATAATTACGTTAATATTTGATTAGAGATTTAATTACCGATCAATCTTGTCGAACATTTTATTACATTGGAGGTCTTAATTATGCGCAGATTGTGTACGTTGACAACCCTTGAATAACATAACCACAACCGGCACCACAACGTCCGTCAATTCGAAAGAAGAAAAACCGCAACAGTTCAACGGCAACAACTGCGTAATCATGCACGATCATTTCACTCATTCATTCATAAATTACTGGTTTAATGGAGTGCAATCGGTTAAGTAATTAAATTTAACTGCAATAATTTCGTCCATATAAATACAATTATAGCCGTCGCCGTAGGTGTTGCACTCCCAGCGTGGCACATAAAACCATCACCCGTACCGAGGGGCACCTTGATTTGCCTTTCCACCACTTACGCGACTACCAATAGTCGCTGCTGCCAATACTACGGCCAGCGGAAATCCATTTGACACCAGGTTCGAGATTTATGCAAAACAGCACCCATCGAATGGGGAAAAAATTAATTTTCATTCATAAGCCACCTACACATGGCCCGAAACAAAAGCGAAACAAGTTTAAACCACAAACGACTTATTAATCAGCAAGTCAAAGTGACTAAACTCGAGCTCATTCATTAGACTCTGCACTTGGCTAGAAGACGACCTCATTCTTGATGCAATCGTACGATATTCTTAACCTAGAAGCTGCAACTTCATACGAGTATCGTAGCGCCAAGGTTGCATAGACTACCCACAAACCCTTTTTTGCACGAATATACATATTTGAGATACGATTTTTAATTAAGACCGATTATAACGTGTGGCATGTCGCAAGGTGCGATGTTAGAAACTACTCTCTATCGGCTGCAGTGTTGCTCAGCTAGCTGGCGCCAAAATGAACGTAGGCCGATTGAGATCGCGTCGATGACGATGGATGGCAGTATTCGGCTTGGATTTTTGTTTAATTTCATTGCGATTGCATCATTGATCTGAAAATACAAGTTTTTCCTTCGCTTCAATTTTTGCTGTTTTTTTTAGTATTTTGTTTTTTTTTTTTTAAATGTCAGAACCTAGCTTGTCCGATCAATCGATGGCGGCAAAGTGTGTCCGGCCTACACGCAGTAGATACTTCAATGAATAGCCAACCGCAAAACTATCATAGTTTTCTGTCAGAAAAGTATCTAAACATGTATCTGAGTCGCGTACACGGTTCGATTGGTGGTGATTGTCCATTAGCCGTCCATGATCGATGCGATCGGTTAGTTCATTCATAAAAATCGAAAGTGATTTTGATCGCATGGGGCCAGTAGCGCCTAGATTCGATATGTATTAATGGGATTTGTCGCGTGCGCCCTCATTTTTTTCTCTGTTTTTCCATCGAAGGACGATGATCGTGGCGATAAGTACGATCAAAAGAATTTCACGTTCTAGCAGACGATATAGCCGATCACTTGGCGATCGATCAAAAGAGGAACTCTTTCCATCCCTGTAACACTCTGTCCCTGGGACGGTAACAACATCAGATCAATGGAGATAAAAGAGATCTACTGATCGATAAGTATCCAGATACACGACAAAATAAATTACTTGATGGCGCGTTTCACTACCAAAAAAGGTTCGCTCGCTTGTAGGCTACTCACTTAATCGTGGGCATCGCCTCTTCAAAACACTAGAGCGGTTCTGTACTTCAGAATTTCACTGTGGCTTTTGTTGTGTGCGATTCTAGCACTTATGAGATACGTATTACGTACCTATACGTCGTTTGATGTGTGATTAAAATGTGATTTCATCTTAAGTATCTTTCCATATCGAGAGCTAACATTCTTCTGTGCAACTGCCCACATCTGCAGCACACTTCTTGTGTTGTACAATCGATTCATAAACTCTAGCGAGTATCTATATCTATAGGTATGCGTTGTGCATTTGTATGATATTTTTTCACTGCATGAGGTGTCGCATTGTTGTCCGGATACTGGTTTATTTTATGTTGGTATGAAATATTTGTTCCTTTGCGAAATAAATCATCCGGCAGCAATTGAGATACTTTATTATTATTTCAACGCCCACTTTAGATGCTTATAGAGGTCGTAAGTTTTGTTTAGCTTTGTTTTGTCTTGTTGGTTTGTGAGGCCTTTATGCCACTGCTCAGTCGATTGTCAAGTTGTCGTTTGTAAATGCGCTAAAGGAGCCTTGAGTTATGGGGTCTGGGCCATGAAGCATAAAAATCCTGTGGATTCGGTATGGTTCAATGGGAGTTGTATACAAGTCTTAAGGCTAGCATATATATTTAGACAAAAGTTAACTGATGGAGTTCGAACATGTAGGGTCTAAATATGAGCCTCAAGGATACGAGCCTAACGCTACCAGTAAAAAAAATATAACGACTTGGGCAAGCGATAGAAGGTCGGAATGAGCCCTCTAGATTGTTCCATCCTCACATTGGAAATTTGAAACCTTTTCACTCAGCGGTGGCGTCTGACTGTTTGTCTGGGCCACATTGGAAGCAAAACAACGTCTGGCTTCCAGCAGCAGACTACCTTTCGGACACTGCCAGACAAACACCTTTCTTTATTGTATTTTCCCCGTTGTCCGGAGAAAAGTGAGGAGGGGCTTCAGTGAGCTAAGAGATTCGGCACACACCACGTAGGCACCAAGGGTGCGCCACCGTGCGCGAGCCAAGGCGGGACAGTCGCAGAGAAAGTGTTCTGCTGTATTCGCAACATGCAGCAAAGGTAGGCGTCTCACTGATGCTAAGCACGTAAAGAAGAATATTGCGGACTTCTTGCAGACATAAGGGCGTACGTGCCTAGTCATCCTGCATTCCGGATATTCCCTCCATCTACGACTCTGTGCATTAAAGACAGGTATTAAGATGTGAGGCACAAGTGGACGGGAAAAAGCATATGCGTCTGCAGTGCCAGCCAAGCTGCACTCAAAGCTGTGTCTAACCCTCTATTCAGCTTCAAATTAATGCATGAACTCAAGACCTTTTTGAACAAAGTCGGAAGATAAAATTCACTAAGGCTTGTATAGGTCCCAGGTCACTCTGGGATCCCAGGAAATGAGATCTCCGATAAACTCGCTAGAAGGGGCTCAGACGAAAGTTTCTCAGGACCCGCCTTAGGTTTACCTGCTTTCACGGTCAAATGGCCATTAGGATTGGGTATATCTCTGATTGAAAGACAGACGCAGAAATGCAGTCGCATGTTGGCCCAGTCCTGGAGCCATCTGTAAAAATGCGAAGACAGTCCAGGTTCAGTGTCTGGCCAAAGCCAGTCCTGACGCCATGGAAATGTGACTTTGAAATTACAACGCAGTAAGATGGTAGGTGTCATTGCGTCGGAAAGCATATCCATGAGACAGGGGTCAAGGGGTGGAAGATTCATCATAGCATCTAGAGCAGCTCCCTGTGTGCATGGGAAAGCCCCTGCGCAGCTGAG
This sequence comes from Merodon equestris, assembly GCA_958301585.1. Lineage (NCBI taxonomy): Eukaryota > Metazoa > Arthropoda > Insecta > Diptera > Syrphidae > Merodon > Merodon equestris. Next base: position 54,181,713 of record OY284413.1, read on the forward strand.
ACAGACCGCTCTTTGGAGTTTGGTGAAAGAGGTTACTACACGTTTGCGTGTTAGCCTGTTCCACCCGACAACCGATACATATGAGGTCATTGCCGTGTAGAACCAGAGGACCTTTTTCGGCGATTAGCCCTATGTTTTGCCAAAGGCACCTTTGCATTGTCAAAAAGCTGACAGCGCTTTGGTGGTATTATACTCAACATGCTTTGACCAAAGAAGCTTGATATCTAAGATGACTTCCAGGTACTTAGCTTTCTTGGACATCGGGATGAGAATGCCTTTAAGCACCAGCTGGGTAATGCCAGTATTTTTCCTCCTTCTCGCGAAGATAACGACATCATTCTTAAGAGGATTAACCGACCGCCTCGATCACATTTAGCTCTGAGGCAAACATTCGCTAAACATGAGCCGACTAAACATGAGCCGACTAAACATGAGCCGACTAAACATGAGCCGACTAAACATGAGCCGACTAAACATGAGCCGACTAAACATGAGCCGACTAAACATGAGCCGACTAAACATGAGCCGACTAAACATGAGCCGACTAAACATGAGCCGACTAAACATGAGCCGACTAAACATGAGCCGACTAAACATGAGCCGACTAAACATGAGCCGACTAAACATGAGCCGACATGAGAGAACATCAACATCACCCGCAGGCATAGATCGAGTAGAGAGTCGACCACCATGAACCATAACAGCGAAGACAGAACGCCACCTTGCGGGCAGCCCCTGTTTACGCCAGACTTGACACATTGTTCGAGGCCTGCATCAACGATCATGTCTTGTGTTACATCGCCGAGAGAGTATGCATTCGGAGGGTAACTTTGCGCTGGTGCTACTCTACTAATCTCTCATGCTTTTCAGCAAGAAGGATGTTGACTGATTGGCCTAAAACTCTTGCCGAGTAAGTAATCTTCTTTCCCTATTTTGTGAATAAAGACCACTTTTACCGCGCGCCAAGGAATAGGTATGAAGGCAAGTGCCAGGCTAGCAGTGAAAATTCTTTTCAGAGTAGGAAGCAGCTGTCCAATACCTTTTTGCAGCATAACAGGGTATATCCCATCAGTGCCTGGCGACTTGAAACCATCGAAAGATGCCACAGAAAATTCAATGTTATGAGTAGTTCCCACGCGTGACGCAATATATCAGCTACGTCGAGCTGTTTTCATCGTTTCAGTCGCATTTACCAATGAAGGAGTGGGGAACGAGCCGATGACAGTCTGATTTCCCGGGAAATGGGACTGAAGTAGTAAACTTGGAGATGTTAAGCTCTAAACAGTTCTTAAGGCACCAGATAGAAAAACTGACGAGATCAGATTAAATAAGAGAAGGGGCATGTTCCGAGGAAAAGGTGTTGATAAACTTGATGTTGTCGGCGTAAAGTGAGATGTGAGAATTTTTACTGAACATTTCAATGTTTCAATATCGCTTATTGTAAGAATGAAAAGAAGTGGACCCAAGTGCGTTCCTTGGATAATGCCGGAGGGAGCCAAGTAAGGGGTAGAAAATGCAGATCTGTAATAGCGATGGAAAAGTCATTGGGAGACTTTTTTCTAAGAAGACGGAGACTGCAATTATTCCAAGGAGGGGAGTTAGACGAAATTTTGTTTCGAGAAAAAGGAACATAAGCACCATATGTATATGGATTTGGCGTCATTGAAAGCTAGCTTTTCACAATTCAAGCGGGAACCTTGTCGTAGGAAGTTGTTAGAAGCCAGAACTTTTGAGGGTATGTTCTCTACAGAGAAGAAGGGAGCGTGGTAATTATAAATAGTAGAGAGCGAAAGGGGACGAAGTGAAACAGATTTGTTAAATGGGTCTGTCGTGTAAAAGAGGTCGAGCTGCCTACACATGTAATTTGAGACCTCAATAACTTGGCAAAAAGTTAATCTAAAAAGAGATTCTTTTGCAGCATTGGAAATAGAGGCAATACAAAACTTGATCATCTTATGAAGACCATTTGAGATGAGTAAGGTTGAAGTCACCAAAAAGAAGGATTTCTTTATGGAGATCTCGTAAATCAATTGGGCAGCCAACTGAATTGATGCGGAATTTATAGGTTGTGACAGCATGATGTAGAAACAAATTATTTTAAGCGGTTTCCGTGGTATTACAACATAAATTGAAACAAAAGAAACGGGGGAAGAGAATATTGAGATGAGATATGGCCTTGACAAGGTAACCATATGTAGGATGGTTGAGATCAACGTCTCGATAAACGTTAAAATTTGATGGGAATAATTGCAGGTTGTTTTTATTACGGATCAGGTTCATTTCAGTCAGAGGCAAGACTTTAAAAGGTATAAGAAAGGTTTTGCCCGAGGATTCGGGAATCAGGAAGAGAAAGGCAGTTAGGAGCGAAAAAACCTATCGTCGATAGTATAGGTATGAAGTTTTGATACTTTTTGAAAAACTCTTGATATTGAACTGTCTGTAGGAAGTCTTTCCTATTCCTTCCTAAGATATTCCCATTCGTCTTTTTATTTCTAAGCCGATAGAGAGCGTAGCGAACTCGGTGGATTCTTTAATATTCGAGTTTGACTGTAAAGAGATTGGAGGATCAACGAAATATGCAGAGGACGCAGAACAAGGGGATATGGCGGCCGAATTTGTTGGTGTTAGGGATATGGGAACTACGAGTATTAGGATACTAGGCGCCAGACATGAGGTCAAATGTTCGAAATATTTGTTGGAGTAATTGGAGACAGATTAAAGGATACCAGTTGACGTTGCGGTTTTGATAGGATTATGGAAGAAGTTTGTACACGTGGAATGGGTTAAAGCTCGAAGGACATTTGTTTTAAAACTTCAATTATATTGGATATTGGAGGAAGTTTTATGGTACTTACTACTAAGGCTTATAAAGTTATAAGGTAAAGAATTTAAGTTTAGAATGAAAATCATTCTTTACATTTTTCCTTATAAACGTTATTTTTATGCTTGATGGACTTTGGTTTAATTATAAAAGTAGCAACTCCTTCGCTGCTTTTTTTAAGCTTTTAGAGTCTTAGTATTCGGCGAAAGCGAAATTTCTGCCTGTGAACGTATGCAACTTGCGCTTCAAGAGCCCTTGAACAGCCCAAGGGTACCTACTGATCGGAATTACTGCATTGCACCTTTTTATGAAAAAGGTTGCTATACGTAATACAATCAGACTCCTCCGCTCGGAAACGGATCGGCCATGTAGAACATGGGGTCATGTCCATTCTACAACACCTTCTCGAGTTAGATATGATTATCATAGTTTCGGACGCACTACCACACACGTTCACTTTAGACAAAAGATGTGAGATACTGATCCCAAACCGCACAACTTGGGAAAGCGGCGATCCCTTGCTAAATGTCAAAGGCCGTAGGTGGTACACAGATGGCTCCAAGATGGATTCCGGCGTTGGCATCTTTTGACCAAATCGGAAGATACGAAGGCCCTTGGAACTACCTAAACCTAGTGTTTTCCCAGCCAAATTTTATGCCATCCTAACGTGCGTCAACCTAAACTTAGAAACTGGCATAAGAAGTATAACCATCAACATACTCTCAGAAAGTGCGAACTCAAAATCCGGCAAGGAATGCCACGATGCCCTGCAAGACCTAGGCAAAAGAAGTTAGGTCAAACTCTGGTGGGTGCCAGGTCACAAGATTATAAAAGGCAACGAAATCGCCGACCAACTCGCTAGGAAAGGTTTCAGCGAAAGGTACACAGGTGCCGAACCTTTGCGCGGAGTCCCCAAATTAAATATTAATTTTCCCTTAGACAAGTGGGAAAAATTGCAACAACTGCACTTTTGGAACAGCGTTTAAGGACTCCGACAATCGAACAGAGTAATATGGCCCCTGAACAAACTCTGTATCAATAGTCTCAAATATAACAGAGCCGATATCAGAAGACTAGTCAGCTATCTTTCGGAAGCTGAGATATCATCTTAACAAAATTAACCTCGAGTTTGAAATCGAGTGTCGACTCTGTCTAGAGGACGAAAAAACTGCAGAGCACATACTATGCAAGTGCCATCTTAGGAAACATATGCTCCTAAGAGAAATCATGACTCCTGAGAGGATCAGCTCAGCTCCTAGAGGGACATCTTCTGCTTTATTAAGAAAGTAGAGGAGTTCCTCGCTTCATTGGCTAGCAGGCACTATAAACCTACATTGGTCTAAACTATTTGTTAGTACTAGTCCCAATTTAAGGCGAAAGTACCTTCGATTTCACGGATTTTATTTTAAAAATGCGCCGTTTCGCTTAATGTTTATAATTATCAGCGTAAAATGGGCATACGGTTCTGATCAGGAATGTTAGTTAAGAAACGTTTTATGAAAACGTTAGATGTTCAACTGTCAACAACTACACATCACTACGTTTGTGAAGTACGTTTAAGATTCGTTGAATTGGCGACTGAGTTGCAAGCGTGCGTGTTTTTCTTTTAGTGCTACAAAGTTGATAATTTCGACGTGAAGACTTGAAGCGTCCTGGACCGGTTGAAAAAAAATAAAAGGCTTAAAATTGGAAAAATTGCTAGATCAAGATCCATGTCAAATGCAACAGAAACTTGCAGATTCATTGAAAATAGTCCAAAAGGATGAGTACCAATCGAGTCAAAACAGAGAGATTATGAATGGCGCTTTTTCACGAGCAACTTTCTGCTCACTTACCTACCTCGAAAACTGAAATTGTACGCCTTATTCCAACTGCCGTATTCTCTTCAAATAGCTTCCGAGTACCACCTATTATCTAGTGGCTGAGCAGCATTTTTGATCTTTCGAAGAAGACCAAAATTGGATCGCATAAAAAAATTTTAGCTTTTTTTAATTTGGAAGTTCTATGGTGCCAGGAAGATGGTTAAAAGTATTAGCTAGTGACAGACAATACGTCCGTTCCCGAAATAAAGGTCCAAATTTTAAAATTTAAGCAAAAAAATTTGTTTTTGTGTGATACCTATCGAATCGAAAACGAATTTTTAAAATTTTAGGGTGTTCAATATTTTTCAAAGTGGTTCGATCGAACCTACCTGAGTCATTTGGGACCTAACCTTTTTATTTGATCTTTTTATTGTATAACAGCGATGAGAACCAACACTCTGCTGTCAGGCAGGACGAACCATCTACCTATGATGAAGACAATCAGATACTCGATCCAACCGATTTAAGCAAATCTAAAATATGCATATTATAGCGTAGATGAATTGCAAAGTGAACTACGTCATAAAGATGGTAGAATTTACAGGGGAATACTTTATCATGTGATGTTTTTAGCGTAATCCCGGAAAGGAAAACAAAGAGCTTCGTCTTCACAGTCGCAATCTGCATTTATATCGGACGCAGGCTTGAGATTTAGAAGGCAATAATGTTTTACAACTCTTACTTTTCCTTTGTACTGACAAAGTTACTTTTGACAAAATTTTCACCATCCCGGCCTTGTCGCTATCAGCTTTGATTCAAACAGTCTGAGTCAGCTGACTCAAAGGGAAAATACTGCGTGCAGTTAATTGCATTCGGATACTATGCCCAAAAGAGCTTCGAGCTCAGTCTCGACCTTCATTGACTCTAATTCTGTTATATCTCAATCTTATTAAAGGTCATAGCTTATGAAAGTCCAGAAGTCGTGACCCATTTCTCACAGAATAGTTCAAGTGTTATGAAAAGTTTCTTGACCTGAGCAAGTTCATCTGCTGTTCCATTTCCTTGTCCTCCAATATTCAGTAGAGGGTTGGTTCGTTATTTATTTCTAGCTCGATAAATTTGAAGTTTTTATGCTATCCTATTTTACTATTAATTATTATTACTATTTATTTATTTATTTAATACTATTTATTTACACACTGAATTTATAACATACGCATACAAGGGCATACCTAAATAGCTTCTTATATTCTACAAGAGCAATTTTTGGAAATTGTCAAGTGCCTTCTCCGACATACTGATGGAGGTATAACACCAAAATGATACGCCAAAGCTTATTCTGCGAATGTCCTGATCAACTCCAAGGCATATGCAGATCAATTTCGAAAACAGATGGCGATAGAAGTACTCGTAGAAGGAATATAAGAACCTTATTCAAGCGAGCTACTTAAAGTCCTTATACGAGGCAGACAGGCAAAACTGGATAAGGATAAAAAAATCGGATGGTACCAATACGTACCGTGTCAAAGGGAGGAACCTTTAGATTTTTAACTCATTCTTCTGGAAATTAGATCAACACTAGCTTAGTGGGGATCTCACTACTGGAAAAAAAAACTGAGAATAACCCGGCGAACTAGAGGCGTAGTCGTGGTGCAATGGTAATCACCACCGACTGTTGAGCCGAAGGTCTGTAGTTCAAGCCCATAGTCAAGAACAATTCCTATACGGAAAAACTGTGCAACAGCATCAGTTGTGAATGAGAGATGATCAAAAAGTGCTGACGAAGGCATAACACTCGGAGCATAAGATCACTTCGAAATTCATACTCTGTGTGTGCATATCCAATATAACACCTTAATGACATGGAAAATAAAAAAGTGTTACTGTGAACTACAACCAACCCAAATTCAGTCGAATATATCAAATAATATCTAAGACAACCACCCCCGGAGAGTAGTAAACAAACAGCTTCGACACGAACCATCTGCACCCCGCCCACGTTGTGTGACAAACACCATAAGAGCATACACTCTTGAACCTGCACGAATTATTAAAAAAAAAAAAAAAAACAAAGATGAGGCCATTGGGTTTGCTGAAACGTCATATGTATGATTGTCTTAACTCGCCAGGAAGTGACGAAATTTATCTCGCATGGTCCACAGAGGTCCACTCCTAACTTCTCATTCGCTTTCGTCCCCCTTCTTTGGCGCATGGAGAAAATGGTTTTCATTCTTATAATTGATAAAGAACACTGCCCCTCGTTTGTAGTTCCAGTCATACCTGCTTCCTATTGAAAAGTATGCATAAAGTTGGCCTTCGAATTGAACTTCAGAATTGAATAAGGAATTAGGAGAACGAGACAGTTGGAAACATTTCCGTGGATACCGTAGAAGCTTTCGATAATGCAACAAGGTTGCTCTTCAACCTGACATAAATGAAAAACCAATATTGTAGATCAGAGCAATGATTGTCCATACAACTGTGGCCGTTGATGGAGGCACTGATCAGTATGTCCTGCCTGCAGATAAAGAGGCTGTCTAGTCGATTGTCAGCTTACCAAAGATGAAGGAACTGTCCTCCGTTTGAGCCTTGGTGGCTAACAGAAATCGGCAGGACTTCAAATCAGAGTTGGATAGAAATGCACTCTATTCACTCTAATGGCTTGAGCCATCTGCAACCAAGTCCTCTTCGCGAACCAATAAAAATCCCCATAAGCACTTCAACTAGTTCCATAGTTCAATATCTTCGCCTATGGAGCGACTTAAGAGATAAATCTAAATACCGACATCAGACAGAATCATTGCCTACGGCCAATGTTGCTCATTGGTCAATTTAGATACCTCACAGCCTGTCCCAAGTACAATTGCTCTTATTGCCTAACCTTGAGTGTCCTATGTTGCCCAATCATGTTATCGCAACTGCATGACAGCGATTAACTAGAACAAGCGCCAACTCCTCTATGCCAATCGTCCGCCAAACATAGATATCTCATTCGTGTCCTGACACTATCGCCACACCAAAGTCAGACAAGACAAAAAAACAAAAATACCTACAAGACCTAGTGTCAAGGTACCGCACAACCAAGAGTACCAGAGCAACAACACCAACAAGCATTCAACAAGCACACCCTATCACAGCGACACATTGCCACATTGTTGTCGCACACATTTTGCAATTTTTAATGCGATTGTCATTTGACAGGTAACACAATTCGCAACTTGTCCATCCAGTTCTCATTTCCCGTCGTACCTCTCGCGAGATCACAATACGAACGCGGGCCTTCAACCTCGAATCTCAATCTTCGAATGGATAAAGGAAACAGTGCCCTGGCCGGGCAGAGGTGCGAATTTATCGCATTTACACTGTCGAATCGTGTCCGCTACAAGCGGCGGCAAACTGCCAACATTGTTTTCGATCTTTTGGCGTTTTTTTTTGTTTATTTATTTATTGTTTTTTTGTTTTGTTTCAAGAACAAAAAAGATCTCAGATCATGTCCCAAGGTGCCAGAACTACAGTGCAACACAAATATTTCCTTCGCTTGCCAAAGAATGCCCGAGACATGTCGCTCGAAATCGCAGTGGTGACACAGGCTGTCGATTGGATATCCACTACCGCTGTCCGTCGCCGTTCGCCATCCACCTGTTGCAGTACAATCATCCGTCGAGGGTAGTGTGTGTGTATACATCTCATCGCACTAAATTTGGTGCTATTGCCCGACCACCGACACGAGGCATTCATCATGCTCCACAATTATCACGCCAACTCATTTAGTTCGTCGTAACCACTGCCGTAATGGACCGCTTCAGGCACAGCTACCGCTAAATGGCACGGGAACTAGAAGTACGACAGCAAGCGTACGAAAAATAAAAACAAAACTATTTTCGTGCTCGTTGCCCGAAATAGATTTTTTCGAATAAAAATACTCAAAATACTGTAAATGAGATGGAATGAGCGATGATGAGATATACTATCTACGTATCCACTGCATGTGACGTAGCTTAGTATAAACAGTATATTCGTGCCAACAAGCTCGATGTGAAAGTCATAGATACATAATTGGACTGAGCGGCTGGCGTGCCGACGGAACGCAACCGAGAAAGCACCCTGTCAGCGTCAATCCGACTGCTTACCTTGCATTTGGTCTAAATTTAGAAGGGGTACCGTAATCGTGCCCACACATCGATTGGCCGAGCTTTGGGAGGACGTGACACCTCTCCAAGTAGGGAAGTAAGTGGGGGAGAGCTTTTAGTTTATTTTCTATTGTAGGACTTTGTGATCTATGGGGGTGACGTCATTTATGGGGGCACACGGTGACGTGGATGTTGAAGAGAAATGCTGTGATGGTTGTTTTGTGAGCGCGCAAGAGCAATGGAAGCTGAACAGAAAGGCTCTTGTTATATTGAGAGCAATAGCTCATCAGCTCAGTACCAAATAGACGTGATCATTGTTAACGCACTGGGGACGTATGGCACCGACAAACAGGAGGGCATGCATCACGTTTCCTATTGAGTCAGATCTACGCAGAAGAAAATATCTTTCTCGCTTTTTACTTTACAACTGAGACCTCCGCACACAGCCTTGTAAATTACCTCTATGAATTTTTAAGGGCACAATTCTGATGAGATATTTGCTTTAGCCCAGGTTGGAACCTAGGCTAGCAGCCTAAAGGCCCAACTATAGGGTCAAACTCTAGGTCAACTCGCCCGGACCGCTGTGAGCGAATTGTTCGAATCCAGCCAGGCACCTCAATACCTAACCGAAGTCAACAAATACGAATTTTCAATGTTGATCGTCGTAAAATCCAATGGAGGTATCTAGAATATCAAAATACCAAAATGCCTCATAAAAGTCTGGTACGGATTGTTGGGGGCATCATTGGCCCGTACTTTTTCGTAGACGAGGTGGTAGAGGTAGTTTAAGTGAATGGAGATTGTTATCACAACACGTTGACTAGTTTTTTTTTTCGAAAAATTTAAAGAATTGCATCTGGACAAACAGGATGGGGCACAACTCACACGAGCCTTTAAGCAAACAATTTACTGTATACGTTTTTTGAAGATCGCGTAAAGATCCGATAAACTGCGATTTGACACTCTTAGATTGCCTTTTATGGTGTTATTTAAAGAGTGAAGTCTATGCCAACAACCCAGCGACAGTTCAAGACTCAAACGTAACATTCAAACTGAAATTACTGCCATGAACCCAACCTACTGTATGAAAGGTCACCGATCGGTTTACAACACAAGCCGTATGGTCATATTAACGACACTATATTCCAGTCATAACTTAAAAAGACATAATTCACAATGAGTTGGATGAGCTGTTTACCTTACAGGAAACAAATGTTTGGCCAAGACCATAGGAGTGAGGGAGGGAAGTTGATCATATGGCAAACACCAGCTTCGATCTCTATCCTGCTCAAGATAGCTGATAAGCAGCTTCGACGCGGCCTCTCCTGGATAGCTGGCCTGGCATCCATCGGGTAGTGAACCAATGTGTGCAGCGAACCTGGCCGTCCAAGTTGGGGGTTGCGTTTAGGGTTAACATCCCTATCGCGGAAAACAAATCTAGTTACTAAGCAACAACAAGCCTCGGATATGGACGGACGAAATGTTGACGATCCATATAAACGAAAAGATCTGCGAGTCTGTACTTGGAATATGCGGTTCCATAACAGACCAGGTGCAGACAACCAACTGGAAATAACCTCCGACTGCTACAAAGCAGATATAACCGCACTCCAAGAAGTGGAATGGCATGGACCAGACAAAAAAAGGATGAAAACCTGTGATATCTATTAAGGTAACTGCTATAAAATTAAACAACGTCCTATTGGATGCGTATTCGTTATTCGAAAGACTACGACAAAAATTCAAGCTTCCGGCATGTAAGCGAACGCCTCATAAATATCCGCATCAATGGCATCCTCGGGAATATAAGCGTTCATGCCCCTACGGATGAAAAAGATGATCGGCTCAAGGATTTCTATGATCTCCAATATGAGCCCAATGATCCAGATATGACACCGACCTTTTACTAAGATATTTTAACGCAAAACTGGGCAAAGAGGACATATAGGAAAACATAGCCTACACAAAACCACTTCCGACAACGAATTCAGGTTGATTGACTTCCTAACAGATCGTAACCTCCTTGTAGCAAGCACACGATTCCCACATCTCAACATCCATAAAGGAACCTGGCGGTCACCAGATCAGTCGACCATCAACCAGATCGATTGATTGCGATCGATGCCAGACACTCCTCCAGCATCCTCGATGTTCGAACCTTCCGAGGAGCCAACCTCGACTCGGATGATTACTTTCTTATAACCAAGGTACGAATGAAGTTATCAAGGATGCTACAGAATCGAGCAAGACAACAAGAGTTTGACGTCGGAAAGCTACTATTGCAGGAGACCGCTAGGATCTTCGCCGATAGAGTTTCCCTCAATCTTTCGCAAAGTTCGATGACACCGGCACAATCCACAGAACAGCAGTGGAAGCATTGCCAGCGTGCCATCAGAGACGCTGCCTCTGATGTGCTGGGTTTTAAACCGCCACCAGCTAGAAACCCCTGGGTTGATGAGCAATGTAAAGCAAACCGCTTACAAAGTCATGCTACAATGACGGACGAGAGCCGCTGGTGAGATCTACGAACAGAAAAGAAGAAAGGAACACACGCTTTAAAGGAAGAAAAAAGAGAGCGCGAAAAGCGTGATATCGAGGAGATAGAGAGATGCTACCACGGAAATAACGCTCGCAGGTTTTACGAAGAAGTAAAACGAATATGCCAGAGCTATAAAGCCAGAGCGGAAGCTTGTAGGTATGAAGACAACTAGTAGTAGAGTCACAGTCGATGCTGAGAATATGGAAAAACCACTTCTCTAGACTGAATAACGGCGATGATACGAGGGTGGTCTGATAAGTACTTAGCCTACAAAAGAAAAACAAATATTTTGGAGAAATTGCGATTTATTTTTCAATATAGTCTCCTTTTAGCTCGATACACTTGACCCAGCGATGCTCCATCTTCTTTTACCCGTCTGAAAAATACATTTTCTCGAGGTCTGCAAAGTAGGCCTCCGTGGCGGCGATGACCTCCTCATTCGACTGAAATTTCTGCCCGGCGAGTGACTCTTTCAAGTTTGGAAACAGAAAGAAATCGCACGGGGCCAAATCTGGAGAATATGGTGGATGGGGTAGCAGTTCGTAGCCCAATTCGACCAATTTGGCCGTGGCGAGGGCGGACGTGTGGGCCGGTGCGTTTTCATGGTGGAAGAGCACTTTTTTCTTCGCCAAGTGGGGCCATTTTTTCTTCAAGTCGGGGTCGAATCGGCCCATTAATTTTGCATAGTACAGCCCTGTGACCGTTTTGCCCTTCTCCAGGTAGTCGATGGGGATCACACCTTGTGAATCCCACAAAACGGTGGTCATCACCTTTCCGGCCGATGGGACAATCTTCGCCTTCTTCGGCGCACGTTTGCCGGATTAAGTCCACTGTTTCGACTGTTCCTTGGTCTCTGGTGTGTACCAGTGGATCCATGTTTCGTCGACTGTCACGAAACGACGCAGAAACTCCTTCGGATTGCGCTTAAACAGCGCCAAACTCTGCTCTGAAGTGGTCTCACGGTTGCGCTTGTTGTCCGGAGTGAGCAAACGCGGCAGCCATCGCGCCGACAGCTTTCTCATGCCCAAAATTTCATGCAGGATATGACCCACGCGATCTTTTGAAATGCCTACTGTCTCAGCTATCTCGCGCACCTTCAATCGGCGGTCTGCCAGTACGAGATCATGGATTTTTGTCACGTTATCCTCCGTGGTAGCCGTTTTCGGGGCACCTGGACGTGGCTCATCAAAAACCGACGTGCGACCACGTTGAAACTCGTTAAACCAATTTTTGATGGTCGCCATCGAAGGAGAAGAGTCACCGTACACAGCATCCGAACGCTCTTTGATTTCGCTGCGCGATTTCCCTTCCAAAATTAAGAATCGAATCACCGACCGATATTGCTCTTTTTCCATTTTTCTGAAATCCGCGGACACCCCCGCTTCCACACGCGGTATGTCGACAGTAGCCGTCTACTAGAATGTACTACACGATAGTAAGTTGCTCTTGCGATACTGGCGCCATCTGGCGATGAGGCTAAATACTTATCGGACCACCCTCGTAGATCTGATATCGCTGTTAGGCAGAATGATCCATTCGCAACGGACGAAGATACAAGAGAGTTTCGTCCACCTGACCTACATGAAATTAAGCTTGTTACCGCAAAGCTTAAAACTAACAAAGCCGTGGGCACATTGACGCACTGTCATGTAACTTCTTCAACATCGTGGTTGAAAAGATCATACGAGACTCACTGGACAACACAAGGGGTACGATCTATATATTTCAAGTCTGCGCAATATCATCCGTACGCAAGCGGATGACATCGACGTAATTAGGCAAGGACAGCGAGACGTCAATGAAGTGTTCAAAAGCATTGAAGGAGAAGCGGCTAAAATGGGTCTTTCGTGAACGAGGGTAAAACCAAATATATGCTGTCATCCAAAAAAGACACAAAATGTCTTGGCGAGAACGTCTCAGTTGACAGCTACAAATTTCAAGTAGTCAAAGACTTCGACTACCTTGGCTCATTAGTGACCTTGGCTCATTAGCGACAACAACACCAGCGCTGAGATCAAGCTCTTTGCCAAGCGCTGCTTTTTTGGGCTCAAGAGGCAATTGAGAAGTAGAGCCCTCTCTCGAAAAACCAGGTAGCGCTATATAAATCACTGATCATTCCGTCCTCCTTTACGGCGCAGAGCCGTGGACCTTAACGAAGACGGATGAGGATGCCCTTGGTCGTTTCGAGAGGAAAATTCAGCGTTCAATCTATTGTCGCGTTTATATAAACGGAGAGTGGAGGAGAAGATAAAACCACAAACTGTACGGGCTGTACAGCTTCATCGGCCTAATACGACGTCTCCGGATCCAAGGTCTAACATGGCTAGGCCATGTAGAACGAATGGACAGCACAGCTCCGGCTTGAACGAGTCCAACCCTGAGGGACGACGCAGCAGAGGACGACCGAATCTTAGGTGGCGCACACAAATGGAAGAGGACCTTAATCAACTGGGAGTGCGGCACTGGAAACAACTAGCAAAAGTTCGAAAAACCAATATATAAATCATTGATCATCCCGGTCCACCTTTACGGCTCAGAGGCCTGGACCTTAACGAAAGCAGATGAGGATGCCCTTGGTCGCTTCTTGGAAAATTCTGCGTTCATTCTATGGTCCTGTTTATATGAACGGAGAGTGGAGGAGAAGATACAACGACGAACTGTATAACGACATCGGCCGAGTACGACGTCTCCGGATCCAACGTCTAAGATGGCCCAAAGAGTCTTCAAATCCAACCCTTAGGGACGATGCAGCAGAGGACGAGCGAATCAAAGGTAGCGCACACAGATGGAAGGGAACCCTAACAAACTGGGAGTGCGGCACTGGAAATAACTGGCAAAAGATCGTGCCAGCTATAAACGCTTATTGGTTGAGGCGCCATCTAAGAAGGAGAAGAAGAAGACAAAAGAGTTGTTTTGAATAATTCTTCCATCGAAGAAGCCCTTTATTTCGATATTTATACCTATTTTTGGCAGTTAATATGGTCCCCAGATATTCGAACTTGTAAACTCTAAGAAACCTTTTATCGAGTCCAATATGCCTACGTCGGAAGGCGCTACAACGAAAAGCTAGAATGAAGAGTATAACACCAGAAGAAGGGAAGAAGGAAGAAAATACTGCGACTAAAGAAAACGAATTACGCAGCAACACAATATAAGGGCCTTTTAAAATAAAAACAAAAACCTGGCGACTGGCTACAGGGAAAGGTTCTTCGAAATTCAGATGCTAACTTAATGGTTTAAGCCACACTTCCAAATGCTGCTAAACGGGAAAGGAAAAGAGAGATTGGTAGGGAACGAGGAAATCCCAACTCCAGGCCATGAAGGAGTCTTCTCACTCAGCACAGAAGAAATCGGCACAGCTATCAAAAAGCTGAAGAACATCAACACCGCGGGCTCGGACAGACTTCCTTCAGAGCTTTTCAAAGTTGACGGCGTTGTTTTGGTAAGGAGCATGCACCAGATCATCTGCAGAATTTGGGAAGATAAACGCATGCCCGACGACTGGATTAGCAGCTTTATTTGCCCCATCTACAAAAAGGGCGGTCGTACCTCATGCGCCAGCTATCGAGGTATATCCCTGCTAAAAGTCGCCTACAAGATCCTATCCAACGTACTGTGTGAACGTCTAAAGCCTTTCTGTACCACACAAATCGGCACATACCAGGCCGGCCAAATTTTCAACCTGAAGCAAATCCTGGAAAAGACCAGCGAGTTTCTCTTTTAATCGGTTTCAAGGCCGCAATGAATAACATCCATCGCACATAATTCTTCGGCCGAATTCGGGAACCCGGGAAAACTGATCCGATTGTGACGCACCATACTTGAAAAAACGTGACGCAGTTTGGTTCAAGAACATATAGACATTGTTGCGGGTTTTCAAATGATGTAAAACCTTCAGAGATTGAAGAACAGGTGAGGCAAGCAAGGTAAAACCAAGTACAAGCTGTCGAACAAAAACCGATCCGTTGCCCACCAGCTTACAATCGACAGCTTCAATTTCGAGGTAGTTAAGGGGCTTGTCGACCTAGGACAAACGTTAACTCCACAAACGATATCATAGTGGAGATCCATCACAGAATTATACTTGGCAACCGCTGCTATTATGACCTGTCAAAACAACTAGGATCGAAACTCCCAACCCGAAGGACCAAAATTATGCTCTACAAAATACTTATCCTGCCAGTTTTGCTTTATTGAGCCGAAAGCTCTAAGACAAGCTGGGATCCTTCGAAAGAAAATTCTGCGTCGGATTTTCGGTCCTATCTGTGAGGAAGGCGAATGGATCAGAAAACACAACCGCGAGCTCTATGAACTGTACCAGAATGTGAATGTAGAGCAAAGATCCGCCGAATACACTGACTCGATCATGCGCATGAGTACCAACGCTCCATTTAGAAAGGTCTTCAAATCCGAGCCTCCTGGTTCGAGAAGGAGGGGAGAACCGAACCTCCAGTATAAAGACCAAGTGATCGCGTATGCAAGACGACTTGATCTTAATAACTGAAAGCAACATGCCCGGGACCGTCAAGGATGGAAGGCAGTTTTAGCTCAGGCTCAGACCCTCAATGGGTCAATGGGCTGAGAAGTAAGTAAGTAAATGAGTTTTCAGCATCACAGGTTGAAACCTCTTGTCCTAATGCCATTATCGTTTGATGAAACCTGGAGACTTTCTTTTCCAAATATCGCGTTTAAGTCCTCGAGTATGTCTTCCATAGGTGTTGTAGTTTCTGGATAACTGGAGTACCTTTTGGGCACGTCGCGTCGTCTGGCCTTTGCCTTATGATTAAGTATAAATTCGCGATATGCTGGCCTCATGGATCCATGGAGTAGTTTGGTTTGAACACGTTATTTTACAACCCTTTCAGTTTTCGGATATGGGATGTGGCTGCACTTCCAAGTATGCCGTCCGTATCTTAGATTCCTCTAGTGATTGGTATACATACTTGTTTCAGGATAGACAAAGTGACACGAAATCGCAAATGAGCTAAGGCATATAAAGTCTTTTCCGGTCCTTGTGCAACTTATTGATGTGCATATCCCAGAGAAAATGGTAATCGTTTATCTTAATCCTTATACACAGCTATCGACTGGCTCGATTGTATTTTTAGGTATATTGGGACATGCGTCATTACTTAAGTATAATAATCCTTGTGTCGATGGGAACTTAGGGTTTCTAATGTGTATCCTTATGGCTTTTAATGTTGTCATTGCATTGATTGCAACATTTAACTCTTCCAGCAAAGTGGTAATCACAGTTTCCAAAGATCTGTGTCGACTATTTCATCAGCAAATGTAAAAGTTATTTGAAGATGCGTAGTGGTTCATGTGGTAAAGAATAAAGAGAATTGGGCTAACCTTTGATCCCTGTGGGACTCCAAATTTTACATCATTTTCTTCACTTCATTTTTATTTTGACACAGGACCGGCGTTTTTGTAGCCTATTTGCCATTGTCCCTGGTATTCTTATTCGGTGCCACGCTTCTAGTAGCATCGAATAATTTAAAGTATCGAAGCTCTTCTAAAAACAAAGAAAATGGTGAGTTTTATTCAGGGTTCCGTTGAAACAGTCGGGAAGTTTATCTGTGCTTTTGTTTTTTTTGGAAACTGTACTGTCTCACACGTATTAGCTTCTTCCAAGCACTTGGTAAAATGAATATTGGTCTATAGTTACCTAATCGCCTCCTTGATAAATTGGTCTTATTATAGCATTTTTTAGAATTGACGGTATCATAACTTGTGTCAGAATAAGGTTAAACAATATTGGACCAAAGATATTGGAGTGTCTCTTCCTGTCTATTGCTCGAATGCCGTCAACTCCTGGTGATGTGTGTTTTCTTATCGCTTTTATCTCACAAGTGTTGCTGTGGCATACATGGAAGTTTCTAATGTTGCATTCGCATGAGTGGATCTGTCTTGGAACCACATAAATGAATAACTGTTAAGGTTTGTATTTTTTGCAAATCCCTTCGATAGTGAGGTCGTTTGAAAATTAAACAATGTCTGGTAAGTAAGGGGTTTTTCAATTGGCGCGGAATTTCAGTGGCCTGTCGCGGACATGTTGTTTTTGTGACACTTGTCATATCTGCTGTTTATTATTCAGTTACCGATGCCAAATCACCATGACAAGTTACATGATTGAACTTCAGACTAAATGATACAACTTTATTATGAAAGTGAGTGCTCGTTAGAACGTTGCGCAGGTTGCACCCATTTTACGGTAGACGTGGCGGCCCTTCGCAGTCAACTTTTCAACATTTGTGGCCAAATTTGAGACAGCCGGTTAGGCAATCAATCAGCCAACATTCCTCCGTCAAAGAAACTCTAGATCCGCCGAGAGCACCGCCGGGATGTACCTAAAGCAGAGCCCGATGCAATCGATTCCTTGCCGCGCACAAGAAGTCGGCCTTTCGCAGACCCAGGAACTCAAAATTCATGATCATAGACAACGCCGTTTGTTCGCTGACTATATTTCAGAGCGTTTGGAAGAGGAACCCAATTTCGGCCGAAAAATCATTTTTAGCAGCGAAGCACATACATATCTGGATAAATGGCTGTGTTGAAAAGCAAAAGACCCATACGAGGCTTACTAGGTGACAATACACCTCTTGCAGCTCAATAAAAAAATACACAGTCATTGGAGGAGTCCCTGGGGCTCGGTCCTGTACTATTGAACCTCATGTACGATGGCGCCTTTCGTTTAGAAATACCGGGCGAGGCAAAAATTATGAGATTTGCTAATGACACGCTATAGTTGTAACTGTAAAATTAATGGAAGAAATCGTTCAAATTACCAATGAAACCATTGCTACTGTCCGCCGATGGCTAACATCAGTCGGCGTCTCTCTAGCTGAACATAAAACTGGAGCGGTCCTAATTAAGTAACGAAAAATTATCACGCTCACAGTAGGTGGGCACGAGATACAAGAGTATTCAAACCAGCTATTAAATACCTTGGCGTCATGAATGAATCAAGGCTTATGTACGTACAAAGAACAGCCGGAGTATGCAAGCAACAATTCCTCTCGAGTGGGTGCTCTCATTACACGAATTGGCCGAACATAGGAGAGCCGAGATATAATCGTCTAGTCGACATTGGCGGCCCATCCACATCGGCAGCCACTAGGCCTCTCGGCACCTCTCAATCATACGTTGTTATAGTTTCTTCGATTTGAGCAGCTAAACTCTTAACGTTTTAACGAAATGGCGTAGCGCGATCAAGAAATCGGCGCCAAGATTCACGTTTCGACAAAACTTCTGACGTTTAGGAAATTTGTCAGACATTAGAACCAATAGTACAAGAGCTGGATGACATGGTTGCGGTCTTGGTGAAAATAAACGTGGTCCATATCCATAGCACCAATTTTCAGCAAAAAAATTCAATGTCTTTCAGTAACGCATTCGGTAACGCAAACCATTCGCTAAAATGGACCCACCAACTTTATATTTAAAAAAAAATGGCCCAATGAGACCACCCTGCTAAAAACTAGGATAACTTGATGCTCGTTGAGATTGTTAAACTATTTCTCTTGGATTTTCCAGCAAACAATTAGAGATGAGCATTGATTAATTAATTGATGAAAAACATGATTTGGGTCAGTCGTTTCCAGGCCCCAAACGGTGAAAGTACGGCGTTGGTATGCCGGTTCTTATTTCTTTATCAACTGCAGTCTACAAATATGTAAGTCAAGCAACGTTTCAGATAGAACCAATCTCTGTGTGCGAGAAAGCACTTTATGTTGACCAAATGTAAGACGAACTTTAAGAAATGTTTCGGAGCTTTTCAGCGATTTTTGCAGTGAATTGAATAACCTTTTGTAAGATCCATTTTTTAATAAACTTCCTTTCTTATTATCCTTAAATACCATTCCAATGTTGTATATGAAAGCGATCACAGTGATAGTTGATAGCAGTTAGACAATGGTGCAAGATGTAAAATGACACCTTTTGTTGGATAGCTCTTTATATGTGAATCCCCATGATTTCCAGATTTCTCTTAACTTCAAACGAAAATTAGATGCTTATAAGTCTACCATTAGAGGGCGCGTTGTTATCAAAACTGACAGTTCACCTTTCATTTCGATAGTTGACGCGAAATGTGGAACAGAAAGATCTGGATCCCTTGTTCTCGCTATGCCACAAGCGTTGAAGTAGGGCAGGAGTCATTTAACAGACAATTTACGCAGTTATGGTCCACAAAACGGAATGGTTCCGCATCGAATTTTGAAGATACCCGCAAGCGGTTCGTCTTCACCCAATTCCACGGAACCGTTCTTGGCCACGCGCAATATCTACCCACTCACTTGTTCAGTGTGAACAAGCCGACAAGTCAAAAAACTACACAAGATCCGAATAAGAAAAAAAAAGTATCTCGAACAACTGTTTGCCTGACATCGTCACAAATTCGCTTTAACCAAATCCGGCATAACTCCGACGTGGAAACTCTTTTCGGCCATCAACAATCCACGGAAGGAAATTCAACATTTTGTTTATGTTTTCTCATTCCTCGCTGGTCGAATCGTAAAGAGATACATATTCGAATGTATCTGTTATCATGGTCACCTGACTGCGCATTATATGGAACTACATTTGGTAGCAGTTGGGCCATGAACTTCACAAGCGAAAAGATATATTCAAATTGCGTCTGGTTTGTTGTGCCCGTTTTGGTCCTATTGACCGTTTTCCCAAGTAGATTAGAAATAGGACCAACGGCAGAGGGGAGATACATATATTCACCTGGCAGCCGTCAAATGGATGCCATATGCATGCGGAAAGTATCACAAGACATTGGCTTCTCAACTTGTTCCCTTCATTTGGAGTGGAATCTCGTCGAGATTTGTTTTGTTTTCACTCCGATCTCTGTTTTTCGGGTTTAGCCATTTACGGTTGAGGCCGAGTCGAGTGGTTGTGAGCTTATTTGGAAAGCTGGATTAGTGCGGAAATCACTTTGATGACGATGGGGGTGCTGGAAGGAGATCGTTAAAGTGTGCTTAGTAGATCGTGTAGCTAGTTGAGCAGGTGATTGCTCGATAAGTGGTGGCTTAATGTCTAAAACATCATCAACTCTGACCTTGGGCATCGCGGTATATGGGCAAATTATACGAGTTTTTCGAACACCAGATCGTAAATCAACGACTTGATGGCCGGCTGAGCTGCATAAGCGACTTAGATGACGTCGTTTGTTATAAGAAGAAATGATACTTGTACCCTTGGAGCTG
Organism: Merodon equestris; assembly: GCA_958301585.1. Classification (NCBI taxonomy): domain Eukaryota; kingdom Metazoa; phylum Arthropoda; class Insecta; order Diptera; family Syrphidae; genus Merodon; species Merodon equestris. The sequence goes on from OY284413.1 coordinate 54,202,220, forward strand.
GACGGACGAGACGTCTGTGGATTCAAATGAAATCAGCAATTATAATCAATTTGCCAATCTCTATCGCTCAATTGTCTCGTCTCGTTCATCTCCCCATGCGGATCATGCGAGGTATCTCTCGCTTAATTGACCAATTCTCCATGCATCTGTGTTTTTCTTTGTTTTAAACCTTAATTACTAGAACACAAACATCGACATTCATAGGCATGAACGCGATCGTCGCGTTCGTCGCCATCGTAATCATTGTCGTTGTCGTTGTTGTCGTGATCGTTGGTCACCAAACAATTAACAAATGTAAAACAGGAAGCCACGGTGGTGTGGTTTAAAGCGACCCTAATCGACCGGAAACCACATCAATCTTATGCCTCTCAGTTCCACTACTACTCTCTCATTAACTCAGAGATGGATCTTTGTGTCATTTAATTAGTGTCGTCAGCACCATATGGATGTACATATAAAAGAGAAAGAGAGAGGAAGAGTTGGGACGAGTTCGTGCCAAGCGAATGCAAATGCACCTTCAGTGTACAGAGTCTCTATCGATATCTATGGTTCTCCTTATGGGCAAGGATCCTCATGGCGATGGCGGTCCTTGTTCCTACTGCACCACTAATGACCACCGGACTATATGGACTATGTGGCGACCACTAATTGCGCCACCAGGCTAGTTGGGGCTATGTCCCGCTGTTTATCTCGTTGTTGGCCTGTCCGTCCATCACGACGCGATCCGATGGTATGCGTGTGTTTGTTGCCAGTGACTGACGGTGACCTATGAGCGCACAACTATTGACTTATTAAGTAATTAAGCCGCATAAAGACCACTGGCGTCGTAGCCGTTCAACTTGCTTCTTCGATAGATGGTCGGTGTGGTGAACGAATATTTTTTTTCCGTCATCCGAAAATACACTCTAATGAAGGACGGACGTATGGTACACACCATGCATTCTTCACGGATGTAGGTCCAGTGTGGATCAGTGATCGTGCCTTGTCCGCTTGTCATTCACACATTTCCCATCGCGGAGGGAGGCAGGTCGCAGCTCTAGGCTGGCAATTAATCTTCATTAAAGCTCGACCGCCCCGCTTTCTTTTTACATCATGATGATGATGACGATGCGACACAGATGTGATTGCGCAAAATCCTGTCCAGATTCCGAATCAGAATTCAGTTCATTTCGGAGTGGAACTTAATTATAATTGACTCGCAATGGGCTTAATTACCAAAGGGGCACTGGCCTTCCGGTGTGCCGAAGAATACAGATTGTGACATATTCGCGCGGCAATGTTGACCTTCTTGGGTGATCGCCACGTCAGTATCGTGCCGAACGGAAATGCCACACAGACGGCAGTGGAGGGAAGGAGAACCAATGAACACGACCAAGATGGTGAAGACGATGGATCGTTCACTGATTCTCATTGATTGTTAATTAACTGAATGGTGTGCCGCTGAAAGGAGTCGCATGAAACGACCGACAACTCTGTGACTGACTTTGACAAGTTGTGCTTGCGCTATTAGTGCTGCTGTTCCACTACTCCATTGCTGCTCGTCGTCGTCTGGAGCGGAATGGTTCAGGTGTGAAACGAGACATGTATGGCGTTTTGCTTGGGAAATCCTCAGCATGTATGTGTTGAGTTAATTATACCAAGAGATCATGATGCTCTGCTGTGACTTATGGTGATGACGGCGACAGCAACGACGATGATGATGGTGATGGAAATGACGTGATGGCAGAGCATGGCTTGAAAGATTAATGATTTTTCGCAGACTTAATCAAGATGTTCGGCGTGGAATCACTGGGTCAGGGGTTGACAACTCTCTTATGGGAATTAGTTAATTGATTCTTCCGTGAAGAGCGTACTGAAACCGATCATCTTCCCGGAATAAAGGGGTCGTAAGGTCTTCGATCAGATACATAGGTATTTCCTCGCGGGGCAATTAGCATTCGACGCTCACATTCTCGATTTATCTGTCTCCGCATTTCATTTCATATCTCCATGACGTATATGATGCACGACACATCACCGCTAATTATCGCCGTGCAACAGAATATTCCATTTCATTTCGAATCGTTTCTAATTGAATTGAAATACAGTGCGCGACATATGATTAAGTGCACGAGCCAAACACACGAACCACTCACACATGACACGCCACCGAGCGTTGTCCGCGTATCCGTATCTGTGGGTATCCTTTAGCCCGATATAGAAACTGGAAACACACGATGTGGTAAGGTGGTGCAAAGCAACGCGAGAGGACAGTCTAAAAATAAACCACAAGTGCTATTGCTCCACTCTGTTTTCGAGCAGACGTCAAAAGTGGGCCGAACTTGATCCGCTTGTAATCGTATGTCACATCCATTATCTCTTCTGTGGCGCGACAATTATTCCACACTTTTGCCCGAGTCTCGTTTTTGTTTTAGATTCCCTGTAGGGCTCGTTAAATGTTGGTGGTGCAAAGCCCACGGGATTGTTTTTTCCTTTTTTTATGGCTTTGTCTTGACTTGCTTTTCGGGGAGACGATGTAGAGATGGAGTTTTTAAATACCGTCGACTAACAAAATGGTCGACAAATTGATTTATTGCAAGCAACGAGTGTTTGATTTACTGGTGCATGTCGGGAATGTGATTTGGTTGAAGGCAGGCTGGTGACAAACCTACGTTTGAGAGGCGTTTCTACCACGACAGCTTGCGGGAAGTGTGGCAGGCTGGTGGAAATTAATTGCAATGACTGTTGATGAAGGTTTTTCCATCGTATGGTCGAGCAGGCCGATTTTGGCTTTCGAATAAAGCCGTCCAAATAAGTTCCTAAGCTTTAATGGAATTATGTCACACAATTTGAACTACTCATTTATAAATTAAGGCATTGAGCTTGAACCTCTTGCCATATCCCATGATATTAAAATGATCGAAGAGAATGCGATGCAAGCCGAATGCGATTGAAAGCCCAAACATTCGTACATAGTCTCGTCTTTTAGAATTCCTCATTTCTCGCCGACACTCTTCGTTTGCCTTGAGGCTTTCATCCATAGCAGGCCAGTTAGTTCATTTGAAAGAGGTGGCCTCGAAGACGATCTAAAACCCATAAACCTTTTGGGAGTCACTAGAAATCGAGATCACGCTAACGGCTTTCTTCGATTTCCGTGCCGTTGGCCATCATACCGCTTTCAGAGAACAAGTTATACAATTCGGGTAGCATGGGACGTTGAAGACATTTCAATAATTTTACGTCACGCTGAAGAGGCATCGTCGAATAAAGTCATTGGTGAGGAAGAATATTCGACGTAAATTCATCGACCAAGACCCATATTCGCTGACCAGGCTTCGGAAGGAGTTCTGACTCAAATGAGGCCATAACATAACATTCTCTGTGGATTTGAAGAATATGTCTATAAAAAGTGAGAGCCAATAGATGGTGTAGATGTTGACTGTAAATTACTGTCATTTACCCGAATTCAATTTGGGTGATTGGGATGTCAAGTACAGTCTTGCTTTAAAAAGAAGCTATCGTGGCCACACGAACGATGTTGTGTTCCACGTCGGCTGAAGTGATACGCAGCCCGATTCTCCAAAAAACAGTGACAGAGTTTATTGCTTATTCAACTTAACTTAAATGACAGTTCAGTGTGTGTACTAGAATTTTAGAACTAATTATTAGCAAAGCTTAAAAGTAAGTACTAGATGAATTACAGGGTAGTAATGCATCATCTCCTCAGACACCATTTCATTCTTACCCTGGTTTTATCGACGGAAACGAACACTTTTCTGCTTAAGACGCTCAGATCTCCTAACCTCAGGAGGAGCTGATGGTGGAACGGATTCATCGTGATCGCCGTTGGGATCTGGATGGTTAACAAGATTCTGATACGTTGGAGATCCCTCACTCGCGACCTCAGTAACTGCAGAATAGCCATTGGGATCTGGATGGTTAACAAGATCCTGCTCCGTTGGAGATCCCTCACTCGCGACCTCAGTAGCTGCAGAATAGCCGTTGGGATCTGGATGGTTAACAAGACCCATCCCCTCGATTTCTTTGTCATGTAGCAAACGCATTTGATTCTGATGACGCCTTAAATAACCGTTCTGGGTCTGAATAACAAACATCTTGTTTCCCAGAATTTTCCGGATAACTCCTTTAGACCATCTTCTTGGTTTCATGTACTCCCGTACTAAAACTTGCTGCGACAAAGAGAACTTTGAAGAAAACTTCGCTTGGTTTTTCTTTTCCTCCGGAATGATACACGATAGCAGGTTTCGAGGCTGTCGACCATGCAGTAACTCTGCTGGAGACTTTTGAGTTGTCGCTCTTGGTGTAGACCGGTATGTCGAAAGAAATGTGCAAAGAGCCGTCACGGAATCGTTGCTTTCCGCCATGTTCTTCTTAAAAGATTCTTTAAAGGTTCTAACAAACCTCTCAGCCTGCCCATTCGATGCTGGGTGAAACGGTGCAGTTCTCCAATGTTGGATTGAGTTGACATTACAAAACTCCTTGAAGATCTGTGCGGTAAACTGAGTTCCGTTGTCCGTAACCAATGCCTTTGGAAGCCCTTCGATGGCGAAAATGGATTGAAGTGCCTGAATTGTAGCTTCAGAGGTGACTGTAGACAGTGACACCACATACGGAAATTTCGAGTATGCGTCTACACAAATCAACCACATTTTGTTAAAAAATGGGCCCGCAAAATCCAAGTGTAGCCTTTCCCACGGCTGCTCTGCCAGAGGCCAGTTGCTGTATTCTTTTTTTGGGTTCGCAGCGGATTCTTGACAAATGCTGCAACCTGATGCCACTTTGTTGATTTGTTGATCCATGCCTGGGAACCAGACATATCGCCGAGCCCGCTGTTTCATCCGCGCACATCCCCAGTGACCCTCATGAAGGCACCTTAGCACCCTGGACTGTAACCCTTTCGGTATGACGGCTCGCTCATGGACCCCTGTTCCGAGAAGAATACAATTGTCTTGAATGGTTAGAGCTAACTTACGATCAAAAAACGGTTTCACATCCCTATCGCTCTCAGCTAGCTTGTAAGGCCACCCATTTTTTATGTAATTAGCGATTCTCTTAAGCAATTTGTCTCTCAGTGTACATTTTCCAATTAGTGCAGCGTTAAGCGGACTGTTCTCTAGCTCTTCCAATATGACGCTGTTCACTCCTTGGTAGTTTCCTTCCAGTTCGTCGAAATCAGTATCCGGGCCCACCGGAAGACGTGACAATGCGTCTGCATTCCCATGTTTCGCCGTAGGACGAAATTTTATCTTATAGTTATAGGCCATTAGCGTAAGAGCCCAATTTCGTAGACGACGCATCGTCATTTCCGGAACCTGCCTGCTGGGATTGAATATGGTCGTCAACGGCTTATGATCGGTTTGCAACTCGAAAACCCGACCATAAACATAGCAGTGAAACTTTTTCACCCCATAAATTATGGACAATGCCTCCTTCTCTATTTGGCTGTATAGCTTTTGATGACGATCAAGTGTTTTAGAAGCGAACGCGATCGGTCTCTCGGTTCCGTCTGGATATCTGTGCGATAAGACCGCACCAATGCCATAATTCGAAGCATCCGTAGCTAGTATCAGCGGCAGCTTGTCATCGAAATGAGCCAACTGTGCCGCTTGTAATATGCTTTGTTTCAATGTCTCTAGGGCTTTCTGCTGCTTTGCCGACCAGACGAACTCAGCACCCTTCATTCTGAGTGCATTCAGGGGTCCTGCTACCTGCGAGAAATTTGGAATAAACTGATTATAATAGTTAAGTTTACCTATTACAGCTTCCAGCTCCTTTAAATTCGATGGTTGCGGCATGTTGCGAACCGCATCAAGGTGTTTCTCGGAGGGGCGAATGCCGGCGGCCGAGATCGTATGCCCCAAGTACTCTAGCTCTCCTCTAGCGAAAGTACACTTCTGTTTATTGCACCGGAATCCCCTACTCTGCAACCTTTCGAAAACTTTTCCTAAAATTTGCAAGTGCTCTGCATCATCTTTGCCTGAAACGACGATGTCGTCTAGGTAAACAGCTACGGGTAAGTCGGCAAACAGTTGCTCCATAATATTTTGGAACTCCCCTGGAGCACTGCTGATTCCAAATGGTAAACGCTGATATTGGAACAGTCCGAATGGTGTATTAATAACTGCCAGATCCTTTGAAGCGTCATCCAACTCGATCTGGAGATAAGCATCCGACAGGTCAATTTTTGTAAAAGACTTCCCCCCACGAAGCTTATGGAATAAATCTCGAATGCGCGGTAACGGATGTCGATTTACTACTAACTGGGGATTCACGCTGGCCTTGAAATCTCCACAGATTCGAATGTCCCCATTTGCCTTTTGCACTATTACTATGGGAGCTGCCCACTGTGTACGCTGTACTGGCTTTAAGATCTCCGCTTCGACCAACCGATCAATCTCCTTCTTCGTGTTATCCAATAATGCATAGGGTATAGGACGATGGCGAATGAATCTCGGAGTCGCACCTTCCTTGAGTTCTAGGTGCGCTTGGTACTCCTCGCATCTACCTAACCCCTTTGAAAACAGATCTGCATGTGACTCGCAGAGTTGCTCAATACTGTAGAGTAGAGACGAACTTGAATTTATTTTGAAAACAGATTGATGAATTTTTAAATTAAAAGCGCCAAACCAATCCAAACCAAGTATGTTCGCGCCAGCATTGTTCACCACCAGTAATTTCAATCTATGAGTTGTGTTGTTGAAATTTACATCGACCGCCAATTCACCTTTGATCGAGAGCGGAATGCCCCCATAGGCTTGAAGTACCTTGTCCGACCTCAAACACCTCGGTTGCCCCAATTGCTGGTAACCATCGGGACCAACAAGTGAACACGACACACCGGTGTCCACTTGAAACACCATCACCTGCCCATTTACTACCACTTCCACTTTTATTGCATACTTAGAATTATTTTGTAAGTCTTGATGCGACTGCACTACCTCGGTGAAATGTATATTTTCCACTGCATTATCAGGATGTTTGTAGTATGCTTGCGAGCCTTTGGGACGAAAGGAACTTTTACCCTTTCTTTGGACGCTTCGAGATCTAACCTTGCCTGCCCTGACCTGCTTTGCGTTAGATGACGAATTCTCGCTGGCCATACAAACGGCTTCAATGTGGCCTACCTTCTTACATTTGCGGCAGATGGATTTATAATGACGGCAGTCGGTTCTATTGTGATATTGAAAACATCCGGGACACGATTTGCGAGGAGATTGCGAGTTCGAATGAAAACCCACCTGGCTGTTGGTTGCCGGCAACTGATTAACTTCCATCACATTGTTGTTGTTTGAAATCGCGGAAAATGTTTTTTTGCGTCGTCTCATACGCACTCGCAATATCGAGCACGTCTTGAAGCGTTGGGTCTGTTTTCTGGAGCGCTTGAGTTCGAACTGTATCGTGGGGTGTATAAAGCACAATGACGTCTCGAATCATGCTATCAACATATGATTTAGCACAATTAGCATCTGGACATGTGAACAGACAATTGCGAGCTATTCCTCTAAGATCCGCAACCCACGATGAGTAAGTTTGTCCTGGTTTCATTACTGTCTTGTGGAACTCATATCGGGCTGCAAGAACATGAATCTTCGAGCTAAAATATTCTGTCAGCTTACCAGACAAGTCCTTGAAACTTCTGGTGGACACGTCATCGACACCGTACAGCTTTTGGAGTATCTCGAAGTTTTCCGCTCCAACCCACGACAGGAAAAACGCACGTTTTTTGTTGTCATCTGTAATGCCACACGCTTCGAAATGCTGCCCCAATTGCTTAAGATACGTCTTCCAATTTTCCTCCCTCTTATACGCTGGAAATGGCTGGGAAATAGAAGCGCACGTGGACGGAGTCTGCTGCATGCCGGTAACCCATGCTTTCTGACTCGTTAAAATCGCTTCCATCCAGTCACGTTGCGACTTGAGCACCGCCTCCAGGTCTTCTCTATTCATTTGTGCGCCACTATATTTTCTTATTTAAGTTTCTTAATTACTGCAGGTTCAGATTTTTAATTTTTTTTTTTTTTCTATCTCATCCTCGTCGCCACTGAAGTGATACGCAGCCCGATTCTCCAAAAAACAGTGACAGAGTTTATTGCTTATTCAACTTAACTTAAATGACAGTTCAGTGTGTGTACTAGAATTTTAGAACTAATTATTAGCAAAGCTTAAAAGTAAGTACTAGATGAATTACAGGGTAGTAATGCATCATCGGCCATAAGCCGAACTTCCTCGAGTCTTTTTAGAACTACTTCGGTAAAGCTACAAACATCGAAATGCCCTCCATATCTTTTGTCTCAGACTTCTACAATTTTGGTTTGAAATGCAAACTTACAATTCAACCGATTTTAGGGTCTTTAAATAGCCTGGCTCTTATAAAAAAAAAAAAAAAATTAATACACTATTCTTAAAAAGGATCAGACAACGCTTTGTCCAGAGGGGGAGCTTTCAACATATAAAATCACTTTTATAACAATTCCGCTGATATGTGAATGATGAGCGAAGGGACGTGGAAGCCTTGGCCCAGGGAGTCATTAAGTGGACGATGCTGCAGTAGAATTTCGGGATAGAATTTTTTTAGAACTCGAGCTACTGTGGATTCCGAGATCCAGGTAAAAGTTTGCAAAATTCAAGGTAGAAGACCTGGAATTATAGCTTGGCTCCCGGCGAGCTGATCCCATCTTGTTTCGCTAATATACTGCCAACTTTAAGTATCTTGCTTCTTTAGTTTTCACAGGTGAAAATGTTTTCGTCAGGAAAAAAACATGTTTATCGTGTTTAGCTTCACTTAGTCTTTTTAAGAACGAAGCAACTAACAAATCCCTTACATGCATACCTCAAGAGTTTGTGTTGAAACACTTAAATCCTTAAAACACTTGTATTGGTTAGAATGCATAGAAAGGATGGAATGGGCAGAAGCGCCTTCAATATTTAATAAGATAGCAAATGAGTAGCGCCCAAGGTCCAAAATACTCTTTACTCACAAAATCTACTGCCACTAACTTATACTGAGCCTATTGTTGAAATTACTTTGGATACCCTCTAGTCCTTAGAAATACCAATTGAATATTCCTGCATTTCTTGGATAAGGAATGAATGTCGTCCAACCCAGGACATTTGTATGTTTAGTGTGCAGACTGCAGCTTTCCACAAAATGTCTCAGTGGAGAGTCAATGCGACTTAAAACTTCTCTTCAATAACTGATTTAATCAAAACTGATTTTTAATCAAAAACTATTCTTATAATTAACGGTCATTTAGAACCCAGTCGTTCAGAGCTTCATTGGAAACTCTTCGCCAAGCCTCCCTGTCATGAGGGATTTCTTTCCATATTTCACTAATCTGTTCCATCTCTTCTAGGTCCAGTTATCCAAACCGTGGTCTTCCTGGGGGCCTTTCCCTAAAAGTGCCACCACCCATTATTATCTTGACTTTTCGTCTACTGTCCATTTGTTCTACGTGTCCTGCCACTCCGGATCCCCCAGTTCTCAAATGTGTAGTTTCCTGTTTCTTCGCCCTACCAAACATTCGACATTTATTTTCCTTCTTCTTAGTTAGATAGCGAATTTCAGATATTTTGACTTTTACTTAATTTTTAGCAGTCAAAAGGGCTTCCAGATGTTTGAACCCAACCCAGTGACAATATTTTTGACTTTCCCTTCATTTGTTTCTAAGCCTACTTCTTTTCTTGCCATTATTGGATTTTCTTCGTTTCTCTTAATTGCTCCTCGCAGAAGGTCCAAATAGTTAGCGTAAGCTAGAGCGTATTTGATTCCATTAAAGGTTATTATTCTCTCATTTTCCTGAAGGGTTAGCATTACGAGTAGATATCCCACAAATTGAAAATAAGTGATGGCAAGACGTCTGTCTCCTTGTTTAAATCCTTCACGTATTTCGAATGTTTTAGATAAGGTGTTTCCTTATCACCTTCTTACTTGTTCTCTGTTTCCTTTAGGCATACTTATAGCAGTTTCACAAACTTTTCCCAGCCTTACAAAGACATACGCCTTTTAAAATCAACGAATAGTTTGTCGACCGTTTCGTTGAGTTCCCGTCCCTTTCTAGAAGCTGTCGTATAGTGAAAATCTGATCATTCGTCGAGGGTTTCATCTCGAAATCCCACTCGCAGTCTCCGATTATTTTATGAGTAATATTCCTCGGTAATTGTTGCATTGTGTCTGATCATCCTTTTTAAATATCGATTTTTTTCATTCATCAGAAATAATTTGATTGTTTCATATAGTGGTGATGAGCCCATGTAACTTCCCTGTTAATTTCCCTCTTTTTTTTTTTAATTCCAATAGTATTAGACCGACTCCTGAGACTTTGTTTATCTTAAGCCAGTGGATTGCTTGTGATTTCCTCGGTTGTTGCCAGTTCCACCTGAATTTCTACTGTGTGGATAACATCGTTTTTAATTTATATAGTTCATCAAAATATCTTCTCCACTGTGCTGCAACTTTTTCGTTTTCCGAAATATAAGCTCCCCATTATCTTTATTTATTTTTTTATAATTCTGTTTATTTACGGACTTTTTTTATAACCATTTTTCGTCGAACGAAGACTTTCTTTTGAGAGGTTTGCAATAGCCTAGTTGTGTTGCGCAGATTCTTTTGCCACCCTTTTTATTGTTGGCCAAACTGTTTCTACCTATCTTGCTTCGTCGTTAGTCGTAGACTGATATGACGTCTAATTATTGTACAATATTAGAATGTCCGGGATTATCTGGATGACTCAAGTTTCGTGATTTCAATAATTGCATTTATCACAAGAAAATTGCAAGAAATTGTCTTGTCCTCTAATATATAAAATCAAGTGAAAGTCCCGATATGGCATTGAGTCATCCAATAAAAGGTGTCATGTCAAATTTCAAAAAAAAGTTGAACAGCCAATATTCAGCTGTCATTACCATACACGCAAAATGTTGAGACTGTGGAAATGTAAAACAAGGAAAGTTTAAAACAATTCATTTATCGACCTTTACAAATCGATAAATCTGAACGTGTCGGAGATTAATAGTTTACTGACTTCAGTTTATATTCTTCAGGCAGTTGAGAATATCGGTCATAAGAGCTTTCACGATTCATTGAAGTAGAAATAGCAGCGCTATTTCACGAAAATGTTTATTTTCCTACAACTTTAATATAAACCCTTTTCTGAGATAAGCCTGCACTTAAATAATATGAAGTATAGGCCCACATGAAATGGGTCAGAAACCCGCAACAGTCAAGCCGTCAAAATGGTGTTTCGTGGCATTTGTTCGTGAATAGTATTTGGAAATTCCAGTATTTCGTCCTGAATAAAAGTAAGGGCCTCTACTTTACCTATCGGTATGGCATAGGTAAATCAGAAAAGCTCTCGTCCTAAATAGACTAAAACTAACTAAGTCTTGGTTCAAATTATCAGTCATGAAAAAATGTACCCTAACCTCGGAAACTGTCAGGACCGCATTCCAAGCATCTCCTTCAAATACGGCCTGAAAGGTCCGAACATCGGATACTCCATTGTGCTAGGCAATTATTTTAATTATTTTAATTCATGCAAATAACATGCGTTTTATGACTGCATTTCAAAAGTCATTGTAAGCATTTTACTGTCCTGACTAGAGGACCGGATTGTGATAGGTATGTATATGATATACTAAGATTTATGAAAAGGTCTGTTACCAATTTTCATTTCTATCATCGTGATTTTTGAGCTCAAGCTTCAAAAATAAGTCATAGATGAGGTGGATTTTAATTATAAATCAGAGCGCAAGGCTTTTCCCTTCTAGAAACAATAGTGGACCTAGGTAAACTACATATATGTTTTTTTAATTGTCAAAAAAAGTGAAGGAAATTTGCAAAAGGCAATTTACATTTTAAGCGGTCCATACGGAGAGTCACATTTTAAGTCACTTTTTTCCGAGATATTGGCTGTCTTCTAAGATGGCAATCAACGCTAGCTTATCAACTGATTTGACGTATCGCACGATCTCTGGTCCGATTATTTCACCGGTCCAAAACAATAGACAATTTTTCGATAAAAAACGGACCTTCTCTCAGCTTTTCTAATGTTCACTCACCGAAAAAAACGCTTTGGCTGTACATATGGCTTCGGTTTTGACGCGGGTCGAATTTCTAAAGTGTTAGACTAAAATCCTTCAATACAGTTATCCATGCAGATGAGTAACATATTCCCAATTACTGGGAATTAATGATAATGATTGATACAGCAGCACTCTGCACGCACTCTACGTATATGGCCAAGTGGCTTGGTGGCACTGCTTGACGCTATGGTTTGACCGCAAAATGACCGAAGTACAAGAAAAACTTTTTTTTATAAAACACGAATTTTAAAAACAAAATTCAATCTTCTGTAAGCGTTGTTCGGGTATAAGTCTTTTTACGATGAAATAACAATTGCAACTGAGCATGTCTGGCTCTGACCCAAGTCACCAATTGCGTAAGCTGTCTAAAATATAATATCGAAAGCTAAACTGAAAAGGTTGTTGGACGTTTACTTTCTAAAACAGAAAGGAACGTCATCTTCCACATAAATGTCCAGGAGTGGTGAAGGGGTGATGGAAGTGATTACAAAAACGACACAGCTGATAAATTGAGGCAGACAAGTTACCGACTGAAGGCTAGAACATCTTTCATAACGGGATTTTTTTTTTTTTGGAAAACTTAAACTCTCACTCTACAGGAAATGTTGCCCTGTGAGCGTAATTGGTAGGGATTCATTGTCAAATTGAGGCCAGTATTATTCGAAACACCTCTCAAAATCCCTATTTTTTTATCTACCATGAAATTTGGGGGTACGACTCTGAAGATCGAAATCTCTCGATTCTTCATCGTGCACAAGGTCTTCTTCTTCTTATTTTCCTTTTTTTTCCGGCGTCGCTATGGTCAGAAGTGTAGGACCATAAACTTCCCACTTAACTGCATTCCTGCTGGTCCGCTTAAGGGGTTCGCCGGTTTGACCTCAGAAAGTAGCGGCAGGCTTCCTTGTTTGGGATTATTTCATCGCTGAGGCCAATCAAATGCTGGTATTTTTGCATTTGTTTGCACCAATTGTGTTTCGGCCTGCCTTTTTTGCGTGTTGAAATTGGAACGTTGATTGATATCGCCTTTTGGACGGGGTTCAAAGGATCTCTCCTTTGAACATGGCAATACCAACTCCGACGGTCGCGCTCTATCTTTCTTGTGATGATTTCTTTTACGTGGAGGCTTCCTCGGATCTTTGAACTTCTAATTCTGTCATGCGAAGCATCTTCATCTCAGCTGCCGTTAATTTGCTCTCATTCTTTTTGTGCATTGTCCAGCATTGTGAACCGTATGTGAGCGCCGGACGTACACTGAAGTGTAGAACCTTCCTTTCAGCTTAGGGGGCATTTTTCGATCACAGAAGATGGCGGAGTTTTCCCGCCACTTCATCCACCCTACGCTTACGCGTCGTCATCACAAGTTGCTTCTTTATTAATCATAGATCCCAGATATTTCAAGTTTTCACACTTGGGAAGCACTCTTCCATTCAAGTAAATGTCTGGAATAGGCTGATGAGGGTCAGAGAACGGGCAGCACAGATACTCTGTCTTCTTTGAACTAATACGATACCCGTGTCCCTCAAAAATGTCCATCCACACATCAAGTGCTCGTTGTAGGGACGCCTGATCATCACTTATAATGGCTCCATCGTCAGGAAAAAATAGCTGGTGCACATTGGGGTCCGTCACTTTTCCTTCAAGCAAGCAATCAAGGACTGCTATAAAAAGCAGTGGGCTGAGGACGCTCCCTTGGTGTACACCGACTTTGATTGCGAACTCTTCGGTGACTCCTGCGGTGCATCTTACTCTTGTCGTTGCTCTCTTGTACATGTCCACGATCACTCGCACGTAGGTTTCTGGAACTGCTTTTTGTCTTAGCGCTACCCATAAAAGATCTCTTGGTTGCCGGTCAAAGGCCTTCTCGAAATCAACCAACACCATATGCAAGTCCTTTGAAGAATCACGATGTTTTCCATCATGACCCTTATACTTTGGATTGCATCTGTCGTTGATTTACCCGAGACAAACCCGCACTGGTCATCAGATAGTCGTATTATTTTCCGCAGTCGGCTATCTAATACCCGTTCAACGATCTTCATGGTGTGCGACATCAGCTTGACAGAACGGTAATTATCACAATTTCGCGTATCACCCTCTCATTTGTGCAATGGAAGAAGATAGCTTTCCCTCCATTGATTAGGCATAGTGTCGTCTCTCATAAGTTTGGAGATAAGAACCATGAGCCATCTAGACCCGATGTCTCCCATCTTTTTCCAGAACTCAGAGGGTATCCAGTCCGGCCCAACAGCTTCTTGGAGTTTTTAACCGCGTACCGGCTCTTGGAAAGTACACTCGGGGAAACTGTTAGTTCAGAAGTTCCTCGCAATACTGTCGCCATCTGTGGAGAATTTTTTCGTCTTCCACAAGGTGTTGGCCCGTCTATGACCTCATTTTAGCTAATTATATGAAAGAATTTAGGCAAGCACCTGTCTATCTATGATCCAATTGACATAAGAACTGAGCTGAAGCCCCCAAGATCATTAAAATCGTGTTACGTGCTTCTGGAGCAGTTGAACACAGATCCCAATTTCGGCGAAAATCTCGTTATTGCAAGTTTTTGTCGAACATTTTCGTTAAAAAGTAAATTACGACTTTTAGGGAAGCAAAGTTCACAGTGTTGTCAAGAGTCAAGTGGATTTTCGACACTCGGCGTCATTTAGCCATACAACTTCTGAGACGAGAATGGAGAGACGAGACGGGGCCCTGTCATTTCAGAATAGATCTCTTGATCTTTTTTAAAACTGGCCACCCAGTATGTTCAACGCCCTTATAATATTTTCTAAGAGGCTATATTAAATTGTTGGTATATGGCAACAAACCAATCACAACTGGCCAACTGGACATCTGTTTCGATAAATATTTATTATTTTTTGTTTTGTTAAAAAAATAAGGTGACATCTTGAATTTCGCGAGTTAAGTACACTCGATTTCTTTGCTCATTTGGTACACATGTCCCCTAACATATGTTGAAATTGTCAGGCATTTTGGATGTGTGAAAAATATAATTAAGTGCCTCAAAGTACTTGAAGGGTTGACTGTGGTACAAACTCTCCACAGAAGGTCAAGAAGATGTTAATGACGCTGCCCGCCCTGGACGTCCCATTACATCACCAACAGATGAAAACATTAAAGTAGTGAATATTTGTTATTATCATTGTGAATCATCGAAACACTATCAGAGAAGTTGCTCAAGATTTTGTCATATCGGCTGGCTCGTGCTATGATATTCATTGAAATTGTTCAGATATTTTAGGAAACGTGTTTCAGCCAATTATTTTGCGAAATAGCTACGTTTTGATCAGGACCGGTTGAACGACCTGAATGTCGATCCAGACTTGCCAAAAATATCATCATTGGTGATGAAACATGGATATATAGTTATGGCGACGAAGCCAAGGCACAATCATCCCAATGGAAGCGAGCAGAAGAGGAGGACTAGTCTGAATGTGGCAAAATAGATATAGACGAATAAATAAATATTTTTCGAGAAAAATAAAAAGTCACGCTATTTGTTGAACACATCTCGAATATATGACTTGCTTTAACGTGGGTCCTTTGATATAGAATTGACAAAAGATAATTTTCCGCACAGAATAAACAGTGTCCGAGTAACGAAATATAAAAATAAAATGGGCAGGACACGTAGAACAGATGGACAGTAGACAAACAGTTAATGGAAAACCCAAAATAAAACAATCGCCATAAAGGCCGCCTTACTATTCCGTCCTGGCCACAAAGTATAATTAAATACACTCGAATACCTTTTACCTTAAAGCGAGTACAAGTCCGTATACGAAGCAAACAACAAGTTATGTAAAAGTAGTGAGAACTCAAAAGAATCAACCTCAAAACATTATTCCTGCTGATGATATGTAAATACATATATTGTCTATGTCGACACCTGCGTGAGTGTACTTAGACCTGCGATCCGGACTCTTTTTTATCTGCATCGTCTTGTTAAGCGAAAATATAATAACAAAATATCTCAAACCACTTCGCCGTCACCCTTCATTATATCGCAGCATCTCAACGATCCAAATTACATACACAGCACAAGTCACCATTTTATCCCGTCTGTCATTGCTTTTTCTCTTCATTTTTCACCTCCACATATTCAGATGCCTATGTATCTATACTACGTTTGTATATTTTCTCTTTAGTTGCCTTGCCTTAGATTTTTGTAAGGAGGCGGACTTTTTGGATAGGTGCTCGGCCTTATTTGTCAACTCCGGCAACGAGCTTCGACTGAATTAAACTTTTTTTCTTTTACATGCTTTTGTCACAACAATCAACTAGATAGATACACAATACTATCAAGACAGCATCGACAACAACAGAACAATCGACGAACAAGCGAGTAACAACAAAACACTCGAACAATCTCAGTCACTTGTTGCTTTTTTGATTTTGAGGAATTTATCTATTGTTCATATCTGTATCTACAATTTGTGCTCCTATGTGTGTCGATACGAAAATGTTTGACTTTCTCGGGAAGAGGACAAAGCTAGTTTCCATGCCCCAGACATATTGCTCTTAGATACATTTTTACTTTTTTTTTTTTTTGCTAACAAATACTTTAATTCAGTCCGTGATTGGTCCAGTGATAGGGGAACACAGATACGAAGCGCTGAAAAGTGTAATGGCCCCGTATTTTGGACGATGGATTTATTATCTACGATAGACGGCTGAAATGTTGCGAAACGCCGAGACGCGAATGGAGACATAATTCAACTTGCAATTGACCAATGGACGTTTTACGAGATTTTGAACGGACGTTTTTATTAGTCTAACTGCGCAAGTGTCGCTGATTAAGTGAATTTTGGTTTTTTCCTTTTTTTTCTAATTTGTTTTTGATGGCGAACGAGGTCACGATGGGTTGCGAAATTCACTTAAGAGATATGCGCTATTAAATCCTGATTGACAGAATAGTGGTGGTTAGAAGTAAGTAAAAATAGAAGTCGCTGGATGGTGACAACATTTTGAGTTCAATGACCTGTGAATAGCATGAATAGTAGTGCTTTTAGAAGTTGAGAGCTTGAAGATCGTTGTGGATGACGTGGTCCATTAATTGTTTCTATCGATGCTTAAGAGCCCAAGGCATCTAAAGAAAATGCGCGAAAGACCTAATTAATTATTATAACATCTAGTACGTACTGCGAATATTTTCCGGTCTTGTCTGTGCCCGCGATGTTATAAGGTTCTCTGACTGGTTTTGGGAACAATATATGGATGGAGCCTTTCTTTCAGTAGCAAATAATCTACGCCGTAGATCGATGCTCCGTAAAAGCTCTAAGCTCCCGACTTAGAACCCAAGATTTTTAGGGAGTGCCTCTGTAAATCAACAAGTTAAAAGGACCATCATAATGGTATGGTGCCAGACCATAATGCTATGAAAAAAATTAATCAGTAGTCCATTTGCTAAGGGCGGAGCTTAAGCATTTTTCCTAAGCCCTAAGTAATTCTGTGGTCTGGTAAAAAAAAATACAGAAGCTTCATAAGTCTATGTCTTGATGGAGACAAATTCTCATTTATTCAGTTTAAGCTATTACTTAATCTTATCCACAAAATTGTAATTGGGGTTATGGAAGAAGACTGTTAATATTCGAATTTATACTCCGCACCATACGAGAGATAGAATTGTTGAGAATTTTGTGGATTAAGACGGTCGATCAGTTAACAATACCCGAAAAGAGTCGACGAGTGAAGAGGACTTAGGATATTCTCTTAAATTCCAGCGTATTCAAGATGATTAATTTAAGACGGTCTTGATATGAGGGTAGATGCAAAGGATTATTCCAGGACAGACTCCAAAGAGCAACATGTAGGAAACGGCGTTTGTTGGCTTTGGGGCCATGACCATGTTATCTAAGAGAGATTAGAGATTTGCCGTAAAGGTTTAATATTTCATACAAAAAACTTTAAAAAAATGCGGGTATGAGAGTACTCGTATGCGAAATTTCTGTAATGAGGCGATTATTGTTAACATCGTTCTTCGGAGTTTTTATAAAAGAAGGAATTTTCCTAGAGAAAGCGATAAATCAAAAATGTTTGAAAGAAGGAAAGGAATATTGAAGGAATACTTCGTTAGCAATGTGGCAGTGAGTCCATGTGGGCAGAGGGTTCATCATTAAGTTGATTTAAATTATTATATTATCAATAATAGAGGGGTCGACAGTACGACCGAGAAATGTCCCAAATGAGTCGGCAAGTAGATATAAAACCTTTATATGCATTGGCAAAATAAAATCGGAAATAGGAGATCCCGAAAAATGTTGAAAATCTTAAACAGGAATCAACACATTAAAGGGGACTTCCAGTTCTTAAATCTCATTCTCCTTTATTAATTTGTGAAAGAAAAACAATCATGAACGTAACACATAATACAAACGTAAGAAGGTAGACGTACACGCAGTTACAGGTATCTCTCAAAATCACAAATTTGAAGCCTCAAACGGAAGATACTTCATGGCTCCCAAATGAAAAGCTATAATTCATAAACCTATCCGAATTGAACTGAAAATAAAATGAGGAGAAGGAATTTAACGAGTGGGCAGGCGAAGAGTTGCTTGCTGCAAGAGTTCATTAATGGTTAGGATGAATTTGAATGCCTTATTTAGCAAAGTAAGGATGATCCGATTAACTTGTTGCCATTTTGAAACACTTGTCTCTCTTGGCAAGCAAGTGGGGCAGTCGAGTTTTAGAAGCTTGAAATTCTCCTGAGAGGAATTTTCACCAGCAAAATCGTTCGCCATGCAGAAGCAGGTGGTAATCATTTGGCGCCAGATCCAGAATATAAGGTAATTGCATACAGACCTTAGACGTCGCTTTATCACACCTGGACGTATAAGCTTTCTCTTTTAGAGGTGTTTGCCCAACTTCTGAGAAGCTGGAAAGGAAATGGTCGGGTGAGTATGGTGTATGAGGTAAAACTTCATAACTCAACTGAGGCAGCTTCAGGAACGTTGAACTTTTTTCAAGTGACTTATGGCTAGACATAATAGTTTAAAACTAAGTGAATTAATTTATATATTCTTATTAGGCCGCGCTGTAGATAGAAGGACAATATAAGGATGGACCTAAAGGAAATGTAAAAAAATTGACAGGGAGGCTTAGCGAAGGGTTTGCAACGAGGCTTTTTTTGTTTTAAAATGTTAAAATCTACCTCAACTGGCCTTAAACTAAGTCGGCTACGAGTTACCTAGATGTGTCTAATTATCGAGATATGACGCTTGAGTTCTAAAACGTCGCGAGTAGCTACTCCCTTACTAAACCGAACGCGTTCCGCGATGTCGAGCAAAGTATTCAATTAACAGAATTTCTCAGTAATCTTGGGTCAGGCCGATGGGATAAAGCCGTTAAGGCGTATGTTCTCATGATATTGAGGATTGGAATAGAAGGCAAGACTTTTCAACCAAATCTTTTCCATCTGGTTTGCTCACACATATGTATGTTGCATCACACAGAAAAGCCTCTTTTGTCCGACAGGAGATTTATCAGCAATTCGAGTTCAAACGATGGTATTGAGTACCTCCTGCTTGAAATTATCTGTGGCTTCGAAAAAAAGTTGGAGTCATATAGAAGCTTCCAAGTTTAAGGGACACCACAATTGTAATTAACATCATCGAACGCTTCGGGGCTTGTGACAGACATATTATTCCTTCCGGTGATCTCAACATTAATCTTCTAAGCCGTAATGATACAGAAGCAAATCGTTTCATAAACTTCCTAAGCTCTGTCAATATATTTGCAGTCAGCAACTCTACTTTATCATTAGCCGTACACATTAGCCCTACAAGCTCTACGTTCATCGATCTGTTTATTGTCAATAGAACTGATCTCATGATTTTATATAGTCAGCTTGTTGTTCCCGGCTTCTCAAAACACTTATTGTCTTCTTCTATGACTTCAGATCGTTGGTACTGACTACAATTACTTACCGAGACTTTAAATCTATCAACATGGCCAGTCTTATCAATGACTCTCTCAATTCCAATTGGCATGACCTGTACTATATGTCTTTCGTTGATGAGCTGGTCGAGTTTTTTACATCTGCAATTAATAACCTGTTTGGGAATTATGCCCCAACCAAAAACCTCACCATCCAGAACAACAAATGCCAATGGTTAACTAGATATATTGAACAACCTTGAATAAATCGAGACAGGGCCTACAAAAGATGGAAGAATTTTAAACTCCCTGAGATACTACACGATTTTAAACGTCTCAAGAACTTTGTTACGGAGGGAATAAGGAGGTCGAAAACTAAATTTTTTACATTTTTTTTACCGGCTTATAGGTCACGCAAACGTGGAAGATTATGAAGACGCTAAATGTGAGTAAACAAATCAAGGCTGAGATCTCTGAGAACATCAATATCGAAAAGATAAATAAGCTTCGCCTCAATTGCAGCTCTCTCCGACAATACCATTGGTCCGATGACAAACATTGACCGAGAGCTTTGGTTAGACTCTATGAAGATAATGTGCTTAAGTCTACATGAACTTCATGAACCTCAAATTCTTGAAACGAATCTTCTATGTCGTCTTAACACCGCTCGAATATGTATTTAAAAGCGTCCTTACCACTTCCTTCTACCCTAGGTATTAGAAGGCTTCTTAAATCATACCAATCCCTAAATGTGGAAATAATAGTGACAAGGAATATCGTCCGATCGCTGTGCTGTCATTCATATCCAAGGTTTTCGAAAAGTTTCTGAGCACTCAATTGAACTCATTCTTAAATCAACATAAGCTCCTTTCACCGTTTAAATCAGGTTTTAGACCAAAACACAGTTGCACCTCCGCGCTACTAAAGATTGTTGAAGACTTTTGCTGTGAAATTGATAAGGACCATGTGATATCGTTGGTATTTTCAGACTTCTCTAAAGCATTCGATACTGTCCCACATGCAATCGTTCTCAAAAAACTCAAATATTAATTTAATTTGGATTCCTCAGTGTTAAGAATTATTAGGAATAACCTTGAATGTCGCAGCCAAATTATAAAGGGTTTTCCAATGGGGACTTGACAGCTTTGAATTTAATTTGTGAACGCACCCTTTCACTAATCATCGAACTGTCATTGTCAATTTATTCAGTAAACTCAACATTTTCATCATGGTAATCATCATGGTACACGAACGCGCAACGTCTGCAAATTATAAAAATTTTCTACCGGTCGGTGACCGTAACTTTAAGAGCGTTAACTCCAATTTTCGGTCGTAATTCTCGCCCTAGTAGACAGGCATTAACAAGCTTAGTGCAAAAATGTGAGTCTACATATTCGTTGTGTGATGTTGCCGTGTCAGTGAGACAACGGGTTGGTCGAAGTGTCGAAAATATCGCTGCCGTTCAGGCGTCCGTAGCAAACGATCCAATCAGTCAATTCCACGGCGTTCTCAAGAATTGGCCATCGCTCAGACCACATCATGGCGTATTTTGCGTAAGGATCTTGGTTTACACCCATACAAGATCAAGCTGACTCAAGAATTTAAGTCGATGGACCATTTGAAGCGACGTACGTTCTCCGATTGGGCTCTGGAGAAGATGCGCCAAGATGATGAATTTCATCGCAAAATCATCTTCAGTGAGGAAGCTCATTTTTGGCTCGATGGGTTCGTCAATAAGCAAAATATGCGTTATTGGTCGGGTGAAAATCCACATGTGCTTCATGAATCACCACTTCATCCACAAAAAATAACTGTTTGGTGCAGTTTGCAAGCCGGCGGCTTTATTGGGCCATATTTTTTCGTCGACGATAACGATCGCCACGTTACTGTGAATGGCCAGCGTTATCGCGCCATGATTACAGATTGTTTTTGGCCCGAATTGGAAGATATGGACTTGGACGACATGTGGTTTCAACAGGATGGTGCCACAAGCTACACAGCACACGTTACAATCGATTTATTGAAGAGTAAGTTTGATGAGCGTGTTATCTCAAGAAATGGGACAGTCGATTGGCCGCCTCGTTCGTGCGATTTAACGTCTCTAGACTATTTTCTTTGGGGCTACGTTAAGTCATTGGTTTATGCCAACAAGCCGACGACGTTGGAAGAGCTCAGAGCCAACATTGAACGCGAAATAGCGGCCGTTTCGGCCTAAATGTGTGGCCGAGTCAACAAAAATTGGTTCCAATGAATCGACCACTGCAAACGTGCTCGCGGTGGCCATATGAACGAAGTCGAGTTTCATTCATAAATGTTTTGATTGTACTTCAAGCCGATAATAAAGTTTTTGAAATATCTCAAATGGTTTGCGTTTTATTTAAAAAAAGTTGTCAAGTCCTTTTTGGAAAACCCTATATATGCTAAAGGTAACTTCTCCACCTTTCTCCAAACCAAAACGTGGGCCCTTAAGGACTTATCCTGAGGCCTTTGCTGTTCTCGCTGTTTAATAATGACATTCCTATCACTCTGAAACACTGTACATACATTTGTACGCAGATGACGTCCAATTATACATCAGCTACCCATTCTACCTAAGGGTAGACGCTACGGCGCGGTTAAAGGAGGATCTCCATGACGTTACACGATGGTCATATAAAACAAACATTTGCTCAACTCCACCAAGAGCCAAGCTGTTGTGATATGACGCACTATCTCAGACTTAAATAAATTTCCACTAATCCAAGACAACGGAAGCAAAATCGACTATGTAAAGACTGTTAAAAACCTTGGAGTCATCTTTAATCAACAGCTTACGTAGGGGGATGACATAACCAATGTAACAGGCAGAGTCTACGGTGCCTTGTGTACCTATATACTATTCTACGTTGAAAATTGTCTCCCAATCAGCATTAAATCAAGACGCTACTGATCCCTATTTTAACGTACGCACTCCCAGCCATCGCAGAAGGCTAGATACAGCTCACGCAAGCTAACCGTTGCGCTTAACAGCACAGTGCGTTTCATATACAGATTACGGCGGCGGGATCACATCTCGTCATTCGATAAAATCTTGCCTCGCATGGACTTTCAAAGCCTCCTCAAGTTGGGGATAATAAGTTTCCTTTTCAAACTCATGCAGAGCAAAGCACCACCATACCTTTACCAGAGACTTCGGTTCGCTACATCAGAGAGAACATTGATATTACCCAATTTTAATTACAGGGTGACAGAAAAATAGTTTTTCATTTACGCCGTAATGCTCTGAAATTCGCTCCCAGTAACAATATATGTAATCACATGATAATACCACTATACTCGGAATGTCACTTATCGATTAAAGGAGCGAAAAGGCTTAAAATTACAGATTTCGTCTGCAGCCTGTTTTAAAAGAAAATAACACATTTGCCCACTAACGACCTTTGGAAAGATCACAACAGAAAACACTTTTATAAAAAAAAGCGTGAGAACATTGACTAGAAAACAAGCAATATTTTCCGGTAAAGGGTTCGAAACATCACGAATTGGAGCTCTTAAGATGACAATAACATCTTAAGCCCAAAAAACCGAAAATGATTGTTTTTTTAAGGAAAGGCTGAACTGTATATTCGAATAACAATATGAATTGCTTAATATTATGAAAAATAATAGTTAAAATGGGATGCTATCTCAAATTTTACAGAGCTTGAAAGCCCCATCAAACAAATCGTTGCTGGTAAACTATGAAATTTGTTCTGTTCAGTATGGTATTTATGGTAAATAAATTAGTAAAAAGCCATCACTGCATAATAAAATTTCATATTTTAACTACGCACACTTTTTTTTGTGAAGTTTTGTGAACCACTAGAATGTCACTATTAAATAACAGATTAGATTGTATCGTGGTGCTGCTTATTCGTATGTACATATATTAAGAGTATTATTGAATGTGCACCCCATTTAGTTCAGAATATTTCATAAAACTCGAAACAAAAGTGAACAACACCTAGTACTGCCACGGATTCCAGCTAAATTTCTAATTTCATTTGAACCAATGAATAAATATAAAATGTTGACGTCTTTCCCGCACGTTTATTGAAACAAAATAAAAAACGAAACAGTCCAATTTAGGGATTCCTATTGACAAGAACTCTTTCCTATTAAAACCACACAGCGTTTGTGGGAATACCTTTATTCCTGAGTCATTGTGAACATATTGGGATATATTTATGTATATTTATATATTGTAGATGTATGTCTGCGTCTTAAGTTTGGAAAGCCGTAAAAGTAAGAATAAAAAAAAATCACTAAAAGCGGCTAAAAACCCAGCCTTTTAATTTTAACCGTTTCTACACTACGCTGACCAAATTTGTTATTTGTTTTTTTTAAATTTTAGAATGTAATAGCAAGCCCAGCCGCTAAGTCTATTATGAGCAAACCTAGGATTTACTCATTTCTCGATTACAACGGTAACAATGTGCCCGGGATACTATTTGTGTATGTTGTCAGACTATGGAACTCTCTACCATTGGACATTAGAAAGCTACGAGGTACTTTAAACTTTGATAAAATGCTCCTTAGGTATTTGGCTAACAACTCAGATGACTCTCAAAATTAGATTAGTATATATTCATAAATAAATTAAATTCGTTGTAATATATGTTTAATTTTGTTATATCATAACATTACTCTTCAATGTAATTACTTGAGGACTTGAGTCTTTTGTAAAAGATAATGTAATAAATAAATAAAAATAAATCAGATATATGTAATACGGGAATAAATTTTAATCAAAAAAAAAGAGCGCCGAATAGAAGTTTGCCGGCAGTGGCTAACAGCGAAGGATAAAAGAAAGTTATAAAGAGTTACTGCCAAGACTGAACAAAAGTTCGATTTTAACGCCATATTACACCATCGCTTTCACAAGGTCAAACAATTAATAAGTGCAGCTGAAGACAGAAACGGTTCGAAGAGTGTTAAGATCTGGAAGATTTCATGGAAGAGAAAAAGCCCCTGATCAGCTAGGTCAACCAAAAAAAAACGCCTCGAGTTTGCCAAACGCTACATCTCTAAAAGTCACGAGTTTTGAAGAACTGTACTATTTACCGACGAAAGTAAGTACAATATTTTCAGATCCGATGGCCGAGGTAAAATATGGCGTAGACCAAATCAAGAAATGGCTGTGCAAAATTTGGCCCCAACAGTAAGGCATGGGGGAGGCAATATCATGGTTTGGTGATCAATGACGGCGGCGGGAATGGGTCAATTAGTTTTTATTAAGGGCACCATGGACCAACACGGCAAAAGGAGTTAAGTAATGGCTCCTGTGCCGTGTGCCAAAACAGCTGCATCCACCCCCACAATCACCAGATCTTAACGCTATTGAACACATTTGGGATGAACCTGAACGCAGAATCCGTAAATATACCATCAACAACAGAGAGTCATTGCAGAGCGCTTTAACGAAGGCGTGGTCGGAAATAACGCCGGATGTTACCGAAAATCTTGTTCTTTCGATGCATAGAAAGCTCCAAGACTCGAATGGAGGCCCCATAGAATATTGAATGTCATTTGCAGAATTTTAAAATAGTATTTTTCATGGTTTCTTTTACTATTGTTCACTATTCACAGTTGGATTAAATCGTAAAGATATACCGTTGCTGATGGGCTTCCTAAGGCGGTTAATAGCAATTCATTCAGACCGCAAAAGAATGCACTGAGGTACCATCTCCGACATAATATATGGATCCCATTAGCAAGTGGCTGTTACCCCATGTAACAAGGGAGTAACGTAGGACAAGCCACATTGAAGGCCGGATATGAGTCGGGTTTGTTTGGTTTTCACTTGGAACCTTTATACAGAGGCTCTAACAGTGATATGTGTTTCTTGCTAAAAAGGTTCGTGTAAAGTAGGTCCGGTTGAAAAATCATGCAGACAGTGAGCATAAAGAGTTGAAACACCGACATGTTGTAGGTGTAAACATCAACAAGAAGTAAATAAGTAAGAGCGAATCTGTCTCAAGCCAAGAAAAAAAATAGATCGATGGGCGCACTATCTCCATAAGGTTTTTTAGTTGTAAATAGAGCTGTGAGTAGGATAGCACAGAAAATTCAATTTGCTATTCAATGCCATTACGTTTTATAAGACTCGATCTGAGAAGTCCAATTTTATATGGCTCTATTGCCGGAATCAGGCTGGAACTCACCAATGCTTTGAATTATCTTGTTCTCCGGTTGAATAATTATTGCATAGTTTCAGAGCAAAAAGTCTAAGAGCCTTCAATTACCATGGACACCCATGTTAGAAAATGTAATGGATGGGCCATTTAGTATTTTGTTTTGTAATTCATAGGTTATTTTGACACTGACAGCTGTTTCCCGCTAGAAATCTTGACAGAAAGTCAGTATCATGCCTCCGCGGACTGATATAAGCCGCTTTACGCTTGAACAACGTTGGGAAATATTGAAAACTTATTTCCAAAGTGAGTGCTGTGTAGCCCAAACAGTGCGTTTTTTAAAAAGAAGTTTTGGCCGAAATGAAGCACCCACCGCGACTGCTGTACGCAATTTTGTGTAAGAAGTTCATGAGACTGGTATGCTAGTGGACAACACTCATGGTTCCCGTCGTCGTACGCTGTGCACAGATGAGAATGAGGCTGCTGCGGCCGAGAGTGTGAGACTCAATTCACGAACATTAACTCGCCAACAGCTCAACATTTCGTGCACTAGCCTGAGGAGAATTCTGCACAAAGATCTCGGATTATTCACTTACAAGGTTCAATTGACTCACCAATTCAAGGCGCGCGACCATCGGCTTCTTTATCGCTTCGCAGTTTGGCCTTAGAGCAGGTTGAACTGGACAACGATTTTGGGCGGAAAATCATATTTTCTGACGAGGCGCATTTTCATCTTAGCGACTACAAAAAACCCCCACGTTATTGTCGAGAAGCCAATGCATCCACAGAGAGTGTGAGTTTGGTGTGGATTGTGGTGTGGTGGCATCATTGGACCATTTTTCTTCGTAAAATGGGAACAATGTTTCGGTCAACGGTGGGCGTTACAGAGCCATATTAACCGCATTTTTTTACTGAAATTGGAGGCATCGATTTGGACAACCTTTGGTTCATGCAGGATGGCGCGCCATGCCCCGCAGCCCATGCCCATCTTTTGCGTACCAAATTCTCAAATCGTGTTATCAGTTTTTTCTTTTAAATTAATTTAATTTAATTAATTTTGTTCATTTTATTGCATTTTTAAAAAGAAACTTATGTTTGGCCCACCCTTGACCCGCGCCAATGACGCCGCCTGTGTCCATATTAATCCCTGAAGATGATTTTTTCACTAAAATTTGGATCAGTTATATATTTCGTAATTTCTACAAATTTTGGCAAACAGAAGTGGTCTAGAGCTCCATGATAAAATGATGACTGTGATGGAATATCGTGATGTTCAATCGAAGCTCGAGTCCAACTGGTGAACAGCTTCAGATAACCTGAATTGGTATAAAAAACAAGCTCATTTCAATGGTATAGGAAAATAGAAAGATCGGATGCCGTATATCGACGATAGCTCGATCTCAGGTAGCAGAATAAGGCAGCCAATTAGCAGGCAGTCTGGTGACTGAAAACAAATATTCCAAAGACGCTTGATTCAAAATGAGAGAAAAAACCAGATTTTCAAGCGTGTCCACCTAAAAACGCAAGTTCAAGCAGTTTGTTAAAAGGAGACGGTTTTTTGAAACAAACTAAATTCCAGATGGTACTTTCGGATAGTTTCATCAAGCACAAATCATAATCCTTGGCAAAAGTTTCTTCGACGACGATAAAGCTATTAAGTTAGACCGCAATTTTCAAGGGAAGAAAGCCAACCGAGACTTCTTACAAGGAGCGAAAATTCTCAACTTTCTACGAAATGACCTTAGATGAGTATATCATGGAAGAATCTTTAGTATCACTGCCTTCGAGGTTTATTTGTAAAAGGGGGAAGACTGGAAAGCCCGTGAATTGTGGTTCGTTTTTTTTTTATAATTCAAACTTATCCAAACCTGTAAACTTCATCAAAAACAGAATTCCTTTTCAACCAAATAAACCAGTACGGAGTACCATTGGGTATTGAATGATAAGAAAAACAGTCCAGTAGCCTCCAGCTCTTTATGTGAGAACCATTCCGTAGAGTCATCTTAGCTTTGAAGTAGATCTTAACTCTGATCTAGTACCCAGCACCGTGTGTTAGTAGATCCAACTTAATTCGAGGTTAGTCCAAAAATAAAACAGATCGAACGCACCTGAACCATTGCTACCGAACCAGAGAGCAACGAGGTCATCATTCGGCGAGCTGTGATAGTGATTCCCATATAGATACGGATTCGGATAGTCTAAAAGGACTCGCCTGGATGACGGCGATTCAGCTAGACCAAAACGAAAACAAAATAAAAAGAAAAACACAAAACATCTAGGAAACTCACCTTGAATCTGTGCAGCGTATTCTGAAGCTTTCTGCAGGTTGAGTCTCGGTCTGGGTAAGGGTTTCGGAAGTGTCTGCGAACCAGACGCACCGGCGGTTGATGATGATGATGATGACGATGATACCGACGGGTTTGCTGATGAAGAGTCCAATAAAAGTTGCTGTACCTGAAGAATATCGACGTATTCGTCAAGACCACTGCCTGTGGAATGACTTGGCCCGGGTCGACTTGAACTGGAACTGCTTAACGGTGGCGGCGGTGGTGGTGGCAAGTGTGGATGATGATGAAGATAGCTCCCGCTGGTACTTGGCGCGTTATAAAAACCGTATTGCGAAGATGATTGTGACGAAACGGCTGATGTGGACGGCTGGGATGTTGATGCAACGGTTGTCGAGGACGATGGTGACTGTAGTTGTTGCTGTTGCAAATGTTGATCTTGTTGACGATGGGTGCTACTAGGATGATCACTTTCACGACGCATTGCTAACAACATTTTCTCTCGAAGTGAGACTAGTGAACTGAGGTAAGTGACGGTCCAAACTAAAACTAAGCCGAGAACTGAGTGCGGTTACTGTCCCTAGGGACGGCCACTCCATTGAAGCTCGACGAGATGTCTTATATCTTCAGTCTTGTTCTGTTAGTCGTTTATATTCTCTTCTGATTGTCAAATTGAAAATTGATTTCGTCAATATATCCAGCAAAGGGTTTTCCTGAAATTAATTAATCAAATGAGCAAACTTTTGAGTTATTTTAGGATTACAAAGGTCATTTAGTAGCTCAAGTATATTCGATATCTAGAAATAGCATTGCACACGAATCGACACAATTATATATTCACATATATCGACCGATTGACGTGACAGAATCAATCAACCTCGCTAGAACACAACTCCTTTCGAAGAGGTTGAGGCGCAAGACGAAAGGTAAAGGTTAAACGTGTGTCGCTCATGACGAAGTAGCCGATGATGCACAACAATTATGATTGTACACTCAAGTTCTAACCAGAGATAGTCTGTAGCTACGAGAACATATTTCCATAAATGGTTGCTGGCAAGTTAGATTTTTTCCGAGGGAAACAAGATACGTTTACACGAGTAAGTCGGAATGATGTAATTTATGACAGAAGTCTTGTAGTTCGTGGCGGTTCGGTTGTGGCAGTTGTTCGCCAATCGGTTTAAGATTTGTTTTGTTGTCAGTCTGTTATGGTTGACAAGTTGTCGCGGGATTCTGGGCTCGCCGGCGTGACTTGTGCCCAATGCCCAGTGGCTGCAGTGTAGCAGTGAGTATGGAAATGAGCACAAAATAAAGAAAAATATATTAATTAATGCATAGAAGGTTGGACTTGATCTGGAAGCTAGAAGGAAACAACCGTTACAGATAATTTATAGCCAAGTCATAATCGAGTACGGTTACTTGACCGTTTTGTTAGTTACACTTTCCTGCCCCGGAGGCTTAAACTGCTTAATAGGAAGAGCATGCTTTAAGCTATGCAAATGCGGGTTAAACCGGTGCAAGGTTCTGTTTAGTCAATAAAGCTTTCCAAATATCCTTCATGCGACAACATATGCTCTCCAGTGTTTCAAGTACTTCTCTTGAAAACAAATAAAATTACAAATTCACACATGGAAACAGAGATAAAGGCATGTAATTGGGAAATTTGATGATGTTTTGACCTTTAGCGGTGCTATGTGTGTAGCACCTACATTCGACTAAATATAAAGGCCAGCCACTTGGTTTCTGTGCCATACTTTTTCCTGGTTAATTATTATAAGATCTTATTAGGTATGACATGCTTATGAACATGAACAACATGTATTCAAAGTTCAACCGATTAAAATATATATTGGATACTTGGCATACACGTTGTCGTGAACGTTGTATTTTAAATGGGATTTAATAGGAATAGCGCATTGCCTTCAAACAAAGACTACATGTCCACTGTTTTAGCAAGAAGTAAGGATATGGGGTTAGGATAGGGGGGTTAAATGCCTGATTATGGGCACCACCACCAGTTAATGATCGGCCCTACCATTATCAGGCAGTCAAACCCGTAGTTAAGTCTTAATTATTGACAAGATAGTGCTGCCAACCTATGAATTAAAATATGACACGCTTGATGAGGTTTATAATGAAGGCTTCGGGGAAATTACACAGTTCCATATAAGCTTCAATTTGGGTGAAGGCTTTCTTCCGTAAATACCGTCATTTGGTCGAGATCGTCCGACTTAAGGGTTGTATCAAGTTTTTAGTTTTTAGCCAAGGAAATTTGAGAGATTCCGCCAGGCTCAATAAAGTGCTTTCTAAGGGTGACACCAGCAGATGAAAATTGATTTTCATTGACAGCCAAGTCCCGGGTGATTTTGCAAATACCTAATCAAGAGAAAATGGTTTTAATTTGGTACATGTATTACAAGTAGACCCATCATGACCTACGAGATTCCTAAATTCGCAATTCCTGATCCCTTAACTACGACCAAATTTATGAACACGTATTTGGAAATCATTCTACATATATCCCAAGTATACGAGACAAGGTTTCATAAGTGCCCCGCTGAGGAGAATGACTTGTCTTTTGGAGGATTTGAACCCAGTGTCATCGGCGCCAGACGCACACCAAGGTTTGAGCCATAGTGCCGCTATCGTATGGCCTATTTTACCTGTTATTTTCTATCCTATAGAAGCGTTAATAGTCAATCCGTTACTGCTCCTTCTCGGCTTTTTCATCAAAGATATGACTTTTTGCATGGCTCAGAGATCTGGCTGCTCGCGTAGCTGCCTTTACTATCACGGTAAGGCCCTAGTAAAAATGCTTCATAAGTTCGTAATTTCATCCTTGAAAATCAGAATATAGAAGCGGTAGGGTAACTAAAAACATAAAATGTCTAGGGTTTGTATAAAAGTTTTGGAAAAGTAGATTTATTTCTGATGAATCACAATGAAGATCGTTGAACGGGTATTAGATAGACGACTGCGGTAAATAATACGACTATCTGATGACCAGTGCGGGTTTGTCTCGGGTAAATCAACAACAGATGCAATCCAGAGTATAAAGATCATGATGGAAAAGCATCGTGATTCTTCAAAGGACTTGCATATGGTGTTGGTTGATGTCGAGAAGGCCTTTGACCGGCAACCAAGAGATCTTTTATGGGTAGCGCTAAGACAAAAAGGAGTTCCAGAAACCTACGTGCGAGTGATCATGGACATGTACAATAGAGCAACAGCAAGAGTAAGATGCACCGCTGGAGTCACCGAGGAGTTCACAATCAAAGTTGGTGTACACCAAGGGAGCGTCCTCAGCCCACTGCTCTTTATAGCAGTCCTTGATTGCTTGCTTGAAGGAAAAGTGACGGACCCCAATGTGCACCAGCTATTCTTTGCTGACGATGGACCCATTATAAGTGATGATCAGGCGTCCCTACAACGAGCACTTGATATGTGGGTGGACATTTTTGAGGGACACGGGTATCGTATTAGTTCAAAGAAGACAGAGTATCTGTGCTGCCTGTTCTCTGACCCTCATCAGCCTATTCCAGACATTTACTTGAATGGAAGAGTGCTTCCCAAGTGTGAAAAGTTTAAATATCTGGGATCTATGATTAATAAAGAAGCAACTTGTGATGACGACATCAAACATCGCGTAAGCGTAGGGTGGGTGAAGTGGCGGGAAAACTCCGCCATCTTCTGTGATCGAAAAATGCCCCCTAAGCTGAAAGGAAGGCTCTACACTTCAGTTGTACGTCCGGCGCTCACATACGGTTCACAATGCTGGACAATGCACAAAAAGTATGAGAGCAAATTAACGGCAGCTGAGATGAAGATGCTTCGCATGACAGCGGGAGTAACAAAGCGTGACAGAATTAGAAGTTCAAAGATCCGAGGAAGCCTCCACGTAAAAGAAACCATCACAAGAAATATAGAGCGCGACCGACTCAGTTGGTATTGCCATGTTCAAAGGAGAGATCCTTTGAACCCCGTCCAAAAGGCGTTATCAATCAACGTTCCAATTTCAACACGCAAAAAAGGCAGGCCGAAAAACAATTGGTGCAAACAAATGCAAAAACACCAGCATTTGATTGGCCTCAGCGATGAAGTAATCCCAAACAGGGAAGCCTGCCGCTACTTTCTGAGGTCAAACCGGCGGACCCCACAAGCGGACCAGTAGGAATGCAGTTAAGTGGGAAGGTTATGGTCCTACACTTCTGACCATAACAACGCCGGAAAAGGAAAAGAAGAAGAAGAAGAAGATTTATTTCTGATGTAGCTACAAAACCTTCCTTAAACCTTACTAAAATTAACTCCAAGTTCTTCAAAATATTGCACATGCTTTGAAAATCGACACACTTTTGTGTTTTAGTTTTTCCAAGACTCAAGGCTCCCAATGGATTCCAGAAGGTCCTTAATGGTACGCGTGCAAGCTTTTTTACAGCACTTGGGTTTCATGCTGATGTCATTTGATAGAGGAGTTAATTTTAGGAACGGGAAAAGTTAGCTGGGTCTAGGTCAGAACTGTAAGGTGGTTGAGTCTGAATGTTCAGCAAGTGGCTCGTCCGCCATTTTTTACATAGCTTTTGTCGCTTAAAATCTGTGGTTTATGACATGTTTCGTCCTTAAATCCTTGGCGTATCATGTCAAACATCTCCGTAATTAATTTCCCGATAACAACACAAAATTTTATAGCTTGCTGCATTTTAAGCTTGAGCTGAGTCACGATATAGCCTGAAGGAACGCTCGACTAATGCTTGGCATGTTCTGAAGATCCGATTCTCTTGAGCTTTCTAGATCGAAGCGCGCTGCGACATACAGTCCACATCACAAAAACCGTTTTCCCGATTATTTACATATATCAGACCCTGTACAGATGACTCGGTGATGGATTGTAAAGCTGGCACAGGTATCTCTAGGAAAAATTACATAAGTAGCTAACTGCACCATACATTTTGCTTAACAATGCCATAATGTTTCCCGTCCGATGTTACCCGGACATAGTAGCTTTCAAGATAGGGAAGAACAGACGAATTGTTTAGGGGGAGATCAGCCATCATTAGGTTGTTAAGGGTAATAAAGGATATTTCAATTGGCCCGGGTCGATTGGCTATGTCGTTGTTCAAATCTGTCAAATCTGTTGTTTATTATTCAGTTACTGATGCCAAATCATCATATCAAGTTACACGATTCAACAGCTCCAAGTGATAAAACCATATTATCAAAATGAGCGTTCGTTAGTACAAACGTTACGGGCGTTGCGCCTATTTTACGGTAGACGTGGTGGCTATTCCCCACGTTTGGTTCCCGAATTTGAGACGACAATGAATCAGCCAACATTCATATGTTAGAGGAATACAAGATCGTCCGAGAACATCAAAGCGGGGGGTGAAAGAGTACGACAGAACCCGATGCAGTCGATTCATCGCCGTGCACACGAAATCGGCTTTTCACAGACTTCAACTTGACGAGGTTTGTGGTCGGGACTTAGGCCTATGCCCGTACAAGATCCAACCGACCCAGGAGCTCAATGTTCATTACTAAAGACAACGCCGTATGTTCGCTGACTAGGCTTCGGAGCCGTTGAAATAGGATCCCAACCAACCCACACGCATTTCACCAGGTGACCTCAAAAACTTACCGTTTGCTGTGGATTTTGGGCCGGCGCGGCGGCGTCATTAGTCCGCACTTTTGCGAAATGATGAGTCAGTCACCGTCAATGGCGAGCACTACAGAACGAAGAACTAATTTTTTATGACCCAAATTTAACCATGTAGACCTAGATGACATGTGGTTCCAGCCTAGCCTTTTTCTTGTGGAGTTTCTTGAAGTCACAGGTCTATGCGAATAAACCACAAGGTGAACATATCACAGGCTATCATTCAAATTCAACCGTATCCATGTGGAAGAGTCATTGAAAATTGAGCCACTCGGATCCCTGCTACCGTAAGCAGCTGAAGCAAGCATTGGAACGATTTCATACTCCGTACGTAATGGCATACACGGGCCTTTCAAATAAAAAAAGACCCACAGCTTATTTTATTCAATTCCAACATCTACCCGTTCGTATTAAAAAAACCTTAAATTGCCAATTCTTTCCAGAGCTAGTCAGGTGATAAAGACTTTCGCCTAGTTACAATAAACCCAAAACGGTAAGACTACTGAACGACCTAGAGGAAACATATAAAGGGCGGTTGGCATTGTTACAGGTCGTTGGCCGTTTAGGGCTAGGCAGTCGAGTTTGGAATTCTCAATAAAGGGTTTGTGAATGTGGAAGAGAGAGTAATGAAAAGGTGACGCATTTTCTATACAGTTGAAATTGACAAGCCTTGTATAGCTCGTCTCTATGCACGCTGTCATACGCGGCCTTGAAGTCGACGAATAGGTGGTGAGTGTCGATCTGCATCTCTTGGGTCTTTTCCGGGATCTGCTGCAGTGTGAAGATTTGGTCTATTGTGAACTTCCCTCGCCTGAAACCAGACTGATATTAACCTATCAGGTTGCTGACGAATGGTTTCAGGCGTTCATTCAAAACGGCAGAGAAAATTTTGTGGGTGATGTTAAGGAGACTTATCCCTCATCCTTGCGGCAGAGCTACTTGGCAACGTCTTAACCATTTCAAAGTCCAGTGACCGTTTGATGGCTCTCAAATTGGTGATGCATGTTAAGGTGTGGAACATCGTAAGCGCATATGTCCCTCAAGTAGGATGCGAACGGAAAGAAAAAGATGCATTCTGGCTAGATTTCCACAACCTTGTCAAAATCATCCCAAAGGAAGAGCTTTTGTTTGTTGGGGGAGATTTAAACGGACATGTCGGGACGACAAGCGAAGACTATGAAGACTACCACGGAGGGCTGGGATACGGCACCAGGAACTCTTCAGGTGAAGATATCCTAAACATGTGCAAGTCGTACGGTCTTATAGTGCAAAATACCATGTTCGTCAAACAAAGCCGGCACCTGATCACCGCAGCGGCGGAAACTCAAATAGACTATCATTTGGTATCCAGTTTCATGAAGCCACGAGTTAAACATTGCAAAGTGATCCTGGGAGACGCGATCGCCCCTCAACACCGTCTCCTCCTGACTGATTTTTTTATGGAGGCGAGTAAGAAGTCAAAGCAGCAAACGAAGGTGTCTGAGAGAATCAAGTGGTATAAGCTGGAAAAGTGACGGACCCCAATGTGCAGCAGCTATTCTTTGCTGACGATGGAGCCATTATAAGTGATGATCAGGCGTCCCTACAACGAGCACTTGATGTGTGGGTGGACATTTTTGAGGGACACGGGTATCGTATTAGTTCAAAGAAGACAGAGTATCTGTGCTGCCCGTTCTCTGACCTTCATCAGCCTATTCCAGACATTTACTTGAATGGAAGAGTGCTTCCCAAGTGTGGAAAGTTTAAATATCTGGGATCTATGATTAATAAAGAAGCAACTTGTGATGACGACATCAACCATCGCGTAAGCGTAGGGTGGATGAAGTGGCGGCAAAACACCGCCATCTTCTGTGATCGAAAAATGCCCCCTAAGCTGAAAGGAAGGCTGTACACTTCAGTTGTACGTCCGGCGCTCACATACGGTTCACAATGCTGGACAATGCATAAAAAGTATGAGAGCAAATTAACGGCATCTGAGATGAAGATGCTTCGCATGACAGCGGGAGTAACAAAGCGTGACAGAATTAGAAGTTCAAAGATCCGAGGAAGCCTCCACGTAAAAGAAACCCTCACAAGAAAGATAGAGTGCAACCGACTCAGTTGGTATTGCCATGTTCAAAGGAGAGATCCTTTGAACCCCGTCCAAAAGGCTATATCAATCAACGCTCCAATTTCAACACGCAAAAAAGGCAGGCCGAAAAACAATTGGTGCAAACAAATACAAAAACACCAGCATTTGATTGGCCTCAGCGATGAAGTAATCCCAAACCGGGAAGCCTGCCGCTCCTTTCTGAGGTCCAACCGGCGGACCCCACAAGCGGACCAGTAGGATTGCAGTTAAGTGGGAAGGTTATGGTCCTACACTTCTGACCATAACGACGCCGGGAAAAAGGAAAAGAAGAAGAAGAATGGATCTATTTGGTCATGTGGAAGCAACATTTTTTACTCTCTCTCTGTCTTCATGGAATTGTTTATTCCATTTGTAAATATTTTACCTTTTTTCGGCAACATTCTCAAATGAAATCAGATATTTAAAAAATCCCCAAGTTCACTTTAAATAATTCAAAAAACACAAGCGTAACTATAAAATAAGTGGAAATCAGTGGGCACATATAAACCCACACATTTTTTTTCTGAATTACTTTGCCCGCTAAGTATAATTGGAAATTGGAAAGTAATTTGGAAAGTCACCTTTCAATTTGCTGGGGGATTTTTCCCTATTCGTGACGTCTTTTAAGGTTATCTTCGTCATAATGCCATAATGGATTATTATGAAGTTTCCGAAATTAAATAGATCCCTACCAGGAAAAACGTTAGTTCTACCGAAAAAAAGCAACCTTGAATCAAAGGATAAGACAATGTATTGTATGTATGAGCGAACTTGTTTCTGAATAACGTTGATTTTCTCCTTAAGCAATCGACTTTTTACCCCTTTAGTCCCCCTTCAAAGCCGATCTATCACAAGGCACCTTATAGAGTCCCGTTTTGCGACAATCTATATTGACGGTTCGATACTCAGCAGCTTATTCATTGTCCAAAAAAGTTTGGGCATCAATATCAATAAGCCTACCTCCGCCCCACCTATAGAATCAGACGCTTGGTAATCCAGGCCGAATTAATTGGGCATAACTTGTATTCGGGAAGTTATTATGAATGTAAACATATCCCCCACAATATCCCACTACAAGTTTTAGCCCATTCTCGGTCAAGGCACTGGGCTTCTCGTTTCAATACATGGTAAAAATAGTAGGAGATCGAAGGAGTCCTATCTTGTGTTTGTGATTTCTTCGAATATAATTTCAAATATTTTTTCTACTGTCACTCTAAGAGCATCCAACCAGAGTTAATTTTCTATAGGTCACATTTAGTCTTACTCAAAACATTTGAGGGAAAGTTTTGCGATTCGTATGGTATTTATAGAGAATTTTATTTCAAATCGCCTTAGTTACCTTACCTAATGTTTCTTTTTTAGCCTTGAATTAGGTGGGCTATAGACACCATACTCGCACATATTCCATAAAATATGTAAATACTTTTTGCGGGTTGGTTACGCATGTACTATAAATATAGTACAAGAAATTATATAAAATGTCTTGAGGCGGATTGGGAAGTAGAGCTTGAGATTTCCATCCAATGCCGATTCAAGTTTTTGCAAATGTTAACCGGAAGAGAGGAGTGATTTTGCCGTGGAATGGAATGGAATTTGACAAATATGGATATATGTATGTAGTTCGAACTAATTTTATAAATATGTACCATGAACACCAATATAAAGTTAACACAAAGAACTTTGGGATTTTGAGCTCAATAGCTAGACATAAGTGCTTATGTTTTTTGTTTCTGGATAATTTTGAAAGACCTGGATGTACTCTCTCTACAAAATAAATTTTATTAACTTACAAAATAATAATCAACAAGTTCATAGCAATAAAAACAAAATAAGCACTAAATTCACGCGTCAATATAAACAAAATAACAATTCCTTGTGTTAACTTTATATTGGTGCTCACTGTATATTTTTTTCGAAGCCGACAAATGACATTTTAGGTTCCTTTGAAGGATGCTTAGAATTGAAGAAACAAGGTACATTCTACTGTACTCAGCGCTTTCTGCTGCTTAGCGATATAAACTTCTTCGATAACCAGGAAAGCGCTTTCATTTGAATAAAGAAAGTTTCAAAAGTCTCCCTTCAGTAGTGAATAATTTCGGAAAGCTACTTTTCCTTTATGTCATATTCGACATTTGAAAGGTAAACCTTACAAAATTAAATTAACACGAGGACTGAAGCCGACAGATTATTATCATTGCAGAAGTGTAAACGAGTCCTGGAAAATGTTGATGCTCGTACAGAAACTTGTCATCGATTTTATTATTCATATACGAGGGTGGTCCGATAAGTACATAGCCTACAAAAGAAAAACAAAAATTTTGGAGAAATGGAGATTTATTTTTCAACATAGTCTCCTTAGAGCTCGATACACTTTACTAAGCGATGCTCCAACTTCTTTAACCCGTCTGAAAAATACATTTTCTCGAGGTCTGCAAAGTAGGCCTCCGTGGCGGCGATGACCTCCTAGTTCGACTGAAATTTCTGCCCAGGGAGTGACTTTTTCAAGTTTGGAAACAAAAAGAAGTCGCACGGGCCAAATCTGGAGAATACGGTGGATGGAGCAGCAGTTCGTAGCCCAATTCGACCAATTTGGCCATGGCGAGGGCGAGGTGTGAGCCGGTGCGTTATCATGGTGGAAGAGCACTTTTTTCTTCGCCAAGTGGAGCCGTTTTTTCTTCATATTTCATAATATTTGGCATAGTACAGCTTTGTGACCGTTTTGCCCTTCTCCAGGTAGTCGATATGGATCACACCTTGTGAATCCCAGAAAACGGTGGCCATCACCTTTCCGGCCAATGGGACAGTCTTCGCCTTCTTCGGAGCACGTTCGCCGGGTGAAGTCCACTGTTTCGACTGTTCCATGGTCTCTGGTGTGTACCAGTCGATCCATGTTTCGTCGACTGCCACGAAATAATGCAGAAACTCCTTCGGATTGCGCTTAAACACTGCTCTGAAGTGGTCTCACGGTTGCGCTTGTTGTCTGGAGTGAGCAAATGCGGCACCTATCGCGCCGACAGCTTTCTCATGCCCACGCGATCTTTTGAAATGCCTACTGTCTCAGCTATCTCGCGCACCTTCAATCGGCGGTCTGCAAATACGAGATCGTGGATTTTTGTCACGTTATCCTCCGTGGTAGCCGCTTTCGGGGCACCTGGACGTGGCTCATCAAAAACCGACGTGCGACCATGAAACTCGTTAAACTAATTTTTGATGATCGCCATCGAAGGAGAAGAGTCACCGTACACAGCATCCAAACGCTCTTTGATTTCGCTGCGCGATTTCCCTTCCAAAAACCAGAATCGAATCACCGACCGATATTGCTCTACACGATAGTAAGTTGCTCTTGCGATACTGGCGCCATCTGGCGGTGAGGCTAAGTACCTCGGACCACCCTCGTATAATTGCAAATATTTGTATAAAAATAGAAAGAACGCCAGAAAAAATCTAAGTATTTATGTGCACGTTTTATTGGGAGATGGAATTTATTCGAAGCGTTTTTTTATCAAACATATTGCGCACCATCGTTAGCCACTATTTCTTCTCATCTTTCGGGTGGAACACAAATTCCATGCCGGAAGAATGCGTAGTCTTTAGATCCCATCTATAAATCGATCCATTTTATGGAAAAATCTATACTAGGAAAAAGCTTTCAAATTATTGAATTTATTTTATCAAAATTCGTGCCCAGCGAAAAGTGTTTTTGCACA
Source organism: Merodon equestris (assembly GCA_958301585.1). Taxonomy (NCBI): domain Eukaryota; kingdom Metazoa; phylum Arthropoda; class Insecta; order Diptera; family Syrphidae; genus Merodon; species Merodon equestris. The sequence goes on from OY284413.1 coordinate 54,242,089, forward strand.
TTTCGAACATTTTACGGTTAACATTTAACAACCCATCACCAGCAGACTGTTCTGGCAAAGAAGGGGATTAAATTAGTGCATATAGAGTCTTCGGAGCATGCGGAAAGCGTCACCATCGGTGGATGTGTTAATGCACTTGGTAGCGCCATACCACCAATGGTCATTTTTAAAGGTAAGTGATTGAAGCCAGAATTATATGACAACTTGCCAACGTAATCATTGGTAGACAAATCCACAAAAGGTTATATGACCAATGAACTTTTCGAAGAATTTTTGAAGCACCAGCTCCAGCTCCTCCTGTATCTGATGATATTGATGAGGAAAATTCACAACCTCTCATCTCCCCCAGGCCAATGACCTCAGAGCCATCGACATCAACAATACGAGAAAGGATTGAGCATAATACACCAAACATACTTTCTAGGCGGTTTTACCGCATGGTTTATGGCAGTTCTAGTTCGGACGATGATGAAGAGAATGTGCCGCTCGCTCAAATAAAAAAATAGGATTTAATCAGCTTATGCCTACACCGGCTAAAAAGACTGAGAAAACACCCACAACAATCAGAAGAAAAGCCATTAATTACAGAGGAACTCCAGTCACCAATGACCTGTTTGGCAATGTTAAAAATACAATAAGAAAGACCGCAACCCCTAAAGGTACAAGTGATGGAAAAAAAAACTAGGTGAGTTGGTACTGTCACGGTTGTGAGGTAGACAAAATGGCTGATATGAGGCAGTGTTATAAATGCGGCAAGTGGTATCATGAAAACTGCACCGGCTTATCAGCGGATGATAAAGACAGTTTTGAGTGCCCCGATGGCTATTAAACTAAGAAATAATGTCTTGTTTTTAAGACTTTAAGCATTTTTATTGCATTTATTTTTTTGGTCTCAACTACCAAATGTATGAAGTACTTATATTTTGATTTCTTAAGTATGTTAAAGACTTAGGCCTTAGTTTAATATGGCCTAATAAGGCGGTTTTTAAAAATGTCGAATTTTGTTTCTGTTTAAGGCAGAAGTTGCCATGATTTGTTCTTTTATTATAGTAATATATCTGTTACATTAAATTAAAATAAAATTTGTTCATTTTAGCTAGGCCTTATTACCCGCACCTTCCTCATATGTACATAGTTGTGGCAAACATTTGCACAAAATAAAAAGTGGTGAGTGTCGAAGCAAATATTGGTTTATCAACTTAAGTACACAATTTATAACCCTTTATAAGTTTCCAGTACTTTTTGGAGAGTTAAGAACCAATCGCTTAAATAACCACATATTACAAACTGTTTCATAAGTTACGCTAAGATGTTTATTTTTTTGTAATATTTAGAGATGGAATTCACAGCGTTGTATAATACCTAGTCCTGCCATACCTAAGTTCTGTTACACAATTTCCAGCGCTTATCGTTCAAAACTTTTTCCGGGAATAGAACCGTTAACTTTTTTTTCAGAACACATGCACTGATCGGGTAAGAAAACTTGTCAGTTTGGTTTCGGTTTGCAAACTATAACATGGAGTGGGGCGAAAAGAGAATCGAATCGCGGAAAGAGTGCTGGCCAAATTTTTGAGTTTCTAAAACCACTCGGTATATCAAGAATATTCGTTTATCGGGCTATTGCTCGCTTCGGCGAATTGTCTGCAGAAGAGGACGGACCAAGAAGTGGTCGCCCGGACGTCGTCCGTACGAGTGCGGTAGTAAAGGTAGTCTTCTTTTCCTTTTTTCCGGCGTCGTTATGGTCAGAAGTGTAGGACCACAACCTTCCCACCTAACTGCATTCCTACTGGTCCGCTTGGGGGGTCCGCCGGTTTGACGTCAGAAAGTAGCGGCAGGCTTCCAGGTTTGGGATTACTTCATCGCTGAGGCCAATCAAATGCTGGTGTTTTTGCATTTGTTTGCACCAATTGTTTTTCGGCCTGCCTTTTTTGCGTGTTGAAATTGGAACGTTGATTGATATCGCCTTTTGGACGGGGCTCAAAGGATCTCTCCTTTGAACATGGCAATACCAACTGAGTCTGTCGCGCTCTATCTTTCTTGTGATGGTTTCTTTTACGTGGAGGCTTCCTCGGATCTTTGAACTTCTAATTCTGTCACGCTTTGTTACCCCCGCTGTCATGCGAAGCATCTTCATCTCAGCACCCGTTAATTTGCTCTCATACTTTTTGTGCATTGTCCAGCATTGTGAACCGTATGTGAGCGCCGGACGTACAACTGAAGTGTAGAGCCTTCCTTTCAGCTTAGGGGGCATTTTTCGATCACAGAAGATGGCGGTGTTTTCCCGCCACTTCATCCACCCTACGCTTACGCGATGTTTGATGTCGTCATCACAAGTTGCTTCTTTATTAATCATAGATCCCAGATATTTAAACTTTTCACACTTGGGAAGCACTCTTCCATTCAAGTAAATGTCTGGAATAGGCTGATGAGGGTCAGAGAACGGGCAGCACAGATACTCTGTCTTCTTTGAACTAATACGATACCCGTGTCCCTCAAAAATGTCCACCCACACATCAAGTGCTCGTTGTAGGGACGCCTGATCATCACTTATAATGGCCCCATCGTCAGCAAAGAATAGCTGGTGCACATTGGGGTCCGTCACTTTTCCTTCAAGCTAGCAATCAAGGACTGCTATAAAAAGCAGTGGGCTGAGGACGCTCCCTTGGTGTACACCGACTTTGATTGCGAACTCTTCGGTGACTCCTGCAGTGCATCTTACTCTTGTCGTTGGTCTTTCGTACATGTCCATAATCACTCGCACGTAGGTTTCTGGAACTCCTTTTTGTCTTAGCGCTACCCATAAAAGATCTCTTGGTTGCCGGTCAAAGGCCTTCTCGAAATCAACCAACACCATATGCAAGTCCTTTGAAGAATCACGATGCTTTTCCATCATGATCCTTATACCTTGGATTGCATCTGTTGTTGATTTGCCCGAGACAAACCCGCACTGGTCATTTGATAGTCGTATTATTTTCCGCAGTCGGCTATCTGCTTGACAGAACGGTAGTTATCACAATTTCGCGTATCACCCTTTCCTTTGTGCAAAGGAAGAAGATAGCTTTCCCTCCATTGATTAGGCATAGTGTCGCCTCTCATAAGTTTTGAGATAAGAACCATGAGCCATCTAGACCCGATGTCTCCCATCTTTTTCCAGAACTCAGAGGGTATCCCGTCCGGCCCAACAGCTTTTCTTTTCTTGGAGTTTTTAACCGCGTACCGAATTTCTTCGACTGTGATGTCGGATATTTCGGCATGATTCGGGGCGGCTCTTGGAAAGTACACTCGGGGAAACTGTTCGTTCAGAAGTTCCTCGCAATACTGTCGCCATCTGTGGAGAATTTTTTCGTCTTCCACAAGGAGTTGGCCTTCAGCATTGTTAATAAACTTTGGGAAACGAATCTCCTGAGCATTTCTTGCTCTATGGGCGGCTATCTTAAAGTTATTTGCTCCTTTGTTCAAATTGCTTTGTCGAAGCTCCTGGGTAGCCTGGTTCCTGTCAGACGCGGAAGACGATATTTCTTCCAACTCCTGATAGAGGCCTTCCATGCTTTTCGCTTTGAATTCGGCGCACTTTTTCTTCGCGATACCTTTGCAATATCTATATACCTTTTCACGGCGAGCTTTTTCCTGTCTATTAGTAGAAGAGCACTTTGACCAAGCTTGGAAAGCCATTTTCTTTTCGTGTATCACTGCTTTGGCTTCGTCTGTCCACTACCAGGTTTCTTTGGCGTGTTGGCAGGGGCCTTTAGATGTTCCGAGCAGTGATTTGGCTTTCTCCAGGCCAGATTGCTGTAGGGAATCCCACATGTCTTGCGCTCTGCACTCCTCATTACCGGCCTCATCGATAATGGAAGAGAGGTAGTTTTTCATTTTGGTAATAAAAGCTTCGCCTTTTCCTTTATCCAGCTTATACCACTTGATTCTCTCAGACACCTTCGTTTGCTGCTTTGACTTCTTACTCGCCTCCATCAAAAATTCAGTCAGGAGGCGACGGTGTTGAGGGGCGATCGCGTCTCCCAGGATCACTTTGCAATCTTTAACTCGTGGCTTCATGAAACTGGATACCAAATGATAGTCTATTTGAGTTTCATTTCCGCCGCTGCTATAAGTGATCAGGTGCCGGCTTTGTTTGACGAACATGGTATTTAGCACTATAAGACCATACAACTTGCACATGTTTAGGATATCTTCACTTGAAGAGTTCCTGGTGCCGTATCCCAGCTCTCCGGGGTAGTCTTCATAGTCTTCGCTTGTCTTCCCGACATGTCCGTTTAAATCTCCCCCAACAAACAAAAGCTCTTCCTATGGGATGATTTTGACAAGGTTGTGGAAATCTAGCCAGAATGCATCTTTTTCTTTTTGTTCCCGTTCTACTTGAGGGGCATATGCCCTTACGATGTACCACACCTCACCATGCAACACCAATTTGAGAGCCATCAAATGGTCACTGGACTTTGAAATGGTTAAGACGTTGCCAAGTAGCTCTGCCGCAAGGATGATGGCGATTCCGTTTTTTCCTTGTTCCAATCCATAGTTAAACATCTTGTAGGCTTTTGTTTTAACGTCCAAGAAACGTGCCCGATTACCGGTGTTTCGCCATTTCGTCTCTTGTACGCACAGGATGTCTACTCGCCTTCTAACCATAATTTCTTCAAGTTCATACCTGCGACCACTCATGCTTCCAACGTTCCAACTCGCGAATCTTAAGTGTGGCTTACGCCGTTGCATTACTTTGCTATCCCTCGGAAATCCTATAGCTCTGAACCGAGCATTGCTGCTTGTCCCAGGATCACGACCATTAGTAGTGCCTGGCGGGGTAGTGCTTTTCCTTTTAGCGTTCTTTTCCATAATGCTACGGTTTGACCGTTTTCTCTCTTCTCCCTCCTTTTTTTGACGCGGGCATGCTCCAGATTTTTATTTTTTTTTTTGTTTGATCTTACTCTTACAACACGGGTGATCTCCAGTCGTGTCAACCCACTGATTTGCATGCACACTTGTGGGGCAGTTTAATGGTGGTATATGTGTTCCTAGGCTCACCTTGGTGTTTTCTAAATTGCCTAGATGTGATTTTTGTTTACCTTTTACGACAAGCGAGAGGTATCGCTGCAGGGATATTCTTAACCCGTCCCTGCACAGGTGCGGTAGTACGTGAACGAATTCGGAACAATTCCCTTAGGAAGCAGAAAATCATGTCCAAGGAATTGGATATATCAACCAGATCCATGATTCAGGATGATCTGCATATGAAAGCCTATCGTCGGTCCACGGGTTATCTTCTAACTCCTCAATTAAAAAAAAATAGGCTGGAAAGATGCAAGGGACTTTTGCAGTGGCACGCGGACAATGGCCATGAAAACATTCTGTTTACGGATGAGAAAATGTTTTACGTGGAAGAAGTTTCCAACAAACAAAATGACAAGATTTATGCCACTTCATGCAAGGAAGCGAATAAAATTGTTCCAAGGGTTCAACGTGGCCATCATCCTGTTTCCGTAATGGTTCGGTGGGCGATGGCACATCCCTCCATTAGGGTGTTCAAGGCTTACCAAGAAGATGTGCTAGAGGGTGAATCCACTGGATTATGGTTTGTGGTCAGAATTGGAGAACATGGCCTGCAAGACTTCTCACAGAATTTTTTCAAAGCCTTACAACAGCATTAACCAGAGTAGCGTCCACGATCTCCATGGAAACCGTACGTGTCGCTATAGCCCAATGGCCACATCGCTTAAAAGCTTGTGTTTAACCAAAAGGCGGTCATTTCGAATGAACCCAACAATATTGTGTTCTAATAAATGAAATAATTTTGAATACAATATGTTTAGTGCTTTTTCTTATAGCGTTTTATATTTGTAACAGAACTTATGGCAGGACTAGGTATAACAGATGTCAAAGGTACTTTTTGTGCTTGTGGCGATTTTTTGGTATTGAATAGAGTTGATCAAAGAGTCTGTATTAAATTGTGTTTGAAAGTGCTCCAAAATACTTGAAACTATTGTGACATTTGGTTTGTCTACTTTGAGCAAAAAAAATCATGGGTAGTGTTGCATAAGCTCTTCACAGGAGATCGAGAAGATGTTAATGACGAAGTTAATGAAGAAGTTGCTGAGGACATTGGCTAAATTTTGTCCAAAAATCCGTTGCATGATCATGCAAGGAGCTGAATGACGCTCACGATTGACGTGAACCATGACCCGGATATGCTGAAAAGGGTCATCACTAGTAACGAAACATGGATATACTGGTATGACGTCATAGCAAAAACCCACTTATCCCAATGAAAGCGACCAGAAGGGCAAATACCGAAAAAAAGACGCCAAGTTCGGTTAAATGTGAAAGTTCTTCATCGTTCATCATGAGTTCTTGCCGGAAGATCGTACAGTCAAGGCAATAAGGAATATTAGTTTGAAGTTATGTGCGGTTTGCGTGAACCAATAAAAATAAAACGTTCGGGTTTTTGGGATAAATAAATTCACGATAATGAACTCATTCATCGTTGCTTTTGCCTAGTTTTTTGGCCAAAAACAGTACCATTATCATGACTCAACCACTGTATTTACTGGACTTGGCCTCCTGCGTCTATTTCTTCTTCCCAATGCTAAAAAGATCCATGAAAGGACGGAGATTTGACACCTATAAAAAAATAAAAACCGCATCACTGGAAGAACTCAAACTATACCAAAAACCACATATCAGAAGTTCTTCGAGGAAAAGGCGCTGGTGCAAGTGTTTTATATTGGAGTGGATTTTTCTGATGGGGCGAAGGTGATATTAATGAATAAATAAATATTTGTGTTCGAGAAATATAAAAAGTCACCTTATTTTTCGAAGAAATCTCGTTACGTTTTTGATTAACCTTCCATAGGAAAAATAGTTCAGGAATCGAGTCTCGCAGTCTACTTAATATCCTATTAAAATATATGGATAATACTACAAGGTACGAGACACTTAGGTAGGTAGGTACCTATTTAGGATTGTTAAATTATAAAGTTAAAAAATAAAAGAACTAGGTAAGTACGCATAACAGTGCAAACTGGTAGGTACTACATACACCAAAGTTATTAGATATCTAACATCATGATACGGTCAACGCACTTCAAAATTCGGACCCCCGTCGGTTGCATTAAGACCCTGTTTATCAATACAATTATGACCGCGCATACTTCGATGATTGTTTATGAACTTTAAAACAAGACTATATTTTTTTTAATTTAATTACAGTTTTCAGACTTTTCCCTGTACTTGTAGTATAAGATGATATTACTTTCGAAATGTACCTATTTATTACTATTTATTACTTTCAACGAAAAGTACCCTATAAATTTGGATCTCGTTGAAAGTCGAAATATACGTTTTTTGCGGTATAAACTTCCGTATCTTTTTTTTACTAAGAACTTTGACTAAGAAGTTTGATTTAAGCTTAAAGCTATGAAAAGCTTTAATCAACTGTAGGCCTGAGTATATGGTTTTAATTTCAACTCGATAGCTTGACGCGTTCCGGCGATAAAGGGTCTTGACAGACGGACAACAAAGTGATCCTATAAAGGTTCCATTTTTCCTTTTTGAGGTATGGAACCCTAGAAAGAGCTCCAAAACATAATCGAATTTTCATTTATGTTTTAAGTGACCATGCTCTAGCAGAGCAAGCATATCGGAAGTGGTTTCCATGTTTTGAAAGTTCGATGATAAGCTAGACTGAACTAGACACGCTCGATAAATATCAATACCAACAACTTCGAAAACTTGTCTGAATCGTTGGGAGATGACTTGTCAAAGCCTTCAAGCCATGGAAATGATTCGAAGGACGTCGAAAAACATTAATTTTTAACCTGTGAACAGCTGCTTCGACAGCAGAACAAGAAAGAACTTTCACATCGAATTGTTCATTAACAATGAAAAGTGGATCAATTACGAGTACCGGAGTTATGGTCACCACCGAGCTCGTACTTTAAATTTCGTATTATCTACTATAGCTGCTCAACCAAATGAAAATATGACTGCTTCTCACTATGATTAATGTATTCAAGCCGAATATTAAAGATAAACGGAAATAATCGGGAAGACATAATAAAGCGATGTTGCAGGATGACTATGCTCCTCCGCATGTCGTGAAACCAGTTTTAGCGAATAATCAGGCGAGTAAAAAATATGTGGAGCTAGGAAAACCTTAAAAAATGCCTTAAAAAAATGCAAAGAAAAACATAAAAATTCACGCTCAACAAAAGATCGGATCCTTTAGTTCTGCATGTTCTTTTTTAATGCATGATTGCTTTCACTCAATACTGAAGACTTTTCAACATAAAACGTGTTTTATAAATTATGGCTAAAACGAAAAGCAAGCCAGCCTAAACGTTAGGCAATTAATAGTTGAATTCGATGAAGAACGAGAAACTGTTCAAGAATTTGGTAATCTAATCGAAAAAAGTCGTTCCACTTTTCGCACCATAATAACAATATACCAAAGACAGCGCAAAATATTGACTCCAAGAAGAAATCGATTTAATAATTTAGTTTCAATGTCGGACAGAGTACTGATGTCACGACTGCAATTCTTCTGTGTCCAACGAGGTCCACTGAAAATATCGCAACCGAGGAAACCCAGGGGTGTTTTGATGGAAATAAAGAAAGAATTCTTTAAAACGGCACGAGAACTGAAAATATCCACAGAAAACAAGACCGGAAAATATGTCTGCTGAAACACTATTCGAAGTACGCTTCACAAGAAGATTGCATTACATATAAGTCATAAACACAATACCATAAGAATGATATTTGCAGCACAGTACCTTCCGAAAACAGATGACTTCTGCAAGATGATGACTTCTGAGTGGATAGATTTGCCTAGCTCAACGTTATTAAAAGGCTCTACCAAGATAAGCGATTTATCACACGTTCTGAGCTCAAAGAGGCTTTACGAGGGTGGTCAGAAAAGTTTCCGGCCTAACAAAGGTACAATACATTTTTTCTTAAAATTTACTTTTATTTTTCTACATAGTTTCCTTGTAACTCTACACACTTCTCTCAGCGATGCTCCCGTCTCTTTAACCCGTCCAAATAGTACTCGGCGTTTTTCCCTGCAAAATAAGTCTTCAAGAAAGAGGCGAAAATCTTGTCCTCTGAGCGCAATTTTTAGATTATCGAACAAAAAGAATTCGCTTGGACCTAGATCAGATGAGTAAGGCGGATGGTCAAGCAATTCAAACTGTGATTCGTGGGTTTTCGCCATGGCAACCGCTGAGGTGTGAGACGGCGCGGCGCGTTGGCTTGGTGAAACAGGATTTTCTTTTTTTGCAAATGTGGCCGTTTTTCCGCAATTTCTGCCTTCTTGCCTTTGGTCAAGTAATGACGTGTGACTCCAAAATACAGTTGCCATCACTTTCTGAGCCAAAAAGACAGTTTTTGCTTTTTTTGGAGCTGATTCACCCTTTCCAGTCCACTGTTTTGGCTGTATTTTTGTTTCGGGCGTATAATGGGGTATCCAAGTTTCATCGACAGTAATTAAACGGCGACAAAAAAAAAATCGGATTTATTGCGCCTAAGCTGCGCCAACAGAGCGTTCGAAACATTCATTCCAACACGTTTTTGGCCTAACGTGAGCAAACGCGGCATCCAAGCTGTCAGCGTTTCTCATGCCTAAATCTTGATTTAATAAGTTACAAACACGTTATCTATCTCTCTCACTTTAATTAGGCGACCGCCGAACCATTTGGTGGACTTTAGCTATGTATGTGATCGTCAGTTGTTACAGTTTTTGGAAGTCCCGAATGTTCATCGTCTCCCAAGCTCTCACGGCCACGTTTAAATTCAGCTGCCCAAAATTCCTTTGTGGTTATTGATGGTGCAGAGTCCTTGTACACAGAGTTCAACTTATTGATTTGCGTAGATTTATTGCCTTTCAAAAACAAAAATTTAATGACAGGTCGATAATCAATTTTGTCCAGTTTTACAAAAACACTCACATCGACTCACTCGAACGACTGTCAAATAAAACCTACGCGTCCAAAATAGATGTAAATTTTGGTGAGTAACTCTTAAAAAATGCACAACTACATTCACTAGCTTTTATTGACGAGTGTTATTAACTTCACGTTGAGGTCGGAAACTTTACAGCCACCCTCGTATTACAGATGTTGAACTCAATTGAACCCTACTACGAAGCCATTGGGCTTAAGGTAGTGCTGCAAGAGCATATGAAATATTGAGTTGATAAGCCAATAGTTGCCATTCACTTTCTGAAGATTATTTGATGTAAATGGTGACCATGACTACAATACGTCCATAGGGAGACTACAATTTCGACTGCATTTTTCGAACTTATATTCTGGTATTTCGCTAAAAGTCAGTGTAATCTGGTCTTCCAAGTCTGCAACTGACGCTGGCTTTTCGGCATTTGATGCATCCCCATAAAGAATAGTTTAAAGGTCTCGCTCGATCTAGCCCTAGTGTAGCTGGAACTACATGTCGAACAGATTCAGCTCGTGCATTTTGGGTAAAATAGATTCAAAATCATCGAACGATAGCGAGCGCCATTGAAAATAATGCTTTTTCCAGGCTATTGATTCCGTTGGACAATGAATCTCTTGGCTTCAGTTCTTGCAAGAGTTGTGGAGCGCAACTAAGTTCTCGCAATTTTATTGTGAAAAAAAACGGCTACAAATGAATCATTCCAAGTATTGCACATCGCTAGCGATACTTTTTTCCCATCTTTCTGGCAGAGCTCGCATACCGTCAGGATAGAAGTGTTCGTCTTTTGAGGCTATCCACAAATCAAGCCATTTTGAGATGTCTTCATATGAATGGAACTGCTGATCAGCCAGACCATGTGCCATCCAACGGAACAAGTGATAATCGGACGGCGCAATATCTGGGCAATATGGCGCGTAGGGTAGGACTTCCCATTTGAGCGTTTCTAAGAAGGTTTTAACGGGTTTGGCAACGTGAGGCCGAGCGTTGTCATCCTGTAGAATCACTTTTTCGTGCCTCTGCTCGTATTGTGGTCGCTTTTCGCGAAGTGCTCGGCTCAGTCGCATCAATTGAGTTCGATACCGTTCCCCAGTGATGGTTTTGTATGGTTTCAGTAGCTCATAATAAATAACACCGCCCTGATCCCACCAAATACACTGCACAACCTTGGCATTGTATTGATTTTTTTCTCTTTGGGTTGCTGTAATGAATGTTGTTCACCGGTGAAAAAATGACGCTCAACGCCTTATGCTTTCAAATCATAAGGAACCCAAGTTCCTTGCTTTTGAATCATTCCCAACGCATGCAATCGCTTGGAAATAGTTTGGCGGGTAACTCCTAATACCGAAGCAAGCTCTTTTTGCGTTTGGCATGGATCCTCATCGAGCAATGCCACCAATTCGGCGCCTTCGAAGGTTTTTGGCCTTCCTTCACGCGAACATCATCGAAATCACCGTCTTTGAAGTGACGGAACCAATCACGGCACGTTGTTTCACTAAGAGCAGCATCTCCGTAAACTTTTTGGAGTTTTCGATGCGCCTCAGCCGCCGTTTTCTCCGAATGGAAGATGAGAAGCAACACTTACCGCAAATGACGATTATTTGGCACAAAGTCAGACATTTTCACACAACCAAAAGTATATGACACAAAAACAAAATCGCTGATGTATCAAAGCGGTTTGTTTATCATATGTCTAAGCTTGGTTCATGACGTTTTGGAAACGTCACAATCCACCAGCAGTTACTACTGGAGCCATCTCATGATAAACAGCGAGAACTTAGTTGCACACCTAAAATTTTGTTAGATTTTGCACCAAAATCCTTGAGTAAAATCTTCCACGTACTCGAACAACGCAATCCCAATTGCTGCGAACCTCGAGGCATGGACAAATCACAGGCTTCGATAAAATTAGCGAATACTTTCCACTGTACACACTTTATGGATTAGTGGCTCGATGTCCAATAGCTTGAAATTGTTCCATTATTTGGTGACTATGCCTTGAATTGCTTGCTCAATAGGTCTATTAAGGCGACCGTCAAACGTCCGAAATATAAGTTTTCATCGTGCACGAATTGTGCTTATTAAATTCAATATGTTGTGAGCGTTGTTCGGGCATAGTTTTTTTCACGATAATATGGCGAGTTAACTGAGTATGTTTGGCTTTGACACATGTCGCAAGTCATGCGTGGGCTGTCAAAATTAAAACACTAAAAAAACCAAGCCGCAAAAGAGTCACTTCTTATGGTATATTTTTCTCGATTGACGATTTATTGGTCATCCTAAACCTGCTCACTATCGACCCTTTCATTAAGGGTACTACAGTCTGCAGCAGCCGCGGAACGATCCGGGTCTGATATCAAGGGATTTGATTGTGTCTCGCCAATTACACTATGCTTAACCTGATTAGAAATTGCGGCACAATAATTTTTAAAATTGTCTCGAATATGGGTGCAGAGTTACAGCTATAGAGATCTAGGGGCCTGTTAAATCATTCTATTGTTTTGAGATTTTCTCGCTGTACGACAAGCCTACATCCTACTTAGCAACAGACTTGCACAAATCTCTGATATGGCTGCGCACCGCAGTCAGGTAGCTATTAGGGCCAATAAATCCTTTTTAGCGGAAGAATCCAAGTCAGACCTAGGACAACTTTGTTTCCGGTCCAATGTTTATAATATCGCAATCGCTGGACCATTAACTTTGAAGGTTAAAAAGCAGACAAAATGAACAGAAAAAGGACATGAGAGTGGTCATGTCTCCTGCACGTCCGGTACATCTGGCGCCATATGCAATTAGGTACACCAATTTTCGTGGAGTCAATACGGCACAACATATTGCTAATTGCGAATCCTTCCACCTGCCTACCTATTATTGTGCTGTAGTCTGCTTTCTAGAAATTTAGTTTTTTCAAAGGAATTACGCACGGAATGATCTTCCAGTACGGCAGAGTGTTTTAAAAACATGAGTTATAGCTTCGATATAATTTTCTAATAATATAAAATCGAAAAAAAAATTCTAAAAATTAATTTAAATCTTATCAAAAAGCAAATAAAAAAAGCCTTCGGAAGAATTTAGATTAAGAAAATTAAGGGCAAAAATCTTTTTTGTAAAATTGTATTTCACTCAGCTGTTACTGAACCACCTGTAGAATACTTGTTAAGGGTAACTTGCGCCTTAACATCCTAATGGCAGCAAGCAATTATGCCGACACTCGCCTCCCCAGGCGAAGTGGTGCACTGCGGTTGTTTTAGTGGGCAGTGGCTGAAAGGAGTCAATCCAGACGGCTGAGTCCCACATAACCCGGAACGCTAACATCTTCAGTTCCGGGTATGCGTAAATGCATTTTTCCGCAGGACAAAAAAAACAAAAAAAAAATTCTCGAAATTTAGCGGATTCGCACGAATCACACACGATAAAGGTCTACTAAGGGCTGTAAAGCCAACAACGATAAAAAAATATGGTTTTAGGCACTATGAGACGTTATTGGCGGGAAGATAGATTTGGCTTGCGTCACTGTTTAGAAGGACTCACCAAGAAAGTGAATTTTCGAACGTTAGAATACGTTTAAAAAAAAATAAAAAACAGCTTCCGCTCACCTTTGAATAAATAACCACACTTTTAAGGGATTTTCGAAGAATAATTCTTGAATAATATTTCTTATGTTGTATCCTATATATGTATATATATTTTTAAACATTTAAAAACGCCGTAAATGACATGAAAAAACTACCAAATTTTCCACTAACACTAATTACATCAAAATATCACATTAATTTACAAAAAACGACGTTGAAAAGCACTTGAAACACCAAGAATATTCAAGACACAAATTGACATCATAAGAATTTACGAAAACCATTCATCAATCTTGTTTTTTTTTTTTTCTTTAGTCACCGCAGGTAATTTGGGAAGAAAACTAAAAAAAAAAACGAACACGGTCAGAGCCTTCAAAAGCCGGCGGTATATTCAAGATTCGATTTTACAAATTTTACATTTCACACATTCACTATGACGCAAGAGCTACATATGCTACGAGTATAACCATATGAAGGATTTTCGAAAAAAAAACAAAAAAGAAAATGTATTTCGTTCAACGACCTTAACCGTACCGACAACCGATCAACCGAGCAACCGAACGACCGACCGACCGTCCCGGGCCACTCAAAACTGATAGTGTCGCGTCTCTATTACTTTTGATTTTGTTTTGATATCGCTTGCGAAATTTTTTTCTCCATATTTTTATATTCACTTCCACTGCGTTGACTTTGCCGATCGGATGGAGAGCGAAAGCCCGACGACGCGGAAAAGCGCTTTTCCCTGAATCATTTTTTTTTTATTCAAATTATTGCCCGACCGCAACTAGTAGCAATCACTGTGAGTTGCGCGGTTCTGTTCTACATTGTCGGCTTTTCCGGGCGACAATGATACGGCTGGCGTGGCGGCAAAATCTCGACCCGACTGTGTGTATTGTGTTGTGAAACGTTCGGGAAAATGAAAAGTGAAAATTACAAAAATATTTCAATGAATCACGAGCGGCCAGTGACGCTACGGAACGAAAGAGCACAGAAAATGTCGACGAATTTTCCCGAAAGAGAAGCAAGTGAGCAAATAAACTTTCACCTAACATCCTATGCGAAGGACTTGTCGTATTACATTTACTATTATCGCCCACGTGGTTAGGTGAATAAGGGTAACCACAGAATTCTCCCCCTTGTGAGCGATGCCGAAGAGAATGTCGAAAGAGCGAACGAAAATCTGTTGATCTGTTGTCGTGGTTTCCAAAAAGGCAAATACAATACTACCACCCGACCATCCCTGATAATCTCGACTGAAGCAACAGTTTACTCTTCATCATCATCCCCCAGTTGCATGACTATGGCGTATCGTCGAAATGGCAACCGTAAAGTTCAAATGTCAACCTGTTGGTGATAAGGAAGGTTCCCAGAAATCTTACAACCAACCTGTGTCGCCCACGCATCAAAACCACCAACAACGACAGTAGCTTCAGTGTCTTCACCACTACCCTACCACCCACATGCTCAACGGTAACTTGGCGACATTTATGCGAGCGAAAAAGGGCAGATGTTTATGTTCATTTCCAAACAGCTGAAGGTTGGCGCGCTCTTTACTTTGCATTTGATTTGTTGTTGGCTCAGCAGCCACCCCGGTGCGTAATTATTATTCATTCCCTCACCCCCGCACTCTGGGCCACCCACTCGGGCTGCGTAGGTGTGCAGCATGGCATTTCTGTGACGACGAGCGAATCCATTACACTCTAGGTAGAGCTTTTCTTTTTTACGCGCGTTCCAACGCCAACAGCAGTAGTAGTGCAATTATGAATGAAATGATATATTCGCTGGAGTGGGAGTCTCACCTATACCCCCGCATGTGTCGCCGAAGAGGGGATGAAAGAGGGAAGACAGGAAACAAAGTTTATCATAAATAGCTCCGAGTCAGCTGAGCTAGCTCTTGTGTTATGGAGGATGTGATTTGGTTTCAATGAGTCCTCGAACCTAAGAGATCTAAAAAGAGAAAAGAAAAGAGAGACCTGAAAAAGAGCTTTCTGTTTGGGGTGAATTTTTTTTCCAATATCGCCGCGGAACACCTGTTTGATTATTTTTTTCCAAGGGACTGTTGGAAGTTGAATGTTGGGCCTCGGGTCTTTGATTTGTTGTTTTGGGAATGAAAAGTCGTGGTTGGCATATTATTTTGTTGTGTTGTGGTGGTGTGGAACGTAAAGGAGGTAAAGTTCAAAGTTAAAAGACGATATTTTCCACTGTGGGCAGTCATGGGAGCCTGGTTATCGAAAATTAACCTTTATCGACCTCGATAAGGGACGTTTTATCGAATAATATTTTTTTTAGGTCTTAGCGATAAGCCGTTGTGATTTCTGTATTTAATTATTTTAATACGACTAGGGTAGAAAGGTTCAATAGGATGAACTGAATATAAATTAATAATTTATTGGAAAGGGCGATTTAAAATTAGCGGCAATTGACACAGTTGCTTAATTGCCCTTCACATTAGGACTAATTGAAAGTGATCTGTAAGCAGGGTTCTTCATGCCTTTATAATAGTCAAATGGAGAAGTTCTAAGTAGCACAAGGAAATTGAGCTCACTTTAGACCCACCCAAAATATACTGAAAGTGATGTTCAACATACAAGCTGTCTGGGATGTTGACTCCAATTAAAAGTCAGATGCTTGATTGCAAGGTTTGGTCGATGTTTCTGCGTCGTTTCGTGACAGTCGACGAAACATGGATCCACTGGTACACACCAGAGACCAAGGAACAGTTGAAACAGTGGACTTCACCCGGCGAACGTGCTCCGAAGAAGGCGAAGACTGTCCCATCGGCCGGAAAGGTGATGGCCACAGTTTTCTGGGATTCATAAGGTGTGATCCATATCGACTACCTGGAGAAGAGCAAAACGGTCACAGGGCTGTACTATGCCAAATTATCGGGCCGATTCGACGCCGAATTGAAGATAAAACGGCCCCACTTGGCGAAGAAAAAAGTGCTCTTCCACCATGATAACGCACCGGCTCACACCTCCGCCCTCGCCACGGCCAAATTGGTTGAATTGGGCTACGAGCTGCTGCCCCATCCACCGTATTCTCCAGATTTGTCCCCGTGCGACTTCTTTTTGTTTCCAAACTTGAAAAAGTCACTCGCCAGGCAGAAATTTCGGTCGAATGAGGAGGTCATCGCCGCCACGGAGGCCTACTTTGCAGACCTCGAGAGAACGTATTTTTCAGACGGGTTAAAGAAGTTGAAGCATCATTGGGATCAAGCGTATCGAGCTAAAAGGAGACTATATTGAAAAATAAATCGCCATTTCTCCGAAATTTTTGTTTTTCTTTTGTAGGCTAGGTACTTATCGGACCACCCTCGTACAGTGTGAGCCAAATACAAGTTTCTTTTTTAAAATGCAGTAAAATGAGCAAAGTAAATTTTTTTTCCATGTATTATGACTTTGTTAGTAAGCACAAACATTCCCATTAAGTATGAAGTACAACGTCGTTCAAGTAGCTTCCTCGGCTGACTTCGCAGACTTCTGTCACCCCGATTTTCCAAGACTTTGTTGATAATTTCGGGCTGTAGCTCACGGATTGGTTGGATGATATTGGTCTTAAGACCAATAAGACTGGCCTAGAGAAAGTGTTCAGCTGTGTCATCCTCCTTGCAATATGCAGCACAGGTGGACGACTCACTGATGTCCAGCACGCAAAGATATGCAGCAAAAGTTTTATGGCCCGAAATGACGTCCGTAAGTCTTCTGCAATCAGTTCTCCAAGGATACGAAGAATGTTGCGGATTTCTAGCAGACAGAGGGCGTGCGCGCTTAGTCATCCTGCATTATGGATATTAACCCCATCTACGATTGTGCGCATTAAAGACACAATCGTTGATGTAGAATTTGACCGTGGAAGCAGGTACAACTAAAGCGGGTCCTGAAAAACTGGCTTGGTTATCACTGCAGACGCATATGCTTTATCCCTTCGACTTATGCTTCACAACATGGCCATCAGCTCCGATAGTGGCGGTGAATTACTCGGATAACATCTCTATTTTGCACTAACTTTTCGGAATGAATATGGAGAAATGTTTCTGGGGAATAAAGCCCAGGTTTTGTAGTTAGTCATAGGCCTTGCAATGTGTTATCAAGTCAATTTAGCAAGAAAATTGTCAATTCTGTATAGGGCTACTCCCTGGTAGAGGACCTTATTAGGGTAATAATTAATGAAACGACACTCTGACGTTCCGTAAATTCTGAGATAAATTCTAAGGCACTATATCTCGAACACAGAAATCTTTCCATATAAGATGGGCGACCCTGCTATGAAACGGAATCCTTGCCATTCCCTATATTGGGCCAGATACCAGGTTATCCAACCACTTCTTACCGCTAATGATTGTCCAAGTTCCTCAATGATGGTGAATTTCATTCAGATCTTTCTTGTATCACTTGAGGTTATAAAACGGAGTTCATTTTGAACTTTCAATCATAGCAATATCTCTTAACATGATCGAAATCGGAATGTAGTTTAGCATTTATGATCTTAATTTTTGGACCTGATCTACATGCTTAAGCTACTGACTGAGAAACAGGTGGTCAAACAGTATTGGAGAGCTTTTTTTTGTTTTTTTTTTTATAGGTTTCGTGCAGGTTCAAGAGTTACGCTCTTATGGTGTTTGTCACACAACCTGGACGGGGTGCAGATGGTTTGTGTCGAAGATGTTCGTTCACTGCTCTCCGTGGGTGGTTGTCCTAGGAATCGAGAGACTCGAGAGATTCGACTGAATTTGTCGCACTAGTTGTAGTTCACAGTAATTTTATTAGTTTCCATATCATGCTAACCGTTCCCTGTTGTAGTCCCGCAAACAGGGAAAATGCGAGCCCTAAAAAAGGTCGAAGCATTTGGCTGATGAAAATTCTTCAGTGAGTCTTCAAGGAATAAATCCAGTTAATCAGCAGAGAACATATAGTGAACCGTCACATGGGCAGTATATTTAGACAACAGGCAGAAGAAAACCTACAGCAACAACGAGCGGGGCTTCGTGACCTCAACAAAGCAGTATTAATCCAAAGGTGGCATCACACTGCACAGGAAAAGAAAAATAATTATTTTACTTTTTGCACCATACTTATTTCCATCAATATTATTTCGGTTATTAATTAATGCTTTAGTTGAATGATATATAGTTCTTATCAATCCCTACATTAATCCGTACATACATACGTCGCTTATAAGCGAAGAATGAGAGGCGCGGCCAACATTAGCTGGAGCTGTCGCTCGGCGAGTAAAACGGTGAGTAGAGACTGGTAAGACGGAAATTAACACTCCGACTCGGGTTTTAACCCTAAAGAGTCTGGTCAAGCGTTATGTTATAGCCACACTCGTGCCCAAGCCAACAACAGCTATAGCTTCGATTCTAATATCACCCTAGTCCAAACCGTCCGTTATCAGTCAGAATCCAGGCTCAGGTTCTCACCCAGAAGTAGCTGACTGCAACTGTCAACGCAACAGTATTAATAAGGTGATTAAGGCAGGCGCCACAACGGATCCCGAGCCAGAATGACCCAGAATGACAGAGTAGAGTTATCGCTGCGCCGACAAAACCAGTAAGGCTGCCGGTGCCACAACAATTAATTTATGTAACGGATCTTGGCCCAGCGAGTATACCCACAAAGCTCGTTACAACATTTAACAAGAAATCTCTTTCCCATAATCATTGCGTAAATCATGTATAGAAGATGATTTGACTTTCCTAGCCTGATGAGCTTGTAGAACAGACCTTCTAACTATACGGTGTTGAAGGCCTTTTTAAAATCGACCAAATAAGCGACCTCATTGTATTTATACCTTATTCCACTGAATGTCGGAAATCAGCAATGTGAATAGTATCAAGCCTCACTTTAAAACAAAGTATTAAAGTGGTATTTGTTGAAATATGTTAGATTCATGTTGTGTATTTGGAGAGAAAACTAGAGTGCAGAGAAAACTCTAGTGCAGAGCAAATGTTTAGTGCAGAGAAAATAAGAGAGTTGAGCATGCGTAAACATATGCACGAGTATATAAACAGCGTATTCCTGGAAAGACTTGCCTTCTGTAAGTCAAAGTCATAGATGTAAGAAGTGGTGCCGAGACGCACAATGTATATAGCTTATTAATAAATGTACTAAGATTTTAAACCTGTGCTTCAATCACATAATCCACGGATTTCCAACATGGTAGCAGAGCGTAGTTCTGTAAATCAGTATACTTCATCTATTTATTATTGAAAATAAATAGATAAGTGAGTGTGAGTAAGTAGAGAAACTCAAGAATAAAGAATCAAGAAACATTCTAGTGTATTTGAAACACTAAAATGAGTACTGAAGCAAACATGGATAATTCAAGAAGAGAAGTAGTAATTCCGATATTTGATGGAAAGAATTACAGTACATGGAAGATAAGAATCATGTCGTACCTGGAAATGAAGAAGTGTGATAATGTAGTACTGAGAGACAAAACTGATAAAGATGAAGAAGAAGATTGGAACAATACTAATTTGAGAGCGAGAAACTGGATCTATAGTAGTATATCTGATAGACAGTTAGAATATATAAAAGAAGAAACTACGGCAAGAGGAATAATAAAGAAATTTGATAACTTATATTTGAGAGAATCGACAGCCTTACAAATAGTGTGCAGAAATAAGTTAAGTAAATTAAAACTAGAAAATTACAGTGATTCAAGTATATTTTTCAGTGATTTTGAAATGCATATTAATGAACTAAAAAGTGCTGGTGCAAAAATTGATGAAAGAGAGAAACTCAATTATATGCTTAATACATTGCCAGAATATTATAGTTATATTGGAGAGTTGATCGACACGTTAAAAGAAGAAGATCAAACAGCAGATTATGTGAAAAATAAAATCCAATTAGCAGAAATGAAGACGAAGAAAAATGATCAGAATCAAGAAAATTCAAATGTATTTGCTGCAAACAAGAGATTCAATGGAAACTGTTATAAGTGCGGGAAGCCAGGACATTATGCACGAGATTGTGGACGAGAAAATGGCGGACAACAGCATAGTAGCAGAGGAAAATGGAGAGGTTCTTCGCGAGGCAACAGCAGAGGACGAGGCAGAGGCAGCTACGGCAGAGGTCGCGGAAACTTCCAGCAACGACAATATCATCAACAACAACAACAATCAAGAACAAACGAAGAAGACGCAACGGCTTGGGTAGCAACAGGCTACACAGCGCGCAGCACAAACAATGAACAGTCAAGGACAAATGGTAATGTAATAACTTGGTATCTTGATAGCGGTTGTAGCGATCATATCATAAATAATGATGAATTATTTGAAAATTCGATAATATTAAAAAAACCTATAGATATTCATTTAGGAGATAATAGAATTGTTAAAGCTACAAAAATAGGAAATGTAACGAGTTATTTTAATACTTTCAATTCAAAAACAAAAGTAATCTTGAATAATGTACTTTACGTAAAAGAGATGCATGCAAACTTGATTAGTTATGCGAAAGTAATGAAATCAAACACAGTAACGTCTAAAGGAAATATAACTAAAGTCATAAATGAAAAGAATAAGTTAGTTGCGGTTGGTTATATCGAAAATCAAATAATCAAATTGAGAAGCGAGTTCAAGGATAGATACGTAAATAAGGCAAACACAAAATATAACATGAATAACAAAGAGAAATGGCATAGGACATTAGGACATGTAAACTTTGGGTATTTGAAAACAATGTGTACTGAAAGGTTACTTGAAGGTCTACCAAAGAATATTGAGAATGAGTATATGAAATGTAAAATTTGTTTGGAGAATAAAATGAGTAATTTATCATTCAAAAATAATAGAACACGAGCTAAAGATATTCTTGAAATAATTCATACAGATGTGTGTGGACCGTTTAGCACCACAGGATTAAATGGAGAAAAATATTTTGTTTCAATTATAGATGATTATAGTAAAATAGCCAGAGTTTACTGTATAAAATCAAAGGATGAAGTTTATAATTGTTTAGTGAGTTATATTAATTATTGCGAAAACTTAACAGGAAAAAGAGTAAAAATTATAAGATGCGATAATGGAAAAGAATATATAAATAATCGTTTTTATAAGTTCACAAATGAGAAGGGAATTAAAATAAATAATTGTCCTGCTTATGTACACGAATTAAATGGTACAGCTGAACGATTTAATAGAACAATTATGAACATGGCTAGATGTTTACTTGCTGAGGCAAAGGTACATAAACGGTTTTGGCCAGAAATCATTCGTGCGGCTGCGTACCTGAAAAATAGAACTTTGACAAATACTATAGAAAGAAAAACACTATTTGAAATATTTTTTAATGAAAAACCTAATGTTGAAAATTTGAGACTTTATGGAAGTAAAGTTTTTGTAAGAAAACCCGAAATGAAAAGAAACTCTAAATGGGATAAGAAATCTGAAATGGGCATTTTATTGGGATATGAAGAAGTTGGGTATCGTATATTAATTAATGATAAAATAATCATTGCACGTAATGTAGAATTTGTTGAAGAAAATACAAAATGCATTGGTTTTGATAATGAAATAGAAAATGAATCTGATCTAGAAAATGAAAATAATGAAATCTTAAGTGATGATGTATTTACGAGCGCGGATGAATCTGAAAATGAACAAAAAGAAACAAAAATTGAGAAAAATAAGCTACCAAGAAGGTCAAATAGAGACAGAAAAGGTCCAATAAGATACCCAGAATCAGAAAGTTATAATGTGCGAGTAAATTATTGTAGAGTAGATACTCCTAATACATTTGAGGAGGCGATTAATTCCAAAGAGAGCGAACATTGGAAAATAGCAATGGATCACGAAATAAAATGTATTGAAAAGAATCATACTTGGAAATTAGTAGAAAACTTTGAAAATAAAAAGGTTTTAGATGTTAAATGGATATATAATGTTAAAGCTGACAATAGATTTAAAGCTAGATTAGTTGTAAAAGGATTTCAACAAAACGACTTGGTGGATGAAATATACTCACCAGTAGCAGGAAATCAAACTTTGAAAGTTTTATTGTCATATTGTTGTCAAAATGAGTTAAAAATAGAACAGATGGATGTAGAAACAGCATTCTTAAATGGAAAAGTAACTACTGAAGTATATGTTAAGCAACCAAGAGGTTATGAGAAAGATAATAATAAAGTTTACAAACTAGAAAAAGCGTTATATGGCTTGAGAGAAAGTCCTAGAGACTGGTATGAATGTCTAAATGAATATTTAATCAGTTTGAATTTTGAGAATAGTAAAGCAGATTCATGTTTATATAAAAGGATAGAAAATAATGATGAAGTTTATATTTTAGTTTATGTTGATGATTTATTAATTTGCAGTAAAAAGGAAAACTTGATTAAGAAAATGAAAGTAATATTATCGAAACGTTTCAAAATGAAAGATATGGGTAAAATAAAAGAGTATCTTGGAATAGCGATTAATTATGATTATGTAAAAAATGTATTGCAAATGAATCAAACGAAATATATTGAAAACTTGGCGGAGAAATTTCAAATTAAGGGTAGCAAGTTGTATAATACTCCTATGGAAGTTAATTTGAAATTATATAAAAATGAAAATGAATGTGAAAACAATACTAAATTTAGAAGTTTGATTGGTGCTTTGTTATACATTAGTTCTAACACAAGACCAGATATTAGTTTTGGAGTGAATTATTTAAGTAGATTTCAAAATGGATTTGATGAAACGCATTGGAAATATGCATTAAGAATTTTGAAATATTTATATTTAACAAAAGATTTGAATTTAGAATATAAGGAAAGTGTAATCGATGGAAACTTAGAATGTTATGTAGATGCCGATTGGGCTGGAGATAATACTGATAGGAAATCAACAACAGGATATGTAATAAAATTGTTTAATAACGTTGTTAATTGGAAATCTAGAAAACAGAAAAGTGTAACCAAGGCATCAACATATGCTGAGTATGTAGCTTTATCAGAAGCTGTAAGTGAGGTAAAATATTTAATAGAGTTGATAAAAATATTCGATATAAAGTTGCAAATGCCAATTAAGATCTTTGAAGATAATTCAGGTGCGATAGATATTGCTAAAAATGGTAATTTTACGAAAAATTCAAAACATGTAGAAATACATTATCATTTTGTACATGAGAGTGTAAGAGAAGGTTTGATTCAAGTGTGCAAAATAGATACAAATGATAATATCGCTGATATATTCACTAAGTCCCTATGTAAAGAAAAATTTGTTAAATTCAGAGATTGTTTAAATCTGAACTAATTATATTTGAAAAGTGTAACAACATAAATCTAAGGAGGCGTGTTGAAATATGTTAGATTCATGTTGTGTATTTGGAGAGAAAACTAGAGTGCAGAGAAAACTCTAGTGCAGAGCAAATGTTTAGTGCAGAGAAAATAAGAGAGTTGAGCATGCGTAAACATATGCACGAGTATATAAACAGCGTATTCCTGGAAAGACTTGCCTTCTGTAAGTCAAAGTCATAGATGTAAGAAGTGGTGCCGAGACGCACAATGTATATAGCTTATTAATAAATGTACTAAGATTTTAAACCTGTGCTTCAATCACATAATCCACGGATTTCCAACAGTATTCTTTTCTTTTCCTGATTCTATTTGATCAAAGCCCAGCGTACTATTTTTTTTCAAAAAATGTTGGTAACATTCGGAAGTGAACTAATGTATTGGATATTTAGGGGGCATTATTCCTTTTGGGGATGATGTGGACCACCGCTGGTTTTCTTTGTGCTGGATTATGAATATCATGCCGAGTCTTGCTGAATAGCGTGGCGAGACTATATACTGGTTCAATTAGCAGGTATCTTAAAACGAGGTTGGTGATAGCATCTATTCCCGTCGACAGTTTGTTTTAAATTGAGTCTAGGATACATAGGGATTCATCCTTTCCACAAACTAAATAGTAGAAATTTGGTCATTAAATACAGTGAAATCGTTATTCTTGAAATGAAAATAATGGCTCAAAAAAGTCGCATTTTCAAGCTCATGACTGCGAAGAGCAGTGTTGTTCACTATATATAGAATGAACTATATGAACTGGGGCAGTGTTACCTTACATCTTTACTTTAGTTTTCTTTTAATAACTGTTGGAGGTTTTTTATCACTGATTTTAACGTCGGGTTGTTGACTTGTATTGTTTTCAAAAAAAAGAATAAGCCACCTGACCACAATTCGTACCACAAAGATGAAAAATAATGAAAATCAACTGATCCGGTAAACTTGAGATTCTTGGGTTAATTAATGGGTGTATAAGGTGTACAAAATGCGCAGACGGCAGCAGTATCACTCAGAGTAGGAATATTTGCGATTGAATGTTAACCACAATCTTGCACATTACTCGTTTTCTTTTCAATGTTTTTAGCTGACTGAATTTTTCACAATATTTATCTAAAAAAAAAAAATTTTTGTAAAAAAATTGCGAATACTGCATTTTTGAACCATGTGACACCTGTGATAGATGATTTATCTTTAGAACTACCAATTGGATCACCCATTATATAGGGTTATACGGCAAGAGGTGTCATTTTAAATCCGTGGAAAAATTTTGGAATTTTACCAAAAGCGATGATATTTTTTATTTACTCTATTATCTATTCAGTTTTGATTGCATTTGGTCATCCTTATGATAACATTTTTCAGAATAAAAGAGAACGATATGTTGGATAGACTAAAAGCAATTGAAACCTCCATTTAAGGATATGACTTATCCGGCGTGCAAAAGAACCAAGATGTCATCCTACTTAAAGTATACCTTGCCTATGTTGATATCGCCATTTTTAGGTAAAAGGAGTCATACAATACCGTTCTGTAACTCAGATTATTCATTGAATCTATCACATCAATATTTGAAAATATATGGCTGGGAGGATATGCCCTAGTCTTGTGATCGTCTCGAAATAGATAGCACTGACAATTCAATATATTCTCAGTTACATCGCCGATATTTTCAGCCCATCTCTTCGAACAAACCCAAGTTGGAGTCTTGACATCATTAGCCTGTCTGAGATGTTAAAATATTTCGACTAAATTCAGTATAACTCTGCGAGAAAGCGTTTGATGATGGGGAAATGGTGTGCGAATTTGTGAAATAATTTCACGATATTTGTACCGTTCAGCATATTGCGCGAGTATATATCGATCTACCCCTAACAACCTCCTAGTTTTTATGTATACAAAGTCATGAAAGTCTTTAATGTCAATAGTTATTGGTGCGAAATTATAAATGACACCACTTGTTGGATGACACTTTGTATATGCCTAGATATATAGCTGACGCTACAGCCCGTAGAATAGCAGAGCCGAACGTCCATTCAATCAACTACTTTGCGTACACATTTTTGTTTTACTTCCTCATAGGGAAGAATAATCGAGTGTTGCCGAATTTTAGCGTCGTGTTGCGAGACGAGTTCTATAGACGTGTAGATTTCAGTACCCCGAGATTTTGACAGTACCCGGCTGGAAAAAAAACATATTGAAATAAAATCTCGATGACAGAACGATTGCGTCGGTGGCGTCAAATATCAATTCTTTATTAAGCCACTTTGCCCAAGTAATCCGAAATTAGACTTAGTGGCGACCTAGTTTATTATTAGCAAACCGCCCGCATTTCAAATATTCGAACGTGACAATAAACTTTTAATCAGCGACTAATCTTGTCAATACTCCACCTCTTCCTCGCGCTTCCTCTAGAAAGCAAGCCCTCAACAAAAGCTTAGTTTTACAATGAAACCATAGGCGCTCATAGAGTGAAATAAGATATTTGAAAAGCCGTGCTACATCGTCGGAGTGGAGTAGCTCGAGAGCTTTTCAAACACACAATAAAGTAAAAAGAAGTTTCTGACAAGGACGCATGAAGAATGGATAACTTAGGAAAAGAAGTGTTGTAATCGTAGAAATAAGAGATACTAGTTCTACCAGAGGGCAAGAAAATATTAACAGACAACAAACCTTGTTTCAGCGACGGATAAAAAATATTAGAAAACACTTTTGCAGATTGTAAAAGGATGCCAAAAGCTGGCTTGGAACTCCTCCTTAAATTCAAACGTTTTTTTTTCTGCAAACAGAAGTTGTTTAATCTGTTTATTTTAGAGTGTCCGCACAGGACCGGTAAGGTATTTTAGGTTAGCTAAGATATTTAAGTTCTCGTTTAAGTTTTCAGCATTTCTCTCTAGCCAACATTTTTATTTTCTTTTTTTTTTTGTTAAGGAGACTACATGAACTAAAGATACTACTTACGAAGTCCGCTCAAGCCATCAGTAGCGTTAATGCTACTCGAAAACACCTCATCGATCTTGGCGTGAAACCGACCTAGTGAACCTGTTGTGCTGGCTTGCGGAGCATGTTCGTGGAGGAGCTGCTGCACATGGACCTAAGTACAGGAATGCCTCTGGAGGCACAAAGGAGGAGGAGGCACAAGTGCTCCATCTGGTGGTATAAGAAGTAGGAGTGAGATCAGGTTGTTGACCGAAGTCATTGCCCTTGTAAAATGGCTTCGAAATAATTTAGGGTTCGTGTACTCAGCTCAGATCTGAGATAAGATTTTAGACCTTATCTCTCACCGAACCCTTTCCATTAACACTCTCACATTGAACCACACAGGAAACCATCCATGGGCAATCCTGGAATAAGCAAACTTGAATCAAGTTGGCTGCACGTTGTTTCACAATGGATGCTCCTCCTGTCTAGAAATTGAGAATCTGCGCTAATTTTTGCTAGTGTCTATCTATAGTGTAGAGGCATTATAATATCCGGAAGTTGAAGATCAACTGAATTTTTTCGAAGTCACTTTGCATAAGAATGACAATGACCTCGATAATTTCACCTGCTCTGTACGCGATTAACTCGTACTCGGATAGAGGAGCTATCATATCACTGAAATGCTAAAAAGAATTGCCGACTACACCATGCCTTGTTGCATTCCATCGTTAATGTCACGTTGGTAGCATTCCGAACGAACTTTATACCTGGTAACATGTCAAAGACCATATACTCGTATATCTATGGTTTACTTATGCCCATCCGACTGTACTTCTTATAAAGACCTTCTAACCATTCGGTGTCGAAAGCTTTTTTCAAGTCAATCAGACCGCTCTTGCATTGGTTCCTGCATTTGTTCCATTAGATATCCGATACGGTTTCGACGCAGCATGAATAATCTCGCCCCGATCTGAGCGGAATGATTTTATTGCCCTCAACCAATTTACACGGGGCTCAATGGACCGCCTTTTCGAAGACCAAGCTTAAGCTCGGAAGGAGGCTTACTGAGGGGAGATTTGGCGGGTTGGAAGTTTCTTTACCCCTCTTGGGTTGGGGTTGGTTATAGCACGGGTGTTTGGTAGTGTACATTTCTACAGCCACTGGTCAGAGGAGTCTGAGGACATAATTGGATATACCGATGATCCCCGCGGAGTTATTTTCTTCAATGGCTGAAAGATTATCTGGAGATCATCCTTCGAAAATTAATAAAGTAAAGGGTCCGCCATCTAACGTTTTTTTTTTCAAGTAGTGCTTATTTCGTGAATGGTAACACTTAGCTCATGTCTGATTTGACAGATAATTAGTTTTATCCTTCCGCTGAACGAATATGGTTGTGTATACGCTTGAACAACGCTGGGAAATATTGCGACATTACTTTGAAAATCATGGTAATGTTGCAGAATGTGTGCGAAAATTGCGTACGGATTTTGGAAGAAGAGAAGCACCGTCAGCTCCGTATGTTCGTTATCTTGTGAAAAAAGTGAAAGAAACTGGCATCCTCTTGGATAAACCAAAGCGTGAAAAGCCAAAAACAGTGCGTACACCCGAGAATATTGCTGCTGCGGCAGAAAGTGTGCGTGAAGCGCCATCAACATCAATTCACCGTCGTTCTCAACAATTGAACATTTCGGAGACATCATTGAGACGAATTTTGCATAAAGACATTGGTATGACGCCATACAAAGTCCAATTGGTTCAGGAGTTGAAGCCAACTGACCATCCAATGCGTTTTCGCTTCGCTAAGTGGGCCTGCGATCGACTTACAGAAGATGCCGATTTTGCCAAAAAAATCATCTTTTCAGATGAAGCTCATTTTGATCTTGGCGGGTATGTAAACAAGCAAAATTGTCGCATTTGGGGCACAGAAAACCCGCACGCATACATTGAAAAGCCGGTGCACCCAAAACGAGCCACTGTTTGGTGCGGCTTTTGGTCCAGAGGCATAATTGGGCCATTTTTCTTCGAAAATGAGCAAGGAGTGGCCGTTACAGTCAATGGCGATCGTTATCGGGCCATGTTGAACGAATTTTTGTTCACAAAAATTGAAGAAGAGGATATTAGCAACATTTGGTTTCAACAGGACGGCGCTACGTGCCACACAGCCGAAGCTACACTCGATGTTTTGCGCCCTGTTTTTGAAGATCGCATTATCAGCCGCAGAGCTGATGTCGTTTGGCCACCTCGGAGCTGCGATTTGACACCGTTGGACTATTATTTGTGGGGTGCCGTCAAAGATAAGTGTTACGCCGACAAGCCAGAGACAATTGACGCTTTAAAGGACAATATTCGTGAAGCCATTGGCCAGTGGGAAGGTTATGGTCCTACACTTCTGACCATAACGACGCCGGGATAAAAAGGAAAAGAAGAAGATTCGTGAAGCCATTGGTGAAATACAGCTGCACACAATCGATAATGTGCTTAAAAATTGGACCGATCGTGTAGGCTACTGCATGGCCAGCCGAGGCAGCCATTTGAATGAAATTATTTTCCATTATTAACCGGAAGGATTGTACTTTCAAATAAAAAAAGAAATTTTAGAAAATATTCAGTAGTTTTTTTTTATAGCATTTTCAAAAAAAAAAAAAATTATTTGGCGGCCACGGCATTTTGTGTGATCTATGATCACTAATGATCAACATCATTTTGAAAATAGATGTGATGAAGCAGGGTCTCTGTTCGCCAGGTCTTGGTTCGGGCAAATGCTCTCATTCATCTTGCACCCTTCTTGAAAATCAGTTTCTATAGTCTGAAGTTTTACTAATCATCCATGTCCGGAATAGGTTTGAATAAAAAATGCATTGCTACATGGCAAAAAAATCAACGACTGTACTTGGCACTTCTTAAAAAGATCAACCATTTAATAAGTGACAGTATTTGATAAGCGACATCCATACCATCTATTGCTTCAGCTCAGAGCCTTTTTTTAAATTCATTTTCATTGTTTTAATTCAACTTAGATTTCATTGACCAACACTATCAAATTTGACTTTAACATATCTCAGTACGATCTCTTTGTCACCGAAAACAAATTGAATCTACTTAATGATGATCAATCTCTCTGATCAACCCTCTCTCTCCCTCTCTCGAAAATCTTCAGTGTATCCCTATCTCTAGGTGAATTTCCGGTTATGGAAAACCTTATTTATAGCCCCTGTACACAAAAAAGTCCCAAAGAACAATATTAACAAGTATCGTCCCATTGCCAAACTGTCACATATACCCAAACTTTTCGAGAGTATTTTGTACGAAGTTCGACACACGATTTTCTTAAATGCAGATCTATAACCACAGACCTTGTTGAATTTGTGTGCTTTACCCTATCAGCCTTAGAGAATAGCAAAGAAGTCGACGTTGTTTCAACCGATTTCAGTAAAGCTGTTGACAAATCTTTGATACTGATACTCTTTAAATTGTCTTTCCTTAGCTTCGACCCCATTTCTTTGAAGTGGAAAATCTTCTTACCAGGAAAATCGCTTTTACAGTGTTCAGATCTGCGTTTTCTAACCCATTTTTTTAAGCTTC
The DNA here is from genome assembly GCA_958301585.1 of Merodon equestris. Taxonomy (NCBI): domain Eukaryota; kingdom Metazoa; phylum Arthropoda; class Insecta; order Diptera; family Syrphidae; genus Merodon; species Merodon equestris. The sequence continues at coordinate 54,272,403 of OY284413.1, forward strand.
CACCGGCGTCCCCCAAGGCAGCTACTTAGGTCCACTTCTTTTCGTTCTTACCGTACACGATACTGAAATGGTGATTAAACACTCCCACATCTCACTATATGCCGACCACACCAAGTTATTCAAGACCATTTTCTCCAATGATGACTCTTCCCTTATTCAATCAGATCTTAAATAGCTTAAAATCTTTAATAGCTTAATAGCTTCTGGTGTTAAAAAAATTGGGGCTTAACATTTCCAAATGCCAATCAATTACTTTTCCCGTAAACGAATTAAGCCTCCTTCTCGTCTCTACTTCCTCAATAATCAACCCATCTTCACCGGCAATTCGCGATCTTGGCATATTATGTGACCAGGAACTAAATTTTCACGCACACATCCATGAGATAATCCTTAAAGCTAATTCTGCACTCGGTTTCGTGAAGCGATGGCTTAAAGAATTCTCCAACCTTTACGTTAGCCGATCTCTCTATATAACCTTTGTCCGGCCCCTCCTTGAATAAGCCTCTTAAGTGTGGTCTCCTTACCAACAAGCACACATTTCTAGAATTGAGAGCGTCCAACGCCGGTTCCTACGTTTTGCTCTTCGAGGTTTCCCCGGGAACAATTCTCTGCTCCTACCACCCTATCAAGACCGTCTTAAACTAATCAGCATGAAGACGTTGGAAAAGATAAACTTTATCTGACATTCTTTTCATCCATCGACTGCTTTCAGGTACCATCGATTGCGCGACCCTCTACAACTCTGTCTCTTCAGCCCTCGTAATGTACAAAATCTCTGTCTCTTCTATCTACCCCGCACCGCCTATGGCTCCAATGAACCCATTTCTCGTATTCTGGGGCGTGTTAATTCCAACCCTTACTTCGATTTCCTCAGCACTCCATGTCTAAGAATCCGTCTTTTTAATCACGCTCTCCTCTCCCATTCTTCTTAGTTATTAAGTTAGATTAAGTTAGCTTGAATTAAGATCAATAATGTGTCTTACTGGTCCTGTGCGGGTATTATAAGTCTAACTATTCTCCTTAGTTACTAATGCCCTCGTCTTTAGCTAATCCGTTCTATTTTCTTAATTAAAGCAAGAGACCTGGATTCTATTTGTCTTTTTGGTTTATTCTAAAAACTTAACATACCCCAAGCTGCAAAGGTTTCGACCCGTATAGTCATCCTCTTGGTTGCCCCTTTAATCTTCTAGGTTTGGAAGTCTCGGCCACTCTGCATGCTCGAGATCTTACCAAGGATAAAAGACCTTAGTCAGTTCCCGTGCTTATACAAGCATTATAACGCGTCTAGCTTCCAAAAGATCCCCTAGCACACCTTAATCTTCTCGGGGACAGTGGAACTTCTCGGGGTAGAACACTGATCTGAAAAGGGTTTTCACCCAACAACCACGTGATTTTTAGCAACATCGGCGTCATTCATTTCCGCCGTGGTGCTAATAAAACGGATGAACGCTTGAGTACTATCACACAGTGACAGATATTGCATAAAGGTGAACTTTGTCTGGTCTTGACATCCCAGTTAAGGTTAGGCATCGGCTAAAAAAACTGTCTGGCTGAATGACTGAAAATCGTGTTCCCAAAAGCACCTTGAGAAATTTCGCACAACGTATTGTTCGTTTAATTTAAATGTACAGATTAATATGAGAAATGTGCTCAAAAACTAAGGGAAGGCGTCAGTCTTTAAAACAAATTTTCTTTAACCGGAGTATTATAGTTCCCAATCCGAATTATACGATTATGCCTACATTTCTGGCAGTCAAAATCTGGAGTAACATGTACAATAGCTCACTCAATGATACGCTCTTAATCTTGCTTATGTCTTCGGAACGATATTGAGCTGGGGTGTCATAACTTCATAGCTGTGTTGTTTCTTGGCTAAATGGTCACCAACCAATAAGATTTTGTGCATTGTTTATGCCTAAGCCCATGATCCCATCTGATCTAATATCTTCCAGTTATTCTGCATCATTATTGACTTCATTTAGTGACTCTTGAGCTGCTGCTTCAAAACGAAAACAGCGACTTATCTTGCTGCGAGTCGGCAGCCGTTGCAGCATTTCATCCGCTTTCTCCAACTTTAACAGGTTTTTGATGTACTTGGGTCTCCAAGGCGTTCATCAGCTTTAAAGTTTTCCCTGTCTTCTCGCTCGAAGTAATTTTGTTGTATTTCAAAATTTTACTGCACTTTCAATTTTTGTTATAAAATTTAATACGAAAGTAAATAACCGCAGATAGTACCAAAACATAAGTAAGTTTCTGGCAGCTGACAGCACGGTAAACAAACGGTTGGACTAGTAACATATACATATGTAGATACTTTTGGGACATGCTTACCAGCACACCAAAGATCAGAATCGCTAGAATGTCACTAGTAAGAACAGCATAATAAGAGAACTCCTGTTCCTTTTTGAAAACAGCCCCGAAGTTATTCCTTTATTTGTTTATGTATGACGCATGATATAATTAAACCTACTGCCTTACGTCTTCTCATATGCAGCGTTTTCCGAATAGATTACAAATTAATGACATAATAATATAAAATAACTCATGACAATAGGTAAGAAATGAGCGAGCAGGCAAGAGTAAGCGTTATCTCGAAAAAGAGTGCGCCTTTCCCAAGTTAAACGAAAGGGACTTTACTATGGCCTGAAGTTATAAAACATTCTATTAGAATTATGGATGATTTCGAAGGTTGCCATGTTCAAGCAAGTAAAATAAAATGATTGAACCACTGTCCCAATAACCAGCTGCTTCTTTGAAATTTAGCACCTATTCGTGGCAATGGTTCAGGTCAGTTGCAAACTTAGAACTGTTTACGGAACAGACGTTCCGGCGCAGCTCATCAAACCGCACAACCGAGAGCACTCCACCATTCAGCGACCACGTGATTAATTTATCAAGAACTATAAACATGACCATGGCCTTTACTAAACGTCAGTTACTGCGAATTGTTACTGCACGTTGTGAAATCTCCATAATCCAGTATGACACTTGTACTTTCAACTGAGTCATTAACTGTCACATACCAAGAATTGCAAAACCAACTGTAATAAACTGAACTCACCTATGAATAGAGCAAAATCCACTGACGGTTGCTTCAATCTGTCGTGAGATCACACCGTTCTTTACAAGATCACCAAAAATCACTTCCTTGTAAAAGCTTGGCAAAAGCTCGTGTATCCTTCTTCACTGTTGTCACCCACACAAACGAAATCCCGAAAACACACTACAAAAGTCCTTTAAGGAACACCATTCGAAAACGATCCCCACTCCACGGAGCACTCCTAATTAACACGATCGCATAACACGACGACGCACTGAACCCACGTACCTTAGCTAATTATCGTGTGTTTCCGCTGTTACGCACTTCCCTCGATCGTGAGCCAATTACCCGTCGCAGATCACTGTGCAATGCTTTTTTCGCGCCGAAAAAAAATCCTTCCGATCTCACTCGCGGCGAAAAAAAGTCCTCCGAATGCGACGACGTTTCGTGGCGTATATTTTTACCGGTACGGCTTAGACAACGAGCGGCGCAACTGATAAAAAAAAACTCAAAACTCACTCAACAACAACAAAACACAACCAAGCCCGGTGAGGTGCGCAAAGAAGTCAGCATCAACTGTGAAGAGCTTCAGCACAAGCCCACACACACCTAAGCACACGATGCAGGCGAATTCGAAACGGGGATGTTCTTTGCCCGGTTTTTTCTTTTTCTGTATTAACCTTTTTTATTTTTTGCAACGAATGCCGATCGTGCAAATCAGAACGAATACGAAAGTAAGATGCAACGAGAAAACGAAAAACAAGCAAAGGTACTTGAAGCGCAGTAAGCGAGACGCGTCCGTAACTAACGTGAGCGATGCGAAGAAAAGTTTGACGACGGACGTGATGGTAAACGTGTTGTTTCGAACGCGCTCGTCAGCGGAACTGCTGCTGCTGGCCACCATTTTGATTTCAATTGTTGTTGTTGTAATTGCTGTTATTGTTAAGCGGAGGTTGGTGTTATTCCATCCGCCCGATTCGCTATTGCCTTTTTGAGAGCGTTCTGAAATGATAGTAGGTCGACACGTTGGTGTGATAACCCCCGCAATTTTTCCTGTTCTTTCTCCTTCTCTCGTTCTATCGTAATGTTGTTGCAGTGTCTGTGGTAGTGTAACGGCTGGTGGAGCTCGGATGTGGGCCGAGAGTCGGAATGGCTAGAGCACACTCACACTTTTGGTTGCTCGTTTTAGGGGGAGAAATGCTTCACTGGGTAATGGAGTTGGCAAATGGGGAATGGTGCTTCGTTTAAGGAATAATTTGTGTTTTAACGGATTTCTGTAAAAGGGCTTGAGATGATGGTGATTTTTTGGGGGTCCATAAAATGGTTGAGAGCTGATTTAATTGATTTGCCGGAACGAACGGGTCAGTGGAAGGCTGTGACACACCGTTTTACGTGATAGTGGCGTAAGAGAATTTTTTCGACACGATGACGATACAGTCCACCTGACTAAGATGTAGTGAGCTTCTGAATTTATTATGAGATCAGCAAAAGCCTTTCGCAATATAAATTTTGATTTCCAACCCTTATACTCGTAAGTGATGGTTTTCCAGTCAAAGATTCATTCTTCCCCAATAGGTCTTCAAAATTCGTCAACTCTAGGCTTAATAGTGCTTAAAATTCACACTATAATGGCGGATTCATCCATTCCATAGACATTCTAACAGTCTATTTCTGGAGATTTCGAAAATTAGGAGCACATTAGATAGGCTATAAATAGTCACCTGTTCTATAAGCAAATATTGTTAGGGATCCAGCAAACGACGTCGAACTATGTCAAACAAGGAACTCAAAGACGAGACAGCAATGACAACTTCATTTCAAGCTTTACACCCAGAGCAAAGAAAAGTAAAAATTGTTGGAACAAATAATGATATGGACTTCGGACCTATTTGATTAAATTCATAATTTCATAGTAAACGCAGGATAGGGATTGCAAAAACGCCATGAAATTGCTGCAAAATGGTTTTTGTCTTGCAATATTCTAAAAACAAAGAATGGGCAATTGGTTGTTTGGCTAAAGCTAACGCAGGCATGAACCTAGTTTTATGATTTGAAACCACGAGCCGCTTGCATAAATATGGATTAAAGTGATTATTGCCACCATAAGAAACTTTAGTTTGCTAAGTTTCCAAATGGCAATTTTGACCTAAAGCTTGAACCTCAGAAGAGCTAGACGATGAGCTCCTGAAGTCCCCCTTCGAAAGAAATCCCACTGTTACGGTAAGAGAACTCGCAGGTGAAATAAATTTAATCCTATTGACCATCCAAAATGAATATAGTTATAGAACTAGGAAAAAGGGTATCAAACCACTGACTGCACAATCTTCGGCAAAGAATCTAGGCTTTCACTGTGCTTCTGTCGTGTCACAATCAAGGACCGCTTTAGAACCGGGTCGTTACCGGAGATGAGAAATGGGTTATTTACATTAACATTAAACGTCACCACCAATGGCTTAGTTCAGTAGACCAACTAGCACAACATAGTTACGGAGGGTATGGTGAGATGCAGACTGTTCTATTTCATCAAAATAAAGTTCCCCCTAAATAAGTTAGGACCACCTGTACATAGTTATAGAAGTTTGGTTGGAAAACAAATGGTGCACCCGCTTTAATCTTCAGATTTAACACTTTCCGACTTGTATTTGCACCGAAGTCTGCAAGGCTTTCTTGATGGCAAACATTTTAGACTTCGGCATGATGTCCAAGAGGCTCTTGTGGTGATTTTCAATAAACCCGATTTTTTTTGTATTGTACAATAGTTATGGAATTAAAAAGTTGCCTGAGAGGTCGGCAGAAGTGTTGTCGAATAAAGAAAAATACGTTGATGACTGTATTTTTGATTTTGGTGCAAATTTGTTAACAGGCAATTAAAAATCACGCAATACTTATGTTACAATCTGAAGAGTTGATACACTGATCGCTAGAAACAAGTACCACTTCGATCTTTTTTGAGAACAAAAAAAAAGCTGTAATAGACTTTTTTCAAAAGTAATTTCTGAGGGCTAACCCCCTTTTTCTTCTATTTCTCGAGATATTTTCAGTTAATATACGAGTACATACGTGTGTTCAAAAAGTAACTCGATTTTTCTCTTAGCGATTTTCGAATTAAAATTTGTACAATTTCACTTTTGAGGACTTCAAAGTTGGAACTTGTGTTTTTTGAGAACTGGCTGTATGTATGTGTATAATACTTTCCGAGATGAAAACCTTAAGAAAAACTTCGAATACTTTTAATTTGTTGCTTAATTGCGCAGTGTAGAACTCATTAAATTTTCATCAATTTTATAGCAAAAACGCTGCAAAATAGAAATATTGAAGCGTCCTACGTACGCTGGCCTATTATGTTTAAACCTACCAAATGAAATGTTGGCAGTTCGGGTAGACAATAACCCATTTTTTAAGTGCTTAATTGTTTTAAATACTAAGCGTGCGTATATTACCAAACGAATTTTATTATTTCAGATATGGTCGAGCAATTAGCTGAAGAATTTGCAATAAAGATATAACCGCAAAGCGTTCTCAGAAGTACAACCACTGCAAGACACTAGAGGAAATGTAACTATTCCCAGGGGCTCGTCGGGCAATATTTCTTAGAAAGCAATATAGTAGTGAAACTGTGAATATGAGAGTTTTCTATGCAAACTTGACTTTCCATAAATAATTGAACTCATATGTACCTGTAATATACATACTTGCTGCGGATAGTAGTATACCGATGTCTTTTAATATGTAGTTGACTTTCTGCTTCATCAAACAAAATGGATTTATTTTTATAGAATAGTGTAAAAGACATAAGAAACAGGGAATAAAAAAGAAATAAACAAAACCTTGTATATGAGCAGCCAAAAAGCTTCTCTAATTTATTACTGGCCCTTGACAAGGAAATTCATAAAAGGAAAACGTGGCCTACGAGGGTGGTCCGATAAGTACTTAGCCTACAAAAGGAAAACAAATTTTTTGTAGAAATGGCGATTTATATTTCAATATAGCCTCCTTTTAGCTCGATACACTTGAAACAGCGATGGCCCAACTTCTTTAACCCGTCTGAAAAATACGTTTTCTCGAGGTCTGCAAAGTAGGTCTCCGTGGCGGCGATGACCTCCTCATTCGACTGAAATTTCTGCCCGGCGAGTGACTTTTTCAAGTTTGGAAACAAAAGAAGTCGCATGGGGCCAAATCTGGAGAAAACGGTGGATGGGGCAGCAGTTCGTAGCCCGATTCGACCAATTTGGCCATGGCGAGGGCGGAGGTGTGAGCCGGTGCGTTACCATGGTGGAAGAGGCCGGGGGCCGTTTTTTCTTCAATTCGGAGTCGAATCGGCTCAATAATTTGGCACAGTACAGCCCTGTGCCCGTTTTGCCCTTCTCCAGGTAGTCGATGTGGATCACACCTTGTGAATCCCAGAAAACGGTGGCCAGTCTTCGCCTTCTTCGGAGCACGTTCGCCGGGTGAAGTCCACTGTTTCGACTGTTCCTTGGTCTCTGGTGTGTACCAGTGTACCAGTGGATCCATGTTTCGTCGACTGTCACGAAACGACGCAGAAACTCCTTCGGATTGCGTTAGACAGCGTCAAACCCTGCTCTGAAGTGGTCTCACGGTTGTGCTTATTGTCCGGAGTGAGCAAACGCGGCACCCATCGCGCCGACAGCTTTCTCATGTCCAACATTTCATGCAGGACATGACTCACGCGATCATTTGAAATGCCTACTGTCTCAGCTATCTCGCGCACCTTCAATCGGCGGTCTGCCAATACGAGATCGTGGATTTTTGTCACGTTATCCTCCGTGGTAGCCGTTTTCGGGGCACCTGGACGTGGCTCATCAAAAACCGACGTTCGACCACGTTGAAACTCGTTAAACCAATTTTTGATGGTCGCCATCGAAGGAGAAGAGTCACCGTACACAGCATCCAAACGCTCTTTGATTTCCCTGCTCGATTTCCCTTCCAAAAACAAGAATCGAATCACCGACCGATATTGCTCTTTTTCCATTTTTATAAAATTCGCTTACACTCCCGCTTCCACACGCGGTCAAAACAAAACTACGAGTCCGATCCGGCCGAAATTTCGACAGTCTACTAGAATGTACTACACGATAGTAAGTTGCTCTTGCGATACTGGCGGCATCTGGCGGTGAGACTAAATACTTATCGGACCACCCTCGTACATACATGACATCAACTGAGGCAGCTGGATTATTTTTCCACAATGCTTCGCTTCAGTAGACGATAGTTTCTGCAATATACACATTTACCAAAATCTCTATGATATCCGGCAGTATGACTTGGCGATAAAGCCTTTCCTAAATTCCTTAAAATAAATTACACAAAATCAAAGTGACTTAGAGGAGTTTCAGCTCACCGGCCTCAGGGAGAGTAATAGCCAACTTTGTTTGTTGGCTTTTTTAGGCATATATAAAACCTACATTAGGGGGACATGTGTTCAAAAAGTGGCAGGGATTTGATACGTTACACACCATTTTTTCGTTTTTGTTTTGGTAAAAAAAAGTTACTGTCTAAATAGCAAGCTCATATTTTCAGCCGAACCGGTCACCTTAGGCAGTTATGACTGGTCGAAAAGTTTCATGACGTCTGATATAATCGATTATTTAACTCTTTACAAAATCAACCAATTAGAATTGAATTGTTCTATGAGAATGGAAGAAAATGCAACGACGTATTGAAAATGTGAGGACCGCGAGGAAATGAACGAAAGAATGAATGACAATGAGGGGAGTCGCTGAAGTTATACAATGATATCTTCTCAGATGTTTTGGGCATAATTTTGATAGTAAAACGTGTTCCAGAACTGTCGAATTTCAGATGATGTTCAGGACCGCCAACTGAAGGCATTAGTGATGCAGGTGCCATAACAGATAATACGTGATATAAAGGGTGGTCCAACGAAAACGCACGATGATAATTGTAAATAAAACAAAAAGTTTTCAGAGAATTATCTTAATATTTTTTATTATGATAGAAAGATCTATGACAATTATGTCTGAAATAAAATATTGGCCAAAAGCTCGCCTCGGCTTCGGTGGCATACCTCTATCCGATGGTCCATATTTTCAATGACTCTGAGACATAATTCAGGTTCAATGTCGTTAATGTGCCGAATTATTTCATTCTTTAGCTCTTGAATTGTTCTTGGCTTATTGACGTACACTTTTTCTTTTAAATATCCCCAAAGAAAGAAGTCCAACGTCAAATCATATGATCGTGGTGGCCAATCAACATCGTCACGACGTGAGATAACAGGGCCATTGAATTTCTCGCGCAAAAGAGTCATTGTTTCGTTGGCTGTGTTAAAAGTGGCACCATCCTGTTGGAAGCACATATCGTCCAGGTCCATATCCTCAATTTCTGGCCACAAGAAGACCGTTATCATCTCGCGATAGCGAACACCATTCACGGTAACTGCTTGACCGACCTCATTTTCGAAGAAGTACGGCCCAATGACGCCACCAGCCCATAAACCGCACCAAATGGATGTATCGGCTTCTCAACAATCACTCGTGGATTCTCATTTGCCCAAATGCGGCAATTCTGCTTGTTAACGAATCCACCGAGGTGAAAGTGTGCCTCGTCGCTGAAGATGATTTTCTCTGTAAAGTCACCATTCACTTCTGTCTGTTCAACCAACCATTCGGCGTATTGACGACCCTTGAAATGGTCAGTAGGCTTCAGCTCTTGAGTCAATTGAACCTTGTAACCGTGTAAATTCAAATCTTTATTCAAATTTCGCATCAGTGATGTTCGTGAGATGTTCAATTGTTGGGCACGACGACGAGTCGAGGTTGACGGCTCTTCTGCCACACTATCGCGAACAACAGCAATGTTTTCCGCAGAATGAACTGGGCGAGCATGCACAGGTGTTTTCACATTTCCTTCAGACCCGGTTTGCTGAAATTTGGGCACAATTCTACCGATTGTGGACACATTTGGTCGATTATGCTGACCAAAAAAATCACGAAGTGCACGAAATGCATTTTGATTTGAACGCCCATTTTCGTAAAAGGCTTCAACAATCTTAACGCGCTGCTCAATTGTGTACCTCTCCATGGTTGAATTTGTCAAACACTGACACAAAGAAATGTCAAATTAATTTGGGCAAAAAAACTTGACGTTAAGGTGTGACTCACAATTAACATCGTGCATTATGGTTGGAGCACCCTTTAAAATCGATGAAGATTTTAAGAACCTAAGAGCTGAAAAAGAATCAAATAGAGTTTAGAAAATTACTAGTTACAAAAATAAAAACATTTTCGGTTCTCAAAAGCCTACGATCGGAAGTTATCGAAATATAAAATTGAATATGTATATTTTCTGGGTTTTTTTCAAAGACCTTATTGCCTTTTAGAGCAACATAAGCAAGCATAAGAACTTGTATTAGGCTCATAAATTAAGGTTAATGATTGTTGTCTTAAGAGCTAAGACAAGAGTTGTGGGTTGAGAACTGTTGTTTATAAGAATATTTGTTTATTTTTTTAATTTACTTTTATTTACGTTTCTTAGAACTCTCTTACCCCAGACAAAAATGCTTAAGACTAGCTTAAGTAATTTAATTAACTTAAAGGATCTTACTGGCCCTATACGGACACTAAAGTAAACCAAACAGGAAATTTGTACTCAGAACTACATCTCTCGACTTTATGATTAACAGATAAAATAAACTAATGAAATAAACTGCAGAATTCAGTTTCTTTTTGGTTTTAAATTTGTATGGTTGCTAGGAAATGGAGGACAAACGCAATTAATTACTTGCTTAGGCTTGTGAGTATCAAAAAACCCTAGACTAAAAGAAGTTTACACAACCACATAAAAAAAGGAGAAGAATTTCGGTGATAAACAACAAGACCCCAACGATATGAAAGTTTGAGAAAATCTTATCTTACTTTTGTGTGTTCTTATCTACCCTTGTGTCCTAGGGGGGAAGTAACTAATGTTAAAACTGATTTTGTGTGATTTTTATCTGTCCTCGTATTGTTTATAGAACTTAAAAAAGGTGTCACCTTTAATAAAAACAGGTCTCTGGTACTCAACTACAGGGCTCTTAAGTCTTATCTCCTCTACAAAGATGAAAATTGGAATCTATGTGCTCCTGAATTAAGTATTAACGACTTGTATTTGTTTGGAAAATATTAATTATTTAACAAAAGTATTATTAATATTATTATTAACGACTATTCAAAAAATTTCAGAAGTTGTGAAATTTGTTGAGAACCCTTCCCAAACCTCCCTGTCATGTGTATGTTCCTTCCATGCTTTGTTGTTCTGTTCATCCCTTCCAGGTCCATCCTGATACTTTCCCCTTGTATAAGACGTGGCCTTCTTGGCGGTATTTTCATCTTGGGTTTTCCACTCCTTATTCTTTTGGCTGTTCGTCCACTGTCCATTCGTTCTAATTGTTCCGCCATCCTAAACTGTGCGATTTTATTACTTGAGGATCGAGCTCTTGACTTTGAAGCTTTCTCCATCCTCCTGTTTCTTCATAGACTCTCCTTCAGATCTTGATTTCAATTTATTTTCTTCCATCCTAGTCAGAGACTAAGTTTCACATTTGTAAAGCGTCAAACAGTATTATATTTTTTTATAAATCTAGATTTTGACATTGAGTATTTTGAACAGCTCGATCGCAAAGAAACACTCATTGCCCATATACATCATTTTATATATGTCGTTCTTTATATTGGTTTTGGCACCCAATTCCCAGATATTTGAAAAACGCTTTTTGAAAGCGTTTATTGAGTATAATTAGGTTGGAGGTTTGAATTAATCCCGGTCGGTCAGTGACTATATACGAGGGTGGTTCGATAAGTACTTAGCCTACAAAAGAAAAACAACAATTTTGGAGAAATGGCGATTTATTTTTTAATATAGTCTCCTTTTAGCTCGATACGCTTGACCCAGCGATGCTCCAACTTCTTTAACCCGTCTGAAAAATACATTTTCTCCAGATCTGCAAAGTAGGCCTCCGTGGCGGCGATGACCTCCTCATTCGACTGAAATTTCTGCCCGGCGAGTGACTATTTCAAGTTTGGAAACAAAAAGAAGTCGCACGGGGCCAAATCTGGAGAATACGGTGGATGGGGCAGCAGTTCGTAGGCCAATTCGACCAATTTGGAAATGGCAATGGCGGAGGTGTGAGCCGGTGCGTTACCATGGTGGAAGAGCACTTTTTCTTCGCCAAGTGGGGCCGTTTTTTCTTCAATTCGGAGTCGAATCGGCCCAATAATTTGGCATAGTACAGCCCTATGACCGTTTTGCCCTCCTCCAGGTAGTCGATGTGGATCACACCTTGTGAATCCCAGAAAACGGTGGCCATCACCTTTCCGACCGATGGGACAGTCTTCGCCTTCTTCGGAGCACGTTCGCCGGGTGAAGTCCACAGATTTGACTGTTCCTGGGTCTCTGGTGTGTACCAGTGGATCCATGTTTCGTCGACTGTCACGAAACGACGCAAAAACTCCTTCCGATTGCGCTTAAACAGCGTCAAACACTGCTCTGAGGTGTTCTCTAACAGTTGCGCTTGTTGTCCGGAGTGAGCAAACGCGGCACCCATCGCGCCGACAGCTTTCTCACGCCCAAAATTTCAGTCTCAGCTATCTCGTGCGCTTTCAATCGGCGGTCTGTCAATAAGAGATCGTGGATTTTTGTCACGTTATCCTCCGTGGTAGCCGTTTTCGGGGCACCTGGACGTGGCTCATCAAAAACCGACGTGCGACCACGTTGAAACTCGTTAAACCAATTTTTGATGGTCACCATCGAAGGAGAAGAGTCGCCGTACACAGCATCCGAACGCTCTTTGATTTCGCTGCGCGATTTCCCTTCAAAAATAAGAATCGAATCACCGACCGATATTGTTTTTTTCCATTTTTCTAAAATCCGCGGACACTCCCGCTTCCACACGCGGTCAAAACAAAACTACGAGTCCGACCCCCCGAAGTAGCCGTCTACTAGAATGCGCTACACGATAGTAAGTTGTTCTTGCGATACTGGCGCCATCTGGTGGTGAGGCTAAGTACTTATCCGACCACCCTCGTATTTGGGTTTTTCTTCAGTTATTTCGAAACAGACTTTCTTTAATGACAATATTAGGCTTTCTGCATCATCTCCTCTCACTTATCATGGAATAATGGAACCATGCTTTGAACCATTAACTCCAAAACATCCAAAATGTGAAAATGTCCAAAACAGTACACAGAGTTTTCGCATTGATTTTTTAAGGTGACAGGTAACAGTCTCAGTGTAAGATCGAGATGTCATGTGCCCATTGATCCGGTGCAAACGTCCTAAGCTTTTGCTATTAAGCAGCCCAAGATCAGTATTGATCTTCCAATAAATTTTAAAGTGGATTTCGGCTCGAATTTTTCAGGACCTTTGCGTAGTCCTTGGAGACTAAACCTTTGAAACCTGGCTTTTGTACATTGAGTCTTTCTCTCATACCAAACTCTTCATTGATTTTTAAGGACTCGTATAACATTCGCAAAACTTCCCACATGCCGGTAATGAACGATTCTTCTTTCATGAACCTCAAAAAAATACTTTTTTCGGTCGGTCAGGTTTATGACAAGCAAATTTTGAGGCGTTTGGCCATTCCTACTGACCGCAAAAGATGCTCTGCGGGATCTGAAAACTCAACAATTTGCCTCGCTTTATCTGTCGTCATTTTCGAAATGTGATTCATTCGCTTCTCCTCATCTGCTCATTCCTTTGCTATTAAGTAGCACCTCATGCCCAAATGATTACTTTGTATACGTCGTCATCGTCGTTGTATTCGTCGTCGCTGTTTTTGCGGCACACGACAATTCTTCACCTTCAGTCATTGCAAGAGCGTCACGTGGGTATATGCTTATCTGTTTCGCCATGCCGTCCCCAGCCCACGGTCAAAATCGAATGGCGCGAGCCACAACATCTCATAGATACCTCTCATACGAGCATGTATCTGCACGATAGACACTGTGCATTTCTAAATCCGCACCATACACTCATACAAAGACCAAGAGGGAAAAAAAGAAAACCTTCGACATGGGATTTGAAACCAAAAACGGAAAGAAGCGCGTAGGAGACGTGTATCCGTCTTGATATTGCTGCAAAGATACACGTACTTTGTCTCCTTGTCAGCACTTTCAGTGTCATTACCCACACATGGACACGTAGCATTTTCCACCTGAGGCTGTGTACCGATGGAAAGCTCTCTGGTCGTGCTGCTCTCCCAGTTGCACACAAACTCGTCGTGTTTGAACGACGATGATGATGACGAGCGGCGTGTGTCGGCCTCTCTGGTATAGTCCAGGTCATGGTGGGTGGATTCATTGATGAATTCTGGTAGCGCCATAACGCCTGTTCGCTGGTGTTGGTGTGTATCAGCATCGTTCAGGGTTGCCATCGACCGACGGGGTGGACCGGGAGAATTGTTCTTTTTATTTTGTTGCTAAAAGGATATGTGGGTGGATCGGTGGTTTCGTGGCATGGAAGCATGGAAGTGTGGTGGATTACTGGAATGGTTTTCTTGTTTACTATTAGGTACATACACCCGGACCAGGTTCGGGTAGATTCTTTAGCCTTATATGAAGAGTACACCTTCGCCCCCGCAGCAAATTGGCTGGCATATGCATCTATAGAATGCTACACCTTGGCACGAGCTGTGCTGAGGGTGTGCAGCGACAGTTAAAGTTACACTTTGAGTATCAACTAACGAAGGGAGTACTATGACTGGGATGTGCCCGGGATTCTAGTGAATCTCACGGAGCAGAGAGGCGAAACCATGAATGAAAACCGAACGAAGCGTCGGCTGTGTTTACTCGAACACCAGTAGCTCGGATGATTTGTGAATGAAGTAGGATTTGATACCTACTACTACGGTTAGTTGATGTGGAAAGAGCAGCCGAGCAGTAATGCTGAAGGCTATTCGTGGGATGATTCTCCAGGAAATACAGTAATTAGGCTGAAAAACAGTGGAATTACTGATGAGGAAGTACTTAAGGGAGGCCCGTCGGATAGTCTAGATACTACTGCACGGAGGCTGTTGTTGTTATGAGGGTGTGTATGTATGCGGACGCGTGGGGAGACCATGTCAACAGGTGATGGCATGAATAGCTGTAGTAAGTTGTTTACGATGGGTCAATCAGCGCAGCGTTGGATGCAGTAAGGAGGTTCAATTAGTAATGATTTTATGAGTTGCTAATGGAATGTTTGGTAGTAGACTGGATGACTTTTAAGGACGTTGCCAAAATGGTTTGTGGCAATTGTGCTACGTATATATGTATATATGAACTATACATCGGGAACCACAAGGTTTGTGGGCAAACGAAAATGTGAAATGAATGTAGGCGACAGGATTTACCTTTAAAGGTTAGACAAATCACGGCGAATAAATTGCCTTTGATATTTTTAAAGAAGGGAGCTGTTGGGGATAGGGGCTAGGATATTGAAAGGTTGCAACTTTGTCATAGAAATCGATCCATTATTAATATCCTCTTTTTAAGCTAAATGTTCTTTCAGCTTTTCACCTCCATCCCCGTTTCCAGAAACTTATTATATGAACAAAGTTTTCAGTAGGTAGCTAAAGCCATTTACAAAACCTCCTAAAGTTTCTTGAGCGCAGAAAACGATACCGACGGAATTCCAGGAAATTTTGCTAGGAAACGTAAGTCCACTTAACTGACAGGTGTGCCAACATGAAAAAACTATTTTATAGACATAAGTACTCCATGTGCTTAGTGTCAATGATAATAAATGGTATTTTCGAAGGTAAACAATTAAATCTAGAATGTCATAGATTCTGATTGCACAAACAATTTTCGGCGCCTTGAAAATGCCGAATATTGTGCCAGATAAGGACCATTTGTGGGTAGTTTTGTCCCTTGAAGCTTAAATAGGTTCTCGCTGTTTTCCAACCGATGGCGTTACCAGAACTAATACTATTTAATTTGAGACAGTAAGACATCTAAAATATATTTTTTTTTGGCTTGATTTTTTAGTACTAGCACACGTCAATACTGCCAATAATGCTTATAAATTATTGAATTTTATTATTAAATCTTATCATAGACTAACAAAAAATATGAAAAATATTTTTGCGCACTTCGACTATTTTACGTCCTTCACATTCGACCTACTGAGCAATTAATAATTCAAGCCATCTGTGACCATCAACGCAAGTATGTAACTACCGGAAGAGCTTTACTTCCTTTCTTTTTCTATTTTAGACCACAATAGCTATATCTTAAATTCTAAAACCGTTGAGAGTTTGCCATTAATGAAAGCCTGACCGGAGTATGCTGCTGTGGTATCTACAATTGCAGTAATAAGACCCGCAAATGATGTTTTTTTTTGTAGTAATTGCCCTTACGAGGTGCTTTGGACCATCTTTATATACAGTACCTTATTGGGGTAAAATAATATTTAATAACCTGGGAGTCTGGCGTTTTGTACATTCTAAGACAGACCCTTAGGCATTGCCTCTCGAATACACGAATCTTTTCCCATACCGGACAACCCTATGCGATGATTATTAGGATCAGAGATCTTTTTCATATACAATTCGAACGCGCGCCGCCACGTAAGATCCCTGTGACCTCAGCTATATGCCTGATCGATCTGCCGATACATTTTCGACTTTTTGTTGGGGACGCGAATGGGCGTCCTTCACGATATTCATCTTCAGTGGATGTTCTGCCCAGCTTAACTCCTTGCCCAAGCGTGCTACTGTGGAACATGGATTAGCAGAATCCCCCAATGTTTTAACCAAGTTGCCCAAACCAGAGTTTCTTGATGACAGGTTTAATTTCGTATTTCTCTATTCTGATGTCATCCTTTCTATGGTTCGTACTCAAGTGAATACTCAGATGAACTCACTTCTCGCTCAGTAGGCTGTGCGAGTACAAGCTGTAACATTACAATACTTGATACTCTGTACTATATTATACTATCTATGTTAAAGGGTAACTCCTAGATTACTCAGTTATGTAATATTATATATGACATGTACGTGAAAACAATAAAGCCTCAGTTGATCGTCATCCTTTCGTCCGGTATTACATGGTGTCAGAAGTTCCGCGTATGAATCGAATAGTAATTAATTCGCGATAATGCCTACTAACAACATTCCTAATGAATCGGGTATTAATATCAAACCTCCAAAACCATTCGAAGTGAACAATAAAAATGTCGCCCTATCGTGGAAGAAATGGTTGCAACTATATAAATGGTTTGAAACCGCGTCTCAGCTAAATAAAAAATCTGCCGAAATACAGGTTGCCACTTTCATGTCTGTCTTAGGACCTGATGCAGTAGACATTTATAATTCATTCACGCTTACGCTAGAAGAAAGTAAAGATTTAGCAATTGTAATGTCCAAATTCGAAGAACATTTCGCCCCCAAAACAAGTATCACCTTTGAGAGATATGTCTTCAATAGAATGACTCGAAACGAGGAAGAGCCTTTCGAGTTTGGCACGTTATTAGATAGCTTAATACGTGATAAAATTATAGTGAGCATACATAGTGACGCAATACGAGAGAAGTTATTAGGAAAAGCAGAGGTATCATTAGATGATACAGTTAAAATTTGTAGAGCCAGTGAAATAGCGGCAAGTCAACTCAAAGAATTACATAGAAACGAAGAAGCTGTAAATGCAGTAACTAAATACAGAAAAAAAGGCGGGAAAAAGAAGCAAGTGATATATAACCCAGTAGACGTAAATAAGTTTCATTGTAGAAGGTGTGGAACTATTCACTCAAGAAAAAACTTTCAATAAAATCTGCAACAAATGTGAAAAAAAGGACACCTAGCTACGGTCTGTAAGACAAGAATAAGAAATCGAGTTAGAAACGTGCATGCAATTACAAACGACATAATGAACGATAGCGAAGACAGTGATAACACTAGTTTACTGGTCCTGTCAGTAGACAGAAACAAAGACGACAATAATAATTATGTGGAAGAAATAATCATCGAAAATCAAAAAGTAAATGTCAAACTAGACACAGGTGCCCAGTGCAACGTCTTACCGAAAAAAATTATTGATAAACTTAATGACATTAAATTGAATAAATCAAGCACAAAAAAGTTAGTTTCATTTGCAAATGATAAAATCAGTGTTATCGGTGAAGTGTCTCTGTGTTGTAAAGTGCGAAATATGAAACACATGTTGTCTTTCAAAGTGGTTGACAAAGCTGTCTGTCCAATATTAGGAAAAAGTGCCTGCGGGAAATTAAAGTTGATATTACGTGTAGAAGAACTTAAAATTGACGAAAATATGTTTGAAGGGCTGGGTTGCATTAAAAAATTTGTTTATGATATTGACCTTGTCGAGAATCCAGTCTTTGAGAATTATGCGCCCCGAAAAATACCACACGCATTACAAAACGATGTGAAGAAAGAGATCGAAAGAATGATTCAATTGGGTGTCATAGAAAAAACAGAAGGCGCTACTCCAGCAACCTCTCCCATGGTAATTGTTCGCAAGAAAGGGAAAATACGAATTTGCCTCGACCCTACAGATGTAAAGGGCGATTCCATTATCGCGGGTGCAACATTTAGAAAATTTGAAGGTTTCTTACTAATAAAATAATAAACATTTTGAATAAAATTATTCTTCGAAGGGTAACATTTTCAACTGTTATTTTCTTATCTGTTAGTGAGATTCTCAATAAAATGTTTACATAGCCATGAGGGACGTTTAAAGCGCTATTGCGGGTGCAACCGAATCGGCCCAACCATTTCAGATCTTAGCACAAAAATACAAAAGTCTGTTAATTATAAAGCTTTTATTTAATAATGCCTGTATATTTTGAAAGACTACACATCAAACGTCTATTCAGTAACCAAAAATTAAAGAAAACAAAAATAATCAATGAATTATTGACTTTTTAAGCGATCGCGGGTGCAACATCAAATTATCGCGGGGGCAACCCTTCTAAAATCGGTGAACATAAACTTAATTACGAGTACAAAAATAATAAAAATTAGAGAAAAAAAAAACGATATAACTAGCTAGTACAATTATCTGTCACTTAAGAACGTTATATGTGGAAGATTCATCACCTGAGTCGCTGTAAACATCGGAAACGCAATTTTGTCCGATATGGCGTGTTGGAATCTCTCTGATCCGAAACTGAAGGCACAGATAGAGAAGGACACTGTTTCTCTTTGTGTATATAACTTGAAAGAGCTTCCAAATCTTCATCTTCCCAATCGCTTTCCGTTTTCAAAACCAACGTACTCTTGAGATGAGAGCGAGAGGTTCGCGCCACGGAAATGCTGTTGCTCTCTTCAGATTTGAAAACATTTTTTGATTGAATGCCAGGTATATTTTTCAGCCCTTCCCACTTTTCATTTAACATGGCTCTCTTTTCTTCAACTTGTTCTTTTGATATAAACATAAAGAAAATGTTTGTAGACAGACTACGTGCCAGGTCAAAAAATTCTTGGGCACTATTAACTATTGCTCTCCGGGACTTAACAGCTATCCACACGGATCTTTTGCCGCTTCCACCGATTCCGTCGACGGCACCTTTGCCATGTGAAGCAGCAAAAAAGTTCCATTCGAAGTGAGTAAATCCGTGTTCGATTTTGAGTTCATTTATGCTTCCCATTACATATCGATTCTTAAATTGAGCCGCGCAATTGTCACTGAAAACATATATGGATGTAATGTTCTCATTAATCGACTTGATGTACTGTAAAATTTTCTGCAGAAATAGATACACAGTGTATTTACTGTGGCTTAATTCATCACTTACTATGATCGTTGAATATTGTTTGTCGATAGTCCAAATGCAGCACGTGAAAAGAGTGACTTGTCCATGAGACCAATGTGCAGATTGTATTTCGTCTTGGCTAATCAACGCGTAGTTCTCGGCAAAGTCTATTTGTACAATGGCTTTCTCGATGGTCAGGTTTTGTTTTACATTTTGAAAGTATTCTGACTGAACATTTTTAACAAAAAAATGCAGCTTGAATTTAGCAGTGCCTTCACGCAGTTCGTCTAGCGCTTCCTGAAAAGGTTTGCTTACCACAATATGTTTAGGTCTCTGATGCTGAAAAACCCAGGACTTCCATTTAACACTGGGATCTGAATCTAGGGTTATATCCCAAATGGTAGATTCTTTGCATAAATCGCAATTGTTTGACATGCAATCTTCATTATCGACACTACACGATACCTGGTTCAGCAGCTTTCGGTGGATTTTTGGAAAGTCTGACACATACTTCGAAATAGCGAGAAGAAGATTAATGTAGTTTGAGTGTGTTGTACATACACAAACATTATGAGGAGTATCATTGATAGGCAGAATGTGAGCAGGTCTCTCTTTATAAAAAAGAGTCTTACCAACAGATGTTCCGGGAAAAGTTGTTTTAAAAAGTACGAAAGCTTCACGAATGGTCATAATCATTGTTCTCTTCTGGATTTTCAGCTTCTGTCCCATGTTTAATTTGATCGATTTCACATCTTTCATCCCAGGCATTTGTCTGCTTATATCATCCCTATCATAGAAATCACAAATCTGTTTCTTTGACTTGATCTGTCAGTTTCCGAGGCAGTGCCTTAACAGAGCAAGATATTGAAATGTACACCTATTAAACACAACTCACGTTAGAATACTGCATATATTATTATCTAAGGCTAAATAAATCAACAAACTATGATATATGACACCATAATGATAGGTGTCAAAAATGTTGCACCCGCGATCCTAGTATCGTGATCGCGGGTGCAACCAATTTAAGTCAATGTTTATTTAAATTCAACTTGCCTTATACTTCTTATTGCGGTAAATATAAGTTAAACTTTGATTTGTCCTTACTTTCACGACGTTTCAAAACATTAGCACTTTATTTCCGAGCGAAAACTAAACTTTCATACCATTTATATCGCGGGTGCAACACACTAACGATGTTTTTCTTGCAATCGATAATGCTTAAGAAATAACAGTACTCTAATGTGTTTGCACGAACAGATCAACAGATGTTGTCAAACTGTAAGATTAACCGTAAAATGGAGCACATCAAACTGTTTCTAATAGCGTTTTTCGCGGGAATGTTCGCTGGTACTGATTTTTGTTATTTATCAAACCTTCTAATGTCAATACTTTTAAGAGCATAAACGTTTTAAATGTAAACTTTTGTATACATTTTTTTTTATTATTATTAAATTTAATTTTTTTCTTTGTATTTTCATCAAAAAAAAGAACAAATTTTGTGATTTAGAAATTGATGTCATAAAGCGTCTATAGCGGAATCGCCCTAAACAAAAACATTGTGAGAAGATTTCATCCTCTTAAATCCATGGATGAGATTGCAACCAAGGTTCAAAATTCAAAAGTTTTCACAATCCTGGATTGTAAACATGGTTTTTGGCAGATCAGAGTAACCGATCGCACTAAAGGTTATTTGACCATGGCTACACCTTGGGGTAGAGTGTCATTCTTGCGCGTTCCATTTGGTCTTGCTTCCGCTCCAGAAATCTATCAAAAGGTTATGACCGATTTATTGTATGACTGTGAAAATACAGAAGTCTCAATGGACGATATTTTGATATCATGCTCCTGATGAAAAGACTCTAAAGTTGCATACCAAGAAAGTGCTTAAAAAGCTTGATGAAGCAGGTGTAAAATTAAATAAGCAAAAATGCATATTTGCTGCAACGAAAGCACGTTTCTTAGGACATCATCACATCGGACGGGATTACAGCAGATCCCGAAAAGATTGAATCCATAAAAAACTTAAAACAACCAACATATAAAACCGAACTTCAAAGATTGCTTGGTATGGCAACTTACTTAGGTAAGTTTATAAATAATTTGTCCGACATAACAGATCCGATGCGCCAATTTCTCAAAAAAGACACACAATGGCAGTGGAGCGCAAAACAAGAAGAATCTTTTAATAAGCTTAAATCGTCTTTATCAAAAACACCACTTTTAAAATATTATGATCCAAATCGCCCAGTCAAACTTCAAGTAGATGCCAGTCAGTCTAGTGCAGGTGCCGTATTGCTTCAAGATAACCAGCCAGTGGCGTACACATCCAAAGCGTTCACAGAGACACAGAAATTAGCTCCTCAGATCGAAAAAGAAGCACTCGCTATTAAATTTGCATGTGAAAAGTTTCATGACCTAATTTTCGGCAAACCTCTTACCATTGAAAGCGATCATAAGCCTCTGGAAACGATTTTCAAGAAGCCTATACATAGCGCTCCTACTCGTTTACAAAAAATCATGCTCCAAGTTCTTCAGTATCAACCAAAGGTAATTTATTCAAAAGGTAAAGATATACCTGTCGCAGACACACTCAGCCGTAACTGTCATAACCCAACAAACTCAGAAAAAGATGACGAGCTAGAGATACACGAAATTTTACAACTAACAGATATAACAAAAAAACGACTACAAGAAGCAACAAATAATGACAAAAATATACAAAAAGTTCTTAAGTATGTTAATACTGAGTGGCCTGATACAATTCAACATATCCCGAACGAGATAAAACATTATTGGACATTTCGAGAATCCCTCAGTAGCAATGAAGGTCTACTTTTCAAGGGATCCAAAGTCATCGTTCCAGATGGCATGAAGAAGGACATGATGCAAAAAGTCCACCAAGGTCATTTTGGCATTGAGCGGACACTCCACAGTGCACGCGAACAACTTTTTTGGATCAAGATGGCGAGCGACATCACAAAATATGTCGAATCCTGCAACATTTGCCAAAGCCAGCAACGTTCTCAACCGAAAGAGCCAATTATTATCAATAAGATTCCCGAGCTGCCATGGGAGATAATTGCAGTAGATTTATTCTTTTTCAAAGCTAATGAATATCTTCTCGTTGCAGATAGCTACTCCGGTTACTTTGACTTTGTTCAGTTAAAGCAGTCATCCAGCGCAGAAGTCATTCTCCAACTCAAAAAGATGTTCGCAGTCCATGGTATACCGTTTGTTTTGGAATTGGACAACGGTCCCCAATTTTCCTCTAAAGAATTTCAAGCGTTTGCAAAAAAATGGGTCTTTACTCATCAGACATCAAGCCCGAGATACCCTAAATCCACCGGACTTGCGGAGAGATTTGTCCAGGGAGCAAAATCTCTTCTGAAAAAATGCCACAAAGACCAGTCGGACGTTTATCTTGCATTACTTAATTACCGCAACACGCCTCGAAGCAAAGGTTTACTATCGCCTAATCAACGATTGATGAGCCGAAAAACCAGAACAACAATACCATCCACCAAACAATCGCTTAAACCTAACGTCGTACAAAACGTACACCACCATCTCACTGAAGCCCGGAACAGAAGCAAGTTCTATGCTGACAAAGGAAGCCACCAAAAACAACCCTTTCAGCCAGGTGAAAAAGTTCGTATACAACAACCTAATCGAAACTGGATCTCAGGAACTGTTGTAAAACCAGCAAACACACCACGCTCGTATGTGGTACAAACCGATGATGGATCAACCTATCGCAGAAACAGCAATCATTTGCATAAGACGAGAGCCACCATAGTTCCAGATAGAGATGTCTTAGTCGATCCAACAGACTTAATAATCAATCCAACAGCTAATGACAAAATAACAACAACAGCGAGTCCTGCAAGTAATGTTAAACCAACTACAACGATCACCTCGGAGATTAAGCCTTACGTCACCAAGTCCGGTAGAACAGTAAAACCAATCGTTAGGTACAAGCCAACACCTGTTTAACTTTTTTTTTATTTTTTATAATTGATATTGAATTACAAAAAAAAAAAAAAAATTTGATGAAGTCAATAATTAAATATTTAAACAATGTATTACTTGAAATATTGTATTAGTAATCTGAATTCGATTTGCATTATATCTTTATGTATAAATGAAAATGAAAATGAAAATAAAATTTTCAAATTTGAAAAATAAAAATCAAAATTGAAAATCAAATTAAAAAAAAAAAAAAAAAAAGTGTGTCTGATCACAAACCACGGTGTCGTGTGTGCGCGACCAACCGTGTGAGGACAAATAATCGTGTGTCAAAATCCCGCATTGAAGTGGGAGAAACTTTTTGTGGGTGCGTCCTGCTACTCAGTTCATCAGCAGTAAAAAGGAAAAAAGTGTCTAAGGATGTCGGGAGAAAACCCGTTCTTCTAACGGAGTCGGATGATCTGCCCGACTTCGTAATTTCGTCCGCGCGCCGTTTCGACGACCGATGTAATTAAAAAACGAAGAAAACTCACTCCGCGGACTAATTTACTTGAACGCCTCTCCCTCTCTACTTCGACAGAAAAACTGCGAGTCGAAGCGAGGAATGGGGCGAAATTAAAATCAATAGAAGTGCAGGAACCTCATCCCGTGGAAAGTGACGTAGCCCACCTCTCTGGAGATCCCTAAACGGGAGAGAACAATTCCTTCGCCGGCCTTTCAAGTTCGGGTGTGGAAGAGGAAAGGAACGAACTCAAAGTTGAATGCATACACTACACGCAAAATAAAGGGTCATAGTGGACAGACTCTCCGAAATACGGCAGAAGAAGAGGGAGCATGTTACAGCCTCTCAACTACAGCCGCAACAATCAAGAACAACAGCAGCCGCCGCAGAAGCAGTCGCAACAGAAACACCAGCAACAACAACAACAGCAACAAGAGCAGTAATAGGAGCAACAACAACGGCCGCGAGAACAACGTCCTACTAAGGACAATGTGCCACTCATCTTCCTGCGTAAGTATGTCATTGGTGTTGGTAATTTTGTAAGTAAAGGTATAGGCGAAAACTGTTATGCTATCCAGTGCACTACACTGGAGCAGTATAAACGAGTCAGGGATCTTTTAAAGAAGAGCACAACGGAGTTCTTCTCTTTTACCCCCAAGGCCGAAAGGCTGCGTTCGATGCTCCTCAAAGACGTACACTAGATCACTGACCCCGAGGAAATGCTCAAGGAGTTCGAGAGCGACGACCTCAAATTCGTTAGGTCCAAGGCACGAGCCTGGTCCAGCTCGCACCCAACAGCAAGCTGAAGACATGCTAAGTTTTTTTGTCAAATATTTTCTTAGGCCAAGTAAAGTTGAGTTAGCCAGACGTATAGATATTAATAGTCGAAAGGCAAATAAATGTGCTGTTTATCTTAGAGTGTCCGCACGGGGCCATTAAAATATTTTAAGATATTTAACATAATTAAGCTAGTTTTCAACATTTTTGTCTAGCGTAAGGTAATTAAAAAATTAATTAAAAACTAAAAACTAAAAAACCAGCAAGCTGAAGATTCTAAGGTCTATTACTTATTTTGCTTACCAGCGTGTAACATGGGAAGCCGCTCTTGACAAGACTCAAACTCTTGTACAGGCGGTTTACCGACAGACAAAACTCGGAGGTCAGAACATTGAAGTCACTGATTAAAAATATCACACAGCTAATCAAGGAAAATTACAGAATATCAGTAAGTTTGCATTGGAACAACAGAATTTGTACTGTAAACTCCAGCAGCGCGAGTATGTTCCCGCAAATAAATACTAGGCAGATCAGTATGCACGGGCTTAACTCCGCTACTGAAAATTTTTGATCGAGCGAGCAAATTTGTTGTTTTATCAACCTTGCTCTCGCTCCGCATGGCACTTTTCTAAACTTTACTTCGTTATTTCTCACTATTTTTCAATCAAACAATTTCATTTGATAATTTATGGCTCATCTATAGACCTAGATCTATCGAATGACATGCTGCACACATGTGTGGTTATAGCCGATATCTACATTTAGTGCGTACAAGTTTAGTCCGAAATCGTTTTCGGACCACTATATTCCCCGTACATGCACGCGCTAGGCCAAAAAGTGGGTGATTGCTCTCGCTCCGCTCGATCAAAAATATTTCGAAAAAACAAAGAGAATGATGTTCAGGGTCTGAAGCTTCCGAGAACATCAGACAATGGACGCTGAATGACGACTTTTTCGTGATCGAAGATCCTCAGGAGGACGTGGCGACAGTAGGAGCTGTTTTCCAGTAAGTGTCCAAGGTGAATGATAGTATTCGCCCGAAGTCCCACCTGGTGAACTAAGCCCTGCTTCATCACTCCTACCTTAGAATTGATTTCGCTCATTGGCGATCAGAGAACTCTGGTTTTACCACGTTCAATGACGATTTCATGATAAATAATGCCGTCATCATTGAAGGGGCGAACACCCGGTTTATTTCGACGGGGGATGTCCAGATGATCTTCGAGTCACAAAAGAGAAAAAAATTCCCAGGAACCGACGGAATATCAAATGTTGTGCTCAGGCATCTCCCATCACTGGCTGTAGAGATGTACACCATCCTGTTCAACAATGCACTGAATAATGTATATTATCCATAATGCATATTATCCATAATGTGAATATTATCACAGGAAAACAACTGTGGTGCAACCAATCCCCAAGAGGGGTAAAGAAACCCCTAACCCGGCAAATCTTCGGTCAATAAGT
The DNA here is from genome assembly GCA_958301585.1 of Merodon equestris. Classification (NCBI taxonomy): domain Eukaryota; kingdom Metazoa; phylum Arthropoda; class Insecta; order Diptera; family Syrphidae; genus Merodon; species Merodon equestris. The sequence continues at coordinate 54,298,865 of OY284413.1, forward strand.
CTCCTTCCGAGTATCAGCAAGGTCTTCGAGAAGGTGATCCATAAAGCCCTATCTAAATAGGTTGAGGACAGTAAAATCATAATACTATTCAGGCATAATACTATTCATGCTGTGTCGAAACTTGTGTCGGATACCGAATCGAAAAAATGCAAGAACCAATGCAAGCGTCCCTGTCTGATTGACTTGAAAAGGCTTTCGACACCGTGTGGTTAGAAGGTCTTTATTACAAGGTCAGTCGGCTGGGCATAAGTAAACCACTGCTAAATATGACTTTTGACGTTAACAGGTAGAAAGTTCGTTGTTAAAGTTGTCAATATAACTTCACTGATTCGATAGCTTCTCTTCATCATTCAATAGCGTATATGGACGATTTAATCGTGTACAGATCAGGTCCAACGATCGATGTCATTGTTATTCTCTTGCAGCGTGACTTCGAAAAAATATATTTTGGCAAAAATGTACAGCGTGGCCCATCTCATATGGGTCGATGTAAATTTCGAATAACTTCAACAATTCTCAACCGATTTTGGAAATTCAAAAACTTTTATTCAACTTAGACCTTTACAATTTATTCTGATTAATTCTCGAAAACAATATCAATTAAATGACCGCCTTTATTGCCGATGCAAAAATGGGCTGGTTTTCGCGTATTCTCCATGACATTTTCGAGCATTTCGGTCGAAATTTCTACGATTTCCGAACGAATGTTTCTTTTGAGCTGTTCTATTGCCTTCGGGCCGTTAGCATACATCTTGCTTTTCAAGTATCCCCAAAGAAAAAAGTCTGGAGGAGTCAAATCCTGCGATCTCGGAGGCCAGTCAATATCGCCCTTTTTTTGTCACCAATCTTCCAGGGAACTTCTTACGCTTCATTTGGTACATTTTTTTGTCCGCAGTATGGCATGTCGCGCCGTCTTGTTGAAACCAAAAGTGAATTAAGCCTTTTTTTATGCATTTCTGAGACCACATAATGGGCCAACATCCACCGATATCGATCGCAATCCACTGTATCACCAAATTTGAAGAAATACGGTCCAATAATGGTTTTAGCGCATACGCCGGCCCAAACAGTAACTTTTTGATCATATAGCGGCTCTTCGTGAATAATGTGAGGATTTTCGGTGTCCCAGAAGCGACAATTTTGTTTTTTAACTGAGCCAGAGAGGGAAAAATGTGCCTCATCGATCATCAAAATTTGCTGCCAGAACTCCGGCTAAGCATTAATCATTGCAACGACATTTTGTGCATATCCCAAGCGCCGTGGCACATCTTGTGGCAAAATTCCTTGAGTTATCTGCACTTTGTATAAGGAAATAAGTGAAGATCATCCTTTAAAATTCTCCGCAAAGTGGTCCCACTGATGCCTAACTGCTGCGAACGGCGCCGATATGACAAACTTAGGTTTTCTTGAACACTGGCCTTCACAGACTGAATGGATGAGTTTGAACGTCGCGGACGTGGCCTAGGTTGCTCACGAGGGCTTGCCACAGAACCAAATTGAAAAAAAATTCGAGGCCCAACGATGAATTGTATCTTTTTTGGGCGCAACACGATCACGATATTTTGCACGATATGCACGTTGAGTTAACACAATCGAGCGTTCAGATTTAATGAACATTGAAACTATTTCCGCGCGTTCTTTTGGTGTGAAGCGATTCATAAAAAAAAATTCATTCATTCATAAGTTAAAATTGCACTGAACAAACGTCTCCGAAATGCTATGACATATGAAAATCGGTTGACAATTGTTGAAGTTATAAAAAAATTCATTCATTCATAAGTTAAAATTGCACTGAACAGACGTCTCCGAAATGCTATGACATATGAAAATCGGTTGACAATTGTTGAAGTTATTCGAAGTTTACATCGACCCATATGAGATGGCGCACTCTGTAGATGCTGCTCTGGCAAGGGCCCTAGGCGCTTTAGCTCTGACAAGATGGCTGTTTCAACTTGATTCTAGAGTGAAAGGACATGGTTGCCCATGGATGTCCCGTTTGGTTCAATGTGAGAGCCAGCTTAATGGAAAGGATTAGGGTGTTTGAGAGACAATATCTCAGGACTTGTCTCGGGTTACATAGGACACCCGAATCTGAGTACACGAAATTTTACCCGAACGAGGTCCTATACAATAGGGCCAGGATTGTACGGGTGTATAACTTCCTGATCAAACTGATGCGAAGCTCGTTGCGAGAGCAATGACTTCGGTCAATAACCTTATCTCAGGGGCTTTCTTCCATAATTACATGTACCACGAAAAAGTGCGCCTTATGGGCTTTGTCTCTCCAGAGGCATTGCTCTATTTGGATGTGGCCTGATCCAGGATAAATTGGCAGTTCCCCTAATCTTCCACGTGGCCCGTAAATCCGTGGAGCGGCGATTCCTCTACAAACGTGATGTTGCGCTCCTTGAGTTCGAGCGCCTCAGGTTTAGTAGGATCGGAGAAACGTCGTCCGACATCATCAACGTTTTTGGTGGCTGGATGGGACTGCGTTAGTGGTTCATTTAAATAGGTAAGCCTCTTTAATCCAAAGTCTGCCACATGCCAATGGCAGGCTTGCATAGACTAGGGTAGGTTAGGACAAGTAAGAGTAAGTTAGGGCAGGTTAGGACGATGTAAGGATGGCGCGTAGGTTCAAAGTAGTTTAGCATTAGATTTCATTAAAAAAAAAAAAAAATTACAAAACAATAACAAAACATACAGGCTGAAGCTGCCAAGCAGACCTTAACCCTACAGAGAACCTATAGATACAAAGAAGGAGACCTTGTTGGACATCTAGAAATTCTTAAAAAAGTGAATAACATCTGGGAACTAACCCGAGTGAGTGATCTGATGTCCCCTGATTAAACATTAAGAAATGCTACGAAGTACTCATACCAAGAAGAGAGGAATGGAACAAGAACCCCCCTTGGATGAATGATGGAGCCCAGATATGGTATACAGATGGGTGGAAATCTGGAAACAAGGAACGGGCTGGTGTAATAGGACCAAAATGTAGCCTAGACATTCCCCTCTGCATTGAACCAACTATATTTCAGGGCCAAGCTATTTGCAATCAATGAAGCAGCACATGGCATCCGCGACAGGAGATCCAATAACACAATGATGACTATATTCTCAAACAGCCAAGCGGTTCTTAAAATGCTAAGGAGGTACCTTTAACTCTAAGGCTATCTGGAAATGGCTGAAAACATCCGATTAAAGATGATTTGTGTGTCAGGTCATGAAAATCATGAAGGCAAAACCTTTTACGTAGCCATCCCCCCTTTATGCTTTTGACAGTTCAGACATAAAACTACACTTACACAAATTGATCATAAAGTTAAACAACCGATTCTGGAACAGACAGGAGCGTATCAAACAATCAAGAACGTTCACGGAACAAAATCACAATCCCAAACGTGACAAAGAAGCTCCAAAACTAAATAAAGCTGACCTAAGAGTGGTATGTGAGGCACTAACAGGACACGAGACATGCAACTAGCACCTTTATAAAATGGCTCTTAGTAGCACAGAAACTCGCAGGCATGCGGAAAGGCCAAGGAAACAATGGAAGACATACTGACCACCTGCCCAAACCTTTCCCGAGAAAGATTCAAAATGACAAGCAACACAACCATAATTTCCACAACTTCCAAGAAATCCCATCTAGAAAAGTTGTCAAATTCTTAAAGGCAGCACTGAAATCATAGCTCAAAGAAGGGGGTACAGTAGATCTTTATGGTCGCAGTACTAGTGTCTTCAAGTAACATATCCCGAGTTCTTCAATTCAATTCAATACGGTTGAGACTGCCGGTATTACTGGGTTTAATTTTTTTCAAAAATGATGTCAATGCGATTATTTCAGTGAATGTAACTTAGTTAACCGACGCTTTTCGCTAAAATTGATGCGTGTAGGTTTTTTTTATCCATCGGACTGCGCCACGTGACACTAACTTGGTGAAACAAATCTCTTCTGCCTGACAAGCTTCGGGAAAGTGATCTCAGTTGACCGCCGAGATTGTACCCGTTCAAAACCTCTAGAGATTTTTCTTTGTAACTCTGTAAAAGATAAAGTCCACAGTAATGGATACTAAAAAAAATATCTAAACGGTTTTTTTTTTTTCGTGAAATAGATAGCTTGTGTTTTATAAGCTTCAATTTTCCATGTGTCGCAAAACCATAGCAGTGATATACAGGACATTACAGGCTCACACTGAGTTAGGGATAGGGAGCCAGACGGATGAAAATTAAACAAGATGGGTCCAAGGTTAAGTTAGGTTAAGGAAGGGCAGTGTGATGGAGAGGCCAAAGGGCCTATTGTAATTCGCTGTGATTTTGTGGAGTATATATACAACTAACCTGTTCTATCACGTGCTGGCTGAGACCACCCCGTGCTCGTTATGAATTTTAGAAGATCCGATATATTTGCTACATCCGTAATCTCTGTGAAGAATCTTTGGCCCAGCGAAGCTAGGTGCCGATTCTGAAGAGCTGGACAGTTTCAAAGCAGATGTTGCATCGCCTCGGTTTCTTTCTCATCGCCGCAGCTCTGGCATTATTCTGATGGGACAGTGCCCTATCACCACTCCGACGAGCATGCGGATAGAGTTTTGGTCCAGCAGCAAGAGCTTCTTTGTTTTTCCGATATTGAGCTCTGGTCACGATGATCTTGTCGTGTGGCTGTCGTTTCTTGTAAGCCAAGACGAGTTGGCTTCTTTTATTATTGTGTCGTTTATGATCCGGTATAATGTACTAGTCGGTGGTTGCAGTGTTCGCTGATGTGCATTTCCGACCCTTGCCTGGCCAATTCATCCACTCTTTCATTCCCTGCGTTTGAGCTGTGGCCCAGCAGAGTTTGACTTTGTGGTGTCTGATGAACTTAGGTGAGTCGCAATATTTCATGACAGCCTTTGATCTCGTTGTACAGGATCCTATTGACTTCAGTTCAGCCTGACTGTCTACAAAGATGGTGATATCCGATGGTGGGATATCGGTTACTTGTAGGTGTTTGGCTGCTTGCTCTATTGCTAGGATTTCTGTTTGGAAGACTGCTGCAAATATCAGGGAGTCTAAATGATTGCTGTTTGTGCAGGGTATCAGAATAGAACCCGGTCCCAGTCCTTGTGTCCATTTTCGATCAGTCGGTGAAGAGGGTAATCTCGTCGTCGTTGATCACGTCGTTTGATAGTCACTCATCTCTGTCGGGGAAAAAGAATGGTATTCTGAGAGAGAAGGCTACTAAAACCATGTTTCTTTCTTAGGTCATATATTATTCTGAGTATGGCCCCATGTCCATAGTTGGATTGTTTCCACAAAGAGAACCCCCTTCGTCTGAGAGCGCTTTTTGTAGCGCAGCCTTTTATGAATAAATCCAGAGGAAGGGAGGAAGGAAGCTTCTCATAGCTCCCGTTGTAGAAACAGCGGCTGACCTTTGTACTTTGTTGAGCATGCTTATTTCCGGTACCATCGGCGAAGGTTCGGAAAGCAAATTAAGAAACAATAAAACAAACAGAACTTTACTTCGTTTTTTTTATTTTCCCTTTTGTTTTCTGCCCTTTGCGACCTTCTTATATATCAATTGGCTGATAGTTGGTGCAGTCATTTTGTCCCATTCTTTGTGCAGATTCCGCCGTATGCGCCTTGCTGTTAGTATGAATGAACTGATCTACCGCCAGGGTGACTGTTGACGTTCGGTTTTTGTTGACAGGTTTTGTGCGGTGTTTTGATTCCGGTTGCTCCTTTGTTTCCGCGGTTATTGTGCAACGGATCCCTTGTTTGTACTTGCAACATCCTGCCGGGCCAGGGAAAGGTGATGTTGATGATGCTGCTTCTGGTAGTACTGCAGACTGAAGTATTTCTGATGTTGTAGGACGCATGGGTGCAGGTTTTCAAGTGGATCGATCGTGCTTGGAATCAGGTCGGTGCTGCTGCTGCTCCATCGGTATTCGGCTCCGGACATGAAAAGAAGTAATGTATGGTGTAGTGTGTGGCAATATTGAGTTATTAGTGTAGGTATAATGGTTATAATTGTTATAATTGAGATATTAATTTTGTATTGTTTTAGGTTGTTATTTGATTATGGGTGGGGACATGTAGGTGGAGGTTGTGTTGGGTTATTTAGCATTTGTTATTGGAAGGGGGCAAAGCTTTGTGATCGGACGCTTGAGGGTGGTTGTGGCTGTTTTTACGGTGACCACTCGGATTTTTCCATCATTTCCTGGGTGTACTTCCTTTATTCTTCCTATCTGCCATCGAGTTGGTGGAGATTGTTCATCTAACAATAATACCAAATCTCCGACCTTGATGTCATAATTGGACGAGAGCCATTTGGGTCGTTGTTGAAGTCGACTTAAATATTCAATTTTCCACCTCTTCCAAAAATCCTGTTGGATTTTTTGCATGAGTTGCCATCTTTCCAAGCTACTGACTTTTACATTGGTGAGGTCCCTCTCGGGTACACTGTTCAACGGAGAGCCGATGAGGAAGTGTCCTGGAGTAAGACATGATAAATCATCGGGATCGTCGGTGACTGGAGATAGCGGGCGGCTATTCAAGCAGGCTTCTACCTGAGCCAATATTGTCGCATATTCTTCAAATGTGAGTGTGTAGTGTCCGATGATTCTCTTGAGGTGATGTTTCATGGATTTGACACCTGCTTCCCATAATCCTCCAAAATTTGGTGAAGCGGGAGGGTTGAATTTCCAAGCGGTTCCGTCTTGTTGTAATTGCTTGGCGATGTCATCACTCCATTGCTTCGTCATGTATCCTTTCTCGGCATCTAAGTATTTAGCGGCTCCCTTAAAGTTGGTTCCGCAATCACTGTACAATGTGTTACATATTCCTCGGCGGGCAGTAAAGCGTTTAAAGGCGGCGAGAAATGCGGATGTACTGTAGTCGCTAACTAGTTCCAAATGAACCGCCTTTGTGCAGAAGCAGACAAAGATGGCAATGTAAGCCTTTGTCGTTTTATTACATCGACCTTTCCATGCCTTTAATTGTACTGGACCGGCATAGTCTACCCCGGAAGTGGTGAATGGGCGAGCTGGAGTGACTCTGGTTGCTGGTAAATTGGCCATTTTCTCATGTATCTGTGTTGCTCTGTATCTAAAACATATCAAACATTTATTAATGCAGCTCTTTACCTGTGACTTGAGTCTTGGTATCCAAAATTCTTGCTTAAGGGTTGCCATCATTAATTGCTGTGCTCCGTGCAGTGTTCGTATGTGAGTTTGGCGAATAAGTAGCGTTGTAAATATGTTTCTGGTTGGAAGTATAATTGGGTGTCGTTGTGAGTAAGGCATATCGGCATTTTCCAGTCGTCCCCCAACTCGTAATATTCCTTGGGTGTCTATTATCGGCGACAGCCTTGCTAGCTTGCTTCCCTTTGGGGCCGGAAGGTTTGATAATGCTGCCGCGCGTTCTTTGCTGAAGTTTTCTTGTTGGACCAATATGATAATTCGTGTTCGAGCAGCCATAACTTCGTCTGCCGTCAATGGGCCGTATATTGGATTTTGCTCCTTTTGCCTTCGAGTGTTGTTGTAGAAGCGCAAGCAGTAGGCTGTTATTCGTAACAACTGTCGAAGGGTGGACCACCTCCCAAGTAAATCGGTGGTTTCTGAGGTCGTGAAATGTGAGTAACGATCATAGATTGTGGCACTACGGGATCCGTAATAAACCCTTTCGTTTTGGATCTCCGATGTCTTGAGTTCCAGATTGGTGGCTTGACTTCTCGGTGGTGTAAATTGCTGTGCATCGAATGAAGCTAGAAAGTCTGGGCCGTGCCACCACGAATGATGTTTGAGGAGGTCTACTGGAGACATTCCTCTTGATGCTAAGTCAGCTGGGTTGTCCTTTGAAGGAACGTAGTTCCATCTGTTGGCGTCTGTGAGTTCTTGTATTTCAGCAACTCTATTGGCCACGAACGTTGTTCTTATGTACGGTGGAGATTTGATCCATGCGAGTGTTATTTGCGAATCACACCAGGGATAGATCTTTGCCTCGTTTAAATTCATGATTTCGATTGTATGCCTTATAAGTTGGGCCAGTAGTAGTGCGCCACAAAGTTCTAGGCGTGCCAAAGATTTCTTCTTTAATGGGGCCACTCTCGTTTTTGACAGAAAGAGATGCGATCTCCACGATCCATCATAATGCCCGCGAATGTACACAACTGCTGCGTAAGCTTTCTCTGATGCATCACAGAATCCATGTATCTCCGTCTGTGAATTGTTACCAATGGAGATCCATCGGGGAATTTCTATCTGATTGAGATGCTTGAGTTCTGATTTTATGTTGTGCCATGCTGCAACTATTGAATTAGGGAGTGCATCGTCCCAGGCTATGCACTCTCGCCAGATATCTTGCATTAGAAGTTTCCCGCGAATGACGCAAGGCGCGATCCATCCCATTGGGTCATATAATCTTGCGATGTCTGCGAGAATCATTCTCTTAGTAATGTCCGTTGAATCTTTAAGTTGGACATTGAATTTAAAGGTGTCGGAACCGGGATTCCATTGAATTCCCAGTGTTTTAATTGAGTTGGTCTCGTCGAACGATAGAGGTAGTTGAACTTCCTTGGGTATTGATGCCAAGAACCTTTCGCTATTGCTGGCCCATTTTCATAGATGAAAGCCTCCGCCTCTCAACATTTTTGTAAGTTGTCGTTGCATTTCCATTGCCTCCTTCTCAGAATCTGCGCCATGGATTTCTCTCCTTTGGAACCTCTTCCAGCTCCCAAAATCTTATCAAACTCCTTTCTAACTCAGGGTTTCCTATGATGGTGTGGAGAGAGGTAACGTTGGTTTTGGAGGTTGACATGACACATCCCGAAAGAACCCAACCAAATTCCGTTTTTTGCGCCAGAGGTGAGCCCTCCTTTCCCCTAATTATTCCTTCTAGAAGAATTGACGGGTACACGTCACTACCCAACAGAAGATCAATTTTACCTGCCTTATTAAATGTTGGATCAGCCAGTTTGATATTTTGAAGATGAGCCCAATCGTTGGACTCAACAGGAATGTTGTGTGGGGGAAGGAGAGCTGTCAGTTTAGGTAGTACCAATGCTCTCAGTTGGATGCTGAAGTTTGTATCCAAATTGGATTGCACGGTTATTAATACTCTATGTTTGGCGACGCTTGCCTTGCCTTCTCCAACACCGTGGATGTTGACATGACTCCTTTCTCGCTTGAGATTCAATAGTTGGGCTGCAGACTCTGAAATAAATGATGTCTCTGATCCAGGATCGATGAGTGCTCGCAGCAGCATAGGTGGACCCATGTTGGACTGAACTTTCACAAGTGCAGTGGCTAGTAGGACTGTTTGGTTAGCATTGTTTCCAGCGAATTGAGCGCTATGTACTGAAGCAAATCTAGGGGAGACGGTGGGTGATTCTGTAGCCTTAGGATCCAATGCTAGAGAAGAAGGTGATGATTGGTTTTCATCAAGTGTGTTTTCAAGTCTATCAGTTGCTGTCTTAGGTACTTCATTGTGCAGTAATGAATGATGCCTTTGATTACAGACAGAGCAAGTGTAATTGCTAGTGCAATTTTTGGTTAGGTGTGTATTTGACAGACAGTTGAAACATAGCTTGTTTCTCTTAACTACTTCCTGACGTTTTTTTGTGTTTCATGCCTTGAATTTAAAACAAGTTCGAATCGAATGTGCTCCATGACACATTGAACATTTAGCAATGAGTGAATTATGGAAACGCACTATTCCCGAAATGGCCTTTCTGTTTCCTATTTGGGTCAAAGACGGCTGTTCCATTACTGCCAACGTACGGGCTCTCATCAAAAGAAAGTCTTCAAGAACCGCATACGTTGGATAATCCGCATACGATGCTATATGCGCCTCCCATTGGCCTCGAGTCGTCCGTGGGAGTTTTTGTACTGTGTGAAAAATTATTACATCTTCCCAGGAATCTACAGGAACCCCGAAGTTTCGAAGCGATAGCTTCGCTTCATTAGTAGTGTCAAGCAGACGTGTGATTTCTTCAGATGATTCCCCTTTTATATGTGGTTGGTCGAATAATAACTTAAACTGATTATCTTTCAAAAGACGCATATTTTGATAACGCTTTACTAACAGCGCCCAAGCAGACTCAAAGGTAACCTCTGCAGAAGTGTTCCGTAGCAGCCTTGCTGCTTCACCAGTCAAATTAGCCTTGAGGTAATGCAACTTATGGCTGTCTGGTATTGCCGCATTTTTGTTAATCAGATTTTCAAACAGGCTCTTGAATTCAGGCCACATCTGAAATGACCCGGAAAAGGTTGGAATTTTAATGGTTGGAAGTTTCAATTCTCCAATTAGAGCCTTGCCCGTAGAGGTATTGTTGAGCAAACCCAGCGATTGGTTGTGAGTGTCCGCACTAGTGAGACGTTCCTTGAGCTCAGAAGAATACACATAAAAAAGTTCCTTCAGTTTGTGAAAGGCCAGTGATTCCATGTATTTGGCTTTCACATCATCACTAGGAGCAGCAATTATTTTTTGGTGTAGTTCTCGAGCCTCTGCGAACATTTTCTCTAAATTGGATAGTCGCGCCTCGTTCATATGGTATGATTTTGTCGATTCTTTCAGAATCGAATATGCCTTGTATTCCTCTTCGATTTCTGAGGAGATTATTAGCACCGATTCCACGATGCTGGAGGTTTTTGCCTTGCTCATCGCAACCGAGTGAATTAATTAATGCTACAGCAGAGGAAAGAGAAGCAAGTAGAGGAAAGGGAAGCAGAGGAAATATGCCTGACAAACCCCACGACTTAAATTAACTGACAATATGTCAATAGAATTATAAGATAGTGTTATAAAATGCCACACACCTGGTAGTTGCGTTGCTCCCAGAAGTATCAGCTGCTTTCAGGTTCTTTTATTTCTAAGTGCCTTGCTATGTACCAAATTCTTTATTAGGTTCACGCACTGAGTTTCGCGCACTGAGTTTTATTAAGCTCACTGTTTTATATTTAAAGCATTTAACGTTATTCATATACAGGGTGTCCCACGAGCAGTGTGCCAAAAAGCTAGAGCGCGTAGGTCTGGTCAAGACAAGAAAAAAATCGTACGGGAGGGGGGGGTCTATTCCCCCCCGTTTAGCCGGGTGGGGCAATTTTCTAAAAAATTGACTTAATTTGGAAAAAAAATTATTAAAAATCAACAGTTAAAGCCACAATGCCGTGATATACTTTTTTTAAAAGCCAGAAACCTCTTCTTTCGTCCTGTTTTTTAATAAAGCTGTTTTAGGGAATAGTTTTTGAGAAATTAATTTTTAAACTCAAAATTTTGGAAAAAAAATGAAAAAAAAAATGTTCGAACTATTTTTTTTCAAAATTTTATGTAATTAAGTGGTAATCTTTTTTCAAACATTCAATTCTCTTATTAGTTTTTAGTTAAAAACAGAAAACCGGATGCAAAAATGTCTTGCAGTTTTTGAGAAATTAAAAAAAAAACCCGAACCACTTTTTTCTAAGAAAACCCTTTTTTTTTGGTTTTAACGCGGCTGGACTTGTAGGCAAATTGATGTATGCAACATTGACCTCCTTTTTATTATTTTTAAAAAATTCGGAGTTTTATTATAATAAATTTTCAATATGATCCCCATTTTTTAGAAGGCAAAGATTATATCTCATTCTAATGGCTGCACATAAGTCTATGCTTGACAAATTTTCCTGCAATTTGACTCCAGTGACTTCAATCCGTTGTTCCAAAGATACTATTTCCACTTCGTAAACATAATTTTTCATGAAGCCCCACACATAAAAATCTAGAGGAGTTAAATCTGGTGATCTAGGTGGCCATTTAGTGGGGCCCCTTCTTCCGATCAAACGGTCACTAAAATGATCATTCAGCCAGTTTCTAACCCGTAAGCTCTAGTGTGCTGGTGCTCCATCTTGCTGGTAGATTAAATTATCTGCTATGGCCAAAGGAACGTTGTCCATCAAATCGGGCAAAGGGTCTCGTAGGAATTGCAGGTATGATTCTCCATTAATAACGGCATTCAAAAACCGGGGCCCGATTACAGTTTGTCCAACAATACCAAGCCAAATATTACAGCTAAAGCGGTGTTGTGATTTATTTTGTATCTTGTTGTGTGGATTGGTGCTATTCCAATGATGCAAAATGTGGAAGTTAGTAACCCCATCTCTGGTAAACTGTGCTTCATCCGTCCAGAATATCCTTGCAAAATAGTTTCATTCAGTTTCATCTCGAAGCAGTAATGATCGACAAAATTCTGCTCTCAAAAACTTGTCGTTTGAGGTGAGTCCCTGAACTGGCCTAAAATGGTACGGGTGTAAGTTTTCGGTATGAAGCACTCTCCATACTCTAGATTTGGGCACTCCAAGCATAATAGCCATCCTCCTTGTACTAAGGGACCAAATCCAAATCCAAAATTCGGGTAGAACCCATCGGCGGCGGGCGGACCCAGACGAAATTCGCAGGTCAGTTTTCAGGCGTTATCAATGAAAAAAAAGAATTAATCCGGGGTTATTATAATACTGTATCACTTTATTGTATCCTCATAAAACTCCGAATTTTTTAAAAATAATAAAAAAAGAGGTCAATGTTTCATACATTAATTTGCCTACAAGTGCAGCAGCGTTAAAACCAAAAAAAATGTTTTTCTTAGAAAAAAATGGTTCGGGTTTTTTTTTAATTTCTCAAAAACTCCAAGACATTTTGGCATCCGGTTTTCTGCTTTTAACTAAAAATTAATGAGAGCATTGAATTTTTTAAAAAAAATTACTACTTAATTACATACAATTTTGAAAAAAAATAGTTCGAAATTTTTTTTTTTCAATTTTTTTTCAAAATTTTGAGTTTGAAAATTAATTTCTCAAAAGCTACTCCTTAAAACAGCTTCATTTAAAATAAATATGAAAGAAGAGGTTTCTGGCTTTACAAAAAGGTATATCTTGGCATTGTGGATGTAACTGTTGATTTTTAATATTTTTTTTTCCAAATTAAGCCAATTTTTTAGAAAATTGCCCCTCTCGGCTAAATGGGGGGAAATAGACCCCCCCTTCCATACGATTTTTTTCTTGTCTTGACTAGACCTACACGCTGTAGCTTTTTGGCACACTGCTCGTGGGACACCCTGTATATCAATTGGCTGATAGTTGCTGCAGTCATTTTGTCCCTTTCTTGTGCAGATTCCGCCGTATGCGCCTTGCTGTTAGTATGAATGAACTGATCTACCGCCAGGGTGACTGTTGACGTTCGGTTTTTGTTGACAGGTTTTGTGCGGTGTTTTGATTCCGGTTGCTCCTTTGTTTCCGCGGTTATTGTGCAACGGATCCCTTGTTTGTACTTGCAACAATGCTTATGTAGCTTTTCGTGCTGCTAGCAGTCCACTAGACTAGGGCCCCATAAGTTATGATGGGTCTGATGATTTTTATGTACATCCAATGAATGATGTACGGTTGCAAGCCCCATCTTTTGCCGAAGGTCTTTTTGCAGGAATAATAGTTCCTTTTCCAGGAAAGTTTGTAGTCAAGAATGATGCCTAGATTGGCTTCTGTTTTGAGTTTGAGTGGAGTACCCTCAAACTTTGGGGTAGCAAATATCGGGATTTTCTTTTGGGTCCAAGAACAAATCCTTGGGGTACTCTTGCAGGAATGGTTTTGTTAGCATGTAAGTTGTTATTCACACTAACATAAGAAATCAGTTCATCAAAAAAGCCTTTAATTATTGGGGTATGCAATAATTTTAAAGGATTTTTCCGTGGTAAAAAGCTTCTTTTTAAATAAAATAGATAGAAAATAATTCATTCAAAGTATTGTTCATCGCTAACTATTCTTTTTCCCCATCTTTCAGGCATTTCATGGATTTCGGGTGAAAAAGCTCATCACTTTTCGAGTCCAAAAACGCATCGAGCCAGTTTTTGATACCTTCGACAGAAATAAAGCGTATTCCAGAAGAAGCCTTCTAAATAGATCGAAACAAGTGGTAATCAGATGACGCAAGATCGGGAAGCAGGTGGGGCAAAACTTCCTATTCGATATTTTCCAAGTAAGTTTTAACGGGTTGCACAATATGTGGTCATGATGTAAAATCAATTTTGCATGCCTAGTCTCCCATTCGTTTTTTTCTTTATTGCTTGGTTGAAATGTTGTCGGTAAATGGGTCCATCGATTGTTTGTATCTTGGCAGCTTGGATATTGGATTCACTTGTCGCCGCCAGTAATAATGCGACTTTATGGCCTTTCAACATCTCTCGTAGGGTTGTAGGTCGATCGTAGGATTCCCGATTCCCAATGCCTTCAACCATCTGGAAATTGCTGCTTGGTTAACATTTTCAATCCAGCAAATCGTCAAAATCGTCACTTTTAAAGCGACGAGACCAGTATTGACCGGTCGAAATCGATGGAGTATGATCACCATAAATTTTAAGTTTCCAAAAGCCACCGATGACTTTCAGCAGCACTTTTCGAATTAAAGGATACAGTAAAACGTCCCACAAATGGTCTTTCGTTGGCACGTATTTCAACATATTCGCAGGTCAAAAAAAAAAAATTGTTTACACATTGACATTGACATATACTATAGAAGCCTGATGTCGTAGCTTTTATATGACGCAGTGGCCTTTATTGTTTTAAAATGACACCTCTTGTTGGATGGCCCTATGCACAGTAAATACATTTACGAAAAAAAAAAAAAACTCCAAGCTTAACTTTCAATTTGCCCGCATCGTGGAACTTGTTTGGTCTTATATATCAAGAATTAAGCCATTAAGTCATCTGCAACATCTGCCAAAACACATGCAACTTCTGTTAGGGCCTTCAAGAGAATAGACAGTTTGGTCGGCAATGTACAAACACTTTCCGGACTATTTATTGTACTAAAGCGATACAGGTTGACGAGTAGGACGGACTATTTCTGTTCAGATTTAAACTATAAGCTTGTATGGAAGCAATTCGTTCAGCACATTCACGTAAGCTACATATATAGTTCTAAATTCGTGTTCGTCTCTCTTTAAGCTTTAGCTCACATGTTCTTACTAATCCAGCGTACACTATTTAACCCAATGAAGCAGATCATTTGCCACACTTGGCTTCCTATTGACACTCATTCTACTTCTACAACATGTGCCTAGATAGGACCCCTACCCATCTACTTCAACTTACCTCGAAACTCTTAATTCCGACTTCCAATTCCTGAGTAATTACCATGCCAATTGTATATTATTTTCGTGAAAACAAATGTAACAATCCATATCTTACCGCACTCTGGCAGTTCAATTAGATGTGCACCCACACAACTTGACCAATTTAGTCTGAAGCTTCTGAGTTTCAACCCAACTTATCCAGACTTACGCGTAATAAATAACAATATTTCGAACGCCTCCGACATTCTATTGTACGAATAATTTGTATCTTGTGCCATTATTTTGAATTTGATTCCCATTTTGACACTTAAACGTCACAAGCTCAATCCCATTCGTATGCCAGTTGATGTTATGGCTACCATCGCGTAGCGTCGCATCGTCGATAGGCGCATTTCTTTAATCCGACATCATTTTGACAAATACCTCGACAAATTCATTCCACGGTTATCAATATTAACTAAATCGTTCGTAAATTTGAAAGTCAGAGAGACAGAGCTGGGGGACGGTAAACGCAAGTTAGAAGCCACGATGCTGCGTGGGACGGAGGCTGTAGATTACGTCAGGCTTACGGCTGTCAGTTTGAATTGTGGAAAGTATTAATTTTTTTTTGTCTTGTCTTTGTTGTCTTGAGATAAGTTTTTGATGACTGTGAAGATATTTCGCAGATCTTCGTAGCTTGATCCAAATAAGGACGGTCGTCTTGCCCTCACTGCCATTTTTGGCGATCCTAAATGTTGGTATTAAATTATTGTTCGCTTTTGAACGAGCTCCGTCGATGGCGCTGTCGCGGCTCTGCTTGTTGTTGCCTTATTTGTTACCAATTACAAGTCATGAGTGAGTCTTGAGGGTTTCGTAAGATATATAAAAAGATGTTTGTGGACATGGTTTTGGAGTGGAATTTACTTGCGGTGGATGACAATCAAGGAGTGCTTCCAAAAATGGATTAAATGGCTCAGGAGTATGGTCGTCTTTATTGGAATAAAAATTGATTTGTCAAGTATGCTTAAAACTGAGAGATGGGGATGTTGTGTCCATGTAACGTGAAACGAGTGTTATTCAGAGATGTTCGGTGGTTTTCTTTTTATAGTGCATATTTAATGAAATAACAGTTCATCTTTAGTACAGACGCCAAACTTATATTTTAGGTAATAGAGATTTGCGCAGCTCAGCTGGAGGAAAGTCAATATGATTTGCTTATTTAAAACCGGGAAACCCTTTCCCTAAATCCTGTCGTCCGATCATTCTGGCTATTCATTGCTTCTAAACTCTATGGAAAAACTCACCGATTTTCATATTGGAGGCATACTCAAAAAAAACATGCACTACGCCGCCTAATTGGATATGTTCAGCTTTGTTGATATGAGCATTCGTTCATGCTGGCTATGATTCGATTATGAGGGCCCTACATATATCCTTGGATGGTCGTTGGTCCCATCGTTGCACCACATCTGAAGAGGTCTTAGTGACAAAGTTAGAAGCAAAAAAAAGCAAAAGGCGGGCACACTAGTAAAAATCCTGTTATCACTCCTAATTGTAAGTAAGTTGTTATCGACGACCTACTCTACATGCTATTCGATTTCGGATCGAGTCATCGGATGTGATTAAGATCCTGTGGCGATAGAAGTGTATGGAGTTAAAACCTGCGAAGGCGTTGAAGATATGCTTAACTTAATCTCTATTTGGTGCATCAGAGAAACTTTTTTTTATAACCTGACTAAGACTACTTTTGTCCACGGGGAAGAGAAAATTACACGCTCTAACGTGTCAAAATTAGGTTCTCAGATGAAGTTAAATTGTCTTTAGTCAACGCTCATGTCGCTGCAGTTGCTGTAAAATCTGAAGGCGAAAAAAATCATCTTTGGGTTTTATATCGCTAATGGTTTGAGTGATGTAATTCTCCAATGACTTAACGTAGAAAAAAATCTGAGAGTGTTAAATAGCACGATTTTGGCGGTCATTTCATATCCCCGCTTCTGGAATCAACAGAATTTTTCTTGCAACAATTCCAATGTAATGCCCGATGTATGTCATGTATGTTGAACCGAATGTCTCTTAGGTCCATGTCAATTAATTGAGGCCTAAAAAGCCGGTTTTCATGGGTCTAGTCGTAATGCACTTCAAAATTCATACTCTGTGTGTGCATTGCCAATATAACACTTTAATGACATGGAAACAAAAACCAAAAGTTACTGTGAACTACAACCAAAGTGACATTCAATCGAATCTCTCGAATTCTATCTAAGGCAACCACCCCTGGAGAGCAGTGAACGAACATCTTCGACACAAACCACCTGCACCCCGTTCAGATTGTGTGACAAACACCATAAGAGCGTAACCTTGAACCTGCGCGAACCCTATAAAAAAAATTGAGAATCACTGTTTAGTCATTTTCGTTTCGGGAGATATACGTTGCCATCCAGATTATACTCGTATCATAAGTTTCTTCACTGAATAACAGACTGACTGACTTGATATTGCTATGGATTAATTTCTCTCTAAATGCACTTTTTGTTTATTGATGGCGCACATCGCTGAAAATAATTTCCTCGCCAAAATTTGGGTCCATATCCAACTGCTTCAGAATCTAACCATAGATCGTACTGCGAGTTTTGTGACCACGTCCGTTTTTGTGTAAATTGGATCTTCTACGAATACATTTGCAATTCTTTACGCGAAAGTCGGAAGTTGATATCGCTTACTCCGTATGCCCGAAAAGGAATCGAGAGGTTTGGATCTTTTAGAACCAACATGTTGACCAGCTCCTATATTTTGGGCCAATCATTCACGGGACAATAAACCACACCAAACAGTGAATTTAACATAGTGGAATGGCAGCTCTTATTAGTATTACCTGAGGTTGTTCGTTGGACCATTTACCACATTTTCGTTTATTAACACACCCATTCAGCCAGGAAATAGCTTACATTTTCAATAAAAACGTGGATCTTCCTCTAATTTTTTAACGCTGTGGCAAGTCGGTCGGTTTTAATTCTTAATACTGTATAGAGCTGTATTTTGCAAGCTGTATTTTAAACCAAGTTCCTTGGGTATAATTTCAAATCTCATAGTCGGGTAACACAATCCTAATTGCTAGAAATAGCGACTAATGATCAAATCACGGTCTTCATGAATACTAGCGGAAACAGCAGCAATATTTTCCTCGTACGCATGCGGGTAGGTGGCATGATGTCTAATAGCATGAAATCGTGCGAAAACGGGTCACTATTTTCCTGCTGCTTATATGACGTTACAGCTCACGGAAAGCCAGAGTCAAGCTTCTCTCATTCACTTATATTGTGTGCGATTTTTTTTTTTCACACAAGTATTGGTGTTTCCACTCTGAGTAAAAAAAAATGTATACCTATAAATCGTATAACCTCTTAAAGCTGGAAACATGTAAATAACTATGGCCAAGCTGGATGCCAAAGCATGTCAACAACTTTGTTTTAAATGAAAATGTTGAAGCAGTGAAGAAATTTGTTATGAAGAATACAAAATTCAGTATCGGAGATCTTGCTGAGAATGTTGGTATAACGGTATGCTCATGCCACGAGCTTTGTTCAGATATTTTGGGCATGAGATGTGTATCAAGCTAGCAGGTTCCGAATATGCTAAATTTTGACCAAAAAACCGTCGCATGAGCATCACTCAGGTTCCGGATTTGCTAAAAAAGGATCGCTCCTCGTGTGGCGAAGGGTCGGTCGAGGTATGAACTGTGCCGGATTTTATGCTTCTTTTTTAGCTTTGTTTTGCTAACCAAAAGTACATCGAGCTTTTTATCATGCAACAGGTTGAAAAGTATGGCATTTTGTTTATCTATGGTAAAAGTGACTTGGTCCCCGCCGCTTTTTTCCTTTGTGGAGTCCTTTAAGGACTCTCCAACTTTTAGTGCTAACACCAACATTTTGTTTGGTGATTCGCATAAGGAAGGGATGAATGTGACACAGGTGTATAGCTTTAGAATATCATTGCCCTGAGTTATACGTACTCGTAAATCTGCGTTTTTCCATGGCTTTATCTTACTTATCGTTGACGTGAGCCAGTTTTTGGTGTCTGTGTCATGACAAGTAAGTGATAGCCATCCATCTCTGGCAGAGGTGGCCACGAACCCAAAGACAGGACAGTTTTTGTCTGTTTTGTCCAATCTTCTACGCTTTTTGTTGATCGTAGTCGCGTTTTTGTTCCTTTATGAGCGCGTATCTAGCTCTTTCTCTTCGCCTGGCTTCTTCGGGCTCTATTCCATCCCGGACGAGAGCTTCGAGGTTTTTGGGCCCCGGTATTTACGCTTCTGCCGAGGTTTGGTTGCTTCACTATCTGCAAGTTGTAGTGCATGGAGAGGGCTCTGTTGATTCTGTCTCCATTTCTTGTACCGGTGAGCAGAGGAGATATTCTTCCTCCGATTCTGTCATCAGTTGGGTGTTACTTTTGTTGTGGCTTTCTTTTTTGTTATTTAATTTGTTCATTGAAGTCCCACGAGTATGGCGAGAAGGTGTCAACCACCTACAGAGCTCCATTTATATCTGAACGGATACGTAAGCAAAAAAATTTGCCTAGAGGAGCACTGAGAATTTACGTATCCGAGCCATAATATAGGCCCAAAGCCACTTATCACCGGTCCTCGGCGCCCTGGGTAACACGATTACTGACGCTGGTAAGCGATATAGAACATGATCAATGAGTTTTTATTGCCGCAAGCTGATGAACTGGAACTAAAGGACGGCACGAATGAACATACAGCTTGCGCGACAATACGAGTACATGTTTTGAACGATGCGTTACCAGGTAGCCTAAAGTCTAAAGTAAAGACGATCTGCAATAATACCGTCAACCCAAAAACCGCTCCAAATTATGACTCATTGGGGATGGGGAGGTTGTTGAGCTATATTTCTTCGAGCTAAAAAGTACTGGCCTAAATGTATTACTATATCAACGATCCTTTAGGCATCGCATGTGGAGCGTAATACATTCCAGATCGATACCTTCTGCGTTCGCTTAAAAATCACTTTTTCCATTCTGCTCTTACCATACCCTGGTCAATCAAATCGCTGCTTATATTTTATTTATTTTTATAACCACATCGAATAGTACCAATGCGTAGGACCCAATTCACATAACTTTTTAATCAATTTAATAGATTTTTCAAGTTATTTTTGGAAAGGTTGATCTTAACGCCTCTACCTTTGCACAATTCACAATCCGCTCAATCAGGCCTTTTCTTGCCAATTATTTATTGTACTACCCAATAAAATCAATTTTGTTGTCTCAACAGAATTTACGATATAATTTTTCTCCACAACACTAACGTCCCCAGCGGCGACTCCAACGATTCGGTCGAGCCGCAACCGAACATTCATTCGCATCTCATTCATCCATTCATTCATAAACGTTCTCATTCATAAATCCAATCAACGACAAACCTAACCCACTTTAAAATCAATTTTCCATTTCCATCAACCGAACTTTCTTCCAATACCTCTCGACATACCCGACTATCCACTCGTATCCTATCTATGATTGAGTATCTTGAACAGTACCCTTTGCTGTGTACACAATTCAATTGAATAATTGAGAACCAAAACTCAATCACTTGTTGTTGCTCGATACGAATCGGCCCACGTACGCCCCCCTCCGGCAGTTATCAAAGTATCTGCAAGGTTACCTACACTCAAACGGCATAAGTCTCAAGGCACTTATCCGACTACAAGTATATGAATGAGACTGATTCATAACTGCCCAACATTGCGGAAAGTGGTTTTTCGACAACTCCAACATCGGACCGTAAGGCAAGCGCTTCCGCCAAGTCGTAGGTGGTCCTCTTCTTAAGTTGTCTGGGAACTTTATAGGCTGTACGGCCTACGAGTCGCAATGACACAATCAAGTGCGAAAAACTCCGGAATAACACTCGCATCTATGAAATGAACACATTCATGCTCGTGTCTTACACCATGTTAATGTAGATTTTACAAGATGCACTGGTAACTATGTCAGCGAGCTATTTATACGAGTACAGGGTGACACTTTTGCGGCCATAACAATACAAAATAGTATGCATCTTCGACAGAGGGCAATTTGGCATGGTGAACTAATGTAGCTCAACGAATTCACCAATTATTCGAGTAAATTATGAGCAAGCAGGTGCTGGCAGAGTATCTCAGGCATGGTGTCATCATCCACCGGCGTGCACACAATCAATCGGTTCATTAATTGTATGCATATGGTTGCGGAACGTGAACGTCGGGAATGTTTATGCGACTGCAATTGCTAGTGTTTTGAGATTTAATAACAGAATATAGTTCGAATAATTTTATATTTCTATATCGTTCTCAACTGGCTTACAGGTTACATCTGTGCAGATGTATTTTTCGGTGCCAATTGAACTGCGAAATAGTTTTTTTCATGAATGTTACTTGAGGTAAGATATGCAATGTCAAAAGTTGCAAGTAGAAGAAAGGCATGAAAATATGGACTGAAAACAACACGGAAGTCGGACGTTGGAAACATTCTAAATGGGCGATCCATGGCAATCATGACTGGAATACAATATTTATCGTGTGGCCAACATGGCTTATGGTACAGGCAATCATCTGAAGGTCTAGGAAGGGTTGGACATCTACTCGTATCTTAGTTTTCAATTAATTCCATAGAATCCCTCTTCCGTCTCATCTTCGAAAAAGTACCGGTCAATAATGCAGGAAACCCACAATCCGCACAACCACATTTTGATTTTTTTTTTGGGAAACACAGACTGCACTTGATATTTGAATTAATTTTGTTGTTAATTTGTCTCATATTGTTTTTTTGCTTTCTTACGTTATTGCAAAAAGTAACTTAAGCGTAAACTAAAACTCCGACTACCCACCACCTACATCTACCCCAACCGAACCGGCTTTCCCCTGGAGAAGATGTATGATCAAGTGTAGACGAAAGAGCTTCTTTCATCCCCTAAACCACTGATGCTGACGAGCAACGTCTATCCTATCTCTTCTTAACACCGCTCGATCTGGGGCGCTCAACCAGTTTAGAGATAGGTAGCCATTCCACGCAATTGAGGGATTCATGGAAGCTTAGCGGCACCGCTTGGCTGTCCTCGATTAGCTCGTTTTGATCCAAATAGTGCAA
The DNA here is from genome assembly GCA_958301585.1 of Merodon equestris. Taxonomy (NCBI): domain Eukaryota; kingdom Metazoa; phylum Arthropoda; class Insecta; order Diptera; family Syrphidae; genus Merodon; species Merodon equestris. The sequence continues at coordinate 54,321,060 of OY284413.1, forward strand.
TGCTTCCAAGGAGATTAGACTGCGGCATATCCTCTCGCGATGCATTATATTGCGATAGTAAGCCCCGGCGATCAGTGTAATGACTGAAGTCATAACTCCTGAAAGTTGTCCGTAAAATTCTTGCTCAATTGTATAGGAGGTCTTTAAGAGTATAATTTCGTGTACTCATTCCATGTTATCCAAGAGAAATCCTGAAACATTATATCTCGAATCATATGGGACGTCCCTAGACCATCATAGATCTGGTTGAGGCCATGTGATCGGTTACCTTGACTCTGGAATAAAGTTGGCTATTATGAGACAGCCAGTAAGAGCGAAAACGCCCCGGACCCTATCCAGAGCAGTATCTTTAGTGGTTTCAACGAATCATCGGACAAATCTGTACAGCTCACCCTTATTATTATAAAGTGGACATCCTGTAGAAAATTTTCAAATCTGAAATAAAATAAATAAAAAAACTGAAAATTGTAAAAAAAACCATAGTTTGACGACGAGTGCAGACAGGCCCATGCAGCCAAGCAAGACGCCTACAACGCAATGCTGCATCGAACAACGAGAGCTGTTCGTGAGCTCTACGAACAGAAGAGGAGGGAAGAGAACCGGCTTCTCAAAAGGAATAAGAAAGAGCATGAGAAGCGCGCGGTCGAAGAGATGGAAAGGTGCTACAGCAGGAATGAAGTCCGAAAGTTTTACTAGAAAGTAAAACAATTATCCAGTGGATATAAATTTCGGACTGAAGCCTGTCGGGACGAAAATAAACAACTGGTAGTCCAATCGCAGTCGATGCTGAGAATTTGGAAGGATCATTTCTGCAGACTGTTAAACGGCGACGAGGACCCAAATACCGCTGTCAGGCAGAATGTTCCACTCAATTAGGACGACGATATACAAGAATTCCGTCGCCCCGACTTTGACGAAGTCAAGATAGCAATATCGAGACTTAAGTCAAACAAAGCTGCTGGAGCAGACGGATTGTCCGCGGAACTGTTTAAAGCAGCTGGGGATGATCTGGTAGGCAGGATGCACCAGCTCATCTGTAAAATATGGTCGGAGGAAAGCATGCCCGATGAGTGGAATCTCAGTGTCGTTTGCCCGATCCACAAGAAAGGAGACCCCTTTGACTGCACCAACTACAGAGGAATAAGTCTCCTTAACATCGCCTACAAGATCTTCTCTGCCATTTTGTTTGAACGCCTGAAACCGTTCGTCAACAACCTGATAGGTCCATATCAGTGTGGTTTCAGGCCAGGGAAGTCCACAATAGACCAAATCTTCACACTGCGGCAGATCCTGGAAAAGACCCAAGAGATGCAGATCGACACTCACCACCTATTCGTCGACTTCAAGGCCGCATATGACAGCGTGCATAAAGACGAGCTATACAAAGCCTAGTCTAGTTTTGACATCCCTACCAAACTCGTCAGATTGTGTAGGATGATGGAGAACTCTCCCTGCTCCCTCAAGGTCGGCAACGAACTTACCGAGACCTTTAATGTCAAAAAAGGTTTTAGGCAAGGCGACGCGCTGTCATGTGACTTCTTCAACTTAATACTCGAGAAGATCGTGCGAAACTCACAAGTCACCACCAGAGGCACGATCTTCCAGAAGTCCGTTCAACTTCTGACTTACGCGGATTATATTGACGTGATTGGTCGAACACAGCGAGCCGTCAATGAGGCGTTTGCTGGCATTGAAGCGGAGGCGGCTAAAATGGGTCTAGTGGTAAATGAGGGCAAAACGAAGTACATGTTGTCATCAAGAAAGGACACACAACATCAACGTCTCAGACAGAGCGTCACAATGGGCAGCATGAACTTCGAGTTAGTCAAAGACTTCGTCTACCTCGGCTCTGCAATAAATAGGGACAACAACATCAGTACCGAGATCAAACGCAGAATCATTCTTGCCAACCGCTCTTTCTTTGGGCTCAAGAGGCAATTGCGTAATAGAGTCTTTTCGAGAGAAAAGTTCTGCGTGCGATCCTTGGTCCTGTTTGGGTTGATGGCATCTGGAGGAGAAGATTCAATAACGAACTATATGGGCTGTACGGCGGCATGTGCCTGGTTAAGCGTCTACGGATACAACGCTTAGGATGGCTAGGCCATGTAGAGCGTATGGACAACACAGCTCCGGCCCGAAGAGTCTTTGAATCCGAGCCATTGGGACAACGCAATGGAGGACGTCCTCGACTCAAATGGCGCACACAAGTGGAATAGGACCTCAACCAACTTGGTGTGCGTAACTGGAGAAGGCTGGCAGAAGATCGCGCTGGCTGGAGACGCTTGTTAGTTGAGGCCCAAGCCCACACCGGGCTGTAGCGCCACTGAAAGAAGAAGAAGAAGAAAATTGTAAGTAATACTTTATTTTGGCAAAGTGTACAGTCATGTTACGGATTTTATTTCTTAAAGACAATATCTTCTAAGTGAAGCCCGTTTCATTCCAGGCAGTCTTGCAGCTTGACCCACACATTTTTTTTCTTTTCTTTTAAATTCATTTTTATTTAATATTATCTTAGATCTATCTTACCCTAGACAAAAATGCTTAAAACTAGCTTAACAAATGTAAATATCTTACTGGCCCCAGGCGGACACTCTAAAATTTAATTTTATTATTGTATAATTAATTTAAGCAAAGAAAAATGTTTTTTTTTTTTTTAAAACTTAGCATAATGATAATTTTTTTTATATCTCATATAAAACTTAATCCTACCCTAAACTAACTAAATAAACTAAATCTGAATAAACCTATGTTATTCTAGCTTAACCAAAATACATATATACCTATATGTATATGTAAATATATACTTTTTTTTAAGTTTACTTTACTTACATTTTTTTTATTTGTTTTCAAAAGCGTTGATATTGGCAGACTACGTCTCCTCGATTCCAGCTTGAGACCGATCTACAGATTCTGAGGCGCTCGGGCTCACGGAGCGCGAGATCAGGCCCGTAGAGGAATCGCCGTTCCACGGAATTGCGACCCACGTGGAAGATTAGCGGTATTGCCAATCTATCCTGGATTACCCCACACCTGTCCAAGTACTGGAATGCTTCTGGGGGGACAAGCCGTTAAGGCGAGCTCTCTCGTGATACTGATCATTGGCGTAGTAAGCCCCGAAGATCAAGCTAACGTTAACATCATTTATAGCAGTGGTTTACTTTTTTTTTTTTTTTTTATAATTCGTGCAGGTTCAAGACTTACGCTCTTATGATGTTTGTCACACAACCTGGACGGGGTGCAGATGGTTTGTGTCGAAGATGTTCCTTGACTACTCTCCGGGGGTGGTTGTCTTGGGATTCGAGAGATTCATCCGAATTTGTCGCGTTGTTTGTAGTTTTACAGTAATTTTATTCCATGCCATTAAGATGTTATATTGGAAATGCACACACAGAGTATGAACTTTTGAAATGATGCCCAGCCGACTCAGCTTGTAACAAAGACCTTCTAACCATACGGTGTCGAAGGCTTTTTGCAATTGGCTCTTGCATTTATTCCATTTGATATCCGGAACGAATTTCGACGCGGCATGAATAGTGTCATGCCCCTCTCTGAAACTGAATCGGTTATCCGGAATGACCTTATTGTTCTCAACCCATTTAGACAGGGCCCCATCAACCACCTTCTCGAAGATCTTGCTGATAATATGCATTATTCAGTACATTGTTGAACAGGATGGTGTAACTCTCTACAGCCACTGGCGGAAGGTGCCTCAACACAACATTAGATATACCGTCGACTCCGGCGTATTTTTCTTCTTCAATGACTCGAAGATCATCTGAAGATCTTTCGTCGAAATGGAAAGGGTATTAGCACCCTCACTGGCGATGCCATTGTTTGTCATGATAAAAACCTGGTAAAACCAAGGTTCTCTGATCGTCAATGGTTCGGGCGAATACTATCATTTACCTTGTATAGTTCCTGGAAGACAGCTCCTACTGTCGCCACCTTCTCTCCAGGATCCTCGATCACAAAGTCGTCGTCCAGGATGGCGCTCTCTGGATCAATGCAAACGTTCATTGTCTGACGTCCTCGAAAGCTATAGATCCTGAATGTCATTCTGGCTGTTTCTCCGAAATATTTTATTTATTTGCGGAAACATACTCGCGTTGTTGGATTTTATAGCACGAATTCTGTTGTTCCAGTGCAAACTTACAGATATTCTGTAATTCTCTTGGATTAACTGTTGGAGATTTTTAATCAGTGACTTTAGTGTCCCGACTTCCGAGTTCTGTCTGTCGGTAAACTTCCTGTACAAGAGTTTGAGTCTTGTCAGGAGTCTACTTTTATGTCTGTGCAGAGCGTCGATTGTCGCGTTTCGGTATAAGTTTGTGGTATCGTGCTATCGTTGGCGAGGTAACGTACTGTTCATTGTCTGTTTAATGATGTCGTCCATTTGTTGGAGGTACTCGTGGATTGACAGGTTCCTATTAGTCGGTGGAAAGGAGTCTGCCAGTACAGATAGGAGCCTTTTCTAGGCGTTGTTGCTGCTTTTGTTTCTGCTGCGGCTGTTATTGTCGCTGCTGCTTCTGCTGCGGCTGCTGTTGTTGATGCTGCTTTTGCTGTAGGGCGGCTGTTGCCGGCTCTATCTGCTTCTTTTTTATGTCGTTCAGCTTTTCGAATACGGCCTGCAGCTGGGCGCGTAAGAAGCGTTCTTTCTCCTCAAGTTCGCTACGCTCTTCCTCCGTAGCCGAATTTTAATTGGTGGCGAAGAGGTTGTTGTCGGATGTTGTGATCGAATGATAAATCATCCGATTCCGTCTGACGAACGGGTCCTCCCCCGCCGTTTTCCAACATCTCTTTCTACTACTTCTAGTTTGATTTAGAAGTAGCAGAAATAGCACTGAAAAAAAAACCTGAAAACAGTTGCCTCCAGAATTGAGATTCGAACTGCCGACCTTCCCGTTGCGAGTCCGGCGCTCTACCTCCGTACTGATTTGGGTTCCGCGAGTACAACGTCCAAATGCGCACTTATAATATTTCTTATTTATTATGTTTTAGCCGAAACACTACCTACTTCCACACTGGTCTGTGATCAACTGGTAATTTGACCCACACATTTGGGATAACGCGTAAACAAAGAGCTGGTTCAATGGCGGTAGTTTCGCGGCGAATATTCTCTAACAGGGCCTGAATTGTTCAAGGACTGTTATTGTGAATTCTTGACTTGAGGTATTTCCACAAGAAAAAGTCACATGGTGTGAGTCCGGAGAGAGTATGTCTCCATACTTGCTGCTCAATTTGTTCGGGAAAATAGCTCTCAGCCTTTCCATCGAGTTCCTAGCCATATGTGGTGTAGCTTCGTCTTGTTGAAATAGGGTTGTGTTGTTGTGCCCGGGGAAAAGCTGCGGTTGCGGTAATAGAAACGCTTCCATCATTCGGCAATACACTTCAGCACTGACTGTCTCCTGTTGGTTAAAAAAGTAAGGGCCAATTATCCCTCGGCAGAAATGGCACACCATACCGTCGTTCTGTTTTGTTTATTTACGTAGCCGTATACGTAAACAATATGTTGTCAAGCGTTCGTGCTGTTCGAAACCGTTCGCACATTATTCTTGCGAAGGTTCTCGGGAAGGATAGTCACTTTCCTTTAGACCTTGCACGATTTCGATTTTATATGGGTTACCTGCCCATCTTAGTCCTCATGATTTTGAGCGACATGTTCCGACGGTGCTGCTAATGTTGATGGTCCCGGATAAGTTCTGTTCACCATTGTCCCTTCTGGTCTAAACTTCTGCACCCACGATCAGATAAGTCGCGTGCTCGGATCATCCCTCAGTTTTTTTAATTGAAATGCGTACAAAAATTATGAAGCGCACGGACCAACGATTCATCCGTTTTCAAATAGTGCTCAAATGCGAATGCGCGCTGTGCTGGAACGACTCCCCCACTTACCTCACTCCGCTGATTTTCGAACATTCAAAATTTAAAGTTGAAAATTGCCCGCTTGAAACCCTTTATCAGAGACTCGTTAAAACCCTTCGCCAGGACTGTCGGTAATGAGTGGGTTCCTTCCATGTATCACTGTTCTGTTCCAACACGGGCCTCATGACGGTGTTTTTTACTCGGGTTTTAAATTCACTATTCTTTTGACTGTTCGTTCACTGTCCATTCCATCTACGTTACCTGCCCATCTTAATCCTCATGGCTTTATTACTTGAACAAATAGAGTTCGTCGAGTTCCTGACTACGTACTTTTCTCCATTGACCTGTTTCTTCATCTTGTTTTACAAAATAGATTCTAAAGATCTTGTTTTCAAGCCTCGAAATCTATTTTCCTCCTTTCCAAATTTCACATCCGTAAAGTATTACTGAAATAATTGAATTCGGATCAATCCAAGTCGGGCATTTGGTTTTCTCTTCATTTACTTCTAAGCTTACTTCCTTTCTTACCATTATAAAACTATCTGTGTTTCTCTAACCTCCCAGAAAGTTCAGATCAATCAGCATAAGCTAGAACGAGTGTGATTGCATTAAGGGTTATCGCCCTCTCATTTTCCTGAATAAATCTCCTTACGTGGTCCAGCACCTAATTAAAAAAGTTGTGAGAAGGCATCTTTTTGTTTTAATCTGTCACGAATCGCGAATATTTCATATATCACCATATTTTTCGTACAGGGATATGATACATTTTCGATTGGTCTATATAGTCACACACCTTTTCAAATATATGTACATATCTTCTTTTTTTTATAGAAGCGTAATCTGAAGTTGAAAAACTGGTCACTCGTCGAGCGGTTAATCCTGAAGTAGTCTACGATTTTTTTCTTAACATATGTATGATGTCAGTCTCTTTAAGGGAATATTATATGACATCACCTTGTAGTATTGTTATTGTTTTCCGTCATCATTTACGGATGATGATAATACGGGATGATGACCGAGTTTTTCCATTCGTCGGGAATAGTAGAATAGAATAATGTTCCATATGGTTGTGATGAGGCCATGCAAGTTATCGGTTAAGTCCTATACAGCAGTTGAATCGGTTAGCATAGCTGGAAACTAATTAGGTATTGATTTGTCCATTTTTTCTCAGAAAAGGATTTCAATTGAGTTCCACGCGGTAATAAAGCCTCGTGAGCTCAATATGCGTGTTAAAGTTATTAGTGTATAATCTTCTAGCAAGCCCTTCCATAGACGCTCAATTGACTCAATTGACTTATCACCTGACTTGACTTAGTCAGGTGGCTGATAAGGCGTAAATCAAATGCATATTTTTAGATTAAAATTCGGCATACGATTTACGCCACGTATACGGCTTACCTCCTGATCTATGCAGTTTAAATTTGTTTCTGTCCATATGCGAGGTTTGTTCAAAAAATAAAGTGACATTTTTATTATTTTCCAAAAATATTTATTTGTTCATCAAAATCTATTTCGTTCTCTTCTCAGTATTCTCCATCAGATATAATACGTATATACGTCATTACGGTATTGTTTCTGGTCAAAAAATTAGGCACAAGCAACATCGTGATGCAATATCATGCAATAAATATCGATCGACATTTACGTCATTCAACAGCTCCTAACCGATGCTCATGCCACCATTCTTTTAATCAAAATTTAGCAATTCAAAAACGAAATTTCTTGTCATGGCAGGAATAAAAAAAATGCTATAGCAATATTCTTCATTGCTTCAACGTTTTCATCCTATTGCGGAGGCGTCCAGGATTAGCATTTTTATTAACATCTTCTTGGCCTTCTATAAAGAGCTTTTTAATGGCACAGTCAATATTTCTAGTATCAACCAAACTGGTGCAACACAGGTGTGTAAATTTATCCGCATAATAAACCAGGCTCGGTTAAACTAACACTAGCGTAATAAACTCGATTCGCCGGTGATTCCTTTGAACCGGACACTATTTACTTCGACTACTTACCAAATGTATCACTTGGACCATTTCTCCCACGTACTATTGACCCCCATATCGGCCAAAATAAATTGAATCAACTAAATGATGAATTCACTCCTGGGCCCGATGGTCTCCTTGCCATATTATTAATGAAATGTTCCTCCATTCTTTCTGTCCATGAATTTCCTCAGATATGGAGAACCGCTTTTACGACCCCCATTCACAAAAAAGTTCCGAAGAGTGATGTTAAAAACTACCGTCCCATCGCCAAGCTGTCACATATACCCAAAAATTTCGAAAGTATCTGGTATGATACTCAAAATTTCCACTGTAAATCTCTAATCTCCGCTAAGCAATATGGCTTCCTCAAATGCAGGTCTATAACCACAAACCATGTCGAATTTCTGTCCTTCACCCTTTCAGCATTAGAGAATGGGAATGAAGTCGATATTATTTCAACTGATTTCAGTATAGCCTCCAACAAACTCTCCCACTAACTAATACTCTTCATCAAACTGTCTTCTCTTCGCTTTCAACCCACTGCGTTGAAGTGGATATCTACTTATTTAAAAAACGTTAATACATTGTTCGTTTTAGAACCGCCTTTTCTAACCCTTTCTTAGCTTCTTCCGGGGTTCCACAAGGCGGCCATCTCCGTCCACTTCTTTTCATTCTTACCATTTACGACATTAAGTTTGTCATCAAACTATCCCACCTCTTTGTACACCGACGACGCCAAATTTCTCAAGACCATTTCCTCGCAAGATGATTCTTGTCTTATTCAATCGGATCTCAACAGCTCTAAAAATTGCTTGGAGCTTAACATTTCCTCTTCTATCCATCCAACTCCCGCACCTCATACGGCTCGAATAAACCCATTTCTCGCATGCTAGGAAGTATTAATTCGAATATTAACTTTGATATCAATCTCAGCGCTCCATGCCTAAAATGTTGTCTTCTCAATAGCCTTCCTGATTTAAGGCGTCACAGACCAACATTTTAATTACCAAGCCATAAGGTTCCTCATATTTCTTTACTTAAAAATGAAAAGCAATACAATTATTCCCTAAATTATATAAAGTTTGTATAAAAAGCATCGGAAATAACTTCTTTTCTGCGTTGACTGATCGCCACAGAACACTCACATCAAGCGGACTTCGTGTAGAGGATCTATCCTTCAAAATACGTCAAACATCAGTCACCTACGAGCGTGTCGAGTGACGGTGTTCAAGCTAAAAGAACATACGAGTACACCGTCAAATTTTATGTTAAACTGGGAAGTGTTCAAGGACGAGAGCATGTCACACACTTCAGCGAGAGTGGATTACGAGCTTTGCGATGGACGTCCGTCTACGTCCAAAACCGACGACAACGTACACCGTGCGCATGAAGTGCTAAATACAGTGTGCGTATAGTCGCATGTCGAATTGGCACTGATAAGATGACAGTGCCAGCCTAAGATTGGAAATTGTTTCACGACAAGGCAGCCAGCCTTGTGTTTTGGCAAACAAGCCTGCTTCCATGACTTTCCTTTATCTTTGTTGATTCTGTTTTTAAGCAACCGTACGGATGTTATGTATATATAGGTATGTACATATTACGCGCTACTTAGCGGCCAAAACCTGTGGAGAAACGGGTGAAATCATGTTGGCTAGCAAAGTTATCCACCTCAAACCTTACAACTTTCCATGAGAAGCAGATTCCCTTGTAGTTAGTTTCCTAAACCAGATTTATAATCTTGTTTTATTCCCATATTCTGATTTGCGAGATTTTGACAATGCAAGATAAGGAGAATGATAGTTTTCCTCCGACTACCATCAAGGACCTCGAGAAGCATGTCCAAAGGGCCTTGACCTAATGGGTTGAGGATAATGAATACCTCCGATTAAACGATTTGGTTTTAAGCAGGAATTTAGTCATGGTCCGCCGGAACTTTTATCGGCTATCCAATGCGATATATACAAAAACCAATGTACGGGCACCAGTCTGATTGTCTTGCAAAAACCTTTCGACACCAGATGCTTAGAAGGAGCTTGTAGTGAGCTCAATCGTCTGGGCATTAGTTATCCACTGCAAAAAATGATGTCGGAAGCAAGTTTTCGACAGCTTTTTCTTTCCATTCAAACCGTTCTGAAGGGACCGAAAAAGATGAAAATCTGAAGGAATCTGGATGTAAGTCAGATTTTCTCACGTGTTCTGCACCTTCACCTGCTTGTTTTTGGCATCTTTTTCACTGCACGTTGTTGTACAGAATCTACTTTTCGTCACCTGTTACGGCTCGATCCAAGAAAGGTTCGTTTTCATGGCGTCTAAGCAGAGATATGGCTACGGAGACCCGGTCCAGATTATTTTTTTCCGTCAATTAATGCGGCACTCTTGGAATTGAATCCAAGCTTCTTTAAATAACGAAATGCTGACAAATGGTGAATATTAAGCCTCTCAGCAATCTCCTCAGCTGAAATCTTCGAGCTATTTTCCGTTCAGAACGGGGTTGATTATCCAAATCATATCACCGTTACGAAATCTTCTAAACCACTTTTTAACGGTCCTAAGAATAGCAGCACGATCCAAATAAATGCTTTGAATATTTTTTGTTGCAGTTCCAAAACTCACTCCTTTTTGAAAGTCGTACATTTTAGACTTTTTCTTTCACACTCAATTTAACTGAACTCAACGAGATCTAGTGATAAAATGACTTCAGATGCCACGACTTTTCTGTTAGTATACAACAAGTCCACAAAACAAACATTTGTTGCGTCACACCACAAACTTTCCGCCACGTATGAAAATCGGGCACGAACTTTTGCAATGATCCAATAATCAGATTATGTCATTGACGCGGATTCACGTTTTCTTGAGTTTACCAACAGCTTCGTAGCAGAACAACTAGCTATTGTATCCAGAACACCTTAGGGCTTCGAAAAAATTGGAGCAGGTTCTTAATTCTTAGAGCGGACGGGCGTCTCATGGCAAAATAAACTTGAATCAGATACTAGCAGATCAGATGACGGGTTTGGCGAAGAGTTATCAACCGGGCTTGGAACATCCTAGCTCCAAATGATTATATTATATTCCAAGAGCTTGTTCAAAAAATATAGTTACTTCTTGTATTTCACGAGTTAAGTACATTCGATTTTCGATTTTAGTTTTTTTTGTTATGTCGGTAGACATGTTGTCTAACATATGCTGACATTGTCAACTATTTTGAATATGTATTCTGTTTTTCATCGACATAAAGGTTAGGTTAGTTTAGGTTAGGTGACTTCCCTCCGTAAAAGAACCATGGGGATCACTAAGACCAAGATCAGTCCATTGTGCTCGCGTAGGCATGGTCACCGCTATCCTTGGAACCATTTTGAGTTCTGAATAAAATTGATATTTTGTTGATCTCCGTTTTGGTAGATTCGTTAGTTTATGAAAGAAGTATTCTCCCAGAAATCGTCTTCTCAAAGAGTCTAGGGCAGGGCAGTTGCGTGGGAGATGGGATGGAGATTCTTCCTTTTCCTCATCATGACACCCACTGCAATAGTCGATATATGGTAGTCCTAATCTTGCGGTATGGCTTCCTAAAGTATAATGCCCAGTTAGGACTTCGATTTTACCAGGCTTGTGGTTTTACTTTCACAATATTTGAGCCAAGTTTGTCTCGTGTAATCGCATGTTTCAAAGTCATGCCATCTCTCATTCGCCTTTATATTTTTGCATTTCCATCGGTGGGTGGATTTTCCTTTTAAGATTTTGGCCAGTTACCTGATATATCACCATGCTCAGATGTCCAGCACAATGCTACTGGTCATCTGCTCCATATCTCATTTAGAAACGTGCGGCAGTGCTTGACCAATTTTGATCTTATTATTGGTGATTCCAGTACTTTATTTGTCGCTTAGCTTTCTGTGCACATGACGATGTCTCTATTGTTCATCGGTCCCATAGACAACCAGTCGGCGGCCTTCGAATTGTCATTAGTTAAGCTTAGAATATACTATAGTGGTTCGGTAATCTAAAGGATTCCAGTGCAGTGCCTTCTCTTGGAAATTCTTTCCCCTCCCATTGCCGTCGGTTGGGAATTGTTGTATTATAAAGAATCTTAAAGTCCAGGGTCGGGTTTAAGTAGTCCGTGACTTCACTTAGATCATTGCCTTGGCGTAGAATACCAGTGTGCCCTATTTCGGAGAACTTCCAATGAGTTTATTCTCTAACTCGCAGCGCCGATTTCTTTGCCAAAAAGATCCAAGGGAAGTAGGCTAAAGCATAAGCTCACACATAAGATGTATAATCTTTTAAATTGTGCAAACAACTGTAATTTAGAAAACAAAACCAAACTAAATAGATAATTGATTTATTATAAATAAGAAAAAAAAAAAAAAACAAGTACCTAGATTAGCCAGCCCTAGATGGCCTTAAAAAAAAATCCTAAAGCGAAGTGCTTACGGCGTAAATGAAAAACTATTCTTCTGTCACCCTGTACATTATGTAAACCTGCCTGACACGGTGAAAGGAGTTTATGTTGATTTAAGAACGAGTTCAATTGTGTGCTCTGGGGCACTGGGGCACTGGGGCCGAGTTCTACTCTGATACCCTCCATAAACAGGAATCATTCAGACTCCCTGATCTGTGCAGCGTGTTTCAAGCAGAAATCCTGGCAATAGAGAAAGCAGCCAAACACCTACAGGTAGCCGATATCCCACCATCTGATATCACCATCTTCGTAGACAGCCAGGCTGCACTGAAGTCAATAGAATCCTGTATAACGAGATCAAAGGCTGTCAAGAAATGTCGCGACTCATTGAAGTCCATCAGACACCATAAAGTTAAACTCTGCCCACAGCTCATTCGCAGGGAACGAAACAGCAGATGAACTGGCCAGGCAAGGTTTTGAAATGGACATCAGCGAAGCGGACACGTCATTGCAACCACCGATCAGCGCATTATACCGGATCATAAACAACATAATCATCAAAGAGGCCAACTCGTCTTGGCTTACAAGAAACGACAGCTACACGACAAGATCATCGTGGCCAGAGTTCAATGTGGGCAAAACAAAGAAGCTCCTGGCGCTGGACCGTAACTCGATCCGTATGCTCGTCGGAGTGATCTCAGGACACTGTCCCATTGGAGCAATGTTCCGGAAATGGGACTCGGGATCCAGCGATCTCTGCCGGAGCTGCGGCGATGAGGAAGAAACTGAGACGATCCAACATCTGCTTTGTCGCTAGGCCAAAGATTCTTTACAGAGATTGCGGACGTGGCTAATGCAGACATATCGGATCTTCTAAGATTCATCAAGAGCACGGGGTGGTTTCAGCCACCACGTGATAGGACAGGTTAATTTTTTGTGTACCCACACAAACGAAGGGAATCACAATGGGCCTCTTGGCCTCCGAGTGGAAGTGATGTCTAACCATCACACTCCCCTTCTCAAACCTAACCTAACCTAACCTAATTGTGTGCTCAGAAGCTCTTCCAAAACCTTGGATATGAATGGCAGTATAGTGATCGGACGATATTCCTTATCATTATTATTGCCATGTTAAGGGACGGGTATAATTTTAAAGGCCTTGCAGGGATTAGGGCAGACGGATGTGGTAAGAATGCTATTTAATACATATGTGAGAGTTTTTAAGACGGTGCGGATGATTAGTTTTAAGAATTTGGGGTTCATAAAGTTCAAGTCAATTGCCTTAGATTTGATTGGAAGGGTCGATTTAAGCACATTCTCTTCGTATATTCTAGAAAAACCAAAGCTATAAGTCAAGTTGGGCGTATAACTTATTATACATTTGCTGGAAAGGGTCATCACTGGTGACGAAATAGGTATATGAGTATGACGTCGCAACCAAAACCGAATCATCCTAATGGAAGTGACCAGAAAAGTCAATACCATGCGAAGCTAGCCAAACTCGATCAAATGTGAAATTTTTGCTGACTGTTTTCTTCGATTACAGAGGCCTGGTACATCTTGAGTTTAAAGCACATATCAGAAGTTATTCGCAGGTTACTCTGAAGGAAACAGAATATATAGTAATGAATAAATAAATATTTTTCAAGAAAAATAAAAAGTCACCTTATTTTAGCCGTCTGCCTTGCAAAGCTGAGGTAGGGAAAACGTATGCAAAGGCTTCTGTCTGTACGCCTATATCATATAAGTATCTACAAACTTGCACGAAGTGAATGTGAATTATAAGCTGTGAATGAAATATAAATTATAAAATCAAATACATGAACCATAACGACGAATAAACCCATTTCACCAACCGCCTATTTTTAGGATATGATATCCACATTATAATTCACATTCACTTCGCAGAGGTTTGTAGATATATGATATACGCGTACGGACAGAAGGACATACAGAATTCAAAGTAGAAGGCCTTGAATTCAAGCTTGGCTCCTGACGAGCTGACTCCACATGGTTTTTAACACACTTCGCATGTGTATGTCTAAATTTCATTGACTTCCCCAGAAGTCTTTATTGGTGATTTTTAAAAACTAGTTTTATAGAACTTGCCTTTAGATTGAATGGCGTTTATCCTCCGATGGAATCCTTGAACTGGTCTGATCAAGACAAGAGCATACTTCCCTCTTTCTTTCATATAATGTAGAAGGAGAAAGCTGTAGTCAAACAATTCGTTTCAAACCCTCTAAATCAACTTTCTGTTGTAGGCGTATTCAGTCTCAATTTTAAAGACAATAACCAGTTATCTATAGGAAATGTTCAGGTACAGGTGACCAAGCCAAATAGCTTTATACCCAATTACGATTAGATACTAAGTTATTTAAACAATCTCCTTAATTCTAAAACATCTGTTCGCCTATCCCATAAACCTACAAAACCAATGTTAGAGGCAAATTTTCACTTTAAGGTTGGCCATCAACTAATCATATTTGGCCGGCCTTAACAGCCGCCGCTCCCCATTACCACTGCCATAAAAGTCAAATGACCATTTGCTTGCTCAGTCTTTAGAATTATTATAGCTAACCTCATTTTGTATTTTGCAAATAACCTAAATACTTCCACAAAAGTGAAAGGAATAATTAAGCTACCCTCCTGTGGCGCTAACTTGGCACCATATCCTAAATAACAGACCGTCCAGCTTCTAATGAAGCACATTGCTTCTCTTCTCATATTTGCAAACACAAGTATCTATGTATCTACTGGACGGCCCAAACACCGTTTCCTTGATTTGAATTCGTTTACAAAAACCAAAAAAAAAAAAAACAAAAAACGAAAACAAAACAAGGAAAGCTATAAAACTGTCGTCCATAAATCAACCTTACGCGCGAGATTGGCTTGATTTGTCCATTTCAGCGGATGCAGTTGCACTGTTTACCAGATACTCATAACACACAGCAATCGCTCCGCGCCGGTCAGACGAACGAAGGCTTAATCGGCAAACGGACACGCGGCCAAGCGATGTTAAAGCAATTTTAATATTTAATAAAATCCCGACGAGAGCACGTTGACTCGTGCCACAACGCCGCGTCCAACGATTACGAATGACAACGGCGGATGATGATGGGACTACTAATAAAGCGTTTTTGGGGCCAACTGTCATCCAGCTGCCCAGCCAGCATCATCAGAAGCAGCAATGCCTGTTGCTCTCTCCACTTAACGACAAATCCAATTACACAATTCACGCTGATCAGTGAGGATCGTGGCGCAGATACTTTCCAATTTTCTTGTTTTTTTTTTTTTTCTCTTTTTTCGAAGCACACTTCGCCTCAAGTGGCATGTCATACATAGAAGTCGTTAGCCCTTTCGGCTCAGATGACTTCGGGGGAGACGAGGACTTGCTTTCGATACTGCAAGTGATAGTGCAGCGATAGTGCATGGAGATGATTGCCAACACTATGATTGCGACATTGTGTCGTGCCACTAAATTGACGCTGAATGATTTGTTGCATTCGGAAGTGACAAAACAAAATTACCATCACAACAATTGTCGAGTGTGTTTTGTGTTTTATACCTCATTAGTGACAGTTAGTGCATGTGACATACGGGTGCGTCGTGAGTTGCCACTATATGGCTGCGGCTGCTGGTCATTCAGAAGATTCGGTTGAGAGAGAAGTGTGCGCGTGGCGCGTGCAGTACGTTGCCAAGTGCATGACTAGTGCAATGAGCCAAGTTGACGTTTCCTACTTAGAGCACACTAGCAAGAGTGAGTTGCAATAGAGGGGAGCGTGCAGCCATGACAGCATCGAGCATGGAATTTGTAGCCGTCGGCTTTCCGCATGCCATTAGTTAAACAAATTTATTTCAAAGACACAAATGTGTTGCCGTTGGAAGTTAATAATAGTGTTTTGACCCTTTGACAAGGGCATCTGGAAATATTACGAGGATCAATGCGCTTTATTGACATCACTGCCAAGCATCTCATGGTGAAGTTAGCGCTTGCACTATAGTAACGATCCTTGGCAGTGCGACAATAATTCCTTACAATTCCAAGCTGTTCTATGTAGTTTGGACTTAATGAGTTTCTGGCACCAGGACATGGTCATAGTGATTACAATTGTGCAGGAAACTCAAAAACACCCAAATGAGTTTGGCTTCACGAGGGAAATTGATCAAGCAAGCAAAGTAACTTTGACGGGATGTTTGGGATCTAGACCTTTCAGAGCTACATATATAATATTGACACTGGAATGAATTAGTGGTGCTTAACATAACCAACGCGTACGGTCCTTTTTCATATGCAATATGTTCGCAAGGATTCGTTGAACGCTGCCATATGAGATCCCTGTGACCTCAGCTACATTATATGCCTGATGCCAGTACAGCACATTCAGTGGATGCCCAGCTTAAACTCTTTGGAGCAGCATGCTACTGTGGAATATCGGGAGCAGAGTCTCCCAATGTTTTCACCAAGTCGCTCTGTTTGTCTTTGGCAAACAGTTTTTTTGAACAGAGTTACATAGTTGAGGACAGCTCTAATTTCGTTTTTCTCCATTTTGATGTTATCGATCCGACGGCGACGGTTCATAATCAAATGAATGTCCCTCCTGGGAATCGTGGTCAACTTATAGGATTTGTCTATGCCAACCTGGCGGAAATAACCAATTGTCATTACTTTTGAATCACCCCTCGTAACTAAGTATGATATACTCTGCAAACTTATTCACCGAATATCTCATGCATTCACTCTCGTGCGATAAACTCTCTCGCATAAAACATTCAACCCATAATAATATCGTTCGTTCCTGATACATCAACAACCCTGCAGTACACCACACAACAACTTCATTCGAATTGTAATTGCCAGTCACCAAAACCAGCCTACATAAAGTAAAACAACGTACTTCTGAACGCACACTGTCCTACGGAAAATAAGGTTGAAAAGGATAAGGACGTGTTCTACGAAATAATGGTTGAAATGTTTGACAATATGTCATACTTTGCCTTGATAGTCATACTTGAAGATTTCAACGCAAGAATAAGAAAAGTAGTGATATACGGAGAATTGGAGAATAAAGTTTCCATGCCTTTTTAAACCTTTCATCAAACATAACTTCGAACTATGATCGTTAAAACTAAAGCATTCAAACACAAGAGAATATCCAAGGCTACCTGAATATCACCGGATGAAGTAACACTCAACCAAATTGGTCATTTTATCAACCCCCGACGCAAAAAAAGGGGTGTTATAAGCTTGACGTGTCTGTTTGACTGTGTGTCGTGTGTCTGCCTGTGGCATCGTAGCTCCTGAACGAATGGACCGATTTTGATGATTTGTTTGAAAGCTAACGTGATTGAGATGATTTCTAGCTACATTCTATGAAGATCTGTTCAGTCATTTTAAAGCCATCAGTTCTTTTAAGCGGCGCAAAATTAATCCCCCTATCGAAAGATGTTATAGTTTTTTGCAAATGGCGTCGAACCTCAATCATATTTGCATATTTGCACTTAAGACGTTACGTCAATAAGCAAAATCTTCATTTCTGGGGCATTGAAAATCCGCGTGTGATACACGAAGAGCCATTACATCCACTCAGAGCAACTGTGTGGTGTAGCGCTCACATGGGAGGAGTGATTGGGCCGTATTTTTTTTTAGGACGTCATCGACAATACGATCACTGTTACTGGCGAACGCTACAGGGCCATGATAAACTACTTCTGAGTTCCGGAATTGGATGAGCGAGGCTTGGTGAATATTTGGTTGCAAGAAGACGGTGCAACCACACACACAGCACGAGCCACAATGGGTATTTCGAAGAAGGCGTTTCCTGGTCGCGTAATCTGCCGTTTTGGCGATTTGGCATGGCCACTAAGGTCGCCAGTTTAACCATTCCAGACTTATGTCTTTGGGGCTACTTGAAGTCGCGGAATTATGCCAACAAGCCTCGGACCTTCGCCTTCATCAAGCACTTAAGGCGAATATTGGACAGAAATACGAACATTTATCACCGGAAATCTTGCGGAAAGTCATGGAAAATGCGATAAAAACGGGTACAAATGTCTATCAACACTGGCGGTAGCCACAAGACGGATATCATGTTTTCCATAAAACAGAAAAAATTGTCAATTGCCAAAAAAAGACTCCCACCAATAAAAAAGTTATTCAAAAACAAAATCGGATGATAAATTTTGCGCCACTTTGTCCATACAAGAAGCTTTTGCGTTTTTGCATAATACTTAAGAAAAATGTAATTTAAGTAGTTACCTATCGCAATTAGGGTCCGCGAGTAATTTAAAAAGAATAAAATTAAAAATTTTGAGTAACCCGCGACACAAAAAACTTTAAAAAGTAAAAAGTAAAATTTTTCTCTCGGCTTTTTGACTTCATTAAAAGAACTTATTAATATTTTTAATATAAGCGGCACCACGGCGTCGGGGAACTGCTAATTAATAATAAAAAAAAAGAAAAAAACAGAATACAAATAAAAATAATATGGATAATGATAAACTATGGATTATACAAAGACCTACTCTATGTAAATAACGCAAGTAAGTATCAAAAATACCACATCCAATATTTTAACGCAACGCACACGGCTCTCAAGCGAACACCTCAGATAGAAGTGGTACAATATCGAAACACTGCAGATAGACTTGTAAGATAAATTGATGTACAAAACTAAGTTCATACCTACAATTTGAAATTAGTAGATATTTTTTTATACATAAAGCCTATGTAGAAATAACTAATTACCCTTCTTCACTTAGCGGTTCCCTGACACGGCGACGTTTACATTAAAAATATTAATAAGTTTTTTTAATGAAGTCAAAAAGGAGAGAGAAAAAAATTACTTTTTACTTTTTAAAGTTTTTTTTGTGTGGGGGGCTACTTAAAATTTGTAATTTTATTGTTATTATAGATAGAATACACCAATATACTATAGATGCTAAAGCATATTGCATAGCATAAAATACCTGCCAAAAACGAAAAAGTCAGGTAGATTGCGTGACTGTGGAAAGAAATGAAGCAAGGGAAGTTGGCTTAATACCACTTTTTGTTAATGTGTGCTGTACGATGGTGTAGTATTGTTAGAAAGACCATCTCCATCAGCAAAATTGGTTACCCAAGGTTTCAAATCACCTTCCTACCTTACTCTATCGTTCGACTAGAAAATTCTTCTCATTAGAGAAGGCGATATTCGGCAAGAGGCCATGTTTTATATCACTCTATCGAAACTCACTTTTTTTAGAGAGATTTTATCAATTTGGGTATTTTCAAGACTTTAGCTTGAGCTTATCTTATCTACCACTCCGTCAAGGACTTCATTATAATCGAATTTTCACTTTCCAAACCACTTCTGGCTCTGATGAAGTTTTTTTTTCCGACCACCATCATAACGCTATGCAACAATGTCAGTGTCCTTAACCATAGCCTATAGAGTTTTTCTACTCAGTTACTACACTATAATGTTTGAATTCCATTACGAATATGAAAAGGTTCAGCTTAGATAAAAATTCCAAGCCCTTTTGTAATATAATAAATATAATAAAGATCATAAAAAAATAGAACCAGGAAAATTTCTCCCCTTTAAACTGGAATCTATAGTATGTATATTATGAAAGTTGTTAAAAATAAGAACAGAAGAATTCCAACACTTCAAGATTCCGGAAATGTGCATTTTACGGACGATGATAAGGCTAATTTATTCGCCTCAACTTTTTTGAAAAATCATTTTGTTTCCCAACATTTAGGCGACGAAACCAACCAAATTGTTAGCGTAACTACTAATAACTTTATTGCACAACCTATCGAAACACCTCGAGATGAACTTATATCTCAGCAGAGTGTTGAAGACATATTGTGTTCCTTATCACCAAAAAAAAACTGGTGATATAGATAGTGTTAGAAACATGTGTTTAAAACAACTTCCCAAATCGGCTATTGGATACTTAACTCTTATTTTTAATGCCTGTATTAAGATCCAATACTTTCCAAAAGCTTGGAAAATAGCTAAGGTGATACCTATTCCTAAACCAGGAAAGCCACCTAACAAACCAAACAGTTACAGACCGATTAGTCTGTTAAGTAGTATTAGTAAAGTGGTCGAGAAAATCATAAAAGCAAAATTAACCACAATTATTGAAGAAAATAATATACTACTAAATGAGCCATTTGGTTTTAGAAGAAGTCATAGTACATCCCATCAAGTACTTAGAGTGTGCCAACATATTAAATTGAACCGCTCCTTGGGTAAATCAACTGGTCTTGTTTTGCTGGATATTGAGAAAGCATTCGATTGTGTATGGCATTTGGGGCTTATCTATAAATTATTGATACTCCGTTTTCCCCCATATCTCACCAGACTTGTGCTAAGCTTTCTTTCCGATCGTACTTTCAGAGTTTTTGTTAATTATTGTTATTCTGCTTGTCACACTATTGTTGCTGGTGTGCCACAAGGATCCGTTTTGGGGCCAATTCTCTATAATATCTTTGTGTCTGATACCCCAAGACTTCGACTGTGAAGTAGCTATCTTTGCAGATGACACGGCAATATTTTCTTCGCATGAGCTTAGCCTCAACGTGGAGGAAAACTTACAACATGCGATCCAGTTATTGCTAAGGTATTTCAAATCCTGGAAAATTAAACTAAATACTGAGAAGATGCAGGCCATTTTTTTCAGCAGGAAACGAAAAGCCTGCTTTCTCCCAAGCAACCAACTAATTGTCAATAATACCGGTGTCAACTAGGTTCCATCTGTAAGATATTTGGGCATTCAACTTGATGCAAAACTCACATTTAAAGAACATATTACAAAAACTATACATAAAATAAATATTGCGATAAACATGCTGTACCCTTTTATAAACAGGAAGTCTACACTGAACAATGTCAATAAAATTGTAATTTTTAGTAATTTTTCAATCAATCCCTCTATATGGTTGCCAAGTTTGGGGAAATTCAGTAAAATGCCATCTAAAAAAATTACAAGTTTCCCAAAATAAAATTCTTAAAATGATGCTAAATCTTCCTCCTTATCACTCAACGGCTGATCTTCACAGCAGAACAAAGATTGAATTAGTTCGTGATAGAATTTTAAATCTAATCACAAAGTTTCTCCATAATTGTGAAATCTCCGAAAACCCCCTTATAAATCAGTTAAGTATTTAAAAATGTTTACTTATGCTCTTTTGTTAAAACCCACATCTATTCGAAAATACATTATTCATTTCTTACCTTGTTATTTATTATTTATTGTTGATTGCTTATTATTAATTATATAAGTATTATTTATTGTTTGTTATTATTATTATTATTTTTTTTTTGATTTTTGCATTGAAGGTTTTTGTCGTAGTTTTTCTTCAAAGGTTGTTATCATTGTCAAACATTTGTTATCATAAATAATTGTATAAAATAATTGTTCAGTAGAAAGATACAATCGAAATATCATATCTCTGTATGTAAACTGTGTGGTGGCTCACCAAATGTAAATTATGATAGGAAAATAAAATAAAATAAAAATAAAAATATAGTAATGTCGAAAAAGCAAATGTACTTGCATCATTTTTCTTAATAAATCATACTGTCAAGCGACCATATAGCTTTAAATTGAAGATGAAGGTATTGAATTTTATATCATATTTTATATTAAAATAAATAAAACGGCTGGCCTCGATGGTATTTCAATAGAAATATTTATCTCAAGCAATTACGTAAAACTGTCATCAGTTATATTATATTCATTGTTAACGCTCGCCTTAAATTTAGCTAATACATTTTCCTAATACATGGAAGCTAGCTAAAGTTCTTTCAATACTTAAATCTGGTGAAGCACCTGATTTAGTAGGGAGTTACCGGCCCATAATTCTTGTAAGAAGTTTAAGCAAAATAAATAACCATATTATTCCAGACGAACACTTTGGTTAAGGCGATCGCACAGCACATCCCACAAGGTTCTAAGAATATCCAATTATGTTAAAGTTCAACGCTCTTTTAATAAGTCAACAGGCATGATTTTACTTGATTTTGAAAAAGCCTTTGACTCTGGCACAATGGACTTGTCTTTAAGCCGATTGATTTAAATTTTTCACCTTTCCTGTGGAATCCAGAACATTTTGACTTCTCGTTCATTCATAGTGGTGGTAGTGATGCAATGGTAATCATCACCGACTGCTGAGCGGAAGATCTGTAGTTCAAGTCTGATCATAGCCAAGAACAATTCCTATACGGAACTGTTGAACAAAATGACATTTCTTTATTGGTTAAACTTACATACATTAGCTTACAATCTATTATACATAAAGTGTTATACTGTAAGTCGTTATATAAAGTGAATGTAAATGTACACTAATGTTCAACAGTTCAACAGGAACAAAAAAAACTATGGAACAGCACAAGTTGTGAATGAGAGATGATCAAAAAAAATAATGCTGTCGAAGGCATGTCACTCGCAATATAAGATCACTTTAAACGACGAACGTCTTCGACAGGAACCATCTGCACCCCGTCCAGGTTGTGTGACAAACATCATAAGAGCCTACCTAACTGTTAAACCTGCATGAATTATAAAAAAAAAATTAGTGTATGTAAATAATAGCTCGTCCGAGGTAAGTTATTTTAATGCTGGTGTTACACAGGCTTCAGTTCCTCGCACAAAATAGGGCCAATATTTATACATGCGACCTGCCGAAAATTCCTTTCAAATTAACTGAGATTCCTGTGTGAAATACTTAAGCATTCATCTGGATTTAAAACTTCCAAGTCATCACTCTACAAGTGATATACACACACGAACAAATGTTGGATTGATCTCTGAGAGAATTATTACACTCAACTCCAAATTTGCAGAGAGATGCATCTTTGCCGATAATTCCTTAATCAATAGCTTAGCTTAGCTTGTTGGTATACGAGTACAAACATAATTTTGCGTTTCACTTTTTGTGTATAATTTAATTTATTTACAAATACATATACTTATCTATCTATTTATTCATATACTTATGTTGACCATGTAATTTGTATTTAATTATTCTGAAATTAAAACTTAATATTCAATAATAGGCGAAATTTGGATATCAGTGTACACCCCATGATAGAAGTTTCACTAGGAACCAGATTAGGTAGAGCCATGTGTTCTGTATTATAGGTCTTACCATTGCCTTGTATTCGGGTATCCGGAGGATATTCTTGGTGGCGAGTCCGGACAAATGACCTTTTTTATTAATCAAAAAATAGAAAACCGACACCGCTTAAGCCTGTTTTTGGCTCGAAGTGCGACCCAAGTAGATTATTATATTGAAGGACACCTAAATAGATCGGGATGTTGAGACCTTGTAGCATGAAATTAGCAATTTTCCTTTTTTCCTTGTTCTCATAAACGGAAAAACTTTGTTCGTTTTAAGAGGGTAAACTGTGTTCGAATAAGTTTTGTGCCAGCTGATTTCTAAGACAGATAGTTATTTCCAAGCATGAACCGACAGAGAGGTCAGGTTGGGCGCACATTTTGAAGAACTGAACAGAGAACCGACCAGGGCAGCAGGGAGATTATATCAACTTGTCGGCAATCACGGCTTAATCCAAACACAACTGGTTGGTCGAGGACCAAGTCAGAGACCAGCAGTCCTGTCTTGATACTCAATTGCTGTTGAAGAAGATTTGCTCATAGCTTGCTGATAGACATGTGGCGTCTCAGAAAGCTAAAACATTTGAAGAGCTACTGATTTTATTGCTGCTTGGTTTTTAGTGTTCTATTTTTGACAGCTCACGCATAAATTTTGACATAAATTAAAATTCTGTATACTAAGCTAATATTGCCATTTAATAGTAAAAAGACATGTATCCGAACAAGGCAAGCAAATTATTTAACTTTATTATCAAAATACGTACTTTCTCAAAAGTGTTCTTCATGCACTTCAATTGACCAAGCATTTCAAGCTACAGTGATCAAATTTCGAAAAGAATTCACGCTATTGGTCATCGAGATACCTGCCCATATACGTAGAGTGCATACAGAGGAAGTTATTGTTGTACCCATCAGTTTTTATGAAGACCGTGATTTGCCCATTAGTTGCCATTCGTCGTAATTGGGATTGCGTTACTTGACTACGTGTAACATTACAAAATGGAGCTCGTGGAAGAACTGAAGCCGACCGCCCTGCCACAGCTTTGAATTTAAGGTGAGTGGACCTTACAAAAACTGGAGAAAGATTCGCTTTTTTACCAAAAAATTCACTTCTGCGACGGGTTCATTTCTGGCAGAATGGGCACGTTAATAAACGAAACGACTGTATTTGAACAGACAGAGCAAACCGAATTTAGGCTTCAAATTTTGCGAAAAAAAATCATTCACATACATATGACGAAGGCAATCAAGTAATCAATTGACACTAACTGCTGGTAGATATCCCATTCATCATGCTTTCGGTAAAATGTGACCCAAATAACGTATGGCTGATGAACCTCAGCATGAAAGGAAACTTATTTGTCAAAAGCCGCATTGATATATCCATGTCAGTGTGTTTCGGGTTTATAAAGTCAATTTTAGATTAAATCTTCCTTCTAGATTCGATCTTAAAGAAGACGCCAGCTTGCAGTCTTCTTGGTCTATGCTTATCAAAAATATGCCTAGTTTTGACATCCCTGCGAAAACTCGTTGTGTTATGCAAGATGATGGTGGGGAATTTTTGTGATCACATTAAGCTTAGAAATAAGCTTATATACTCGTATATTTGTATATTTAAGATCAAGAGCACAGACAGGGAAGCGTGGTGTTCAAGGAAACATATGTACATACATATACGAGTATAGCTTATTTTCAGAGATTGTAGGATCCCAGCATAGGATTTGTTATCACTGACACGGAAGGAAGTAAAATAGGTCCGGAACTATGGGCAGACCGTATGTAAGTGAATTCTACAATAAAAAAGATTACGCAAAATATCAATGTCTGGAATAACTAAAGCGTTATCAGCATGGAGATTATAAGCCGTATGAAAAGCTAAAATTTTATTGGCCAACGATCTTTGCGAATAATCACGACAAAACCATCGAACTTAGCCGACTGTAAAAGTTTGATATCTATTCCTGATCTTTAGCCTGATTTCTAAAAATAATCCTATATATTTCACAACATCCTTGGTGACACCCGTTAAACGTTCCATTTGAGGTTTTGACTCACTTAAACGATCCCGATGAAAAGCTTTTCAGCCTTCTGAGATGCATATATCATTCTTTGATAATAGCTAAATGTCGGGTTACGCTTCAACGACAGGAGGCGGCTCTCTGTTTTGGAAGCATTAAATTTCGCCAATGTTTTCAACTTTTTTAATGACACTCTCAAAATCGAGAACGACTACAATGAATGGGATATACGCCACCGCTCCAGTTCCATTACTGAAGAGCGGAGTGAATCCCGAACAAATACAACGTATACAACTAAGAGAACTGTGGGCAGTGGAGGATTGAATTGCACTTGAAGTAGCAGGCAAGAGATTACTAATAAAAATAAGAAAAAAGTATTGGAGATAATACGGCACCCTGGGGAACATCAGCCTTTGCATGCTTAAAAAGCTCGTTTGCTCTCAAACGAGTGAGAAAGTGAGGTGAAGCGAAGGCTTCCATCTTTCGGTGAGGTATGCCATCAAACCACTTACTGTCTATGGAATGTTTCCGCGTCTCCGGATAATTTAAAAGTTGAGAGTTTTTCGGTATTTCAGTCATTTGAGAAAGAAGCGACGATGGTCCAATGGGTCGAGATTTGGGGAGAGAGAGAGGTTAATCTAAGACGGGTTGAATGAAAGTCTCGCATGCTGGTAAAAAGGCCAAGTCAGAAAACTTACGCAAAGGTTTCGCTGGTGTTAAAGAAAACCATTTTAAAGCTATGGGTATAAGCCATCTGGATTCACCGACATTCTGACACGAACGTTGCAATATTTGTAACGATTTTTTTTTGCTAAAAAAATTGACCTTCCGTTTTCACAATCGAGATACTCTTGATATAATACGAATTCCTTCCGCAAGATCAACAACTCAGCATCCAATCTGAAAAGGAAGTTCAGCGAAGCAAACATAGTTTCCTCGACGGTGCGCCCGTCTATCCCCGTGACATCTTGACATGCCCGACTTGATAAAAATAACAGCAAATACTGTCGCCTATTCATGCTATTCCCGACCAAGTGGACATATTTATGACTTATGCCCATTCTTGTTCCATATTTATCTCTTCACCCAAACAAAATATGTTCCACCACATTCAACTGTCACCGCGACTCATTCTCATTCTTCCTCGGTCCCTCTCTCTCGCGCTATGACTGGCCGATGGTGTCAAACAGCATTTACCCAACGTACGATGTCGACGAGGCGACGAGCATCACCGATGTCCCAGGCTCCCGATAAACCATTCGCACCTCCATCACCATCGCCATAGCCATCACTGTAGTGGTTCCAATGCTGTGGTGGTAGTTAGCCCAACCCAAAGTGCATTCATAAATCGTCCCCGTGCACTGTCTGGCATGACAATTGAAAAATCTTTGGGGGGCACCCAGTCCCTGCAGACCTCAAGCCCTCCAACTGCCACTAAAAACGACTCCGCTTGCTGTCAATGTCTGCAGTGCATGTTCTGCTCATGTTCATCTGTTGCTAGTTCTACAAGATGTTTCCTGTCCAACTTCGAGTCCAGAGCACAAATCGAATTGTCCCCAATATCCGGCCCTTGGCCAGTTTACGCTCACCACGAATACAAGTCAAGGCGCACTGATTACAACATCTATGCTTGTCCTCTGCCGCGGCTCGCGGCTTCGCTTCGGTTCACTTGGCGCGCGAGAGAGTGTCACAAGTCGAGCGTTGGGATAAATTAAAATCTCATATAGACGCGCGCGAGAACGCCAAACCAATAAATTGCGATTGCACGCGGCAGCATGTTACCATGTGACACACCGGACACACCGACCAGGTCCGGGTCCTCGCCATATCCTCGCACTATCCAACCTCGCGCCAGTACATACGAGTCCGGCAAACAAGATTGTTAAATGCAAAATACTTGTGCGATGATAAATTTATTATTTTTCGATACAGATACATGCAGAGAGCAACGGAGAGATAGTTATGCCTGCAGCAGAAACAACAACAGGAGCCCCCTCCGAGACACTCGCCACTCGCCAGTCGACGTGCCTTCTGTGCCTCATGTGTACGATTCCAGGCCAATTGTGGCGATAGCCTGTCACATTGTCCGCCAAAACGTACAACAAAGGCGCTGCGCGCTAAAGATCACACTCTCTAAGCAACCGATCGACCAGTGAAGAGCTCACGCCCGGGGAGGAGAGGTGCAACAGCGTACGTTCCCGCTTCGACTGCACTTCGTAAAGAGGTGTAAAACGAATTTATTGATCCGAGAGTAATGGCGGGAAAAACGGAATTTATTAGGACCGATGCGATAAATAACAATTTGTGGCGAAGTCGGGAATTGTAAATTTTCCTATAAACTTGACCGGCAATGCCGGACGCAGCGCCTCCTGAGCCTCTTCTTCGATCACATGGTTGCCTCCCAAGGCTCTACTACTGCCTCGCCACCTAAATCAGGAGTACGAGTAGTACCGCGAAGCTTAACAATGATTACGTGTGCTTAAAGGTGTTATGCATAAATTAACTATTGCCACTGCTGGTTGGCGTGCAGACGTCACGTACTGATTGTGCTCGTCCCCTTTAACCGACCTATCCCCGACGAATTATGATTTAATTTGCACCTCGCTTGAGTCTGATTATCGCCGACTTACTGACACTTAGCCGGACGAAATGGATTTTAATCCGACCCGCGAAATGTCATCATGACATATTGGCACCGGCTTTTCGACAAGTTCACTGATCTTGCCTCGATCGAGTACCGACCGCGGCACGTTGCGACAATAAATCACCAAGCAAAACGGTCACAGTCGGAGTCGGAGTCGGCTTAACAAAAGGTTGAAGGATTTCTCGTCGATCGTCGAGGCATCGCTCGAGGGCATCAAGAACCGGCAAGTCACACTCCTGTATGATTTGTGATCGCACATCAGAAATCATGTTCGCATCAAATGATCATAAATCTAAAATGAAATTATCGCGACCAGCGGGACGTATGAGCTCGTACGTCACTGGGCACGTTGTTCGACACAAACCCTCACACATACACAGGATTGACGATCGTCAATAAATCGAAAAATCAATTGTGCGCGATCATAGCCCCCTAATCGATGCCAATAAAAGCCAACCATTAAGCGTCATTAAACGATCACGGAAAATACATAAAAAATATCGACGAGTCCTTTCCGCCGACACCCGTCCGTCGTCTTCCTAGGCCATCACCTTCGTCGGCCTTCCAACCTCTGCCCCGAGGCGATCTGCATTTCTTTTGTTGAATTTTCTCACTTCGTGCAGCTGACGTCCACCCAAAAGATATTTGTTCACTTTAACCCGCGCATTTTGTTGTTGCATTTAATGAGAACTTGACAGGGACACGAATCGAGGCAACAAGGCGATAATTAAACCTTTAAACAGGATAAATCGTTGAACAGTCTAGTTGGCGGGACTATGGCACGATGAGGGTCCCAGTTCCATGGGCGGAGTTGCACACGGATTGCTTCATTGTTGAATGGCGGGAAATGGGTTAGCCTTTCCTTCGGGTTCGGGCAAAGGAATGGATTTATGTTATGGGTATATCCCTAAGCCATGAGCGAATGAGAGGTTAGAACCAATATTGATTTTTACAATGCGAGTTAACGATGTTGTTGTTTTTGGTTAAGTGAAAGCCGAACTTGGAGTTCGTAATGTTCACGAGTTTACGTGTAATAGGTATACCGACGGCGCCTAAGGGATTCGTGTAAAATGATTTTTGAAATTGAGGTTAAGTGAAAATGTGTAAAGGGCCGAGCAAAACTTGGCGATTACGAAGGTTATATTAGTTCATGACTTTTCTGGTATTTTGGTGGCAGTTTGAATACAGCCATCCATCAATAAGGCTTTCGTATCGATTTGCGCACATGCCTCTCCATCATGGTAACCGTCTTCCTTTTTTTTCCCAAGATTGAATGCATTTGAATTGGGTCTAAATGGTCTCTGGGTGCAACAGGAAGTTTACATAGCCTAGTTTTCACGTTAGCACTTAAATAGTATTCTTCGGGAATAGAACATCCCGTGTCCAATTCTCCAGTGGAAAATTTTTCTCCACATTTTTTCTCTTCTTTCTCCTACTCTGCTACTCTGCAGCCCTGAAAGCTGCTATATGGACGACAGCAATTCCTTCGGCGCTCTTTCAAGTGGACGCGGACGCAGCGAACTAGAAGACGCAAAGCGTATGTAATGTCCCAAACTAAAGACCTTAATGAATAGGCTAAAGCGGATGCGAAGAGCCCGCCCCAATGCAGTCGCAACAATAACAGCAACAGCAAGATCTACCACAGCAGCCTCTACAGAAGCAGCAACAACATCTCAACCCCAACATCAACAACATCTCAAGTTTGTGGAAATCAAGTCGTTCCCAAAGTCGCAGCTAAGCCGAAGGAGCGGATATTACCCTTCTCCCTGATTCACCTCCCACCCGACAGCAATCTCAAGAGGCTAAGCATATTTCTCCCTCGGCATCCCAATCTCGAAAATGGAAAATATTAAGAAGGCAACGAATCATTTTACAATGTGTCCGCTGTCAATGGTTCAGGCTCGCCGCGCCGCGTCGAAATGCGAAATGCAGCCGAGATGCGTTAAATGTGCAAAGAACCACATGAACGAAGAATGCGACCTGACCCAAGATAAGGTCGCGAATATGGAGCAGCTTGAGTGCATGCTGTGTCGGCGACACCCTGCAAACTATCGAAGATGTCCTAAGTTCCAAGTTATGAAGAAAGCAAAGCTAGTCCGTAAGCGGAAAACTGAGGAGAAACGTTCCTCAGGTCGCATACAAACACCAGCTGTCACACCCTAGATGACCTACGCCCAAATGGCACTAGGCCAGAGGATACAAAAACCCATGGCTTTCTCAGGCACCGCCGACAATGGTAACGAAACACGACAATCAACGCACTGGACGAATAGAAAAGTAGATTCCTATTAAAACTCAAACTCTCGCACAGGCGGCTTATCGATAGACAAAACTTTAGGTTAGAACAGCAAAGTCACTGATTGAAAATCCCTAAAACATCATGAAGGAAAATTACAGAATGATCATGATATTTACTCGTACATTGAAATAACAGAATTCGTGCTGACATTTCCAAGAGTGCCATTAAGTTCCACCAAATAAATAATATATTTCGGAGAAACAATCACAATGACATTCAGGATTTGAAGCTTCTGACGTGAGACAATGAACGAACAGTTAGCATAGATCCAGAGAGCGCCATCTTGAATGACGAATTTTTCGTGATCGAGGATCCTCAAGAGAAGGTAGCGACAGCTGGAGCTGTTTTCCAGGAAGTGTATAACGTGAATGATAGCATCGCCCAAACCACGAATGGGAAAACAGAGTTCTACTTCATCACTATTACCTTAGAAATGATATCGATCATTGGCTATTCGAGAATCTTGGTTTTACCAGGTTCGATGACGATTTCATGGCAAATAATGTCGTCACCAATGAAGGGGCGAATACCCTGTTTATTCCGACGGAAGATCTTCAGATTATCTTCGAGTCATTGAAGAAGAAAAAATCCACGGGAGTCGACGGTATATCCAATGTTGTGCTTAGACACCTTCCGCCAGTGGCTGTAGAGAGGTACACCATCCTGTTCAAGAATGCACTGAATAATGCATATTATCCGATGCATTGGAAGACAGCGGTGGTGCAACAATCCTCAAAAAGGGTAAAGACACCTCTAACCCGGCAAATCTCCGGTCGATAAGTCTCCTTCCGAGTATCAGCAAGGTCTTCCAGTAGGTGGTCCATAGAGCCCTGTCTAAATGGTTGAGGACAATAAATTCATGCCGTTTCAGAGCGGGCATGAAACTATTCACGCCGCGTCGAAACTAATTATAATTAGAATGACATTCCAGAACTGAAGCTTACAAGAACGTCAGACAATTAATGCCTTTTACGAGCATAGAGGATCCTCAGGGGTAGTCGTGGTGTAACGGTAATCATCAGCCGAAGGTCTGTAGTTCAAGTCCGCCCATAGTCAAGAACAATTCCCATACGGAAAAACTGTGCAACAACATCAGTTGTGAATGAGAGATGATCAAAAAGTGCTGACGAAGGCATAACACTCGCAGCATAAGATCACTGAAAAATTCATACTCTGTGTGTGCATTTCCAATATAACATCTTAACGACATGGAAACAGAAGAGTTACTGTGAACTACAACCGACGCAAATTCAGTCGAATCTTTCAAATCATATCTAGGACAACCACCCCCGGAGAGTAGTGAACGACCATTTTCGACACAAACCATCTGCACATGGTGACAAACACCATAAGAGCGTACACTCGTGAACTTTCACGAATTATAAAAAAAAAAAAAAAAAACGACAATAGAAGCTGTCTTTCAAGAAATGTATAAGGATAAGGAAGAATGACAGCATTCGACCAAATCAGGACCTGGAAAATAAAGTTCCACTTCATCACTTCTGTCATCGAAATGATACCGATCATTGACGATCAGAAGAATTTTTTTTTTACCAGGTTCGATGACGATTTCATGGCAAACAATGTCATCGCCAGTGAGGGGGCTAATACCCTTACATACCGAGTCATTGAAGAGGAAAAGTGGTTGTTCAGCAATGTTCAACAATGCACAGACTAGTCCGTATTATCCAGTGCACTGGAAGACTGCGGTGGTGCAATCAAGATAAGACTCCTTTCGAGTATCAGCAAGGTCTTCGAGAAGCTGGTCTACATAGCCCTGTCTGAATGGGTTCCGTATAACCAATTCGGTTTTGGAATGGGGCATGACACTATTCATATTATCGAAACTTGTATTGTAAGCGCAAATGCAAGTAGCAGAATTGCATGCAGTAGTACAAATCATCACATTGTATCCATTCAAGAACCATGGGTGTGGAACAAACGCCTGTGTGGTCTTGGTGGCATACGTGATGCTACAATCCTTTATGATGAGCGATCCGAAAGGCCTGGGTCTGCCTCATCATATCGAATACGCTATCGGCAACCAAACTTGGTCAATTCTGTGGTCAAGATCTGGTAGCTGCGAAAGTGAGCTACAAGGCGCACGGAGAAATTGAACACTTCGTCGTGGCGTCTGCTTACTTCCCCTACGACTCGGTACTACCCCCGCCACCTAAGGCGGTTTCCGAACTCGTAGAGTACTGTGAAGCCAGAAGGATTGGACTCATCATCTGTTGCGATGCTAACGCTCAAAACACATTTTGGGGCAGCAGCAAATGCAACCGGAGAGGAGACCATCTTTTAAACTTCATTCTTTCGTCTGACCTTTTCATCAACAATGTTGGCTCTCTACCAACCTTTGTGACGGCGAGACGACAGGAAGTGATTGACCTAACCTTATCTAACAGGCATGCGAAGGCCATCACTAACTGGAGAGTCTCACCAGATGTTACGCTGTCAGACCATAGATACATCGAATTCCAATTGAAGTGCGGGATCTCCCCCTCGCAGCCCAAGCGGAATCCGAGAAAAACAGACTGGGTGCGATTTAGGGAGGAGCTTGAGAAATCCACTCAAGCCCCGCCTAAACTCAAAACTAATCAATCGGTGGAGGATGCAGTTCATAACCTGAACAGCGCCATCACCAAATGTTTTGAACTCGCATGTCCTGTCAAAAAACCTCCCAACAGGAAGCCGGTTCCCTGGTGGAATGCTGAGCTCCAACGGCTTCGTAGGGAAGCCAGAAGTCTTCTGAACAGATCGCTTAAATCGAACTCGGAAGATGACTGGAATAAATATCGATCGAAGCAGAAGGAATATAAGAAGCTTATTCGAAAATCGAAGAATGATTCCTATAAGTCCTTCTGCGAAGAGATCAAATCCCTGAGCGCGACCAGCAAGTTGGTTAAAGTCCTCAAACGAGGAAAATCGACAAAGCTGGATGTACTCAGAAAGTCTGATGGTACCTTTACCGAGTCTAAAGCAGAAACTCTTAGTTTACTGTTTCAGACCCATTTTCCGGGAAATCAGACTGTCATCGGCTCGTTGCACACTCCCTCATTGGATACTGCGGCTGTAGCGATGAAAACAACTCGGCGTAGCTGGTATGTTGCGTCACGCGTGGCAACTACTGAGGCCATTGAATTTGCTGTGGCATCCTTCGATGGCTTTAAGTCGCCGGGCACTGATGGGATATACCCCGTTATGCTGCAAAAAGGTATAAGACAGCTGCTTCCTACACTGAAAAGAATTTTCACTGCTAGCCTGGCACTTGCCTACATACCTATCCCTTGGCGCGCGGTGAAAGTGGTCTTTATTCCCAAAATAGGGAAAGAGGATTACTCACTAGCCAAGAGTTTCAGACCAATAAGTCTAACATCATTCCTGCTGAAAAGCATGGAAAGACTAGTAGAGTTGCACGTGCGCAAAGTTGCCCTTCGAATGCATCCTCTGTCGGACATGCAACATGCTTATCAGCGCGGAAAATCCTGCGAGACTGCGCTTCAAAACCTAGTTGGGAGAATTGAATGCGCTCTCGAAAGGAAAGAGTACGTACTAGGCATTTTCGTCGACATTGAGGGAGCTTTTGATAACGCTACCTTCGACAGCATGTGTAACGCTGCTAGACGGCATGGCGTAGATGAAGCACTGGTTTTGTGGATCAAAGCAATGCTTGTGCACAGGACATTGATGGCTGATACAGGCCTCGAACAATGTGTCAAGTCTGGAGTAAACAGGGGCTGCCCGCAAGGTGGCGTCTTGTCTCCGCTGACCATGCACCATGGTGGTCGACTCTCTGCTAGATGCTCTCAATGCCTCTGGAATCTATGCCCAGGCCTATGCGGATGATGGTGCTGTTCTCTCTGTCGGCTCATGTTTAGCGAATGTCTGTCTCAAAGCGCAGGCGGCGCTAAACGTGATCGATGACTGGTGCACGAGAAATGGGCTGTCGGTTAATCCTCTTAAGACCGATGTCGTTCTCTTCACGAGAAGGAGGAAAACAACTGGCATTGCTCAGCTGGTGCTAAAAGGCATTCCCATCCCTATATCCAAGGAAGCTAAGTATCTGGGAGTCATTCTAGATAACAAACTTCTCTGGTCAAAACATGTTGAGTCCAAAACCACCAAAGCGCTGTCAGCTTTCTGGCAATGCAAAGGTGCCTTTGGCAAAACATGGGGCTTATCGCCGAAAAAGGTCCTCTGGATCTACACGGCAATGGTAAGACCGATAATCTCATATGCATCGGTTGTTTGGTGGAGCAGGCTGACACGAAAACACGTTGTGGCTTCACTCACCAAACTCCAAAGAGCGGTCTGCCTCAGTTGCACGGGGGCTTTCCCCAGCACACCAGGAGCTGCTTTGGATGCTATGATGAACCTTCCACCCCTTGACATATATATCAGAGGGTGTGCACTGAAAACTATTTCTCGCTTAAAGAGGAATGGTCTTTGGTACAACTCGCAGTGGAGTGAAAGTGTACTTGAGAGAGAAATATCCTACGATCACTGTCTCATGGATATGCCCTCTGACGCAATGACCCCTGCCATCCTACTGCGCTGTAACTACACAGTCACATTTCCTTGGCGTCAGGACTGGCTTTGGCCAGACACTGAACCTGGAATAGAATGTCTTCGCATCTTCACAGATGGCTCCAGGACTGATCAGGGATCCGGCGCCGGAGTTTTCTTCGAGCGCGAAAACATTCGACTGCACTTCTCGTTAGGAAAATATGCGTCTGTTTTCCAGACGGAGATTTACGCAATCCTAATGGCCATGCACTATGTTGTGAAACACAGATGGAGGGGAAAGAGCATATGTGTCTGCAGCGACAGCCAAGCTGCACTCAAAGCTGTATCCAATCCTCTGTCCAACTCCAAACTAGTGCATGAACCTTCTTGAGCAAAGTCGGAAGACTTAATTCACTTAGGCTTGCATGGGTTCCAGGTCACTCTGGAATCCCAGGAAACGAGATCTCCGATGAACTCGCTAGAAAAGGCTCAGAGGAGAGTTTCTCAGGGCCTGAACCCGCCTTAGGTCTACCAGCTTCAACGGTTAAATCTGACATCAATGACTGGGTATTTAACGTACACAGTCGCAGATGGAAGGAATATCCAGGATGCAGGATGACTAAGCGCGTACGCCCTGACGTCTGTAAAAAATCCGCAACATTCTTCTTATCCTTAAGAAGAAATGACTGCAGAAGGCTAACGGGCGTCATTACGGGCCATTACACTTTTGCCAGGCATCTTTACGTGCTTGGCATCAGTGAGACGCCTACCTGTGCTGCTTGTTGCGAGGAGGACGACACAGCGGAACACTTTCTCTGCGACTGTCCCGCCTTCGCTCGTGCACGGTGGCGCACCCTTGGGGCCGACGTGGTGGGTGCCGAATCTCTTAGCTCAACATCACTGAAGCCCCTCCTCATTTTTCTCCGGATAACGGGGAAAATACAATAAAGACAAGGTGTCTGTCTGGTAGTACAATGGACCAGTACTTGTGTCTAAGTGCTCCAGCAGATAGTAGAAGCCTCCAACAAAAAAAAAAAAAAAAAAAAAAAAAGCGCAAATGCACGGGTGCCTGTCTGATTGATTTGAAAAAAAAACTTTCGACACCTTATGGTTAGAAGAGCTTGTAATAGCTCAGCCGGCTTGACATAAGTAAATCACTGCTGTTTTTGATTTTTGACACATGAACCGGTAGAGAGATAATTGTGAGAATTGCCAACGTGACTTCTACTCGAACATTTGAAATCAACCATGGGCTGCAACAGGCTAGAGAAAACTCGCCGATCCTTCGCACTCGGACGATTTAATCGCATATACATATGTAGATATGGTCCAACGATTGACATCTTGCAGCGCGAGTTTGAACGCCGTTGTCCAAAGCCTCTCAAGACCTTAGAATAAAAATGGGATAGGTTCTCAATTTTTAGACCGGACGGGCGGCCACTGAAGAAACAAAGTGTAGTCAGATACCTCTTGATCTGGTGACTGGCTTTTACTTAGAATACTCGTAATATGGAGTCTTCTCGAGAGAATTAAGCAAAATATATTTTTCTTAAGTTTTTGTTTATTTTCCTGTTTTTATTGTGTGTTGTTTTAAATAATAGTTTGTTGTTGTTTCAATTATTATAATATCATTATTGTTTATTTCAGGAATATTGGAATCACGAGCAAAGAATTCTGCTTTTGAACTGCAGATTGGCAATGGAAGAAGAGTTCAAAAGCATAAGACAAAAACCATTGATACTGTGGCATATGCTTTTGCAAAAAATTCAAGAAGTTAGTCCTTAGTTTTTCCTAGGGAACAAATAAATAAAAGGTTCATTAACCTTATAATAACATATGGAAGGATAAAATAAAGGAATAACACAAGCGGCGAAGCAGCAACATCATGGGAATATTGTGACAGGTTGGATGAGATATATGGAACTTGAGCACATATCGTTGTTCCTCCGGGCAATCTTGATTCCAGTTTAAACAACATCGAGGAAATTCCTACTAATGAAGAAACAACTAATGAAGACACAACTGTTCCAGAAAATCAATTGAAAAAAAACCCATAACCGCAACCCCAACCACCTCCAAAAAAGTGATGGATTTCTTCAAAGATGAGGCTGTGGAAGATAGGCAAATGCTCAGGGAACTCATAAAATTGGAAAAGGATAAGCTGAGTTGAAGAAGAGAAGGTGGAGGTAGTAAAAAAAAAGGTCTCCGAAATGAAAAAAAATAGGAAACTTCTTGTTACAAATTTTAAAAATAAAAAATAAATATTGGTATCAATATAATTGTGCATTTAGTTTTCATTTCAATATTAATAATAATAAGGTTATGTAGTGCGATGCAGGACATTATAATATGTTTGGCTAGTCTTGTGTTCTGAATTGCAATGTGATTTAAAATGCGAAACTTTTTTTTTTTTAATTCCAGAAGCCTACTCAGCATGAACCCTAGTAGAACTTAATATTGTGTTAAATTTCTTTTGTTCGGGATTAAAAAAAAAAAAAACTTTGTCCCTGTACGGTACCATACGTTTCCAGTGGATAAGCTGCATCTCCAAGAAGATGACACTCTGTCGGAAATCTCTATTTCTTGTTAGTGATTCCTTTTTGGTAACGGACTCTTGTGCCAGACATTAGCATCGTGGTAGAGTCCAGGATAACCGAAAAAAAACATGAATGAATTTCAAGCAATATTTACATGTTTTGACTATGAACAAAAAGTTGTTAATTTACTCGAACAATGACAGAATGAAATCCTTTGCGGTTATAAACACTTATTGAATCGTTTTTGGGCTGAGATATACGAATGCGCATACCATCAATGCGTCCCATCAGTGGAAATGGATGAGATCGGCTGTTTTGGAAATCTTACATGGTTTTGTTTGCCGTAAGCTCGGAAGATGGAAACTTTATGATACTGTGTTTTAGCTCAGAAATAAGCTTTATAATTTTTAAAAAGATTCTACGGGATATAGCTCGTCCAATGTTGAGAAATTTCTCTGGAGCTATTTAAACATAACTTCCAAAGTATAACATACTTAGGGGAATATTCAGGACAACCTTTTTGCTGAACACAAAATGAAATCTTCAACATATAATGCAATTCATGAAAATAAAGAAATGAATTTAACTTTTCGAATAAAATAGTTTACTTAGTACATGAAAAGTATTCCGCGTCATTCTGAAATGACTATAGAAAATGTCATTAGGATATTTTTCAATAGTTTTTAAAATATGCAAAGATTTAACAATCTCCCTTCAGAATAGCTTAGGTTTTTGCGATGATATTTTACGTATTTTTCTGCGAATTTTTAAAAATGTTTTCATTGATAAATTAACATACATAGCTGTTTGATACGAGTATATCCGTGGGAATTGCCAAACATTTAATATACAGGGTGTCCCACGAGCAGTGTGCCAAAAAGCTAGAGCGTGTAGGTCTGGTCAAGACAAGAAAAAAATCGTATGGGAGGGGGGGGGGGGTCTATTCCCCCCCGTTTAGCCGGGAGGGGCAATTTTCTAAAAAATTGACTTAATTTGGAAAATAAATTATTAAAAATCAACAGTTACAGCCACAATGCCGTGATATACTTTTTTGTAAAGCCAGAAACCTCTTCTTTCATCTTGTTTTTAAACGAAGCTGTTTTAAGGAAGAGTTTTTGAGAAATTAATTTTCAAACTCAAAATTTTGAAAAAAAATTGGAAAAAAAAAATTTCGAACTATTTTTTTTCAAAATTGTATGTAATTAAGTACTATTTTTTCAAAAATTCAATTTTCTTGTTAGTTTTTATTTAAAAACAGAAAACCGGATGCAAAAATGTCTTGTAGTTTTTGAGAAATTAAAAAAAAAACCCGAACCATTTTTTTCTAAGAAGAACCTTTTTTTTGGTTTTGACGCGGCTGGACTTGTAGACAAATTAATGTATGAAACATTGACCTCTTTTTTATTATTTTTAAAAAATTCGGAGTTTTATGAGGATACAATAAAGTGATACACTATTGGAATAACCCTGGATTAATCCTTTTTTTTCATTGATAACCCCTGAAAACTGACCTGACAATTTCGTCTGGGTCCACCCGCCGCCAATGGGTTCTACCCGCTAGGACCTTAAGACAATAAAACCGCAATTGTTCTTTATTGAAAAACAAAATATTTGCAACCCAAATGTAAATAAAAGGCATCGCATTTTTAATAAAAAACCATTTCCAAATTGGACGTTAACTCATCAACACATTACGATGTCAAACTCATACTCTCGAGAAGAATTAACGGACATGCACTTCTGCTACGGTTTAGCTAATGGTCGAGATCGTGATGCCGAAAGACTCTACGCTGAAAGATATCCCAATCGGAGGTGTCCCAGTCGTAGCATGTTTTCAAGAATCGACCGACGTCTGCGAGAGCACGGAGATGGATCAGGAAGCTTAGATGAAAGAATTTTGGATTTGGTCCGACGTAATCCCTCCCTTAATACAAGGAGGATAGCTATTATGCTTGGAGTGCCCAAATCTAGAGTATGGAGAGTGCTTCATAACGAAAACTTACACCCGTACCATTTTAGGCCAGTTCAGGAACTCACCTCAAACGACAAGTTTTTGAGAGCAGAATTTTGTCGATCATTACTGCTTCGAGATGAAACTGAACGAAACTATTTTGCAAGGATATTCTGGACGGATGAAGCACAGTTTACCAGAGATGGGGTTACTAACTTCCACAATTTGCATCATTGGAGTAGCACCAATCCACACAACAAAAAACAAAATAAATCACAACACCGATTTAGCTGTAATGTTTGGCTTGGTATTGTTGGACAAACTGTAATCGGGGCCCGGTTTTTGAATGCCGTTATTAATGGAGAATCATACCTGCAATTCCTACGAGACCTTTTGCCCGATTTGATGGACAACGTTCCTTTGGCCATAGCAGATAATTTAATCTACCAGCAAGATGGAGCACCAGCATACTAGAGCTTACGGGTTAGAAACTGGCTGAAAGATCATTTTAGTGACCGTTGGATCGGAAGAACGGGCCCAACGGAATGGCCACCTAGATCACCAGATTTAACTCCTCTAGATTTTTATGTGTGGGAATTCATGAAGAATTATGTTTACGAAGTGGAAATAGTATCTTTGGAACAACTGAAAAAACGGATTGAAGTCGCTGGAGTCAAATTGCAGGAAAATTTGTCAAGCATAGATATGTGCAGCAATTAGGAGAAGAAGGAGATATAATCTTTGCCTTCTAAAAAATGGGGATCATATTGAAAATTTATTATAATAAAACTCCGAAGTTTTTAAAAATAATAAAAAAGAGGTCAATGTTTCATACATTAATTTGTCTACAAGTCCAGCCGCGTCAAAACCAAAAAAAAGGTTCTTCTTAGAAAAAAATGGTTCGGTTTTTTTTTTAATTTCTCAAAAACTACAAGACATTTTTGCATCCGGGTTTCTGTTTTTAACTAAAAACTAATAAGAGAATTGAATTTTTGGAAAAAAAATTACTACTTAATTACATACAATTTCGAAAAAAGTAGTTCGAAAATTTTTTTTTTAATTTTTTTTGCAAAATTTTGAGTTTGAAATTAATTTCTCCAGAACTATTTCTTAAAACAGCTTTGTTTAAAAACAGAATGAAAGAAGAGGTTTCTGGCTTTACAAAAAAGTATATCACGGCATTGTGGATGTAACTGTTGATTTTTAATATTTTTTTTTCCAAATTAAGTCAGTTTTTTAGAAAATTGCCCCTCCCGGCTAAACGGGGGGGAATAGACCCCCCCCCCCTCGCATACGATTTTTTTCTTGTCTTGACCAGACCTACACGCTCTAGCTTTTTGGCACACTGCTCGTGGGACACCCTGTTTGTTTGCCATGATAAGTTTTGAGAATGGTTATTCTGGGATCTAAAGCAGAATTAAAATGAAAACGGTTAAGATCCTCATCAAAAACACTTTGTTCCATCTTTTTCACTTTTAGCTCCATGAATGCTATATAAAATGCGCTCCTAAATGCAAAATAAAAGTTATGCAAAGCATCAAGGCTGCGTTGTAGATGCTCACTAAAAGTGTAACACTGCCGCGTTTAAATTTTGTTTTCTGTGTTTAGGAACTCAGCCTATAATTTGACGAGAGATTTTATGTAAGGCTTTGCTGAAATCTGTCGCAACAATGTCTACCTCATTGAGTGTGCACTTAAGCACAAGGATTGTGAGACACATTCAATTAGGTTAGTGGTTGTCGATCGACTTTTTAGGAACCCGTATTGATTTGATGCGAAAATAGGCTTGCAGTACTCTCAAAGAGTTTGAGAATGCAAGGGAGTTGAGGGAGTAGTTGGACACTCCATTTTTTAGTGTGTTTTTGTAGATTGAGAAAAAGTAAAAATGTTCTCCAAGGTTATGAAGTGGAACTCTGAAATAAGGTCGTGAGGGGTAAGATCAGATGATTGGCGCATTTTTTTAAAAAGATGGTGGGTATGCAGCCAGGATCGGGCGAGTATTCGCCTTTTAACAAATCTTCTCAATGACTAAGGCAGGAGCTATGTTCACTGAAGCTATAGACATGTGAGGGCAGTCTTTTATATGAGCCTGTTCGGTGAACGATTGGCTGAAAAAATGGGCAAAACAGTTGCAGTGAGCGTTAATTTCTTAGTGGACCTGGGACGCAGTTGTATTTGGTTAAAATGGAAAAGGCAATTGATGACTTTAGAGTAGATAGGGGAAGAGTACTCGTATCATCCAAGGACACGTGCGTGTTAGGGTTTAGGACAAAAGGACAAATTGCTGAGACGGCTATTTAGTTTGGCGAAGTCTGCTCTTCGAAAATTGAAGCAAATCGTACTTTCAGAGTAGAGGA
Organism: Merodon equestris; assembly: GCA_958301585.1. Lineage (NCBI taxonomy): Eukaryota > Metazoa > Arthropoda > Insecta > Diptera > Syrphidae > Merodon > Merodon equestris. The sequence goes on from OY284413.1 coordinate 54,362,739, forward strand.
TGATGTATTAATTCCCGAGTGTAAGTGTTCCCGATAATAGTGGATGGAGTGGACCTGAGGTAGAGAGGATATCGTTATTTATGGTAAGAACGCAGTTTTCGCCATCAGATGAGAAGATCAGGTCAAGTTGTCGATTCATATTGCTGGTGATGTTACTGAAATAGATAAAACCACAGTCGGAGAGAATATCTGTGAAAAGAATTTCCTTAGCAGATGACGTGTTAGTTGCGAAAAATTGATTAAAAAGCACTGGGATCAACGATATCAAATATGGCATCTATGAATCCGATGGGTGTTGATATGTGAATTGTGAGGGTCAACGTAGAGCTTCCGGTGCAGGAAAATTATTAAGGGGCTTGTAACGTTGAAATTAAAAAAGTGCCGTGGCGCAGAGGGTAGTGTGTCGGTCGCTGACGTAAGAAAAGCGAGTTTGTATCCCGATAACATCAACGCCATCGAATGATTATTTCGTGGCTTCTATTCTCGGTGGGGTCCTGGCAAAACCACCCGTTGTACATTTTCCTTGAAAAAGCTTCTCGGCGCTCACTGTTCTGAATCGGCATTAAGCTTTACGTTCAGTTCACTTGTAGGGAAAAAACATGAGCTGTAACACCATCTAAGGTGTCTGTCTGGCAGAACAGTGGACCAGTATTTATGTCTGACTGCTCCAACAGATGGCAGCAGCCTCCAATTAGAAAAAAACAAAAAAAAAAAACTTTGAAATTAGGGGAATTCGACGATTTTAAATGAAGGGGATCGTAGCCGCTGTAAATTGGTATGGAGACTCATATAATCGTCTGGCAAATTTATTGTGGCCATCAGCACGAAGCAGAGAAAGATCGGATGTCAATAACTCACTGGCCCCGATACTGGCGTTTTGGTGCGCAGACATCTGACATTCAGGTAATAGAAGGAGATGTAATGGTGCTTAGGTTGGGAAAATAGTTTCCGAATTCAGAAAGGAGTCTTTGCAGGTATGAGAGACACTTGGAACATGGGCAGTGAACGAGGACAGAAATGTACCTAGATAGTATACGTCATTGGGTAAAATATTTAAGCTCTCGTGAAACCGGAACCTTTTCTTTAGTTCGGTGGGGTCAGTTGGGAGGCCTTCTTTGTGGATCGATACAATGCTTTTAGGTTTGGTTTTGCCACCATGGAGCAGTTGGAGATGGAGCAGTTTCGTCCTGAGGTAGGCAAGATAGAGACGCAATATTTGTAGATTCTCCTGTCTCGCAAAAGCATGAGATCACACATCGTTCTTCAGCGTAATTGTTGGCGATGTGTTTGGATAGTTTGACCGTGGGAGGACGGAATGGATCTAAGAAAGATAAGGAGGGACTGACGGGCGTTTGGATGAAGCTGAAGATGTGGAAGGATTTGAGGTGAGACTGTATTAAGTTAGGGTATACGATTGTTTTGAGGATGCCAAAGATTTAGGGAAAGAGTTATATTAGGGCGATATGTGGGCTACGGACGCGGAGTTGAAGCATATGTGACTGCACTGCATCAGATCTATATAAATGCGTTCCATCGGAATCGACTATAATATCAAAAATGCCCAAAACCATTTTGTGATTTTTTGTATTTTTGTTAGAACAATTTCCGATCTGGGCAACCAGAGTGTTAGACGATTTTAAGATCAGGCAGCCACTTCTATATCACTTGCCTCAATGGAGCAGGGTCCGAATAACACTTGTAAAGCCACTTTTTGCACGGACTATATTTTTTTCCACTCAAAAGCAAGAATCTGAGAATAATAAAAGTTGAATTAGTAAAACCACTGACTGCCATACAATTTTGTAATGTCAATCAGTCTATAGTGGCGCATGTCATCCTACGAACTTATTAAGCAATGTGTTGCATGTTTTATTTCAAAAAGCGTCTAGCACCCTGCATATGAAGCAAGAAAGTACATTTTTAAGCATATTTTTCATACAGAGACCCTTTGAGCAAGATTTGTTCCAAAAATATGTTCAACCAACCTCAACCACCACTTTACCGAGCTTTCTTAAATAAACGTTTGCCTCTCAATATTCTAAATAGGGATTCAGCGGTCCGAATTGGGGCTCGGTCCCATTTTAGTGTTAGTCAATCAACCACTTGCTCCATGAACTTGAAGTAAAATTCGTCTCCAGCTTTTGAATGTGTTTAACAGTAGTGCGTATAAGGCACCATAAAAGCCACTCCCGAGAGGTATGTAAATATTCAGTTCATAATGCCTTAGAAATACGAGCATTTACCGGAGCCTTCAAATCAAACTTTCATGTGTCAAAAGCAGGCCTCGAACCGTTTAGTTCGGGAAATTACTGAACATTACCCGCATCTTATATCACATAAAAATGGTCGGTCCAGAGCCCATTTCATCCGGAGAGCATAGAAGCTTATCCATTAAATGAATTTACGACCTCGCAAACTTCCATTTCCACATCCGAATCGTGTGTTCAACGCCACCGTCACCGTAGCCTGCGCTATAATCATCGCCATCACTTTGGCAATTCGCTAACGAGAGGCACATTAACCTCGAAAGATTGCCACGACACACGGCGATCGATGCACGGTGCCGAATGCACTGTGCACAACGCATGAGACACGATGCCCCCTAAAAGTCAGCCACACCGCGCTAATACTCAAGGTATTGTTGTTCCGTTCCGTATTTGGCGGCACTTGGACTAATTACACAGTGCACACGTTGACCGCGTCGCGAGACTCTGACATTGTATTTCGCACGGCAGTCATGATGCCACGCTTGTTGTTGCAGATGAATTGTGAGACAGCGACGATGATGATGATGATGATGACGATGGTGATGTCATTGAGGCCAATTGGACGCATATGTACATGTAAATGGACCGCGCTTATGTTTAGGTTACCGTCATAGTCGTCGTTGCTGAGCTCGGTTGTAGATTGCAATTGACCTGGTCATTAATTTTCGCGCCAAATTGCCAGTGCGTATTGTGCAATGTGTCGAGGAGCGGAGCATACCGCACGAGCATGACCGGCGATGATGATTGTTGCATATGGGTGTGAGAAACGGAATTGGTGCTGCTTTTTATGCTGTTGCTTCGGCGGATGCTGTACGGGGCGAGTGAGTACCGGAGTTGTTACGGAGATTGTTTATGATCATGGTGCTGCAGTTCGTTTGAGGTTTATTGCAATTTTGTGAATTTGTTGATTCTGAAATGATGTGAAGGGGACGCTCATTAGAAACGCCAAAAATGTTGCTGTTCACCGTGCAAACTGGTCCTAGCTACACCTTCAGCTTCAGGTCCGCTTATAATCTAGTCCCCATGTTCCGCTAAATTAACTCCAAGTAATTGCTGACCTAACGCCCCGGACCGCCGCGCTAATCTACACTCCATCCGAGTCGTAAATCAGATAACCTAATCAACTGTTGCAAGCCGGTAGTTAGCTACTACTAAATCGTGATCTAACCACAAACCCATACTCCCAGTAGATTGTCTTATCTTCTTCAGGCTTTTCGTTCTATTTACATATCCTCGTCGTCGTCGTCGTCGTAGTTCCTGCAATGCGTTATCATTCCATCGAACTGGCGCGCACTTCAAAGTCGACCGCCCAACCGTAACACTGGTCGGCTTGTTTCTGGTTTTCTCAGTACCTACTTCCCGGGCAGTCGCCCCGAAAAAAAAAAAAAACCATTCCAACCCAGGAAGGGAAACAAACCGGGAATAGAAAACAAGGAATGAGAGAAACCTATCGGATAAGATGCAGTGCTGATCTATGACCGCTATCGTTAGGAACCTAATGGAGTAAGGCGGTAAATTACTCAGTCCTCTTTAGCTGCGCCACGAGCAGAAGCAGATAAATCTCCCGCACTGCAGCCAACCCGACGAACGTTCAAGGGAACTTTCGCTTTTCGACACACACCGCGTCGAGTTTAAAGGTTGCTAACTCTATCATCGTACGCGGATAGCACAGATTTGAGTGTGCATCCTTGCCGGTCTGGTTGCAACTGAACGCACCGGTCCGAGTGTAATAAAGACACGAACAACTCTCGCTCTAACTAATTGCCAATGCTCGGGTTCAGGGCAGGTCAAGCAATTTGTTGCCAACTTAAGCTGCAGCTGCAGATGGAGTCGGGAGTTGCGGACGTTATGGATGAAGTTACGCAATTTCAACTTGAAATGGAATATGCCACATGTGGAGGATAATATGATCGCTTCCCGTAATTCGGTAGCTCCGCCATGTGATGTGAGCATCTACAAAATGGACTGCCTATGTGAGGTCCACGACTCCAGCTGTTATTGTTCAATTAATCAATATTCAACGACCGATAAATCACGCGCTAAGAGTCATCTGCCAACGCCTCCGCTGTCCGAGTTGAGACGGTGAAATGCAATATGCATTTAGGTGCAGTACGCGATTTCGTGCAGAGTACGCCGCAAGACATTCCCATGTCACGCGATCGTCACGAAGCATTGACTTCACACATCGATCATTTGCCTACTTACCCTCGTGGCAAATCCTGATCGTGGTAGTGCGTCGTCTTGGTAGACATGATTGCGGCGCCAACTGTCTAAGAGGGAGGCACTGGGGCTCTTGAATTAAGTAATCTTTTCCAGCGAGAGAGAGAACAAGGGAATTACCATAATATTTTTGCATTAAATTGTGAGATGAAGCTGCACGCGTGCTAGTGCCGTATGAGTGTACTTAGCACCGCAGGGCTTTGTCCGGCAATAGCTATCATTATGCTCGCCATTACGGTTGGAACTTCGCTATCGTTTGAAAACATTTGTAACTGTGGATGAAGCGAAATTGCTGTAAAGCGGAGACATACCTACAGTAATGAGGGTTGTTGCCTAATACCAGACCTATTAAGCAATTTCGTGATCAGTTTTTGAACTTATGTTGAAGAAGAAAATTCGAGCAAAACATATTTTGAAATTAATTTTCAAGCTTTAGAGCTGCATATTTAGCAGCATTAATTATATATTTCATTAAACTTAATTCTATAACCTGTGAGGCCGAGCTCCAAACTGTGAAACTCGATGTGTTCCAAGAAGAGCGATGGGCTAACATCGGAGCTTAGTAACAGCAAAACAAAACCAACCTAGCACATGTCAAAGGTAAGGCACAATATGGTCAGGTTGGGTAAGTAGACCCTCATATTCGAAAATGAATTAAGTATCTGGGTTTTTTTTTGTGAAGAGTGAGCGATTTTATGCCTTCCGGATTCTGTAGTGCAAATATTAACTTGTTGCAACTATTGCTAAGGCAATGCACACAGAATTTGACTTTTGCGAACCTGCAATAACGAGAAATCACAAAGACGAACCATGATGGTAATAATCTCTAAGTGATGCAATCAATAAAGCTGCATGTTCAGTGTTTCGAAAAAGTGTGACAGCAAATCTAAATATCAATGAGGTTTAACAAAAAGCTGTCTTAGAGGACAGGGCAAGAGAAAAACACGAAACAATGCAAACTTCTTCAGAAGAAAAGGTAGAATCTAAGAAGGGCGATTTAGGAAATAGAAAAATTGAAAAATCCATACAAATGATTGGCGGCATTGTGATGATTGAATGAGTGAAATAAGGCGTCCATAAAACCGAACCTAAATACGAGTATTATATTTGCTGTCATCGAAAAGACGAATCGGAGAGCATAGTCACAACAGTCCGCAACTGACGTAATTACCTTAAAATTTAAATTGCGTCCATCTATGATAAGTGGATTAACGGAGAGGGCTTTGGCTAGAGCATACGCTTGGGTTACAGCTATAAGTACGAGGGTGGTCCGATAAGTACTTTGCCTCACCGCCAAATGGCGCCAGTATCGCAAGAGCAACTTACTATAGTGTAGTACATTCTAGTAGACGGCTACTGTCAGCCGGATCGGATTCGTAGTTTTGTTTTGACCGCGTGTGGAAGCGGAGTGTCCGTAGATTTTAGAAAAAAATAAAATTAAAAATTTTAAGTAACCCCCGACAAAAAAAAAAACTCCAAAATGTAAAAACGGTCTCACGGTCTTTTGACTTCATTAAAAGAACCTATTAATATTTTGAAGATGACGTCGCCGCTAAGTGAAGAAAGGTAATTAGTTATATCTACATAGGTGTAATGAAAAAAAAAACTTATAGTTTCAAATTGTGCGTATGAAGTTATAATAGTTTTGTATTGGGTATATAACTTAATTCGTGCGGTTTTTTCAAAATTTGAACGTTTATTTAGGAAAAACATGTACAATAGTATTATTAAAAGTTTTGCCCATCTGAAGCTATGACTTTTTCCCATCTTTCTGGCAATTTGTGGATCCCATCCCAAAAGAATTGCGCCGGCTTGGCAGCCAAGAATGAATCAAGCCAATCTTCATAGAGTAATGCTTCCAGTTCTTCATCTTCAAACTTTTTTGGCTGCCCAGGACGTTCATCGTCTTCCAAGCCAAAATCATCACTTTTAAATCGTGCAAACCACTTTTGGCACGTTCGCTCAGCTAGCGCATGTTCACCATAAGCTTCCACCAAAATACGATGACTTTCGGCAGCAGTTTTCTTCATATTAAAGTAATGAAGAAAAACTCCCCGCAAAAACACTTTTTCAGGCACAAAGTTCGACATATTTAAGTGAAAAAAAAATTATTGTTGTTTACGCTTCAAATTAATGACATATACTGAAATGACGTACAATGACAGTAGCTTTCCAACGCATGTTCCAATGGAATAATAACAATGGTATAATACAAATTACGCCATCTCTTAGCAAACCGCACGACTAGGTCTCCTAAGTTCCTACAGTGTTTCGATATTGTACCAGTTCTGTATGAGGCATTCGCTTGAGAGCCGCGTGCGTTGAGTGATATTTGGGCACGGGGGGCGGAGCGTCAAAGAATGTGGCATCCTGAATTGGCGGACACATAAGGGCAGACGTCATTGTCGGTTATATCTACTTCACGAATTTTTCAGATTAAATTATTAACACTGAACACTAATTAAAAGATTGGATATTGTTTTTCGGTACTTACTTACGTTGTTTACATAGGATAGGTCTTTGTATAATACATACTTTATTATTCTCAATGTATTTTTATTTGTATTCTGGTTTTATTCTATTTACTTAGCGGATTCTCCGACGCGACGACATCATCTTAAAAATATTAATAGGTTCTTTTAATGAAGTCAAAAGGCCGAGAGAAAAAAAAATATTTTTTTATATTTTGGAGTTTTTTTTTTGTCGGAGGTTACTTAAAATTTTTAATTTTATGTTTATTTCATTCTTTTTAAATTACTCGCCCTAATTCCGATAGGTACGAGTAACTACTTAAATTAGATTTTTCGTAACATTCTACCGCATACAAACCCATATATAATTTACCATATTCAGCATGACTTATTCCCATATATTACACATGTGTGTCAAAAATGTAATCTACGACGGAACTGTGTCTATTTTTGTATAGTAAAGCGATTTTTGTTATTAATATGGCGATTCCGGAATAAACTCATTGTTTTTAAAGCAAGTGCAGCACCTTAACTATAAATAGAACTAGTTAAGACGAATGTAATGAGCCCATACTTAATAGGTTTACTAATAGGCAATCCTACCTTCGAGTTCCATCATCAGAGTACCAGCTCAGTAGTACCAGCATACATGGGTGTTTCAAATCTTAGGTCTCAGATATGTTTGAAAGTAATCTAAATACCCATTGTGTCTAAGACCCCTACCACAGCTGACAAAAAGTGGTAATAACCTTGAAACGCCTGAACAGGTCTTCATAAATTGTAGCTAAGAACGATCACGGTAGCTTTCAAACAAAAAATAAATCATCAAAATCGGTCCATTCGTTCAGGAACTACGACGCCGCAGACAGAAGCACAGACAAACAGACAAACAGACAAACAGACAAACAGACAAACAGACAAACAGACAAACAGACAAACAGACAAACAGACAAACAGACAAACAGACAAACAGACAAACAGACAAACAGACAAACAGACAAACGGACACGTCAAACTTATAACACCCCTCTTTTTGCGTCGGGGGTTAAAAATGGAAAAAGAGCAATATCGGTCGGTGATTCGATTCTTGTTAATAATAGTCTTATTTAATAAACTGTTTTAACATAGTTTCGCAAATGCCGAGTTGCAAAGGTGAGGCTAAATTTGTAACATCGATGATATTATGTTACAAGCTTTGGTCAAAAATACAAATATTGCCGATTCCCTATCGCTTTCAACATCGGCTCAACCTCCAACTTCCGGAATCATGATCGACACAACAGAAGAAGAAATTCGTGCCGTCAATGGTTTACTCTACATTGCTGGAGTGCAAAAGCAGGGTTAAAGGAACACCAGAGACTTATAGACTACAAAGTGCTCACCGATACTCCAGGCTGTAAAATCAAATGATCCTGATTACCTGCTGTTAGCTTGGAAAATGACTGAAAGCATTCATGATACGGGAAGAAATTTAGCCATGGACAATTTATTCACCTCAATTCAGTTGGTCGCAGCAATGCTAACGCATCATAATCTAACTGTTGTCGGAATTTTGGGAACAAACATAGTTAAGTGCCACCATCCTTACACCTGTCATGAGGGTCTTCTTTACATGTTTCGCTGTTCTGTTACATATTCTCCCATTTACTTTCGGCTTGACCTTACTTTTTGCTCGGGCTTTCCACTCATTACCCTTTGACTTTTCGTCCACTGTCTATTCGCTCTGTATCTCCTGTCCTTACTAGACTGCGATTTTATTACTCGGACAATGCCTGGGGTTGAATAGAGCTCCCCGTGCTCTTGATTTTGTAGTTTTTTCATTCATCCGTTTCTTCGTCCTGTTTCCCATCACAGATTATCCTATTGTTTTCAAAGACAAGAAATCTTAGCGTAAAAGCACACGTGCTCGTATGCAGCCTTATATTTACCTTTTTCAGATAAGATGTTTCCTGCTTTCACTCGTCCTTTGTTTTCCTTTCCGAACTCCTCTGTCCTTGTTTGACCGATCAAGATGAAATTTTGCACATAGTTAGAGTCTAAGGTGGTGATTGTTATAAGCTAATAAAACAGGAAAAGTTGCATCACGGAGGAATATGGAATATGGAACACGGGAAATTTTTTTTTCACGCGTACTATCTGCAGGTCACTTGAACAACGTCGATCAAATTTTCCATGGGGATTTTATAGCACACGCTCATCAGTTAAAGCCCGATCAGAGGATTAAAGCATCGTTTGAGGAAACCTAGACATTTCGCAACGTTCTTGGCGCCCTCGAATTTCGAATTTCGTTCTTAGCGGCCTTTGTAGTCATTCCAACAAAGAGTTTTATTAACACACATACCAAGGGTGGAAAGTTTTTCGGTTTCATCGACGCAAGCTCCATTGATGATTAGCTCGACATGCAATATGTTTTGGAAGCATTAAATTCCACTCTATTGTTTATACCCCATTTGATTATGCTGTCAAGGTCGGAATTTAATGTGCTTAACATACGTTGCCGTTCCAGTTCTACTGCCGAAAAGCAGGGTCGTGAGTCCTCGAACGATAATGAAAAGCTAAGAGTACTGTCATCAGCGAAGGAGTGCATTGGCTTAGAAGTAGCAGTTGAGATATCATTTTAAAAAAAGGAAGAAGAGTGTCGGTGACAGAACTGAGCCCTGGGGAGCACCAGCGTTTATTTGGTGAATACCAGACTTGAAACCGCCCAAAACAACTTGAATTGAATGGCCCGAAGAGTAATTTCGGAGGCTGCCCTATTAAAATGAACCACTGACGCAGTTCGCACCAGCCATCAAAAGCGTTAATGCTGTTGGACGACGCGACGTTTCCCCGATCTTGGTGCGACACTTGGTGCGCTTGGGTTCAGGGAGCGTAACATCACGTTCGTAGAGGAGTCGCCGTTCCACGGACTAACGGGCCGCGGGGAAGACTAGCGGAACCGCTAATTCATCCTGGATCAGTACACATTGATTAAAATAGAAGAATGCCTCCGGGGGGACAAAGCTGCTAAGGCGCACTTTCTCGTGGTACATGGGGTGGTAAGACCCGGAGATCAGGTTATTGACCGAAGTCATTGCCACCGTATCGTGACCTCGGATCAGCTTAATCAGAAAATTATCTATCCGTACAACTCTGGCCCTATTCTATAGGAAATGGTTCGGGTAAAATTTCGTGTACTCAGATTCGGGAGTCCTATGTAGCCCGAGACAAGTCCTAAGACATTGTCCCTCAAACACCCGTATCCTTTCCATTAAGCTGGCTCTCACATTGAACCAGACGGGACATCCATGGGCAATCATGGGCCCATGGGATTAAGACCATGTAGCAGATTACTTTCACTTTTTTAATTAATTTGGCTGCTATGAAACAGCCGTCTTGTCAGAGCGAAAGCGCCCCAGGCCCTTGCCAGAGCAGCATCTATCTGTTTGCCAAAATATAGATACTGATCCAGCACGATCCCAAGGTATCTGACTACATTTTGTCTCGCCAGTGGACGTCCATCCGGTCCAAGAATTGAGAACCTGCGCCAATTTTTTCTAGTGTCTCGACAGGCGTTAGACAAAGGCGATCTGAACAAAATAGTTTCTGATTTCTGGCAATTCATTTTCAACTTCCAGTCGTCACAATGTTGATTTTTTTTTAAGTCACGCTGCAAGAGAGTGACAATGACGTCGATCGTTGCATCTGATCTGTATCCGATTAAATAGTCCGCATTAGCTATTGAATGGTGAAGAGAAGCTATCGAATCAATAATTAATAGTTCATGTTAATCGGCGAGTTCACCGTACCCTGTTACAGTCCGTTGTTAATATCAAATGTCGTGGTAAAACCATTCACGTTGGCAATTTTCACAACGAACTTTCTACCTGTTAACATGTCAAGAATCATATATAGCAGTGGTTTACTTATGCTCAGCCGACTGAGCTTGTAATAAAGATCTTCGAAAGCCTTTTCCAAGTCAATCAGACAGGCACCCGTGCATCGATTCTTGCATTTGTTCCGTTGCATATCCGACACGAGTTTCGACGCAGTATGAATAGTATTTAGCCTCGCTCTGAAACCAAATTGGTTATCCGGAATGATTTTATTTTCCTCAACCAATATAGACAGGGCTCTATAGACCAACTTCTCGAAAACCTTGCTAATACTGGGAAGGAGACTTATCGACCTAAGACTTGATGGGTTAAAGGTGTCTTTGCCCCTTTTGGGTATTGGTTGCTGTCTTCCAACCCACTGGATAATATGCATTATTCAGTGCATTGTTGAACAGGATGGTGTCGGCCAGTTGTGGGAGATGTCTGAGCACAACATTAGATATTCCGCCGATTCTCGCGGATTTTTTTGTCTTCAGTGACTCGAAGATCATCTGGAGATCCTCCGTCGAACTAAACAGGGTGTTCACCCCCTTAATGGTGACGGCATTATTTGCCATGAAATCGTCATTGGTAAAACCAAGGTTCTCTGATCGCCAATGATCGAAATCATTTCGAAGATAGAAGTGATGAAGCAGGGCACTTTTCTCCAATTCGTGGTTCGGGCGAATACTATCATTCACCTTGTACACTTCCTGGAAGACAGCTTCTACTGTCGCCTCCTTCTCCTGAGGATCCTCGATCACGAAAAAGTCGTGATCAATGATGGCGCTCTCTAGATCGATGCTGACTGTTCGTAGGAAGTGTTCATTGTCTGACGTTCTCGGAAGCTTCAGATCCTGAACATCATTCTCTATGTTTTTCCGAAATACTCGTGCTGCTGGAATTACCAGCACGAATTCTGTTGTTCCAATGCAAGCTTACAGATATTTTGTAATGTAACACGCTGGGAAGCCAAAGAAGAAACAGACCTTAGCCTCTCCAGCCTGCTAATTTTTAGTTATTATCTTGTAATTCATTTTTATAAAGTTATACTTAGAGATACCTTACGCTAGACAAAAATGTTGAAAACTAGCTTAATTATGTTAAATATCTTAAAATACTTTAATGGCCCCGTGCGGACACTCTAAGATAAATAGCACATTTATTTGCCGACTATTAATATCTATACGTCTGGCTAACTTAACTTTATTTGGGCTAAGAAAATATTTGACAAAAAACTTAGGATGTCTCCAGCTTGTTGTTGGGTGCGAATTGTGGTGCCCCGGATAGCATAGCGGTTTTCGCCTATACTCAGGTCAATAGTTTCGCGTAGGGCGTAGGTATGAGTAAAGATGGGTGGTATGTACCTTGTCCTCATTAGGATGTTGTTGTCGCCGCTGTTGTTGTTGCTGCGGCTGCTGTTGTTGTTATTGTTTCTGCTGCGACTACTTTCGTTGCGGCTGCTGCTGTTGTGTTGATTGTTGTGGTTGCACCTATAGTTGGGTGACTGCAACATGCTCCCTCTCTACTGTCTACTACGGCCTTCAGTTTTGCGCGTAGAGTACGCTCTCCAATTTCGAGTTCGTTCCGTTCCTCCTCCGCAACCGAATTTGAAAGGGCGGCGAAGGAATTGTTCTCTCCCGTGTAGCGACCTCCAAAGAGATGGGCATGTCACTTTCCACGGGGAGAGGTTGCTGCACTTCTTCATATTTTGATTTCGCCCCTTCCCTCGATTCGACTCGCAGTAAATTTCTCCGCGGTGTGAGTTTTCTCCGTTTTTTAATGATATTGATCATCGAAACGGTTCACGGAATTACGGAGTCGGACAGATCATACGACTCCAACTCCGTTAAACGAATGGGATTTCTGCCGACGTTCTTAAGACATTTTTTCCTGCTACTGCTGATGAGCTGAGTGGCAGGGCACACCCACAAAAGCCCAACAACTTTAACGCACACCCACTATGGGGCCCAACACGGGATATTGACACACGCTTATTTGTCCTCACATGGTTATTCCTGCACACGTGATTAATAACGCACACACGACAACGCGGCTTGTGACCAGCTACTTTTTATTTTTTTTTCAATTTTGATTTTTATTTTTAAAATTTTAAAATTTAACTTCCAATTTTAGCTTCTATTCGCACAGCCTACTGAGCGAGAAGTGGTCGATTATGACTTTTTGTGTTCGAATTGTCTCCCTGACTCGTATACTTTAGTTCAAAGAAGTCCGACACATTCTCTACGATATTTAGGCCAGGGAAGTACGAGAGTGGTCCGATAAGTACTTAGCCTACAAAAGAAAAACAAACATTTTGGCGAAATGGCGATTAATGGGAGTCTGATCCGGAATGTCCGGATTCGACAGTAGCTGTCTACTAGAATGTACTACAAGTTACTGCAAGTTGCTCTTGCGATACTGGCACCATCTGGCGGTGAGGCTAAGTACTTGTCGGACCACCCTCGTATGGAGCTCACCAGCATCTGAACTTCTTGACTCTCAATCCACTGTTTTACCGTCCTCGCTATGTTGATAGGGGTATTATTATGTTAGAATGTCCACGATATTGGTCCAAACAGGTCAAAAATCTGTGGGAAGGCCTTTTCTGACACACCTTTTCAGGTATTAGCATTCATTCTCGATGTAAGATATTGGAGTTCGAAGATTCCTTAAAAGGAGTCCCCACACCATGAAACTGCCTTTACAGCTATGCAGACGGTTTAATTATTCCTCTATTCAAAGGTCATGGAAATAATAAGTATAGCCATCAGAGCCCTCTAAATTAATCTTTTTTTCATCTGAAAAAATCACTTTTTGCCACTCCGACTTCCACGACATTTTTTACAAATTTTCTAGGGTCGTTAAGTGGAGATTTTTTCTGAATTTTTTCCTTTTCAAATTTTCAGCACTTTTAATAACCCGTATTAATGTCGCCAAACTACATTTTACACCTGTTTTTATCTTTATCTTTGACGCGGAATAATGAGAATTGGAAGCTGCTCTGATGATTGCACGTCTATCGGCTCTTGATGTGGCCCTATAACTTCCACCTTTCATATTTTTTCAATACTGTTCGACATTTTGCAAATAACCTTTTACTACATTTTGACTTCTGTTTTTTTTTTCTCACGATGCATCGTTGGCTCAGGCCTAACTCCCGAAGTGATTTTATTTTGCCCTTTTTTTCCTCGCTTAAAGACTTTCTGCGACCCATTTTAGTCGTTAACAGCTAAAATAAGATTTATTAGCAGAAAAAAAAATTAAGTAAAATTGACCGACGCAACTACACGTAAATAAAAGTTTTTGCTGTGGAACCTATTCAGATGAGCCAAAAATGTGTGAGCATGACGGAATAACTAGCATGTGAGAGTAACGGTAAGCTCTTTTTCTCTCAAACTAAGGGTATAATGATGCTCTTTCATTACATATACACTACACGGAATAATGATAAGACCACGATGTTAAATGTTAAATGCAGCTGTTGTGTTTTGAATAAAATAGTTGTGAGACTGTTTGCACAGTTATCACATTTTTACTCATTTTATTGTGTTCTTGCGCTCTTTGATGACAGTTTTATTTTGTAGCGATAACTATTATTTTACTTATGATTTTTTTCGGGCTGGCTAAAAATGGGTCGTGGTAGGCAGCTTACAGAAAAAGAAAAGGTCGAAATGATCATGTATCGCCAATCTGGAGTGACAACCAGAAATATTGCTGCTCGAGAAGCAAGAAAGTTGTCTTGTCTTGTCTTAAGAAAATTATGGAAAGAAAAAAAGTACCGGAAGAAAAGCAGTTATTTCCACAAGGACTATTCGGGAAATGGAGAAACAGCGCTTCAGATGTCCGACGTTCTCTTTATCTCAACGTATCAGTGAGACGCATTCAATAAATTTTAAAAGCTGATACCAACTTAGAATATGTTAAACGCATCCCAAAACCTAAGCTAAGAATGCGTCACAAAATGGCTAGATTGGAGTTATCGGTAATGTACCAATTTGGATGAAGAATGGACCAAAGTTATATTTTTCGGCGAAAATAAGTTCAATCTAGATGGTCCTGATGTCGAAGATATTGCCATGCTAAGCGCAAAGAAAAAGAAACGCCGATGGCCCTAAACTTTGGTGGAGAAAAAGTTGCAATTTGGGCCGCTATAGCAAAGAGCCAAATCTGCGTTATTTCAACAAAAATGAGCTGTTCCAATTATGTAGAACTGTTGGACGCAGTACTTACTGATTTTGGTGAAGAGGTTGCTGGAGATGACTGGATAGTCCACCAAGGTTACGTGGCAATCCATTCATCCAAGTTCACAAAGCAATTTTTTAACTCAGGATGTATTCTTTTGCTGGACTGGCATGCTTCTAGTCTAGACCTAACCCCAATTGAAAACTTCTAGAGCATTTTGTCCCACCGAGTTTTCCAAAATGGGCGACAAATCGGTGGTGTTTTCGAACTAAAGTGAGCAACCCAGGTTGAGTGGTCTAAAAGTGACCAAAATGTGGTCAAAGATGGTCTAATCAATTCAATGTCAAGGAGGTTACATCAAATTATTACAAACAGGGTTCATGGACGATATACATACACTTAGTAGAAAAAGTCTGCGTACAGTATAGAATAGGAATAGGTATTAATACTTTTTGTTTTGTATTTTTTTATTTGTGTTATTTTTTCATGTCGTTTGGTCATATCATTATTTCGTTTGACTGAAAGCTTTGTTTTGTTGCTTCGTTTTAAAATAAAATTTTAATACATTTCTTTTTAATTTAGATATGCAACAAATAATATTGTGAACAACTTTTTTTCCTATATACAGTCTGTCGCATAATTGTTTGCAAAAGGAAAAATTGTCTGCAATTTCAGTTGAAATGTTAAAATTTATGAAACGCATTGCTTTTGTAATTTTTTCCTTTTTATAATTTTATTAAAATTCTTTATTATTATTCTTAATACTTTCGTTTTTTCCCCAACATTTGAGGCTTTAATGAAACAAATTGGTTACACATGTATCATTCAAAGTATTTTCCATCGCTGGCCACTAATTTCTCCCATCTTCGAAAAAATTGTTCATCTTTTGAAGCGATCCACGAATCGATCCAATTTGTGACTTCTTCATGAGATCGGAAGTGTTGGTCAGCCAGGCCATGCGCCATTGATCGAAACAGGTGATAGTCAGAGGGAACAATGTCTGGAAAATACGGCGGCTGGGGTTGGACTTAACGTTTCCAAGTACGTTTTGACCTGTTTTGCCACGTGGGGCCGAGCGTTGTCGTGCTGCAAAACACGTGCCAAAAATATCGTGCCTCTCGCTGTATTGCGGCCGTTTGTCTTTTAATGCTCTGTTCAAATGCAATATTTGCGTTGATTTTAACACGACGCCGAGCTGGTCCC
This sequence comes from Merodon equestris, assembly GCA_958301585.1. Taxonomy (NCBI): domain Eukaryota; kingdom Metazoa; phylum Arthropoda; class Insecta; order Diptera; family Syrphidae; genus Merodon; species Merodon equestris. The sequence continues at coordinate 54,378,939 of OY284413.1, forward strand.
AGCAAATGCAGAGCATGATCTTGGAGCCGTGGATATTTGGTTTGGCCGTCGATGCAAGTATGGCCCCATGATTTTTTGCGTTTGGGGCTATCGTTATGAACCCATTTTTCACCCAGTCACAATGCGATGCAGAAATCCCTTCCGTTTTTTGGCTCTCAAGCAACTGTTCACAAACACACAAACGCCGTTCAACGTATATTGGTTTCAACTCATACCGGACCTAAGTTCCTTCTTTCTGAATCATGCCCATGGCCTTGAAACATTTTGAAATGGCTTGCTGTGTCACTCCTACTGATCGTGCCAATTCTTCTTGAGTTTGACGCGAGTCTTCACTCAGCAATGTCTCCAATTCTGCATCTTCGAAAACTTTCTCTCTTCCACCACTATGCCGGTCTCCGACGTTAAAATCATCGTTCTTGGAGCGTTGACACCACTCACGACACATTCTTTCAATAATAGCGTCCTCACCATACCTACATATCTGAGAGCATTCGATGAGACTTAGCCGTTGTTTCATATTGAAACAAAACAGTAACACCTCCCATAAATGACATTTTCAATCGAGAACAACTTTATGATGCAGACGCAAATCGACTTATGTTTGAATGTTGTTCTGTTGACCGATGTTCAAGCCAACTGCCTGACGTCTGCAATCTGTTTTTATCGACCGTTACTTACCGTTATCACCATATAACGGCAAACGGCGGAGGTAAAGTTGTTCACCTTATAACTAGGACAAAAAAAATTAACAAAATTCAAACAAGTATGCAGGAAAATAACAAAAACCATCCTACTTCTACCTGTCTTGCTTTGCTGTTGGTTCTTTAACTTTTCAACTTTTTCCTTTCTTATTTTCATTTTCTTATATCTAACTTATTTTATATAAAATGCTTAAGCCTTGCCTAATCATCTAAACTAATCAAAACCATCGTACTGGCCCTGTGGGCACTCTAAGGTAGACAGCGCATTTTTAAAGCTATGCTTTTGGTCTTAAGATTAGTTTATTTAAAATAGATGAATAAGAAAATTTGGATAAAAACTTCATTAGATTATCATCATGCATCAAGCATCAGGTAACTTAATCTACATTAACTAAAATGCATGTACCATACAGGTATACGAATATGTACGCTTATAAAGGGTTTTTCAATTGGTGCGGGTAGATTTTGACGGCCTGTTGCGGTCATGTTGTTTTAGTGACATCTGTCAAATATGTTGCTTATTATTCAGTTACTGTTGCCAAATCACAATGGCAAGTAACACGATTGAGCAGCACGTTTAAATGATAAAACTTTATTATCAAAATGTGTGATCGTTAAGGTAACCTTGCTCGCGTTGCGACCATTGTTCGCTGATTGGGCTTCAAAGCGTTTAAGAGAGAACCCCAATTTTTCGGCAAAAGGCGCATTTTTGGATGAATACCTGTGTTAACTTAACAATCAAAATCGCCGTGTATGGGCAACCAACCCATACGGAATTCTGACAATGCATCCTCAAAAAGTCTTCGCTTGGCATGGATTTTGGGCCGGCACAATGTTTGTGAGCCGGTCACCGTCAATGGCGAGCGCTACAGAATGATGATAACCAATTTCTTATGGCATAAATTGAATTATATTGACCTAGACGACATGGGGTTCCAGCAGGACGGCGCGGCGCTACGTGCCACATAACGGACGCCACCACTGACATTTTGAATGAACGATTTGAGGGTAAGGTTACTTCTTGCAGAGGTGACGTCAAAAGGCCACCAAGGTCTTGCAATGTTATCCCACTAGACGTTTTCTTGTAGGATTTCTGGAATACACAGATTTATGGGCCATTGTACAAATTCAGCCGAATCTGTGGAGAATCAAAACCGGAAGAATCATTGCAGATTGAACCACTGGGATCCATGCCACCTCAAGAAACCGAGACAGGCATTTGAACGATGTCACATTTCATACGTAATACCGTACATGGGCCTTTGAAATAAAAAAAACTAACTTGTTAATACCTCACACATAGCTTGTTTTATTCCATTTCAACATTCAATACAATGTATTGGGTACAGAATAAGTCAACCTCCGGAATATTTTACCCAAAGAAGACCAGCCGTATAGCCATGTTGTTCCAGGTGAGAGAGGATCATTACAAATTTGAACCCAACTTAAATTTTTGACACCAATTTAGCAAATATGATTTTATCGAAAATTTAGGACATTATTCATGAATGTAAGCTGAAAAATTTCATTGTAAATCAACCTGCATAGGAAGACCTATCAACCTAGAAGGATTAACAGCGTAAGGTATTAAAAATACCTTCCGAGCACTCAAAGATAATTAACCATCCAGTATTGATATTATTCGTCCTAGACACCTCAAAATGAATGCCACCACCTTCGCACCTCTCATGACTAGGCTGACTTACCTAAGCAGTAGTCAATCTATATGTCAAGGCTATACGATGATGTAGAAAAATAAGGGATTAGGAGAAAGGGTCCAAATTGATTGCTCCGAGTTTTTGCAAAACCTAGATCAAACCACAGCTCGGTAGTTCTGTTGTCTGATGTCACAAAATAATCCTGAAACAGTAATAAAAGTCGGTGCTGAAGGAGGTACTTTATCCGGGTTCTAGAATTATAACTTGACCTATGCCATAACCAAAGCTATGCATGTACGTGAAATACTCGTAATGCACAGGTATACAAATACTTCGAAGTCATCGTGAATTATATTTATAAGTAGTAAGCTGTCACATGGAGGGTCTTATAAAAAAAAAAACTGCCCTTATAATTAAATAATATGCAAAATCCAATAAAAAAGTTGTTTATATATCCCCTCTCTCAACTGCATTGACGCTGATGCTCTTGATCTCTTTGCCGACCCAAAATATTCACCAAGCATACTTATTACACATCAAAACATTAGAAGCATGCGTAAGAATTTTGATAACTTTCTAGTCCATATAAACTCATTCGAGAATAAGCCTGATTTCTTATTTCTATCCGAAACATGGGTTTCTTATAATGAAAAATCACTCTTCGATATTGAGGGGTATGAATTTATATCTTGTTCCAACAATAATTATGCATCTGGTGGTGTGGCTGCATTCATTTAAGACTCCTTTTCGATTGAATATTATGGTTTCAATTTGAACAGTTGTGATGTATCGAAGGTTAAGATTTGTGATTTGAAGCTAACGTTTTTCTGTGTCTATAGATTCAATGAGCCATTTCGTTCCGATAAAATTTTTTGTGAAGAGTTAGGAAATCTTTTATCAAGTGAATCAAATGACGTTATCATAGTGGGTGATATTAATATAGATATTTTACAGAACTCTACTTTTGTAGATAATTATATGTTCATGTTATCATCCTTTGGCTATGAGTCATGCATTAATAAACCAACTCGCATTACAACTTCCACTAGTACATGCATCGACCATATTTTTGTACGTTTTCGTTTTCGTAAAATACTTATTACAGAAATTTATAGCTGTGTTGTGGATTTACATGTTTCCGATCACTGTATGGCGTGTCTTAGTGTAAATTTTTCTCATGCTTCTACAAATAAAGATTGTCCAACTAGTTCCTGTGTCAACACTGATTTTGCTTGTCTTAACAATTACCTTCTCTTTGAATGTTGGGATACTGTGCTTAATGAAAATGATCCTTCTGTTGCATTTTCTATATTTATTAAAATTTTAATGGATTACGTCCTACAAAGTTCAAAAGAAGTCATAAAGAGGAAGAATAAACTAAAAAAGCTTAAGCCTTGGATATCTCTTGTTTTATTAAAGAAAATTAGCATCAAAAGGTCAGAGGTGACCCTAAAAAAGAATGGGATCAAGTTAGGGCGTTACTCAATAAATCAACTAAGAAAGTTCAAATACCTAGCCTCAAGGTAATTATTATCAGATTCTAAGGTCATAGCAGACAAATTCAACTCTTTCTTTTCAACTATAGGTAGTAAATCAGTCTCCGATACTTGTGACTCTTACTGTGATTGTATATGTCTAGTGAAGTCTCGTGTGCCCATAGTTTCTTCTATGATCCCATAACGTCCCATGAATTGTTTAAAATTATTATGTCTCTCAAAAACTCTAATTCTACAACATCAGAAGGATTTTCAAATAATTTTGTTAAGAAGATAGCTTTAAATATCTGTAATATTTTATGTGTTATTTTTAATAGAAGCGTTAACTGTGGTATTTTTCCCCAGTATCTAAAACAGGCTGAAGTGATACCTCTATACAAAAAAGGAGATAAAACTTTAATAAATAATTATAGGCATATTTCTTTACTGTCTGTATTCTCGAAAATATTTGAAAAAGCATTAAAGGTAAGAATGGTCCAGTTTTTAGAGAAAAATAATTTTTTCAGTGAATATCAATTTGGTTTCCGTTCAGGTCGTTCTACTGAGAGTGCCCTCCTTAATTTCTGTTCATAAGTTTACAAAGGTTTCGATAATAAGGAACTCACAGCAGGGCTCTTTGTCGATATAACTAAGGCATTCGACACAGTCGATTACGAAATATTGTTGGACAAACTATATAAGTGTGGGTATAGAGATCCGGTTCACAATTGGCTAAGATCATATTTTTCAGAGAGAGTTCAGAGAGTGAAAATATATGGTGAGTTCACTTCAATGAGTACTCTATCTATAGGTGTTCCTCAGGGTTCAGTACTAGGCCCCTTACTTTTTCTAATATTCATCAACTCAATCTTCCAACAAAAATATGAAAGCAAAATTACAGCGTTTGCGGACGATTTAGCGTGTGCCTTTACTGGTAATTCTGCTCTAAATCTTTCCAATAGCATCAATCATGACCTTGAAGTTTTGAGCCACTGGTTTAAAACACACAAACTAGTTATTAGTGACAAAATTAAAATCATGCGTTTTAGTCCTAGTGGCAGGATAATAGACTGTGAACCGTTCCTCTTTCATTGTGCTGAATGTAAAAGATTCAAACATAGCAGGGTTACTTGTAATTCAGAATCTAGTTTACAAACTTACTTTGAGCAACGCAAATGTTCTGACAAATGCTTTTATATTGAGAACGTTAAAAACTTTAAATATCTCGGGGCCCTGCTCGACTGGAAGATGAACTGGACTGATCATACAACTGCTCTTAAAAAGTATCTCATGGCTGCTACTAGGCAAATTTACTTCTTGAAATCTTACTGCTCACGGGAGCTTCTTAAATGTATTTATTACGTTCTAGTGCATTCAAAGCTTGAGTATGGCTTAGTTGTCTGGGGTTCCACTGACTACAACAAATTATATCCCCTACTTGTGTCCCAGAAGCACGTTATTCGCATTATCTGTAATAAAAACCGACAGTCTGACAGCTTACCACTTTTTAGAACCCTAAATATTCTCCCTTTAAAACATTTATATTGTTATAAAGTCTTAAAAATATTTTTTGAAAGATCTGGCTATTCATTAAATAGAAGCTCTTCCAGTTACCAGTTACGCATCAATGTGCAAAATCTTGTCCAAGTACCTCACCACAATTTGCAAATATTTTTCCATTTTTTTTCTGTTGCTGCACCCAGACTCTTTAATATGTAGATTACCTTATAACATAAGGTGTATTCAAAATAAACTATGTTTTCAAAAAAAAGTGAAATCGTGGCTTTTAAATTATAATTATGTTGATATTCTCAATTTGCTTTCTGTATTGATATAGCTGCAAGTATTTCGTTATATATTTCCAATTTTGTTTCATATTGTAATGACCCCCTTCATCCATTCATCTTGTATATTGGTTGTTAACATATAGTGTCTATTAAACTGCTTTCGATTCTAGTTCCCTAAGAACTACAGATTGCAGATACTTTTTTAACAAATTTGTATATTAATATAATATATTGTGTATTTTTAATTCTAATTATTTATTTTTTTGTATTTGCATTTCTTATAAAAGTAAATAAATTAAACTTAACTTAATCTTTTAATTATAAATTTAGCATCAGTCTTATGTCCAAAACTTTCAACTTTTTTAGGCTGGTTGAATCTCTCCTTAAGAGTAATCCCCCTCAAACATAACACACTTCAGCCATTGCTTTTTCCAATTTTCGAAGCACTTCTGATATGCGCTTTTTTGGTTTCAAGATTTGTTTGGCTGCCTCCGGGCAGAACTCATGATGAACCATGTCATTGTAATCGATGTACATCTTTCACATTGGACTGAACTTGGCGTTCGATTCAAAAGGTCTTGGCTCTTCTGGTCGCTTCCATTGGTATAATTTGGCTTTGGCTTCGACGTCACAATCACATAGGGCATCGTTATAACATTCTTCGATAAAGGAACTTCGAATTCTTAGATGGGCAGGACATGTAGAACGATTGGACAGTGGACAAACATTCAAAAGAATAAAAAAACGGTTGTTGCCTTCGATTTATAGGTAGACTTGTTGTAGACTTGTATTCTGGATATCGCCGTTGGTCTCTTAAATCTCAAGCAAAATAATGAAACAACCTCTCCCTCCACAAATGACAGTTTGGTGCAGTTTTTGATCTGGTAGTGTCAATGGGTCATCTTTTTTTTCGAACATGGTGCTGAATAAAAATTTTCTGGACGAGTGATTCCTTGAAATGGAAGCTTTAATTGGCCGACGAAACCGTGGAATTTAAAATTTAGAGAATTAAGCGTAAGCGACATGAAATTTCATCACATAAATTACTATTTGTGGGAAGAGCAATGAAGGATATTTGGCAGATATTGGATTCTTAAAAATGGTTTTGCTATTGATTTAAAATGTCACCGCTTTTTGAATGACTCTATATATCTTTTCAATACAATATTTTACTGAAAAAAGTCCGGATTCTGTGACATTTATGTCCTTACATTCAGTACTGTTTGATACAAAGTTTGATACTCTAACCACCTACGATCGATCTGGATCCTCAATTAGGGTTCGTCATACACTTCGATAATCTGAATTTACCCAAACCACTTGTAGTCGTCAGGAGCTTACTTTCACTTTTGCTGTCACTAAAATGGGTTCCAGACATGGCATATTGCATTACTCTCCGTCTAAAGAATTTTACATGGGGAACTCATGTTCACGCCTTTCATAAGGATTCAGGAAATGGAGGTTTCGAAGAATTTATCATAGAGCCGCATAAGCATTTTCAATCCATCCTCCTTTGTTGTGTATCTTCCGTTGGCCATACATATGTACTTGATAAACGCAGTTTAAAACATCTTGCAGCTTCCAACAAAAAAAAGGAACCCATGAAAGACTGATGAAGCACGTTATCAAACTACGACTCGCGGTAGACGTATTCTAATCACACCGCAACCAGCTGAAGGCACTGCGGATAATTGCTACCAATGGCGTTAATTTATACGCTCTGTAATTGTCGCCACGACACATTAGGCCTCTAGTCCCTAGCCCTGCAATCCCGCCTGAACCACTTAACTACACCATCTTCTGATGAATCTCTCGACGAGACAGCTTGTATGTAGCCCTATAGGTCCTGCCCAGTTGTTGACCACTTCCGTCCGTTGGTGCTTCGCCCATCCGTGGTGGACATGTGAACATCATTCCCGTCCCATTTGGTGGTAATTAGTAGCGAATCCACTTGATGTCCAGCTATGATGTAAACTGGATGTTTTTTCTCGCCCGAGTACACCATTGCGGGAAGAAAATGAGCTGTGAACTCTGCTGCACGTTCTTCCCGAGACTATATTAATTAGCATAAAAGTGAACAGGTTTCTTTGGCTGCTGTTGCGCGTACCATCGCCTGGCGTCGGAAGGGTGTATCGAAAAACATCCATCTTATCCAAACAGAAGGAGCAATAGCGCTTCATCGAAGGTACGAGTATATATAAACGCTTAGAACAAAGCCTTTGGGCCGCGACAAACGCAACAGAAGCTGCGTCCATGTCTGTCGTACTTTTGCCTCGTGGTACCAAAGACAAAAGCAAAAAAAAACATTAACAAATCAACAAAAGGAAAGAAAACTGCGTTTTAATGAGACGCGGATTTCTCTTTTCGGCTACGAACCCCGCAGCGACGAGGATCCGCGTGCCTCCGGCCTCGTGGTCACTTGCTCCGGGGCAGAATCCCGTGCTTGTTGCCGCAGTTATTTATGGTTTATTACTCTCTGCTTAGATTAATTATCATTGCAGTGACCGTTTTTACAGTCGGTTTCTTCGGATTTGGTGGTAATTACACAAGTCAATGGCAATCGATCAACATTGTTGTTCGCATGTCTAGTGCGTCCAGTGGTGCGGCCGGTGGGAAAACGGATTTGTCCAATTAATTCGATGCCGATTAACGTCAACTTGACGAGTTATGATTTTTTTTGTGATCTCTTGTCGAGGAGCTTATGATTGACTGTCCGTCAACAGAGGAGAATGCTATATTAGATTTTAATTTCGATAGAACTCGCGACTTTTACCGGATAAAGAGGGTTATGAGTGTCTGCTTTTTTGCGGCAGTCAATTTGAATGGGATAAAAGAGCTGTAAATAGGTTTAGAAACAAAGTATCGATAGGTCAGTAACTTTCTGAACCTTGAATGTCCACGAATTTGTTCTCACAAAATTAGAGGAAATTCCAAATTAGCAGATAAGCATAAAAGGAAAAGAGAAAAGGGCAACACACAGGTTAGATTTAGATTTAGATTAAGGTGGGTGGAGGGACAATGTCACCTAATCATTGCGGCCTCTGTTATTACGTGATAATACATTTTTGAGGACCCATTGTCACCTGGTGAGCCTCATGTAGATTGATGTCGTCCCATATACGGCAATTCCTTGTTAACACATCCAAAAGTGCGTCGCGTTCTTTGGGCGTACAAAAGCTGTATAACAGGTTACTAAACCGGTCGTCCCAAATTTGGCCACCATTGTTGAACAGCCGACTTCGAAGGGCTATCACGACTACCGTAAAATAGGCGTAACCCGCACAACATTCGCATTAACCAGCACTCATTTTAATTTTAAAGTTTTGTCATTTAGACGAGCTGTTCAATCATGTTACTTTTCATGGTGATTTGGCATCAGTAGCTAAATAATAATCTATAGATTTGACAGATATCACCAAAACAACATGGTCACCACAGGCTGCCAAAATCGACTCGTGCCAATTGAAAAGCCCTTTAGTTGTGATGAGCCCATATAACTCTTCTGTTAATTCGTTGTTTGACACGAAGTACCTGTTATTGTTGCGTATACGTGCTGATCTGGTCTTCGTACAGCGCTTAGTCCGCCATACACAGCTCTCGTTTTTAGACGAATTTTTTTTTTCTAAAAGGTATTCAAGTTTTTCTTTTCCATAATGGTTTTTATCCCGAAGAAGATGACCGATTTCCTTTCGACATTTACCTTGGTATTATACCATTACAGTTTGCTACTTTTTCCTTGCATTCTTCATCGACCCAAGGTTTTAATAATAAACAAAAAACAGATTGAATACAAAGATTTACAAATAGAATGTAAAACAAAGAAAATAATGATGTTAATGCTGCAAGGTTTGAGTTGTTTTTGAATTTGAATTTTTTCCCAAGTACGAGAGATAAAGAAGCATTTTACAGAGGTATGATAAATTTCAATTCCAGTTATATTCTTCCATGCTGGAAAACCTTATCACAAAAAATTGTACGCACCATATTTGTAAATACAATGCGGCAAAATGCTACTGAAGCTACTTGTATTTCATATGAACCAACTGAATGTGGATGGCAATAAATGGAATCCAGTAAACTTGAATCATTGTGGTACATTCGCCCATCTGCACCGCTGAAATTTGAAGAAATTCTCAGTAGTCAACAAAGAATCAGAAGAAGGAAGATATTATAATGTTGATGATAATGGTTTCGATGATTGTTGACAAATAAACTTAAATAAAATATAGAATTCCGCATGTACCCTAATTTATTTTGTAATTAACTTTAATTAGAATTTTCCTATACTATTATAATATCATACTCCATTAATCTACAATGTCTTAAACAAAGTACAGTGCGAAATAGTAGAAATCTTAATCACGTAATAAGATCTAGTATGCGCGATACTTGCGGCAGTTTCTAAGTCCGCTTAGCAAGATATTTTCGAATCTGGCATCAAAATACATGAAATAAAAAAAAAAACGAAAAGGTGATAACAGAAAAAATTTACTCCTCATCGACTCTCTATCAGAAAAGTTGCTGAGATTATTGGCTCATGCCACGAATTTTTTCGAGATACGTATTTTGGCAATAAAATGGTAAATTTTGATCAATAGAACTGTCGCATGAGCATCGCTCAGGAAATGTCGAATGACCTGAACGACGGCCCAGATTTACTGAAAAGGTTATTACTGGTGACGAAACATTGGTATATGGTTATGACTTCAAAACCAACCCAGACCCAAACATCTCAATGGAAGGGACGGAAGCAACCAAGTTTAGAAAAAGCACTCCAGTTCGTTCAATTTGTTCACTGTTTTCTTCGATTACTATAGCAAGATTCATCATGTCTTCTTGTCTTGAAGGCCGTACGCAATTTTGAAATAATGCACCGTTTGCATGAGGCAATACGAGAAACTTCCATAAATCACGCCTCACTTTCATATCCAGCAGACTTGTCTCTCTGCGACTTTTTTTTCCCCAACTCTGAAAAAAACGCATATAACGCCGCAGCTCAGCGTTATACCATAAAACATATATTAGAAGTGCTTCGAATATTGAAAAAGCGCTAGCGCATGTGTATTATATGTATGTAATTTGAAGATGATATAACGGATATTTATGAATAAATAAATTTTTTTTTGAGAAAAATCAAGTCACCGTATTTTTTCAACAAAAAAGGGTGTTTTCTTAAGAGGTATACAAATTCAGTGTAAAATAGAACACTTAAAGCTAACGCAAATGTCTATGATATTAGCCTTGTTTAATAGATAATATAATGCCATTAATGCTTTATTATGATCTCGGGCATATGCATGCCATGGCCAGCTCGAATGAAGCGCAACCCTGAAGTCCAATTTTCGAGGACTTTATTGAGCCGTAATAACAGCAATTACACGACAAATATTAACCTCCAAATCACCCGGTGGTAACGTACGAACAACAGGACAAATCAATTTTGCTCCTATCGTCCGCATACTTACCATACGATGAGGAGGATCCACCTTCAGACGCAGTCCGAACACTCGTGCGACACGCCAAGTCACGCGGACTGTGTCTATTGATAGGCTGCGACGCCAATGGACACCACACTCAATGAGGAAGCAGCGACATCAATATAAGGGGTGAATCCATTTTCGATTTCATTATCTCCACCAACCTCAATATTTGCAACAAAGGTAATACAATCACGTTTCGCAATCGGGTTAGGGAAGAGGTAATTGACCTCACTTTACTCAGTGAGTCCGACTCCATCCGAGTAGAGGATTGGAGAGTGTCCACTAACTGTTCCTTTTCGGACCACAGCCGGATACTCTTCAACCTTAATGTCATTAAAGAAAAACCGAAACCCTTCGGAAACCCTCAGAGGACAGACTGGAATCTTTTCTCAAACCTAGTTGCCAACAGGTTAGAACCGCCACAAGACACCACTAATCCTGATCGAACTTACATTGAGAATTCAGTCGAAAATCTGTGAGAATTCTGAAAGCGGCTTTCAACAAATCCTGTCCTTTGCAGGGTGCTCGCAGGAAGACCAGCGCAGTCTGGTGGACCACAGAGCTAAAGCAACTCAGGACCAGGACCCGAACTCTATTCAACAGAGCAAAGATCTCAAACAGAACCGAAGACTGGGATAATTACAAATCCAGCTTCAACGAATACAAGAGCAAAACAAGAGCAGCAAAATCTAAATCCTGGCGGGAGTTCTGCGAATCAATTGAGGATCTCAACGAAGCCGCAAGGCTCAGGAAGATCCTATCCAAGGACCCCTGCGTCCCGGAATTCATCCGTAAACAAGATGGTTCTTGGACAGAATCCAGTCGGGAATCTCTAGAACTGCTGACTGAAACCCACTTCTCAGGTTGTAAAACCCCTGAAACCACAATCTCCTTCGAGACGACGGTTCCTACGGTTCACACAACCGAAGAAGTGATAAACAAGATTATCACAGCGGATAAAGTATCATGGGCAATAAATTCGTTCAAACCCTTTAAATCTCCGGGCCCGGACGATATTTTGCCAGCGATGCTTCAAAAAACACAGATCTACACTATACCCCATGTCGTAAGCGTTTTTTCCAATTGCCTGCGGACGGGGTACAGCCCAACACGGTGGAAAGAAATAAAGATAATTTTCATACCTAAGGCAGGTAAACCATCCCATACTGCCGCAAAGGACTATATGCCAATTAGTCTCTCGTCATTTCTATTAAAAACCTTGGAGAGACTCCTTGACCTATACATCAGAGGACTCACAAATTCATGAAACTTATGCCTACCTCAAAGGCAGATCAGTGGAAAGTGCTCTGAATAGTGTTGTCCGTGAAATTGAGGGCTCACTGAATTTAAAAGAGTTTACAATGGCAGTCTTCCTCGACATAGAGGGGGTCTTCAACAATGTAAACACAGAGGCCATAACAACAGCTCTTGAGGACATAAAAGCAGACAAATCCATTGTAATCTGGATTGAGAATATGTTGAAGAACAGAATTATCAATGCAGACATTGGACACAGTTCTATAAGGAAAGTGACAACTAGGGGCACACCACAAGGAGGAGTTCTCTTCCCCCTACTGTGGCTTCTTACAGTCAACAAGATCCTCAAATTCTTTATGGAAAAAGACACAAAGATCCTAGCGTACGCAGATGACCTGGTTATCTTGATAAAAGGTAAATTTCTACCAACTATCAGTGAACTAATGGAATCTGCGCTGAGTCTCAGAACGGTCTGAGAATAAACCCCCAGAAAACCGAGCTGGTCTTGTTCACCAGGAAAAGGAAAATTCCGATATTTGCTCCCTCAAAGTTAGAGGGCACCCCACTCAAACTCAAAGTGGAAGCAAAATATCTAGGCATCATTCTTGACTCTAAGCTCTCCTGGAAAAGGAACCTGGAGGAAAGTATAAAAAAGGATTGAACGCTTTTTATGCATGCAAAAAGACCTTCGGAAAAAGATGGGGCTTGCAACCGTACATCATTCATTGGATGTACACAGCAATCATCAGACCCATTTTAACTTAGCCCTAGTCTGGTGGACTGCTAGCAGCACAAAAAGCTATATGAACATGCTCAACAAAGTACAAAGGTCAGCCGCTGTTTGTACAACGGGAGCCATGAGGAGCACGCCGCAAGCAGGGTTAGACATGATTCTTCATCTCCTCCCCCTGGATCTATTCATAAAAGGCTACGCTGCAAAGAGCGCTCTCAGACTAAGAGAGTCCTCTCTGTGGAAGCAAGCCGACTCTATTCCCCCCCAAAATGACTTCTCTCTCAGTATACCTATCCTTTTCTCCGACAGAGAAGAGTGGCTATCAAATGCCGTAATCAACGACCATGAGATCACCCTCTTCACCGACGGATCGAAAATGGACACAGGCACTGGGGCCGGGTTCTACTCTGATACCCTCCACAAACAGGAATCATTCAGACTCCCTGATCTGTGCAGCGTGTTTCATGCAGAAATCCTGGCAATAGAAAAAACAGCCAAACACCTACACGTAGCCGATATCCCACCATCTTCGTAGACAGCCAGGCTGCACTGAAGTCAATAGAATCCTGTATAACGAGATCAAAGGCTGTCAAGAAATCTCGCGACTCACTGAAGTCCATCAGACACCATAAAGTTAAACTCTGCTGGGTCCTGGGCCACAGCTCAATCGCAGGGAACGAAGAGCAGGCGAACTGGCCAGGCAAGGTTCTGAAATGGACATCAGCGAAGCGGACACGTCATTGCAACCACCGATCAGCGCATTATACCGGATCATAAACGACATAATCATCAATGAGGCCAACTCGTCTTGGCTTACAAGAAACGACAGCTACACGACAAGATCATCGTAGCCAGAGCTCAATGTTGGAAAAACAAAGAAGCTACTGGCGCTGGACCGTAACTCGATCCGTATGCTCGTCGGAGTGATCACAGGACACTGTCCCATTGGAGCAATGCTCCGGAAATGGGACTCGGGATCCAGCGATCTCTGCCGGAGCTGCGGCGATGAGGAAGAAACTGAGACGATCCAACATCTGCTTTGCCACTGTCCAGCTTTCCAGAATCGACGCCTAGTGTCGCCTAGGCCAAAGATTCTTTACAGAGATTGCGGACGTGGCTGATGCAGATATATCGGATCTTCTAAGATTCATCAAGAGCACGGGGTGGTTTCAGCCACCACGTGATAGGACAGGTTAATTTTATGTGTACCCACACAAATGAAGGGAATCACAATGGGCCTCTTGGCCTCCGAGTGGAAGTGATGTCTAACCATCACACTCCCCTTCTCTAACCTAACCTAACCTAACTTCCAAATCAACGTCTCTGATTTATCGACATAGACTAATGACTTCATATACCCTCAAAGAAATAAATTGATGGTGTCGCATGTTGCGCCATCTTGTTGAAAACAAAACTCTGTCATGTCAATGCCATACAACTGAGGAACGAAGAAGTCAGAAATCATGTTTCTATAACGCTCTCCATTGGCAGGCATCGTCCTTAAAGAAATATAAGCCGATGATTCCACCACCCCATAAAGAAGACTAATCAGTAAGTTTTTATGGTTGTTAGGTGATCTCGACGTCTTCTGGGTTTTCTCCACTTCAAATTTGACAATTTGGCCTTTGCATTTAACCAAAAATGGGCCTCACCGGAGAACAAAATTTTGCGTTAAGAATGAGGATCACGCTAAATCATGTTTTCGGCCCATTCACCGAACCTACGGTCACGCGTTTTCAACTCTTGCAAAAGCTGGATTTTATAACTTTTTAAAACAGGATCTTTCTTTTAGGTTTTTTTGGCTGTAGCGGATGCGGAAGGTCCTTGGTCGACTCTTCCGCTCTTCAATTGTTTCCGAAGCCCATTTGTGCGAGGCTACGTCCTTTTCATTACGTTCTTGTCCTTTTTTTCCAGTCGACTAAGGACTTGAAAGCAGCACGTCTTTTTCTACAGGCCGCCATGCTGGCTCTTATGTGCTTTACTGGGACCGATGTCGTTGCCTCGGAAGCGTTTTTGTTCTCAGTCTTCTGAGCATCGGAGGAGGGAGTAACCCCCAAGGGTTTTTTTTATTTATTTTTTTATTCTATTTTGATCTCACGAGTAAGCCGGTGTAGAAAAGGTCCACCACAGCATAGCCGGTTCTACTGTTGGGCATGTAATACTATGGGCCTTTCCAAAGCACCTAAAGGAGCTCGTTAGGGCTGGTATAAGCCCCAGCCGTCCATCCTTCGGCACGGTTCTCTCGCTCGCACCACTAGGGAGTTAGGCATCTGTTGTACGGGTCTTAACTTTAGAAACAGCAGAAACAACACAGCAAGAAAAACACGAAAAACTCGCTATCCGATAAGATATTCGAATACCCGATATTCAGGCCCTCGGTCGAGCATTATATTACTTTACCAATTTGGTGCCCGCGGAGGCTCCGCCCAAATACACACTTTAATTATTCAAATCTTTAATTCTCCACTTAAATCCAAATACTTCTGCACACTTCCGTTGTCTGTGATCGAATAAACCTACAATGCATTGATCTACAATATGTAAATAGAAGAATGCCTCTGGTGTACAAAGCTGTTAAGGCGCATTCTCTCGTGTAAAAGCTGGTGAGGTAGTAAGCCGGACATCAAGTCATTGTTCTTGCAACTTCACTCCGTATCAGTTTTATCAGAAAATTGTCTACCCGTAGAATCCTGGCCTTATTGTATATGACCATTCTGTGTGCCCTGTGTAACCCGAGACAAGTCCTGAGACATTGTCTCTCAAACAACCGAATCCTTTCCATTAAGCTGGCTGATGGGCCTGATTAAGGCCATAAAACTGATAGCCTCCACTCTGGAATCAAGTTGGCTGCTGTGAGACCGCCATTTCGTCAGCGCGACAGCCGGTCTCTCTCCAGAGCAGCATCTAAATGGGAAGACATATAGAACGAACGATAAAGGAGCAAGGCTTTTCTCGTCAAATCTCCGAACTGAGCTGAGGGTCATTAGAATTAACGATTAGCGGCATAGGAATATTTTAGCCAAAGCGACCAATGAGCATTTGTTTAGCCTTCATCGGAATTCATGACACAGCGTCTAGGGTATTCACTACAGTTCTTAATGTTCACTGTGTTACATTGATGAATGTTAATTTATGGAGCTCTAAAAGCGGTTATTTGACCTTAATATCACTGAAATACTTAACATAAACATGTAATACGAGGTGGATTTTTTTTTTAAATTAAGACATCATAAATTTGATTTAAATAGTCCACTAAAACAGGGCCAAAATTGACCAATACGATTTTATTGACGATGTCATCGTTCAACTTCACTACCCTTTGAAGGTCTTCTCTGCATTAAACCCTTTTACTGTCGTACTCGTATTTAAACCACTCAACCGATTGCTAGCAAGGTCCCATTTAAACTATCAGCAATCCGTGCAAATCATCTTCGTTCCTCATCACCGTTCAGCTGCTGCAAATGGAAAACAAAATTGCACATCTTTACCAATGATCCATAGTTCCAAACTGACCATTAGGTCAGCGTACGATCGTTTCTCGCTACAGTAACCAAACAAGCATCCCCGTCCGACTTGCTGCCTCGAGACCTTCTCTTCACTTCCATCGTATGCGTTAATAAAATTCTTTAGCACCACAACTCTCCTCCTGACCCGGTTTGTCTTACTATGAAACATCATTCCATTCCTAACGCGCGATCGGCAAGATCACTGTGTTCATTTATGGCCAAAGATCGCAATAATAATTTGCATGTAGTGTGTAAAATGCTACATTATTGCTGTCATGTGTCTGTTTTCCATTCTCCCCACTTGCACAAAGGATCCATGCTGAAGAACAAGATACATTTAAAAGATACTTAGACGATCCCCCTCGTGATCACATGGCATACCACTGACGCGCACCAAATGACCATCTATTACACACACTACGAGTACATGGATCGCATTCTATAGTGCGGAAGATCGCACTGCGAAAGACCATCGTCTCGGAGTACTACAAATGCGCACATGGGATCGCGATGATCGTGCAATTAAGAGATCATGTTTTGCCAACATAGTTTTTCCTCATTGTGGCGCTAGCCATGGTCCAGATTGTGTGGAGTTCCGCATTTGATTTGCTTGCACTAAACTAAATTGGCATTCAATTTGCGTTTGGAACTTATTAAATTCATCGGACAGAGCGACATGACGGAGAGGCTGATGGTGGTCCATGGGGATCCGGGAGTTTACGAGTGCTGTGTTGTTGTGTGCTGACAGTGAAATGAGGAAGTCCGTGGCCAGTGATGTCTGCTGAAATGGTGTTCACTTGGTCAATTGTTAAATTTTAATTGATTTTGATGTACCCACGAGGTCTAGCAGAATACTAGTGTCATGACAGTGTGTTCTGGAGGTGAAACGATGAACAAGCTTCTTGCTGATCAACCATGATATCACCATAAGCACAACACAATGGTTACAATGATTTACCGCAAAATTCATGTTAATGGCCAATTAATCATTTCAGCAATTAAGCTCATACCGAAACACACAATTCGCATGGTTGGTCGCGGGCAATCGACCCATAGTCCAGGATCACTCCGGATTGCAAGATGATGTTCCCATCGATTTTGTTACACGATCGATGGTGATCAATAATCGTATTCCCATTCCCTGGAAGCAGATCACCAGATCACTACTTTTGCTGCATGAAAGGAAAAATCGCGCGTTGCATGCAAATCGACGTACGGATGCAATAAAAACAAAAAAAAGAGGATAAAGATGCCACGGAGCGGGACGGGACGGCTGCTATAAAATATTTGCATAAACAGGGAAGCTAATTCGAACTTTGGTATATACAAATGTGCTGCAATCTAACGGTTAATTTGCATAAGTTAAGTGGCCATAGCTGGCATGTTGCACACGCCATAGTGGCAGTTAGGCTGGCTCCATCGCGCTGGCAATGATGCTGGCGGGCGGTGGGATGCAGGTATTGTTGTTGCACATGGTGGTGGTGCTGATCTATGATTTATGGTTAGCGTCGGTCTGAATGTATCTGTTGTGTCGAAGATGCGGAGCATACGCACGCGCATGAGTCTTACGGCGGATGGGCCGCTTGCGTTTCTGATCTGGTCGTGGTTGTGGTTGCACAGTTTTGTTGAACACATGTTCACTGCCAACGGAAATAGTCAAGACATGTTTCTATTTTGCTCGTTCGTTTCGTCTTTTCTGCGTCCCGTGCGGATCCAGCTGCTGTTGTTGTTGGTTGACTGGTCAGTGGAATGGACGCGTGAAATGGGCTTCGTGTCGTTCGGTCTGTCGGCCGGCCGGTGTTGGGAATGAGCCTTGTCTGGTGCGAGGAATTTTTGTGTGCGCAGTGTACAAATTGTTTCCCCAGGTCATGCAATTTGGGGAACAGCAGATTTGTGTTCCAGAATTCACGTGCGGTATAAGCTGATCGTGCGATAGATCGCAATAGATCGCGATAGATCCCGATGAACAAGGTGAACCGAGTAAGGCAACAGACCTAAATGAGTTCTGATAGGCATAAATCATGCAAAGAATGTGGAACGATTGTCCAACTTTAGGAGCAGATATGACGCGTCGTTCGGCTGCCGTTACACGATCAGCATCCTTGACTTGGTAGACAATCAACGCTTGATTAATTGAAAACAACCACAGAGAACCAAAGAGATTCATACGCCAGAGAGGACACATGCCTGTCCCGCAGTGAAATGATTTATAACGTGCTCTGATTTGCATACATGCTAGACACTACCAGCATCTCCTGCCACGATCCGAGTCCGAACAAAGCAAACACGAGGCCGAACAATGGCAAAGCCAAACTCATAGGCGACATGACTCTTGCTATTGATGTTGGTGTCAGCGCGTTATGATTTACTACAGCGCTCGATGGAAGGACAACGAATCTCCTAACATGTCCTTCATTCCAGAACCATTCGTTCATCTTTCATTGGTTCAGAATCAAATAGAAAGAAAGACGAAAAATCCATCTTGAGTGTAATCCAATCAAAGCAAATCGAGCGAAACCGACATGCGCTGCTTGATTCGCGCGACCAACTTAATCCGCTAAAGGTGTCCCGTGTCCGTTTCAGTCTCTGTCAGCTACTGCATGTGCAAATCGAATTATCCCACAGACATGAGTTGCTCGACCAGCAGCAGTTGGTTGCCCATCGTCGATCCGATCAGTGGCGATCTTAATTCCGTCACTAAATGGGATTGGTGATGCTTAAGAGGAGAGTGTCTGCAGCGAAATGGAGACATCCCCTGGTGCAGTGTGACAAAACCCATGTAAGCTGCGATGACGAATGTTTTCGAGATGGGACCTTCGGTCAACCGGTAGATAAACCACACCGTTTGACGCGACTCATAAATCCCATTATGCATGCAAATTCCATAACTGAATCACCGATCACAATTTGTCCCGAGCAGTCAACCATCCATCATGCCGTTCACTTGTCCAATTATGTACTGGAAATAAATCCACATCACATCGGCGCGCTGTCGGCATCACTCTTCCACATCTCCGTCGCGCCAAAAATGGAAATAATGACATAATTTTCCATCATCATCGTCATTCCCATGATCATTGTCGTCATCAACAATCACGTCAAGACAGCCAGTCAGATGTGCAATTGATGCAATCGATAGCGGTAAGCATATAGTAATCAGTCATTGCTTCTGCTGCGGCTCATTCTCTTCCATTGGATGCACATGTTGTCGTCGATAAAAAACCATTCAAGCATGATCATTCTACGACGATCGTCGAGCAATTGGTAGAAAAATGTCACTTTGACAAGTGTAGCGACCACCATGGAATCGGTTGGTTCGTACGTTCGTGCGGTTCTTCACCTGTCAGGTGGGCTACCATCGAGTAAGTAATGAGACTTGCTCTGTGTCGTCTTCTTGAATCGCTTCGATTGCGGATGAAGATGGGTGCGGGTTGGATGGCTTATGAATAAAACATTTATTGGCGTGACAATTGATTGGTGACTGTGCCTTGGAGCTATTGTGACGGTTCCGGTGATTGAGCAGAAATTGGGTTCGACATAATTTGACAAGTGATTTGTGTGCGGGAGATGCTAAGTGCAAGGGAGTGGAGCAATCGGTTCCCATGCCTCAAACAAGGGATTTGAATGAAGTATATTAGGAAAATTATGCTTTTATTTGACAGAAAATTGCGTCTTATAAAGATTACGATCGGCTAACTTGGTATTTTCCGAGATGATGGTAGAAAAGTAATGTAACTTATCGGCGTTCAAATACAGAGAGCCTTTGATGCGTAAGAAAAAGTTTCCGCTTAGGACGAAAGATGGAAATTGAATAAGAATAAGCGAACTTATCAGGGCCAAGATTGGAACGCACGAATAGCTTGGCGGCGTCAATGGCGCCATGCTGTGGAAATGGGTTGTAGAATCGGTAGATAGACTAAATGCCGAGTCTAAACAATCATTTCCTAGGCAAGGATATTAGAGAGAAAATTTTTTAAGAAGTTGAAAAAAAAATCAGTCGGCATTCAGGACATCAGTGTGAAATTGTCCTAGGTTTTTTTTATAGGGTTCATGCAGATTAAAGAGTTATGCTCTTGTGGTGTTTGTCACACAACCTGGAAGGGAAGCAGAGGGTTTGCGTCGAAGATGTTCGTTCACTACTCTCCGGGGGTTGTTGCCCTAGATAGGATTCGAAAGTTTCGACTGATTCTGGCACGTTGGTTGTAGTTCGCAGTAACTTTTTTTTGTTTCCATGTCATTAATGTGTTATGTCTTCGTCAGCAATTTTTTGATCATTTCCATACGCAACTGAAAAGTAGACTCCTGTCCAGACTTAAAATCTTGTACAGTCGGCTTACCGACGGACAAAACTCGGAGGTTACGACACTGAAGTCACTGATTGAAAATATCCAATTGTTGATCAAGGAAAATTACAGAATATCTGTAAGTTTGTATTGGAACAACATAATTCGTGTTGTAAATTCCAACAGCGCGAGTCTGTTCCAATAACAACAATCAGAATGACAGTCAGGATCCGAAGCTTCCGAGAACGCTTTTACGAATAGTCAGCATTGATCTGGAAAGCGGCGACTTGGATGATGATTTCTCCATGATCGAGGATCCTCAAGAGAAGGTGGCTACAGTCGGAGCTGTCTTCCAAGAAGTTTATAAGGTGAATGATAGTATTCGCTCGAATCACGACCTGGAAGACAGTGTTCTACTTCATCACTCCTACCTAAGGAATGATTTCGATCATTAGCTATCAGAGAATCTTGGTTTTACCAGGTTCAATGAAGATTTCATGGCAAGCAATGTCATCGCCAGTGAGGGGGCTAATACCCTGTTCATTTCGACGGAAGATCTCCAGAAAATCTTCCAGTCTTTGAAAAGAAAAAAATCTGCGGGTATCGACGGTATATCCAATGTTGTGCTTAGTCACCTTCCGCCAGTGGTTGTAGAGAAATACACCATCCTGTTTAATATTTTCAATAGTGCATATTATCTAGTGTACTGGAAGACAGCGGTGGTGCAACCAATTCCCAAGAGAGGCAAAGACATTTCTTATCCGGCAAATCTCCGGTTGATAAGACTCCTTCTGAGTATCAGCAAGATCTTCGAGAAGGTGGTCCATAGAGCCCTGTCTAAGTGGGTTGAGGACAATAAAGTCATCCCGGAAAACCAATTCGGTTATCCTCCTAATTGACTTTCGACATTGTATAGTTAGAAGGTATTTAATACAGGCTCAGTCGTTGGGCATAAGTAAACCACTGTTATATAAGATTTTTGACATGTTAACAGGTAGAAAGTTCGTTGTGAAAATTGCCAAAATGACTTCTACCCAAACATTTGAAATCAAAAATAGACTGCAACAGGACACGGTAAGTTCGCCGATCCCTCTCAGCATTTACCTAAGCGATCTGTTACTTTCTCTTCTCGCGTACAGATCTGGTCCAACGATGGATGTCATTGTTACTTTTCTGCAGCGTGACTTCGAAAAAATTCAGCAGCTTTGTGATGACTGGAAGTGGAAAATCAACTAACAGAAATCAGAAGTTATATTGTTCAGAAGGTTGTCTAGGGCCTCCCAAGAGACTAGAACAAATTGGCGCGGGTACTTTTAGACCGGACAAGCGTTTACTGGCTCAACAAAGTGTAGTCAGATATCTTGGGATCTAGCTAGACGAGTATTTTGATAAACATATAGATGCTGCTCTGGCGAGGGGCCGGGCGCTCTTGCTCTTCAAAGTTGGCTGTTTCATAGCAGCCAACTTAATCAAGCCAACGCAAATGGAAATGAAAATGATCGGTGTGGTTCCATGGGTGCATCGGCCAGAAATTGGAGAGGTCACGGAGTAGTTTTTCCACGTTTTCCTCTTGGATGATCTGATTTCTTTGTTGTAACTATTTTGCGTTTCCTTGTACGGCTGCCAATTACCCGTATTTTTTGGCCCTGTTGAACACTCGTCTTGCTGATCTCCTCATCAGAGAATAGACTTTGTGGTCTTTTCTTTTAATGGGCAGCTATGTGAGATGCTTTGTTAGTAACTAGTGCAAGATCCAAAACTTCCTTTCTTATGCAGTTTTGGGAGGTTGGTTCTGTATCTTTATTCACAATCTCCAGATTAGTATCTACTCGTACCAGAAATTCTAAAATTCCTCAATAGTGTGCTGTGGGCATTGACATCGCAGTCTATGATAAGGCTCTTAGATTTCTCTTGGCAGAATTTTACCAGGTCCTTTATTTACTTTGTTGGTGCTTCATTATCGTCTCCCTGGAAGTAGGCAGAGGTAATGACTACCTCTGTGTCTGCCGTGCTGATGACAATTGAGGCTGTCCCTGTCTGTGAATTCTGAAATTGTAAGGAATTTAATATTATTGTCTATTATTATGGCAGCTCTGCGTATGACCGCCGATTTGTCGTATATCAACTTACAGTTTTTAATGTTTAATGGTGATATTTTGGTTTTCATAACGCAGTGTCCTTGAATCAGCCCCAGATTAAACGTACCGCCCCCATACTTTTTGCATATTTCAGCTGATGATAATTTATCATGCTGGGGGTTGGCTTGCAGGATTTTCATCATTGTGCTGATTTGCCATCTACAATAGTTAGTCAATCTGGACATTTTTTGCGTCCTAGTATTAGCACTGGATACGAGGCTTAGGCTTTCTTTGTTAAAATATTTCGGAGGTTCTCTAATCGGATGTCAGGGTGAGAGCATCTATGAATAAAAATGCAAAAAAAATTGGGAAAGGCCCGTAGAACGCAGAAAGCTTGTACAGACTGGGTCCTTTCCAAACAGTATTCAATTTAATTAGTAAGTATAAATTGGATATCGCACCGGTATAAGAATAATTTGTTCAGATCAAATAAATGTTGGCCACAACATTCAGACAAAAGAGAATACGCAATACTACTTGAATATCACCGGATGAATTAACGCTCAAACTAATTTATTAATTTCTGATCAACATTTCGATATACCAGATGTTAATATATACCAGAGGGGTGGATATTGATCTTGGTCAAAATTTAATTTCAGCCAAAATCAAAATCTGAACCCTAATTTGCAGAAGCGGAACACTGTAAAGCATAAAAAAATTCAGGTTGAGAAGTTAAAGGAGCCTCCTATCCAGCATCAATAACAGGACGAACAGGAAGTTACATGGACTCATCACAACTACATGGAATCACGCTCGAAATGGAAAAAATCGGTCATTATTCTAGTTCCTTAAAAATGAGACCAAACGCAACTCAACAATTAACGAATAATATCGCTGCTACCAAGTTGTTACAATACGCTGTCAAATATTATCTCAAAGAGACTGACATCATACGCGAAGAAGATAATCGGAGACTACCTTCTGGCTTGAGGATCAACCTCTCGACGAATGATGAGATTTTGAATATACGATAGCTTTTAGAAAAGAAATGAAAATTCCACGAAACGGTCCACTAACATTTGTAAGTTTTAAAAAGGCGTATTACTTTATAAGCTGATCGAAAACCCATCATGCCTTTGTGAGGCATGAGAATCTCGAAAACGTTGATGAAATTAATACAAGTATGCCTAAAACGTTACCTGAAACGTGTTTGAAATTCGTGTAGAATTAAAACAAACAGGCGCTTTGTTTCCTCTTTAATTTGGTGCTGGACTATGTAATGGGATCCCATCAGAAAAATAAAAATGTTCACGCAAATAAACTGGGAGATAGCGAGGAAACCGTTAAGAGAAGCGCTGAATGTTTAATAACGGCTTGCAATTAAGTAGATTGATAGGTAAATGAAGTGAGCAAGAGAGAAACAATCAATCAATCTTAAAAAGAGTGTCTAATATGTTCATGCTACTCCGACTCCAAAATTTAGAGTCCTTTATGTCAGCTTTTGAGTTGCTTTGACTCTCTGGTTGTAATTGATTGAGGCTCATTTAGTCACAACTTCCTTGAAGTATTCTTCAATTCCTCAAATTTAGGTTAACGTGATTCGATGATAAGTCTTGCTTCATGAGGTACGCGGTCCTTCTTCGATCGTTTATAGACGGAATATTATAGCTATCATCGCGATTTCCCATTGCATCAGTACCATTGTTACCAATTGTTCGAAAGCGTGGAATGTACGATAAGCCCATCAACTATGATCCACTTTCATGAGCACGGGGTGCGACCACCTTTGTCCTCAGATTTAGAATATAATTCCAATAGTAACCAACTTAATCTGCAATTTAAAACTGCTATACATGAATACTAAAGATAATAATTGTCTTGTGCAATTTTAAAAAAAGAAAACATCATCCGCCTGAATCACCCACCAGGCATTCACTAACGTAATCCCACTCAGACAGTAGGCGTCCGCCAGCTCTTCAATCACTCCATCGCAAAAAGACACAAACCCACCACGACCCATTATATCAAGTAGCCGGCGATGCACATTTATCGCATCAAAACAAACGTCCAGCCAATTACCTTATTGACCGATAACCTTTGACACACCAGCCAGGATACCGTCACCTCTACCACCGCCCCAACCAAATCCGCAAGGCAAATTGTTCTCACTCGCAAGACAAACGCACGCCGCTGGATTTTTCGAATTTGAAAAATGACAAATCGCATCCGCGATACCGGCGGAGGCGGATGAATCCGCCAGCAACATAACTGCCCATTAGCTGCAGCCCACTGCACAACAGGTTGTTTGTTCATTTTACCATATGCCACTTCCTTCGTATCTGCAACTACGATGACGATGACGGTAAAAAGAAATAAAGAAAACGATGAGAGTTGGAAATTTATGAAATGTGAACATTTCTGACAGCCGCGCACGGCCATACAGAGTTCATAAATCGAACCACGGAGACGCACATGCCTCCTCCGCCACATCATCGTTTCACATTCACACACACCTTCCATTCGATTCCGCTGAATAGGACTTCTTGGACTGCAAATGGCCAAAACAGTCAATGCTCCGTTCGTATCAACTTGGCCACTGGCGATTGTTTTGAAGTATTGCTAAAGATTTTACCTCCTCCACTCGAGATTCAACGAACGCCTCTCTGTCTGTTCAGTATGTCCTCCTGCCCTCCTTGCGTTGGACTAAGACTCATCCCAGTCTATCTGCTGACCATATGGTGTGCGCCGAAAATAGAGGGAAACATTTTATTGGCCATTTAACAAAATGAATGTGATGTTCGCACGCGGAAGTAATCACGGCGCACTTCGCACACCCTAAAGTGTTCGCGGGCCCGTGACCCTTGGTAAATCACTATTGACGCGTTACTCAATCGCAATCGGGGATGCTTTGTGTGCTCTTTAACGCATGCCGTCTCATAAAATGGATCTTAACAATGTTGTTCCAGCTTGCTTGGACGTGAGCAATGCGCCATTCGGGGTGCAGTCTGCAGGTCATGAGTCCAATTTGTCGCAATCAAGCTGTGCGTCATAAACTGAATCGCATTATTTCTTATTGAAATGCGGAATAACTGACGAAACCCGCGGCATTCCATACCAACGTCTGTAGAATGCAATCACCACACGCCATAGGAGCCTAATTGGTATCTTAAAACATGCTGTAGTTGGTTGCAGGCGACGCAGCGGTAACGCCATCCTAATATTCCGTAAATCGTAGCATTTGAGAAGTTATGACATTTTTAAGGTTGACGGCGCCAAATCTTAGACTGACCCACTTGCCGTCGCAGACAAGTTCAGTTACCCTCGTAAAAACGCCGCATCCACACCGCCTGTCCCCAATAACTTACAACCAAGTTGTAAATTGTACGTTCAAAAAGGTGATGCCTGGGTACGCGATCTCGTTTATGATCGTTTTTGTGCTCATCGCTGGCCATTTGGCCGGCCATTCGAATCCATTAGGTGCACTCCCCATCAAATTGGATTGTTTTAGTGTCATTCTTAAAGTGCGGTAATTCGAATGTATCTCATAGCAATGTGAGACAGAGATACAACCGGCTTTTTACGTTTATTACGGTCATACAATTGAAGGAGACAGCGGGATGAGGATCCACGCCATGCGACTAAACAATACGAATTACTACTAATTTATGATCATGATCCCGTGTGGTGGATCGCTTGAAGAGATCGCGATCTGTACGAATGAGGATTGAGATATGATGGAGGAATTAACAAATTACGGCCGTCATAAAGTTATAACGTCTTTTGATTGGGATCACTTTGTGAGTGATGGACAGAGTGGCGCTCTGGTGTAGTTAAATGGCGTTCCTAGCTGCGGGGACATGATGATTAAAGGAGATCGAAATCGATGTGTTCATTGATTAAAGAGATAAAAATGTTGAGTTGATGGATTTTATACTTTTTCGGCGTTTGACAAGAAACCATTTACGAGTTTAGGTATCGGATTCGTGGAACATTTGGATGGTTTGGGTCAGAAGTTGCCGGGTAAGATCATATTTAATATGAAGCAACGTGTCCACAAGAAAATGGGTTTTGGAGATATGCTTCGTCAATTTGGTTAAAAAGCTTTTTTTCTATCTTTTTTCGCTTCATCCAAAGGTTTTCAGTCGGACTTGAATCCAAAGCTGACCACGACAACTTTTTTCGTCCATAATTGTTCTGCAGCCCCCTTTCTTTGCCAAAATGTTCCTCCTACCTTCTATCATCAGAATGTAAGAGGCCTTTGCTCAAAAACTCAAGCTGTTTTCCAACAGTCACATTGTACCCTTTGAAATCTTTGCTCTGACTGAAACAAATCTGATTCCCAGTATAAATAAGTTCGAACTGTTCCCATCAACTTTGCTTAAAATGTTTATCGCGATGACGCCCTTGTCGCGGCGTCCTACTAGCCGTCCTTAATACAATTGACTCTTCCCTTATTGCAATATTATCCTCCCTACATTTCGACTTTGTTTCAATTAGGATTGTGGTATCCCAGAAGAGGTTATACATAATTTGTTTCTACATCTTGCCCTCACAATCTATTCAACCTATCAACTCGCCGGTCGGGTGGTCGTGGTGGAATGGTGGTAATAATCGCCGACTGTTGAGCCGAAGGTCTGTAGTTCAAGTCCATCCATAGTCAAGAACAGTTACTATACGGAAAAACTGTACAACAACATCAGTTGTGAATGAGAGATGATCAAAAAAGTGCTGACGAAGGCATAACACTCGCAGCATAAGATCACAAAAATTCATACTCTGTGTGTGCATTTCCAATATAACACCGTAATGACATGAAAACAGAAGAGTTACTATGAACTACAACCAACTCAAATTCAGTCGAATTTCTCAAATCGTACCTAGGACAACCACCCCAGGAGAGTAGTGAACGAACATCTTCGACACGAACCATCTGCACCCCGTCCACTTTGTGTGACAAACATCATAAGAGCGTGCCCTTGAACCTGCACGAATTATAAAAAAAAATTAACACAATTGACCAAATAATTGATTTAAGAACCCTTCAGGATGAAATCCTTCTTTTCGGTTACTTCGACCTTCCTCATCTTAATTGGACCCAATCAGACGATCAATCATTTTATTCTGCCACTATTCCCACTACTGCCAAAGAATGTTTCTTCTTGGATCACCCAACATATTTAAACCTTAGTCAAGTTAGTGGCGACCTAAACTACATGGGTAAACAAACTAGACCTCATATTCACAACCGATCCCCTCAACTCCTCTGTTTCACTTTGTCTGCTTCCCCTTTCAACCATCGATAACTCCCATCCTCACCTCTTCCTTTCCTTTTTTCACGATTCTTCGTTACAGAACAATTCTATTTTGATAACCTAACCGTTTATGATGCAATATCCTATTCTACAGGGAAATAATTAATTCTATCTCTCTTTACGTTATCATTTGCCAACGCAAAACTTTGTCTACCCCCACCCTGGTATAATCCTAGGCTCCGTTTTCTATAAAACAAAAGAAATAAGCAGTAAACAATCTTCCTTCGTACTCAATCCACTAATGACTTTTCCAATTACATGGGGAGCTATCTCCAGTTTACCGCCCTTCACAACTCCCTCTGTCAACGCTAGTTAGCTGAAACGCTAGCCAATTTTATAAGTGATCCTAAAGGGCTAACCATAATCGGCACAAGCAAGCAGAAGCTTATGTCAGAACCGAACGAAATTCTCCCCTCTGTTTCAACGAACAGTCAAGGTAACCACAATGAACAGATGCAAGCAGGAAAGGAACTTTCAAGTTGTTTTCCCACACCTTGGCTTTTTTCTTTTTGTTAAAATAAAAGCCACCTGCTTTATAATAGAGGCACTTATTGTCCTGCAGAAGTGAAATCAACTTGTTAACAAACTCGTATTCCATATTTATTTTATCTTTTTTCTCTTTCCTAACCTCAAATGTCACTTGTCAAAAATTCCGTCCGGAATGTCTTCTTTCAAGAAGACCTTCAGTCTGCTGGCATCAGTTAACGAAAATTTAACGAAACGTCGTATCTTCCCATTGTGCGCATATCATATGCTTTGCATGTAAGAAGACATTCCCCTCTGCTTACTTCTGCTTGCTCCTGCCTATTATGGTTAGGCCTTAAGTCCTTCTTTAAGTTTAAATACAAAAGCCAACTTTTTCGTTACCTTTTTTTAAACATTTTTTCGCTGACGACTCCTTTCTTCCGGACTTCACTTACTTCGATTATTTACCGAATTTCTCTATTTCTTCCTCGTACAGGAGATCCTTATGTCATCGAAAACAAATTAAATCTACTTAATGATGAATTCACTCCTGGACCTGGCGGTCTCCCTGCCATATTTCTAAAAAAAAAAGCTCGTCAACCTTCTCTCTCCCCCTCTCAAAAACTTTAAGTTCATCCCTATGTCTAGGTGAATTCCCCCGGTTATGGAAAACCTCATGTATAACCCCTATACACAAAAAGGTCCGTAGAACGATATTAACAATCATCGTCCCATTGCCAAACTGTCCAATATACCCAAACTCAAGAGTATTTTGTGCGAAGTTCTAAGTTTTCGCTGCAAGTTTTTAATCTCCCCTAGACAACACAGTTTTTCCAAATGCAGATCTAAAATCTTGTTGAATTTGTGTCCTTTATCCTATCAGCCTTAGAGAATGGCAAAGAAGTCGACGGTTTTTCAACCGATTTCAGTAAAACTTTCGATAAAATCTCCCACAGACTGATACTCTTCAAATTGTTTTCCCTTGGCTTTGACAACATTTCTTTTATGGATATCTTCTTACCTGGATAATCGCTATTTCCTCTCGGCCTCCCTTAAGGCAGCCACTTATGTCTAATTCTTTTCGTTCTTACCATTAACGATATTCTTACCATTAACGATATTGACCTCAGAAAGTAGCGGCAGGCTTCTCGGGTTAGGATTACTTCATCGCTGAGGCCAATCAAATGCTGGTGGTTTTGCATTTGTTTGCACCAATTGTTTTTCGGCCTGCTTTTTTTTTTTTTGACACGGGCATGCTCCAGATTTTTTTGTTTGATCTTACTCTTACAACACCGGTGATCTCCAGTCGTGTCAACCCACTGATTTGCATGTACACTTGTGGGGCAGTTTAATGGTGGTATATGTCCCTAGGCTCACTTTGGTGTTTTCTAATTTGCCTAGATGTGATTTTTGTTTACCTTTGTTTTAGTCGCCTTTTACGACAAGCGAGAGGTATCGCTGCAGGGATATTCTTAACCCGTCCCTGCACGGATTTGCTTTCCATGTCATATGAAAAAAAGCACATAAAAGCGTTAGTTTAGTTAAAATTTAAAATTCAGAAAAATGCTTAAAACTAGCTTAAATAAAAACTTCTCTATTTTTCTCTAGGCCTGTACGGATACTTTCTGCTTCATGATTAACGTATAATAATTAAATAAAATTAACCGTTAAGGCTAAAAAAAAACATGTTTTAAAAAAAATTAGCAAGAGAACATTTTTTTTTAAATTATAACTTTTTGAAACTTGTATATAACTTAACATAAAATATATTCAAGTATACATACATGATATACATATATTTTGTTTATTAATTTCCCCGTTTTTCTTTTGTATTTTAAATTGAACTATTTAATACTGGACCAGACTTAACTTGCTCGCGATCGCAACATCCCTTAGCATACCTTAATCTACCTTAACCTACAATATAATAACCTACTCTAGCCTATGCAAGTCTGCCATTGGAAGGCCTTGTTTTAACCCTTTCGGTACGGGAGACGAATAATAAGTGTAAAATGTTTGTACTGAATTAACCCAATGGAAACATGCATGTTAACTAATACTATAGCCTTTTTTGGCTTGCCCATTGCCAGGGAAAAGATTGGGGGGGGGGACACATAAGTCCCACCAGTCCTGAGCATGCACGTATAAAAAAAAAACAATATTTATTTTATTATATATCTTATGTATTTTTATTAGTATGGGAATTCATTTTATTCTATTTATTTAGTTATTTATTGATGAAATGGTATTGATGAAAAGCACTCGATAATATCATCCAAATAATACGTCTTCGAAGCGTTTGCAGGCTTCTCTGGGGGTGCACAATACAACTTAGAAGAAAGAAATAGGAAGCGATCACGTGCGATATCTGATTTGATTGCTTCATTGCCTAATGACTGATGATTTGACCAATAGTGCTTAGTGGAAGGAACGTGGTTATAGCTCATGATAATCATGCAACCGAGAATTATTTTTATTTCTCCAACATCTGTACGTTGTATATGTTGATGCTTTTTCTTGAAAGTACGAAGGATTTCAATTCTATCGTTTGTACATTGTGTGATGTACATTATAAGGCTCGGAGGAAACGTTTTTTTGAAAACCTGTAATGGTTTATCAGTTCTATTATAGTTTGGTCCTAAAGCAGGTTCTCGATGGTTGCTAGGTACTTTCCTAGCGGTAAAACTTTCTTCCGGTGTTGACCATATTTTAGCTTCAAAATTAGATGTTTCAGCAACTTGTGCCAATAGAGAGACATCGACCACTTCCTGATCTTTATCTTCATTTGACGAATCACGATCTGAATTACATTCTGAATTTACATCTTCATTTTCTTGTCCATCAATACTACTTTCGGAGTCTGATGGCTCGTAATCATCTCCGCTTCCAGTTGAAAAGTCATCATCAGATAACTCTCTCAAAGTTTTCTCTACATCAACATTTGAAAGTCGTTTCGACTCATTTCGTAAAATCATATTGCATATGATCTCGTTAGCGTAAAATTTTGTGTACTCAGACTCAGGTGTTCTATGTGATACTGACAAGTACTGAAACATTGCCTCTCAAGCACCCGAAGTCTTTCCCTTAAGCTGGTTCTCATATAAAACCACACGGGACACCCATATGCAATCATGGGCGTGGTTAAGGACATGTAACAGATTACCTTCACTCTGGAATCATGTTGACTGTTATGAAACAGTCATCTTGTCAGAGTGAAAGCGGCCAGGGCCCATGCGAGAGCAGCATCCACATGTTTGTCAAAATATGGATACTGATCTAGCCAGATTGCAAGGTATCTGACTACACTTTGCTTAGTTTGTTTTGTTTTGGACGCCCGTGCGGTCTAAGAATTCAAAACCTGCGCCAATTTTTTTAGTGTTCCGAGAAGTCCTATACAAATGCGATCTGAATAAAATAGTTTCTGATTTGTGGAAGTAGTGGTGCAATGGTAATCATCATCGACTTTTGAATTAAAGGTCTGTAGTTCAAGTCTGCCCATAGCCAGATAAATGTCTATACGGAAAAACTGTGCAACAACATCAGTTGTGAATGAAAGATGATAAAAAAAAATGCTGACGAAGTCATAACACATAACAAGATCACTTCAAAATTCACATACTGTGTATGCATTTTCAATATAACACCTTAATGACATGGAAACAAAAAAGTTACTGTGAACTACAACCAACGCAAATTCAGTCGAATCTCTGAAATCCTATCTACGACAACCACCGCCGGAGAGTAGTGAACGAACATCTTCGACGCAAACCATATGCACCCTGTCCAGGTTATGTGACAAACACCATAAGAGCGTACACTCTTGAACCTGGACGAACCCTACAAAAAAAAAAAAAAGTCGATTTGCAGCGAATTCACCGTACACGTTGCAGTCCTTTGTAAAATAGAGAGATAGATAGATTTATTAATTTCGTATAATAATTTACATTAGGTTTGTTACCGCACATTTTACAGTACAGGGATTTGATAATATTATCTTGCCACTGAAATAATTTTCGAAAAAATGGAAAAAAGGAATCAACTAACAATAATCAGAGTTCGGAAGAAAAATACGAAAAAACCTTCCATATAAGCAGTCCTTGATTTTCACAATCATCTCTCTACCAGTTCACATTTCAAAAATCATATACAGATGGGAATTTACTTATGGAATTTACTATCACTACTGGTCGACTGAGCTTGTATAAAAGACCTTCTAACCATACGGTGTCGAAGGCTTTTTCGCAGTCAACAGACAGGCACCCGCGCATTGGTTCTTGCATTTATTCCATTGATGTCTGATGGGAGTGTCGAAGGGGCATTAATAGTGTAATGACCCGCCCTGGAACTGAATGACTATATTGTCCTCAACCCATTTAGAGACCACCTATGGACCACCTTCTCTAAGACCTTGCTGATGCTCGGAAGGAGACTTATTAATCGGGTTGGAGATGTCATTACTCTTCTTGAGAATTGGTTGTACCACCGCTGTCTTCAATCTCAATTGCAATTTATTCAAAACAAATATTGCTTACAGCGGTAAGATAATATACATCTTATAAATTGTGCAAGCTTACAACGTTTACATTCCTTCTTGAATCATAATCTGGGCTACAGAATACCCCACAGCAATACAACATTATTGGAAGAAGGAGGGTTTTCGCAAGAAAGAGTTTTATCTGGGCGGGCATAAAGTATTGGGTGACACAAAGAGCACGCAGTCCACCATAAACCTTAACAATAGTAGCATTTATGTGTGTTGACCATGTAAGTTTACGGTAAAAGATCAAGCCAACATTTTTGGCGGAAACAACGTACTCTATTGGGGTTTGTGCTAATTTGATTGGTGGACAATTATTTGGATCCAAGTTTCATTTCTATATTACGAGTCCTTTTAATTTTTAAGCATTCAAACATAGATCATTGTGAATTGACCAATCGAGTACATATATGCTGAAGATCCTCATTCATTAACATAAAGGCTTAATTTACACGATTAAGTGGACGACTCAAGCGAACATGTGGATTGAGAAATGCTTGATCATTCTGGGAAGCTCATTGATACACCCGGAGAATAGTAGTGGGCAAAGGATCGATCTTTGCGGGACCCCGCAAGAAAGACGAGCGTCGATCGCCTTTGCTGTCTCCCTTGTAAATAAGAACTTAACAGCTTCGTGGAAGATATTGAAAAACTGAACTCCCTTATAAATTTTGAGCAAAGAATGGAATGGTTGACTGTACCAAAAGCTTTAGAGAAAGCAACGTTAAGAATGTAGCGTGATTTTCATCAATAGCTCTCCTGATATCATCAACATCAGGAAGGCAGTTTTACAGCTCCGTTTAGGGCAGAAGCTAGATTGACTTTCCCATAGAAGTTTTTTGCTTCAAAGATATTTTTGTAATTGGACTAAGATGGTTTTCTCAAAAACTTTTGAGAGGAATGGCAGAATTGTCTGTATTTCACTATAGTTTCTATTGCCTTTTTTGGGATAGGTATAATCTTAGCCTCCTTCTATTGCGGGGGAAAGACTGATGTTGCTAGGATGCCATTAAAGATATGAGTTATGGTGGGTAACACATATGGTAGCAGCAGCTTAGCGAATTTCGAGTGCACTTCGAGTCTTATGGCACTCAATTTGATGGACAGTATGACTTCCACAACGTCTTCCTCACGCAGTCTACAGAAGTCAAAGTGTGAATTACTGTTTCCTTCCTGTGACTGGTCAAAAGCAAATAGGTTAATCTACGCTGTACTGCCACTGTTTTGCGCTAAGAAATTCAGATTCAGTTGGTTACAGCCAATGTTTTGATGCACTGAATAATATGCATTTTTAATGTATTGTTGAACAGGATAGTGTACTTTTCTACAGCAACTGGTGGGAGGTGCCTGAGCACAAATTTAGATATACCGTCGATTCCCGCGGATTTTTTCTCTTAAGTGACTTGAAGATCATCTTTTTCCCTCTGCCGCATCTCATTCAGCTTATCTATTACAGCCTTTAGTTTGGCATGTAATATATTCCACGGTAGGTAACATCAGCATCCAGGAGAAGTCCAGTTTGATGTAGTTGTCATGTTTTTGTGCCGCTTTTGATGTCGATGATGCCCCTTTCCTTGTTTAGATTGTCAGCTTTTTAGTGGAGAGGGAGGAGCGCTTAACCTGATAAGACTTTTGGTTAAGCCCAAGTCTTCTTTTAATGATATCAATCAACAACTGATCATCCGACTTCGATTCCAGGAGGTCAACGGCTTGCATCAACTTTTTTTTTTCCTGCTATTTCTAATGTATGTGTAATAAGCAGCAGGAAAGAAGAAAAAAGCTCACGAGAATATTGGATTTATGGTTCCCGAATCGACCATCCTAACAAGTGCTCACTTTTTTAATTTTTTTTTTTTTTATATTTAATTTTCCGGGGGTGGTTGTCCTGGATAGGATTTGAGAAATTCGACTGAATTTGCATTGGTTGTGATTAACAGTAACTTTTTTGTATCCATGTCATTAAGGTGTTATATTGGAAATGCATACACAGTGTGTGAACTAAGCTATTCTAAGCCCTCCGCCCAAACACGTACTTGAAATATATGTATGTTAGGGAACATTTTGTTTCTTGGCAGAGATCCATTAGGAATTAAGTCACCTCTTACGACTGGCATTCAAGGGGGTGAGACAGTCTGTGACGGCCTAATTAAATGGAGTTTACTTTTACCTGTAACTTTGACAAAAAAGTGATCGGCGTAGCGAATGTAGCATGGGTTATCCGGTATGCCACCAGTTACTATCGGCTATAGAAGTGTCGAAAGGGCTCCTGCCTCTGTGCAGCCTTTAGGATTTTGTACTAAATAAGAATTGTATTTCCCTTATTGGGCAAGCAGTTTAACGCCTACTCGCCGATATCTGACTATGACTATGTCAATCATCGCCTTGTGGAAAGAATTTCTTCCACAAGATGTGCAACAGTGTGCAACAGTGAATGAACCCTACTGGCTATCAAAGTTGTTCGCCAACTTTCAATTATTGACATCGACTTTTGCTGCCAACTTTTTTTTCGACAGGATAAGACCGGGTTTTCCTGACCAAAGGAAGATATCAAATTACTCGAATATGAAAGTCCATGTTGCAGCAACATCAATACTATTCCAGACGAAGGCAGAGACGAAAAAAAAAAATGGTCACCCCATTGATACCAGTCCTCGTTCCAACAAGAAAGCGAATAACTAAAGACAAATTTAAAGAATCTCCCCAAAGGAGGCTTTTTATTAAATGATAACGAGGCGTCTCCTGTCTTCCGATAGATCCACACATACAGGTCCCCAGTGCAGTCGCCGTTGCCACAATCGCCTCATCATATTTGCTCTTCATTAAAACAAACCGAGCCTGTTGCATTCAACCCATCTCCAGTTGAGGCAATTAATCACAGAATAATATTCAACTTTTTTTTTACTCCTCACTCCATCGTTATTAAATATGTCTGATACACTTAACCAGGACATACGGATGGTTGCAGCGCTCCAGTCGACGACAGTGGTCTTACCACTTTTTTGCATTTGTTTTCTGTGATCATCAGCAGAGAGAGCGCTAGCGTTTCAATGCGCCAGAGCTACTTCAATCCTTTTTTGTTGTTGCTGTTGTTTGCATTTAACGCAACGCTCGGGAAATCACACTGATAGCGCACCAGGCCGCTGTCAGTGATTGCAGGACGTACGGCTGCTCCAATCTCAGGTATTTTTCGTGAGCGATTATTTATTAACTTGTTTGCATTTTGTAAAACCGAGAGTTTGTGAGTACCGTGGTCATATCAACACACACGGTCATTTGGCACACAAGCTGATAACGCCCAATGCTGGCCGCGGAGACGAGAGATTTTTTACCCCTGCCCGGGAGACGCGTCAAGTTAATGTACACGTACTTACATGATCAGCGCGTTATCGGGTCGTGTTATCGTGTCCTTAGTGTTTTCTGGCGCAACCTGAGAATGGAAGAGGCGGTGGACGGGTGAGAGGCGCGCGGGAATCTCTGATGCCATGTGGGATGGTGTGGCTGACATTTCGTGATCTTACGCTGGTGCCAAGCACTTGATTTGGAGCGTATTAAGTGCCAATTTTAATTTACTGATAGTGAATGAAATACGAGAAACGATTGAGAGGCGATCGTCTTCTTGCTGTAACAGGCAGATTGCCGTCGATAGGGTGTGGATCGGAGGATCGAACGATCGGATGGATCGAATGTGTACAAGTGGCGAGGCTTTTGCGCGTGAAGTGGATAATTATTTTATTTTGTATTGGCATCAATGTATTGGCTTTCAATGCCTGATTTAAGGCGCAAGTCGAGCTCTATATCTTGGACAGGTAATTTCTATAAATCCTCAACACCCTATTAATCCGTCCTACTCATCGAAACAGGAGCTTAATAACTCAATCCTTGCCCATCAATTTGGAACGCGACCATTTGGCCCGTTAACACGGGCAACCCATCAACAGTTTACCAAGAAATACTACCAAACAAACAAATAAAACATCTGCAGCTTCTCAGTTCCTTAACTCCTCGATTCTGCCCATCCGCCAATCGATCTATCTGCAGCCCAATCAACTGCCTGGGAGTGTGAAGCACAGTGAATCACATTAATCCCGAGATAATCGACGAATTTCAATGGTAAAATCGTGACTTGGCGTATCTTGCACCCTGTAGGGCAACTACGTCTCTTCTTCAACCGCCAACCGAATCAATTGTTTGCACTACTTCTTGGCGGATTCAATTGAATCTTCGTGCTGCAGCAGGAGCAGCAGGTTCGCCGATACTCGCAATAGTCGTGTTCGTTTTTCGGTGCAAATATTTGCAATCTACAAGGCGGGCATATGTCTAGCGAGGTGTGTTGGTCCTGGAGCACTCTCCGAATGGAGAAGAAATCAATTTTAGTTGCACTATGATGAAGCGATCAGGAGCGGATGCCGCACGTTTAACTCGAACCATATTCCCAATAGCTGGTTGGTACGGGCTCCACGACGGTATTAGTCCGGCCGTGGAGCGATTTCAATTCCGACAAATTGGATTTCTATTGACAGGCAAAATAGATGAACATGATTTTCAATTATTCCTCCAATCGTTGCCTCAGGGCCTATTCGAATTCATTTCCCCTCGCATCTCCTCTGCTCGTGCTCGTAAATGTATCGCTTCCACCATCTAATTTCATATCGATCACGATTTGTCATATAGACTGCATAATGGATTTACGATCACGAAGCTATGGTGAATGCCTTTTAACTCTTCACATTCGATTTGACACTTTCCTGAAGTGACAGTGGTGTGCAGAACCCGTACCTTCCCTCAGATATCCACCCGCACCTAGGACAGCAAGTCATAAGATGCAATTAAAAACCTTTTAGATCTGAATTCGTGGAATGTGCCAACCAAGGAACCAAGCAGGTGGCTACGATTATGCCACGAGGGAGAGAGAGAGCGAGAAAGATCTTTGCGTAGAGATTAGTTAAGGAACCGATCGCGGATTGACAGATGGGGAAACTAATTGAACGCAATCAAATCAAATTGATTGACTGTTTGCTATGGTCGATTGCAAAGGAAAGGGGACAACCAAATT
Organism: Merodon equestris; assembly: GCA_958301585.1. Taxonomy (NCBI): domain Eukaryota; kingdom Metazoa; phylum Arthropoda; class Insecta; order Diptera; family Syrphidae; genus Merodon; species Merodon equestris. Next base: position 54,417,267 of record OY284413.1, read on the forward strand.
TGGAACGTACGTTAACTGGATTTGCAAGTCGAGTCGGAGGGAGAGGAACAAAGATCGATGGCAATTGTTGGCCAATTTGTGGAGGTACCTCCACTCATGAGTCGTGTTGAGGAGCTACCAAATGGCTTTGGAGTTGAATTAATGTTATTGTGCCGTATTTGGTGTGCGGTTTGGTTGCACAGGAAATGGATTTCAATTAAGCCATACGGTGCTGATTCATTTGCATAATGGGTAAGTGGGTGAAGCTCGGTGGATTAGACTGTCTGTCTGCCGTGTGGAGTGTCTAGGCAGTTGTTTGACAAACGGCATGAGTGCAATTAGTTTTCGACGGGGGAGAATGGGGAGGAATTGTTGACATAACTGTCGGGCTTAGTTGGCGTTTGAAGGTGATCCAAAGCTTGAACATTATTAGGTAAACTGCCTCTCGGTTGGTGTGCTTATAAAATCTATTTCCAGGTTATCTATTCATACTACTTCCGGATCGAGGCAAAGGCGTTCATTCATAATTCGGGCCTGCGTTAGGCGTGTGAATAAGACCGGTTCTTTTACATGGGACGCTGCTGTTTAACGATTTTTAAGCCGTCAGCCTTTATTTGGATCAATAAATGTAGGATTGGTAGGATTTAGAGTTAAAATTATTTAGTTTTTTTCGCGCAGCTTCAAAAGTTACGCTCTGGTGTCTGTCACACAACCTGGATGGAGTGCAGATGGTTTGAGTCGAAGATGCTCGTTTACTACTCCCCGGGGGTGGTTGTCCTAGATAGGATTCGAGAGATTCGACTGAATTTGTCGCTATGGTTTTAGTTCACAACTTATTTTGTTTCCATGTCATTAAAGTTATATTTTATGCACATACAGAGTGTGAAATTTGAAGTCAGCATTTTCTGATCAGCTTTCGTTCACAACTGCTACTAGAATCGAATGAAATGTTTGAAAATGCATTCTTATTCTTCATTGTTATTGCGGCTTCTGCAATCTGCCATCCGATGTACCACCGATCTCCGCATAAGCCACTCACAGATGATTTTTTTGACCTTGTCAACAGCACATTTTGCAAGCATAAGCATCTTTGACAAAATCCCATCCTTCCGTGAATCATTTAAGCAATTTGATTCACAAGCTCCGGCCAACAGCGCTGAAAGGCAACCACTAGTAAGCCTTCAACGCTCAGTATGGCACACAAATCAAGATTGATAAGTCAACGTAGCAAACACGCTAAGGCAAGCGACTCAACTCAGCAGATCAGCCAGGAAGGTGATTAATTGCAGACGATAGACGGCTTTTGATATTAAGTTTTGCCCTAATTTAGGTAGAATATCCTTTCAATCTGACGTCGGCCTTAAGCGAAAAGTGTTGAGTCTTAGTCAAAGAGGAATCACAAGACACCAATTCTTTACAGTATAAGAAGGTGTTAAAGATTATTTTGAATTATTTATTATCATCCTCACTGTATTATAATTAATTTTTTATTATCTTGAATTGTTATGTTTAACGTTGAATTCCATAGTATTATTGGTCCATAAACATATGAATTTCCATGTTGTAAATAGCTATGATTGTTAAATTCGACTTTAAAATTCGATTCCAGCGTTCCATTTACCCATAGATGTCGGAACTACCACGACTCCAATGAAGTTGCCTACGAAGGTAAGGGGAACGCTGGTCTCGTCTTTTTTCCTTTGCTCTTTCTTGTTAGAACCACCATCAGAAAAACATTAAATTAATTTGGAGCAGATCGTTTTTTAATATAATTCGTATCATTAACAGAAAGCATATACTCGTATCATGTCATTCAGCTCTTAGTTAATGACTAAGATTTAATTTAATTTTGGCTTATTGCCTAAAGAGATAGAGCAGATAGGGAAAAAAAGATTTAAGACTATCAACTTAAGTAGCTCAATATTTAACTAAGCCTATACGAGTTATGATGCCCCCAGTCTTCGAAAAAAAGGTTTATAGTTAGCCTGTTAAATGAATCTATTAGCATAAGATATAATAAGTTCGTATGATAAAACCGCAAGTTTTAGGCAAAATTCGAGCTCAAGAGTTTCAACGCTTTAGTTTCGACAATCAGTTCTTCATTGAAGTCAAATCTCATTCTCTGGAACATTCTTTAAGCAGGTAGTAGTCGCTGGGAATCAAAGTACGGTGGCTGGGGAAACAATTCAATTGCGACTTATTGCAGTCATTTTCTGGCACGGTGAGTTGTCCTAGTGAAAGAACACTTTTTTTTCTTCATTTTATTCTTCTGTCTTCGATGCATAAAATGACATGATCAGTCCGTATCGCAGAGGCCAAAACGTAATCAGCTGACATTCGCCCCTTTGGGCGTTTTGGACAGCTGGCCGCCGATTTGACTCTGGAATGTAGTAATAGATATGTGCTTTATCCATTTTCATATTCGACATGAAGAAATTCTTTTTGCTGCACTGAAACAGCTCCAAACAACTATTGCACCACTTTCGAAAAAAACTTTCCACTGATCATATTAACAGACTTGTGGAAGCTTTTTCAAAGAATGTCCATAGATCAATAGAAAAAAGTGCACCGAAAGTAGCTAGGAATAATTTCTTTAACACAATCCCGGCCTTGTTCTAGTATATAAAGTATATAGTATGTATGTAGGTATATACAGTATCGGACAAAACATTTGCAACTCGAACCGAAACTGGGAAATTTCATAAAATTCGTAAAATTTTTATTCGAAATCATAACAATCTTCACATATTTTTTAAAGCTCTATATTTAAGGAAAATAAAAATATATGATTCATAAAAATCGTTACGTTACGTTAAAAGTTACGTTGAATTATGATAAGGTACTTAAAATTTTTTCGCGACAAAACAATTTCAACTGAAGTGACTGCAACGCTCAGCAGTATATTTACCGTTATATCGCAGAGGTTCGTTGTCTGAAGGCTCACTTGCCTAAATATTTTTACATAGACCGGACTTCGAGTGATCTTGAAAAAGGGTAATAATGGCACCTTATAAATTTGGTGATGCGTTAAGGCAGCGTATTGTGGATGATTTCACATCAGGCTTTTTACAAGAGGAAATAGCTATGAAATACAAAATAAATAAATCGTTGGTTTCCCGAATTACAGGTCGATATAAAAATCAAAAAAAGTAGCTGTTGTGTATCGTGGCATCCAACCACGTAAAACAAGCTTCCGAACGGACGCTTTGTTGGCACAAAAAGTTAAAATCGATCTTTTCATATCTGCACCGAAATTGGTTCAAGATTTCCTGTTAACAGTAAGTGCTAGAACAGTATCTCGTCGGTTGAAGGAAATTAATTTGGGCATTTATCGACTTGCCAAAAAACCATTGATTTCGATCCGAAACCAGAAAAAGCGAATTCTATTTGCAAACCAACATCTATGTTGGGACATTCAGAAGAGGAGCTCAGTCCTTTTAATTGATGGGTCAAAATCCAATATCATGGGTAGCGATAGAATTACGTACGTTAGGAGACCACTTGGCAAGACCCGTGCAGGGACGGGTTAAGAATATCCCTGCAGCGATACCTCTCGCTTGTCGTAAAAGGCGAATAAAACAAAGGTAAACAAAAATCACATCTAGGCAATTTAGAAAACACCAAGGTGAGCCTAGGGACACATATACCACCATTAAACTGCCCCACAAGTGTACATGCAAATCAGTGGGTTGACACGACTGGAGATCACCGGTGTTGTAAGAGTAAGATCAAACAAAAAAATCTGGAGCATGCCCGTGTCACAAAAAAAAAAAAAAAACAATTGGTGCCAACAAATGCAAAAATACCAAATAAAGCGTCCATCGAGGTCTAGGATTCAATTAATTCATACCGGCTACGAAATCAACAGAAGAATTGTGTTCGTCATGAGGCTTTTGGGTGTCGCAAAGAAGGCATTAACATTTTTTGTGGCCTTATGGATATATCTCAAGGCTTAGCAAAATGGACGTATGACCAAATCCTGCAACACCTGTATACAGCGTCGAAAACAATGTTTGAAAGCTCCTGCAAAAAAGCCGCCGAAGAGGAAAAAGAATTTAACGTACAAAATGAAAGACCAGCTCACCATTTGAAAGTTTCGGGCGATGGATCGTGGAAGAAACGTGGATATACTTCATTGTACGGTGTAACTACACTTATTGGGTACTACAGTGGCAAAGTGATCGATCTCGTCGTTAAAAGCGGATATTGTCATACCTGTGCCATCAAGAACAATACATTGAACGCCGACGAGTTTGAAAATTGGTATGAAAACCATGAAGAAAATTGTTCTTCAAATCACGCAGGTTCGGCCGGGAAAATGGAAGTTGATTCGATATTGGAAATGTTCTCAAGGTCCATCGAGAAATTTGGAGTAATGTATAGTAATTACATTGGCGACGGTGACTCCAAAACATTTCTTGGCATCCTGAACAGTGATCCATACGGCGACAAGTGCACAGTGACTAAAAGCGAGTGCAAAAAGCGCATGGGTACTCGGCTCCGCAACATGAGAAAAGAAAAGAAGCTCGGTGGAAAGAAGCGGCTAACCGAGACTTTAATAAAAAAATTAACAATTTATTACGGTCTGGCGATTCGAAGAAACTTGAATTCTGTAGAAGGTATGAGAAATGCAATAATGGCGACACTTGATCATTATTACTCTACAGATGAATTACCTCGCCAAGACAATTGCCCGGAAGGCGCTGAACAAACACCCTGGCTGCTTTCAAACATCCACCACGTCTAATTGACGAACATGTCGAGAAGCACATTCGTCCTGTGTACGAGGAATTATCCAAGGACGAGCTGCTAACGAGGTGTTTGGGTGGACACACACAAAATGCGAACGAGTCGTTCAATTCCACTGTGTGGCGCATCACACCTAAACACCTTAACTCAAGCATTAAAATCGTCAAGATTGCTGCTTACATCCCTGGAGGAATGTTCAATGAAGGCTACAGTGCAGCATTGAAAACCATGCAGTTACTAGATTTAAAAATTGGACAGCAATGCAACAATTTCGCCAAGAGAGCCGACGAGGAGCGCGTCACCCGACAAAACAGGCGCGATTCATTTTCGAGTAAAGAGGCCAGAACAGTCCGCAGACTCGAACAACAGAGCGAAAACAGTTTTTTGAAGAGTCTGAAGGGCAACTGTATGGACCAGGAATCGCTGATTAGCATATTAATGCGGTAAGTTCAAGAAAATTACGATTTTTTATATACGAAAACTTTGACGCACGACTTCTCGGTTTTTCATTTTTACGATTTTTCCTAATTGGCGGGAAAGATAGGGAAAAAACTAAACATCCTATCGAAACGAGACAAATGCATTATATTCAGGATTAAATTCTCTTCTAGTTGAACCTAAAAAACCTTAAGAAAGTTAAGATTAACCCACTTTTTAAACAATCTAAAATGAATTTTTTTTTTAATTTGCGAAAAATTGTTGAATTTTTTACTTTTTGTTGAATTTTCTTGGTTTAACTAGAAGCTATACTATTGAGAAGTAAACATTTTTTTGGGTTCTTTGTTTCAGATAAAAATTGCGACCTGCACCTTTCCCGCCGCACGACAAATGCACACTCGAGACGCCTCGGCGAAATGCTTGTACCGAGCATAATATGAAATGTATCTGAATGAAAAAAATTGAGAAGACTGCTAATATATGTATATAACAATAAAACCTGAAAGTTTCGTTTCAATCGGATATTTTTTTCCTTCCCAAAAAAATCCTTGAAAAAATCCTCTAAAGCAGGCTCCCCCCTTAACAAGATGTTAATGACTATGCCCGGCGTCGACGCCCCATCACGTCAACAATTGATGAAATCATTGAAGCGGTGAAGAAAATTGTGATAAAAAATGGTCGAATCTCTATCCGAGAAGTTCCTGAGCATTTGGCATATTGGCTCATGCCGTGAATTTTGTTCAGATATTTAGGGCATGAAACTTGTGTCAGCGAATGTTGTTCAAAAATTGCTATGTTTTAAAAAATTCATGCTTGTTGCATCATGATAATGCACCTGCCCAGTCATCGTTTCTTGTGAGTAATTTTTTGGCCAAAAACAATACCGTAATCATGCCTCGCCTCCTGCAATTTTTTTGTTCTTCTTACAAAACCGAAAAGAGACATGAAAGAACGTTGATTGAGGAAATAAAGACCGTAAAGCTGCAAGAGCTCGAGGCTATACAAAAAAGTGCATTTAAGACGTGCTTCGAGGATTGGAAAAACCGCAGACGTAAGTGTATTACATCTTGAAAGGAACAAAATATATATTTATGAATACTATAAATATACATATATTTTTTCGAGGGAAATAAAATCTTAATACAGTATGTTTTGAACAAACCTTGTATGTATATTTGGAATTATGTTAAAAATAGATCGCGATCTGGGGGACTTAAGAACTTTTTTATAGTATCATCTTGCGGAGTGGTATTAGACTTCAAAGTCCACCAAGGTGTAGCGACGCTTTGAAGGAAAAAATCTAGATATGGCAAAGCATTTGTTTTACTCTTGTGTTTATTTTGAAAGAAATTTTATTATATTTCTTCATCAAAAGCTAAAAAACGAACACAAATGGCTACTGGCAGAACAGCTATACTTTCAAAGGAGGCGAGCTTGAAGAAATATGCCCGAATTTTCTTTGCATAGTGAAATATCAGAATAATACTAAGAAACGCTGGGATAAATGGGCAAAAGCCCGAATTAATATTTCTTATTTCATATTTAGATGCCAAGAGTTGATCTATTGAATTGATCTATTTTTTTGCAATCTTAATAAGAAACTTCCGATCGACAGGTCATGAGGCACCCATCGAAACAAGCAATAATCAGAAAGGGCAATGTCTGGAGAGTACAACTGGCGAAGTTGGTCTGTAGAGCCAACCGTGGAAACCAGTATCGAACCCTTTGGCCAAATATGGAGCTTACGGGAATGGAATCAGCGCCTCCAAAAGCTTCGAAGTAGCAACGAGGATACCACAACTTTTTTGGTTGAAGGACAGGACCAAATCGCTAAGGAACAATGGTTACAAAAATGTACGAAGCACTACAAAATCCCAACACTCAGCTGCCAAATGCTTCAACATCTCGGACTGAACAAATTAAAGCTCTCCATCGCAACGAAATATGCTTGGCTATTTCTCAATTCCGGTTGTCCACTCACTCTCGGTAGAACAATGTTTACCAAATGGAATGAAAAGAATGATTCCCACCCTATAGCTACCGCTAAGCCTAAACATAAACTTAGTAATAAGAATAATAATATATGTAATAAGCATTCTAAGCCCCCCCTCCAATCCTCACGGTAACTGGAGCTTCAAAACCAAACTCTTTCCAATTTTTAACTTTTTCTTTCTTTAATTCTCCATATACAGTCTTCTCCCTCAGTTCCGCCAAAACCACAACGCCAACGGGTCAGCTTTAATCTGAACCCAACTAGTTCTTCTGCCAATACAACCTAATCACCTCCAACCCCAGCACACGACTCAGATCCAAACTCATTTCCAAATTTCGACCTTAAGTGCCAAGTATCCTAATTTTCGAAGCTCCCACATCCTTGATCCCTCAACATCCACCCTATTTAATACCTCAGCTACAGCCAGATCCACATCTCTTCCACCATCTACATGCCAATTTTCTTCAACATCAGTCCCTTCTAAATCTTTCGTTGATACCCTATTGCCACCTTCATTTAAACTTACTCAGCAATCTATTGACCCCAACGAATCTCGATACGCTCTTTCCAGGTTAGGAGACAAAAAGGTCTATGAGAACATTCGACTCTTCTTGGCTTATCTTCATGACAAATCAAACTCGGTTTGCTATGAAGGTAAAACAACCACCAGGGTAATGGTATCAATACAACAGGAAGGTCTCCCCACCGATTTCACTACCCTCAAGAACCTTTTCATTAAATATCATGAGTTTTTCAATATCTCACCCAAAAAAGTATCAAACGATCTTGATACCTTCGGACAATATACATATACACTCAAAGCGTATATCGCACCTTCAGCGTATCAAAGCTGATCATGATAGATTTTTTCGTCCCTAAAAGTCTCCCCCTCCCTGCCACTCTAACGCTCCCCGAAAACCTTCCTCTTACCTTTTATTATCAGAATGTAAGAGGTCTGCGCTCTAAAACTCAGGCAGTCCTGCAGCAATCACATGCCTTACCTTTTGAAATCTTCGCCTTAACCGAAACGTACCTAATCCCTTGTATAAACAACCTTGAACTGTTCCCATCCAACTTTAACATTTATCGCGACAATGATGGTAACCGACCTACTGATGGTTGTCCATGCCGCGGTGTTCTTCCAGCCGTCCGAAACTCAATTGACTCCTCCCTCATAGCAACTTCATCTTCGCCATGTCTCGACTTTGTTTCTATTAAGATTGTACTACCCCGGAAATCGCTCTACATCATCTGCTTTTACATTTTGCCATCACAACCTATTGAAACATATAACTTGGCCATTGATACAATCAGTAATTTAATTGATTTACGAGACTCCCAAGACGAGATCCTAGTTTTCGTTGACTTCAACCTTCCTCACCTTAAATGGTTTTCCTCAGACGACCAATCGTTTTACATTGCCTCTAATCCCACTGCAGCCAAAGAATGTCTCTTCTCTGATCGCCTAGCTCATTCCAGCCTTAACCAAGTATCAGAACTCTCCCCCCACTGTTCGAATCTCTCACGATTTTCACAAAGCCAACTTCCGTCAAATAAATGAATATCTCAATAGTGCTCCTTTTAATTTCAACAACCTTGCCGTAAATGATGCCATATCTATATTCTACAAAGAAATGTTTAATTCTATATCCTTTTACCCTTTTCTCCACATAAAATCTCCTCCACCTCCCCACCTTGGTATGATCGCAATCTCCGTTCTTTGAGAAACAAACGGAATAAGCTCTGGTCAACTTTCCTTCGTACTCAATCCCCAAATGACTTCTCTAACTATTTCGGTACTTACCTGCATTTTGTAGAGCTTTATAACTCTCTCTATCAACACAACTTAGTCGAGATGCAAACCAACCTTATAAATAATCCCAAGTTCTTCTTTAAATTCGTTAATTACAAAAGAAATCTGATGGCTACCCAAACTCACTCTCCTTCAATAATGAAATTTCCAATGATCCTCATAACATCGCCAAACTTTTTGCCACCTTTTTCAATCAATCTTTCACCCATGATTCCTTTGCACCCGTTCATACCGATTTCAGCTATTTACGAAACTTCTCCTTTGGACCATTTCTCCTTCGTAGTGTCGACCCCGTTATCATCGAAGAAAGATTAAAGCAACTCAATGATGAATTCACCCCTGGCCCCGACGGCCTCCCAGCACTATTTTTAAAAAAATGTTCCTCCTCCCTTTCTCTACCTCTCTCAAAAATCTTCTGCCTATCCCTTTCTCACGGTGAATTTACTCGGATATGGAAAACCTCTTTTATAACACCTATACACAAAAAGGGTCCGAAGAATGAAATTAACAACTACCGTCCCATTGCCAAACTGTCTCATATACCCAAAATCTTCGAAAGTATTTTGTATGATAATTTAAGTTTTCAATGCAAGTCTTTAATCTCCCCCAGACAGCACGGCTTCCTTAGAGGTAGGTCTACAATCGCAAATCTTATTGAATTCGTTTCGTTCACCCTTTCAGCCTTAGAAAATGGCAAGGAAGTCGATGTTATCTCAACTGACTTCAGTAAGGCCTTCGATAAAATTTCACACAGATTAATACTCTTCAAACTGTCTTCTCTTCGCTTTGAACCCATCTTATCAAAGTGGATTTCCTCTTACCTGAAAAATCGCCACTACAGCGTTCACTTTAGATCTGCCCTCTCTAACCCCTTCCTTGCTTTCTCCGGTGTCCCCCAAGGCAGTAATTTAGGCCCGCTGCCCGAGGTCGCAAAGGAGCAGGTACAAATGCTACGTAATTGCCCCGTAGTGCTTATGGTCGATCGCATTTCTCGGCTTCAGAGCTACTTTCTTGACTGGATTTGGGGGGGGGGGGGATCGATTGCAGTAGTTGTATGATAGAGGTTGAATTCCATACTTAATTCCAACATCTATACTACACCTGAGGTTTATTTCAGCCAGATATCTCAATTATTCTGTGTTTTGCTCCAATACAAAATTATTAGGTTTTATTATTGTTGATGAAGAATGTTCTGAATAAAATGGCTTGTGTTTTCTGCAAGTTGACCTTCAGCTATGAAATCACGTTGGAAGAGACTAGCAATGACTTTGGTCATAGGGTCTTATTTATATGTCATTAAATTGGATTTTTCAGTGTTCTATTTTTGAAAGCTCACACGTTATTCGTGAGATATGTTAAATATGTTAAAGCCAACATGCCTTGTTAGCTTTGCCACAGTTACCAAATTTCACATCAATTTCGCGTTGTTGGACATCAATCCACGTACCGCATGTACAAGGAAAATTATTGCTGCTCTACCCATATGGTTAATGAAGACCATGATTTGCCCATTCGTGGCCATTGGTAGCAGCTGCGGTTCTGTTACTCAACTAAGTGAAGGACTTTACACAAGGATCTTGCTCAAAAATCAGTCTGATCATTGGTCCGTGTTTTTTCAAAGATGACCGTAGGAATAATGTTGTCGTCAATGGCGTTCGTTATCGTTCGATGATTTCGAACTTTTTTGCCCGAAATTCATGAGCTCAACCTGGTGGATATGTGCTTCCAGCAAAATGGTGCTAAAAAACACAGAGCATCCAAATTGATGAACCAATCGGTGGATGAGTTTGGTGAGCAATATATTTTTTCGGTTTGGAGAGGTTTTCAAAAAGATACGTCAAATCACTTATCTACCGCGCAGGTTCTAAAGATAACATTACACGAGCTATTAAAAAAAAAAGTTCGAAAAATTAACTAAAAATGAAACCATTTTAAAAAAAATCTTGAAATGAAAGTATTTCTTTGTTAGTTTAAGTAAAAACTATTTACACTTTTTCCCCTTTTTCTTTGACAATTAAAATCCAGAAGTATGGCTGTGTTTTTCAGGATTAGTTGTCATTAAGCCAGCTTAGGCTAATGCTTTCATTAAACTTGTCATACACTTCCCAGAAGACTGCTCTTAATGGCGCCATCTTCTTTTGAGGATTCTTGATCTCAAAATAGCGCTCCCTATATCAACTCTGATTGTTCGTAATAGCTAATCAACATCTATCCTAAGGTTCTCGGGTACTTCATATCCTAACTCTTCCTCCAAAATATTTTATTTATTTACGGGACCATATTCGCGCTCTTGGATTTTGCAGCAGGCAATGCAAATTCACAAATACATACTCTGTAATTTTCTTTAATGAGATGATAGTCGACCTACCCGATTGTCAGCGAACATGACAGATTTACGCAGCGTGTTCGAACCATTGGCAGCGGATACATTATAAAAAGTTTCCGTATCTCCTTAATTTTTTGAAAAAATTAATTTGCTGCAGGAGAAGTGTACCGCTCACAAGAATTTGAGTGCATCACTCTCGAACTCACTAGGAAATTTTGAGCAGTATTGAGAGTAGTTTCTAGGGGTCTGGGGGTAAAGAAAAATAATTCTTCTAATAACTAACTTTCACAGATCTATTGTCCCGCGTTTGGGTGTGGTATGGTTAACGATGTGTGGCACGTTCTCCTTGGCAGGACATTTTTGCTGCTTCTGTTGTCGTGGCTGTTTTTGTTGTTGCGACTGTTGTTCCTACTGCTTTTGCTTCTTGTGCTTTGGTTATTGCAGCTGTTGTTTTTGCTGTTCTTGGGGCTACTTCAGGTTTTGTTGTTGCTCTTGTTGATGCGGCTACAGTTGGATGGATGTTGCCTCCTCTCTCCTCTAACCACATTTCTGTGGGCTCATCCGTCACGGCATTCAAATTGGCTCGTAGTACATGCTCCTTGTCCTCAAGTTCACCAAGGGCGACGAAGTGGTTGTCCCTCATGCTGCAACCTTCCCTTAGAGTTTATGCTAGGTTAGAGTTAGGTTAGGCCTTAGTTCAGCTGAGATTTTGAGTGCCTAAAACATCACGCTGCATCTATTGTTTCAAATATCACGTATTTTTAGCTACACTCCCCTGCATTCCCTTACCTGTTGTCAAAAAAACAACTTAGAAAATGTAATTTCAATTAATATAACAAATTTATTCAACAGAAACTTACAATGTAAATATTGTTCATATGAGTTGACTCAGTTGAAAAGTTGCCGTAACCTGTCGCCTGTGAGGTCTTAAATCCAGGCCTAAGGTTCATTGTCATGTAAGTTTCTTCCCTTAACCCTAAAAAAGAAATGTTTTATCAACGCGCTGCATTTCAGTAATCTCTCAGGCGTGAGAGGAAAAAAAAATTCTGTCTACCACCTCCTTAAGATCTGGATTTATGGACTGCTGACATCTTGAATAGTTCCCTACAATAGAAAGCAACCTCACGACAAAGAAAAATTCCCAGAGATGACAAATTTCTAACCAAAACCCAATTTTCCCAACTATTCCACTTGGCATGCCAAGCAGCACCCCTCTCAAATCGCCTTATTCAGTTCCGCTCCATTGAAGGTGTTATAAAATCCATCAAAGCAATAAATACCTAAAATACCATCGCCCCTTATCGGTCGCATGGCACGTTCGACTTCACAAATACTTGACGCAGTAATTCTCCCCTCATTCGATCACGTTCATTTCAACGTCATCGCTAGGCTTGAAGTCCCTTTCCGAACGCACTAATCAGGTGGATTCAGTTTAACGAGCGCACTTTTGACATAACCGTGCGACCATCCATCCTGTTGCCACGAAAGTGCCGCGAGATACTTAATGACTACCATAAACCTAAGAGCATTGATTTAAGGTCTTTAATGACAGACCGAATGTCTGGCAAAGGAAAATATTTGACTATCCGACCGAGAGAACAATTCCCCAATTGATTGCCTTCACTATTTGATGCACATAACTCGGAGCAGCTACATAAACGCGCTAATCTCCCTCAATCTGTAGACGACGATGGGGATGAAGACAAAGAGGGAACTCGTTCCCCGTCGGGAGACCAGCCATAACTATGAAACAATGAGATCGCTTCCTGGACAATGCCCTGTATCTATCGTATGTGACTAGAGACGCTCGAGCACCTATTGTAGTGGTGGTTGTTTGTATTGGTAGTTAGGAGGAACAATTCCTGGAACAATGGGCTGCTAATAAGCAGAATCTATCGATCGATTGAACGGCAGCGGTTTGGAGTTGAGTTAAGCTCACGTTTGCTGTGACATAATCCCTCGTATGATACCCTGAGTGATCTCTTAATCTTGCAGACCGAATGGTAGGGTCTGGTCTGGAGCAGACCTCTGACAGTAAGGGACAAACCAGAAGCAGACAAATTGAGAACATCACACGGATGGCCAGGTACGCATATGAAATTCCATGAGTTCAGACATTTGAGCTGACGCTAATCCCCTCTCCCAACCCAATCGAGACACTTACGAGTAGCTATGGTGTATAGTGTAGTTTTGAAAAAAAAAATCCATGGAAACCGGTGACGAAATCACCATGGGAATCGATTCGAACTGGTCCTGATGCTGATGTAAGTGAGAGATGCAAATGAGTTCATCAAAATTGCATTGGCAGCTGGGCCGCACTGGGACAAGTGGCTGACGCGACCGAAGCAGATTGAGTGAGAAGAGCAGAGTGTTCAATCAATCAACGGCTTGGAAACCGGTAGAGGTGCCAACCACCAACCGATCGGGTACAGGCATACGAAGAGAAACAACGCTTGTCCCAGGGGCCTAATGGAATCCAGTTGTCAGTCAACTCAGCTAGAATTGGACGGTGCTAAGGTGTAGAAGAGATGTCCGTATTCAATTCGAATCCAATTTGAAGTTTACACCTTGTAGAGTAAACTGAATGCTAGTGGTGATGCAATTTTCTTTGGCCTGTTTACGTTAGTTACGCCGTTACCCGCGAGCGATTTATAAATGAGACACACATCCTGCCTGTTCAAGTGACAGCAAATCCATTCGTATGCATGATTTCGTGGTACTTGATTATGGAGTAAAGCATGTTTTTGGACAACTCAACGACCTTTATACTTTATGTGTATAATTGTGGACTGAAGCCGCAGGATTATGGTGTAAACACTCGTCGCTGGCGATAGAAATGGCAGAAACAATTTTATTGGAAAACAGTTTTTTATGGAAGTGGACTTTAAGTAAATATTTGATTTCATCCAGCTACCCTGAGGGTTGAGTACATATACTTTCCCTACCTTGAAATCCCATGTCCTTCGAATTTCCTCTCTTTAAAGAAGACTTGTCCAACGTGGGAACCGGGGAAACTTTTTTTTTATTCTTAACAATTGAGTGTGAGATCGAAATCGAGTCCATAACCACCAAGGTTTCCAGTCCATTCTCCATACATCCGAATCCACTCCAACCTGCAATCGACGTCAATTGATGTCCACCGCAGTCACCCGTGACTTGTGTACCTGCTGCACACGAAACAACGCCTAATTAACAGCATCTCATGCCGCTTGCGCATAAATTTCTTCGGTAACAAGTCGACTGGATAAAGTAAATAAATTCCAAGTCGCAGACAAATTAATATTTTTCGCTTTTAAATCATACGAACGGACAAAATGCGTGGTTTATTCGGACTCCAAGTGAGATACGACACCGAGAGGAAGATGAAGCATTACTTGAGTTGTTTGTATCTTTTTTTGTTTTTGTATTTCGCACCGATGAATGTCACCTTCGAAATGAGCCAACCAGTTATTTAACACTCTGCGCTACCCAATGGTGGAGAAAAATTGAATTCAAACCCTTGTGGTCTAGGTGATGGCTTGAAATTGCTGGCCGACTAGGTGCATTCGAGTCCAATAAATCATTCGCCAAGTTGATTGGATTTTCAATTTTTTTTTTTTTTATGAAATGCATATGTATGTATGAATATGTATATAGTTTGAGGCAGTAGATCGTTACATAAATTTAAAACTAAAAAACTTGCTCACATTTAATTCGAATTTATTTTGAATATATGATTTTAAATGAAGGCTAAAAAGATGGCTCAAGAAATTATAGTAATTTTCAAGAGGTGTGTGAATACCACATATCGATCTACCCTCATATGGCATAAGTGTTGTTTTAGAGGTTTGGTTTTTAAACTGATAACACTGTTTGTAAAGATTGTCGATTGACAGTTGAAAGTTGATTTGTAGTTAATGCGTCTTGCCATTTTACGATTAATAGACTAACTCTAGAACAAAGCATGCAAATCGGGCAAACTTATGTTGGAAACCATGGTTCGGTTCGCCAAACTTATCGTGCGCTATGTCCATTATACGATCGACATAATCGTCCATCTGAGCAAGTTATTCGGAACACGGTAAATCGTTTTCATACCACACTCTAGTGGATAATACGCATTCCCAAACAGAACAAATAGAAGTTGCCGTTGTGGAGCGCAGCGTTGAGGATAATCCAAATGAGTCGATTCGCCATCGAGCACAGCTACATATGCCCATCCACTTTGAAGAAGATTTTACTGCAAGATCTTGACTTAAAACCTTATAAGATCGAGCTTGTGCAAGAGTTGAAACCGCGTGACCATTACATGCGACGTAGATTCGTGCTTTAAGGGCTGGTGGGATCACTGGCCCATATCTCTTTAAGGATGATGCCGACCTGAATGTTACCGTTAATGGAAAGCGCTACAGAAACATGATTTCTGGCTTCTTCGTTCCTCAATTGAGGTCTGATTTCAACAAGATGTCGTAACATCCCGCGCGGTGGCGAGGCAGGCGGGAAATATTTGCTGAGCGCATAATTTGGCGTAATGAACCTGTGAACTGTCTATGCCGATAAACCAGAGACATTCGACGATCCGGAAGTCAACATTCGGCGTGGGATTGCTGATAAGCAGCCCCAGTTACTCGAAATTTGAACTTCAGGATTGCGCTTTTGACCGGAGACTTGCTGGGTTAGAGGCGTCTTTCTTCCTCTTGGAGATTGGTTGCACCACTGCTGTCTTCCAGTGCACTGGATAATATGCATTATTCAGTGCATTGTTGAACAGAATGGTGTACATCTCTACAGCCACTGGTGGGAGGTGCCTGAGCACAACATTGGATATACCGTCAGTTCCTGCGGATTTTTTTTTTTCAATGACTCGAAGATCATCTGAGGATCATCCGTCGAAATAAACAGGGTGTTATACCCTGGCGACGGCATTGTTTGCCATAAGATCGTCATTGAGCCTGATAAAACCAAGTTTCTCTGATCGCCAATGATCGATATCATTTCGAAGGTAGAAGTGATGAAGTAGGACTCTGTTTTCCAGGTCGCGGTTTGGGCGAATGCTGTCATTCACCGTATACACTTTCTGGAATACAGCTCCCACTGTCGCCACATTCTCCTGGGGATCCTCGATCATGAAGAAATCATCATCCAAGACGGCGCTCTCTGGATCGATGCTGACTGTTCGTAGCAAGCGTTCATTGTCTGACGTTCTTGGAAGCTTTAGATCCTGAATGTCATTCTGATTGTTTCTCCGAAATATTTTATTTATTTGCGGGAACATACTCGCGCTGTTGGATTTTACAGCACGAATTCTGTTGTTCCAATACAAACTTACAGATATTCTGTAATTCTCCTTGATCAACTGTTGGAGATTTTTAATCAGAGACTTCAGTGTCCTGACCTCCGAGCGAGTAAACCGCCTGTACAAGAGTTTGAATCTTGTCAGGAGTCTACTATCTGTGTAGTGCGTCGATTGCCGAGTTTCGGTACACGTTCGTGGTAGGAGGCGCTCGAAGTGAGCGCTCTCGTGAGGGAACTAGCAATGCGTGGCCAGCGCGCCCTACTGTAATCATAGGGGTACGTTTGGACGTACTATGCCATTTCCGCGAATTTGTCTGGTAATTTGATTACGGCGCTTAGTCCGCAATGGTTCCTGTGTCCAGGATTGTATTTAGACACTAATGGCATAAAATTATATAGGAAATAAAGCTGATATCATAGACATTAGCATTAGTTTTGAGTGTCTTATTTTATATTAAATTTGTATACCTTAAAAAAACACCCTTTACTACATTGGAGAATAAACATTTGTCAATAAAATACATTATGTCCTTGGTGTTGACTGCACAAACAAATAATTTTTTTTTTACTTGTAAAATGTCGAATTTTGTGCCAGATGAGGAGTATTCGCCGACAGTTTTATTATAGTACTCTTTTTAAGGGAAACCGCTGCCGTAGGTCATCGATTGTTAATGGAAGATTTTGGTGAACATGCTCCAACTCAAAGGTCTTGTTAACGTAAACGTATTTATTTCAAAAGTTGTGAAATTTGTTTCAACAATAAAGAATGGCTAAGAATTGAGAAAAAAGCTAACATGCAAAATTGCAAGCGTTGTTAGGTGAAGAACCTTCTGCCCAATAGGGATTAGAAAATACCTGCGGCTCGGATGGCCAGTGGCAATGACAATGCTGATATTTAAGACAGGTGCTCAGATACCTTTAACTGGGGAAGGATTTTCTGTTTATTACAATTGCCGGGAGTTCGGTTGACATTGAAAATGTTCGGCATCCAATTGTGAATAGACTTTAAGCGTTATCTAGGGTGCAAGCGAGGAGCTTGTCTATTATTTGCACCCGTAGATGAATCATTTCTCTCGTCTCGAGGTAAAAAAAAGTGGTTTCTCCTGAATAGTCGCCATCTGTCACCATGCATACGGCATAGCAACATATGTTAGGTCTTCAATCGAAAATGTGAGCTTGATCAAAATTAAGGAAAACGACAACTATGGGCGCTTTGCTGGCATCGTAATAACCTCAGCAAAGAAGCACATCCCACGTGGGTATCGAAAAGAATATGTTCCCGGCTGGAGCCCTGATAGTGACCGATTATACCAAGAATTTCAAGAGAGTGGTGACACCGAAATCGCGAAGGAACTTTTATCCTTGAACAACGCATGGGAAGAAAAGTGGATAAAAACAACACAAGACCTGGACTTCACCCGATTAAGCAGAAAGGCTTGGAGCCTTATCCGGAAGCTTGGGGAATCAAACTCCTTCCAATTACATCAACCAGAGATCGACCCAGACCTGATTGCAAATCGGATTGTCGAGATTTACAAAGCTAAATCAGATAAAGCTCACACCCAACATATCAAGAAGTCACAAAAAGAAATCATAGCGGTACTTAAACCAAGGAAACCGGCCGACAAAGCCGACAGCTATCGACCAATTGCTCTCTTAAGTGTGTGCTATAAGATCCTCGAATGATTATTATGGAACAGAATTGAAGATGCCATCAACGAAGTTGTCCCTATAGAACAAGCGACCCGCATTTGATACGGTCTGGTGTACTGGAATGGTCTACAAACTCCTGGAGATGGTACGATGCAAAGCAACAGTAAACCTGATCAACAACATACTGAGTAATCGCTCTTTCCAAGTATTCCTCAACAATACTACAAGCAAACCTAGACAACTCAACGATGGCCTTCCACAAGGATCAGTCCTGGCCCCACTGCTCTTTAACCTGTATACTCATTATACAATACCTCCAAACGATTCTCGTATGCGGACGATCTGGCACTAGCCACACAATCCCAAGACTTGCACTTGCACTCAAGACCACACTCTCAGCAGATCTTAGCTCACTAGGTGAATACTTCAAGAAATGGAGGCTGACTGTCAGCAAAGCTAAAACTGAGTCAGACTGCTTTAACCTGAATAGCCAACTTTCGCACATGCCACTCGACTTCAACTACGACATAATAAGAGCTCCAAGTTTCTCGGAGTAACCATTGATAGATCCCTTACTTACAAGCAGCACTGTCTTAACACCGTAGCCAAGCTGAAAACAGGGAACAACCTGCTCCAAAACTTGCGTCCAGCTCCTGGGGATCATCACCCACTACACTTCGTACTGACGTTTTAGGACTGGTTTACTCAACTGCTGAATACGGAGCCCCCGCTTGGTTAAACAGCGCGCATACAAAGAAAATTGATAGCCAACTCCACATCGCAATGCGCCTAATCTCTGGAACAATAAGGTCCACCCCAACACAATGGCTACCAGTCTTGAGCAACATTGCTTCACCATCGCTTAGACGAAAGAACACACTCGCTAAAGAATTTATCAAAATACAAAACAACCCGAACCTCCCAATTCACACATATGTACCTCAACGAAAAGAATTCTTCTTGGCTGGATTTCTGATATTGTTTTAAGTGGTATTGTTATGGTTCATTGGTATAGTGGTGTGAGTGCTCGTGGTGCAGAGTCATCAGCTATCTCTGTCATTTCTTGAATAGGAATTGACTTAAAGAACTCGGGGTGTGTCACATAAAGGCACTAGTACAGCGACCATAAAGATCTACAGTACCCAGTTCCTAGGTCTAGGATTTGAGTGCTGCCTTCAAAAATTTGGTGCAGATGGTTTGTGTCGCAGATGTTCGTTCACTACTCTTCGGCAGTGGCTGTCCTAGACAGGACTCGAGAGATTCGACTGAATTAGTCGCGTTGGTTGTAGTTCACAGTAACTTTTTCTTTCCATGCCATTAAGGTTTTATACGGGTGCCCCACGAGCAGTGTGCCAAAAAGCTAGAGCGTGTAGCCCTGGCCAAGACAAGAAAAAAATCGTACTGGAGGGGGGGGTCTATTCCCCCCCGTTTAGCCGGGAGGGGCAATTTTCTAAAAAATTGACTTAATTTGGAAAAAAAATTATTAAAAATCAACAGTAACAGCCACAATGCCGCGATATACTTTTTTGTAAAGCCAGAAACCTCTTCTTTGATCTTGTTTTTAAACGAAGCTGTTGTAAGGAATAGTTTTTGAGAAATTAATTTTCAAACTCAAAATTTTGAAAAAAAATTGGAAAAAAAAAATTTCGAACTACTTTTTTCCAAAATTGTATGTAATTAAGTACCATTTTTTTTTCCAAAATAGAACCCATCGGCGGCGGGCGTACCCAGATGAAATTCGCAGGTCAGTTTTCAGGCGATATCAATGAAAAAAAAGAATTAATCCATGGTTATTCCAATATTGTGTCACTTTATTGTATCCTCATAAAACTCCGAATTTTTTAAAAATAATAAAAAAGAGGTCAATCTTTCATACATTAATTTGGCTACAAGTCCAGCCGCGTTAAAACCAAAAAAAGGTTTTTCTTAGAAAAAAATGGTTCGGGTTTTTTTTTAATTTCTCAAAAACTACAAGACATTTTTGCATCCGGTTTTCTGTTTTTAACTAAAAACTAATGAGAGCATTGAATTTTTGAAAAAAAATTACTACTTAATTATATACAATTTTGAAAAAAAATAGTTCGAAATTTTTTTTTTTCAATTTTTTTTCAAAATTTTGAGTTTGAAAATTAATTTCTCAAAAACTACTCCTTAAAACAGCTTCATTTAAAATCAATATGAAAGAAGAGGTTTCTGACTTTACAAAAAGGTATATCGTGGCATTGTGGATGTAACTGTTGATTTTTAATAATTATTTTTCCAAAATAAGTCAATTTTTTAGAAAATTGCCCCTCCCGGCTAAACGGGGGGAAATAGACCCCCCCCTCCCATACGATTTTTTTCTTGTCTTGACTAGACTTACACGCTGTAGCTTTTTGGCACACTGCTCGTGGGACACCCTGTATATTAAACGCACACATATGGTAGAGTATGAATTTTAAAGTGATCTTATACCGCGAGTATTATGCCTTCTTCAGCATGTAAGTTGCATTTTTTTTTTTATCATCTCTCATTCACCACTGATGTTGTACAGTTTTTCCGTACAGGTACTGTTCTTGGCTATGGACAGACTTGAGCTGCAGACCTTCCGCTCAACAGTCGGTGATGATTACCATTGCACTACAACTTCGACTTTTAGACGAAACAACCGTTAAGGACGGGTACACTTTCGTTTGTGGTGGAAATGTGTAGAACGTTGTGGGCGAAATATTTTACAACGACCGAATTGATGGCTAACATCCAAAGGGACATTGACACTATAGTTATGTACCTACTTCTGAAAGTACGATATCATACGGATAACGATGAAGAGGTAAAGGATGCGTTTAATGGAACGAAGGATTAAATAGAAGAGGTATACATGCTAACAAAAGAAGAAGAGAGTCTCCATATCTCATCAAACGATAATGGTCTCATGACAGTAAGTTTCTCTAGCTCAAAATATATAATCGTGAAGATTACAACATCCAAACACAAGAGAATACATACGGCAACATAGATATCACCGGATTGAGTAACGCGCAGTGTTATTGATCATTTTCTGATAGATAGAAAACACCATACACTCATACTAAACGTAAAAGCATATAGAGGAGGTGATTGCGATTCAGACCACATTTTAATCATCGCCAAAATTAAAATCCGAATCCAAAAACGCAGAACAATTTAACGTTGAAAAGTTGACAGAAATAATAATGAAGCAAGTTTGGCCACCAGTGAAAATTGTTTTAAAGCAAGCAGCGCAAAACAAACTAAACTTCCAGAGGAAAGGATTGGTTCAAACCCTACGAAAGAGGAAAGGCTTCGTTCAAACCCTACGAAAGGAAGTTAGCCACATTCATCGGGATAAAAAAACGACAATGGCAAAGAAAAAAGTCGACTAAAATTCAGGAAGGATGTGCGGGGCTAAACGCTGCAAACGAAAAGGATACCAGCCCAGATCAGGATGTAGAAATATTGTGTACACAACGATAATGGAGAAATAGCGGGATGAATGTATGATATGGATGAAATATTTCCAAAACCTGACTAATGTCCATAAAAAAAGAAACAGGATCGGAAGCAGAGCATAATCAATATATGCAATCCATTCAGGGAGAACTGCCAACCGTGGAATTAAGGAAAGCAATCCATCAAAATAACAGGGCTGCAGGAATCAATCAAATATGCTAGAGCCGCTTTAATAGAGGAGTTTCATGGGCTCAAGGAAATAATCCGAGACTCCACGGGTTGTCTTTAACACGTTCTACTCGGCGTGGACCACTGGTGGTCCACGGGCACTGTGCTTATCTGGCGGCGTGGACCACCGGTGGTCCACATGCAAATTCATTTATCTGGCGGCGCGGACCACTGGTGGTCCACAAATGTTTATAATTTTATTTCAGAAACCATACTGGAAAGAGACAAAGTGCTAATATAAAATACAGTGGGAAATTATAAAATTCTATTTGTTGTAGTCGTTTTCAACATAAATAAAATTTATTTTTCATAGTTGTTTTTAAAATAAAATAAAATTATTTCTTATAGCAACCAAGCACTTCCTAAAAAAATCGCACAATAACTAACATTCTGCTGTCTGCCAACAATTGCGCAGTAAAAAAGTGCCCCTATACGAACAACTTGTTATCTCGTGCATGCAATGCGTAGAAACATCGAAAAAATGCGCCGGGTAGAACGTGTTAAGGAAACCAACCGACGATTGACCAAATACCCATTATATGATAGCTATTAGAAATCATTTATGTAGGTATTCCAAGTAACAGCCAGGCAGCTATCTGTTAATCTTTTAAAGGCGTAGGATTCTATGGACCGATCGAGAATGCAGAAAATCTAATTATGTAGTAGTAAAAGGAAACCAAATATGGTATATGGTACGATAAATCGTCGCATCTGACTGTACTCTATAAACACTTTGAAAATATGGACATTTTCCCATATCTGGGAACCGTATTGAAATCAAAAATGATATAAAAATCGAAATAAATCAAAAACTGCATATGGATAACGCGTGCTTCTTCGCGATAAAGGAATTGTTCAAAACAAACCTGCAACGTCAAAATTTATATTTACAGAACCATAACAACGCCAGTCACATTTTACGGTGATGTGAAACTTGGTCTTTGACTAAGAAGGCGAAAAATAGGTTTCGGGTCTTCGAAAACAAGATCTTGAGAAGAATCCATTATGAAAAACAGGACAAAGAAACAGGTAATAGAACCATGAAGACTAAAATGGGCAGGACACGTAGAACGAATGGACAGGGGGCAAACAGTCAATTAAATAATGGGTGAAAAACCCGTAACCAAAGACCGAAGACTTAGGCGTTTTTTTATTGCTCCGTAGGGCATTGAACTAACACAAAGCCCCTACCGTTCATGGAATCCAACAAAGCTGTTGGCCACATTCAAAAAAGGCTATCCTATGTCTTGCACCAACTACAGAAGCATAACCCTGCAAAATCCTATCCAGTGTACTATGTGAATGTCTTGAGCCATTTTACACCATACTAATTGGCATGTAACAGTGTGGATTCTGGCCTGGAAAATTACTATAGGCCTGATCTTCACATTACGCCAGATCCTGTAAAAATCCAATGAGTTCCAAGTCGATAGTCACCATCTTTTTATCGACTTTAAAGCCACATACGATAGCATTCATCGTCAATAGCCCTGCAGGACGATGGCTGATTTCGAAATCCTGGGAAAATTGATTCGCATGTGTCGCTTCACACTGTTAGACTTGTGATGTACTGTGCAATTTGGACCCCCCTTACCTCCGAAATTTTCCAAACATGTACTCGAATTGGGCAAGGAGACGCGCTGTCGTGTGATTTCTTCAATTTAGTCCTTGAGAAGATAGTGAGGCAGGCAGCTGTCCACACGGAAGGCACTACCTTCTTCAAGAGCGTCTAACTGCTGGATACGGGGACGACGTTGAGACCATTGCAAGATCCCTGCGCGCTTTAGTAGAGGCATTCGCGGCAGTTAAAGAAAAGGCGGGTCTCGTCGGCTTAAAAGTAAATGGAGATAAAATGAAATATATGCTGCCACTAAGAAACGCTCCGTCGAGCACCAACTTGGGCAAAACGTAAACATCGACAGATATATTTTTGAGGTAGTTAAGAAGTTTTTCTACCTCGGGGCAAATGTTAACTCTACAAATGACAATTTAGTGGAGATCCGACGAAGAGTCACCCTGGGCAGCCGGTGCTATTGTATTTTGCTTTGTCAAAACAGCTGGAGTCAAAACTCCTAACAAGGAAGTTCAAAATTACTCTCTACAGAACACTGATCCTGCCAGCGCTGCTTTACGGAACCGAACAATAAGCAAGAAAACAGATTTGATCTGGGTTCTTTTGAATCAGGAAAGCGAAAGGAGGAGAAGACTCAACCGCGAGGTCTAGGAGTAGTATAATGATGTGGACACAGTCTGGCTCGGCTACATCGAGTGCATGGACGACCGCGCTACAGCAAAGAGGGGCTTCAAATCCCGCCGCCTGGTTCGAGAAGGCAAGAGAGACCGAACTTCCGGCTTAAAGAAAAACTGATGGCTGACATCAGGAAACTGTTGAAATACGCCTTCACGGCGGATATTACCTCTTCGTTTGGTGAAAATCGTTCTCCACACATGTTCATATTTTGAGAGATGTGAAAAAAATCGGAAGTTTGAGGGAACTAAGCCTGGTGAATAGGGTGGATGTTGCAACAGTTCATAAATTAATTCACTGATTTTCGGGATGGTTTTTTGTAGGGTGCGTTATCCTAATGAAAAATGATATTTTTCTTCCGACAACCAGGCCTCTTCTTCTGGATTCATACGTCCAGTTGGTCTAACAACAACCTGCGTTTATTGTTTCACCAAATTGAAGGTAATCCCTGAACGAAATTTCTTTTACATCCTAAAAGAATAATGCTAAAAGCTTTTTGGCCGATTTCTAGACCCTAACTTGTTTTGAGCGAGCTTTGTCCTCTTGTTTTGATTCAGAGTCATCGTGGTCGAGCCAAGTCTCATCTATAGTGATAAAACGACCCACAAAATCCTTCTTATCTCTCTTAATACTTTGAATATTGTTGAGAAAGTTGCATACGAGTGTATTTTTGTTACATTCTTAGTGAATGTGGCATGCATTTTACACACATCTTTATGTAACCCAAAACTTTAGCCAATATATTGCTAATTATATTTGCTTTATCCAAATTATTTTAATTAAATAAAAAAAATTATGTGTAAGATATGACAGAAACCTTTATTGTGGATTAAAGAACATTTATTACCAATACCGTTTTAAAGATAAGATGATTCAAATGGCTTTAATACCTTCCTTTACAAGACATGATTCAAGAGATCCACTTTTATATAACTCTGTTGCAAAAATTGGGGCTGAATCTCACCAATGATTTAAGGACGTTCTTCAGTTGGTCAATCATTGTTGGTTTATTGTCAGCGACTTAACGTAGTTCCAGACAAATGTTTGCGCGTTAAATCGAACCATCTTGGCAATCATTTAACAATGTCTCTCTTCTTGCAAGAACTCGCATGTAATACTTGATGTTTGGAACATTGTGTCAGCTTGTTGCAACCACATGCAAGGGCCATGCCATTCAATTGAAGTTACAAAAAGTAAAGTTTTATGCCCCGATATCAGTCGCCATTGAGAGCCACCGGCCTTTCTCTTTTTGAAAAAGGTATGGCCCAATGACGCTGCCTGCCCAAACCCCTCATCAAACAGTAAGTTTTACATGCTGCAATGGAGACTCGTGCTAATGCCATGGATTATGCCTCCTCCAAACTGTGCTTAATCAGGGATCTAGGGATCAGTCAGCGGACTCACATGAGCTTGGTGATCTTGGGACTTCTTGTAAGAGGCAAATGATACATCAAAAGATTCTTATCTAGCTTCGTTAATAAACAGTGCATATTTGTCTCAGATTTCCCCAACTTTTAATATTTTCACTTTTTATTTCACAGTTCAGTGAAGTCTTTCTCGCCAAAGACATTCCCACAAGACCATAAGCAATGATCGAATGTTTCCTAAACACCACACAGAATGTTTACTCTCACGGTCTCTTCACCTTCTCTGTGATTAAAAACGAGAAACAATACCTCGCCACCTGTTCAAACACACCCCTCGACTCGTGAAGAATACCCTCTCACAGTACCATTGAACCCCATGACATTCATCTTAACCACATTGTTTTAAAACAAATTCCTCTAAACACACTTCATTCTGCACTTGACACAAAAAGATCGAGACGAGTGTCTAACAGCCACCGAAATTCTCATCCCGTCCTGTTGCACAACAACAGCCTAACCAGCTCTTCATTTTCTGATTTCGACAAACTGATAGTATTCCCTATGCGCCCGCCGCAGCCGTACTCTCGTAACTCGCTAACAATTTCGAAATCAACATCACTTATGCGAACCTCTTGGGCTCAAAACAAAAGCATAAAAGCCTCTACTCGTACTAGCAACTGGCTACCGATCGACGGTCGAGATAAGGTGTCTGCTCCAACAAATAAGCAAGACCACTTGAATGACGCGATTTGATTTCTTGACTGATAGCTGAAACTCTTCTCTGATAGATTCCCCATGGACTGTCCCAGTGACAGCTTACCATTTGGCACCATCATGATTCATGATGTTAGACGACGTCGTCTCAGCTAAAGCCCACACATCAGCATCACTTTCCAAATACACAGACTTAGTGTGTTGAAGAAGATAGATTTACAGTTCTGTTTCATCATCATCATCGTCTCGTGGTTTTCGTCATTATGGTGTTGCTGTCGTCTTCAGGGTCCAATTCAATTTGTATCTTACATGACCGTGAACAAAACAAAAAAAACAGACAACAAACAGGCAGACAAACAACGATAGCTACTTCAGACGATCGGACGGGACGAGGAGGAGCATGCCAAGTCAGCGATTTGCGCGTGGGTGCATTAGGCGCGTGCCCATTTCTGCAGTGTGTGAACGTTTCCCGCCTCCATAGCATCGCCTGATTCGACGAGCATCTGGCTGGGGTGAATCCTCTCACTCTGATACGAAAACAATGGAACTGTCTCTACAAATTATCCGGAGCATGGAACCCGGTCACTGCCGTTTCGACCACACACCCGCCGATGGGGGAATTGATTTTTAATACGCTGCATAGGCCTGGGAAACTGAAGAATTGATCAACAGCATTATGACCCACCGCGGAACAAAAAAGGTTCTAACTATTTGGCTGTCAAAAGTGAACATAAAAATATCAAATCAATGGGAGCAACTGAGGGTTATGCATGACCACCGAGGCACACCCTCTAGTAATCGGATATGTTGGGAATTCCCTGGAACCGGTTTCTCTAAGGGACTAAAGTGGTCACAAATCAATTGGTGCACTGATAATTTGGAATATTTAGATTGAGGACTATGACGGTGAGCCCTTCATGGTGTGACTGCGGTAGGAGACTAAAGGGTGTCCAGGTACGGTGGATCGAGAACACTGTCACAACAGTTTACCTGCTGCCCGAGCATGGGTAGGGTGTCGTGGACAACACCTCGAGTGACAAACACCACTTCGGTCCACGATTATTGTACGTTCATCGTCGGTTACCGTGAAGGAGTAAAAGGGCGAAGGAGAAGAAGAAGAAAAAAAATTTTGCCGGCGGCCCGGCGTTATTTATGGCTAATTAATAACCACTAATGGATCCGAGCTCGGCGGGTTATTTATGGGTATTCACCAAAATGTTTTGTTGTTGCTGTTTGTTGTGCATAAATCGTCAGCTTTTTTGGTCGGTTCTGTAGTGAGTCTCGTGATGTATCCTTGTTGTTGCCGGTGCTGGTACTAGTGCGCATGGTGTTGGTCGTCGAAATGAATGCCAACGGATTGTTCAAATAAAGAACACATGACACACAAGTGAATGAAGCTGAAGGTTTAATAGTTTCATATATTATGAAAGTGAGGTGCGGGTGGTCTCATGTATTCGTTGTGGATCTGGTGTACCAGTCGGCGGTAGTGGACAGAATGTGTAACTCATGGCGGAGACGGAACCGATTTGGTTTTGAATAAATTTACATCAGTCGTCTTTTGTTTTCCTTCGGAGGAACAGAAGTGTTAAGTTTTACGAGGTACTTTAGTTTGGGAATCACAAATTGCAGGAGAAGGTTACATGACCCGCGGGACAGGAGTGCTCCGATGGCGATGTCATACGGGAGAAAGACAAATTTTTGTGAGTCGTTTCTTCTTCATAACTGTCGGTCGGCATTTGGGCTGCGTTTAATCACGATGATGGTACATGTGTTTTGGGTTTCTTTGGGTCGGAGATCTGATTCCGGAAGCATGATAAGGTGGGTGGGTGCTCGATCAGAATTACGGTGAATTTCCTCAGAGCAGGCATGTAAAGGTTTATTTCATTGAAAAACCTGCAGGTACTTAAATGACCAACGGTCTGGGCCTTACCCTTCTATTCATGAGAATCAAAATACACGTCGTCTAGACCCATCATAAAAGCTTTCGAATACGAAGGTATACAAGTTGTGTTCACAAGGTAAAGGGCAATTTGTTATTAATTTCATTTGCCAACCTTCTTCTTTGTTATGATGGCATATCCTAACATAGTTAAGGAAATGTTAAAATTCGCTTTTGATGAGACTGTTATTAGTAGAGCCTACGAGTGGTGTAAGAGTTTGCGCGAAGACCGTGTATACGCCGATGAAGAGAGCCCCCAAAATATCAACAATGGATAATCGCGTCACATTTTTGAGTGAATGATTATGAATGTTTGCAATAAACAATCGGAAAAGTCATCGAAGATGTTGGCATATGTTTCTAGCAAAATTATGAAGGGAAATAAGTAACCATTTATCGTTTTAATTTTATCTTGTAGGTTCATGTGACACATTAGTAACATGAGTAGGATATTAATTTCGACTGATCTGATGTATTAATATTATCTAAGTAAGATATAAAGGATTCTTCTTGTTTGGTTTTTCAGTGTTCTTTTTGAACAGCTTGCGCATGGTATCTGTTATCCGTTAAAGTCAATCTTACTCAGTTGTTATTGCCATTTTTTTTGTAAAAAGACAAAAAGTCGCCTAAAATTATTGAATTTTACTGTGAATTTATGTTCTGTGACAAATGCTTTTTGAGTACTTCGACAATAATAGTTTCAACCTACTGAGCAAACAATCCAAGCCAATCACCGAATTGCGGACCAATTTCACGCTACCGGGCATCAAGCCACCTACTCGTATGCGTAGAGTGCATACTGAGGAAAATATTGCTCTGTGTCCGACAGTGAAGAGACTGATTTGCCCATTTGCCGCTGTTCACAGCAATTGGGATTGTTTTACTCGACTTACTAAGGGATTACAGTCGGTGCAAAATATGAAGGCGAACGTGCTGCCTTAACTTAGAATTGTCAATCAGTGAGCTCATCTCTGTTTGAATGGGTATGATAGTAAACAAAATTGCAACATCGGGCTGTCAATGCACCCGGCAAAAAATTTTAGTGCGGTTTACGGTCCGACGGAATCATTGGTTAATTTTTTTTTTTTAAGATGACCCCAAAATCAATTAAGTCGAAATGCATAGTTTTTAGAATGTGCAGTCTGCTTTAGAGTGCCCGTAAAGGGCCATTAAGGTAATTTTAATTATGTAAGATAGTTAAGCTAGACTTAAGCATTTTTGTCTAAACTAAGTTAGATATAATAAAAAAAAATTCTGAAAAAAAAAAATTATCCCAAGAACAACGTTGTAGTCATGAATAATATAGCTCGAGGCTCAGGTTTCCAATATGCTCACTGAGCAAATTAATTTTTTTTATGTTTTCTGTTTTAAATGACTTATTCTAAGATGTACTGTAAAATAATTTTTTGCTTAAACTTTTTTTTCTATTTTTTTTTTAACTTTAAAGATTTCATTTTTCACAGAAAGGTACATTTATTCTATGTACAAACTGTACAAATGGACGCGTTCACTCTTCTTCCCAAAAATATATAATATGTCCCAAAATTAAAATACATAATTTAAAGTTAATTTTGCCTTTTTGTTTCATTTCTTTTATTGACTGAAAATATTATACTGTTAAATACCCCAGAGTACCTAAAAATAACTAAGCTTTAGCTACAGGCGCCTGCCTGACAGTTGTTGACATACCCTTAGCGGAGCGACGAAGTCGCGTGAGCGGCTAAACCCTGCGGAAAAAAGGATTGAAAGCCTGTCCGCGAGCGAAGTGAGCCACCCGCCCCAAAGTTTAAGCAAAGCAGACTTGAGCGGCTAAACCCTGCGGAAAAAAGGATTTAAAGCCTGTCCGCGAGCGAAGCGAGCCACCCGCCCCAAAGTTTAAGCAAAGCAGACTTTCTTACAGGCGCCTGCCTGACAGTGTTTGGTCCACACTTATTCAACTATTAAACTTTTTTTAAAGCGCCAGGTGATTTTCACTTAAACTGGCAACACTCTTCTTTACTATAAACAAATGAAAAACATGCGAAAAATGTAACGGTCTACCTTTGTAAACTGTTGTAACAGTTAACGCTTCTGTCAATGAGTACGTCTGGCCAGACCTTTTCCATTTTCGAGACCATTTCTTCACAATTGTTTGTGTAGCTATCTTTGCCAAATTTCTTGACTTTGTCAGCCTATGTATCCTTAATGCTTTGGTGTGGGCAATAAATTTAAAATCTAAGTGGGGAAGGACAAAAAGAAGTATTTATACAACAACCCCTAGAGTCAATGGAATAGGTCCGGCCAGACCTCGCTACAAATTGTACGGAAAAATCTATTTTCTTCACATTTTATCCGAAAAAAACAATTTTTATTACCTATATTCCATTGATGGGAAGGTTTTAAAACACTCATTGACAGAAGGGTTAATTATCATTCAATATAGTGCTTTGAAATCAGTTCGATGTCCGAGAGAAATTCAGAAAATACAAGTGCGTTAGACTCGAAACCCAGCACTTCGGATTAGAGTCAATTACATATTGGATGTACTCTGAAGAGGTAAAAATGCAGTGGAATATTGCTCGGTTGATAAGGGACCTTGGTAATTTAATAACATTTTTTCAATGCTCATGTTTTGAAATAATCATAATTATAGGTCAAGATGAGGATTATGGACATGTACAAGAGAGCAACGACAAGAGTAAGATGCACCGCAGGAGTCATCGAAGAGTTCGCAATCAAAGTCGGTGTACACCAAGGGAGCGTCCTCAGCCCACTGCTCTTTATAGCAGTCCTTGATTGCTTGCTTGAAGGAAAAGTGACGGACCCCAATGTGCACCAGCTATTCTTTGCTGACGATGGAGCGATTATAAGTGATGATCAGGCGTTCCTACAACAAGCACTTGATGTGTGGGTGGACATTTTTGAGGGACATGGGTGTCGTATTAGTTCAAAGAAGAGAGAGTATCTGTGCTGCCCGTTCTCTGACCCTCATCAGCCTATTCCAGACATTTACTTGAATGGAAGAGTGCTTCCCAAGTGTGAAAAGTTTAAATATCTGGGATCTATGATTAATAAAGAAGCAACTTGTGATGACGACATCAATTATCGCGTAAGGGTAGGGTGGATGAAGTGGCGGGAAAACTCCGCCATCTTCTGTGATCGAAAAATGCCCCCTAAGCTGAAAGGAAGGCTCTACACTTCCGTTGTATGTCCGGCGCTCACATACGGTTCATAATGCTGGACAATGCACAAAAAGTATGAAAGCAAATTAACGGCAGCTGAGATGACGACGCATGACAGCGGTAGTAACAAAGCGTGACAGAATTAGAAGTTCAAAGATCCGAGGAAGCCTTCACGTAAAAGAAAACATCACAAGAAAGATAGAGCGCGACCGACTCAGTTGGTATTGCTATGTTCAAAGGAAATATCATTTGAACCCCGTCCAAAAGACGTTATCAATCAACGTTCCAATTTCAACACGCAAAAAAGGCAGGCCGAAAAACAATTGGTGCAAACAAATGCAAAAACACCAGCATTTGATTGGCCTCATCGATGAAGTAATCCCAAACCGGGAAGCCTGCCGCTACTTTCTGAGGTCAAACCGGCAGACTCCACAATCGGACCAGTAGGAATGCAGTTAAGTGGGAAGGTTATGGTCCTACACTTCTGACCATAACAACGCCGGAAAAAAAGGAAAAGAAGAAGAAGATAGGTCAAGATGAACAAGCGCTGAAATTCGCTGAGACACGCGGGCTGTTGCCAAATTTGAACTTGCGCCAGGTACATAGGATCCCAATGAAGATTTTCATGCGCGGAAATCCTATTGGCGAGTTCAGGAGCTCAAAATCAGGCTGTATAGTCAGAAAAAGTCGCCCTGTTGGCAGTTGGTTTGAGCAAGCTCGAATGACTTTGCCAAGATGCTTTTGTCTTATGTACTGTTTCGCCAGGAAATATTCCTATGAAACAGTACAGATCGAGGATTTTACTTCGTCTCAATGTTTGTCCCAACGAACTATTGCCTTGCCGCCTGGTATAATTATTGCTGGGAGACAATAGTAATTCAATTTTTGGAAACATTTGAGCCGAAAGGAAAGATAGGCAGGCGGACCAGGCAAAATCGTCCAAATCGACGAAAGTAAATTTGGTAAGAGAAAATTCAACAAAGGAATGCGCGTGGATGGCTACTGGGTTCTCGGTTTGATTGAGGATGGGTCCGAAGACTTAAGACTTGAAATCTGTCCAGGGAAAGAGAGCAGCGCTGAAGTGCTAGCGCCGTTTATAAAAAAAACACGTGAATCCAGGAACGATCATTCACACCGATTGCTTGAAGGCGTATGATTGTTTAAATGCCAATGGGTTCATTCATAAAAAAGTGAACCACAGTGATCCTGACAATCCTTTTGTTGATCCTGATGGCATACATACCCAAAAAATAGAATATCAGTGGCGTGTCGTTAAAAAATAATTTTACAACGATAATTACTCCATAAATTTCGCTGATTGGATAGTTGAGTACCAGTGGAGAAGGGAAATTGCGAAAAAAAATTAGATCCCTTTTGAAGGGATTTTGGGGATTTTGGCAAACAACCTTAATTTTTTTTTTAATAGTTTGATTGAAATTAAAAAAAAAAATTAAATTTTAATAAAAAAAAATTTCATTTCGTCAAAAAAAAAATTATATTTATTTATGTTTTTTAGGCCGTTTTAAACCAGGAAAAAAAAAGTTTGCTCACTGCGCATAATGGAAACCCTCCCCAAAAAGTGACTCCAAATTGAACTCCAAGAGGGGTAAAGACACCTCCTACCCGGCAAATCTCCGGTTGATAAGTATCCTTCCAAATGCTAGCAATAAATGACTTAAATAATTCCGGATAACCTATTCGGTTTTAGAATGGGGCATAACACTGCTTATGCTGCGTCGACACTGGAATCGGACATCCAATCGAACAAAAGCAAGAACCAAAGAACGGGTGCCCCTCTGATTTTCTTCGAAAAATCTTTCGACACCATAGAGGTTAGAGGGTGGGCATCAGTAAAGTAGTGCCATATATCCCCTATCCCGACAGGTAGAACCCAAATATGTTAGATCAAATATTGATTGTAATAAGGCACGGTGAACTTGCCGATTCTTTTCAGCATTTATTTCAGCGGTTTGATATTTTCTCTCTGCCATTCGGGAGAGTATTCGGACGACATAATCGCGTACAGGTCAGGCCCAACGTTCACTGTTATTCTTGTGAAGCACAACTTCGGAAAAATTCAGGAGTATTGTGATGACTGACTGACTGAAAATCAACTTCCAGAAGCCAGAATCTATTTAATTGAGAACGCATGCGCCTAGGGCCTCTCGACACATGAGAAAAATTGCAGCAGGCTTTCAATTTTAGACCACTTGGGATATGGCTAGATCAGTATCTATATTTTGACTGTTTCATAGCGACCAACTTGATTCCAGGGAGAAGATTCAGTTCAGTTAATTTTTTATTCAGTTAATATATCAGGTTTTCCACTCGCTATTAATCTATTGGTCCATTGTCCATTTGTTCTACATACATGTCTTGCCCATATCAATCTTCGTCATTTTATTACGGATAATGCTCGGGGTTGATTAATAGTCCTCGAGTACTTGATTGTGTAGTTTACTCCATTAAACTGTTTCTCCGCCATAGGTTCGTATTCAAAGACCCAAAATATATTTTCCTCCTTCTTAGTTAGGGGCCAAGTTATACATTCTCAAAGTGCCACTGACATTACCATGTCTGGCAAAAAAGCACACGTTGCCGCCTTATATTATTTCCATCTTTATGTGATCCTTGCAGTTTTTTAGACTGTTTCCTTTCATTCTTCAGAAGATCCTAAAAATTTCGAAGAAGTCATAGTCTATTATGTACAAATATGTATACATGATATACAGTATGTACAAATCTTACATTCCTACGTCCTAAGTTCAATGAGGGGCAAGCTTAAAATGTACGGTCCTTAAAGAAAGATATGACCAACGTATTGATCATACCATCTACTTGGCATCATAGCATCAGCTTTGGCATAGTTAAGGAGTGAATATACCGTGCCGCTAAGTAATGACAATTGGCAATGAGGCTAGTAGGTACTGAGACTAGACACAAAATCACTATTGCCAAACACAAATTCGTAGAACTCAAGAGTAAATGTTTTCAAAATTTTATGGAAAACGGATGAGAAGGTATTTCCTGTTTTAGAAGAAAAATTTTGCTTGCAATCCTCGGCACCGTTCTTGTAAACGAAGAGTGAAGAAGAATAAAAGACCTGTGCAGGTTGTACAGATATATTGACTTAATCAGGCCTCTAGGGAAACGGTTGGGCACCACTGCCACGTCCCCAGAAACATTGCAGCGGGAGACAACCACGCCTAAGTTAATGCATACAGTTGGAATAGAAAGTCAGCCAAATATGCGTTCGGTGGGTCAAAAATCGTGCCAGCTAGAGAGTCTTGTCGATTCAGTCACAGGTTGATCCCGAGCAGTAGTGCGATCCAAGTAAGTAAAGGCTTTTAGTTGATGATGATGAGCTTTTTGTTTTTTATTTTTTTATTTTATAATTCGTGCAGGTTCAAGAGTATCTTATGGTGTTTGGAACACAACCTGAACGGGGTGCCGAAAATGTTTGTCGAAAATGTTTTCGACTGAATTTGCGTTGGTTGTACCTCAAAGTAACTCTTTTGTTTCATGTCATTAAGGTGTTATATTGAATGCACACACAGAGTACGAATTTTGAATTAATCTTATGCTGCCAGTGTTATGCCTTCATCGGCACTTTTCGATCATCTCTCATTCAAAACTGATGTTGCTGCACAATTTTTCCGTATAGGAATTGTTCTTGACTATGGACGGGCTTGAACTACAGACCTTCGGCTCAACAGTCGGTGACGAGCTGCTATTGAATGAAATGTTTTGCTAACTACTGCTGTAGACCACAATAAACCCTTTTTTTCGGAAACGGTGTTGATGAAGCTCTTAGAGATCCACAAGACGGACAGAAGAAGGCATTGAATAAAAGGATTTTAATTGCTTGGGATCTTTACTTTTGCATTCAGTATGAGACATAAACCCTATTAATATATCATAAAAAAAGCTTTCGGACACCTCAAAAATATTCTCACGTAAACCCAGAATTTTTCGTCGTTCCTGATTCAGCGACCGGATTGCTACTTTTCTAAGACTCCATAACAATAACGGGCCCACTAAATATTCTAACCAGCCCGACAACACCAGAAGTTCCAGAATCAGGCTAGTCACTAAAACTGCGCAAGCGTGGGAATACACAATTTGGTAAATGGATTCTAGAAATATAATAACTCCATTGAAGGACTGACTTTAATGCCAAATTTATCTCCCGATACAGCTACTCACACCAAATTATCAGGTTCGTTGCATGCCATCGTAATCATAAAGGGCTCAAGTCACGGAGTACCATGCACTAGACAAGCAAGTGGCAAAAATGAATCTAAAACTGAACCAGGGCCCGACTGGATATATGTTTTAGACTGAGGCATGCAGGGTCCATTTCAATTAAGTTGGAAGGACATTTTGACGGAATTATTGTTTCTAAGTGTGATAGATCTAATTGAAGTGGAAATGGATGGATGGATGGAAATGGAAATACAAATGCTGCTCGATCATAGGTCCGCATTAAACGCCGGTAAGATTAGAACATCCATTGAGGCTGCAGGCATTATTCAAGTCTCTAGAACATATATGGTCCGACACATCCGTGTGGTAGATGTTTTTCAATCCAAGAAGGATAACATGCAGGTGAGTCATTGGATCAATTTCCTTGATACATTTCTCCTCAAGTGCTTTGCCTAATCCCCAAACCACGAATAGATTTAGACACCTGAAGCCCATCACCCTCCAACCACAATCTCCCATACAAAAATGTGGTCTCACCAATCGCGCCTAAAAGCCACTGATCCGCATCACACCGACACCGTAACCGATCTTGCCTTTCCTGCGACAAAACAGACAATTTATAGCGTGGCATCTTTGTCGCCCAGGTATAGTGCATCTCTTCATGGACCAACAACATGCAGCTGGCTACCGAACTACGACTGTTTGCCGCTTCCGCAGTGCTCTGTATAGCATGTCTTACATCTTACTGTTGTTTCGCCCCAAAATGATGAATGGATTTGCATCTGCTCCAGCTCCGTAGGCATAAATCCAGCGGCCACAAGAGGAATCCCATCTATTTCAACGAATGACCTCGTCGCCATGAACTAGAACGCATTGAATTGTCGTCGACTGGAAGAGAGACCCTCCTAAGTGGTCCGGGGACACAATACAAATTAGACCGCCACTGCCGCTTTCGATACGATTCCACCGCCACTTCACCTCCATCGCCACGCAATTGTGATAGCTCGCCATAGTCGGAGAGAAAGAATTGGACTCTCCTTGAATGGAGCCGCGTCTCTTCTGGATATGCCCATATGTTTTGGCCATCTCATAGGCTCGGTATGCAGAACACACATCACATAGGTCCGGACTTCGATTAATCACAGATAAATCCGATCGAGATAAATGACCGCGGCCGCGGCCAGTGCGCTCGATTCCGCGGCCGGTGGCCAAAAGCCCCGTCGATATCAGTAGTCGAGCTATGACTGCGTCTGCCGCTCCACATGCTACTGCTGCTGTGGGTAAATGAAATGACCATAAACTTAATTTCCCGGTCTCAGTCGCGGACGACCGGCGCGGCGGTCAGAGACATCAGTTGGGATAAATAAGTGGATCTATACATCTAACTGTCGGATGGGAGCAGCCGTACTCCGCTCGGATCTCCACCAAATCGAATTGTGCTTTGGCTACGCTTGTCCGCGGACAATAATTGAAGACCAGATAATGATTCGACAAGTTCGTAGCCAACCGTGTGGCCCAGTAACTGAGCACTCCTGTGCCCCGAGGAGAGTATACCATGTACCTGGTGTACTCGTATCTACCGCTGGTCAACTTTGGTTATTTTTCGCAATTAATTGTCCCGCCAAAACGGGCTAGGGCCGCAGCGTACACTAAATTGGGCGGAATATCTTTATTCGTTTTCCTAGCCTGGCCGGTCGGCTTATGTGTTCACTCGAGTGGAATTTGTGTGTCGTGAGCATTGTACTACTAATCACTTGTCGACGGAGATCGGGAAACTTGTTTGGCGCAGGTGCGGGACGAGTATTATTGGCAATTGTTGTAACGGTTGTGATCAAGTTGTTAAGTACGCTCCTAATGGACGCGTGGAGGTGGTGAAAAAGTACTCTGCACGTAATCTTAATACGCTGCGCGATGGAATTTTAAACCGCCCGGGAATCGATAAACCTCCAAGTGTCCTCGAGACCGCGGAGGGTTGAGGGTCTCCGCAGGGGCCCGAGGGTAATGGCGACATGTGCGCAAATGGAACTTAACTACGAATTTGTGTAATTTGACTCAATTAGGTACAGTTGGCTGTAGCTTTGTTAGGGATTATCTGCGAAGGAGTGGGTGTAAAGTGCATTACGAATGGATTTGGAATGAATTTTGAAGTCGATTTGCCATTTGGCTGATTTGGAATACTAGTTGGTGCCTTCGAATTTGAAATTCAAAGTGGTTGAGTGGATATGGCGCCGCGGAACGGATTATTACGTGACAATATTAGCGCACACCTGGCTGTAACGAGCTTAGCGCCGTCCTCCCGAGTATTTGTTCAGAGTCGAAGCTCATTTTAAGATGCGAGTGAGGTTGGCAGGAGCCGGCCAGGGATCTTCAATTTAAACTGAAATGATCGGTCTATCATACACCTTTCTTGGCGCAGAAAGGTTTTACCATAACTTAGAGCGTGGCTTACACAGATTGGAAGATTTGATCAGGCATACTTCTTAGAGCGACTTGCATCGACGATACATTTTATCAAATCATTCACTTCATCGATCTCCCGCTGAGCAGCTCCAGCTTCCACATCAACCACATCTTGTTATCCTTAATGATTTATTCAATTTTTCACTGAAAGGCAGCAATTATAAGGTCGTGTGCTGGATGCGTGGCTGCAATGCAACTGTTCCCTGGCAAATGGACGATCAAATCTCACGCGACATTCCACCAAAGACAAAACAAGCCGAGATCCAAGGAAATCACATAAACATAACTTGTCCACAATGCTACGGTCTCATCCGACCACTTGGCCAACAATCAAGAACAGAAGCAATATCCTCGACTCACACTCACATATCGCTCCACCAGCCCGTGAGTGCTGTCTCCTTGTTTCGGTTGTTTTTTCGGTGCGCACAACTGTCAAGTGGCTTCCTTTCCATTTTCGTGGAAAAGATAAACTGCGTGCGCACACATAATCGCGCAATGAATCAAAATCTCGCCATGCACTCAATCCTCACACACTGGGAGCCGGCAGTTTGGGCATTTCGCGCGCCCAACGATCATTTATTACAGTCCTGCGCGGAGAGCGACGGCCGGAATGATATCGAATGCGAGAAACTAGGGAATACACAAAATAAGGATGCAGTTGGAACAGAAATGAATTGGCCAGATAGGAAGTGGATAGGAGTTGGCTTTTAACTTGTCGAATTTACTACCGAAACTGGTTAAACATTTCACAGACCTCAAGTTTGCTTATTCTTCAGGGCCTTGGCTTAGAAGCGAAATGGACATCGAATGACCGCTCCTTTCGCATTGTGGGAGAATGTCTAAGTGACTAGATGATGTTGTTGGCAAGCCCAATCGATCTTTTCTGCTATATCCCAGCCAGATTGTAAGCCAGTTCCCCAATGGTTTCGGGAGAAGACATGATGGTTTACGGACTATTTAAGATATCAATGAGGCTCTTAATAACAAATCAACCCCGAGCCTGAGTTTGGTATACTCGTATGTAAGACCCTAATCATGGTAAATATTCATGAGTAAAAGAATATACCAATATACCAAAATACCTCGAAGCAATCCAATCCAAAATCTTCTAAAAGCCGACGGTGCCTGGAGCCAAGAATAGAAGAGAAATAAAGAAACGTAGTGAAAGATTACGTAGTGATTTAAGGAGCTCACAAGACTATCCTATACCGTTATAAAAATATGGAATATCTCTGGAATTTCGACAGTAAAAAAGAGAGCATGAGAAACGTACAATCAGCGGAAACAGGAGTAGGCTGAAAAAAAATTCAAAATTTTCATTTCACTTAAGGGTGTAAACAGTCACAGTGGAAGCCTGTAATCTCCCGACCCTTCTCAATTCCAAGATGATATACAGCCTACACGTGGCCTCTCCTCGATAGCTGGTCAGGCATCCGCCGGGTAGTAAACCAATGTGTGCAGCGAACCTGGCCCTCCAGGTTGGAGGCTTCCCTATCGCGGAAAACAAATCTTGTTACGAAGCAACAACAATGCTCGGATATGGACGGGTACAATGTTGATGACTCATATAAACGGAAAAATCTGCGAGTCTGCACCTGGAATGTGCGGTTCCTTAGCCGACCAAGCGCAGACAACCAACTGGAAAAAACCCTCGACTGCTACAAAGCAAACCACACTCCAGTCCCAGTTATGACAGCAAAATTGTACTAGGGGATTTCAACGCAAAACTGGGTAAATAAGACATATGTATTTGAGACGATCATAGGAAAACATAGCCAAGATAACACCACATCCCTCAACGGACTCAGACTAATTGCATTCCTAACAGGGCGTAACCTCCTCGTAGCAAGCACACGATTCCCACATCTCAACATGCATAAAAGAACCTGGCGGTCACCAAACAGTCGACCATCAACCAGATTGATCACGTTGCGATCGACGCCAGACACTTCTCCAATATCCTAGATGTACGAACCTTCCGAGGAGTCAGCATCGACTCGGATCACTACCTTGTTGTAGCCGAGGTATGAATCAAGATATTAAGGATGCTACGGAGTCGAGCAAGACAACAAGACTTTAACGTCGGAAAGCTACAATTGCAGGAGACCGCTAAGATCTTCGCCGATCGAGTTTTTCTAAACCTCTTGCAAGGTCCGATGACACCGGCACAATCCCAAGAACAACAGTGGAAGCATTGCCAGCACACCATCAGAAACCATGCCGGTTTCAAACCATGGCCAGCTAGAAACCCCTGGTTTGATAAGCAATGCAAACAAGCCCACATAGCAAAACAAACCGCCTACAAAGCCATGCTACATACTCGTAGACGGACGAAAGCCGCTCGTGAGCTCTACGAGCAGAAAAGGAAAGAGGAACACACGCTTTTAAGGAAGAAAAAATGAGAGCACGAAAAGCGTGAGATCGAGGAGATGGAGAGATGCCTCAGGAAACGTTCGCAAGTTTTACGAGAAAGTAAAACGATCGTGCCAAGACTATAAAGCCACAGCAGATGCCTGTAGAGATGAAGACGGACAACTAGTAGTAGAGTCACAGTCGATGCTGAGAATATGGAAAAACCATTACTCTGGACTCTATAACGGCGATGATACATCTGATACCGCTATCGAAGATACAAAAGAATTCCATCCACTTGACCTAGATGAAATTAACCATGTAATTTGGAAGCTTAAAACTAATAAGCCCGCGGGCGCAGATGGCCTATCTGCTGAGCTATTTAAAGCGGCTGGAGATGAGTGGGTAGGGCGCATGCAGTCCATAAGAAAGGATTCCCCTATAATTGCGCCAACTATAGAGGAATAAGTCTCCTTAATGTCGCTGCAAGATGTTTGACGCCTGAAAGCCTTTGTGGGTTATTTGATAGGTTCCTATCAGCGTGGTTTTAGGCCAGTTAGATCCACAAACGATAAATCCAATTTTCACACTGCGGCAGATCTTAGAAAGGACCCGAGAATCTCAAATCGACACACTCCATCTTTTGTCGTTTTAAAAGCCGCATATGACAGTGTGCATAGGGACCTGCAAATTCGTTCGAGTTTGCAGGATGACAATGAATAATTCCCGTTGCTCTATTAAGGTCGGTAGCGAATTAACCGTGACCTTCGATGTTGAAAAAGGATTCAGGTAATGTATCAAATATGTGCTTGAAAAGATCATATGAGACTCACTGGCCAACACAAGAGGTACGATCTATTTCAAGTCTGTGTAATTGCTTGCGTACGCGGATGACATGGACGTGGTCAAGTACAGCGAAATATCAATGAAGTGTTCAAAAGCATTGAAGCAGAAGGGGCTAAAATGGGTCTTTGGTTAACGTGGATAAAACCAAATATATGCTGTCATCCAAAAAATACGCACAACACTGACGTCTTGGCGAGAACATCACAATTGACTGCTACAAATTTGAAGTGGTCAAGGAGTTCGTCTATCTTGGCTTACTAGTGACCACCGATGACAACGCCAGCGCTGAGATCAAACGAAGAATTACTCTTGCCAACCTCTGCTTCTTTGGCCGCAAGAGGCAATTGTGAAGTAGAGCCCTCTCTCGAAAAACCAAGGTAGTACTATATAAATCACTGATCATCCCAGCCCTCCTTTACGGGCAGAGGCCTGCACCCGGAGGAAAATTCTGCGTTCAATCTATGGTCTCGCATATATTATCGAAGACTGGAGGAGAAGATACAACGACAAACTGTACGGGCTATTCAGCAACATCGGCCTAGTTCGCCGTCTCCGAATGATGATGATGACTAGGCCATGTAGAGCGAATGAGCAACACAGTTTCAGCCTGAAGAGTCTTCAAATCTAACCCTGAGGGACGATGCAGCAGAGGACGACCGAATCTAAGGCAGCGCACACTTAACTGGGAGTGCAGTACGGGAAACAACTGGCAAAATATCGTGCCAGCTGGAGACATTTGTTGTTTGAGGTCCAGGCTCACATCGGACTGTAGCGCCATCTAAGAAGAAGAAGGAGATGACGATAACTTGGTAGAAACCATGCACTAGCATGCTGGATGGATAAAACTTTAGTCTTGTTTGTCAGGACTAAAGAAAAGGGATCTCTTTACCTTCGCCAATTACAGAAGAATAAAGCTTCAGAACATAACATATAAAATCTTTCCCGTAATCTTGATGCCCAAAGTGGCTCGTCGAATACCTTTCACATCTGTTCCAAATATCTCAAAATACTTTGTGACTTCAGAACTATTGAAGTAAACCTTACTTATTTTCTCTTCATTTTTATTTTTTTATTTTTACTTATTTTGGTTTACCTCCCGAATATTTTACTCAAGGAACGAGTATTTAATATTAAGGAGTGCCAATGATTTGTTATGTTGTTGAGTATGCGGATTCATCAGCTCTGCATCTACGAGGGTGCTCCGATAAGTACTTAGCCTCACCGCCAGATGGCGCCAGTATCGCAAGAGCAACTTACTATCGTGTAGTACATTCTAGTAGACGGCTACTGAAATTTCAGCCGGATCAAACTCGAAGTTTTGTTTTGACCGCGTGTGGAAGCAGGAGTGTCCCCGGATTTTAGTAAAATGGAAAAAGAGCAATATCGGTCGGTGATTCGATTCTTGTTTTTGGAAGGGAAATCACGGAGCGAAATCAAAGAGCGTTTGGATGCTGTGTACGGTGACTCTTCTCCTTCAATGGCGACCATCAAAAATTGGTTTAACGAGTTTCAACGTGGTCGCACATCGGTTTTTGATGAACCACGTCCAGGTGTTCCGAAAACGGCTACCGCGGAGGATAACGTGACAAAAATCCACGACCTCGTATTGGCAGACCGCCAATTGAAGGTGAGCGAGATAGCTCAGACAGTAGGCATTTCAAAAGATCGCGTGGGTCATATCCTGCGTGAAATTTTGGGCATGAGAAAGCTGTCGGCGCGATGAGTGCCGCGTTTGCTCACTCCCGACAACAAACGCAACCGTGAGACCACTACATTCAGTGTTTGACGCCGTTTAAGCGCAATCCGAAAGAGTTTCTGCGTCGTTTCGTGACAGTCGACGAAACATGGATCCACCAGAGACCAAGGAACAGTCGAAACAGTGGACTTCGCCCTGCGAACGTGCTCCGAAGAAGCCGAAGACTGTCCCATCGCCCGGAAAGGTGATGGCCACCGTTTTCTGGGATTTACAAGGTGTGATCCATATCGACTAACTGGAGAAGGGCAAAACGTCACAGGGCTGTACTATGCCAAGTTATTGGGCCGATTCGATGCCGAATTGAAGAAAAAACGGCCCCACTTGGAGAAGGAAAAAGTGCTCTTGCAGACCTCGAGAAAGCGTATTTTTCAGACGGGTTAAAGAATTTGGAGCATCGCTGAGTCAAGTGTATCGAGCTAAAAGGAAACTATATTGAAAAATAAAGCCATTTCTCCAAAATTGTTGTTTTTCTTTTATAGGCTAAGTACTTATTGACTTATTTTATAGGCTAAGTACTATTCCGTGCCGGGACGGGTTAAGAATATCCCTGCAGCGATACCTCTCGCTTGTCGTAAAAGGCGACTAAAACAAAGGTAAACAAAAATCACATCTAGGCAATTTAGAAAACACCAAGGTGAGCCTAGGGACACATATACCACCATTAAACTGCTCCACAAGTGTACATGCAAATCAGTGGGTTGACACGACTGGAGATCACCGGTGTTGTAAGAGTAAGATCAAACAAAAAAATCTGGAGCATGCCCGTGTCACAAAAAAAAAAAAAAAAAGGCAGGCCGAAACAAAGGCCGAAGGCAAAAACACCAGTATTTGATTGGCCTCAGCGATGAAGTAATCCCAAACCGGGAAGCCTGCCGCTACTTTCTGAGGTCAAACCGGCGGACCCCACAAGCGGACCAGTAGGAATGCAGTTAAGTGGGAAGGTTATGGTCCTACACTTCTGACCATAACAACGCCGGAAAAAGGAAAAGAAGAAGAAGAAGAAGGCTAAGTACTTATTGGACCACCCTTGTACTTCTATAATTTTTTCGTGGGATTCCTACTTTGTTATTCTTGTTCGAGTTAAGCAGAAGTTCTTGAAATTACATCTTTCGACTTTTGGTACTTTGAAAACTTTTAGAGCTTACATTGAATTTTCGTCTACTTAAATTCGATACCAACAAATAATAAGCAAACCGAATAAAGGCAATTTGAGACTTCAACAAGTTCACGTTAATTACTCGCAGCTTGACTTTTCGTTAAAATACAAATTAGTTTGGTCGGTCTTTGAAAGATACAT
Organism: Merodon equestris; assembly: GCA_958301585.1. Lineage (NCBI taxonomy): Eukaryota > Metazoa > Arthropoda > Insecta > Diptera > Syrphidae > Merodon > Merodon equestris. The sequence goes on from OY284413.1 coordinate 54,461,516, forward strand.
AAATCACTTTGAGTTTCATAAAAAAAGCTTGTTTTTTATTGTGTTGGATATGTAAAATAAACTAAGCAACATTTGCGGGAGGTTTTAATTTATTTGCCTTAATCGGAATAATAATGCAGCTGGAGTGAATCCAATGCTGTGGAAGCTTATGGTGCCAATGCTACAATTGATAATGATGATAGAGGATAGCGATTTCAGTGTCGAAGATAAGTCTCACTCTGAACAATCAAATACAAAGTCGAAGACAAAGATCTGGAGGCATTTCTCGATGTAAATCGCTGCGATGTAATACAGCAAGCATGATTTGACATGACTAAAATTCATGGGAACGATTCAGAAGCAAAATTATCGAGTTTCTCACGAATTGAAACCGAGAGATCCTGAAACGCGATTTTTCACTTGCGAGCAGCTAATTCAAAGGCAAAAATGAAAAGGTTTTTACGTCGGACTGTAAGTAGGGTGAGAAATGGATATTATTCTACAATACGATAATCCCAAGAAGAAAAAATACTACGCTAAGCCTGGTGAATCGATACCATAATTGCATTAACACCAACACAAAATTTGAGTTCCGACCTACTTTTTTCGCAAAAACCGAAAAGTGCCTCGCAAGTTGGATCGCTCAGAAGGCGAAATATTTGAAATATTGAAATAAATAATTTTCAACAAAAAATGGACCGAATTAGTTTTTCTAGGGTTTTCGTTTGTCTTTAAAATGAGATTGAGCACACTTGCTGGTTATTCGAACACAGTTGAACCTATAATAATTCGGCCCGCGTCAGCTTTTTCCTAACTGAAGGCGGGAAACAAAACTCCTCGTAAATGTCGTTTATATGGTTCGGGAGTAGACATTTTCAAAAATATATGACGCCTAAACGAAATGTACCGCTAGCAGCAAACTATGTGTAGTTAATTCAAAGGAAGTTTTTTTTTCTGGGATGGTAAAAGAAAAAGAAGGCTTTTCCTCTGGTTGCGTTCTTCTTTGACTTCCATTATTGTAACACAACCGCCTCGCTTTTGTTGTACTCTTTAAAATTTCGTTGTTCAATATTTATTTGTTTCAAGATCAGTGCACGTATGGGCAACATCTACTAGATATCTTCTGCTGCTACGATCGGTTCTCCTAGCGCACCCACTCCATCCAACTTTTGTTGATGTGATTAACTGATAAGTTATCATTACATGAGTATTGGATAACTTGAATTTACTTACCTATTCTGAGCACTTTCCACTTTGTTCCAACGGATGCTTATACATCATCATCGACTTTCCAATTCCGCGCTTTATGGTAGTAATCATCACCTACTGTTGAGCGGAAGGTCTGTAGTTCAAGTCTGTCCATAGCCAAGAACAATTGGTATTTGAGAGCTGATAAAAAAATGCATAACACTCGCAATATAAAATCACTTCAAAATTCATACTTTGTGTGTGCATTACCAATGTAACACCTTATTGACATGGAAACAAAACAAAAATGACTGTGAACTACAACTAACGCGACAAATTCATTCGAATTTTTCGAATCTTATCTAGGACAACCACCCATGGAGTGTAATGAAAGGACATCTTCGACACAAACCATCTGCATCCCGTCAAGGTTGTGTGACAAACATCATAAGCACGTAACTCTTGAACCTGCGCGAACGCTATAAGAAATAACTTTAGTGGCACCACCAATAATCTGAATAAAACCGAATAAAAAAACAATAATCACGAAAGACATTTTCCTCAGCCATCTCTTTCTCATGTTTTCTTCTTACGAGCACACTAATGAAGCCCCTCTTCAAAACTGAATAATTGCCTAGACTTGCCAATGTTTCAACCCCCAAGTCTTTCTATTCCCAAACGTTCAAATGATACGCAGTTGACACCCATTTTGCACTATAGAGAAACGCCTCGTTTTCTATGGAGCTTAAGAAAGTCTAATGAAGAATCCATGAGTTTCCTTGTAGATAAGAACAAAAAAAGTTGCTGGCTCCGACGCAATACCTTCTGTAACTCTGTAAACATTCGTCGCGTTAATTCCGGACGAACAGTGTGAATTTGAGCATATTTTAAAGGAACGCAATATATGGTAAAGTCGTCTACGGATGTTCCGTATTTAATTTCTTCACAGCCTTTTACCGGGGTATCTCAAAGTCTGTGGTAAACTGTGACTTTTGCATATTCCAAGCTAGTTGGGACAACTTTACTACCTGCTATCAAAAATAAATTACTTTACATATCCTTTTCCCATGAAAATATTCCAACAGATGTCCAAACCTATATGATGTATGGTGAGCTCGTTCCACTTACTCATCAATGAAGGGGGCTTCAAATTACTAAACACGCTACCCTTCATCAAGTGCCATTATATTTGTATAGCTCTTGGCAGTAAGAATTTGCAGCCCTGGCTTGTTACAATTAACATGCCTCATCACCAACTCACGGTATGTTACATATATTCCCCACTCGATTGAATCATCACCGCACTATGTATGGCTACAACAATCCTATCCGTAATACAGAGCATGCCTAAACTAGCTTACGAAACTTGTTATTTATATTCTATTACTAATAGGGCCTATCTACTTAAATGGCGCTACATTTTGGGAAAAGCCTTGGCTTTAGCCAACACCACTCTCCAGTCGGTCAGATTTTTAGCCAGCTACCTCCAGTACAGCCCATCTATTTTATTAAAGACTCTTTCCTCCTGTATACGTCGACCTCTGGAGCGTGCCCCTAAGGAATGAAATTGAAAACTCCTTGCCTCGAAGCAGTAGTGTACATGCCGTTTAGATGGCCTTGTAATCTTAGATATTTGATAGTAAGGCATCTGCCTAAGCTGATGTCGCTGTGCAGAATTCTTGATCTTCTCTTCTACTCTCCGTTAACACAAATGGGACCAAGGAGTGTAACAATGCTCTAGCGTCTCGTCGGAGGTTTGATAAGAGATATTTTTGTCTGCCAAGACTAATCCTGTATCTGGCCTGAGTACTAGCTTCGTTACACTAATGATCCGAGGTAAGCGAAATCCTCGACTACTTTAAGGTAATAGGTCAAAGTTCTCGTTTTGACCAATACAACGGTGTTGCGAGTCTTTCTAAAGCCTCAGACACAAGTTAGCCATTTCTCTTCAATGTTCTACAGCCCCTCAACATACACAATGCAATTTTTTTTTTATAATTCGTGCAGGTTCAAGAGTGTACCCTCTTATGGTGTTTGTCACACAACCTGGACGGAGTGCAGATGGTTTGTGTCAAAGATGTTCGTTCACTACTCTCCGGGGGTGGTTGTCTTAGATATGATTTGAGAGATTCTACTGAATTTGCGTTGGATGTAGTTCACAGTAACTCTTTTGTACACACAGAGTATGAATTTTAAAGTGATCTTATGCTGCGAGTGTTATGCCTTCATCAGCACTTTTTGATCATTGTTGCACAGTTTTCCGTATAGGAATTGTTCTTGACTGTGGAACTTGAACTACAGACCTTCGGTTCAACAGTCGGTGATGATTACCATTGTACCCCGACCACCCCCGTCTGAATGTTTTTTTTTTACATTGATTAGATTACTCGCACATCGGGCCATGAGAGATCACAATGAACTGCGACTGTAGACGATATTAGCTGCTCAGAAGGTTTGGCCATTCTGGAGGAAAATTTGGCGCCGACCGCAACAGGACCAGTATTTTCAGGTTGTCAATTGATCAGGAGGCCGCCAGGTGCCCTTATAATCGATATGGGAATCGCATACTGCGTCCTAAGCTATGACATCCCATCAAAAGGTCTTCTAGCTTAAATTTGTTTTCTTAAATGGTGATTCTTTCTCAAAACACATATTCAAATTGGGGATTCGTTCACACCGCTATGACGACTCTACGACGAATTATTCACGAGGGTTACAAAATTTTAAAGTACAGCTTCGTTGTGAAGGACCCTCGATCACCTATACCTTGGATATGCACAACAGTGACACAGCTTCTCTTTCGACATCGCGACGTGCTTTCCGCCGTAGATATCTCATTGAGAAATCGTCTTACCAATCGGAACCACCCAACAGAAGCAGCAGCAATCCATCGTTTGATGGACTACGTCGCCACCACTCATCCGCACCACAACTGCGTATGATCCCTAGCAATAGTTCCAGCAGCTACCACCTATCAGCCCCACAGCCACCACCAGTGCCTGCGGCGACACAGTAATCGCCATCACCCCTCACCACACGTTGCTTCTCCCATGCATGAGAGTGGATCCCTTTGATCCATCACAGCATCAGTCACCGAACAACGCTATCGATGCCTGAGGCGTGAGAGGGGGTCACCCGACCAGATCTCCCCGCAGATAAATAATCGCCTGGCAATCGATTTCTCACCGTATGGAGATATTTTAATTTCAGATAATCCTGCTGCCGATCTTCGATCTTCAATCTCCGCGGTCTGCCTTGACTACGGGCAGTCGCATTGCGCGCTGCCTTGCCACCTGACGTTATTTAATTATGGTGCTGATAACGTATTGCGTAGATGGTAGCAATTACTCATTAAGTCCGGCCACAATTCCACCAGCTTCGGTACAACGTGTACGTATGTCTGCCGAATGCGCGTCGCTCTGCAGATGAGTTCCAATGCTGTGCTCCAAATGAAATTTTATTGATGCAATAAATTTTCCAGATGAAAAATTGGAAATTCTCGAGGCTGCGTATGTATAGTAGTATGTGCATGTGTGTGTGATGGAGTTTTTATGGTCGAGTGTGTCAATGTATCGCCCTTGGGACTTGTAGCACCGCTGCGATAGTTGGAGCGGATGCGATACACGTGAGTTTTGTGTGGTGTGCTGAGGAGTTTGATTCTTAATGAGCGTGGTAATTGTTCATAGCCCGAAGGCCTTCGAAAACGACTGCCTTAGTTAGATCATTGTAGTTAATTAATGAATTATTTTATGATTGCCTTGAGACGACATTGAGTCTGTGCAAGTTGGGTGTTGGTGATTCTTAAGCGAGTGACATGATGAACAGGACTTAAAGACAGATCGCTTGAGAGTGTGAATTTATGATTTCCCTTTGCTTGAGTTACGTCAGTTTTTTTCACTTTTTCATTGAACTCTCGGCTATACTATAAAGGAAGAGGTCTGGCATAATATTGTTATAAGCTTAGAGCTAATGTCGTTTTATTAAGATAACTTTCGTTGTATTTTATTTTATGCGAAGCAGAAACGAATGAATTTAATCCTCCCTCTATGTCCGAGTCTTGGCACATATGTACAGGTTCTTTTTGGGCTACGACTCCGTCTCACAAGTCCTCGATCTTCCTATTGGTTATAATAAAAAATAAATTCTAAAATAAAATAATATTATGATGGTCTACATGTCTTACCTCTTTAAAGATTTTACTAAGCGAAGCTAAATTACTAATCAGTTTTAGTGGGACACCAATATCAAGTGATTGGTGAGACGTAGAAAAGCCACAAGCAACAGCTATGGCAACAAGTAGCAATATTACCAACCTCAGCTCCATACTGAATGATCACCTTGTCATCTTTAGCCTTTTATACTGAACGACAATGTGCCGGGAAATGGAACACTCATTACAAAAAATCCCATTCCAAGACGTAAAAAGTATTTTACCAGGTTTCGTCAGCGTCCATTTATTAATCATATGGAGTAAACGTGAATTAACGTATGAACCTCATGGACGTTGGGAAAGCAACGGCACTTGCCAGAGCAACAACTGATTCATTTCAAGCTTACATTCCAATTTACACCTTTGTACAGGTGAAATGTATTTATTCGCCGGATGTTGATCGAGCGTTAATCTCACAGGAGTTAATCTCTCACAAGTTCAGCAATGCAATCACACGACTGACGATCAATTATCTTTTCTTATTATACTTAAATGCTAGGGAAAATATTATGCACTAACTTACTAGGTCCCTGAGAGAAACAATTGGGGAATAAAACGTATAGGGCTATGAACTATTACAAAACCATTTTTTTCTTTTTTAATATTTCATAGTTATAGGGAAAGGAACGTTACACAAATTAAAAAAAAACAAAAACCTTGATAAATAGGTCTAATTTCTATCGTTTTTTTTTTCACATCTTATTCAATAACTAGCTGGATGTCCCCGCTTTGCTAGGTCGTTTAACCCTTTTGCCCCTACTGGGACAATATGTCCCCGCACAACTGAAAAGTGTGTATAAATTTTATTTTAAATTAAAATGTATATCTAAAAAGTCCCAATAAAAGTTTAAATGCTTTTCAGTGGTTTTCTTAAGTGTCACTTTATTTTTTCGGAAAAAATATACCGTGTGTCCTTGTTATGCATGTGCGTGTCGATAATTTTCTTCAATTGCGCATCACATTTAGGGAGCGCCGTGGCGCAGTGGGTAGTGTGTCGGCCGCTGACGCAAGATGAGCGAGTTCGGATCCCGATAACACCAACGCCATCGAATGATTATTTCGCGGCGTCCCTCCTCGGCGGGGTACTGGCAAAACCCCCCGTTGTATACTTGCCATGAAAAAGCTTCTCGGCTCTCGCCGTTCGGAATCGGCATTAAGCTTTAGGTTCCGTTCACTTATGTGAAAAAAACAAATCGCACACAACATAAGTGAGTAAAAAGAAGCTTGGCTCTGGCTCCACATGAGCTCCAACGCCATCTAAGGTGTCTGTCTGGCAGTACAATGGACCAGTATTTGTGTCTGAGTGCTCCAACAGATAGCAGAAGCCTCAAACAAAAAAAAAAAAAAAAAAAAAAAATCACATTTAGCCACGATAAGTACAATTTGCTCGGTTTTTTGGGATACTAGGGGCGATCAAAAAGTAACGATAAACGGGTATTATTGCAGGGCCTAATTACGTGAAATCTATTGTTTCACTCACGTATACCCTCACTAGTAGCGAGCAAAAAATTCATATAAATAGTTCACATTTTCTGGAAGATACATTCATTCAAACACGAGCAGTCGAACAGGTCACATCAAAATGGAGAAAAATGAAGTAAGAGCCATCATTAGTTACCGTTGCCTGAAAAAAATGTCTATGTAAAAAATTCAAAATGCTTGATTTCTTGAATGGCAAATAGCATGGACTGATGCCATGAACGTTTTATTCTTGTACTTTATACCAAAAAAATGCCCGCCTCAGCACAACAAAATAACAAATATTGCTAACCGAAAAACGTTGACCTAAGCATTGTAGCAATAAGTGTGTTGATGTCACCGACGAAGGCAAACAACAGCAAAAATAACAAACTACGAGTAAGCAATAAAATAATCAATACAAAATAAATTTGTATTTTGTTGATGTAATCAACAGTCTATGAAAGAAATTCACGCTGACTTAGTGGAAACATTGGGGGACTCTGCTCCTCCACATTCAACAGTTGCAAGGTGGAGTAAGGAGTTCAAACTGGGCGAAACGTCGACTGAAGACGAACTACGATAATATCAAAAAACTCGAAGACATCGTGCTAGAGTGACCATCCAACATTTAGTTAAGATCACAGGGCTCTCATTTGGAAGCATTCAAAGTATCCTGACAGATGATTTGAACATGAAGAAGGTCTCCGCAAGATGGGTCCCAAGAATGTTGACCGACGAACAAAAAGAGAAGGGACTTGGCATTTTAAGGGGAGTCGGTGGTCTAGAATTTTCAAAAAATCGATTTTTTTTTTTCCAATATTTCGAAAGTATAGTCCTTTAGGAATATACTGTTAAATTTTTGTAAGGATATGTACAGCATCTTGAAAAATATCAAAAGGATCCGCCGGCTTTTTGCACTCGTTTTGTAACGATGAACGAAACCTGGGTACACCACTTCGACCCCGAGACTAAACAGCAGTCTATGGCCTGGAAAATACCTTCTTCACCGACCCCTAAAAAGTTCAAGGTTTCAAGCTCGGCAGGCAAGATTATGGCGTCTGTTTTTTGGGATGCCGAGGAATTATCATGATTAATTATTTGGAGAAGGGAGCTAGTTGTAAGACATCTTTTATATCGATTAAATGAAGAACGCAAAAGAAAGAAAAAACACGTTGTCGCTTCGAGTTTCAGATGTACACACCCAAAAAAATGTAGTAGTTTTATTTATAGCAGTTTATGGTAACAAAAAAGGGAAGGAGAATGAGAGGAAACTATAAAGGGATCAGTGCTGAGAGCTTGTTATTTTTCAACACCCTCCGCCGGGGCAGATTGCAATTCCAAGGGGTAGAGTAATTGCACTGGCCTTCGAAGACGCCGTCCATCCGCAAGCCTGATTTGACATGATCTAACCCTCTGATCTCGTCCAACAAACGTTTGCTCTACTAGCCCCATTTTCCAGTTGATTCGCGATATTGAAGGATCAGCTAAAAGAACTACGTCGCCGGAACTTAGATTGATTGACGGTCTTCCAGGAGTATGGTGATGTGATCGAAGAAGCTGCAGATATTCCTGTTGCCATTGTTTTCGAAGTTTACGAATGTAGGACATTCGAACACGTATAAATTTACCATTGCTTTCAACCGGTTTTAATTCATTTGATCCGTTTTTGGGTCCAAGGAAGAAATCCGATGGTGTTAGACCATTTAAATCAGAAGGGTCTGTAGACATATATGTTAGAGGACGACTATTGACAATTTGTTCCCCTAGTTGTTAAAAAACCTTGAAGTTGATCTTCGCTCCAATCACTATCAGGAACTTGAAGCTCTTCTAAAAGTTTGGGCATTTTCCGTGAGAATAGATGACAGCAACCCTCGTCGGCCTATGAATCGTCTTAAGGCCATTAAAAAAAACTTCCGTACACATACCTCGCGTCAATTCAAGGTGAATGGCTCGAATGGCTGAACATGTGAAGATTACGATCTAGATTTTACCTGGTTTATCATAACAGAATAAAGGTCCAGCGAAATCGACACCCACATTGTCGAAAGGTCTGCACAATGTAATTCTCTCAATGGGTAATGGGGCGAAAGGTTGCGAAGCAGGTGGTCCTCTCATCTTCCGACAAATCTGGCACCTGTTAATATGACGCTTCACAATCTGTCGTACTTTGAGAATCCAAAATCGTTTACGGAGTTCAGACAGTACCGTATTAAGACCTGCATAAAGCATTTTCCTGTGGCAGTCCTCGATTAACAAGTCCACAATATGGCACTTGGAAGGTAAAATAATTGGATGTTTCACGTTATATGCCTCGTATGAAGCATGTAGACGTCCACCAAGTCTAATTATACCATCCTTATCAAGAAACGGTATGAGCTCAAATATTCTGGAAGATTTCGGTAGGATCTCATTCCTCTGTAAAATATGAAGCTCATTAGTAAAATAAGTGCTTTGAATGTACCGAATCCAATAGTTTGCAGCCATCTGTATGTATTCAGAGGTGAGATAAGCACAACGCACCGCACTCGAAGTCGCTTCCTCTTTTCGTTAATCTTTCCTCTTCCGTTGAATGAAACGAAATATATATCCAGTAACTCGACTAAGACGATTCCAAGTACTATAATCCTGAAAGGACAATAGCGGGGATTTGTCTACTATATCTGGGATATAAGATTCGGTTAAGAAGAGCAACGCATTGAAATGAAGCGCTTGACCATCACAATCGGTTATGTAAGAATCATCTTTTAACTGCAGCCAATGCCAAAAAGTCAATTTATGGAGGATGGTTCCAGTGATGCCTCTGGTGCGAAGGTCAGCGGGATTGTCCTTATCTTGGCAGTGCCTCCACTGGGATATCTTGGTATGACGTCTAATTTCTTCGACTCGATTTTGAACAAAGGTTTTCCATCATTTTATGTCTCCCATGATCCAGTTCAATGCGATGCGAGAATCAGTCCAGAGGTAGTAATCGATTTGATCTAGTTTCGGAGATTGCTTTAAGTAAGTCTGAAGTCGCGACGCTATTAGTGCAACCGCAAGTTCAAGCTTAGGCAATATCAACTCATTGGTGTCTTGTTCTTTAAGAGGAGCCGTTCGATTTTTGGGACATAGAAAAGAAACATTGACATCTCCATTCGCAGAGATACTTTTGACTAATGCAACTGCTCCAAAAGCACGTGTACTAGCATCAGAGAAAATGTGCACTTGAATAATGCTTTCAGTAGCGGGAGTTGCAAGTACATTCCTCGGAACGGTAATTTCCTTCAAACTTGAGACGCTTCTGACGCAATCGATCCATTGTTTAAGTAGATCGCCTGTAAGTTGTTCGTCTCATGCAAACTTTTTCTTCCATAGCGTCTGAAAGAGATGTTTTAATTTCATTGTACCATTGGACCAAAAACACCTAATGGATCAGATATCCTTGCAATCGCCTGCAGCACTTGACGTTTAGTAACTTCCATCGAATTTGGGCAAAGAACTGACTCAACAGAATCCATAGGAATTGACAAGTCATCGCTATAGACAGCCCATAAGAGACCCAGCACCTTATGTATGGGCGCAGTATTATTGGCACCCATCGTAGCTCGAATTCGGCTACTATTTGAATTCCACTTATGCAAGTTCATGGACGCTCTTTTGAATATAGCCGATGCTTCCGTACATTTTCCAATTGCTTGATCCTCACTATCCATGCTGATGACTAGATCATCCATATAAATCCCATTTCTGATTGCAGCACAGGCATTAGGAAAATCCTTTTCTTCATGTGAAAGGTGATATTGTATCGTTGCACATAAAAGAAATGGACTACAGTTTATCCCAAATGTGACACGGGACATACGATATACCTTGATGGCAGGTAACTTATCCAATGACTGAAGCTTCGAAGTAAACCAAAGGAACCTATGGCTGTCTGGATCATCTGCATTTAGAATGATTTGAATGAAGGCCTTCTCGATATCTCCCACCACTCCAAAAAGACCGAAGCGGAAATTGAGTAATATTCGCATAATATCGGGCAGTAAGTTTGCACCAGTCCAGAGAAGATCATTCAAAGAGCAAGCTCCTTCGGATTTTGCTGATGCGTCGAATACAACTCGAAGGTTTGTTGTGCTGCCTTCTTTGTACACCGGTCGGTGAGGTAGGTATAACAGACGTTTGCAATAATGATCGTTTTGTTCTTCAACTGGTTCGGCAAATCCATCTTCAACTAGTTTGCGTATTGCTCGGTCGTATTCCAAAACTAGTGTAACTAGTGAGCAAAGAGTACAGACGTGTTTTTCTAAGCACCACTAAAGTTCTCATTTTTAAAACACAAACAAACAAAAATATTAAATAAAACAGGTGTTTTTCACATTAACTCATCGGAGTAAGTTTATTTATCTGATTAAAATATAAGCTAAATTATTTACAAAATCATAAAAACAAAACAAAAAATAAAAAGACAATGAATAAGTGTCCTAGATGCGAAGATCCGTTGCCCATGGACGGAGAGTACATTTCGTGCGGAAAATGCAAACGAAAATTGCATTTTGAATGCTCTACACTCTCACAGAGCACATACCGCAAAATGTCAACACAAGCTAAAAAGTCATGGGAATGCACTTTTTGTCGTGGCAAAGAAAAGGAAGAGGAGAGCATTCAAAAAGTGAAGAGAGCACGACCAAATGATTCTCCAAATCAAAACAAAGAAAGCGAACCCCCGAACTCTCTCCCTGCGGAAGATACCCACATAAACAAAGAGCTGCAAGAAATCAAAAACATGATTAAAGAATACGCAAAAGCTGTTGACTTTACATCTGTCAAATATGACGAACTAAACAATATGCTCATGAAAAACAACGCTTTGATCGAAACACTTACGAAAGAAATAAACGATTACAAGCAAGAGTTGAACATTAAAAATATGCAAATAAAAACACTGCAAACACAGGTCAACACATTAGAACAAAAACAATTGGCAAACAAAATAGAAATTAAAAACATTCCAATGACAAATACTGATAACGCCTTCGAAGTTGTCACAGCAGTAGGGGAAACTTTGGGAGTCGATGTAAACAAAACTGACGTAGATGAAGTCTATAGCTATCCCGACAAAAAAAATAGACAGTTGAGGAATGTCGTGGTATGTTTCACAAAAAAACAAACAAAACAAAACTTCATCGAAAAAGCAAAACAAAAAAGAAACACAAAGTTTTCCGAAATTCGCAAATTACAAAAGATTGACAACGTTGCATATGGCCCACAAAACATTTATATCAATGAATGTTTATCACAGCACTTCAAAAAGCTTCTCTGGCTCGCGAAAACAAAGGCAAAAACTGTTGGGTGGAAATACGTATGGTTCCGAAATGTCAAAGTCTTAGCCAGAAAAAATGATGGCGATCGCATCATTGAAATTGAAACAGAGGACGATCTGGAAAAAATAAGCGCAACTCAACAGTAGCGGCCAATAAATTCGTACTTATAATTTAAAATTAAAAAAATGAATGAAGTTATAGATTTTAATTTTAAAAATTTAAGAACAGTAAATGAAATGAATAACCATGTAATATACAATAGTGAAATATCATATTTCTTTTTAAATATACGATCTCTACGAAAAAATTGGAATTCACTTATGATATATGTTGAAAACATTTTGCAAAAATTAGATATACTGGTACTTGCTGAGATTAATATATCCTCAGATGAAAACCGCTTCTACGAATTAAAAGGGTTTAAACAAGAATTTTACAATCGAAACAATAGACAAGGGGGTGGGCTAGTAATATACATAAAAGAGGGTGTTCTCTATGAAGTACAAGATATTAAAACCAACTCCTACGAGAATATATCACTAACTATCCAACACAAGGAATTCAAGGCAGCACTCATTGCAATTTACAGGCCTCCACAGGAGAATGTCCATTGTTTTATTAAAGAACTAAACAATCATTTAGATAACTTTTCCAAGCACAAAAACATGTTGGTCATTGGAGATATAAACATAAACGTGCTTCTAAATGAAGCATACGTTTCAAGCTATGAGGCGATGATAGCTTCGAAGGGCCTCCTAAACACAATCGTAACTAGTACAAGAGTAGACCTAGATAGAAACACGAGCACACTGATCGACCATTGCCTAGTAAGAGTCACAGACGAAGAGATAACGTCAGGAGTAATTGAAATGAACATCTCTGACCATTATGCAATATACTGCGGAATAAAATCCAAGAAACATACAAAAAATTCAATTAACCAACGTCAACAATATATTGATAACACAATGGTAACAGTTAGTATTAGCAGCTACGACTGGGAGAATGTATACGGGCACAATGATGTCAACGAGTTCTACGAACACTTCAAGAACGCTCTTAATGCAATAGTTCAGTCATCGACAGTAACGCGTGATAGAAAACCGAGAAACAACGAGCACATGTGGATAACGAGCGAACTGAGAAGCGCATGTAGAGAAAGAGACAGACTGTATAGAAGATACAAAAATAACCGAAGGAACCAAGACTACGCAAAAGATTATAAAAAGTTCCGAAATGAGCTCAACAAAAAAATTTTCTATACAAAAGCACGGTACTACGAGCTGGAATTCCGGAGACTTAACACAAATCCCAAAGAAACCTGGAAGTTAGTCAACACGATACTAGGAAAGAGAGCCACCAACCTAGATGAAATCCTGGAAACGAATTTCGTGAAGGAAGGACTCAATAATTTACCAAATAAATTTGCGAATGTATTGATCTCAGAAATCAAAACACTAGTCCACGAATGCAACTGCAAAACGTTTGAAAGAACAATGAGCAGCATACAAAGATCGATGTACCTAGAAGAAGTATCTGTGGTGGAAATAGAAAACATTCTTAGAATGTTAAATGAAAGAAAATCTCCTGGCATAGATGGAATAAGACCCATAGACTTGAAAACAAACGCTACTGTCCTGGCCCCTTTAATGACAAAATTAATAAACATGAGCATAGAGCAAGCGACGGTACCAACACTTTTAAAAACATCCATTGTTCGACCGATATACAAAAGCGGACAGAAGAATGATGTAAAAAACTACAGGCCCATTTCCATACTCTCAGTCGTTGATAAAGTGTTGGAAGAAGTTCTAACAAGAAGATTATACGCCTACACTGAAAAATATGCAATCCTACACGACAAACAATTTGGATACCGGAAAAACAAATGTATAGGCCGACTGTTGGGGGATTTTGCTAACAGATTATATTGTAGCCTCGACAAGAATCACAGCTCCGTAGTACTTTTCATAGATTTTAAAAAGGCTTTCGACACACTAAGCCATAAAAACATTTTAAAACAGCTTGAGAAAATTGGAGTCCGGGGAACTTTACTAAGCTGGTTCGAAGATTACCTCAGAAACAGGCGCTTTAAAGTAAAAATAAAAAATAACTATAGCCATGAACAAAGTGCCGAGTACGGGGTCCCACAAGGATCAAAACTGGGGCCACTAATTTTTATAATATACATAAATGAGCTGCTATCAGTGTGTCAACTCAGTACGGGATATGCATATGCAGACGACACAGCCATTATTGTGAGTCATAAACATGTGGAGCAAGCAGTTATAATTATGCAAACAGAATTAAATGCACTTACTGCGTGGTGTCACGATCATGGGTTGGTTATCAATGCCAAGAAAACGAAAGCTATGCACGTACGTCCACCTCATATCCATCAGTCAAAAATAATATTAAAAATACATAATAGAGAATGTCTACATCAAGCTGGGTGCCACTTACAGCTAAAAGACAATGATTCATGTGGCGAAATAATTGAGAACGTGTCAGTCTACAAGTATCTAGGGATTCACGTAGACTACAATCTTAAATGGAGCTACCATATTGAGACACTTATGAAAAAGTTGCGGCAATCTTCGTATGCGCTATACCATCTGGCCAACTTCTGCCAACCATCAGTATTAAGGCAAAGTTACTTTGGTCTGGTGGAATCACATCTTAGATATGGTATCCTAGCTTGGGGCAAAGCACCACAGATGTCACAACTTGAAACCACACACAACACGATCAAGAAGATGATACACAAAACGTCAGGCAGAAATCAACTCGAACAGCGGGAGATATCTATTAACAGGAAAATGTTAAGTATATCTCATATCTTCAAGCTTGAGGTAGTTAACAATTTTTGGAACGACAACACGTATAAAACTCCAACTCAACAACATTTTAATACAAGAAGAAGAGAACAAGGACGCTTTGCTGTTCCCAAATTTTGGAATGAATATGGTAGAAAAAGATATGAAGTCATAGTACCAACTGTTTTAAATGAGCTTCCAATATGTTTCAGAAACATGCCTAAAACAAAATGTATGAAAAACGCGAAAAAATTGTATTTAGAAATGCAAGATCTATAAATTGAAGATTGTATGTACATATGTATGATTCAATTTCTCACTAGTTTTTTCTGAAAAAAATGTATATTTGCTATCTAGTCGCCTGCAGACAAGCCCTTTAGGCTTTGCAGACTTTAACTGTGTAATCAAAACTTTTTTGATAAATAAAATTTAAATTGAAATTGAATTGAATTGAATTGAAAAGTCTAGCCGGGTCTCGTGATAGCCGTCGAATAAGAGAATTCAAACGTTGCATAGCGTGATTCATACTATGATGGACGGTGATATTACTTTTCCATGGCAATTGTGCGACGTAGCGGTTATCCTTTCTTGTTATGCACCTTTTGATCAAATCCTCGGTAAGCGTTTTATTTTCTTCGGCTTCGCCCTTGATACCGATGGTTTCCAAAGACCAAAACATTGAAAGATCTTCCTTCCCAAAGCAGAAAGGTTCAGAAAATTGCTGGAAAAAGGAGCATTAGTGCTTGCGTCATCGTAAATATTACTCACGCAATTGTGAACACCCTGCAGGGTCCACCCGAAAACTGTCGCCACTGCCCTTAGCTGGTTTGATATTGTATGCTGCCTGCCGGTGACCACAGACCAATAAAAGTCGGATCCAATTAAAAGATTCAGCCCTTCTTCCACTTGTATGCCCTCGGGTCGAACGTCAGCCAGATCGATGTTTTTGAACAACTTACAATCCACGCGTGCTTCCAAAACATCCACACATATATCGGGCACTACAACAGCTTGTATTTTCACGCAGACATTGTCTTTTTGGTTTCGGAGTTCAACTTTTACCTTTAGAAACTTAGTAGCCGGCTGTATATTCTTTGACCCAAATGGGATGACAGTCAAGTCAATCATTCCGACTGCTTTAAGATTAAGTTTCTTGACTACACTTTCGCGAATGTATGTGCATTGGCTTCCGCCGTCTATAACAGCGCAGAGAGAAATATTTGCATCGGTTGAAACAGCAATACATCGGACTGTCTTTAAATATACATGTTGGCCGTTGGTGTGACTGGCAGCGCATAAGTTAAGCATATCTTTTTTAACAACAACATTACCATCATTTTTCTCTTTCGCTTTGTACGAGTATGAGGGGTCGCACATTGATGTCATGTGCTTTCCCTTACATGTTTTACAGGACAGAAACATCCCCGATCGACATTTTTTAGAAGAGTGTCCCCGCTTAGAGCAGCGAAAACACCGTCCGTTTTTGCGAAAAATATCTGTTTTTCTGATACAGAAATATTGCTGTCACACTCTTTCGTGGGATGACTCTTCCATTTGCAAAAGAGACAAGGGTCTGAATCGGTGACGTTGACCAGACTTGATGCGGTTGTTGGTGTAATGGGCAACTTATTTCTGGTGTGTGGAAGAGGGTGTGCAACTCCACTCCTTTCCATTGAATCCACCTCACGTTTTAAAAATCGTAAAACATCTTTCACCTCATCGCCACAAACACGCGTAAAGGAAAATTCACTTGCGTTGGATGTTTGGTCATTTTCTTGGGAATTTTGCCCGTCATCAATAAATAGCGATAATAGTCGATGCGCGTCGGATGCGCAAGCAGCGAAGCAAGATGGATTTCAGCATGATTGAATATTGGCTTGCTGGCACTTGTACAGCTGTGAGAGAACGGGTACAAGAGACGATTGCACCATATAGCTTTCTCAATCCTGCAACATCCGATCGGTCGCGAACAGGAGCGAGACTTACCAATTGATGAATGTGTTGGTCGACCAGCTTTTCCGTATCGCCATATTGTTCTTGTAGGGTGACAATGGCGGCATCGTAACACTTTTCCGATGGTGTAAGTCCAGATATGGCTTTTTTCGCCTGACCGATCAAAACGGACTCCAAGTAATTATATTTTTCTACAGGTGTAAGGGTTGCATTTTCATGTACTGCGCTTCGATATTGCTCCCAAAAGGGAATCCAATTTTCAAAATTTCCATCGAAATGTTTAAGGGGAAGTTTGGGCAAACTGGATCGGCTTTGAATAGCACTCGAAGCAGGCGAATTACTGGGTTCTGAATAAAATGTACCTGGGTTTTGCTTCCCACGCAGCTTTGCCAAACGAGTGTTGAGGCGAGCAAGTGTACCAATTGCTTGGTCTTGATATTCGGCGATCTTTTCTTGAGAGTCTTCTAACTTTATTAATCCTTTTTGCCGTAAGTTGTCGTTAAGAGTATTCAGACTGTCGTTAGATGCAGCAAGACGTTGGATTAGACTCACAAGCTCCTCCTCGATTTCGTCGAATCGTTCGGTATTTGCCTCCGTTAATTGGGAACCATCGTCTTTTATAAATTCTAGAGCGCAATTTTCTATTTTAGTTATTTGCTCTCTGTACGCGGCACGAGTTGATAATTCCATGGTCGGTTTAAAGTGCGAGTTTGAAATGAATAAATATTAAATTTTAGCAAAACTTTCTTTTTTCGGTTTTTTTTTTCTTTCCCGCGTCCGTTTCCGGGTTTCGGCACCAAAATGTAAGAAATCTTTTATATCGATTAAATGAAGAACGCAAAAGAAAGAAAAAACACGTTGTCGCTTCGAGTTTCAGATGTACACACCCAAAAAAATGTAGTAGTTTTATTTATAGCAGTTTATGGTAACAAAAAAGGGAAGGAGAATGAGAGGAAACTATAAAGGGATCAGTGCTGAGAGCTTGTCATTTTCAACACTAGTATTACAGGCTCCTACTATGCAGAACAAATAAGAAAGTTGCGGGAAGCCATTAAGGAAAAAAGGCGGGGCAAACTGTGTGCGAAGGTTTTGTTTCACCAAGCCAACGCACCCTCTCACAAAGCTCAAGTTGCGTTGGATGCCATACGGGAAGCGGGCTTCGAATTGGTTGAGCACCCTCCCTATTATCCAGACCTAGCCCCTAGCGACTTCTATCTCTTTCCTTGCCTCAAGGAACACCTCAGAGGCCAGAAATTTGCCGATGATAGTGAAGTGATGGCTTCATGGACAACCTGAGATTCGACTGAATCTCTCGCTATGGTTGTAGTTCCCAGTAACTTATTTTATTTCCATGTCATTAAGGTGTTATATATACGCATACATATGTGGATAAAGTACGTGCATTTGAAACAAAATAGCGAACAGAGAATAGAGAAAAACAAAAAAAAAGGTCTGTTAAGTGCACGTAAACATGTACCCAACTCCCACATTGACCATTATATTATTGACAGCGACAGCTCGCGAGTGAATGTCATTTTTGGTTGATATAGCTTGTGCTTGCTATTCCAGCTGCTGTTCCACTGAAACAGTTACGGTCGTATTACAATGTGGCGTTCGAGCGCTCGGGCTTTTGACAGCGCCAGTGCAAACAATGAATTCATACGGAGTAACACGGAATGCAATCTCAGGCGTTGCCTCGGCTATCGTAAATATCGTAAGCTCGAGCTCAACGGCAGAGGAGAGCTACTGGCTATTCGGTCGTGCATTTTGACAGCTGACAATGCTTATAAATATAGGTTATTTCGTATCGCGAGTAACAGCAAATAATAAAAAATTAAAATTTAAGCAACAGAAAGTCAAAAATTAAAAAAAAATATTGAAAAAATAAGAGCAGAAATTTTAGTGCGCGTTTTGGTGGTGTCGCCAATAGTTTAACACAGTGGTAAAGTGCTCGAACCGATGACCAAAGATCTCGCGCTCAACCCCCGCATCAACCACCTCCTACTAAGGACAAAGTACCACCCATCTTTGCCCATACTACGGCCCTACGAGAAATAATAGATCTATGTACATAAGTATGCCATTGATAACTTTGTATTTAATGGTATAGGCGAAAACCGCTATGCTATCCAGTGCACCACATTGGAGCAGTATAAGCGAATCAAAGATCTTTTAAAGGAGATCACGACGGAGTTATTCTCCTTTACCCCCAAGGCCGAGAGGCTACGGTCGATGCTCCTCAAAGGCGTGCAATCGATCACTGACTCCAAGGAAATGCTCTCAGAGCTCGACGATACAAAAACACACGGCTGTGCCCAAAGCCCCGGTGCCTGTTTCTAAGGCGATTATAGTAGGGCGCGTTGGCCACGTTTTGCCAGTAATCCAGCGAGATCGCTCACTTCGAATGATTCCTTCCCACCATCCAATAGGAACCTGTCAAACGGCGAGATCAACAGGTACCTCAGACAAATGGATGATAAAACTAAGCAGACGATGGACAGTACGATACCACGCCAACGACAGCACGATACCACAAACGTATACCGAAACGCGACAATCGACGTACTGCACAGACAAAAAAGTAGACTACTGACAAGACTCAAACTCTTGTAAGCGGTTTACCGACAGACAAAATTCGGAGGTCAGGATACTGAAGTCACTGATTAAAAATATCAAACAGTTGATCAAAGAAAATTACAGAATATCTGTAAACTTGCATTGAAACAACAGAATTCCAGCAGCGGATCTGAAGCTTCCGAAAACGTCAGACAATGAACACTTGTTACGAACAGTCAGCATCGATCCAGAGAGCGCCATCACTGATAACGACTTTTTCGTGATCGAGGATCCTCAACAGAAGGTGGCGACAGTAGGAGCTATCTTCCAGGAAGTGTACAAGGTGAATGATAGTATTCGCCCGAACCACGAATTGGAGAAAAGAGCCCTGCTTCATCACTTCTATCTTCGAAATGATTTCGATCATTGGCGATCAGAGAACCTTGGTTTTACCAATGACGATTTCATGGCAAATAATGCCGTCACCATTAAAGGGGCGAACACCCTATTTATTTCGACGGAGGATCTCCAGATGATCTTCGAGTCACTGAGAAGAAAAAAATCAGCGGGAATCGACGGAATATCTAATGTTGTGCTCAGGCATCTCCCACCGGTGGCTGTAGAGATGTGCACCATCCTGTTCAACAGTTCACTTAATAATGCATATTATCCAGCGGATTGGAAGACAGCGGTGGTGCAACCAATTCCTAAGAGGGGTAAATATACCTCTAACCCATCAAATCTCCGGTCGATAAATCTCCTTCCAAGTACTAACTATTCGGTTATTCTCCTAATTGACTTTCGACATTGTATGGTTAGAAGGTATTTCAAATGTTCGTGCACTATGCACTTATGTTCTCGTATAGCAATGTGATTAGATTGGGGTGAAATACGTAACAATTAATTTAATAATGAGTACAGCGTTTGTAGTTCTTCAACAGTCGTACTGTCCACTTTAAAAACCGAGTGATGTGGTCGAAAATAACCTCTTTCCTTTTCCTGTCCTACATTTATTTCAACCATATACCTAAAGCCTCATACTCCGACAGGAAAGCTGTGTAATGCAAACGAAGTTCATTATCCCTTTCGAATCGCCGAGTTCTTTAATGAAAGCCTGACCACGAAGCGCGTCTCTGCATTCCTCCTGTAGTGAGTTTTAAAATGAGTCTCACGAGAATGATCATCAAAGATATAACGTGATGATGGTTTAGGCTCCTCTATTTCCCAATAACGCTGCATAAAATTCTCCATGACACCCGTTGCATGCAATGTGTTTAACTGTTCATTGACAGACCTCTCCTCCTCGCTAGCCAAAAGCCGCCCAAACTTGGTATTCTGAGCTATCAGTTGATTGTTATTGTCATATGTTTTACCAGCAGTTAAAGCCTTGAACAAGCCTAGACTTCAGTAATATTTCTATTGGCCCTGGTTCATTAAAACTGCCATCCGCCAACTCGATCTGATCCAACTGGTAGATATATGAAACTCTTTTCTGTGGTATGAGACTAGTGATACGGCTTAAAATAACTGCATCTGAATTCAAATGAAAATCGGATGTCCTTGATTTGATATTTAGGGAACCCTGACCTCTAGTTTTGGTCTCAAATTCGCCGACCGCATTTATGGCTAACGTGCATTTATGCCTTGCTAATCCTAAATATTTCACAAAGGCTTCTGTTATGAGCGTTACCTGTGATCCGGAAGTCAAAGATAACTCTACATGGCTTGAACTCTCAAAATCGATATTGCACCAATACAATAGCCGTCGGAAGTAGATTATAGCTATCTGAGAAACATAAAAACAAGCCTAACAACTGTGATAAAAGCCCTAAACCTCAATCTAACCCCCATCTGGAGCTTCAACTGGAGCTTCAGAACAAAACTTTTCCCATCTTTCACTCACCCCTCCATCCCCCATATGCAGACCTCTTCCTCTGCTCCACCGCCACGTCAACGAGTTTCTTTCAATCTGACTCCAACTGCTTGTTCTACCACCACTAGCCCCTCGCCACAAACACAAACACCCCTACTAATTGTTTTCCTAATTTCCATCTCAAATCTGGAGCCAAGTATTCTAATTTCCGCAGCTCCCACGTCCTCAATCCCTCAGCCCTCGCCTTTTCTAATACATCCAAACCATACTCGTCCTCTCACACTATAGCCAACTCCCCTTCTCTTCCAACAGTTTCAATTTCAACTCCACCCAGCACTCGATGTCATCTGCTTTTATATCTTGCCATCTCAGCCTATTGAATCCTATGAACTCGCCATTAATACAATTGATAGCATAACTGACTTACGGGATCCTCATGATGAAATCGTTCTCTTTGGCGATTTCAATCTTCCTTCTCTTAAATGGGCTCCATCAGACGATCAATCATATTACATTGCCACTAATCCCTCTGCTGCCAAAGAATGTGTTGTCTTAGATCGTCTAGCTGATTCAAACCTTAGCCAGTTTAGTGGCAGCTAGACCTGATCTTCACAACAGACCCCCTTAGTTCCTCTGTTTCACTTTGTCCCTTTTCCTTATCAACAATCGACAACTACCATCCTCCCCTTCTTCTTTCATTTTTTCACGACTCTCCACCACTGAATACTTCCCCTCCGCTTAAGCCCTGCGACTTCCACAAAGCAAATTCCAACCAACCATCAATTGAATATCTCAGTAACGCCCCCTTTAATTTTGACAGCCATACAATAAACGACGCCATATCTATTTGCTACAGAGAAATATTCAGTTCTATTTCTCTTTACGTTCCCCTTTGACGATCCAAACATTCATCTTCCTCCGCTCCTTGGTATAAATGTAGGCTCCGTTCACTAAGAAACACAAGAAACAAACTGTGAGCAATTTTCCTTCGTACTTTTCTAACTACATTGGTATTTATCTGAAATTAACAGAGCTACATAAGTCGCTCTATGAACACCATTTAATCGAAACGCAAGCCAATTTTATTAACGATCCTAAGTCCTTCTTTCAGTTTATCAACTACAAAAGGAAATCTGATGGCTACGCAACTTCACTCTCTTTCAATGGCGAAACCTCGAGTGAACCCAAAACTATCGCCAACTTTTTTGCCAACTTTTTCAAACAATATTTCGCCGATGACTACCTACCGGATACTACCGGATACTACCTACTTCGACTACTTACCAAATTTCTCCCTTGGACCATTTCTCCCACGTACTATTGACCCCCATATCATTGAAAATAAATAGAATCAAATGCATGATGAAGTTACTCCTGGGCCCGATGGTCTCCCGGCCATATTACTAAAAAAACGTTCCCCCATTATTTCTGTCCCACTCTCAAAAATATTCAACTTATCCCTATCCCTTGGAGAATTTCCCCAGATATGGAGAACCGCTTTTATAACTCCCGTTCACAAAAAAGATCCGAAGAATGTCGTTAACAACTACCGGCCCATATGACGGTGAACTGTCACATATACCCAAACTTTTCGAAAGTATCTTGTATGACACTCTAAGTTACCACTGCAAA
This sequence comes from Merodon equestris, assembly GCA_958301585.1. Classification (NCBI taxonomy): domain Eukaryota; kingdom Metazoa; phylum Arthropoda; class Insecta; order Diptera; family Syrphidae; genus Merodon; species Merodon equestris. The sequence goes on from OY284413.1 coordinate 54,484,484, forward strand.
TCTCTAATCTCATCCAAACAACATGGCTTCCTTAAATGCAGGTCTACAACCACAAATCTTGTCGAATTTGTGTCCTTTATACTTTCAGCATTAGAGAATGGGAATGAGGTCGATGTCATTTCAACTGATTTCAGTAAAGCTTTCGACAAAATTTCCCACAAACTAATACTCTTCAAAATGTCTTCCCTTGGCTTTGAACCCACTACGTTGAAGTGGATATCTTCTTATTTAAAAAACCGTTACTACCGTGTTCGTTTCATATCTGCCTTCTTAGCTTCTTCCGGCGTTCCCCAAGACAGCCGCCTAGGTCCACTTCTTTTTATTCTTACCATAAACGACATTGAGTTTGTCATCAAACATTCTCACCTCTCACTGTACGCTGACGATACCAAGTTCTTCAAGACCAGCTTTTCTTGTTTGGTATTTCAAAAAATTTTGGAACTTAACATTTCCAAATGCCAATCAATTACCTTCTCACGTAAACGAATCAAACCTCCCCCTCGTCTCTACTTCCTGAATAATCGGCCCATCTCCACCGTCGACTTTATAATTCATAAAGCCAACTCTGCACTCGGTTTTATGAAACGTTATTCTAAAGAATTCTCCAATCCCTACGTGACTCGACCCCTCTATATTACCTTTGTTCGCCCTCTTCTCGAATACCCACATATCTAGAATAGAAAGCATCCAACGTCGCTCTTCGAGGTCTGCCCTGGAACAATCCCTTGTTCTTATCGTCCTATCAAGACCGTCTTAAACTAATCAACTTGAGTACTTTGGAGGAAAGAAGAAGGGTATCCGACATAATCTTCATTCATATACCTCTTACAGGTACCATTGACTGCGCCACCCTTTATAACCTTTGACTGCGTCACCCTTTATAACTCCATATCTCTTAACCCTTACTAACCCCCGTAATACACGCAATCCTCGTCTCTTCTATCTATCCACCCCCCGCACCTCATACGGCTTCAATGAACCCATTTCCCGTATGCTGGCAAGTGTTAATTAGAATATAAACTTCGACTTCAACCTCAGCACTCCATGCCTAAAACTCCGTCTTCTCATAACCTTCCTCCTTCCGATTTTAGCCCCTTCACCCGTTCTAAGTTAGATTGAATTAAGCTCAATAAATGAGGATGTTTGCCCCCACGAAAATTAAATTAAATGAGCTTAAATCCTTCCTATCACTCCTGACTGACAACACCGGCTTTGGCCGTTCCACTATTGTTTGATACTGCACCTGTGCCGACTAACTTGCTTGGCATCCCTGCATTCGCCCTGACTTCTGTGCGAATTGAAGTGTGGTGGCGTGCTCTACACTTATTACAAGTTCCTGGATTGCAAGTTTTTAGGGAATGCCCAGTGTTCAGGCAGTTGTAACACAAGCCCTTTTGGGAAATAAACCTCTCTTTCCCTTGAGGTCAAGTTCGCAAAACTGGGGACATGTGGCTATGAAATGAGGACCACATAGATACGTGGTCATACGAACACGTTAAAGAGACTGCCGTTAATACCGATCGATGAGTTGATTTGGTTGTCGACGTTCTATGAACCCATTTTCTCGAAAATGCCTCAAGTTTTTTTTTTTTTTTTTTTTTATAATTCGTGCAGGTTCAAGAGTTACGCTCTTTTGATGTTTGTCACACAACCTGGACGGGGTGCAGATGGTTTGTGTCGAGGATGTTCGTTCACTACTCTCCGGGGGTGGTTGTCTTGGGATTCGAGAGATTCGACTGAATTTGTCACGTTGATTGTAGTTTTACAGTAACTTTATTCCATGCCATTAAGATCTTATATTGGAAATGCACACGCAGAGTATGAGCCTCAAGTTGAAATTGCCTATTGGTGAGAAACTCCATAATATCTTTAAAATAAGGCTTATCATTAGAAGTCGATTCCCCTTGCCCACAGTTTCCTTGATTCTGCATCTAATTTTGACGACACGAAGTAAGCCTAAGGTTTTCAAAGCTGAAACGGATTCGTTGACGGTGTTATGAACCTTCGAATATCCATTACCCCTGGGCTTGGGCCAATGTCTGACAGCCCCATAATAGTTTTGATGTGCGTATTACGAGGGTGGTCCTATAAGTACTTAGCCTCAACGCCAGATGGCGCCAGTATCGCAAGAGCAACTTACTGTCGTGTAGTACATTCTAGTAGACGGCTACTGTCGACATTTCAGACGGACTCGTAGTTTTGTTTTGCGTGTGGAAGCGGGAATGTCCGCGGATTTTAGAAAAATGAAAAAAGAACAATATCGGTCGCTGATTCGATTCTTGTTTGTGGAAGGGAAATCCCGCAGCGAAATCAAAGAGCGTTTGGATGCTGTGTACGGTGACTCTTCTCCTTCGATGGCGACCATCAAAAATTGGTTTAACGAGTTTCAACGTGGTCGCACGTTAGTTTTTGATGAGCCACGTCCAGGTGCCCCGAAAACAGCTACCACGGATTATAACGTGACAAAAATCCACGATCTCGTATTGGCAGACCGCCGATTAAGGTGCGCGAGATAGCTGAGACAGTAGGCATTTCAAAAGATCGCGTGAGTCATATCCTGCATGAAATTTTGGGCATGAGAAAGCTGTCGGCGCGATGGGTGCCGCGTTTGCTCACTCCGGACAACAAGCACAACCGTGAGACCACTTCAGAGCAGTTCAGAATTTGACGCTGTTTAAGCGCAATCCGAAGGAGTTTCTGCGTCGTTTCGTGACAGTCCACGAAACATGGATCCACTGGTACACACCAGAGACCAAGGAACAGTCGAAACAGTGGACTTCACCCGGCGAACGTGCTCCGAAGAAGGTGAAGACTGTCCCATCGGCCGGAAAGGTGATGGTCACCGTTTTCTGGGATTCACAAGGTGTAATCCACATCGACTACCAGGAGAAGGGCAAAACAGTCACAGGGCTGTACTATGCCAAATTATTTATTTATTTGGCCGATTCGACGCCGAATTGAAGAAAAACCGGCCCCACTTCATGAAGAGAAAAGTGCTCTTCCACCATAATAACGCTCCGGCTCACACCTCCACCCTCGCCACGGCCAATTTGGTCGAATTGGGCTACGAACTGCTGCCCCATCCACCGTATTCTCCAGATTTGACCCCGTGTGACTTCTTTTTGTTTCCAAACTTGAGAAAGTCACTCGCCGGGCAGAAATTTCAGTCGAATGAGGAGGTCATCGCCGTCACGGAGGCCTACTTTGCAGACCTCGAGAAAACGTATTTTTCAGACGGGTTAAAGAAGTTGGAGCATCGCTGGGACAAGTGTGTTGAGCTAAAAGGAGACTATATTGAAAAATAAATCGCCATTTCTCCGAAATTTTTGTTTTTCTTTTTTTATTATTTTTTTATTTCTGATCATGTGTTTACTCTACCATGTTTCTGTAGTTCCCATTTAGCCTTTCCCACGATTTTATCCTTAACGTAGCCCATAATAATAACGCGTATCCTTTCTTCGAAACTATCTATTGTGGCTGCCAGTGAATCAATTCGTTCAATAATATCTAGCGTAAACGATGGGTCTCCATTAAATTCTTTAACTTTATTTATTAAATCTTACACTAGCCTAAGTCTTTCTATTGGTTGTACAGATTCACTTTTTTACAACTAGTTCTTAAAATTAATGTAAGTAAATACCTAGTTATATAATATCTGCTCACCGATGCTTTCGTCGTCTTCTCCGGATGGCTGTTTATTACCTTGATGTTAGCTGCTATTTCTTTTCCCTCTGTGTAACTTAGCAAGTTCAGGTTAAGGTTAAATTCCGGCATGTAAATATTTTCAGACCACCTGTTAAAGCTGAACACGTTTTTTATTTTGTTTTTTTTTCACTGTTTAATTGAATTTTAATGCTTTTATTGTGTATTGTTTGATTGTTTAATTTAAATTCATTTTAGTTTCGCTTGGCGCATTTTCATTGTGAATAACACTTGATTTTTGATATAAGTTTGTTCGGGTGGAATCTTGCTACTCAATTTTGAAGCAGATATCTTCAACCGATTTAGCTGAAATTTTGTATACGCGTTTAATGTATACACGATAAGTTTAACAATACACGATAAGCTGTGTGACGTCATTCTAAATCCAATATGGCGGAACATCCAAGATGGCGAAATATTATTTTTTATGCACTTCTGCAATCTTCTTCTCCTTTTCCTTTTTCCGGCGTTGTTATGGTCAGAAGTGTAGGACCATAACCTTCCCACTTAACTGCATTCCTACTGGTCCGCTTGTGGGGTCCGCCGGTTTGACCTCAGAAAGTACGGGCAGGCTTCCCGGTTTGGGATTACTTCATCGCTGAGGCCAATCAAATGCTGGTGTTTTTGCATTTGTTTGCACCAATTGTTTTTCGGCTTGCCTTTTTTTTGTGACACGGGCATGCTCCTGATTATTTTGTTTGATCTTACTCTTACAACACCGGTGATCTCCAGTCGTGTCAACCCACTGATTTGCATGTACACTTGTGGGGCAGTGTAATGGTGGTATATGTGTCCCTAGGCTCACCTTGGTGTTTTCTAAATTGCCTAGATGTCATTTTTGTTCACCTTTGTTTTAGTCGCCTTTTACGACAAGCGAGAGGTATCGCTGCAGGGATATTCTTAACCCGTCCCTGCACGGACTGCACTTCTGCAATATGGGTATCAAATGAAAGGGCTTGCCGAGAATAATTAGAAAAATATTCTGACATCACTCTTAATCCAATATGGCGGACTTTTGAAGTTTTTTATGCTCTCCTATAGTATGGGTATTAAATGAAAGGGTTCGCTGAGAATAAAAATGCAGGTTAAAAAAAGATGGTGATTACAAGCTCCGTTGCTCTAATCCACCTGAAATTTGGTGTAGAGACCTCGATTATTCTTGAGGTAGAATTTTTTGAGCCTGTAACATCGGTTGATTAACTTTGACTTGTGTGATTTGGCGAAATGGGAATCATCAGCATTGGTCTGCAACCTGTCTAGGAGAAGGACAACTCCAAAATCAAACCAGGAACTGTGTTTCGTCAGGCACAAGTAAGCTCCAAGCTGAAATAAGTGGCGCATTCTTCCAAACACCCAAGTCAAGGTAAGGCTGTGCCGAGGACTGAGTGGCATCGGGGTGTAATATGATGTCGTGAACGTACCACCTCAAGGCACCTGGGCGAACCCTGTTGTATATTAGCTCTTACCCTTCCAAACGGATCTCTGGGAGGGTCGACGAATATTTATTCGGTACTCGTGGGAACAAAATGGGGAAAACAGAAACATCAATACAAAGGAAGAGAAGGCTGGAGAAAAAGAAACTAAAACGGCAAGAAAAACTTTCCAACGAAGACTCTGACTCAAAACGCCAAAGACTCAACAAAAGGCGTGATCAGGACAATAGCGAAACACCTACTCAACGACAGTTAAAACTTGATAAAGCTAAGCAACGCATGCAACGGTTAAGAGCAGCGGAATCACAGGAGGAAGACGATTCACGAATTAAAAAAATTCGTCAACACATATCTGAAATACGAGAAACCGAATCAGTTGAACAAAGAGAGGTTCGTTTGAGCAATTCACGAATACATGTATCTCAAGTTAGAGCAGACGAATCTACAGATCAGCGAGAGATACGTTTGAACAATTTAAGAATGCATAGCTCTCAAATTAGAGCAGAGGAAACTCCTGAACAGCGAGAGGTTCATTTGAACGCTTTACGAGAGCATAACTCCCAAGTACGAACAACATAAAAATCGCTAATAGAAACTTTTACTAAAACTATAAATACGTTTTGTGACAAAATTTGCGAGGTTTGTACTAAAAGATGTTATCCAAATCAAGTCACTAATCACAAAATTAATTTAAGTACGGCTTTGTATCTACCAGTAGAATTAGCAAGTAAATGAACTATATTGCTATGTCACCGTTGTACGAAACACCTTACTAGCAAAAAAATGCAACTGGCCAGCCAAAGCATACTGGAATAATTTAAATCCTGGTCAAGTACCTGATATAATAAAAGAATTGACCTAACCTGAACAACGCTTATTATCACGAATTATACCTTTTGTACAATTTTTTAAATATGATGGTCTATTTGGACAATATGGGTTTAGATGGCCAGCTGTACTTTTTGCACAAGACATATTTGAGTATAAGATTTCACGTCCACGGGTATACAAAGCATTGAGGTGGCTCATCAATAACAATCCCCTATATCATGACGTAATTATAAATAACGATGCACATATATTGCAGGAAGATCTTATTCGTGTAACCCAAGCATGTTATATCTGAATCTGAAAATGTAAGAAACCTAACCTGTCAGACCATTCCCGTACATACTTCAGTAATGGCTCCTATCGATAGCGCACAACCCACAGAAGAACAAGTATTAGATGTGTCAAACAATGTCAACAAAATTACCAGAAAAACAACAGATAACATCGTCAATGTGGCTCATGAACGAAAAGCAGAAGAATTCGCATGGTTCTTTCTGCTGCCTTACGGAGTAAATGGCTTAAATCAACCCAGAAATATTAAAATTTCACCTCTTGATTAATTGCAATATCGAATTCTAGGAAGCTATACTAGGTTTCAACGAAATGACTACTTGTTTTACGCTCTATCAATGTTTGAGTACCACAGGGTAAAATCAACAATATCTGCTTGCTGTAAAAAAGTTGATGGCCAAGATGGCAAGTTCGAAGATGTTCATCTTTATCTTAAAAACCTTAGAGGCTCAGCGGCATATTGGCGTACTGCATTAAACGAACTATTGGCGCAATTACGATGTCTAGGACCACCAACTTACTTTTTAACCTTCAGTTGTAATGACATAAACTGGTTGACTTCTTATTGCCGATGGACGACCAATGGATAATCCGCAAGATTTGGACATGATAGCTACGCAGCGGTTAATAGAACAGTATCCTGTCATAGTAAGTAGACATTTCATGTATCGTTTCAATGCCCTTATGAAATTTATGTTAAACAACTATCAAATTTTAAATGGTCGTATAAAAGACTACTGGTGGAGAATAGAATGCCAGAATCGTGGCAGTCCCCATGTTCACATGGTAGTTTGGGTGGAAGGTTACGCATCTTTCGATACGGATGAGGGGGTGCGTCAGCTTAATTAAGTGTGTAGTTGTGATCTACCGCCTGAGACATCTGAAATGCACGATCTGGTAAAGAAAAATCAATTGCGCAAACATACACATACATGCTATAAAAACAATCCAGAATCACCCACATGTAGGTTTGGTTTTCGGAGAAAAGAAATCGCTGAAACTCGTCTCGTGTCTCATTCATCAGAAGAATTTATTCGTAATGGAGGCAGAATCTGTATTCTGAAGCGAGGACCAGATGCTGGCTGGGTTAATAATTATAACCCAACTCTTTTAAAAGTCTAGAATGCCAATATGGATATTCAGCCATGCGGAACAAATGAAGCTATAGCATTTTACATAGCCAAATATGTGTCTAAATCTGAGCCGACACGGCTTGATAGTAGTGTAGCTCAAGCAATACGCGAGATTCGACGTGAAGAAACAGATATATCACGTAAATTGTTTAAAGTATGTATGCGGATATTGAAGGAAAGGCAAGTGTCTGCGTGCGAATGTGCTTATAGGCTCTGTCATTTAAATTTCAGGGATAGTTCGAGAAAATGTACGTTTTTAAACACAAGAAACCCGGAACAGAGGTACAGGGTTCTTAAATTTGATTCGAATGGGACAGCTATCGGATACTACAGTAACATAATCGAACGTTATGAAAAACGGTCTACAAAGCATCCTAACTACGATTTTGATAATATGTGCCTTCTGGAATTCAGCGACTAATTACACTTACAGATAATAGTAAAATGGTAATCAGAAATGTTCCTGCCATCGTACGCGTGCCATATTTTGTGGCTGCCAATGACGCAGAAATCTATTACTATAGCTTACTTCTTCAGTATGTTTCGTACAGAAATGAGAGTGAATTAACTGTCGACTAAGATACAGCAAGAGAAGCTTTTCTGGCAAGAGAATCTGATCTTCACGCAATTAACGCATTTGGAGACATTTAGAGAGCGTGACAGACAGCTGGAGAATGCTTTTAACCAAATTCATGCTTTTGAAGTTTTTAATCAAGAAGCTCAACATGAAAATTTTGAAGAAGCGTTGGAGATGCCACAACAGCACATGACAGATGACGAATTTCTCAATGCGAGAACAGCAATGAATGTTGGACAAAAGGATGCATTTTTATTCATAACAAAGAGTATTTCAGAACAGCTAAATAACCAAACCAATGAGCCTCTGAGGTTGTTCATAACAGGTAACACTGGGACTGGAAAGACCTTTCTCTTTAACTTATTAAAAAACCAAGTAAATCGGTGTTACGGCAAGCAAGTTGTTAAAGTTTGTGCGCTTACAGGGGTGGCAGCACGTTTAGTGCTCCACATTACATTCTACAATAAAATTGCCGGTACAGAAGGATGGTAGAATAGCGCAAATGCCTATTCTTACTGGTAATTACTTGCGCTTGATGCGGCAACAGTGGCAACATATTGAATTTTTATTTATTGATGAAATCTCTATGGTTCCGTATGAAATGCTGTGTATGGTGGATTTCCGACTAAAACAACTCAAAAACAAAGAATTATTATTTGGTGTTATAAATATTTGTGTATTTGGTGACCTAATGCAGTTACCTCCTGTTTGAGGAAATCAAGTTTTCGATCAACCCTCTAGATTTGTCCCAGCAACGCACCTATGGCGTTGCTTCTCCTTAATTGGATTGACTGAAAATATCAGACAACGAGACAGCACAACTTTCAAAGACCTCCTTAATGCATTACGAATTGGTGAACTTCAATCAGAGCATTTTGCTATTTTAACGAATCGGCTAAACAAAGAACCAACTGACGAATTTGCAATTGAAAAAGCCCTGCGAATTTATCCCACTAACCAACAAGTATACAATCACAACAAAACTGTTCTCGAACATTTTCGAGCTCGTGGTATAACTATTAACAAAATCATAGCACAGGATAGTCTAGTAGATTGTACTCGAAAAACTGACAACTTAGATCTAAATAATATTATATCATCAGATATAAACAAGACAGGAGGGCTACCTAAGGAGCTAGAAATATTTGTTGGGGCCAAGGTCTTGCGTTACAATGTAGATGTGTCCAAAGGTCTGGTGAATGGTGCCATTGGACATATTATAAAAATTATATGGCCCTGCTTCCGAAGAGCACAAATGTATGACACTGATATACCATCCGTCCGTATAGACTTCGGTAAAGACGGTGTTCACCTCATTCAGCCCAAGTCTGTGCAATTTCCAGCAAAATATAGTCACGGAACCGCAGAACGAAGAATCCTGCCAATTGTATTATGCTGGACAGTACACAAAATGCAGGGTAGTACTGTCGACCACGCCGTTGTTTACTTAGGCGATTTACTTGTGTAAATAAACTAGTACCTATTTAATTGAGTAACTTAATCTGCTAAGTTTATTTTTTTTTTAATTTCAGTTTAATTAAATACTTATAGGCACTTACGCAAACCTCGCGACAAGCTTTTATGATCATATAAATTGTGTATAATAAGGCTATAAGTTGATAGTTACAATTTTAAAGGAAAATTTTATTTTATTCTTTTTAGAGCATTTAAATAAAAGCTTTTTTAAAAAAGGTTTTTTGCTTTTAATTTATTTTTCTGTCTGTTTAGTTATAATTTTAAGACAACGTCGCAGTTAAAGCTCGTTTTTACTTTCGTATATACCGATTGCGCCAGTTTTATCGATGCCCGATATTCAAAAAAAGGAAATCGGTTTGTGGGAATAGTTTCGAAGCTTTTATTTTTACGTCTACACGTTATGCTTATAATGCGTATGGACTCCTCGAGGGTTTCCAAAAGAAGGTAGAAGTCGAAGTCGGAGCAAGGCGAAAAGAGCAGTAAGCTTTATCGGAAGCCCATACTAGCCCTGTTTGTTTGTACAAACGAGTCTAGTTCGTCGATAAGTTGTGGAAGCTACTCTTTGGTAGATGGCCGCGTATTACAATATCCACCGCCGACAACTCAGCTCCAAGAAAAACAAAAACCCGTATGTTCTGCTCCGATCTTCGCGATGATAATTCCAAATCCACCGATGCGCTTTCCTTGTTCCAAGAACGAAATGTAGTTGACGTGTGAATCTCTCGACGATTTCGTAATTTCACAGCAAGCCAATCAATCGAAATGTGAGATTGTAAATTTATCACATTGACTACCTTTATTTGTTTTTTTTTTTTGTATTTTTTAAAAACATTTTTGCCTTGATTGGGCCAATATATGTCGCACGTTTTTGGATCAAAAAGGAAAAAACACGATGGTGGTGATGGTGGTGACCGAAGTGGCCGGAGAAAACCACCCAATTGTTTTCGTACATATTTAACAAGGGAATAGATGAGAGGACAATTTTATTCATCAAAACGTAGATGGGGCAAACAATCACTTTCGTCGTATGGTATTTTATCCGAAGCAAAAAAGAATGTATCTTATCCTCCCCCTAGCTCCAAGTCTTGGCACATACGTACAGCCCCTTCTTGGGCTACGAACCCGTCGCACAGGTTCTCGATTTTCCACATTCAGCTATTGGAAATAAAAATAAATTCAAAAATTAAATAATGTTATAATGATCTACTCGTCCATGTCTTACCTCATTAAAGACTTCACTAAGAGGAGCTCCATTGCTGATCGGTTTTAGTGGGACACCAATTTCAAGTTCTTGGCGGGCCGTAGAAAAGCCACAAGCAACAGCTATGCAAACAAGTAGCAATATTACCAACCTCAGCTCCATACTAAATGATCACCGTCTCATCTTTATTTGCCTTTTATACTGAACGACGATGTGCCGGGAAATGGTATGGTACGTAAAAAGTATGATACCAGGTTTCATCAGAGTCAATTTATTAATCATATGGAATAAATGCGAATTAATGTATGAACCTCATGGACATTGGGAAGCAACGACACTTCCCAGAACAACAATTGATTTATTTCAAGTTTACATTCCATTTGTACAGGTGAAATGTGTTTATTCGCTGGTGTTGATCGGCCGCTGACCTGGTAGGTAAAACGAATTAAGTAGTGCGATTACACCACTGATAATAACTTATCTTTTCTTATCATGCTTAAATGCTATGTAAAAGATGTATGAAATGTGGGATATGATCTGAACTCACGTCCCATTTTTTTTTTGTTGGAGGCTTCACACAAGTGGCCCATTGTACTACCAGACAGACACCTTTCTTTATTGTATTTTCCCCGTTGTTCGGAGAAACGTGAGGAGGGGCTTCTGTGATTTAGAGCTAAGAGATTCGGCACACACCACGTCGGCCCCAAGAGTGCGCCATCGTGCGAAAGCGGACAGTCGCAGAGAAAGTGTTCTGCTGTGTCATCCTCCTCGCAACATGCAGCACAGGTAGGCATCTCATGCTAAGCACGCAGAAATGCTTACCAAAAGTGTAATGACTCGCAATGATGCCCGCAAGCCTTCTGCAATCATTTGTCCTTAAGGATAAGAAGAATGTTGCGGACTTCTTGCAGACATCATGGCGTACGCGCTTAGTCATCCTGCATCCTGGATATTCCTTCCATCTACGATTGTGTGCAATAAAGACTCAATCGTTGATTTCAGATTTGACCGTGGAAGCGGGTAGAGCTAAGGGAGGTTCAGGTCCTGAGAAACTCTCCTCTGAGCCCCTTCTAGCGATTTCAATGGAGATCTCATTTCCTGGAATCCCAGAGTGACCTGGGACCCATACAAGCCCAAGTAAATTTAGTCTTTCGACTTTGTTCAAAAAGGTCTTGGGTTCATGCACTGATTTGGAGTTGGTTTGGACACAGCTTTGAGTGCAGCTTGGCTGTCATTGCAGACGCATATGCTTTTTGCCTTCCACCTGTGTTTCACAACATTAGGATTGCGTAAATCTCCGATTGAAAGACAGACGCACATTTTCCTAACGAGAAGTGCAGTCCAATATTTTCCATTCCATTCCAGGTTCAGTGTCTGGCCAAAGCCAGTCCTGACGCCATGGAAATGTGACTGTGAAATTACAGCGCAGTAGGATAGCAGGTGTCATTGCGTCAGAAGGCATATCCATGAGACAGGGGTCGTAGGATATTTCTCGCGCAAGTACACTCTCACTCAAATGCGAGTTGTACCAAAGACCATTTCTCTTTAGGCGAGAAATGCCTTTCAGTGCGCACCCTCTGTTGCGTCGCAACAATAAATAAAACACATAACAAAAATAATAAAATAAAACAAACAATATAAATAAAAATATAAACAATCCCGTTCACCACACCAGGCCGAACAATGATCAAATGTCAAATTGAACAATTCCAGCGGCCGAATAGTGTGTGAGCGAGATACATATGTACATACTACATAGAACATATAGCGGACCTACTCCAAAGGTGTGGGGAATTAATTGCAATGCGGCTCGAAGGACCATGTTCCGCACTGAGTTGAGTGGCAATTCAAAAATGTTAAAACGGCGCTAATTAGAATATTCCACACTTAGGCGAGTGGGAATTTGAAATAATTGCGCCAAATACGACAAAATAAAATAAATCGCAGAATAAAACATGACATATGTATATGTATGTCAAGGGGTGCAAGATTCATCATAGCATCTAGAGCAGCTTCCGGTGTGCTGGGGAAAGCCCCCGTACAGTTGAGACAGACCGCTCTTTGGAGTTTGGTGAGAGAAGCCACATTTTGTTCGCGTGTTAACCTGTTCCACCAAACAACCGATGCGTGTGAGATTATCCGTCTTATCATTGCCGTGTAAACCCAAATGACCTTTTTCGGCGTTAAGCCCCATGTTTTGCTAAAGGCACCTTTGCATTGCCCAAAAGCTGACAGCGCTTTGGTGGTTTTGGACTCAACATACTTTGACCAAAGGACCTCGCTATCTAGGATGGCTCCCATGTACTTAGCTTCCTTGGATATCGGGATGGGAATACCTTTTAGCACCAGCTGAGTAATGCCAGTATTTTTTCTCCTTCTCGTGAAGAGAACGACATCAGTTTTAAGAGGATCAACCGACAGCCCATTTCTCGTGCACCAGTCTTCAATCACATTTAGCGCCGCCTGCGCTTTGAGACAGTCATTCGCTAAACATGAGCCGACAGAGAGAACAGCAACACCAACTGCATAGGCCTGGGCATAGATTCCAGAGGCATTGAGAGCATCGAGCAGAGAGTCGACCACCATGAACCATAACAGCCGAGACAAGACGCAACCTTGCGGGCAGCCCCTGTTTACTCCAGACTTGACACATTGTTCGAGGCCTGCATCAGCGATCAATGTCCTGTGCACAAGCATTGCTTTGATCCACAAAACCAGTGCTTCATCTGCGCCATGCCGTCTAGCAGCGTTACACATGCTGTCGAAAGTGGCGTTATCAAAAGCTTTTCCTTTCGAGAGCGCATTCAACTCTCCCAACTAGGTTTTGAAGCGCAGTCTCGCAGGATTTTCCGCGCTGATAAGCATGTTGCATGTCCGAGAGAGGATGCATTCGAAGGGCAACTTTGCGCTCGTGCAACTCTACTAATCTTTCCATGCTTTTTAGCAAGAAGGATATTAGACTAGTTGGTCTAAAACTCTTGGCGAGTGAGTAATCTACTTTCTCTATTTTGGGAATAAAGACTGAAAGTGGTCTTTCGCGTTAGAAATAGCGTTAAGAAATAGCTCCCAGCAGGAAGCTGTTTTCTGACAGGACATGCGAGTTCGAAACAGTTGGTGATGGCGCTGCTCAGGCATCCTCCACCAATTGCTTTGTTTTGAGTTTAGGCAGCACTTGAGTAGATTTCTCAAGCCCCTCTCTGAATCGCACCTAGCCGTCTTTCTCGGATTTCGCTTGGGCTGCGAGGATAGGGCATCTCAAATGTCATCGCCCGCTAGGGCCTGTGAGCCCTCAACGGCACAACGAAAAACAGCAACGTCGACATCCTTTGCCGAAATTGCCGCCAGACGGAAAGCAGAAGATGTTTCTTCACTCTTCGACTCCGGCTCCACGCTTTGTGAAGGTTCTGTAGTATGCTCTCAGATGAAATGTCAGACGTGGAAGGAAATGAAACCACCGTTGTGGAGAATAAGTTTCTACCACCTGGTGGCTTCGTCAAACTAAAGTCGACGCTTTAAGGCCGCCATTAAGCAGGGGAAAACAAGAGATGAAGTTTTAGTATACGCAAAATCTGTCCATGCCACTAAGAGTCCGGAACCGGAATGGGTTCGTTCCGCCTACAACACCCCGCCAAAACTTGCCGCCAAACGCAGGAGAATTCGTAATCCGCAAGCCAGCAAAGAAAGCTCCAGCAGTGTAGCTGGAAGCACACAATGTACAGCACAAATGGCAGCACTTCAAGAGGCTATGATTGACACCTCGATTGAACTGCTAGGTAAGGGGGCAAAACCACACTCCACTCCAAAGAGGATGAGGTCAAACTTTACGGCTATAAAAGAAAAAGCGGACTTGATGTCGAACTTGTGGCAAAAGACGCCTTACCGAAACCTCATATCGTTCGGGGCTACTTCCCACAGAGTATTGGTCTCACAACCTACATTTTGGCGACGCTGGACTCACAAAACGAAGGCCTGGATGCATAGCACTGGAGAGTCATGCAAAGCACGCCAAATAAAGAAAAAGACCTCCTGCATCTGGTTCTAGCAATCAGCGACGAGTCCCTTGACCGGCTGCTAGAACTAAAATGCAAAGTTTCAGTGATGTAAAAATCATTATAAGAAGCCACGAGAAGGTGTCAGTGGAACCTTCACTGGTTGCTGCAGATACGAGTACGGTAGTTGCACCTACTACCATATCCGCGGCATCAACCAGTGGCGGCCCAAAAACTACCACAACACCACAGGCAGCAACCACCAAGGCCATCCAACCAAAATAACAAAACGTCCCCTCACCAAACTCAGGGAATCTTCGATAGAAAGCAGATCGGTGGATCACTTCTATCGGACCGGAAACTTCCCGCGTGGAAATAACAAGCCACATCGCGTGAAGGACTCGGCTTACCTTCGCAAGTAGGTGCTGTGTGAGCTGAGCTGTAACCTGCACCATGCCAAAGGTGCCTCAGACACCTTTAGCCTGCATTTCTACCGCCAAAAAATATCTCTCGGATTGCTGGGTTAAAAGAGGTAAGACTATGGGCCTACAAAATAGGTCGTATAAATTAATTTACGCTACTGGATAATCTCCTCCTAGGGCCCCATGTTTGATCGGTTCTAATATACATTTTTTACCCATTCCAGAATTTAAAACAAGAGACTTGGCAGCCGTCATCGATCCAAGTTCTTATAGAAGGTGGAGTAAGGGTGATCATATGCGCTCCGACTTCTTCCCAGGAGATGGCGACCAAATCCCACCTTCAGAACATGGTAGATTAATTAGGCGGTAATTTCACGGTCAATCGCAGGACATTTTGCTTAAGGTGAATTTCCCTGGTTCTACTACCCAGCTAACACTTCTCGATGCTCTAATGAGTGTCACAAATTACATCGACAGCAGAACAAATAGCCTTTCTGCTAGGCTCTTCAGCCCTGACAGAGTTAAATGGGCAATTGGTCATTTAAACCCTACAAAGCCCCAGATAATGACAGTGTCTTTCCTGCTATCCTCATGAGAGGTCTAGACATTATTCTAGCACCACTGATATCTCTCTTTAGGTCAAGTTTCAACTCGGGATCTGGAGGAAAGTCAACCTTCTCTTATTCCCTAAGATTGGAAAACCAAATGAACAACCTAAATCCCATCAGCCTAACATCTTTCCTATTAAAAACCGTGGAAAAACTGACAGAGCTTCATATTAGACGTGCGCTACATCACTTGGTAGCGCTTGTGGAAAATAGTTTCACATGCAAACAGATCGTAATTTGTGCCTGGATATTGAGGGGTCATTTGATAACACTCCTCCTTACCACTGCACCGTCCCGGAGGGGTGGAGACCACCCCAATAACCATTGATTAAGCGATGCTTGAGAGCCATATAAGCTACATCTGTGACAGTATCGGCAGTTAAAGAGTGTTCACAAGATGGAGTCCCTTCACCATATCTCTGGTCGATAGTCATCGACGACCTACTCTACAAGTTAATCAACCTCGATTAATGTAGTTATTGTTATACATAGGTAAAAGCGAAATATCTACCTGTGAACGCATACAACTTGCGCTTCAATTTATTTCAGACTGGTTTAGTATAGAGGGTTTATCGATAAACCCGTTTATAAAAAGGAGGAAAATACAACCTTCCTCCGTCTCCCTAAACGGTACAAACATATGATTTTCAGAAGAAGTCAAGTATCTAGGTATTGATGTTAATTGCGAACTTAACTGGAACTCCAACATGAAAGGCAAATTCGCAAAAGGCGATGAAGGTACCGTGGGCCTCTCGATGCACCTACGGTAAAACCTGGGGATTGAAACCTAAGCTAATACATTGGTTATATCATCACTTATGCATCTGCTATATGGTGGACAAAAGTTGAAGAGAAAACTGCAATACTTTTATTTCAACGCCTCCAGAGGCTAGCATGTCTCGGCATTACAGGCGCAACGCCAACTTGCCTGATGGCAGCCCAAGAGTCACTGATTGGAATTACTCCACTGCACCTTTTTATTAAAAAGGTTTCTATACGTAGTACAACCAGACTCCTCCGCTCCGAAACGGAATGACATTGGGTCACATGTCCATTCTACAACACTTTCCGGAGCTGGATATGATTACCACAGTTTCGAAGATATTACCACACACGTTCACCTTCGGTAAAACAATTGAGACACTGAGCCCAAACTGCACAGCTTGTCAAAGGCTTCAGGTGACACACGAATGGCTCCAAGATGGATTCCGGCGTTGGCGCTGACATTTTTGGGTCAAATCGGAAAATATCGAAGGCCCTGCGAACTAGTCCTAGTATTTTCGAAGCCGAGCTATACGCCAGCTTAACGTACTTCAACCTAAATTTAGAGACTGGCATAAGAGGTATAACCATCAATATACTCTCTGACAGTTAGGCAACGCTCCAAGCGTTGGGCTCGTATAGTACGAACTCAAACTCCGTCAAGGAATGCCATAACAGTTAACAGTTTCCTGTGCGGACGTGCCGTTGAGTTTTTCTAGCTCTCCTTTGCTAATCACAGTAAAATAAAAACCCAAAATCAAGTAACAAAGTGAAAAAAAACAATAATAATAATTCTGCTTACCCTGCAATTTACTCTCCTTTATTGACCCAATAAATAAGTTTACCTGTCCGTGCAAACACCCCACTTGTATAATGCCCTCCTGTGGATCCGTTTTGTGATCGGTGAATGACCACTCATCTGAATTGATCGGTTGTAAGGGGATTTGTTAGAAAACCTTCCACCTGTTCTGCATTGGCCCAAGTAGGAATGAGAACAACTACGAGGGTGGTCCGATAAGTACTTAGCCTACAAAGGAAAAACAAAAATTTTGGAGAAATGGCGATTTATTTTTCAAAATAGTCTCCTTTTAGCTCGATACACTTGACCCAGCGATGCTCCAACTTCTTTAACCCGTCTGAAAAATACGTTTTCTCGAGGTCTGCAAAGTAAGCCTCCGTGGCGGCGATGACCTCCTCATTCGACTGAAATTTCTGCGAATGACTTTTTCAAGTTTGGAAACAAAAAGAAGTCGTACGGGGCCAAATCTGGAGAATATGGTCGATGGGGCAGCAGTTCGTACCCCAATTCGACCAATTTGGCCGTGACGAGGGTGGAGGTGTGAGCCGGTGCGTTATCATGGTGGAAGGTACTTTTTTCTTCGCCAAGTGGGGCCTTTTTTTCTTTAATTCGGCGTCGAGTCGGCCCAATAATTTGGCATAGTATAGCCCTGTGACCGTTTTGCCCTTCTCCAGTTTTGCCCTTCTCCATGTGGATCACACCTTGTGAATCCCAGAAAACTGTGGCCATCACCTTTCCGGCCGATGGATTGCGCTTAAACAGCGTCAAACCCTGCTCTGAAGTGGTCCCACGGTTGCGCTTGTTGTCCGGAGTGAGTAAACGCGGCACCCATCGCGCCGACAGCTTTCTCATGCCCAAAATTTCATGCAGGATATGACCCACGAGATCTTTTGAAATGCCTACTGTCTCAGCTATCTAGATCGTGGATTTTTGTCACGTTATCCTCCGTGGTAGCCGTTTTCGGGGCACCTGGACGTGGCTCATCAAAAACCGACGTGCGACTACCTTGAAAGTCGTTAAACCAATTTTTTATGGTCGCTATCGAAGGAGAAGAGTCACCGTACACAACATCCAAACGCTCTTTGATTTCGCTGCGCGATTTCCCTTCCAAAAACAAGAATCATCCTCCTTCACGAATATGGTGGAATATTTACATTCTTCAGTGAGAAATGTAAGTCCAAATGGGCTGCACATATTCTGCTTGCCATTAAATGTAGCGACGATCAAATGTGTGCAGTAAATACTCTCTGGCCGGACTTAAATTCAAACTACGTTCGTATTCCCAAAAAAAATTCCCAACTACTCACCGACAGCCTTGACTCCATAAACCTTTGCATAGACAACCTCGCAAGGAAACAACAGTCAGCTTTCGTGAAATACAACGAACTAGCTAGAAAAAGTGCGGAAAATTATGACAACCTGCAAACTGGATGGCCGCGAAAACACACGGACCAAGCTTGTAAACGGGAACTGCTCTCCCGCTTCCCCGAACCTTAATTATATTCGTGGTGACATCTCAACGCTTACGTCATCACTCTCGGAGCATTCAGTAAAATTAAAGTTCCTGTACGACCAAACATCCGATCAACTTGAATGCCTGAATAAAATTGAAGACACCCTGCACACACTCAACGTTGATTTCAGCTTCACAAAGTCAGCGATAAACAGTAAAATAGAGGAACTGAAATCAATGCCACCCAAACCCCGGTAACTGCTTGCGATTGCAGAACTACCTACAACGTCTTCTTTATGGAAGAACTTCTTGAAAACGCGACCATCCGTACCATTCCAACGCCAACGACCAGCATGAGTCCTCTGAAGTTCCGATCTACCGCAACTCCACCCATCTCAGCGCCGATCATTGAACGGTTCGGAACTGTTTGAACCTTAACTGACTGGGAGCAGAGAATCAACAAGCTCCACAAGTACGAGTATAATGTGATGATACAGGAGCCTATGTCTAACTACATCCTATGGGACGGCCCACCCGACGCTGACGACCGCTGGGTATTTAACTTCTTCCGCAAACGATATGCACGAAGCTCACCCCGCCCAAATTCGATCGTAGAAACTGCTTCAAAATGGCTCCGCAATATGAACGGCTTTTCACAGCTTCAATAAGGAAATCAAAGTCGACTGGATGCGAATTTCCATTAGGGATCGTATGTATAATATTAAACCTAAATATAACTCTAAGCCCAACACTCCCAAATCCCCTAACCCACCTAAACCTCGACCCTGTCTCCCTTCTCAACCCCTTCGCAATCTAGGAACTAACTGGGAGTTAAGTTCAGCGTATCCTTTAACCTTGTGCCCGGCTCCCGACCCTCATCCCCCTCACCGAATATTATAACATTAATTCAATACCCAATCCCAACACCCAGGCTTCTCGTAATATCCGGTACGTATCCACAGTACCCAAATTTTATACACTCTTACACACTGAGCCCAACTCCCTCCACTTCCTCAGCTTCTTACAACACCCCCTCCAGCCCCTCCACCTGCTCAGTTTCTCACAACATCCCCTTCCCTCTCTCCTCCACCTCTTTCTTAGATCTGCTCGTCCCTCCCACGGCTAAGCTCACCAAATATCTCGCCGAAGACCGCTATGTTATGCCACGTTTAAGAGACAGAAGAATCTACGAAAATGTACGCCTCTATTTGACCTACTTCCACGACAAACCTGACTCCATTTGTATCGACGGCAAAACTAAAACCAACACACTAGTTTGAATACACCAAGAAGGCTTATCCACAGACCCCACGCTTTAAAAAATATCTTTATCCGGTTTCAAGAAAGGCTTAATATCTCTCCCATTGATGTGAATAACGACATCTAGACATTCGTCGCCCATGTCAGTTCAAAGCGCATCGCACTTTTGCAAAGTACCCGCTCTAATTTCAAAAACTATTTAAAATCCTAACCTAAACACCACTACATCTCCCCACCCATCGATTATTTCTTACAAAAACATGTCCCTGTACTATCAGAACGTCAGAGGATTGCGCACCACAACCTCCGCAGTACTCCTTGAATCCCAAAACCTACCCTACGATATATTTGCCTTAACTGAAACGAATTTATGCTCCAGGATTAGAGACAGCAAGTTATTCACCTCAGATTTCATTCTGTTTCGGGTCGATGGACAACACTGCCGATCCGGATGGTCGCGGAGTTCTCTTAGCAATCCACAGCCGCTATGATCCCTTGCCCTTTAAATCGTCGAATTCCGCTGACTTCAACTTCACTAGTGCCTCAATAAGTCTCCCTAAACGGAAACTTTATCTTGCCTGCTGTTACTTAGGACCCTCACAGCCCACACATTGCTACCAGCTTGCCGTTGATCTCGTTGACTCCATACTTGATATCGCCGAGCCCAATAACATAATCATCATCTGCGGCGATTTCAATCACCAGGACCAGGACCAGGATATTCAACCCGATAACAACTATTTTCGATATTCGATACGTCTCCAGGCGTGCCTTGTCTCACTGAACATAACTCCCGACCTAATCGCCGAAAAAATACGCAACCTAAAGGACCACTTGTTCCGACTGTGTGCCTGCCATAGTTTTATAAAAGTTTTACCCCTTACCGCTCTATTTCAAAGCTCTATCTCTCAAGGACTCTTTCCAAAGCTTTGGAAATATGCTTATATCATTCCAGTCCAACAAAAAAAGGACTGAAAAATGATGTGTCCAACTAGCGTCCCATTGCCCAGCTCTCATGCATACCCAAATTTTTCGAGGGCATCGTTTATGATGCACTATTCTTTCACGGCAAACCCATATTTTCTCCTAACCAACATGGAATCCTAAAAGGTTTATAGACAACCACTAATCTAGTCGAGTTTGCTTCACAATGTTTGTGTGCACTCGAAGCTGGCAAAGAAGTAGACGTTGTCGCCACTGAGTTCAGCAAAGCCTTTTACAAAATATCTCTGATCCAATTAATGCAACCTCCGGTGTCCCACAAGGTAGTCATCTCGGCCCATTGATATTTATTCTAACCATTAATGATGTTGACAGCGTTATTCTGAGCCCTCAACTCTCCATACACATATATGCCGATGATATGAAAATATTTAAGCACATATCTTCCCCTGTCGACTCGTGCTCTCCCCAATTGGACCTTAACAGGTTCACTGTTCCATCTCGAGCTCAATGTCAGTAAATGCCAAATCACCACTTACTGAACCAAGCGCTCTTGCTTACCACCCAGAACCTACATTATTCGTAATAAAACTGTCAACTTCTTGGTTGATCTAGGGGTTATTTGTGACCGTCAACTTAATTTTCGCCTCCATATCGACAACATTATCAAACGTGCTAACTCTGCCCTCGGTTTCGTGAACCGTTGGTCCAAAGAATTCTCGAATCCTTACGTTACGAAACCATTGTACATCACTTTCGTTAGGCCCCTTCTTGCCAAGTCTGGTCCCCCTCTTACGAATCCCATACTAGGCGTATTGAAGCCATTCAACGCAGGTTTATCCGTTTTGCCTTTCGTGACCTTCCTTGTGCCGACCCCCTTAATTTACCACCTTATACGGATCGCCTAAAATTAATCAACCTCCAACCCCATAAAGAACGACGTGATGTTGCAGATATTCTACCTATATTTATTCACGACCTTCTCAGCGGTATCATTGACAACCCCTCATTATTGCACATGATTCCTCTTAACACTAACCCACGTAACCTTCGGTCCATTCCCCTTTTCCGTATAAACACTCCCCGCACAAATGATGGCTACCACGAACCAATGTCCAGAATGCTGCGCAAAGCTAACACCAAGCTTTTCGAACTTCACCTCAAAAAGTCCAGCCTTAGAATTGCCCTATACCTTATCCCTATCGTTTCCACCCTGCCACCTAGTTAATAAGTTAATTAAGCTATTTATAGTTAAGTTATAGTTCTTTGTCAAGGCTTGCATTAAGCTAATAAAATGCCCCTATGGGGGCGTCAAATCGAAAAATCAAACAACATCCATGACGGGAAGACCTTCAACATCCAGACCACTAGGACGACCCCCTAAGAGATGACACCAACGCCGGACTTCCAGCTCGAACAAAACCGTGGCGTAAAGTATTTATTAACAGAAGAATAAGAAGAAGACGCCTTGTATAGAATAGGCAAAAGAGAAACTTTTGGAAAAAGGCTCGAATGCCATTTGTCAGAGAGAAAAACACTAGTCAAAATACTTAACAACATTATCGAGGAAGAAAGCTGTATCTTTGAAGTACCGCAATGCTAAGGGCTAGGACCAGTCCTTTTCATCCTATTTACCAACTAACTCCTACGTACCTTGGAACACAATAGTGTTTTTTGCATATGGCATGCGGGCGACATGGCCTATTAGTTGTTATAGACAAAATGCAGCAAGAGTTCGACAAACTTACGAGACGATGCCAAGATAAAGGATGGGTTGTTAACAGCTACAAGACAAAAGAAAAAAATCGGCAATCGAAGTGCTGAAAATGAAATGAAATAAATTAAAAAATAAAAAAAAATTTCATTAAATTTTATTTAGCGAGATTTCTCCTGAGCTGATACTCCCAAAGCTTCCTGTATACTTGTCTGAAAAAGCCTCTAGAAATTCGGCGATCGGACCACCCTTAGATCTTTCTTTCTATTGTACCTCCTTGTCCGATCCTCCACTAGCTCTAACGCCAATTATAATTTTTTGCAGCGTTGTATTTTGATGGAGTCACCCTTCGTGGTAACTTTCAAAGCCCATATTCAGCAATAGTAGTGTAGACTGTGACGGATATTATTGTGAATCCAAGGCGTAGCTCTTCGCTATCGAGGGTTTAGCTATGTCAAAACGAAAACTAAATCATTAGTTTCGTAACCTTAACTCTTTTACAAACTTTCACCAAACATTCTGATTATCTGCTTAAAATAAATTGCATAGCTTCGAGACCCCTGGCTAGTCAGGTCATGCGACTTGTTCATTGCTTGTCGCCTTTCTGCACCAAGACCGCTACAGCATAACGCAATCGAATGAAGCTTTTCAACAGTCTGCTTGAACGTTTCACTCCGCCCAGCTTAATCAAAGCCATTACTAAACTTTTTTATCGGCTATAACCGACCCACTGGCCCAACATCACGATCGAAATAAAAATAACACAAAAAAAAATAAAACAAACCAACTAACCCCTCAATCACTTGCACTCCATTAGGCTTATCGGGCGATCGATCTTGCCTCATTAATGCAATACAGAGTGCGATTTTTATGCGATCATTAATTCTACTTTAATTACAACCTTTACGTACTCCCGTCGTACACCATCGCGTCATACCGTTAACCACGTCAATATAATCAACGGTCCATGGGCGAAGTCAAAGAATGCGCGCCGTAAACTAAGTGTTAAATGTCATGTCGTGTTGATAGGACACCGCCAAACTGGGTAAGAGCTGGCGCGACGATATATTAAATACAGCTGTTCCTGATTCGCCAATACTCGGGCTTAGGGTGATCAATAAAGTCCCCTGTCATAAACGGGGTAGTCTTGTTTTTATTTTTGCGAAAACCACCAACGATCGATTCCATTCCGATCTTGGTTCATTTGATTGATCAATTAATTCGATCGTCACGACAAACACTTTCGCTGCAATCACGAGACAGATCGAACGGATTCTTTCCTGCGCCGTTCATTCGAATTCATTTTCCAATTGAGTTGATCCAATCGGGCAGGCGTAGCAGCAGCTTGCCCGTCCATCCCCCGTCAGACAAATCGATTATAACATGATCATCAGCAGCATCGGCACCAACATCAACATCGTCATCGTCATTGTGAACCGCGTCCGCATCGGTAGCGTCAACAATTCCGCCGACTTGAATTAATTTAATTACAGTAGCGGTGTTCCGTGCGCTTCATGGCATAAATTGTCTTTAAAAGGAAATCGTGACTGAATGCAACGCGACGAACGGCTACCGGTTGATCCGATCAACCGATCCTACTTCGATCGATGAGGGCTTCGGTCGATTTGATTCGATTTCATTGCAGTTCATCTGGAGTGTCTACGAGTAATGTGCGCTTGATGGCGTAAATGTGGATCATGTCCTGTGATCGGCTGGTTCGAAGATCGATCGAAATTGAAGGCTCCTCCGTGTTGTCAAGACTGTGATTGGAATTTTGATCGAATCGACAGTTTGCCGCGGTGTTGGCCGATTGACAGCTTCATTGTAGCAATTATGTCGAATTAGATGCGAGCATTTGTGATGATGAGTGGAACGATCAGTATTCACTAGTCGAAGGTGCCTAATAGCTTGTTTGGTAACACTGTAGCAAATGAGTGGCCTGATTAAATAATGGGACAAGTGTTCCGTCGAAATAATTGAGCGAAATTGTTTAAGTACGTGAGTATTTTTTAACACGGTCATAAGAAAGTGCGGTGGTCAAGTTCATGGATCCGGGATCGTTAAGAGCCGATCGAGCATGCTGGATAAACGACTACGTGTCATGAGAGAGGTAATTACTATCTGCTAAATGGATCAGTGTAAGATTGTTTGCATGTGTTGCCCACATTCTTCAATCCGGGGCAACCAACCGGGAGTACGTAAACTCGACATGTCCCATTTATCTTAAAGCAAACGGCGATATTTAACTCCACAACTATCAAAAGCGCTCGAGGATCGGAAATATTTCAATTCATAATCGAATTCCGACAAATCTGTCCAAATAGCTTAGACGTCCTTGCCATGTTGCCCGTAGGCAAACTACTTCCATCACAATCATAACAATTTGTTCCAGTACGCAGCAGCAACGGCACCAGCAATCAGCATAAAAATGTCACCGAAGAAAACCGAATACCTTAGCCTACCTCCTTCAACTGCACTTGCGTGCAGCAACGACAACGAATATAATGAAATAACATAACTAAAACCGCCAGCATCCAAATTAGTAACGTTCCAATAAAGTATCTTAAAGAAATAACAGTGGCACCGCACCACTAACTTCCGCTAATATGTGGTGCGTGCGGCGTGTGGCACCCAGGCTTATGAGGAAGGTACAACTACAAAACAGCAATAGACAGGTTGTAAAATGCTGCTGTCAACGCCACTACCCGACGACCATTGGTATCGGAGATCGGGCAACTTACGATCGGTGGTAACTGACAGCAGTGCTGAATGCTAAACCCACCTACTGCTAGCAGATATCCTGGAATCGAAATCGATTCAGTTGATAGTTGATTTTTGCAATTAAGGTAATTCCATTTCGAATGTCGATTGAAATTACTGGCGATTAATTAGTGACCGATCGAAGTGGTACGATGATGGTGCAATATCTGGTTTTCAAGTGGTCCACTACTAAACGGATGTGCTTGGAAGAAGTCCACGCGCATTAAGATAAGGTTAAAAGGGGATTAGTGTACTTACGAGCATGTATGCAACACCTGAAATCGGACTAAATGATATTGGCGATGTGTGAGGAAACATTCTGGTTAAAATTTTAATGCCGCTCAATAGCTCTATAGAATGAGGAAAGTCGTGGAAAGTCCTATAAAATGAAACTAAGACCGGACGAGTGAGGGTATATTTTAAAGCTGCTTATGCCGACACGATAAAAAGATTTTGCAGAGATTTTAAGAAGGTAAGCTGAACAATAATGGTGCCATAGACACTTTACGGATGTTAAACTAGGTTTTTAACTATGAAGGAGGAAAATAGATTTCTGGTCTTTGAAAACAAGATTTTAAGAAGAATCTATGGTGGAAAAAGGAACGAAGGAAAAGGGGAATGGAGAAAACTACACAATCAAGAACTGCAGGAACTTTATTCAGCCTGCAAGCATTGTCTGAGTAATGAGATTACGGAGGCTATGATAGGCAGAAGAAATAGAACGAATGGGCAGTGGACGATGAATGAGTGGAAAATCCGAAGGCCATGTCGTTGATGGAAGGACAACATAAGGATCGACCCAGAAGAGATGGAACAAAACAGTAAAATATGGAAGAAATACATGGCAACGAAGCTGTGAACTTCTGAGTTCCATATTGACGGTTGAAATATACTTACTTACTGCATATCCTTCTCTTGGGCCTTCACATCAAACACAGGACGGCGTTCGGCGCCATCAGACTTAAGGAAGCGGGTTAGTGATCAACCAAACCTTTTGGCCATGGCAGAGCTCTGCCACTTTGTAACGAGCTTTCTGGGCCGAAGTCTACTCGCCGGGCCAGGATCTGTCAATCTCGTGTGGGATAAAACCCGAGTCGGAGAATCAATTCCGTCCTATTAATATCCTATAATCACCGTTTTATTGGCTGAGCGGTAACCTCAACTAATGTCAACCACACACCCGTCCGTCGCTTGTAGGCGACGTAGTCGAAAGAGATGTCTTTTATAAAAAATATTTTATTTAATTTTGCGCAATGTGATGCCTTGATGTCTGTATGCGTTCCTTTTTTCTATGGTCTTTGTTCTCCTCCTTGTCTTCTGCTACTCCTTCTTGATTTTTGTTGTTGTTGCGACTACTTCTTGCTGTCACGGCGATGGGAATGGCGCCTTTCCAGTCCTCACTGACATTTCCCTTCTTTACGGGATCTGTCAATGCTGACGACAGACGTAGCCGTTTGTCTTTGGTGTCTTTGACCTAATGGTTTCAGGCAATTTGTCAATATGACAATTAATGTGTCTGCTTTGTGTTTATTTTGTGGGTTTGTTTATTTGGTTATTTTGCGTTTAATTTTGTATTCATTTATTTTATGTTTGTTCAATTATACGGTGTGAGAGCCATGTGTGTATATGTTTATGAAGAAAATTTTATTTGTTTCAGGCAGGTGTAGAAATATTCTTCACAAATTCTGTCAACGAATTTGACCTACGGACTACATCACAGCTTCCCTCTTCAAAAAAGTCGCGAAGTTCCAATCTCTGATTTTCGCTGATGGTTTCAAGCTGGAGCACTATGTAAAGGGTCCGCTATCTAACTTTTTTTTTTCAAGTAGTGCTTATTTCGTGAATGGTAACACTTAGCTCATGTCTGATTGGACAGATAATTAGTTTTATCCTTCCGCTGAACGAATATGGTTGTGTACGCTTGAACAATGCTGGGAAATATTGCGACATTACTTTGAAAATCATGGTAATGTTGCAGAATGTGTGCGAAAATTGCGTACGGATTTTGGAAGAAGAGAAGCACCGTCAGCTCCGTATGTTCGTTATCTTGTGAAAAAAGTGAAAGAAACTGGCATCCTTATCGATAAACCAAAGCGTGAAAAGCCAAAAACAGTGCGTACACCCGAGAATATTGCTGCTGCGGCAGAAAGTGTGCGTGAAGCGCCATCAACATCAATTCACCGTCGTTCTCAACAATTGAACATTTCGGAGACATCATTGAGACGAATTTTGCATAAAGACCTTGGTATGACGCCATACAAAGTCCAATTGGTTCAGGAGTTGAAGCCAACTGACCATCCAATGCGTTTTCGCTTCGCTAAGTGGGCCTGCGATCGACTTACAGAAGATGCCGATTTTGCCAAAAAAATCTTTTCAGATGAAGCTCATTTTGATCTTGGCGGGTATGTAAACAAGCAAAATTGTCGCATTTGGGGCACAGAAAACCCGCACGCATACATTGAAAAGCCGGTGCACCCAAAACGAGCCACTGTTTGATGCGGATTTTGGTCCAGAGGCATAATTGGGCCATTTTTCTTTGAAAATGAGCAAGGAGTGGCCATTACAGTCAATGGCGATCGTTATCGGGCCATGTTGAACGAATTTTTGTTCACAAAAATTGAAGAGGAGGATATTTGCAACATTTGGTTTCAACAGGACGGCGCTACGTGCCACACAGCCGAAGGTACACTCGATGTTTTGCGCCCTGTTTTTGAAGATCGCATTATCAGCCGCAGAGCTGATGTCGTTTGGCCACCTCGGAGCTGCGATTTGACACCGTTGGACTATTATTTGTGGGGTGCCGTCAAAGATAAGTGTTACGCCGACAAGCCAGAGACAATTGACGCTTTAAAGGACAATATTCGTGAAGCCATTGGTGAAATACAGCTGCACACAATCGATAATGTGCTTAAAAATTGGACCGATCGTGTAGGCTACTGCATGGCCAGCCGAGGCAGCCATTTGAATGAAATTATTTTCCATTATTAACCGGAAGGATTGTACTTTCAAATAAAAAAAGAAATTTGAGAAAATATTCAATAGTTTTTTTTATAGCATTTACAAAAAAAAAAATTATTTGGCGGACCCTTTAGAATCGGAAATATTATCACAACTGAATATCTCCAACTCATTCTCCTCGATCACTTTCAAGCCGAAGTGCTAGCGATCCGGGAAGCGTGCAAAATACTTAGTGTAGTCCGCCCCAAATCTACGTGTACCGTTATCCAAGTCGTTAGCCAAGTCGCTATTAAAGCTCTTTCATCTGCTACCACCTTCACTAAACTAATGGACCAATGTACTCGTAAGAAAGAAATTAATCGAATTGGCGGCTGGATTAATATCACGCTCCTTTGGGTTCAGGATACAGCATAATAGGGGAAAATGAGAGGGCCGATGAGTTAGCCAAGCTCGAGGCCACATCAAAATCCCCTACTGAAGCTGTGGGTCTGTCGCTGAACCTTCTCCAAGGCAACATCCTGCAGCACTTTTTCAACATTGCCAATAGTAGGCGGGCTAAATCAACTAGATACAGGATATCAAGGAAAATCTTTCCCTCTTTTTCAAAAAACAAAACAAACGACCTCTTCAATAGACACTACTCCAACATAGCTAGGATCGTGGCGGTCAGTACTGGCCACCGACGTATAGGAACTCATGCGGCCAGAATAGACATCCGACCACTGCCCTAGTTGTCACATGACCCACGCAGCGGAAATTCTACATTGTTTTCTCTGCGAATGCCCAGCACTGGCAAGTAGCAGATTCTGCGCCCTTGGCAAATACCTCCCCGATGACCTCTCAGAGATAACCAACCTCATCCAACATAACCAATTTTCTTAACTCCAAAGGATGCATTTAAATTAAGATCCTCCTTCACATCCCGAGTTTTGTGGCATCAAGACGGCGCCTAAGCCCTAATTGCAATCTGACGCGCACACCCAGATCGCTACCTCAACCTACCTAATAACAACAAAA
Source organism: Merodon equestris (assembly GCA_958301585.1). NCBI lineage: Eukaryota > Metazoa > Arthropoda > Insecta > Diptera > Syrphidae > Merodon > Merodon equestris. Next base: position 54,513,812 of record OY284413.1, read on the forward strand.
AATTGTACAAACTTAGGTCGGTCTGATGCTACATTATACATTGATCCTCGCTGACTATATTACAATTTGTTCATTGTGTGCAGAAAAGCAAATTCAACAATGAAGACTTGGGGTTAAGCCTGGCTGAGTTTATGTACGAGGGTTGTCCGATAAGTACTTAGCCTACAAAAGAAAAACAAAAATTTTGGAGAAATGGCGATTTATTTTTCAATATAGTCCCCTTTTAGCTCGATACACTTGACCCAGCGATGCTAAATCTTCTTTTACCCGTCTGAAAAATACATTTTCTCGAGGTCTGCAAAGTAGGCCTCCGTGGCGACGATGACCTCCTCATTCGACTGAAATTTCTGCCCGGCGAATGACTCTTTCAAGTTTGGAAACAAAAAGAAATCGCACGGGGCCAAATCTGGAGAATACGGTGGATGGGGTAGCAGTTCGTAGCCCAATTCGACCAATTTGGCCGATGGGACCGTCTTCGCCTTCTTCGGAGCACGTTCACCGGGTGAAGTCCACTGTTTCGACTGTTCCTTGGTCTCTGGTGTGTACCAGTGGATCCATGTTTCGTCGACTGTCACGAAACGACGCAGAAACTTCTTCGGATTGCGCTTAAACAGCGTCAGACACTGCACTGAAGTGGTCTCGCGGTTGCGCTTGTTGTCCGGAGTGAGCAAACGCGGCACCCATCGCGCCGACAGCTTTCTCATGCCCAAAATTTCATGCAGGATATGACCCACGCGATCTTTTGAAATGCCTACTGTCTCAGCTATCTAGATCATGCATTTTTGTCACATTATCCTCCGTGGTGGTCGTTTTCGGGACACCTGGACGTGGCTCATCAAAAACCGACGTGCGACCACGTTGAAACTCGTTAAACGAATTTTTGATGGTCGCCGTCGAAGGAGAAGAGTCACCGTACACAGCATCCAAACGCTCTTTGATTTCGCTGCGTGATTTCCCTTCAAAAAACAAGAATCGAATCACCGACCGATATTGCTCTTTTTCCATTTTTCTAAAATCCGCGGACACCCCCGCTTCCACACGCGGTCAAAACAAAACTACGAGTCCGATCCGGCTGATATTTCGACAGTAGCCGTATATTAGAATGTGCTACACGATAGTAAGTGCTGTTGCGATACTGACGCCATCTGGCGGTTAGGCTAAGTACTTATCGGACTACGCTCGTACATACATATGTATATCGTTCTGCCTATATCTGAATGAATGGGGATTGAAAAGACGAATTTTTAGGCATGGAATGCTGAGGTTGAAATCGAAGTAAGGATTCGAATTAACACTTCCCAGCATGCGAGAAATGGGTTCATTGGAGCCATAGGCAGTACGGGGGGTTGGTGGATAGAAGAGACGGGGATTTCGTACCTTGCGGGGGTTAGGATAGAAACAGAGTTGTAGATTTCATGTTGATCACTTTAAGGCGGTTTTGGTATGGTGGTAAAATCAAAGGATTGCATCAGGGAAACCTCGAAGAGCAAAACATAAGAACCGGAGTTGGATGCTCTCGATTCTAGAAATATGGGTTTGTTGGTAAGGAAACCACACTTGAGAGGCGTATTAAAGAAGGCGCCGGACAAAGGTTATGTGAAGAGTAAGAGTTCGAGAATTCTTTAGACCACCGCTTCACGAAACCGAGTGCAGAATTAGCTTTCAGGATTATCTCATCGAGGTGTGCGCGAAAATTTAGCTCCTGATCACATACTATATCAAGATCGCAAATAGCCTGAACGGTTAAGATGTTTTAATTATAGAGGAGGTAGAGACGAGGAGGAGGTTTAATTCGTTTACTTGGAAAAGTGATTGATTGGGGTTTGGAAATGTTAAGCTCCAAGCAACCAGATGGAAAAACTATTGAGATCAGATTGAATAAGGGAAAAGTCATGACTGGAAGAAATTGTCTTGAAGAACTTGGTGTCTTCGGCATATACTGAGATGTGGGAATTTTTGATCACCATTTCAATATCGTTTATGGTACGAACGAAAAGGGGTAAACCTAAGTGGCTGCCTTGGGGGACGCCGGAGGAAGCTAAAAAGGGGTTAGAGAAACGAACACTGTAATAGCGATCTTCCGGGATAGAAGATATCCACTTAAAAGAAATGGGGTCGAAGCCAAGGCAGGACAATTTGAAGAGTATCAGTCTGTGGGAGATTTTATCGATAGTTTTACTGAAATCGGGTGAAATAACATCGACCTCTTTGCCATTCTCTAAGGGAGATCTATCTCCCTATCTAGGGGAGATAACAGCGATATATAGGTATATGTGACAGTTTGGCAATGGGACGATAGTTGTTAATAACGTTCTTCCGACCTTTTTTGAGTACATGGATGACAAATGAGGTTTTCCATAAGCGGGGGAATTCACCTAGAGATAGGGATAGACTGACTAGAATACAGCAAAATGGGAAACTTTTTTAGGAGAGCTAAAGCTTATTTCAAAAGTAACTTCTGGGGGAAAAACCTATTGGGAGGCCTATGATTAGGAATGTGTCCAATAAGTCCTGAAAGAAGGATCTTAAGAAAAAAATTGTCGAAGGTAATTGAGACTGATATTGTCAAGAAAATCAAGTCAGTAGATGTATTGACCGCAGAGATGGCTTGGACAATTGAAAAAACCAGAGAGCCACTTACTGAGCTGAAAGAAGTCAATCTTTAAGCGGTGATGAAACATGAGGGCGTAAAGAAGGTTATAGGAGAAGGGGTGTATGTCTGCAAGTGAGGCTGAATAAATCGAGTTTATTGATTATAAAATAAAACAACATCCCTAAAAAAATCCCTAGCAAATCGCCATCAAAATTGGTCTAAGGTCAAATTATGTCTCTCAACAGGACAATGACCAAAGTCACATTGCTCACAACGTCAAAATGTGGCTGCTTTTTAATGCTCGCTCTCAGCTTAAAACTCCTCCATTGTCACAGCAGAGTCCCACTTAAAAGAGCCCTACAACCAAGATTTCTGCAAGAAAAACGATAATAATTGTATGCCAAAACGACTAAGAGTAGTTACTTACTTCTTACTACTTACTTCTCAGGCCAGCCACCTATTGGAGGTCTGAGACTGAGCTAAAACTGCATTCCATCCCTGACGATCCTGGCCATGCTGCTTCCAGTTATCAAGACCAAGTCGTATTGCATCCGCGATCACTTGGTCTTTATACCCAGTCTCATTCTCAAATCAGGAGGCTGGGATTCAAATACCCTCTTAGCTGAAACCTTGATATTCATGCGCTCAATATGGCCAGGGCGTTGTAGTCTTTTTTTCTTACTTTCCTTAGTACATCCATTCCATTGTACAGTTCATAGAGCTCGCAGTTGTGTCTTCTCCTCCATTCGCCTTCGCAGGCAGGACCGAATATTCGAAGCAGAATTTTTCGTTCGAAGGATCTCAGAATCAGTTCTGCCGTCCTGCTTTTCGCCCAGCTTTCGGCTCCATATGGCAAGACTGTCAGAATAAGTGATTTGTAGAGCATAATTTTGGTCTTTTGAGTTCGAATTTTCGACAAAAGCTGTCAAGGGTGATTCTGCGCCGGATCTCCACTGTGACATCGATTGTGGTGTTCACGTTGGCCCCGAGGTGGAAAAGCTCATTAATTACCTCGAAATTTAGGCTGTCGATTGTTAGGTGGTGGGTAACGGATCGGTTTTTGCTCGACAGTTTGTGCTTGGTTTTTTCTACATTTACCTGCCCAGTTCGTCTGTTCTTCAATCCCTCTGAAGGCTTCTACAACAACACATATGTAGAGAACACGCGACAACGTCTGTATCGTCTGTGTATCTTGACGGAAATTATCTTTTCCGTTTAACGGTAAAAATTTTAAAGATCCAAGTAAAGATTTTTATTACTCAAAATTGTGTTTTATTCAGTAAAAAAGTAAAAGTAAAAAAAAAAAATTGGATGATTAATTTTGAGCCACCTCGTATAATAAGTGATTTCTTAAGCGATTGGTTTTTAAATGTCAAAAAAGTTACAGAAAGTTCCAAAAATGCACAAGATTGTTAATTACGTTGATAAAACAATACCTGCCATTTGCCAAAATTAAAGACTTTTATAGATGATACATGTTGACTACGACTACGTTTTAAGTGGTCCATGCGGGAGTCCAATTTGGCTTATCGGTATATGCGAGTAATTAGACTGCACGTTGTAGCTGACCAATTTACTGGTTCAAAACGAGATATACATAAATTATTCCCCAAATTTATTTCTCAAATGGCCGAAGGGCGTGGAAAACGAATTATTCACCTAGCATGAATTTCGCTATTTAGATTCAATAAATTGTAAGCACCGTTTTAGTGTAGGTCTTCCCAAATAAAATGGCAGTATTAACTGATTATACTTGATTTTAACATATGTATGTCATGGGTCATGGCTAAGTTGTCAAATACGAAAAAACTAAAAAACCAAGCAACAAAAAAATCACGCTTTATAATAAATACTTTGAGAGCTCTTGCTGTTTATGCAACTTAATTGTTCTGATTAACTATTTAATCTATCTACCTAATTAATAGCCCGTTTCCGTTCATAAAGTGGAGTACCAGGCTGCGACATGAATTATTTTCCCTGTCACCACCAATGCCTGTTCGGTATCCAACATTAGAATGATTCGCTTTTCTGCCTCACCTTAATAATGTTATGAATAATGCTGGTAGAAACTTCTTCAAACTACTTGATATGCACGCACCATCACTAACAAAGTACCTTTTTTAATTCGCCTCCCGATATACCCATTTCACTTGGTCGATCCTCCTCCTTGGCATGTCATTAACCCGCACCATCATGTCAAAATCCAATAAATAACGAAAATGCTGATAAGAAATGTGTCACCATCGCCGCATCGTCCACCATCCGACGGCCACTTAATTATCTCCAACTCAAGCTCGTTCGTTGTGTAATTCTTATCCATATCCTGGCATCAGCATTCAAGCCTGCCCAGCGATACCACCACAAATCCCTATTACTACAGCGGCACGATGATAATTGTCTGCCCCGCGCGAGTCGCCAAAATATTTTTTTCCAAATCCTTTCCAGCTTAACACATGTTGCGTGTCATCACATCATCTTATCAACCAAAGTGTTCCCATCCTCTCTTCCACACCACTCGTCGAGGATCTGGTCAACTTGAAGCGCGTATGTTGCACTTAAGTGCAGTGCAGAACTAAATCTTATCAATCCGCTTAATCAGACCGGCGGTAAACAGAGTACGTACTTATGTAGCCTTTAGTCGCTGTAGCAAGTGGTGCATCGTTCTGCAGCAGCGATCTCATTTGCTTATCAGGAACTCACGCATATTTGGATTTCCTGATTACCAGGCAGAGATAGTCCGGTCGCGTTGAGTGCGGACGAAACGTGGTAATGAATGGGGTGACTGTAGCTGAGGGTAAAGATGTCCATGCAAGTTTCGGCTTGAAATATGGCACAGGTCTTTAAGCTGTCCTGGTTCAAAGCAAAGTGCTTGGAACTAGTTGAATAAGAGGATTTGTGGTCAGTTTAAGTGGTATCTAATAGATCCTGCTGCTACTCCGGTTCGTTTTGGTAGTACACATGCATGATGGCAAATAGAGTGAGACGTGATGATCGAGCGCTGCACTTGTGAGAATTACAGCAACGAATTCTGAAAAACTCAAATATAAATGTTAATGACAGAAAAATGTTACTTTGCACAGGGTGGCCCAAACATGTTCAACCGAAGTTGTTGACATAAATCAATTTTTTTTCTTAAATTTTTCCATTACTTTTTGAAAATCGTATCAGTCAATTGAGCGCCGCAATCTTCATTGAACATTTAAGCCTCTTTTACCACATTTTAAATGGTTTCGGCAAAGGCTTCGGACGATAGGTTCACATACTCTTGTCGGAAAGCCTCCATAGTTTGTGGCTAGTTATGATAGAAGCCTGAACCCAAAAAAAAGGCAGGACCGGTCAAATCCGGTAATTTTGCCAACCAGTGCAAATCACTAAAACAAAACTTTAGGTAACCCGGAACTGCATTCATCTTTTTACGGCAATGAAAACTCGTTGATCGTGTTTCTGATCAATGGCCATGTTGTCCATGTCGTCTTCGGAAAAAAGAGGCACTCCGGGCGTAAGTGGCGAACCATGAACGGCAGTAGAGATGGACGGTTAACCCCTGAATGGGTGGCACGTCGTCTAGTAGACGCTGACATCATCAGCTATAATGGCTTCACTATGAAGAAGGTGCACTATGAGTCTTTCTGTCACCAGTTTCCCAAAGGCTAATGGCTAAAAGCCTTAATATTTGACCAGCTGGCGTTTAACGGTCAGAAAATCTGTGCCAGAATTCATGTTGCGCCAAAATCAGCGACAAATTATTTCTTAAAAAGTAGTCGAGGAGTGTAGCTCCTAGTATCCACCTACCTCTCAAATACCATAATGAAACTCACAGTTACCCCCAATTACAAGAATTATAGCTTTTTCCAATGATTCATTTGATTCATTTCGGCCCACCTTGTAGGTCATTTAGGACCCCCATTTGGCCAACACCTTCTAGTACCATCTCTCGGAGAAGTTTGTTTGCTACTGGCCAGCGACATTACAGATTTTCATAGCAACCGATTTCATATAGAGCATGACCTTCGCATCATGCGGGATATGACTTCGGATAAGAATACAGCAGTCAAAGCTATTTTTAATTTCATTAATCTACAGAAAATTTGAAGCTGAAAAATCTGATTATCTTTTCATGTCAAAAATTATAAACAACCTGCTGCCAGAAGTTGCATTGTCCCATTTTTAATTAAATTGTAAGGCGAGTAGCTGCGACTGCTCCCAGGGTAACTGGTATTTATATACTTTTCCTTACACGTTCCTCGTCATTCATTGATAAAAATTAGCAGATATTCGAATCTTGGCTAAAATAGCTGTGGGGTGAGTAAGTGTTGAAATTGGAAAATAATCGAATATATTAACAGCATTTTGAAGAAAGATTTAGGACGTGCTAGGACCTAGAAATAAACCCAAGGATAATTTAAGAAAATTTACCGAATATTTGCCAGTCTACGAGGAAAAATGTAAGCTAATTTGTAGGCTAATGGCACACGCAGGCTTCATTTATTCGGGAATTTTCATAAGAAAAAAAGTCTTTTAATGTGAAGTTAGAGTTTGTTCAGAAAATAAAAGGAATTTTGTCATTTCCCCAACAGCCATGGCGAATTGTTAGCAAACGTTCATGACATTATTATAGTTCGCCTAACTACAATCACGGAAATCTCTTAAGTTGTTAGCATGCCAAGTGATCATTCCATGAACTTTGCTCGGATATTGTTAATATGAATGGTGAACCCAGAAATTGAATTCTAAAACTACTGAATTTCAAACAAAATAATTATAGCTTGAAAATTAAGCAAATTTAAGCAGTTAATAAGGACTATCAGTAAAACTAGCACAACATAATTGCATTGTCTTTAAAATACAAAATAACTCTTTTCAAAAATATATCCTTTCCCAAAGTTCAACATTCTCCAGGTCAAAACTCATTCGATAAATTTTGATAGGTTTCAGTTCTTCTCGTCCTATGGAGCACCGGCATGATAAGTGTCTTATTAAAATCACCTTGGTTTTGAAAGAAATGGGATCTGTTTATTATGACATCAAATAAATACACAACAATTACACAAAGTTAGTATTTGATTACTTCATCTCAGGGTACATTCCTTACCGCCTGTAAGGATTTTAAATACACAAGACCTTTCAGGGAAAGCTTTCAAAGGCGTCGGTTAATTCACTAGATGAACGTAATTGCACTTTTGATAGGAATATCGAAGGTGGGTAGGTTTGGCATAGATCGTCTCTGTGAGTGTTGGTGAATGGTGGTGAGTGGATGATGTGTGTCACTGATCTCTTCGTTGAGTTCGATCCGCCGATATTTGGAACTTAGGGCATTTTGACAAGTCTTTCCCAAACTTTTCGGTCATGAGTTTGTTCCCTACAAGGTTCTCTGTTCTGTCCCATCTCTTCTAGATCCGTCCTCATATTGTCCACCCGTCTACGGCACGGCCTTCTTGGTGATACTTTTCCCTCTTCTCTTATTACCATTTATTCTAAAGTCGAAAAAGCATGTTGTCACTAAATACGAGTTAGATCGCCGATACAAATAATCGTCAAATTTCAACTTTTCTAATGAATCACATTTTTGTTTGGAATAAAATGGGATGAAATAACAAAACAGTAAACTTAGGGGTCGGAGAACCTACTGTCAATGTAACCCAAAAAGACTCTTGTGCATGTAATAGGCCTCCTTTTTCGAAGATGAGGTTGGAGATGAAGTAATCACTTTATCAGGTACAGAATTTGAAGATCGTAAGATTTCGATCAGGTCAGAATTGATTGCCCACCATGGTAATGCGGTTTGACACCTTTAGACTTCTGTGTGTAGAGTTGTTTGAAGATCTATGTCAATAACCTGGCGAGAATTTGGGATCTCAAGCATGACATCTCAGCAAAATTTTCGGCAATGAGCTACTTATTCTTTGAAAAATCATTGAAAGTGTTGAGCTTCGGATGAACGTCAGCAACAAAGACTGTGGTAGACACATAAATGATGTGTGCCCTCTTCATAATTCCCACATATCGAACTTCATAAGCTATATATTCTCAGTCCAGGACTGGTCATTGGAAGTTGGTCGTTGATAGAATTGGTTATCATATTGTTTCTCATACTCGTTTATCATCTTCCAATTAATTTTCTATGTTGATTTTAGTTGAAATATTTGTGATTCTTTGCTCTGATCTCTGATCCAATTTTACTACACTAAGGTAGTATTGTCATTGCTGCTCGACACATGTTGATGCAGTTCGTTCATCATTGTCTCAGTATGGTAGCTCCAGACTAAACATTTCTTGCTAAACATTTCATTGTCCACCAGCCTCATTCTATGATACCTACATTTTTAAAGAAATTTCACTTTTGGGACTATATACCGCATACCCAATGCGGCTCCCAGTAACTGTAACAGTACTGCCTGCGTTTACTTATATTTATTATGAAAATGAGTGGCCTCAATTTCGACCCTTAAAATAGCCGTTCAAAGTGGCTATTTATTTTTCTATAATTTGACATATTATTATCCCTATCAAAAAAGTTTCCGAGGATATTGTTATGTCGGGCTCAACCCGTTAAATTTTTTTCAGATATTTCGGAAATGGAATGTGTGCCAGTGAAATTGTTCCGAAATTGCTGAATTCTGATCAAAAGAACCGTCACATGAGCATCGTTCAGGTCCTGTTGAATTACGAGGGTGGTCCGATAAGTACTTAGCCTCACCGCAGTATCGCAAGAGCACCCTACTATCGCGTAGTACATTCTAGTAGACGGCTACTGTCGAAATTTCAGCCGGATCGGACTCGTAGTTTTGCTTTGACCGCGTGTGAAAGCGGGAGTGTCCGCGGATTTTAGAAAAATGGAAAAAGAGCAATATCGGTCGGTGATTCGATTCTTGTTTTTGGAAGGGAAATCGCGAAGCGAAATCAAAGAGCGTTTGGATGCTGTGTACGGTGACTCTTCTCCTTCGATGGCGTCCATCAAAAATTGGTTTAACGAGTTTCAACGTGGTCGCACATGAGCCACGTCCAGGTGCCCCGTAAACGGCTACCACGGAGGATAACGTGACAAAAATCCACGATCTCGTACTGGCAGACCGCCGATTGAAGGTGCGCGAGATAGCTGAGACAGTAGGCATTTCAAAAGATCGCGTGGGTCATATCCTGTATGAAATTTTGGGCATGAGAATGCTGTCGGCGCGATGGGTGCCGCGTTTCCTCACTCCGGACAACAAGCGCAACCGTGAGATCACTTCAAAGCAGTGTTTGACGCTGTTTAAGCCAATCCGAAGGAGTTTCTGCGTCGTTTCGTGACAGTTGACGAATGGATCCACTGATACACATCAGAGACCAAGGAACAGTCGAAACAATAGACTTCACCCGGCGAACGTGCTCCGAAGAAGGCGAAGACTGTCTCATCGGCAGGAAAGGTGATGGCCACTGTTTTCTGGCATTCACAAGGTGTGATCCACATCGACTGGAGAAGGGCAAAACGGTCACAGGGCTGTACTATGCCATATTATTGGGCCGATTCGACGCCGAATTGAAGAAAAAACGGTCCCACTTGGCGAAGAAAAAAGTGCTCTTCCACCACCGCACTTCCATAACGCACCGGCTCACACCTACGCTCTCGTCACGGCCAAATTGGGCTACGAAATGCTGCCCCATCCACTGTATTCTCCAGATTTGGCCCCGTGCGACTTCTTTTTGTTTCCTAACTAGAAAAGGTCACTCGCCGGGCAGAAATTTCAGTCAAATGACGAGGTCATCGCCGCCACGGAGGCCTACTTTGCAGACCTCGAGAAAACGTATTTTTCAGACGGGTTAAAGAAGTTGGAGCATCGCTGGGTCAAGTGTGTCGAGCTAAAAGGGGACTATATTGAAAAAAAAAAGCCGTTTCTCCAAAATTTTTGTTTTTCTTTTGTAGGCTAAGTACTTATCGGACCACACTCGTATGTGAATGACGATACAGATTTGTGGGTATAATTATGACGACGAAACCAATGCAAAATCGTCCCATTGCAAGCAACCAGAAGTCCGAAAAAAGCACACCAAGATCGGTAAAATGTGAACGTTTTGTTCAGTGCTTTCTTCGCCAGAAGATTTTACGGCTAATAAGGAATATGACCCTTAAGTTATGTGCTGTGTGTGTGAAGCGATAGGAAGAAGAAAAGGATTTGTAGGAAAAAGTGCATGGCTCATTGTATGACGTTAATGCACCTGCTGCTGACATGAGTGACAGGCTTTTCTATACCATCTCTTCTAGATCCATTCTTATATCGCACTCCCATCTACGGCGTAGCTTTCCCTCGAGTTTCCACTCATTACTCTTTTGTCCGCTGTCCATTCGTTCTAGGTGTCGTGTTCATTTAAGTTTTCGTGATTTTATTACTCGGACAATACTTGGGGCTGAATAGAGTTCCACAACTCCTTGGTTGTGTAGTGTTCTCCGTTGGCCAATTTCTTCGTCTTTTTTAATTTAGTTTAATTTAGTTTAGTTTATTCATGTACCGAGATTTCAGATACAAATAGTTCAAAAATGTATATATATGTAAATAATACTAATAAAATCAAATTACAAGATACATCAATTCAGAAGGGTTTAAAATTTAATATACATATTTTGAAATTTAGGGCATAAGATTAATTTTGATAACTTAAATTTCGATCTATCATCACACAATACATTTTGCCAAAGGTTCATTAAGACCATGGTTGTAAAGATGCACCTTGTTGAATAACAAATTTGTTGTTAGAAGTATTCTTTCTGGAGCATATAATTTCAAAGTTTTAAGTATATCAGGTCATATAATTCTGTATGAAAAGACATCATGAATAATCAGTATTTATTGAACATTGCGCCTTTATTCCAAGGTATCTAGACCTATTATAGCACATCTTGTATGATAAGGTGGCATTGCATCAAGATTCCATCTCATTTGTTTTATCGCAAATCTCGTAAAAGGCTCCTTTCAAGTCGTATTATATAGTTTGTATATTTGTATACCAGGCTATACAACAATATTTAAACAATATTTAAGGAAAGGACGTACGAGAGACATATAAACTTTTGTTCACCATAGATTTTTTCTAAGATGTTGTTTTCAAGGACTTATCCCTAAACACGCTGGCCATGTCTTTTACGGCAGATGCGATCGATTTCTCTCTCTTTGGGGCTGAACAGCTGGTTTCCAACCACTGCTTGGGCTGTTGTTTCGATTCTAGTGTGTAGTGGTGGATCCATGTGTCATCCATGGTCACAAATCGCCACATAAAATCGGTGAAATCCCTACTGAATCGGTTAAGGGGAAGGGGATAAAGTTTGTTCGGTCAAAAAAAGGGGATTTTTCAAGATTTTTTTTATAACATATTGTTATTATAGATTTATTTTGAAAATTAGTATGTTATAATACAACATTTGAAGAAAATTAAAAAAAAAATTGTACAAAAATATAAAGAAATAACGGATTTTTTGCACTTCTCCGCTGGTGCCTCGAAAAAAAAAATGTTTGCTGTGACCACGATTCCTCAGCACTGGATCATCTGAAATCAAAATTGTTTTGATTAGTTAAATAGTTTTTCTCTCAAATGAAGCCGAGCTTTTTTATTTTTATCAATTTTTTAAAATTTTTTGCATCATTTTAAGCTTGAAATGTCGATTTTTTGACAATCAAATCGATCTATTTGTTATTTTAAGATTGATACTAATTGAAGAATTCAAAAAGCTCGACGCCACTTAATAGTCATTTGTATGTAGAATATGTGCACTAATTTTTAAAACGATCGGTTCAGTAGTTTTTTTTCGGAATGCTGTTCACCGACTTTAAAAATTACATGTTTGGGAAAATCGATTTAAAGTTTTGAAAATGAAAATAACTTTAAAAAAATTGAATTTTCTTATAAAATACTTACTATGTGCTATGGACAAAAAAATAAACTCTACCACACAATTCTGTTATTTCCTCCTTTTTTCTCTTTACTGAGGACAACGCTATCTTGTGATAAGTAGGTAGACATCGAGAATAAAATACACCCGAAGAATGAAAGCAGGATCATTTACCGTTATCAAAAATGTCTCTGAAATGTCAGTTTGTGTCCTCTTTTGTCTGGACAAAAAAATAAATACACACATTGGCAGCGAAGTGTATCTGGTGAAAACAAAGTATTACGAAATTATTTTACTATCGGAAAGCGGAAAAGGTTGTTACTATTGAATACCAGTGAAGTAACGAATAATATTTAATTGTTTTATTAGCGAAATATGGGACGTAACGTGCATTGTTCCGAGGACAAAAGAGAGATCATAAAAAAGTTGAAAAGCGAAGGATATTCGTACCGTTCAATCGCAAAAACGATAGGTTGTTCTTTAGGGATGGTACAAAATGCACTTAGAGATAAACCAGCGCGAGAAAACAGAGGACGGCCACGAAAAACAATGCAAAAGCAGGATCGTTTAATTGTGCTGGAATCAAAAAAGACCCTTTTTTATCGTCGCGGAAAATTTTGCAGGAGAATAGTTTGCCAATTAGTTCAAGGACTGTCCGAAGACGATTAGTGGAGTATAATCTTCCATCACGATCACCAAGAAAAGTGCCACTAATCAGTAAAAAAAATAAAAGACGAAGGATGTTATTTTGCTGATCAGCACAAAACATGGTCCGGCGAAGAGGGCACTAAAAAGTGGCGAAATATCCTTTGGAGTGATGAATCCAAGTTTAATTTGTTCGGATCGGATAGTAGACACAATGTGAGACGTCCACCTAATTCTGAACTGCATCCAAAATACACCAAGAAGACGGTCAAACATGGTGGTGGTAGCATTATGGTATGGGCATGTTTCCCGTGGTATGGTGTTGGTCCCATACACCTCATTAATACTATTATGACAAAGGAAACATATACTCAAATACTTGAAACTGTAATGCTACCATATGCCGAGCAAGAAATGCCTTTGGTGTGGACATTTCAGCAAGATAACGATCCGAAACACACGGCTAAACTAACAAAGGAATGGTTTGCTGCGAAAAGGGTTGCTCTTTTGGAGTGGCCTGCTTAATCGCCGGACCTAAATCCAATAGAAAATCTGTGGAAGCAGGTCAAGGATGCAGTTTCTATAAAAAATCCAAAAAACAAAAACGAACTTTGGCAGGCAGTGCAGTCGGCATGGAATTCTATACCTGTTGAGGAATGTCGGAAGTTGGTTGATTCTATGCCGAGGAGGGTAGAACAAATAACTAAAAATCAAGCGGCAAAATACTAACAAATACTGACAAAACCTACCATGACTTGTTTGCTCGTATGAATAAATTTCGTGAAATAATAAATTTGATGAAGTGTATTTATTTTTTTGTCCACATCAAAAGACGACTTTTTTTTTACATTTTCAGCCTTTATTCCCACTATAACATGGCAAGATGCTTTAAAAATACATGAATACGTTCCTGGTTATTGTAGGAATACTTCATAAAAAGAAACTTGCCGCAAACTTGCAAACTTTTGTTAAAATATATCTATCTATCCAATGGCTTCAGCTGTATTTATTTTTTTGTCCATAGCTGTACATACATAAAATCACTGATGCCTGGTCAATATACAATAGTATATCACTATCATCCAAGATGTCTAAGGCATCTTTTTGCTCCTGTCTACGTTGGATTCTGCCTTCTTTAGTCTCATACGCAGCTTTCTCATCCGCTCTGCTGATCCGCAAATCGTCTGTTGTGCGCGTCCATTCATGAGCACTTGGCCCTGAAGTGATGCCCATTTCTTGCATGAAGGTCAGAAGACCTAAAACTCGCAATACAAATGCAAATCTTCAAATGGCCAATAATAACAATAATATAATGCATGTTTATCTGAAATTATCTTCTCGTCTGTAACTCGTACATAGCAATTATCGATTACTTTAGCAAGTACACTCGTAATGTGGAAATTCGCTATTTTCATATATGTATGTATATAAACACGGTAATAGCACATGGTGGCTTGAATTGCTTATTCAGTATGGTGCTTATAGTTGTAGTTCACGAAAAACATTCTTCAAAGAGAACGAATTTTGATAACAAAATTAAATTATTTGTAGGTAGTTCAGATATAGATCACCCTATGATAAAATGGCAAGATCAACTGATCATGCCAGTTTTTGACACACGTAAGGTATTACGCTCCAGTTGTCAAAAAGCCGAATACTAGAAAACCAAACAACAAAAAAATTACTTCTATTTAGCTTCAAAACAAGTTGCATTATAAGAAAAAAAAATAGCATAACGGACCTTTCGATAGTAGTTTTTCTGTTTAAGAGCTCATCGCAGGCCTAATGTCTTTGAGAGCTCTAATGCTGTATTCCAGGACCCGGAAATCTACTTCTTGGTTGGTTTTAAAAAACTGTACGCTCGGGGCTAATACTGATTGTGCACAATGCAGTATGGCTTGTTAAGCTATACATCACTATTCCCTTCATTGATTCAAGCCACAATTGCAAGCTATTTTTTAAAAACAAGGTTAGGTTAGGTTAGAGAAGGGGAGTGTGATGGTTAGACATCACTTCCACTCGGAGGCCAAGAGGCCCATTGTGATTCCCTTCGTTTATGTGGGTGGGTACACATAAAATTAACCTGTCCTATCACGTGGTGGCTGAAACCACCCCGTGCTGTTATGAATCTTAGAAGATCCGATATATCTGCATTAACCACGTCCGCAATCTCGGTAAAGAATCTTTGGCCTAGCGACACTAGGCGTCGATTCTGGAGAGCTGGACAGTGGCAAAGCAGATGTTGGATCGTCTCAGTTTCTTCCTCATCGCCGCAGCTCCGGCAGACATCGCTGGATCCCGAGTCCCATTTCCGGAGCATTGCGATGATCTTGTCGTGTAGCTGTCGTTTCTTGTAAGCCAAGACGAGTTGGCCTCTTTGATGATTGTGTCGTTTATGATCCGGTATAATGCGCTGATCGGTGGTTGCAATGACGTGTCCGCTTCGCTGATGTCCATTTCAAAACCTTGCCTGGCCAGTTCGTCTGCTCTTTCGTTCCCTGCGACTGAGCTGTGGCCCGGGACCCAGCAGAGTTTAACTTCATGGTGTCTGATGGACTTCAGTGAGTCGCGACATTTCTTGACAGCCTGTGATCTCGTTATACAGGATTCTATTGACTTCAGTGCAGCCTGGCTGTCTACGAAGATGGTGATATCAGATGGTGGGATATCGGCTACCTGTAGGTGTTTGGCTGCTTTCTCTATTGCCAGGATTTCTGCTTGAAACACGCTGCACAGATCAGGGAGTCTGAATGATTCCTGTTTGTGGAGGGTATCAGAGTAGAACAAGGCCCCAGTGCCTGTGTCCATTTTCGATCCGTCGGTGAAGAGGGTGATCTCATGGTCGTTGATTACGGCGTTTGATAGCCACTCTTCTCTGTCGGGGAAAAGGATAGGTATACTGAGAGAGAAGTCATTTTGGGGGGGAATATAGTCGGTCGTAGCTGCGAGGCTACTAAAACCATGTTTCCTTTCCAGGTCGTCTATTATCTTAAGTATGACCGCATGTCCATAGTTGGCTTGCTTCCACAGAGAGGACTCTCTTAGTCTGAGAGCGCTCTTTGCAGCGTAGCCTTTTATGAATAGATCCAGGGGAGGAGATGAAGAATCATGTCCAACCCTGCTTGCGGCGTGCTTCTCATGGCTCCCGTTGTACAAACAGCGGCTGACCTGTACTTTGTTGAGCATGTTCATATAGCTTTTTGTGCTGCTGGCAGTCCACCAGACTAGGGCCCCATAAGTTAAAATGGGTCTGATGATTGCTGTGTACATCCAATGAATGATGTACGGTTGCAAGCCCCATCTTTTTTCCGAAGGTCTTTTTGCATGCATAAAAAGCGTTTAATCCTTTTTTCATCCTTTCCTCCAGTTTTTTTTTTAAAAACAAACTTTCGAGGCTTTCCTGGAACTTCATGAGTTAAACTCCAACTCTCCGCAGTAGTTCCTACCATCTGGAAGCCAATTGAAGGTAATCCAAATCAATTCATTACCCAGCGCACATCCCATCGGAAATGCGCCCAACTATTTAGTAAACATCCACAACCAGATCCCGATAGAGCCACATGAGCCACTACCAGACGATCGCGCAACGATATCGACGAAGTGATCGCCCCTTTAATTGATCGATAATTGAAAAAGTTAATTTGAAAACGTAAACGCGTGCTTCGCGACGATAACACCGCGAATGTCTCCCCGGTCTCCTACAGAACCTGGATGCATCGCACACAGTCACCGAATTGCGTGCTCACACCACCATTCCAGAGACGCAGCGTCGTATCGCGATTATCCTCTAAGCAGCTTCTGTGCCTTCTCGCAGTACGTATACGCGCACGTACATAGATACTCGCATATTCGATTGCAGCTCGTACAGAATGTGATCGCTTGGTCGCATCAGATTTGAGTGACGAATGGCCAGCGGAATATGACAACGGCATCCCGGCTAAGGCCAGCGGTACATTGAAAACGAATTAAACCTCGCGTTTCGCTTATCTCTGCTATGTAGGATTCCGATCAAATTTATCAATTAAAAATCAATCTTGCCGCCGATCAATCGCGATACAGTAGCCTTGTTACCACATGGGAATCCATGGATGTGGGTATACAATCGGCGCTCGGGCAGTCGGGTTGGGTAATAATAAATCTTCTGATTGATATGCAAATTAGGCCGGCTGACTGACATCACCTCGACGGAGTTGTGTAAATATCATAAGTGGAGCTTGGCTTGTGGGGATTGGGAGCAACAAACTGCGGTACGTCGTCGGGTACTCGTTGAGGAACTGTCAATCATCGAATGTTGTTGAGTGGATACGAGTGGTACTCGCCAAGGTGCGTAGTTCTGGTATTACTCTTTTGAAGTGTGTAACTCCTCTTCGAATTGCCAAAATGAGTTGAATGGACAAGTTCGAGCTTCCGGCGGTAAGTACACATAATAAGATTTAATAGTTGCACTGTGAGAAATGGTTTGGTCACTTTTACTGTGTTTTCAAAATTTTAAATTAACTGGCAAACCTACGTGAACCAACCCCCGTAGACAGCTGGTTTATTGGTGTACGACATAAGCTTATATCGAGTTTCCCTTAAAAAAACATTTTTTACCAATGACTCACCACCACATTGCCGGCGGCAAAACGTGTTCATGACCTCCGAAGCCAAACTGCCTCGACCAAAAAAATTCAAGTAAAAAGCGCAAATGGATTTATCTAGTTACCTTCATGTACTTGTAAGGTCTGTGGTCAGCCTAATGCTCATCACACCGGAAACGAATCTTCTTTTCGATGGCTTTTAATCAGTCACGACGTGTAGACTTACCAGTACTCGTGTCATGTAACATTCCCTCGGCTATTCCCCAAGCTTCGTCCGATAGACCATGTGATCTATTGTAACCCCGTGTTAGGCATTAATTAATGATCGATGGCAGGTTAGGCATATGCCGTGTACAAGCATTCTCACTACTCGCCAACGAAACGGGACGATGATTAATTGATCGCGCTTTGTTTGTGCATGCGCTTGCTGTGTCCCGACCGTCACTTGAGCCGGCCAAGTGTTGTGTTAAGCGGATTAGAGCACCATCGACCGGGAAACCATTTTGTCATCGAGACAATTTGCTGGAAAATATATGACACCATTGAATCCGTTCGTTTTTCCATAATGCATACGGACACAATCACCGAACCGGGAAGACAGGTTCACCACCTCCGCCGTGTCCAAAAGTTGCAGATCAAATTTCATCTCATTCCATGGGAACTGTGGAGGAAGGGGTACTGAAACCTTAATCTCCGTCCTCTGTCTTTTCGCTCCTGTGCGTAGGGATCCGGAGCTTTGTTTTAATTTATTTCGCGTCATTAACGCGGGAAAGGAATTCTTTAAATCGATCCGTGGAATGTGTTGCCGGTGGAACGGACACATGACACACAGTAGTTTATGGATCGTTTACGTTAAGTACCACCGTTTGATTGGGACAAATTTATCAAGATGGGGAGCTCATCGGGCAACTGCAGTAGTTGGAAACAGATGTCAGTCAATTGCTTCTGTCGTTTGGAACTGAGAATACGCAGAGGTGCATGTTTTCGGATCAGCCCTGAATGGCGGGGAATTATAGTCGTAGATAAAGTGATAAATTTTCATTAAAAGGAATGAACGCAAGGGAATTGAATTAATTTGTTTCCCCCGGGCTATAGGTCTAGCCGGGGACAAACAAATGATTTTTTTTTAACGTTGTGGTGACTACGGAGCAATTCAAATAGAATTTATAGGGAAGCTGTACAGATCAGTGGATTGAGGTTAAGCATTGTTCGAAGGTGATGAGACGCAGTAAAGTTTGTAGTTCCATTTACGAGTAGATTTGTGTGGTACTAAAATCAAGACAGAAGGTGTTGACATAAAATAAAAATAAAAAAGGTGTTAAAAAGAACTAACGAGTCGGAGAAAGCTTACTGACAGCTGTGGGTGAAGCGCCTAGCGGGGTTTCGTGATTTCATCTTATTTTGAATACAACTTTATTCAAATAAGCTCAAAAATAAAAAATAAAATAAAAATTATACAGAAAACCTAAGGAAAAAAAATAAATGAGATAAGGACGTTTTTATATCTTTTTTAACAGCCCAAATACTGGAGAAATATTAAAAAATAAATGGAACCACTGGAGTTATAACCCGAGATGCACACTTGAGTGTGTAGAGCGAAGGCAATCCGATATGTAACGTAAATCATGGCAACGATTGACTCGTAATTTCCAATCCTGCTAAGCGTATAGTGTGTGTTCAAGAAATACCGGGTATTATCGTCTCTTGATATTAATTTTTCTTATCCGTCTCCATCAGTATTATAGGTAGTAAGAAGAAATATTTTATATAGCTTTTGTAATGTGTAACTCGCATTGTATACGTCCTATCAGACCTACATTAGATGGCTAGAACCATCAGCTTTTTCAATAAAGTCGGACACGAAAATGTGAATAGTGTCCCTGGTATTGATAATGTAGCAAACAATCACGCGCGGTTCTGGTTCGTCGATTCCATTCCAGTAATTTCGATGTTTTGTAACAGATCAAAGTAATACTTGTGCAAAGGATATTGCTTAGGCAAGCCTCTAACAATGTGTCAAAACTGTGGTAAACAGGGGTTCCCCGCAATGTGACGTCCTGTCGCCGCTATTATGGTGCATAGCGGTCGACCCTCTGCGCGAAGCTCTCAATGACTATGGAACCTACGCCCAGGCCTATGCGGATGATGTTGTTGTTCTCTCTGTCGACTCATGTTTAGCGACTGTCGGTTTCAAAGCACGGGCGGCGCCAAAGCGGTTAATCCTTATAAGACTGATATTGTTCTCAGACTGAGAAAACTACACAATAAAGAACTCGAGAAACTCTAGTCAGCCCCAAGTAGAACGAATGGAGAGTGGGCAAACAGTCAAAACAATAATTAGTGGAAAGACCAAGACCGTCCAGAAGCCCTCGCCTTATGTGAGAGGACAACAACATGGAAGGGACACACTTTTGGCAGGAGATTTGGAAAGCATTGTCAACGGGGCTCTGAAAGTCTGAGTTCTAAATGATCGGTTATAATATTAATAATACGAGTGGTGATTCAAAAGTAGTGACAATGAACACGGTGATTATAGTTAAAAAATTTTTTTTTTCTAGATAGCCTCCTAACAAGTCAATATATTTAACCAATTTCTTTTCTAAACCGGGTTTCGTTCTTTGTCTTAACCCTCCCAAAATGCCTCACCAGCGGCCATAACTTCGTTATCGTCTTCATATTTCATGGCTCGGATATGTTCCTTGAGCCGAGGAAAGAGGAAGAAGTCTCTGGGGGTTACATCTGGGTGTTCGAACAAGTCGAATCCCGTTTTTTGAATGGCATTGAATGTTATCTTGGTGAAACAGCACACCAGCTCGTAGCTTGCCATCTCGTCCCCCCCCCCCCCCAATTTTTTTTTTTATATGCGTAGTATGGTCCCGAAATAGTGGCTCCCTTTTCCAGATATTCCACCATAATTATTCCTTCAGCGTCCCAAAAACGGATGTCATATATTTTCCCGCCGAACTTGACATTTTTAATTTCTTTGGCATCGGTGAGGGGACTCGCTTCCAAATCATCGATTGTTGTTTGGTTTCAGGATCAAAATGAAGGATCCAGGTCTCGTTCATGGTCACGAAACGTAACAAAAGAGAGAGACTCACCTTCGAAATGTCAACTCGTTTTTTTTTTACTCGTCGACTAACATTTTCGGTATTCAACGCGCAGAGACTTAGCTATATGCCTGATGGCCACTCTTCAATCTGCCAACACAACATTTTCGACTTTTTTCACGTTATCTTCAATGAAAGGTGTGGATGTGTGTCCTTCGCAATGTTTATCTTCAGTGGGGGAGTAAATGCTTTCAACGCTGTGTATTTCTTTGACAACAGTTTTTCCAAGCAAAGGTGGTCTATTTATATTATTTTTTTATGCTAATCTAAGGGGTATATAAGCAAGCAAGCAAGCAATCATAACTTTTTAGAAGTCCACTAATTTATATATATTTCTTATTTATCCTGGAACTTTTGGTACAAATTACAATTACAATTACAACCCATAATAGCAGGAAACAAAATGCTGTTAAACAAAAAAAGTAATCTAATGCGCTTGGCGCTGTGTTCATGTAGCCCCAGTTTACGTGACTCTGGCTTTTCGGGAGGGAGCTCTACCCCTCAATTGTCTCTGGAGTCCAAAGAACCAGCGTTTGGCAAGAGCTATTTTACGTCTGATTCTAGTGCTTGTGTCGTTGATGCTAGTCACTAATGAGCCAACGACATTTTTGACTACTTCAATGTTATAGATGCCAAACATCAATCTTGTTTTTAAGCGCAGGCTATGATTGGTGCTCAAAAAATTGTGGCTCCGGAAATCCTTTCGAAATTGAGGTCATTCTCTTTAAACTGCTATATTGTACGTCTTTTTCTGATGATAGTATACAACAAACAATGACAGCGTTTTTCAATAGAGACATAAGTTATTGTATTTTAATACAAACGCACCCTAAAACTTACTTCTCTTATGAATCACAAATGTCAAGACGTAAGCAGAGGTTTACGTTGTTATCATTTTCAAATTAATGAACGAGCAACGTTTGAAAATTGTCAAAAAATGCTACCGAAATTTTGAGTCGGTGGTCACAATATTAAAAGCGCTTATTCATTAACCGGCTTTCGTTCGTAATAATTGTTTCACCTAAGCCTTTGAATGCTCCGAAATGAAAATATCGCAGTCGTGTTTCAGCAGTTTACTATACACATTATGACGAATTTCGTGTAAAAATTTCGCCTATACCCTTACAAATAAATTTTCTCTAGAACTTAACTTTTTTGGTCATTTAAATGGGAAATACATAGGTGTAGGAATATTTACTTTTCAAACATATTTCGTGAAAAATCCCGGAGATATCAGCTGCTGCACATTGTCAGTGGCCACCCGGATAGGCAGTTTGTGTACATCCTGGAGGTCTCAAATCGATTTATCAAAAATCAATTTTTAAAAATAAAATGCTTTTTGCGTGTCTTTTATATTTGAACTACAATTATCACAGAAAAATAAAAAATTTCCATTTTTTTTTTAGAATGTGAAAATTAAGTAGGATTTTTGACCCATTTTGTTTTTTTTGCAATTAGAAATAAGTAAAAATAAAGATATTATATGTATATGATTGAAGTTCAAATAGAGCGTATGTACATAAAGAAAATGTGTGCTGAGTTTCGTAAGGATTGATTAAGAACTGTGCGAGGTAGAGTGTACACAAATGCGAAAAAAGTAGTTTTGAGAAAAACGCATTTGATTTGAAAAATCATGAAAAATTTGAGCCTGATTTTAAAATGTGAACGTCATCACTGGGTCACTAATCCATACCTATATAAATTTCTATCCGAGGTCTCAATTTAAATTTAATTTTTTGAGAGCTCTACACCCATTTTCCCCCTTAAGGCGCAAAAATTTTTCAGTTAGGCTCTGCAAAATTTTAAAGAAAATCCTGAAGTGCCTACAAAAAATCCTTTTTAGCAATTAAACTAATTTTTAGCTGAATAACTTAGACAGCACCAGCCCTTATGCGTCTCATCAGATATCACTGCATCCACGAATGTAATCGCGTGGTGCGAATGGACTGTATTGTTTGGTGAAAATGACCCCATATTCTGGTCAATGGAATTCCCTATCGTGCCATATTGGAACACTGTTTATGGCCAAAACTGAGAGACAGGACGAAAATGATATGTGATTTCAGCAAGTTGGAGCTATGTGCTATACTTCTGAGGTTATTTACCTCTACCATCGGGGCGCCTGGGACAAATGGCTGATCATCGTCAGCAATGTTGACGGCGCTCGTGAGCTCCCTCTTTTTAATACAGCAATGGAGGACTGGGATCTTGCCGATGTTGCTGAACGATGTGTGTCACGATTGAACTCTTAAAGGAAGGGGAGGAATGCAATTAACTAGTTGGTTGCACTGTTTATTAAAATAGCGATAAAACAATGACAGAGATGAAACATTGCGTCGGTGTTTAATCGATTTAAGTGACTTTATCGCCCGATTTTAAATTCTATCAGCAATCGGGTTGATGTAAGTCTTATAGATTAAAGCCAAATCAGAAGGAACGAAATAGTTCTTACATCGTCTAGGGAAACTTAGGAATTTCTCAGCGTTATTTGCTTTAAATTTTTTAACGAAACAGGCGCCATTTATGGATAATGACTAATTGACTTATATTGACTGACTTATATATGACTATTGTTTCCATCTCACTCTTTTATAACACATGTTGCCTCTCCAATTCTAAGGGCGAAAGTCTTTGAGAAAATATGGAAAATATGATAGCATTGTTATCAGCAGTTGCTGATTTTAAGAGTAGCAGATAGGAGAAGAGCGTCGGTGACAGAACGGAGCTTTAGGGTAGGTACACTAGCATTCATTTGATGAATGTAAGACCTGAAAACATCCGAAATGACTCGAATTGAACGGCACTAATACATAGAAGAAGAGATTTATGCAATAAGAACGTATTTTCGACAAAAGAGCATTTTTTTCCCATAAAAGATTCGACACTGTCGAGTACGCAAGGAAACAAAATCTGGAAGCTTTGAGCTGGCGACAAAATTTGCCGAATTGTTCAGCCCCAGACTAAACGTACCACCAGCATGCTTTTTGCATGTTTCAGCTGATGAGGATTTAGGATGCTCTAGGTTGGTTTGAAGGACTTTGATCCTTGCGCTGGTTCCTGGAACGTCGAGGTTTCTAAGTCCTTATTGGTCTTGTCCGAGTTGGATATTTTCCGGAGGCTGATTTGACCAAATTTGAAGTAGAGAGCACCAACATGGCGGATATGCACTTGTTCACTCTTTTTAGGGCCCTCCATGAACCAGCTGTCAAGCTAGCGTTCTGTGATTGTATGAGATCAATTATTTTATTGGTGGCTGTGCCGGCAACGTTGGGAAAGTAGTCAACTAGGGTACAATTAAATGACTGCCTTTATTGCCGATGCGAAAATGTGCTCGTTTTCGCGCATTCTCCATGACATTTTCGAGCATTTCGGTCGAAATGTCTGCGATTTCTGCACGAATGTTTCTTTTGAGCTATTCTATTGTCTTCGGGCCGTTGGCATACACCTTGCTTTTCAAGTATCCCCAAAGAAAAAAGTCTGGAGGAGTCAAATCCGGCGAACTCGGAGGCCAGTCAATATCGCCCTTTTTTGACACCAATCCTCTTACGCAAAAGGTTCATTGTTTTGTCCACAGTATGGCATGTCGTGCCATCTTGTTGAAACCAAAAGTGAAATAAGCTTTTCTTACGCATTTCTGGACCACATAATGGGCCAACATCCACCGATATCGACGCCATCCACTGTATCGCCAACTTTGAAGAAATACGGTCCAATGATGGTTTTAGCGTATATACCGGCCCAAACAGTAACTTTTTGATCATATAGCGGCTCTGAATAATGGCGGTGAATAATGTGAGGATTTTCGGTGCGCCAGAAGTGACAATTTTGTTGATTCAAAATGTTTGTTCATCAAAATTTGCTGCCAGAACTCCGGCTCAGCATTAATCATTGCAACGACATTTTGTGCGTATGCCAAGCGCCGTTGCTCATCTTGTGGGAAAATTCTTTGAGTTATCTACACTTTGTATCGAATTTCTCCGCAAAGTGGTCCACTGATGCCTTCCTGCTGCGAACGGCGCTATGACATACTTGGGTCTTCTTCGACACTGACTTTCACAGACTAAATAGATGAGTTTGAACGCCGCGGACGTGGCCTAGGTTGCTAACGAGGGCTTGTCACAGAACCAAATTGAAAAAATTTGGAAGCCCAATGACCAATTGTATCTTTTTTGGGCGCAGCACGATGCGCACGTTGAGTTGCACAAACGAGCGTTCATTTTTAATGAATATTGAAACTATTTCCGCGCGTTCTTTTGGTATAAAGCGATTCAAAAGCGACTTGAAATTGTACTGAATTGACGTTTCCAAAATGCTACGACATATGAAAATCGGTTCACAACTGTTGAAGTTATTCGAAGTTTATATCGACCCATGTGAGATGGCGCACTCTGTATATTCCTCATTTTTAGCCCACAGGTCGGCTCCTTCTCAAGACTTCAGCAGAGGTGTAGTTATTTTCAGCCACTTCACCGTACTCTCTGTCATACAATTTAGGGTGATGAACCCTGTTTTGAACATGTAGCTCCAGAATTAACGGATGATGATGCTGTCCTTTTGCCACAAAATTTTCTCCATGATGGTCAATTGTAGCGTCGTCATTTGTGACGTAGTGAGAGTGGTGTTAGGGTAGTCCTTGGCTAGAACATCCATTTTGATACCCAAACATGTCTCCTTGTGTGTAGTGCCAGATTTTCGTATACTGGGCACTGTTGATCCCGACTTGTTGGTGCAGTGTCCCTTTTTGTTTGACGTTTTTGGAGGCATCTTCTCCTCTGATCTTCGTCTTTTAGGAGTCCGTTTTGCGACTTCTCCACCTTAGCTTCCTCTAAGCTTATATATTTTTTAGGAGGAAGGCGAGCATTTTCTTGACGCCTCCCCTAAGCCTTTTTTGCTTATCTTGGACACTTATTTTGTCCGTTTTGTCTTGGGGATATCTAGATTAGCAGTGTCTTGAGTGGAGGTTCAACATTCTTCGACTTACTGCTATAAAAGGCTTCTTGGGGTTTTTTGTTCCTGGGACACTTAGGCTGTACTCGCCTTTGTTAATTTTTAGCTCTGAAATGTTGTTCCCACGAGAACTGGGAGTTAAGAAGTCATTCGAACTAGAGCTCCGGAATAGCTCGAATGGGCCGAATGGGACTTCTCCAGGCATCCCAAGTCCGTATATTCGCGATTAGGTTAACCACCAGCCATCCATCATTTGGCATATGTTGTTGGATTAGGGGATTTAATGAGTTAATTTTCCCCTCGCACTACTAGTTTTTTTCCAATTATTTACTAGAGGCATGACCGTGCTGAATTGCTTGTTACTGGCGACTACCGCGGGGAGGTACTACTTGCGCTACCATTATTTGAAACAGTTACGGCACGTGCTCCCCATGAGGTGCTACATGTTGGTCTCCCTGTTTAAATTCATGGCGGATCCCCACACAACCTCCACTTTTACAATTTGACCAAGAGTATTTTCTGATGGACAAAGGATTTGGTTATGTCGACAAAAGCGCTGCAGTCAGGTCCCTATTATCAAAGCCTTTATAAATATGCGAACAAAAATTTAGTAGGGCACTATCAGTAGAACCACCTGATCGAAAACTTAACTGATACTCACTAAAAACTGACTTTTCATAGATTTTTGAGAATACAGAAAGTAAAGAGATAGGCCTGTAATTATTAATCGAAGTTTTATCACCCTTTTTAAACAAAGGTACCACCTCAGTTTATTTTAAATATTCAGGAAAAATACCACATTCATCACTTTTATTAGAAATATAACATAAAATATCAGAAATATTTAAAGCATTTTTTTTTAAATTATTATTTGAAAAACCGTCCGATATTTAAGTCCTTAAGTCCTTCTTAAGAAACATGATAGTTTTAAGCAATTCACAAGAAGATATGGGATCAAAGAAAAAATCTGGAAACATGATACTGCATTAGCTAGATATAAGCAATCACAGTACGAATAACTAATCTAGTACCTGACTTAGTTCTAACCGCTGTAGCAGCCTACTTCATTGTCGGAAAGGTAGGGAGAGCCTTCTTCATCCCCGAATATTGATGATTGTTGCTTGAATTTGAGACACTTTATGAAAGAGCATCCTCCGTCTTCCGTTGAACAGAAAACCAAAAATGGTTGAATTCCTGTCCCAGCCAATGCTGCCGTAGCTTATCGTAGCTTTTCTATACTTGTCCTACAATAGTTAACTCTGACGCACTAGAGGTTCCACAATCGTAATTTATTGCAAAAATATTAATTTATTTGGCTTAGTTGGTTAGATTGAAAATGTCAGCTCACTACTTCTCTAGTATGCCAGTGGCTAAAGGCTTCAAGGCAGCTTTCTATGATGAAGCTTCCATAAGATAATCTCTCACAATTGTAATACCTCTCATCACCAAGTTATTACCGACCAGATACCCCATAAACATCTCGAGAATCCTCTCCAGCTCATCTTCTCGGAATTGCAAACATCCTGACCACTAGCCTACCCTCCAAGTGCCATCCAACAACGCGCATCGCAGTAAATTCCATGAATGAATTTAAATAAAACATGTCCACTTTTCCGGCCCACCTACAAGACGCGCAAGCACAACCCTAAACCCGACTCTATTCCAAAGCACTTTGCTTCATCTCCATCCGCAGCCGATCATCCGCAACACTGATCCTCTAGCTGTGATAACACAAATTATTCCAGCGACAAATTTCTTAAACAAATTACATTGCCACAAAACAACAAGTCAAGTCAGAGGTTCCCGACCGACTAGTCCTGCGTCTAGTACGGCGATCATCGCTGTAGCCAATCATCACCATGATCATCATCATCTCGGTCGTCGTCGTCGTCGTCATCATGAACATCATCTTCAGTTACTTCAGTTGCTTCTAGTACTTTTCTTGCTTCTGCTGTGGCCAGTTCTACTGCTGCTGCTGTTGTCGCCCGGTATCAGATAGACAAACCGACCATTCGTCTAGTGATGGTACACACGAGGAGCCTCTCCTGCATCCGAAGATGGATAGATAGTCATGACGGTTGGACGGCTGGACGGTTGTCTTGTATTTCGGGAGGTTCCACAGTGACGACAGAATTGTCCGGCAATTTGCTGCGGATGGTCATGTAGTGCTTGTTTGTGATTTCTAGATTTTTGTGGCATATTTTAGTAATGCTGCGCTCCAAGAGGGACAACATGCAGACTCGGCGACTTGGCGACTCTTGAATGGTTCATAAATCAGAATATCTATGAGACAGAGATCCTGACAGTCTCCTCTCTTTGTTTTTGCATAAAACACCGTTTGCATGTTGTAATTGTGAACAAGGTCCATGTTGTGTCCATGGTCATGATGGTCCTGTCAGATGCTAGTCGAGAATTGCATAATTGGACAATTGATTTTCTAGCGAAGCGTTATAGATTGCTTTTCATCTCGTTGTCGTCGTGGTGGTGGTCGGGTTATATCAAGACCCTGCAGATCCATGGAACACCTCAAGAAATCAAAACAAGAAGTCGTGATTGCAAAACTCATAATTCACTGACGATGTCACCCGTTGGCGAAGGACTGCATCCATGCAGCCACTTGTTTTACTCGCTCTTCACACCTTCTGCGCGGCGGCGGTGAACAGTTGCATCTGCTGCTGTTGTCTGCAGTTCGTTGCCTGTTGCTCCTGTATTGTTTAATTAAAAGCGGATTCACGTTTTTACGCATGCTCTTCTCATTTCCCATTTCCATTTTGCCCCGGAGCCTGGCATCACAAGGAGCTCTTAGTTCTCTCCTGTTCGCCTGTTCCTTCAAGTTGATTGCTGTTTGCCCAAAGTGTCACTGGCATGTTGTTGCCAACATCGTCCCAGGGCCACGACTTAAATGATACCGAGCACCGCAATCACAATGACGACAATGATGTCGGTGCAGCGTTCTCCTGTCCTGATGATGTTGATGGCGATGATGACGGTGATGTGGTTCCACCGCGTTGCAGCAACCGTATACAATTGGGAGATGATTTCGTTTTGATAACGAGTTCTGTTTCGCCCAGCCAAGGAGCGTGGTGCAAATGAAATAAAAATTAATGCGAGCTGTTCGGACGGAACAAGCGAGGAATAAATTCTCCCAAGTATCTGCTCTACGGCTGCTGGATCAGAAGCTCCAATTATAATGTCGCCGAGTGCTTCTGGAGTGCGCGAGCAATTTGTGCTGGTGAAGGTAAATATTTGGACGAATCAGCAGGGAGACACGTTTGTTTGCGCAACACTCAGCGAGGGACTTTATGGACGGACTGAAGGATTCTCGATCGTCGATCCTTGATCCTCGATCGTAGGTAACAACTATGAAGAGTTGATTCTAGGGTGAAGTACACCATGTCATACTGTCTTCAGTTTTGTTTTGCAATTATTTATCAATTGTCCCGAGATGGCTGGGGTATGGCCAAGAGGCTCTAGAGGAATTTGACTAATTTGACAGATCATGCGATCGACTTGATATTAATTACCACCAACGGTGGAGGATCGTGTTTAAGCAACTCATCATGTCGGTTCCATTCATCCGGCATCACATCAAACTGCGGGTGGGGCGTAGTGCTGATGTCCGCTGACCAACATGATCGGGAAAGATCATCCGCGGAGCAAAAGGCACGATCAGCGGGAGGTGCGTTGCGCATAGGCCTCTTGAACCTTGCAGAGAGTATGATAATTAATCGTGGCACAGGTTGTGCGTTCCTTAGTTTGCATGTGCACCCTGTTGAATGATCGATGACATGGCTCCAGGTGCCGCATTGGTTCTTTTAAATCCCTGAATCTAGATAGAAGGGAAGCAAAATCACCACACACGATCGCTTCGGATTCGTCGATTTAATTAATTAGTGATCGTTGTAAATGATATGCGACCTGCCCTGAGGTGCAAAATCCTAACTGATCTTAGGATTTACTTTCGATCGTTTCATAAATCCGTCCAGGAAGTGGAAGTGAACGACAAATTCCCGAGGATTTAAGGCCATTCGCGATCACACAGTTGGAGTTGCCTCGTATCCCTTGTGTACGTATGCCGATCGGACAAATTCGCATGAATGATCGTTTCTCCATGTGCTGTTTAGTCGATCCTCGATTTCTCCCGATCGCGCACAGATGGTACTTCCTTTCCCGTTGCCCCGATGCTGATCTTTATAAAGGACGCCGCACCGATTGCAGTGATCTTACGATCTCTCGATCGTCCCAATCTGCCGATCGATCGATCGATTTGAACTTGCAGCAAAGAGCTCCATCCTGATTGTTGTTTGTTTTTCTTTTTTTTTTTTTTGTATTTTGGTGTTTCCCTTTTTTTCCCTTGCAATTTATGACGATCGGTTGGTATGTTAAATGGGCTGAACATTTGACACGGCAGGGCGCCATGTTCAATCGGAGATATGTGTTAATAAATTTCTGGAAATAAAAATCGAAGAAAAGGAAAAAGGAACGCAATATGCAGTGTGTGCGTAGCGCGCTGGTCTCGTTTCGAGATGAGGTCGCGATCGGTTCTCTTTCTGGGTCCTTCCGCGTTATTAGGCCGGCACGATGGATTGGGCTTTTATTTGTTGTTCGTTGTTTATAAATTGAATATTATTTCGTATTGCGCAGAGTGTTGTGTGTTATCAGTGGCCATTTGAATGAGGTATGGGGCTGTTTATTTCGATTTTTGAGTCGTAAATATCTGAGCGGGATTACCTTTCGGTAGGCGGTTGTCATTTATGTGGGGGATGAGTTATGTAGAGAGATGGTAGATATAAGTATGTAGGACTCAGAAGGTAGCATTTAATTGCGGTTGTCACTCTATTTTGGAAAGAGAATGACTGCGCAGCACAATGACGGAAACGGACACTGCCATTTGAATAACTATTGAAAAGGGTACCAATTTAGGAGAATAAATCATGGTGTAGTGGACAAGAAGTTTTTAAGCATATTATACTAATGAAATAAGCAAATATTAACAACTTTTTTTAATACGGCTAAAAATAGGGCCTTTAGTTTTTTTTGGCGGATAATGGGGCACTGAAAAGCAAACAGGAGCCCATTCTGGCTAGCGAATAGCTCGTCTAACAAATACGGCCAACAGTACAAAGACCGAAGGGACAAGTTAGACCGCCCTTGTCTGATTTTTGGTCAACCTCGCTAGTGGAATCTGACCTAGACGACAAATGATTTTCGTCCCAATTTACACAATTCTACAACTTCATGTTGTCAGACCTCGTTGAGGTGACGGTAGGACCCTATACTTTAGGTGTTTTCTTAACGACCATTCTGCTTCACTTTTGTGACTATACGAGTATATGGATTATGGACCAAGAGAGGGGCCGCCTTTCTTCCTACGATGAAGTGAAGAAGCTGCAACTAAATCGCGAAAGCTTGCAATTTCGCTTTCTCGGTTTTTTTCATAGTTATTTTTTCCTGGCTTCCTTGCATATTCTAGCTAGTCCTAGCTTATCGAAATCATTTAACAACTCCGGCTCCAATAGTAAACGCAGGGTGTCACTAACTTTGCTTTGCATTTTGAATTTTCTGGCATTAAGATGAAGGTTGTAGCTTGAGCCCAGTTAACCCATTACTACCTAAGTAATTTTTTCCCCCCCGAAATTGTGATTTTTTGTATTGTATTAAGGTTTATTTTTATTCGCAAAAAAAGGTTCAGTAATTCAAAATTCGAATTCTTTATTAAAACATGTTAAATTTTTAAATATGAAATTTCATATTGTAGGCAGTTGAAAGTAAGTTTTATTCGAACATAAATTAGCGATCTAAAAATAAACTTATTGGGATGGAGTATGATATGCTTTGAAACAAATTTTAGGGGGAAGTCCCACGTTGCATTTGGAACAAATAAAATTCTCACACTTTTTGCTATAAGCGCTGTCTACTGTCTTTGAGTGGCATTCTCCTGTATCAGATGGTCTATCTTGTCAAATCTGACGTCTTTTAGAATCATTCGGCTGTATTTAAGCTTCGGACCAGCAAGATACTGGGGAGCAGTTAGAAGAGCCCAGACTATGTTTCGTATAAAATCGACTAGACCTGTCTTCGAAACAACAAATCGATATAACATCCACATATTTACACGGGAACCATTTACACAAAATCGAATAAAGGGCCAATACCACTTCTTTGATCGAATTCGAATACGATATTGTCCTTGTGAAAGAGATCGACGCCTCCCATTCCTTGATTATAAAGATCAATAAGTGTGGGTTGTGGCACTTGGATGTGACCTTTTTCCTTTTTTGACCACCGTTTACAGGAGCATTTAGTGTAGCATAAATCTACATCTCCTACGTTAGTGGCAAGAGTCACTTGGCTGTTGTCGTTCCATCTTATCAAACAAATCGATACATTTTTTTCTCTAATAATATCAAAACTTCCTCGAGCTTCTTTTGTCAAATCTTTTAGTGGTGCCTTTTCGATCCTGTCTGTCCTTATCGTACCGATACATTTAAAGTTTTGTGCTGTAAGACTATCAAGTAACGACAGAGAGTTGAAGAAGTTATCTAAATAATTTGTACTGCCATCGGGTAAGTAATACAAGCAGTTTTTCTGTAACAGATGTACCTAATGTTTTTCCTTCCATTTTATCTCCATCGCCGCAGTAAGGATCAAACTTCAAGAGATAGCCTTCAGAAGTAGTGAGGCACCAAAATTTGAAACCGTATCGAATTGGCTTTCCTCTAATAAATTGTTTCATGCGATAGTTCCGTAATACCGTTCCATAGCCTCATATAAAGAAAAATTCTCTCCAAATGGCAGTGCCAGTTGCTGCGATACTTCGTTTATTCTGTCAAGCAGAGGTTGTACTTTGTAAACTCGATTGCTAGGATCTACAGTTGTATTGTCATTGAAATGCAAATACATACATATGTATAGCCTCAAATCGATCTCGACTTATGCTGTTGCTTGCTCTTCTGTTTCGTCATTAGAATCAGAATCACCTTGCCTACTCAGGTTGAGTTCTTCTCTGTTCCTATCTTTATAACAGCATATATCTTCATTGGCTGGCACAAAACCCCTTTACCAACATCGCGAATTTCGCACATTCCTTCTTCATCACTTTGAGCATCATCTTTATCACTATCGATCCCATCAACTGGCGGACAAAGCACAAACGTTCTTCTGCATCTTTAGGATCGTCAGGATTATAATATTTCTTTCTGAAATAAAATAATAAAAATACACACTACTGCCTATGATATGAAATTTCATATTCCAAAATTTTTTGGCGCTAGAAGAACAGATTTTTCTCAAAACCAGTATTTTTGTTTGTGGCTCAATTCTGTGATACATATGTAGTGAACTATTGTAGATAATTACTGTATTAGAGATGGTTATGAATAAAACATAACCATAATAAGATCCTCATGCATTTAATCATATATTTATTGGTGAACGAGAAAACCGGAATTGGACTTACGATGGAACCTTGCGAAAAGCGTTTTTTAAAAAAAAAAAAAAAAATATTTCATCATTTCTGACCAAAGTCTACCGTCTTTCGACTGCATAAAAAAAGATCAACCATCCTCTTTGACGCGAAAACTTAAAAGTATTTAAAAACTTATTGCAGAGAATAGAGTGATTATACCCTTAAGACTTTTGAAAAGTCAAGCAATTAACTTTCTTTTATGAATACTGTTTCTGATTTTATTTACGACAAACAACAAGGCTGGGTTATATCTACGCTTAGGTTGGAAACCTGACTAGTTGTCCTTAAACAAGTTTTCTACGGAGACATGGTGTATTAACAAATTTGAGATAGGATGACTTTTTCGAAAACTTCGGTTGATACTCGTCAGGAATGCAGTTGACTTATGGGAACAAAAATAGAGGTGATGGGAACACTGTTTTAAATATAAGGTATGTACTGTAGTACTGTCAAAAAGCGTTCAATTTCTCCGATAGTATGCATAGTCTCCGGTACATCGGTGTCATCAAGTATATACAGGCTTAGTAGTCTTAGGCAGGATGGATCAGGCACTGTTTTTACAAAAATCACTTGATAAACGACATATGAGGGTAATGGAGAGGTGAACATAGAGTTTAGAACATCAAAAGTAACGGTTTTTATATACAGACGTTAAAGGGTAATAATAAGATGAAAGGAAAAGGTAAGACGCTTGATAAAAAGAACAGTAACAAGTTGGTTGCTTTGATTACCAGGGAAAAGTTTGAGTCTATTTTGAAATTGTTTCATGCTGTTTGACTCTCGTAGGTAAATTGGGAGTGAATACCATAAACAGACTGCAGCAATAAAGAATTGTCTTTCGAGAAACGAGGAAGAATCGAATTATTTGTTCTGCTTGATGCCGAAAATCGAAGAATTTTGTAGAGGTAAGCAGGTTGTTTAGTATGAAGAATAGCGAAAAGTAGTTTCATAGTGCGAAACTTGAAGCTTTCAAGTGACATTTTAAGGAGGTTTTCCAGATAGATGTGAGGTATTTTAGACCGCAGATATAACGGATAATGCTATTAAATGCTACTTTCTCACCCGTTTGTAAGAACTGGAGTGATAAGTGTCTTTGCAAGAAGTATTGTTGTATTAAGCGGAGTGAAATGCTGGACGGTCCATAAAGATTTAAGAATTCCGTAGATTTTACCTACTACTGAGTTAACGTGGTCGTTCCAAGTTAATATACTGTTGAAAACCATGCCAATATTTTTCGATTTGTTTGTAAACTTCAAGATTCGGGAATAAGATAGGTCCAGAACTCTCTTCGACATAATTAAACATTTACATTTCACTGGACTTAGCAAGGTGTTACGTTCTGAAACTTGTTCATTGATGTATAAGGAAAACAGCAGAGGAGAGAGGATCGAGTCTTGGGGGACACCACGTTGGATCGGGAGGAAATCGGAGAGTTGAGTTTCGATACATATAGCTTGCTTCCCATCTAGCAGAAAGGAGGAAACAAGTTTGATTGCCTCTGAAGGAATGGTGCAGTTTGTTCAATAAGAGTGAGTAGTTAACCACGTCCAAGGTTTTACAAACATTAGAGGAGAAAACAGTTTTTATTTTCTTTTTTTGTTGGATGCACCTCTGTTGAACCGCTCAGACACAAATACTGGTCCATTGCACTACCAGACAGACACCTTGTCTTTATTGTATTTTCCCCGTTGTCCGGAGAAAAGTGAGGAGGGGCTCCAGTGATGTAGAGCTTAGAGATTCGGCACCCACCACGTCTGCCCCAAGGGTGCGCCACCATGCGTGGCGAAGGCGGGTCAGTCGCAGAGAAAGTGTTCTGCTGTGTCATCCTCTTCGCAACATACAGCACAGATAAACATCTCACTGATGCCAAGCACGTAGAGATGCTTGGCAAAAGTGAATTGGCCCGTAATGACGCCCGTAAGCCTTCTGCAATCAATTCTTTTTAAGGATAAGAAAAATGTTGCGGACTTCTTGCAGACATCAGGGTGTCAGATTTGACCGTGGAAGCAGGTAGGCCTAAGGTGGGTTCAGGTCCTGAGAAACTCTCCTCTGAGCCCCTTCTAGTGAGTTCATCGGAGATCTCGTTTCCTGGGATCCCAGAGTGACCTGGGACCCATACAAGCCCAAATGAATTTAGTCTTCCCACTTTGTTCAAAAAGGCCTTGAGTTCATGCACTAATTTGGAGTTGGATAGAAGGTTGGACACAGCTTTGAGTGCACCTTGGCTGTCACTGCAGGCGCATATGCTTCTTCCCTTCCACCTGTGTTTCACAACATTAGGATTGCCTAAATCTCCGACTGAAAGACAGGCGCATATTTTCCTAACGAGAAGTGCAGTCGAATGTTTTCGCGCTCAAAGAAAACTCCACCGCCGGATCCCTGCCCAGTCCTGGAGCCATCTGTGAAAATGCGAAGACATTCCATTCCAGGTTCAGTGTCTGGTCAAAGCCAGTCCTCACGCCATTGGAATTTGACTGTGAAATTATAGCGCAGTGGGATGGCAGGGGTCATTGCGTCAGAATGCATATCCATGAGGATAGGATATTTCTCGCGCAAGTACACTTTCACTCCAATGCGAGTTGTACCAACGACCATTTCTCTTTAGGCGAGAAATGGCTTTTAGTGCGCACCCTCTGATATATACATATGTACATATGTCAAGGGGTGGAAGACTCATCATAGCATCTAGAGCTGCTTCCTGTTCTGGGGAAAGCCCACATGCAGCTCAGACTGACCGCTCTTTGGAGTTTGGTGAGTGAAGCCACAGCGTGTTTGCGTGTTGACCTGCTCCACCAAACAATCGATGCATATGAGATTATCGGTCTTATTATTGCCGTGTAGATCCAAAGGACTTTTTTCGGCGATAAGCAACATGTTTTACCAAAGGCACCTTTGCATTGCCAAAAAGTTGACAGCGCTTTAGTAGTTTGGACTCAACATGCTTTGATCAAAGAAGCTTGCTATCTAGGTACTCCCAGGTACTAAGCTTCCTTGGATATCGGGATGGGAATGTCTTTTAGCACCAGCTGAGTAATACCAGTATTTTTCCTACTTCTCGTGAAGAGAACGACATCAGTCTTAAGAGGATTATCCAACAGCCCATTACTCGTGCACCAGTCTTCGATCACATCTAGCGCCGCCTGCGCTTTAAGACAGACAGTCGCTAATCATTAGCCGACAGAGAGAATAGCAACAGGCCTGGGCATAGATTCCAGAGGCATTGAGAGCATCGGGTAGAGAGTCGACCACCATGCACCATAACAGCGGAGACAATACGCCACCTTGCGGCAGCCCCTGTTTACTCCAGACTTGACACATTGTTCGAGGCCTGCATCAGCGATCAATGTCCTGTGCATTGCTTTGATCCACAAAACCAGTGCTTTATCTACGCCATGCCGTCTAGCAGCGTTACACATTCTGTCGAAAGTAGCATTATCAAAAGCTCGCTCAATATCGACGAAAATGCCTAGTACGTACTCTTTCCTTTCGTGAGCGCATTCAATTCTCCCAACTAGGTTTTGAAGCGCAGTCTCGCAGGATTTTCCGCATGTCCGAGAGAGGATGCATTCGAGTGGCAATTTTACCCACGTGCAACTCTACTAATCTCTCCATGCTTCTCAGCAAGAAGGATGTTATATTGATTGGTCTAAAACTCTTGGCGAGTGAGTAATCTTCTTTCCCTATTTTGGAAAGAAAGACCACTTTCACCGCGCGACAAGGAATAGGTATATAGACAAGTGCCAGGCTAGCATTGAAAATTCTTTTTTTTCTTCGTTGACAGAAAACAGGTGCTAAGGGTTGGTCAGGGCATGGGATTTGCCCTTCTTTGCTAAAAAAGAAAAGGTCTAATAGAGTACTAGCTGAACGAGTGAAGTGGGTAGGCACAGTTGAGTTGACCACGTATAAATCAAATGAGTGCATTTGTTCTATGAGACGCTTATCTACCAAAATATTAAGGTTTCTACATAGTATTATATTAGGTGAATTTACGGTGATTTCTTTCGTTAAATCGTATAGCGCATCCAGGTCGATATTATTATTTGGCCTGATTACCTTCGATACCTATGATATCGAGAAACAAGTATTCCATTGGTGAGTCAGGTGGTGAAGAGCATCTTATTTTATAATTAAATCGTCTTCTAAATAACTTTGCAACACCACTAGACATTGGAACAAACTAGACCCTTTCGTATCATGGATGCATAGGAGAGCTATCACAAATTCAGAAGAAACGAAGTATTATACAAATTAAACTATTTTATGTTAATATTTCTTAAAAAAAAATATATTTATTCTTACTGTGTGCCTTCACGGCTGACTTAAGACTAAACTAACAATTGGAATCTGAACTTAAACTAGGTGCATGCCCAATGCAGCCAGACGCCTCGTCAGCAGCGGATGTTCGGCGATAGCTCAGGTGTCTTGCAGGTATGTTGCGCCCGTTGCCTCAAATGTCCGGCAGGAATTTGACTTGATGTAATCACGACTATTGTGGATGTTCTTGGTCGTGGGAAAGATATCATGCGTTGTTTGCATGATTCAATGTTTCTGGCGTTAACTTACATTCCCGAAGTTGACAACCTGCTGTCGTTAGACAGTTAAAACAAAGTAAATACATCGTAACACGAATGGTAAAGAAAATGAAATTTGTAGCACCCGAACTGGGACGCAATAAAAGTCCTTTGTCGTTTGTACGGCTTAGCGAAATTTTATTGACAAAAAAAAATTTAATTCAAATACAAGAGAAAAAAATAAAAAGATAAGATACACAAGACGCCGGTGCTTTCGTCTATGACAAGCCTTTGGAAAACGCCAAGGCTGTGTCACTCAATAGACGCAAGTACCACTTGATCAAATCAAAGAAATTGTATCCTCCTAGGAAGGGCCTTAGAGTAATACTTCTTTGACTTGATCGCGACTACTCAACCCGTGCACGATCCTGCACGTGTTTTTATAGGCACAAATAAGCTTTTAAGAAAGCTTTTCAATAAAAATTTAAAATTAATATTAACAAAAGCTTTTTCCGAAATGTCAAATTCACAATAGAGTCATTCACAATAAATAAACAATAATTCATTTTATAGTTTATAATTACAACATAATTCAATAAATCAATAAGTTAAATTAAATTAAAAAAATCAGTAAATATTACAATGCTACAAAATTCAATAAAAACAAATTTGGAATTCACTGGATTCTTTGTTGCTGCTACAAATTCAATATTGGAACCTGCATTTCTAGCAAGTATGGTCTTGCCGTATTAGTTCGGTCGGTCGAATTGATCACGGCACCTTTCACCTGTGTAGGACCATTTCGATACGGTTGTCCTCTACTGTATCGCTTCTATAGGGTCCGCCAAATAACTTTTTTTTTTTTTGAAAATGCTATAAAAAAAACTACTGAATATTTTCTCAAATTTCTTTTTTTATTTGAAAGTACAATCCTTCCGGTTAATAATGGAAAATAATTTCATTCAAATGGCTGCCTCGGCTGGCCATGCAGTAGCCTACACGATCGGTCCAATTTTTAAGCACATTTTCGATTGTGTGCAGCTCTATTTCACCCATGGCTTCACGAATATTGTCCTTTAAAGCGTCAATTGTCTCTGGCTTGTCGGCGTAACACTTATCTTTGACGGCACCCCACAAATAATAGTCCAACGGTGTCAAATCGCAGCTCCGAGGTGGCCAAACGACATCAGCTCTGCGGCTGATAATGCGATCTTCAAAAACAGGGCGCAAAACATCGAGTGTAGCTTCGGCTGTGTGGCACGTAGCGCCTTCCTGTTGAAACCAAATGTTGCCAATATCCTCCTCTTCAATTCTTCAATTTTTGTGAACAAAAATTCGTTCAACATGGCCCGATAACGATCGCCATTGACTGTAACGGCCACTCCTTGCTCATTTTCGAAGAAAAATGGCCCAATTATGCCTCTGGACCAAAATCCGCACCAAACAGTGGCTCGTTTTGGGTGCACCGGCTTTTCAATGTATGCGTGCGGGTTTTCTGTGCCCCAAATGTGACAATTTTGTTTGTTTACATACCCGCCAAGATCAAAATGAGCTTCATCTGAAAAGATGATTTTTTTGGCAAAATCGGCATCTTCTGTAAGTCGATCGCAGGCCCACTTAGCGAAGCGTTGTTTAAGCATATACACAACCATATTCGTTCAGCGGAAGGATAAAACTAATTATCTGTCAAATCAGACATGAGCTAAGTGTTACCATTCACGAAATAAGCACTACTTGAAAAAAAAAAGTTAGATGGCGGACCCTATAAAACAAAGATCTTCGGGCCGGAAACGTGGTGTCCACTGGCCTCACCATCTTACGCCGGCTAATGGCATTTCGTAGTTAAATTTCCTTGAGATGTTGTGCAGAATATGTCTCTTTGGCTTCTCACCTCGAAGAGCTCGTAATGGTTTAACAAGAACCTTATCCCAATGGCAATGTTGGAATGTGCTGCTTGCGTCGATCAAACGAATTTACACGTTCGTCTCTCCAGCGCATTATGGCGATAATATTACCTTTCAAAGGGTACTACCTCTAGACCGCCAATCACGTCAAAACTATACTAGTGCTCTTTTGAAACTCAGCGACAACGTGGACGAATTTCGATCGAGACTTATCATGAGCGATGGCAACCATTTCAATTAAAATGGACAAGTAAACAAGAAAAAAATTGCACTTTTGAGGGCATGAGAATCCACGATCATCAACGAAGAGGCATTAGATTGACTCAAAGTCACTTATGGAGCGCCATTAACACTGGGTGTATCATCAAGACAACGACTCGACAACGCTATGGATATGGATGTGCTGTGGCTGGTAAGCTACTGATGAAGTCGGTGCAACCGTACACACAGCTCAAATTTTAAAGGATGCGTTTTCTGTTGCCTAATATTTTGGCGATTTGCACCGACTCTCAAGAAGAACATCCAACAGTAGTGCAAGAACTTATTGAAAATTCTGTAAAAGGAGCCCCAATGGTCCTCAATAATTCCTTGCCATTTACTACGTTTGAAGACTTTAATAAAGTTGCTAGTCACGTTCAGTGATTTGATTTCTTTATAAAAGTGTTTATTGGGATCACCCTCTAATTTAAGAATCAGCTTTCGTCTAGCATTCCTTCGAAAACCTTGTGGATGGAAATTCTAACCATTTCCTTCAGAAGAGTTTAATGGCAGGGCATCCAAGCTCAAAACAATTGGTAATGTCACTATTAAATCTTAAATTAAATCCTCGGCGGGGTGCTGGCAAAACCCCCCGAAGTGTACTTGCATTAAGAAAGCTTCTCGAATCTCGCCGTTCTGAATCAACATTAAACTGTAGGTTTCTTTCATTTGTGTAAAAACAAATCGCACACAAAATAAGTAAATGAGAGAAGCTTGGCTCTGGCTCTCCGTGAGCTGTAACGCCATTTAAGAAGAAGAAGAACGAGGCGTGTTACGCCCATTTCATGACTTAAATGATAGTCCATCCCAGCCTATTCATACTATTCAATGTTGGTGGCCAAATTCGAGTCGATCAGTTCAATCAACAATAAGCAAATACTCGTTCGTCAACGAAACTCAAGATCTGCTCAAAACATTGCCGCTGTCGTGAACGGGATGACGCGAATGAGCCACTGAGATTGTGCGTATTTTTTAAGTCGCAGGTCTACCACCGCAAATGGACGGTACCCTCAAAGTCTACATAGTCCAGCGCTGAAATTCAGCCTAACCTATATGCTAGAGTCATACAAAAATGAACCGCTCGGATGCCCAATAATCAACGAAACCGCGGTGACCATTTGAACGATGTTATGCGACTGATCGACCTTTCAAATAAAATAGCCGCCCCTATTTGCACCTCTATATTTGTCTTTCCTTGAGATTAGGTGGCCCTTAATGTGCTCGTTCAGATGCTTCTTAAGACGCGCTCCTCGGATTCCTTTTATGTTGTGGGGGAGTGGCAGACACAACTGCACCTTGTAGCAGATCAGGTCGTGGTCACAGAACTGTTCAAGTTTAATTGCCAAAATTGTGTTCGATATAGTGGGGTAGACCTAGGCCTGTTGGGCAACTCATCAGTTGATCAAGCTTTGCAAATGTCTCAAGTAAAGTCATGTAATACAAACAAAGCCTGTCCATTACAGACAATGAATAAAACTCATGACCCCTTTAATTGGAACTCAAAAGTGAATCATCCCAACACTCCCTCAGATCAATTACTATATTTTCTCTCAGTTCATTTCAAACGCCAAATTGACTGCATGGGTACATGCAACGCATTACAACATAACCGAATTGCATAAATCTCCCAGCGGATACCCTTCGCCCATCCAATGCCCTCTAACAAGCAGATGCGTATAAAAGAAACATCAAAACGCATAAAACGATGTTATATCCACGACCAGCTCTATGGAGCCTCCTCCACCCAGTTGTCCTCTGCATCACTTAAAGGGAGATAATGTCATCGTTTAAGACCTCGTCATAGTCATCATCATCACCCGCCGTCTTCATGCAATCATCATTCTCCTCAGCCTCGATCTCTTGCATTAGCTCCAGACTCGTTGTGAAAAGGAGCACGCTGTTGAGTGGCTCTAGTAATGACGACGGGCAAGTAGGATCTGCTTGTAAACCGCACCCTGAAACGCACGCGTTTAAGCCTGTTAAGAGTACGTTGTATGGATTATGTATTTTATTTTATGACATTTTCACATGGACGCATCTGCAGCATGAGTAGATCGGTAGTGATGCTGGCTTATATGGTGGCGACGGTGAGTTCATGCGACATGGGTTTGGATAAAGAGGAATACATCCGTTTGGGCGTGCCAAAATCAGAAAAAAAAGGAAAGCATACGAAGAGTTTAAGGCAATTTGGTTGCCATGTTAATGCTAATCTCATTAGGAGAGAATATTTCATATGAACACATGGTCTAGGCTGTTGGGGCCTATAGTGCTGTTGACAAATAGAAATGCTTGTACGAAGAGATCAAAAGATCAAAGCAGGATCATGGCCTGGGTTGATTTAGAACTACTTATCAGCGTTCTTTTTCTCGTGTAGTTTTTTGAACCTAGTCTCAGAATGTAAGTTCGCAGGGTTAGTGTTATAAAGAATCAGAAGGTACATATGCGGGATCGCTTAAAAGTAATACGTCAATGTCAGAAAGAAATTCAAAATTGCATACTTTATTGCAATTTTATTGGATATTATGTCAGTCAAGGCGAGGTAGACAATTAGGTGAGAGTACCATTATTCTTACACATTTGTACTGCATGAGGTTTGTTCAAAAAAAAAAGGGGATTTTTTGAATTAAGCGAGCGAAGTACATTCGATTTTCAAATTATTTGCTTGTGATGTTGATACACATGTCCCTTAATATATTTATATATTTATTGCATCACAATAATGCATCTACTCACTCATCGTTAGTTGTGCGTAATTTTTTGGTCAAAAACATTGCTTTAATCATGTATCACCCACCGCACTCACCGGTTTTGGCTCAACGTGACTTTTTTCCCTTCCCAAAACAGAAAAAAACCTATGAAAAGATGATGATTTGGCACGATTGAGGAGATGAAGACCGCATCAGTGAAAGGTTATACAAAAGGCGCATATCAAAAGTGCTTCGGGTATTGGAAAAGCACTGTCGCAAGTGTATAAATCTGTAGTCGATTGCTTTAAAGAGAACCAAATAGATATTGATGAATTAATAAATATTCTTCGAGAAAAAATGAAAAGTCACCTTATTTTTTGAACCAACCTTTTACATCTCTAGGAAGGTCGATAGTTTCTTGCGGATCTTCGATCACGTAAAAGTTTTCATCCATTACCATTAGATCTTTACCTGTAGTTCCCATTTGTCGAATGTTCTCGGTCGTTGGGGTTTTTCAGACACGGAAGC
The DNA here is from genome assembly GCA_958301585.1 of Merodon equestris. Classification (NCBI taxonomy): domain Eukaryota; kingdom Metazoa; phylum Arthropoda; class Insecta; order Diptera; family Syrphidae; genus Merodon; species Merodon equestris. Next base: position 54,556,902 of record OY284413.1, read on the forward strand.
TCATTATAGTTATTTGGGCGCAACTTATTTATCTGCGGAAACATGCTTGAGTTGTTGAACCTTACAGTCCGAGTCTTCTTGCTGCAGTACAGATTTGCCACAAGTAATTTTTCTTTAATAGTAACTGCGTTTTTCTAATCGATGACTTCAGTGTCCTTATCTCCGGATCTTGCCTCCTAGTAAACCAAACTTAAAGGTTTTCATTCTTGATAGCGGTTCTATGGAGTTGATTAATAGTCGTATTGAAATATTTCTTTATTGTTCAATAATGGATACCGGAGAATCGTGTAGTCCATTGTACGTTTTATAGTGGCTTCTGTTTCCTATGATGCCAATCACCTCACTTGATAAATGTCTGTTGGCCAGTGGGAAGAGGGAGTTTAAGGAGGCTTAACTTTAGTGTCTCAGGAAATTTTATCGATCGAGTCTCATTTAAATAGTATGGAAATAATTGGACAAATACTTGTAGTTCTATAATATGCTTGAAAACCGTTATTTTCCGTCGAAATAGACGGTGTTATACGCAAAGGTGCGAAAGCAGATTACTGTCTGTTCATCTGGACCAGTCAGTCGTAATCGTGTTAACAAGAGCAGATCTAGAAATGAACCATCTCTCGGATAAGATGACTTGTCTTTAGTTTTTAAATCTATCCTATGTCCAACAACACGCAGGGATCACCAGTTAAAAAACCGGTTTCTCTTACTGTTGCCCCAATAACTACGTTTTGCCTTAAAGTCGCCGTCTTAAAAAGTTGCTGTTTTACGGATCCAGATTCAGAAAACTAAAAAGCGCTTTAAGCTCTGATATGAATGCGAAAGTATGAGTAGCACCGGGAGCTCAAACTGTGATCATTAAAATCTCTTTCCATTTTGGAGAGGAGTGGACACGTTGCCAGTTTCCAGCTTTGGAACCCTTGCACTTCGACATTGAAGGTGGCTTTATGTTTTGAAGTTTTTGAAATGAAGATTGTGACTCCCACCTTGATTGAAGTTGAGTCATGGTGCCATAAAATGTATTTTTGACTGTTTTATTTGCATCTTTGAAGGAAGCGGAACAATGATTCCACCAGCCCCCAAACTGCACCGAAGAGTGTATTATTATTCGACGATTTTTTTTTCCAAATATGACAATTTTATTTGTTGACGAATACATCCGATGTGAAATGAGCTTGATCACTTAATATAAGTTTGCCTGAAAAACCGCATCAAGTTTTAAAAACCTTGGTCTTTTAGTTTCATATAGTTTAGTCTATATGTGAAATAGAGATACTGGTCAAACCAGATACCAAGATATCTAACTGCGTTTTTGCCCGCTGTTTGTTTGTCCGTGCTGCCCAATGATTGAGAATTTGGTATCCCTTGAGGCCTTATATCTAGAGCGCGCCGTGGTGCAGTGGGCCTCTGACTCGCGACTTCTCTCCTCGGCGGGATACTCGCAAAGCCATGAGCTACCATCAAGGCTCGGCTCCTGCAACATGACGGCGGCGGAGGAATTCCCAGGATGGAATCAACGGCGGCGCCCACAGTTCGAGTGAGTAGAACTACTTGATGAACACCAAACCGGGCTACTCTTACATATTGGGAGCTCAGGCCAGTTAGGAACGGCATATGCCGACCACACTTTCCTGGGGAAAAAGGAACCTGGCCCACCAGGTTGGGGGTTGTGCTTAGGGCTAACATCCCTATCATGGAAAAAAACAGTTGTTACGAAGCAACCAACAAAGCCGGATACGGATGGATACCATGTTGACGACCCACATAAACTAAAGGACAACCTACGAGTTTGCACCTGGAATGTAAGGTCCCTTAACTGACCAGGTGCAGGCCAAAACCCTCGACTGCTATAAAGCAGATATAACGGCACTCCAAGAAGTGCGATGGGATGGACCAGGCAAAAAGCGGATGAGAAACTGTGATATATACTACGGTGACTGCTACAAGGAAAATAGGCAACGTTTATTTGGATGCGGATTTGTTATTCGATGTAGACTTAGGCAAAAAGTCTTAAGCTTTCGACATGTAAGCGAACGCCTCATAACAATACGAATCAAAGGCACTTTCAACAACATTAGCCTCATGCCTCTACGGAAGAAAAAGATGATTGACTCAAAGATGATTTCTGCGACCTCCCAGACCGAACGTACATACAATGCCCCAGTTACGACACCAAAATCGTACTAGGAGATTTTAACGCAAAACTGGGCAAAGAGGACATCTTTGAGTAAGTCATAGGAAAGCATTGCCTACATTACACCACGTCCGATAATGGACTCAGGCTAATTCATTTTCTAGCAGCGCATAATCTCATTGTAGCAAGTACACGATTCCCTCATCTCAACATTCACAAGGGAACCTGGCGGTCCCCTGATCAAACGTCTACTAACCAGATTGATCATATTGCGATCGACGCCAGACACTCCTCCAGCATTCTCGACGTGCGAATTTTCCGAGGAGCCAACATCGACTCAGATCACTACCTTGTTGTAGCCAGGGTACGAATGAGGATATCGAGAATGCTACGGAGTTGAGTAGGACAACGCAAGTTTGACGTCGGAAAGCTACAATCGCAAGAGACCGCTAGAATATTTGCCGATCGCGTTTCCCTCAAGCTCTCTCAAACCCCAACAACGACGACACTATCCACAGACCAGCAGTGGAAGCATTGCCAGAACGCAATCAAAGCCGTTGCCTCTGATGTGCTGGGTTTCAAATCGAGACCGCCTAGAAACCCCTGGTTTGACCTGCAATGCGAACGAGCCCATGCAGCAAAGCAAGACTCATACAAAGCCATGCTGCATAGACGGACGAGAGCTGCTTGCGAGCTCTACAAGCAGAAAAGAAGGGAAGAACATGCGCTTTTCAGAAAGAAAAAAAAAGGAGCACGAAAAGCGTGAGATCAAGGAAATGGAGGGATGTCATAACAGGAATGAAGCTCGAAAGTTTTACCAAAAAGTAAAACGAACATGTCAGGGCTACAAAGCCAGAGCAGAAGCCTGCCGGGATGAAAACGACGATCTAGTAGTAGAATCACAGTCGATGGCAGGACCACTTCTGCAGACTGTATAACGGCGATGATAGACAAGATACCGCTGTCAGGCAGAATGATCCATTCGCCACGGACGATGACGAAAGAGAATTCCGTCCACCCGACATAGACGAAGTCAAAATAGCGATATCGAAACTTAAGTCTAATAAAGGCGCTGGCGCGGACGGCCTGTTTGCTGAACTTTTCAAGGCGGCTGGAGATGTGTTGGCAACGCGCATGCACCAACTTATCTGTAAAATATGGTCGGAGGAAAGCATGCCCGACGAATGGAATTTCAGCATAATTTGCCCAAATATTTATATTCATACCCATATTCAGACCCAAGAATTTCAAATCGATACGCACCACCTTTTCATCGAATTTAAAGCTGCGTGTGACAGTGTGCATAGAGACGAGCTATACGGTGCCATGTCTAGTTTTAACATCCCTGCTAAACTCGTCCGATTGTGCAGGTCGACAATGGAGAATTCTTGCTGCTCCGTTAAGGTCGGTAATGAGCTAACCCAGACCTTTGGTGTTAAAAAAGGATTTAGACAAGGCGACGCACTGTCTTGCAATTTCTTTAACATCATACTTGAGAAGATCATACAAGAGTCACTGGCCAACACAAGAGGTACGATTTATTTCAAGTCCTCCCAACTGCTTGCGTACGCAGATTGACGTGATCGGGAGATCGCAGCGAGACGTCAATGAGGCATTCATAAGCATTGAGACGGAAGCGGCCAAGGTTGGTCTTAGCGTTAACGAGGGTAAGACCAAATATATGCTGTCATCGAAAGAAGACACACAACACCGACGTTTGGGCCAGAACGTCATGCTTGGCAGCTATAATTTCAAAGTAGTCAAGGACTTCGTCTAGCTTGGCTCACTTATGACCAGCGACAACAAAACCAGCGCTGAGATAAAACGCAGATTAACTCTTGCCAACCGCTGCTTCTTTGGGCTCAAGAGGCAATAGAGAAGTAGAGCCCTTTCTCGAAACACCAAGATAACATTGTACAAAACCTTAATCATCCCAGTCCTCCTTTACGGCGCGGAGGCTTGGACTTTAACTAAAGCGGATGAGGACGCTCTTGGTCGTTTCGAGAGGAAAATTCTGCGTTTAATATATGGTCCCGTAGAAGATACAACGAAGAACTGTACGGGCTGTACAGCGACATGGACCTGGTACGACGTCTCCGGATCCAACGTCTAAGATGGCTGGGCCATGTAGAGCGGATGGACAACACGGCTCCGGCCCGAAGAGTCTTCGAATCCAACCCGGAGGGACGACGCAGCAGGGGATGGCCGAATCTTCGGTGGCGCACGCAGGTGGAAGGGGACCTCAACCGTCTGGGCGTGCGGCGCTGGAAACAGCTGGCGAAAGATCGTGCCAGCTGGAAACGCTTGTTGGTTTAGGCCCAGGTCCACCACGGACTTTATAGCCATATAAGTAAGTAAGCCACGTGAGGAATGGGTTCCATTAACCTGCGCTTACTAGTAGAAGGCATGGGTTTACTTTAGGGCTCGATGTCATCTCTCTTGGCTAAAATGTTCGCTGTTGTGTGTGGTGCAAATCAAGCTGGATCCTAATCTCTGGAATGGAACCGGAATTTGATCTCCGTATATTAATTGTTTAGCCAAGTCTATTTTGAAATCTAAATACTGCATAATATTATTCTGAGGACCTCCACTTTTCGCAGCATCCTGGCGATATTCTATCCACGCAGAAGCAAAATCGATGAAGTGAAATATTGCCCTGACCGTCCATTTTCCCGTCTTACCACGCATTGGACATTTTCCTATAATTCTGTCCAGTAAATCAATTCCTCCCATGTAGGAATTGTAGTTTTTAATAGCTACTGGCTGTGGGACGTCAAGATACTGCTGATCCTTTTTGTTCCAGGGACGAATATACAGTCATAACTTCCTCTTCCAGAATTTTGTAACTGTCTATCTCTTTTTAGCAAACTTTCTCCTTTTTGACTATTTCGACTGTACCCTGGTACACGGTTTTTCATCAGATTTCCAGTCCCATTGAAGTTCCTAGCTGACAGAGTTTCCAAAAGAGGAATTGAGGTAAAATAACGATCGAAATAGATTGATGCTTTTGACGGTAACGTGTCAGCCAGTTTGAGGACAACACGCCGCCTAGATTAATTTTCTCTGGCATCGGATGTAAAGCAGAATCAGTTAATGTACCTTTTCCTTGGTATAGATATAAATTGGGAGGAAGCCCATTTGGATTGGCCATCAAAAAAACCTTCATGCCTTCAGGATTTGGTTTTCCTCTAACTACCTGTTTCTGCTTACATTTACCAATGAACGGAATTATTTGCTCGTCAATAGCTACATTTCTCTCCCAGGTATCTTCTCTGCATCTTTTCTCAATTGCAGACACTATTCTACGAATTTTTCAAAATCGGTCTATTTCAAAGTTGAAGAAACTTTATGATCTTCGACGACTTTCAAATTTGCTCTAATAACAAAATATCTATTACGCGTAATAGTTTCTGAAATTAGCTTGACCATAGTGTCACACAACGGTAAAAATCCTTCAGCCGAATAATGACCATCCATTGATCAAAGATAGGTTCATACAATTGCTAAGTTAAGGTATAAAATGTTAGTTGGCGCAAAAAAAAATTACTGGAATGAAGTATCACAGGTGATACCGGCGGTCTCAGGAAGATATTGTCTTTCGTCGGAGGATTCGCATTGAATATAATCTCCTGAATATTTTATTTATTTACGGGTACATGTTTGGACTATTGGGTTTTATAGAACGAACTTTATTCCTCCAGTGCAAACTTACAGTACTTTATATCTCAGGTACAATCGAACGTATAGGAGACGTTTTTTTTTTTAGAAAATACATATGTGAAAAATAATTAATTTGGCTCTTGTAAAAGCTAATAACGGTACCCCAAAATTCGATTCTTCGAGTTCCAGAGATACTTACATTTTCGAAATCTAGAATTGTAGGCTCGTCTTAAGGCATTATAATATTATATTTTATAAGTAATAGTACTACCGATTCCCGAATCTAAGACCCGATCGGTTAATTTTATTGAAATCTCCGTCAGCCCACCAAATTAAAAACGAGATCTCGCAGGAGCAACCAACTGACAAGCAACATTAGGCAATAAAGGGTTTTTTTTTTTCACAGACGCATTTCCACCGAACATTGTACCCTCATCTCAACGTGCAGGGTGATCCAAAAATATGATTGAAGTTAAACAACCTTATTTTATTTTTTTTGTAATATGACAATGACATTATTACCATCTGCGGCGATATCAACCTACCTTACTTAAAGTTATCGCTGCTAAATTTTGCTCCCTCTAATCCGATCAAAACGGTTCACTATTTGCTGTCATAAATGCTCAGTGTTATCAAATCTCAAGTTACCAACTTGGCATGAAGTTGTTTCCCCTGTCAACTTTATCGTTGACTTACGTGTTATCTGCGACCAAGGACTTAACTTTCGCCTTCACATCGTCAACAGTATTAAACCTCCCGGTTTCGCCGTCAGGCTTGTGAAGATTAGGTTAGGTTAGAGAAGGGGAGTGTGATGGTTAGAAATCACTTCCACTCGGAGGCCAAGAGGCCCATTGTGATTCCCTTCGTTTGTGTGGGTACACATAAATTAACCTGTCCTATCACGTGGTGGCTGAAACCATCCCGTGTTCTTAATGAGATTTAGAAGATCCAATATATCTGCATTAGCCACGTCCGCAATCTCTGTAAAGAATCTTTGGCCTAGCGACACTAGGCGTCGATTCTGGAGAGCTGGACAGTGACAAAGCAGATGTTGGATCGTCTCAGTTTCTTCCTCATCGCCGCAGCTCCGGCAGAGATCGCTGGATCCCGAATCCCATTTCCGGAGCATTGCTCCAATGGGACAGTGTCCTGTGATCACTCCGACGAGCATACGGATCGAGTTACGGTCCAGCGCCAGGAGCTTCTTTGTTTTTCCGACATTGAGCTCTGGCCACGATGATCTTGTCGTGTAGCTGTCGTTTCTTGTAAGCCAAGACGAGTTGGCCTCTTTGATGATTATGTCGTTTATGATCCGGTATAAAGCGCTGATCGGTGGTTGCAATGACGTGTCCGCTTCGCTGATGTCCATTTCAGAACCTTGCCTGGCCAGTTCGTCTGCTCTTTCGTTCCCTACGATTGAGCTGTGGCCCGGGATCCAGCAGAGTTTAACTTTGTGGTGTCTGATGGCCCTCAGTGAGTCGCGAAATTTCATGACAGCCTTTGATCTCGTTATACAGGATTATATTGACTTCAGTGCAGCCTGGCTGTCTACGAAGATAGTGATATCAGATGGTGGGATATCGGCTACCTGTAGGTGTTTGGCTGTTTTCTCTATTGCCAGGATTTCTGCTTGAAACACGCTGCACAGATCAGGGAGTCTGAATGATTCCTGTTTGTGGAGGGTATCAGAGTAGAACCCGGCCCCAGTGCCTGTGTCCATTTTCGAACCGTTGGTGAAGGGGGTGATCTCGTGGTCGTTGATTACGGCGTTTGATAGCCACTCTTCTCTGTCGGGGGAAAGGATAGGCTTTCAGGCTTGTGAAACGTTTGGTTACTTTTTGTGAATGCGATGGAGTCTCTTGGGGTAAATGTGGGTTGCTCTTGCTAAACGCTGGTTCTTTGGACTCAAGTGGCAATTAAGGAGTAGAGTTCCGCCCTGAAAAGCCGAGGTAAATAGGAGACGCCTTGTTGCCATTTCTTTTTAATTCGTTGCTCGAATATCTTTTGAAATTCTTTCAAGAAAATGAAAGGGGAATAACTCTTAATGGAATCACATCCGCTCGTGATGCTCACGATCAGGACCTGCAGGGAAATAGCGAGGAAACCATTAAGAGAAATGCAAGAAGTCTAATAAGGCCAAAAAAGAGAGAAGGTTTAGAAGTAACTGAAGATAGCAAAAAGTCGAAAGAATAATGTGTGGAAAACCTGACTGAAAAAGACCGCCAGATGGAAGGTCAAAGCGAGTATAAGAATGGAAGAATAAAGAAGACAAGGAACGCGACAGCAGAACATGGTAGTAACATACTCGCGACAGGGAGGCTTGACAAATAGTTTTAAGCTAGGCTCTGAAACTCCGGGTTCCAAATGGCCGGAAATAATAATGATAATAGACCTTAAAGAAATATTAATCAATCCGGTCTTCTTCTTCGGCCCAAAGATTGAACATTATCGAAGGTAGATAAAGAGGGTTCTCGAAACCATAAGTAGCAAAGGCCGATTGGGCTGAACGGAAGCGGGTCAGAGTAATTACTTTAAGCTTTTACTTTTACTTAAAAAGAGCATTTAATTCATTTACTGAATCCCAGAAACCTCGCAAAACTGGACATACTACATGTGGCATTGGAGTCTTCAACGCGATTCCTTGTACTTCCAGTGGCCAAATGTTTTATCTGCTCTGCGTGTCTTTCGATTGGATAGAGAAGGTGCGAGGAATCACCCATCAACTCTTACATGGGAACGATTCGAGATATGTGTATGGGAAAAAAAAGGCCGGCAAGAGTGAGACCCCGACAGGGTAAGGAGCGCAGAGGGAGCCCATAAGAAAAACCAATAAGAGGGATCACGAAGAAACCATATTTTTCCTAACTACATAAGTTGATAAACGTAACGCTTTAAAAACAAACTTGCATCTGTAACAACAATCACAATTCATGTATTCCCGAAGCATTAACACGACTCTTCCTTGTGACTTATGGCCGTGTGATCAAGACTCCTAATCCTCGACATGCTTTCTCCCGCCGTGAACCCATGAATACTGCGTAATTTCTACCTAAGGCCCATAAATATTCCACTCAACAAGGTGAAGAAATTCGATACCGTCCTCGCAGACTGTTATGCTCCAAATATGAACGAATGGCTTCCGGCCATTAATCTGTATTTCCACAACGGCGACAACAGCCGAATGTCCAGCACCACCTCCACGATCGTGTTCATCCGTTTTTATTATTATTTTTAGTTCCCTTTGTGTTAAGCCCTTGACTCATACACAATCTCGAGTAGCAATTGCTGGAGCAGAGCACACCTGTGATGTAGGATGCTGCCCGGTGGACAAATTTACGACATCCCCCGACTCCGGGCAAGTTATGCGCAATTCCAGATTCCACGGTATTAAACTGAAAGCCCGATCATCATCATAACATAACCAAATCTGACCGGGCGTTGTCGTTGTCATCGTTGTTGTTGGACAACAAAAGTAATGAACCCATTCCACGTGATCAACAAATAATGATCGCTGGTTCATTAGCGATCCCTGTGCATTAATGGCCTAATTAACATGAGCACGATGACGATGGAGAAATGTTTGTTGTTCGGCTCATTATCGGACATTAGTTCCATCAATACGTCGCGGTCACATGGTTTCTGTCTTTGGATCGCGTCACAGGTGCCCTACGATGCTATTGTGATCGCCGCCACCGAACTAATCACATGTGTAGTCATCGATCGAGAGAGCAATTTGGATCATCGAATCCTTCTCGATTGGGGATGAGTCCGACTAAGCCAGTTTGCTTGTTCGAAGTGTCGGTGGTTTATGCGGCCATAAATCCATATGATTCTTAGGCAAATTAGTTGTGATGAGAGAATGGATCGTGTGAACGGAATTCCTGGAGATTGAATTACGTTGAGGTTGGAAAGGAGGCGAGTTTGTGTCTGGGTAGATAATCGATGAGTTAGTAGCCATTAATGGTGGCATTGTTTGGAAATGGCGGGATAACAATGCGGTTTTGTTTAGCATCTGATGAGGCTTAATGGTTACCTTGTTTAATGACAATATTTTGGGTGATTAGACGGGAAAGCCGATGGAATTGTTAACTGGTGGCTTGTCCCATGGTGAGTTGGAGTGGAAACCACTAGAGCTGATGCTTTGTTGTGTAGCTACCGATGAGGTGTAGAGTATGCAGCTTCGACAGAAGCTTTGTTATGGACATCAACACCTATTTGTGGAGGTAAGTTTTCGGAAGCTTATTCCCAGGGAATGTACAAATAAACGAAGTTGGCCGATTGGGAAATATCTAGTATTTTTTACTTATATTGTGGCCGTTCGTTCTTTAATGCCTCACTCAAACGAAACTGTTTCAATAGCGAATATAATATACATCGCCAACTGGTTCATTTATTACAGGATGAACTTCGATTAATGGATGTTTGGCTTTGCCGCCGATATTTGTATATGCACTCTCATCACCCGTCACCATACGATGAACAAAATCCTTTCTTTCCTACCGCGGAGCATCAATTTGCTCCTGTAAAAACGACCCGTCGACGTCTTTTACCTTTAACACATATGGCACCCAATTTCCTGAATTTTGGACCATTCCTGAAGCTTTTGAATAATGAAAAATTTCTTTTTGAGTTATGGAAGATAAATCTGAAAGTTCCTTTTGCGTTTTATATGGATCTTGATGCCGTACAGCTCTTAATTTTGCACCTGTTTAAAACCATACAAAGTTGTTTAATGGAAGGAGTACCTCAAGGTTCTGTATTTGGTGCAGTACTTTATTTTCTTCTGACTTCACAAGGCTCCCAAAGTATCTGTATCTGACTACATTTTGTTTCGGCAGTGGACGCCCGCCCGAATCGAAAATCGTGAACCTGTGGCAATTCTTTTCTAGTGGGCTACTTTCTAGTTGGTGGGCTACTGCGTTTGTTGATTCCGCCTCTTTCTTCGTTTCGGCCCACTTTTCGATGTAGAGAGGGAAGGGCTTTAGGCCTTTGGTTAAACCTAGACATTGTTTTCCTGCCACTGCTATTGAGCATTACGAAGGTGGTCCAATAAGTACTTAGCCTCGCCGCCAGATGGCGCCAGTATTGCAAGAGCAACTTACTATCGTGTAGTACATTCTAGTAGACGACTGTTATCGAAATTTCGCTGGTCCGATAGGTACATAGCCTACAAAAGAAAAACAAAAATTTTGGAGAAATGACGATTTATTTCTCAATATAGTCTCCTTTTAGCGCGATACACTTGACCCAGTGATGCTCCAACTTCTTTAACCTGTCTGAAAAATATGTTTTCTCGAGGTCTGTAAAGTAGGCCTCCGTGGCGGCGATGACCTCCTCATCCGACTGAAATTTTTGCCCGGCGAGTGACTTTTTCAAGTTTGGAAACAAAAAGAAGTCGCACGGAGCCAAATCTGGAGAATACGGTGGATGGGGCAGCAGTTCGTAGCCCAATTCGACCAATTTGGCCGTGGCGAGGGCGGAAGTGTGAGCCGGTGCGTTATCATAGTGGAAGAGCACTTTTTTCTTCGCAAATGGGGCCGTTTTTTCTTCAATTCGGCCCAATCATTTGGCACAGTACAGCCCTGTGACCGTTTTGCCCTTCTCCAGCTAGTCGATGTGGATCACACCTTGTGAATTCCAGAAAACGGTGGCCATCACCTTTACGGCCGATGGGACGATCTTTTGAAATGCATACTGTCTCAGCTATCTCGCGCACCTTCAATCGGCGGTCTGCCAATGCGAGATCGTGGATTTTTGTCACGTTATCCTCCGTGGTAGCCGTTTTCGGGGCATCTGGACGTGGCTCATCAAAAACCGACGTGCGATCACGTTGAAACTCGTTAAACCAATTTTTGATGGTCGCAATCGAAGGAGAAGAGTCACCGTAGACAGCATCCAAACGCTCTTTGATTTCGCTGCGCGATTTCCCTTTCAAAAACCGAAATCGAATCACCGACCGATATTGCTCTTTTTCCATTTTTCTAAAATCTCCCACTTCCACACGCGGTCAAAACAAAACTTCGAGTTGGACCCGGCTGAAATTTCGACAGTAGCCGTCTACTAGAATGTACTACACGATAGTAAGTTGCTCTTGCGATTTTGGCGCCATCTGGCGATTATTATTCTAATTCATCCAAAATATACTATATCCAAATTTCACTCAAAACAATAACCAAACGAAACGTCGCGAGTGACACAATGTGTGCTAGTAAAATGGAACTCTCTTTCTCATGCTACGAATCTACCAATGTATAGGTAAATAATTAATCAAGATCAGCTGCCCAAGAAACGTTTACTCGATTATCACTTTGCTTCTTCAGCAAATAAACTGCGCCATTATTGGTCCATACAGACATAAGTACATATATCCCTTTCTGGTCTTTGCCAGGGTATGATGTGAACATAAATAGTTGAAGTGTCTGGTGCGTCAATCATTCAAAAACATTGTTCCTGGATTCATAATTAATATAGTAAATTACAATCATCTTTTGTGTTCCCCTTCCACAACTGTTTCTTTTGAGCGACGAGAGACGATATTAATTTACAGTATACTAACCTGTCTTGGTTAAAGGCTTTATTTTTAATTGGCGCGGTTAGATTTTGGCGGCTTGTGTCAAATCTATTGTTTAGTTAATGATGCCAAATCACTGTGGTAAATTACATGGTTCAGTGATAAAACTTTTTTTCAAAATAAACCCATTTCACGATAGTGGTCAAATTTAGGTCGACTGGCACGGTAATCAATCGGCCAACATTCAAACGTCACAGGAACGCAAGTTCGGAAGAGAACATGCCGCCGTCCGTGAAAGTGTACAGCAAAACCTGAGGCAGTCTTTAACTTAACGAATTTTGCGTCGGGACTATAGCCCACACCCGTGCAAGATCCAACCGACCCAGAAGCTCAAAGTTCATGATCATAGACAACGCGGTTTGTTGGCTGACTAAGTTTCGGGGCGTTTGGATGTCAACCCCAATATTGGCCAAAAAATCATCCCTAAGGACTAGGCACATTTTTCGATGAATGGCTGTGTAAACAAGTATAATTATCATATTATACATATATGTATACATGCCGTTAAATGTATTCTCAAAAATTTACCGCTTGGTGCAGATTTTGGATCGGCGGCGTCATTGGCCCGTATTTTTTCGAAAACGACGTTAGTCAGATGGTAGCCGTTAATGGCAAGCGCTATAGAACGATAATAACAAATTTCTTATGGCCCAACTTGAACCATATGGGCCTACACTACCTTGTCGCTACGTGCCACACCATGGACGCTACGATTGACATTCTCCATAAACGATTTGAGAATAAGGTTTTATCTCGCAGAGGTGAACTTGGCCTTCAAGGTCATGCGATTTGACCTCGCAAGCCTGTTTCCTGTGGGATTTCCTGAAGTCGCAAATCCTTGCGAAAAAAAACACAATTGATGTATGCCATTAAGGTGAACATTACACAGCCCATCGCTCAAATTCAGCGTCATTAATTCAAGAGTCATTAAAAAATTGGCCCACTGGGATCCGTGCCACCATAAAAAGCCGAGACAGGCATTTGAACGATGTAATACTTCATGCATAATAATACATATGGACCTTTCAGATAGAAAAAGAATTTTGTTAATACCTTACACATAGCTTGTTTAATTCCATTTAAACATTTCCCGCCCGTATTGAAACACTCTTTATTATTGTGCCGGGTTGCAACCATTTTTGTCGTTCTCTTCACGAGAAGAAGGAAAAATACTGGCATTATTCAGCTGCTGCTAAAGGACTTTCCCATCCCGATATGCAAGGAAGCTAAGTACCTGGGAGTCATCTTAGATAGCAAGCTTCTATGGTCAAAGCATGTTGAGTCGAAAACCACAAAAGCGCTGTCAGCTTTTGGCAAAACATGGGGCCTATCGCCGAAAAAAGTCCTTTGGATCCACACGCGAATGATAAGCGATAATCTCATATGCATCGGTTGTCTGGAGGAGTAGGCTAACACGCAAACACGTCGTGGCATCTTTCACCAAACACCAAAGAACGGTTTGTCTCAGCTGTACGGGGGCTTTCCCCAGCACACCGGGCACTGCTCTAGATGCTATGATGAATCTTCCACCCCTTGACATATACTATACTGCGCACTAAAAGCCATGTCTCGCCTCAATAGAAATGGTTTTTGGAACAACTCGCTTTGGAGTGTCAGTGTACTTGCGCGACAAATATCCTACGACCCCTGTCTCATGGATATGCCTTCCGAGGCAATGACATTTCACAGTAAAATTTCCATGGCATCAGGACTGGCTCTGGCCAAGTACTGAACGTGGAATGGACTGTCTTCATCGGAAGACTAAATTCACTAAGGCTTGTATGGGCTCCAGGTCACTCTGAGGTTCCAGGGTATGAGATCTTCGATGAACTCGGTAGAAGGGGCTGAGAGGAGAGTTTCTCAGGACCTGAACCCGCGTTAGGTCTACCTCTTTCCACGGTCAATTCCGACATCAACGATTGGGTCTTTAATGCACATAGTCGTAGATGGATACAGGATGACTAAGTGGGTACGCCCTGATGTCTGCGAGAAGTTTCTTCCAATCTTTAAGGAGAAATGATTGCACAAGATTTACGGGCGCCGTTACGGGCCATTACACTTTTACTAAGCATCTCTACGTGCTTGGCATCAGTGAGACGCCTACCTACGTCTGGATGCCAAAATTCAGAAGATTACAGTAGGCCTATCTTGAAAAATAAAAATCATCATGCACCATTACAGAAAGGTGCGTTGGCAACGGGAAAACTGGAAAACAATATGAATGTGGGGTACAATTTTTTCAAATTATTTCTGGGAAGCGCTATGCATCCAATGACGACGTTGGGAGGGTCATAGATGAATGTTTTCACATCCTTCCAGATTCTCACTTTCGGGTCTTAATACCGAAGTTAGAAAAGCACTGGACAAATAATATTGCAATTAAGGGCGATTATGTCATCTTTTTCTTAGCTGGCGTTACAGCTCATGAAGAGCCAGAGCCTAGCTTTTCTCATTCACTTATGTTGTGCGCGATTTATTTTTTTCACACAAGTGAACGGGACCTACAGTTTAATGCCGATTCTGAACAGCGAGAGTCGAGAAGCTTTTTCAAGGCAGGTGTACTACGGAGGGTTTTGCCAGTTCCCTGCCGAGAGGAGAAGCCGCGTAATGAACATTCGATGGCGTTGGTATTATAGAGATCCGAACTCGCTCATCGTGCGTCAGAGGCCGACACACTACCCACTGCGCCACGGCTCTCTCGAGGGCGATTATGTAGAGAAATACAATAAAATATTTTTCTAACTGAAAACCGTAGTCTTTAATTGTCAGGCCGAGAAGTTCCCGAGGCATGAGCACCCCATGAAACTCGAAAGCTTATGAAATTTTTTTCATCAAGGACCTCCATTTTGGGCAACGGTCTTATTTCGTGTAAGTGCTACAACTCCTTTGCTTTATAGATCCTTACTTACTCTTCAGCATCAGTAAGACACTTTTCCTTTGAAACCTAAAATCAATGTCCATTGCATAGTTGCCTTTGAGATCTTCAGCTCAAGAGCCACTCCGTTTTTTTTCTGAATCACTTTTGGTACTGATGTTTTGATGGTTTTGACACATATTTTTACCGACCAGCTTGCGGTTTGGCAAGACTGCCAGTATAATTGCAACGTGCTATGGTGCTGGCAGAGTCTTTTCACTAAATATGGCGTTGACATACTATTACTTTGGAACCCAATAATGATTGGACGAAGTGCTAAGAAACTTTTTAGGGGGTGACAGTCTTTCAAGTTGACTAAAGTACACATTATCAGATATCCTTTTAAAGGAGAAAATCGAGCTGTCCCTTCAATAAACCATCTCAAGCACTCAATCACGAAGGCCGACTCGCATATAACCCAAACCCATTTTAAATCCAGTTCCTACCAAAAAAAAAAAAACACTAAATGAAGTTTTCTGAAAGCAATCGAAATGAAGCGGTAAGGCCGTTCCGAAAGAACCTAAATGCACTCACCAAATACGTAGTAGCTTAAATTAAAAATGTAAACTAGGCAAGCCCACCTCTTTGACAGATAACAGCCGAGTGTTTTAAATGCAAAGCAGACCACCTCGAGCTGAATATACTCTAAAGTGTGCCCCACCAAAGGCGGTAAAAACTTAAGTATCCAACACTAAATGCAACTTCCTCCTTCGATCAACCGATTACGGGACACCACGCTCGCTGCTTACACTTTTAATTTCCCGATTTTTTATATTTTATTAAATCAAAACCAAAGGCGATTAGCACATTATGCATCGGTTGTCTGGAGGAGTAGGCTAACACGCAAACACGTCGTGGCATCTTTCACCAAACACCAAAGAACGGTTTGTCTCAGCTGTACGGGGGCTTTCCCCAGCACACCGGGCACTGCTCTAGATGCTATGATGAATCTTCCACCCCTTGACATATACTATACTGCGCACTAAAAGCCATGTCTCGCCTCAATAGAAATGGTTTTTGGAACAACTCGCTTTGGAGTGTCAGTGTACTTGCGCGACAAATATCCTACGACCCCTGTCTCATGGATATGCCTTCCGAGGCAATGACATTTCACAGTAAAATTTCCATGGCATCAGGACTGGCTCTGGCCAAGTACTGAACGTGGAATGGACTGTCTTCATCGGAAGACTAAATTCACTAAGGCTTGTATGGGCTCCAGGTCACTCTGAGGTTCCAGGGTATGAGATCTTCGATGAACTCGGTAGAAGGGGCTGAGAGGAGAGTTTCTCAGGACCTGAACCCGCGTTAGGTCTACCTCTTTCCACGGTCAATTCCGACATCAACGATTGGGTCTTTAATGCACATAGTCGTAGATGGATACAGGATGACTAAGTGGGTACGCCCTGATGTCTGCGAGAAGTTTCTTCCAATCTTTAAGGAGAAATGATTGCACAAGATTTACGGGCGCCGTTACGGGCCATTACACTTTTACTAAGCATCTCTACGTGCTTGGCATCAGTGAGACGCCTACCTGTGCTGCATGTTGCGGGGAGGATGACACAGCAGAACACTTGCTCTGAGACTGTTCTCCCTTGGCTCGGGCACACCCTTAGGGCCAACGTGGTGTGTGATGAATTTCTTAGCTCTACATCACAATGGTGCAGTATTTGCGTCTGAGTACTCCAACAGATAGTAAAAGCCAAAAAAAAAAAGAACATTTTTGTATAACAGACGCCAAAACTCTTCTTCGGAATATGAACATTCAAGTCATAACAAAAAACTTCGTAGCCAAATCTTAGCAAGAGATGCATTCGTTTTGAAGGAGGACGTTGTAGATCTCCACTATTTTGGCGATCAGCAGTTGTGCGAGATGATCGAGTTATAGGCACCACGCTATTCGCAACAGTTAACACTCCACCAATATTCAATTGTTTTTTTTTTTTCTTGCATGAATTCGGTGACAGGCAGGCCTCAAATTGACACATGCTTCGTGCCATAGACTACTGCAGTCACGGGAATGATTGTTCAACTTTATCACCACTTTTTCATTTAATTTTTTTACTAAAATTTGACAATAATGTTCTAACAGATGGTAATTACGAGGGTAACGTGAACATTTCTTGGTCTGACACAGATATGGCGTTCTAATCAGCAACAATTTATGTTTCCTACCAAGTTCGTATGACCGTTTTTAACTTGTTTGTTTTCACGGATTTTCGCAGTAGATATCTTGCGTATTATTTACTAAAATGGATAAACTGGAATATTGTGATAAAATTCTTCCCCTAAAGAAATTCATCCAAAATTGGTAAAAATTTACAAAGACTGCTTCCCCGATGTCAACCGCACATCCTTCGAACCTGGACTAAGTGAAGGACGACCAAAAACCGCAACCACAACGGAAACCATCGAAGAAGTTCATGATATTGTGTTAGTCAATAGGATAATGAAGCTGAGGCTGTGGGGATATCGGAAGAAAGGGTGCGGAACATCTTGCACAAAGAATAAAGGATACGAAAGCTCTGCGAAAGATGAATGCCGCATTGCAACGGATTTTCTCAGCAAACTTTGAACTTATTTTTTACCATGCATGAAGCATGGGTCCAACATTACTGGCCAGAAACGAAATAGCAGCCCAAACAATGAGTGAAAGCAGGTGGTTCAGCGCCAAAAAAGCGAAGTCGATTGCATCTGCCCCAAGATCATGAGAAGCGTGTTTTGGGATGCGAAAGAAATCCTACCAATTGATTACCTTGCAAAACAATTATAGGCGAATATTACTCAAACCTTCTGGACTGTCTGGATGCCAAAATTCAGAAGATTACAGTAGGCCTATCTTGAAAAATAAAAATCATCATGCACCATTACAGAAAGGTGCGTTGGCAACGGGAAAACTGGAAAACAATATGAATGTGGGGTACAATTTTTTCAAATTATTTCTGGGAAGCGCTATGCATCCAATGACGACGTTGGGAGGGTCATAGATGAATGTTTTCACATCCTTCCAGATTCTCACTTTCGGGTCTTAATACCGAAGTTAGAAAAGCACTGGACAAATAATATTGCAATTAAGGGCGATTATGTCATCTTTTTCTTAGCTGGCGTTACAGCTCATGAAGAGCCAGAGCCTAGCTTTTCTCATTCACTTATGTTGTGCGCGATTTATTTTTTTCACACAAGTGAACGGGACCTACAGTTTAATGCCGATTCTGAACAGCGAGAGTCGAGAAGCTTTTTCAAGGCAGGTGTACTACGGAGGGTTTTGCCAGTTCCCTGCCGAGAGGAGAAGCCGCGTAATGAACATTCGATGGCGTTGGTATTATAGAGATCCGAACTCGCTCATCGTGCGTCAGAGGCCGACACACTACCCACTGCGCCACGGCTCTCTCGAGGGCGATTATGTAGAGAAATACAATAAAATATTTTTCTAACTGAAAACCGTAGTCTTTAATTGTCAGGCCGAGAAGTTCCCGAGGCATGAGCACCCCATGAAACTCGAAAGCTTATGAAATTTTTTTCATCAAGGACCTCCATTTTGGGCAACGGTCTTATTTCGTGTAAGTGCTACAACTCCTTTGCTTTATAGATCCTTACTTACTCTTCAGCATCAGTAAGACACTTTTCCTTTGAAACCTAAAATCAATGTCCATTGCATAGTTGCCTTTGAGATCTTCAGCTCAAGAGCCACTCCGTTTTTTTTCTGAATCACTTTTGGTACTGATGTTTTGATGGTTTTGACACATATTTTTACCGACCAGCTTGCGGTTTGGCAAGACTGCCAGTATAATTGCAACGTGCTATGGTGCTGGCAGAGTCTTTTCACTAAATATGGCGTTGACATACTATTACTTTGGAACCCAATAATGATTGGACGAAGTGCTAAGAAACTTTTTAGGGGGTGACAGTCTTTCAAGTTGACTAAAGTACACATTATCAGATATCCTTTTAAAGGAGAAAATCGAGCTGTCCCTTCAATAAACCATCTCAAGCACTCAATCACGAAGGCCGACTCGCATATAACCCAAACCCATTTTAAATCCAGTTCCTACCAAAAAAAAAAAAACACTAAATGAAGTTTTCTGAAAGCAATCGAAATGAAGCGGTAAGGCCGTTCCGAAAGAACCTAAATGCACTCACCAAATACGTAGTAGCTTAAATTAAAAATGTAAACTAGGCAAGCCCACCTCTTTGACAGATAACAGCCGAGTGTTTTAAATGCAAAGCAGACCACCTCGAGCTGAATATACTCTAAAGTGTGCCCCACCAAAGGCGGTAAAAACTTAAGTATCCAACACTAAATGCAACTTCCTCCTTCGATCAACCGATTACGGGACACCACGCTCGCTGCTTACACTTTTAATTTCCCGATTTTTTATATTTTATTAAATCAAAACCAAAGGCGATTAGCACATTAGGGCCGAGGCGATAATTTCGCCTCAACGCACTATACCTGGAGTCCAGCACTCGCGCATTGTCCCGATTACATCCATAAAACCACATGCTCGCCATTATCTCACCGGTTCCATTATGATGGCTGAGCATTAGCCCATTCTATTCCAATATCTGAGTTAAGAATAAAGAAAAAAAAAGATGAAAAACCAAAATAAAATTTATTTTCTATTTATTTCAGATTGGAAACCACTCATGGCAGCAGCACTCGTAGATATCGTACCTGCCTAGCAGCAGGAATGCATTTCCAACACCAACCGAAACCAAAACAAAAGATAAACAACGGCCCGCACCGTTGACGCTGACTGCCCCGTTGACCAGTAAGCATCTTGAACGTTTCGTGTTTTATAGCCACGATTATCGCGTTATTGTTTCGATTATATTTTACACTTTGGGAATTATGAAACGGACGCGCGTAAAAGTAAAAATCTTTATGAGTTTTCGAAAAGTCGTCATGGATTTAACGTTTGGATGATGCGGCCACGCGGGTGGAGGTGGCGACAGGGTAACGACTAGCTAGTGCATCGAGCATACAGAGAGAGGCTGCGAGGCGATAAATAGCCTTTTATTACGGCAAATTGATATTTGTTTTCCTGTTTGTTATAATTTTCTTTTTTCGAATTTTCAGTTTCCCGATAGCTGTAACTGCTTTTAATTACCAGAAGTCGAGAGAGTGGAAGACTAGTACGCGCGGTACGGGCATGTGAAGTGCAGTTTTCTCCGGGTTCTTTCCTTCTTTTAATTTATTTCCACTTCAAATGGTCCGCTAATTAATTTGATTCGTTTCATCTCTGGAAAAGTCATTAGGAGCAGCGTTTATTTTTTCATTTACTTTGGGATGGGGACCGGGGTGTGTGTGTGTGTGTCACGCAGGAGGTGGATGTGGGAGCGGAACTCGAAGAGTATTGATTGGTGTCGTGAGAACTATGAGTGGATGGGCCACGTTGTAATCGGTTGTCTTGTAGAATAAATAAAATATTGAAAATTAAACAAGTTTTGGGGTAAGACTTGTCTGAATATCCTAAGCTAACCTTTAGCTGGGATAACGATGAACCATTAGTCCAAACTCATATATGTACATACCTGTCTTGACTTTTAAGAAATGGCAGGAGTTTGTGGGAAGACAAGCTTACTCATTAGCTCGTAACGTAACAGAGGACTTCGCGAAAACAACGACTACTCTGGGGAAGACTATTTTGCAGAAGATAAACCCATCTGGGAGTGGCCTTTGATATCCTTGTGCTATTCCTTAGATATCTTTAATCCCAATGTATAAACTATGAGTGTGCCAAATAAGCATTCGATATATAATCAGACTCCGGGATAGAAAAGAAAAATCGGGGCGGCAGCTGATTATCTAATTATAAATCAGCATTCTTCCTATTGGACCAGTTCGTCAGGGGACGAATATAAAGGATGGTGTTTTTTAGAGGTATGCAAGTTCAATATGAAATAAAATACTTAACGCTAATGCTAATTTCTATAATGTTTGCTTTATTTAATAAACAATTTTTTTGCCATTAGTGACTGAATATAACTTCGGACATATGGTTAGGTTAGGTTAGAGAAGGGGAGTGTGATGGTTGGACATCACTTCCACTCGGAGGCCAAGAGGCCCATTGTGATTCCCTTCGTTTGTGTGGGTACACACAAAATTAACCTGTCCTATCACGTGGTGGCTGAAACCACCCCGTGCTCTTGATGAATCTTAAAAGATCCGATATATCTGCATTAGCCACGTCCGCAATCTCTGTAAAGAATCTTTGGCCTAGCGACACTAGGCGTCGATTCTGGAGAGCTGGGCAGTGGCAAAGCAGATGTTGGATCGTCTCAGTTTCTTCCTCATCGCCGCAGCTCCGGCAGAGATCGCTGGATCCCGAGTCCCATTTCCGGAGCATTGCTCCAATGGGACAGTGTCCTGTGATCACCCCGACGAGCATACGGATCGAGTTACGGTCCAGCGCCAGGAGCTTCTTTGTTTTTCCGACGTTGAGCTCTGGCCACAATGATCTTGTCGTGTAGCTGTCGTTTCTTGCAAGCCAAGACGAGTTGGCCTCTTTGATAATTGTGTCGTTTATGATCCGGTATAATGCGCTGATCGGTGGTTGCAATGACGGGTCCGTTTCGCTGATGTCCATTTCAGAACCTTGCCTGGCCAGTTCGTCTGCTTTTTCGTTCCCTGCGATTGAGCTGTGGCCCGGGACCCAGCAGAGTTTAACTTTATGGTGTCTGATGGACTTCAGTGAGTCGCGACATTTCTTGACAGCCTTTGATCTCGTTATACAGGATTCTATTGACTTCAGTGCAGCCTGGTTATCTACGAAGATGGTGATATCAGATGGTGGGATATCGGCTACCTGTAGGTGTTTAGCTGCTTTCTCTATTGCCAGGATTTCTGCTTGGAACACGCTACACAGATCAGGAAGTCTGAATGATTCCTGTTTGTGTAGGGTATCAGAGTAAAACCCGGCCCCAGTGCCTATGTCCATTTTCGATCCGTTGGTGAAGAGGGTGATCTCATGGTCGTTGATCACGGCGTTTGATAGCCACTCTTCTCTGTCGGGGAAAAGGATAGGTATACTGAGAAAGAAGTCATTTTGGGGGGGAATATAGTTGCTGCGAGGCTACGAAAACCATGTTCCCTTCCCAGGTCGTCTATTATCTTAAGTATGGCCGCATGTCCATAGTTGGCTTGCTTCCACAGAGAGGACTCTCTTAGTCTGAGAGCGCTCTTTGCAGCGTAGCCTTTTATGAAAAGATCCAGGGGGAGGAGATGAAGAATCATGTCCAACCCTGCCTGCGGCGTGCTTCTCATGGCTCCCGTTGTACAAACAGCTGCTAACCTTTGTACTTTGTTGAGCATGTTCATATAGCTTTTTGTGCTGCTAGCAGTCCACCAGACTAGGGCCCCATAAGTTAAAATGGGTCTGATGATTGCTGTGTACATCCAATGAATGATGTACGGTTGCAAGCCCCATCTTTTTCCGAAAGTCTTTTTGCATGCATAAAAAGCGTTCAGTCCTTTTTTCATACTTTCCTCCAGGTTCCTTTTCCAGGAGAGTTTGGAGTCAAGAATGATGCCTAGATATTTTGCTTCCGCCTTGAGTTTGAGTGGAGTACCCTCTAACTTTGGGGGAGCAAATATCGGAATTTTCCTTTTCCTGGTGAACAAGACCAGCTCGGTTTTCTGGGGATTTATTCTCAGATAGTTCTGTCTTGCCCACGAGGAGAGTTCACTAAGCGCAGATTCCATTAGTTCACTGATAGTTGGTAGAAATTTACCTTTTATCAATATAACCAGGTCATCCGCGTACGCTATGATCTTTGTGTCTTTTTCCGTAAAGAATTTGAGGATCTTGTTGACTGTAAGAAGCCACAGTAGGGGGGAGAGAACTCCTCCTTGTGGTGTGCCTCTAGTTGTCACCTTTCTTATAGAACTGTGTCCAATGTCTGCATTGATGATTCTGTTCTTCAACATATTCTCAATCCAGATTACAATGGATTTGTCTACTTTTATGTCCTCAAGAGCTGTTGTTATGGCCTCTGTGTTTACATTGTTGAAGGCCCCCTCTATGTCGAGGAAGGCTGCCATTGTAAACTCTTTTAAGTACAGCGAGCCCTCAATTTCACGGACAACACTATGCAGAGCACTTTCCACTGATCTGCCTTTGAGGTAGGCGTGTTGAGTGTCGCATAAGTTTCGTGAATTTGTGAGTCCTCTGATGTATAGGTCAAGGAGTCTCTCCAAGGTTTTTAATAGAAATGACGAGAGACTAATTGGCCTATAGTCCTTCGGACATATAGTATACGCGCCATAGCTAGCTCGAACTAAGCGCAATATTGAAGTCTAATTTTCGACAACTTTATCGAGCAAATGGGGCCGTATATCAGCATTAACACAGCGAACGTTTACTTCCAAATAGCCCAATATCTCTGGTTTTTCACGTACCCTCAGATCTTAAGGTATGAGATCTATTGGTGTGAAATCACCAGACCATGGCGACCAGTTCACAGGTCCGTTACGCGAAATTATGGACTCAGCAAATGTTTCTGCAATAAATTTATGGTGTGACGCGCCATGTGGCATGTTGCACCATCTTATTGAAGCCAAAGCTCCACCAGCCCATAAAGCACATTAAACAGTGAATTTTAATGGCTGTAAAGGCGTCTCGACAAGGACTTCTGGGTTTTCTCCATGCCAAAATCGGCGATTTTGCTCGTTGACATATCCATTTATCCAAAAATGGGACTCATTCGAGAACAAAATTTTTGCGTTGAAAATCAAGATCAAGCTTTATCAAGTTTTCGGCCCATTCACTGAGCCTACGACGCTTATAATGGTCTCGCGATTTAAACTCTTGCACAATTTGGGTCTTATAAGCTTTTAAAAAAAGTTATTTTCGTAAAATCTTCCACAAAGTGGATGGGTATAGCTCCAATTGCTGTGCACGATGACTAATAGACTCATTCGGAATCAAAAATTTAAGAATCAAAATATCAAAATTGAAAAAAAAAATTAAAAACAAAAAGAAACAAAAGTTGAAAAAACAAAATAAAATAATAATAGCCAGTTCAGCTTACCGCGGTGTCGTGTGTGCCGCGAGTATTCGTTTGTGTCGTGGACAGTTAACGAGTTAAAAACAATAAATACAAAACTTTTTAGCGCGCATTTGTGATGTGCTCGGTCCGGGGACCAAATATCCCAGTGGGAGAAATTTTTGTTTGTGTATCTTGCTACTCAACTCATCAGCAGTAGCAGGAAAAAAAAATGTCTAAGGACGTCGGGAGAAATCCCGTTCGTCTAACGGAGTCAGAGTCGGATGATCTCTCCGACTTCGCAACACCGTCCTCCGTATCGATGACCGATATCATTAAAATAAGGAGGAAACTTACTCCGCGGAGCAATATACTTAAGCGCCCCTCCCTCTCTACTTCGACAGAAAAACTGCGGGTCGAAGCGAGGGAAGAGGCAAAATCAACATCTATAGAAGTGCAGCAACAACTTCAGCAACCTCTTCCCGTGAAAAGTGACGTTGCCCACGTCTTTGGAAGTGGATACACTGGAGAGAACAATTCCTTCGCCGCCCTTCCAAGTTCGGTCGCGGAGGAGGAACGTAACGAGCTCGAAGTTGAAGGCTTTTTATATAGACAGGGTCTCCGAAATACGGCAGAAAGAGAGGGAGCAAGTTGCTGCCACCCAACTACAGCCGCAACAATCGACACAACAACAGCAGCCCAAACAAAAGCATCCGCAACAAAAGCAGCCGCAGCAGAAGCAGTTGCAAGAAAAAAAAACAACAACAACAAGAACAGCCGCAGCAACAACAACAACCGCGACAACAACGTCCTACTAAGGAGGTACCACCCATCTGTACTCACACCAAGGCCCTACGCGAGACCATAGCCCTGTGTAAGTATGTCATTGGTATTGATAACGTTGTATTTAAAGCTTTAGGCGAAAACCGCTATGCTATCCAGTGCACCACACTGGAGCAGTATAAGCGAGTTAAGGATCTTTTAAAGGAGATCACGACGGAGTTCTTCTCCTTTACCCCCAAGGCCGAAAGGCTGCGGTTGATGCTCCTCAAAAGCGTACACGATCACTGACCCCAGATCGTGTGAAATGCTCACAGAGTTCAAAGAGCTCGAGAGCGACGACCTCAAATTCGTGGGGATCTAGACGTTTACCACGGCGCGAGCCAAACGACAGAAACGGGTACTGTCCTTTTTCCTGGTCCAGCTCACACCCAACAGCAAGCTGGAGAGGCTAAGGTCTATTATTTCCTTGGCTTCCCAGCGTGTAACATGGGAAACATTTAAATGGCAAGGAAACATTCTGCAATGTATCCGCTTCCAAAGGTTCGGGCACGCCGCGTCGAACTGTGAAATGCAGCCTCGATGTGTTAAGTGTGCAAAGAACCGCAGAAACATACATTGCGATCTGACACAGGACAAGGTCGCAGACAGGAAGCAGTTCGGGTGCGTGCTCTGTAGAAACCGTGGACACCCTGCAAACTATCGGGGATGTGCTAAGTTCCAAGATATAAAAAAAGCAAATCTGGCTCGGAAGCAGAGGCCTGAAGGGAAACGTCCCTCGGGTCGTTTAGAAACACCAGGTGTCACACCACAGATGAACTACGCCCAAATGGCGGCAGGTCTGGGGCCGACGGTACAAAAACCCATGGCTGTGCCCAAAGCCCCCATGCCTGTTTGTAGGGCATCGGCGGCCGAGGTGGACCTGCGTGCGATCCTGCTCGCCATCCAAAGGCAGATCGGCCTGAGTGGACAGAATCTACTCACTTCTGCCGGGCCTAGCGCAACAACAATCGTAATGGGTACGATGGTAGAGAGTCCCTTAAAGATCCTGTCGGTGAATATGAATTCATTGATGAGGATTGAGCGACGAGCCGTACTTTTTAACCTGTTGCAGGACGAAAGCCCCGATGTACTTTTGGTTAGCAAAACAAAGCTAAATCAGAATCACAAAATCCGGCACAGTTCTTACAAAATAATACGAAGGGACCGACCCAACGCCACACGTGGCGGGGGGGTTGCGATCTTCATTAAAAATAATTTAAAGCATAAAGTCATATATAGCGGTAAAGTGCGGAGGTTCCAGGTGCTAGAGGCCTGTATTATGTGTATTCCTCTCCGAAATGGAAGGAAAATGTACATTTTAGTGGCCTATACACCTGAAGCACCACAATCCAATCGAGACACTCTTTCGATCTCTGCGCTTAAATTCGGTAGAAAACTTCTACATTCTGGCCGGCGATTCAAACGCCAAACATAGTGATTGGGGAAATAACAGTCCCAACACTAGGGGGAGCCTACTAAACCATTGGTGGGTTCCGCAGAGCATGAAATATAGACTCAAGATACTCGCAACGGATAGTCCGTCGTATCCTAGGAGCGGCTCTTATCTGGATCTCATGCTGCTAGACTAGTTGACACGAACGAAGGGTCTACTAACTGTCTACGGACCTTTGAATACGACAGTGACTATTACGGACTTAGCGCCGTGATCAGAGTACCGGACGAATTCGCGGAGATGGCAGTGTATGTTCAGACACACCCCTACGATTACAGTAGAGCACGTTGGCCGCGCTTTGCCAATTCGCTGACGAGATCGCTCAACCCGAGTGGTTCCTCCCACCATCCAATAGGAACCTGTCAAACAGCGAGATTGACAGCTACCTCAAACAAATGGATGATAAAATTAAGCAGACGACGGACAGTACGATACCACGCCAAACACCCTACGATACCTCGAACATACATACATATACCGAAACGCGACAATCGACGCGCTGCACAGACAAAAAAGTAGACTCCTGTCAAGACTCAAACTCTTGTACAGGGGTATAGGTTTACCGACAGACAAAACTCGGAGGTCGGGACACTGAAGTCACTGATTAAAATATCCCAGAGTTGATCAAGGAAAATTACAGAATATCTGTAAGTCTGTATTGGAAGAACAAAATTCGTGCTGTAAATTCCAACAGCGAGAGTATGTTCCCGCAAATAAATAAAATATTTCGGAGAAACAAACAGAATAATATTCAGGATCTGAAGCCTCCGAGAACGTCAGACAATGAGCGCTTGCTACGGACAGTTAGCATAGATCCAGAAAGCGCCATCCTTGATGACGACTTTTTCGTGATCAAGAATCCTCAGGAGACGGTGGCGACAGTAGGAGCTGATTTCCAGGAAGTGTACAAGATGAATGATAGTATTCGCCGGAATCACGACCTGGAGAGCAGAGCCCTGCTTCATCACTCCTACCTTAGAAATGATTTCGATCATTGGCGAACAGAGAATCTTGGCTTTATCCTGTTCAACGACAATTCCATGACAAACAATGCCTCCAGGGCTAACACCCTGTTCATTTCAACGGAAGATCACCCGATGATCTTCGTGTCATTGAAGAGGAAAAAATCCGACGGTATATCCAATGTTGTACTCAGGAACTTTCAACCAGTGGTTGTAGAGAGATACACCACCCTGTTCAGCAATGCACTCAATAATGCACATAATCGTATGCACTGGAAGACAGTGGTGGTGCAACCAATCCCCAAGAGGGGTAAAGACACCTCTAACCCGGTAAATCTCCGGTCGATAAGTCTCCTTCCGAGTATTCGCAAGGTCTTCGATAAGGTCGTCTATAGAGCCCTGTTTAATTGGGTTGAGAACAATGAAATATTTCCGGATAATCAATTCGGTTTCAGAGCGGGGCATGATACTATCTATTCATGTCGGCCCGAACTCGTATTGCCTGTCTGATTGATTTGGAAAAAGTTTTAGATACCGTATGGTTAGAAAGTCTTTATTACAACCCTAGTCGGATGGGCGTGTTATATACATATACCTATATGTTTCCTAACATGTTGACCGGTAGAAAGTTCGTTGTGGCAATTATCAGCGTGATTACTACCCAAATATTTGAAATTAAGAACTTATTGCAATAGGGTACGGCGAAATTGCCGATCCGTTTTACCATTTACCTGAGTGATCTGATAGCTTCTCACATCTTAATAGCGTACGCGGACGATTTAATTGTGTGAAGTTTGCATTGTCAAATTATGTATGAATTTCAGTTTAATTGTTCAATACTTTTCGAGCACACCTTACCTATTGTACTTTTAAACAGACATGTCATATTATGCGGAAATATATCACTCTCTTCCTATTGTGCATTCAAAAGCGGCGAACGTGTTTTACATATAATAAATTGCGTGCAGATCAGGACCAACGATCGGCGTCATTGCTACCCTTCTGCATTCTATTTTCACTTAAAACTACTCAACCCCACTTAAATCACTTTTTAAAGCAATTGCCAACAAACCGAGCAAGAGAAATTGAATTATTTTTGCATTTATCAACAGATGAATTAACTTTCACAAATGTGTCAATAACACGGAAAATTGACATGATGGGCCTTCAGTTATTATTTAAAATAACTGTAAAGAAACAGTTACACCCACCGTCAGTCATGTTACCAAAACCTTGTCACGCTGTGTTATTATTCAGTTGCTGATGCCAAATCACCATGGCAAATAACATGAAGGAGCAAGCACGCCCAAATAATTAGTGCAAATGTTGCGCTCCATTTCCAGTCGAATTTTTTTTTTTTTTAAGAATGTAAAAGTTTTCCACCGAGTTCAAGCGCAGAGATCGAAAGAGTGTTTCGAGCTCTGCGATAAAAATATTGGGTTGAGGTGCTTCAGGTGCATAGGCTGATACAATGTACATTCTCTTTCCATTTCGGAGAGGAATGCACACAATACAGGCCTCTAGCACCTGGAACATCCGCACTTCACCGCTATATATAATTTTATGTTTTATATTATTTTTTATCAAGATCGCAACTCCCCCGCCTTGAGTAGAGTTGGGTCGGTCTCTTCTAATTATTCTGTAAGAATTGTGCCGGATTTTGTGCTTCTGGTTTAGCTTTGTTTCGCTAACCAAGAGTATATCGGGCTCTCGTCCTGCAACAGGTTAAAAAGTACGGCTCGTCGCTCGATCTTTATCAGTGAATTTACATTCACCGACAGGATCTTCAAGGGCCTCTCTACTAGCGTACCCATCACGACCTTAGGTGCGCTAGGCCCGGCAGAAGCGAGCAGATACTATCTTCTCGGGTCGCCGTCTCCAGGATCTGTTGTTGGAGCTGCCCAATCTGCCCTTGGATTGCGAGCAAGATCGAACAGACATCCACCTCGGCTACCGATGCCTTAGAGACAGGCACTGGGGCTTTAGGAACAGCCATGGGCTTTTGTACCGTCTTTCCCGAACCTGCTGCCATTTGGGCGTAGGTTAACTGGGATGTGACGGCTGGTGTTTGGAAGCGACCCGAGGGACGCTTCTTCTCGACCTTCTGCTTACGGGCCAGGTTTTCTTTCTTGATGTCTTGGAACTTAGGACATCGCCGATAGTTTGTAGGGTGTCCTCGGTTTCTACGCAAGACACACTCGAGCTGCTCTCTATCCGCCACCTTGTCTTTTCCAAGGTCGCATTCCTCGTTCTTGTGGTTCTTTGCACACTTAACGCATCGAGGCTGCATTTCGCAGTTCGACGCGGCGTACCCTGCGTGAATCTTTGGCAGCGGATACATTGCAGAATGTTTCCGCTCCTCTTTAATGTTTCTCATGTGACAGTCTGGGACGCTAAGGTGGTGATCGTCCTTAACCTCTCCAGCTTGCTGCTGGGTCTGAGCTGTACCAAGAAGAAGGGAATAACTCGCTTCTCCCGTCGGGAGCTCACCGTAGAGAATGGCTTAACCCCCACGAATTTGAGGTCGTCACTCTCGAACTCTTTGAGCTCTGAGAGCATTTCCTCGGGGTCTGCAATCGACTCCACGCCTTTAAGGAGCATTGTCCGCAACCTCTCGGCCTTCGGCGTGGAGGAAAAAAACTCCGTTGTGGACTCCTTTAATAAGCTTTTTATACGCTTATGCTGTTCCAGTGCCTTGCACTGAACAGCGTTTTTGGCCTAAACATTTGATTTCAAAATTGCCTACACCAGTAGCATACGATGGTCTCTTGTAGGGCCGTGGTATAGGTGAAGATGGGTGGCACTTTCTCCTTTTTAGGACGTTGCTGCTGCTTCTGCTGCTGCGGCTGTTGTTGGTGCTGCTGCGGCTGTTGTTGTTGCTGCTGCGGCTGTTGTTGTTGCTGCTTTTGCTGTGGGGTGGCTGTTGCCTATTCTTACTCCCTCTTCTTTATCTCCTTCAGCTTATCAACTACGGCCTGCACCTGGGCACGTAGGATACGGTCTTTCTGTTCAAGCTCGCTACGCTCTTCCTCCGTAGCCGAATATAAAATGGGGGCGAAGGGGTTATTGTCCACCGTGTAGCGGCCTTCCCTACCATAGGAAAGGTAGGCAGTATCCGCTTCCATGGGGATCGCTGGTTTTGGTAGTTATTGTCCAGCTGCTTTCGACGTTGATGGTGTTGGTGATGGTCCCCACCATTCCTTGCTTCGACCTGCAGCTTTTCAGTCGAAGTAGTGAGGGAGCCCCTCCTTAATTAGATTGGGCCTCGGGTTGACCTCTTCATGACGATGGTCGCTGACTCCGTATGACGTACGGGTTTTCCCCCGCCGTCTCCCGACATCTCCTCCTGCTACCTCCAACTAATTCAGAAGCAGCAGAAAGAAACAGAGAAAACGCACACGAAAAACTTTACTCCCGACTTGGGATCCGATCCGGGACCTTCCGACTGCGGGTCGGGCACTTAACGACTGGACTAATTCGAGTTCCGCGAATACTTCGCCTAAACGCGCACTCATATTGTTTATAATTGTTTTTACACTTTGCTAGCCGAAACACTACCTACTCGTTCACTGGCCTCTGATCAACTGATTCCCAGTCGATTCTTCAACGTTTGGTGGCCAATTTGTAGATGACCGGTTCGGCAATCAATCAGCGAACATTCATACGTCAAAGAAACGCAAGATCGGCCGAAAACATTGCCGCGGTCCGTGGAAGTGTGCAGCAGAACCCGAGGAAGTTGGATATCGAACTCGGCCTTCCGCAGACTTCAACGGCCCTACCAAATCCAACTGACCAAGGAGTTCAAAGTTCATGATAATAGACAATACCGTTTGTGCGCTGGCAGGGCTTCGGGAGGACACCAACCCCCATGAGGTTCACCAGGTGACAATGCACCCTCAAAAAGTTAACGTTTGGTGTGGATTTTGGGCGGACGGCGTTATTGTTCCGTATTTTTTCGAAAACAACCTTGGTGAGGTGGTCACCGTCAATGGCGAGCGTTACAAAACGATGATAACTAATTACTTATGAGCCAAATGGAGCCATGTGGAACATGTGGTTGACATTCTGCATGGATGGTAAGATTATCTCTGGCAGAGACGTGAATTGGCCACAAAGATCACTCGAATTGACCCCACTAGACTCTTTCTTAAAATCGCAGATCTATGCGAATAAACCACAACCGACCGATGCACTTTAGGTGAACATAACATAGGCCAAAGTTCAAAATCAGTCGGATCTAAGCCGAAGACACATTGAAATTTGGACCATTGCGATCCGTGCCACCGTAAGAAGGCGAGGGGCTTTGAACGATGTTACATTCCATATATGTACATATAATGGCATACATGGGCCTTTGAATTAAAAAAGGAATTTTGTTTATGCCTCACACACAGTTGGATTTATTCTATTTCAACATCAGCAAAATCGGTTTTGGCCATTCTGGTCCCCTCCATTGGGGTGATTGGTCTTTTTTTTTTTGTTTTTGTCAAAATGTAGCATTTTCGGAACAAATTTGGCTGACACACATTTCATGCCCAAGTTATCTTATAAAATTTCATACCAACATCCTCAAAAGAGAACGCCGTCGCGCAGTGGGTAGTGTGTCGGCCGCTGACGCAAGTTAAGCGACTTTGTATACCGATAATAGCAACGCCATCAAATGATTATTTCGCTGCTTCTCTCCTCGGAAGGGTACTGGCAAAACCCCCGTAGTACACTTGCCTTGAAAAAGCTTCTCGGCTCTCGCCGTTCGGAATCGGCATTAAGCTTTGGGTTCCGTTTACTTATGTGAAAAAAAACAAATCGCACACAACAGGAGTGAATAAAAAATATAGTTTAAAAAAAACAAAAAGACCCGCTTTTAGAGATAATCAAACTTAAAAGTAACAAATAATTCTTAACGTAAGAAAAAAATTACTGCTGACAGAATTAATGTCACTGTTCTAAAAGCGTGGGGTGCTTTGTATGACACTTTTGAACTTATAACGATATATCTATATAATTGCCAGAAGATTAAGTAGAGCCAGTATAACAGGCTATATAATAAACATCGTTACAATTTTTCACTAGTTTCATTCCGAAATGCAGAGTTAGTTTAAAAATGCCCGCTACACAAAATGCCCGGACAACAAGCGCAACCGTGAGACCACTTCAGAGCAGTGTTTGACGCTGTTTAAGCGCAATCCGAAGGAGTTTCTGCGTCGTTTCATGACAGTCGACGAAACATGGATCTACTGCTACACACCAGAGAAACAGTGGACTTCACCCAGCGAACGTGCTCCGAAGAAGGCGAAGACTGTCCCATCGGCCGGAAAGGTGATGGCCACCGTTTTCTGGGATTCACAAGGTGTGATCCACATCGACTACCTGGAGAAGGGCAAAACGGTCACAGGGCTGTACTATGCCAAATTATTGGGCCGATTCGACGTCGAATTGAAGAAAAAACGGCCCCACTCGATATACGATACGAGTTTCGACGCGGCATTAACAGGGTCATTCCTCGCCCTGAAACCGAATTGGGAGTCCATTTCCCACGCCTCGTTCACCGTTCACCGATCGCATTTCGCGCTACCTTAGCTTTAAAGCGGACGGTCGGTGATCAAAGTATAATACTATCCACCAAGAATGCTCTGATTCACAGTAACAGTTTAATCCAAGCCGCGCTGTCTAGCGGCAGCGCACATTTAGTCAAAATTTTGTTATTAAAAGCATCTTGCAATGACCGATTTAATAAGAAATACCATATCAACCGCAATAGTACCTTTCTTACGTCAATTTTGTGTTCATTATGTTTTACTTTCATGCTTGCCTCCTCTCCAACTTTGTATTATTCCACAACAAGAGCATAACTATGGACGTGATTGGCTTGCAAATACGAGGAATAGTTAGCGTATTTAATTTGTTTTGAATCAATTGTGAGTGGGAATTCCGGCTGTCAGCAATCGTACTTAAAGTTATTTTTATCTCTTTCATGACTCATGGGAATTGAAACAAAACGGTTAAGTAGATTGATTGACATGAAATGTTTCCCAGAATGGGAATTCCACCACAAGATTGCTTTGGATTCCGTTGACGTAATACGTAGGGGATTCTTATAAAAGCAGACGAAATGGGTCCAAGGTAATCAGTTAATAATAAATTTCAGTACAAGATGAACCTGTCTTTCAAGTTAGTGTTAGTTCTGGCCTTGATTACTTTGGTGTACAGCTTGCCAATAGCTGAGGAGGATACTCTAAGAAAACCGGAAGAAAATGAACGTTCTATAAACCAAGCAGTGGACTTACAGGTAAATTTGATTAGGAATGGCTCCTAGCTGTTTGACTTAGTATTGTATATCTTGCAGTTTAATAACGAGGGTCCTGTTCAGACTAGATGGAAACGAAAGGTGATAGAATTGTTTTGTGTCAATGGTCCCCTAATTTATGTAGGCAGGATAAGATACGATCGGATTTGTGATTAAAAGTAATTTTTAAGGCACCTTTTAGTTTTGTAGTTTTTATTTGCAATGAATAAGTTATTCATGGAATTCGTCAACTTCGTGGTAGGAATGCAAAATGGTAACAGAGGAAACCTGAGTTTCATTCTTTTGATACTCTGTCAGTTATTTACCATTAAACTTTGTACAACAAGTTTTTACTTAAATGGTTCTTGAGAAATTCCGCTTCATGAATGTAGGTATTTGGCTTCAACAATAATGGTACATTATAAGCAAGGCGTGCCACTTTGATTTCTTGGTTAGAGATCGTAAACCAAATAAATCAAAGTCTGATCCAGCGAGTTGCACTGGCGGGACATCTGTGGTTATTTAGTCGTACGATTTAACTATTGTAGCTCTAGTACTGTACATGGAAAATAGTCTAAAACGCGGCCTACCAACACCAAGCTTCTATTGTCAATGGCATTGCAATTTTGAAAATGTTACCATGACGAAAATTTAAGATTTGGCTAACATTTTAACAGGTCATAAAAGAAGTTGGAATGCACATTATTAATAAAATACATAACTGTTATGTGCATATTCAAAAACATTGTAGTATAAGGTGCTTTTCTTAAAGGTTTGGTTTTCAAACTGACAACACTGTTTCCACAGATTGTCAATTTGACAGTTAAAAGCCGATTTGTAGTTAATATGTCTTGCCATTTTATAATAAATAGGTTAACGAAAGAACAACGCAGTAAGACTCATCGAAACACGAAGAATCCTTTTCACACGGCGTACACTCTAATGGATAACACGCATTTCCAAAGATGACAAACAGTGCGAAGAGAAGAAGTTATTGCCGATATGGATATGCGCGGTGTTGAAGAGAATCCGAAT
This sequence comes from Merodon equestris, assembly GCA_958301585.1. Lineage (NCBI taxonomy): Eukaryota > Metazoa > Arthropoda > Insecta > Diptera > Syrphidae > Merodon > Merodon equestris. The sequence goes on from OY284413.1 coordinate 54,591,715, forward strand.
TAGTCGGTTTGCCATCGTGCAAAGCAATTGGATTTACCCACATTCTTTTTGTGGAAGACTTTACGACAAGATCTTGGCCTAAAAAGTTAATAAGTTCCAGCTTATGCAAGAGTTGAAACCATGTGACTATTAAACACATCGTAAGTTCGGTGAATAGGCTGAAAACTTAATTTAGCTTGCTCCTTATTTTCAACGCCAAATTTTGTTCTCCGATAAGGTCCATTTTTGCTTAAATGGATATGTGAACAAGCAAATTTGCCGAATACGGAGTGAAGAAAACCCAGAAGCCTTTGTCGAGAAACTCGTATAATCATTAAAACTAACTGTTTGGTATGCTTTATGGGCTGGTGGAATCATCGGTCATATTCCTTTAAGGACAATGCCGAAAAGAATGTTACCGTCACTGGAGAGCCCTACAGAAATGAGATTTTTGACTTCTTCGTTCCTCAGTTGAATGGTATTGACCTGGAAGAGCTTAGGTTTCAACAAGATGCCTTAACATACCACTAGGCGAGCGACACCATAAATTTTTTGCGGGAAAACATTTGCTAATGAATCTGTGATCTGGTCTACACGATTCTGTGATCTCACACCTTTAGATTATTTTTTTTGAAGGTATGTGAAGTCACTAGTCTTTTTTTTTAAGATAGCCGCCCAGAGAAAAAGAAATGCTCAGGAGATTCGTTTCCGAAAGTTTATTAACAATGCTGAAGGCCAACTCCTTGTGGAAGACAAAAAAATTCTCCACAGATGGCGACAGTATTGCGAGGAACTTCTGAACGAACAGTTTCCCCGAGTGTACTTTCCAAGAGCCGCCCCGAATCATGCCAAAATATCCGACATCACAGTCAAAGAAGTTCGGTACGCGGTTAAAAACTCCAAGAAAAGAAAAGCTGTTGGGCCGGACGGGATACCCTCTGAGTTCTGGAAAAAGATGGGAGAAATCGGGTCTAGATGGCTCATGGTTCTTATCTCCAAACTTATGAGAGGCGACACTATGCCTAATCAATGGCGGGAAAGCTATCTTCTTCCTTTGCACAAAGGAAAGGGTGATACGCGAAATTGTGATAACTACCGTTCTGTTAGGCTGATGTCGCACACCATGAAGATCGTTGAACGGGTATTGCGGAATATAATACGACTATCTGATGACCAGTGCGGGTTTGTCTCGGGTAAATCAACGACAGATGCAATCCGAAGTATAAGGGTCATGATGGAAAAGCATCGTGATTCTTCAAAGGACTTGCATATGGTGTTGGTTGATTTCGAAAAGGCCTTTGACCGGCAACCAAGAGATCTTTTATGGGTAGCGCTAAGACAAAAAGGAGTTCCACAAACCTACATGCGAGTGATCATGGACATGTACAAGAGAGCAACGACAAGAATAAGATGCACCGCAGGAGTCACCGAAGAGTTCGTAATCAAAGTCGGTGTACACCAAGGGAGCGTCCTCAGCCCACTGCTCTTTATAGCAGTCCTTGATTGCTTGCTTGAAGGAAAAGTGACGGACCCCAATGTGCACCAGCTATTCTTTGCTGACGATGGAGCCATTATAAGTGATGATCAGGCGTCCCTACAACGAGCACTTGATGTGTGGGTGGACATTTTTGAGGGACACGGGTATCGTATTAGTTCAAAGAAGACAGAGTATCTGTGCTGCCCGTTCTCTGACCCTCATCAGCCTATTCCAGACATTATCTTGAATGGAAGAGTGCTTCCCAAGTGTGAAAAGTTTAAATATCTGGGATCTATGATTAATAAAGAAGCAACTTGTGATGACGACATCAACCATCGTGATGTGGCGGGAAAACTCCGCCATCTTCTGTGATCGAAAAATGCCCCCTAAGCTGAAAGGAAGGCTCTACACTTCAGTTGTACGTCCGGCGCTCACATACGGTTCACAATGCTGGACAATGCACAAAAAGTATGAGAGCAAATTAACGGGTGCTGAGATGAAGATGCTTCGCATGACAGCGGGAGTAACAAAGCGTGACAGAATTAGAAGTTCAAAGATCCGAGGAAGCCTCCACGTAAAAGAAACCATCACAAGAAAGATAGAGCGCGACCGACTCAGTTGGTATTGCCATGTTCAAAGGAGAGATCCTTTGAACCCCGTCTAAAAGGCGTTATCAATCAACGTTCCAATTTCAACACGCAAAGAAGGCAGGCCGAAAAACAATTGGTGCAAACGAATGCAAAACACCAACATTTGATTTACCTCAGCGATGAAGTAATCCCAAACCGGGAAGCCTGCCGCTACTTACTGAGGTCAAACCGGCGGACCCCACAAGCGGACCAGTAGGAATGCAGTTAAGTGGGAAGGTTATGGTCGGTTACGCCCAGAGACGTTGGGCGATTGGAAGTCAACATTGCGCATCATTCGAGCTAGCTTAACGACTTAAAATGTTAACCTTTTACATCACCAAGATCTTCCCCCGGTACTATGGTTTATTAATGCCTCGCAGCATGTGTCAGTAGGTATGTACTGCGATGAGATTTTTGCAGTAATATAAGGTTACTCAATGTCAAATACTCGTAGAAGGAGAAATGAAAATAATATTAGGCAATATTATGCTCTCCGAAAGCATTATAAGTCAAATATTGATAAGTTTGACTCCATGCCGATGATGGGGGGTAATTATCTCTCTGTTTAGTCAATGAAATCTATACTGAAATACCCCCTTTTCTCTAGAAAAGCTTTTCGAGACTTTTGGAGCCAGTAATAAATAGTTTCCTGCCGAAAAGAGGTATCAAAATTCCCTTATCATATATCGTAATATGTGATTTTTTAAGCGCTTGGATTATAACTGTCAAAAAACACGAAACTGTCAAAGAGAAACACAAGAAAATTATAAAATGTTTTTCAACGAGTTAATAAATCAATGCCCGTCATTTACTCCTTAGAGATGACTACGCTTTAAGTAGTTCACATAGAGAGTCCAATTTCGAGACATTTGTTGGACATATTGATGGTAATTAGGTAATAGCTCATGTAACGTTTTTTTTCCAAGGTTGCGACTGACGATGATCTATCGACATAGACGAGTGAAAATAGTCTAAAGGGGAAAAATCGCACGATCTAGTCGGCCAATTCACCGGTCCAAAAGAGAGGTAAATTACTCAGCGAACACATTTCTGTATTGATCCATCGACTCGCGTATTGTGTGACATAGCTTCGTCTTTTACCATATGTCGACCAGATTCAGTACATGCATTTTGGCAAATTAAAATCGTAATCATTGAATGCTGTCGGGTGCTATTGACGGCAATGTTGTTCTCACTGTTACCTTTGAAAATATGCGGGGCAATTATGCCACCCGCATAAACCGCATTAAACAGTGACTTCTTACGGATGCATTGGCAGCTCTTATATTTCTTTACCACATACGGTAATTTTCTTTATTCTCATAGCCATTCAACAGAAATGAATATCCTCGGCAAAAAAAGTGAATCTTCTTTCAGCTTTTCTAAGGTAGTTCTTGCACAGGGTATATTTTCTTAGGTGTTAGACCAAGATACTAGCGTGAAATCTCCCAGGTCCACAATTCCTGTTGCGGATACAGCAGCAATATTTTCATTATACATGTACGGGTAGGTCGCTTCATATGTAATATAATAAAATTGGTGTGAAATTAGGTCATTATGGCTTGAACTGCTTGCAGTAAGTCAATTATGATGGTAATATATTCGAGGTGCGCCCTCACAAAGCATTAAATTTGATAATAAAATTCAATAATTAGTAAGCGTTATTCGATAATAAGTTCATTCAAGATAAAATAGCAATGCAAACTGAGCATGATTCACTTTGAAATATGTCGCGAGTCATGAGTGAGCTGTGAAAAATATAATACTAAAGAACTAAGCAACAAAAAAAATAATCCTTTACAATGGATTTCAGTTCAACATATAAGAGTTTCAAAGGTATTTACACGAACTAGAGCTGAAACAAAAGTTGAGGGCATTGTACCCCTCCGAATACCCCCACGATTCATGCCAATATGGTCATCCCACAGTGCAAAAAAGACAATCAAGTAGTCTAGTTCGCGTCACCCATAATTAAATGGTTGAAGTGTACGATAGATGGCAAGCCAAATACTTAGGTGTTATATCCAGCCTATCAACATTAAACACGTCGCTCACTGTTACTATTATTAACGGCCACTTGGAACTTGGGAGGTTAGACTCTCTATCTTTACTTCTTTTCTTTCTTTTGACTGTTCGTCCACGGTCCATACGTTCTACGTGTCCTGCCCATTTTAGTCTTTGTTATTTTATTACTCGCTCGATGCTTGGGGTGGAATAAAATTGCTCGGGTTTTTGATTGTGTAGTTTTGTCAATTCGCCTGTTTCTTCATCTTGTTTACCACCACAGGTTCTCATTAAAATTTTGTGTTCAAAGACTCGAAATCTCTTTTCCTCCTTCTTAGTCCATAAAGTGTCACTGGTGGGTTTTGCTGATTGCGGAACAAGACCGTTGTTTTGAATAGTTGTTTCATTGCGATGAAGCATGCGTTGTACATATGCCGTCTTTTATTTTATTTGAAACTTTAAGTCGTTTTTGGCAGTCAGCACAGCTCGCAAATATTTGAATTCGTCCACATTCTCGAAGTGATTATCGAGTACAGTCAAGTGCGAAATTTGGATCGGTCCACGTCGGTCAGTAACCATGCATTTGGTTTTCTCTTCATTTCCTTCTAAGCTGATTTTCTTTCCTGACACTATCAGACTTTATACATTTCTTTTAACTGTTTCCTCACTATTTCCCAACAGGTCCAGGTCATCAGCGTAAGCTGGAACAGTTGTGATTCCAATAGGGATTATTCCCCTCTCCTTCTCTTGAGAGAATCTCAATACGAATTCCAGCACCAAATTAAAATTTAGTGGTGACAAGGCATCTCCTTGTTTTGTCCTTCACTTCACGCTCTTGAATGTTTCATGTAAGCAGTTTTCTACTTTAACTTGTCCTTTGTTTCCCTTTATGCAATCACATACTCAGTATCACTGACTTTTTCGGGCTCCTAGTCTTACAAGGGCACAATAAATTGTTAATCGGTTTAAGATCAACGAATAATTGATGCGCCGTTTGGGGCAATCATTTTTTATTCTAAAGACTGTCACATAGTGAAAATCTAGCGGTTCCCCCTGAAGACACACTGGTAGTCTTCGATTATTTCTTTAGCCAGTCTCTTTAAGAAAATATTTGACAGTACCTTGTAATAGCTTTATAACAGCGATATTTCTCGATAATTGTTGCACTATGCTCGGTTACCCTTTTAAATACTGTTATAATGACAGAGTTTTTCATTCCTCAGGGACGATTTTATTGTTCCGTATAATTGTGATGAGTCCATGTAACTTTTTTGTTTTTTCTTCTCCTGCATAGTTTATCTTGTTATACTTAAGCCGATGAATTGCTTCCTTATTTCCTCTATGGTTGGCAGTTCTACTTGAATTCCTGCTGTGTAGATAACATCGTCAATGGTAACACCTCTCAATAGACATTGGGTCTAAATATGATCCCGCCTGTTATCCTATTCGTATAATGATTACGTCTGTAAAGAGTATACTGCTGTCGTGTTCTTCGCCGTACATTATTCCTGAATTTAGGCAAATCTTTTGCTTTGCCGTTCATTATTCTGAAGGAGACTGCTGGTACTGCTTCAGTTTTCCCTGGGACATTAAGTACATTATGGCCTTCGATATATCGAAGTTGACGATATGTCGATAAATGAGTCGATTCGCACAGCAATTGGAGCTATGCCCATCCACTTTGAGGAAGATTTTAGAGAAATATCTTGGCTTAAAAGCTTTTAAGATCCAGCTAGTACGAGAGTTGAAATCGCGTGATCATTATACGCGTCAGTAGGTTCGATGAATGAGCCGAAAACATGATTCAAGTTGATCTTCATTTTCAACGCAAAATTTTGTTCTTCGATGAGGCTCTGGTGAAATGGATATATAAAGAAGCAAAATTGCTGAATTTGGAGTGGAGAGAAGTCAGAAGCCTTTGTCGATACGCCCTTGCAACCATTAAAGCTCACTGTTTGGGTTGCTTTATGGGTTGGTGGAATCATCGGATCCTGGGGGTATGTGAAATCGCTAGTCTACGCTGATAAACCAAAGATGTTGGACGATGTGGAAGTCAACATTCACCGTGTTATTGCTGATATACAGCCCCAGTTGCTCGATAAAATTGTCGAAAATTTAACTTCACGATTGCTTGCTTGCTTCATTCCCGCTAGCCGTGGCGTGTATATGCCCGAAGTCAAATTTAAGTGTTTAATTCATATTGAATTTGTATACTTGTAAAGAAAACACCCTTTACTTGTTCATTTCGCTAAATACTGTTTGGAATGCAACCGGTCTTTACTAGAGGTCACACGAGTCTATACCCAATATTTGAGTATTGTTTTCATGACAGCTCTTCCTTGGATAATTTCCACCCGAAGATTCGATCGTAGAACTACTGTACCTCCTAAATATTTTACCCAAGTCCACATATTTTTTTATGTGGTTTTAAGCACGGTTTTGTTATGATGTATTGTTGTAGTGATGTGAGCGTGCGAAGTCATTAGATATACGCCCACCTCTACCACTTTTTCCGTGGGTCAGTGATCCATTAGGAATTTAGTCGCCTCTTACGACTGGCATTCCGAGCCGCATTGAATGAGATTCTTAATATCTATTGTCACAATTAATGAGATAAAGTAAATAACTTCAATGTTTATTTAACGCTTTCAATCGATGCGTCACGGTCTGAAAGGTTTTATCTAATCTCACCACTGGTTTTGGAAAACTATGATAACGTAACAGATAATAATCAGAAGCCCGACGATGTAGCCAAAGACATCGTGACTGCAAATATCCACTCTGAAGCCACTGACCTCCCGCTTAATTTAATTGACTGCTAGCATTTCGGTAACTTTGTTTAAAGACTTTAACTTCAGTCTGATTATTCTTCACCTCCACAGCTTGAACAACCTTACAAGTTGTCTGCATAAAGCAGATTAAATAAGATGTGTTGTTAAATGTTATTATTTTCAGTGCTAATTGCTAATTGAATAAGCTACTACTAGGTAGCCACTATTATTTACAATTGTTAAGCAACAATTTACTTTTCTTTTTCCATTACCTGTAAAAAAAATATAAATTGTTCCACACAACTACGCAGAAGTGTGGTGTTTTATGGCATTTAAAACCAATAAGCACCGGTACCTCCTTCCCTTTTCTCCCTTTTTTTGCAAGATCAATTAAAGGAATTCAGAAGCACCTCTGCACCCGCTAATCAGATAAAGGGTTTTCCAAAAAGGACTTGACAACTTTCTTTTTAAATAAAACGCAAACCATTTGAGATATTTCAAAAACTTTATTATTGGCTTGAAGTACAATCAAAACATTTATGATCGGAACTCGACTTCGTTCATATGGCCACCGCGAGCACGTTTGCAGTGGTCGATTCGTTGGACCCAATTTTCGATGACTCGGCCACACATTTCGGCCGCAACGGCCGCTATTTCGCGTTCAATGTTGGCTCTGAGCTCTTCCAACGTCGTCAGCTTGTTGACATAAACCAATGACTTAACGTAGCCTCAAAGAAAATAGTCTAGAGGCGTTAAATCGCACGAAGGAGGCGGCCAATCGACTGGCCCATTTCTTGAGATAACACGCTCATCAAACTTACTCTTCAATAAATCGATTGTAACGTGTGCTGTGTGGCTTGTGGCACCATCCTGTTGAAACCACATGTCGTCCAAGTCCATATCTTCCAATTCGGGCCAAAAATAATCGGTAATCATGGCGCGATAACGCTGGCGATTCACAGTAACGTGACGATCGTTATCGTCGACGAAAATGGCCCAATAACGCCGCCGGCATGCAAACCGCACCAAACAGTTATTTTTTGTGGATGAAGTGGTGATTCATGGATTTTCACCCGACCAATAACGCATATTTTGCTTATTGACGAACCCATCGAGCCAAAAATGAGCTTCGTCACTGAAGATGATTTTGCGATGAAATTCATCATCTTGGCGCATCTTCTCCAGAGCCCAATCGGAGAACGTACGTCGCTTTAAATAGTCCATCGGCTTCAATTCTTGAGTCAGCTTGATCTTGTATGGGTGTAAACCAAGATCCTTACGCAAAATACGCCATAATGTGATCTGAGCGATGCCCAATTCTTGAGAATACCATGGAATTGACTGATTTGGATCGTTTGCTACGGACGCCTGAACGGCAGCGATATTTTCGACACTTCGACCAACCCGTTGTCTCACTGACACGGCAACATCACACAACGAATACGTAGACTCAAATTTTTGCACTAAGCTTGTTATTGCCTGTACTTGGGCGAGAGTTAACGCTCTTAAAGTTGCGGTCACCGACTCCGAATTTCGGTAGAAAATTTTTATAATTTGCAGACGTTGCTCGTTCGTGTACTTTACCATGATGAAAATGTTAAGTTTACTGAATAAATTGACAATAACAGTTCGATGATTAGTGAAGGGGTGCGTTCACAAATTAAATTCAAAGCTATCAAGTCCCCATTGGAAAACCCTTTATAAACAGAAAACAGAACATAAAAACTTATCAGAACAAAAGAATTGAGAAGAAGGCCCATCCTGAAACAAAATTTTAAAATACGGCCTTTAGTGTAAATAAAGGCCTAAGATCACTGGTCGAAGTCGGCGACGACTGACGGCCTGTCACAACTGTTGACAATACACTATCATCGTTCAACTAAGCTCTATAAAAAAGCAAGACATTTGGGCGGACCAACACTTTCACAGTAACGTCGTTTCAAGTGAGGAGTTCATCACGACAGTAACTAAAAGAAGATCAAAGGAATCCAAGGTAAGCAGCCGCTTGCTATAGAAAATGGAAAGTTGGATTCTCGAAAAATTATTCCAAGAAGTCAGCCTGAATCTAACCTAAGGATGACGTTATACTATACGGGAAAGTAAGCTACGTTCATATAGTTACATAAATGCGGGTAATGTGAGCCATACCAATTAGAGCTGTCGCTGGAACCGGAAGGTGAATGGAACATTCAATGGTATTGATAGAAGGAAGGCTAATACCCCGAGAAGAGGTTTAATCAACACAAAATCATACAAGTGGTATCACTAACAGCTTTCTTGGTGAAAAACGCAAAAACTACTGCGTACGATAGTTAGAGCTTTAATTCGAACTGCAACCTTGTAAATGGTAAATTGTAATGTACGGGCTTTTTCGGTCAGTATTTAGGCTTGACCTAGAACAGTCAGAAACGACCGACGCGCCACTAGGGGTAAGTGTCCTGAATGGGTTATAACACAGAAGTAGTAGAGTAGTGTTATCGTTACGTTAACATATTAACGAAACAGAAAAAAATGTATGTGACGGACCTGGACGCCAAAAGCTCGTTACAATTCTTACCACCGATTTTGAACATAACTGTTTTGTATCATTTAAGACATTTTCAGTTGAACTAATTTTCATTCGTCAGTCGACCAGAAAACACTTAAAACATAACCCAATTTCATTTGATTTTACGATCACACCCAACCGGTACGGCACGTTTCCAAGCCATCAATTAAAATTCAAATATTTCGGAAATGTAACGAAAATTCCACAGCAGCCATCGTCATTAGCTTCGGCACTCAGCAATTATCCACGGAGCATTATGCGATTGTGAAATTCATTATTCCATCTTCGGTTTCAACCGATACGAGGGTATTCTCAAGCACCAATGTCTTATCTGGCGACAGACGACAACACTTGTCCATTTCCCACTATGAGTTTTAATTACGCAGCATCTGCTACTGCCGTAATCCAAGTCCAGACGGAGACACCTAAACCGTCGTGGACGATACCAAAGAATGCTCTGCCGAAACGGAATTAAATAATTAGCATACAATAAAAAAGATTATAACACTCTGCATGGGGACACGTTCAACACCGGCAGTCAACCGGGTGTACGTTCCGTCACTCAAGATACCTGATGGACATTCACGTCGAATCATTACCATTTGACACGAGAAGACCTTTAAGCGGTGTCTGTGATCTCACTTACCGAAACGGTAAGCGGCATTAAATGTAGACAAAGGGAAAATGATCGAAAAGAGATTTGTTCCACTTTGGAAGACTGCTCCTGGGTAGGTGGATCAGCCTGAGTAGGGCATATTAACTAGAGCTTAACTAGATTAGATTGGACTCGTCGTTATTTCTAATTACACACGTTCGTAACACACTCTGTCACACGTCCTGAGCGTCTTACCGAGCGTGAGACGAGTCTGCTCCTATTTCGGAAATAGCGCTTTTACTGAAATCGATGTTATTTACGATATTACCGATGGAACGGAACGACACTTCAATCAGATGCGCAGCTGGATCAATGACCAGCAAGCAGCGATTATCAAGCTACACCTGCCGAACCAGGAACGATCATCTACCACGGGTTGGTTCCTAGAACAGCAATTAAGAGAGTCGAACATTGCCGGCAAATGGGCTTAATTGAGTTATCAAAGTTCTGACGATCCCATTTCGGGCTAAGACAATGGAATTCAGTTGCGGTTCCACCTAATCGATCGATAGTCGGTAGCCTAGGCTTTTCTAAGTGTAGCGGCAATCATAAAAGCCTAAAAAGAGACACATTTCTGATATTTCCGATGATTAGCTGTGAAATAATAGTGGTTAAGGTGACCGATCGAATGGTGGAATGGATGGGCTTATGTAAGTCAATGCGAAAAGGTAGGCGTGTAAACGTGTCGCCTCGTTCTGAAGTGTGCTCGTAGCACCTGATTGAAGTTTGATAAAAGTGTAAGTTATGATGTCGACTCATAATGGGGTTTCGGATTGAAATTAATTCTGATGAACGATCTCTAGTGGTTTTGTTGTGCTTAGCCGACGTTTAAGCGGTTAAATGCTCTGAAGATATCGGGGATTTATGAGGCGGCACCAGCCTTTGTCAGCCCATTGACAAAGATTTGTTTAAAGCAGGGCCCACTCGATATTTGTCTTATACTTTGCCCAACTTGAAGTGGGTTTTTCTCCCAATTTGAAGGAAAGCATTCAACCATTCAACTTTTAATCCGAAAACTAAGTATCACTATGTCTTCGTGGGGCAAAATGATTTACAAGAAAATTGTTTTGAAGATGGGACTTAGCCTAAATGTGGATTAGCTACTGAATAAATACTACGAAACTGAGAGTAGCATGAGATCACGAGGCTACATGGATAAAATGTAGTGAATGTCGGACTGGAAGGGACTTAGGCTCATTCAATATTTAATAAGTTAGTTAGAATGTAAGAATGAAAGTTTTTGTCAACTTACCACCTCCATTCCCGCAAGCCTGCTTCGGGCAACGTCCCTCTTTCTAGGGTATGTGATATGGCTTTAAGAACGAAAGATTAAAAGCAAATCCACTTTGCGATAAAAACCATTCCGACCCGTTTTCATAAAAGAGGTGCATAGCTGAGGGATAAAAGACTCCTAGCAACGCACAGCAGATAAAGTGGTCTCTAGCGTAAAAGCACCGTCAAGGGTCAAAACTGTGATTAAATGAATCTTCCCCTTGGTAATGGTATGTATTAATAATAAAATTAAAGCTTTATAGATTTAAGTTCTTGTTGCAGCCGGGGTCATGGAAGCGAAGACAATCTTTACAAGGCTAGCAAGAACTGCTCTGAAGGTAGAAATTTAAGATCACTCTGATCGGCTTTTTGAGCTATTGGTTTTTGCTATAATTGATAATTTCGAAGGTATTCGGCATTTACTGGATACGTATTAGGTGTGCAAATGGGAGTCCGGCATTTTCCACCAGATGGAGCTAACGTTATTTGCTGTCATCGGCGTCATATATGTATATAAAGCATAATTTAGGGGTAGTTTTGCCATCCTCTTTCAATTTGAAGAAATTCGCGGCTGGTGACCGTCGATTGGTGAGAAATGTACGATGAGCCTTGAGGTTGTTAAACTTGCAATATGGTATTTGAAAGTGAACCTTAAATAGGCTGATCTAACAAAGTTGATGAAGTCCCCTCCTGCCATTCAAAGCCTTGATGTCGTCGGAAGACGTCTCCTCGATCTCGCCGTGAAACTGACCAACTGAACGTGAGAAGATCGAGCTCGCGGAGCACGACATCAAATTCATAGATGAACCGCCGGTAGTGATAGGCTACCTGGAAGATTTGCGGAACCGCTTATCTATCCTGGAACAGCCCACCCTAATAAAGGAATGCTTTGGGGGGACTGAGTTCTCTCGTACTTCAAGTAGTTTTCGTAGTAAGCCCCGGAGTTCAGGCTATTATCAGAGGTCATATTTCTCGTGCAACGTGATTTCGAATCAACTTATCAGCTCTATTGTATAGGTCCTAAGACATTGCCTCTCAAACATTCGAATCCTTTGCATTAAGCTGGTTTTCACATTGAACCACACTGGACATCCAAAGGCAGTCATGAGTCATATGGTCCAAAAAATGAGAACATGCGACAATTGTTTCTAGTAGAATCTAATACGGCAATGATAAGACCAATAATCTCATATGCATCGGTTGTCTGATGGAACATGCTAATAAGCAAACACGTCGAAGCAAACTCGAAGAAGCGGTTTGTCTCAGCTTTGCGGCTTCTCCAGCACACCGGGCCCTGCTCTAAATGCTATGATGAATCTTCCACCCTTTGATTTCGAGTGACCTGCGTGAAAAATATCGTACGACCCCTGTCTCATGGATATCGCTTCCGACGCAATGATACCTGGCATCCTATTACGTTATAATTTTATAGTCAAATTTCCATGAGCTCAGGACCGATACTGCACTTCTCGTTAGGAAAATATGCGTCTGTCCTTCAATCAGAGATATACGCAATCCTAATGGCCGTGCGTCTGTAGTGACAGCCAAGCTCCACTCAAAACTGGGTCCAACTCTTTATCCAGCTCCAAATTAGTGCATGAACTTAGGACCTTATTGAACAAAGTCGGAAGACTAAATTAACTAGGGCTTGTGTGGGCCCGAGATCACTCTAAGAGTTTCTCGGGACTTGCACTCGCCTTAGGTCTACCCACGGTCAAATTCGTCATCAAGGATTGGGTCTTTAATGCACATAGTCGTAGATGGAGAGAATATCCAGGATACACGATGACTAAGCACGAACGACCTGATGTCTGCGAGAAGTTCGTAACATTCTTCTTATCCTTAAAGAGAAATGATTGCAAAAGACTTGCGAGCGTCAGTACGGGTCATTACACTTTTGCTAAGAATATCTGCCTGCTTGGCATCAGTGAGACGCCTACCTGTGCTGCATGTTATGAGTAGGCTGAAACAGCACAACACTTTCTGTCCGATTGTACCGCCTTCGCTCGCGCACGCTTGGCACACGCTTGGGGGCGAAGTGTGGCGAATCTTTTAGCTCTACGTCATTGAAGCTTCTTCTCACTTTTCTCCGGACAACGGGGAAAATACAATAAGGAAAGTTGTCTGTCTGGTAGTACACTACACCAATATTTGCGTCTGAGTGCTCCAACAGATAGTACAAGCCTCCAATAAAAGTAAAAATCCCGAAAGGCCCTAGACAGAAACGAAGTTTTTGAATTCTGTTAGTTGGCTTTCAACTTCCAGTCATAACAATGCTCCTGAATTTGTTCGTAACTTCGAACAAGAAAATAACGTCAATCGTTGGTCCTGATCTGTAAGCGATTAAATCGTCTACCTAGGCTATCAAAAGGTGAAGAGAAATTATCAGATCACTAAAGTAAATGTTAAAGAGGATCGACGAGTTTACCGTACCCTGGTGTCTATTGTGTAACTCAAATGTTTGAGAAAAAGTCACGTTAGTATTTATAACTATGAACTTTTTAGCTGTAAACGTGCGACTAAGCTTGTAGTAACGACCTTTGGTGTCGAAAGCCTTTTCCAAGTCAATCTTACATTTATTCCACTGGATATCCGGCACGAGTCCTGAAACCGAATAGGTTATTCGAAATAATTTTATTGTACTCAATCTATTTAGACCGGACTCTATAGACTACCGTCTCGAAGACCTTGCTGTTACTTGAAAGGAGACTTATCGACCGGAGGTTTTCCGGATTAGAGGTGTCTTTACCCCTCTTGGGGATTGGATGCACCTTTGGTGATATGAATATTTCAGTGAATGGTTGAACAGGATGGCGAACACCTCTACAGTCACTGATCTGACCTGCCTGAGTACAAGGGATATTCTGTGGGTATCTGCGGATTTTTTTCTCTCCAATGATTCACCGTTTAAATGAACCTTTCACTGGCGACAGCATTATTTACCCTGGACGAATGCTATCATTCATCTTATTCACTTTCTAGATGACAGCGCCCATTTTCGTCACCTTCTTCTGAGGATCCTCGATCACGAGCAAATCGTCATCCGGGATGACGCTGTCCAGATCAATGCTGACCGTTCGAATAGGATTTCATTGTCTGACGTTCTCGGAAGCTCCAAACCTGAGTTTTACAGCGCGAATTCTGTTGTTCTAATGCAGATTTATAAATATTCTGTTATTAGTTTTGATTAACTCTTGGTGATTTTTAATCAATGACTTCAGAGTCCAGACCTCCAAGTCTTGTCTGCCTGCAAACTGCCTGTACAAATTTGAGTCTTGAAAGGGGCCGACTCTTCTGTTTGGGCAGTGCATCGAGTGTGGTTTTTCGGTATACATTCGGGTTATGATGGTGCGGTTGGCATGGTATCGTACTGTCTATTGTCTGTCTAATCATATCAATTTGTTTAAGATACCTGTTAATCTCGTCATTTGACAATTTTCTACATATTGGACTTTGAGATGGAATCCCTCGAAGGTTGCGCTGTTGTAAGGGAATTGGCAAAAGGTTGTCAACGCGCCCTATTGCTGTCCGTAGTGGTCACCGCCGTATACGAAGGTTGCAGATAGTAGACCATTCGTTCGTGTCAGCCAGTCTTAGTGAAGTGGATATCACCGACTATCTATTCCGAGTAACTTGACTCTGTGCTTCATGCTCTACTGAGCCCACTAATGGTTTAGTAGGCTCTCCCTAGTGTTGGAAATGTCTTTTCCACAGACACTATGTTTGGCCTTAATTTGCCGGCCGAAATGTACAATAGAAATTTTCCTCCGAGTTCATTTGCAGCAATCAAAAAAGGGTCTCGAGCTCTGCGATAAGAAGGTGGTGTTTCGGATGCATAGACTAATATGATGTGAATCCTCTTTCCAATTTGGAGAGGGATCAACACACCTCTAGCGCCTGGAACCTCCGCACTTCACTGCTATATATTATGTCGTTATATATGAAGTTACCGATTTTTATGTGGAAAGTTAAACAATGCTAATTCAAAAATAAAAAAGTTTATTCCAAAAAATAATCTCCATTTACATCTGTAACATTTTCTCAACCAAAGCAAAAATGTCCTTAGCCTTTCGGACTAAGAAGTCCTTAAAGTCCTTTGTTTTTGGCGTCTGGGCTTATTAATTGTTTATTTTGGAGGTGATTGCCCAAACTTCGGAAAAGGTGGTAATCGGTCAGGGATAAGTCTGGTGAGTACGGAGGGCGAAGCAAAACTTCATAACCTAACTCCGCCAGCTTCAGAAACGCCGACTGTGCGATATATGCATTGACATGCAGCAGTATGGGACTATGCTAATTTACCAGTGGCAGCTTTTTTGGAGCAATTTATTGCGCATTATGTCGATATCTCTACAGTACGACTCGGCCGTGATTGTTTCTCCGCGTTAGAGAAAGGAATATTGGACAACTCTATCACTAGTCCATCCTACTGTTACCAATACTTTTTTGGGGTATAAGTCTACCTTGCCACTGGGAGATCACCCATGTCTACCCATTCTCCCGACCTCTTCCGATTACGGCATAGGAACCACCTTTTGTCGCTGGTGACGATGCGATGCCAAAGAGCATCCATACGGTGTCTTTTGGTCAAAGATACTGCAACTTTGGGATGATCGGTAGCTCGGCAATTTCATTTTTAACGATCTAATATGATTTTATACTTAAATTGTTCTTGAGTTCGTGTGGTCTTTTCCAATTGTGTGTTTGTTTCGCAAACCAAAAGCCGATCGGAGCTTTTGTTATGTAACAAGTTTACAAGCTTAAATCTCCGTTCTATCCTAATTAGTAAATATAAATTCATTGACGGAACCTTTATGCATCTCTCAGACTGTACCCATTAAGATTTAAGGCCCCGCAGAAGCGAGTAGGACCGACCCACCCAGGTTACCTGCTCCCGGATCTACTGTTGAAGCAGATGACGGCTTCGGCCTCCGGCGTGCTGGCACTGGGGCTTTGAGTGTGACAGCTGAGGCTTGTAGGCGACCTAAGAGACATTTCTTCTCAACCTTGGGTATACGAGCCAGATTTGTTTTCTTCACATCTTTTTGCAGCGTATCCTCGGTTCCTTCAGAGCACGCACTCGAAATGCTCTTTGTTCACGATCGTATCGCCCGATGAGAAATGCAGTTCGCAGGATTCAGCGAGTCTAAAGCTAGTTCGGGTCCTAAGGATCTAGGAGAGACTAGTAATAAACCTCACGTGTTGTTAAAAGCGCTCATGCATTTCCAGATAACCGACAAAATTTAATTCGTATATGACTTGAGCTGTAGTTTTCTACTATATCTGGTGGGCCATTTTAACCTTCGCGTGGTTTATTGGTGGTCAGTCGAATAATACAAATTATTATCTCATGTTAAAGTGATTTTGTCTGTTTTGAACTTTTTATAAAATTGTTTTGAACACTTTTTAACCTTAAATTACTAACCCTGGTCGAATCAACTACGCCTGTTTCAATTTTTCTTGTTTTCTTTTCGTTCAGCGTTTTAATCTCGCCAATTTCCCATATATGCCCATTTTGAATTGATCTCTTAAGGGTCCGACACTCAACACAACTGTTTACGCAACCGTTATCCAAGTATGGCCCCTTTCCGTAGTCCAATCGACGAAGATTAGTAACAACGTGACTTTTTGCTGGTTTGAAAATTATTTCATTTTCTTTTTCAATTTTATGCTAAAATTTTTTATCGGATGAACAACGAACAAATAAGCGAGTATTTACAACAGTTAACAGCGGAGAGCGCCGTGGCGCAGTGGTTAGTATGTCGACCTTTGACACACGATGAGTGAGTTCGGATTCCGCTAACACCAACGCCATCGAATGTTCATTCGAAAGGTGGAAGTACGCTTGCCTTGAAAAATCTTCTCGGCGTTCGCCGTTGGAATTGGCGTTTAACTATAGGTCCCCTCACTTGTGTGAAAAACAAATCGCAGACAGCATACGAGTAAGTGTGGGTGAATGAGAGAAACTTTCCGTGAACTGTAAACGCCATCTAAGAAGAAGAAGAACAGCTGATTTTGGGAATGGAGAAAATTCAGGAAGTGAGATCGAAGATGCGTGCAGTTTATGAAGAAGATTTGCAGTTGACGGGTGGTGATAGTGATAGTGATGTCGATTTGGAAGAAAGAGTGAGCACTACTGAATCTCCTTCTGCCTTAACGAATATTTCATGCGTTCAAGAAAGTACTCAAAACGCACAATCAGAGGTAAATACTTCAATAATTAATTTTGCTAAGGGGGAAGAATAAACATAACCACCTTACGGGTTAAGCTTGCAAAATTATCAAGTGGAAATATTGTTCATGTATAACCAGAACCTTAGCGTAATAAAAAAAATTGTTGGATTCTTGTTTTGAACTATTTATTACTCGTGACATCCTAGGTAAAATTGTCACCTATACGAACGTAAAAATCGAAGTTCAATCCCAAAAGTATGCACAAATATGTTCGACGCAATTACCTGTAGATGTAACTAAACATAAAGCTTTATTGGGTATAAATTAACTAGTTTTAAGATTTATATTTTTAAAAGAAATATTTTTTATTTCTTCCTATGCAGTCGAGTCAGGCATAGGTTACCCTTACAACTCTAAACTATATCTAATCTACATCGATTCTTACTCGACCTTAAATACTATTTCGCCGTAACCTGCTGCGACGTCGGCGTTGACGACAGGTGTCGGCAACGGTGGAATTCGCCAGACGACAGAAATGCGCGGCTCAGGTGTCGAACGTAAGTCCACGCTCGGACGAGATGTTCTGGGCTTAGGTGTGCAGCTCAGATAGCGGCGTGTGCAACCTTGGATGGATGGTTGGTGCACAAAGTGTTGACCGGGCAGATTCCGTCACGTAGCATGTTGTTTGTTGCAGATCGTGGAACGAAATCTGTTACGCGTTAACTTATACTAGTACTTGCAGCACCTTTAACAGATAACCACCTAACTCGAAAGAACTTTTTGTATGAGCACGGAGAGGTTCGATTTCCTTATCAATTATTTAAGAATCAACAACAATACCACTCGTTTGGAGCGCCATGCCCATGATTCCTTTACACAAATCTGGGAAATTTGGTCTTTGTTCATAGATAAATGTAAAGGATTATTATAAGATAATTGATGAGCAGTTTTTTTTTTTTTGATATTGATATTGATATTTATTTATTTATATTTACATTTATACAACAAGATTGGATATCTTTCAAAAGTACAGTTTTCCAGACGTTACAAATTATTCGTAAATTAAAATTAAGTTAGTCAAAATAAAGATGAAACTTAAAAATAAACCGGTTATCGGAAAGATAAAGAAAAAGCTTTTTCTGAAAGGCGGCATATGAGTTGATTACTTGAGTTGATTCATGTGGAAGATGGTTTCAGGCGCGAATTGCAGTTACAAAAAAGCACCGTTATCCGATGCAACGTGCGAACAAGGACTAATAAGTTTCTTTCCTCTATTAGTTTGAGCAAAATATAATAATTCAAAAATATAACCAGGAGACTTAGTTTATATGATTTTAAATAAACCGCAATCTGAGGATATAAAATTGAGGATGTAAAACTGCAGACGCTTTTGGATCTTGCTATATTATAAATAAAACCGATACAGTCATTAAACGTAGCCTTAAGCCTATGTTTACAAACAGAGTCAAGTAAGGAAAACACAGAACAATTAAACAAAATGTAAGGCATCACAAGCATTTTCACTAATCTTATTTTTAACCCCCGACGCAAAAAGAGCGGTGCCTGTGTGTCTGTCTGTGGCAACGTAGCTCCTGAACGAATGAACTGATTTTAATGCTTTTTTCGTTTGAAAGCTAACGTGATCGAGATGATTCTTACCTACATTTTATGAAGATCTGTTTAGGCGTTTTAAGACCATTAGCTCTTTTAAGTGGCGCAAAATTAATCGGAAGACATTAAAATTTTTGCAAATGGCGTCGTACCTCAATCATATTTGACATTAGTAAACTAGACAGTTGCAGAGTACAAACAGATAAGCAATGGGGAGCTATACTTCCCAAGAGCGTGGAATTATTTTGTCGATTTTTTTGACAAACAATCGTTTAGTGGAATTTCGTGAATTTCGACGTCGTTTTCGTATTCGTGTCGCGCCAACTGCGCAGAAATTCCGCTTAGCTACTCGACTTGAACAGACTGGAACCATAGGAGACCATGCAGGACGTGGCCGCCACCGGAATGGTCGCTCGGCCGAGAATTTCGAGGCTGTGGCTACCGAACGAACAAACATCAAACAGACGACGGGCCAAGCAATGCATATCACCAGACAGATCCTACACCGAATTTTTATGAAAAACTTTGACATGTTCCCGCACAAAGTACAAACGGTGCATCATTTAATGCCTGCTGACCGTCAGTCGCGTGTGAATTACTGTCAAGCCATCATTAATCAACAACGAAGAGGAAGATTTTGTGCCGAAAATCATCATGAGCGACGAGGCCCATTTACACTTAAGCGGTTACGTTAATAAGCAAAATCTTCGTTTCTGGGGCATAGAAAATCCGCGTATGATACGAAGAGCCATTACATCCACTAAAAGCACTGTCTGACTGCCGAAATCGAATGAGCGGCGCTTAGTGAAAATTTGGTTTCATTAAGACGGTGCAACCACACACACAGCACGAGCCGCAATGGATATTGTGAAATAACCATTTCCTGGTCGCGTAATCTCCTATTGGCGATTTGGCATGGCCAGCAAGATCGCCACATTTAACCATCCCGGACTTCTTTCCTTGGCGCTACTTGAAGTCGCGGACTTATGCCAACAAGAAGCCCTTAAGGAGAATATTCGACAGAAATTCAAACATTTATCACCGGAAATCATGCGAAAAACCATGGTAAATGCGATAAAACGGGTACAAATGTGTATCAACACTGGCGGTACCCACTGGACGGATATCATGTTGTCCACATAACAGAAAAAAATTATAAGGATCCAAATAAAGATTTGCATAATTCAAAGTCATTTTTTTTATTTAGTAAAAAAGTTATTCGAAGCCAAAATTGGATGATAAATCTTTCGCCACCTTGTACATACAAGAAGCCCTACGCGTTGTTGCATAGTACAATACTTAAGAAAAATGTAATTTCAATAGATGCCTGTGAAATAGGGTCCGCAAGTAATTTAAAAAGAATAAAATAAAAATAAAATTAAAAATTTTAAGTAACCCCCGACACAAAAAAAACTTAAAAAGTAAAAAAATTAAATTTTTCTCTCGGCCTTTTGACTTCATTAAAATAACCTATTAACATTTTTAATATAAGCGCCGCCGCCTCAGGGAACTGCCAAGTTAATAAAAAAAAAACAGAATATACATATAAATATAAAAAGAATATTGATGATGGTAAAGTATGGATTATACAAAGACCTAATCTATGTAAACAACGTAAATAAATACCAAAGCAACCATATAAAATGTGGTCCAACCATAATGCACGATGTTCATTTTGAGTCACACCTTAACGTCAAGTTTTTTTGCCCAACTCAATTTGACATTTCTTTGTTTCATTGTTTTGACAAATTCAACCATGGAGAGGTACACAATTGAGCAGCGCGTTAAGATTGTTGAAGCCTTTTACGAAAATGGGCGTTCAAATCAAAATGCATTTCGTGCACTTCGTGATTTTTTTGGTCAGCATAATCGACCAAATGTGTCAACAATCGGTAGAATCGTGCGCAAATTTCAGCAAACCGGGCCTATAGGAAAGGTGAAAATACCTGTGCATGCTCGCCCAGTTCGTTCTGCGGAAAACATTGCTGTTGTTCGCGATAGTGTGGCAGAAGAGCCGTCAACCTCGACTCGTCGTCGTGCCCAACAATTGAACATCTCACGAACATCACTGATCCGAATTTTGAATAAAGATTTGAATTTACACGCTTACAACGTTCAATTGACTCCAGAGCTAAAGTCTACTGACCATTTCAAGCGTCGTCAATACGCCGAATGGTTGGAACACACAAAAATGAATGGTGACTTTACAAGGAAATCATCTTCAGCGACGAGGCACATTTTCACCTCAGTGGATTCGTTAACAAGCAGAATTTCCGCATTTGGGCAAATGAGAATCCACGAGTGATTATTGAAAAGCCGATGCATCCACAAAGAGTTACTGTTTGGTGCAGTTTATGGGCTGGCGGTGCACACTGGTAAATTTTCCCAAAAACATGGCCAAAATTATTTTTTGTGTGTTTTCGTTGTATTATAGTATGGAAATAATAAAAACAGTTAGTTTTAGAAGAAAAAGCAATTTTCAACTTAATATACAATCGAATTCGCAAAAAAAAACATGATAAAGGGATGAAAATGATAGTTTTGAAATTTTGTGTTTTCTCAGACAAAAAGACATAGGATTTCTCTTGCATTGCACATTTATTATTACAGTAGTTAAACACAAAATTTTATTAAAAAAAGTATTTTTTGAAAACAAATAAATAAAGAAACAAAACTAAGCAAAAATAAACGAATTATGTGAACATTATTTACTAACTCAAACCGATTCTGCTTGCTCAACCCCTGGTTCTATTAAAAACTGAAGTACTTCAGATGGAAGGGTCGTTTTTATTTTTGGAATTAGTTTCCTCAAACTACTTATGAAAGGATCAGAAGTTACCAAAAGATTATGAAAAACATCTTCCATATTTTGCTGCCTCGAAAACTTTCTTGCGAAGTTTTCTCGAAAACGCTTTATGTCTTTGTTTCGCGATTCTTGAGCTTCTTCTCCGAGCTGCCCAATTGAGAGAATAGCTTCAGAAATAATTTCAGGGCTGTGTATTAATATTTTGTGCACAGTAGTGGGCATATTATACCATGGGTATAGTTCCACAAACAATTTAGCGGTATCAGTACAAAATTCCTTAAATCGACTGATTTGAATAGGAAACCCACTCGATATTGTTAATAAAACAGTACGAAATCGGCATATGATGCTTTCATCTATATGGGTAATTTCCGAAGAAGTTACAGTGTCATGGAAAAATCGACGGGCAGTGTTGCCATCATTCGTGCTTCCATAACCTGGTTTTGGTTTGTCAACCAATAGTCCCATTCGATTTCTGAAAGCTTCTTGAATTCTTTTCTTGTTTTCTTTAACTTTCCTTTTATTTTCCTCACCACGAACTTGCCATTGTCTAAGAGGGAGCTTATAGGAGACATGAAGTAAACATTAAAAAAATCGAATCCACGCATGCAAGGAGGATAACCCAAACCTCAGTTTCGATTTGTCATGGACTTGTTTATTCAACACCAAGTCCATTTTGTTGAAATCCTTCGATGTTAAATTACAAAGGTAACACCTTTGATTTGAAGAGGTCTCTGTAATTGCATTGCAAACCTTCCCGTCAATCATTGTAAGCAGCATTTTATGCTTTACTGGAATGTTTCCGCTTACATGGTTTACCACCGTTTCAGTCAAATTAGATATTTGATTTTCAATATATTGGAATTCTCTGACAGTTACATCGGTTGTTTCATGAACGAACTGAATTCGTATTGGTCTACAGAACCTTGTCGATGATGGACGAGGATTTTGCCACAATATTATTTTATTATGCGATTCTGGGTCACCCGATACTAATTGAATTGGAACGAAAGATGTTAAAAATATGTTTGCATCGGAAATATCTGGGTCGGTAAATCGTTGTTTATATTCACTCATGCCCGAACTTCCATCACAACCCCATTTGGATATAAGGTGAATATTACACTTTTCACTTGTGTGCAAACTTTCTGTAACATCTTCCATTCCTTGGAATAAGCGACGAATTGTATGGTCAAGTAAGCTTTGAAGAGGTGTTTCTGCTACTGATTCGGTTATGACCAAGTTTTCAGGATAACATTTTTTTTTTGCTTCCAGTACAGCTGCATAATTTGGATACATATGGTTATTATGCTTTATTGCGGAATCTCTTATAAGATTGTATTGGAACTTAGTCAACTTTCCTTCAACAATTATTGAAAGAGCTTCCTCCGCTGTATATGGAGTTATTTCTTGGTCCAATTTCTTTAAGGCTTTTTGGTATTTTTGACCGCGTGAAGGACTTGAAAAAATTATGTTTTTCATAACTTTTGAAGAATCAACTTTTCCTTTTCCTCGAAGTTGCATCTGCGCAGCATAGCTTAATTCTTCGGTAGTGTAATTCAAACGCAAATCTTCTGTTTTTCGCCTCTTTGATCTTTCGCTAACTTTCGAAAAATCCATTTGAGGCCGTCCAACAAAACCATGAGCTCGGCATAAAAACATAATTTCACTTTGAAGCCAGTTTGTATTTTGCCTTAAGAAGTTATTTTTATTTCTTGAAGCACTCAACCATCTTCTTTTATATTCATAGGCAAAATCAGTCAAAATTTTCTTTGTTTGCTCTGAAATGTCGATATTCGTCTCATTTTTTATCTTTTCTGCCAAAAACTTGATTTTTCCAGTAATATCCCGAGATGTGCAACTCCTTAAATAATCTGAAAGCTGATATCTTGAAAGAAAAATGAAATTTGATCGCGATCCTGTGTAAAAAGTAAAAAGCTTAAATTAAAAAACAAAAAAAAATGTCCTTTCGTATCATTTTTGAGAGCCAATATTTAAAAAAGTCGCAAAAAGTCGCAATATATTTTGACTGTTTCTAATTAAGGAAATACAAACGAAAATTTCAAGACTATTTTCATTATCAAGCTATTCAAAACAACCTAACTTTTGTATTATAAAAGAAAAAAAAATGAAAAAAAATTGCACTGATCAAATACACTGCCTTAGCTGGCCTCAAAATTAATTATAAACTTAAATTATTGTAAAAAGAAAAATTACGTTCGTTTTAACATACCACTAGCAAGAGAATCCATGTTGAATTAATTTACGAAGCGCCCAAAACAAGAAAAACAAAAACAAACCAAAACAACTTCTTATCACAGACCAAAATTGCTACTGAACTGTCAATTTAAAGTTTGCACTTTAAAAGCATCGACTGATTAAACCGTTATAATTGGCATCGTATGATATATGGAGCTTAAAGCTTACTCTATTTGTAAACAACTTTGCATTAAAAAAGGAGAAAAAATCGCAAATTTTTTTTTTATAGTTATGGCCATGTTTTCTGGAAAATTTACCTGTGTGCGGCGTCATCGAGCCGTACTTCTTCGAAAATGAGGTCGGCCAAGCAGTTACCGTGAATGATGTTCGCTATCGCGAGATGATGATTTCTTGTGGACAGAAATTAAGGATATGGACCTGGACGATATGTGCTTACAACAGGATGGTGCCACTTGCCACACAGCCAACGAAACAATGGCTCTTTTGCGCGAGAAATTCAATAGCCGTGTTATTTCACGTCGTGGCGATGTTGATTGGCCGCCACGATCATGTGATTTGACACCGTTGGACTTTTTTCTTTGGGGATATTTAAAAGAAAAAGTGTACGTCAATAAGCCAAGAACAATTCATGAGCTAAAGAATGAAATAATTCGGCACATTAACGACATTGAACCTGAATTATGTCTCAGAGTCATTGAAAATATGGACCATCGGATAGAGGTATGCCACCGAAGCCGTGGCGAGCATTTGGCCGAAATTTTGTTTCACACATAATTGTCATAGATCCTTCTATCATACTAAAAAATATTAATTAATCTGAAAAATTTCGTTTTATTTACAATTATCATCGTGCGTTTTCGTTGGACCACCCTTTAAAATATTTTAACGCAACGCACATGGCTCTCAAGCGAACGCTTCATATAGAGCTGGTACCATATCGAAACACTGCTGCAACTTAGTAGACTTTGTAAAATAAATTGATGTACAAGACTAAGTTCATACGTACAATTTGAAATTAGTAGGTATTTTTTATATTTACACTAATGTAGATATGAATAATTACCCTTCTTCACTTAGCGGTCCCCTCGCCGCGACGACGCTTATATTGAAAATGTTAATAGCTTATTTTAATGAAGCCGAAAGGCCGAGAGAAACTTTTAATTTTTTTACTTTTTTTGTGTCGGGGGTTACTTAAAATTTTTAATTTTATGTTTTGAGAGTCGATTCAAGTAGTTCGTTCGTCTTCTTCTTCTTCTTTTCCTTTTTCCGGCGTTGTTATGGTCAGAAGTGTAGGACCATAACCTTCCCACTTAACTGCATTCCTACTGGTCCGCTTGTGGGGTCCGCCGGTTTGACCTCAGAAAGTAGCGGCAGGCTTCCCGGTTTGGGATTACTTCATCGCTGAGGCCAATCAAATGCTGGTGTTTTTGCATTTGTTTGCACCAATTGTTTTCGGCCTGCCTTTTTTTCGTGTTGAAATTGGAATGTTGATTGATAACGCCTTTTGGACGGGGTTCAAAGGATCTCTCCTTTGAACATGGCAATACCAACTGAGTCGGTCGCGCTCTATATTTCTTGTGATGCTTTCTTTTACGTGGAGGCTTCCTCGGATCTTTGAACTTCTAATTCTGTCACGCTTTGTTACTC
This sequence comes from Merodon equestris, assembly GCA_958301585.1. Lineage (NCBI taxonomy): Eukaryota > Metazoa > Arthropoda > Insecta > Diptera > Syrphidae > Merodon > Merodon equestris. The sequence goes on from OY284413.1 coordinate 54,617,505, forward strand.
CCGCTGTCATGCGAAGCATCTTCATCTCATTTGCCGTTAATTTGCTCTCATACTTTTTGTGCATTGTCCAGCATTGTGAACCGTATGTGAGCGCCGGACGTACAACTGAAGTGTAGAGCCTTCCTTTCAGCTTAGGGGGCATTTTTCGATCACAGAAGATGGCGGAGTTTTCCCGCCACTTCATCCACCCTACGCTTACGCGATGTTTGATGTCGTCATCACAAGTTGCTTCTCTATTAATCATAGATCCCAGATATTTAAACTTCTCACACTTGGGAAGCACTCTTCCATTCAAGTAAATGTCTGGAATAGGCTGATGAGGGTCAGAGAACGGGCAGCACAGATACTCTGTCCTCTTTGAACTAATACGATACCCGTGTCCCTCAAAAATGTCCACCCACACATCAAGTGCTCGTTGTAGGGACGCCTGATCATCACTTATAATGGCTCCATCGTCAGCAAAGAATGGCTGGTGCACATTGGGGTCCGTCACTTTTCCTTCAAGCAAACAATCAAGGACTGGCATAAAGAGCAGTGGACTGAGGACGCCGACTTGATTGCGAACTCTTCGGTGACTCCTGCGGTGCATCTTACTCTTGTCGTTGCTCTCTTGTACATGTCCATGATCACTCGTACGTAGGTTTCTGGAACTCCTTTTTGTCTTAGCGCTACCCATAAAAGATCTCTTGGTTGCCGGTCAAAGGCCTTCTCGAAATCAACCAACACCATATGCAAGTCCTTTGAAGAATCACGATGCTTTTCCATCATGACCCTTATACTTTGGATTGCATCTGTTGTTGATTTACCCGAGGCAAGCCCAGATAGTCATCAGATAGTCGTATTATTTTCCGCAGTCGGCTATCTAATACCCGTTCAACGATCTTCATGGTGTGCGACATCAGCTTGACAGAACGGTAGTTATCACAATTTCGCGTATCACCATTTCCTTTGCGCAAAGGATTTGTGCATTGATTAGGCATAGTGTCGCCTCTCATAAGTTTGGAGATAAGAACCATGAGCCATCTAGACCCCATCTTTTTCCAGAACTCAGAGGGTATCCCGTCCGGCCCAATAAATTTCTTTTCTTGGAGTTTTTAACCGCGTACCGAACTTCTTCGACTGTGATGTCGGATATTTCGGCATGATTCGGGGCGGCTCTTAGAAAGTACACTCGGGGAAACTGTTCGTTCAGAAGTTCCTCGCAATACTGTCGCCATCTGTGGAGAATTTTTTCGTCTTCCACAAGGAGTTGGCCTTCAGCATTGTTAATAAACTTTGGAAAACGAATCTCCTGAGCATTTCTTCTTCTCTGGGCGGCTATCTTAAAGATATTTGCTCCTTTGTTCAAATTGCTTTGTCGAAGCTCCTGGGTAGCCTGGTTCCTGTCAGACGCGGAAGACGATATTTCTTCCAACTCCTGATAGAGGCCTTCCATGCTTTTCGCTTTGAATTCGGCGCACTTTTTCTTCGCGATACTTTTGCAACATCTATATACCTTTTCACGGCGAGCTTTTTCCTCTCTATTAGTAGAAGAGCACTTTGACCAAGCTTGGAAAGCAATTTTCTTTTCGTGTATCACTGCTTTGGCTTCGTCTGTCCACCACCAGGTTTCTTTTGCGTGTTGACAGGGGCCTTTAGATGTTCCGAGCAGTGATTTGGCTTTCTCCAGGCCAGATTGTTGTAGGGAATCCCACATGTCTTGTGTTCTGCACTCCTCATTACCGACCTCATCGGTAATGGAAGAGAGGTAGTTTTTCATGTTAGTAATAAAAGCTTCGCCTTTTCCTTTATCCAGCTTATACCACTTGATTCTCTCAGACACCTTCGTTTGCTGCTTTGACTCCTTTCTCGCATCCATAAAAAATTCAGTCAGGAGGAGACGGTGTTGAGGGGCGATCGCGTCTCCCAGGATCACTTTGCAATCTTTAGCTCGTGGCTTCATGAAACTGGATACCAAATGATAGTCTATTTGAGTTTCATTTCCGCCGCTGCTATAAGTGATCAGTTGACGAACATTTTAGCACTATAAGACCGTACAACTTGCACATGTTTAGGATATCTTCACCTGAAGAGTTCCTAGTGCCGTATCCCAGCCCTCCGTGGTAGTCTTCATCGTCTTCGCTTGTCTTCCCGACATGTCCGTTTAAATCTCCCCCAACAAACAAAAGCTCTTCCTTTGGGATGATATTGACAAGGTTGTGGAAATCTAGCCAGAATGCATCTTTTTCTTTTTGTTCGCATCCTACTTGAGGGGCATATGCGCTTACGATGTTCCACACCTCACCAATTTGAGAGCCGTCAAACGGTTACTGGACTTTGAAATGGTTAAGACGTTGCCAAGTAGCTCTGCCGCAAGGATGATGGCGATTCCGTTTTTTCCTTGTTCCAATCCATAGTAAAACATCTTGTAGGCTTTCGTTTTAACGTCCAAGAAACGTGTCCGATTACCGGTGTTTCGCCATTTCGTCTCTTGTACGCACAGGATGTCTACTCGCCTTCTAACCATAATTTCTTCAAGCTCATAGCTGCGACCACTCATGCTTCCAACGTTCCAACTCGTGACTCTTAATTTTGGCTTACGCCGTTGCATTACTTTGCTATCCCCCGGAAATCCTATAGCCCTGACCCGAGCATTGCTGTTCGTCCCACTATCACGACCATTAGTAGTGCCTGGCGGGGTAGTGCTTTTCCTTTTAGCGTTCTTTTCCATAATGCTACGGTTTGACCGTTTTCTTTCTTCCCCTCCTTTTTGACACGGGCATGCTCCAGATCTTTTTTTTTTTTGTTTTGTTTGATCTTACTCTTACAACACCGGTGATCTACAGTCGTGTCAACCCACTGATTTACATGCACACTTGTGGGGCAGTTTAATGGTGGTATATATATCCCTAGGCTCCCCTTGGTGTTTTCTAAATTGCCTAGATGTGACTAGATGTCGCCTTTTACGACAAGCGAGAAGTATCGCTGCATGGATATTCTTAACCCGTCCCTGCACGGAACTACGAACGACTGTACTCTATCTCCTAAACAGCTTAAGGGGGATAGCCACTGTGACGGCCCCAAAAATGAGTGATTTTCAAGAAGTTTTTTGATCGAGTAAATGAAGGAATTTTTGGATCGGGTTGTTTTTATTTTATTAAGTACACATTTAGTAATGTTTCCACAAATTTTTATTGAAAAATATTGAATAGTTTCAACAATATAAACGATGCCGTAGAGCTTGAAAAAAAATTCCCCCTTCATGGTCGCATCGATTATTCAAAAGCCAGTAATCTTAAAAATCAAACAAAAAATTTATTATAATTTGTATGAATGTAGTTATCGTTGTACATAGCCGTTTTTTTATTTTTTATTTTTAACAAAATGGCGACCGATTGAAAATATTTGCATTTTTTCGACCGTTTTTTCTTTCTTTTCAAACAGTTTAAAAAATAGTAAAAAACTAAATTTTCCAAATCGGCTACGCTTAACCTTAGCCACTACTAAGATGAACAAAACGAAAAAAAAATTTAAACATCGGTTAAGAATTGACCAAGTTATCGATGCGACCAGTTTGAAAAAAGTCGTTTCGAGAAAAACGCGTTTAAAGATTTTAGTCCATTTCTCTCGCAATGAAATCATAGAGTAACTGAATAACTGCCGAACTTCTAGGTACTTAAATTGATGAAAGGGACTATTGTATTTTAAAGCCTGCATAACAGAGACTTATATTACAAAAAGAAATTCGAAGAAAAGAGTCCACTACGTCACACAATGTTAAATACATTAGAGCAAGGGACTAAAAGGCGTAACATTCTGATCCGAAAGTCAAGCGACAAACATGCTCTCGCTTAAATCGCTGTAATTTAGTCAATTTTTGAAATTTTGACTTGCAATTTTGTATACACATTTTTTAAAATAAACTTTCATTTAAGACAAAAGAAAAAAAAAATTTTTGACCCATCACCGTGGCTATCCCCCTTAATATAATAGCTTGGTGGAAGAGTTTAAAGAATGATCAATGTAGTCGAAGGCTTTAGCAAAGTCTGGAAGAACAGCTATGCAGAAGATAGCATTACAGTCTAAAGCAGATCGAATATAACGAGTAACTTTTAGAATAGCAGATTCACAGCTGTGTTTGCTTCGAAAACCGGATTGCCACTTTGAATGCGCATTATTATCGTCTACGAAGAAGAAGAGCGGTTACTGGCTATTCGAGGTAGTTGCGGTTTGAGAATGTATATTCCGAAAAGCTAAGTACTAATAATAATATGGTCACATCGGTGCCCCTATACTGGCGGTGATCTTTCAACGCTTACCTGTACAGTCACAGTTTTTTTATCAGGCTGTTTCCGGCGACTGGCATGACCGTGGTGATCAATTTTTGGTGTCAACATGTGGTCTGAAGACGACCTTATAGGTAAATCTGAATAAAACACTGTTCAATAACATGGCTTAAATGGCTTACTGGCGGCGTGTGCTCTACTGCACTGATCTGAGAAGATGTGGAAACTTGAGCATTGCTGGAGGTTAGATATTTGGCTTCTTTGATGAGATGAAAACGTCTTTTAGAACCTACGAATCTGATGATTTCAATTAGAATTACAGTACTTCCAGGATCCCAGCCTATTTTTTAATCTCGTTGACCTTATTAGATAAATCACCTCATGGCCGACTTCCGCTGACCACATTACACGGATATGTTGTCTAGACTATTTCTATAGACTTTCACTGTGCTATCTTTCAGTAGCCAAACCGTCAGCTAAACTTTTATGGCCGCCTAGATAAGATAAACGTCCAGCTCAGAAGTGAAATTAATCGATGATATACAACGCGTCTTCGAGAACCATACCGTAAGTCAATTAAAGCTGCATTAGCACAGCTAATAAGGGAAAACAAAGGTTCAACCAATTCATAAAAGCCAATTCTAAGTTAAAAGTCTTGTTAGACGCTCAAATCCACGATGCGACAATACATCGGCAATGTGAACTAGTCAACCATCTAATCGAGCGTTAAAAGCGTCATTAATATCCGGAGCATATGATTTGACATTCCATCGAAACTATCAAAGCGATTCCACTCTAATTGGAATAGAGAGGAAGAGAGTGCAGTGCACGAATGTCAAATTGACTTATTTACGAAGTTTCTTGAATAATATTGAATAAAAGTTGGAATTAGTGAAATAGGAACATCAAAACCGCTAACAACGTAGTGGGTTGGTGGAAATGAGATTTATGGTCGCCTAAATTAGTTGATTAAGTCTGGAAAACCAAGAGATGGGCGGCGGAGTCTGTGATATATGGGAGCACACTGATATGGATCTTTATTGGATTTTCATGGAACGGATTCTCGTTTCAATGAAATTTCAATAAATCGATTTGACCCCCTAGTGAGCGACTAAATGGAGGCAATGTGGCTCAAGTAATCAGTTTTGAGAAATGGCATTGTGCTGTTGACACCTTGCAAAGGTACACCATAGCCATGTGGACGGACATGTTACAAGACATTGTCTTGAAATTAGAGTTTTAATACGGTGAGTTATGGGCTTATATACAAAAGCCCAGTCATTCTCTAAATTCAACCTTCAGTGTCCGTTGTCCACAATTTCACAACAATCCGCCAATTGCCCGATATGATTGTGCAACGAATGAACGTTTAATTATGGTCCCATTGATTGCGAATAAAATTCCATAACTAGAAACGAAGTTTCTTCCCATAAACTACACTTCGTCCAACACCCCAACACGCGTACGAGTACTGTACCCTGAACAAGGCACCGTACCCACACCCTCGTATGTGCCTCCTCCTCGTGCGCACAACAAAGAAACCATTTTCCCGCTCAATGAACAGAACGTTAAAGACTTCATAAATTCACATGAGTGCACGCGGGCTTGCACTGCTGCACTAGCGCCCGGTACGACACAAACTTACACTGGCAGCCAGCACGGTAGAGGTGGACCACATCTGACCCGGAGGCATGAAAATTTCCGCATGGCTCCATCTTCACAACAATTGGCCACAGTTCAATTTCAAATCTTCAAATTGGCACACACAGAAGACAGGCGTCGTCTGCGAGAAGGATTGCTGAGGTTGCGCATGCGTGGCAACCTCCGTCTCCCATCGTTTGATTATCCTCCGTATGTCTTATGTCTTTCGTCCATCGCATTATATGTGTGTTTGTACGACTCAAAAGTCATTAGCGAGGATTTTCTCCGCACATATGGTCGATTCCAGGTTCTGGCGGTGTCCATTTGTTCGCCCTTCGGCGGTTATCTCTCGATGCGGATCGATGGAATTTATTTGCTTTTATCCGAGTGAGATGATTTGGAAACGCAATCGCAGGTGGACCGGACTTGGCTTAAGCGAATGGGCGGACGATCGGTTCTAACCTTTTGCACTGAACATGTGTTGTGCCCGGTGATATGTGAATGCCATTTAGTTTGATTGAATTGGTAATATATCGAATGGCGCTTCGGGGATTTCATAGAATGCGTTATGCGTCTGTGCTTGCGACTAGACGGAATGGGGGTATCCTAATTAAAAGAAATTTCATTTGGGGATGCATTGATGGATTGGATTTCTAGGACGGTACACACCACAGTCTCGTTATTGCCCTTCCAACACGGTTTTCTACTTATCAGCATACAGAAAGCCCACTAACAAACGTCTCGAGATTAGTCCATCTTGTACGTGCTTTGCCCAGCGATAAGCCGATGATTTATCCACACTACCATGAATACGAATGAACATACGTCGGTGAGATTAGCAATCGCTAGGAGCTATAACAATAGCCGTTGATGAATTTGAAAGCTTGGTTCCACCCGATAAGACGGACATAAAATCCTACTCCGACCAGCTCTAACTCATCCGCGTTTGACAAGGAGGAGGAATGTAAGTACGACGACAGAGACGCTCAAAGTTCCGCGTTCACGAATGTTTTAATTAATAGAAAAAGCATCCACTTAAGTCCGGACAGGACGGTGCCGTTGAGGCTCGTAAACAATGCAGAAGGCAGAACTGAATGACGGGAATGGAAATCGGTGGCACAAAGCCATTAAGCAAACTGTAGTACAAACGCAGAGACACGCTCGAAAAGATATGACCATGTGGATGGACACATATCACAATGGGAATGGATGGGTGGAGTGGAGACATACCGTACGATGGCCAAGTGCAGTCAGTGGTTAGGTTCATTAGTGGGACTGTGGAAATCAAATTGGGTTCTGGCTTGACGCGTCACCTATGATAAAGTTTAGTGTGGTTGCTGCCCCTTGGTATGAGTTATGGCGCGTCGTGCTTTTTGTTTTTAGGCGTGTTGTAGATTTTTCTTGATTTAAATTAAAGAAAGGAAATTTGAATTTGAACCAAGTTATGGTGCTTAAATTGGTTATCGAGTTATGAATGTTTGCGGTACAGAAGAACTAGTTCCATGAATCATCGTGCAATGATCTGCATGACCAATCAAGAAGGGGTTTCCTTTCTCGGACCATAGTTGGAATAAAGATCCTCTTCTATTTTATACGCTATTTGTAGACAAAAGTCTGGTTGATGATTTTATATCATGCTTGACCTTTAAGCGACAATTTTGGACAAATTCTTAAAAGCTAACCAATCACACGTTACTAACTAGTCACCCAAAGTCTCTCATTAGCGGCGAACTAAGGAGGATCCTAAAATTATGGTACGCGAATTAGAGGAAACATTAGACGGAAAGGCAATTGGGAGAGGAGTGCTTCATAGCTAAGTTGAGAATAGAGATATATCTGTGAAACCCACGTTTCCTAAGGTGGCAGAGGGCAGCACAGAAACATAGTAGGACAGTGAACTCGTTGAAACTGGCCCCTTTTTGCCCCGTTTCCCAGACGAGATTAACTATGGTGAAAAAATCATTTTCAGCGACGAAGGACATTTTTGATTGAATGGCTCCGGGAAACAGCAGAATGTCTGCTTTTGGAGGAATTGCACAGCAGTATCAAAGCCTTCATTACACCGGGTGAAACTTACTGTTGGGTATGCACTCTGGGCAGGCGGCGTCATTGGGCCATACATATTCCCAACCGAGAATGTCCGGACGGTGACTGTCAGTGGTGAATGGTATCAGGCCCTGATAGCAGACTATTTGTGACCTGAATTGGATGACATGGACATGTGCGACATATGATTCTAACAAAACGTCGCAACATGCCAGACATCGAGCGTTACATTTGAATTATTGCAAGAAAAGTTCCCACAACGCTTTACTACCAGAAGAAACGATGTGGAATGGCCACCAAGATCGTGCGATTTAACGCCTTTAATTCGTCACTGGCTTATAGTAACGAGCTAACAGCAATTCACGAGGGAACATGATCTCTCAAATCATTGATGAGATCCAGTCCGACTTATGCAAGTACAGGTATTAAGTATTGCCTGTGGTGTGTCTGTTATGTTTAAAACTATGACTCTACGTGAACCTGTGAAGGCTAGCACATCTATCACCGCAATGGATCAATTAGAATCGACTGAAGAGCCGTCTTTTTCAACCTGTTACAGGAGAATAGCTCCTATGTGCTTTTGGTTAGCCAAACAAAGCCAAGCCAGAAGCAGAAAATCCGGTACAGTTATTGTAACGTAATTGGAAAAGGCCGATCCAATGTGGAGGAGTCTTGCGATCCTCATTCTTCTTCTTCTTAGATGGCGTTACAGCTCACGGAGAGCCAGAGCTTCAAACTTCTCTCATTCACTTATGTTGTGTGCGATTTGGTTTTCACACAAGTGAACGGGACCTACAGTTTAATGCCGATTCCGAACGGCGAGCGCCGAAAAGCTTTTTCAAGGCAAGTGTACTACGGAAGGTTTTGCCAATACCCCGCCGAGGAGAGAAGCCGCGTAATGAACATTCGATGGCGTTGGTGTTATCGGGATCCAAACTCGCTTATCGTGCGTCAGAGGCCGACACACTACCCACTGCGCCACGGCGCTCTCAGTAAAAAAAATTAATTATATACTCGTATAGCAGTCAAATGCGGATGGCCCGGGTGTTAGAGGCCTGTATTGCATGCATTGTTCTCTAGTATGGCAAGAAAATATAAATTGCAGTAGCTTACGCATCTAAAGCACCTCAAACCAGTATTTTCACCGCAGAGCTCGAGACACTTTTTCGATTTCTGCGCTTAAACTCGGTGGAAGACTTTAACATTCTGGCAGGCGATTTAAACGCCAAACAAAGTGATTAAGAACATATCGTGTCATTCCAACGCTAGGAGGAGCCTGCTAAGCCATGGATGGGTTCGGTGAGGCATGGAGTATAGAGTTAAGTTAAGCGGCTCCTATCCTGACTTGAATCTCAACTAAGACTCTATTTGCTGTCTACGGACCTTTGTATACGGCAGAAGCCATTCCGGAATAGTGCTTTAGTGCAGTACACTACAGTTTAGTACAGTACCAAACGAATTTGCGGTGTTCAAATGCACCCCTACTATTAGAATAGGGCGCAATGGTCATGCTTACTGACGAGAGTGCTCACTTCGGGCGCCTCCTTTATACCGTCTAATAGGGACCTGTCGAAAAACGAGATTGACAGATATTTCAAACAAATTGATGATATAATTAAGCAGATGATGGAAACTACGATACCATGCCAATGGCATCACGATACCACGAATGTGTACCGAGACGCGACAATCAATGCGCAGCATAGACCGAAAATTAGATTCCTCTCAAGACGCAAACTCTTGTACAGACTGTTTATCGACAGACAAAACTTGTAGGTCAGGACAATGAAGTCAGTGGTCAAAAATCCCCAACAGCTGATCAAAGAAAATTACAGAAAATCTATAAATTTGCATTGGAACAACAGAATTCGTGCCGTAAAATCCAATAGCGCGAATATGTTCCAGTAAATAAGTTAAATATTTCGAAGAAACAATCAGGATGACATTCAGAATCTGAAGCTTCCAAAAACGTCAAAACGTCAGATAATAAACGCTTGATACGAACCGTCAGAATGGATCCAGAGAGCTCCGTTTTGATGATGGCTTTTCCTGATCGAAGATTTTGGAGAAAGGTGGCGATAGAAGGAGCTTTCAGAGGTGTACAAGATAAACGATAGCGACCTAGAAAACTGCTTCATTGTTTCTACCTTCAAAATGATATCGATCATTGGCGGCCAGAAGACCTTGGTTTTACCAGGCACAGTGATGATTCCATGGCAAACAATACGTCGCCAGTGAGAGGGCTAACACCCTGTTCATTTCGACGAAAAATCTTCGAGTAATTGAATAGAAAAAAATCCGTGGGAATCGACGGCACCTCTCACTAATCGTATTAGAGATGTACAACATACTGTTCAACAATGCACTAAGAAATTCATATTTTCCGGTGCATTGGAATATAACTGTGGTGCAACCAACACCGAAGAAGAATAAAGGTTTCTGACCCCGCAAATCTTCGAGTAATAATTATCCTTCCAAGGATTAGCAAGGACTTCGAGAAGTTGGTCCATAGAGCCCTGTATATATGGATTGGGGAAAATAGAATTATTGCGGATAACCAAGTGGGTTTCAGAGCGTGGCATGACACTATTCATTCCGCGTCGAAACACGTATCGTATATCCAGTGAAACAAATGTAGGAACTAATAGACAAAGCTATCGGCACGGTATGGTTCGAAGGACTTTATTATAAACTCAGTCGCCTCTGCATGAAACACTGCTGTATATGGTTCTTGAAATATTCACAGCTGGAAAGTTCGTTGTGAAATATGCCAATAAATATAGAAATATTCTATTCTTTTTTATTTGCAAACATGTTTTGATCTTATAAAGGGTTTTCCAATGGGGACTTGACAGCTTTGAATTTAATTTGTGAACGCACCCTTTCACTAATCATCGAACTGTCATTGTCAATATATTCAGTAAACTCAGCATTTTCATGATGGTAAAGTACACGAACGAGCAACATCTGCAAATTATAAAAATTTTCTGCCGAAATTCGGAGTCGGTGACCGCAACTTTAAGAGCGTTTACTCCAATTTTCGGTCGTAATTCTCGCCCTAGTAGACAGGCAATAACAAGCTTAATGCAAAAGTTTGAGTCTACATATTCGTTGTGTGATGTTGCCGTGTCAATGAGACAACGGATTGGTCGAAGTGTCGAAAATATCGCTGCCGTTCAGGCGTTCGTAGCAAACGATCCAAATCAGTCAATTCCACGGCGTTCTCAAGAATTGGGCATCGCTCAGACCACATTATGTCGTATTTTGCGTTAGGATCTTGGTTTACACCCATACAAGATCAAGCTGACTCAAGAATTGAAGCCGATGGACCATTTGAAGCGACGTACGTTCTCCGATTGGGCTCTGGAGAAGATGCGCCAAGATGATGAATTTCATCGCAAAATCATCTTCAGTGACGAAGTTCATTTTTGGCTCGATGGGTTCGTCAATAAGCAAAATGTGCGTTATTGGTCGGGTGAAAATCCACATGTGCTTCATGAATCACCACTTCATCCACAAAAAATAACTGTTTGGTGCGGTTTGCATGCCGGCGGCGTTATTGGGCCATATTTTTTCGTCGACGATAACGATCGTCACGTTACTGTGAATGGCCAGCGTTATCGCGCCATGATTACCGATTATTTTTGGCCCGAATTGGAAGATATGGACTTGGGCGACATGTGGTTTCAACAGGATGGTGCCACAAGCCACACAGCACACGTTACAATCGATTTATTGAAGAGTAAGTTTGATGAGCGTGTTATCTAAAGAAATGGGCCAGTCGATTGGCCGCCTCGTTCGTGCGATTTGACGCCTTTAGACTATTTTCTTTGGGGCTACGTTAAGTAATTGGTTTATGCCAACAAGCCGACGACGTTGGGAGAGCTCAGAGCCAACATTGAAGGCGAAATAGCGGCCGTTTCGGCCGAAATGTGTGGCAAACGTGCTCGCGGTGGCCATATGAACGAAGTCGAGTTCCATTCATAAATGTTTTGATTGTACTTCAAGCCGATAATAAAGTTTTTGAAATATCACAAATGGTTTGCGTTTTATTTAAAAACAAAGTTGTCAAGTCCTTTTTGGAAAACCCTATATTTGTCTAAATATTTAATGTGTTTATATTTCCTAATTACTTCCTTTTTCCTTTTTTCTCCGGCGTTGTTATGGTCAGAAGTGTAGGACTATAATCTTCCCACTTAACTGCATTCCTACTGGTCCGCTTGTGGGGTCCGCCGGTTTGACCTCAGAAAGTAGCGGCAGGCTTCCCGGTTTGGGATCACTTCATCGCTGAGGCCAATCAAATGCTGGTGTTTTTGCATTTGTTTGCACCAATTGTTTTTCGGCCTGCCTTTTTTGCGTGTTGAATACAATACCAACTGAGTCGGTCGCGCTCTATATTTCTTGTGATGCTTTCTTTTACGTGGAGGCTTCCTCGGATCTTTGAACTTCTAATTCTGTCACGCTTTGTTACTCCCGCTGTCATGCGAAGCATCTTCATCTCAGTTGCCGTTAATTTGTTCTCATACTTTTTGTGCATTGTCCAGCATTGTGAACCGTATGCGAGCGCCGGACGTACAACTGAAGTGTAGAGCCTTCCTTTCAGCTTAGGGGGCATTTTTCGATCACAGAAGATGGCAGAGTTTTCCCGCTACTTCATCCACCCTACGCTTACGCGATGTTTGATGTCGTCATCACAAGTTGCTTCTCTATTAATCATAGATCCCAGATATTTAAACTTATCACACTTGGGAAGCACTCTTCCATTCAAGTAAATGTCTGGAATAGGCTGATGAGGGTCAGAGAACGGGCAGCACAGATACTCTGTCTTCTTTGAACTAATACGATACCCGTGTCCCTCAAAAATGTCCACTCACACATCAAGTGCTCGTTGTAGGGACGCCTGATCATCACTCATAATGGCTCCATCGTCAGCAAAGAATAGCTGGTGCACATTGGGGTCCGTCACTTTTCCTTCAAGCAAGCAATCAAGGACTGCTATAAAAAGCAGTGGGCTGAGGACGCTCCCTTGGTGTACACCGACTTTGATTGCGAACTCTTCGGTGACTCCTGCGGTGCATCTTACTCTTGTCGTTGCTCTCTTGTACATGTCCATGATCACTCGCACGTAGGTTTCTGGAACTCCTTTTTGTCTAAGCGCTACCCATAAAAGATCTCTGGGTTGCCGGTCAAAGGCCTTCTCGAAATCAACAATCAAGTCCTTTTCCATCATGATCCTTATACTTTGGATTGCATCTGTTGTTGATTTACCCGAGACAAACCCGCACTGGTCATCAGATAGTCGTATTATTTTCCGCAGTCGGCTATCTAATACCCATTCAACGATCTTCATGGTGTGCGACATCAGCTTGACAGAACGGTAGCTATCACAATTTCGCGTATCACACTTTCCTTTGTGCAAAGGAAGAAGATAGCTTACCCTCCATTGATTAGGCATAGAGTCGCCTCTCATAAGTTTGGAGATAAGAACCATGAGCCATCTAGACCCGATGTCTCCCATCTTTTTCCAGAACTCAGAGGGTATCCCGTCCGGCCTAACAGCTTTTCTTTTCTTGGAATTTTTAACCGCGTACCGAACTTCTTCGACTCTGATGTCGGATATTTCGGCATGATTCGGGGCGGCTCTTGGAAAGTACACTCGGGGAAACTGTTCGTTCAGAAGTTCCTCGCAATACTGTCGCCATCTGTGGAGCATTTTTTCGTCTTCCACAAAGAGTTGGCCTTCAGCATTGTTAATAAACTTTGGGAAACGAATCTCCTGAGCATTTCTTCTTCTCTGGGCGGCTATCTTAAAGATATTTGCTCCTTTGTTCAAATTGCTTTGTCGAAGCTCCTGGGTAGCCTGGTTCCTGTCAGACACGGAAGACGATATTTCTTCCAACTCCTGATAGAGGCCTTCCATGCTTTTCGCTTTGAATTCGGCGAACTTTTTCTTCGCGATACCTTTGCAATATCTATATACCAAGCTTGGAAAGCCATTTTCTTTTCGTGTATCACTGCTTTGGCTTCGTCTGTCCACCACCAGGTTTCTTTTGCGTGTTGACAGGGGCCTTTAGATGTTCCGAGCAGTGATTTGGCTTTCTCCAGGCCAGATTGTTGTAGATAATCCCACATGTCTTGTGCTCTGCATTTACTGCTCCTCATTACCGACCTCATCGATAATGGAAGAGAGGTAGTTTTCCATGATGGTAATAAAAGCTTCGCCTTTTCCTTTATCCAGCTTATACCACTTGATTCTCTCAGACACCTTCGTTTGCTGCTTTGACTTCTTTCTCTCATCCATAAAAAATTCAGTCAGGAGGAGACGGTGTTGAGGGGCGATCGCATCTCCCAGGATCACTTTGCAATCTTTAGCTCGTGGCTTCATGAAACTGGATACCAAATGATAGTCTATTTGAGTTTCATTTCCGCCGCTGCTATAAGTGATCAGGTGCCAGCTTTGTTTGACGAACATGGTATTTAGCACTATAAGACCGTACGACTTGCACATGTTTAGGATATCTTCACCTGAAGAGTTCCTGGTGCCGTATCCCAGCCCTCCGTGGTAGTCTTCATAGTCTTCGCTTGTCTTCCCGACATGTCCGTTTAAATCTCCGCCAACAAACAAAAGCTCTTTGGGATGATTTTGACAAGGTTGTGGAAATCTAGCCAGAATGCATCTTTTTCTTTTTGTTCGCATCCTACTTGAGGGGCATATGCGCTTACGATGTTCCACAGATTGGATTTGGCATTCGCTTAGCAATATATTCGAAAGAGTTTTGAATTTTAATTCACTGCAACGATCTTCACATGAGACTCATTCAGTATATCCATTATGATTTATGGCGCGTCAGATACCCATGGGGGTACAGAAAGCTTACCAGGGACTTTTCATAAGCCTTTGGAGATTTTGAGTCTTGCTCTTGTGAAGTCGAGGTGACATATGGGCAAAAAACAGGATCGGTGATGACATGGGGGACGAGGGAATCCTTTGACGTCTCTAATCTTTAGTTCCTTGTTTCCGAGGCTGGATCTTTCTTCTCCTGCTCCTAGCTCCTGGAACCCGGGACATTGTCTGTGGTTGCATTAAACAATAAATATTTTAAGGACCATATTTTAATTAAAACTAATAAAGGAATCTATGTTTTGTAAATGAAATATTTAAGGTCGTAAATCCACAATATTTTTCCGTTGGTGCTGCTATTGTATAACTTCTTCAGTCTGTTCTTGCGCTCACCTTCCAAGCCTCATCAGCTTAGAACAATTTTGCAATACTGTTCTTATCGTACACCGTTGTAAATGCCTTATATTTCGTCACGACAATTCCTGACTCGATAATTTTTACTGCGATAATTGTGCGTCTTGATCAATTCGACACGCTAAACCCTGTAACCACATCACCATAGGAGGTCGCCACTCAACGATTAATTAGTCGTTGAACCGATTCTATCCATAAAAAGAACCGGCCATAAATCAAATATTAACACCTTGCCCTTCGAACGAATCACTTAATTGCCTCGAAAACGACAAAAAGATCAACTATCCAAGGCACGCTAATTACCGACTTACGTCACAGTCCAGTTGGAACAGAAAAGGGTTCCAAACGGCACGCGAGCGCCTGCCTACCGCATTCACACTTAATCTAATTTTAACTTCAAAATTCAATTACCACTTCGGAGCGCGATAACAATATGACCGACTACCTGTAGATAGATCTCTTTCCCACCCTCTTATTCCCTTTTCAGGTCTAGCATATCTGACAACATGTAGTACTGTGGTCATCTATCTAATCGATTGCTATGCTTTGCTCAAGTCATGCTACCTGAATTTACCTCGACCATTCGAAATGGGTTCGGATACTACCTTGAAAAAGACTCAACTTATGGTTAATTGTCGGCGTGGTAACAACAATAATTTACCTGACCGCAATACCAACACGACGCAGTGGTGCAACGGCGCGGTAGGTCATCAAAACAATTCATTTGGATCAATGGCCGATAAGATGCACACATGCGATAGCGCACAACAAAGAGACCTCCACGAAACGTCAGAGATTTGATGTTTCCCACGATTGCGAAACCTTATCCTTTATACCATATATAAATGCTGGATTGTCTACCTCAATAAGGATAATTATCTGTTGCAGCAGTTGCGCAAAGCAGACGACAAAAGGAATCGATAATCGCAAATAATTTTGTGGCTGCCTGGTCGTCGTCGTAGTCATCGTCATCATCATGGTTGCTGTTGTTATATCGGCGTGGTATGGTCTGGTCACGAAATAGCCGGACTGTGCACAATGAAATTGCTCCGATCTGGCACTTAGGAGATAAGCGCGAATATAACTTTTAATTATGACCATGGAGTGAGGTGAGCGTAAGCCTCGAATCTTGTTGTTTGTTTATACGTATGCGGTCCCATCCCTGTTGGAGTCCTATAGTCACGGGTCCTTGGACTCCATTCGGTCCGATGGTTTCTTTTTTTTTTCTGTTCCCGCACGTAGTGGTCCTGCGCAGGGTCGTTGCAGATGGGCGTTCATGTGTGTGACCTGTAAATGGTAGGCGACGCGATGAAGTTATTTTTTCGGCACAGCGTCGTGCTGTATGGCTGCATTCGGTAATAATTACGAGAAATTTACTTTGGCGGGTGAGTGGAGTTTTGAAGGTAGTCATTACCGAGGGGTTTGTTGGTTTTTCATGATTGCGGTAGACTGGTGTTGCGAGAGGTGTGGACAGTTAGTGAGGAACGGCAATGATGGCATTATTATTGCTATTTCGTCGTGTTGTTGCTTGAGTTTCATGAAAACGATTATGTTATACGCAAAGACGTTATTGACGGTTAAGCCTAAATCCATCAAACCAAGTCGTCCGAAATTTATAAAGACTTTAGTCACGGCGTAAAGAAATTCTTTTCAAAATACAAATTCTCTATCATAAATCACATGCAAGTGCCGATCGAAAGAAACAAAACAAATTGAATTTCATGTTCGTCTAATTGGGCTCCCGACTCTGTTCATTGCCAGGAAATCCTATCAGGCGAGCCCAGTCGAGTGAGCTGTCAAAACTTTCCATCAAACGCCCATTACTTAAGCAGAATATACCGTAAGAAAGAAAAAAAGTATCTCCTTACCTTCGAGGCATAAATTCATAATTTCACTCGACCCAAAAACAAACAAAATGAAGAGAAACGAAATTCGAAAATGAATTGAAGTAGATCCCGATTAATCAGTACGATGATATGATGAACTAATGTTAGGGCGTAAACGCAGAAGATGTTAATTGTTAACGGATAGCCGCGGGTCAACCTGGCGACCAACACGAGCGTAACTCATTCTATCCCAAAAAAAAATCTTCCGATTGATCCAAAAATTACGATTGACAGCGATATGACTTGAAGCAGTATGCCGGCCCTCTATCGCGTCAACTGAGTGATTAATTGATCGCGCAGCCCTCAGTGCCGTTACTGCCTTGCCGATAGATCCATTCGGACAGAAGAGAAAAATAATAATTAAATCAAAATGAGATAATCTATTGGGATAGATATTCGGATAGAGTTGCGTCATAATAGTTTAACAGAATGCGGGTGGTATGGGGTGGTGATTGAGGCCACGAGTGATGAGCTTCTAACGATTCACAGGATCAGATAGTGAGCGAATGAACGACTCGACAAGGCTGAAGATCAGGTGAGTTCTTAATGATCCTCGCAGCAGATGGTGGCATGTGATATGCGTTCGAAGATCGGCTCATTCAATTGAGAGGTGCAGCTTGTGTTTGAGGTAAGCATAAATTAATTAAGAACGAAGGGCCCTTGGTTAATTTGGTTGCGGGCGAGATAAGGGCCAGCTATCTGTCACATGGGTGACAATTTATTTGAGTGGGATCTGTCCGTTTGATCTCTGTGCAACAGTCCTATCTGTAATGATATCTAATTTGCATAGAAAGACGTTAACAGTTTCACCTTCCACTCTGTTACTGGATTCGGTTTTGGTGCACACAATTGGATATCAGGTGGCATCGATCTTGGACAGCACTTTCGGTTTGATTAGGTGAAATTACTTGGCGTTAATTTTGATCTCTTGATGCAGCGCTTATGGATCTGATCGCATTAGATGTGGTCAATAAAATAAGCACTTTATTTCGGACACTAATCCTAGCCTTAATTGAGATTCGCTTTGGTGTTTTAAGTTAGGATAAGGTATAAGACTTTGATTAGTGATTGAAATCTCAATGAGGGCTCACGCCATCTGCTAGTAAACTAGATTTTTAAACTTGGCGTCACAGTCCATACTAGATCGGAGCCTAAACTTCGGCAATCACCTATTTTTGTCTGTTGTTAATTTTTTCACATAGTGGAAAGCGACCTATTGTACTGCCTAAGCAGAAGCTTTTTCTAAACAAGTATTCTTCAGGGAAAGAAAACACATTGAATAGAGTTAGATGTTGTGGTGTCCGAAACTCAGGCCATCGACATCATATGCCAATACACTAGTCTTAATAATACCTTACTATCTATCGCTATCGCTATCGAGCTATCGATTTGATGATGTCCAAGGTAAAGGACTGTTGGTGTCCACAGATGTCAAGCTTGATGCTAACTATGTAGAAGTTAAGGATCATGAGCATGAAATAAAGATGGGAAAAAATTACCAAATTTCTATCGCAAATGTGTCCATACACCATTGCCCCCCTAATGCAGATGAAAATTGTAAGGAAACAAGAAATTATATCTTTTTCTAGTTCAATAACATTCAAATACACCCAAAGAGGCTGTATGTAAATTTATTACTGATGCAGTCCGGTCCAGCCACCAAAGTTGATGCTTTGACGACGATCTCTTCATGATACCTATCCGCTGATCCTAAGACTCTTGGGCTCTTCGCTATTGCAACGTGGCTTCGAATCAATTTTAGAATCTACGGCAAAATTTATTTTTCTCAGAAATGAGCGTCTTTTCTTTTCCACGGGACCGAAAGGCCCTAGTCAAAGGGGTTCTGAATAAAATAGATTCTAGTTTCTGGAAGTATTTTTCCAGATCGCTGTTGGGGCGAATGCTGTCACTCACCCTATACACTTCCTGAAAGACAGCTCCCATTGCCGCCATCTTCTCAGTACAATTTTGTGGTATTGCAATTTCATAGTATCGTCTGTTTAATTATATCGTCCATTTGTTTAAGACGCATGTCAATTTCGTCGTCTGACAGGTTTCTATTGAAAGGTGGGAAGGAAGCACTTGAAATGAGTGCTCTCGCCAGGAATGGGCAAAGCGCGCCTTACTGAAATCGTATGTAGATATGCATTCGGACATACTCTGCCATCTTCGCGAATTTGTCTGGTATTTTGATGACGCCACTGTCGTACAGGCTACATATCCCATTGGGTCGATACGACCTTCAATTTTCGCGATATGAACATAGGCGCAATCACCTGCATCATTTTCGCATACTCTCCCATTTCCCGTTTCTTCGAAGCATCGCTTCACGCGCCGGACACCTGAGCTCAAGTTGGAGTTCGGGCACATCCAAAAAGCTGACCAAACAATATCGCGGTCACACGGTTTGATGCAGGATACCTGAGCCTATGATAAGCAAAGTAGCATAGAATTCTTAAATATTATTACGTTAGTTGTTTGAAAGACAGCGAACAGAAAAGTACACGTCGTTCGTTAATAAAATAAAAGCCTTTTAAAAATATTTCCCGCGAGTTCATTTCTTTATTTTATACTAAGGTCTGTAGAGAGGTAGTCGATCATTAATTCGAGTCTTTGGCCTACTGGCCTAGATTGGCGCTTTTTTAAGGTGCTCACGTACCGTAGATTGATCTATAGACATACTTTTAAGTTTGGTGATAATTGGCGTTAGCGCCAAATCATTGTTCTTTAAGTCTTTAGGTCGTATGACATCTATTCCAGCTGATTTGTTCTCTTTGATATTTCTTATATTAGTTGCTTCTCTCACAAACATCGATCATTCTATGATATATGTGTTTCCTGAGAACACTTGCGTATCGCTCTTATGTATAAGTTGAAAAATTTACGAAGTCATATTTTTTGTAAATTTGTTGGCTAAAGTATTGTGATTCGTTTCTATAGAGAATTTTTTCATCACACTGTTTTCCAGGTGTCTCTTGGACTGCTTCTGGTCTTTTCAAATTATTGCCAATAGACGTTCGATTTTGCTGGCATTTTATTCTTTTTCATATTCTCCTGTTATTTTTGTACCGTCTTTATAACAGATCTCTCTGTATTTGCAAGCATTCGAAGTTTCATTCGTGATCTCCTGTAATCTGTTTTGCTATTGCAGAGAACTCGTATATTTTAGCGATTCCATTTTAAAAATACTCGTATTATTATTTTACATCTGTTATTTTGTTTAGTTCTTCCCAGTTGAACTTTGTTATTTTCTGGGTGACTTTGTAACTTCAAATGAAATCAAGGTATTGTTTCATTTCACATATTCGGTTAACCTTTCCTAATCCACTAAATAAGGCATAGTGGTCAGATGTACATGTTTTTATTACAGCTCTTGCTATATTCACACGAGTATTTGCACGAGATTGTATCGAGGTACTTGTTCACCGCTGCCCCGATAATATCTTGTATGTTTAGGTTCATGGCTCTCAGTACAACAAGCTCTTTGTCCGTTCGAAATGATCAATATTTATACCAAATTCTTCAATGAAACAAATTTCTGAATGGACGAATTTATTGTTCCATTCGAGAATCAAACAATTAATATTATTTAATAGATCATACTTTTATGAGATTGATAAGAAATATTGAAAAAATATATATATATAGCGGCCCTTGCACCTAGCTCAGTAATTTGCTCGGGGCAGACTACCGTTCGACGTCTCCTGGTACCATCTCGTAAGGCATTCAAATTCACAGTCAATAGTTGAAAATGGCTTGCTGAGCTATTTCCTGGAGGTGCTTCTTGCGTTTGACACAGTTTCTGATCCCGTAATGCCTAAATTTAATCTCCGTGACTTCCTCGTCAAAAACACCAATTTTTTAGTATTGAAACTAATCGCTACACTTTTTCTTTTACTAAGAAATGCTTAAAGCCTTTTAATAATTCGGCGGGCCTTTGCTTTCGACTTTTTAGAACTGCCAAATTTTCACAAGTATAATGATGAGTTGCTGATAGATGCCCAAGCTTATCATGTAATGTTTCCCATATAACAATTCAGGCTTATGCCATTTATAAGGAAGTAGCATATTCCCATTTGATCACCTGATATTTTCAAAAACCTTTAAACCATTTTAAAGAAAAATTCTATATATGTGGATGATGACAAGCTCTCACATGTCTTTTTAGCTTTCAGATAGTTACGGCCAAGAATAATGCTTTATTGATCATGATGTAAGAGTACCTATTACATAGTTTACGCACATAGAGAAAGGCTTCATATAGACCCGGCCCGCCTGACCAATTTTTGATACATCCCAGTTCGCACCTCAACTCTTTCAATTCGGTAGAAGTGCATCAGTAAATAGTCTGACAACGTCAACTTCGCCGTATCTTTCAAGAGTACGTACTAGTCGGAATAAAACTTAATATTTACAGAAGTCAAATTAGCAATATGATTTAATAAATGGCTGCTTTAAATGAATATTGAACCTTCAGAACAACTCCAAATTCAAGTCGCGCGCTGTCTTGCAATTAAGCACTTCCGTTTTTGGTAACAGAATTATCCTCAACACATCTTACGAATTCCGTAATGCGAATGACATTCTGTTCGGCTGCCACAGATTCGCAGAAAGCAAAACTAATCGCAGCAGTTTGTTTTCGTTTGTTCAGTCATTGTTAGCCGGACAGCTGAGAGTAGTATTGTTGTACATTATCCTCATTTTGGATTGCAACTTATGATTGCCTCGTGACTACCTGCGGATTTCATTTTTTTTTCTCCTCATCGTCTATAATTTAATTCAATTATATCGTTTCCGTTATGGTTACAGTATTTCATTGTGCTGCTCATTTGGAACTGAAATAAATTTACCAACTTTATGAAGGCGCGGGAATAAAACGCGACCTGAATCTGGTCGTTGGTTGACATTTTGTTGGCGGTTAAATGAGAATTCTAATTGAGAAAAATCGCCCAAGACACCAAATAAGGATTTGATATGGTATAAAATTCCCATTACAATCGACAATTCTACGTGAAGTTATTCCCTGGCGACCATTCACCCGATTGGCCTGAATAATTGAGTTCGAAAGTTTGACATTTGCATTAGGGAAACACTCTGCACAAGTGCAGAATCACGGTGCCTGGCACTTTATGAGAACCGAATAACGAGATCTCCTATGGAGACTCTCGTATCAAATTTCCTCCCGAAAGCCATTAAACTAAAATAACAACTTCAATGCCATCACTTTGCGTGGAATCCCCTGCTACCTTTGCCATGACCGCTCGTCAACTTTCAAAGTGTACTCTTGGTACTTGAGTCCATGGTCCTTGTTACCAATGCCCAAATCTATTGACGAACAAAAAACAAATCAGAAAATGAGCATACAGTCCATTTGCCATTGCCATATTCAACTATCCGGCAGACACATAGGTTGGCCTGCAGCCTCACAGCGGGATAAGTGTTATCTTTGGTCAAAACAAATAGCCTCTCTAGACCGGCCGCAGCTCATGCGATGTGGTGCGTTTGTATAATATCTGCATGGCAAAGTACTCTATTCGCCCTCAAACACAAGAAGAGATATAATCAACTCACGGGCTCAGGGCTTACATATGGGTAGGGCTGGTTCGGTTCAGTTTGGACGCACAATGCGGGAATTTTTTACCAAACATTCAAATGGACCTTGATGTACCTCGATCGATTCGTTTTGCGCGCGCATATCCTCATCATACTCATATATGTATACAGATGAAAGAGGAACAAGAAAATGGAAAAGGAGAGGAAATACAAAATCTTATATTACGAGCAATGTTTCTTGTGAAGATACTGACAGAGAAACATTTTTAGTATTTGTTTAGTCCAACTGAGCTGTCAATGAACTTGTTCAAACGTTTGATTGATTGATGTTGTTCGACGAACGTTATGAAGGGCATAAATCAGCTAACATCTCACAGCCGCTGTCGAGCGTTATAGTGCTCGATGGATGGGTGCAAATTTACGGCCGTAATTCGAGAGCGGTTGACGTCGAAATTGCTTAGCTGCTTGGACTCGTACTGAGTGAGACTGCTGCGACAAGTGACGTTGAATAGTCTCGATCTTAATGGAACCGTCTGCGTAAGTGTATGTAATTTGTTTTTATTATGTAATTCAATTTTTTGAGTAACATGACAAATAGTATTTGAAATGGGTTCCACAGGGTAATTTATGGGTTGACAGAGTTACAAGGAAATAAAAACGAACGCCTGCGTCATCAGAAGAGCTTTTGTGTATGTACGTATCAGTAAACTAGTAGATGCGGTTACTACAAAATTAAGCTTTTAGACGCACTCGTCTAGGACAAACGATAGGTGACGCTATTAAGCCTCATTAACAATTCTGTGTGTCATAAACGTGTTCTTTCCAGGCTGTAACATGGAATTGCTGAACTTATATATATGCTATGTTTGATAGCATTGTCCATCGTGGGATACAGTTCTCGATCACATTTCTGACAGCAAACGAATTCCGTGTTGGAAAGGCTACAAATCTTTTGAAGCTATCCACTTACGTATCCAATTTTTGACTTCTTCGCAAGATCGGCAGTGCTACTCAGCAAGGCTATAGATCAACGATTGGAAGAGATGATAGTCGGAAGGAACGATAGGGGGGATGTTGTGGACTTCCCATTTCTGTGGTCCTAGGTAAGTTTCAGCTACCTGAACAACAAATGGTGGTGCGTTGTCATGCTTCAAAATCACTGTGTTTGGTCTTTGCCGGGATTTTGCCCGTTTTTTGCATTACTTTCCGGTAACTGCTTGCGATTGCAGGACTACCTACATCCCCCTTATGGATGAACTTCCGGAAAACGCGGCCACCCGTACCATTTCAACGCCTCTTACAACTTCAACAATTACAACGTTATCTGATTGGGGGCCGAGAATTAACAAGATCCACAAGTATAATGCGATGATACAGGACCCTACGTCTGCTTTCATCCCCATGCGACGCTGACGACCGCTGGGTATTTTACTTCTTCCGCAAAAGATATGCCATCAACCTCATTAAGTGCACGAAGCTCACTCAGGCCAAATTCCATTGTAGAAACTGCTTCGAAATGACCATCCCTACACAATATGAATGGCTTCTTCGCAGCTCCCCAATAAGGAAATCAAAGTCGACTGTCGACTGGATGCGAATTACCATTCGGTTTTTCTCCCGGTGTTATCTCATGGATCTAATATTATCTTGAAGATCGTCAATATAACATTATCTTCAGATCTTCTACCTCTGAACTATTAATGCTGCTTCCGGTGTCCCACAAGGTAGTCGTCTCGGCCGATTGATATTTATTCTAACCACTAATGATGTTGACAGCGTTATTCCGAACTCTCAGCTCTCCATATATGCCGATGATATGAAAATATTTAAACACATATCTTCGCTTTTTAACTCGTACTCTCTCCAATTGGTCCTTAACAGATTTACCGCTTGCTGTCAAAAAAAAAAAAAACCATCCGAACTCAATGTCAGTAAATGCCAAACTACCACTTACTCGCGCAAGCTCTCTTCCTCACCACCCAGAACCTACATTATTCGTAATGAAACCGTTCCTCCTGTCAACTTCTTGACTGATCGAGGGGTTATTTGTGACCGTCAACTTAATTTTCGCCTCCACATCGACAACATTATCAAACGTGCTAGCTCTCCCTTCGGATTCGTGAAACATTGATCCAAAGAATTCTCAAATCCTTATGTTACGAAATTATTGTACATCACTTTCGTTAGGCCCCTTCTCGAATATGCCAAGTCTGGTTCCCCTCTTACGAATCCCATACTACGCGTATTGAAGTCATACAACGTAGGCTTATCCGTTTTGCCCTTGGTGGCCTTGCTTGGGCTGATTCCCTCAATTTACCACCTTATACGGATCGCCTAAAATTAATCAACCTCCAACCTCCAACCCCTTAAAGAACGACGTGACGTTGCAGATATTCTATTTATTCCCGACCTTCTCAGCGCTAACATTGATAGCCCCACAGTAATCCACACGATTCCCCTTAACACCAACCCACATAACCTTCGTTCCAAGTCCCTATTCCGTATAAACACTCATCGCACAAATTATGGCTACCACGAACCAATGTCCAAAATGTTGCGGAAAGCTAACACCAATCTTTACGACTTTCACCTCAAGAAATCCAGTCTTAGAATTGGCCTATACCACAACCCTTCACCCTCTCCTCAATCGTTTCCACCCTGACACCTAGGTAATACGATAATTATGTTTTTTTTTTTTTTTGTTAAGACTTGCATTATGCTAATAAAGTGATCCTGCGGGGGCGTCAAATCAAATCAACCGCATTAGTTGTTAGTCGAATGATGCTTGGCTTGGCTGTCGAAATTATATCGCCAATCCCAATATGATGCAAAAAAGCCTGCAGCAATTCACTCGTGAAAAAGCGCCGTTTGACTTCTCTCGGCTTTAAACCATATGGCATTGACTATTCTCTGTTAAACAAAAGACGGGAGATGGCTTGTTGAGTTACAGCTAATGATTCTACAAGTTCTAGTTGCGTTTGACATGAATAGTAATGCGTTCCCTTCTGAGTCTTCAATTCTTCACTGGTCCGAGAGGCTTCTTCGCATCTCTGTTTCGAGTATAAAGGAGCGTGGGCATATCTGCTTAGATTAAAGACGAAAGTAGCGATATCATGGTCTTGAACCATAATCTGGGCTAAACAAGACTTCACTGCAATACAACAGGATTTGTAGAAGAGTTTTCGTTAATAAGAGCTTTTCTTCGAGTTGGTAGAAAAGATTGGGATCTAGAAAATACAAAATTCACAAACATAAATCTTGCAAATAGTGGTAATAAGGTTTGGATTAAAAATCAGACCAAAGTTTTAGGTGGATTGGTTAGTGAGAAATTAGTTTGATCCAATTCCTTTTATGTATCACAAGTGTTTTCGGTTTTTGAGTTGATCAATCGAAATAATTGCTGGAGATCTTCATTCATATCGTTTGCACGATTAACTGGACAACTCAAGTAGATTGGCGCGTCGTCAGCAAAAGCTTTCGTTGAGCAAGGCTTGATTAGTCTAGGAAGGTCACTAACGTACATGGAGAATAGTCGTGGCCCAAGGATCGTTCCTTGCGGGACTCCGCATTTAACCAACAAGAAAAGTGAATGCAGATTACCTTGCATGGGGGTGGACGTGGTGCGATGTAATTATCACTGTTGGGCGGAAATTCTGTAGTTCAAGTCTAACCATAGCCAAGAACAATTCCTATACGGAAAAACTGTGCAACAACATCAGTTATGAACGAAGGATGATCAGAAAAAGGCATAACACTCGCAGCATACGATCACTTCAAAATTCATACTCTGTTTGTGCGCCTTAATGGCATGGAAACACAACAGTTACTGTGAACTACAACCAATGCGACAAATTCAGTCGAATCTCTCATCCTATCCAGGACAACCACCGCCGAAGAATAATGAACCAATATCTACGACAGAAACCATCTGCACCCCGTCCAGGTTATGTGACATCATAAGAGCGTACACTCTTGAACCTACACGAACCCTATAAATAAAATAATAACTAGTAGAACTTGTTTACAGCAGCAACACCACCAATCTTACGAGTAGATGCACTAGAGTGATGGGATTCTTGGAGAGATATTGGCTGCATTGTTCTTAATTTCAAATGCATGAAAAATGCTTTGAAAAAAAATAAAATTAAAAATTTTAAGTAACCCCCGACAAAAAAAAAAAAAACTCCAAAAAGTGAAAAAAATATTTTTTTTTCTCTCGGCCTTTTGACTTCATTAAAATAAACTATTAATATTTTTAAGATCACGTCGCCGCGTCGGGGAATCCGCTAAGTAAATAAAATGAAATCAGAAGACAAATAAAAAGAATATTGAGAATGATAAAGTATGGAAAGCGACCTTTCATTCGCGATCAGCGAACATTCATTATTTTAGTTTCTAGTTACTTATCGGAAAATAAAGTTCACTTCAGAAAATACTCTTCTTTTCGTTTCTTTTAAAAAACGCGACACGGGAGAAGCCCAACCTAACTTGCGTGCAGAGTCGATAGATCTGCGCCTACCTCCGCCATTTTTTTCGTGGAGTAGACATCCATTCTTAATTTTTTGCTTTTAAGACGGATCAAAATTATTAGGAAGGTCTAGTATGTCAAAAATTTGCTTTGTAATAGTCGCCGGGTAGGATTCTGCAAGATGCTTTTTATAATTTCAACTTGCAGTTAGCGAATCATTGAAGTCTCATCCTGAAGCTGCAAGACATATTGTCACACACTTTAATCCTTCGAGTTTGGTTCAAGAAAAACTGATGACGATAAAAAAAGGCATTGATTTACCACAACATCAACTAATCCGAAACATCTGTATGCTTTGGAATTCAACCTTTGACTTGTTTGAGCGATTATTAGAACAGGAACAAGCAATTTCCCTATACATAATAGACCACGACAAACAATTTGACACTCTGCCAGTAGGATAGAACTATATATAAGGCTCCTGAAATCTTTCCAAGAAATAAAAAAAAAAACTAACTCCGGAATTTCATGCATCTCGAAAGTTATACCACGTGTTACCACATTATTAAGGAACTTACAAAAAGAAGAAATGGCACGAAGAACACCTAATTTACTGAGCACTTTCACCTTAAATTTCATGCTCTGTGTTTGCTTTTCCAATAAAACACCTTAATGACATGGAAACAAAAAAATTACTGTGAACTACAACCAACATGACAAATTCAGTCTAATCTCTCGAATCCTATCTAGGACATCCATCCCCGGAGAATAATGAACGGACATCTCCGACACAAAGCACCTACACCCCGTACAGGTTGTGTGGCAAGCATCGTAGCATAAGAGCGTAACTCTTGAATCTTCGCAAAATCTATAAAAGATAATAAGCAAAAGGACTACTGAATCATTTCGATCTTGATAAAAACTCAAGACAGGTTTCTTAGGACCGATTGGAATCAAAAGAGCCCGCTGGAAAATTCAAAGCTATTCAGGAACTTAAAACGGTGTAGAGACAAAGTAGACGTAATTACTTTGAAAGTGAGTCGCCGTGCAGACTGGAGTGTTATAATAGTTTATCCGAGTTATGGAAAAAAAACTCAATGGAAGAAAATCCAAGGAAGAGGATGAAAAAAGGCCTCAGTCCGAATACCCTTGGAATACCTACTTGTATATGTTTAAAGATTATTGAATCCATCAGTAAGTGGTCCCAGCTTCCAATATGTGACGCCAAATTATCAGAAATTAAAATTCCTTTTTTTCGAGGCTCTACAGCTGTACGAGGGCGGTCCGATAAGTACTTAGCCACACCGCCAGATGGCGCCAGTATCGCAAGAGCAACTACACTATCGTGTAGTACATTCAAGTAGACGGCTAGTGTCGTCTGTTGTTTTGACCGAAGCGGGAGTGTCCGCGGATTTTAGAAAAATGGAAAAAGAGCAATATCGGTCGGTGATTCAATTCTTGTTTTTGGAAGGGAAATCGCGCAGGGAAATCAAAGAGCGTTTGGAAGCTGTGTACGGTGACTCTACTCCTTCGATGGCGACTATCAAAAATTGGTTTAACGAGTTTCAACGTGGTCGCACGTCGGTTTTTGATGAGCCACTTCCAGATGCCCCGAAAACGGCTACCACGGAGGATAACGTGACAAGAATCCACTATGCCAATACGAGGGCAAACCGCCGATTGAAGGTGCGCGAGATAGCTGAGACAGTAGGCATTTCAAAAGATCGCATGGGTCATATCCTGCATGAAATTTTGGGCATGAGAAAGCTGTCGGCGCGATGTGTGCCGCGGTTGCTCACTCAACAAATGAGCAACCGGACAACAAGCGCAACCGTGAGACCACTTCAGAGCAGTGTCTGACGCTGTTTAAGCGCAATTCGAAGGAGTTTCTGCGTCGTTTTGTGACAGTCGACGAAACATGGATCCACTGGTACACACCAGACACCAAGGAACAGTCGAAACAGTGGACTTCACCCGGCGAACGTGCTCCGAAGAAGATGCAGACTGTCCCATCGGCCGGAAAGGTGATGGCCACCGTTTTTTGGGATTCACAAGGTGTGATCTACATCGGTCACAGTCACAGGGCTGTACTACCGTATTCTCCAGATTTTCCCCGTGCGACTTCTTTTTGTTTCCAAACTTGAAAAAGTCACTCGCCGGGCAGAAATTTCAGTCGAATGAGGAGGTCATCGCCGTCACGGAGGCATACTTTACAGACCTCGAGAAAACGTATTTTTCAGACAGACTAAAGAAGTTTTAGCATCGCTGGGTCAAGTGTATCGAGCTCAAAGGAGACTATATTAGAAAATAAATCGCCATTTCTCCAACATTTTTGTTTTACTTTTGTAGGCTAAGTACTTATCGGACCACCCTCGTACATGACATAAGTTTGGGGGTGTAAGCCATAAGAGGATGCCGAGAAATTGCTGCGCTTTTTTTATTAAGAGATTTTTTACCTTCTTCCAAAGAAGCCGAGCTATATGCTTATGCAAGAAACAGGCTTATCTCCACTGTTTGGTAAGATACTTAAGTTTCAGATGGATTACATACTTAGGGTTATAAACATGCCTTATCGTCGGCCAAAGATAGTGCCACTGCACTCGATCAGAAACATATCTGCATGGCAATTCCATGCAGTGATTCCAAGTGATTGGAATTAACCCCTCGGGGTGTTGAGTTTAATCTGGAAGAGCAGGTTAAAGTGGCGAATTAAACAAGTTGACGAACAAGCCAGAACAAAGTTTAAAAAAAAATCAGCATCACCAAATCGTAGTAATAAGACAACTTCTTGAGATTAGTCGCCATTTTGATGCCACAAAACTCGTGAAACCTAAGTGATGTGAAGGGGGATGTTCATTTAAATCCATCCTGTGGAATAAAGAGAACTAGTTGTGTTGGCCAAACTGAGGCTTACTACCTCTGAAAGGTAATCGAGGAAGTATTTGCCAAAGGCGCAGAACCTGAGACTTGTCATTAGATTTGGCATTAATCTGGGCATTAGTAGGGAAAATGGTGCAGCGTTTCCCCGGGTGACTGTTATGAAAACTATGGCAGCGGGATTCGCTGCCTATTCTGACAGCGTGAGCTCCTATAGGCTAATAGCCCGCACTGACCGCCACGATCCTTACTACATATGTTGGAGCGGTGTCTATTGATGAGGTCGTTTGTTTTGTTTTTTGAATAGGAGGCCAGGTTTTTCTTGATATTTTCACGATAATGCATCAACTCACTCAACGTTGCTTGTGCCTAATTTGTTGGTCAAAATCAATACCGCAATCATGCTACAGCCTCCGTATTAATCGGACTTGGCCCCTGCGAGGTTTTTTGTTCAAAAAACTAACAAATATTTTCCACGACTGAGGAAATAAAGATCGCATCGCTGGAAAAGCTCAAGGCTGTACTAGGGGTGCTTAGATATAAGTGCGAACATTCCTGTATTATTAATCTATTACTTACTTACATCTATTAATTATCAATTCTATTGTAACCATCACTTCCTTAAATAAAGCCGTCCTGGCATTTGCTTCCTTGCGCTCAATCGGAGTTGTCTTACATGGTGCCGAAACCCGTCTATGGAAAATTTCAATTATAGCACATAAAGTAACCCAAAATAAACAATTTTAGTTTCCTTCGTCCACATGACAAGGATATGGCAAAGGCAAGGAAGTTGTGGAACCAGCAGTACGAGTATTTTGAAGAAGCCGCAGGTTTGCCTTCGAAGCCTGAGAAAATTCAGGTGGCGATATTCATGTCCTCGATTGGTCACGAAGTCATACTTATATACAACTAGCTTCCGCACGATTCCAATGTACAAACAATAACAATAAGCCAGGTAAAAAATACTTTCAATTCATATTTTTCGCCTAAACTTAATCTGACGTTCGAGCGTTAGAAATTCAACAAGATAACTCAGCAAGAAGAGGAATCAATAGACGAATTAATGTCACGGCTAAGGCTACAGGCTCAAAACTGTGCATTCGAGCAGCTCACGGACAGCCTACTACGAGACCAATTGATTTTGGGAATCCGCAACGAAACCTTACGTATCAAACTGCTGTCGGAAGATACATCCTTAGAGAAGGCTATAAGTATCTGCCAAGCTACCGAAATAGCGAAGAAGCAAAGTGTACAAATTCATCAAAACGCAACTGCAGATATTAATTTGGTTAAAGTAAAAAACAAAACACAAAAAACATTCGACTGCCGCAATTGTGGCAATAAACATGCTATCCGCAGTTGCCCAGTCTTTCGTAACGTCTGCAAACAATGCAACAGAAAAAACCATTTGAAAAAATGTGTAGAGAAACGAGAAAAACGACACAATGAAGAGTGGAGAGTTGTGAAATGCAAAATACTGCATCAGACAGCGAAAGTGAGTTAATCATAGGCTGTGTCGAAAACTGCGATGACAACAACAAATTTGACAAATTCACAGAAACCATCCAAATTGAAGGCGTCAAATATACAATCAAATTGGATACGGGAGCTCATTGCAGCGTCCTTCCGAAGGGTATACTCAAAAAAGTACAAATTAGAAATCCATCCTTGCGGTGTGAAGCAACTCATCTCGTTTGGCAACAAAAAGATCAAAGTCATTGGCGAAACCACTGTGCGATGTAAAATAGCAAACACAAACTGCAGAATCGTGTTCGCAAGGAATGTAAAACCAATTCTTGCTGCTAAAGTATGCGAAAGATTACATCTCATAAAAAGAATCAATGCTATAAGCATCGACAATTACATTTATAATGGACTGGGTTGCATGACTTACGACATAGATTTAGTCGACAATCCCAAATTCAGTATATGTCCACCGCGCAAAATTTCTTTAAAGATAATGGACACCGTCAAAGCCGAATCGGACAAAATGGTAAAAATGGACGTCATAGAGCCAGTTAAGGAACCTACACCAGCTGTGTCCCCAATGGTCGTTGTCCATAAAAAAAATAGAATTCGAATATGCATAGTTCCAACAATAGTGAACAAGAACAAATAGCCAAATAGTGAACAAAAACAAGCGCCAAATATTATACACTTCTCGATTGTGCAAGAGGATTCTGGCAGATAAAAGTCTCCGAACGAACAAAAATAACCTTAACGTTTTCAACTCCATGGGGAAGGTTTAGCTGCAAATGACTTTCATTTGGGATATCATCCGCTCCTGAAGTCTTTCAAAATGCAATGCAGTCGCTATTCGCCAAATTTCGTAATGTCAAAATATCAATGGATGATATTCTCATTCACTCAAAAACACTGAAAAGTTTACAAGTTGGTAATTACCAACCCACCAGTCCTCAAATTGTATGATGTGACTAAAGACGTCAAATTACAAGTAGATGCAAGTTCTTACGCAATGGGCACGGTTCTCCTTCAAGAAGGCCACCCAGTAGCATACGCTTCCAAAGCATTAACGGAAGCACAAACCCAATACCCACAGCTGGCAAAAAAAGCACTGGCCACAAAATTTGAATGTGAAAAATGTCACCAATAAATTTGGGGAAAACACGTAATTATCGAATCCGATCATAAGCCATTGGAATCCATCTTCCAGAAACCAATCCACTGTCCTCCACCACGTCTTCGAAGCTTAAGACTAAGTTTGCTGTCATATGACCCTGTCGTTGCCTACACACCAGGTGCGAAAATGTTGCTCGCTGACCCTTTAGGCCGGGACTCTTAAATTGAAATACCTAAGAACAAAAGTCATTCATCAAATTTACAAATTCTCACAATCTTATCTCTTTCCAAGAACTCGACAAGTTAAAAAAGTGTACTCAAGATGATGCTATATCTCAAGATTTAACGAGCCTCATCAGAAAGGATAGCCTAATTCCATCGAGTTAATATCCAGGGCCCTTCGTGAATACTGGCATTTTCGGAAAGAATTGTCGGTTGACTCAGATGGAATAATATTTAAGTCAGCGAAAGTTGTAATTCCCTCCAATTTAAGGCCAGAAATGCTGAAAAATATTCATCAAGGCCACTTGGGATATGCCAAATGTGTAAACATGGCCAGACAATCAATCTTTTGGCCCCGAATGAATCAAGACATTCTCGATTAGGGAAAGAGTGCCCAGCGTGCCAAGTTCATCAGCGCAGCAACACGAAATTAACAATTGGCGACAAACAAATACCAACTCATGGATTCGACATCGCGGCAGCCGAACTCTTTCATTTTCAAGGAAGTGACTACATAGTATTTGTCGACAGTTTCTCCGGATTCATTCAATTTCAACAACTTAAAACTGCAACAGCAAAGAACGTACATAGTTACCTTCTTAGAAGAAATATGTTCAAGCTTTAGAACCCCACGGACGTTAGAATCTGATAACGGACCACAATTTTCGTGCATGGACTTTAAAAAATTCGCATCAACTTGGAAATTTAATCATTCAACAACTTCACCATACCACCCAAGAGGAAACGGATTAGCAGAGCGTGGAGTCCAGACAGCAAAAAGCATTCTTAAAAACTGCCACTACGACAACATCGATATCCACTTGGGCCTCTTAAACTACATGAACGCGCTGCGTGGAAACCTCGGTTCACCAGCACAACGTTTGTTTGGACATAGCATACGTACTCTTCTCCCAGCAACACTTCAAGCAGAAAATGCACTAAATTTATCCAATCTTTTACGAGCAGAAAGAGAAAAGCAGAGTTCCTACAATAACAGATATTCAATTACCAGCAAATCTCTACATCCAGGAGACCAAGTTGTTACCAGAGTCAGCGACAAAGAACAGTGGACACCAGCAGTAGTAAAAAGTCCATCCCAGGTCGTACATCATCAACAACAATAATGGAGATGCTTATAGACGAAACATTCCAAACATTCGTCCAACAAATGCAAATATACATATTACACCAACAGTGTCACCGGACTGTCCAGGAATTCCACAACCATCAGATGCAACAACCAACAAGATCACTGAACTAACTCCAGAAAACACTACACCAAAGTTAGACAATAAAAACCAAGAAGCTGAAAGAAGAACATCAACCATGAAAACAAACACGGAAACAATCCCCGGAAGATTTTCAAGAAACGTCAAGCCGCCGCAAAGATTGACATATTAAAAACAAAACATACGTTTATCTCTGTCTTGTAAAATAAGGGGGATGCGAACATGCCTGTATTCCTAATCTATTACTTATCTACATCTATTACTTATCAATACTATTGTAACCATCACTTCCTTAAATAAAGCCTTCCTGCCATTCGCTTCCTTGCGCTCAATCGGAGTTGTCTTACAATAAGCAGAAGTACAAAGTGGATATTGATGAATAAATAATTATTTTTGGAGAAAAATAAGAAGTGGCCTTATTTCTTGAACAAATCAAATATCGAAGCAATTGATAACCAATAATATGCAAGAGCCATTTGATGTTCGTAGCCTGCGTTTGAAGCCCCTACTCCGTCATTCAGCCCTTTTCCGAATAAATTAACGAAGGCGATAAAGAAAATATTTCTGCCGCTTTAAGATGAAGCAAGGCACACACCTTAATATGGCCTCAAAGTCCGTCATATACTGATCAAATCATCTTGACCACCGGCAGCACATCATTCATTCTAAATATTTTTCTTAGATTTGAATTATCGAAAACCCGTTCAGCTTTCATAGGCCCATCGCGCTTATTCGATTTTTATGCTAATCGGATGCCAATAGTTATCCCAACAATGCTCAACTCAAAAGCAAACATCTTTCGCAATTCAGCCTCTAGGCGCCCAGTGTCAAATGGCAATCAATCGATCGCGTTGTGCAACGCGACCATACCGCACCACATCCGTCGGCCACTGGGAGGGAATTCGAAAAATCTTACCTCATTTGCATTTTTGATTGATTTTCGAACCAAAAACGGGAATGATTTTCTAGAAACCAAATAAAATGAAAAACATCGACACAGTGCAACCGTCCCAGATAACTACTTCACCGATGATCGGCCCCGGAGCCAAACTAATACGTTCAGCCAAAGGTCACTACACATGTGGATTGGTACACAATGACTAGACTAGTGATTAGCATTATTAATGCCGAAGTGACATCCAATGGATCGTCGCAAATATTTTCCGACTCCGAGGTACTGGCGCCGACGAAGAAAGTTGTGCGTCTATTGCTGTCGGTGACGATGGAGTGCGACGAATACTCGTCGTCGGCATTCAAATTTATGCAAATGGAGGCTGGAGTTGGTGGCGCTCTGACTTCAGATGAATGCCTAAGTTATGGAGTTAATTTTTGTATCTTTTTATGACGGCCATTTGGATTGTATTTGCATTTGGGCGAGGAAGAAAGCGACAGTTGATCGCGGTCGGCTTATTGATAATCAAACTCGCCATCACCCCCAATCCGACAAAGTCGTTTCCGTTCCCATTTTCATCAAACAGGAAATTGCCCAACAAAGCTCAGTGGCATGGGTCGACAATCGCCTCAAATAAATCCAACAATCGCATTTTGACAGTTGACACTTGCAACCTCGGTATCAATCTTGCGTTCCAAGCTGTGGCTTAATCAGATTACGAATTACACTCATATCATATGCTGTGAAAGAAAGGCCATCGGCTTATCACGTGACTTAGCTACCTGTCAGATAGATAGCAACCCTCCTTAACCTGCCCTTTCTCGTATTGTGTGCTCGTTCAATAATACCAAAACCAAAACCAAAACCCCATGGACAAAGGTAGAGTTCCAGTCAGTGACATGACTTCTGATCCGATGGCACGATACTCGTAATCTCTATTTGGGAAAACTGTCACTTTTTTCCCTTCGGAGTACCGTGCATCCATAGACTGTATGTATGTTACGACAGCTTCCGTTGACATGGTACTTATGACACCAAACAGGTACCTATCCAATCCGATAAGTCTTGAGTACTTTCGGTGTGGAGGAAACGCAAACGCACATCCTCCCGTGCACCACAAAACGATCCGAAGAAACTGATCGAGGAAACGAGATAAGAGGAAATTAAAAAAGATCCACACGCGACCGGTATGGTGCTGAAACTTGAGAGTGAAGACAGAGGTGGAGAATGATGGTGATGATGACGATGCCACGGCTGATGATGACGATGACGCGATTGCTTCCAGTGTTGCCTTAACTCCTGGTTTTTTTTTTTGTTTTTTGTTTTGGTCTCGTTGCTTTCGTGTTGTTGGTCGTCATTATGGCCAGCACTTTCCGGCTTCTCTATCGCTGTGAATAATCTCATCATTTTGTGTGCGCATTCCCGCGTCCTTTTCGTCCTGTGCTGCGTCGCTCATCATCGTCATCATCACGTTCTTCACCGGGTATACCTAAATGTACTTTTTTCTTTTGTGTCCTTTAAATGAGTTTACGTCGAGATCTTAAGTTAAGATTTGTGGCCCGATATGCATGGTATCTGGGCATATCTGCATTAGCATCTCCATCTGCATCTTGCATCCGTATTTTATATACGAATGAAATGCATTTGCTATGCCAAGATGAGGTGGAGCATTCGTATCGTTGATTTGAAATCAGTTAAGCCGTAAACTGCTGCTGTGAGTGGTGTTTCTGCACCTTATCTCGTGGTCGTCCGTGTTGTCGTCTTAATTACTGCGTTAATGAGTTTTTCTTTCAAATAGCGCTGCGATAAGGATCTCTGATATGAAAATGTGTAAAAATTTATTGGTTAGTTGTACAGATTCTGGCGGCAGGATGCAAGGGAGGATCGATGGGTGCCACAAGTGCCAGAAGAGTGGTTTGATATTTTGCGAAGTGTTTTTGCATATTCGTTGAGAGTTATAGGCTCCCAGGCAAAAGATGTGTCGGTATAATTTGAGATATATGATACTCACGCCGTCACATGCTAGAGAGGCACCTGCAGCTAATTATAGACATATTTCTCGCAAGGAAAGGCTACCAGACTAAAGAAGCTTTTAGCTTCTTTGGCAATTTCGTTAAGCGGATGGATTTAAGGATTCTATTGTATTAGGTCGTTAGACATGGAAGTACCTATTTATATGACGAATACCACTCTTGCAGAATTTACCAGTTGTACAAATGGGAATGCTCCATTTTCGAATAGATGATGCTGGCGGCTGTTCTTCACTTAGCGGTCCCCCAACGTGGCGACGATTTCCTTAACCCTTCTGTTCTGTTAGAAAAAAATCGCACGTGTCACGTTTCGGATCATAAATGACCCAATTTTGATTTTGAATATATTTTTATAAAATAACTACGAAAAAAAGGAACAAGATGGAACGAGGGATACAAATTATTAATTTGGAGCGCGTTCTTGGCGATATGTTGTTGTAATTGTATGCCGATGGGTGGGACAAACTGGTTTGTTGCAAACTGTGCAACAGGTGAAGGTCTTTTTCTCGTTGCTCGGAGGACAAAAATTGCAGCGCTTACGGTCACTTGTCTTAAGTTTTTTTAACGGGTGGTAATGATGTTGATGCTAACCCAACACTATTAGTTTGGGTATTGCGAACGATGGATGCAGAAGCTTCAGCTCTTGGAAGACGATTCCGTCGAACAATACACGGCCGAAATAAGTGTTCTCCTAGCTCATGTAAAAAAATCCTGCGCTTGAACAATTTATTTTGATTCCAGTTCGGGTGAATTTCTGTCCGTAATATATGTACAAACATTTAGCGCAGAAATGTCTATAAAATTGGCAAATAGAGCTACTGGCCACCGTTGTCGCTTGCAT
Source organism: Merodon equestris (assembly GCA_958301585.1). Classification (NCBI taxonomy): domain Eukaryota; kingdom Metazoa; phylum Arthropoda; class Insecta; order Diptera; family Syrphidae; genus Merodon; species Merodon equestris. The sequence goes on from OY284413.1 coordinate 54,655,290, forward strand.
GAATATGTACGTACTAACTGGTCCATTATGTCCACCCCTGCCTTAGTCGAATTGTAAAATTCTATAATATCGGGAATATTTTTTGAATGTTCTTCTAACACTTTACCGTCACGATGCATTGTACTTAGCAAGGTAACCAACTTATACTTCTTTGGTACATATTGCACAAGTGTTTCTTTCTTATGAAAGAAAAATTTGCTGGAAAACACTGGAAGCTTTCTGAGCTGCTTAGCTGTAGCGTGCATCGGTAGAAACCTCTTATTCTTTCGAACTGTCCCAACTAGAGTAATTCTTTGTTTTAACAGTTCCAAGGCTAAGGAATGGCGAGTAAAAAAATTGTCAGTTGTTATATTTCTTCCTTGGTACTCTGACACTAAGTCCAGAGCGACTCGTTCTCCCTGATTCCTTTCCGATGCACCTCTAACTCGTCCAAGATAAATTTGAAAATTAAGACAAAACGAAGTCGCAGAATCAGCAGCTATCCATGCCTTCATTCCGTATTTACCTGGTTTACTGGGGATGTAAACTTTGAAGGGACATCTACCACGGAAGGGAATCAGTTGTTCATCTACAGTCACGTTTTCCTTTGGCACGTACAGTAACTTAAGATTCTGGATCCACTTTTCATATAATTCACGGATGGGTGCAAACTTATCTATACGAACTTCTGACCTTCGGCTTAGTCTGTCATCGAAAGCAAGCATTCGTAAGATTTCGAAAAAGGGTTCAGGAGACATAACAGCTCTTAGCATTGGACAACCGTGATTCTCATCCCACAAGGACTTCATGCTTTCACCATATGAGCGATAGCGTTCAATAAGAATAATTAATGAGAGCGGTATGTGTGAATGCTAAGTGGATATAACGTACCAGTAAGCAACAAAGGTCCTAAATATGCGTCCAACTCAACTTCGTCTATCATCTGAAAATGCTCTGATACTCTGACTCCCTGCATATTTGTAAAACGGATAACATCTTTTCTCGTCTAAAGAGGAATGGTCTTTGGTACAACTCGCATTGGAGTGAAAGTGTGTACTTGCGGGTGAAATATCCTACGACCCCTGTCTCATGGATATGCTTTCTGACGCAATGACACCTGCCATCCTACTGCGCTGTAACTTCACAGTCACATTTCCATGGCGTCAGGACTGGCTTTGGCCAGACACTGAACCTGGAATGGAATGTCTTCGCATTTTCACAGATGGTTCCAGAACTGGGTAGGGATCCGGCGCTGGAGTTTTCTTTGAGCGCGAAAACATTCGACTGCACTTCTCGTTAGGAAAATATGCACCTGTCTTCCAAGCGGAGATTTACGCAATCCTAATGGCCATGCACTATGTTGTGAAACACAGGTGGGGGGGAAAAGCATATGTATCTGCAGTGACAGCCAAGCTGCACTCAAAGATGTGTCCAACCCTCTATCCAACTCCAAATTAGTGCATGAACTCAAGACCTTTTTGAACAAAGTCGGAAGACTAAATTCACTTAGGCTTGTAGTTTAGTCCTTAGGTCACTCTGGAATCCCAGGAAACGAGATCTCCGATGAACTCGCTACAAGAGCCTCAGAGGAGAGTTTCTCAGGACCTGAACCCGCCTTAGATCTACCTGCTTCCACGGTCAAATCTAACATTAATGACTGGGTCTTTAACGTACACAGTGGTAGATGGAAGGAATAACCAGGATGCAGGATGACTAAGCGCGTACGCGCTGATGTCTGCAAGAAGTCTGCAACATTTTTCTTATCCTTAAGGAGAAATGATTGCAGAAGGCTAACGGGCGTCATTGCGGGCCATTACACTTTTGCCAAGCATGTCTACGTGCTTGGCATCAGTGAGACGCCTACCAGTGCTGCATGTTGCGAGGAGGATGACACAGCAGAACACTTTCTCTGCGACTGTTCCGCCTTCGCTCGCGCACGGTGGCGCACCCTTGGGGCCGACGTGGTGGGTGCCGAATCTCTTAGCTCTACATCACTGAAGTCCCTCCTCACTTTTCTCCGGACAATGGGGAAAATACAATAAAGACAAGGTGTCTGTCTGGTAGTACAATGGACCAGTATTTGTGTCTGAGTGCTCCAACAGATTGTAGAAGCCTCCAACAAAAAAAAAAACACTAAAGTCGTTTTTGGTCATAAAATGACCCCAACAAAACAGAAGGGTTAAAATTATTAATAGGTTCTTTTAATGAAGTCAAAATGCCAAGAGAAAAATTATATTTTTTTACTTTTCAGAGGGGGTTACTTAAAATTTTTAATTTAATTTTTATATCTCATAATTTCGACCGGAATGCGCGAAAACGAGCCCATTTTTGCATCGGCAATAAGGGCGGTTATTTAATTGATATTGTTTTTAAAAATTAATCAAGATAAATTGTAAAGGTCTATATTGAATAAAAGTTTTTGAATTTTCAAAATCGGTTTAGAATTGTTCAAGTTATTCTAAATTTACATTGACCCATATGAGATGGCGCCCGCTGTACTAACAACAGTCTTCAACAATCTCTTGTATCGTTGAGATGCAGCTGTGTTTTGGCTCGAATCCTGACTGGAACGGTGAAAGGAGCTTATGGCTATTGGCTTGAGAACGAGTTCATTTGCGTGCTCAGAAGCTTTTCGAAAACCTGAAATATGAATGGCAATGTGGACATAAGACGATATGCCTTATTATTATTATTTCCATGTTAGGGACGGGTATGATTTTAGAAACCTTCCAGGATCTAGAGTAGACATTGGTGGTTAGGTTGCCATTAAACACATATATTGGAGGTGTTGAGATGGTGTAGATTATTAGTTTTAAAAATGTTGGGTTCATTAAATCCAAACAAATGGTGTTAGATTTGATTGCAAGCGTCGATTTAAGCATATCCTCTTCGTAGACTCTGGAAAAGCCGTATCGTAACGTCTAAATGATCTCCCACGGGCTTGAATTTGAATGTAAGAATGTAGTTTTCGAGTCCCTGATTTCCTTCGTAGCAAGGTTCCTGTGGCGTTTGAAATGGTAGGCAAATTCGGAGAGTTTAAACTTCTTCCATCTTTTGTCGACTCTGTCTCGATTTGTAATTAGTTTATCTATAATATTGACAGTTGGTATTATGAATGGTCAGGTTTTTGGTTGGAATATGATTCTCAAACAGGTTATTAATTGACATTAATTATTAATTTACGGCTGACATGTTGAACAGGCTCTGCCAATTAAAATTGAGGGAGTCATCGATAAGAGTAGCTATATAAATAGTCTTAAGGTCCCTGTTGGATAATGAAATCATTCTTTGAGAAGTCGGGAATGTGGTGTTGGCTATAGAAATTAATTGGGTGCGTCCTATTGACAATAAACAGATTAAGCTTGTAGGGCTAAAGTAAGTGCGAGTCGAGTTACTACTTACTTAACGGGACAACGTTCCATAGAGGATCTGAGCCTGGGATATGGCTGCATTCCATCATTGACGGTCAAGTTGTCAAGACCAAGTTGTCTAACATCCTCGATTATTTGATCTTTATACCGGAGGTTCGGTCCTACTCTTCTTCTCAAACCAGGAGGCCCGGAGTCAAAGACCCTCTTAGATGGGGCGTTGGTGTTCATGCGCTCGATGTGGCCGAGCCAGTTTAGTCGACGAATATTTGCCTTCCGGACTACATCCACATCTTTGTACAGCTCGTAAAGTTCGCGGTTATGTCTTCTCCTACATGCACCTTTCACAGACAGGAAAGATATCCGGCGCAGAATTTTTTTTTCGAGAGAACCCAAAATCAGCTCCGCTGTCCTGCTTATCGTCCAGCTCCGTACAGCAAGACGGGCAGTATAAGCCATTTGTAAAGCATGACTTTAGTTCTTCGGGTGAGGAATTTCGACCCAAATTGTTTGGACAATCCGAATTAGCAGCGGTTGCCAAGGGCGATTCTATACCGGATCTCCACTGTCGTGTCGTTCGTGAAATGTACGTTTGGCCCGAATTAGACAAACTCCTTAACTACCTCGAAGTCGTAGCTGTCAATTGTTACGTTTTGTTCTAAGTGGTGAGCGACGGATTGGTTTTTGCTTGACAACATGTACTTTGTTTGATCCTCATTGACCTTCAGACCAAGTCGTTTTGCCTGTCAAGGCGCGACCGCGCGATGATGTCAATATCATCCACGTATCTTAGCAGCTGGACAGACTTGCAGAAGATAGTGCCTTCCCTGTTGATGACTTAAGTCACACGACAGCGCATCTCCTTACCGGAATCCAGGCAGGGTTTCAAAGGGTTTACAAGTCCGAGATGCGTGATGCATCGCGTATTTTTTAGCATGGCGCTATACTCGTACAACCGGATAAGTTTTGCCAGGATCCACTCTGAAAAGAATTTTCACTGCTAGCCTGGCACTTGCCTACATACCTATTCCTTGGCGCGCGGTGAGTGTGGTCTTTATTCCCAAAATAGGGAAAGAAGATTACTCACTCGCCAAGCGTTTTAGTCCAATCAGTGTTACATCCTTCTCGCTGAAAAGCATGGAGAGCCTAGTAGAGTTGCCCGTGAGCAAAATTGCCCTTCGAATTCCTCCTCTCTCGGACATGCAACATGGTGAGTTGGGCGAATTGAATGCGCTCTCGAAAGGAAAGAGTACAACCTGGGCATTTAGCGACATTGAGGGAGCTTCTGATAACGCTACTTTCGACAGCATGTGTAACGCTACTAGACGGCATGGCGTAGATGAAGCATTGGTTTTTTGGATCAAAGCAATGCTTGTCCACAGGACATTGATAGCTGATGCAGGCCTCGAAAAATGTGTCAAGTCTGGAGTAAAGAGGCGCTGCCCGCAAGGTGGCGTCTTGTCTCCGCTGTTATGGTGCATGGTGGTCGGCTCTCTGCTCGATGCTCTCAATGCATCTGGAATCTTTGCCCTGGCTTATGCCGATGATGTTCTCTCTGTCGGCTCATGTAGAGCGACTGTCTGTCTCAAAGCGCAGGTGGCGCTAGATGTGATCAAGGACTAGTGCACGAGTAATGGGATGTCGTTAAATCCTCTTAAGACTGATGGCGTTCTCTTCACGAGAAGGAGGAAAAATACTGGCATTACTCAGCTGGTGCTTAAAGGCATTCCCATTCCGATATCCAAGGAAGCTAAGTGCCTGGGAGTCATCTTAGATAGCAAGCTCTTTTGGTCAAAGCAAGGTGCTTTTGGCAAATATAGGGCTTATCGCCGAAAGCGGTGCTCTTGATCTACACGACAATGATAATACCGATAATCTCATACACATCGGCTGTCTGATGGAACAGGCTAACACGCAAATATATCGTGGCCTCCTTCACCAAACTCCAAGGAGCGGTTTATCTCGGCTTTACGGGGGCTTTCCCCAGCACATTGAGCGCTGCTCTAGATGCTATCATGAATCTTCCACCCCTTGACATACTCGTATCTATGTATATACCAAAAGGTGCGCACTGAAAGCCATGTCTCGTTTCAAGAGAAGTTGTTTTTATTACCATTCGCATTGGAGTGACCGTGTACTTGGGTGAGAACTATCGTACGACCCCTGTCTCATGGATATGCCTTCTGACGCAATGACACCTGCCATCCTATTGCGCTATAATTTCACAGTCAAGTTTCTATGGCGTCTGGACTAACTTTGGCCAGATACTGAACCTGGAAAGGTCTGTTGTCGCATTTTTACAGATGGCTCCAGGTCTGGGCGGGGGGGTCCGCTGCTCGAGTCTTCTTTGAACGCGAAAACAGACGACTGCACTTTTCGTTAGGAAAATATGCGTCTGTCCTTCAATCAGAGATATACGCAATTCTAATAGCCATGCACTATGTCATAAAGCACAAGTGGAAAGGAAAAAGCATATGTGTCTGCAATGACAGTCTAGCTGCACACAAAGCTCTCTATCCAGCTCCGAATTAGTGCATGAACTCAAGATCTTATTAAACAAAGTCGAAAGACTAAATTCACTATTTTTAGTAAATAATGCTGTCTATGGATTGTGTCATACGATGGGGTGATTGTACAGAAAAGTCTCCATTAGCAGAGATTAATGTTTATAAAAGGGAGAAGTAAATAAAACAATGGAATCTATCTGTTACTAACAGCCACTGTGTACAGTGTTTTTTTTTATTGAAGAAACGTCCTATATGCCTTTCGATAGAGAGCATGGGGAGTTCAAATACTAAGAGTTCGCCATGGGCTCTGGATGGAAATTTTCTTACCATGTTCCTAATCATGTCGTCATACTTCGAGAAAGTATTGCACAATCTTATCCAAAGTTGCAGCATGGAATTGCTTGTTGTGAAGGGGGATGACAAAGTATAAAATAAAGCGCATGTTTCTTCTTCTTCTTCTTCTTCTTGTATTGTAAATAAATATAAAAATAAATATGTCCATTTTCTATACTTTTCTTTTTGAAAACTCCGCAACTTAATTTTTGAGGAAGCATTTGTCTATATAAATACGTATCAGTCGTCTAACATCGTAATACGAACACATGGTGTACCATTCCAAAATCTAAAAACACACATAGTAGCCAATTAATTCGAATTCATAATTACTGAGTATTTGAAACAATTGGCCTTCAGTTTCGACTTCACTTCGCTACTGACTTCTGTATTAACTTATTTTAATGAATAGTGAGCAAGTTTGTTTAGCCGCTGTTGCTATCGACCACTTTCAAAACAAATTTGCTGGCATACGTTTCATAGCCAAGAAAAACGATAAACGTACCTGACATGGGACAATCGACAGCCTAATGTCTTTAACGACTCCTCTAACTCGGCGATCGGTTATAAATAATTCGTTCATTTATTCCACTTTTTCATCGGTTGCTGACGTGCTTAAGCGTCAAGCGTTCTTGTCATATTTAACGTCTTCATGGCCTCCTTAGTAAATTGTAATCCGATATTTACTAATTTCGATGTTATATTTACAATTCTTAAAACTATCATGCACTCCATTCCTTTCGTATGACGAAATGCAATGGAAATTATCTGATCCATTAATACAGCAAAATTCCCTTTACTTTTTGAACTCACCTCATACAGAGTCATGAATAATCGAAAAGCTTAAAGTGAAAACCAGTTGCAAAAAACCTATATTTCACGTAAGGAAATTAGTTAATACAACATTTTAGTAGTTTAATGTAAAATCAAAAGCGTCAATTCGTTCGCATGCTAGCACAAGTCAAGGACAAGTTACATAATAAATAATTTAGAAACAGCTCTGTCACACAAGCTATCGATTCACCACCAGGAATCCCTCACAAACTGGGCAAACCTGCAGAGTTTGACTACAAAGAATGTGAACAATTCTACTAACAATCAACACATTCTCATGACTTATTCTAATTAAGGAAAAAGACAACTTTTAGTTCCCACAACCGTGCCACATTAAACCGCCACAAACCCATTAAATGCGCCTTCATTGACTCATTGATTTGCTAATAAGCATTCCCTGATTTGCACAAATCGTCCATTAAGCTCGAAATTAAGTCGCGTCTGGCCATTACCATTTCCCTCCCAAAAAAAAGTTCCGAAGGCCTAATCACGTTCAAGTCATTTTCTAATCCACCAAATCAATTTAATCTCCAACCATAAATCTTAGCCGCTCTGCACCACACTAATGGCAATCTAGGTGTGTCCCACACCATCGATGAACTCCAATTCAAATCACCTCAACTGGCAAACAAACAAACAAAAAGATGATAAACTACTCCAGGTGGACCACAGACGTCGTATCGGACAACATAATCAACAATTCCCACTCCACTTGGAGCCAAAGCAGCAAAAAACAAGCTAACTGTTCGCCTTGACATTAGTCACTATCTCCATCTGAAGATATCTCGGCCAGAATCTATCTAAATGTCAGATTGACTCGTTATCATCATCATCGTGATCGTCATCCCATGGTCGAGTTGTACCTGTCATAGGTCAACGCTATTCGAGTGCGGCGCAGTCGATTACCACAACAATGGCCCACAAGAGGATCATAAATCAATTGGCTTTCGAAATTGTTTTCGTTTCCCGACGATAAGCGGGTGACCACTTGTAGAGCGTTTGCGTCGGCATCGGCGGTGGTCTATCCACCACTGTGCGGCTCTGCGCCAGTGTCAGCGAAAAGCGCACTCTTCGTTAATAGATTCATATTCGACAACACAATAGGATATTATCTACCATCGATCACTCGAGATGATTACATCCCGCTAATACCAGTCGCGAGAGTTTAAGCCGAATAACAACAATACCAAAATGCATATGAAAAGCGTCAAAGCACACATTAAGGCTAAGTCGACGCGGACCCACCGCAGTGTCCGGAGGCCACCATGTCGTGCTCCGGAACGATCACCTGAAATTGGCCAATTTAGCGATCACTACAACAACGCAACGTATACCACGCTAGAGCGAACGGTAATAACATTATTTTTGAACCGATTTTGTCACACCATCGACGGCGACGGCGAACCGTGATCTTCTCGCATCGAAGATCACATGAATGCGACATACGGTCGAGCGACAGCGACAACGATGCACACTGAAATGGGAATTGCTGCTGCTGTTATTGCCATCTCCACCTTCATCTCTACGTCGTACCGATCACCGTCATGATCATCGGTTTGAGAACGATCGCGCTCGTGGCTCTTGGAAGATCGACATAAAACTAAAGAAAATTTGACATGAATGAGGTCATAAAGCTCGCTGCAGCGTGCGCGTTCGTCGGCATCTTCCCGTCACGCGTTGTCGTACGCGATCATGGTGGTGATCTGTTTCTTCTTCTTCTTCTTCTTTAGTTTACTTTTCCATTTTCGAACACTTTTTTTTCTGGGCCACCCAAGTGCTAGTGCTGCTGTTGTTAATGCACTTTACGATGCGTCGGAGTTGAAGGTGGTTGCTAGTGCTGGTCCCCCTCTAAAGACGCCATTATAATGGGAGATTTGTGGGCCCAATTGGGGTTATGTTCGTCCCATAAAAAAGTGATTTCAATTTACTTCACAAGAAAATCGGAAAAAAAAAAGAAAAATTTCGATTTCTATTTGAACTGGCGCACGGCCCGTTCCCTGGTGGTCTTTGTTTGGGTCATAATCTTATCGCAGGGCCGTCGAGCATTAGGGAGTCAGAGCTGTAAATTTGTAGATTTTTTCAGTCCGGCCAGCGAATCGTTGGCTGGAGGTGACACTAAGCCGGATAGTGGCTAGCCAGATGCTAATGTTTGGCCTGCGGAGAGAATTCCTTATCAGAACTCGGAAGGTTGTTTGGTGGTATTTACGGTATTACGGTATTACGGTATTGATGGCGTGATTATTAGGAAATAAATTTGAAAACTGGGATTAGACGAAACCACCAAGGTGGAAAATGGTCTCAGTCAAATTAAGCCAGGAGTTGCTTGGTGGTCTGCGATTTTTTTGTGTATTCAGGTGATTTGCGTCTCATTTGTGGTACCCTCTGGAAATTTGTATGCGAGATCACGGAAGCCCGCGCCTAGATGGTATTTCGTTCGAACACAACTTAAGCGAAACAAATAGCATGAGGAGCTTATGACTCTGAGGTCATACGCAAAGTTGAGAATATGGAGGAACGATTTCTGTAAATCCTGATAGGCAATGACAGACAATTTCAATGTGAATTTCCTTATATGGTAGCGCTAATTCATACAGTGATACACAATATTTGCCTATCGATTAGGAAAGCAAATCTAAAGTGAACCTGACCTAGGCAAACCAATGTCTAGCAAAAGCGCTGTGGGGACGGTTTGCCTACTAACGTTGGAAACATACACCTGCAGAATATGATCGCAGTAAATGGTCGTATCCCAAATTTCCGGAGAAAGTTCAATTAGAGTTTTAGTACCATTTTACGACCTATAAGCCTAAAGGGGAAGGAATGGATGTAATTAAAAAGTAGCACAACAAGCAAAAATATGGGTAAAATGTCTTCAGGTAATTTACCACCTGTGGTATGGTGATTACTTAACGAGGAATGGCTGATCTAGCTAACAAAGTCTGCCTAAGTCAAGTGGGTCGAAGAGTATTTCTTTTGACTATGTACCATTATTCATTGATGTGTGATCGTCGTTATTTCTTCCATAACCATTCTCATAACGTCTTGACTATTTATGGGATTTCCATACTTGAGCTTGAGGCACTGGAATTGCCTGGCTACGTTTTGCGAATTCCTTTTTTTTTACTGGTTGCTTAGAAGAATTTTATGAATTGGCATAGAAGACTGAAAGTGGGTCTACTCGATGCAGCCCCGTGTTCATAAACGACCAAGTAAAGCAAAGTGAAATTAATTATTGACCTTTTGGCAAAGACCCGAAAAGGTGGTGACCTGGCTCTACCTTACTTCACTTTGATTACAGTATTGTCACATAGTTGTTTTTAGGCTTTTGGACTGGGTTCTAAAAAAGAGAGACTTTTTGTAATACATTTATTATACAATTTATTTAATTGTGAAATTTATTTGCCAAATAAAATAAAAACAATTTTTCTCTGCTTTTCAATAAATTGGATATTATAGCAGTACAAGAATGTCGACTTCCAAATGGAACTTTATATCGGGAAGCTATACTTTCGTTTGTAGCAGTACGGATGCCCATAATCTTGAAACAAGTTCCTTCATCAGCAAGCTTGGGAATCTCTTGTTAAGTTGGTGAAATTAATTCTTAAATGGAAACAAATGATATAAAGATAGAAATTAATAAAAGGCTACATACGGACAACGAGTACTCGTATAAATATGGAAGGACGAAGGCAGGTCATCTCCTGCTGTGCTATTTAGAGCAGGGTGAGATGAACTAATTGGGAACATGCATCACTCACCTATACGACTGGTCATAAAAGAACAGGCCTGATGAACAGAATCTCATCAATGGTTGCCTTGTCCGAAAGAAAGGAAATTAAAGAAAATAAGTTCTCTTAACACAGTATTCAAGATCTTCTTCGCCGTGTTGATGAAACGTCTGGAAGCATTGCTGCACAATGATGAGTTCCATGTGATAAGTTTGAGAGGACTCGAGTTTCAGGTCAACGAACACTACTTATAAGTCGACTTGGAATCCACATATTATAATGGTGTCTACAAAAATGGCCTATATAGAGCTACGAGAGTGATCCGATAAGTACTTAACCTACAAAAGAAAAACAAACATTTTGAAGAAATGGCGATTTATTTTCCAATATAGTATCCTTTTAGCTCGACACTTGACCCAGCGATGCTCCAACTTCTTTAAACCGTTCGAAAAATACATTTTCTCGAGGTCTCCGTGGCGGCGATGACCTCCTCATTCGACTGAAATTTCTGCCCGGCGAGTGACTATTTCAAGTTTGGAAACAAAAAGAAGTCGCACGGGCCAAATCTGGAGAATACGGTGGATGGGGCAGCAGTTCGTAACCCAATTCGACCAATTTGGCAGTGGCGAGGGCCGAGGTGTGAGCCGGTGCGTAATCATGGTGGAAGAGCACTTTTTTCTTCGGAAAGTGGGGCCGTTTTTTCTTCAATTCGGCGTCGAATCGGCCCAACAATGGCATAATACAGTCCTGTGACCGTTTTGCCCTTCTCCAGGAAGTCGATGTGGATCATACCTTGTGAATCCCAGAAAATGGTGGCCATCACCTTTCCGGCCGATGGGACAGTCTTCGCCTTCTTCCGAGCACGTTTGCGGGTGAAGTCCACTGTTCCGACTGTTTCTTGGTCTCTGGTGTGTACCAGTGGATCCATGTTTCGTCGACTGTCACGAAACGACGCAGAAACTCCTTAGGATTGCGCTTAAACAGCGTCAAACGCTGCTCTGAAGTGGTCTCACGGTTGCGCTTGTTGTCCGGAGTGAGCAAACGCAGCACCCATCGCGCCGATAGCTTTATCATGCCCAAAATTTCATGCAGAATATGACCCACGCGATCTTTTAAAATGCCTACTGCCTCAGCTATCTCGCGCAACTTCAATCGGCCGTCTGGGAATGCGAGATCGTGCATTTTTGTCACGTTATCCTCCGTGGTAGCCGTTTTCGGGGCACCTAGACGTGGCTCATCCGTTAAACCTATTTTTGATGGTCGCCATCGAAGGAGAAGAGTCACCGTACACAGCATCTAAACGCTCTTTGAATATTATCAAAATAAATATGTTAATCAAACTAATTGCTGATCAAACTATTTTCAACGACAGCAAACTTATTAATAAAACTCAGGCTAAGTTTTTGAATCCTAACAGAGATCAATTCAACATTCGCTTTCCGATATAAATCTTCTGTCGAGTGATGCCAAGGTAGAAAATTACTCTCTCTGGAAAGCAACGAAAAACTTAAACTGCCTTAATAGCATAATATTCATTATAAATATCAATATATTGACATGTTCAAGTCGTCCTAGATTAATTTGTAGGCGTCGCAGTATATAACTATATTTTTCGGCAAAATATAATAATTCAATAAGAAAAACGGCTTAAGTAATTCTCTTGGTTAAAAGTACTTACAATAACCGCCTAACTCACAAAATAATTTAGGAATTACAAAATTTCGATATTAGAAAATGGCTTATGTGGATTTAGGATATTTTTATAAATTAAAAAAAAAAAATTCACAAATCAATCAAACATATTCTATAATACTAAAAACGGCTTGAATTGATTTAAGCATTTATTCCAGATTTAAAAAAGATTTTCGCTATAGCCAAACGGAGATAAGTCGTTATTGCAAACTTCCGTTGGATATTTCGAAGGAGACTATTTAGGATAATCATTTTTAAAAAAAATTAAAATTCTATGAATTGCAGAACTAAGTTGAGTTAAGGCGTTATTTAAAATGCAAGAATGAAATATGAGTTGAAAGGTTTCGAGAAGTGAATTTAATTAATTTTGAGGATAATTAAAATGAAAATGAAAATATGAGTTCCTGAGCTTTACAAATTTTTAATCTAGCTGGAAAAGTTGTACTTAATAAATGTGAAGAAAATGCATTTAACGACAAAACGACTTGTTAAAAAGCAAGTGTTTTAAGTTAGTTATTTATATCAAGTTCTATTTTTTTATGAATATGTGTTATTGGATTATCCTTTTAAAATATTTGGCTATAAGTGGACTATTAATCTTTTTCATATTGGTGAATACAAATGTCAAAAAAGTAATTATAAATTGTGTTTTTTAGCCTATAAGGACCTGATTGCAAGTTGTGTTCTGAACCCGTAATAAACAAAACAATGTCATCTGGATAAGAAAAGAGTGAGATTCGACCGCGAAACCGACCGCATCCTGTAAAGTATTTCATTAACTTTTACGAGAAAGAAAAAATCGTGTCTCTCAAAGTTTTTAAGCAATGCTTGAATGAAACTGGAAGTTTTCTAAAATCAGTAGTAAAAAAAAAATGTAGCAACGGAATATTTCTTTTGAAGATAATCGTGGTTCGACTGATGAAAAGAATAAAATGTCTGAAGGAATTGTTCAGGTTGTAATGGCAGATATCAAGAGCTTTCCGTCATACGAAAGTCACTATACAAGACGTGACACACCATTAGTCTGTTCAGTGACGCTGTTCTGGACAGAAAAGTACAACTTTTGCTGTTCAGTGACAAAAATTTCTGTCCGAAAGTGTTCTGATTTTTGTTCAGTGACGGTTTTCCCGACACTTCAGAACACGATTTCCTGCACCTACTTTTGAGTCAGAACAGATTCGTGAAAAGTGTCAAAAGCAGCTGTCACTCAACAAAGCTATTATCATTCGGCTTGTGGGTTTATTCCATTCATGTTTATTTAGTGCGATATATTATTTTAAAGATATTGTCATTTGGTTTGTGGGTTTATTTCATGTGTGTTTTGTTCAATAAAATATTATTTATTACAAAAACGGGAGAAAATAGAAATTACGTCCGATAAGGGCCAATCAGTACTCGTTGAGTGCTCTCCCAATACGCGCCGGAATTTGGAAACTAATAAATAAAACATTTAATATGGAATTAGTATTAGAATTTTACTTTTATTAATCTTTTAGATGAAGAATTCCGGACTCAAGTTTTTGAGCAGTCCTTTAGTGGGAATCTCGACGAGGACTTTGTTCCAATAGCCTCAACTTCGGCGCAGTCTCTGGAGGAGATACAGAAGGCAACTTGGCTGGAGAAAGACTGTAGGCTTCTCATCACTTTATATAAAGAAGAACACCCAAAGCTCGGTAAAAAAAATAGAGGTGAAAACAAAAAAGCTGCTGTGGGAAAGAATTTCCGGGAGAATGTCCGAGCATGGAAGTTTTTTGTCCGCTTGCCAAATTGAGGGAAAATGACAAACTACATGTCCTTATGAAGAGTAAGTTATTTTCATTTCCCCTTACTTTATTTCATAAATGTATACCAATTTACTTTACCATTACAGTGATCTTACCGACGTGTTTTTAGGCAGACCATCTATTATTCCGGTTGGGGAGTACCATTGCCATGACAAGGGATCAGATAATGACGGAAGCGAGATTTTGGTCCAATACAGGTAATATTAGAAGCAAAAAATTACCTACATTCAGTTTAAATCCTATTTCTTTTACAGAACCATTACCATCGGGATCTGGTAGCAGCGATCGTTCTTCATCGGCGGAGGTACCCCGCGAAGATTTGAGAAGCAGTCTGAAGCGGCCAAGAAAAACTAGCACCGTCGCTGAGGAGTTGAAAAGATGGCGGCAAGAGTTCGCTGAAGAACGAAAGTCAAAAGATGAACATCGGAAGTCCACAGCCGAATACAGAAAGGCTAAGCTTGACGCCTACAATAAGCGAACAGAGGAAATAATTAAGCAACGAATAATGAAAGAAGAAATGTTCGGAGCTTTGTTACAGTCGCAGAATAAAGACACACAAAAATATTTTTGTCTTTTCTTTACATTTCATATTTATTCTTACATTTCATATTTATTTTTACATTTTATACAGGATTGAAATAGGAAAAAACTTCTTCGCATAGCCTATTTCTAATGTTGACGCCTTGCTCGTGCCCAATTGCCAAATTAGGAGGGATATTTTCTTAAACATTTTCAATGTTTTCGGATATTTCAAATTGAAGATCATTGTCATTGCATAGATTGTGCAAAACAATGCAAGCTCAAATAAAATGACAGAGTTTTTCTATCCCTCTCAATTTGCAATAGTAGAGCTGTCGGAAACGTTGCTTGAGGATGCCAAATGAATGTTCTATAATAATTCGGCCAGAACTGAGTTTCCGATTAAAAAACTTTTGCCTTGATGTTAAGTGACCGTTGTTCCGATATGGCGTTATTAAATATTAGGAACAAACATAAGCGGAATCCCCAAGTAGGAAGCCATTTCCACATTAATTGGGCACTCAATTGCCCATACATATATGTATATCCGAATTTTCGAAAACCCTGTTGTTATGGACCGATCCTGGATAGCCGACGAAGATGTCTATAAACTTCCTCTTTTCATTGCAAATCGCTTGAAGGCAGAGGCTCGTCACGTTCTTCCTGTCAATATAATCATTTTTTCCATATTTGGGAGGGTCAATTTTGCGTGCCGTCAATAACCCCTTCAAAAAATGTTTATAATTTACTGAAACTATACGAATATATGTATGCATGTAAGCTTTTTATACCTATAACACCTTGGATTCCGGTCTTGTTTCTCATAAATGAGGCAGTTTCCACTTTCTCTTCTTCGGTCGGCCATCGAATGGATGTAACATGACAGAAACACTACCCAAAGCGAGGTTGAATCTGTCGGCAATATCCCTGTAAGAGCATGCCTCATGGCCAGCAAACCAAAGAAAAAGCGCTATGTGCATTTCTGTTGAATACGTTTTACGCTTGTCTAATTGAGCGTAATCATCAGATGAAGAAAACATATCCACCAAGCGTTTATACAGCGTGCGGTTTATGCGGAAATGCTTACGGAATTCTTTTTCATTATAAGAAGGAATTATTTCTTCTAAAAAATGAGAAATGCAGTTCCTTATGTCTTTCCCAAGAGAAAAACTCACTGTTCTCGCCAACACATCCATATCATCACTGCTGGAATCTGTTGTTGTTGACCAGTCACTAATCTCACTTATCTCAACATCAGTTAACACAAATTCTCCCAAAAGAAATTTATTTAAATTCATTTTAATTGATTATTTAATTGTAAAAAATGTAAATACACTCTGACAAGTAACACGCTTCTCGTTCTTTTGACAACCGATTGATCTGACAGTTTTCACGAATCTGTGCTGTGCTGTTCTGTTCTGATCTGATCTTTTCATCATTGAACAGACTACATATAAATATCCATATGGATCTGACATTAGTTACTATGTACACGCTGTTCTCCGAAAAAAAACCTAATTGTCTCCGTAAGCTTGAGCAAATTTTCATAAATACTTAAAGTTATGTAAACATTAATAAATATTAGTAATACGAGTATGCAGTTATGTACGTATGTGCCTACATATACGTAAATATTATAACTATACTATTTTATATTACATAATTTGGTTGGTATGAACATAAAATTAAGAAGCAATCCAGCATCGACACATGTAATAGATGTGACACTCTGAAAACCAAAATGAAAAAGCAAAACGTGATGGAGCCGAGAAACTTGCAAAACTTCAAAGTGATTTAGACCGACACCATATTGTGACGGACTTGGCGTATGAATCTAAGACGGAATACAAAATACTGGCCAATAGGAGTTCTGGAATGAAGGTTTTTGCATTCGATCTTCAACAGGTCTTGCCGATACCTTACCTTTGAAATTCAGTAAGTTTTTACAATCTTACCGTGCATGACTTCTCCTCAAACACTGCGTATTGTTTTAGGTGCAAGTGGTCATTGTTAAGCGAGGTGACAATGAAATTGCAGTGTTGCTATAGAGTCGACAAACAAACAATTTTATGTATCCTTACTTGCATCGCTGAAGCTTTTGAAGTTGTTGGGCATTTTCCCAACCTAACATACCAAATCTTAGGTGTGATTCAACTAAGCCAAAATAGCAATGGCTCAAAAAAACTGTTCTTCAAAACTTATTTCCGTTTATTGATCCTGCGTTTCATGAATTTTATAACAATTTATATATGGAAATGCAACCTGGAGCTGATATTCAATGTTGGATCAAAAAGTAATGCCTCGTGTGCAAAACTTTATAGATAGATAGATAGATCTTTATTTCGTATAGTAAATTTTTACATAGGTTTGTTACCGCACATTTTACATTATACAGGGATTTGATAAACTTATCTTTCCACTGAATTTTTGTTCATATAGCATATAAAAAAAATTTATATTTAGTAAGTCTTTGGTGTTAACAGAAGGAAAAATACGACAAAAAACCTTCCATGTGAGAAAAGGTAGAAAATTACCAGAACAGTAAAATTAAAAAAAAAAATTAAAAAAAATAACATAACAAATTGTACAAAATAAAATAAATAAATAAATAAACAAATAAGCAAACAAGAAAATAAATAAATAAATAGAAAAATAAATAAATAAATAAATAAAATAAATAAATAAATAAGTGAATAAATAAATAAATAAATAGAAAAATAAATAAATAAATAAATAAAATAAATAAATAAATAAGTAAATAAATAAATAAATAAATAGAAAAATAAATAAAATAAATAATTAAATACAATAAATAAATAAGTAACTTTATAAAAAAAAAAAAATAAATAAATAAAAATATATATAAATAAATAGATAAGTAAATAATCAAGAGATAAATATATAAATAAATAGATAAACACGTAAGTAATAATTGGATATATACTCTTAATTCACTGAGTGTTTAATGCGTTTATAAGTGGGCTGTCAGCAAAACTACATCGGTCTACAAATTTAGATTTAAGTTTTTCAATTCTTACACAAATCAGTTCAACATTCGCTTTTTCGTGTAGATCTAGTGTGGAGTAATGCCAAGGTAAATTGAGCATAATTTTTAGAACTTTATTTTGACATATCTGCAGTTTTTTAATATGGCATTTTGCGCAGTCGCCCCAGACTTGGCAACCATATAAAAGAATGGCTTGAAAGATGACTTTGTATATTATAATATTGTTTTCTGTAGACAATAGGGATTTTCGGTTTATAAAGGGGTACAACATTTTGACGGCCACATCTGCCTTTTTAATGGTCCTGTTTATGTGTTCATGGAATATCAATTTTGAGTCGAGGTAAATTCCTAGATATCTAACACAGGACTCCCAGCGTATGCTTATTCCATTAATTTGTAGCTGAGTGGAGGGCTGGAAGCAACTCTTTCTTTTTCTTGTGAAAAAGATAGCTTGCATTTTATTTTGATTTAACTTAATCTTCCACTTTGAGAAGTATTTTATTAATACTTCCATCGCATTCTGTAGGTTGTTTTCAATATTCCAACCAAACTCATGCGATGTAAATATTGCAGTATCGTCAGCAAAAATGGCTGCGTCACAGTTATGCAATCTGGGGAAATCAGATGTATAAAGGTTATAGAGGACTGGACCTAACACAGAGCCCTGAGGGACACCAGTATCGAATGTTATTAAATCAGGGACAGCACAGTTGACATGGACCTTAAAACGGCGACTAGAAAGAAAACTTTGAACTATTTTACAAATGTAGGACGGAAAGTTAAAGTTAATCATTTTAAACAACAAACCATTATGCCAGACAGAGTCGAATGCCTTTTCTATGTCTAATAGTACCATTCCTGTCGATTTTCCAACAGAACGATTTTGTTTTATGTAGTTGCATATTCTGAGTACCTGATGCGAAGTATTATGGTATTGCCTAAATCCAAATTGTTCCTTAGGATATATGTTATTATCACAGATATGCTTTAACATTCGCTCCTTAAGTACTTTTTCCAGTACTTTGCTAAGACTACTGAGCAGGCTTATTGGCCTATAACTTTCAGGACTTTCGGGTGGTTTTCCAGATTTAAAGACAGGCACAATTTTTGCTAGTTTCCAAGCATCAGGGAAGTACCCTATTTTCAGACAGGCATTAATAAGGAACGTTAGATATCTTATGCCAGATTTTGGCAAGTGTTTAATGTATATATTTCGGATACCATCTATACCTCCGGCTTTCCTGACCTTTAAGCTATTAACTATATGTTGTACATCTTCGTCTACAAGAAAGTTTATTGAAGTCAAGTAAGGAGCACTATCCGAAAAATACGTTTGAATTGTAGTGTTGACTCTATTTTCAGTTTCCCTATCACCTAAGTCTCTTGAGATGTTGTGGTTTTTGGCAAAGTTCACAGCAAGAGCATTTGCTTTCTCGACATCTGAAAGGTAGGTGTTAACTGAGTCTTTTAAGTAAGGTAATTGCCGTTTTTTGTTTTTGATTACCTTAATGATATTCCAAAAAGGTTTCGCATTTTTTTTTAGAGAATTCAGTTTCCTATTCCAGTCTTGGTTGCGAAAAAGTGATATTTCTTGCGAAATAAGCTTGTTCAGATTAGTTACCTCACGTCTGTAAAAGGGGTCCCGATATCTCTGCCAAATTTTCCTGTAGTAATTCCTTAATTTTATGAATGTCAAGATGTAACTAGGAAGTTTAATACAAGTTTCTTTTACTGGCTTTTTTGGAATGATGATGGATTTGATGAGAATCGACCTAAGATAACGTCAATATTTTCTTTGTGAGATACTTCTTCTAAGTCTATTGGTGTTTGTCGCAACATGGAATTAATTTCCGATCTAAATCGCGACCAATTTGCATTTTTTATGTCTCGAGTATACTGGAACTGTTTTTCACCTGAGTGTCTAAGTTTACAAAAAACAGGCATATGATCAGAACTAAGTACATTCACAGCGACTGGTTGCGTTACTAGTGTTATGCCTCAGCTCCGGAGGAACACAAAAAAAAGAAGAGATGATCAAGAGGGGTCGTCTGCAGGCCAGTTGGATGAGGGGGTTCTTCCTCCCGGTGTTTCCGTTAGACGCTGTAATGGGGTACGACCTCAGTGGAGCTTTACGTGGTTGGTATGAACACGCACACACAACTGTTGGTTTATTATTCGTGGTCACAACACGATACTGACAGATGAAAGTTCGCAAATATAACCCACAATGTTGTTCGGAAGTTAAACAATGAAAACTCGTAATAAATATAGCACTATTGTTTATTTTATATTAAACACTTATATTTATTATTAAACAATTAAAATAATACAATCAATTACACCAATATTGTGTGTAAATGACACAATCGCGACTTTACTGCTAACTGAATTCCATCGTGAACCTGTTGTACACCTGTATTTATTTGACTTTATTGATTAAACTGCATTTTCCGTTGACCTCGATACTGTATCGATGAACTTCGATTGTTTAGACTGCATTTTCTGTTGACCTCGATACTGTCTCGATACTGTCTCGATGAACTTCGATTGATTAGACTGCATTTTCCGTTGACTTCGATTGACGTCAGGCTAAATTCACTGGTTTAGCGTCTGACCCCTGACCCCATTTGAGTGCATACATAACACGTCCCCCTTTAAGACATATCTAAGGATATTTTAACCTTAGATTGGACTTTGGATGTTGCATTTCTATGGATTCTATTGATTCTCTTGGTGACCCCGTCAGACTTAACGTAATTTCAGGTCCTTTCTGCTCCCGACGATTGAAGCATTTACTGAAGATCGCAAGTGTTGTTCTTCCGGGTCTGCAACAAGACTTCCAGATTGCTAGAACAATTCCAAGTATAGCTGCTACTCCAAAGATTGATATGAGCACGCCTTGAGTCCTTTCAGGTATCGATTCTAGTGCTGTGGACCAAAAGTTCCTCTGGTTCTGCAACTCTACTGATATGTCTTGAAGTTCGTGGACATCTTTCGCAGTTAGTTTGGAAATCGGTTCTTGATGGATGGTGACATCACGTAACTTTGCATTTATGCAACACTCTTCTAGTTCTCCATAGGAATGTTTATCTTTTATTTCTTTGGTTTCGACATCTGCTGCCATTGTTCTTATTGTTACATCGTAGGTTTCAAAAATGCAGTTATTTGGTATTACAATAATTCCTGTGCCAACAAGTTCACCATTTTTACTCTCGTTTTTACATTTACAATTATAATGTGTGTTTTCAGATATAGTATACAAATATGAATTACTTCTTATATTATGAAAAATTTCTATTTTTGAATTGACAATTTTTATTTTACAATTTTCCGATTTTTTCCTCATAAACAAATCTAACTCGCAGTTTATATTACTCGCAGTGTTTCTAAATAATTGAGGCTTACAAATGTACATTCTATTGACTAATTTACAATCGTTCAAGTTTTGCTTTAGACTATAATTTTCCTTATTTTTATTAATCAACAGTATTTTATTATTTGATTCTATTACAACAATTCCGTTTTTAATAACTTTTGGGACAGTAATTGTTTCATATAACTCAGATACTTCTTTGTTCATTAATGGTACTTGGATAATGATTACAATCCTTTTATCTTTTGTGAAAGCTTTTATCTCTAATGTTTTCAGTATTTCGGCATAATTTTCGATGTTTGAGTCTACAGCTAGGATGTGTTCATTCTCTAGAGTTCTAAGTTCCTGAATAAGATCGTTAGGCTCGATAATCCGTGGATGTAAAATACCTGCTTGTACAAATAATAAGCTATCGATAATCTGTTCTATTTCTATTTCTAAATTTAATAATTTGTAGTTAATCTTACTAGATATTTCTTCGAAATATGTATTAATCATTAATGTTCTATTGAAATTATTTTCCTCAGTATGAATTTTATTTATTTCTTCTATAATGGAATTAATTTTATTAATTGTAGCATTACTATTTTTGACTGTTCCTAAAACTTCTTTATTTAAATGGCTTAATATTTTAACATTCTCCTCCATTCCGTATTTGATTCGATTCTCGTTTTTACTGATGTTATCAATGGCTCTGCTGTAGTATTCGGCATCTTCATTATCCATTGTTCCGAATAAAACTTTGAATCCTGATCCTATCATGTTAATTAAACCACGTTTTTGTCTTTTTACATTTCCTACTATACCTGAAATAGTCCTGATTCTATGGTTTATTTTATCTAATGTCATTCGTACTGTACGCTGAAATTCTCTACATTCTACTTTTGATTGGATACAAATATCATCTATTGAGTTTACCATATTTCTTACATTAAAACTTGATTCTTCTAATTTGTCTACATTAAGTTCTATAATTAGTGCTACCTTACTAATAATTTCTTTTGCATCTCCTAAGTAATTGAAATAAATCCCTGTGTTGTTCTTCAAATCTGTGACTTGCAGAATTATTTCCGCATTGATGTACCAGATGAAGGGGATTCTGAAATGTACGGTTTAATATAAGATTTATTAAACTTCTGTCGTTTGTTTCCTATCTTAATTATTACAGTATTTTCGCTTATTTCTAGTATCTTATACGGACCTTTATATATACTATCAAGTTTACCCTTTCTTCCATTTCTTATTAAAACTTCTTGACCTACCTTATACTCTATAGGTTTTCCTACTTTCTGATCGTACCTAATTTTAGATTTTTCTCTACTTTTCCTAGTGTTATCTCTGGCGGATTCTTGCTTATATAGAAGATTTGCCCTAAGGTTATCAATATAGTCGAAAATTGTATCACCGTCATAAGGATCTACGCCACTGGGTCTATTAGCTTCAAAACCATATACTAGCTCATAAGGTGTGTAACCTGTTGTATTATGTGGTGTGGTATTATAGCAAAATCCCGCATATGGCATTCGCTTATGCCAGTCTTTTATTTGGCTAAGCTCCTTGCCCGTTGCTTTTAGGTATTCTAGCAACCTGCAGTGTGCTCTCTCAACACTACCGTTAGCTTGGGGGTGAGCAACACTCGTTGTTATTCTTTCTATTCCTAACAACTTACAAAATTCATCGAAAAGTGCGTTACAGAATTCTGAACCATTGTCACTAAGTATGATTTTAGGCATGCCAAAGTTCAAGATCCATTCTTCCATAACCGCACGGGATACGGTTTCCATATCTTTTGATTTTAATGGGATGAATTTTATAAATTTCGAAAGGTCGTCCTGTATAGTTAGTCCGAACCTGTACCCTTCTTCAGTTTCTTCAAACGGTCCTATCACATCTATCATTATTTTTTCTAGAGACCTGTCCGCTGAACTAACTATTTTCATTGGCTTTCTTGTTGGAACTCTATTTACCTTTTCTGTCTGACACTGTGGGCAGTTTCTTACAAATTCTTCTACCTGTTTTTGCATACCATTCCACTGAAATTTATTTTTAATTCTAGCGTATGTTGCCTTTTGACCAGTATGACCACCTATTAAACCCTCATGGTATTCCTTAATAATTTCTTTTCTTCTCTCTAAGTTGTTTACGGTTTCTTTAACATTTGAAGACGGTTTCTCAACTAAAATAGGATCTTCGAATTCTTCGACTGTATCTTTTTCTTGAACTAATACTTCCTCACCACTTCCTATTGACTCTGCTTCGTTTTGCACAACTGGATCTGATTCATTTTGGATTTCAATGCCTTCTTCTTCTATGAGGCTCATGAGATCTTGCCATGCCTCCTCTTTTTCTTGTTCTGTTATTCGGACATTTCTGCTGAGTTCGTCTGCCACCACGTTTTCCTTACCTTTTTTATAGATAATAGTGTAATCAAACTCCTCCAGCTTGAGACGCCATCTTACCAGTCGACTTCCAGGATCTTTGACTTGGAACAACCACGTTAAAGGCCGGTGATCTGTTTGGATAGTAAATTTTGTCCCATACACATACGGTCGAAATTGTTTCGTGGCCCATACAATGGCCAAACATTCTTTCTCTGTCGTACTGTAGTTCTTTTCGGCTTTATTTAGTGTACGACTCGCGAAGTGTATTGGTAAATCCTTACCATTATATTCTTGACTCAGAACAGCCCCGATACCTTTATTTGAAGCATCCGTCGTTATTATGAAAGGTTTTGTGAAGTCCGGGTATTGCAAAACGGGATGTTTTGTAATACTCTCTTTCAACTGTTCAAAACTGTGTTGTTGATCTTGGCTCCAGACGAATTCTGCATCCTTTTTAAGTAATCTATTCATTGGTTCCGCTATTTGGCTAAAATTTGGTATAAATTTCCTATAGTAGCCAATCATACCTAGAAACGATTTTATGCCCTTTTGGTTTTTCGGCGCATCCATTTGAATGATACTTTGAATCTTCTTAGGGTCTGGCTTAACCCCTTTGTCCGTTATAATGTGTCCTAAGTAAGACACTTCCTTGCGCAAGAATTCGCATTTATCTGGCTGCAATTTTAAATTGGCTCTTCGAAGTTGTTCGAACACTTCTCGCAATTTCTCGTTGTGCTCTTGCAAGTTCTTTCCATAGACGACAATGTCGTCCAAATAGACGAAGCACTTGATCCCCTGCAGACCCGCCAAGACGGTATTCATCAGTCTCTGAAAACACGCGGGAGCGTTTTTTAAACCAAACGGCATTCTGGTGTACTCGAAGTGGCCGTATGGAGTGCTGAAAGCTGTCTTTTCTATATCGGATTCCTCCATTGGAATCTGATGGAATCCCGATGTCAGGTCTAAGGTGGAAAAATACTTAGCTTTCCCAAGCTGATCAAGTATTTCTGTAATATTCGGGAGGGGATAGTTATCCGCTATCGTTAACTCATTGAGTTTGCGATAATCTATCACCATCCTCCATTTCTTCTTTCCGCTTGCATCTGATTTCTTTGGCACAATCCAAAGTGGAGAACTCCAGGGAGACTTACTGTTTCTGATTATGCCGTCCTTCATTAATTTGTCTACTTGTGTACGGACTTCTTCCTCGTGCACCTTCGGATATCTGTAACTCTTAGTAAACACAGGTTCCGAACTAGCACTTAAACGTATTTTGTGCTTTGTGACCGGAGTTAGGGTCAACTTCTCGTTTTCCACGCTAAATATGTCACCGTAGGTCTTGATTATTTCAAGGAGACTTTCTTTTTCTTCTTTATTTAAGTGATCGGTTCTCACGTTACCAGCCACTTTTTGTTTTCTGCCTTCCACAATCTTGTAGTCATTAAGATTTTCACCTTTAAGCCTTACATCCTTAATATTGAAGGTTTTGTCAGTAGTATTGACTATTGACACTAAACACTTTCCATCCCTATTCAGGCTTATGCAATTAGGAATAATAACCCCGTCGACAATCTCCTGTCTAGGTATCACAACTTCTTTACTCAGATCATCGTCGATTTGAACTGTCCGGAAGACTTCGGATCTACCCTCAATAATATTAGACTCGGCTAGATATTTTAAAGGTATTTTTCCTATTTTACCACTAATTATGTTTTCCTTATAGTTGATTTGAAAACCACCCTCTCGTAGGAAATGATTTCCAATCAACCCGTCATAATCTCCAAGGAGATTATTTTCTATTACTTGGAATTCTATTTCGGTGGATTTAAAATCTCCAACTAGGGGAACGAATTTAACCTCCACTCTAACTTTTCCTAAGCTTTCCCGAGTCTCTCCACCTATACCCCTAAACTTAATGGTATCTTTAGGATTAACACTCTTTCTACAAACACAATTTGCTTTGATAAGAGATACTTCCGCACCCGTATCTATTATTAATCTCTTAATTTCGTTGTTAATCACTACATCTACATGAGGACTCAGGGACCATACAGCGTTTCAAAAACCCTGGTCCTTGAAGCTGTTTTTACTGGTGCTGGGACGACCCGCACCATTTTCGTCTTCGTTCCTTTGCTCGTTCTTAATCTGAACATTGTTCACTTTTTCATTCCACTTTTTCTTTGGTAATTTGCACTGTCTTGCAAGGTGACCAGGTTTACCACAATTGTAACAACACCTTTCTTGGTAATTTATCCTAGCCAGGTTTTTGGACGTATAGTCCTTCTGAGTGTTCGTTCTGAACAAATTAATTCGCTGTTCTTCTTCGCTCGCGTATCTACTGGCTTCAGACAAGGTTTTGGGTCTTTGAGTTATTACATAGGATGAAAGTCGTTCACGTAGTCCATTGATGAATACTGTAAGCGTTTCATCCTGAATATATGCTAGTTGACCTTCCTTGTGTTCGCTTTTAACGCCAGAAAGCTTGCTTTGTAATAAACGTCTTTGCAACGTTTCTACGCGCTGTAAATAATGAACTACAGTTTCGTCTTTATATTGCTTTATTGCAATCAGCTCTCTATGAAGTTGGAGGGCACTATGTGGCTCCCTGAATACTTCCGTCAGCTCCCTTTTGAGGGATTCCCAATCGGAAATGTCCTTGTTCATTAAAATTGTGGTAGCATTACCACGAATTTTGGTCTTAATAAATTTGAAGAGCACGGGTTTCTGGTCTACTGATGCTAAGTCTATAGCATCATTGCAAGCATCTATGAAGCTGAAAACTTCATCGCTCGTGCCTTTAAAAGTGGGAATAAAGTTAGTCAGTACCGCGATTGGAATTTCTGACATTGTGTTATTTGGATTTAATTCCCTAGCCTCACTATCACTAATTTCACTATTGTTTAGAAAACTATCTTCGCTGTCACTTGGAAAATTGCCTTCACTACCGCAATATGCCGAAAACATTAGCTACTTTTCACTAGGGTTATTTTCTTTCACTTAGTATCTGGTTATATAGAAACAAAAACTGTACTCACATGCAAATTATAAACCTTGGGTCCATTGATGCTTTCCCCGTTGCCCTCTTGTGTATCCCACCGCTGCCACCAATAAATTGTGTTATGCCTCAGCTCCGGAGGAACACAAAAAAAAGAAGAGATGATCAAGAGGGGTCGTCTGCAGGCCAGTTGGATGAGGGGGTTCTTCCTCCCGGTGTTTCCGTTAGACGCTGTAATGGGGTACGACCTCAGTGGAGCTTTACGTGGTTGGTATGAACACGCACACACAACTGTTGGTTTATTATTCGTGGTCACAACACGATACTGACAGATGAAAGTTCGCAAATATAACCCACAATGTTGTTCGGAAGTTAAACAATGAAAACTCGTAATAAATATAGCACTATTGTTTATTTTATATTAAACACTTATATTTATTATTAAACAATTAAAATAATACAATCAATTACACCAATATTGTGTGTAAATGACACAATCGCGACTTTACTGCTAACTGAATTCCATCGTGAACCTGTTGTACACCTGTATTTATTTGACTTTATTGATTAAACTGCATTTTCCGTTGACCTCGATACTGTATCGATGAACTTCGATTGTTTAGACTGCATTTTCTGTTGACCTCGATACTGTCTCGATACTGTCTCGATGAACTTCGATTGATTAGACTGCATTTTCCGTTGACTTCGATTGACGTCAGGCTAAATTCACTGGTTTAGCGTCTGACCCCTGACCCCATTTGAGTGCATACATAACACTAGACAGGGCACGTTAGTAATAAACATATCAAGGACAGATGGTTGGCCGCGTGAGCCACAAGGGATATAAGTGGGACTAGGAGGAAACATTACAACAATTGGCAATGTTGCACAAAGATTTGATAAAATATTGCCCCAAGAGTTTGCCCTTAAGCAACCCCAATCTCTGTGCCTACAGTTAAAGTCTCCCCCAACCAGTACTTCACCGCTCAATGAAAACATTCTGTGAAAATCATTCTTTACAGCAATTCTTTTTTCATTATTAACACGCCCCCCAGGGAAATATGCACAAAACACCTTGATCTTTTGCAGATTTCTTAATACTAATTCAACGCCTACGTTTTCTACATATCGAGTTTTTATCACAGGTAAGAGCGAATGCCGAATTGATCGTTTAATTAGAATTGCAACGCCACCACCTCGCCTATCAGTTCTATCACAGCGATAGCATTTATAGTTAGGTGTGGATAAATTCAGGTCATTATGTAGCATAGTTTCAGTAATCAAAGCGATATCAATGTTACTACTGTTTAAAAAATAGATGAATTCAATAATTTTGTTACGTATACCTCTAGCATTCCATGTTATAATTCTTAGGTTTCTATCTACCATATTATTTAACATTGGGGTATAGGAACTTAGTTGCTAAATATGCGATAACGTTGAATTGTTCAATTTTAGTTTTACAAACAGCTAACTTTGTAATCATTTCCATACATAACGAGTTAATTTCTTCAGCCGTGAACAGCGTATTCGAGTTCTCAACCGAACTGTTGACAGGGTTGTTGCTCGTAATATTGCTACTATTGTTGGAGATGGAGATGTCGTTACCATCGAAGACTGGATTACGGTAGTTCATACATGAATTTATTGGGCTTGAATCTTTTTGAGTTTCATTTCCAGCGATGATTTGCTTGCGGGGCTGTGGCAATGGAGGGAAATCAGATAGAGACGCAATGGTAACTTGTGAGCGTGCTGGATTTGCAGAAACATATGGTTGACGTTGTGCTTTTTCATGATAAGAGCTTTTAGGCTTTGCAGATTTTTGTTTTAACTCCAAATATTTAGTTCTGCTTACACAAGTGGGATCCGACGACTTGTGACAGCCTCTACAATTGGCACATTTCGGAGAAGCTGCATTATCGCACTCACTAGTCTTGTGTGGACCGGCGCAGATGGCACAGTATGTTCTAACATGGCAATTTCTTTCCCCATGCCCAAACAACTGGCAATTGTGGCATTGAGTGAGCTTACCTTTTAGTTTTCTTTGAAAACTCCAGTTAACTTGCGTGTGAAAAATAGATCGATGGTTTTTTTTTAAATCGGCTAGTTTGACGGAGCCATTTTCGAATGAAATTATGAAAATAAAGTCATTATAGTGTTCATAGGACTTCGTGATTTTTTTCACATCAATGCACTTTAGATCGCGTTTGGTAAGCTCATTTTTAAGTAAATGGGTGTCTATATCGTCTAAACCATAAAGAACTGCTTTAAACACTTTTGCACTTTTAAGGTCATGCGTAAAAAATTGGCAGTTTTCCTGCTTTAATTTACTGATAACAGCATTGTACGAGAGGAGCGATTCACACACAATCTTAATTCCAATGGAAATTTTTTTAATAAAATAATCTTTGATGTTAACCCTCGACCCGTGTACTGTAAAAATTCGAGTTATCGTGTACGTGGGCACTCAGTGCCCAATAAAAGAAGATGATAGAAAATTGCCTTTTTGATATGAAATCAATGAAAAAATGGCTTTTTTATTTAAATCCAATTTATTTATTTATTTGAAAAAAAAAAAGAAAAATAAAATTATTTTGTATAGCTGATGGTTTATGTCGGTGAGTGCAATCTGCTGCGCTTTGGTTTTGACGTAGAAGCGATTGATTCATCAACATCAGCCTGATTATAAACAGCGTTTTTGGCTTCAACAGGTGATTCGTTTGTTACATAACATCTTTCACACATTCTTATTTAGTGCCTTGTGCAGGTGGGAATATTACACAGATCGCAAACTGCAGTTGTTTTTTGTGTTTTGCAAGATTCACATCTTTGCTTTTTAGTATTTTGCCGTTGTGAAGGGAATGGTAAAATGGTTTCTTTTTTGTGTCCTATCAGTGCCATCGCAGTTTTCACAGAATCTCGCAAGCTTGGTTTGGAAACCCTTTTTTCTAAGTGTTTAGCCGCTAGTTCCAATGATAGTTCTTTTATAAAAATTTTTCTTTTATCGGATCTCTTCTTAGAAGTATACCATGTTGGGTTGCTGATATCATACGATCTGTATGCAGCTAAGGCTGCAGTATCTAATATATTATAAAATAATGTGACTGGCCAACGGTTAGTTTTCCGTTTGCAGCTGTAGAGTGTAACCATTTGGTCAAAAGTATCTACGCCTCCCTTATTTCTATTATAGTCCATAATAACTACAGGCTTTTGGGTTTGTTCATCAATATCCTCGCCGTGATGTGTAGTTGAAAGCAAAAGAACGTTCTTTTTTGTGTTATTTGCATAGCTGACCAACTGCAGGCATCGTGAGAAACAAAATATCGAACTGAATTTTGCCCGAGTTCTTTTGAAGTCTCTTTCATTTTTTGTAAACTCCATTGGCAATTGTGGTTTGTTGCCTCTTATTGTGCCAACCAGTGTTGTATTTCTCATGGCTAGCTCTAAAGCCAATGGAACGGATGTAAAAAAATTGTCAGTGGTAACATTGAAATTGTTATCTAAATAGTCTTGTAAAAGATACATCACAAAAAAGAGCAAACCTATTTTTATATAATATGCAGTTTGAACGGTTCTACTGTTATTATTCACTTTTCTAGATTTCATTCACTGTAATCGCTAGGCGTTCGAAGACAACTGAACAGAGTGTCGCGCGAAAATCCTTTTTTATGTGGTACTAGCGAGATGCAGTCCACAGCCGATTCATCCCAAAGATAAGCATTTACACCATTTCATCTTATCGCCACTCAAACAACGGATACGAATGCAACAACGTGATATTAGGTGGTACTAGCGACAGCATCTGTACAAATAATTGCACTAATTCGTTATCGAAAAAGGGTTCAAAATAACCAAGCATATCCATCCCAGAGATACGACAACGGTTTCCATAAACTATGCAGCCGAAAATCACTGGGCACTGAGTGCCCAAGTACACGATAGAGGTCTTTTTTTTTTGTAAGTCCGATCTACGAAGATTAAATACAAAATGAATTTAACTGGTTGTTTTCCGTGTACTTCGGCATCGTATGTCCAAGAAATCATCTCTTTCTTATTTGTAATAGACCAATAAATACGTTAAAATCCGATTTGAAATTTTCTTTGGGCACTCAGTGCCCAATACACGGGTCCAGGGTTAAGGGATTTACAAGTGTTGTGCACATAATCACTCGATTTTTGCAATAACTTTATCGGGGGGACATGCACTTTCTTAATAGGTATATTGGGTGCGATCACTTCATCCATATCGTCACTGTCACTGTCCGGGAGACATTGTAGAGGACTCCAGTAATTTGTTCTGGAGTCCTTATGTGCCGTGGTGGCTTTCATGCTACCACGAAATTTTTTATCTGAGGACATACGAGTGTCCTCGTCTTCGGGGGATCTTTCGCGTTTGGGAATCTTGTCGATTTTGGGGTTTTTTAATATATGTATCTATATATAATTTTTTTATTTTTTATTTTTATTAACTGGGAAACTAGGAACTAAAGCGAGAGATAGTCAAAGATAACTTGCGCAGGCAAAAGCTCCGAGTTGACTGAGCAAAACTTTATTAATGGACATATAATAGCAGAAGTGATTACAGATTATAGCATGAACTGCCCTCTACAAAAACCATTCAACATAAAGAAAAGCTCCGAGTTGACTGAGCAAAACTTTATTAATGGACATATAATAGCAGAAGTGATTACAGATTATAGCATGAACTGCCCTCTACAAAAACCATTCAACATAATCACCATTAATTTGCACACATTTACGCCACCATTTAACCCAGGCACTAAAACCACTTTGGAAAAATTCAGGATTTCGTTTTTTAGTCATGATTTTAACGCAGTTTTAGCGTCGGCAAAGTTGTTCCGTTTGATTTCACATGGTCTGGCTGATCAGCCGCACCATTCATCTCAAAATGGCTTGATTCGTGATAGCCTCAAAATACGAACTTCTTCTTCTACCGTGACGATATGCGAGCTCTGCCAGAAAGATGGGAAAAGGTTATCGCTAGCGATGGACAATACTTTGAATGATTCATTTGTAACAGCTTTTTCACAATAAAGTTACATTTTCATGAAAAAAAACAGCGAGAACCTAGTTGCGCTCCTAATATATTATCTTAATAAAACATTTTGATAAATATTTATTATTTCATTGATTTTTCGAGTACGAAATTAGAAATAATTTTGTTTGCAATTTCAAAGAGGTATCCCGGTAATTTGCCAGTCTATTGTGGATATAAAAAATCTTTTAGCTTCCTAAAAACAGTGTGAATGGGTTGACGAGGTCAAAGAATATAATTTACTAAAAGTCAAGAGGTCTCACGAAGCCACAATGCGTAAAATATACTTATTTTTTAAATTGAAAAGGCAAAAGGTACCCGGGTACTTCGTCACTCACATACGGGTTAAGAATGTACGTTCATCCGCAGGTTTCCATCTTCGGAAGTGGGCTAACAATTGTCCAAAAAAACTCTAATCGATATTCCAGTGGATCAAAGGGTTTTTGACTTTTCAGTACCAATCGACACGGTAGGCCATATCAAGGCTTTGGGGAACAAACGTAAAGTTGTTTGATGTATTGTGTTTGAAGTAAGAGTACTGGAAGAGGATGGAAATTTGGTTGAAAATTATATAAGAGAAGATTGGGAGAAGAAAATAATCGAAGACTACCAATGCAGTTCCATGAAGAACCGCACGATGTGAATCGAGGAGGGATTATCACTATTCAAGAATATACTCATACGAATGCTTTTAAGGAAAACTAGAGATTCTGCGAAGTGGTCCACCAATTATTCGTAGACTTAAAAAGGCGTATGATACCATAAACCAATAGATAATGTATCATGTCCTTGTAAGGCTGAGAACCCCGAACAATATAATTTAATTGATCAAATTATGCCTAAAGATTAAAAAAAAAGACGAGTACAAGCAAAATACCGTGCGAGATAAGTGAAGAATTAAAATAAGAAGAAGTCACCACTTTTTCTTAATTTGTTGCTGGAATGCGTAATGAGAGCCCTCCAGGGAAATGATAGGGTAATAAACCTTCTGGGAGGAGAGCTGAAACAGTTGGAGAAACACAGAAAGTCTAATATTGGCTGGAAAGGGAGGAGGCTCAGAAGTAATTGAAAACCAAATATGTGCCCACTGACTGAGTTGGATCGAATGGAGAAAACCACGCAGTCGAGTACTGGACTCTACTCAAGTAAAAAAATCGCGAAGACTGAGATAGATAAGCCACGTAGAATTAATCGACAGTGGACGAACAGTGAAACGAATAATGAGTGAAAAACCCGTAGGAAAAATAACCCCAGGAAAGCCGCGCCGTGGATGCGACAACAACCTTGAAGAGATGGAACAGAACTGCGGAACATGGAAGAAAAACACTCATGTCAACAAAGCTTGGCGAAGGGTTGTCAAGGAGGCTCTGAGCCGTGGAGCTCCCAACGAATAATAATAATTGGTTCAAGGTTTGTTTTGAGATTTTTCAATTCAACTTTATGGTTTTTTTTTTTTTTAAATACACAAAATTGAGATGAATGGTTGCGAATTCTCTTATTCTCTGTTGAAATCAGAATTCGGTATCGACAGAAGACGACACGCGCGTTTTTTCGTTGAACACATTTCACCGTAATTTGATATTACATCCCACAGGGAAATGCGGGAATGCTATGGTTGTTTTTGCCCTGTAAGAGTAAATTTAAAAAAATGCTATTTGCCATAAACTGACGTTGTACATTGGCGGATATTGGCCTAAAAGGTTCAAGCTCCAAGATTTCTAGCCATTTCAGAATCATCAGACATCGACGGCTGGCCCGAATACAAACTTTTTCATTTGTCCCCATCCCTCATTTACAATTTCGATAAGTCTACACAAGTATCAACAGCCAAGCGGATTAAGCACAATAGGGACGAAGTAACCAATCACAGTCCGGAAGCCATTGCTGTGACGTGAATATATGAATCGCTGCTAAAGAGTAGTGATTACAAAAACCGATCGCTCTGCACCAACTTGAATTTGAATTTCAAATTGATTCACACATTCCGTTCACTAAGATCCTTAAAGACTCCCTGAACCTACATTGTCGCTCCAAAATCAAAATTCAAATCTCATTAGACACAATGCAACCGATAAGCGATACCTTACTTCTGAATCAACTTCATTCACGACGATTGCATCCTACCCGATTTCTAGGTTCCACGATACAACAGAACTCAATCTAACTCAGCCCATCCGGCCCAGGCTACGATGTGAAACTTCGCCCCGAGGCACGTGTTGCAATTTCCATTCATTCATTCATTCATGCAATTTAATTCCGCTGCTCATTCAATTTTCCCATTCAGTCCGACCATTCTTGCAACAATCAAGCCCATCGAATCCACCAAATCACCATTTCAGTAAGGAACCCAAACCACCGCGTATAGTGTTCCTTCTCTAGAAGTAATAAGTTCCTCATATCGCTGATGAAGCAATCCCGCTCAGGCCAAGTACAGACTACACCAGCGTAGCACTCCAAAGTGATTATCATACATAATCAGCGGACGCGAATCTACTGCCACGGATATGGATCCCGAAACGCAAAGAATGAGTGGGCATCATTTATTACACCTGGGTAAATATAATAAAGGAAGTTCAGTACTGGTGCGAATAGGCACTCGTATACCAACATCCCGGACTGAGGACGACCGATGATGGTGAATGACTCAATGAATTATGTCGAGCAGCGGCGGTTGGACGTGCAAGTACGTTATGTGTGATAAATACAGTTTTTTTGTTGCGCCAGAATAGTATCCAATCTAAGCGCGATCCAGTGCGATGGCGGTTGTTATAACCTTCAGTTCCAGAAGCTGCTTCCGTACCTACGCATCTCGTGGCATGATCAACACGTACTCGTAAGCGAGCTAACGCAAGCGTGTTTCATGAAAGTCGTCGCGCTCTGCATCTGTGTGTGATGTAGATTGATGTGGATAAGAGGTACTTTATGGCGGCTTTATGGCAGAACTATTGTCCTGACCGTGCTACTTGTACTACACGGGATGCATTGTACGAACTGGAATTGGATTGAAATCGGTTTTATGGGACTGTCAATCTACCTAGTCGGGGTGAGCGTGTTGATTTGATGGAGGCGGCCAGTTAAAATGCACTTTATGACTTTTTCCTCAACTCCACAGTATGTAACCTCTGTTAAAGCACTTTGCATCTTGTAGGTATATTCACCGCTATTTTTAGTCACGATCCCTATTGAATGACAGTTGTTTTGCTTGTCGAACGACACGCGCTCCGTAATCACATTGATTTATCTTGGCACAAAACCACAAACAGATTGAATCTCATTCGCAGCACCCAGCATGGATTGAGTGGGCGTTGCATCATCGCCATCACTCACCTCGTGCATCACTTAGTCATGATTCGACAAGCACTTCACATCACACCAGTTAGATTCATTCGACATGTCAGACACACTTTGAAGATTTAATCACTCGATTAAGTGCGGAAGTGATTCAGGGTCGTCTTAAGCAGAATGTCGTCTAATCACCATCTGAATCATTGAATCACATCTGTTCCTTATTCTAAGGCGACTCCATGGACCTGCGCGGCTTCCGATTTCCGTCGTAGAAGCTCTTAGAAATCTCAAACATTTTCGGAGAAATCCATGGTACAGACCAAGCTTCCGGCTTTGTTTCCCCGGTGACCAGTCATCCCGGGGAACCTTCCTCGGATTTGTGTGGTTTACGCGTGGGCTGGATCTCGATATTTTCGTTACAGTTCGAGATTTTGTTTTTTTTTTTTGGTAAGACACACACACGCATGTATCTAAATCCGAAAGTGACACTCATCGGCTCATTGGCTCATCAACGACTCGACGATTTTGTTATTTCTATTGAATGGCGCCATTAAGCGTCTGTCAACACTCACAGCGCTTCGTGTGCCCAGCACGATTCAGGTAGTCGTTTATCAAATTAGTCTTATTTAGTATTTCCGGTTCGATTTTATTTGATTTTCAATTTCGGAACTTGTGTCATATCGGAAACGTGGCACACATCCGTCGTAGCCGTAACTGGCCGTAAACCATCTACGGCTATCTCTCTGGCTAGCAAGCGCTACATAGAGACGTGTGTGGCTAATGAATGATCTGTGAAAAGTGTAGGTCGATGTGGCACAACGACACCGACAGTGGCAGCATCTGAGCTATAGTGTTCCACTATCGCTAACATAAACCAGCTGCGGCGTGCGGCATTATTGGAGAGAAAGGTGGGCGACGGATGGTATAGCCGATCAATGGTGCCAGATATGATTCGAGAAATTTATTTCTTGCTCGTAATTTTTGTTTTTTTTTTCTCTCGTCAGTTTAGGGGTATCGATAATGAAACTATTAAGTCGGAAAGTAGGTTAGGGTTATGAGTGTAGTTATCGGTCTATCAAATGGGTATTAAGTCATCATGCGCGGCTGCAGGGAACTCGTAAATGTTTATGGGTTAAGCGGTATTGTGGTGCTGCTGTGCTGCGGTTTCCGGTGCGGCTTAATTTGTTTGTTTATTTGATTTTCAGCAACGATTGAAAGGTGGTTACGATAGTACGGAGTGAATTAGCTTTATAGCCCTGCGGGCAGCGTAGGAGTCGCTGCTACCAGATTACGCTATTGCTCAAGGGAAACTTGTTTCTCAAATCGGGATTATATAGGAAAGGCCCGGGTTACTAAAAATAATCTTGAGACAGAGGCGAGATATAAGATCTTATGGAATGAAACACATCCTATGGTACCAGCTGACAATTAATTAAAAAAAGATTAAGCACCAAGGCTTGGCCATTTCCATGGTCCTAGATAACGTACCCAATGCGATGAAAATTCTCATTCAACTGAATGAATCGTTTCATCAGTCAAAAACTATTTTTTGCTAATCATATCGGATTTAACACTTGTTAAAACCAACGTTTCAATAATATTTTCACTTTACGAAACTTTTAAGGTCAACCTTAAATATGGTACATTAAGCTACGTTGCCTTTCAAATCCAATTATCCAAGTACTTCTACTACTATAACAAGAGGCTCTCGAAAAAATCTTTTGCTAATTTGGAATTCATAAAATTTTGGAGATATGTACATATACAGGGTGCCCCACGAGCAGTGTGCCAAAAAGCTAGAGCGTGTAGGTCTAGTCAAGACAAGAAAAAAATCGTATGGGAGGGGGGGGGGTCTATTTCCCCCCGTTTAGCCGGGAGGGGCAATTTTCTAAAATATTGACTTAATTTGGGAAAAAAATTATTAAAAATCAACAGTTACATCCACAATGCCACTATATACCTTTTTGTAAAGCCAGAAACCTCTTCTTTCATACTGATTTTAAATGAAGCTGTCCTTGAAAAACTCAAATTCGAAAACATCTGATGGCTTTTCTAACAATTGTATTAAAAAGATAGCTATAAACATCTACAAACAACAGCTACAAACATTTATAATAAAAGTGTTGCATGTGGTATTTTCCGGGACTATCTAAATCTTGCTGAAGTTATACCCTTGTTTAAGAAGGGAGATAAAACCTGTATTAATAATTATAGGCCTATTTCGTTAGTATCAGTCTTCTCAAAAATTTTCGAAAAAGCCCTAAAGAAAAGAACAGTTAATTTCTTAGAAAAAAACAAATTTTTTAGTGAGTATCAATTTGGCTTTCGTTCAGGTTTTTCTGCTGAAAACGCAATTCTAAATTTTTGTTCCAGTATATATGACAGCTTCGATAAGAGGAACCTATCTGCAGCGGTTTTTGTCGACATAACAAAAGCCTTCGACACGGTAGATCACAAGATACTTTTAGACAAACTCTATAAATGTGGTTTTAGAGGAAGTATACACGATTGGCTTCGATCTTATTTATCCAACAGAGTGCAAAAGGTCAAAATAAATGGTGTAGTCAGTTTAGAAAGCCTTGTATCTATAGGCGTTCCTCAAGGTTCGGTTCTTAGGCCTGTGCTTTTTCTTATTTACATAAATTACCTTTTTCTTCAAAATTATCGAAGCAAATTCACTGCTTTTGCAGACGATATGGCATGCGCTTTCGCAAGTGATTCTGCCCTCAACCTTTCCGCTGACATAAATCATGATCTCGAAGTTCTCAGTCATTGGTTTAAAATGCATAAATTAGTCATAAGCGACAAGACTAGAATTATGTCTTTTAGTCATGTGAGCAAGGAAGTAGACTATGGATCCTTCTATTTTCATGGTGCTAACTGTGAAAGATTTAAGCACAGTGCTATTATTTGTAGATCAGAAGTTCTCTCACAGACATTTTTTGAGCAACGTTCATGCTCTGACAAATGCTTTCATGTTGAAAATGTCTATGACTTCAAGTACCTTGGTGTTTTGCTTGACTGAAAGATGAGTTGGTCTGCTCATTCTAATGCTCTTAAGAAGTGGTCTCATGTTTGCGCTTGTTGTCCGGAGTGAGTAAACGCGGCGCCCATCGCCTCGACAGCTTTCTTATGCCCAAAATTTCATGCAGGATATGACCCACGCGATCTTTTGAAATGCCTACTGTCTCAGCTATCTCGCGCACCTTCAATCGGCGGTCTGCCAATACGAGATCGTGGATTTTTGTCACGTTATCATCCGTGGTAGCCGTTTTCGGGGCATCTGGACGTGGCTCATCAAAGACCGACGTGCGACCACGTTGAAAATCGTTAAACCAATTTGTGATGGTCACCATCGAAGGAGAAGTCACCGTACACAGCATCCAAACGCTCTTTGATTTCGCTGCGCGATTTCCCTTCCAAAAACAAGAATCAAATCACTGACCGATATTGCTCTTTTTCCATTTTTCTAAAGTCCGTGAACACTCCCGCTTCCACACGCGGGACAAATTGTCAAAAAGCTTTATCTACTATAGACACAAGAAAGCGTCGATCTTAACTCGGACCAGTCACTAATATATCTGACCCTAAGTGAAGCTATTATAGTCAAAGATGATAATCTTTTCAAACAAATTCACGAACTGGTTTAGTTTTAAACAGATCCTACTTCCTCCTAGAGGAAACCAATATTGGTGCTCTTATCGAAACAACAGACCAGTTGGAAAACGAAGCATATGATTTCAACAAACTAATCCGAAAATGCGGCCTGGAGCTGCACTCCTCCATCAAAGAGAAAAAGGATGGGTAGCAATTATCCAAAAGAAATAAACGATCTCATAAGAAAAAAAAGAAAGCTCCAAAGTAGGTGGTAACAAGCGAAACTAAACAAGGCTACACATTTAAATAAATTAAATTCGAGATAAAGCTAATCCGAAATTAAACAATGAAAATATATGTCTCAGAACTATCTGCTGATTAGAACACCAAGTATTCAGTTTGAAAAAAAATACAAAATATTTTAAGCGAATAACATCATACTCCACCAAATAGATGCGGTAATGGACAATGGACTTAAAGCAATGAGGGAAAAGCTAACGCTTTTGCTGACTACCCAGCGAATACCTTCAAGCCTAATGATACTGTTTGAGATGAGTTACTAAATCTCAATAAAAGTCACAGTTTTATGACTCCCCTGATCACAATATCCAAGCTAAAATATGAGATAAGGCGCCTAAAACACTAAAAAGCTCCGGGTTTTGATTTGATTACTGCGGAAGTTCTGAAGCAACTACCAAATAAAGGGTTAGTTAAACTCTTACGGTTATTGAATAATACAATTAGCTTTGAGTGTGTGCCAAGTGTGTGGAAAG
Organism: Merodon equestris; assembly: GCA_958301585.1. Classification (NCBI taxonomy): domain Eukaryota; kingdom Metazoa; phylum Arthropoda; class Insecta; order Diptera; family Syrphidae; genus Merodon; species Merodon equestris. The sequence goes on from OY284413.1 coordinate 54,694,501, forward strand.
TAAATGATGTAATTAGGATTGCTAAGTCAGGTAAGGACACTCACGAGGTATCCTCATATATACCAGTATATCTACTTCCCTTGACTTCAAAGTTATTTGAAAAATTGATTTTTAAGCGTCTCAAACCAATCATAGAAACAAGAAACCGTATCCCAAGCCACCAGTTTGGATTTCGAAGTAAGCACTCCACAATAGAACAAGTATACAAAATTACAATCGAAATCGAGAGAGCGTGTGTTCTGCAATCTTCTTAAATGTAGCACAGGCCTTTGGCAGAGTACGGCATGAAGGTCTACTGAATAAATTAAAAGTGTAACTACCAGAACAGTAGTTCCACCTATTGGAGTCTTATTTAACATCGCGTTACTTTCGCATAAAACAGGAAAACTGTTATTCTAAGCTAGTGTAGATCGAAGCCGGAGTTCCTTAAGGGGCAACAACACTCTTGGATTTTGACATTTTCAATTTTTTTTTTTCGTTTAAAGTATACCTTAGGTCATAAAAATGATATGCAATTGTATGTATAGTCCAAAAAAAGTGTTAAGTGGTACAAGTTTAAATTTTCCGGAAGCGCCACGGAGCGTTCGCCTAGCGCTTACAGCTAATTCACGATGCCACTTGCGTGCAGGCATGCTTTTTATTCGCGTTAGAACGAGAATACGATATTATGCCATAATGAGAAACCACAAAATTTCCAAAACGTAATGAGGCTTTGATAGTGCCACAAAAAATGTAAAGTTCTCTTGGATGTACAGCCTTACAAGAATGTTCAGAAAACACGTACTTGATACTGCAGTGTATGTATATTGCAAAAGGCGTATACAACGATGGATTATTAAATATAATGCGTCTAATGCAAAATTTACAAATTGGGCCAAACCAACTTCTGTGTAGAAGCCGACGAGCGTCGTATTAAACTTTCGGAGCGATCACTCACTGATGCTGCAAAAAAGTCTCGATTGCCCTTGAAATCGTCCAGAAAGGAGCAGGAAGAGGAGGATGTTAATATGGAAGATCAGATGTATGGCGCAGGCATCGTAGACTAAAGGTAAATTTAATTTTTGAAAGGTTTAAGTAGTTTTAAAATTTTAAACGCGTTTTTCTCAAAATCACTTTTTCAAAATCACGCGGTCACGCTGCTCAAAAACTGCTCTATGGATTGCTTTGAAAATTTGACTGTAACTTCAAAATCGAATTATCTAGTGAAGTACATATCAGTTCCTTGATTGATCAAAACTTTTTTTTACAGACGATTTAGTGTCCATTTTTTTGACGAAAAATCGAACTCTTTTTCAAACTCGTGCCATTTTTGAAAAATCATTTAAAAGAAGAATCGTATGTACTAGTTTTTTTATTTAAAATTTACTTTTTTGTTCCAGGTGCTATGGTTCCCGAGGTAAGTGTATGCCCGTTTGGGTATGTCAAAAAAAGGATTCTGCAAGAATGGCTCTACAGCCGCCATTTTGTATCCAAAATTATTACATACTTTATTATTTATTATTATTTACATACTTCTATGTACCCTTAATAGTACATGTACCCTGAAAAAATCAAACCGATTTCTTTTTCCATCTTCTCAAAATAAATTATCAAATTGATGCCTTTTTTTATGCCTCTAGAGTGGTGTTACCCCGTAAGGAAGTGTCCTCGGGTCCCTGTTAAGCCTCCTCTACGCCAAAGATTTAACAACAACATCCTTCATCAAGACTGCAACCTATGCCGATGACATGGCAATACGGTGGGCGACAAAACGTTAGATTCTACATATCGATTCCACAAATAAATCAGTCTAGTACTCATATAGTGATATCAGGCACGACTATATCATAGGCTAACATAGCGAAGTATCCAGATATGACCCTAGATGCCAAGCTTTCGTTGGAAAGAGCACATTAAAATCAAATTAGAATGGCCTTTAGGCAGGAAATCTGGTCTATCAATAATAAAATTCTTCTGTATAACTAGGTCCTAAAACCAGTGTGGAACTACGGCGCTCTACTGTGTCAGCCAAATCAACATTGCAATTATCCAACGCTTTCAGAATAAAGTCCTTCTTTGAAGTATTGTGAATGCTCCATGGTACATCAGAAATAGCGACCTCCATCGGGACCTAAGGATACCTACTGTTTTTGAAGAGACCAACTCTAGGGCCAAAGCACACAAGAAAAGACTAGTAGCACGTAAACGAGGAAGTAACAAATCTGTTTAACTTGTATGGTGTGAAACGACTGCAACGTACAAGAACGTCAGAAAATTAAAAAAGTTTAAAAAAGTTAATGAGGAAAGCACTGTGAACATTTTTGAAAGAAGAAGTGCAAAATAAAAACAGAAAATTCAAACTCGCAACATCATCCGCATAGGCCTGGGCATAGATTCCAGAGGCATTGAGAGCATCGAGCATCGAGTCGACCACCATGCACCATATAAGCGGAGACAGGACGCCACCTTGCGGGCAGCTCCTGTTTACGCCAGATTCGAGGCCTGCATCAGCGATCAATGTCCTGGTACAAGCATTGCTTTGATCTACAAATCCACGATAATGAGAAGCTCGTTTCCGACACCAAAACGGTTGCAACCTAATGGAGATGATATCTAGATGAACTGCTTGTGAAGAGCAAACAGCCTTGTAATAACAAAACTATAGGACTCGACCTGTTATTATCAGAATTATTAAAATAGGCGAGAGAAGAATTAACACAGAAGTTGAGTGGGGCTCATCGCAACTCTGAAACATTCGGGACATGTGGAGAATTATCAAAATCAGACGGCTTGTCGCCAATTCTTCTTTAGTTCACCCCCAAGGGAATCACATCCCCTCTAGCCTACGCCGACGATTTGAACCTGCTGCGAGGCAGTGGGGAAACAGTGAAAAAATGTTGAAATGATGTTAGAAAAGGGAGTATGTTTAGAAGCATAAATGAAATGAAAAGAAAACCAAATATATGGTTACTGAACGTCTTTGATCAAACCAATCCTGTCGGCATTTGATCAACACTTTCAAAAGTTTTAATATCTGGGAAACTTATTGACTGTCAAAAATGACGTAAAGATCGAAATAAACAAAAAGCTGATCAAGAAGAAGAAACTATTCAAAACAGCCGCGGTGTCAAAATTCATATTTCTAAAATTATAATATTGCCAGTGACATTTTATGGATGTGAAACTTGGGCTCTGACTAAAAAGGTGGAAAATAGATTTTCTTTCTTAGAACACAAAGTCAGGAGAATCTGCACTGGAAAATAAACCATCCAACGTCTCGTTCGTTTTGGTGATTTTACCGCTCCCAATTTCTTTCTTTGAGGATTCTTGAAGTCACAGGGCTATCAGAACAATCAGAACAAGCTACAGACTCTGGAAGCTTTCAAAAAGAATATCCGACAAGAGTGTTCGAATTATTCGCCCGAAGATCTTGCCGAAACGAATACAAATGCAAATAAACAGAGCCCTAATGGTCTTCGGTATAAGTGGTGCCCCTTTGGCCAGTATTATTAGTCTGGGTCTATTTAAAAAACAAAGAAGAGTTCATGTCCTTCCGTTCAAAAAATATAGCAAATCAAGTTCGGGCGAATATTTTTGGCTACCCTATACTAGCTTCAACATCCCGGTCCCTTTACATGAGCTCTGTCGTTAGCTTTGGTGAAGGAATTTCAACTGTAAAATAGACAGTCTTGGTATAGACCACACAAATGCTTAAGTAGAGAAACGAGGCCAAACAGTCTTCGAATATATCGCTTGATTTTAACTTTCGTGTGGGTAAACACCCCCATCTAGTGAGTTTAATTCGAGCCACTTTAACCTAACTTAATTACTAAGAAGAACGGGAGAGGAGGACCAATCCTTAGAAACTATGATTGGAAGAAAGGAAGACTATTGAGAAGACGGAGTTTTAGGCATGGACTGTTGAGGTTGAAATCGAAGTTAATATTCGAATTAACACTTCCCAGTATACGGGAAATGAGTTCATTGGAGCCGTATGAGGTGCGAGGGTGGACATATAGAAGAGATGAGCATTGCGTGTATTACGAGGGTAAGTGTTAAGAGGAGTTATAAAGGGTGGCGCAGTCAATGGTACCTGTGAGAAGTCTATGAATGAAGATGATGTTAAATACCCTTCTTCTTTCCTCCAGCGTACTCAAATTGATTATTTTAAGATATGCCGGTGAAAACAAAGTATTGTTCCACGGTTGACCTCGAAGAGCGAAACGTAGGAACCAACGTTGGATGCTCTCGATTCCAGAAATGTGGGTTTGTTGATAAGGGGACTACAGCTGAGATGCGCATTCAAGAATAGGGCAAACAAAGGTAATATAGAGGGATCTAGTCTCGTAGGGATTGGGGAGTTCTTTAGACGAACGCTTCACGAAACCGAGAGCTGAATTGGCTTTAAGAATTATATCGTCAATATGTGCGCGAAAATTGAGCTCTTGGTCACATAGAATGCCAAGATGATGGATAACCTAAACGGTGGGATGGGCCGATTATTGAGAAAGTAGAGATGAGGAGGAGGTTTGACTCGTTAACGTGGAAAAATGATTGAGTGGCATTTGGAAACGTTAAGCTCCAAGCAATTTTTGACCACCATACAGAGAAGCTGTCAAGATCCGATTGAACAAGGGAAGGATCTTGTTGCGAGGAAATGGTCTTGAGGAGTTTGGTGTCGTCAGTGTACACTGAGGGCTGGGAATGTTTGATGGCAATCTCAATCTCGTTAATGGTAAGAATGAAAAGAAGTGGACCTAGGTGGCTGCCTTGGGGAACGCCGGAAGAAGTTAAGAAAGTGTTAGAAAAGGCAGATCTAAAACGAACACTGTAGTAACGGTTTTTTTAAATAAGAAGATATCCACTTCAACTCAGTGGGTTCAAAGCCAAGGAAGACATTTTGAACAGTATTAGTTTCTGCGAGATTTTGTCGAAAGCTTTACTGAAATCAGTTGAAATGACGTCGACCTCATCTCCATTCTCTAATGCTGAGAGTGTTAAGGACACAAATTCGACAAAGTTTGTGGATGTAGACCTGTATTTGAGGAAGCCATATTGTTTAGAGAAGATTAGAGATTTGCAGTGGAAAACTAGAATGTAATACAGGATACTATCGAAAAATTTGGGTATATGTGACAGTTTGGCGATTGGCCGGTAATTTATAACAACATGCCTCGGACTTTTTTGTGAACAGGAGTTATAACAAAGAAATTCTCCAAGGGACAGGGATGAGTTGCATATTTTTGAGAGTGGGACAGAAAGAATGGAGCAACAATTTTTTAAGCAATATGACAGGGAGGCTATCGGGCCCAGCCATCATTAAATTGATTCAATTTATTTTCGATGTTATGGAGGTCAACAGTACGTGGGCGAAATGGTCGAAGGGAGGAATTTGGTAAGCAGTGTCCGGTACAAAGGAGTCATCGGCGAAAAATGGTTTGAAGAAGTTAGCAAAAAAGTTGACGATAGTTTTGGGATCATTCGAGGTTTCGTCATTGAAAGAAAGTGAGGTTAATTGCCATCAGATCTCCTTTTGTAGTTGTCAAACTGAAAGAAGGAATGAGAATCGTTTATATGATTGGCTTGCGTTTCGATCAAATGGCGTTCGTAGAGAGAGTTATGAAGCTCGGTAAATTGCAGTTAAGTACCAATATAATTAGAAAAATCATTGGGGAATTGAGTACGAAGGAAGATCGCCCACAGTTTGTTTCTTTTGTTTCTTAGAGAACGGAACCTATACAAGCAAAAAGGACCGCTTAAAACACGCTTAAAATGCGCTATGGAAAATAGATGGGTAATGAACATTATTAGCTCAGGCTTGAGTGACTGGGTTTTGTCATATCCCATGGAGATATATAGCTTTAGTCACAATGATTCTCAGTACGAATTTCTCAAGTAGACGTTTTCCGTTTGGGCAGCATAGCAATTACACATCTTCCAGCGGTTTATCATAAAATTGTATTTCGAATAGTTTCCTAGCCCTTCACAAGAAGCCTAAGCCATCAATCCTTTTTTAGCGCAATCTATCCCATTAAAGAAATGTACTGACGCTGATTTACAGCACAATGTGTCTTATAGCACTACAGTCTTCATTTGAAAGTCTTCCGGTTGAGTTACACTTAGGAAAGACCTCTCATGGCTGGTTTAAAATAAATCGTCAAGTAACCACCTCCGAATGCGACAACGTCACACGAAATTACCTCTTATGTCAGACAAGCAGTCCAAACTGACTATGTTGAGCACTAGAGCCACTCCTAGATCTCGTATTTCTCCCCGTTCCACTCTACTTATTTCCACTTTCGAATCAACATTCGGAGTGCCTCCCATTTTTTCAAGATAAATCACTTTATCCATAACATATCCAGCCTGTCAAAATGAGTTCTTCATCGTCCTCACTCTCTGTCGCGCCAAGTGACACCAGGCGACACACCGGATCCATCCTTTGTATTGCTTGCATACGGTCCGCAGTCATATCTGTCACAGGGTGACCGAGTGCTGGAATGCATAAAATTTCATGAATATTTGATTAACTCGAAGCTCCATCCTTTACTGGAGCTCCGTCTCGCGATACTCGTAAACCAATTCCTCAATAAAAGCAACATAAAGCGCGTTAGCAAATATCTTTTTGAGCCCATTAACATAAATGAAGTTACCACCTCTGTGGGGCAGACCGAGCGGCCCATAAACTATCCGAGATTACACCCGCTGCATGCGAGTCTGCACCATGAACTCGAGTCTCCGAAATCAGCTCTGGTCTCAATAGCAGACCAACATCCGACTACATGAACGTAGTCGACGACGACTGTCATTTGATACGCGATACTCTCTATTCCACTTCACTCTACACCACTGTCATCCTTGAAACGTTGCACGCAGAGGACGAGAGCAGAGAGCAGACAGAGAGCGATGGAACCGCCAAAGTTGACAGGAATACATTTGCAGCTGATTTGTAGTTGGGGCGGAATTTATTTATTAAGTGCAAATGAATTAAATTTACGATTGAAGTCGTTTTAAGCCGTTTTGGGTCTTTGGTTTAGAGCCAATGCTCCAGGAATGCCAATGCCTTAGAGTCAAGATGATAAAATTAATAGATTTGTACGAAAAATGCCGCTTTTAAGACCGCCTGACTGTGCAACAAATTACAACAAGGCAATTGGCGCGCGGCACTTATCATGTTACACAGGAAAACAAATTATCTGTGAGAGGGAGAGTGGTTTTGTATCTTACTCGGAGTGGTATCCTGTCGGCTTAGATACCTTCGGCTGTATGGGCATCCAAATAACATTTCTGTAAATGATGTGGTGATGACGGGAACGGGTGTTAGGATCGTTTACACGGCTACAAATGAGTGGAGCAAGTCGTTTGGTTGTACGTTGTATGGTTTTAGTGGTTAGACAGAGGGGTACGATTTAAGACCCATACTTTAACGCAATATTTCGATGTAAATTGGATTCAATTGGCACCCATTTCGTACGGTCTATTATGATGAGTTACTCCTATAAACCTCGAATTAATTAAGCTTGTATCGTATTTAAGTCGGATTAAATACCGAAATGCTAAGGATGCAAAGACTAGAAAGGAAGAGCCGGAATTAACCATTCTTGGGCAACACAGATATTAGTTAATAGCGATGGGAATGGTGTACAGAGTGCGCCATCTCATATGGGTCGATGTAAACTTTGAATAACTTCAACAATTTTCAACCAACTTTCATATGTCATAACATTTTGGAAACATCAAATCAGTACAATTTGAATCAATTGCTTCACACCAAAAGAACGCGCGAAAATAGTTTGTGCTAACTCAACGTGCGTATCGTGCAAAATATCGTGATCTTGTTGCGCCCAAAAAAGATACCATTTGCCTCGAATTTTTTTTCAATTTGGTTCTGTGGCAAGTCCTCATGAGCCACCTAGGCCACGTCCGTGGCGTTCAAACTCATCTATTCAGTCTGTGAAGGCCAGTGTTCAAGAAGACCCAAGTTTTGTCATATCGGCGCCGTTCGCAGCAGTTAGGCATCAGTCGGAGCACTTTGCGGAGAATTTTAAAGGATGATCTTCACTTATTTCCATACAAAGTGCAGATAACTCAAAGAATTTTGCCCCAGGATGAGCCACGGTGCTTGGCATACGCACAAAATGTCTTTGCAATGATTAATGCTGAGCCGGAGTTCTGGCAGCAAATGTTGATGACCGATGAGGCACATTTTACGCTCTCTGGCTCAGTTAATAACAAAATTGTCGCTTCTCGGGTACCGAAAACCTCACATTATCCACTTTATGACCAAAAAGTTACTGTTTTAGCCGGAGTATGCGCTAAAATCATCATTGGACCATATTTCTTCAAAGTTGGCGATACAGTGGATGTCGATCGATATCGGTGGATGTTGGCCTATTATGTGGTCCCAGAAATGCGTAAAAAAGGCTTATTTCACTTTTGGTTTCAACAAGATGGCGCGACATGCCATACTGTAGACAAAACAATGAACCTTTTGCTTAAGAAGTTCCCTGGAAGATTGGTGTCAAAAAAGGCGATATTGACTGGCCTCCGAGATCGCCGGATTTGATTCCGCCAGACTTTTTCTTTGAGGATACTTGAAAAGCAACGTGTATGCTAACGGCCCGAAGGCAATAGAACAGCTCAAAAGAAACATTCGTGCGGAAATCGCAGAAATTTCGATCAAAATGCTCGAAAATTTGAATTGAATTGAAATTGTTTTAAAAATTAATCAAAATAAATTGTAAAGGTCCAAATTGAATAAAAGTTTTTGATTTTACTGTAAATATCGGGAGATATTATGATTTTTACCAATGGCGTCGTACGTCAATCATACTTGATATTTGTGACCTACACAGCCTCAGTATATACACAGGTAAAGGTAGAGTGGTATACTGTGCAAGAGCGTGGAATAATTGTGTCGATTTTTTTGACCAATAATCGGTCGGTGGTGTTAGCGCAACGTGAATTTTGACGTCGGTTTCCTAATCGTGTCGCGCCAACTCGGCAAATATTCCGGCGGTTAACTACTCGACTCGAACAGATTGGAACCACAGGAGACCATGCAGGGCGCGGCCGCCGCCGAACTGGTCTTTCGGCCGAGAATGTCGCCGCTGTGGCCACTGATGTCCATGAGAACGAAGAACACCAGACGGACCCTACAGCGAATTTTAGTGAAAGACTTACACATTATCCCGTATGTATGTGATGATTGAGAGCTTGCTGTGGGAGAACAGTTGGTACATAATGCAGTTCCACTCTCACAAATCATCTCTTTGGCTGTCTCGTTTGCATACATGAACCCCAACAATAGCATGAGAGTGCACTTGTAATTGAGTGATCGAGATTAACGCGTGCAATGACCGAGCCAACTCTACAACAACCATTTCCGAATTACAGGTTAAGCACCCCGCTTGATTGTACTTTCCCGGGTTTGGAAATTTCTACGAACACTTACGCTACTATAGGTATACTCGTATATCGAATCTTAAAATAGGATGGTATGCCAGCTTTTACGAAGGCAGTTGAGTCCGAATTAATTATTTCCCTTATTTTACAGAGAACAAGAACATTATATAACAGCCATATAGAAAAAAGTACGTGTAATTAACATAAATATTTTAATATTTTTTTAGGAAATATGAGCATGTAAAATACACAAACGATTTATTCATCTGAATAACATATCAATTGTGGTTAAGAGATGAAGACAAAAGAATTCCAGTTTTTAGATGAAATCATTATTAATGACTTTACAAGTCGAAGGAATCGTATAAGGTGTGAAGAGTAATATTTTGGTAAATGAAAAATGATCGATCCTAGAACAACATATTATAGCGAAACCTGACAAGGGCTATATATCTAACTGATGGGTGTATTTAATGTGGAAAGTATAAAATCAAAAGCCTGCCAGGTTGCATGTTCTTGTAGACTAGCCTTCATACATTTGAACCGGATGTCCTCTGACAACAGACTGCCGACATAATGGTTAATGTAAGTAACAGTAACGAAAAGCAAAAGGTTAAGGACTTTCACAACACAAATTTAATACTACTTATCATGCGGACTACGAAAAACAACTTGCTTGTCCGAGGCTTAAGAACCGATTTTAATGTGGCATTTCAATGGAATCACTCTCCGTGGTTCCCGTGATATAATAATGGTAAGTAGTAAGTTTAGGAATCATGACTGATCTTGCTCAGAGAGCTAGTTTAAGCTGGTTATCTAGATATGATTAGCACTCAAGAACCATTTTGATGCTTTGTTAAGCTTCTTGTATAAGGATGTTGTTAGTATCTTTAAATCCAGCCGAAGAAATTGAGTAATTAATTATTGAAAATATGTATATATAGCTTATGACTAGGGCTAGGATTTTCATGCACTTAAAAATGCAAAATATGCTCTTAAAAATGGGAAATATGCACTTAAAACCATGGCGAAGTCACCTATAATGACGTGGTTTATAACAACCAGTCGCTTTTAACGACCAATTTTCTCCCACGTGGTTGGTTTTTGCATAAGTCGGATAAACTCGGATAAAACTACCGTGGGCTGCAGCGAACAGTTAAACTTTACGACTGTAATTTAGTTTGTCATTTTTATAATGAAAAACAAAAAAACATGTTATCCAGTTTTTAGGAAAATTCAGTCATTTTATTAAGAACTATTAGGTGTGCAACTAAGTTCTCGCTGTTTATCAAGACATGGCTCTAGTAGTAAGTGCTGGTCGATTGTGACGTATCCAAACGTCATAAATCAAGCTTAGACTTATGGTAAACAAACCGCTTCGGCACATTAGTGAGTTTGTTTGAGAACTCCAAAAAGTTTACGGAGATGCTGCTCTGGTTCAGTCGCTTCAAAGACGGTGATTTCAATGTTGCCGACCATTCGAAAGGAGGCCAAAAACCATCGAAGACGCTGAATTGCAGGCATTGCTCGATGAGGATCCACGCCAAACGCAAAAAGAGCTTGCTTTAGTATTAGGAGTTACCAAGCTATTCCCAAGCGATTGCATGCGCTTGGGATTATTCAAGAGCACGGAATTTGGGCTCCAAAGCCAAGAGACGTTGAGCATCGTTTTTTCGCCTGTGAACAACTGCTCCAGCGGCAAAAAAGGAAGGATTTCCTTCATCGCATCGTTACGGGTGATGAAAAATGGATTCATTACAGAAACCCAAAGAGAAGAAAATCATTGGGACAGCCCGGTCATACTTCTATGTCGTCGACTCGGCCGAATATTCACGATGCGAAGGTTATGCTGTCTATTTGATGGATCAGGGCGGTGTTATTTATTATGAGCTGTTGAAACCAAACGAAACCATGACTGGGGAACGGTATCGAACTCAATTGATTGAGCCGGGAAATGCGCGAAAAGTGGCCATAACATGAGCAGAGGCACGAAAAAGTGATTCTACAGCATGACAACTCTCGGCCTCACGCTGCCAAACCCGTTAAAACCTACTCAGAAACGCTCAAATGGGAAGTCCTACTATAGCCGCCATATTCCCCAGATATTGCGCCGTCCGATTATCACTTGTTCCGTTCGATGGCACATGGCCTGGCTGATCAGCGGTTTCATTCATATGAAGACATCTCAAAATGGCTTGATTCGTGGACAGCCTCAAAAATCTAACGTAACGGTATGCGAGCTCTGCCAGAAAGATGGGAAAAAGTTATTGCTAGCGATGGGCAATACTTTGAATGATTCATTTGTAACCATTTTTTTCACAATAAAGTTGCATTTTCATCAAAAAAAAAAAAAACAGCGAGAACTTAATTGCGCTCTTAATAAAAAAAAATTATTAAAAATTATTAATTTTTTTTTATTAATTAATAGCTTTATTTCAAACACCTGTACAGGGACGGGTTAAGAATATCCCTGCTCTCGCTTGTCGTAAAAGGCGGCTAAACAAAGGTAAACAAAAATCACATCTAGGCAATTTAGAAAACACCAAGGTGAGCCTAGGGACACATATAACACCATTAAACTGCCCCACAAGTGTGCATGCAAATCAGTGGGTTGACACGACTGGAGATCACCGGTGTTGTAAGAGTAAGATCAAATAAAAAAAAAATAAAAATCTGGAGCATGCCCGTGTCAGAAAAAGGAGGGGAAGAAAGAAAACGGTCAAACCGTAGCATTATGGAAAAGAACGCTAAACGGAAAAGCACTACCCCGCCAGGTCGTGATCCTGGGACGAGCAGCAATGCTCGGGTCAGAGCTATAGGATTTCCGGGGGACAGCAAAGTAATGCAGCGGCGTAAGCCACACTTAACAGTCGCGAGTTGGAACGTTGGAAGCATGAGTGGTCGCAACTATGAGCTTGAAGAACTGATGGTTAGAAGGCGAGTAGACATCCTGTGCGTACAAGAGACGAAATGGCGAAACACCGGTAATCGGGCACGTTTCTTGGACGTTAAAACAAAAGCCTACAAGATGTTTTACTATGGATTGGAACAAGGAAAAAACGGAATCGCCATCATCCTTGCGGCAGAGTTACTTGGCAACGTCTTAACCATTTCAAAGTCCAGTGACCGTTTGATGGCTCTCAAATTGGTGATGCATGGTGAGGTGTGGAACATCGTAAGCGCATATGCCCCTCAAGTAGGATGCGAACAAAAAGATGCATTCTGGCTGGATGTCCACAACCTTGTCAAAATCATCCCAAAGGAAGAGCTTTTGTTTGTTGGGGGAGATTTAAACGGATATGTCGGGAAGACAAGCGAAGACTATGAAGACTACCACGGAGGGCTGGGATACGGCACCAGGAACTCTTCAGGTGAAGATATCCTAAACATGTGCAAGTCGTACGGTCTTATAGTGCTAAATACCATGTTCGTCAAACAAAGCCGACACCTGATCACTTATAGCAGCGGCGGAAAGGAAACTCAAATAGACTATCATTTGGTATCCAGTTTCAATTTTTTATGGAGGCGAGTAAGAAGTCAAAGCAGCAAACGAAGGTGTCAGAGAGAATCAAGTGGTATAAGCTGGATAAAGGAAAAGGCGAAGCTTTTATTACCAACATGAAAAACTACCTCTCTTCCATTATCGATGAGGTCGGTAATGAGGAGTGCAGAGCACAAGACATGTGGGATTCCCTACAACAATCTGGGCTGGAGAAAGCCAAATCACTGCTCGGAACATCTAAAGGCCCCCGCCAACACGCAAAAGAAACCTGGTGGTGGACAAACGAAGCCAAAACAGTGATACACGAAAAGAAAATGGCTTTCCAAGCTTGGTCAAAGTGCTCTTCTACTAATAGAGAGGAAAAGCTCGCCGTGAAAAGGTATATACATAGATATTGCAAAGGTATCGCGAAGAAAAAGTGCGCCGAATTCAAAGCGAAAAGCATGGAAGGCCTCTATCAGGAGTTGGAAGAGCAATTTGAACAAAGGAGCAAATATCTTTAAGATAGCCGCCCAGAGAAGAAGAAATGTTCAGGAGATTCGTTTCCCAAAGTTTATTAACAATGCTGAAGGCCAACTCCTTGTGGAAGACGAAAAAATTCTCCACAGATGGCGACAGTATTGCGAGGAACTTCTGAACGAACAGTTTCCCCGAGTGTACTTTCCAAGAGCCGCCCCGAATCATGCCAAAATATCCGACATCACAGTCAAAGAAGTTCGGTACGCGGTTAAAAACTCCAAGAAAAGAAAAGCTGTTGGGCCGGACGGGATACCCTCTGAGTTCTGGAAAAAGATGGGAGAAATCGGGTCTAGATGGCTCATGGTTCTTATCTCCAAACTTATGAGAGGCGACACTATGCCTAATCAATGGCGGGAAAGCTATCTTCTTCCTTTGCACAAAGGAAAGGGTGATACGCGAAATTGTGATAACTACCGTTCTGTTAAGCTGATGTCGCACACCATGAAGATCGTTGAACGGGTATTAGATAGCCGACTGCGGAAAATAATACGACTATCTGTGCGGGTTTGTCTCGGGTAAATCAACAACAGATGCAATCCAAAGTATAAGGGTCATGATGGAAAAGCATCCTGATTCTTCAAAGGACTTGCGTATGGTGTTGGTTGATTTCGAGAAGGCCTTTGACCGGCAACCAAGAGATCTTTTATGGGTAGCGCTAAGACAAAAAGGAGTTCCAGAAACATACGTGCGAGTGGTCATGGACATGTACAAGAGAGCAACGACAAGAGTAAAATGCACCGCAGGCGTTACCGAAGAGTTCGCAATCAAAGTCGGTGTACACCAAGGGAGCGTCCTCAGCCCACTGCTCTTTATAGCAGTCTTTGATTGCTTGATTGAAGGAAAAGTGACGGACCCCAATGTGCATCAGCTATTCTTTGCTGACGATGGAGCCATTATACGTGATGATCAGGCGTCCCTACAACGAGCACTTGATGTGTGGGTGGACATTTTTGAGAGACACGGGTATCGTATTAGTTCAAAGAAGACAGAGTATCTGTGCTGCCCGTTCTCTGACCCTCATCAGCCTATTCCAGACATTTACATGAATGGAAGAGTGCTTCCCAAGTGTGAAAAGTTTAAATATCTGGGATCTATGATTAATAAAGAAGCAACTTGTGATGACGACATCAACCATCGCGTAAGCGTAGGGTTGATGAAGTGGCGGGAAAACTCCGCCATCTTCTGTGATCGAAAAATGCCCCCTAAGCTGAAAGGAAGGCTCTACACTTCAGTTGTACTTCCGGCGTTCACATACGGTTCACAATGCTGGACAATGCACAAAAAGTATGAGAGCAAATTAACGGCAGCTGAGATGAAGATACTTCGCATGACAGCGGGAGTAACAAGGCGTGACAGAATTAGAAGTTCAACGATCCGAGTAAGCCTCCACGTAAAAGAAACCATCACAAGAAAGATAGAGCGCGACAGACTAAGTTGGTATTGCCATGTTCAAAGGAGAGATCCTTTGAACCCCGTCCAAAAGGCTTTATCAATCAACGTTCCAATTTCAACACGCAAAAAAGGCAGGACGAAAAACAATTGGTGCAAATAAATGCAAAAACACCAGCATTTGATTGGCCTCAGTGATGAAGTAATCCCAAACCGGGAAGCCTGCCGCTACTTTCTGAGTTCAAACCGGCGGACCCCACAAGCGGACCAGTAGGAATGCAGTTAAGTGGGAAGGTTATGGTCCTACAACTCTGACCACAACGACGCCGGAAAAAAAAGAAAAAGAAGAAGATTAAAAATATGCAAGAATATGCAAAATATGCATTTATAGTAAAATATGCAAAAAAATGCACTGACGATTGGATGCCAATTTAAAGGAAAATTCATGAATCGGAAAGATAACTTATCCAAGTGCTTCTAATGTCTCTCAAAAAAAAAATGCAAATGCATTGAAATCCTTGCCCTACTTATGACTCTACCGATCGAAAAATCCCAGTAAGGCTGGAAAAAGTTTGTGAAACTGACACAAGTTAACCTAAAGGGAATCAAGGAAAAGTTAAAGAAGGAAACGCCTTAGAACAGCGAAACATGGAAGGGAAAAACCTTGTTTGCCATCAAGGCTCTGAACTTCCGGGTATCAAATGAGCAGTAGCTACTATAATAATAGGTCATCAAAATCGTGGTCCAGATTTGATATCCCTGTTTCAATCACATACGTCAATTCGAAGTAACATTTGAGACTTCATGTCATTGTGAAAACTTAATACAGAAGTGCTGATTCTGTAATAAATACCTTAAGCGAATTTTGAACAGATTAAGGTCATCGTAATCGTCGAACAGAGCACACTATAGGGCCAACTGTACAAAAATTAAATGCCAATGGCTCGACTACAGAAATCTTAAGGACTATCCATCATCAAAATGCACGTCTTACAGGACATTAGCAAAAGTATTGAAGTGAAGAAGTTGTTACTGCCTCTCATTTCTTATCACTAATTAAAATTTATTGGCCCCAATCGAGTTATTTCGCATTTTAAGTAAGCAGCTATGTAAAAGGTTTCATCTATACATCTGCAAGCTCTTGTCGCATTAAAAGCAAATATTTGTAAAGCTATGACCCTCAATAGGGTGTCGAACAGACATATAAAATTATCCTGCAATAATCGTCTTCTACAAGTACCCCATGGTGGACATTTCAATAATATTATTTGGCAGTCTTAATGGGAAGATCCAGGTAGTACATTGAACGCAAAATCCTAAATGTGCCTTATATAAATTTACTTTCTGAAGAGAAGATTAGATGACACTCTATATAGCCAAATCCGCGCACCTGGGTAAAAAAAGAACCTAATTTCGGGCATTCGAAGAGGGAGTGAAGACCTTCTTCTAACATGATTCTAATTCTAACATCCTGATATCCTTAGGTCCGAGCCCTACCCTGCTCGCTACGATTTTAGCGATCGGAAATGCATCTGAATTAAGGGTTATTTATATGATTGAGTTGCCCCACCTATTTCTGCGTGTGATTGAAAAGTTTTGAAAGTTGTTGAATATAAGCAGTAGCCTCGAATTTGCCTCTCTCAACGATCTTCTCGTCCTGCAGTATGTTATTGTAGTCTGAAACCAAAAGGAAAGTAATCTTGATTCTGTTACCAGCCCATTTACTTTCATCTTTGCATTGCTCCGCCAATCTAAAGAAAAATGTATCTTCTAACCATCGGACAGAAATTATTAGTCAAAGACTTTCCGTCTTTCCTCTCCCTCAAAAGTTCTGATTTCTTACCACTTCCATGAAGCAAGATTCTGGAAAATCAGTGAACATCTTGATATAGCACTCTTGAATTTTGATAAGTACTTTAAATGGGCCCATTTTCATATTCTGTCCATATGGGGAATGGAGTAGCAACAATACAAACAAAAGAGGTGAGTCACTTTTCGAATATTTATTTTGTAATAACCTCACCGTGGCCAATAGAGGCAACAAACCAACATTCATAAGCTCTACGTATATTAGAGAAGAGGTGCTTGACCTTACAATGTCTAGCCCTTTTCGTCTCAAATATAATTTGTGACTGGTCCGTCTCCAATCAGGCTTAACTAACTGATCATATCAGACTTACAAGCACTGGTGAAGCTGGAGAAGCTCAAGACGCAGACAGCTAAAAGAACGATTAGTTGGACTGATTATTTTTTTATTTTTTTGTTTTTCTATTCTTTATTGTTTCTTATTTTTACATAATAAATAAAACATTTTACAGTTCTTTAAGAAAAGGAAGATGGTATCATTCTGTAGCTCATAATGGACTAGAGGCGAATGATCCTTCTATTTAATATTATATAAATCAATATCAATGAGATGAAATGTGGGGTAAAGAGAGAAACATAGAAATAAATGGAATGATTATTTTACAAAAATGAACAACTTATTTTAGAAAAGAGTGAGCAGAATAGGAAATTAAATACAAACATAAGCAAAAATGAGAAGTAGCAAGGATGATACCAATGTGAAGATTATTTTATTTGTTTAACTGAGAAAAGTTTTGACTGTAGAGCTATCCATACTGAAAACGAATTTCCTTAATTCTTCAAGAAATAGGATGGGTTGATCTATTTGCCTAATTTCAATTGGTAACTTATTGAAAAGCCTAGGAGCTGCCGTGGTGAGGAATTTGAAGCAGCGAGACTTTTTAGAAATCGCCATAGTCGAGGTAGTCATATTGTTAATTCTTAGGTTATATATATTTGAACTCCTTAGGGTCGCAGTATATCCGCTTCTAATAAAGAAGATCTTAAGTACCTTAAAGATGTACAGATGTTGCATTGGAAGTATGTGTAAAGCTACAAAAAGTGGCCAGTTATGGGAAAATTGGTTTTGCCTGCAAATTATTCTAACTATTTTTTTTTTTTTAGTTAGGGCTTCAGTCGTGCTACTGTAGGCACTACCCCAACTAGTAATACCATACTGTAGTTTAGAGTACGCAAGCCGTAGTAGAACATGAGCATTATTTTTTTGGAGCAGTGTTCTCTTAGAAGGTACATTTTACGTGTAACAGGAAACATATACTGTTTTAGTTCGTCAACGTGGGCTTTCCAGGTCATATTTCTATCTATTAACAAGCCTAGATACTTGAATCTTAAAGCAGTTTGAATTGCATGGTAAGTTTTCGTGGAAGTTATAATCACCACACGTATGGACAGATAAAGACAGTTTTAAACAAGAGCTTGCATGGAAAATGGCGTTCATAATCATAAGCTTAGTTTTGCTGCTGATTAATTCATGTTTGGTGAACCATTGTCGTAAGATATTTAAGTCCATATGTAGCTGTATTGCAGAGTCAAGAATACTTTTATTGTCATAAGTTAATGCCATATAGTGGTCCCAAAACTGAACCTTGCGGTACACCACTTTTCATCTGTAACTGGTTACTAAAGATTTCAACCCATTTTTACTCTCTGAATTCTACATGATAAGTATGACGAGAACCATTTGTGAACTGTACCTCTTATCCCAGCCTTGTATTCCTTATTTAGTCATATCTATAAACAGTGTCATATTATGGTTGTCATTATTGGAGCTATAGTGAATTTCGGTACACAGTTTTAGAATAGCATCTTCAGTTGATTTACCTTCTCGAAAACCAAACTGTTCATTTGTAGAAAGTGATTTTTATTTAGGAATGACACAATATGAACTTTCATCAGTTCTTCAAATAATTTACAAAAAGTTGGAAGCAGAGAGATAGGCCTATATTGGGTTATTAAATTTCTATTTCCTTTTTTCACTGTCAGTCGCTGGGAAATCTTGGAAGTTTTGCTTAAGGTACATCTCCCTGGTTTTACTACCCAACTAACACCTTCCGATGCTCTAACGAGCGTCGCAAATTACATGTCTTTACCTCGACAGAGAGGCTATTTGCTCTCTTTTAGACTCTTTAGCCCTGATTGACTTAACTGACTCATTAAAACCCAACAAAACTCCAGGTAAAGAATCTTTAGGTCAAGTTTCGCTTTGGGATATATTCCTCAAATTTGTAGGGAATATCAACCTTGTCTTCATGCCTAAGATTGCCTAAGATTTCCTACTAACAACAGTGGGAAAACTGACAGAGCTTCATATTAGAGGTGCGCTGCATCACTTGGTAGCGCATGTGGGAAATAGTTTCGCACGCAAGGAGATCGCAATTCGTCCCTTCCTCGTAATTGAGTGGGAATTTGATGATTCTAGCTACAACTCAACCCCCACTGCACTGTCCTGGAGAGGTGCAGACGACTTCACTAACCGTAAGGTTAGGGCGATGCTTGAGAGCCGTATTATGTCGTCTACATCCGGAGACAATATCGACAGGTAAAGGGTTTCCGCAAGTTGGAAGCCGAACTATACGCCATCCTAGCATGCGTCAACCTAAACTTAGAGACTGGCATAAGAAGTATAACCATCAATATACACTTAGAGAGTCACGCAGCGCTGAAAGCGTTTGGCTCGTATAATGCCACGATGCCACTGTAGTCTGTAGAGATTATGTCTAGAGGACGAGGAAACTGCAGAACACATGCTATGCGAGTGTGCTGCTCTCTGCCATCTTAGGAAGCGTATCCTCCTCAGAGAAATCATGACTCCTGAGGGTATCAGCTCAGCTCCTGCAAGGGACATTTTCAGCTTTATTAAGAAAGACGAGGAGCTATTCGTCTAGTTGGCTAGCGGGCACAATACACATACTCTATGTTGCAGTGCTCTATGCTATCTGTTAGCACAGATAACACAAAATCCATATTCTACAAGGAAATATTTAATCCTGCGTCACAAAAATTCGTCTGCCTCCCTTCCTTGATATAATCGCAGGCTCCGTTGTCTGAGAAACAATGGAAACGAATTATGAGCTATTTTCCTTTGTCCTAGGTCTTTCAATGAATTTTCTATCTATTTGGGTGTCTCTATGCACTTTACCGATATTAAAACTACCTTTACTAAACGTTTAAACGCCATTTCCATGGTTTTATACCTTTGTTGCCGTTTGTGTCCAAATCCCTTTCCGCGATTTTGCTTATCACAGAAGGAAATAACCCTAAAGAAAGGATAAGACATCGTCGATAAAGCGACCACGTATATTCTCCTTTTTTTAGTTTGCCTAGAAATTGTTTGATAACTATGAATCGTATAAGAGACGGACTCCTGCCTCTGTCATCTTAAAAAAAAGTAATGGACCAATGGGACTGAAATCGGTGACCTTTTCTCCATTTTAGCGATAAAAACTGTCCGAATCTTTTTTGTTCTTTCACTAACTTGAAGAAGCTATAGAATAGATGTGTAATATCTCATGGAGACTTTTTTGGATAACATGAATGAAAATGAATAAAAAGCTAAATATAAATTTCTCTAATTTTTAACACACCTCACACATCATTTGAGTGAGATGTTTTTTTTGTCCTCAATCTGTCTACGGCACACGTCATTTCCCCGTCACACCCTAGATTATCAATCTAAAAGAAGCATTTGACATACCTATACGTCAACAAATAGAGTGTGAATATGAGTGATGGCAATAAAGCCAGCGGGATGCCATTATCGTATTTAGAGCCCAACTCACAATGTAGACTCACAAGGCCTGATCTCAAAAGAGGTGGCTTAATGGCGTCGCTTTGTTCCAAATTAATGATAACGGCCTTCAAATTGTCATGTTAATTTCACATTTCTGTATTTGACAATTGCGATTAACATGTCAAAAGGAACAACAGTCGTGCTGACTATCACCCGGATCTGCCGACTCAATAGCATGGTTTTAGCAAAAAGCATAGATATGAAATCACACCGAGAATGACCGTCATTGATCTCGCCGGCGAACAGAGATCTAAAGCCCAAGGGAGACAATATATTTTTGGAATTCATCGCATTTTCAATCTGACAACCGTCTAGCCGTCGGTCAACACAATTTAATTCCTGCTACAGCCATAGTCGGTAATAAACTAATCACCCGCGACCGCACGCAGTTCCGAGATCTCAGGTATAAATTTCAGGTGATTATCTAATGGATTCCTGCAGTTAACAAGTTTTCAAATTGTGCCACACGCAATTATTGTAAACATTAAGACGTGAAATATGTTTTGATTAATAAAAACCAAACGGGACATATGTAATTGGGTTACATCCGCACGGCGGTGGTATTTAAATTACCAAGCGAACAACCTCACGCTGCTGTCTGAACTAAATAATATCGAGACAAAACGTAATATATGTTGAAAGCAACGATTATGATATGCGATCCCGTGGCACGTTGAAGAGCAGCCAGCATTCCTGCAGCGCTGGGTGAATATTTGTCACTTCCAATACATTGTAGCATATTTCTGTATTCTATGGATTGATTTACTCCCAACAATCGATAGATTCATGTATCTATCAATCATAATACGGATACATCCGCGGTGACAAAGCAATGTCGGAAAGTTATCCGCCGACGCTTGTTGACGATTTTTCAGTCGGAAAACAATTTAGCGAATACATCCGACAATGTCGAAGGTCAGATGTAGGAAACATGACGATATACGGGTATTAAGTGACACGAGACGAGCGAGCAATGGTCATCGACGTGGACAAATGTTTGATCATTACACAAACGGGGTGACAAAAAGGCCACATATTTTCGATAGATCGACAGTGTAGCGTGATGACACAGCACGACGCCAAGCAATAAAATCACACAATTCAAAAATAGAGAAAAACTTGGAACAAAAGTGTGGAAGGAGGAGAGGGAGAAAACGACGAAAACCGTATCCAGTTCGTGCTTGAACTCTTTTGTTTTTGATTTGAGCCTTTTTTTATAAACTTTTGTCGTTTGTGTTGTTTATTCGTTACTCCCTTCGCCCTTTCGAGCTGGTAAGAGGCATTTTTAATGCCTCACAGTGACCATCTGTTGTCATAGGCAATAGGTCTTTGATTCTCTTTATGTTTTCGTCAGAGAGCGCGCCTACGATTGTACGTTTTGGCACGAGTCATTGGTTGGATTGCAACGATTTCGACAGCCACGGTTTGCTTGAAATAATTTATTCGAAACTACGCGTTCGTTAGGGAAACTCATTATTTTCCTCGGGCGACTTTGCGACGCTATCGAGTTCAATGCACAATCTATTATGGTAATTTATTAATCCAATCAATATGCGTAACGAGAAATTAATTTTTTTTTGTTTACTTAATCAATACTCGTTTTTGTTTCTTTCTGGTTTTCTATATTCTCAAAAGCAATGATCATTGACCGAAGCAGGGATACAGAGATATCGGATAAGGTTTGGCATACGAAATTGTAATTAATTGGTGGTGTTAATAAGCGGATAAAAGCTGGATCCGATGAAATAGGTTGGAGCGGAACTAAAGGCAATAAACATAATCTTTTTTGTTTCTCATTTCTGTTCAACCCAGGGGCATGGCTCTGGAGGTGTGACTGAGGTAAATGCTTTACGTGTAAATGTATTCAGTACGAGATGGCAATTTGAATATGTAAAATGGGAGTACGACAGCCTAATGAATTTTCATGCCACAAAAAAAAATTATTGAGAGAGAACTTGCTAATGAGAACGAGAATTTTATTTATCTGGAAGTTTATGTGATGGCTTTAGATACCTGGGGCCTAGGTATATACATATATGGTATATAGTGTTATTAGGAGAAACGACTATGATATAGTGACTAAGCAATAATAAGCTCTAATAAGATTGGTAAATTGAAAACTAATAAAAAACGTCAGTCCAGTGACTAACGAAGTAAGCCTTGCTACAAGCTTAGTGATTGCGGGACAGAGGCAATCGTCCTAAAACTCAATTTCTAGGCCAAATATTTTCACGAATATTTTCAAGATTTTAATTTTGTCGAAGGAAATTTGATCCTTGAATTAAAAGGCATTTAATATGATTCTGAATTCTCTATTGTTCGCTTTTCCAAAATGTCCTTCAAGAAGTCCTTGCATTTCTTAAGGTGACTGACAGTTTCATGGTTTACTTTTATGGGCTATTTAATTTTAATATGGGATGTACGTCTCTTATCTATAATATATTTTAAGAGTTTTATTCTATAATGAAACTATCATTCAGGTCTGTTTTAGTAAAAGGGCTATTTTCTTCTGTGATCCATCAACACCAAAATTTTATTTCTATCCTCAGTTACTAAATACGCATTCCTAGTTCCAGGTCCGACATATAACTGCAAGATGAATCTACAGGGTTTTTCAATACAGACATCACAGTTTTGCTAATCCATAATTCCATTCTGGTTTCCACTTCCACTGTTTCAGTCAAAGATCAAGGTTCACATTCGCAAAATGTCACTAGCTTATTGTGGTTTTATGAATTTTGATTTTGATATTGCGGGATAAAAGTGTTGTTTTGAATAGTTCCTTCATCGAGAAGAAGAAGACCGCGCCTCTCATATACAACCTTTTATTTATTTCGATCTAAATGTCGCTTTTTGGCAGTCAGTACGGCTTCCAGATATTAGAACTTTGAAGCTTTTTACACTCCTCGTATGTAGTTCCATTATTCCATATTGTTTCTATGAGCCCATATAACTTCCCTGTTAATCCCCTCGTGTATAGTATTTTTTAATTTCGATGATATTAGGTCATCTCATGCGGCCTTATTATTTTTGAGTCGATAGCTTGCTTTGTTTATTTCCTTATGGTTGCCAGTTCTACCTGAATTCCTACTCTGTGAATAATATCGATTTCCAATGCTACTTGAGTCCATGTAAATATATTGAGCAGCTTGCAAAAGCAAATTGCAAAGTCAGATAGTTCTATTTGTCTGCTTGCCTTTTTTGGGTTTTTCTGTACTGAATCATATTACTATAGTTATTTCAATTTGCAATATGTTGTGTGATTTTCCAAGGTTTTGGTTTTTAATTGTCAAAAATTACAGGAAATTTCAAAGGTGAATAAAATTTTTATTTGAGTTGATAGACTAGTGTTTGCCATTTTTTTTTTAAAGATTATTAAACTACAGCTTAAACAATCTATAAGGAGAGTCCAATTTTGCGTCTCTTTATTGAGCATATAAGGATTGACTGTTATCTCGCTAATAACATGTGCAATAATGTCTTTCAAGGCTTTGGATTGATGTCGAATTGCATAAAATTGGTGCAAAATTTATTTACTGTAGCTTAAATTGATTACAAAGTGATGTGCAGTTTTTGACAGAGCATGAATTTTGATAATAAAATTCATTCATTTGTAGGGGTTCTTCAAATGTAATTCTTTTCGTGATGAAATGACAATGCTAATTAAGTATGGTTTACTCTGACACATGTTCCAAATCCAGCAGCAAAAAATAATACCCTTCTCTAAAAAAAATTGACAAGATTTACAGGATGTGGTACATGTACATATACATATGTTACTGCCACCAGTTATAGCAAATTCTTTGAAAAACTCTCACGCGGAATCATATTCTTAAAATTGAAAGTTATTGGTATTCGTACTAGACTGACAGCATGAATACAATCCACTACGTTATCAGCTTATTTGGAATCTCTAATTGCTTCATCTATGCTGATAGCAAGAAGATCTTCAGACAAATTTTATCTCCCGCCTTTAAACTCAAAAAGGTTAAAAAAAACTGTCCTTGAACTGACTGTTAATAAATTCCAAACCAATTCATATTCTCGGAATCATATTTCAACAGCTGCCAACGAATTTATACGTTCTATAATTAGAGTCTTTATAACAGTGACAGACACTTACCATTTCTTACCAACAGAGCCAAATCCCTACGCGGTTTTATAAAACCCTGATCAAAAGAATTCTCCGATCCTTACATCACTAATTCAATTTTTTTTTTAATTTTTTTTAGACTAATCCAAGAATATGCTAGTCAAGTCAATGACAGATTTAACTCCCTGCCTCATATGGATCCCTTTAAAATTCCTTGACATTCTATTTGTCTATCAGTTCGTAACAGGAAAAGTGGCCGCATTGTCTAACTACAATAAATGAATCAACAACAACCTAGGCTGCCTTAGGTTAAAGATGATTTGGGTTAAAATGGATTCATTTACGTATATTCTTTAAAAGAAGCTCAATATATGATATACCCGTTAATAAATAATTCATAATTCATAATTCATAAATAGGAAATAACAGGCATATATGCAGTGTTTGAGCTCTGACACCAAACAAGATTTCAAGAAGAGGACAAAAGGTCTTCTGAGTAGCTTCTGAGCGAACGTAGACTGAACAATACCACATTCGAAAGCGAATTAAAACTTTGGATTTCGTTGTTCATTCCAGGGCTGCAAAGCCAGAAGAGGATCCTAAAGAATGAATGGATAAGAAGCAGTGGAACTATAGTGGCTATTGAAACAATGGAAACCACTTCCGGAGAATGTCTAACATTCGCTCTGAAGAAGAGTCGAGAAATCCGTATGCCCAATAAGACGAGGTTAGTGTGTCGATATCACACATTTTTTCTAAGGCTGAGATCGCTAGCCGAATGGAATCTCAGAGTTTTTAATTTCGACTTCTTAAGAGAAATGGACTTGACCTTCGCTGCTACTATAAGATCTTCTCCATCGTCTTATGCAAACGCCTGAAACTGATAGCCTGATAGGTCCCTACCAGCATGGACTTAAATCAAATTCCATTATCGAGATTAGTTCATAGGGTCAAAGTACCCTATGAGAACCACCAGCGCGTGGTCCGGCCTAGAGAGAGGCAGCTTGTTTCCTATAATGAATTTAAAATATTTTATCATCAATCACATATCTTTAGATTCGCTTTTCTTAATAACCTATTAATCGATTGAGTATGTGAGACTGTGTCTGATGGCAATTCTTCTTCGGATTAATGATTTCTTCAACTATTTTCCATGAATGGAGCGTAGGACGTTAATAGGAAAAGTCACAGGAATTTTGCAATTTCACAAATTGTATTTCTGCATCTTAACTGTGGTGACATATGTTTGGTACGCATGGCTTGATCAATTATATGGTTACTTATGAAACGAATAAAAGGATTTGCACAAAAGTTTTTTAGATGAAAAACCTTTGATCTAATTTAGACAAAATTAAGACTTACCGGCGATACAAACGCATCCGAGAGGATCTTAAAGACAATACAAATTACAAGCGCCTGGACGGGTCAGATCAACGTCCGATGAAAATATAAAAAAATATAATAATAAAATCACAATCATAGAAACCGCCAAAAAATTTTTGAATTTCAGTGAAACTTTCTCTGAAGCTGAACGACGTGCATCGAATTTCGGATGAGTGGGCCTTATGATCCGGAGGAATCATTGACCCGTTTTTTTTTTTACAAAGACGACTTTGAAAACAACGTTATCATCAGTGCCGCATGAGCGGATCCTGGTCGACATGTGGGTCTGACAAGAAGGCGCTACAGGAGACACAACACGCGAATCGAAGAACCAATCAAGAAATCGTTTCTATCCTTCGTCTTGGACACCTATAGACTATGACATCTCTGGAGATGCGTCAAATGACTCGTTTTCGCCGATAAGCCAGCCTCATTTGCAGCGTTGAAAGACAACATTCCACATGTCACTAGCAAAATACCAGCCGAAAAAGTGTGAAAAAAATTTAACTCTCTGTATGGACCATTTGAAACGTGATCGTAGTCAAAATTTACGCGGCATAATCTAAAAGATAAACGGCAAGTATTGATTTTTCACTTCAGATATCAATTTTTATGCACTTTAGCAATTTTCCTGTGTAACCAAAAGTCAAAAAATCTCGCATTTCAAAACCAACAAAGTTCATTCCAAAAACAACCTCAGCTTAAATCAATGATATTTTCTGAAGTTCTATTGAAACAAATATGAATAATATTGTTTTCCAAGATTTTAATTTCCTATTTTTGACATTTTATGACATTTGGGCTTATTAACTATCTGTTTTGGAGAAGCCGTTAAGGCAAACTCCCTCGTGATACGAATTATTGGGCTAATTAGTCCCGGAGATCAGATCATTGACTGAAGTCATTGACATTGAAGTATGTAAGGCTTAGAACGACATGTCAAGAACCTTAAAATCCTAGCTCTATTGGATAGAACCTCGTTAGGGTATAATTGTGTATGCTCAGATTCGTGTGTTCTACAATATATAATCCGAAACAAATCCTAAGACATTGTCTCTAAATTCGGATCTTTTCCATTGAGCTGCCACTCACCTTGAACTATGTACATACATAGGCCACTCGTAGGCAATCATGGACTTGATTAAGGCTCTGTAACTGCTTACCTTCACTCTACAACCAAGAGAGATCCTATGAGACAACCATCTTGTCAGAACGATAGGGCCCCGGGCCGTGGGTAGAGCAACATCTACACGTTTATTAAAATTAATCCCAAGCTATCTGACTATACTCTGATTTGATAGTGAATGCCCGTCCAGTCCAAAAATTAAGAACCTGTGCCATTTTTTTTTAGTTTCCCTGAGGCCCCAAATCATTCTCAATGAAATTGATTTCAGTCCATTTTTCACAACGCACTTTCATGTCAATAATCATATATACATAGAAATCACCCAGTCGTCTAAGCTTGTAATTAAGACCTTCCAACCATACGGTGTCGGAATATTTTCCAGGTCTTATTCCAGGTCACCGAGTCTTGCAGTGCACTCTGCGAGTTTCAACATACCATGAATAGTGCTATACACCCCTCCGAAACCAAATTGGTTATTCGAAATGATTTCATTTACACCAACCTTTTTAGACATTACTGGTGCTCGAAGGAAACTTATTGACCGGTGATTTGTCGGATAGGACGCGTCTTTATCACTCTTGAGGATTGAGTGAGCCACCACCGTCGTCAAGTGCGCGAGTAATATGCATAGTTAAACAGGATGGTGTATACTCCTATATTTACAGCCACTGGTGGGGGGTGTCTAAGCACAGCATCTGTCGATCCCGGCATATGTCTTTTTCTTCGGTGACTCAAAGATCATCTGGAGTTCTTCTGTTGATAAAAGCAAAGTAAAGCTAAAGTCCGCGAATAGCCAGTGTTCGACATCATCTCGTGAGTAGAAGTGGTGAAGCAGAGCTTTGTTCTCCAGATCCTTATACTCTTGTTGAAAGGCAGTTCTATACACTTATCTCATTCGTAGTGCGACTAAAACCATAAGAGCACTGTATGCAGGGATAAACGTCATAGAAATAAAAGTAGCAGGCCAGATGAGGATTTCTACTCGGTAATAATGGGGAGCTCGTTTCGCACAGCGAAAGAGTTGCAGCTAAATAGAGGAGATATTTCTATAAAGTACTATAAGGTGTACAACTTTGCTTCCACCGTTTGCTGATATGTAGCAATAACGGTAAGTTGCGATCGAAAAGAACATGCTGCAGACATCAGACAGTTGGCTTGGACCTCGGTCAACAGAACACCATCAAACATTAGTCGATTTGTGTCTACATCATAAAGTTGTTCTCGATTGAAAATGAGGAGTTACTATTTCGTTTCAATATGAAGAAAACAGCGGCTGAGTCTCATCGAATGCTCTCAGATATGTATGGTGAGGGCGCTATTAGTGAAAGAACATGTCGTAAGTGGTTTCAACGCTTCAAGAACGGTGATTTTAACGTCGAAGACCGGCATACTGGTGGAAGAGAGAAAGTTTTCGAAAATGCAGAATTGGGGACATTGCTGAGTAAAGATCCGCGTCAAACTCAAGAAGAATTGACACGATCGTTGGGAGCGGCACAGTAAACCATTTCAAAACGTCTCAATGCCATGGGCAGAAAGAGGGAACTTGGGTCCCGTATGAATTGAAACCAAGAAACGTTGAACGGCGTTTGTGAGTTTGTGAACAGTTGCTTCAGAGCCAAAACGGAAGTGATTTCTGCATCGCATTGTGACCAGAGACGAAAAATGGGTTCATTACTATAAACCTAAACGCATAAAATTATGGGGCCAAACCGAACAGCTCCAAGATCATGCTCTGCATTTGGTGGGACCAGCTCGGCGTCGTGTACCAAGTGAAACAATCACCAAGTGTTAAAACCAAGTGAAACAATCACAGGTGCTCGTTACGAACGCAATTAATGCGTTTGACCAGAGCATTAAACGCAATATAGCGAGAGGCACGATCAAGTAATACTGCAGCACGACAACGCTCAACCCCACGTTGCAAAAGAGGTCAAAACCTACTTGGAGACATTAAAATGGGAAGTCCTACCCCATCCGCCGTATTCTCCAGGCATTGCTCCCTCTGACTATCACCTGCCCGAAAGATGGGAGAAAGTAGTGGCTAGCGATGGAAAATAGTTTGAATGTGTAACCAATGTTGCCTCAAATGTTGGGGAAAAAACGGCGGAAGCAAAGTTGTACACCTAGTACATGAAAATTGGAAATTTACGAGTATATTATCCACACCACAGAAATTCAGGTGGAACTGCCAGTCATAGAAGAATAGAAAGAAGCAATTCATTGGCTTAAGAACAACAAGGCTGCAAGAGTCGACCTAATAATATCGGAATCAATAAAATTTGCTGAAGGGAAATCAACCGAGAAGTCATATGGGCTCACCACAATTAGGTACATATGTAAGTATATGGAACAATAAAACAATCCCCAAAAATGGAAAACTTTCGCGTATTCAAAAAGCGTGAGCGAACACAATGCAACAACAACTGAGAAAAATCAATCCCATCAAGTTGTTACAAGAGGTTGTCAAAGAGACTGACATCATACGCTAAGGAAGTAATCGGAGGCTTCTAATGTGGCCTCACGACGAGTGACGAGATAAGCCAATCGACAATATATGATGTCTCTGTAAGACTGGGAGTCTACTCTACAAGTTAACCAACCTCAGTTATGAAGTCATCGGATAGGCCGATGACCTTGTATTTATTGTTACAGGTAAATGCTAAATTTCAGCCTGTGAACGCATGAAACTCGCGCTTAGTCCATTTCTGACTGGCGTAACAGACAGACAATTCCAGTCCCGTTTACAAAAAGAAAAAAAATACAACCTTACTCCGCTTCCCTAAACGGACTAATAGGTTTTTAAGAAGAAGTCAAGTATCTAGGTATTGATCTTAATCGCAAACTTAACTGGAACTCCAACATCAAAATCAAACTTGCAGAGGCGATTAAGGCTCTGTACTCTTACGGCAAAACCTGGGTATTGAAACTTAAGGTAATCTACTGGTTATATACCGCGACAGTAAAACCTATATCACTTACACGTCTGCCGTACGGTGGACAAAAGTTGAACAAAAAACTACAATAGTTAAATTTGTAAGCCTTTAGGGGCTAGAATATCTCGGCATTACAGGGCGACATGCCAACTTGCCGTCGGCAGCCCAAGAGGCACTGATCGGAATTACTACTACGTCACACTCAGAGACAAATCATTCCTGCAGACCATTGGGTCACATGTCAAACCTATGACACCTTTCTGAGCTGGATATGGTTACCATGGTTTCGGGCGCATTACCACACACTTGAGATATTGATCCCAAATCGCACAGCTTGGGAAAGCGGCGGCCCCTTGCTAAATATCAAAGGCCTCAGGAGGTACACAGATGCCTTCAAGATGGATTCCGGTGTTGGCACTGGTAACTTTGGACCAAATGGGAAAATATCGAAGGCTATAGGGACGAGCCCTAGTATCTCCCAGGCCGAATTATATGGCATCCTGACGTTCGTCAATCTAAATTTAGAGACCGGAATGAAAGGCGTAACCATTAACATACTTTAAGACAGTCAAGCAGCATTCTAGACATTGAGCTCTTATAGCACAAACTAAAAATTCGTAAAGGAATGCCACGATGCACTGCAGTACCTTGCCAAAAGAAACAAGGTCCAATTCTGATAGGTGCCAGGGCACAAGGGCATTAAGAACCCCGTTGAACACGTGCCTTGGAAAAGCTTCTTCTTCGAAATCGGCATTACGAGGGTGGTCCGATAAGTACTTAGCCTACAAAAGAAAAACAAAAATTTTGGAGAAATGGCGATTTATTTCTCAATACAGTCTTCTTATAGCTCGATACACTTGACCCAGCGATGCTCCAACTTCTTTAACCCGTCTGAAAAATACGTTTTCTCGAGGTCTGCAAAGTAGGCCTCCGTGGCGGCAATGACCTCCTCATTCGACTGAAATTTCTGCCCGGCGAGTGACTTTTTCAAGTTTGGAAACAAAAAGAAGTCGCACGGGGCTAAATCTGAAGAATACGGTGGATGGGGCAGCAATTCGTAGCCCAATTCAACCAATTTAGTCGTGGTGAGGGCGAAAGTGTGAGCCGGTGCATTATCATGATGGAAGAGCATTTTTTTCTTCGCCAAGTGGGACCGTTTTTTCTTCAATTTGGCGTCGAATCGGCCCAATTGGCATAGTACAGCCCTGTGACCGTTTTGCCCTTCTCCAGGTAGTCGATGTGGATCACACCTTGTGAATCCCAGAAAACGGTGGCCATCACCTTTCTTCTGGTGTGTACCAGTGGATCCATGTTTCGCCGATGGTCACGAAACGACGCAGAAACTTCTTCGGATTGCGCTTAAACAGCCTCAAACACTGCTCTGAAGTGGTCTCGCGGTTGCGCTTGTTGTCCGGAATGAGCAAACGCGGCACCCATCGCGGCGACAGCTTTTTTTTTTTTTTATGTGAATAAAAAGAAGCTTCGCTCTGGCTCTTCATGAGCTGTAGTGCCATCTAAGGTGTCTGTCTGGCAGTACAATGGACGAGTATTTGTGTCCGAGTCCTCCAGTACCTAGGTAGCAGCAGCCTTCAACAAGAAAAAAAAAAAACAGGGCAATGAAATCGCCGCCCAACTCGCGAGTAAAAGTTCCGGCGAAAGGTACATACATATGTGCCAAAACTTTCTGCAAAATTCGCAAGTCGAAGATTATTTTAAGATTAATTCTAAAATTTTCTCTTAGACAAGTGAGAAAAATCACAACATTTTCATTTTTGAAACACCGTTCAAGGACTCCGACAATCGAAGAGATTCATACGGTCCCTCTATTAGTATCCTTAAAAATAATAGAATCAATATCAGAAGACTGGCTTCTGCAATCTGAGATATCACCTTAACAAAATTAGACTGGGGGTGGTCGTGGTGCACTAGTAATCTTCATCGATTGTTGAGCAAAAGGTCTGTAATTCAAGACTGTCCATAGTCAAGAACAATTCCATACGGAAAAATTGTGCAACAACATAAGTTGTGAATTAGAGATGATCAAAAAATGCTGACGAAGGTATAAAACTCGCAACATAAGATCACTTCAAAATGCATACTCTATGTGTGCATTTCCAAATATAACAACTTAATGAAATGGAAACAAAAGAGTTACTGTGAACTACAACCAACACAAATTCAGTCGAATCTCTCAAATGCCAACTAGGACAACCACCCCCGGAGAGTAGTGAACGAACACCTTCGACACAAACCATCTGCACCTCGTCCAGGTTGTGTGACAAACACCATAAGAGCGTACACTCTTGAACCTGCACAAACCCTAAAAAAGAAAAGAAAAAGACTCTCATCTGAAACCGAGTGTCGACTCTATCTTGAGGACGAGGAAATTACCGATTCCGGAGAGGATCATCTCAGCGCCTACGAGAGACATCCACAATTTTAATAAGAAAGTAGGGGAACTCCTCGTCTGATCGGCTAACAAGCACAATAGATCTGTATTGGTCGCAGTGCCCCATGCTATATGTTAATACTAGCCCGTTAAAAAATGAAAAATTAATAAATAAAAAAAAGCTGGGAGTCCCAAAACCGTTGGTGAAACTTATAAAGTCTAAAGGGAAACAAAGGACAAGCTAAACAAGGTCTCAGATTTTGGGTCTTTAAAAACATGATTTTAACAGAATCTATGGTGAAAAACAAAACGAAGACACAGATGAATGGAGAAATCTATTAAGCCCCAAGCATTGTCCGAGTAATTAATAAAATCGTTAAGACTAATATGGCCAGGGCACAGAGATGAAACAGAATAGCGAAACATGTAAGGAACCCACTTGTGACAGGGAGGCTTAGCGAAGGGTTGCCAATAAGACTCTGAGCTTCTGAGTTCTAAATGGTCTAAATGGTGGGTAATAATAATAACAATAATAATAAGTTCTTGCAACTTGTTACCTAAGATGTCAATATATGAAAATGTTAGAAATAGTACCAGAATACAAAATCTTGGATATGAGATCCTCAACGAGTTTATATTTGTATAAAAAATGCACCAAGAAAGTTGCAACACCATCTACTGTGCAGATATGGTGGTCTTAAATTGAGTTTTAGGTCACACTGGCATTACAGTACATAAAAAAGGAAAAAAAGGATAAAATGGACCATCAAAATACGAACATACCTTTCTAAGATCCGTCATAGAGTCTTCCGACTTCTATTGAAGATACATGTCGACGAGGACTGTTTAAGAAAAAACAAGAATTTTGAAGTTTATTTGGCTTTTATAGTCTCTTGGATAATATTCTCGCAAAGTATGTGATGTGTATATGATGATCGTAAATAAAGAAAGCCTTAAAGGTCAGCCTATGGAGGTCAAAAGCGCAATTTTTCGGCATACAGGAGATTTAAATATGAATAATAACTGAATAATTAAAGCTGTCTTCAGAAACCAAAAATTCTTGTTATTTTTTGAAAATGATGAGTATAAGGTTGTGCACTCTTCGAAAAACCTTATTTTCTGAATTAACCTTTACTCGTCATTCCTACGTATCGCACTACTCGCACTAACTGATGGATCTCATACCTACATACCTATGATGAACTGACGTATATCAGTCCATCACTCAAAGACAACAAGACTCACTCTCTCTCCAAAATTGCGTATTTCCCAATAGAAAGCAGGAACAAGGTCCTCCAATTCGATAACAGAAGTCCAAGTGCTACTTCAAATTCAAGCATAAGCCAAACTAAATAACCGAAAGCCACCTACAAACAAAAATCTCATCTCAACAGAACTTATTACGGAGCGGTCGCAATTAATTATTTCACATGCCCTCAATCCACTTCATTTCGTAGCTACATCGCACGCTTACTCATCTCCCTCGAGCATCATTATTTTAACAAGCCGCCATTCATCAGTCTTAGGCAACTGTCAAACGAGTATGCAAATGACAGGTTGCCAAAATTAATTAACAATTTTAGATACGAAAACCGAGCAAAGAAACGGAAACACACAACCTCATCTCAACCAATGCCACACATGCACGATCCCCCGCTAGATATACTCGTATTCGCCAGGCAACAACAATATCTCCAATAAACACAAAAGTATCTTTCAGAAGCAGAAGAGAAAAAAAAACTTGAAAAATGGCTCGTGGCCTTTCAATAGATTTCATTCCTCTGTTGGTGCTTCTTATTCCCCCCTTGAGGGTCTATTGACTTCTTCCCAATCTGTACCTGTGTGTATTCGAAAAGCACACAAATTTATATTCACAACTTCTCAATGAACCGCTCCTCCAGCGTCAGTTCCAATGCTGTCCGTCCGTCCATGCACAGAAATCCCAAAATCGCTTTCATTCATAAATTCGAGTTCGCGCTCAACAGTCTTACCACCACCATTGCAATTATCACGACAACAATCGAAGTGAAGCTTAGCCGGGTTGAGAGGCAGCACTTGATTCACCTCCGCGCGCTTAGCCATAGGCTTACAGTGTATTCCAAGATGCGATGGCATTGTGGCAGCAACGGTGATGACGACGATGTAGTGAGGCGACAACCAACATGAGCTGCTATATGACGTTGCCATGTCTGTTGTTTCGCGAGTTGTTGAACGAGCATGATGCTGGTGCTGGGCTGGATGCGTTCCGTGACTATTTTTAACCTCTTCGGGCACGGCCAGCAAGTCGGAAAAAGAGAGTGTGGCGAAATGACAAAAAGCCCGAAGGATTCGCCGATCAGACAGCGCGACTGCAACGTCGCGCAAGCAACACCCGAGAGTTGAATGGTAATAAATGTGCACGAGTCCGAAACGTCACCAGGAGGGGAGCGGATACTTGACTTGGTTCATTGTCTTGCTGGCTGGATATGAGAGGCATAGAGCCGATGCTGGATAGTGGTTGCCGGATTGTTAGGGATTTTGGGTCTTAATCGATGCTGGCTGTTGTGACGTGTCGTGCAATGCTATGAAACGGAGCGACCGAGTGAAATCTTGAAGCGGAAATGGGTGTGCCGAGATGTATTCATATGAGAGTGTGCCGTATGGCTGAATCGAGTATGCGATGAGGTTTTTTTTTGGAATTGTGTTTTCTTATTTTTGTCGAATTATGCTGGAAGCTGTTGAGATTATGACAGAGCTCGGGGTACTGTTCCAAGTTCAAGAGGTCTTGGTATTGTGAGTGTAATAAGTACAAACAGAAGCCACGGATGTATGACTTTGTGAATGGTGATGTATCAGCCATTCTCTTGCCCTTAGCGACAAGATTACCGGAGGAAAATCTACAGGCCAGAGAAATACTTTAACAAACTGAGTATTAGGAGCATAAAGGTTCCCCTTTTCAGGCAAGAATGTACATATATCAGTCATTCTCCTGAATGTGATCTCGATTTGAATAATCATGACGTATACGCCATCTATTGTACATGCTCACCATTTACTTTCATAAGAGGATTCTGATCCACAGGTCAATGAAATTAATCGATGTCATACACTTCACCAACACTCTGGAAGCCCGAACCTTCCGCAAAGCAAATATCGCTCAGATCACAACCTGGTTTTAATCAAGGTACTGATGCTACTATCGCCCAGTTAGATCACCAATACTTGACGTTTCAAAGTTCCAGTTGTAAAAATGACCTTCGGGATCATGTCATCTTCAAACTATTTAGAAATACGCCGCACAAGCTAAAGAAGAACAATAGAGACATGCGATCAATATTAAGTTGCCATCTGCGCTGCAGCAGCAAATAAGAACTGCTCGTGAAATCTACAAAGAGCAAAAATGGCAAATGCCCTTGTTAGAAGGAAACACAGAGAACGAAGAATTCTAGAAGGAAGGACGCTGTCGTACGAATGACATTCGAAAGCTTACGATTTAGAGGAGTATAAGACAGCAATATCAAAGCTTAAATCTAACAAATTATAAAAATAAGAAGAAAGGTTTGATTTAAGGCGACGGATTGTCATGTGATTTTTTAAAAATCATCCTTAAAAAGACCATGCGGGACTCACTGGCTAGTACAACGAAAGATCTAGTTTCAGTTTGCCCAATTTCTTATGTACGCAGATGACGTTGTGTGTGAGATGTGGCATTAGGTCTGAGAGTATTAAAGCAGCAACGGGAAAAAGAAGTCTGATAGTTATGAATTTAAGCACTGTATTAGGTATTTTAACAACATTTCATTTCAATCAACAATCAAGAGCTAGTCAAAAGTCAATGAACTTATCTTCTAAACTTAGATTATTCAAAGCATGACTTATGGCATATTGCAGATTTTGGAACAAGCAAATATGGCACAAAGGGAAACACAAAACTCCCCAAGGCTAGTAACAGTAGCTTGCCTTGACCTTATGTTCATATATTATGTTCATATATCTGTTGTTTTTGATCCAGTCACTTTTTACTGTTCTTGGCTTGGTTAAGGTTTTGTCCGTTCCTTGCGAATAATGTCAACTGTACTGTTGTTTTTCTTGGCTTGGCTAGAAATATTGCCCTCTCTCGATAAACCAATGTAACATTTTACAAAGCATATGTTATCGCGAATTTTGCCTACAGTACAGAGAGTTTAACCCTATTGAAAGCGGAAAAAGCCTACGGGCAATCTTTGGCACCTTTCGTGTTAAGCAAGAAAAGATACAGTCACAACCTCGGCTAAACAGGCATCTACGGATTCAACCTGTCAGATGGCTAAGCCATTTAATCACTATAATATATACTATAACTAATAGTGCAATATTCCGTAATGAAATATATATATTTCAGTTTTACATTTTTAATTGATAGATTTATTCATTGCGACAAACATTTAATTAGCTCATTATCGGAGTTGAAGCAATTATTATAAAATCTTTGTATTAATTTGTCAATAAGGGTTACTGTAAAGTTGATATTGGTTTCAATATCAATCTGTGAGTTGAATAATAATATGGCAAGTTAAGCATAATTTTTATAACTTTATTTTGGCATGTTTGAAGTTTGTGTGACATGGCGCAGTCATACCAGACGGGAGCTCGGTACAGTAGTATAGACTGAAAAACTGATTTATACAATAAAAATTTTATTGTCAGCACTAAGCTTAGATTTCCTATTTATTTAGGGGATAGAGAATTTTAATTTATTTGTTGACTTTATCGACAGTGTTTTTGAAAAAAAAATTCCAAGGTATCTGTAGTGTTCGGACCAATCTATGTTGAAGGAGCCTATGTGAAGATGAACATTATTCGGAAGAAAACAATCTTTACGTCTACGAGTAAACCAAATCGCTTGCGTTTTCATGCAATTTATCTTAAGCTACCACTTAAAGAAGTATTTATCTAATTTAGATAGGGCAGCTTTTTTTTTTTTTTTTTTTGTAATTCATTTTTATTTATAGTTTCTTAGATCTATCTTATCCTAGACAAAAATGCTTAAAACTAGCTCAACTATCCTTACAAATTTGGGAATTTTACTGGCCCTAGGCGGACACTCTAAAACAAACTGAATAATTTTAACATATGCCTTTCGACTACTAAATGAATAACTTACAATTAACATTATTATAATTAACTTAAGCTAAGAAAATTTTTTCTTTTTTCTCAAAAAAAAACTTGGCATATGATCATTCTTTTATATATTTTTATATAATTGTTAAACCTACCTAAACCTAACTAAACATATCTTATTATAACTTAACTAACATATATATACAAAAGCGTTGGTGCTGGCGGACTACGTCTCCTCGATCCCGGCATGAGACCGATCTACAGAACCTGAGGCCCTCGGGCTCACGGAGCGCGACATCGGGTCCGTAGAGGAATCGCCGTTCCACGGAATTGCGACCCACGTGGAAGATTAGCGGCACCGCCAATCTATCCTGGATCAGCCCACATCTATCTAAATAGAGGAATGCTTCTGGCGGGACAAAGCCGTTAAGGCGCACTCTCTCGTGATATAAATCATTGGGGTAGTAAGGCCCAGAGATTAAGCTATTGACCGAAGTCATTGCTCTCGCAACGTGGCCTCGAATCAGTTTGATCAGGAATTTATCCACCCGTACAATCCTGGCCCTATTGTATAGGACCTCGTTCGGGTAAAATTTCGTGTAATCAGATTCGGGTGTCCTATGTACCTAACCCGAGACAAGTCCTAACACATTGTCACTCAAACACCCGAATCCTTTCCATTAAGCTCGCTCTCACATTGAACCAGGCGGGGCATCCATATGGCCTGATTAAGGCCATGTAGCAGATTACCTTCATCCTGGGATCAAGTTGGCTGCAATGAAACAGCCATCTTGTCAGAGCGAAAGCACTTCGGGCCCTTGCCAGAGCAGCATCTGCATGTTTGTCAAAATATAGATACTGGTCTAGCCAGATCCCAAGGTACACTTTGTTTCGCCAGTGGGCGCCCGTCCTGTCCAAGAATTGAGAACCCGCGCCAATTTTTCTAGTGTCTCGAGAGGCCCTAGACAAAGGCGTTCTGAACAAAATAGTTTCTGATTTCTGGCAGTTGATCTTCAACTTCCAGTCATCACAATACTGCTGAATTTTTTCGAAGTCGCACTGCAAGATTGTGACGATGACGTCGATCGTTGGACCTGATCTGTACGCGATTCATTCGTCCGCATACGCTATTGAATGGTGAAGAGAAGCTATCAAATCACTGAAGTAAATGCTGAAAAGGATCGGCGAGTTCACCGTACCCTGTTGCAGTCCGTTGTTAATATCAAATGTTTGGGTAGAAGTCACGTTGGCAATTTTCACTATGAACTTTCTACCTTTTAAAATGTCAAAAATCATATATACAGTGGTTAACTTATGCTCAGCCGATTGAGCTTGTAATAAAGACCTTCTAGCCATACGGTGCCGAAGGCTTTTTCCAAGTCGATCAGACAGGCATCCGTGCATTGGTTCTTGCATCTATTCCATTGGTTATCCGACACGAATTTCGACGCGCCATGAATTGTGTCATGCCCCGCTCTGAAACCGAATTGGTTATCCAGGATGATTTTATAGTCCTCAACCCATTTAAACAGGGCTCTATGGACCACCTTCTCGAAGACCTTGCTGATACTCGGAAGGAGACTGCACTCAAAGCTGTGTCCAACCCTCTATCCAACTCCAAATTAGTGCATGAACTCAAGACTTCTTTGAACAAAGTCGGAAGACAAAATTCACTTAGGCTTGTATGGGTCCCAGGTCACTCTGGGATCCCAGGAAACGAGTTCTTCAATCAAGTCGCTAGAAGGGGCTCAGAGGAGAATTTCTCAGGACCTGAACCCGCCTTAGGGGTCTACCTGCTTCTATGGTCAAATCTAACATCAACGACTGTATCTCTAATGCACACAGTCGTAGATGGAGGGAATATCCAAGATGCAGGATGACTAAGCGCGTACGCCCTGATGTCTGCAAGAAGTCCGCAACATTCCTCTTATCCTTAAGGAGAAATAATTGCAGAAGGCTTACGGGCCTCATTACGAGCCATTACACTTTTGCCAAGCATCTCTACGTGCTACATGCATCAGTGCGACGCCTACCTGTGCTGCATCTTGCGAGGAGGATGACACAGCAGAACACTTTCTCTGCTATAGTCCCGCTTTCGCTTGCGCACGGTGGCGCACCCTTGGGGCCGACGTGGTGGGTGCCGAATCTCTTAGCTCTACATCACTGAAGCCCCTCCTCATTTTTCTCCGGACAACGGGGAAAATACAATAAAAATAAGGTGTCTGTCTGGTAGTACAATGGACCAGTATTTGGGTCTGAGTGCTCCAACAGATAGTAGAAACCTCCAACAAAAAAAACAAAAAACAAATCGCCACGTTGCTAGACTCTCTTTTGAAAGTACATTTCACCTACGATACAATATTTATTCACTCTGGAAGGTCGATCGACTACCATTAACCTAATTGAGTTTGACTCTTAATCCCTATATGCACTTCAAGACGGCAAAGAGCTAGACGTTATTAGCACAGACTTCAGTAACACCTTTGAAAATATCTTGCATCAAATGATGTCTCTTAATTTATTGCTCCTGACTTTTTCTCCCGTTATATCCCATGGATCAAACCCTACCTTGCAGA
Organism: Merodon equestris; assembly: GCA_958301585.1. Taxonomy (NCBI): domain Eukaryota; kingdom Metazoa; phylum Arthropoda; class Insecta; order Diptera; family Syrphidae; genus Merodon; species Merodon equestris. The sequence goes on from OY284413.1 coordinate 54,734,530, forward strand.
CCGTGAACAACATGTTATTTTCAGAACTTCTACTTCAAATCTAATTAAGGCCATCTCGGCCCACGGAAATTTACCCTAATCATTAATGATGTTAACTGCATTACGAAGGACCTTCATCTTTCTGTATACGTTGATTATTTGAAAATCTCCGAACATAGTATATCTTCCCTGCATGTTCCTGCTCCCTCCGAGGGATTGGTTTACTATTGTATTTGGTGTCAAAAAAAACATCTCGTCATCAATGCTAGTAAATATCAAGTTATCACTTACTCCCGTATCACTTCCCCTCACCTCTGACACTAATTTGTTCCCCCACTTGTCAACTTATTTTGTTGACTTAGGTGCTATCTGTGACCGAGAACTTAACTCTCGCCTTCACGTCAGCAATAGATGATCAAACGCAGCAATTCCACGCTCGGCTTTGTTAGCCCAATGAGTTCTCGAATATGTACGTTACGAAATCCTTATACAGTGTCTTCGGTAGGTCTCTTCTTGAATATGTTAGTCGGTTGGTCAAGTCTGGTTTACAATATCCACACCTTTTGCCCTCCGTGGCATTCCTTTGGTTGATACCTTTAATTGATCGCCTCATAAGGATCGCTTAAAATTAATCGACCTATAACCCCTAAAAGAACGACGGAAGCTTGCAGACATACTTTTTATCCATGACCTGCTTACCTATATTATTGGCTGCCCCTCACTGCTTTAAATGTTTTCCCGGAATCCTTCGATTCATTGCCCCTTTTTCGCATATTAGACGAACTACGGTTACCATGAGGAAACGTTCAGTATGCTTGTATTTCTTACAAGTCAACTGTACCCGGGCAAACCAATGAGATCGCAGTGATGTAAGACATTACAATACCACATAAATTGTGAATGAATTAACTAGGCCCTTATTTGTGGTCGATTTAGGCAGCCCAAGGAAGCCTTATAACAGTCAGTCCGTTCCAAGTCATCACATAAAGGGGGTTCGTCAAAACGTTAAATACTCTTCTAGATCTAGAAGACTAAATTTCCCATGGAGTAAACATTAGGTGTGATCGTCGAAATTCCTTGTCGACAAGCTGTACTATTCGAGAATGCTGTTTAAAATGTATCACTTGGGTCGGCAATATACAATAGGTCCCATTCAACCGCCGAAAATATTAAGTATACACATAGTTGACTGAGAGAGGTTTGGGGTCAAGTCCTTCATCGATTGTAACGGCAGCAATTCTCTTAGGTATTATATAACAGAATAAAAGCTGTTTTAGGAACTGGGAGGGCAAAGGTTTCTCAGAGGAAAAACAAGAGAAGAACTACCCATCTTGAGGGTCAGGAAATGGTACCATAGATATAATCAAATGAACAAGATCGAGCAGAAGGGTTTTTTTATAGCTTGGTTTTTCAGCGTCCTATTTTCGACAGCTTGCTCACAACTCTTGACATATATTAAAGTCAGGCATACTTACCTAGCATTGCCATTTTATTACGGTAAAACTTATTTCCAAACAATGCTTACAAATTATTGAATTTATTACTAAAATTCGTGCTCTGTGAAAATCGTTTTTCATGTATTTCGACCATTTTACGGTGTGATTTGTCCATTCGTCGCGAATCGCAGGAATTAGGATTGTGTTACTCGAATAGTGGAGGATTTCAGCCAAGTATGTTAATAAAGAAAACTACCATGTTTGGTCTGATATGCAATCTCAGGCAGTGAAAGAGCTGCCAATGCACTCGGATAAAGCACTGTTTCGTGCGATTTATGGTTTGGTCGATTCATGCGCCGATATTTTTTCAAAGATGACCGTGAGAACAACATTATCGTCAATGGCGTCCGCAATATTACTTGAACTGAACCTGATCGGCATATAGTTCCAGAAAGGTGGCGTTATATGCCAGACCGACAGCCCGCATTCGAAGCGCCCATATAAGCGAATTTGTGATACGGAACAGTGCAAGCCACTAGATCGCGCAGTTATCGCGCAGCCTTACATTCAAATCATATTCTCAATTGTAGAAATGTGACGTGCCTGTCGAGTGAACTATGCGCATTAATTAAGCATTTATACCCAAAATGCGTTACCATAGGCAATCTTGGTAATGTCAGTCATCAAGGCCGAAATCGCTCGAGGTGGCCTGATAAGAAAATTGACGCTGTAAAGACCACCGATTGGAAATCACAGATACATCGCATTTTTCGCAGTTGGGCATCGTGGTAATTTCAAGCTATTTCCGAATTGTACTAATCGACAAGCCACGTCGCTTAGACATGCGGATATACGAGGTAAGTACTTAGCCTACAAAAGAAAAACAAAAATTTTGGAGAAATGGCGATTTATTTTACAACATAGTCTCCTTTTAGCTCGATACACTTGACCCAGCGATGCTCTAACTTCTTTAACCCGTCTGAAAAATACGTTTTCTCGAGGTCTGTAATGTAGGCCACCGTGGCGGCGATGACCTCCTCACTCGACTGAATTTTCTGCCCGGCGAGTGACTTTTTCAAGTTTGGAAAGAAAAAGGAAAGGCAGCAGTTCGTAGCCCAATTCGACCAATTTGGCCGTTGCGAGGGCGGAGGTGTGAGCCGGTGCGTTATCATGGTGAAAGAGCACTTTTTTCTTCGCCAAGTGGGGCCGTTTTTTCTTCAATTCGGCCCAATAATTTGGCATAATACAGCCCTGTGACCGTTTTGCCAGGTGGTCGATGTGGATCATATCTTGTGAATCCCAGAAAACGGTGGCCATCACCTTTCCGGCCGATGGGACAGTCTTCGCCTTCTTCGGAGCACGTTCGCCGGGTGAAGTCCACTGTTTCGACTGTTCCTTGGTCTCTGATGTGTATCAGTGGATCCATGTTTCCTCGACTGTCGCGAAACGACGCAGAAACTCCTTCGGATTGCGCTTAAACAGCGTCAAACACTGCTCTGAAATGGTCTTACGGTTGCGCCTGTTGTCCGGAGTGAGCAAACGGGTGCCGACAGCTTTCTCATACACGCGGTCAAAACAAACTACGAGTCCGATCCGGCTGAAATCGACAGTAGCCATCTACTAGAATGTACTACACGATAGTAAGTTGCTCTTGCGATACTGGCGCCATCTGGCGGGGAGGCTAAGTACTTATCGGACCACTATCGTAAGGGCCACCAATCGAGTCGTCGTCATTCTTTGCAGTTGGGCATCATGATAATATCAAGTTATTCCCGAATTGTATTAATCGACAAGCCGCGTCACTTGAACATGCGAATATAGTGGTTTTTCTTTTAATGGAACTGCGGACAAAGAAAATTGTCGGCTATACGTAACCCTGGATCGATTCCCGATCAAACTCGCCGCTACCAACGCGTGACTGTTTGGCTTAGAATTTGTGCGGAAATAATCATTGGATCCGAAAACGACGCTGAAGTAAACGTAATCATCAATGGGGAACTTTATTGGGACTTATGCGAACTCTGACTGATAAAGGCATGGACAAATTTTCGTTTCAATCAGACGCAGATGACACAGCCCGAGCCACGATCACGTTGTGACATTTAATCTTAGGTCGCCTCATTTCGAAAATTGATGACTTTGACTGGCTTCTGCGATCACCTAAATCATACAGAATCTTCCTGTTAGGTTATTTCAAGTCCAAAACCTATTACAATGTCAAGCTTCCCTGTAATGAGTGTGGTTCTGTCCTGTCCCTCTTCTATATTTAAAAAGTGATTTAAAAAGTGATTAAAACACTTTTTCAAGATTCACACTAAACAAGAAATTACTTCACAGAAGATAATTAGTATTTTTTCAAATTATTACAATACGAATACATCCAGAGGGCTTAAATGGCCCACCCCTCATTCTCCTAAATATTATTTAATTGTCAAAAAGAAAAAAATTAAACAGAATTTATATCTCCGCATAATAACCTCAAACATCGCCATCAGTTATCCGCTTTATTGACGTCAAAATGCGTGTATCTTTCCGATTTTTTTGAATTTCGAATTTGTTTCTTTTTTTTTTTGTTTTAAGAATGACAAATCCCCTTCTTTCCGCAACTAAAGCCAGTCGTAAATAAACAACCGCGAACCAATTGCACGGCCATTCGCCATCACTGCTCGACCGATCCATCGTCAATCGTTCGAATCTACTTGGCATGAATGAATGAATGGATCCGCTGCCTCCGCGGCCGGATGGACAATAGTTTACGCTTTAAATTAATTACTTAGCATAATCATCAGATTTATATACCAGCGCCAATTCATTCACCACAAAGAACGAGTGGAACGGAAAAGCACACTTGCTACAAGCAGATACAACTGGCATCTATCGATACACGAAACTATGAAAAAAACCCAAAAGCAAGCCAAGCCGAGTAAAGCTGGTTTCATTCATAAATTTCACGACTTGACCATGTATTATTAATGAATGGCCAAAAGCCGGTCTTAACCAAATTCACAGTGACACACAGATAGAGGCGATGCCAGTGTGTCGGAGACCGGAAAATGATACAAAATCTTTTTAAATCGGTTTTACGAAGCTCGAACGGATTAAAAGTTATAAGCGGTTTTTGGTTGTTTTTCGATCTTATGTAGTGCTGGATGCGAAGTGAAAAGTAATCCGCGGATCTTGGAGATTGCCATGGTATTGGTGACTGGCCCGGTCGTTCTGGTTGATGGAGCTGTCGCCTGTGGTGATTCCGCTGTCGCGATTAATAGATCGGGTATGTACCAAAGCCTCTGCCTCCCCGTCATTTTAGCTTTCTAACTGTCAGGTTGTTTCGAGTTGTTATGAATGGACGACGACGACGCGGGAGGTTGGTACTAGGTGCCAGCGGTGAACATGTTTTGGGGACTGTACCATGCTGCATTTCAGTGCTCATTACATCATCATCAGCATCGACGTCGTCATCAATGCAATGTTGTTTTGGCGTTTAAAATCAACGGTAAGTGGTCCATAAGCTAGATATACTCATCGAACGGACGTTTACGTGTCGTAGACGTTACGAAAGTTTGATTATTTATTAGGTCAATTATCACACTTCAATTCACTTTCGATGGCATGGAACGGGCGGCTCGTGTCTCTTGCGACTCGTGTCTTACGCCTTGCATCGTATATCTTATATGGTGCGCCTTAGGTTTTGTGGATATTGTTGCGACCGCAGTCGGTTATGTTGACTTCAGGAAGTCAGTCGTGATGGCGTGGAGAAATTTTCATCGTTTCCACGGAGAGAGCGAAGGTGTGTGGGGATTTTATGATTTATTGGGCCATTCGAGGAAAGTGGATTAATGGCGCTGTTAACACGACGATTTTGTAATTTATTTCGCCTTGCCCTGCTCCGGGGGGTGATGCGGGCTTTTATTCTATTTTTTTATTTTTAATTGGTTTGCTTGTAGTGTTGATCGATTTTTTCTTCAATTTTGAGAGTTACGACTGATATATGAGTATTCATTCATAGAACGTTTAGCTCTACTGAAAACCCTTCAAGACTCCCGAGAGTGACTTAGTACCTTGTACAATTTATGGAAATTTGGTTTTTAATACGAAATATAAATTCTTTGTGTAAGGTAAGGGGCGTTAATAGTTGGGAGGTCAGTACAAAGGAATGGAAAATGTGAAGGAATTTTAAGTGCCAACTGTAACGTCGTTACGCGTGAATTATGGAGTCTGCTATTGTCATGCAAACAGGATTGGTGTATATCAGGTGACCAATATCAGCTTCTAGAATGCCTCACAATATTTCACGGCACTTATCATTAGGCCTAGTTGAAGATGAATGTAAAATGGAGTGACCTTTCCAATGACCCCAGATTCTAACCATAATCTGACTGAATGCCAGGTTGGGTTTTGAATTTTCCTCTGTATCGAGTCGTTAATTTGGTGTTTAAACCACTCTTAATCAAGAGTGGTTATTCGGTCGGAGCACGCTCTATTTTGAAGTCCTTAATTTAATGACATACAAGTCTCAAACTTGTTCAATGCAGAGCGCGCCAACTTTTTTTTCCTCCGGTCCGATATGTCGACTTGTAGCGATTACTCGTATGATTTGTCGCTTATTAATATTTAATTTCGACGAATCAGCATTTCTGTTACTCTCAAACTATTCCCATTAATTGTTGCAGGAGTTGTTTGTTGCTTTTGTTGTGGCAATTATTACCATGCTCTAGTCAGTCAAATGCCCTAAAAGTCGATGAAATTCCTCAAAAAAATAGAGAAATGCACTGCCCACAAGATTTTTCTTAATCCATTTACAGAAAGCTGATTTCAGAAAAAAAAACTCAATGTATGAATGAATTCAGTGCGAAAAAGCCGTGATTAGAGAGTTAACATCCACGATACACAATTAACACCAGCCGTTTCTGAAATGATAATTTAAAGCGTTAAAGATCGTGGGCAGAAAAAATAACAACTACAAGCGTTGGCAATTGACAGAGGCGAAGGTAATGCTGTATGCGACTCGAAGGGAATCATGGATCATAAGGTATCATGGAATTCACAAAACGGCTGACCACACACTTTCATGCCCATCTAAAATAGCATTTGGATCAGTAGTTGTTCCGCTTTCGACAGTCGAAACGGTTTGATGTACCAATCTAACCCACTGAGGTTGTTTACCGACGGCCTTTTTATAGTTCTGGTCCTTTACGGATTATAATACTAGCTATAAAAAAAAAACTGTATTGGGATTTGAAATTACTACGTGAACGTAATTTATGATGATGACATCTAGAAGGAAGTACTGTAAGCAAGTTTGAACTCCTTGTTATGTTAGTTTAAGTATAAGCAACTAAGGAAAAGAGATGGTGGGAAAAGCCCTGCGTCGGCAAAGGCAAGTATCCCAACGAAACCATCAGGGGAGTGCCCTACACGAGAAAAGAGGCGACAAAGTGATTTTACTCCATGACAACGCTCAGTCACATCTTGCAAAATTGGTGGAAACGTACTATGGTTTGTTAAATTTATTCCTTTTATTTTTCTTACCCATACCTACCCAAGCCTGTGAAAGCCTGCCATTGGCGTTAGGCAATTTTTACCTGAAAAGGCGCCACTTGCGAAGTCCACTCCCGCCATAAAAAGAACCTGATGCAATCGGGCTCACGGAATGCGGCATCATCGCGTCTCCACGAAACTTCGTGGTAACGTTATTGTAAAGATTCGTTTAATCAGATGGTGTTCTATGCAATGCGAGACAAGTCCTAAAACATTATTTTTCAAAACCAAAAAACTGCTTAGTAATATATGATTAGGAATTGATATATTAATTTATTCGCAAGAAACACGAGACAAAAAAGTTCACGATCACACACACTGCTTTTAAGATACAGGGTCAGATTCTAGGAGTTCAGGACGTGGAGATATTGCAAAATTTCACAATACGAAAAATCAGACATCAAACAAAGACAGCTCACAGATTGAATAACACTTGCCGTATGTTTTATCAATGGCCTCTTCATCAATGTTAAGTTTTCAAAAGAAGACTATGGCGAATATTTTGAGCCTCCTGTTTTCTAGTTTTCGCGATATGCGCAAAAAGAAAAAAGCCTAGTGCTACCAACACGCACGCCTGAATCTAATGTTAGAATATTTTTCTGTAATAATACTGGGAACACAAAATAGCTCGGTCCGTTTTCAAAAGATGTTTCTGGCTGTTATAAATATTATATTTCATAATGACACCTGATTTCGGTGATTTCAGACTGGTCAGAAATTTGTCAATAACATTCAGTTTATATAGCGTTGAGTGTCATAAAGAAAGATGTTTTTTTTACGAGCGTGGTCCGATAAGTACTTAGCCTACAAAAGAAAAACAAAAGTTTTGGAGAAATGGCGAATTATTTTTCAATATAGTCTCCTCTAAGCTCGATACACTTGACCCAGCGATGCTCCAACTTCTTTAACCCGTCTGAAAAATACGTTTTCTCGAAGTCTGCAAAGTAGGCCTCCGTGGCGGCAATGACCTCCTCATTCGACTGACATTTCTGCCCGGCGAATGAAGAGAAGTCGCACTGGCCAAATCTGGAGAATACGGTGGATGGGGCAGCAGTTCGTAGCCCAATTCGACCAATTTGGCTGTGGCGAGGGCGGAGGTGTGAGCCCGTGCGTTATCATGGTGGAAGAGCACTTTTTTCTTCGCCAAGTGGGGCCGTTTTTTCTTCAAATCGGCGTCGAATCGGCCCAATAATTTTCCCTTCTCCAGGTAGTCGATGTGGATCACACCTTGCGAATCCTAGAAAACGGTAGCCATCACATTTCCGGCCGATGGGACAGTATTCGCCTTTTTCGGAACACGTTCGCCGGGTGAGATCCACTGTATCGACTGTTACTTGGTCTCTGGTGTGTCCCAGTGGATACATGCTTCGTCGACTGTCACGAAACGACCGAAACTCCTTCGGATTGCGCTTAAACAGCGTCAAACACTGCTCTGAAATTGTCTCACGGTTGCGCTTGTTGTCCGGAGTGAGCAAACGCGGCACCCATCCCGCCGACAGCTTTCTCATGCCCAAAATTTCATGCAGGATATGACTCACGCGATTTTTTGAAATGCCTACTGTCTCAGCTATCTCGCGCACCTTCAATCGGTGGTCTGCCAATACGAGATCGTGGATTTTTGTCACGTTATCTTCCGTGGTAGCACCTGGACGTAGCTCATCAAAAACCGACGTTGAAACTCGTTAAACCAATTTTTGATGGTCGACATCGAAGGAGAAGAGTCACCGTACACAGCATCCAAACGCTCTTTTATTTCGCTGCACGATTTCCCTTCCAAAAACAAGAATCGAACCACCGACCGATATTGCGCTTTTTCCATTTTTCTAAAATCCGCGGACACTCCCGCTTCCACACGCGGTCAAAACAAAACTACGAGTCCGATTTCGACAATAGCCGTCTACTAGAATGTACTACACGATAGTAAGTTGCTCTTGCGATACTGGCGCCATCTGTCGGTGAGGCTAAATACTTATCGGACCACGCTCGTAATTTGTTGTATATGTAAATGTTCGTGCTAACTCCCGCTAGCATTTGCGGGAGGTTTAATTTTTTTGCTAATAGAATTGCAATGAAGTGGAATAGTTCCGACGTTTTAAGAATGGTGATTTCAGCGTTGAAGACAAGCTTCGCTTTGGACAACCAAAAACATCGAAGACAAAGAATTGAAGACATTCATCGATGAAGTCCAACGCAAATGGAGCCTGCGGATTCATTGGGAGTCAACTAGCTGTACGATTAAAATCCATGGGAACGGGAAAGGTTCAGGAGCAAGGCGATTGCATCCTCATAAATTTGAAGTGAAAGGTGATTTTTCACTTGAGAGCCGCTGATTCAAAAAGAACATTTTTTCACATCAGATTGTGACTGGGAATGAAAAATGGGTAATCTACATAATCCCAAAAGTCATACGCTAGGCATGGCGAATCGTTACCATCGATCTCAACATCAACACAAAAACAAAATGTGAGTTCGAAAGTCATGCTCGAATGGGACCCAAATGAGTGTTGTATACTATGACCTGCCATAACCTGGTGAATTCATTGCGGACGACGATCGGTTTAGGCTATAACTGATTCGTATGAGAAAAACGGGTGTATGCATAAGTTTTTTCCGGTTTTTTTGGTAAGAAAATTACGTAATTTTCTAGTGAAATTAATTTTGTTTTTATTCAAATTATTGGCCATCGGCTTCTACACATTTCGCCCATCTTTCAGGTAATTTATAAATAACATGCCCGAAAAACTGTTTGTTTTTCACGGCAAACTATTCGTCGTGCTATCTTCCACCTTCCTCGAAATCAGTGAGGTGCTGCGCTGCGAGCGCGTGCCCCATTTGTGCAAAGAGATGATAATCAGATGGCGCCAAATCCGGGGAGTACGGCAGGTGCAGACGGACGTCCCATCCAAACGGTTTCAAGCTGTCTTTCACTAGTTTTGCCATGTGAGACGGCGCATTGTCGCGTAACAAAATCATTTTGACATCCTTCCGGCCCATTCCGGTCACCTTTCGATTAATGCCTAGATTAAGTTAATCAATTGTTGATGATAGCGTTGTGTTTCAACGGTTTCGCCGGGCTTCAAGAGTTCATAATACCCACCATGGTCTTTTTGCCGAAGCGATTTGGCCTTGACCTTGACCGGCTTCGCCTGGTGAAATCCACGATTTTTCCGCTTCGGGTTTTAAAATAAATCCATTTTCCGTCACCCGTCACAAGTGGGTGCAAAAATTATTTCCTTTTGTGGCATTGATGAAGCCACGAAGCAGCATTTCACAAGTGGCTTTGCGATTTTCCATTTGACGTTCATTCAACTCGTGTGGTTGATCTTCCCCATTGCCCGTCTGCTAATTGTTTCTTGTGACACATGCAATGCTTCTATTAATTGTCATCCCATTTTCGTGGTCTACCAGAGCGCTCACTGTCTTTCACATTAAAGTCACCATGTCTCACATGTCTCACATGTTCTAATTGATGGAGCGTGTTCGCCATATATTTCTACCAGCCAACGATGACTTTCAACAACTTTTTGCATTTGATTAAATAAGAAAAGCAATGAGTGCCGTGAATGTTCTCTTTCAGGCACAAAACTGGAAATAAGACAAAGACGCTAGTTTTTGGCGGACTCAACTTGTGTGTGTTTGTAGTTAAATCTCAGACAAATGTGTCAAATTAATACGCCGCTTACTTTCCGCTGGCGCCATCTCTTAGTTCAACCGGGAAAAAAACTTACATGCATAAGCATATGTTGAATGTTTCTGAACTATACCGTAGCTTTACAACAATTTTTAACACAATGCAGTTTACAGTGCTTTGCAAAAGTCTGCCTGCAGTATTTCAATTAAGAGCATTTTAAAACAATTTAGACAACAAAATAAAACATAAATTTATCTTAAAATAAAATTGTATTATACTTCAATCTTAATAGTAGCAAAACAATATAAAATTGATTTCGTCTCAAATGGCCTGCAAAATATAATATATTCATAATAGAAAAAAAGAAGCGTGTGCAAAAGTCTGCGTACAGTGGTTAAGTTCATAATTTTGCTACGTTCAACATTGAACGTATTTTACATCAATAATGGCTTGTAATCTTCTCGGCATGGTTTCTACAAGATTTTTTGTTAGGTCCGCGCTAATTTGTTCTCATTCTTGTAGTAAAATTTCACTGAGTACCCATTTTTACCCAATTCAACCAACAAATTTTCTACCGTAGAAAGTATTATAGAGAAGTATTGCAATGAATTCTTGACTAGCCATGAGGGCAGTATGTTTAGGGTCATTGCATATTGAAGTGAAAACGACCAGCTAAGCCCAGTATCTCAGAACTAACATGAAGATTGCTTCTGATGAATATGGAGATATAAATCTTTTCAATTTATCAAAGCTAACTTTTCTATGCTGGCTGCCGACCCCCGTATACCCCCAAACAATGATTTCACTACCTCCATGCTTGACATTAACATTCGAACATTTTGGCAGCATTTCATCGCCCGTCTGACCCTAAAATATTAAATGTACTGTCAGCTAAGAATGTAACAGTTGACCAAAAAGCAAAATTATGATTAACATGTTCTTTTGCGACTTTACTTTTTATTGCTTTTTATGGTTAGTTTCGGAAGTGTATGGTTTCCGTGCTCACAAGGCTTTCTCGAGTTTTAGAGGCTTGCATGGTTCTTTGGATTGTTGAAAGACTTCGTATGATTATTTGAGATAGTTCAGCGTATGATTTTCCGCCTTTGTAAAATTTAACAATCATTTCCGATTCTTTTCCTTTCGATCCGCATTATCGTCTACCGCAAATTGAAACAACCGAATGAGGCTATGAATATATTCTAAAGAAAACAATCCCAGTTAAGGGTACAATTTTGAGTGAAATGTTGGAGAAGGCGAAATAATATGAATGTTCGCTGATTTTTGTAAACTTTTTTTTTTGATGTTGTGACACATTTTCTTTTTTACAAATAAATTGCTGAGTTTTAAGTGGAATTCGTAGAAAGACACTCAATTATCAGGTAAAGATGGTAATTCGAAAACAATTTGTAGAATATGCAGTTATAGCGCTAGGAAATTCACCAATTTCAATATATATGGTAATAATAGATAGGTCAATATGAAATGTTGATTGGAAGAACATAGGGCATCACTACCACATATGGTAGCTATGATAACAAATACGGTATTTTGAAGTCTAAAGAGTTGCCAATAAAATTGTGTGATGGGTTATAATTCTACAAACAGCTTTTAAGCATTAATGGTGAACACACTTCAACTCGTTCTTTTTAAAAGTGGTGATTTGTCATCCACAACAATGACCAATGGCGTTTGTTAATCGGCACAATCACAAAAGCATAGGTACACACAAGTCAACAATCAAATTCGCAACCAGTACGCAACATCAAATAACTGTAGAAAAAAGTTATGCTGTTTATTTGATGAGACTAGAAGGGAAATGGAACTGATAAAAAGAGTGCATTGTCAACAAATGATAAAATTGACGCAACGAAGTAAAAATGACAAAAATCTGCCTGAACACACGTATCAATGCCCGTAAATAAAAACCTATTTAACAAAGAGTTGGGCCACGGGAACGTAGTTCATCTCTTCTATCTTAATGCATAATAGATCAATACCTATTCAAATTGACTAGTCAATAATGATTCCTCGCCTTTTGAAGGGCTTTATTAAAATCGGCTTTACACTCTTGCGAGCTTTCTTATTTGAGGTCCAGAAGTGATTTTATGGTATATCTCATAGAAAGGAAGAATCACCCTTTGGAAGTTGTCGGCGAGTGTAGGATCGCTGCTTTTGATATTTTAAAGCCATTTGATAAAAATCTAATTCCGATGTCTAAAACGATTTAACTCTTTTTCATTAGATTAGAAATAAGATTTTGAACTGTTCGCTACAAAGTGATATTTTTCTTTTGTTTTTGAACTTTATTTCGTTTTTCAATTTGAAAATTGAAACAAAAGAACAAAATTCATTAATGAATAAATTATTAATACTCGGATACTCAAAAGACCAAAGCCACTCTCTCAAATCTTAGAGAATCATAAAGTAACCTCAACAGACGGGGTGCTGAGGCAAGGTAAAAACGACCAAAGTGAACTTTATGAACTGGAGGAGCTGCTGCAAAATTTCTGGAATTTATTCGTAAATTATATCATACGAGCGTGGTCCGATAAGTACTTAGCCTACAAAAGAAAAACAAAAATTTTGGAAAAATTTTAGCTCGATACACTTGACCCAGCGAAGCTCCAACTTCTTTAACCCGTCTGAAAAATACGTTTTCTCGAGATCTGCAAAATAGGCCTCCGTGGCGGCGATGACCTCCTCATTCGACTGAAATTTCTGCCCGGCGAGTGAATTTTTCAAGTTTGGAAACAAAAAAAAAATCGCACGGGGCCAAATCTGGAGAATACGGTGGATATTGCCGTGGCGAGGGCGGAGGTGTGAGCCGGTTACCATGGTGAAAGAGCACTTTTTTCATCGCCAAGTGGGTCCGTTTTTTCTTCAATTCGGCGTCGAGTCGGCCCAATAATTTGGCATAGTACAGCCATCTGACCGTTTTGCCCTTCTCCAGGTAGTCGATATGGATCACTCAGTCAGTCTTCGGCTTCTTCGGAACACGTTCGCCGGCTGATGTCCACTGTTTCGACTGTTCCTTGGTCTCTGGTGTGTATCAGTGGATCCATGTTTCGTCGACTGTCACGAAAAGATGCAGAAACTCATTCGAATTGCGCTTAAACAGCGTCAAACACTGCTCTGAAGTGATCTCACTGTTGCGCTTGTTGTCCGGAGTGAACAAACGAGGCACCCATCGCGCCGACAGCTTTCTCACGCGCAAAATTTCGTGCAGGATATGACCCACGCGATCTTTTGAAATGCCTACAGCGTCAGCTATCTCGCGCACCTTCAATCGGCGGTCTGCCAATACGAGATCGTGTATTTTTGTCACGTTAAAACCGATGTGCGACCACGTTGAAACTCGTTACACCAATTTTTGATGGTCGCCATCGAAGGAGAAGAGTCATCGTACATAGCATCCAAACGCTCTTTGATTTCGCTGGGCTATTTCCCTTCCGAAAACAAGAATCGAATTACTTCTCCTCGAATTGCTCTTTTCCCATTTTTCTAAAATCCGCGGACACTTCCGCTTCCACACGCGGTCAAAACAAAACTACCGATCCGGCTGAAATTTCGACAGTAACCGTCTACTAGAATGTACTACATGATAATAAGTTGCTCTTGTGATACTCGCGCCATCTGGCGGTGAGGCTAAGTACTTATCGGATCACAGTCGTATTTTGAAAAAATATTCTAAGTACCTTTTAGTGGTAGAGATGTCTTAAAGAAAGAGTTTTAAAGTTCCTCAACAAATTAAAGATTTGCCTCTAATTCTAATTGCATGTTTTTGCTTCGTCAATAAAAGCTCGGTTTTTATAAAGTAAGCACCATAAGTAAATCAAGATCATGGTTTACATCTAAGAAAACATTAAAACAACATTTGTTAGAGTGTGAAACAGTAGTGCCATCAGCAAAAGCAGTGACCTTTGAATAGTAGAGCGAACAGAGAGTTCATATAGATCAAAAGTAGAATGGGACCTAGAACTGATCCCTGTGGAACACCCGATACAATATTTTTTGGAGAGCTATAAGTATTTTTCAATCTCACCATTTGTTGACGGTTATCTAAGTATGAAGCAAACCAGCTGTGTATATTATTACGAAAACCAGAAAGAGAAAGACTATTTAATAATATTGAGTGAACGACCATATCAAAAGCTTTAGTTATATCTATAAACAGAGACGCCGAAATATCAGAAGAATTAAAAGTATGATATAACTCTCCTGTTAGTTTTAATATAGCAGCTTCGGTAGGCTTATCACTTCTAAACCCCAACTGGCTTGTTTCTATTTATTTTAAAGCTTTTTTCAAGAACTATGCTCCGATGAATTATCGAGATTTCCTTTTTTATAGGTAACCATTAATTTCAGTGGGTATCCACTGCAAACATTAACATGGTACCCAATAATTTAAGTGCTTTGGTCTTCGAAAACTTAGAAAAAAATGAATATAAAATTCCACATCCCCATAAAAAAAAAATTCTGTTCATCCTACACCCACTTATTGAGCAAAACAAAAAGCAAAAATAAACCAAAAGGTCGATGTATCTCAATAAAATAATCTGCGAAACGAGAATTGAAATAAATGCGATATACAGATCTGAAACTTGACTTGATTCAGCGAAAGTGTTTCTCGAGCCCCAGTGCCCTAGCTCCATGTAGTATTGGACACAACTAAATGGACCAATAGATTGAATGCAATTTGCATCAGATTGCACTTAAACCCATAGGTATCCATACAGCTATTACTATTTAAACGTTTGTAGAATTAAATGCCGATGGGCGAAGCAGCTTTTTGATTTTTGCATAGATGTAAGGGAATAGAGTCGTTCCGAAGATTGGAAAAACATGTACAACTGTGATTTGCCGTAAGACTTAGTCATAATCTATTCAGTATGTTGGAAAAGAGTTCAGAAGTTATTACCAATGAATATGGATGGATTTTTTATTTATATTGAGTACTGGACGACAATACATTTATGCTTGAAAGTTGAAATTAAAAAAAAAGTCTTTATTCTCCACAAATACGTTAAAGTTAAGTTAAATACGTAAAGGGTTAAATTCTTGCTCCAAATCTCACTGTAAACATAGGTCATGGGACCGAATTGAAGTAAATAATATATTTATATGGAGACGTAAGGAGTCAATATAATTATATCAAAGTATTTATATCCGAGATAAGAAATAGTCAACAGACGTTAATAGTTAAAATAGTTAACAAATTGCTAATTTTGGAAGATTTTGTTCAATTTTCTTCTTTTTAGCCTTTACTTTAATCCGATAGATGGCGCTAGCAGTGATAACTGATGAGAAATAGCAGATCAGAAACGTCACGTGGGGAGCTTGACGACTCATCATTATATGTGTCCAATTTCTGCGGTGTCATAAACCATGCATTTTTTCGTTTGGACGCAAATATGTCGAGTTTCAAATCAAATATGCGTTTTTTGCGAGAAGTTTCTCTTCTGTCATTGAATTCCAAAAAAATTGGGGAAGGCATTTATGTGGCGCGAATGATAACAATTTAACGTGAAACTTCTATGAGTTATGCGAATAGTTTAACCGCTACAAACTGCTGATTTTGATATGGAAGACAGTGAGTGTCTGAAGACGCAGAATTGGGGGCACAACACAAGTGCTAGTCAGAGCCAATTAGTAAATATCTCAATTGAAATGTAGAATCGGGCATTTTTATTGAAAGACCCTCTATTCCTTGTTACAGATTCGATTATTTCGATTCGATTCATTAAATCAAATTCCTTGGTTAGTAGTGCCATTTGGTGTAAAGTAAAAACCATTACACAAAATTTTAAAGCTCAGGTTTCGATGGGATCAAAAATGAAAGCCCAACTCTGCAAATGATTGACTTAGATTGAGTGAGGTTCTTAGTAACTGCAAAAATGTCAAAACATTCGCGATTTATATTGTACCTAGCCAGACTCCTAACTTGGTATGTATGCAGCTTCTTCTTCTTCTTCTTTTCCTTTTTCCGGCGCTGTTATGGTCAGGACCATAACCTTCCCACTTAACTCCATTCCTACTGGTCCGCTTGTGGGGTCCGCCGGTTTGACCTCAGGAAGTAGCGGCAGGCTTCCCGATTTGGGATTACTTCATCGCTGAGGCCAATCAAATGCTGGTGTTTTTGCATTTGTTTGCACCAATTGTTTTTCGGCCTGCCTTCTTTTTTTTTTTTTTGTGACACGGGCATGCTCCAGATTTTTTTTGTTTGATCTTACTCTTACAACACCGGTGATCTCCAGTCGTGTCAACCCACTGATTTGCAAGTACACTTGTGGGGCAGTTTAATGGTGGTATATGTGTCCCTAGGCTCACCTTGGTGTTTTCTAAATTGCCTAGATGTCATTTTTGTTTACCTTTGTTTTAGTCGCCTTTTACGACAAGCGAGAGGTATCGCTGCAGGGATATTCTTAACCCGTCCCTGCACGGAATGTATGTATGCAGCTATGGACTGATTAATCTGTTAAAACCTCTTAGTACACTTAACCGCACGTAATTAGAAAGACCAAAGTGGATGTCCTTGCTTTCCTAGTATAACATGCGTTTTCAGCTTGATTAAGGTGATTCTTTTTATGTTAAATATGTATACATATATATATTAATTGAGGCTTTAAGTACACTAATTTAAAAATAGTTATGGGATTCGATACAATTCTGTTATTATTAATTTTCCTATCCTCATTGACAACTCTTCGCCAAGCCTGTATAGTTTTTGGTTTTTTCTTTTTATTTTAAATTCATTTTTATTTCCTAATTTCTTATAATTATCTTACAGCAAAAATGCTTAAAACTAGCTTAACTATCTTAACAAATCTATATCTTACTGGCCCTATGCGGACACTCTAAAATAAGCAGAACAACTTAAATGTGTGTCTTTCGATTTTCAATTAAACTAACTAGATTAAGCTAAACTTAATCTAACTTAATAACTAATGAGAACGGGTGAGAGGGCGCGGTCCTTAGAAACTGAGACTGGAAGGAGGATGGGGTATTGAGAAGACGGAGTTTCAGACATGGAGTGCTGAGGTTGAAATCGAAGTTAATATTCGAATTAACACTTGCCGGCATACGGGAAATGGGTTCATTGGAGCCGTATGAAGTGCGGGGGGTGGATAGATAGGAGAGACGAGGATTGCGTCTATTACGAGGATTAGTGTTAAGAGATAGGGTAAGAAGAAAGGCTCCAGGGCAGACCTCGAAGAGCAAAATGTAGGAACCGACTTTTGATGCTTTCGATTCTAGATATGTCGGTTTGTTGATAAGGGGGCCACACTTGAGATGCGTATTCGAGAAAGAGGCGAACAAAGGTAATATAAAAGGATCGAGTCACGTAGGGATTAGAGAATTCTTTAGACCAACATTTCACAAAACCGAGTACAGAGTTCATTGTACATTGAGTACATTGAGCTCTAGATCTTGCCAAGATCGCGGATAACCTGAACGATGGAGATAGGCTGATTATTGAGGAAGTAGAGACGAGGGAGAGGTTCCAAACAATTTTTGGAGCACCAAGGAAAGAATCTTGTTGCGAGGAAATGGTCTTGAAGAACTTGGTGTCGTCGTTGTCGTTGTTCAGTGTGAGGTGGGAATGTTTGATGACAAACTCAATGTCGTTAATGGTAAGAATAAAAAGAAGTGGACCTAGGTGGATGCCTTGGGGAACGCCGGAGGGAGCTAAGAAGGGGTTGGAAAAGGCAGATCTAAAACGAACACTGTAGTAAAGGTTTTTTGAATAAGAAGATATCCACTTTAACGCAGTGGGTTCAAAGCTAAGGGAAGACATTTTGAAGAGTATTAGTTTGTGGGAGATTTTGTCGAAGGCTTTACTATTGTAAAATCAGTTGAAATTAAGTCGACCTCATTTCCATTCTCTAATGCTGGGTGTTTGTGATTTCTGGTTGTAGTCCTGCATTTGAGGGAGCCATGTTGTTTAGAGGAGGTTAGAGATTTGCAGTGGAAACTTAGAGTGTCATACAAGATACTTTCAAAAAGTTTGGGTAGGTATGGCAGTTTGGCGATGGGCCGGTAGTTGTTAACATCATTCTTCGGACCTTTTTTGTGAGCAGGAGTTATAAAAGCGGTTCTCCATATCTAGGGAAATTCTCCAAGGGACAGGGATAAGTTGAATATTTTTGAGAGTGGGACAGAAATAATGGAGGAAAATTTTTTTAATAATATGGTAGGGAGACCATCGGGCCCAGCAGTAAATTCATCTTACAGTTGGTTCAATTTATTTTCAATGATCAAAGGGTCAATAGTACGTGGGAGAAATGGTCCAAGGGAGAAATTTGGTAAGTAGTCGAAGTAAGTAGTATCCGGTACGAAGGAGTCACCGGCGAAAAATTGTTTGAAAAAGTTGGCGATAGTTTTGGGATCATTCGAGGTTTCGCCATTCAAGGAGAGTGAAGCTGGATAACCATCAGGTTTCCTTTTGAAGTTGACAAACTGAAAGAGGGACTTAGATTGGTTTGCGTTTCGGTCAAATGCCGTTCGTAGAGCGACTTATGAGTATGCAGCTCGTCGAATCACAGATTAATACCAATGTAGTTATGTAAGCCTGCCATCAGTGTTAGGCAGGCCCTGCCTTGAAGATGCTATTCGCCAAGCCTGTCTATCATGAGTGTATTTCTTCAATATTTCGCTGTTCTGTTTCATCCCCTCTAGGACCATCCTTTTATTGAGAGACCCATCTATGCCGCGGTTTTTTTCTCTCGAGTTTTTCAGCCATTTTTGTTTTGAACGATGATTATTCATTCCTGTTCATCTCAATCCTCGCGATTTTATTAGTTAGACAATTTTGGGGCTGAATATAGTTGCTCTAATTTTTAATTATATAACTTCCACCATTCGCTTGTTTCTTCATCCTATTTTTCACCACGGATTCTCCTTAAGATCTTGTTCTCAAAGACCCGAAATCTTCTTTTTCAGTCAGAGGCAAGATTCATATCTATAAAGTGTCACGGGCATTACTATGGTTTTGATATTGCGAGACAAAAAAGTGGTTTTGTATAGTTTCTTTATCTCAAGGAAGCATGCGCTCCCAATATGTTTTTATTTATTTATTGTGATCTTGTCCATATGTCGCTTTTGGCAATCAATATGGCTCCCAGATATTAATTATTATTAGACTTTCCACATTTCTTTTTACTGCTTACTTGCCATCTCCCAGGACGTCCAGATCATCAATATTAGCTGAAGTTATTCCTATCTAATTTTCCTGAAAGGTTCTCATTACCTGTTTCAGTACCAAATTAAAGAGAAGCGGTGACAAGGCGTCTCCTTGTTTTAATCTTTCACATATTTCGGGAGCGACATATCTCTCTTTATGATCATTTGTGTTGGAAGCAGTGAAAAATCAATAGGCATTTTAAGTTTCATATATTTTTATATATTGGGGCGGATAGAAGCTTCGTGTGAGGTATTAAAATTCTTTTTATTATTTGAAAGGACCATGAACGCCATTATATATTTAACATAACATCGGTCGAATGCCCATCTCGGCTTCTTACGGTGACGCGGATCCGAGTGGTCCCACTTTTAATAACTCTTCCGCATAGATCCGGCTGAATCTGAGCGATGGCCTGAGTAATGTTCACCTTGAGAGCATTGATCGATTGTGGTTTATTCATATATATCTGCGACTTCGGCAACCCCCACAAGAACGCTGCCTTTTTTTCTCATAAAACAAAAGGTGGTTTTCTTCCAAACGAAAGCAAATATTCCTTAGGCCTCCTGTTTAAACAAATATTATGTCTGCGAAAGATCAGCCGCGAAACCTACAAATAATACAGATTATTTTATTAATAAAAAATATAAATATCTATAACTTCTGTTCAGATAATGTTTAAAACCGATTGATTTTCCATGTTTGATATCCATGTTACGAACTTTGGACATGCAGCCATGGAAAGTTAATTTTGTGCTTGAAACGTATTTTTTTCTTAGTTTAGACATGTTGTTGTTTATCACAAATTTGAAGTCAAATTTTAAATATCCTTGAATACAGATTTATATTAATTTTTTCTTCCCCTGAAAAGTAGTATTATATCATAACTCTGTGGTTAAAATGCGATTCACCTTTGGAAGCTTGAAGTTTATTCGTTTTCCGCATCTTACTAGCATATGCTAAAATAAAATAAACGGAAGTTAAAACAAACATTGGAAATCGGCCACGAAGCTAGGTAAACTATTAGTAAGACTGTTTTTTTTTTTGTTTTTAAAGAGCCAATTTGTTCATCGATGAAGCCTTACTTTGTTTTGATTGAACGACTTCATCATCTAACAAAGCAAAATCTATAAATCATTATTTATAATCCCTTACTAGCTGGTGGAATCATCAGTTTTAAAGGTCCATATCGAGGTGGAGCAGCGGTCTCGACAACACTATGCGAAATGCCATAAACAACTTTTTGCAGCAACATTCTGTGAGCGATAATAAACTTGTAAATTGGTATCCAATATCATGTGACTTAACATCTTTCCATTATTTTCTATGTGGATATGTAAAGTCGCTAGTTTACGCCCACAAGTCAGATGCGATAGATGGCCTCGAAGTCAACGACCGGTGCTGCTCGTAAAATGTTTGAAAATCGATTCTCACATTGTTCATTTCCCGTGAGTCACTTCTTTGACTAACATGTGGCCACTGCATTAACTGGTATATAATTTATAAGTATATAAAAAAATAATTGTAGTTCAATTCAAATATCAATTTATATTCAATTTATATTCGCATTCGCCATCGCGTAATCGCCATAATAAATATTCTGAAACAGCGGAGATGTAAGATACGATACATTTTCTTCTTCTTTGTGTAACAATCACGTTCAGTTCGTTTTTTAGAGGGTGCACTATTCATCCAAAACCTTTGATATAGCTAACTTCAGTATAACGAGTGCAATATGACAAATCAACTCAAACATTTTGAGCCATTCACTGGGTTACAAATTCGGATAAAGTCATCATGCCGTCGGTGAAACTTTAGCTTTTGATGGAAGAAAAATTTTGGTTTTTCGTTTACTTCATTTTACTTCCCATTGAGGAAGTTCTGTAGAGGCCCCATCAAGTTATACATAAAGGGTGCTCTATCGGAGCAATAAATGGGTTTATTGAATATTGCATTTTGTGACAGATTATCAAAGGGCGTCTCCTATATCGATTAATTCAGCCCTTTGCTTTCAATTAGCATTATCTCCTCTATTTGTGCTATAAATGGCATTGCTACGTTCACCTGTCGTTGGTGAACAATTTTTAAGTGGCAGTTTAGAAATGAATCCAGCTCACTGCATATCAGCAACTTTTTTCAGATATGAAATTCATTTCCCAGGTTTTTCAAGTTCGATCAATGAGAAGCCCATACAAGAAGATTCTTTCTCCACATAGGTTCCAACAATCTAACCTAGGTTCCTGTAACTGAATTATATGAGTTTTGTGCTTGTCTTCTTCGCGATTTTTAAAAGCTTTTCAGATTAGTAGTTAACCAGAGTTTGTCACATCGAAAGCAAATTAAGCCACTAGTATGAAGGATCATATCCCTGTCTAATCATATCCCTAGCATGTCTGATCACTGAGCCCCAGCGACAGTTTAAAGCCGATTCCGAACAGTAAGAGCCGAGAAACTTTTTCAAGGCAAGTGTACTACGGGGGTTTTGGGCAGTACCTCGCCAAGGATAGGAGTCCCGAAATGAACATTCGATGGCGTTGGTGTTATCGGCATCTGAACTTGCTCATTGTGCGTCAGAGGCCGTAACACTACCTACTGCGCCACGGCGCGCACACTGGGTCGATTTAGTAGTTGGGTTGGCGGTAAGTGCGTATACTAGACAACAGTCGGCCGACGGGTCTCGAAGGATTTGTTAGTTTGGAAGTGGATTTTGCATAGAGCGGTCGCAAAATGAAAGTTATTTCTAGAAGTACTATTATTGCTTTTATTATACAGCGGCAGGGAACCAGCAAGAAGCGAAACCGAGAGTATTCGATGCATCCCATTAAATGTGACGAATTAGTGCGTGGAAAATTTTACACGATGAAATTAACTTTCGGCCGACTAAAGAATCGGTAATGTGCGCCCGTTGCTATAGCGTTATACTGATTTAGATGTTGACCGATACTTTAGTTGGAAGGCAATCGGATAACCATTCAAACTTTTTTATTGGCCGATAACACTTATACTTATTTTTAAAATATTTTATTTAGATAGGTCTGAGCCCTCTCGTTGTAAGATCACGAATGATATTCTTAGTCTAAGAAATATAGAAACATATTACGAGTACTTTAACTACTTAAACTCACCATGGCTAGTAACAAGAGCTTGGCTTGGGTTTTAATCCAAGCAGTGGAGTTATCGCATGTATAAACCGTACTCTCATGCATTTGGCTTGGCTTGGTTTGTGCTTAACTTGTAAACAAGCTACGCAAGTACATCAATGTCAGCAATGTCATACTCAATGAGTACAGTCGTACAAGTACGTAACTCGCACTTCCATATATCTTGATACTGATTAACAGATCGACCTAAGGCTGCGCGCACAGTGATGCGAGATGCGATGCGAGGTGCGATGCGAGATGCGATTTGATACGCACAGTGAAAGCTGCCCTGTACTGTTATGTTCCGATTTATTCATCATCAGACGAAGAATTTTTAAATGAAATTTTATATTTAAAATTGTTACGAAGTAGAAAAAGAAAAAAGTTACTGAAATTTATTTAAAAGGAAAGGAATAAGGGGAGTGATATTATATGCACAATCCCTCCTTTGTTTTAATTTTCCTTTTAAACAAACTAAGGGGCGTCAGAAGAAACAAAAACAACCATACATACTTCGGCACAGACTCGCGTGTAAAGTGATCAGAAGAGATTGTATGCGAGAAGCTTGCAAGAATCGCATTGAAAATCGCTTCACTGTGCGCACGTACATAAGAATACAGTGAACAGTTTTATCGCAAGCAACCGCTTCTCGCATCACTGTGTGCGGCCTAAGTATCGGCCGAAAGAAAGTCTGTAATGTCTGGGGGTTCTAAGAATTTAATTTCTAGGATGATCCTTACCAAATGGTTTCTCAATTAGCACGGGTATATTTTAGGGTTGATGAGTGTTCGTTACTGAAAACGTTGCGTGTGTTGCGCCCATTTAACGGTAGATGTGATGGCTCTTCATATGTAGTCGGCTCTTCAACGTGTGGTAGCCAAATTTGAGGCAACTAGTTCGGTAATCAATCACTCAAAAGCAAAATCGAGTACAAAATACCATTGACATAGGAGCTCAAAGTTAATGACTATAGACAACGTCGTTTTTTTGCTGACTGGGCTTCAGAGCATTTGAAAAAAGACCCAAATTTTGGCCGAAAAATCATCTTTAGCGACGGGGGACATTTTTGAATTATTAGATCTGTTAACAAACAAAATTGCCAAATATGGGACGACACCAACCCACACGAGGTTCACCAAGTGACAATGCATCCTCAACAAGTCACCATTTGGTGTAGATTTTGGGCCGACGGCGTCATTGGCCCATAGTTTTTCGGAAACGACGTTAATGAGCGGGCGCTACAGAACGATGATAACCAAGTTCTTATGGATCAAATTGAACCATATAGACTTGAGGTTCCAGAAGGACGGCGCTTCGCGCCACACAGTGGACGGCACGATTCTGCATGATTTAAGGGTTCATCTCTCGCACTAAGGTCATGCAATCCGACCCCTCTAGACTTTATCTTGTAGGGTTTTCTGAAGGCGCAGGTCTATGCGAATAAACCACAATTAACCGATGTCCTTAAGGTGAACATAACAGGCCATCGCTCAAATTAAGCCGGATCTATGCAGAAGAGTCATTGAAAATTGGACCACTCGGATCTGTGCCACCGTAATAAGCCATTTTATTTTCAGCCATAATTTTCAAAGAAAAAAAATTTCAACATCCACCGACCTTTATTGGAAAACTCTTTAGAGCAAGGAATGAGCTTCGGCGCTGAAGACAATTTTCCGATAAAAAAGAGGATCTTCCTCTAGCTTTTTTTTCAGCACTATGTTCTAGCAATTCGGCATTCGGTTCTTGCACGAACTTTGTTTTGTAAGGTTTTAGACAAAAATCCTTGCATAAAATCATAATCAAGCACTACAATCCCAATTGCTGTGAACGGCGACGAATGGGCAGATCATGACATAACACTGGCGGTGTTACTCGGTGGTATCCCGTAGCGTGAAATTGGTGCTGAAAAGGTATACAGAGAGGTAATTCTAATATTGGATTTTACTATTTAGAACTCTGATATCCTCTGGCAGCACCAAAAAAAAAAAAAAACAAACATAAAATCGACGGCGAATAATTTCGAGTAATCATACGTCCAAGAATTTTTATTTTTTTTTTTTTATATTTTCATTTATTTTTAATATTCATTTCTTAAAACTATCTTACGCGCTAGACAAAAATGGCTAAACTAGCTTAACTTACTTATAAATACGTATACCTTACTGGCCCTATACGGATACTCTAAAGTTATAAGAACATATTAAAATATACCTTTTAGTCTTATAAAATAAAAATAAAAATTAATAATTAAAATAATTGAAAACTAAAGCTAAGAAAATATTTGTTTTATAAAAACTTAGCATCAGAAGAAAACCAAAAAAACTGTCACGAAACAGAAATGTCATTGTTTCTCCAGATGTACTCGTATGGCATGTGGAGCCTTCATGCTAGAAATAAACCTCTTCCACGTAAAATGCCATCACAGTCGCCAAAGAATGCTACTCATTGCAGATGGATAGATCGCGGCGGCAATTTGCAGCTGATGAACACAGGTTGGACTTTTCACTTTACTCACCTTCCGAATGTTCAAGTTTATCCAGTAAGCTCACTGTTCGTGAAAGCACTTGATGGCGACCAAAAGTAAAGCGAACCTTACGAAACCTTTCAGCAACTATTTTAACTCACAAGAGCTTACTTATCGAAAGCCACCACAATAACAACTGAATGTTGACAATTCAACAGTGGCGCGAGGCCTAAAACGACATCTCTTGTTGGATGACCCATGGTACGGCCCATCATCTACTACCAATGCGGTAAAAATCGTATAATCGGTAAAAAAACGATAAAATCGATATATTAATTGTTCTCTGACTTTAGGATTTAAAGATTTAACTCTGGCTCATCAACTTTGGCATCATGGAATGATCTCGGTGCTATCATCATACTCGGTACTTAGCCTACAAAAGAAATACAAACATTTTGGGAAAATGGCGATTAATTTTTCAATATAGTCTCCTTTTAGCTCGATACACTTGACCCAGTGATGCTCCAACTTCTTTAACCTGTCTGAAAAATACGTTTTCTCGAGGTCTGCAAAGTAGGCCGACGACCTCCTCATTCGACTGAAATTTCTACCCGTCGAGTGAAGAGAAGTCGCACGGGGCCAAATCTGGAGAATACGGCAGCAGTTCGTAGCCCAATTCAAACAATTTGGCCGTGGCGAGGGCGGAGGTGTGAGCCGGTTTTGAGCACTTTTTTCTTCGCCAAATGGGCCCTTTTTTTTCTTCAATTCGGCGTCGAATCGGCCCAATAATTCTCCAGGTAGTCGATGTGGATCACATCTTGTGAATCCCAGAAAACGATGGCCATCACCTTTCCGGCCGATGGGACAGTCTTCGCCTTCTTCGGAGTACGTTCGCCGGGTGAAGTGGATCCATGTTTCGTCGACTGTCACGAAACGACGCAGAAACTCCTTCGGATTGCGCTTAAACAGCGTCAAACTCTGCTCTGAAGTGGTCTCACGGTTGCGCTTGTTGTCCAGAGTGAGCAAACGCGGCACCCATCGCGCCGACAGCTTTCTCATGCCCAAAATATCATGCAGGATATGACCCACGCGATCTTTTGAAGTGCCTACTGTCTCAGCTATCTCGCGCACCTTCAATCTGCGGTCTGCTAATACGAGATCGTGGATTCCTGTCACGTTATACTCCTTGGTAGCCGTTTTCGGGGCACATGGACGTGCCTCATCAAAAAGCGACGTGCGACCACGTTTAAACTCGTTAAACCAATTTTTGATGGTCGCCATCGAAGGAGAAGAGTCTCCGTACACAGCATCCAAACGCTCTTTGATTTCGCTGCGCGATTTCCCTTCCAAAAACAAGAATCGAATCACCGACCGATATTGCTCTTTTTCCATTTTTCTAAAATCCGCGGACACTCCCGCTTCCACGCGCGGTCAAAACAAAACTACGAGTCCGATTTCGACAGTAGCCGTCTACTAGAATGTACTACACGTAGTACAGTAGTTCTTGCTCAGTAGTAAGTTGCTCTTGCGATAATGGCGCCATCTGGCGGCGAGGATAAGTACTTATCGGACCACCCTCGTAGACGTTCAATTATTTCGAGTAATCACACTTCCATGAAATTTGCCACGAAAGAGAAATGTCATTGTTTCCCCAGATATATGGCGTGTGGAGGCTTCATACTAGAAATAAACATCACCGACGTCCAATGGTACCACAGTCGGCCCAAAATACCACCGAAACCCATCATTGCTTTATTGACTAAACTGACTTTGTGGGAAAGCAATTGATGACGGCCAAAAGTAGAGCGAACTTTACGAAACGTTTTCACGACTATTTGTACCCATTTCGCAAGTGCTTACTTGTCAAAAATCATCACAATACTAGCTGAATATTGGCAGTTCAACAATGGCCCTATATTTTAAATGACGTCTCTTCTTGGATGACCTTTAATATCCACATAGCCTACAACATTGAAGGTACGACCCATCGTTTACTACTAATGTGGTCAAAATACGATGAAATCGATATTTAATTGTTCTCTAACTTTATAATTTGAATAATAATCATCATACTCGGCATATACACTTTTGGTCAAGATGCAATTTCAAATCTCCGTAGCGGCACTGTCAAGGTTGAATTGAGTGGAAAACTTAAAGGGTAGATTCATCTCTCTCCTACATCTATAAATGGATGGAACCTGTTATGCCGACGGCAACTTTATAAGTGTAGTCAACATTGCAATCAAAGATCGAGATCACCGATAGACATTCCATTCTAAGACGATTGACTATAAATCGATGCCACCCCAAAGGTCTGGCGGAAGCAATTCTAAAAATAAGCTGATTGAATAAAATTTAATGAGCTTTTCGAAAACACCAGTAGCCAACATTTGTTTAGACTGGTTATTAAGACGAAATGTCAGAATCAAGTTATGTATGAAAGCTTTTACCAGCATGGAATGCAAGAGCAGGCGAAAAGGCCGACTGAGTATTTTATCAAGATAAGATAACCAATGAAAATCTATGACTAGTCGAAGCCAAGAAAAACCACAGACTAATCTGCTTAGTCGCCTCAAGTCTTTCGCATAACTCCTTTAAGCGAGTAAATTATGAAATAAACTCCACGAGTAATGGACCGTGGTCTGCCATCATTTAACCTTTTCGAATAAATTCATAGACTCGTTTGGTCCGGGTCCAAATAAAACCAAAACACGCCGATCCGTTTAATCCGAAGCTTTAAACCTGCAATTTGATCACCAACACGCCAACCATCAAGCTGGACCACTTAAATTGTGCATGCGGTCCTCGACTGCACGAAATCGCAATTTCATGATGTCACCACCGAAACCGGCAATGGCACTCGCCTCCGATCTTGCCATTCGTACTTCTAATCCAACCTCGACCAAGAATAGAAATGTTATTTTGTACGAAAATAATTTAATAAAATTTTACGAGCGACATGGACAGCCACCTGTCTACCACCGCCGCTGACCGGAAATCGCTTTTTTTTTATGCTTCAGTCATAACCTCTAAAAATCAATTTCCATAATTTCGATACTAGCTCCCGCATGGGGAGCAAGCTCACTACGATGCCAATTACCTCATCTCCCTATCCGACGAGTTGTCGAGTTGTATGCAAATTCCCTGCCAACGATATGGTGGAACGGAAAGGGAATCAACAAATTTGCTGCCAAAACGAAGGCTTTGGCGAAACGCCATAGACGAAGCGATAAAGCGTGCAGTCAACTCGACCAGAGGACGGAGGTTATTCGATTCGGTTAGCAAGTTAGAAATTTGTTCCATGAATGAAAAACGTTTAAGTTACAACTGCAGCCACTGCCTAGTGCCTATAGCTGCAGCTGATTTCCATGACAGCCTACGCGCGTGCGCTCTATAGCTCACTGTTCATTTGAATATATAGAGCTTGCACCCGTAACCAACTGGCTTTGGCCAACTTTTCTGAATGAAAACCTAATGAATGAAAAGTGTTTTGTTTTTTCCTCTTTATGAACCTTTCCGTTGCAAGACCAGAAAATAAATTAAAAATAAAACCAAGCCATATTGAAATTAATTAATTGCCGTTCGAATATAATTTCATTTGGTTCGGCGCCTACGCTTGAGCGACGGTGGTTTTGTGTCTATCACGATACGAGTGTGTGTTGCTTGACGTCGTACTAGATACGCGGTAAGCTCATGCCGAAGGGCAGAGTAGTGCAGTAGGCCCGAGTGCCACTTTCTAACCGGCTTCACATAAATTTCGGTAGTAAAACGATGATCTCGAAAAATCAGAGTAAAACTGAGTAAGAGAAAGGAGACTTCAGATATATCTTTCAGTTGCACGTGGGTGTTGATCGGTGGGGAACCAGTAGTCACCAGACAATGGTCGATAATTGAGTAGAATCGATTGGTGGCATGGTGACGTCTGATGAACAAAATAAACATTTCTAAAGCTTTTCCAGCGAAAAGACTCGATTGTGAGTGAGTCGATGGCGCCATGAATTTGTTATGACTGCATCTGGTGATCATTTGGACAAAATAAACCCGAATGCGATGCACGAAGAGACGGCGATGATTACCATCGTTTTACTACGCGCCATTCGTGCCCGATGAATTTTATTTGAGTATTGAAATAACTTTTTCTTTCTCCTACGCAAGGTCACAGAAAACCATGAACAATCATCGGTAGCAGTTTGAATTGCACGTTTTCGTGGACACACCCCGCGCAAGACCGGGTTATATAATAAAAACGATCCCAGAATGGCGGTCCATAAATTGAGGACAGCCGTGAAAGGTCTGATATCATTAGCATACATATTCCTCGTGTTAGTTAAGTATAGCTATCTGGATTCAATTACTTTAATTCAGCGCACAGCATGAGGTGTTTTAAATAGCGACCATGATATGCTCCATGTCGATCCGTTTTCTGGATCGTGGCGTCTAACATCCAAATTGGTTACAATAAGCATCTACATATGATGCAAGTGATGCTGCTATAAATCCTATAAGTTATGCCTCTATTTGCATTTAAATTGTTTTAAATGAAAATGTTTTGATTAAAATTTAAATTTGCCAAATGCAGTTGGTAGACGAAGGACTGAAGTTAGTTTGCGTTTTTTATGAGGTAACATGCAGAGAAAAAAATGTGTAGGAACGTACTTTTACTAAATGACACTGGTGTGAGGCTGGGATGAACATGGAATGGGGTGAGAAAAAGGTTTCATTGAATCCCATTACTATTTGTTGCACTTGGGGATAAATATAAGTCAAGTCTATTCCCGAAAATTTCGTTCATTTCGGCTACATTACAATCAAAATTAAGCCTTTCATCAAACCATTCTTTCTCAGTCAGACTAATCCCAGACTTTCACACTTACTGTTGGAGCAAAATCCGTGGCGATTAATCTCCTTTTGTATAAAACATATCTTCGTGGATTCATGACTTGACATCGAAATTGAAATCCGACACCAAAACTTTCACTGTAGCTTGATGTTCGGAGCATTCACCGATTTCGCAACTCTTTAGTCATGATGGTCTTGTTTCATAAGGGATGCCTGTCACTCGACAGCGGATCGAATTATCCACTCAATCACTGATGACACGGGTTCAAATCTCGTCAACTGCCATCGGAATCGTAAACTAGTTCGCGGTGTCTCTTACCAATACATTATTGACAAAGCCTCTTATCCAATAAAGGCTTGTTGAAGTTCGCGATATGCCGTCGGCAATAAGCAATAAGTCGACATCATCTATAAAAAAAAACAAACAAGCGCAACGAAGATGATTTAGGGTTGCTTCGGTTCAAAAAGTTCATAAAGGGCTTATTAATGGGCGGGTAAATTTTGGCGGCCTATGGTGGACATATTGTTTTGGTGACATCTGCCGAGTCTATTGTTTTATTCTGTTTTATACTGTTATTCAGTTTTTTCATTCAGATTGAACAGCATGTCCAAGTGATCAAACTTTATTATCAAAATAAGTGTTCGTTAGTGCAAACGATGCGCACCTTCCGCCCATTTTACGGTAGGGCTACCACCGTTCATAGTCGACTGTTCAACGTTTGGTGGCCAAATTTGAGAGAACGATTCGGTAATCAATCAGCCAACATTCGTACGTCAAAGGAACGCACGATCGGCCGAGAACATCGCCGTGCCATCCATGAAAGTATACAACAGAACCCGAGGTAGTCGATTCCTCGCGGTGCACAAGAACTCGGCCTTTCGCAGACTTCGACTTGGCGAATATTGCGTCATGACTTGCCCCTTCACCCGTATAAGATCCAACTGACCTAGGCACTCAAAATTTATGACCATAAACAACGGCCTCGGTTCCTTGACTGGGCTTTGGAAACAGGACCCCAAATTTGGTTGAAAAATAGTCTTTAGCGACGAGGCGCATTTTTGGATGAAAATAGATTGATGTGGATTTTGGGCCGGCGCGGCGCACAGTGTACCGCGTAGAACATGTTAGGTGGACAAAATTATTTTTATTTATTTATTTATTTATTTATTTACCGTCTTTCAAGTTACAAGCTTTATAAAGACTACAGCTAAGACTAAATTATATAATGCAAATTATTATGATACTATTATCTTTTTTTTTCCGATAAATCTATATATATAATACGCCAGTGAAGACGCTTCTCCTCCTAAACTAAAAGTCGCACAATCAAGTGCGATACACCGTTGGAAAGGTATTTGTCTGAGTGGTGCACTATGTAATAAAATTTAGCAAAAACTTAATGCTGGAGTGATTTAAACCGGATTTAATTAAATATTCCTTTATGTAGTTTATTTTATATTCCGTCAAATACATGAACCACATTGACCACTAAACCCAATTCCCCAACCGCCAATTGATTGTTGCATTGCATATTTTTAGGAGTTAATCGCCATCTAGATAAATTGAAAAAGGATACATACAGGCACTATCCTATTAGCAATAATATTTGGTGTATCTAGAAAACTGGACCGAAATTGCAAAATATTTTAGTTTTTCCTTGATTTATACACTAAACACTAATTGTATTCTAAATTTCAAGCTTCTATGTCTGCTAGTTAAATATAATAAAATTTACAACAAACGTAATAATTTCTTTTCAATTTCCTCCCTATTTACATTGAAATCAATAGCATAATCAAACTCATTAAAATCAATACATGCATTATTAATTGGATTGCTCCTGGGATAACTAGTACTATGGTATGGAACATTTAAAAAATCTCCATTTCTTGGTCGCAGACTGCGGCAAGGTACATACATATTAAACATTGATAACAACATCGGACAATTGATGTTACAATTTAAAACGTCATAAGCAAAGAGTACAGAATTTAACTTTCTTCTCGAAACAAGAGGTTTAAGGTCGATAAGCCTACATCTGTTCTCATAACATGGAACACTTAGATTCCCAAAGGTTTTGCGTAAGGCAAATCTAGTAAATTTTTTCTGAATTTTTTCAATTTGTTGTATACTTGAGTTAGTATAGGGGTTCCAAATAACGCTGCAATACTCCAACAGTGGTCTGACAATACTCATGTAAAGGGTTTTAAGTGTATAGGGTTCTTCGAAACACTTTGAATGTCGAATTACAAAACCCATTAAAAGCCCAGTTAGCTCTTAAAATTAAATGATCGATATGAAGAGAAAAATTAATTTTGGAGTCGAAAATCACCCCAAGATCTTTCTGGTTGTCACACCTTGGTAAAGAATCGTTACCAAGTTTGTATTCGAAATACACAGGATTTTGGATCTTAGAATAAATAACGACACTACATTTATGATTTTTAAAATGGAGCCCATTTAATTTACTCCATTGAAAAATTTTATTAAGATCAGCTTGAACACAATTAGCATCAGACAAAGATTTTATGCAGCTGAATACTTTTAAGTCATCGGCATACAAGAGACATTTTGAATGAGAAAGAAGATTTGGCACATCATTTATAAAAATAATAAAAAGCAACGGACCAAGATGACTGCCTTGAGGAACACTTGAGAGGTTATTAATTTCTTCAGATAAAACATTGCCAATTTTGACAAATTGTTTTCGACCTATTAAGTAACTCTTTATCCACTTAAGAAGAGAAGAGTGAAAACCAAAGTTCTCAAGTTTCTTCAGTAGAATATTGTGTTGAATACGATCGAAAGCTTTAGAAAAATCGGTATAAATAGTTTCGATTTGAGATCGCTTTTCCATGTTAGTGAGACAGTAATTAGTGAAAATCGATACGTCATTAGCCGTCGATCTTCCGGCCATAAATCCATGTTGATGTTCAGATAAATGGTTCTTAACTATGCTATATAATTTATCTTTAATTATTGCTTCAAATACTTTAGGAAACAACTGAAGTTTTGCGATAGGTCTGTAGTTTTCTACAAACCCTTTAGAACCAGACTTATGTAAAGGAGTTATAAACGAGTATTTCCACGTATCTAAAAATAAACCTTGATTTAAAGACAAGTTAAATATATAACACATAGGGGCTATAAGTTTCAATCTGCAAGTTTTTAAAAGAACCGGTGGTATATTATCCGGCGCAGCAGAAGAATCATTTACGAGAGAGGAGAAAAATGTTAGCACATCGCTTTCAGATAAGTGCAATTGACCAGCTTCAATGACAGAATTAAAGCTACTAAGTTCATCACAATTTAAATTAAAATCAATCAAGTTGGACTGAAAAAATGATGCGAAACTGTTGCAAATATCATTTATATTATCTGAGGAAACACCATTGTAAGCAAGGTTAAATGGAATACCTGGAGATCACCGGTGTTGTAAGAGTAAGATCAATCAAAAAAAAATAAAAATCTGGAGCATGCCCGTGTCAAAAAGGAGGGGAAGAAAGTAAACGGTTCAACCGTAGCATTATGGAAAAGAACGCTAAAAGGAAAAGCACTACCCCGCCAGGCATTACTAATGGTCGTGATCCTGGGACGAGCAGCAATGCTCCGGTCAGAGCTATAGGATTACCGGGGGATAGCAAGGTAATGCAACGGCGTAAGCCACACTTTAGAGTCGCGAGTTGGAACGTTGGAAGCATGAGTGGTCGCAGCTATGAGCTTGAAGAAATGATGGTTAGAAGGCGAGTAGACATCCTGTGCGTACAAGAGACGAAATGGCGAAACACCGGTAATCGGGCACGTTTCTTGGACGTTAAAACAAAAGCCTACAAGATGTTTTACTATTGATTGGAACAAGGAAAAAACGAAATCGCCATCATGCTTGCGGCAGAGTTACTTGGCAACGTCTTAACCATTTCAAAGTCCAGTGACCTTTTGATGGCTCTCAAATTGGTGATGCATGGTGAGGTGTGGAACATCGTAAGCGCATATGCCCCTCAAGTAGGATGCGAACAAAAAGAAAAAGATGCATTCTGGCTAGATTTCCACAACCTTGTCAAAATCATCCCAAAGGAAGAGCTTTTGTTTGTTGGGGGAGATTTAAACGGACATGTCGGGAAGACAAGCGAAGACTATGAAGACTACCACGGAGGGCTGGGATACGGCACCAGGAACTCTTCAGGTGAAGATATCCTAAACATGTGCAAGTCGTACGGTCTTATAGTGCTAAATACCATGTTCGTCAAACAAAGCTGGCACCTAATCACTTATAACAGCGGCGGAAATGAAACTCAAATAGACTATCATTTGGTATCCAGTTTCATGAAGGCACGAGTTAAAGATTGCAAAGTGATCCTGGGAGACGGGATCGTCCCTCAACACCGTCTCCTCCTGACTGAATTTTTTATGGAGGCGAGTAAGAAGTCAAAGCAGCAAACGAAGCTGTCGGAGAGAATCAAGTGGTATAAGCTGGATAAAGGAAAAGGCGAAGCTTTTATTACCAACATGAAAAACTACCTCTCTTCCATTATCGATGAGGTCGGTAATGAGGAGTGCAGAGCACAAGACATGTGGGATTCCCTACAACAATCTGGCCTGGAGAAAGCCAAATCACTGCTCGGAACATCTAAAGGCCCCTGCCAACACGCAAAAGAAACCTGGTGGTGGACAGACGAAGCCAAAGCAGTGATACACGAAAAGAAAATGGCTTTCCAAGCTTGGTCAAAGTGCTCTTCTACTAATAGAGAGGAAAAAGCTCGCCGTCAAAAGGTATATAGATATAGATATAGTAAAAGGTATCGTGAAGAAAAAGTACGCCGAATTCAAAGCGAAAAGCATGGAAGGCCTCTATCAGGAGTTGGAAGAAATATCGTCTTCCGCGTCTGACAGGAACCAGGCTACCCAGGAGCTTCGACAAAGCAATTTGAACAAAGGAGCAAATATCTTTAAAATAGCCGCCCAGAGAAGAAGAAATGCTCAGGAGATTCGTTTCCCAAAGTTTATTAACAATGCTGAAGGCCAACTCCTTGTGGAAGACGAAAAAATCTCCACAGATGGCGACAGTATTGCGAGGAACTTCTGAACGAACAGTTTCCCCGAGTGTATTTTCTAAGAGCCGCCCCGAATCATGCCGAAATATCCGACATCACAGTCGAAGAAGTTCGGTACGCGGTTAAAAACTCCAAGAAAAGAAAAGCTGTTGGGCCGGACGGGATATCCTCTGAGTTCTGGAAAAAGATGGGAGACATCGGGTCTAGATGGCTCATGGTTCTTATCTCCAAACTTATGAGAGGCGACACTATGTCTAATCAATGGAGAGAAAGCTATCTTCTTCCTTTGCACAAAGGAAAGTGTGATACGCGAAATTGTGATAACTACCGTTCTGTCAAGCTGATGTCGCACACCATGAAGATCGTTGAACGGGTATTAGATAGCCGACTGCGGAAAATAATACGACTATCTGATGACCAGTGCGGGTTTGTCTCGGGTAAATCAACAACACATGCAATCCAAAGTATAAGGTTCATGATGGAAAAGCATCGTGATTCTTCAAATTACTTGCATATGGTGTTGGTTGATTTCGAGAAGGCCTTTGACCGGCAACCAAGAGATCTTTTATGGGTAGCGCTAAGACAAAAAGGAGTTCCAGAAACCTACGTGCGAGTGATCATGGACATGTACAAGAGAGCAACGACAAGAGTAAGATCCACCGCAGGAGTCACCGAAGAGTTCGCAATCAAAGTCGGTGTACACCAAGGGAGCGTCCTCAGCCCACTGCTCTTTATAGCAGTCCTTGATTGCTTGCTTGAAGGAAAAGTAACGGACCCCAATGTGCACCAGCTATTCTTTGCTGACGATGGAGCCATTATAAGTGATGATCAGGCGTCCCTACAACGAGCACTTGATGTGTGAGTGGACATTTTTGAGGGACTCGGGTATCGTATTAGTTCAAAGAAGACAGAGTATCTGTGCTGCCCGTTCTCTGACCCTCATCAGCCTATTCCAGACTTGAATGGAAGAGTGCTTCCCAAGTGTGAAAAGTTTAAATATCTGGGATCTATGATTAATAAAGAAGCAACGTGTGATGACGACATCAACCATCGCGTAAGCATAGGGTGAATGAAGTGGCGGGAAAACTCCGCCATCTTCTGTGATCGAAAAATGCCCCCTAAGCTGAAAGGAAGGCTCTACACTTCAGTTGTACGTACGACGCTCACATACGGTTCACAATGCTGGACAATGCACAAAAAGTATGAGAGCAAATTAACGGCAGCTGAGATGAAGATGCTTCGCATGACAGCGGGAGTAACAAAGCGTGACAGAATTAGAAGTTCAAAGATCCGAGGAAGCCTCCACTTAACAGAAACTATCACAAGAAAGATAGAGCGCGACCGACTCAGTTGGTATTGCCATGTTCAAAGGAGAGATACATTGAACCCCGTCCAAAAGGCGTTATCAAACAACGTTCCAATTTCAACACGCAAAAAAGGCACGCCGAAAAACAATTGGTGCAAACAAATGCAAAAACACCAGCATTTGATTGGCCTCAGCGATGAATTAATCCCAAACCGGGAAGCCTGCCGCTACTTTCTGAGGTCAAACCGGCGGACCCCACAAGCGGACCAGTAGGAATGCAGGGAAGGTTATGGTCCTACACTTCTGACCATAACGACGCCGGAAAAAAAAAGGAAAATAAGAAGAACACAAAATGGATGAAGCCTAAAACCTAGTTATAATGCCGGAACTTACTATTGTAGAAAAAAAAGAGCCTTGAAAACTTTTATCAACAATCGATTTTATTTTTTAAGACTATACCACCTAATCAACCAAACATTTTTTGGTTTTAATTTATAGAAATAAGCAAAGTTGGGTCATTGGATCATTGGCCTATATTTGATCATTTGATCTGTAAGACTACGATTTTCAGGCCAAAAATGATTTCAGTTTTCCAATCGCCAACGCACTCATGTGTACAGATGAATTGCCTTGGTGCAAAATGAACCCAGGCACCTTCTCGCGAATTCTAGCATCAAGCTAGCCAAGAAAGTTGAAGTAATATGGAGTTGGAGTAATTGTTTTGCTTTTTGCAAGGTAATTAATTCACAGGATCAATTTCACATCCCAAAACACTGGTTGGACTGATGTTTTGTTTCTGATATGTAGTGGTGAGCCCATGTCCATTCATGGTGAATAATCGCATAAATATGTAAATACATAGTTTATTGGCGTTGCATTGTTTTTCTGATGGATTGTCTGGAAAATATTGGGCATTCCATATTCGTGTAGTTCGGCTAAAAACACAAACCTCCAAATTTAACTATACGTCCGAAGAGATGCTTAAGGCTAAAGTGATGGATATTTGTGGCCAGCCGAATATTACGGTTGAGCTCATGAAGGGGAGGAATACAATTGGCTAACTCGCTTGAGCATTATTTGTTGAAATAGCCATAAAACAATGACAGATAAGAAACGTTGCATCAGTGTTCAAGCAAGCCAAATATATTATAAGTTTTATCGCCCGCTTTTGAATTCCATCTAACAGCTACAAAGGATCTCAGGAGCACCAGACCAGATGTATGTATGTATAAGCGTTACAGATTGAATCCAAATCAGAGGGGGTGAAATATTTCTTGCATCATTTAAGGAAATCTAAACATTTCACAGCGTTCTTGCCGATCTCAGATATGTAGCCATTCTAACTAAGTGTTTTATTTGTCCTACAAGAAGGAAACGTCCTTCCACATCCTTCAACATGGAAATCGTGCTCAGGGATTTCGAAGCGAAAATAGGAAAATCAGCATAATACGAGTACACGTAGGTACCAGGTTTGTTCAAAATATAAGATAACCTTTTAAATTTCGCAAGCTAAGTACATTCGATTTTCAATTTTTTAATTTCACTATGTGGGTACACATGTCTAATATATCCTGGCAATATCAGCAGTTTTTATTTTGTTTGTTTTTCACAGATATAAAGCTTAGATTTGTTTTAATGTACTTGGCATTATTTTGCTTTAGAAAAAAAGTTCAAAGAATCCGTGTTAAATTGTGTGTGAAAAATAAAATTTAGTGCTCCATCGTACATACTTGAAAATGTAATTGACGATGCCCGCTTTGGATGCCACATTAACACCGAATGAAATCGTTGAAGCAATGAAGAATATTATTATGGAGAATTATCATATATGAAACTATCGAAGAAGTTGCTGACGATATTGGCATATGGCATATCGATTAGCTCATGCCAGTACATTTTTTCAAATATTTTGGCCATGAAACATGTGTCCGCGAAGTTTGTTCCAAAATTCTAAAATGTTGACCAAAAGGATCGTCGCATGTGTAACGCAACAGTTCCTGTTGAACGACGCGAATGACGAATTTGTTGAAAAGTCTCGTCAATAGTGACGAAACATGGGTATATGATTATAACGCCGGATTTACTTTTACATCTGTGCTCACTATACTCATAGGAACAAGCTTCAAAGAACAATGGTCTTAGGACAATAAGGCTACTTGGAAGATGCACAACCAAGTTGATCATTTCCTGATATTTAGACGACACCACACCAACGTTCTAGATGTTAAAGCATGCAAGGAAGAGGATTACAATTCTGACTACATCACCAAAGTTAAAAGCCGAATTAAAATTTGCAGAGGCAGAACATAGAAATGTACAAAAAGGTTCAACGTTTAAAGGTTAAAGGACCTTCGTATCCAGTACCCCTTTTTTTCCTACTAGACGACATGGAAATTGACGACGAAGCAAGGCAGGTAGAAGCAGTATGGAGTGAAAAACAAATTAGCCACAACAAAGCTTAAAAGAAAGCCCTGGTTCGACAAAGAATGCGACGAAAAATTAAATGCCCGATAACTATTGTTATATCCTCGCTAAATATTGCACAACTTTGTTGAGTTAAGGACATTTGCTGTAGCAAATATTTCAAAGCTTAGCAATGTGAGCTAAGAAGCGATTCAATATAGCCTCGGTGTGTTTAAAGGATTGGTTGCACTTTGGGCGTTAGGATTGTAGTTTTATCTTCATGTTAAGCACTATTCAGATTTTTTTGTTACTATTATAATTGGCATCATAGCCTTTGGAGAACCAGAGTCGAACCTTCTTTGGATGTGTGTGATTCCTACTGTTTATTACCAACTCTATCGATGGTGAATTTCAAGAGGCTTTTTCCATTCAATTATATTACAGAGGGTTGTCAGTACCCCTGAAGGGATTGCGATTGCAGGACTCACACCAACATATTGTCATTGGAGTCAGAGAGTCGATGTATCTCAATCTAAGGGACTTAAAGGGGAATGGGGATACGCCAGTCTACTAGTATGATCGAAATAACATGAAATTGATAAATTTTGTGAATCTATATGGATAGCTATAGATTCCTTTAAGGACAGATTCCCAAAGATTGCTTCATGCCGCACGCCTGTCATATATCAAACTATCAGCGCTCCTGACATCTCTACTATCACACTATATCGTTAAACAGCGAGCTTATTCAAAAGATTTCGCTCCTTGTCACCTAATTAAATCATCAGTCCCAACTCACCGTGTTTGCCTTTCACCATGCAATAATATCCCTTGTACCATGCACATCTCTTATTCGACCACTCGACACCTTTGGACCACTTTCAGCCCATTAGCGATTCCATTTCGGTTACTCCGATGACAACGCGTCGACCGTTTTTCTAAATAAATTTTCGGTGACTTCGTGTCGATGCCGGGACGTTGCTACCACCGCCACCACTGATTGACACATTGACAGCGGTACAAACACACTAAAGTCCTAAAGCTGAACTACTGCAACGCAAACGTATAAATTAAATTCAAAACCCTTGCGTCATGACATGAATATCTTTATCCAAAATGCAAAGACGTGAGCAAAAGAAATTTTCGGCCCAACTCCGATCTGGGCTGGCTGACATGGACGACATGCTCCACGTCACCGGGGATCACTGAATATCGTGTGAGAGTCCAAAGAAAAGAACACGGTAAAAAAGCAAAGAATCAAAGAAGCGAACGGAACAAATGCTGGATGTGCTGGTGTTGATGAAAATGATGAATCCATCACCCTGGTCGCCAATTGCCAAGTGCCGACTGTCGACAACAGGCAACAGGTAACAGCCGTGTCCCGAATTCATCGTCAAACGTTTCCACTTGTGTCTCGAGGTCCGTTGCATGTTGCTGACCGCTTATATGCATATTTTTCATCGCATCATCGTTAATTAAGATCTTAATCTTGGACACTTTCGTCCGGCTATCGACTAATGGGCTACCGTCCGTTGAAGCTGTTGTGATCGGCGTCGAAACGAATTCGATTGGATAATGATGGCGTATGGGGCTGCGGAATGAGCTGCTGGCATACCATCATTCGGTCAGTACCAGGAATTTACATAAACACCTAGCGTAGAGGTGTTAAATGCAGGATCAGACGATCGCGAAATGTGAAGATCCGAGGATCAGGAGGTGATCAAGAGGATTTTCTTGCGCACACGATAATCACACGGATTGTGATGATTTGCATATTAAGCGGACGGATTGGTGCGGTTGAGCCGGCGAACGGGCTTGGAATCATGTTTTGACTAGAGTTTAAAGTATCCTCGCGTTGGCATATTTATTACCTGAGATGACGAA
The DNA here is from genome assembly GCA_958301585.1 of Merodon equestris. Lineage (NCBI taxonomy): Eukaryota > Metazoa > Arthropoda > Insecta > Diptera > Syrphidae > Merodon > Merodon equestris. Next base: position 54,775,380 of record OY284413.1, read on the forward strand.
GCGATTCCTTGTAGTTTTGACATCTGGTTTCGAATCAATCAATCATGACCAGTGGAATGTGTTAGTTGGGTGGCAACCTGGAGGACATGCACACACGGATGCAGGGCTTAATGATGGACAACAACGGCTTTGTTGAGGAGTTAATAGCGGAGATGCGAGTTAAGAGGAACGGATGTGGATTGATGGAATGACGGAACAAGAGGATTTATGAGGTTGATAACAGAGATTTAGTGGAATTGGTGATGTGGACGCGGTGGTGGTAGTTGTAGCTCATTAAGTTGGAGATATCTAAATGGGATTTTGGTATGCAAATGCCAGGGAGGAAACTAGGTATAAAGGCTAAAATGTGGTTGAGTCATGACCCAATTCTGAAACAGACATTTCTTCCTTCTTCGTGCTCATGCTCCAAGCTCTGGAAAAATGTGGTAGAGTACCAGAAGCCACGAGATAATAAGCTTCTCCTTTATTAAGACAATGATAGAAAAAAACCACAGGGCTATTTTAGGAAGAGACAAGCCGCGACCGCGCCCCATCTCAAAATATCTTGAAATATCCACTGCCCACTCATCACCCTCGCGATCTGTCCAAATCGCCAACAATCGAATTCATTCTCCGAATGACATCGGCGCTGTTTGATGAAGAGACCAATTTAATGAAATTTATAAATCACCAGCCTAATAACTCTCTAAGTCCAGCCAAGGTTTCTATTAATCCTCCAACCGATAAAGCACTAACTCCAATCACCACTCTGACCACCTGGCACTGTTCCATCGACCCAATATTCTTTCATTCCGTCTCCATCAAATTTCTCATAAAAGTTTCGACAGCAACGAAATTGCAAGTCTGCCGCAAGGTCTACAAACAGTGCCGCGTGTCAAACCAAATTCAGATGAAACCCCAACTCCTGTCTCCTGTTCACGATCACCGCCATGCTAGCTAGTACCATCAAACAATCACTTCATCATCGGCAAGCATTATTCCTCCTTTGCTTCAAACTCATCTGCTCTACTCTCCTTCTCGTCGAAGCGTGGAATTTTACGATTCTTCGATTTGACAGGAAAATTACCTTTAACCATGTTTGGGTCTTCATGATCGGACTGTAAAATTAGTTTTTCCTAGCGCTTCACTATACGTGCTCCATCGGTTCGTTGTCGTCTTCGTTGGTGTGCTGCAATGCGTCTTTCTGGCTAGCGATGCGCGCGTTGGAATTGTTCCGCGGTGTCTTGTAATAACAGCAAAATGCTGGATGGCCGTCAAGTTGAAAACGCCGCCACAAAGTCAATACGGTTGGCATGAAACGATCGCGTTTTAATGTGCATACAATTTATGACCTCTACGACTGCGGAGGGCATCAGTGCCGCTGATTCATGAAGTCAAAGACAAAGACAATGGGTCCCGGCTGGTTGGATCTAGGTCTAGAGGAGGGAAACACTAAATTGAAAAGTTGTCAGGTCATTGGCGTGAGAACGGCGGCGGAGAGTGGCGAGTTGGGGTGGGCATGTAATTTATTTGTTTCGCTGCAAATGGATTCGATTGTGAAGAAGGGGTTTCGCCAGGCAATTGGACAGATAGCTAGTAATTAGTTTTTAGTTTGAGGCAATGGAGTGGAAGAGCAATTTGACGCAAGTCTGTTTAACTGAGGCAGAGGCAGGTGATTTATGGTGTTTGTACTAGAAAGGGTTGGATGGACAGACGGCAAAGTGTCTAGGAGTTAGAGAAAAATGGACTTGATATTGGGTGTTTTTCAAATCCACTGGATCATTCAGTATCAAAAAAGTTTGTTGAGGAAGAGTCTAACAGAGTGACAAAATTAGACACGACGAGCAGAGAAGAGATCAACAATGCACACGGACTACCGATTGAATTCTGAACACTATCGTCCAAGCTGAATCCAGGCTCAACAGGTAGCAGAGGTTACCGTATATTTGGTGTGAAAGCAGAATATGCTAGATTAATTTGAAGACTATGGTGGACCATAATCTCATTGCCCCCATGTTTTCGATCCCCGTCAATCTCCGAACCTTGTTAAGCTTCTTAGTCTTTCTTCGCGCAGGTTACCACAGGTTGAGATTGGGCTTGTAACAGCCTTGTATATCGACAGAGTCAGTGCCTCTGTTACGGATTCCGTAACTACAACTGAATGGTGATGATTACGGGCATAGACCCTTCCATGTGTAGCTGAAATCTTTAACTCCGAAACCACTAGCTTAAAATTCTTTTGTAGCATAACGAAAATGAAGTCGTTCGGGTCGTTGTATCATGATGGGAGAAGCTGCTTATAGCCTAAGAGACTTTTACCTGTGATAATTATTTTAATTTGTTCCCAGGATCTTTCATATATAACCCCTGCTGCGGACAAAAAGTCGTCCGTGAGGAATACCCACCTGAGTATGTCCTCGTTTTATAAATAATTACTATTGGCTTCTGAAATAAAGTCTTTTCAACAGATCGGCCTAAAATTATACGAGGTTTGTTCAAAAAATAAGGTGAATTTTCATTTTTCGCGGAAAAAAATTTTCTTTCAATTTAATTTTGTCCCCTTCTAAATAATCGCCCTCAGATATAATACACTTGCGAAAGCACTGCTTTCAATCTTCGAAGCATTTGTGATACGCGCTTTTGGCGATGCAGTCTCTATGTTCTAAATCGTGGCAAATCACAATCCTTTTACAGGTCTTTTCAGTTTTGGAAGAAAGAAAAAAGTCGCAGAGGACCAAGTCCATTATGGTATTGTTTTTGGCCAAAAACTGATGCACAAGCAACGATGAGTGACTAGGCGCATTATAGTGATTTAGATTAAAGTGGGGGGAGGGACTTTCACAATCACTGAGGCCTATTGTGATGTCCCCCATTTAGAGTTCACTCAAAAATCCTGAGTTCATGATAAAACTTAGTTTACCTTTGAGTGAATTAACAGCGATTTCTTCTGCTTCAAGATAATGCCTAGGTATTTGTGTCGTGTACTTCTGACTTCTAGAAAGTTTAAGGAGTTGTTTCGTTCTTTTAAGGGAAGTAGTTGGTCGGAACATCTTGGCTTGTCTGCTACCTTCCGTTTGTGTCCAGTGGTTGGTCGTGCTCCTCAACTATTCCTTTATGTAGCATTTTATGGTGCTGCTAAGTATGCCGCAGAATGGTCTTGGCATCATGAATGGTGATGCAGAGCCTTTTCTTGCTAATAGGTCTGGTTTTTCGTTACCTATATGGCCACTGTGTCCTGGTATCCACATGAGGTGAACTCTGTTTGTGTTCGCCAGCTGACGTAATAGTTATAAATAGTCCCATACCAATTTAGAGGTGACTTCGTAGCTTTCGAGGGCTAGAAGTGCAGTCTTGCTGTCAAAGAGAATATAAATGTTTTTATTGGTTATATGTTAGCTCTGTTTATATTTTCTCTGAGGCAGAGTTCAATTACGAATATCTCTGCTTGAAATACGGAGTTGTATCTGTCTATGCTGTGATGGATGTGTGTTCCAGTGTTCGCTCGATATACTCCAGCCCCTGTGTACCATACATAGGATTGACTTTTGAAGGAAGGTCTATGAAAAGTCTAGAATTAGAGTCTTACTCCGCGATGAGTCTATGGCCGAATATTATAGTGATGCAGTAGCTATATTTTTTTTACCCAAAAATCCTTACGTTTTCTTCATATTGCTCCACGCAAAGGCTGCATGACTTCACGGTAATGTTCCATATTGACCGTGGGACATTTCTACAAAAACTCATGATGAATCACGCCATTGTAATCGGCGAAAACACTGAGCGAGACTTTCACATTTCACTCAAATTGGGGTGTTTTCTTCGGTCTTGGCTCTTCTAAGCACTTCCAAGACTGAGCTTTCATTTCGTAGTCAATCCATGTTCCGTCGCAAGTGATAATCCTTTTCAAAAAATCTGGATCGTTATTCAAGTCATTTAACAGCTCCAGAGCGATACTCATGCGGTTCTTTTAGTCAAAATTTAACAATTTCGGAAAAAAATTTAATGGAACACTCGTCATGCCCGAAACATGTGAACATTTTCATGACATAAACGAATATCCTCAGCAGCTTCTTTGATTCGACGATTCACCCTAATCCGCTGGTGCGTCCAACGTGGACATCATCACCTTATTTTTGAACAAACTTAGTATATAAGAACTTTACAATATTTTATAATAGATCCCCTTCGCTCTTTGGGCGCCTTGTCGGGGCGGAGGGGCTTAAGAGGTCAATGACCTCAAACTAAGACCCGGAGAACTGAGTTTTACATGAATGAATGAACAAACAAATAGATGATAATACTCCAGGTGGCACCCGCAATAGCTGAAATCCACCCGCGATCCCCCTGATCGCGGCCGGGGCAAAGATTCTGGAGGCCCCACCACTCATTCTTAACTCTCCGGCAGCCCGGAACGACACCGATTCCTGCGGCTCATTGTCCGACCACCTGGTTGGACTGTGCATGAGTGGTGCAACCAACAGAGGCGTCACCGACGATGGTGCGGCACGGGAAACCGCTAAGGTTGAACGAGCCCCAGAATTGGGACGTACTGTAGATTGCACTGCTAAGTGCCAAAAAAGAAGGAGAAAGAGGAGTGCCCGAAAATCGTGCAAGGAGGCTGGCACAGCCGAAGGCACTGAGGTTGAAGGCGGGCATCTGGGGAAAGCAGTCAAGAGGATTAGCTCGGCGGAGGTATCCCCTACACATCCGACCCTCTCATCGGCGGCTAGTAAAGGCTGCTGCAGGAGGCACAAGCATGCCAGCACTTTCGGCATGCGCCTCAAACACTCCTCCTCTTATTGGTGACGGTCAAATCCCCAATAAGAGCGTGCCAGGTTCCAAAACTGAAGGAGCTGGAGGTGGTCAGGGTCCTGTTGTGGCCGGCGCTACCGCCGAAAAAGGCTCTGATCGCAGAAGGCAAAGCGGTTTTGGATCCCAACAAACGTCAAACTGGCAGAGCTGTTCCAAAGCGGCGTCGGAAGGAGCAGGAGCTCCAACCGAAAAAGGTAAGAGCGCCGCCAGAAGACTTGTGCCGGGGAACAACCTTGCTGGGGGGAGAGAACGTGATGTCTCCTCCTCTGACGTGGCGGACTCCGATGGTAGATGCGGCGATCCACAAAGATCAGGCGGGCACTTCACACAACAAAACCCTTTCCTCTGGAAAGGAGATACAAGTGGCCATAAAGAGTCGAGACAAGCTACTCTCCTACAAAGAGGCAGCCATCTCCTCTGAAAAGGTCAGGATAGGGAAATCTGGCAGTGACAGCAAAATGATAAGCGCAGATTGCCACCACTGCGAGGATCATCTACTGGAGCAAGCTTCAGCAACAGGCTTCTGTATTCAGACGGAGAGGTCTGCTTTGATGAATGGCACCTTCGTGGTGAGCTGTTCTTCACAGCAGACATCTGCCTGGATCAGGAGCATGATGCCGAAAATCCCTCCCCTGGGAACTACTACCTATCAGGTAGTTAGTCTCCCAAAATTAACGCGTGCGATCTGCTGGAATCCGGGAAAACCCGGAAACAAGCTGAAAGTGCTGACGCGACTACGTGCGCAGAACCCGGAACTCGACACGAGGGCCTGGACTGTCTATTCCTACAAGGAGAAAAAGAACTCTCTGAAAAAAGAGGGCTTCACTCTGGTTGTGGGATTGGACAACGGCGCTGTCGAGACCCTGAAATCCGCGTACGACTCAAGTCCCTACTTCGGCCTTGGTAGGATTTTATTTCACTTTGATGTCAAGTAATCGAAGTGTTTCGCAGTCTAAATCTACGATTTTTACTCAGATTAATCTACAGCATTGCAAGGCTGCTACCGCTCTTCTTAGTAACACAATTGCATACAGTAGTACAAATCATCACACTGTATCCATTCAGGAACCATGGGTGTGGAATAAACGCCTGTATGGTCTTGCTGGTATATGCGATCCTACGTTATTTATGATGGTCAATCCGAAAGGCCCAGGGTCTGCCTCATTATATCGAACACTCTACCGGCAACCAAACTTGGTCACTTCTGTGGATAAGATCTGGTGGCTGCTAGGGTTAGCTACGAAGCGCATGCAACCGGGGAGAAGACCATCTTTTAAACGTCATTCTTTCGTCTGACCTTATCATGTTGGCCTAACAATGTTGGCTCTCAACCAACCTTTGTGACGGCGAGACGACAAGAAGTGATTGACTTAACCCTGTCTAATATGCATGTGAAGGCCATTACTAATTGGAGAGTCTTACCAGATGTTACGCTTTCAGACCATAGATATATCGAATTCCAATTGAAGTGTGGGATCTTCCCCTCGCAGCCCAAGCGGAACTCGAGAAAGACGGACTGGGTACGATTCGGAGAGGAGCTGACTAAACTCAGAACAAAGGAATTGGTGGATGATGATATCGTTCATACCCTGAGTAGCGCCATCACCAACTGTTTCAAACTCGCATGTCCTGTCAAATGTAATGTAACGCTAAGCTCCAATGTTTTCGCAGGGAAGCCAGAAATCTCCTAAATATATCGCTTAAATCGAACTCGGAAAATGAATGGAATAAATATCGATCGAAGCAAAAGGAATGTAATAAGCTTATTCGTAAATCGAAGAATGATTCCTATAAGTCGTTCTGCGAAGAGATCAAATCCCTGAGTGCGACCAGCAAGTTGGTTAACGTTGTCAAACGAGGAAAATCGACAAAGCTGGATGTACTCAGAAAGTCTGATGGTACCTTCACCGAGTCTAAAGCAGAAACTCTTAGTTTACTGTTCAGACCCATTTCCCGGGAAATTAGACTGTCATCGGCTCGTTGCACACTCCCTCATTGTTAGCTGCGACTGAAACGATGAATACAATTCGGCGTAGCTGATATATAGCATCACGCCTGGCAACTACTTAGGCCATTGAATTTGCTGTGGCATCCTTCAATGGCTTCAAGTTGCCGAGCACTGGTGGGATATACCCTGTTATGCTGCAAAAAGGTATAAGACAGCTGCTTCCTACTCTGAAAAGATTTATCACTGCCAGCGTGGTACTTGCCTATATACAATACCTATTCCTTGGCGCGCGGTGAATGTGGTCTTTATTCCCAAAATAGGGGAAGAAGATTACTTACTCGCCAAGAGTTTTAGGCCAATCAGTCTAACATCCTTCTTGCTAAAAAGCATGGAGAGATTAGTAGAGTTGCACGTGCGTGAAGCTGCCCATCGAATGCATTCTCCCTCGGACATGCAACATGCTTATCAGCGCGGAAAATTTTGCGAGACTACGCTTCAAAACCTAGTTGGGAGGATTGAATGCGCTCTCGAAGGGAAAGAGTACGTATTGCGCATTTTCGTTGACATAGAGGGAGCTTTTGATAAAGCTACTTTCGACAGCATGTGTAACGCTGCTAGACGGCATGGTCCAGATGAAGCCCTGGTTTTGTGGATCAAAGCAATGCGCAGGACCTTGATCGCTGATGCAGGCCTCGAAAAACGTGTCAAGTCTGGAATAAACAGGGACTGCCCGCAAGGTGGCGTACTGTCTCCACTGTTATGGTGCATAGTGGTCGACTCTCTGCTCGATGCTCTCAAAGCCTCTGGAATCTATGCCCAGGCCTATGCGAATGATGTTGCTGTTCTCTCTGTCGGCTCATGTTTAGCAACTGTCTGTCTCAAGGCTCAGGCGGTGCAAGATGTGGTCGAGGACTGGTGCACGAGTAATGGGCTGTTGGTTAAGCCTCTTAAGACTGATGTCGTTCTCTTCAAGAGAAGGAGGAAAAATACTGGCATTATTCAGCTGGTGCTAAAAGGCATTCCCATCCCGATATAGGAATGGGAAGGCAAGGAAACTAAGTACCTGGGAGTCATCTTAGATAGCAAGCTTCTTTGGTCAAAGCATGTTGAGTAAAAAATCCACCAAAGCGCTGTCAGCTTATTGGCTTGGGGCTTATCGTCGAAAAAAGTCTTCTGGATTAACACCGCATTCATAAGACCGATAATCTTTTATGCATCGGTTGTCTTGTAGAACAGGCTAATACGCAAACACGCTGTGGCTTCACTCACCAAACTCCAAGGAGCGGTTTGTCTCAGCTGCTCGGGGGCTTTCCCCAGCACACCGGGAGCTGCTCTAGATGCTATGATGAATCTTCCACCCCTTGACATATATATCAGAGGGTGTGCACTGAAAACTATTTCTCGCCTAAAGAGGAATGGTCTTTGGTACAACTTGCATTGGAGTGAAAGTGTACTTGCGGGAGAAATATCTTACGACCCCTGTCTCATGGATATGTCTTGTCTACAAACCGCTCTGTAAGTTCACAGTCACATTTCCATGGCGTCAGGACTGGCTTTGGCCAGACACTGAACCTGGAATGGACTGTCTTCGCATTTTCGCAGATGGCTCCAGGACTGGGCAGGGATCCGGCGCTGGAGTTTTCTTTGAGCGCGAAAACATTCGACTGCACTTCTCGTTAGGAAAATATGGGTCTGTCTTCCAAGCGGAGATTTACGCAATCCTAATGGCCATGCACTATGTTGTGAAGCAGGAAGGGAAAAAGCATATGCGTCTGCAGTGACAGCCAAGCTGCACTTAAAGCTGTGTCCAACTCTCTATCCAACTGCAATGCAAATTAATGAATGAACTCAAGACCTTTTTGAACAAAGTCGGAAGACTAAATTCACTAAAGCATCCAGCAGAGTTTGACTTTGTGGTGTCTGATGGACTTCAGTGAGTCGCGACATTTCATGACAGCCTTTGATCTCGTTGTACAGCCTGGCTGTCTACAAAGATAGTGTTATCCGATGGTGGGATATCGGTTACTTGTAGGTGTTTGGCTGCTTTCTCTATTGCTAGGATTTCTGCTTGGAAGACGCTGCACAGATCAGGAAGTCTAAATGATTCCTGTTTGTACAGTGTATCAGAATAGAACCCGGCCCCAGTGCATGTGTCCATTTTCTATCCGTCGGTGAAGAGGGTAATCTCGTGGTCGTTGATCACGGCGTTTGATAGCCACTCTTCCCTGTCGGGGAAAGTGTTGGTATTTTGAGAGAGAAGTCATAGACGGTCGTAGCTGCGAGGCTACTAGAACCATGTTTCTTTCCCAGGTCATTTATTATTCTGAGTATAGCCGCATGTCCATAGTTGGCTTGTTCCCACAAAGAGGACTCCCTAAGAGCGCTTTTTGCAACGCAGCCTTTTATGAATAGATCCAGAGGAAGGAGATGAAGTATCATATCCAACTCTGCTTGCGGCTTGCTTCTCATAGCTTTGTTGAGCATGCTCATATAGCTGTTCGTGCTGCTAGCAGTCCACCAGACTAGGGCCCCATAAGTTATAATGGATCTGCTGATTGCGATGTACATCCAATGAATGATGTACGGTTGCAAGCCCCATCTTTTGCCGAAGGTCTTTTTGCATGCATAAAAATGAAATTCTTTTTTCATCCTTTCCTCCAAGTTCCTTTTCAGGAAAGTTTGGAATCAAGAATGATGCCTACATACTTGGCTTCCGTTTTGAGTTTGATTGGAGTACCCTCTAACTTTGGGGGAGTAAATATCGGGATTTTTCTTTTCCTGGTGAACAAAACCAACTCGGTTTTCTGGGTGTGAAAACATCAGTTTCCGGATATATTTTACACAGAACGTATTATATGCCTAATTTACCTCGATATCGCTGTCGAAATGGGCCCTCAACATAGCCAGGCAAGTATACTATGAAATCGAATTGGCTTCTATCCCACTGTTTGGGATGATTTGATGATCTGCAAATGAATTTTATCAGCGCCCTGAGTAAGAAGCCAACTTCTTTTTCTGTTCATCAAATACATAAAGGCAAATAACAGGAGTTTCCCTACTCATCATTAAAACGTCGAAAACGTTTGCTTTAATGACCACCACACACTGTCGCTCGACCGTGGCTACAACTTGTAACCCCAAATCAGACAACATGCTCTACAACGAATGTAACATGATTAAACGCAAAGCCGTCAACAAACGCAGTCGAACAAAAGGCTTTAGAAAAAACGCCAACAAAAGACGAACATGAAAAAATTCACGACCGGCCTATAACCCCTAGATACTCGATATCTTTGTAAATTTAACGATTCGTAACCAATTTATGGCACATTTCGATTTTTTTTGACTCCCTTATCAATTCTACATCATCTCTCCAGAGTTTAGAGACTTCGACATCGAAAATGTCTTCACTCTTAAATTCTGAATTTTCGACCGGATCTGTTGTCCCTGAAAGTCGTAGATGACACCTTGACAGCATATGCCCGCAGGTCTTTCAAGTGTTTACACACAAATCAAAAAGCATCGTGAATCACCCTCATCCGATAATTGTGTTAGTTGCTGTTGTTGATGTGTGCCTGATGACTGTTGCCAAACACTCATAAACACGAGCTAAACAGGTTTCTTCAGCTTCAGCTTGAGGTCCACAATGACACGAGAGCGGGAGAAAGATCTGAAAATTAATTGTTTCCGTTTTTTTTCTACTTCGTTTGTCTTTAACGGAAAGATTTCTTTCAACACAATGAAGAACGAAAAGAAACTACAAAGATACATTCGATCTCAGTGTAGGATGGGCGTTTTCGAAAATTCGAACATGTATCTAATACGGAGGACGGCTTAAGCCAAATGGGGCGGAGTGACTGGCTATCGTGGGTTGGTCTTGAAAAAAGACTTTATTTATGAAAGTATCAAATTTTGAATCGACGCTAAATAATTACCGACTTAGGTAAATGAGATAGAGATGTCACGATCCGATAAGCTTCAGCTAGGAGTGGGCTACGAATTAAATATTTTAAACGCTACTTTTGTCTGTTTATCTGAAAAACGATCTATTAGGTATTCAGTTAAGGGGTTTAATTAAAATGCAATGATAGGAATACATGTTCCGGTGATATTTGATACTAAAAGCGTGGGTAGGATTCTTCGAGATCCGTTCTTTGTTAATTATTTCTCTTATGGAAAATGTTTGAAATGACGCTCTAATTAGGTCATTTAGGATCTTGCTGTTTCTCGTAAGGCGTTGACTCTTGTCACAAAAGGTTTTTATTATGAAATATTTTCATTCGATGACCAATCCCTCCTTGATAGATCCATTTTTTATTAACCCAAAGTCATAAATTCTCATTATCAAGTTAAGCACAAGCCCAGGAGCAGTTTAGTTCTAGATGTCGAAGCGATAGGACAGGATAACCAAACGGGAAAGCATGGATGTTAACGAAAAATGATTGCTTAACCTGGAAAAGTAACCAACGCAGTGGAGACTGCTATCAACAGTGCGTTTGGACCTTAGATAATAAACGAAATAACCCTTCATTCAGGTGGCTCTTGAAAGCGAAACACTCAGACCCGAGCTGCAAGCTCTAGTGGAGTCTGACTCCCGCCAAATTATAAGGAAGCAATAAAATCACGGTACTAATCTTACTGAGCAAAACTTGATGTATCGGCCGGAGGGTGGTACTTCTATGCCTTTTAAGCATAGACAAGATCGGTTTTTGAGCAGTTGAGTAATATGTGAAACGCAGAATCTCTATGATAATCGTCGCCAACCAGGACAGTGGCTTGATGATGCTAAGGCAACGAAACACGTGCCGAAATCAAAACTTCATGGAAGGTAGACAAAGGTGACTGTTTGGTGGTCTTCTGTTAGCTTTAACCACAATTCCATTTTGAAATCGGATGAACCTTTGAATGGTAGAAAATATTGTAATCAGTTGTGAGAAATGCATCAGAAACTACTGGCTAAGTGACCTAAATTGGTCAACAGAGACAGAGTCATCCTGCCTCATAATAACGCTCAACCACATAAGTAAAGATGCAGTGTGAGATTTTTTCTTTTCCCAATTATGATGTCGTCGAAAACAATTTCGATTTCCTTCAATTCAGGTTTTCTAAAAATATTGGTATATTTTCATGTAGAAGGTGGTCCGGATTTGACATCCCTGTTCTGTCATCCGAGGCAATCTTTGCAAACGAATATTTATCAATTTACTTTGTGGCTGAGATATCGTCCGATAGGTGTGGAAAGTCGCCGAAAATTAACTTGCCAGAAACGAAAAACTTGAAGGTGGCGCAAAATTAATCACCCTATTGAAGATGTTATAATTTTTGCAAATAGCGTCGTACATTTGTGAACTAGGCAGCTGCAGTATACAAACAAATAAGCAATGGAGCGCTATACTTCGGAAGAGCGTAGAATAATTGTGTCAATTTTTTCGACCAATAATCGGTCGATGGTGTTAATGCAGCTTGAATTTCGACGTCGATTTCCTAATCGTGTCGCGCCAACTGAACAGACTGGAACAACAAGAGACCATGCGTGGGTGCCACGGGACTGGTCGTTCGTCCGAGAATATCGCGGGCAATTGGGCATATCCAGACGGACCCTACAGCGAATTTTAGTGAAAAACTTACACATGTTTTCATACAAATTGCAAACAGTGCATCAGTTAATGCCTGCTTGACTGCCTTACTGTCAAACTATCTTCTATCTCAACAACGAAGAGGACGATTTTCTGTCGAAAATCATCATAAGCAACGAGGCCCATTACCACTTAAGCAAGTAAGTCAATAGAAAAATTTTCATTTCTGGGGCACTAAAAATCCACACGAGGATCCACTACATCTACTCAAGCCACTGTGTGGTGCGGCGTTCACGAGGGAGGAGTGATTGGGCCGTATTTTTTTGAGGACGCCATCGGCAATGCGGTCATTGTTACTAGCGAACGCTACAGGGCCATGATAAACGACTTCCTACTGTCGGAATTGGATGAGCGGGGCTTGGTGAACATGTGGTTTCAACAAGACGATGCAAACGCACGCACAGCACGAGCCACAATGAAAATTATGAAGGATATAATAATTATCTATAATATTATATAAGAATATAATAATCTCCCGTTTTGGCGTTTTGGCATGGCCAGCAAGAAAGCCCGATTTAACCATGCAAGACTTCTTTCTTGGGGCTACTTAAATTCGCGGGCTTATGCCAACAAGCCTCAGACAATCGCAGCTATTAAGGACAATATTCGTCAGGAATGCGAACAGTTATCACCGGAAATCTTGTGAAAAGTCATGGAAAATGCGATAAAACTGGCACAAATGTGTATCAACACAGGCTGCAGCTACTTGACCGGTTTCATCTTTTCCACTTAACGACAAAAACGACAAAAGGTCGAAGTAAAGATTACCATTACTCAAAATCATTTCTTTTTATTTATTCACAAAGTAATTCAAAAACAAAATCGTATGATTAATTATGCGCCACCTTGAATATTTCATTTATCATAGCAAGGTCCAAACAATATATTGAAATGAATTTGATCGAATTTATTCCATCCGTTTCCGATCTGGAATTCGGAACTTCAGAGTTCCATTGAAAACTTTTTGCCAGCTTCCCTGTTATTAGTGTGTTTCTTCCATGTTTCGCTGTCCTGTTTCATGGCTTACAATTTAATGCTTATACAGTTCTTGGATTTATAGCACTGCCTTTATAGCGGTCTTTTTCCCTCGGGCGTTCTATCCATTTGATTATTCGTTCATATACCATTCATTCTACGTGTCCGACCCTTCACGATTTTACTCGTATTACTATAGGAGGAGCTGAATAAATTTTCTCGAATTCTTGATTGTGCAGTTTTTAAACTCACCTGCTGTCCTGCTTTTCACCATAAAAACGCACTTCTTGGAGTGCGGTTATATCAGTTTTGTAGCAGTCGAGAGTTTTTTTCCAGTTGATTGTCTGCACCGGGCCTGTTAAGGGACCGCACATTCCAGGTGCAGCAACAACCTAAGCACAACCTGGAAGGCCAAGTTCGCTGCATACATTGGTTCACTACCCGGCGGATGCCAGGCCAGCTATCCAGGAGAGGCCACATGGAGGCTGTGGGTCAGCTTTGATTGACTAGGGACAGAGATCGAAGCTGGTGTTTGCCATGTTAAACTCTATCAACTTCTCTGCTCTGTTTGTTCGCTCCCTCACTCCCCATTATAGCTGCATATAAATCTAGTTGCCTGTGAATGGCTGACTTCCTTTCGTAGGATCGAATATCTTGTGCTTGTGATCTCTTCAGTTTTTTCCAGAGCTTACAATTTTAGGACGGGGTTTTAGTCTTTCTTCACATTTTTCGGTAGAGGAATGATAACTATCCACAATTATCAACCTGTTACGTACTGAACCGGCCTATAAACGGTTTATCTATTATAGTTTTTTCCTCGTATTACTTCGGACTTTTTTAGACAAAAGAACTTCAATTTCGTGTTTTTCAGCCTAACTTGTTGAACAAAAATTCTGCTACGAAAAACCTCGTATTTTAATTTCAGTGGTTGAAGGACTAAAAACAATTGTTTCTTCTTGTTTGAGTTTATCGAGAGCTCTGGAGGAACCTTACAACGGAAAGTGTAATCTACGAGAGTCCTGATAATACAGCATATCTCTTACTCCTTCTCTCAGCGCTTAACATATTCCTCATGTTGAGTACCATTTATCAGCTCTGAACAGTTTTATTTAGGACGTGTTTTACCAAACAATAGATGAAAAATTCCACAATCCCCCATTTTCTTCTCGTAGAAAAAGGAGATATGCCTACAGCCCAAGAATAAGAAAAACCAAGAAAGTATCCATGTCTCGCCAAATGATAATCGACTTAGGATAATAAGTTTCCCCAGTTCAATAAATATGATCATAAAAACCACAACATTTAAACAGAAGAGCATACCTAAGACTACATCACCGGATGGAGAACGCGCAACCAAATTTATAATTCGTTGATGGATGGAAAGCACCATACCAACGTACTAGAGGAGCTGCCCACATTCTAATCATCGCCAATATCAAAGGCCTAATCTAAATTCAGAAAACCAGAACGGTCGAATGCATAACAAAAATACCAGGCCCAATCAGGATCTATACACAACAACAATAGTGAGCTCGTTTCGGATAAAGAAAGAGTCACACCCTAATGCAGAATGTATTTCAATAAACTGCTTAATGTGTTTGGAGAACTAGCAACTTTGAAAAACGATGTTATCCACATTCCTACATTACTATCATCCGTCGAGGAAGCAAAGGAAGCAATCTATCGGCTTAAGATAGAGCAAAAATTAACAGAGAAGTTACATAGGCTCATCACAACTGTTCCCGAAAAATGAAAAAAACTTTGTCATCATTCCCGTGCTTTAAAAGGGTGATCGAATACAATGCAACAATTACCGAGGAATGTCGCTGCTATTGTTACAGGGTGTTGTCAAATATTCCCTTAAAGAGACGTACATCATACGCTAAGGAAATAATCGAACACTACCAATGTGGCTTCAAGTGGAACAGCTCCGCGAGTGACTAGATTCTCACGAGCTTTCTGGGCCGGGGTATACTCGCTGGGTTCAAGCCAGTCCCATACATTCATTTTCGAGACACACACAGGGTCACTAGCTGTGCCGGCGCAATGATCACACTATACTTGGCCGACGTGGGGCCTTGGTCGTTTCAATTAATACTGTGGCGTTGATGGATCGGACTTGTTCTTTCTGTGTTAGAACTCGTATCCGGATACTGTCCGGTAGCAAATTGTTTGAGAGAGTCACGCTTTTTGGGTCTCAACTCAAGTCGGGACTCTAACTATCCCACGCCTATGCCCCTCCAGTGCGGTTAGTTCGAACAGACTCTTCCGGCGAACAGCGAGACATGGAAGAAACGAAATCACCACTAGGTTCTGAAATTCCGAGTTCTAAATGACAAGTATGGTATGGTGATAATAATAGAACATTCGGCAGGATTGATCATTCAGTTTTGCTAATTTTTCTTCTACTGACTCTCAGATGCCTGAGGGTTCATAATAGGGGCCCCTTCTTCTTCTTCTTTTCCTTTTTTTCCGGCGCCGTTATGGTCAGAAGTGTAGAACCATAACCTTCCCACTTAACTGCATTCCTACTGGTCCGCTTGTGGGGTCCGCCGGTTTGATCTCAGAAAGTAGCGGCAGGCTTCCCGGTTTGGGATTACTTCATCGCTGAGGCCAATCAAATGCTGGTGTTTTTGCATTTGTTTGCACCAATTGTTTTTCGGCCTGCCTCTTTTGCGTGTTGAAATTGGAACGTTGATTGATAACGCCTTTTGGACGGGATTCAAAGGATCTCTCCTTTGAACATGGCAATACCAACTGAGTCGGTCGCGCTCTATCTTTCTTGTGATGGTTTCTTTTACGTGGAGGCTTCCTCGGATCTTTGAACTTCTAATTCTGTCACGCTTTGTTACTCCCGCTGTCATGCGAAGCATGCCGAAATATCCGACTTCACAGTCGAAGAAGTTCGGTACGCGAATACAGCATTGTGAACCGTATGTGAGCACCGGACGTACAACTGAAGTGTAGAGCCTTCCTTTCAGCTTAGGCGGCATTTTTCGATCACAGAAGATGGCGGAGTTTTCCCGCCACTTCATCCACCCTACGCTTACGCGATGGTTGATGTCGTCATCACAAGTTGCTTCTTTATTAATCATAGATCCCAGATATTTAAACTTTTCACACTTGGGAAGCACTCCTCTATTCAAGTAAATGTCTAGAATAGGCTGATGAGGGTCAGAGAACGGGCAGCACAGATACTCTGTCTTCTTTGAACTAATACGATACCCGGGTCCCTCAAAAATGTCCACTCACACATCAAGTGCTCGTTGTAGGGACGCCTGATCATCACTTATAATGGCTCCATCGTCAGCAAAGAATAGCTGGTGCACATTGGGGTCTGTCACTTTTCCTTCAAGCAAGCAATCAAGGACTGCTATAAAGAGCAGTGGGCTGAGGACGCTCCCTTGGTGTACACCGACTCTGATTGCGAACTCTTCGGTGACTCCTGCGGTGGATCTTACTCTTGTCGTTGCTCTCTTGTACATGTCCATGATCACTCGTACGTAGGTTTCTGGAACTCCTTTTTGTCTTAGCGCTACCCATAAAAGATCTCTTGGTTGCCGGTCAAAGGCCTTCTCGAAATCAACCAACACCATATGCAAGTCCTTTGAAGAATCACGATGCTTTTCCATCATGACCCTTATACTTTGGATTGCATCTGTTGTTGATTTACCCGAGACAAACCCGCACTGGTCATCAGATAGTCGTATTATTTTCCGCAGTCGGCTATCTAATACCCGTTCAACGATCTTCATGGTGTGCGACATCAGCTTGACAGAACGGTAGTTATCACAATTTCGCGTATCACCCTTTCCTTTGTGCAATGGAAGAAGATAGCTTTCCCTCCATTGATTAGGCATAGTGTCGCCTCTCATAAGTTTGGAGATAAGAACCATGAGCCATCTAGACCCGATGTCTCCCATCTTTTTCCAGAACTCAGAGGGTATCCCGTCCGGCCCAACAGCTTTTCTTTTCTTGGAGTTTTTAATCGCGTACCGAACTTCTTCGACTGTGATGTCGGATATTTCGGCATGATTCGGGGCGGCTCTTGGAAAGTACACTAGGGGAAACTGTTCGTTCAGAAGTTCCTCGCAATACTGTCGCCATCTGTGGAGAATTTTTTCGTCTTCCACAAGGAGTTGGCCTTCAGCATTGTTAATAAACTTTGGGAAACGAATCTCCTGAGCATTTCTTCTTCTCTGGCGGCTATCTTAAAGATATTTGCTCATTTGTTTAAATTGCTTTGTCGAAGCTCCTGGGTAGCCTGGTTCCTGTCAGACACGGAAGACGATATTTCTTCCAACTCCTGATAGAGGCCTTCCATGCTTTTCGCTTTGAATTCGGCGCACTTTTTCTTCGCGATACCTTTGCAATATCTATATACCTTATAGCTAGCTATTAAGTATCTCTATAATGTTAAATAATATGAATGCAAGCCTAAACATAGTTACTTGGAATGATAGAGGCATTCGAAACAAAAAAATGGATTTTTTTGCTTTTATGAGCAAATACAATATCGATATTGGTTTATTGTCTGAAACATGGTATATTTATCTGATAAAAATTATAAATGTTACCGATATGACCGACCTGACAGGAGTGGTGGCGGTGTTGCTGTGGTAGTCAAAAGATCAATTCAGCATGCGTTGCTGCCTATTGCTAGCACTCAAATAGTTGAGAATATTGGAATTGAAATACCTTTTAGTAATGGTAATAGTTTGAAAGTTTTCTCAGTATATTTTCCAGGTGGTACTAGAAATTCAATCTCTAAGCGTGAAGCTTTAAAAAATGACATTAGGAAACTAACAAGCGTAAATGACCTGTTCCTTATAGGTGGTGATCTTAATTGCCGTCATCGTAATTGGAATTGCCTGCGTGCTAACACATATGGAAATGTATTATATAACTTAAGCTCCCGGTCTCCCTTTACAATTTTATTTCCGCCAAGTCCTACTCACTATCCATTTAACGGCAGAGGCAATCCATCTACCCTCGATTTGTTTTTAACGAACACGTTGGGTTTAATTAGCCAACCGTTAACACTCAATGATCTAAGTTCGGATCATTTCCCTGTTAAATGTTCTGTCTTATGTTCGCCTATTCCTAATGATATGCAACTCAAAGATATCAATAACACTGACTGGTCAAAATACAAATCCCTTCTTAGGCGTAATTTAAGAAATGTCTTTGGTGAAGGTAACATTATTTTAAATTCTTCTGAAACTATTGATAATGCGATTCAAACACTAACTTCGGTAATTTTGAACACCGCTGACGCAGTAGTTCCCACAAAACGTATGTGCCTAAATAGTTCAAATCAGCTGCCCAGGCAAATTCTGCAGCTTATAAAGTTACGTAACTTTTTTCTCAGGAAATGGCAGCGACTTAGAATTGCTGTGTTCCTAAATATTCATAAATTTCTTACAAACAAAATTAAAGAACAGATACAATTATTTAGAAACATTAAGTGGAATCTTAAACTGAGAGATTTGAACAAATCTAGTAAACCCTTTTGGAATATTGTTAAAGTCATCAAAAATAAGCGAACGTTTATTCCCTTTTTGAAATCTACCACTACAAACGCGGTGTCTAACCTTGAAAAAGCGAACATGTTGGCCCGAACTTTTCTTTCTAGCCACCAAATATCGGGTGCTGTCAATAGCAATACTGAGAACATTGTTCAACATTCTCTATGCCAAATAGACCAAGAAGCACAGCAAAATGACATCTGCATGGTTGCCCTAGATGAACTGCAAGATATTTTTAGTACTCTTAGACCTCGAAAATCAGTTGGATTCGATGAACTCAGAAATATATATTTAAAAAACCTTCCGAATTTCGCTCTTAAGGTCATTCAATCTATCTTCAATGGATGTCTCAAATTAGGTTATTTCCCTCGTGCATGGAAAAGTGCAAAAATTATCCCAATCCCTAAACCTGGTAAACCTTCAGATAATCCTTCGAACTATCGCCCTATAAGTCTCTTGAGTTCCCTTAGTAAATGTTTCGAAAAAGTGATAAAAAACAAATTAATGCAGCATTTGGATGAACGTAATATTTTACCAATGCAACAATTTGGCTTTCGTCCTAATCATGGTACCTCTCATCAAATTTACAGATTGAAAAAACATATTCTTAACTCTTTTTCTTTGGGCCATAGCACTGGGATGGTGCTTTTAGATGTGGAAAAAGCGTTTGACACTGTGTGGCACAATGGTCTTATCCACAAGCTTTTTCAATTTGATTTCCCAAGATATCTGGTCAAAATTGTGAAATCGTTTTTAACCGATAGAAGTTTTAAAGTAATTGTGAACTGTACTCCGTCCAATGTCCAATTGATTCCTGCTGGTGTACCTCAAGGGTCCGTCCTGGGTCCTGTTCTATACAACATTTACCCATCAGATTTTCCTACCCTTGTTGACTGTCATACTGCAATGTTCGCAGATGATACATGTATCTATTCATCAGATTCACTCGGTTCAACAATTGAATCAAACTTGCAATCTGCATTAGATACCATCGTAACATATTTTACAGATTGGAAAATTAAAATTAATATTCAAAAAACTCAAGCCATCTTTTTCACTAGGAAAAGGAAAGCTTGTTTTCTACCGCAAACGAACTTAACAATTGGGGGTAGCCGTATAGAATGGGAATCATATGTTAAATATTTGGACAAAAGACTTACATTTGGCCAACATATTAGCAATATTGTTAGTAAAATTAACACAACGATTAAAGTACTATATCCGTTTATTTGTCGGAAATCTGGACTAAGCAACGACAATAAGCTTATAATATTCAAGACAATCTTTCAGGCCATAATGCTCTATGCAGCTCCCGCATGGGGAGACTGTGCTCACTGCCACATCAAGAAACTACAAACTTCGCAAAATAAAGTCTTAAAAATGATTCTCAAACTACCGTGGCATTTTTCAACTTCTGAACTGCATGAAGTAGCTAAAATTGATTTGGTTACAGTTCGAATAGCCAAGCTATATGATCGTTTTATCGTTTCATGTAATATATCAGGTAACCCTCTCGTTTCGAATTTGGCTATCAACTTATAATTTATTTATTTGTCTATTTATTTACTTATTTATTTATTTGTTATTTATTTATTTACTTATTTATTTATCTATTTATTATTTATTTATTTATTTTTTACTTATTTATTTATTAATTATTTATCTATTATATATTTATTTATTATTTATTTATTTATTTATTTAATTATTTATATACTTACTTAAGCGTTTTTTGTAATTTATTTATTTATTATCATCTATTTATTTACTTTTAAAACTCTTTAGGTTTTGTTATATTTAATGCTTATTTGCACATAAACAGCATATATACGCGTTTATTCACACCTACATAAATATCTGTGATATTTTCATGAAGGTTTTTTTACATTAGCTTTTCCTTCTACTTTTCTTTTTCACATTAATTTTATGCTTGCATTCTACTTATTTATTTTTTTCATAAGTAAGGTTAACTATACCATATCTATGTACATTCCAATATATTAAAAATAAAATAAAATAAATTCTGCTAAAAAAAAAAACAAATCTATATACCTTTTCACGGCGAGCTTTTTCCTCTCTATTAGTATAAGAACACTTTTACCAAGCTTGGAAAGCCATTTTCTTTTCGTGTATCACTGCTTTGGCTTCGTCTGTCCACCACCAGGTTTCTTTTGCGTGTTGGCAGGGGCCTTTAGATGTTCCGAACAGTGATATGGCTTTCTCCAGGCCAGATTGTTGTAGGGAATCCCACATGTCTTGTGCTCCGCTCTCCTCATTACCGACCTCATCGATAATGGAAGAGAGGTAGTTTTTCATGTTGGTAATAAAAGCTTCGCCTTTTCCTTTATCCAGCTTATACCACTTGATTCTCTCAGACACCTTCGTTTGCTGCTTTGACTTCTTACTCGCCTCCATAAAAAATTGAAACTGGATACCAAATGATAGTCTATTTGAGTTTCCTTTCCGCCGCTGCTATAAGTGATCTGGTGCCGGCTTTGTTTGACGAACATGGTATTTAGCACTATAAGACCGTACGACTTGCACATGTTTAGGATATCTTCACCTGAAGAGTTCCTGGTGCCGTATCCCAGCCTACGACCTATGGGTACACCGGGTCGCATCCTCAATATGCGGCTTACGTACCTGGGGGGCAACAGTATAGGGCCAAGTGGTGCATGGCCTCCATAGCCAAATAGCTGTATGGTTGTTAGCCATACAGCTGTTTGGCTAACTTGAACGCAAAATGCCGATGACTGATTGGTTATGCTGTCGTAGTGACTGATAACCGATTGGGAAGGCAATTTGCTCAATGGTAGCAAATAAAAGGCTCCCAGTTAGGGTATAGGGTAACCCTGCTGGGAGTAACGGCTCGACCGGAGGCCTAATTCCGGGACCACGGGAGACAGGAAGCCCCCAGGACAAGAATGTCCTGGCCTGTCTTTGCGGTAGGCCCCCTTGTGGGAGTATCGTGGGGGCTGTGGTTATCCCAAATCGCGGGAAAAGAAGCATTAATGAACAACAAGTAATTTATTACTTCGTTGTTCAGGGGGTGGCCGGTAGCCTTAATATCGGTAAGAGGTTTTAGATGGGCCTCGCCTCGTACCAAGAGGGAGCCATGTCCCTATGCATGGATTCAATTTGGTACTTATTTACAGGTCTGTGAGTAAGGGCGTTGGTTGTCGTCCAAAAAATCAACCCCATGTGGGATGGCCCACCGTGAAATTAAGCCGACAAGGCAGGTGTCCACGTTAAACCAACAGAGCAATCTGCCGTATCCCAGCCCTCCGTGGTAGTCTTCATAGTCTTCGCTTGTCTTCCCGACATGTCCGTTTAAATCTCCCCCAACAAACAAAAGCTCTTCCTTTGGGATGATTTTGACAAGGTTGTGGAAATCTAGCCAGAATGCATCTTTTTCTTTTTGTTCGCATCCTACTTGAGGGGCATATGCGCTTACACACCTCACCATGCATCACCAATTTGAGAGCCATCAAACGGTCACTGGACTTTGAAATGGTTAAGACGTTGCCAAGTAACTCTGCCGCAAGCATGATGGCGATTCCGTTTTTTCCTTGTTCCAATCCATAGTAAAACATCTTGTAGGCTTTTGTTTTAACGTCCAAGAAACGTCCACGATTACCGTCGTTTGTAATTTCGTCTCTTGTACGCACAGGATGTCTACTCGCCTTCTAACCATCATTTCTTCAAGCTCATAGCTGCGACCACTCATGCTTCCAACGTTCCAACTCGCGACTCTAAAGTGTGGCTTACGCCGTTGCATTACTTTGCTGTCCCCCGGAAATCCTATAGCTCTGACCCGAGCATTGCTGCTCGTCCCAGGATCACGACCATTAGTAGTGCCTGGCGGGGTAGTGCTTTTCCTTTTAGCGTTCTTTTCCATAATGCTACTGTTTGGTCGTTTTCTTTCTTCCCCTCCTTTTTTGTGACACGGGCATGCTCCAGATTTTTTTGTTTGATCTTACTCTTACAACAGCGGTGATCTCCAGTCGTGTCAACCCACTGATTTGCATGCACACTTGTGGGGCAGTTTAATGGTGGTATATGTGTCCCTAGGCTCACCTTGGTGTTTTCTAAATTGCCTAGATGTGGTTTTTGTTTACCTTTGTTTAGTCGCCTTTTACGACAAGCGAGAGGTATCGCTGCAGGGATAATCTTAACCCGGCCCTGCACAGGTAAATGTAACCCTACCTTAACTAAAATATATACGTATTTTTTTTTGTTTTCGTTATTGTTTTGTATTTTTTTTTGTGTTTTTAATTTTTAATTTTTTTTTAATTAAAGCTAAAACCAAACTAAATCTACCTGCCAACCCTAACTTGCCTTAGCCTGCCCTTACCTACTTTAACCTAACCTACCCTAGTCTATCTAAGCCTGCCATTTGCATGTGGCAAGCTTTGCCCTTAAGAGTCTGACCTATTAAAGTTAACCACTGACGCAGTCCGCTCCAGCCACCAAAACCGTTGACGCTGCCGAATGACGTCTCCCCGATCTTGGTGCGACACACCTGAGCCGCTCGGGCTCACAGAGTGCAACATCACGTTCGTAGAGGAGTCGTCGCATCGAAATCATTTTTAAGGTAAAAGTGATGAAGCAGGGCTCTGGTCTCCAGGCCGTGGTTCGGGCGAATACTATCATTCACCTTGTGCACTTCTTGGACGACAGCTCCTGCTGTCGCCACATTCTCCTGAGGATCGTCGGTCACGAAAAAGTCGTCATCCAAGATGGCGCTCTATGGATCTATGCTAACTGCTCGTAGGAAGCGTTGAGACAATGAACGCTTCAGATCCTAAACGTCATTCTGATTGTTTCTCCGAAATATTTTATTTATTTGCGGGAACATACTCGCGCTGTTGGATCTTACAGCACGAATTCTGTTGTTCTAATACAATCTTAAAAAAATTCTATAATTTTCCTTGATTAACTGTTGGATACTTTTAATCAGTGACTTAAGTGTCCTGAGCTCAGAGTTTTGTCTGTCGGTAAACCGCCTGTACAAGAGTTTGAGTCTTGTCAGGAGTCTACTTTTTTGTCTGTGTAGCGCGTCGATTGTCGCGTTGCGGTATATGTTCGAGGTATCGTCGTGTGTTTGGCGTGGTATCGTACTGTCCGTCGTCTGCTTAATTTTATCATCATCATCCATTTGTTTGAGGTACCTGTCAATCTCACTGCTTGACAGGTTCCTATTGGATGGTGGAAAGGAACCACTCAAGGTGAGCGATCTCGTCAGGAAATTGGCAAAGCGCGGCCAACGCGTTCTACTGTAATGGTAGGGGTGCGTTTGGACATACTCTGCCATCTCCGCGAATTCGTCCGGTACTGTGATCACGGCACTAAGTCTGCAATGGTCACTGTCGTATACAAAGATCCGTAGACAGTTAGTAGACCCTTCATTTGTGTCAGCTAGTCTCAGTCGAGAGTCAAGCAGCATGAGATCTAGATAAGAGTCGCTCCTAGGATACGGCGGTCTATCCGTTGCGAGTAACTTGAGTCTGTACTCTATGTTCCGCAGAACCCACGAATGGCTTAGCAGGCTTCCCCTAGTGTTGGGTATGTTGTTTCCCCAGTCACTATGTTTGGCATTCAAGTCGCCGCGCCGGTCAGAATATAGTAGTTTTTCACCAAGTTTAAGTGCAGAGATCGAAAAAGTGTCTCGAGCTCCGCAATGAAAATATTGGGTTGAGGTGAGGCTGGATCTGCTATTGGAGCTGGCCGATCTGCTCTTAGATGGCGAACAGGATCGAACGCCTGTCCATTTCGGCCTCCGATGACTTATAAACAGGCACCGAGGCGCAAGCAAATCTGTTTTAATTTTTTAGTGTACCGCTGAGCGACGACGCGATGTCCTTTGTTTCGTGAATCTTATTTCAACTTTTTCTAATAGCAAATCAAAGGAAGATACTGACATACGAGAGTATTGCCAAAATCGGTCTTGATACTTGCGAAGATTTGTATATGAATGATACAATTCACTATAAGCTGACCTTTCTTGGTTTATAGGCGGAATACCAAATTTTCGTATTCTCGATCGAATAAATCTATAAATATGAACACGGCTTTCAAGTAAAAGCTAAGACAAACAGCATTTGACAATAGCATTTTTGAAACTAATCTCTCAGATATGACGCTCAGTAAATGGCCACCCGTTACTCAGACTCGTTGCTCAATCGGTCAGTCGCTCGTCGCTCACTGCATGGCCGCAGCCTAAGCCCCATTAGGTATGTCGCCTTTGATGCGTTCGGTGGCAAGCTTCTACAAGTTTTCCATCATTTCTAGTTTGATGTCGAGGCTCATGTAGAGAAATAGGAAGCATATATGGCCACACTACATCGACGGACTAGAGTTGCTAGTGAGCTTTGAAATCAGAATCTAAGGGAGGGGCATATACTACGAAGATTATGAAGCAACACGTACATGTCAAGATTATAAAGCCTAAGCTGGAGCCTGTAGGGATGAATTAGGACAATTTGTAATGAAGCCTCTATAGATTGTATAATGGCGATGACATTCAAAAACCGTTTTGAGACTGGGCAAACTATCCGTACTGGAAGAATTTGAAAAGAAATTTGTCTTGTCGCCTTAAATTAAGGCGGTTTAGATTTTTGATTTTGGTGGGGGCTACACCCCCATTTTATTGCGCTTAAATCAAGCTACATACTTAATTTAACCTACAATCTAGGAAACTAAGAAAGAGGGCGATTGAGACGGAGTTTAAGACAAGGAGTGCTGATGTTAAAGTCGAAACAGTTTTTCGCATTAACATTCCACAGCATATGGGAGATAGGTTCATTGGAGCCATAGGAGGTACCAGAGGTGGGTACATAGAAGAGACGTGGATTTCGTGTATTACGAGGGTTAGTGTTAAAAAAGATAGAGTTATAAAGGGTCGCGCAGTCGATGGTACCTGAGAGGAGTCGATGGATAAAAAAGATGTCGGATATCCTTCTTCGTACTTCCAGGGAGTTCAAATTAATAAGTTTTAGGCGGTCTTGATAGGGAGGTAGGATCAGAGGATTGTCGCAGGATAAGCCACGAAGAGCAAAGCGAAAAAAACGACGGATACTCTCGATTCTGGAAATGTGTGAATAATAGTAAGGAGGCCACACTTGAGAGGCGTATTCGAGAATAGGGCGAACAAAGGTTATGTAGACCGAGGGACCTTATGAATTACATCGCTGATATGTGCAAGGACATTGAGTTCCTGGTCGCATAACACACCAAGATCACGGATCACCTGAACGGTAGAAAGGGGTTGATTATGGAGAAAGTAGAGGCGGGGAGTAGGTTTGTTACTTTTGCGGGAGAAAGTAATAGATTGACACTTGGAAATGTTAAGGTCGAGGCAGTTCTTGGAGCACCAGGTGGAAAAGCTGTTGAGGTCCGATTGAATAAGGGAAAAGTCATGTTCTGAGGAAATGATCTTAAAGAACTTAGCATCGTCGGCATATAGAGAGATGTGGGAATGTTTGATAACCATTTCAATATCGTTAATGATGAGGATAAAAAAAAGCGGGCCTAAATGACTGCCTTGGGGGACACCGGAGAAAACAAGGAAGGGGTTAGAGAGGGCAGATCTAAAGCGAACGCTGTAGTGGCGGTTTTTCGGGTAAGAGCAAATCCACTTTAATAAGATGGGTTCAAAGCCAAGGGATGACATTTTGAAGAGTATTAATTTGTGTCAAATTTTATCAAAGGCCAGTTGAGGTAACATCGACTTTCTTGCCATTTTCTAAGGCGGAAAAGGTGAAGGAAATGAAGGAAATGAATGCGATAAGGTTTGTGGTTGTAGACCTACCTTTGAGAAAGCCGTGTTGTCTGGGGGAGATTAAAGACTTGCATTGAAAAGTTAAATTATCATACAAAATACTTTCGAAGATTTTGGGTAAACGAGACAGTTGGGCAATGGGACGATAGTTGTTAACAACGTTCTTCGAACCTTTTTTGTGTATAGGGGTGATAAATGAGGTTTTCCACAAGCGGGGGAACTCACCTAGGGATAGGGATTGACTGAAGATTTTTGAGAGAGGTAGAGACACAAAGAAGAACATTTTTTTTTAAATATAGCAGGTAGGCCAGGGGTGAATTCATCATTAAGTTGCTTTAATCTTTCTTCGATGATATCGGGGTCGACACTACGAGGAAGAAATGGTCCAAATGAGAAGTTTGGTAAATAGTTGAAATAAGTAGGATAGGGTGCAAAGGAATCATGGATGAAAGATAGATTAAAGAAGGTGGCAAAAAGGTTGGCGATGTTATGAGGATCATTGGAAGTTTCATTATTGAAGGAGAGAGAGTTTGGGTAGCCATCAGATTTTCTTTTGTAATTAACAAACTGAAAGATGGACTTGGGATTATTTATAAGGTTGGTTTGCATCTCGACTAAGTAGTGTTGATAGAGAGAATTATAAAGCTCTACAAAAGGCACGTAAGAACCGAAATAGTTAGAGAAGTCATTTGGGAATTGAGTATGAATGAAAGTTGTCCAGAGCTTGTTCCGTTTGTTTCTCAAAGAATGGAGCCTGCGATTATACCAAGGTGGGGAGGTGGAGGTGGTTTTGTGTCAAGAAAAGGGTAGGTAAAGGGAGATAGGATTAAATATTTCTTTGTAGAATATAGATATGGTATAATTTATGGTAAGGTTGTTGAAATTGTTGAAAAATAATTTAAAATGCCGCTGACTTGGTTAAGGCTTGAATCAGCTAGGCGATCTGAAAAGGGACATTCTTTGGCTGCTGTGGAATTAGAGGCAATGCAAAACGATTGGTCGTCTGAAGAGATCCAATTAAGGTGAGGAAGGTTGAAGTCACCGAAAACTAGGATCTCGTAAATCAATTAAATTATCGATTGTGTCAATGGCCAAGTTATATGTTTCAATAGGTTGTGATGGCAAAATATAAAAGCAGGTGACGTAGAGCGATTTCCGGGGTAGTACAGTCTTAATGGAAACAAAGTCGAGACATGGCGAAGATGAAGTTGCTATGAGGGAGGAGTCAATTGAGTTTCGGACAGCTAGAAGAACACCGCGGCATGGACAACCGTCAGTAGGTAGGTTAACATCATCGCGATAAACGTTAAAGTTGGATGGGAATAGTTCAAGGTTGTTTATACTAGGGATTAGGTTCGTTTCGGTTAAGGCAAAGATTTCAAAAGGTAACGCATGTGATTGCTGCAGGACTGCCTGAGTTTTAGAGCGCAGACCTCTTAAATTCTGATAATAAAAGGTAAGAGGAAGGTTTTCGGGGAGCGTTAGAGTGGCAGGGAGGGGGAGATTTTTAGGGACGAAAAAACCTATCATGGTCAGCTTAGCTATGCTGAAGGTGCGATATGCGCTTTGAGTGTATATATTGTCTGAAGACATCAAGATCGTTTGATACTTTTTTGGGTGAGATGTTGAAAAACTCGTGATATTTAATGAAAAGGTTCTTGGGGGTAGTGAAATCGTTGGGGAGACCTTCCTGTTGTATTGAGACCTTTACGCTGGTGTTTGTTTTACCTTCATAGCAAACCAAGTCTGATTTGTCATGAAGATAAGCCAAGAAGAGTCGAATGTTCTCATAGATATTTTTATCTTTTAACCTGGAGAGAGCGTATCGACATTCGTTGGAGTCAATAGGTTGCTGTGTAAGTTTGACTGAAGGTGGCAGTAAGGGATCAACGAAAGATTTGGAGGGGTAGATGGTGGGAGAGATGAGGATCTGAGGAGCTTCGAAAATTAGGATACTTGGCTCCGGGCTTAAGGTCGAAATTTGGAAATGAGTTTGGATCCGGGTCGTTTGCTAGGGTTGGAGGTGATAAGGTTGTATAGGCAGAAGAGCTAGTTGGTTTCAAATTAAAGCTGACCCGTTGGCTTTGTGGTTTTGGTCGATATGAGAAAGATGAAAGAAAGAGTTTGGTTTTAAGCTCCAGTTATCCTGGGAATTAGAGGGGGGCTTAGAATGCTTTTTACTAATATTATTATTCTTATTACTAAGTTTAGGCTTAGGTTTAGTGGTAGATTTAGGGTGGAAATCATTCTTTTCATTCCATTTGGTTTATGTTGTTCTACTGAGAGTGAGTGGGCAGCCGGAATTGAGAAATAGCCAAGCATATTTTCTTGCGATGGAGAGCTTTAGTTTGTTCGATCCGAGATATTGAAGTATTTGGCGGCTGAGTATTGGGATTTTGTAGTGCGTCGTAAATTGTTGTAACCATTGTTCCTTAGCGATGGGGTCCTGTTGCTGCTTCGAAGCTTTTGGAGGCGCTAATTCCATTCTCGTAAGCTCCATATTTGGCCAAAGCGTTCGATACTGGTTTCCACGGCTGGCTCTTCTACTTTAGAGAGTTGGTTTGTTTGGATGTCGACTGATGATGTTGTTTTAGGTGGCGGTGGGAAGGCGCGAATTAACGGGGTGGAAAGACTGGCTTCGAGTAGTTCGTCGCGTAAAGAAGCGTTACCAAATGACGGATTGATATGATACTGGCCCGGGAAGTGGATGTCGTCTATTTTATGAGCTGCTGTTCTTAATTCCTCGACTAGGTCATTTAAGGTAAGCTCACTCCCAACATCGTTTAATTTGTTAGCCATAGCTTCAAGCAGAGGGTTAGTTTGATATGGGGGAGATATACTTTTTTTCGATGAGTGACTGAAATG
This sequence comes from Merodon equestris, assembly GCA_958301585.1. Classification (NCBI taxonomy): domain Eukaryota; kingdom Metazoa; phylum Arthropoda; class Insecta; order Diptera; family Syrphidae; genus Merodon; species Merodon equestris. The sequence continues at coordinate 54,804,903 of OY284413.1, forward strand.
ATCGGAGGGAATTTAGGTTTTCGTTTATTTTCTTTAACACAACAGGGTTAAGGTGCGAGTTGAGAGTGGAAACCAAGTCGCATTTTAGGTCGACGCTACGGGTATTGGGTGGGTTAAGTTCGGAGATATCATTAACTAGTTTCACTAGGTTAGATAATTGTTTTTCGAGAGAGTTAAGTTTAGAAACGATCAGGCACTCCACAAGGTTGCCTAAGTCTTCAACGCATTTTGGAATTAGGTCAAACTTAGCCGATAAGTTTTTTAGCACTAGGTTGTTGGTTTTGGAGGAAGTTTTAATATTATCATTGTTACACTTGATCGCGAACAGGACATCGGAGAGGGATAGCCTTTTGCATTCTTCACAATAGAAGAAGAAATGCTCCGAAATTTCTTTAAAATAAGTGATGGATCTTTTACTAAGCCCGATACGGGGAAGGTGGAACGATTTGCCGCAAATACCTCGGCACATAACTCGATCAGCATTTTTTTTGTCGGTGGGCTAATCACAATGATCCATATTTAGTTCACCATCTCACAGTCAACTTCCAAGTCGCTCGGTCGTGGCTTCTGCCTTTTGCCTCGCTACCCCCAGTTTCTTTGATTTCGGTTATATAAAATATAAAACCAAAATAAAATATCAATAACCTCGTTCTATTTCCCTTACCCCTTCGCTGCGTTGACAATTTACTTCATTTTTCTCACTTACCTCGTGACCCAATTATATTGCATTATTGCCCATTATGGAAAAGTTCTGTGGGAATGTGAACTACAATTACGGAAATAAATCCGCTGAGTTTGCTTACATGTACTGGTCTCTGCGGCAAAGCTTTTCACAATGAATTTCTACCCAAACTTAATAATTTAAGTGACGACCTTTCGACAACCCGCCTAACATAGCCGCCGGACTCTCATCGCTGACTACTAAACTCGATTCTCTTCCTTCCATCGCTACATCACCACAATGTCCTCTGAATATATCCCTTTTCGATGAGCTGCAGAAATCACCGACTTCAAGGAAATGTACGCCTGTCCAAACTGAGAACTGTGATACCGAGACTAACGCGCAGCCGTCAATATCTACCGACCCCCCAAAAATAATTAAAAAGTTTGGAACCTCGTGGACCGAACCTGAATGGGCACACCGTCTAGATAAGCTCAATAATATGAACCTCTCAGAGTTCTACCTGAAAGGAGCCCCTCCCCACGCCAACGTTTCCTGGCTCAAAAAATACTTTCTCGACCATTACTCCATAACAATCCTTCAGTGTGCTGAACTTCACCAAATCAATCCCAAGAACCCAAGTCGGTTTAAATTCGTTGTTCCCTCGAAATATGCGTGGGTCTTCTCAAACCCCTTCAATGACGTCCTTACCATCGGAAACCTAAGAATATCCAAGTGGATTTCACCAAAACCGGACCTCACCAGCAGAAGCAGCAATAACAGCAATAGGAATACTAATAGCAATAGTAATAGCAATAGAATTAATACACCTAAATCTAAGCTCAAAAATAATATTAATAATAAGCCAAACTGCCCACAAGCCCATCCCTTCAACACCCCGCTTTCCTCCATAAGCCGGAATTCCACAAATCCTCATTCGAAACCAAATAAGCATCCCAACCCTCCCCCTAACCCCGGCGACAACTGGAGCTTCAAGACGAATCTCTTTCCTAATTCCGCAACCTTGTACAACCTTCTCAATCTGCTCCTCCCACGCCCCCACGTCAACGTCAACCCGACCCCAAACATTGCCTTGCCTCCGAACCAAATACCCCTCCCGAATTCATTTCCCAATTTCGACCTCAGATCAAGAGCAAAATACCCACATTTCCGCAGTTCCCATATTCTCAAACCCACACCATGCCCCACCACCACTGCCCCCAAATCAAATTCCATCTCTTACAACACATCCAATTCCTCACCAATTTCTACATCAACAGGTACCTTCACAACAAATCCTTCTAAATCAAATCTTCCTACTGACTTCGCTAGCCTCAAAAACCTCTTCATAAAATACCATGAATTCTTCAAAATTTCCTCTCAAAAAGTCTCAAATTATCTCGATACTTTCCGGCAAATATACATATACACTCAAAGCGGATATCGCACCTCTAGCGTAGCCGAGCTGACTACGATAGGTTTTTCCATTCCTAATTGTCGCCATCCCCCTGTCATCCACAACCTCTGCGAAAACCACCCTCTTACTATTTATTATCAAAATGTAAGAGGTCTCCGCTCGAAAACCCAAGCTGTCCTGCAACAATCACTTTGATGTCTTCGCCATGTCTGAAACGAACCTGATCCCCAGCATAAACAACCTCGAATTGTTGCCCTCTAATTTTAACGTTTACCGTGATGATGATCTCAATCAACCTACTGACAGCCGCCCTTGTCGAGGCATCCTTCTAGCCGTCCTAAACTCAATAGACTCATCCCTTGTTGCAATATCGCCTTTCCCGCACCTCGAAATTGTTTCAATGAGGATCCTATTACTCCTAAAGTCGCTTTACGTCTACATCTTGCCCTCACAGCCTATTGAATCCTATGAATTCGCCTTGATGAAATCCTTATATTTGGTGATTTCAATCTTCCCCACTTTACATAGATTTGTTCCGATGACCAATCCTTTTTTGTCGCTTCTAATCCCACCACCACCAAAGAGTTTCTCTTCCTTGTTCGCCTAACCGGTTCAAACCTATGCCAAGTCAGTGGCATTTCAAATTTCATGGGTAGACTATTAGACCTTATTTTCTCTACTAATCCCTTCAATTCCTTGGTTTCTCTTTGCCCCCTTTCGCTAACCTCCATCGACAATTTCCATCCTCTCCTTCTCCTCTCATTCTTTCACGATTCTCGGCACCATCGCCACCTTTTTCAAAGAATCTTTCGCCGAAGATTACTCTGATGTGGCCTATTTCAACTACTTATCAAATACTTCCCTTGGTCCATTTCTCCCCCGTACTGTCGAATCCCACATCATCGAAAACAAGCCAAATCAACTCAATGATGAATTTATTCCTGGTCCCTACGGTCTCCCCTCCATATTGCTAAAAAAATGCTCCTCCACCCTTTCTTTACCTGTCTCTAAAATCTTCAACCTATCCCTATCTCGTGGTGAATTTCCCCAAATATGGAAAACCTCTTTTATCATACCCATTCACAAAAAAGGTCCAAAGAGTGACATAAATAACTATCGCCCCATTGCCAAACTGTCATACATACCCAAAATCTTCGAAAGTATTCTGAACGATAACATAAGTTTTTATTCCAAATCTCTAATCTCCTCCAGACAACATGGCTTCCTCAAATGCAGATCTACAACCACAAACCTCATTGAATTTGTATCTTTCACCCTTGCTGCGTTGGGAACGGCAATGAAGTCGACTGTATCTCAACGAATTTCAGTAAGGCCTTTGACAAGATTTCCCACAATCTTATACTCTACAAATTGTCTGTCCTTGGCTTTGAACCCATTTTATTGAAATGGATATTTTCTTACCGGGAAAACCGCTATTATAGAGTTCGTTTCAGATCTGCCTTTTCTAGCCCCTTCCTAGCTCCTTCCGATTTCCCCCAAGGCAGCCATTTAGGTCCACTTCTCTTCATCCTTACCATCACCGATGCTGAATTGGTCATCAAACATTCCTACATATCTCTATATGCCGATGACACCAACATTTTTAAGACTATCTTCTCGACACACGATCCAATCCGATCTCAACAGTTTCTCCACCTGGTGCTCCAAAAACTGTTTGGAACTCAACATTTCTAAGTGCAAATCGATCACCTTCTCCTCCCCATTACTTCACACTTTTTTTCTTTCTTACTTTCTTCACAATCAACCCATTCCCACCGTCCAAGTTATCCGTGATCTTGGCATATTATGTGACCAGGAGCTCAATTTTCTTTCTCATTATAGTGACAAAATGAATAAAGCCAACTCAGCAATCGGTTTTATTAAGCGCTGGTCTAAGGAAATCTCCGACCCCTACTTAACCTTCGTTCGTCCTCTTCTTGAATACGCCTTTCAAGTGTGGTCTCCTTACCAACATATTCACACCCCCAAAATAGAGAGCATTCAATGTGGTTTTCTACGTTTCGCCCTTCGAGGTATGTCCTGGAACAATCCCTTGATCTTACCTCCCTACCATGACCCCCTTAAATAAATCAACTTGAACACCTTGGAAGAACGAAGACGAGTATCTGACATTATTTTTATTCATCAACTCCTTACAGGTTCCATTGACTGCCCGACCCTTTACAACTCTATTCTCCTTAATACCAACCCTCGCAACGTGCAAAATCCACCTCTCTTCTATCTATCCACCCCCCGTACCACATATGGCTGCAACGAACCTAACACACATATGCTCCGGAGTGTTAACTCGACTCCCCATTTTGACTTTAATTTCAGTACCCCCTGCTTAAAACTCTGTCTTCTCAATCACCTCCATTAACCCCAATTCATCCCCCTTAGTGTTAAGTTACCTCTTAGCGTTAAGTTAGAAATGTAGTTTGGAATAAGCCAAATAACAAAATCAAATCAAATTAAGTATTTTGCACCAATAGCACAAATTAAAAAAGGGGGCAGAGAATAACTCGCATTCAGATTTTGAAGTGGGCCTCTATATTGGGTTCTCTATACCATCACCAACCCTCTGGCATTTTGTGCGAATGCCGGAAAAGGTTCGTGGTAGACCAAATAATGCGACAAATCTTAGACTGGTTCATTTTAGCTCGACACATAAGACCTTGTCCCTTGATTCCGACAAGATGTCGCGGAGCTGATTGCTTATGTAGAGGATATTGACGTGATGGGACGAACACAGCAAGATGTCAATCGAGTGTTTGAGCGTTTAACAAGAGGCTAATCTGGATTGAATGTGGTGAAAATGCAATCTGGTGGAGAGAGCATCACTGATGAAGCATCTTAATTGCTGGACGACGAAATATCACTGCCATCAATATATCGTTACCCAAAGATCTAGCGTCATGATTCAGGATAGCACTATATCGATCCATTCATTCAAGTGAAACCAGTTAATTGTGAACTTTCAAGAAGAGTAGAAGTTGGATTGCGATGGTTAAGAATTTATAAAGCGCTGAATTTATTGTCGACGAACTTAAACGAAATGTTGATGAAGGATTGAACGTGTTTTGAAAAGAGGGAAAAAAGAAAGTTTCGTTATTTGTTGAACCAATAATCCTCAGCCATGTAATCCTCCAATGATGACATCCCCGTATTTCTGCCTCTCTCGCAGAATATTTATCGATACAATAAAGTAAGCAACTACATCAAAGTCATTTTGCAATTCATTTGGAAAACTTCACTCAAAATTTTAAATAACATCCCAAATGTCCAATGGTATAAACAATTGGTATAAGCCGATAGCAATGTCAACGGTTAGCTAAAACTGCCCAACTTGCAGGGAGAAATCATTCAAATTCATATCGGTCAAGCCGGGGTACAAATCGGTAATGCTTGTTGGGAACTTTATTGCCTCGAACACGGCATCGGGGCGGATGGCTGCATATGCGACAAAGCGTGCGACAATAAATTTTATAATTTTTTCGCCTGCAAAGATAATGGCCGAGTCACGCCGCGGACTATTTTGGTGGATTCCGAACCAACTGTCGTTGGTGGGTTTCATTCATTATGGAGAGTATACTAGCGTGTGATAAGCTATGATTGGTTACAGATCAAGTTCGGAACGGACCGTATGGGCGGCTATTTTCCCCATGCAGCCTGATTACGGGGAAAGAGGACAGCGGCAGTAATTTTGCTCGTGGTTATTATACAATTGGAGCCGAACTGATTGATATAACGATGGAAGCTATACGTTACACTGCAGAAGCGTGTGAAAATATTCGGGGATTTCTGCTGTTCCGTTCAATTGGTGGCGGCACCGGCTCGGGATTGGGCAACCTAATCGCTGAGAGGTTAGATGATGAATACGAAAAAATACTGAAGATGGAGTTTATTATATTCCCTTCGCCATCGTAAGTTAAAACCCAACCGTACGGCAAGGCATCTTATTGGTTGTATAAATATCACAGGTTTTCGCCGCTGATAGTGGAGCCGTACAACACGATACTAGCAACCCACATCAGCATGGATTTCATGGATTGCACGTTCATTATTGAGAACGAAGCTCTATATGATATATGCTCGTCGCATTTGAATATAATGGCTCCAAAGTATAAAAATCTTAATCGAATCATTGGACAGGTTTGGCGTAAACATTGAAGTCATTTTCATATTCTAAAACACTTTTTCGTAGACAGTTTCAGCTTTTACCACCCCTCAACGCTTTTCGGGTAGCGGAAACGTATCATTTTTGGAATTTCAAACGAATTTGGTGCCATATCCTCGAATTCATTTTCCAGTACTTAGTTACGCACCATTCATACCTAGTGCTGATGACGGTTTCACACATTTCTCCACCGAGGCCATAACCACCTCCAGTTTTGACCCGTCCAACCAACTGGTTCGATGTAACCCGGCCGAAGGGATGTACATGTCATGCGTTTTGATGTATCGTGGACAGGTTTCAGACTGGGCGATCAATAATAGTATGACGAATCTTAGACAGAATCAAACCATTCGTTTTGTCGACTGGTCACCGATAGGATTTAAGGTTGGTAAAAATCCTGAACCGCCGATTAGTGTCCCCTGCGGCGGTATGGGAAGCCCCAACGTGTCTTTGGTCGCAATGTCCAACAACACGGTGATTCAGCTTTGCTGGAGTCGGGTGCTCTCGAAATTCAATGAGCTCTACAGTCGCCGAACGTTCATGCATCACTTTATAGCAGAGGGCCTGGACGAGGATGCTATGAATGGGGCCTACGAGGATATCTCAGCTTTGATCGAAGCATATGAAGAGGTTGAGTCTAACAGTGGCACGGCAAATATAAAGTTTGTAAATGAGTCCTTTGGAAAACGGAGCTCCATCTCATCCTCAGATCCATCATCAGCTCTTACGCAGCAAGATGAGGAGAAATCTTCAATTGCAGAAAGTGCTCACAGCAGACGGGATAGGCCACATAACAAACAATACAACAACAGTGCCAGGCTAAGTGGATCGAATTACTCGCATTACCCGGCTCCATCAAGTCAAGATGGCCTATCAGAATATGTAATACAAAGGGAAAGTTTCACAAGTTCCTTTTCGAAATCCGATAACGGAAATAAAAGCAAATCACCACTTCTAATCGGAAGTAACAGGTCCAACGTATGCCCATGTAAATGTAAATCTCGCAACCAAACGTCGATAACAGATGAAGATACATCGAGACCACCTCCTGCAAAAAGGCCATATATGACAAATAAACAGTCAAATTTATCGAAGGGAACGTCTTACCATCATATGGACTTCGATTCGGCAGGAGAATGTCAATGTTGCCCAGGTTGCTGTGGACAGGAACCAATTCCCGAAATCAAAGCGACATAAGCACTCACATTCGAATGAACTTATTCAATTTCCTAATATGTCTTTGAATTATAAAACGCAGATAATGAAAGCCTGCATTGCATTCTAGACTTGCTTTATGCTTACCACTAATGTTAACTTTTATATCTAGTGATTGATGATTGATTGAAGCGATGATTGACATTCATGGAAAGTTCCAAGTATGGCGTTAGAAATGGAACTCTCTGCACAGTTTGTGCACAGGATGTTAAGGTATGGAATAATCCCGGCTGTTTGCATGCAAACGTCTGTAAAAGATAAGGAAACTGCAAAAGTCTTAACTAGCGATATCTAGCTCCAATTGTTGTCTGAATCCTTATCGATTTTTGTATTCGTAATCCTTCACTCAACGCTGACATCCCCGTGTTTTCTTCAATCTGCCTGTCTAACAGGATATTTATCGATAAAATACAGTAAGCAACTACATCAAAGTCATTTTGTAACTCATTTGGAAAACTTCACTCAAAATTTTCAGTCACATCCCAAACGTCCCATGGTATAAACAATTGCTATAAACCGATAGGAATCGCAATGGTTAGCTAAAACCGCCCAACTTGCAGGGAGAAATCATTCAAATTCATATCGGTCAAGCCGGGGTACAAATCGGTAATGCTTGCTGGGAACTTTATTGCCTCGAACACGGCATTGGGGCGGATGGCTGCTTATGCGACACTGTGTGCGACAGTAAATTTCATAACTTTTTCGCCTGCAAGGAAGATGGTAGAGTATCGCCGCGTACTGTTTTGGTCGATTCCGAACCAACTGTCGTTGGTGAGTTTCATTCATATCGAATAGTATTCTTGCGTTTGATAAACTATAATTGATTTTAGATCAAGTCCGGACCGGTCCATATGGACAACTATACTGCCCAGGCAGTCTGATTACTGGGAAGGAAGACAGCGGCAGTAATTTTGCTCGCGGATATTATACAATTGGAGCCGAATTAATTGATATGACAGTGGAAGCTATACGTTGTGTTGCTGAGTCCTGTAGCAATCTACGAGGATTCTTGTTGTTTCGTTCAATTGGTGGCGGCACTGGTTCGGGATTGGGCAACCTCATCGCTGAGAAGTTACATGATGAATACGAAAACACAATGAAGATGGAATTTATTATATTCCCTTCGCCATCGTAAGTTAAAAACCATCGCGTCAGACAAGGCATCTTATTGGTTGTATAAATATCACAGGTTATCGCCGCTAATAGTTGAGCCGTACAACACGATGCTAGCAACCCATCTCAGCATGGATTTCATGGATTGCACGTTCATTATTGAGAACGAAGCTCTGTATGATATCTGCTCGTCGAGTTTGAATATAATGGCTCCAAAATATAAAAATCTCAATCGAATGATTGGACAGGTTTGGTGTAAATATTGAAGTCATTTTCATATTCTAAAACCTTTCTTCGTAGATAGTTTCAACTTTTACCACTCCTCATCGCTTTTCCGGCAGCGGAAATATATCATTCTTGGAAATCCAAACGAATTTGGTGCCATATCCTCGAATTCATTTTCCAGTGCTTAGTTACGCACCATTCATACCTGGTGTGGATAGAGGGGGCAAGCACTTCACTACCGAGGAAATAACCGCCTCCTGCTTTGAACCGTCCAATCAATTGGTTCGATGTGACCCGGCCACAGGGATATACATGTCATGTGTTTTAATGTATCGTGGGAACGTTTCAGACTGGGCGATCAACAATGGTATGACGATTCTAAGAGAGAATCAAACCATTCGTTTTGCCGACTGGTTACCGGTAGGATTCAAAGTCAGTACAAATTATGAACCACCGATTACTGTGCCTTCTGGCGGTCTGGGAAACTCCGACTTGTCTTTGATCACAATGTCCAACAACACGGTGATTCAGCTTTCTTGGCGTCGGGTGCTCTCGAAATTCAAACTCCTCTACAGTCGTCGGACGTTCATGCATTACTTTTTAGAAGAGGGTTTGGACGAGGCTGTTATGAATGGGGCTTACGAGGATATCTCGGCCTTGATCCAAGCATATAAAGAAGTTGAGTCAGGCGCCGGAGTGGCAGGTAAGAAGCATAAGTCTAAGCGGTCAAGCCAAGATGACTTATCGGAGGTTGAGGTTGAATCTGAAAAGAAAAGTCTCACAAATACGGTTTCGAAATCTGATATCGAAGACTCAGATTATGTAGAGAATGACGAATCACCAGATGAGTATTTAAAAATTAAGTCACGCAAGGATCCAAGCAAGCGTAGATTGTCCAGAAACCATTCTAAAGCAGAGCTTTCCTCGAAAGAAAAATCTGCAGAGGCGTTGTCTCGAGAACGCTCGCCTACACCCTCAATACGATCTCGAACGAACTCATCGACAAAAATCAGAAATCAGAAAGAGAAGTCATTACACGGTAAAAGTCCAAGCGAGCATAGATTATCTAGAACGCATTCTAACGCAGAGCTTCCCTCAAAAGAAAAATCTACAAACGAGTGTCAGTGTAGCTGTTCAAAAGCGGTCCAAACGTCTAAAGAACGACTTCCATCGAAAGGAAAATCAGCAGAGGTGTTGTCCCCAGAACGCTCGCCAACACCCTCAAGACGATCTCGAACGAACTCATCGACAAGAATCAGAAATCAGAAAGAGAAGTCATTACACGGTAAAAGTCCAAGCGAGCATAGATTATCTAGAACGCATTCTAACGCAGAGCTTCCCTCGAAAGAAAAATCAACAAACGAGTGTCAGTGTAGCTGTTCAAAATCGGTCTCAACATCTAAAGAACGGCTACCATCGAAAAGAAAATCTGCAGACGCGTTGTCCCGAGAACGCTCGCCTGCACCCTCAATACGATCTCGAACGAACTCATCGAAAAGAATCAGAAAATGCTCTAAAGAGAAGTCATTACAGGGTACAAGTCCAACGCATTCTAACGCAGAGCTTCCATCGGAAAAAAAATCTACAAACGGGTGTCCGTGTTGCCAAGGTTGCTGCGCAAAAGCGGTCCAAACGTCTAACGAACGACTTCCATCGAAAGGAAAATCAGCAGAGGTGTTGTCCCCAGAACGCTCGCCAACACCCTCAAGACGATCTCGAACGAACCCATCGACAAGCATCAGAAAACACTCTAAAAAAAAGTCATTACACGGTAAAAGTCCAACGCATTCTAACACAGAGCTTTCATCGGAAAAAAAATCTAAAAACGAGTGTCAGTGTTGCCAAGGTTGCTGCGCAAAAGCGGTCCAAACGTCTAAAGAACGACTTCCATCGAAAGGAAAATCAGCAGAGGTGTTGTCCCCAGAACGCTCGCCATCCCCAATACGATCTGACTCATCTGGCAGGTCATCTCCAAGGAAAAACTCATCGACAGAAATCAGGAAATTCCCCAAAGAGGAATCATTACATGATAAAAGTCCACGCAGGCGTAGATTGCCCAAAACCAATCGTAAAGCAGAGCTTCCCTCGAAAAAAAAATCTACAAACGAGTGTCAGTGTTGCTCAGGTTGCTGCGGAAAAAACGTCTCAAATTCTCCCGAACGGCATCCATCGAAAAAAAAATCTATAGGCATGTTGCCATGTTGCGCAAGTTTATGTGAAAACCTATCCCAAAAAATGAAAAAACGTAAAGGCTCGTCAAAATCCTCAATGCGATCTGACTCAACTGGCCGGTCAACTTCAAGGAAAAACTCATCGACAAAAATGAAGATCTTCTCCTGGAGGAAGTTTAGAAAATCCAGAAGCACGTCTACGCTGAACAGAGACAATGCACAATCACATTCGAGGTCTCCAGGGCCCCATGGCTCGAAATCGTGCAGCTCCTTAAAAAGGTCCGATAAAAGAAATATTACGCCAAGGCTTCAGCTACCCACTAGATCAGATGATTCATTACAGAAGATATCCAAAACATTTAGTTGCTTCGATACGGTAGACACTTCATGCCAACGTTGGAAACGAAGCAAATCGCTCGAACCATGCTTGGAAATATCCAGGGACCAAAAAGTATACACAGAAAGGGATCAATTAATGGACTCAGAAGCATGCAGAGCAAAGGCAGTATTCTCCGCGTTACATAATACCAAACGGAAGTCCCAAGCATGTTGTCCGCACGATGTTCTAAGGTTGCCACCGCTATCAGATTATGACCTTCGGGGGCAAAGCGAGGCCGTAACAGCAAAAGATCGTTTTTGCAAGTCCATAGGTACGAGTATGTCGTCATTTGGTCAGGTAAATATCACTCCAAGAGCTTCCTGTCGGGCATGCCGGACAGGATGTCACGATTCCATGACTCGTGAGCCCTCTCTGGCAATAAAATCATGTGGCAGCGAGACAAGCATTGCATCCGACTATAATCCGCATTTTTCTAAGAACAGCTTTAAAAAATCAAGCCTTATGAAAATAGTATGTTGCAAAGGAACACGATGTAAGAGAGTTTGCGAAAAACCAAGCCACCATGAGCCATATAATCGCGATCCAATCACGCACACGACTTGCTGTAAAAAACGACGGCATCATAGCTCATGCGATCGTGACTCATTCCTCGCAGCATGCAGTTCTGAAGAACGCTTTCCAGTCTATCGAAAAACGATATGTTTAAAACGACCAAAACGGCAAAAAATATGCCAAAATTGCTTCTGTTGCAATGATGACGATGATTTCAGGTTTTTCAACAGTGATGAATGCCTCGTTCCACTACCGTGTTGCCCTTTAGAACATGTGTGCTTCACCCGCCTTAATGTATGTGGCAACATGTATTCTCCCCCAACATCATGCTGTTATGTCCAAGAAGAGGAAGTTGTTTGCTGTCCGAGTCGCGAAAATATCTGCGGAAACCCCCACGATGTTAAAATATCTAATTCAAACACTAAGGCGACATGTAAGAGCAAAATCTCGAAATACAAGGTTAAGAAAAATGACAAATAATTCCAGCTGAGCTTGAGGAGCATTAAAACAAGCCAGCCTAAAACCAATAAAAAAAAAATAAAAAATCAATCAAATTGTGCTTTAAATCTCTTCGTTTCCCACATTTGATGTAACAGACAATTTAAATTCAAATTAAACGGTCAACAGAGGAACCCTATAAGGAAACCAACAGCCGAAATATATGCAGCACATTCTATGCTGTATAACAGTTAGTTGCTTCAATTTAATTAATTTTTGGTTGGCTTTTAGGAAATTTTTGTGACGTCGTTGAAAACTCGACGTAAAACTGAATATTTGACTTCATATGATAATAGTTAACATTGCTGCAGCAATTTCTTCTACTTATAACCGCCCCCAGTCCTGAAAAGAATAATTTTTGATTTCTGACAGCAAATCCTTCAATCACCACGACTATGGTCGTTTGTAGCTACATATAAGGGCCAAAGGTGGTACTGATACCTTGCTTGGAAGTTCACACTTAATTCATTTTCATGCAGTCGCTGTCAAAGTATTATATATCCGAGGCACGAATCTTGATGTTTCGATAATGGCGCAATGATGTCGTTGGCTTCAACCAGTGGAGTACAATCCTGGTGAAGAGCTCGCGAACAATTTGGAAAGCTCTTTCAGCCAGGCGACCTCTTTTAAACGCATTGAATGATATTACACGAGCTTGAGCTTGAGTGCTCCAACGACCGCTTGCATTCCTCGTTCGCGTAGGAACTCGGTAGTGACCGGAGAGCTTCTGGGCATGTGGAAGCTGACATTTCTGCTGCAGAAACATTGATGATGTTGCAAAAGGTCTTTGCTGACCAGGCTATGTATTAGAAAGAAAATGTTTACAACTCCAAGAAGGCAGGGAAAGTGTTGAAAAAATGTGTTCTCCAATCGGCCAAAGATCAAATTAAAATGTTTGTACTCTAAACGGTCGATCCTTTGAGACCTGAATTATTTCCAGCGGTTGAAAAAAAATATTTCGTTTATTTTTTTGGTTCATTAGACCTAACTTATACAAAAAGGCGGGAAATTTGTTTACGGTGAGGCTTTTCCGGGATGTCCACTGTGATGGATAACGGTTGTAGTATTCCCTTATATTTTCATTGAACGGGAGACGACCAATAAGTCTAAAATGTTTGTAATGAATTAATCTAATGGGAACATCCATATTAACTAATACTGTTTCTGATTCGACGACGAACAGAAAGAAACGACTCGAATCGAAGTCCTTTATTTTAATTTTGCTCTACAGCTATCGGCCCCACCCGGCACCAGTGCCTGTGTCCATTCTCGATCCGTCGGTGAAGAGAGTGATCTCATGGTCGTTGGTCACAGCGTTTGATAGCCACTCTTCTATGTCGGGGAAAAGGATTGGTATTCTGAGAGAGACGTCATTTTGGGAGGAAATATAGTCGGTCGTAGCTGCGAGCCTACTAAAACCATGTTTCTTTCCCAGGTCGTCTATTATTCTAAGTATGGCCGCATGTCCATAGTTGGCTTGCTTCCACAGAGAGGACTCCCTTAGTCTGAGAGCGCTCTTTGCAGCGCAGCCTTTTATAAATAGATCCAGGGGGAGGAGATGAAGTATCATGTCCCACCCTGCTTGCCGCGTGCTTCTCATGGCTCCCGTTGTACAAACAGCGGCTGACCTTTGTACTTTGTTGAGCATGTTCATATAGCTTTTCGTGCTGCTAGCAGTCCACCAGACTAGGGCCCCATAAGATAGAATGGGTCTTATGATTGCTGTGTACATCCAATGAATGATGAACGGTTGCAAGCCCCATCTTTTGCCGAAGTTCTTTTTGCATGCATAAGAAGCATTCAATACTTTTTTCATCCTTTCCTCCAGGTTCCTTTTCTAGGAGAGTTTGGAGTCAAGAATGATGCCTAGATATTTGGCTTCCGCTTTAAGTTTGAGTGGAGTGCCCTCTAACTTTGGGGGAGCAAATATCGGGATTTTCCTTTTCCTGGTGAACAAGGCTAACTCGGTTTTCTCGGGGTTTATTCTGTCTTGCCGACGAGGAGAGTTCACTCAGCGCAGATTCCATTAGTTCACTGATAGTTGGTAGAGATTTACCTTTTATCAAGATAACCAGGACATCCGCGTACGCTATTGTCTTTGTGTCTTTCTCCATAAATAATTTGAGGATTTTGTTGACTGTTAGAAGCCACAGTAGGGGGGAGAGAACTCCGCCCTGTGGTGTGTCTCTAGTTGTCACTTTCCTTATAGAGCTATGTCCAATGTCGGCATTGATAATTCTGTTCTTCAACATATTTTCAATCCAGATTACAATGGATTTGTCTACTTGTATGTCCTCTAGAGCTGTTATTATGGACTCTGTGTTTACGTTGCTGAAGGCCCCCCTATCGACGAAGGCTGACATTGTAAACTCTTTTAGGTTCAACGAGCTCTCAATTTCACGGACAACACTATGCAGAGCACTTTCCACTGATCTGCCTTTAAGGTAGGGGTGTTGAGTGTTGCATAAGTTGTGTGAGTTGATGAGTCCTCTGATGTATAGGTCAAGGAGTCTTTCCAAGGTTTTTAATAGAAACGACGAGAGACTATTTGGCTTATAGTCCTTTGCGGCAGTATGGATTGGACTACCTGCATTAGGTATGAAAACTACCTTTATATCTTTCCACTGTGTTGGGATGTACCCCGCGCCCAAGAAATTAAAAACAAATGCTTACGAGATGGGGTACAGTGTGGGTGTGTGTTTTTTGAAGCATCGCTGGCAAGATATCGTTCGGCCCCGGAGATTTAAAGGGTTTGAACGAATTTATTGCCCATGATACTTTGTCCGTTGTGATAACCTTGTTTATTACTTCTTCGGTTGTGTGAACCGTAGGAACCGTCGTCTCGAAGGAGACTGTAGTTTCAAGGGTTTTACAGCCTGGGAAGTGGGTTTCAGTCAGCAGTTCTAGAGATTCCCGACTGGATTCTGTCCAAGAACCATCTGGTTTAAGGATGAATCCCGGGACGCACGGGTCTTTGGATAGGATCTTTCTGAGCCTTGCGACTTCGCTGAGATCTTCTATTGATTCGCAGAGCTCCCGCCAGGATTTAGACTTTGCTGCTCTTCTTTTGCTCTTGTATTCGTTGAAGCTGGATTTGTAGTTATTCCAATCTTCGCTTCTATTTGAGATCTTTGCTCTATTGAATAGAGTTCGAGTCCTGGTCCTGACTGCGCTGGTCTTCTTGCGAGCACGTTGCAAAGGACAGGATTTGTTGAAAGCCGCTTTCAGAAGATCTCACAAGATTTTCGACTGACTTCTCAATGTAAGTTGAATCGGGATTAGTGATGGCTTGTGGCGGAACTAACCTGTTGGCAACTAGGTTTGAGAAAAGATTCTAGTCTGTTTTCTGAGGGTTTCTGAAAGGTTTCGGTTTTTCTTTGTGGTGTCCATTGGCGTCGCAGCCTATCAATAGACACAGTCCGCGTGACTTGGCATGTCGCACAAGTGCTCGGACTGCGTCTGGAGCTGGGTCCTCCTCATCGTATGGCAAGTATGCGGACGATAGGAGCAAAATTGATTTGTCCTGTTGTTCGTACCTTACCACTGTGAGATCTCCGTTGCTGTATGTACCTAGGAGAAAAATGTTTAAGTATTTCTTGGCGACTATACAGGTTCGTAGCTTACCTTCAGTATGTGGATAGTATAAATTATATACCTTAGACCTTAATCCCTGAATTTTGTTCCTAAGGAGGCAAGGTTCTTGGATTAAGGCTATATCCACATCTTCCTGCATGTTCATCATCAAGTCGTCTTTGGCTGCTTTGCAATGGTGTAAATTAATTTGCACCACTAGCAGCCTCCTTTGACTTGTCGCGTTCATTGGGGAGCCTTACTTTCAGGGTTCCCAGCCCGAACTTGATGCTGCCAGATCTGCTGTGGATGTGGTCAAATGACTTTTGGTCAATGGTAACCATGAGGTCCTTTCCCACTCCGTTCTTAATCTTGGCTGAAGAAATGGCTACGAGCGTCAAGCTTTTTATTCTGCTTGTCAACTAGCTTCAATATGGACTCGTCTTTTTCGGGAACCGGTGGAGGGATCCATATTGAAGCCAACGTGCGAAGCGAAAGCATCGAGCGAGGGATAACCTCGAGTTAAGCGTTCTGCCAGATTTCGCCGCAGTTGTCGATTGTGCGCTTTAAAAAGTCTAGGGAACTCTGGTTGTCACAACCGACGACTTTGACTCCTTTCTGCCAGCCCGCTCCGTCGAAGTTGATCTCATCGCTGCTACCTGCGATAAGCATCGCTTCTTGTATTTTGGCTTCAACCGTGAGCCAATTGTCGGATGTAATCTTCCCATCCGGGTTGGAACGGTCGACAATAGCCACTTGTATACTCATTGGAAGGTTGAAGCTGGCTGATGTTTTTGCCTTTTTCGCTTCCCTTAGAGTTTCTTCCCCGGAGCGCCCCTCTTGACGTTCTGCTTCGATCCTGAGGCAGTGTGTCCTTTCGAGGTGCTCGGTTGCTGTGCGCTCTTTTCGACAGTGGCCGGTTGTGTTGTCTGTTGTCGAGTCAATTTTGGGACGTTGGGTTTGATAAGGGCCGTGTTCCATGGCTTCTTCTCTCACCCTGCGTCCTTTTTAGCAGCGTGAGTGGAGGTGGGAGCCGGTTTCTTCTCGAATTTGGCTACCCCTTTCTTGTGCTTCTTAATCAGAAATTTTCTTCCTGATGTACTGCACCGACCTCTTATAGCCGTCCTTTGCTTTTTGGGTCGATGTTTTTGCCCTGATCGTTCCTTCAGGTTTGCCTGTGGCCTTAGGTTCGGTTTTCTTCCGGCAGCTGACTCAGTTTCAGAGTCAACTTGCATGGTGTTGCTTACCTGTTATGAAGCCAAGGATTCATCGTCGGTAGCGGTACCAATTTGTAGTCCCTGAAGGAGACTCACGGTTACGCTGTCAGTATCGATCGCGCCTTCGGCGATGGCAACCTGTGCTGCTGGCCTCTTCAGAGGATGTTTTTATTTTATTTTTGTTTCCAGTGTTGTCTTCTTTCATGTGTTTTCCACGAGTAGCGCAGGAATGGGTGGTCGACCTGTACAGAGCCCCGCAGTATACAGGCAAGGCTATTTGATCCAGGAAGGTGGCTGGTATCCTGGATACACCGTTAGCGACTGGGCTATTATTTAAACTGGGCCCCCAGTCTGCCTGACTCTCGGCACGGTATGGTTTACACCTTAGTCCAGCCCAGGGGAAGGGAGGGGAATGGAGGCGATACCTGGGGAAGGGAGGAAGAGGTGATGGCTGCAGCTTAGCTTCATGCCTCGTCATAGAGAATTCATTTCCGTCGTGGAGAGTGAATTCTCAAGAGTCATTTTACTGAGCTTTCGCACCGCGACAGGGTGTGCACCCACGCGAAGGATAACTTGTAACTTGGTTCAACTATAGTAGTGTAGAGCTCCCTTATAAGAAAATGCGCTGGGGTTAGTGGGTTCAAGTCTTCATAAGACAATGCGCAAAGAGGGCGAGAATTTAAAATTGCTTCGACTTGAGCAAGGAGAGTGTAAAGTTCTTCAAATGTAAGGATGGAACTTCCAATCACGCGACGAAGATGAAATTTTACTGACTTTACTCCGGATTCCCATAATCCACCAAAGTGTGGTGCAGAAGGGGGAATGAAGTGCCAAGCGATTCCATCCATAGTAGGAGAACAAGCGATGTTTTCGTTGAATGTCTGGGACAAGACCAGCTGTTGCATTTCGTTGAGGATGCGACGAGCACCTTGAAGTTGGTCCCATTATCGCTATACACGTTCGAACATTTATGTCGGCGAGCAACGAATCGTCGGAAGGCACCAAAGAATGCATCATTCGTCAGGTCATTCACCAATTGTAAATGAATTGCCTTAGTACACATGCATACAAACAGTGCGAGGTAAGCCTTTAATAGCTTGGTATCCCACAAGATGATTTGACCGTGAATGAACCAGTCGCACCCGATGTTGGAGAACGGCCGGCTTGGTTGAACACGTTAAGGCGGCAAATCACCCATCAGCTGTGTACTGGTCGCTTTCCTCTGGAAAAAGCATGATCTGCATCGATGGACAACGTTCCGAACGAGATTTCGGCTTCCTAGTATCCAATAACGTTGATGGACGATGGAAAATGTCTCTGATACGCCTGGATGAAGATGTTGAACGTGAATGTGTCTAACTATAAGAAGAGAAACGTGACTGTTGGGTAATATTATTGGATGCTTGAGATTGAAAGAGATATGAGCATGCTCCTACGCGCAGTAAGCCCTCATTATAAATGACTTGGGCCAATGTTCTTGTGACAGTGAGAGCTATGTGGGACATCTCCACCACAGAGGATGAGCGTTGAGAAGAAATGGTAATAAGCCCCGTGACGCACAATCTGCCTGGTTAGACTCCGATGCGATATACTTCCATGCATACCGTGGAATCCTTTCCAAGATGGCAGCTGTAGGGTTAGCGACAAATGTAGACCATCGACGAGGGGGCGATGACAGCCTATGGAGTACGATTTGTGAGTCGCACCACGCAAATACCTTGATGTTTCTCGTGACTGATGATTTAATGGCAGTAATTAAACGGCAAAGAAGTAGAGCTCCACAAAGTTCTAACCGAAGAATCAAAACAGGTTTAACCGGTGCTACCTTAGTTTTTGCCGCGACAATCACTATTTGAAACTGATTAGGTCCAATTTTACACCGAGCATAGACCACTGCTGAGTAAGCCAATGATGAAGCATCTGAAAATCCGTTCGACCTCTTCAGATGCAATGAAGATAGCCCGGGGCACTTGAATCTGCTCAAAGCAATGCAACTCCTGCTGGTAACGCGTCCATCATTCAGCTAACTGTGAAGGAAGTCAGTCATCCCAGCCAAGATTTAACTCCGATTCCCATAATTCCTGAAACAGCAGGGATCGAAAATGTGAGATATTTCTGACCATAACGAACGTCGAGTTGGAGGACGCGATAAGCAAGCAAGGCAATTGAGCAAGTGAGGGCCAGCAGTTGGAAGTCCATTTTCGAAGTTCGAGTCCGTCATTTGACAATAAGGATACTAGCCCATAGCCTAGACTTAAAAGCTCCTGAATTGGCAACTGTTATAATGTCATCAACATGCGCGCGGCATTTGGATACTTTGTTTCATAGTCCACTGCTATCTGCTTTAAGACTCTAACTGACAAGAAAGGAGTGGATGCCGTTGCATAGTCATAGGTCAGGTTGTTCGGCTTTATCATCGGCAAACGAGTCATCTTTCAATGGTGCTATCTCATCCAGTTCCCAAAAGCGCTGCAATAGAACATCGACATCGAAGATGGAATGAAAAGCTGAGACTGGTAATTGTTGTTTGACATCCAACAGTTCTCCAGTCACTACCCATCGGAACGATGTATTTTGGGAAATTGGAATCCCTTTTGATCCTTCAAGTTTATCTCCGATGAGGATGCACCATAATTTATCGGCACCAAGTAAGATATCAATTGGACCAGGCACATTAAAGTTGGGATCGGCCAAATCTAGACTCTTAAGGTGGGACCAGGCCGATGCTTCGAAGAACTGCGACGATTCAGTAACAAACGAAATTTGGGACCCTGAATCGAGTAATATTCGACAGTGGACGAATTTGCCTGAGTTGTCCTTCACTTGAGCCAAAACTGTGGGTAGAATTGTTTGCCTATGCAGGCATCAAATGGCGAATGATTATTCACAGGTGAAGGAACCGGCACCGATGGCGATGGTCTAGGTATAGGTTCTGGTATTTGCTCCGAAGAGGTCGTTGCATGATTGGGTGCGGTGTGGTTGTTTGAATCTGCATGCACCGTGCATGGTTTCGTGAATCATACATACGACAACGATATGATGAGCCACATTTATTTGCAGGATGTCCTGCACGAAGACAATTGAAACACAACAGATTTGATTTCTCCAACGCTACGCAAGGGCTACGAATCGTTCACATTGTGGTAAAATGTGGTTCTTTTTACAGTTGATCACAGACCAGTGTAGAAGTAGGTAGTGTTTCAGCTAATTGAGTGTAGAAAACATAGCAAATAAAGAACTTTATAAGTGCGCGTTTGGAGGTAGCGCGCCGGACTCGCGACCCGAAGGTCGGAAGTTCGGATCTCATGTCGAGAGGAGGTTCTTTTTCGACTTTTTTTTCTGTGTTCTTTCTGTTACTGATTTAACATCCGATTTCTCAATACCGTCCGCCGTCATCAAAAGGCGCAGAAGGGTCAACCCAAGGCCCAATTTAATTAAGCGCCCCTCTCTCACTACTTCGACTGAAAAGCTGCAGACTGCAGCGAGGAAAGGGGCCCCATCACCAACACCATCAATATCGACGTCAACAGCAGCTGGACAACAACAACAACATAAACCAATGGTCCCCGTAAAGGATATTGCCTACCTCCCCGATGGTAGGGAAGGCCGTTACACGAGGGACAACAACTCTTTCGCCGCCCTTTCAAGTTCGGCTACGGAGGAAGAGTGTAGCGAATTTGAAGAGAAAAAACGCTTCCTTCGCGCCCTGTTACAGGCCGTAGTAGAAAAGCTGAAGGAGCTAAAAAAAAGGAGCAAGCAACAGCCACCCTACAGCAAAAGCAGTAACAACAACAAGAGAAGAAGCAGCAGAAACAACAACAGCCACAGCAGCAAAAACAACAGCCGCAACAACAGAAATAGCAACAGTGCCCTAAAAAGGAGAAGGTACCGCCCATCTTTATTTGTACCACAGCCCTGCGAGAGACCATCGATCTCTGTGCAAGACACTGGAACAGCATAAGCGGATAAAAAGCCTATTGAAAGAGTCAACGACGGAGTTTTTCTCCTTCACTCCAAAGGCCGAGAGGTTGCAGACGATGCTCCTCAAAGGCGAGGAATCGATCACAGATCCCGAGGAAATGCTCTCAGAGCTCAAAGAGTTCGAGAGTGATGACCTCAAATTCGTGGGGGTTAAGCCATTCTCCACGGTAGGCTTCCGAAGGGAGAAGCGAGTAATACCCTTCTTCTTGGTACAGCTTACACCCAGCAGCAAGCTGGAGAGGCTAAGGAATATATATTACTTCCTTAGCATCCCAGACTGTCACATGGGAAAAATTAAAGAGGAGCGGAAACATTTTCCAATAATTCCGCGCCAAAGGTTCGGGCACGTCGCGTTGATCTGCGGAATGTAGCCTCGATGCGTTAAGTGCGAAGTGGCGGACAGAGAGCAGCTCGAGTGTGTCTTGTGTCGGAACCGAGGACACCCTGCAAACTATAGGGGATGTCCTAAGTTTCAGGACATTAAGAAGGAAAACCTGGCCCGTAAGCAAAAGGTCGGGGAAAAGCGTCCCTCGGGTCGCTTCCAAACACCAGTCGTCACATCCCAGTTGACCTACGCCCAAATGGCGGCAGGTTCGGGATAGACGGTACAAAAGCCCATGGCTGATCCTAAATCCCCAGTGCCTGTGTCTAAGGCACCGGAGGCCGAGGTGGATGTTTGTTCGATATGAGATAGTATCTGCTCGCTTCTGCCGGGCCTAGCGCACCTAAGGTCATGATGGGTACGTTGGTAGAGAGGCCCCTGAAGATCCTGTCGGTGAATGTAAATTCACTGATATGGATTGAGCAACGAGCCGTACTTTTTAACCTGTTGCAGGACGAACGCCCCGATGTACTCTTGGTTAGCTAAACAAAGCTAAGCCAGAAGCACATAATCCGGCACAGTTCTTACAGAAGAATTAGAAGAGACCGACCCAACGCTACTCAAGGCGGGGGAGTTGCGATCTTTATTAAAAATAATTTTAAACATAAGGCCATACGAGGGTGGTCCGATAAGTACGTAGCCTACAAAAGAAATACAAACATTTTGGGGAAATGGCGATTTATTTTTCAATATATGTAGTCTCCTTTTAGCTCGATACACTTGACCCAGCGACGCTCCAACTTCTTCAACCCGTCTGAAAAATACGTTTTCTGGAGGTCTGCAAAGTAGTCCTCCGTGGCGGCGATGACCTGCTCATTCCACTGAAATTTCTGCCCGGCGAGTGACTTTTTCAAGTTTGCAAGCAAAAAGAAGTCGCACGGGGCCAAATCTGGAGAATACGGTGGGGCAGCAGTTCGTAGCCCAATTCGACCAATTTGGTGGTGGCGAGGGCGGAGGTGTGAGCCGGTGCGTTATCATGGTATTTTCTTTGCCAAGTGGGGCCGTTTTTCCTTCAATTCGGCGTCGAATCGGCCCACCTTGTGAATCCCAGAAAACGGTTGCCATCACCTTTCCGGCCGATGGGACAGTCTTCGCCTTCTTCGGAGCACGTTCGCTGGGCGAAGTCCTCTGTTTCGACTGTTCCTTGGTCTCTAGTATGTACCAGTGGATCCATGTTTCGTCGACTGTCACGAAACGACGCAGAAACTCCGTCGGATTGCGCTTAACCAGCGTCAAACACTGCTTTGAAGTGGACTCAATTCACGGTCGCGCTTGTTGTCCGGAGTGAGCAAACGCGGCACCCATCGCGCCGACAGCTTTCTCATGCCCAAAATTTCATGCAGGATATAACCCACGCGATCTTTTGAAATGCCTACTGTCTCAGCTATCTCGCGCACCTTCAATCGGCGGTGTGCCAATACGAGCTCGTGGATTTTTTTTCACGTTATCCTCCGTGGTAGCCGTTTTCGGGGCACCTGGACGTGACTCATCAAAAACCGACGTGCGACTACGTTGAAACTCGTTAAACCAATTTTTGATGGTCCTAACGCTCTTTGATTTCGCTGCGCGATTTCCCTTCCAAAAACAAGAATCGAATCACCGAGCGATTTGGCTCTTTTTCCATTTTTCTAAAATCCGCGTACACTCCCGCTTCCACTCAGTCAAAACGAAATTACGAGTCCGATCCTGCTGTCCAGCCGTCTACTGGAATGTACTACGCGATAGTAAGTTGCTCTTGCGATACTGGCGCCATCTGGCGGTGAGGCTAAGTACTTATCGGACTACCCTCGTATATAGCGATGAAGTGCGGAGGGTCCAGGTGCTAAAGGCCTGTGTTGTGTGCATTCCTCTCCGAAATGGAAAGAGAATGTACATACATTGTATCAGCCTATGCATCTGAAGCACCTCCACCCAACGTTTTCATTGTAGAGCTCGAGACACGTTTTCGATCCCTGCGCTTAAACTCGGTGGAAAACTTCTACATTCTGTCCGGCGGTTTAAATGCCAAACATAGTGATTGGGGAAATAACATTCCCAACACTAGGGGGGCCTACTAAGTCATTGGTGCGTTCTTCACAACACTGAATATAGAGTGAAGTTGCTCGCAACGGATAGTCCGTCGTATCCTAGGAGCGGCTCCTATCTGGATCTCATGCTGATAGACTCTCGACTGAGACTGGCAGACATGAACGAATGGTCTATTAACTGTCTACGGACCATTGTATACGACAGTGACCATTGCGGACTATGTGCCGTGATCACAGTACCTGACGAGTTCGCTGAAATGGCAGAGTACGTCCACACGCACCCCTACAATTATAGTAGGGCGTGTTGGCCACGCTTCGCCAATTCCCTGACGAGAGCGCTCACTTCGAGCGCCTCCTTCCCACCGACTAAAAGGAACCTGTTAAACTACGAGATTGACAAGTATTTCTAACAAATGGACAATATCATTAAAGAGACAATGAACAGTACGATACCTCGCCAAGGACAGCACGATACCACAAACGTATACCGAAACGCCACAATCGACGCACTGCAAGAGAATTACAGAATATCTGTAAGTTTGCATTGGAACAACAGAATTCGTACCGTAAATTCCAACAGCGCGAGTATGTTCCCGCAAATAAATAAAATATTTCGGAGAAACAATCAGAATGATCTAAAGCTTCCAAGAACGTCAGACAATGAACGTTTGCTAGGAACAGTTAGCACCAGAGAGCGCCATCCTGGATAACGACTATTTCGTGATTGAGGATCCTCAGGAGAAGGTGGCAACAGTGGGAGCTGTCTTCCAGAAGTTTCAAGATGAATGATAGTATTCGCCCGAACCATGACCTGGAGAACAGAGCCCTGCTTCATCTCTTCTACCATAGAAATGATTTCAATCATTGGCGATCCGAGAATCTTGGTTTTACCAGGTTTAATGAGGATTTCATGGCAAACAATGCCGTCGCCAGTGAGGGGGTTAATATCCTGCTCATTTCGACGGAAGATCTCGAGTTGATCATTGAGTCATTGAAAAGGAAAAAATCCGCGGGTATCGACGGTATATCCAATGTTGTGCTTAGGCACCTTCCGCCAGTGGCTGTAGAGAGGTATACCATCCTGTTCAACAATGCACTGAATAATGCATATTATCCAGTGCATTGGAAGACAGCGGTGGTGCAACCAATCCCCAAGAGGGGCAAGGACATCTCTAACCCGGCAAATCTCCGGTCGATAAGTCTCCTTCCGAATATCAGCAAGGTCTTGGAGAAGGTGATCCATAGGTTCTTGTCTAAATGGGTTGAGGACAATAAAATCGTCCCGGATTCATGCCGCGTCGGAACTCGTATCGGATATCCAATGGAATAAATGCAAGAACCAATGCACGGGTGCCTGTCTGATTGACTTGGAAGAAGCCTTCGACACCGTATGGCTAGAAGGTCTTTATTACAAACTCGGTCGGTTGGGCATAAGTAAACCACTGCTATATATGATTTTTGACATGTTAACAGGTAGAAAGTTCGTTCTGAAAATTGCCAACGTAACTTCTACCCAAACATTTGAAATCAAAAACGGAGTAGTGCAACAGGGTACGGTAAATTCGCCGATCCTTTTCAACATTTACCTGAGTAATACTTGTTTCTCTTCACCACTCAATAGCGTACGCAGACGACCTAATCGCGTACAGATCAGGTCCAACGATCGACGTCATTGTTACTCTTCTGCCGCGTAACTTCGAAAAAATTCAGGTATTGTGATGACTGGAAATTTAAAATCAACTTCCAGAAATCAGAATCTATATTCTTCAGGTTCTCAATTTTTAGACCGAACGGGCGTCCACTGGCGAGACAAAGTCTAGTCAGATACCTTGGGATCTTGCTAGATCAGTATCTATATTTTGACAAACATGTATTAGGTTGTACCACATGAAATATCCGTTTTTTTTCACTTAGTTAGATTAGAAACTGTCGAGAAACATGATTTTTTTTTTATAAGATAAAGTGGTATGTGCGTTTGATGTGTGCGACCTATAGGGTTTGTTGCAAGTCCATTCATTTTTTACTAGGAATTTTCATACATATCATGCTTTCGACGGTTCAAATTCATACTCTTTTCCTTTACGATTTCAAACTGGGACATAATACGTCTCTGACGCATTTGAGAATATAGCGGTGAACGAACGCACCATTCTGCGTTGGTTTGGTAACTTCTGTTCGGGAGATCTAAACCTCGAAAACGAACCGCATGTGAAACCGGAAACGGCACTTGACGGCGCCACGAGAAACGGTGGATGCAGACCCAACAAAAATGGTGTAGGCCATTGCACACAGCATGGGAGTATCCCCCATGACAATAAGTCGACACTTATCTCAAATTGGAAAAGTGAAAAAACTCGACAAGCAGGTACCCCGTGAATTGAACGAAGCCCAAAAACTACGCCGTTCAGAAATCTGTGCATCGCTGAGTCTAAGGCACTGAAATGCACGGTTTTTGTACCATATAATCACATGTGATGAAAAATGGATTTTGTATGACAACCGTAAAAGATGTGGGCAGTGGTTGGATGCAGACGAAAACCTAAAGCACACCCCCAAACTTGTTCTTCACCCAGAAAAGGTTATGGTGATAATCTGGTGGACATCGAATGGACCAATCCACTTTTCATTTCTTCAACGATAAATGCAGTCAAATATTGTGAGGAAATCGCCATAATGTATACGAAATTAGCTGAAAAGCAGCCTGCATTGGTCAATATGCATGGTCCGATCCTGTTGCATGACACCATACCTCCACGTAACGGTGCAAAAGCTGCTACAGTTGGGATTCGATATTCTTCCGCATCCACCGTACTCTCCTGATATTTCTCCAATGGATTATCATATTTTTCGCGTCTGGCGTCATTTTGTCGCCATAAGGTGTTCCGAAACCGAGCAGAGGTCAAGGAAGTCTTCGAAAACTTTTTAGCGTCCAAAAATCAACCTTTCTATAAAGAAGTAATAATGGACCTTGAATCACTGTTTAACAAGGTTATAGATGTCAATGATTCATATTTTGACTAAATAAAATTTTATAAAAAAGAAATATTGACTTTTAATTTTTTACAAAAAAATCGGACATTTCATGTGGTTCAACCTAATAGATGCTGCTCTGGCAAAGGCCCGCGGCGATTTCGCTCTGACAAGATGGCTGTTTCATAGCAGCCAACTTGATTCGAGAGTGAAGGTAATCTGCTACACGGCCTTAATCAGGCCTATGGATGTCACGTCTGGTTGGACTTGGATGTTTGAGCAAAAATATCTCAGGACTCGTCTCGAGCTACATAGGACTCCCGAATCTGAGTAACGAAATTTTACCCTAACGAGGTCCTATACAATAGGGCCAGGATTGTACGGATAGATAATTTTCTGATCAAACTGATTCGAAGCCACGTTGCAAGAGCAATGAGTTCAGTCAATAGCCTGCTCTTTGGGGTAGTATTAGAAATAATTTGAATAATTTAGTCTGATACCTTGAAAACTAAAATGTGTAATACTTTACGATCTTATGATTTCATGTTTTTTTTTTCTGGCGTTGTCATGGTCAGAAGTGTAGGACCATAACCTTCCCACTTAACTGCATTCCTACTGGTCCGCTTGTGGGTTGTGGGGTCCGCCGGTTTGACCTCAGAAAGTGGCGGCAGGCTTCCCGGTTTGGGATTACTTCATCGCTGAGGCCAATCAAATGCTGGTGTTTTTGCATTTTGCACCAATTGTTTTTCGGCCTGCTTTTTTTTTTTTTTTTTTTTTTGTGACACGGGCATGCTCCATATTTTTTTGTTTGATCTTACTCTTACAACACCGGTGATCTCCAGTCGTGTCAGCCCACTGATTTGCATGTACACTTGTGATGCAGTTTAATGGTGGTATATGTGTCCCTAGACTCACCTTGGTGTTTTCTCAATTGCCTAGATGTGATTTTTGTTTACCTTTGTTTTAGTCGCCTTTTACGACAAGCGAGAGGTATCGCTGCAGGGATATTCTTAACCCGTCCCTGCACGACCATGATGACATGATGATTTCATGTACATATAAGTAATAAAAGCTTTTAGTTTCCTTTCAAACTTCAACAAAGGCGGTTGTTTTCAATAGGTTATGGGCCCAGATTGCGCGGCAAAATTCTAATTGAAGTTAAAAAAAAAAAAAATAAAAAATTCAATAACCGTTTCTTCAATCATGTTTTTTTGTTTAAATTAAATACATACGAAGTACGCCAGAATAGTTTTTTTTTGCATACAAATAAAATAAAAAGTGGACAAATTGCAAAATGCAGAACAATATTCAATCTGGAAATTCCAAGTAAAAATCTTGTTCAGTGCTTCGGACTTATTCAGCTATGTGGATGGTTCCATCGTAAGACCAGTGAAGGAAGAAAGAGAAACTCAAGTTGCATATGAAAACCGTTTATCATTATGGACGAAAAATGATAGCAAAGCTCAACGGATTATATATCTTCGGCATATTATCAATTGCAGTACATCGAAGGAAATGTGGTCGAAACTGCAAGCGGTTTATGAACAGACGTCAAAAGCAAGTGTTCACATGCTTCTACAATGTTTCTATGGCTTCGAGAAGGATGGCGATGATGATATAGCTACCCACATCTCCAAATTAGAAAACGTCGCAAGACAACTCAGAGACATTGGGGAGGAAATTTCCGATAGTATGGTAATTACAAAGATTCTAATGACTCTCCCCGACAGCTTTCGACATTTTTTTTCTTTTCGAGCCAAAAGTGAAAGTCGCCATCAAGTGACAGCCATTCGTACTGACAATGGGTTAGAGTTTCTAAATGAAAGAGTAAAATCGCTCCTTAGGAATAATCACATTCGGCATGAGACCACCGTAGCTTATACCCCGGAGCAGAACGGCAAAGGTGAGCGAGAGAACCGCACAGTGGTTGAAGCTGCTCGCACATTGCTTCATGCGCGATCTTTAACCAAAAGATTTTGGGCCGAACCGGTTAACACAGCGGTTTTTGTGCTAAATCGGACTAGTAATCATGCCCTTGGCGGAAAAACCCCTTATGAAATGTGGTGTGACGGTAACGTCAGGACACAGGAGTTTAAAATTTTTGGAATCGAGGTATTTCTGCATGTACCTAAACAAAAACGTCGAAAATTTGACATAAAGGCGGAAAAAGGATTACTCATGGGATATTCCGAAAACACAAACGGATACCGGGTTTGGTTTCCAACCACAAGAAGAGTAGAGGTGGCAACAGATATTATATTCAGGGAAACCAAAGAAAAGAATCCGCATGTTCAAGACATGATTTATAGTAATGAAGAGTCTGAAAAGTGCGAAGCGCCTATCCTTTTTCCTCTAATGAAAAATGGCGACGGCAAAGATGCGGCACAGTTTCGAGATGATGAGCATCAAACAGCTCAGGAAGACAAGGCTGACGAAACGGATGATGAAGACATCAATAGTAACAATGCTGCAATCGTATGCGATTCTCCTCCACTAAAAAGCAGCCTACGCAAGAAAACCCTGGACACAAAAAAAGGTAACATTGCTCAAAACCATACATTTCTTGTTCAAGTAGAGCCGCGGAACTATAAGGAAGCTGTCACATGTAAAGATGCTGTGCAATGGCAGGAGGCAATGGCAGAGGAAATGAACAGTCTTCGTGAGAACAAGACTTGGGATTTGGTGCAGTGCCCATTCAATAGGAAGGCCACATATAACAAGTGGGTATTTAAATTAAAAAACTTGGAGGATCAAGGACGACAAAAATACAAGGCTAGGCTAGTGGCTGGCGGATTTAGCCAAGAAAAAGGTAAAGATTACGATGAGACGTTCAGCTCAGTAGCGAGGTTCACTTCAATTAGGTGTATCTTCGCGATTGCGACTAAGGAGGGTTTGAATCTTACTCAATTCGATGTCAAAACGGCATTTTTGAATGGGGATCTCAGTGAAGAAATCTATATGCAGCAACCACAAGTCTTTGAAGATGGTTCTGGAAAAGTCTGCAGGCTCAAAAGGAGCTTATACGGGTTAAAACAGGCTTCTCGGTGCTGGAATCAGAAATCTACTGAAATCTTGGTAAAATTTAATCTGAAACCCATATGACAGGATATGTAGGTATGTTGCATTATTTTATTGTAGTTGTTGAATGCATGTCGCATTCAAAGAAATGATTGAGGTAATTCACAAATTCGAAATAGAAACAATAGGTAAATGAATATTTTACAATTTGTACTCACAATTTAAACGTTGGAAATACCATCCTAATCCTTCATCCCTTTACAAAAATGCCGATTATCCTTTCCACCTTTAACCCAATGAAATGGTTTTAAATATGGTCGAGCCGAATTCAACCCTATGGACGCTTAAATGACCAAAGAAGAGACGGCAACGAAACAGCCAGCGAACTACTTCATCCAAGAACCTCATTCATAAACTCCCTCGGTTTATTCTTAAGGGGGAGGAGTTACGTCACTAGACTAACATATCCCAAGCCAAGCATACATATATCCCAAGCCAACAATATATATATATCCCAAACCAAGTTTATCCCCAAGCCACGCATGATGATAACGGGGCTTTTGGCTAAACAACAAGCTGACGATCGCAACTCTGTGGGACATGCGATCATTCTGAAAACAACCGCCCAACCGAAAGGACCTCCAAGAAAGCATCAGCAAAGCAGTTAAAGAAAAAACTAAGAATGAAATAAATAATAATTTAATAAATATTGAAATTGTGCAGTAGTTAGTTTTTATTACATTATTAATATATAATGGAAAAATGTAAAGAAAATAAAAGTTCTTAAAAGACATTAAGCCTACGGCGTATACGTAATTCGCGCCGCCAAGAAGTGCAGGGGCCGCAAATGAGAGGGTCGGATGGGCTTCGGTAGGGGATACCTCCGGCGATCTAATCCGCTTGATTGCTTTTCCCCGAGGTTTGCCTTCATCCTTCGTGCCTTTGGCTGTGCCAGGCTCTTTGCACGATTTTCGGGCACGCCTCTTTTTCATTCTTTTTTCGCACTTAACAATGCAATCTAAAGTACGTCCCAATTCTGGGGCTCGTTCAACCTTAGCGGTTTCCGGCGACGCCGCATCGTCGATGTCGCCTCTGTTGGTTGCACCACTCATGCTCAGTCCAACCAGGTTGTCGGTTAGTGAGCCGCAGGAGCCGGTGTCTTTCCAGGTTGCCGGAGAGTTGAGAATGAGTGGTGGGGCCTCCAGAATCCTTAACGCGGCCACGATCAAGTAGATCGCGGGTGGATTTTCGATATTGTGGGTGCCGCCTTGAGTATTTCCATCCATATGTTTGTCCATTCATCCATGTTAACTCGAAATTTTCCGGGACTTAGTTCGAGGTCATTGCCCTCTTAGCCCCTTCGCCACGATAAGGCGCCCATAGAACGGAGGAGTGATGATCAAATTTAGCAATTTTGGAACAAACTTCGCCAACACGCGTCATGCCCCAAAATGGCATGGGCCAACTCATATGCCAATGAAGTCAGCAACTTTTGTTATAGTGGTTTCAGGATTCTCCATAACAATTTTCACCTTTGCTTCAAAGTTTCCATTTGTTATTGACGTGCTGGTGCCTCCAGGGCGGGCATCGTCGTTAACATCTTCTCGGCCTTCTATGAAGTGCTTAGACTTACCTACACCAAAACACGTTTAACTCTTATATTTGTGAAAAACGATCTTGAAATCCAAAATGGCTGGAAATGTCAACATATGTTGGAGACATCCCTAACCCGAATGGGGAAAAGGCGATGCAACAATTTCGGAAATTAATGTTGCCACTCGACTGGATCACAGGAGTGTAACAGTTGGCCGCGACAATTTCAGTGTGTGTCGTGTGCAGTCTGTAGCATCGAAATATCTCCAAAAATTGTTGAATTTATAAAGAAAGGCCGGAGTCTCGAAATATCAGAAACAGTTAGATAAATTTTGGGTCGCCTAGACCGAGAAAAGAATGGTTAAAACCTTCGATAAAGAGTTATGCAATGTCGCTTTCGGCTTTTGCATCGTTAGCATTCAAAGCAAAAAATCCCTTGCATCACAAAATTTTATTTTTTTTTCAGATTATCCCAATTGCAACCAATTGAGCCAGAAAGAATGACGATCACCTGTGGCACGTGACCTAATGTATGACAATTGAACAACTAAGCTAGTCACCTGAACCAAAAAGATTTCAAAAAACGAACTGACAACCGGCGTCAGTACTCAATCCGAATTTTCAAATATTCACTTTGAAATAATGTCAAAAATTTATATTTTTTGTTCGTAATGTAATCGTTGACATTATCAGTATCAGAAAATTTTATAAAAAACAAAAAACAAAACCAGGAAAAAGCAAAATTCTAGTTTAAGTTAAAAACGAAGATAAAATTCAAAAATTTCTAAAAATAATCAATTGGCTATGTAAGATCGTTTACGTCGGCTGAAAACATTCTCTCAACCTGACTTAGTCACAAATATCACCATTCCTTAGTCGTCGATACAAATGTCCTTTGTAACAATACAATAGCGAAATGCAGTTATATTTCATACTAACAAGCCTCCTTATTTAGGGAGAACTAATTCATGTGCATGTGGATCAAGCGGGCGTACATCCCCAATACGATCTGACTCATCTGGCGGGTCATCTCCAAGGAAAAACTCATCGATAATCACATTCGAGGTCTCCAGGGTCCCATGGGTCGAAATCGTGCTGCTACTTAAAAAGGTCCGATAAAAGAAATATTACGTCAAGGCTTCAGCTACCCACTAGATCAGATGATTCATTTCAGAAGATATCAAAAACATTTACTTGCTTCGATACGGTAGACACTTGCCACATGCCAACGTTGGAAACGAAGCAAATCGCTCGAACCATGCTTGGAAATATCCAGGGGCCAAAAAGTATACACAGAAATGGATCATTTAATGTACTCAGAAGCATGCAGAGCTAAGGCAGTATTCTGCGCGTTACACAATACCAAACGGAAGTGCCGGGCATGTTGTCCGGACGATGTTCTAAGGTTGCCACCGCTATCAGATTATGACTATCTGGGGCAAAGCGAGGCCGTAACAGCAAAAGATCGTTTTTGCAGGTCCATAGGTATGAGTATGTCGTCATTTGATCAGGTAAATATCACTCCAAGAGCCTTCTGTCGGGCATGCCGGACATGCTGTCACGATTCCATTACTCATGAGCCCTCTCTGCCCATAAAATCATGTGGCAGCGAGAAAAACATTTGTTGCAAAGGAACACGATGTAAGAGAGTTTGCGAAATACCAGGCCACCATGAGCCATATAATTGTGATCCAACCACGCCCACGAATTGCTGTAGAAATCGACGGGATCATAGCTTATGCGACCGTGACCCATTCCTCGCAGCATGCAATTGTGAAGTATGCTTTCCAGTCTATCGAAAAGCGATATGTTTAAAACGACCAAAACGGCAAAAAATATGCCAAAATTGCTTCTGTTGCAATGGTAACGATGATTTCAGGTTTTTCAACAGTGAGGAATGCCTCGTTCCACTACCGTGTTGCCCTTTAGAACATGTGTGCTTCACCCGCCTTAATGTATGTGGCAACATGTATTCTCCGGCAACATCATGCTGTTGTGCCCAAGAAGAGGAAGTTGTTTGCTGTCCGGGTTGCAAAAATATCTGCGGAAACTCCCACGATGTTAAAATATGCAATGCAAACACTAAGGTGACACATAAGAGCAAAATCTCGAAAAACAAGTATAAGAAAAATGACAAAATTCCAACTGAGCTTGAGGAGCATCCCACAGCTGAGGAGCATCCCACAGCTGTGGTGCATCCCACAGCTGAGGAGCATCCCACAGCTGAGGAGCATCCCACATTTGATGTAACAGAAAATTTAAATTCAAATTAAACGGTCAACAGAGGAAGACGATTAGGAAACCAACAGCCGAAATATATGCAGCACATTCTATGCTGTATAACAGTTAGTTACTTCAATTTAATTCGTTTTTGATTTTGGCATAATACATAAACAAAAACGATAAATAAGTGAATAAATAAATAAATACAAATGATGGAAAGTACAGTCTTAAGTCGCATTTAATTAGTGTTAAGAATTATGTTGAATAATATGTATGTCCAAAAATATTTGAATCTTTACCCTATACGATCCTTTTGTTAGTCGGAACGCAATCTTTATTTTAATGATTGGGTTGTCTGGAAAACTGCACCTAACTACAAAATTAGATGGAAAATTTTCAATTCTACGACAGATCAATTCAACATTCGCTTTACGGTGTGGATCTACGGTAGAGTGATGCCAAGGTAAGTCAAGCATCATTTTCAAAACTTTTTTAGGCATATCTGTAGTGTCTTTATATGCCTTTTTCCACAATCCCTCCAAACTTGGCATCCATACAAAAGAATCGCTGGAAAAATAACTTTGCTTTTCTGTTGAAAGCGCTGGTTTTTTGTTAATAAATGCGTACAGCATTTTGATTGCCACCCCTACTTTCTTGACCGTTCTTTTGGTTTGCTAATTGAACACTAACTTTGAATCTAGATGGATACCTATGTAAATATCTGACACAAGGGAACGGTTATTCCATCAGCTTGTAATTGTTTTTTTTTTAGCGAAAAAGATAGCTTGCACTT
The DNA here is from genome assembly GCA_958301585.1 of Merodon equestris. NCBI lineage: Eukaryota > Metazoa > Arthropoda > Insecta > Diptera > Syrphidae > Merodon > Merodon equestris. Next base: position 54,839,046 of record OY284413.1, read on the forward strand.
TCTCTTAATTCAATTTAATTTTCCACTTTGTATAATATTTTTCTAATACATCCATTGCATTATTCAGATTGCTTTCAATATTGCAAGCAAACTCGTGTGATGAAAATATTGATGTGCAACGTGGGGGAAATGCGCCAAGTCTCATTTAAAAAGATTGCAAATTATGCAAAACAAAATATTAAAGATTATGCTAAATCTCCCCTGGCTACTTATGTCGTTATGCCTAAAAATCAACTTCTAGGCTAAAGCCCTGGATAAATAGTTTACTCTTTAGGAAAATTAAGCAAAAGCACAAATTGCGGAAAAAATGCCTTAAACATCCACAGAACGCTAGGTTGAAAAATTGGTATAACCGTATGAGCCAAATAATTAATAGTGAAGTACGTAAAAGCCGTGATGCTTACTAGCATAATCAGATAAGATAAGGACTGCGCAAGGGAATTTTAAGCAAGAATGGAGAGTGACCAATAACATTATAAATCGGAATGTAATTAAGCAAAATAATTCTTTTTCCTTAAAAAATGGAATAATAATATTACGGAACCCACGGAAATAGCAAACGAATTTAATAAATACTTTGCATCAATTGGGCAACAGTCTTTTCAAACAAACAATACAAACGTTTGTAATTGTTTGTGTGTTCCCAGATCACCAGATACTCCTTTTGAAACCAATATCTGTATCATTCACTCCTTAAACGGCTCTATCTCCTGTGGAAACGATGGTATTTCAAACGTAATGATAAAAAACATTTCCTTCTTCATTGTAGATATCTTAGAGCATCTTTTTAATTTGAGTATCCTGTCCGGAAGTTTTCCTGAGGATTTAAAATGTGCTATCGTTATTCCTCTCTTTAAAAAAGGAAGAATGAAAAAAAAGGAATTATAGACCAATCTCACTGTTGTCTTCTATCGCCAAAGTTTTTGAGAAATGCGTTAAGAAAAGAGTATTGGAGTACCTTAACAAAATAAAGTTCTTCAGTCCAAAGCAATTTGGATTTAGAGCTGGGTTAACCACTGAAGACGCCCTTTTAGATTTTTGCTCCATCATACAAAAAGGCTTGGATGAAAAAAGATCTTGTGCCGGGCTTTTTGTTGATATAACAAAAGCATTTGATATGGTTGATCATAACATTATTTTACACAAGCTGTATAATGTAGGTTTTCGTGGTTCGATACATAGTTGGTTTATGTCTTATTTAAAGGATAGAAAACAAAAAGTGAAAATCGACTCTAGCCTAAGTAACACTATGGTTATCAATCTTGGTGTCCCCCAAGGCTCGGTGCTTGGACCTATATAATTTCTTACATATGTATATCAACTCCTGTGGTCGACTCTCTGCTAGATGCTCTCAATACCTCTGGAATCGATGCCCAGGCCTATGCGGATGATGTTGCTGTTCTCTCTGTCGGCTCATGTTTAGCGAATGTCTGTCTCAAAGCGCAAGCGGCGCTAGACGTGATCGAAGACTAGTGCACGAGAAATGGGCTGTCGGTTAATCCTCTTAAGACTGACGTCGTTCTCTTTACGAGAAGGAGGAAAACAATTGGCATTACTCAGCTGGTGCTAAAAGGCATCCCCATCCCGATATCCAAGGAAGCTAAGTATCTGGGAGTCATTCTAGATAGCAAACTTCTTTGGTCAAAACATGTTGAGTCCAAAACCACCATAGCGCTGTCAGCTTTCTGGCAATGCAAAGGTGCCTCTGGCAAAACATGGTTCTTATCGCCGAAGAAGGTCCTTTGGATCTACACGGCAATGGTAAGACCGATAATCTCATATGCATCGGTTGTTTGGTGGAGCAGGCTAACACGCAAACACGCTGTGGCTTCACTCACCAAACTCCAAAGAGCGGTCTGTCTCAGCTGCACGGGGGCTTTCCCCAGCACACCGGGAGCTGCTCTAGATGCTATGATGAATCTTCCACCCCTTGACATATATATCAGAGGGTGTGCATTGAAAACTATTTCTCGCCTAAAGAGGAATGGTCTTTGGTACAACTCGCATTGGAGTGAAAGTGTACTTGCGGGAGAAATATCCTACGACCCCTGTCTCATGGATATGTCTTCGGACGCAATGACACCTGCCATCATACTGCGCTGTAACTTCACAGTCACATTTCCATGGCGTCAGGACTGGCTTTGGCCAGACACTGAACCTGGAATGGAATGTCTTCGCATTTTCACAGATGGCTCCAGGACTGGGCAGGGATCCGGCGCTGGAGTTTTCTTTGAGCGCGAAAATATTCGACTACGCTTCTCGTTAGGAAAATATGCGTCTGTCTTCCAAGCGGAGATTTACGCAATCCTAATGGCCATGCACAATGTTGTGAAATGCAGGTGGAGGGGAAAAAGCATATGTGTCTGCAGTGACAGCCAAGCTGCACTCAAAGCTGTGTCCAACCCTCTATCCAACTCCAAATTAGTGCATGAACTCAAGACCTTTTTGAACAAAGTCGGAAGACTAAATTCACTTAGGCTTGTATGGGTCCCAGGTCACTCTGGAATCCCAGGAAACGAGATCTCCGATGAACTCGCTAGAAGAGGCTCAAGGGAGAGTTTCTCAGGACCTGAACCCGCCTTAGGTCTACCTGCGTCCACGGTCAAATCTGACATCAATGACTGGGTCTTTAACGTACACAGTCGTATATAGAGGGAATATCCAGGATGCAGGATGACTAAGCGCGTACGCCCTGATGTCTGCAAAAAGTCCGCAACATTTTTCTTATCCTTAAGGAGAAATGATTGCAGAAGGCTAACGAGCGTCATCACGGGCCATTACACTTTTGCCAAGCATCTCTACGTGCTTGGCATCAGTGAGACGCCTACCTGTGCTGCATGTTGCGAGGAGGATGACACAGCAGAACACTTTCTCTGCGACTGTCCCGCCTTCGCTCGCGCACAGTGGCGCACCCTTGGGGCCGACGTGGTGGGTGCCGAATCTTTTAGCTCTACATCACTGAAGCCCCTCCTCACTTTTCTCCGTACAACGGGGAAAATACAATAAAGACAAGGTGTCTGTCTGGTAGTACAATGGACTGGTGTTTGTGTCTGAGTGCTCCAACAGATAGTAAAAGCCTCCAAAAAAAAAAAAAAAAAAAATATAAACTCCTTGTTTACTCAGTCATTCGTAGGAAAAGTCAGGGCTTTTGCGAATGATCTTGGGATCGCATACAATTCTGTCAATCCCCTAAATCTAGTAGCTGATATAAATAATGATGTTGAGTTATTAAGAATTTGTTCACGGAAAATAAACTGGTGGTTAGCGATAAAAAAAGGTCATATTCGATGCTTCTAAATGTGCAAGGCTTAGCATGCATCATATTTCATCTTCCGCCCAATGTTCTAAAGCATCTTTTAACGTGAATGTTCCCTGTTCTGACGGTTACTTCAAAATCGAAAATGTGAGTCATTTTAAATATCTAGGTGTTATAATTGACTGGAATTTAGATTGGTCTAAACACATTTTATGTTTAAAGCAATATCTGCTTTCTACTATTCGTTCCTTCTACCGTCTAATGAAACTTTGTCCTTTTAATATACTAAGGACAATATATTATGGGATATTTCATTCGAAATTACAGTACGGTATAAGCTGTTCGGGAAGTGCTTATATGAATAAAATCCAGCCGTTGCTTGTTTTACAGAAGTACGTCAAACGGAAGATCTGCAGTTCTTCCCGTCTGGCCCACTCTATGGAATTATTTAGATACATAAAAATATTACCAGTCAGACATCTATTCTTCTATAAGGTTTTAAAAATATTTTTTATCCGAGGTGCTTATATGCAGAGCCCGATCTCTGACGCTTATAATCTGAGAAGCCGTCAACAATCTCTTGTCACCATTACTGCCTATCGTACATTCGATCCTATCCTGCAAATTATTTAATAGTCTTCCTGCAGATATGCGAATCATAGGTAATTTGTTTACTTTCATGAAAAAAGTAAAAGAATGGCTTTTTAGCTTCGATCACCAGGAAATCGAAATTTTGCTGCATTGGAGTACAAATTAATTCGGTCCGTTTTTTTGTGTTCAAACATTTTTTTTTTATTGAAAAAACGTAAAAAATCACTCAAAGTATTGTCCGTCGGAAGCGACTACTTTTTCCCATCTCTCTGGTAATTTTCGAATACCATTTCTAAAAAATGAGTTCTCTTTGGCATCGATCCATTCATTGAGCCATTCTTCGATTTCTTCAAAAGACCCGAACCGGTGACCCCCCAAATCGTTTTGCATGCGTCGAAAAAGCCAGTAGTCGGAAGGAGCAAGGTCTGGAGAATACGGCGGGTGGGGTAAGACCTCCCATTTCAGCGTTTCCAGGTAGTTTTTGACCGCTACAGCCACGTGGGGCCGAGAGTTATCATGTTGCAAAATCACCTTGTCATGCCTTTCGGTCGTTTCTGGCCGTTTTTCACGCAATGCACGGCTCAAACGCATTAGTTGTAGTCGATAACGTTTCCCATTAATGGTTTCGCCTGGTTTTAGCAGCTCATAGTACACCACACCCGTCTGGTCCCACCATATGCAGAAAATGACCTTTAAACCGTGAATGTTTTTCTCTGGCGTCGATGTAGACGATGATGGAACGGGTTCACCAGGCTTTGCATAGTATTTTTTCTTCTTGGGGTTATCGTAGTATATCCACTTTTCATCTCCAGTCACGATCCGGTGCAAAAATCCCTTCCTTTGATGTCTTTCAAGAAGCAGTTCCGAGGTGAAAAATCGCCTTTCGACATCTCTCGGTTTCAACTCGTACGGCACCCAATTTCCTTGCTTTTGAATAAATCCAAATTTCTTTAACCGAACGGAAATTGTTTGCTGAGTCACTCCATTCTGCTAGTTCACTTTGCGTTTGGCACGGATCTTGATCCAGTAAAGCCTTCAATTCCTCATCTTCAAACTTTTTGGGCTGGCCAAGACGCTCTTTGTCTTCGACGCTAAAATCACCACTTTTGAAGCGTCGAAACCACTCTCTGCATGATTTATCGGTCGGAGCAGATTCACCATAAACTTCTACAAGCATTCGATGGGCTTCAGCTGCACTTTTCTTCCAATTAAAAAATAAAATCAAAAGTTCCCGCAAATGCTGTTTATTTAAGACAAATCCGGACATTTTCGAAGAGGCAAAAAACAGAAACAGACGCTGATGCACACTAATTATTGTTGACAGATGTCACACCTTTCCAATGAAGTAGGTAATCGCATCCAAGATCAGCCACACCTTCAGGTGGCGCCATCTTTTGAAAACGGATCGAATTAATTTGTTCCCCTACATCACATTGTTTTAATCTTTTCTTAGTTTCATTTTTTATTTTGTTTCCCTACCTTGAATTGTTCACCCCACAATTAATAATTAGTTATGAAGTGACATTTGTCTCTATTATTGCAAATTAATATAAAATGTTACTATCTATACTCGTATTTTAGCTGCATTATATGTATTCTTCAGAAATCTTTTCGAAAACTGTAATACGAGGATAATGATGAAATAAACAAACAAAACAAACAGCAAATATTATTATTATTCCACAAGAAATCTACATGCTAGAAGTAATGTTGAATTGATCTCTCACAGAATTGACAATCTTATTGAAAATTTTAAATTAAAATGCGACAATTCCAGTAACCCCCTTATTAACAGTTTAAATTTAACATGACATCAAGTCAAGGTTTTTAATGTAATATTATAATTCTTATTATTTATTACTTACTATCCATTTAGTTATATACTTAATTTTCCATTTATTTACTTATGTTTTTATTTATTTATATATTTATTTATTTTTTTTTTACATTGAAGGTTTTAACGTATTTTCCTTCAAAGAATAACATTCTCATTTTGCATTCGTATTTATCTTAACATAGTATAATGATACAGTAGAAAGATAGAGCTTAAATATTAAATCTTTGTAAATTGAGCGATAATTCACCAATTGTAAAATTTTTGACGTAAAATAAAAATCTATCTAAAAAAAAAGGAAAATATATTGCTGTGTCATCAGCAAAAAGGGCTACATGACAATTACGTAAATCAGAGAAATCGGACGTGTAGATATTATACACAGATCCAGCCTAATACAGATCCTTGAGGGACGCCGGCCGAAGTCGAACGTTATTAACTCAGAGACACTGCCATTAACATGAACTTTAAAACGACGACCAGGCAATAAACTTTGTACTATTTTACAAATATAGGATGGAAAATTAAACTGTGTCATCTTAAAAAATCAGACCCTTGTGCCAGACAGTAACGAATGCTTTTTTCGATATCTAACAGAATCATTCCAGTAGATTAACGAGTACCTACGGACCGATTTGCTTTCACAATATTACAAATCTTAAGCACTTGATGCCAAGAATTATGAAACTGCCTGAAGCCAAATTGTTCTTTAAGGTAAATATTGTTATCACGGATATGTTTGAGTATTCGTTTCTTAAGACCTTTTTCTAATATTTTGCTTAGGCTACTTTTTTGGTTTTAACGCGGGTGGACTTGTAGGCAAATTAATGTATAAAACATTAACCCCTTTTTTATTATTTTTAAAAAAATTCGGAGTTTTATGAGGATACAATAAAGTGACACAGTATTGGAATAACCCTGGATTAATCCTTTTTTTTCATTAATAACGCGTGAAAACTGACCTGCCAATTTCGTCTGGGTCCGCCCGCCGCCGATGGGTTCTACCCGCTAGGAGCTTAAGACAATAAAACCGCAATTTTTCTTTATTAATCGCATCGCATTTTTAATAAAAAAACCATTTCCAAATTCGATGTTAACTCATCAACACATTACGATGTCAAACTCATACTCTCGAGAAGAATTAACGGACATGCACTTCTGCTACGGTTTAGCTAATGGTCGAGATCGTGAAGCCGAAAGACTCTACGCTGAAAGATATCCCAATCGGACGTGTCCCAGTCGTAGCATGTTTTCAAGAATTCACCGACGTCTGCGAGAACACGGAGTGCTAGAGCATCGAAGAAGCGAAAGATCAGTTACAGATGGATCAGGAATCTTAGATGAAAGAATTTTGGATTTGGTCCGACGTAATCCCTCCCTTAGTACAAGGAGGATAGCTATTATGCTTGGAGTGCCCAAATCTAGAGTATGGAGAGTGCTTCATTCCGAAAACTTACACCCGAACCATTTTAGGCCAGTTCAGGAACTCACCTCATACGACAAGTTTTTGAGAGCAGAATTGTGTCGATCATTACTGCTTCGAGATGAAACTGAACGAAACTGTTTTGCGAGGATATTCTGGACGGATGAAGCACAGTTTACCAGAGATGGGGTTACTAACTTCCACAATTTCCATCATTGGAGTAGCACCAATCCACATAACAAAAAACAAAATAAATCACAACATCGCTTTAGCCGTAATGTTTGGCTTGGTATTGTTGGACAAACTGTAATCGGGCCCCGGTTTTTGAATGCCGTTATTAATGGAGAATCATACTTGCAGTTCCTACGAGACCTTTTGCCCGATTTGATGGACAACGTTCCTTTGGCCATAGCAGATAATTTAATCTACCAGCAAGATGGAGCACCAGCATACTACAGCTTACGGGTTAGAAACTGGCTAGATGATCATTTTAGTGACCGTTGGATCGGAAGAAGGGGCCCCACGGAATGACCGCCTAGATCACCAGATATAACTCCTCTGGATTTTTATGTGTTGGATTCATGAAGAATTATGTTTACGAAGTGGAAATAGTATCTTTGGAACAACTGAAAGAACGGATTGAAATCGCTGGAGTCAAATTGCAGGAAAATTTGTCAAGCATAGACTTATGTGCAGCCATTAGAAGGAGATATAATCTTTGCCTTCTAAAAAATGGGGATTTTGTAAAAATAATAAAAAAGGGGTTAATGTCTCATACATTAATTTGCCTACAAGTCCAGCCGCGTTAAAACCAAAAAAAAAGTTTTTCTTAGAAAAAAATGGTTCGGGTTTTTTTTTTAAATTTTTTTTTCAAAATTTTGAGTTTGAAAATTAATTTCTCAAAAACTATTCCCTAAAACAGCTTTGTTTAAAAACAAAATGAAAGAAGAGGTTTCCGGCTTTACAAAAAAATATATCACGGCATTGTGGATGTAACTGTTGACTTTTAATAATTTTTTTTCCAAATTAAGTCAATTTTTTAGAAAATTGCCCCTCCCGGCTAAACGGGGGAATAGAAACCCCCTCCCATACGATTTTTTTCTTGTCTTGAGCAGACCTACACGCTCTAGCTTTTTGGCACACTGCTCGTGGGACACCCTGTATATTGAATATCTTCTTCTGAAGCAAAATTTACTATGGCTGTTTGAAGGACACTATTTGAAGAATACTCCTGAACTGTAGCGTTGACAACATTCTCAGTTTCTGCATCACCTAGATTTTTGGAAATGTTGTGGTTTTTTGCAAAGTTTTGGGCAAGTACATTTGCTTTATCTACATCTGTGAAATAGGTGTTAACAGAATCCCTTAAGAATGGTAACTGTTTTTTCTTATTGTTTATTACCCTTACAATGTTCCAAAAAGGTCTTGCATTTTTTTCTAGTGAACTGAGTTTTATATTCCAATTTTTATTGCGATATATTCAGAGCAATGATTTTGTTAAGATTCGATACCGCATGTCTGTAAAAAGGATCCCGATATCTTCGCCAGTTTTTTCGATAAACGTTTCTTATTTTCATAAGCTCTAGTATATAAGGAGGAAGTGTAAGGAACTTACAATTTTTTTCGGAATACTTTTTTCTGCACTTTCTTCAGTTTGTCGAAAACTGATTTAAAATAGTATCGACACTTTCTTTACTAGAAACACCTTCTAGGTTGACTTCTTAACATATATATAATTGATTTCAGATCGAAATCGTGACCAATTTGCATTTCTCAAATCTTGTAGGTATTGCACTTGTTTTACCCCTGACCAATAAAGTTTACAGAAAATAGTAATATGATCAGAACTAAGGACGTTTACAGCAATCGGTTGGGTTATTAAGCTAGAAACATTAGTAACGAACAAGTCTAGGACAGATGGCTAACCACGTGAATCAGAAGGGATATAGGTGGGACTAGGAGGAAACATTACAGAAACCGGCAAGTTAACACATATGTATGTAATTCTGACAGATTATTATCCCATGAGTTAGCTCTTAAGCAACCCCAATCCCTATGCCTACAGTTGAAGTCCCCTCCAATGAGTACTTCGCCGCTCAAAGAGAATAATCTGTGTAAGTCATTTTTGACGGCAATTCTTTTATCACTAGAAACACGGCCGCCGGGAAAATATATACAAAATACCTTGATCTTTTGCTGGTTTCTTAAGTTTAGTTCAATGCCTATGTTTTCTACGTAACGCGTTCTTACCGCGAATGTTTAATTTATCATTTAATTAATATTGCAACACCACCGCCTTGCCTATCCATTCTATCATATCGATAGCAATTGTAGTTAGGTGTGGATAATTTGTAAATCATTATGTATCATGGTTTCAGTTACCAAGGCGATATTTATTTTGTGCTGTTTAACAAATAAATAAACTCAATAATTTTGTTGTGTATACCTCTAGCATTCCGTGTTATAATTCTTAGGTTTCTATCTACCATACTATTTAACATTGGGGTATAAAAACTTAGTTGCTAAATGTGCGATAACGTTAAACTGTTCAATTTTGGTATTACATACAGATAGTTTGGTAATCATTTCCATACATTCGGAAATAATTTCTTCAGCCGTAAGAGATGTTGCTGGTACCACAATTTATATTTGCACTTGTGCTCGCGTAGTTCTCCCACGCATTTGTTGGTTGAGTGACAGTCTGAACTGCGCTTATATGTTGATTTGGTTATTCCGCCGCGGGAGTGTTGGGAAATCTGCCAAAGACCCAAACGACATTTGTATAAGTGCAGGTTGTGCAGAACCACGCGATGCATAAATAGCTTTTGATTGGGAAGAAGCTCTTCCAACTTTACAGATTTTTACTTAAGCTCCAAGTATTTGGTTCTGCTTCCACATGTGGGATCTGTAGATTTATGAGCGCCTCTGCAATTTGCACATTTTTGTGGAGCAATATTGTCTCACTCCGCAGTCTTATGAACCTTTTCAAATCATAGAATATAAATAGTGTCACTGTAATGTTCATAGTTTCGTTTAACTTTTTTTGTCTCAATACATTTAAGATGAAGTCTTAACAGTTCGTTTTTAAGTAATTAGGGATCCATGTATTCCATACCGTATAGAATTGCTTTAAATGCAATAGCGCTTTTAAGGTCATGAAGATCGTTGAACGGGTATTAGATAGCCGACTGCGAAAAATAATACGACCAGTGCGAGTTTGTCTCGGGTAAACCAACGACAGATGCAATCCAAAGTATAAGGGTCATGATGGAAAAGCATCGTGATTCTTCAAAGGACTTGCATATGGTGTTGGTTGATTTCGAGAAGGCCTTTGACCGGCAACCAAGAGATCTTTTATGGGTAGCGCTAAGACAAAAAGGAGTTCCAGAAACATACGTGCGAGTGGTCATGGACATGTACAAGAGAGCAACGACAAGAGTAAAATGCACCGCAGGCGTCACCGAAGAGTTCGCAATCAAAGTCGGTGTACACCAAGGGAGCGTCCTCAGCCCACTGCTCTTTATAGCAGTCCTTGATTGCTTGCTTGAACGAAAAGTGACGGACCCCAATGTGCTCCAGCTATTCTTTGCTGACGATGGAGGTATTATAAGTGATGATCAGGCATCCCTACAACTAGCACTTGATGTGTGGGTGGACATTTTTGAGGGACACGGATATCGTATTAGTTCAAAGAAGACAGAGTATCTGTGCTGCCCGTTCTCTGACCCTCATTAGCCTATTCCAGACATTTACATGAATGGAAGAGTGCTTTCCAAGTGTGAAAAGTTTAAATATCATCAACATCGCGTAAGCGTAGGGTGGATGAAGTGACGGGAAAACTCCGCCATCTTCTGTGATCGAAAAATGCAAATGAAAAGGAAGGCTCTACACTTCAGTTGTACGTCCGGCGCTCACATACGGTTCAAAATGCTGGACAATGCACAAAAAGTATGAGAGCAAATTAACGGCAGCTGAGATGAAGATGCTTCGCATGACAGCGGGAGTAACAAAGCGTGACAGAATTAGAAGTTCAAAGATCCGAGGAAGCCTCCACGTAAAAGAAACCATCACAAGAAAGATAGAGCGCGACCGACTCAGTTGGTATTGCCATGTTCAAAGGAGAGATCCTTTGAACCCCGTCCAAAAGGCGTTATCAATCAACATTCCAATTTCAACACGCAAAAAAGTGTTTGGTGCAAACAAATGCAAAAACACCAGCATTTGATTGGCCTCAGCGATGAAGTAATCCCAAACCGGGAAGCCTGCCGCTACTTTCTGAGGTCAAACCGGCGGACCCCACAAGCGGACCAGTAGGAATGCAGTTAAGTGGGAAGGTTATGGTCCTACACTTCTGACCATAACGACGCCGAAAAAAAAAAGGAAAGAAGAAGGTCATGTGACAAAAATTGGTAGTTTTCCTCTTTTAACTTGCAGATTATAGCATTGTACAAAACTATAGACTCACACTCGGTGGAACATAAACTTTTTTTACGCTGAGAGCGATAATATCATCCATATCGTCATTATCACTGTCCGGATGACATTGTAGAGGACTCCAATAATTTGTTCTGGAGTCCTTACGAACACTTGTGGTTTCCATTGCGACACGAGATCTTTTATCCCAGGACAAATTATTGTCCTCGTTATCTATCGACCTTCCGCGTTTAAAAATCTTGATGCTTTTTGGTTTTTGTATTATTTTTATGGAGCTCAGATAAACCAGGGCGAGACTTTAGATCAGAAGACCTGCGCGGGCCAAAGCTGTGGGTAGACTGACGTATCATTTGAAACCCGAATTATTTCTAGCGGTTGAAGAAAATATTTGTTATTTTTTTGGTTCAGGGGATGGGACATACTTATAAGTCCCATTAGTCCTGAGTATGCACGTATAAAAAAATATTATTTATTTTAATGTGTCTATTACGACTATATACAATTCACGTGTCACGTTGTTGTTCACGATGAACTCCGAAACTATCTAACCGATTTTCACGTTTTTGTTTTTTAATGTGTGTTTTGCTGGCGTGCCTAAGATACATAAGTTTTTTTTATTATTGTGCAAACTGATATTGTGTACATTTTGTGAATATTATATTGTGAAATTTATATTACTTCTTTATTTTTAAATCTTAATTTTATCAATCCACCGAATGTGAGCATCATCTCATTCGATTATCAATTTTTATCTATGAATTGTCATGCTTTTTTGGAGTCATTACAATTTAAAATATTACATTGATTATTTACATTTAAATTTAATATTTTTTTCAATATATATTTATAATATATGTATATATTTTATATTTATAATTTTATTCCGATTTCATTTTAATTGTGTGTTTTTTAATTACCATATTAACTAAAATGCCACCAAACAAATCTAGCCTCAACAATCAATGTTGCTATCGTGCCCGACGTGACCGTGCTCAGAGACATTCAACGTCAACAAATCAAACCATGGCAGCAAACGTTACAGAAAGATGTAGAAAGGTCAAGAGCGGCGCGTGAACTCGATGTGGACAGAATTCGACTACAGGATCGACGGAGACAACAAACCAGTCGCACATTAACACGCGAGATAAATAATTAAAATGCCGTTTATTAATCTTTTAAATATTTTATTAGGAGACAAACGGTCGCTGTCTTCAACAGGGCTACACCGTACTGTCTCTTGCGGAGTTCGCTTAAAAGCTAAACTTATTAAATCTACAAATGTCAGAAGAAGGTTCGATATACAAATAGGAGGCCGCATCCGCTGGTCGTACCGCTTCGCTGCAGCGTATGTTTGAGCGAAGCGAGGTGAAACTTAAAGGTAGAGTTGATCTCAATTTACCGAAAACAAACAAAATGAAATGAACACATTTTCAATAAACTTTTGATACTGCGTTTGATTTGTCATGAGTTATATGTACTGATGTTTTTCAAAATCTGTCCAATTTCAAATGCTTTTTTTGAATGTTTTTTTATCAAACGGCCCCCGGGTGTCGAAATTTGAGACTAATGATTTAAGGGAACGAATGAATATACAAAGCTTCAATTTTTTGAACTCGTGACTTCTTTATTAAAACACAGTCTTCAAAAAAAGACAAATAATAGCGCGTGCGAAAATTTTCCACTTTCAATTTAAATTTTTTTCAACAATTAAATTTTTTAAATTAGAACCAAATTCAAAATTCTGTTTAAACAATAACTTAGATATTTTAAAATACTTTCCGAGGGTCCGAAAATCATAAGGATTGGTTAAGAAATGGCTGAGAAACAATTTGTCTTAGATCGCAATTGAAGTCACCCGATGGGAGCTCCGCTTCGCTTCGCTCAATATTTTTTTTATATACCCTAATTGCCCATTTTCTATATACTCTTTCCTGTCCTGGTTCCTTCTATTGATAATCTTTGCCGTCCAGTTGTTAAGTCTTGATATTACGGTGCCTACTATTGTAGATTGAACCTGGTCTGGAGATATACCTATGGCAGTGTGGCATCTCTTTTTGTAAATCTGAAATGAATTAAATATTATTGTATTTACTGATTCTTCCCGGTCCATGGTCTATAGCAGTGGTTCTTATCCTTTTAAAGGTGAGGGACCATTTGACAAAATTTCTATCTTGCCATGGACCACCAATTGTTTAGAGGTAAAATACATTAAAAGTAAATGAGTAAAGGGTCGTCCTATCTATAAATAAAACACGCATACAATCGTTGAAAGCCAACAGTATTTTAGTTTTTTTGCAACAATCCTTCATTATAAGTACATATTATATGGTTTTAATGAGATTAATGAGTGCATACTCTTTACTAACTTTTCAATACTTGATTCAGTGTTACTTAACTTCAGACGCATGTCGGCACTGACATGCAACTCATTTCGGTGCTTGTTTTCAATTACCAGAAGCGCCGAGCACCCCTACTCGCATAGATATGTCGATGAAAACAAAGTTAGGTAACATATATAGCAATTTCGCGAATCTTTGGAAAAGAAATTGCCTTTTGGTTCTTCAATATTAATTCCTGTCCGGAATGTTTCTTTCAAGTTTCTTTCGTGTTGCATTTCAATCACGTCTCGAATATTTTTAGGCACCACAGAAACGTTTACAATGAAAGGATTTCGTTATTACCGTTGTCCCCGCAGTCAAGGAATTAGCGATTGAATTCACTTTTTAACCTCCAAGGCAAAAAGAGGGGTGTTATAAGTTTGACATGTCTGTTTGTCTGTTTTTCTGTCTGTGGCATCGTAGCTCCTGAAAGAATGGACCGATTTTGATGAGTTTTTTTTGTTTGAAAGCTAACGTGATCGAGATGGTTCTTAGCTACATTTTATGAAGATCTGTTCAGGCATTTTAAGGCCATCAGATTTTTTAAGTGGCGCAATATTAATCACCCGCGTCGTACCTCAATCATATTTGACATTAGTGAACTAGACAACTGCAGTATACAAACAGATAAGCAATAGAGTGCTATACTTCGCAAGAGCGTGGAATAATTGTGTCGATTTTTTTTACCAATCATCGTTCGGTGGAATTTCGTGAATTTCGACGTCGATTTCTTATTCGTGTCGAGCCAACTAGGCAAACATTCCGCTTAGCGTCTCGACTTGAACAGACTGGAACCATGGGAGACCAAGCAGGACGTAGTCGCCACCGGACTGGTCGTTCGGCCGAGAACGAAGCAACATCAACCAGACAACGGGCCACGCAATTGGGCATAACCAGACGGACCACCCTTCAGCGAATTTTAGTGAAAAACGTACACATGTTTCCGTACAAAGTATAAACAGTGCATCAGTTAGTGCCTGCTGACCGTCAGTCGCGTATGAATTACTGTCGAGCCATCCTTAATCAACAACGAAGAGGACGATTCTGTGCCAAAAATCAACATGAGCGACGAGGCGCATTTACACTTAAGCGGTTACGTCAATAAGCAAAATCTTCATTTCTGGGGCATTGAAAATCCACGTGTGATATACGAAGAGCCATTACATCCAATCAAAGCCACTGTGTGGTGCGGCGTTCACTGTTACTGGCGAACGCTACAGGGCCATGATATGCGACTTCTGACTGCCGGGATTGGATGAGCGAGGTTTGGTGAACATTTGGTTTCAATAATAGGAAGGAAGAGTTTCCTGGTCGCGTAATCTCCTGTTTTGGCGATTTGGCATGACCAGTAAGATCGCCAGATTTAACCATCCCAGACTTCTTTCTTTGGGGCTACTTGAAGTTTCCGACATATGCCAACAAGCCTCGGACGTTCGTGTTCGTAACCCTTAAGGACAATATTCGACAGAAATACAAACATTTATCACCGGAAATCTTGCAGAAAATCATGGAAAATGCGAAAAAACAGGTACAAAGGTGTATCAACACTGGCGGTAGCCACTGGACGGATATCATCTTTTCCACATAACAGAAAAAAATTGTAAAAGTCCAAATAAAGATTTCCATTACTCAAAGTAATTTTTTTTTGTAAAATAGTTATTCAAAAATAAAATTGGATGATAAATCTTGCGCCAGTTTGTACATACAAGAAGCCCTATGCGTTGTTGCATGATACTTAAGAAAAAAGACATTTAAGTGGTTACCTATCGCAATTAGGATCCGCGAGTAATTTAAAAAGAATAAAATAAAAATAAAATTAAACATTTTAAGTAACCCCCCGACACAAAGAAAATCTTTAAAAAGTAAAAAAATAAAATTTTTCTCTGAGTCTTTTGGCTTCATTAAAAGAACCTGTTAATATTTTTAATATAAGCGCCGCCAGGTCGGGGAACTGTTAAGTAAATAAAAAAAACCAGAATACAATTAAAAAGAATATATAGTTATAAAGTATGGATTATACAGAAACCTACTCTATGTAAACAACGTAAGTAAGTACCGAAACAACCATATTTAATATTTTAACGCAACGCATACGGCTCTCAAGTGAACGCCTCATTTAAAAGTGGTGCAATATCGAAACACTGCAGGAACTTAGTAGACCTTCTGAGATAAATTGATGTACAAAACTAAGTTCATACGTAAAATTTGAAATTAGTAGATATTTTTTTTTATATAAATTACATCTTCACTTAGCGGTCCCCCGACGTAGCGACGCTTATGTTAAAAATATTAATAGGTTCTTTTAATGAAGCCAAAAGGCCGAGAGAAAATTTTTATGTCTTTACTTTTTAAAGACTTTCTTTGTGTCGGGGGGTTACTTAAAATGTTTAATTTTATATTTTTATTTTTTCAATATTCTTTTTCTGTTTTGTTCGTATTGCTACATTTTATGTTTAGGCAGAATGGAGGGAATGGAGAATTTTTCACATTTTAAGAGAATTACTGAGAGCTGGCAAAGCAGGGCAGCTCTATTTTTCGGATGGCTCCGCGGACCACTTCGGGTGCTTCCAGGGA
Source organism: Merodon equestris (assembly GCA_958301585.1). Classification (NCBI taxonomy): domain Eukaryota; kingdom Metazoa; phylum Arthropoda; class Insecta; order Diptera; family Syrphidae; genus Merodon; species Merodon equestris. The sequence continues at coordinate 54,855,536 of OY284413.1, forward strand.
CCACTAGTAGTCCGTGGACCACTGGTATATAGGATCGCTGCTATAGTACTGTGTAGGCGTTCTAGGTCGGAGTTGCCTGTATGTGAGTTCGGTTTCGTAAAATGTATTTCTATATTCCTGTCTCTGAAGAATTCCTTTATGTACATGGTATTGAATTCATTGTAAGTTATTATTTTCCTAGGATTGCCATCCTTAGTTAAATGTTCTGTGATAGTGTCTATCTTATGTTAATGATTCTTACTTTCAAGTCTGTATACGTATGCTTTTTTTTCAGTTTGTCATCATCGTCAAGAAGATGTCTTTGTGAAAGTGGTAGATGTCTATGAATTATTTCATTTGGTCTACTTGGTGTTTCTGTCAATTTAAACTTTTTAAGGATGGGTTTCCTTTCGCATACATCGCAATTGTTTATGATTTGTACAGTTATACGTGTCAGATTAGGATAATAAACTATTGTTTCAGCCTATTACAAGTCTCGATAATACCTGAGTGTTGACTTTCTCTGATATGAGTAAAATGGCCCGATGGAACCTCTCCCGTGCTCATCGCTCACAGCTCAAAAATTCTCAGGAAAAAAATCCAGTAGTAAGCTTGATAAGCCAACAACAACTCGTTGACAAACTCTTTGTACCTCTCACTCTAATGGTTACCTAGAAAATTTGCAACAACGTTTTTAAAAGACATGCTCGGTTTTCCAGATCGTTCAATTTTTCTTCAAATACTGGATCTTTCATTAACTCCCTGATCTGAGGTCCAACAAAAATACCCTCAATTATCTTTGCGTCACTTATTTTAGTGAATTTTCCTTTTATATTGGGGGTACAAATTAATTCGGTACGTTTTCAAAAGATGGCGCCACCAGCAAGTTGTGGCTGATCTTGGAAGCGACACCTACTTCATTGGAAAGGTGTGACATCTGTCAACAATAATTAGTGTGCATCAGCGTCTGTTTCTGTCTGGATTTGTCTTAAATAAACAGCATTTGCGGGAAGTTTTGATTTTCTTTTTTAATTGGAAGAAAAGTGCAGCTGAAGCCCATCGAATGCTTGTAGAAGTTTATGGTGGATCTGCTCCGACCGATAAATAATGCAGAGAGTGGTTTCGACGCTTCAAAAGTGGTGATTTTAGCGTCGAAGACAAAGAGCGCCTTGGCCAGCCCAAAAAGTTTGAAGATGAGGAATTGGAGGCTTTACTGGAGCAAGATCCGTGCCAAACGCAAAGTGAACTTGCAAAATCGTTGGGAGTGACTCAGCGAACAATTCCCGTTCGGTTAAAGAAATTTGGATTTATTCAAAAGCAAGGAAATTGGGTGCCGTACGAGTTGAAACCGAAAGATGTCGAAAAGGCGATTTTTCACCTCGGAACTGCTTCTTGAAAGACATCAAAGGAAGGGATGTTTGCACCGGATCGTGACTGGAGATGAAAAGTAGATATACTACGATAACCCCAAGAAGAAAAAATACTATGCAAGCCTGGTGAACCCGTTCCATCATCGTCTACATCGACGCCAAAGAAAAACATTCACGGTTCAAAGGTCATGCTCTGCATATGGTGGGAATAGACGGGTGTGGTGTACTATGAGTTGCTAAAACCAGGCGAAACCATTGATGGGAAACGTTATCGACTACAACTAATGCGTTTGAGCCGTGCATTGCGTGAAAAACGGCCAGAAACGACCGAAAGGCATGACAAGGTGATTTTGCAACATGATAACGCTCGGCCCCACGTGGCTGTAGCGGTCAAAAACTACCTAGAAACGCTAAAATGGGAGGTCTTACCCCACCCGCCGCATTCTCCAGACCTTGCTCCTTCCGACTACTGGCTTTAATATACAAAAATCTGCTGCCATTGCGATTCATCGCTTTAACAAAAAATTTAATTAGACCTAATTTAATGTGCAATATTTTTAAATTGCATATTTTTCTGTCCAGGGCTTAAAGATGTTCGCGTGGGCCATATTTTATTATGAAAATTCCATTCATAAAGAAAACAGCAGAACTTGGTATAACCCAGCTGAAGTCCGAGTAATAAGGCAATGACTTCGAAGTCACCACAAATTTTGAAAGAATATTTACCATATTTAATTTTTTCATGTTTTCAGGTTTCTTTCATATTAGCAGCTTGGGCCAGAGGAACAGAAGGAAATACATTTCCGTTATCCAGTAAAACTGCCATTAAACTTGTTTTAGAAGAGTCAATGAATAAACGCCAATGAGAGGGATCAGAGCCGATTTACAAATTATCCATCACCCCATTTATATCATTACAATACACCAAGTTTCCAATCTGAGAATATTATAGTATAATCTGAAGAGTTTGTCACGATTTCAAAAATTTCTTTCATGATGTAGCAAATTCCATTCTTTCAAACGAGATCCTAAGAGTTCTGACTGCTTTTTTGACAAATTCAAGTCGCGAACCAAGTCGTTTAGGTCTTCTTGAGTTATCAAGTGTGGCTTGTTTGAAATTTCTTCAAACTCAGATTCATCGTCGTCATCAACCGCTCGCGATTCACTCGAAGTGGGGGACTGTGATTCGTTAATCGTAACGGCCGCAGATGTAACTGGTAAATTGTCACTATGAAGTACGGGTCTCTTAGTTGACTGTAAATTAGGGTAACTAACTGTGTGTTTTTTTTTAGAATTAATACCTTTTATATCTGTAAGACATATTTAAATAGCAGTCCGAAACGTGATTTTTTGGTTCGGTTCAAATCATATGTATATGTGCTATAGAGGAATTTATCTTCTAAAGTTATTCTTATCTGTGGTGCATCGATCCGCACGACCTTCTCGCTTCGATATTCCGAACTCGAATGTGATCACAGATCCCTTCTTCGGTATCTATAGTATAAAGGGGTTTCATTCAATCGTCCCACTCTCAAGAGTAAAGTGTAGCTCTCTTCATACTTACAGAATTCCAAACTCGACTACAAGGAATGCTCAACTATCCTGTATTCAAGAGCATGCATCCTTCGATACACTTCTAATAGAGAAACTCCATGACTTTGTTTTTGCTCTAACATATGTATGTACGAGTACCATAACTCAATTTGACGCTTATCTGGGCATACTTTTGTTAGCTGGAGTCATACATTCTAATTATGTACATAGAATTGATATATGGAAAAGTAACTCACATCCATTGTATCGTGCTTCAATGGGTCTCCGACGTTTTTTGGCTATCAGTCGTTTTATCAGATTTGATAATGGAAACACGCGCCAGCAACGCAAACAAACTGACAAAGCAGTAGCCATATTAGACTTTTTCCTTATGTTGAATAGAAACCTCTCAGGATAACTATACAGCAGGAGCCAACGTCACTGTTGATGAACAACATTTACCCTTATCGTGGTGACACCGGATTCACTCAATATATTCCTTCAAAACCGGCCAAGTATGGAATTAAGCTTTGGTGGGTATGTGACACTATTACATCTTATTCAATCAAAGGGCAGATCTATACTGGTATGGCACCTTGTGGAGAAAGAGAAAAAAATCAAGGTGAACGTGTGGTCAAAGATTTGTGTTGTAATCTGTTCCGTGGAAGTGGTCGAAATATCGTGTGTGACAACTTGCCTTCTACTTTGATGGTTGTTTTGGATAAATTAACCTTTTTGTTTAATTATGTTTCCTTTTCTTTTATTTTCTTTCTTTTTCGTTAATGTAAGATATTATTTTAAAAAATGTCACTGTATTTTGTAAAACATATGTTGTTAGCCACTGTACCGAAGGATCGTGCCATCATAATCAGAGAACACATCACCCTCATCCAATCCTGCTGCACCAATCACTCCAGAGCACGATCGAATGATTTTCCTCAATATCACCACGGGAACACACTTGCAGTACATGGAGGCGCTCTTTACAAGTGCATGTGCGTGGGTGGATTGGCCTCTTCGGTTGATGGCATTGGATCGAAAAACACTTGTTGTTGAGTCGCAGCGCAGATACGATCGTGTACTCGAACATTGTAAAGAAATAACCATTAAAGGAAATTGAAAATTGTGTCATATTCTCCGTCTATTCTCTCTATTCTCAATTTTTTATTATTCAAAATCAATCAATTTCAATGGTAGACTACAATTTGTCAATATTGTCCACTATAAACAAAAGACGTACATTTGTACCAGCCGAATTTTCTAATCCGAAAGGAAGAGCAGTAGAATCATCAATCTTTGGATTCAGCAGCAACATAAGTATGTGTTCATGTATTCCAAAAAAGAACAAATCGTTTGTGCTTCTTTCCACTTCTCATTATAATATCGAAATTGAAGGTCCTAAAAGAAAGCCAAAAATGATAATCGATTACAACAGAAGCAAAGGAGGTGTTGACAATATGGACAATATACAATGAAGAGAAGAACAAAGAGATGGCCTCTGGCTTTTTTTTTGATATTGTGGATGTGGCTGCGTTTGCAGCATGATCCATGATCTACATGGAAAATAATCCACACTTGAAGACATCTACAAACCGTAGAAGGTTGTTCCTACAACAATTGAGTGAACAATTAGCCATGACAGAAATCCAGCATGGTTCACAAAATCCACAAGTCATGCGAAATTTTCCATCACATAGTGGAATTGAAATTATGTTAGGCCACCCAGTAACACCGACTGTTGAAAATCTTCCAGTAAGGACTCAAGGAGAACATGACAATTTTGGCAGAATCAAGTACAAGGGAAATTGTTACCTATGTCGTAGAAGAAGACCAACACCAAAAGCCTTCCAAAAAAATGCAAAAAGCCAGTTTGTGCTGAACATTCAGTAGATGTAACCCAATGTGATAGATGTCCATAATAAAATAACACTTTTTTATAAAATTTAATATTTTCCTTGTTTTTTCTAAACTAAATAAAAAAATAATATCAAATGAAAAAATTAGAATTTATGATGAAACAGAAGTGCTTTTCTGCATTTCTATTTAACAATTTCCACACACTGTAGATAGAAGGGGTAGATCGCAAAAACTTCTTGTAAACTTCGACCCAAAAAGAAAATGTTTTTTCTTTTTTTTTCGAATATGATAAAAAATAATATTTTGGGAGGCTTTTCAAAATTTCAAGTTGATACGGCACCTAGAACTCAAAATATATCAATTTGAAAATGAAAAACACACCCGGGCATGTGGGTGTAGACACAAATTTTAAAGGTTAGACGTTTATCTAAATAAATGCCGAGATACTTTGCGCATGTTTTCCACTCAACTTAAACTCCGTTAAGAAAGAGGTTGTTGCATGGAATTAAACAAGCTTTTCTTTAACGATTGCAGATTAGTTTCAACGTTGAAACCAATTGCTTCTGAATTATAAATACAGGTGTCGTCATCGAATAGAGCTACTGCAGTTCAGCAGGTTGGGAAAATCGGAGATATATATATTAATATATTAAAAATAATTGGACTGAGGACAGATCCTTGTGGGACTCCTGCCTTAAGTATTTGGCTAACTGAGTGGATTCGGTTAATCGAAACATTAAATCTACGGAAGGGTAGGAAAGACTGAATTATTTTAATTAGATACAAAAGAAAGTGCAGAACCAATAACTTATGCAGCAATCCATTGTGCCACACGGTATCGAAGGCCTTTTCAACGTCTAAAAGCACCATGCCAGTAGTTTTGCCTACTGAAAGATTGTTTTTAATGTCCCTGGTTATACGGGGTACTTGATGCGTAGTGCTGTGTGAAGACCTAAATCCGAATTGCTCATTAGGTAAAATTTCTCTGCTTTCAACGATAGATACAATCTTATGTTTGACTATCTTTTCAAAGCATTTGCTTAGAGAACGAAGCAAACTTATTGGCCTATAGTTGCCAGGCAAATTGGGAGACTTTCCGGGTTTTAAAATTGGCATTATCTTAGCATTCTTCCAGTTGGTAGAAAAGTAACCCAACCTAAGACAGTCATTAAATAAGTTCCTTAGGAATGCAAGAGCTGTATCTGGTAGATTTTTCAGGCAAACATTTTTGTATACTGCTAAACAAGGTAGATGAATTAATGAAATTCATCGACTGATCAACGGAAGATACAATATGGTTGGCAGGAGTGATATTGTTAATTATTAAATGATTGCTTGTGAAACTACTCGCCAGAGACTCAACTTTTTCAGAATTGGTAAGTAATACGGAACTTCAAACTTTAAACGCAGGGATGTAAGTATGTTTTTTCTTTACTATTTTGGGTTTACCTCCCTTGCTTAAGCCTTGGAATCTGTCTTTCCATGATTGGTTTCTAAACTGTATAATTGCATCTTTAATCATATTATTAATGTTTTTGTATTCTGCAAAATAAAAATTGTTTCTCGTACGTCTGGATCTGTAAGTGTTCCTCAGCTTTATCGTTTGTAGAATGAAGCGAGGGAGTATGTGCATTCCATGTTTGATAACCGTCTTCTTCGGCACTGACTGTTCAACGCTTTCTATAATACTCGTAGAGTTGGTAAAGCTGTTCACACGTAAGTCGATTTGGCATTGAGTAGTGCTTTGCTCTGGAGCATTTTTTAATTTATGCCGCATTATTCTTCCAAATAAATTCCAAATCATGGGTACAGCAATCGGCTTGATGAATCACAGGGAAACCAAAATACTGACGATAACTCTCCATCACAACTTAAATAAAATTTCGTCTCTGTTTTTTGAAAGTTAATTCTCCATAATTATAACAAAATTAGTCAGAATCGTTGTTACACTTTCGCGGCAACAATTAATTTAACAACTATTTATTCGCGACTGTTTGTTTGCGTTTATCACCGTAGTACTCGTACTGGTTATACGAATCAACACATCACAAGAAATCGAAGGCCTATCGAAATAAAACAATATCTGTTTAGTAATGAGGGTAAGTGGCAAAAACAATATTAGCTATCAGAGTTCGTGTTATTTGCTGCACTTTTTTATAGTCGGTCTCTTGTACTTCGTCGAAAATGCCAATAACTCCAGTGTATCTAAGACTTTGTATGGTGTCATGTCCAGTTTATTGGTATTTATGATAGTCATCGCACTTCCAGTGTCGTTGTTCTGAATATCAGTGGCGATTGTCATTAATTGTCCGAGGCTCAGTTCAGAAAAAAACCGGCGGTTCTACTGAATTGATGTCCTGGCGGATTGGTACCTGACTCGTTTGGATATTATTAGTATCCATTGGTTCTAGTCCGTTCCGTCTACTTTGTGTGGGGTGGTTCTGGGAATTTCCTGAAAGTCTTTATTTTTGGTATGATTTTGGTAACAGTATTCATTTTGTCTTAGACTTCCTGAATGTCTTTGTCTACTAGAATTAATTTTGTGGCTGTTATCATAACTGAGTCGTTGTTGCTTATTGAGAGGGCTAAACATGCTACCCTATGTAAGCCTGCCATTGGTGTTAGGCAGGCCCTGCCTTGAAGAGGTTCGAGCCGCCAAAAGCGTTGATGCTGGCGGACTACATCTCCTCGATCCCGGCGTGAGACCGATCTGCAGAACCTGAGGGGCTCGGGCTCTCTGAGCGCGATATCGGGTCCGTAGAGGAATCGCTGTTCCACGGAATTGCGAGCCACGGGGAAGATTAGCAGTACCGCCAATCTATCTTGGATCAGGGCACATCCTAGATAGATAGACAGGAATGCTTCTGGCGGGACAAAGCCGTTAAGACGCACTCTCTCATAGTATAATTCATTGGAGTAGTAAGCCCCGGGGATAAGGTTATTGCCGGAAGTCATTGCTCTTGCAACGTGGCTGCGAATCAGTTTGATCAGAAAGTTATCCACCCGTACAATCCTAGCCTTATTGTGAAGTACCTGGGTCGGGTAAAATTTCGTGTACTCAGATTCGGGTGTCCTATGTAGCCCGAGACAAGTCCTGAGGCATTGTCTTTCAAACACCCGAATCCTTTTTAAGGCTATGTAGCAAATTACCTTCACCCTAGAATCAAGTTGGCTGCTATGAAATAGCCATCTTATCAGAGCGAATATCCAGCATACCAAGCACATACCAGGCACCATAATATGTATCCAGGATACCAGGCGCTCTTCTGGATCAAGTAGCCCATTCCTGCGCTACTCATGGGAATACACGTGAAAGAAGACAACACAGGAAATAATAATAAAAAAAAATGCATCCTCTGAAGCAAGTAGCACAGGTTGCCACCGCTGAAGGCGCAATCGATACAGACAGCATAATCGGGACTCTCCATCAGGGACTACAAATTGGTACCGCTACCGACGATGAATCCTTGGCTTCATCACAGGTAAGCAACATCATTCAAGTGGACTCTGAAACTGAGGCTCAGCTGCTGGAAGAAAAGGTCGACCCTAAGGCCACAGGTAAACCTGAAGGAACGATCAAGGCGAAAACATCGGCCCAAAAAGCGAAGAACGGCTATAAGAGGTCGGTGCAGTATATCAGGAAGATGAGCGCGAGAGACCCCTCAACGCTCTCCGAGCGCGAAAAATGCCTGATTAAGAAGCACAAGAAAGAGGTAGCCAAATTCGAGAAGAAATCGGCTCCCACCTCCACTCACGCTGCTAAAAAGGACACAGGGCGAGAGAAGAAGCCATCGAGCACTGCCCTTATCAAACCCAACGTCCCAAAATCAACTCGACAACAGCCAACACAACCGGCCACTGTCGAAAAGAGCGCACAGCAACCTAGCACCTCCAAAGGACACACTGCCTCAGGATCGAAGCAGAACGTCAAGAGGGGGCGCTCCGGGGCGGAAACTCTAAGGGAAGCGAAAAAGGCGAATACATCAGCCAGCTTCAACCTTCCCATGAGTCTACAAGTGGCTATTGTCGATCGTTCCAACGCGGATGGGAAGATAACATCCGACAATTGGCTCACGGTTGAAGCTAAAATACAAGAAGCGATGCTTATCGCAGGTAGCAGCGATGAGATCAACTTCGACGGAGCGGGCTGGCAGAAAGGAGTCAAAGTCGTCGGTTGTGACAACCAGAGTTCCCTAGACTTTTTAAAGCGCACAATCGACAACTGCGGCGAAATCTGGCAGAACGCTTAACTCGAGGTTATCCCTCGCTCGATGCTTCCGCTTCGCACGTTGGCTTCAATATGGATCCCTCCACCGGTTCCCGAAAAAGACGAGTCCATATTGAAGCTAGTTGACAAGCAGAATAAAAAGCTTGACGCTCATAGCCATTTCTTCAGCCAAGATTAAGAACGGAACCTCATGGTTACCATTGACCAAAAGTCATTTGACCACATCCACAGCAGATCTGGCAGCATCAAGTTCGGGCTGGGAACCCTGAAGGTAAGGCTCCCCAATGAACGCGACAAGTCAAAGGAGGCTGCTAGTGGTGCAAATTAATTTACACCATTGCAAAGCAGCCACCGACGACTTGATGATGAACATGCAGGAAGATGTGGATATAGCCTTAATCCAAGAACCTTGCCTCCTTAGGAACAAAATTCAGGGATTAAGGCTAAGGTATATAATTTATACTATCCACATACTGAAGGTAAGCTACGAACCTGTATAGTCGCCAAGAAATACTTAAACATTTTTCTCCTAGGTACATACAGCAATGGAGATCTCACGGTGGTAAGGTACGAACAACAGGACAAATCAATTTTGCTCCTATCATTCGCATACTTGCCATACGATGAGGAGGACCCACCTCCAGACTCAGTCCGAGCACTTGTGCGACACGCCAAGTCACGCGGACTGTGTCTATTGATAGGCTGCGACGCCAATGGACACCACACTCAATGGGGAAGCACCGACATTAATAAAAGGGGTGAGTCCATTTTCGATTTCATAATCTCCATCAACCTCAACATATATGTTAAAACAAAGGTAATAAGACAGACTGGAATCTTTTCTCAAACTTAGTTGCCAACAGATTAGTACCACCAGAAGCCATCACTAACCCCGTTCCAACTTACATTGAGAATTCGTGCTCGCAAGAAGACCAGCGCAGTCTGGTGGACCACAGAGCTAAAGCAACTCAGGACCAGGACCCGAACTCTATTCAATAGAGCAAAGATCTCAAATAGAAGCGAAGATTGGAATAACTACAAATCCAGCTTCAACGAATACAAGAGCAAAACAAGAGCAGCAAAGTGTAAATCCTGGCGGGAGTTCTGCGAATCAATAGAGGACCTCAACGAAGCTGCAAGGCTCAGAAAGATCCTATCCAAGGACCCCTGCGTCCCGGGATTCATCCTTAACCAGATGGTCCTTGGACAGAAGCGAGTCAGGAATCCCTAGAACTGCTGACTGAAACCCTCTTCCCAGGCTGTAAAACCCCTGAAACCACAGACCCCTTCGAGACGACTGTTCCTATGGTTCACACAGCCAAAGATGTAATAAACAAGATTATCAAAACGGATAAAGTATCATGGGCAATAAATTCGTTCAAACCCTTTAAATTTTAAATCTCCGGGACCGGACGATATCTTGCCAGCGATGCTTCAAAAAACACTGTACCCTATCTCGTAAGCATTTTTTTCCAATTGCCTGCGCGCGGGGTACATCCCAACACAGTGGAAAGAAATAAAGGTAGTTTTCATACCTAATGCAGGTAGACCAATCCATACTGCCGCAAAGGACTATAGGCCAATTAGTCTCTCGTCGTTTCTATTAAAAACCTTGGAAAGACTCCTTGACCTATACATCAGAGGACTCATCAACTCACACAACTTATGCAACACTCAACACGCCTACCTTAAAGGCAGATCAGTGGAAAGTGCTCTGCATAGTGTTGTGCGTGAAATTGAGAGCTCGTTGAACTTAGAAGAGTTTACAATGACAGCCTTCCTCGATATAGAGGGGGCCTTCAACAACGTAAACACAGAGGCCATAGTAACAGCTCTAGAGGACATAAAAGTCCAAATTCATTGTAAATATGCTTGATTGAAATACGCTTCTTCGTTTCCTTTTTCCGGCGTTGTTATGGTCAGAAGTGTAGGACCATAACCTTCCCACTTAACTGCATTCTTACTGATCTGCTTGTGGGGTCCGCCGGTTTGACCTCAGAAAGTAGCGGCAGGCTTCCCCGTTTGGGATTACTTCATCGCTGAGGCCAATCAAATGCTGGTGTTTTTGCATTTGTTTGCACCAATTGTTTTTCGGCTTTTTTTTTTCTTTGTGACACGGGCATGCTCCAGATTTTTTTGTTGGATCTTACTCTTACAACACCGGTGATCTCCAGTCGTGTCAACCCACTGATTTGCATGTACACTTGTGGGGCAGTTTAATGGTGGTATATGTGTCCCTAGGCTGACCTTGGTGTTTTTTAAATTGCCTAGATGTGATTTTTGTTTACCTTTGTTTTAGTCGCCTTTTACGACAAGCGAGAGGTATCGCTGCAGGGATATTCTTAACCTGTCCCTGCACGGAGGGAAATATGCTAACATAAATAACAGAATTATTAATACAGCTCTATAAGGAAAGTGACAACTAGAGGCACACCACAGGGTGGAGTTCTCTCCCCCTATTGTTGCTTCTTACGGTTAACAAAATTCGGGAGCTGTGAGAAGCACGTCGCAAGCAGGGTTAGACATGATACTTCATCTCCTTCCTCTGGATTTATTCATAAAAAGCTGCGCTAAAAGAGCACTCTCAGACAAAGGGAGTCCTTTTTATGGAAACAAGCCAACTATGGACATACGGCCATACTCAGAATAATATATGACCTGGGAAAGAAACATGGTTCTAGTAGCCTCGTAGCTACGACCGACTATATTTCCTCCCAAAATGTCTTGCCTCTTAGGATACCAATCCTTTTCCCCGACAGAGAAGAGTGACTATCAAACGCCGTGATCAACGACCACGAGATTACCGTGTTCACTTCGAAAATGGACACAGGCACTAGCGCCGGGTTCTACTCTGATACCCTCCACAATCAGGAATCATTCAGACTCCCTGATCTGTGCAGCGTTTTTCAAGCAGAATTCGTGGCAATAGAGAAAGCAGCCAAACACCTACAGGTAACCGATATCCCACCATCGGATATCACTATCTTCGTAGACAGCCAGGCTGCACTGAAGTCTGTAGAATCCTGTATAACGAGATCACAGCTCAATCGCAGGGAACGAAAGAGCGGACGAATTGGCCAGGCAAGGGTCTGAACTGGACATCAGCGAAGCGGACACGTCATAGAAACCACCGATCGGCGCATTATACCGGAGTATAAACGACGCAATCACCAAGGAAGCCAACTCGTCTTGGCTTACAAGAAACGACAGTCACACGACAAGACCATCATGACCAGAACTTAATATCGCCAAAACAAAGAAGCTCTTGGCGCTGGACGGAAACTCGATCCGTATGCTCGTCGGAGTGATCACAGGACACTGTCCCATTGTAGCAATGCTCCGGAAATCGGACTCGGTATTCAGCGATCTCTGCCGGAGCTGCGGCGATGAGGAAGAAACTGAGACGATCCAACATCTGCTTCGCCTCTGCCCAGCTCTCCAGAATCAACGCCTAGCGTCGCTGGGCAAATGCAGATATATCGGATCTTTTAAAATTCATCTTCAGAGCACGGGGTGGTTTCAGCCTCCACGTGATAGGACAGGTTAATTATATGTGTACTCCACAAATGAAGGGAATCACAATGGGCTCTTTGGCCTCCGAGTGGAAGTGATGCTCAACCATCACACTCCCCTTCTTTAACCTAACCTAACCTATGCAACGTCGCTTTCGGCTTTTGCATCGTTAGCATTCAAAGCAAAAAATCCTTTGCTTTCCTAATCCTAAATTGATTTTATTTTTCAGATTATCCCAATTGCAACCAATTGAGCCAGAAAGAATGACGATCACCTGTGGCACGTGACCTAATGTATGCAAATTGAACAACTAAGCTCGTCACCTGAACCAAAAAGATTTCAAAAATCGAACTGACAACCGGCGTCAGTACTCAATCCGAATTTTCAAATATTCACTTTGAAATAATGTCAAAAATTTATATTTTTTGTTCGTAATGTAATCGTTGACATTATCAGTATCAGAAAATTTTATAAATAACAAAAAAAAAACCAGGAAAAAGCAAAATTCTAGTTTAAGTTAAAAAGGAAGATAAAATTCAAAAATATCTGAAAATAACAAATTGGCTGTGTGAGATCGTTTACGTCGGCTGAAAACATTCTCTCAACCTGACTTAGTCACAAATATCACCATTCCTTAGTCGTCGATACAAATGTCCTTTGTAACAATACAATAGCGAAATGCAGTTATATTTCATACTAACAAGCCTCCTTATTTAGGGAGAACTAATTCATGTGCATGTGGGTCAAGCGGGCGTACAAATAGCGAATGCATGTTGGGAGCTATACTGTCTCGAGCACGGCATTAGTGCTGATGGTTGTCTTTATGAACATCCGGTCGATACGTCATTTACAACATTCTTTGCGTATTCAATGACGCCGAAAATCGTTCCACGAGCGATCTTAGTCGATTCGGAACCAACGGTTATAGGTTTGTTAATCTATATACGAGTAGTGTATGATGACTTATGACGAGTATCTGTTCATGTTTTAGATGAAGTGAGATGCGGGGCTTATCGCGGTCTATTCAAGCCCGAGACTATGATAAGCGGAAAGGAAGAGAGTGGATGTAATTTTGGACGCGGCTATAATCTACTCGGAGCGGAAATGATTGATATAACTATGAACGCATTGCGATGTGTCGCCGAGAACTGCCCTAATCTCAAAGGATTCATTATGTTTCGTTCAATCGGAGGCGGAACTGGCTCCGGTCTTGGTGATCGTATTCTAGAATGTATTGAAGATGAGTATGGTAAGACAGTGAAGTTGGACTTTATTGTTGTCCCATCACCAACGTATGTTCAATCGGTCTATTGATATCATCTGTATAACATGTTGGTTATATTTTTAGAATATCAACACTGACAGTTGAACCATATAACAGTATATTGGCCTCACATTTGAGTATGGATTTTTGCGATTGCACTTTTATCATCGATAATGAAGCTTTATATCAGATTTGCGAACAAAAATTAGACGTCGCCTCACCGACTTATACGAATTTAAATCGAATCATTGGACAGGTATTATTAAAATCCTACGAAAATCTATTCTGATTGTTCATTTATCCTAGGTTGTATCAGCACTTACAGCCTCGCTTCGTTTCCATGGTTCAAGCAATGCATCCATAGCCGATTTTCAAACTAACCTCGTGCCATTCCCTCGAATTCATTTTCCCCTAATAAGTTATGCACCACTGACGACGCCACACAATGCCTACTTCATGGAATACACCACCGAAAACCTAACGCTCGAAAGCTTTCAAATATCAAATCAATTGGTCAATTGTAATCCGAATGATGGTCGTGTCATGTCGTGTATGCTTCTCTACCGTGGCAATGTCTTAGCGCATGACGTCAATAACACTATCCAACATATAAAAAGCAAAAATATGATTCAATTTGTTGATTGGTCACCAACGGGATTTAAGGTTGGGGTAAACGCTATGCCACCAGTCATGGTGCCGGGCGGTGATATTGGCCTAACTGATCGGGCTATGATCGGTCTATCAAATAATACCGCAATCAAGGAGATTTTTAATCGCATGTTAACAAAATTTGGTGTTCTTTTTGACAAGCGAGCTTTTCTTCATCACTTCACCAGTGAGGGTATTGAGGAGGACACATTCTTTGAAGCGGTTGATGATATTAATACGTTAATAAGCGACTATGATGAGGTCGATACCCCATGGGCTGGCGAGGGATCCGGAGGAGATAATATGCATGAAGGCACGGGAAATCGAATGAAAGTTGCTAATTCAGGTATCTGATAACACTGAATTACATATGACGAAGATACTAATGAACATTTTGCATCTATCAGGATTACCGCGAAAGCAGCGATCATTTAGAACCCAAAATGAGGATTCAAATGAGGGAACTCACTCACGCCCGCACTCACGCCCGGACTCACGCCCGGACTCACGCCCGGATTCACGCCCGGACTCACGCCCGGACTCACGCCCGGACTCACGCCCGGAATCACGCCCGGACTCACGCCCGGACTCACGCCCGGACTCACGCTCGCACTCACGCACGAAATCATTCCGATCCGAACATGACTTCAGTGGCTTGGGTTTAACTACATCGCCAACCGAATCACGTCGTAGTGAGTTGAAAATCGAAGAACCATCCCAACCATCCCAACTATCCCAACCATCCCTACTATCCCAACCATCCCAACTATCCCAACCATCCATTCAGTCAGAAACTCCAAAGCTTGGAGCGAACGAAATTGATCATTGCTTCCTATGCGCACATGCATGCTATCTTGCTCATTCACTATATGACGCCTTACAGAATCGATCTGATTCTCAAATAGATCCGACGATGCCCTTAAAACTCAGCAAACAGAGCATTAGTGAAATCAAAAGCCCACACACGGAAAGAAACATTCAGACAGATTTATCGATACCCCTTTCATCTAATCAGATACAAGTAACAAAGCGTGAAAGTGGTTTAAAAATCCAGTCCAAGAATTCTATGACAAGATGTGAAATTGCAATCGAATGTAATTGTATGCCTAGTCAGGCAAAAGAATCGATCGAAGAGTCAAGCAAGACAATCGATTTTAAAGACGAAGATGACGACAACATGTATCAAAGAAACTTGGATATTCTGCAACATAATATAAAACTCAATAACCGACAGCGAAGTTTGGAGGAATCCCCATCCCCTCCGAGTCAAGAAAGAACCAAGAGCAAGTCGCTACGGAAAAGTTCCGTAGCAATGCGTAGGCGTACTCGTGACAGACAATCCACTCAGTTTCGGGACAGCAATTTACAACCGAATTTATCCGATTTCCCCCGACCTGATATTTCAGCCGATGCAAATCGTCCTAGAATTTCTAATGACAGAAAATCCACTCAGTTTCGGGACAGCAATTTACAGCCGAATTTATCCGATTTCCCCCGACCTGATATTTCAGCCGATGCAAATCGTCCTAGAATTTCTAATGACAGAAAATCCACTCAGTTTCGGGACAGCAATTTACAGCCGAAATTATCCGATTTCCGCCGATCGGAAATTTCAGCCGATGCAAATCGTTCTAGAATTTCTAATGACAGACAATCCACTCAGTTTCGGGACAGCAATTTACAGCCGAATTTATCCGATTTCCCCCGACCTGATATTTCAGCCGATGAAAATCGTCCTAGAATTTCTAATGACAGAAAATCCACTCAGTTTCGGGACAGCAATTTACAGCCGAAATTATCCGATTTCCGCCGATCGGAAATTTCAGCCGATGCAAATCGTTCTAGAATTTCTAATGACAGAAAATCCACTCAGTTTCGGGACAGCAATTTACAGCCGAAATTATCCGATTTCCGCCGATCGGAAATTTCAGCCGATGCAAATCGTTCTAGAATTTCTAATGACAGACAATCCACTCAGTTTCGGGACAGCAATTTACAGCCGAAATTATCCGGCTCTAAATTGGATCTCCCCCGATCGGATATTTCAGCCGATGCAAATCGTTCTAGAATTTCTAATGACAGACAATCCATTCAGTTTCGGGACAGCGATTTAAACCCGAAATTATCCGGCTCTAAATTGGATTTCCGCCAATCGGATATTTCAACCGATGCAAATCGTACTAGAAAATCATCATTTAAAAGGGACCTAACACCTTCAGCTGGTTCGGTACGATCACGGTCCAGTGAGAAAACGAAAACAAGAGCGGATTCAACCGATTCAAATCGTACTAGAAATTCATCATCTAAAAGGGACCTAACACCTTCAGCTAGTTCGGTACGATCACGGTCCAGTGAGAAAACGAAAATAAGAGCGGATTCAACCGATACAAATCGTACTAGAAAATCACTATCTAAAAGGGACCTAACACCTTCAGCTAGTTCGGTACGATCACGATCCAGTGAGAAAACGAAAAAAAGTTTCAACCCTGGGTCCCTTTACCGCCCGTCTGATCCCAATGAAGTTTACATCGAAGATATTGAAAATACAAGTATAAGACAAGAGCCTTCAAAACGAGAACTACGAAAACCATCACCAGATTATCAAAACGTGCCCGAAAACGATTTGTCGGAAGCGCCAATCATGCGCGAGCACAAAAACAATGCGTCGGAAGCAGCAATCATGCGCGAGCACATCGGGCTGCGTCGTAGACTTAATCGCATGACGCGAATACCTCCGAGAGTGTGTTATTGGGATGGAAATCCCTGTTCATTTGATATCGGACCTTATTGCGTAGCATCCGAATGTGGGATTCCGAACGGAGTGTGCACAATACCATTACAAAATGGCCAATGCATTCCCGAACCAAATGACTTATGTTGCACTTCTAAATTGTCAGAAAGTGACTGTAACCGTGACTGTGACTGTGACTGTAACGCGAATGAATGTCAAACGCAATAATCAACTAAGCACGAAACAAACAAGAAATATTTAATAAAAAAGGGAAAACTGATGAAGAAAAAATTTAAGGAAAAACAATGGAGATAACGGTATCAATGTCGAACTAAATAATCGTTGCGCAAAGGTGTTTTTGAAGGTTTCCCCTGGAGCGAACGAACATTGTGTTTTGTGTTAGTAAACTTTTTTTTTTCATGAATATTTAAATAAATAAATTGTCTCCACAGTGTTATATCGTCTTTGATTGTATACCCACGTCAGATCCAAGCGCATGTCACACTTGCAGAGAATCCGTTTTAATCCGAAAAACTATTTTCAATCCTAACCTATGGGCCGTTAAATCTTTCCACCAGTTGCTCAGTTCAGCCAAATACATCACCTTCTATTATCAGAATGTTAGAGGTATGTGCACGAAAACTTCTGCAAAACTCCTCAATTCCGAACACTCCTAACCAAGGCTAACATGTGCGCCAGTATCGGAGATAACAATGAGTTGTTTACATCAGATTTTACTGTTTCGTGCTGATGACCACAACAATACTACCGATCCGGACGGTAACGGAGTTCGTCAGAAACTCACAACCGCTACGATCAGCCTTCAAATCGTTGAATTCAGCTGATTTTAACTTTAAAAGCGCCTTATAAACTTTCCCAAAACAGAAGCTCTACCTTGACTTCTATTTCAACCTATCCAGCAATATTAATTTTAATTCTCCCCTGAACCCTCACACTCATATGTTTTTAGACTTAACTTATGATCTTTCCGTCCTATATTCACCAACAAAGAACTGCAACCCAGCTCCATTCTGGTATATCAAGAAACTGCGCACCCTGCGCAACAAATGAAACACACAGTAGGTAGGCCTACCTTAAATGTGCAACAACATCAGTTGTGATTGAGAGATGATCAAAAAGTTCTGACGAATGCATAACACTCGCAGCATAAAATCAGCTCAAAGTTCATACTCTGTGTGCATTTCCAATATAACACATTAATGGAAACAAAAGAGTTACTATGAACTACAACCAACGCAAATTCAGTCGAATCTCTCAAATTCTATCTAGGACAACCACCCCCGGAGAGTAGTGAACAAACATCTTCGACACAAACCATCTGCACCCAGACCAGGTTATATAACAAACACTTGAACCTGCACGAATTATAACAAAATAAATGCAAAAACAAAGCTGATAACCATCTCAACTTTTGAGTTACTCAATGCTTCCTCCAATGATCCGAAAAAAGTTACCAACTTGTATGCCCATTTCTTCAGTCAGTCGTTCAACGAGCATGTCCTTCAACACGATCATACCATTTTTTATGGTGAGCTCTGAGCCTGAGAAGCGGTGTAACTCACACCCAGCAGCAAGCTGGAAGGGCTAAGGACTATCGCTTCCTTAGATGGCAACACAAATACATGGGTAGACAGCCATGATTTTTACAACAGTCCCCCTAGTTCCTCTGTTTCACTTTGTCCTCAACCATCGACAACTACCATCCTCCCCTTCTTCTCTCATTTTTTCACGACTCTTCATCACGACGCCCCTCCAACCCTTAAATCTTACGACTTCCACGAGGCAATTTTCAACCTAATCAATCTCAATAGCGCCCCTTTAATTTTGACAGCCTTAAAATAAGTCATATCCACTTTATACAGAGAAATATTTCATTGTGTTTCTCTTTACGTTCCTCTTTCCCGATCCAAACATTTATCTATTTCCCCTCCTTGGTATAATCGGAGGCTCCGTTCACTAAGAAACACAAGAAACAAACTGTAAGCAATCTTCTTTGGTTTTTTTTTTGTTGGAGGCTTCTACTATCTGTTGGAGCACTCAGACACATGTACTAGTCCATTGTACTACCAGACAGACACCTTGTCTTTATTGTATTTTCCCCGTTGTCCGGAGAAAAGTGAGAACGGGCTTCAGTGATGTGGAGCTAAGAGATTCGGCCACCACGTCGGTTCCAAGGGTGCGCCACCGTGCGCGAGCGAAGGCAGAGAAAGTGTTCTGCTGTGTCATCCTCCTCGCAACATGCAGCACAGGTAGGCGTCTCACTGATGCCAAACACATAGAGATGCTTGGCAAAAGTTTAATGGCCGGTAATGACGCCCGTTAGCCTTCTGCAATCATTTCTCCTTAAGGATAAGAAAAATGTTGCGGACTTTTTGCAGACGTCAGGGCGTACGCGCTTAGTCATCCTGCATCCTGGATATTCCGTCCATCTGCGACTGTGTATGTTAAAGACCCAGTCATTGATGTCAGATTTGACCGTGGAAGCAGGTAAACCTAAGGCGGCTTCAGGTCCTTAGAAACTCTCCTCTGAGCCTCTTCTAGCGAGTTCATCGGAGATATCGTGTCCTGCGATTCAAGAGTGACCTGGAACCCATACAAGCCTATGTGAATTTAGCCTTCCGACTTTGTTCAAAAAGGTCTTGAGTTCATGCACTAGTTTGGAGTTGGATAGAGGATTGGACACAGCTTTGAGTGCAGCTTGGCTGTCACTGCAGACACATATGCTTTTTCCCCTCCATCTGTATTTCACAACATAGTGCATGGCCATTAGGATTGCGTAAATCTCCGCCTGGAAGACAGACGCATATTTTCCTAACGAGAAGTGCAGTCGAATGTTTTCGGGCTCAAAGAAAACTCCAGCACCGGATCCCTGCTCAGTCCTGGAGCCATCTGTGAAAATGCGAAGACATTCCATTCCAGGTTCAGTGCCTGGCCAAAGCCAGTCCCGACGCCATGGAAATGTGACTGTGTAGTTACAGCGTCATTGCGTCAGAAGGCATATCCATGAGACAGGGGTCGTAGGATATTTCTCCCGCAAGTACACTTTCACTCCAATGCGAGTTGTACCAAAGACCATTCCTCTTTAGGCGAGAAATAGTTTTCAGTGCACACCCTCTGATATATATGTCAAGGGGTGGAAGATTCATCATAGCATCTAGAGCAGCTCCCGGTGTGCTGGGGAAAGCCCCCGTGCAGCTGAGACAGACCGCTCTTTGGAGTTTGGTGAGTGAAGCCACAGCGTGTTTGCGTGTTAGCCTGATCCACCAAACTACCGAAGCATATGAGATTATCGGTCTTATCGTTGTCGTGTAGATCCAAAGGACCTTCTTCGGCGATAAGCCCCTTGTTTTGCCAAAGGCACCTTTGCATTGCCAGAAAGCTTACAGCGCTTTGGTGGTTTTGGACTCAACATGTTTTGACCAAAGAAGTTTGCTATCTA
Source organism: Merodon equestris (assembly GCA_958301585.1). Classification (NCBI taxonomy): domain Eukaryota; kingdom Metazoa; phylum Arthropoda; class Insecta; order Diptera; family Syrphidae; genus Merodon; species Merodon equestris. The sequence continues at coordinate 54,876,119 of OY284413.1, forward strand.
GGATGACTCCCAGATACTTAGCTTCCTTGGATATCGAGATGGGAATGCCTTTTAGCACCAGCTGAGTAATGCCAGTTGTTTTCCTCCTTCTCGTGAAGAGATCGACGTCAGTCTTAAGAGGATTAACCGACAGCCCATTTCTCGTGCACCAGTCTTCGATCACGTCTAGCGCCGCCTGCGCTTTAAGACAGACATTCGCTAAACATGAGCCGACAGAGAGAACAGCAACATCATCCGCATAGGCCTGGGCATAGACTCCCGAGGCATTGAGAGCATCTAGCAGAAAATCGACCACCATGCACCATAACAGCGGAGACAAGACGCCACCTTGCGGGGCCTGTATCAGCGATCAATGTCCTGTGCACAAGCATTGCTTTGATCCACAAAAACCAGTGCTTCATTACGCCATGCTGTCTACAAGCGTTACACATGCTGTCGAAAGTAGCGTTATCAAAAACTCCCTCAATGTCGACGAAAATGCCTAGTACGTACTCTTTCCTTTCGAGAGCGCATTCAATTCTCCCAAATAGGTTTTGAAGCGCAGTCTCTCAGGATTTTCCGCGCTGATAAGCATGTTGCATGTCAACAGAGGATGCATTCGAAGGGCAACTTTGCGCACGTGCAACTCTACTAATCTCTCCATGCTTTTCAGCAAGAAGGATGTTAGACTTATTGGTCTAAAACTCTTGGCTAGTGAGTAATCTTCTTTCCCTATTTTGGGAATAAAGACCGTCACCCCCTAGAACACACACAACAAATCGTCAACCAGAATCGCCCCACAACCAGGTCACCGATGCAACAGGTCAGCAACACAACGTACATCAACCCGTACCCCAATTACCAGAGTTGCGACAGCCACAGAATTATTAATTGTAATTGCACAGGTGAAACGACGATCTTGCAATATCAGCGTCTGGTCAATGCTCGACCCAAATAGGACGTTGCAGGCTCATCGAATCACTTGTGCAAACCGAGTCTTGATATGTTAAACAAATTCGAAGTGTAATCAGTCCATCTTGGGATTTGAAACAATAAAGTGTCTTTTCAAGTTTATAACGTAAAACTGTGTTTTTTTTTATTGAACCGTGAGTTGAAACCCGTAATTGGCGCAGTCTTCGGTCCGGTGAGGTTCTAAGTGAAGAAAAGTGCAGTATAAAAACAGCGCGAAGATTTCAGTGAGAGCACATCACGAAATTATAAGCAATACTGAGAGAATATCAGTATTTTGAGTGGTGACCAACACACTGGAACTTGGATTTCAGTCCATCATCACCGAGAACCACTCTCCCTATGGAAACGCAGATATTCATCGCTCTTGGGTGCCTGTAAGTCAAATACGTTGTCTTCCGAATACAAAATAATTAAAAATTAAATTAAATAATCAATTAATAAAGAAATTTTTTTTTTCAAACAAAGAAAAAGTGCAAAAAATAATAAATAATTTTTGTTAATTACTACATTAATATTATAAATATAATAACTTGGCGTCTTATTTATCTTAACCATTGACTATTCAAATAAAAGTGCATACATATATCTTAATTCTAGTATACATACTCATATATCATAAGCTATAATCATTCAATATAGTTAATTATTCCACAAGTACATAAGAGACACATATACATATACAAGTAAACATGAATACATATATATATATATCTAAATTTTTCTATAAAAAGAGACACTAGCAGTTCATCTTAAGACCTAATACACACACCTCCCAAAACACAGTAAATGCCAAAAACCGAAAAAAAAACCTCAAAACTCAACCCATACAAATTTTTTAAGAGCAAAAGCCTTACATCTATACCAGAACATCTAGACCTTCCTATTACTAATAACATGACTCCACCTGTAAGTAACCTCGGTCCTTCGACATCCTCGTCTCCAAACCACCAAGCTGACATATTTAACTCGCTACGAATTCCAGACGCAATTAAAGATCTTCCGCGTTTCGACGGCAATCAACGACTTCTGTACGAATTCATAAATAATGTGGAGGAAATTCTACTCCATTTAAGAGGAGTAGACGGAACACCATACGGCCAAATTTTGTTACGAGCCATCCGCAATAAAATTGACGGTCAGGCTAACGAAGTCCTGAACATGTATGGCACCGCCCTTAATTGGGATGAGATAAAAACTAACCTTATCCTTCATTATTCGGATAAAAGAACCGAAACATCTCTTATAAGAGACCTCCACTCACTCCAGCAGAATAACAGAACCGTCGAAGCTTTCTACAGCGAAATAATCGAGATACAATCTACGCTTTGTAACAACGTTCTCATCCACGAGACGAATCAAAACGTAATTGTATCGAAAAAAGAACTTTTCTCCGAAATGTGCCTAAACACATTCTGGACAGGGCTAAAGGAACCATTAGGGTCAAGCATTAGGGCAATGAAGCCAGATTCATTGGCAACAGCCCTAGCGTACTGCATCAAAGAGCAGAACATATATTACACACAAAAACGCCCGCTAACCTATCCCCGTTTTAGTAGACAAACTAACACTTATAACACACCATACTATAATAACTTTCCAAATAGAATAACATTCAACCAACCAAGACCACCCAACCCATTTCCCCGAAATAACACCAGACTCCAAGACAACAAAGAACCCAATCCTTTAAACACATTTAGAAGCAACCCATATCCTAATAGAATCCCCAGCAGAAACCCAACCCCATTCGATAGAAACTCCCAACACCCAACACAATATCGGAACCCATTCCAACAAAATAATATACGCGCAATCAAACAACCAGCACCAGAACCTATGGAAACAAGCAGTGGATACACACATGTTAGAAGCACACCATACCCAGCAATCAAAATGAGTCCAAGTATGCAAACCCGTTTAAGTCGATTCACAAACACCGGCAACCAAGAAATACATAACATACAGACCCCACCATCTCAAAGCGTTTACTACAACCAACACCCCCAAATAGACGAAAACGAGCAATTCAACACCTTAGACGAGCGAGATCATGACCTGATAGATACACTTCAGGAGCTAGAGAACGAAAACCCAGCAAATTTTCACACAAATGCCTCGAACAACCAACAGGATACCTAGATATTAACAAACACGGGTCCGAATTAGCGTATATAAATATTTCATCCCCTTTCGGCAGACCTCTTAAATTCCTTGTAGACACTGGCGCATCAGCGTCTTTCATTAATCCCAAATTCATTAACCCCACCGACCAATCAAATTGCAAACCAACTACAATCACCACTGTCCTTAGTAGCTACAACCTGAATAAACAAGTTATATTACCCACTTTCCTAGAATTTAAACAGCCTGGTACTTTCACATTCCTATTATTCAAATTTCATAACTACTTCGATGGATTAATAGGGCTTGACATCCTTACCCAAATTGGAGCAAAAATCGATCTAGTCCAGAAAATCCTAATCACAAAGAATTCAACCATACCTTTGCAATTTAAACCAAACTTTACCTCCGGTAAACAAGTCGTCCCCGCACTTTCAAAAACAATAATCAAACTCCCAGTAGATAAACAGTCAGGAGACATATACGTAGGTTCAATTCAACTTAACAATAACCTCTTCACCTCAGAAGGTATCTACTCAGCAAAAGATTGGTTTAGCACAATAGAAATAATAAATACCTCAAAGGAAGACCTAGTACTCTGCCTAGAGCAACCACTCAAGGTCACCGAATACAAATCTTCCCAATTCATCGAAATAAACAATTTTAACATACACACAGCTGATAACGAAAAAGCAGATTTATCCAAACTTCTTCGCATCAATCACTTGAATGCAGAAGAAAAAAAAGCCCTCCTACGACTCTGTAAAAATTATAACGACATATTTTTTCAAGAAGGCCAAAAACGAAGCTTCACTAATAATGTTAAACATACAATCCCCACAATAGACGACATACCAATCCATACTAAATCGTACAGGTATCCCTACGTCCATAAACAGGAAATCCAAAGAGAAATTGCCGATATGCTAGAACAGAGCATAATTCGCCCGAGCTACTCTCCGTGGAGCGCCTCCATCTGGATAGTGCCAAAAAAACAAGACGCCAGCGGCAAACAAAAGTGGCGACTCGTAATCGATTACAGAAAACTAAACGAAAAAACGATTACCGATCGCTACCCTTTGCCAAACATCACGGAAATACTCGACAAACTGGGAAAGTGCATGTATTTCTCCACCCTTGATTTGGCCAGTGGCTTCCACCAAATCGAAATGCACCCAAAAGATATCCCTAAAACAGCATTCACCGTCGAGGGAGGTCACTATGAGTACATTCGAATGCCATTTGGCCTCAAAGATGCGCCCTCCACGTTCCAAAGGGTCATGGATAACGTGCTCAAAGACCTCATAGGGAAAAATTGTCTAGTATATCTAGATGATATAATAATCTTCTCAACTTCGCTTCAAGAGCATATAATCAATCTTCAAATGTTCTTCGAAAAACTAAAAGCCTCCAATTTCAAAATACAGTTGGATAAATCAGAATTTCTCCAAAAAGAGATTGCTTTTCTAGGACACATTGTGTCAACAGACGGCATCAAACCCAACCCGTCAAAGATTAAAGCTATTCAGAATTTCCCTATACCTCGTACAAGAAAAGAGATAAAAGCATTTCTAGGTCTTTTAGGATACTACCGAAAATTTATCAGAGATTTCTCAAAACTAACAAAACCCCTTACTGAATGCCTAAAAAAAAGACAGAACAATAGTATTAAACGACCGATACATTCAGACATTTGAAACGTGCCAATACTTCAATACCCAGATTTCTCGAAGCCCTTCATACTCACTACCGATGCTAGCAACCTCGCACTAGGTGCAGTCCTCTCACAAGGACGCATCGGAAGTGATAAGCCAATATGCTATGCGAGTAGAACATTGTCAGACTCAGAAATCAACTATTCGACGATTGAGAAAGAACTACTAGCCATAGTGTGGGCAACAAAATACTTCAGACCCTACCTCTTCGGTCGAAAATTTCAAATTGTCACCGACCATAAGCCGTTAACATGGCTAATGGGCCTGAAGGAGCCAAACTCTAAATTAATAAGGTGGCGCCTTAAATTAGAGGAGTTTGATTACGAAATTGTGTATAAAAAAGGGAAACATAACTCAAATGCGGATGCATTAAGCCGAATAAGATTAGAGAACAACACCGCAGACGTAAATCTAAACGATACCGCATCTATCCAAGGCACTGCCGGATCTACCATTCACTCAGCCGACGAAAACCTATATAACGATGGTATATCCATATCAGAAAAACCTCTTAACGATTTTAACATCCAAGTAATCCTCTTAAAATCCTCAGAACTCCCAGCCATGTCATTAGAAAATCCATTTAGAAACAAACAACGTCGCACTATCCGTAGAACAGAATTCACCGAAGAAATATTAATCGACATTTTCAAAAAATTCTTACCCCCCAATAAACTTTCCGCGATGTACTCAGATAACGACACATTTAGAATTGTTCAGTCAGTATACTCCAAATACTTCTCGAACAATAAAATGTTTCGCTTACTACGCTGCACCGAAATCCTAGAGGACATTACAGATATTGGTAGACAAGAACAACTTGTCAAGGAACGTCACAAAGAAAACAACCACAGAGGCATCACCGAAACCTACTTGCACCTTAAAAGAAAATACTACTTCCCACACATGTAAAATAAAATCACCCAAATAATAAATAATTGTGAGACGTGCCAAACACTGAAATATAACAGACAACCCCCCAAACCTAATTTTGAAAAAATAGAAACCCCACTCAAACCACTAGATATCTTACACATAGACATTTATAGTATCAATAACCAACAGATCCTTACAATAATAGACAAATTTTCAAAGTATGCAGCAGGTTATACCTTATCCGCTAGGAATAGCATTACAATCCTCAAATCACTAAAACACTATATCAGCCTTTTCGGTACACCCAAAAAGATTGTTTGCGACCAAGGTTCGGAATTCACCGCAAACATATTCAAAGATTTTTGCAAACAATTCCACATCATCCTGCATTTCACCTCATTCCAACAAAGTTCAAGTAATGCCCCAGTAGAAAGACTTCATTCAACACTAACAGAAATTTACAGAATCATACTTAAAACGCGCAAAGAAAATAAACTGACTACTGACCACGAAGAAATTTTCACAGAAACCCTTATAACTTATAACAACTCTATCCATTCTACCACCAAACACACACCCTACGAACTATTTTTTGGCAAAACATATAAATTCAATAACGAAGTCACCTTTGATAACGAACACGAATACCTAAAGAAACTTAACGAATTTCAAGAAAAACTCTTTCCCGCTATCAAAGATAAATTATAAATTAGAGTCCATAACTAATTCGAGAATAGATAAACTAAATCGAGATAGGACAGAACCCGAAGAAAAACGAATCGACGAGGTAATATTTAGAAAAGAAAACAGAAGAAACAAACTAACACCTAGGTTTTCAAAACACATTGTAAAAAAGAACAATAGGATAACAATAATAACAAAAGATAATAGGAAACTACATAAAGCCAAAATCAAAGTCAGGAAAAAATTTCGGAAAATAACATAACATATACAAAATAAAAAAAAAAAATAAAAAAAAAAAAAAAAAAAAAGGTATACATATTACTATATCTTTTCAGAATACCCCTCATACTAACACAAAACTTAGAAATACAAGACTTGAGAGAAAACACAGGGTTGTTAAAAATTCGCCTCGGACCGTCAAGATCCGTCGACAGGTTCACTAACCTTATACACATCATTAACCTTACCAACTATCATACAAGTATCGAGAGAATCGAAAACACCCTAAGTTCACTCAAAAGATACAGCCCAATAATAGACCCCCTCAAAATTACTAACCTTAAACTATCAGAACTTAAAGCAAAATTAAACACATTAACACCCTACAGTAGAAAGAAAAGAGGACTCATCGATGGCCTGGGTACTGCAGTCAAACTCATTACAGGCAATATGGATGCAAACGACGCTCATAATATAAACGCACAAATAGAGAACCTCAATCAAAACACAAAAAACTTAGAAACATCTATCATAACCCAAAACAAAATTAACACACAAATTTTCCATAGATTTAAAAACATAACTGACCACATTAACAAAGAACAAGAAATTTTAACAAAATTCCTTAACAATAAACAATCTATTAACAATATCCGTAGGAATGAAGAAATATTATTAGAGATGCAATATATTAACAATGTAAACTACAATATAGATCTCTTAAGCAACCACATAACAAACATAGCCGAAGCACTAGTACTCGCAAAACTCAATGTAATATCAAAATTTATACTAAATCAAAAAGAGTTAAAAGAAATAAGAAATATTATGCTAGAACAACTTGTTGAAATCAAATCTGACGAAAATTTATACGAACTCCTAAATCTGCAAGCATATTATAATAACACAAATATCATATTCAACATAAAAATCCCGATCATAAATCCAAAAGCATATACATTTTTCCACGTTATACCATTACCAATCAATAACACAAAACAGATAATAACAAAACCTTATATAAACATAAACGAGGAGACAATTCAGTACTTTGACCAGGCATGCCCAAAAATAGAGCGCACATATTTCTGCAAAGGACCAACTCTACAAGAACCAACAGAAGAATCCACCTGCATAGGACGATTAATAAACAACGAGGAGCCGCGATGTCCACTCAATGACATCGGACCTGTAACGACCGTTACACAACCCGAAGACAATTATATACTTTTTATAAACGTTCCTTTACTAACCATTAACTCTACTTGCAGTAACTCCAAAGTTTATAAGGTCGAAGGAACAGCCATCATGCACTACAAAGACTGTCAAATCAACATAAACGGAGTTACATACAGAGACAACCCATCTGTATTCTGGGATGACACCCATATAGCCCCATCATCCCAATAGAGGAAGAATCCGTCACCGAAACCCTGAATCTACAAAAACTCGAACAATACCACTTCAACAACCGCATCGCAGTAACTAACTTGGAAACTACAACCAAACAACACATCACTTACACCTATGCAGCAATCGGCACAATCAGCGCAATAATAACAGCAGCCTTCCTATTCCTCACAAGAAGAATCCAGACACAGTACTTTCCCGAGCATCCCGTCGTTCAGGCCCCTTCGCTATCCTTGTGGCCTTCACTCTACTTAAAGGGGGGAGGAGTTACGACAGCCACCAATCACCCCGTCGCCCCCTAGAACACACACCACAAATCGTCAACCAGAATCGCCCCACAACCAGGTCACCGATGCAACAGGTCAGCAACACAACGTACATCAACCCGTACCCCAATTACCAGAGTTGCGACAGCCACAGAATTATTAATTGTAATTGCACAGGTGAAACGACGATCTTGCAATATCAGCGTCTGGTCAATGCTCGACCCAAATAGGACGTTGCAGGCTCATCGAATCACTTGTGCAAACCGAGTCTTGATATGTTAAACAAATTCGAAGTGTAATCAGTCCATCTTGGGATTTGAAACAATAAAGTGTCTTTTCAAGTTTATAACGTAAAACTGTGTTTTTTTTTATTGAACCGTGAGTTGAAACCCGTAATTCGCGCCAAGGAATATAGCAAATATATAGGCAAGTGCCAGGCTAGCAGTGAAAATTCTTTTCAGAGTAGGAAGCAGTTGTCTTATACCTTTTTGAAGGATAACGGGGTATATCCCATCAGTGCCTGGCGACTTAAAGCCATCGAAGGATGCCACAGCAAATTCAATGGCTTCAGTAATTGCCACGCGTGACGTAACGTACCAGCTACGCCGAGTTGTTTTCATCGTTTCAGTCGCAGTTTCCAGTGAGGAAGTGTGCAGCGAGCCGATTACAGTCTGATTTCCCGGAAAATGGGTCTGAAAGAGTAAACTGAGAGTTTCTGCTTTAGACTCGGTGAAGGTACCATCCGACTTTTTGAGTGCATCCAGCTTTGTCGATTTTCCTCGTTTGAGGACTTTAACCAACTTCCTGGTCGCGCTAGTTACCACGCCACGTATATACCTATATACCTGTACATACATATGTACATCGCCACCATCATCGTCACAATCAAGCCTATCCAGCATTGTACCTGCAACAACCTTGCAACAAGATTACTTGGCATTTGGCAACATATTGTGCAACGTACATAGTATGCAGCGTTACTGTCACCTTGGTGATATTAAACGGCAAGGAAGTAGCAGCCTGGGAACTCTCTCTCTCCCCGAACGTGAAGCAGCGAACATCACATTCTATGTTCAAGAGCAATAAATATTATAACGTATAAGAAATAAAATATATATATAAATAAAAAAGTGAAGAAGTACAAAGAATTATAATTCGCTCAGGGATTTGATCTCTTCGCAGAAGGACTTATAGGAATCATTCTTCGATTTTCGAATAAGCTTCTTATATTCCTTCTGCTTCGATCGATATTTATTCCAGTCATCTTCCGAGTTCGATTTAAGCGATCTGTTCAGGAGACTTCTGGCTTCCCTGCGAAGACGTTGGAGCTCAGCGTTCCACCAGGGAACCGGCTTCCTGCTGGGAGGTTTTTTGACAGTACATGCGAGTTCCAACCATTTGGTGATGGCGCTGTTCAGGTTATGAACGGCATCCTCCACCAATTGATTTGTTTTGAGTTTAGGCGGGGCTTGAGTGGATTTCTCAAGTTCCTCCCTAAATCGCACCCAGTCTGTTTTTCTCGGATTCCGCTTGGGCTGCGAGGGGGAGATCCCACACTTCAATTGGTGATGTATCTATGATCTGACAGCGTAACATCTGGTGAGACTCTCCAGTTAGTGGTGGCCTTCACATGCCTATTAGACAGGGTTAGGTCAATCACTTGCTGTCGTCTCGCCGTCACAAAGCTTGGTTGAGAGCCAACATTGTTGATGAAAAGGTCAGACGAAAGAATGAAGTTTAAAAGATGGTCTCCTCTCAGGTTGCATTTGCTGCAACAGTTCTTGAGTTCGTGTTTTTGACGTTTTTTTGATCGTTTCTGCAAACGAAACAAAACAAAGAAAAAACAAAAAAAAATAAAAAAATTAAATTCCTAGTTCGATATAATTTGTTGGTAAGGTTTATTTACAAATATTTACAATTTTACAATAGATATATAATTATGTGTGGAAATTGCGCTCGCTGCGAGGAGAAATATTCAGCATCAACAAAAAAAGCTTGGGAATGTACATTCAATAGGGGAAAGGAAAAGGTACCAGAGGAAAACGTACAAATTCAGCAAGCAAAGAGATCCAGATCTGCTGACCCTCCGAAAGGCACATCAAACACCATTAGCACATCGATTCAATTAAATGAACACAATAATATAAACAATGATCAAAGAAACGCTAAAAGAATATGTAAAAACAGTCGAATTCACCAGTACCAAATATGTATATAAATATAAATATTTAGTATAACAGACGATTGACGCTAGCTGGGCAACCATATAAATATTTACTTTTTATATAATAATATTTATTTTACTTGGCAACTATATAAATAGTTAACTATTAACGGATAGGCAACTATAACAATATCCGAACTGTTCTGGGCTGTTCCGAACTGTTTTTGGCTCGGACTGTACTTGGTTGTGCCACACTTTTGGTTCAGACTGTACCTTATCGGGTCAAACTTTTGGTCCATACTGTACCTTATTTGGTCAAACTTTTGGCCCGGACTGTACCTTATTTGGTCAGCCGTTTGGCTATGACCGTACCTTATTTGGCCAAACTTTTGGTTCGGACTGTTCTTCATTTGGTCAAACTTCTGGTTCGGACTGTACCTTACCGGGTCAAACTTTTGGTTCAGACTGTGCCTTATTGGGCCAGCCTTTTGGTCCGGACTGTATATTATCGGGTCGAACTTTTGGTCCCGACTGTACCTTATTCGGTCAAACTTTTGGTTCGGGATGTACCTTAGTGGGTCAAACTTTTGGTTCAGACTGTACCGTATTTTGGTCCAGAATGCACCTTAGTGGGTCAAACTTTTGGTCCCGACTGTACCTTATTGGGTCAACCGTTTGGTCCAAACTGTACCTTATTGGGTCGACCTTTTGGTTCAGACTGTACACAGTTCGGGATATATTTTGGTTCGGAATTACTTTTGTTTCGAAATGTACGTACCTACTGCGGACCCTACTTGTTTCGGGCTGTACGACTTTATAAATATTTAGTACAACACACGATTGATACTGGCTGGACTATATATAAATACATAGTCTAGCACATTATTGATGCTAGCTGGGCGATAATATAAATATTTAGTACAACAGACGATTGACGCTAGCTGGGCAACTATATAAATATTTAATTAATTAATTTTTAATTAATTTAATTTATTTACTTTTTTAAGAAATGCAAATACAAAAAATAGATTGTTACAATTAAAAATACACAATATAATAATATACAATTTTTTAAAAAAAGTATCTGCAATCTGTAGTTCTTAAGGAACTAGAATCGAAAGCAGTATAATATACACTATATGTTAACAACTAATATACAAGATGAATGGATGATGGGGGTCATTACAATATGAAACAAAATTGAGAATATGGAACGAAATACTTGCAGCTAGATCAATACAGAAAGCAAATTGAGAATACCAACATAATTACAATTTAAAAGCCACGATTTTACTTTTTTTTGAAAACATATTTTATTTTGAATACACCTTATGTTATAAGGTAATCTACATATTAAAGAGTCTTGGTGTAGCAACAGAAAAAAAATGGAAAAATATTTGCAAATTGTGGTGAGGTACTTGGACAAGATTTTGCACATTGATGCGTAACTGGTAACTGGAAGAGCTTCTATTTAATGAATAGCCAGATCTTTCGAAAAATATTTTTAACATTTTGTAGCAATATAAATGTTTTAAGGGGAGAATATTTAAGGTTCTAAAAAGTGGTAAGCTGTCAGAGTGTCGGTTTTTTTTACAGATAATGCGAATAATGTGCTTCTGGGACACAAGTAGGGGATATAATTTGTTGTAGTGGGTTGAACCCCATACAACTAAGCCATATTCGAGCTTTGAATGTACTAAACCATAATAAATACATTTTAGAAGCTCCCGTGAGCAGTAAGATTTCAAGAAGTAAATTTGCCTAGTAGCAGCCATGAGATATTTTTTAAGAGCAGTTGTATGATCAGTCCAGTTCATTTTCCAGTCGAGCAGGACCCCGAGATACTTAAAATTCTTAACGTTCTCAATATAAAAGCATTTGTCAGAACATTTGCCTTGCTCAAAGTAAGTTTGTGAACTATGTTCTGAATTACAAGTAACCCTGCTATGTTTGAATCTTTTACATTTAGCACAATGAAAGAGGATCGGTTCACAGTCTATTATCTTGCCACTAGGACTAAAACGCATGATTTTAGTTTTGTCACTAATAACAAGTTTGTGCGTTTTAAACCAGTGGCTCAAGACTTCAAGGTCATGATTGATGCTAATGGAAAGATTTAGAGCAGAATTAGCAGTAAAGGCACACGCTAAATCGTCCGCAAACGCTGTAATTTTGCTTTCATATTTTTGTTGGAAGAGTGAATTTATGAATATTAGAAAAAGTAAGGGGCCTAGTACTGAACCCTGAGGAACACCTATATATAGAATACTTAAGGAACTGAACTCACCACATATTTTCACTCTCTGAACTCTCTCTGACAAATATGATCTTAGCCACTTGTGAGCCGTGTCTCTAAAGCCACACTTAAATAATTTGTCCAACAGTATTTCGTGATCGACTGTGTCGAATGCCTTAGTTATATCGACAAAGAGCCCTGCTGTGAGGTTCTTGTTATCAAAACCTTTGTATACATATGAACAGAAATTAAGGAGGGCACTCTCAGTAGAACGACCTGAACGGAAACCAAATTGACATTCACTGAAAAAATTATTTTTTCTCTAAAAACTGGACCATTCTTACCTTTAATGCTTTTTCAAAAATTTTCGAGAATACAGACAGTAATGAAATAGGCCTATAATTATTTATTAAAGTTTTATCTCCCTGTTTGTATAGAGGTATCACTTCAGCCTGTTTTAGATACTGGGGAAAAATACCACATCTAACGCTCCTATTATAAATAACACATAAAATATCACAGATATTTAAAGCTATTTTCTTAACAAAATTATTAGAAAATCCGTCTGATGTTGTAGAATTAGAGTTTTTGAGAGACATAATAATTTTAAACAATTCATGGGACGTTATGGGATCATAGAAGAAACTATGGGCACACGAGACTTCCTTAGTTAGACATACACAATCACAGTAAGATTCATAAGTATCGGAGACTGTTTTAGTACCTATGGTTGAAAAGAAAGAGTTGAATTTGTTTGCTATGACCTTAGAATCTGATAATAAAACATCATTCTCCTTGAGACTAGGTATTTGAACTTTCTTAGTTGATTTATTGAGTAACGCTCTAACTAGATCCCATTCTTTTTTAGGGTCACCTCTGATTTCGTTGAATTTGTTAATATAATAATTGTTTTTGCAAAACGAAACTTCTTTCGAAACCTCTTTACATATTTTTTTGTTGGCAATAGAGATATTATTGTTGTTGGGATTTTTTGTCTTTTTTTTAACAATTTATTTTTGATGCTAATTTTCTTTAATAAAACAAGAGATATCCAAGGTTTAAGCTTTTTTAGTTTATTCTTCCTCTTTATGACTTCTTTCGAACTTTGTAGGACGTAATCCTTTAGAATTTTAATAAATATAGAAAATGCAACAGAAGGATCCTTTTCATTAAGTACAGTATCCCAACATTCAAAGCGAAGGTAATTGTTAAGACAAGCAAAATTAGTTTTTACACAGGAACTAGTTGGACAGTCTTTATTTGTAGAAACATTTGAACATTTTACACTAAGACACGTCATACAGTGATCGGAAACTTGTAAGTCCACAACAGAGCTATACATTTCTGTTATAAGTATTTTATGAAAACGTACAAAGATATGGTCGATGCATGTACTAGTGGAAGCTGTAATGCGAGTTGGTTTGTTAATGCATGACTCGAAGCCAAAGGATGATAACATGAACATATAATTATCTACCAAAGTAGAGTTCTGTAAAATATCTATATTAATATCACCCAATATGATAACGTCATTTGATTCACTTGACAAAAGATTTCCTAACTCTTCACAAAAAAAATTATCGGAACGAGATGACTCATTGAATCTATAGACACAGAAAAACGTTAACTTTAAATCACAAATCTTAACCTTCAATACATCACAACTGTTGAAGTTGAAACCATAATATTCAATCGAAAAGGAATCTTTAATGAATGCAGCCACACCACCAGATGCATAATTATTGTTGCAACAAGATATAAATTCATACCCCTCAATATCGAAGAGTGATGTTTCATTATCATAAATCCATGTTTCCGATAGAAATAAGAAATCAGGCTTATTCACGAATGAGTTTATATGGACTAGAAGGTTATCAAAATTCTTACGCATGCTTCTAATGTTTTGATGTGTAATAAGTATGCTTGGTGAATATGTTGGGTTGGAAAAGAGATCAAGAGCATTAGTGTCAATGCAGATGATAGAGGGGATATATAAACAGTTTTCTATTGAATTTTGCATATTATTTAATGACTAGAAGGTCTTCACTTGAATTAATATAAATTAAGTTGTCATTATCTCCCTTACGCATACACACTTTCCCGTTTTTAACCCAAACAAACTTATACATTTTTTCTTTTTTAGCTTTTTTGGCAGCATTTAACAAGTATTTCGTTTTCGCACTTAAACATTCATTTATATAAATGTTACTATTTTTAGCACAGCCAAATATTTTTGTTTTTAAGTTGTTTTTATAAATAATCTTGTTCCTCATTATTAAATCTTTCTTCATCTTAGACACAAATTTTACAACTAAAATAGACTTAGTGTTTTTATCATTAACATTATTTGTACTTTTTACCTTTTTTACAAAACAATTATCAATTTCTAGTTCTGACACATTTGTTGACACACCCTGTGAGAAAACTTGGAGTGCACAGCTAAGAGCATTTGTTGCTGTTGTTTACATCAGGAATGCCCACAATTTCAACACAGTTTTCTCTTCTGCTCTGGTGTAAGAGCTCAACTTCTCTTTGCAGTACGCGAACAGTTTGAATAAGGTTGCTCTTTTCCTCTTGCAATGAGTGCAATAGAGAAAAAGCATACGCATTTTCTTTGCGGAGAGCAACGATTTCATTATAAATTGATTCCAGCGTAATGGTTTGAATGCTGGTCGAAGCACTATACTGAAATTGCTGATGCTGCTCAGTCGAAGGTGATGCTGCCTGTTGTTGTTGTTGCAGTTGAGTCGACGAAGATGTTGATGCTAGTATATGTTGTTGTTGTTGTTTCTGTTGCAGTATTTGCTTTTGGACAACGATTTCGTTATTTTCATAATTTATGTAAATGAGCTACTATCGGTTCTAAAACAGAGTACAAGATACGCATATGCTGACGACACAGCTATTGTTGTAAGCCATAAAATCGCTGAATCAGCTGAAAAAATCATGCAGAAGGATTTTAACGCTGTTGTTGCTTGGTGTCATGACCATGGCCTCATCATTAACTCAAAAAAAAACAAAAGTTATGCACATACGCCCTCCGCATATCTCAAGATACCAAATAAATATCAAAATACATAGTTATGATTGCATCCATAGAACAGAAAATCATATGTATCTTTCACAAGAAGATGAGTGTTCAACATATATCGAAAACGTATCTGTATACAAATATCTTGGAGTAATTGTAGATTACAATTTCAAATGGAGTTATCAAATAAATGCTCTAATAAAGAAACTTCGGCAATCAGCTTATGCTATCTTTCACTTAAGTTACCTGTGTTCACATGAAGTTCTAAAACAATGCTATTTCGGACTCGTCGAGTCTCATCTGAGGTATGGCATTTTAGCTTGGGGAAATGCACCTCAACTTCGACAACTCGAAATGCTACAGCTTAGAATCCAAAAAATTATCTACAGAGCGAAAATTGGTCAATACAATGACTGGAGGCAAATAAACAATGACATGAGACTGGTGAGTATAAAACAACTCCATAAACTTGAGATCCTTTTACAGTTTAAAGACGACAACACATACAAAATTCCAACCCAACAAGTCCGCAATACCAGAAGAAGACAACAAGGAAGATACATCGTTCCAAGATACTGGAATGCTTATGGGTGGCGTAAATACGATGTGACAGTTCCAACAACGTTTAATGAATTGCCCTCTGATTTCCAGAACTTACCAAAACCTGTATTATTGCAAAAAGCAAAGTATTTTTGTATTTTTATTATAACAAAGATCCATTGTCACTCTAAAAAAAAAAAAAAAAAAAAAAAAAAAAAAAAAAAAAAAAAAAACGTACAAAGACGACAACAACGAGCGATTAGGGGCGCTTGGTGTAAATAAAACCCCCAACGTCGTGAATGAATTAAATCTCATTTATGTCTTTTGTACTTTATACATATTTATGTATTTAGTTATCTATTGTATTGTATATGTGTATATGTATGTATGTATCATTTTCTAACAAGAACTCAAAAATATGTTTTAAATGTAAACAGTCTTCTGCAGACAAACCCTCGGGTTTTGCAGAAACATTTTATGGAACATGAAGATTAATAATAATAATAATAAACACACACACTTTTGTTGTTGTTGGTTTGTTGTTTCACTCTGTTTTTCACTTGTCACTGTTAAGAGAGGTGAAACTATCACAGGAGAGTCATGTTCTAGTTTAGTATTATCTTTCATGAGAGGGGGGGAGCGGAGGGAGCCCCTTCGTGCAGCGGAGCAACTCTTGCACCGAAAACTATTGTTCGTTTTATTTAAAAAGTCAATATCCGCCGGTTGAATATTTACACAAGAACAATGATAATAATTTTTGCAACCTACACATAATATTTTGGGCTGGTTGCGCTCCACTTTACATTTACACACACACGGCATTTTATTTAAAATTATATAAACTGGACTACGAGAATATGAAATGTTTGCACTAGTAATAACAAGGTACGTGTTGACCCCACGACACTCGATTAAGGCACACTATATAAATATATAGTATAACAGCCGATTGACCCTAGCTGGGCAACTATGTACGTATATACATATACATATACATATACATATAGTCTAGCAGACGATTGTTCCGTGCAGGGACGGGTTAAGAATATCCCTGCAGCGATACCTCTCGCTTGTCGTAAAAGGCGACTAAAACAAAGGTAAACAAAAATCACATCTAGGCAATTTAGAAAACATCAAGGTGAGCCTAGGGACACATATACCACCATTAAACTGCCCCACAAGTGTACATGCAAATCAGTGGGTTGACACGACTGGAGATCACCGGTGTTGTAAGAGTAAGATCAAACAAAAAAAATCTGGAGCATGTCCGTGTCACAAAACAAAAAAAAAAGGCCGAAAAACAATTGGTGCAAACAGATGCAAAAACACCAGCATTTGATTGGCCTCAGCGATGAAGTAATCCCAAACCGGGAAGCCTGCCGCTACTTTCTGAGGTCAAACCGGCGGACCTCACAAGCGGACCAGTAAAAATGCAGTTAAGTGGGAAGGTTATGGTCCTACACTTCTGACCATAACAACGCCGGAAAAAGGAAAAGAAGAAGAAGAAGAAGTCTAGCAGACGATTGACGCTAGCTGGGCCACTATATACATATATAAATATATAGTCTATACACAATAGTATATAAATATAAATATATAGTATAACAGGCGATTGACGCTAGCTGGGCAACTATATAAATATTTAGTACAACATACGATTGACGCTAGCTGGGCAACTATATATATATATATATATAGTATAACAGACGATTGACGCTACCTGGGCAACTATATAAATATTTAGTACAACATACGATTGACGCTAGCTGGGCAACTATGTACGTATATACATATATACATATAGTCTAGCAGACGATTGATGCTAGCTGGGCGACTATATATGTATAAATATATAGTATAACAGACGATTGACGCTAGCTGGGCGACTATATACATATATAAATATATAGTCTATACACAATAGTATATAAATATAAATATTTAGTCTATACACAATAGTATATAAATATAAATATTTAGTATAACAGCCGATTGACGCTAGCTGGGCAACTATGTACGTATATACATATATACATATAGTCTAGCAGACGATTGATGCTAGCTGGGCAACTATATATATATATATATATAGTATAACAGACGATTGACGCTACCTGGGCAACTATATAAATATTTAGTACAACATACGATTGACGCTAGCTGGGCAACTATGTACGTATATACATATATACATATAGTCTAGCAGACGATTGATGCTAGCTGGGCGACTATATATGTATAAATATTTAGTATAACAGCCGATTGACGCTAGCTGGGCAACTATGTACGTATATACATATATAGTCTAGCAGACGATTGATGCTAGCTGGGCGACTATACAGGGTGTCCCACGAGCAGTGTGCCAAAAAGCTAGAGCGTGTAGGTCTGGTCAAGACAAGAAAAAAATCGTATGGCAGGGGGGGGTCTATTCCCCCCCGTTTAGCCGGGAGGGGCAATTTTCTAAAATATTGACTTAATTTGGGAAAAAAATTATTAAAAATCAACAGTTAGATCCACAACGCCGTAATATACTTTTTTGTAAAGCCAGAAACCTCTCCCTTCATCTTGTTTTTAAACGAAGCTGTTTTAAGGAATAGTTTTTGAGAAATTAATTTTCAAACTCAAAATTTTGAAAAAAAATAGGAAAAAAAAATGTCGAACTATTTTTTTTCAAAATTGTATGTAATTAAGTACTAATTTTTTGTCCAAAATTCAATTCTCTTATTAGTTTTTAGTTAAAAACAGAAAACCGGATGCAAAAATGTTTTGTAGTTTTCGAGAAATTAAAAAAAAACCCGAACAATTTTTTTCTAAGAAAAACCTTTTTTTGGTTTTAACGCGGCTGGACTTGTAGGCAAATTAATGTATGAAAATTTGACATCTCTTTTATTATTTTTAAAAAAATTGGGGTTTTATTATAATCAATTTTCAATATGATCCCCATTTTTTAGAAGGCAAAGATTATATCTCCTTCTAATGGCTGCACATAAGTCAAACAATTTGACTCCAGCGACTTCAATCCGTGCTTTCAGTCGTTCCAAAGATACTATTTCCACTTCGTAAACATAATTCTTCATGAATCCCCACACATAAAAATCTAGAGGAGTTAAATCTGGTGATCTAGGTGGCCATTCCGTGGGGCCCTTTCTTCCAATCCAACGGTCACTAAAATGATCATCCAGCCAGTTTCTAACCCGTAAGCTGTAGTGTGCTGGTGCTCCATCTTGCTGGTAGATTAAATTATCTGCTATGGCCAAAGGAACGTTGTCCATCAAATCGGGCAAAAGGTCTCGTAGGAAATGCAAGTATGATTCTCCATTAATAACGGCATTCAAAAACCGGGGCCCGATTACAGTTTGTCCAACAATACCAAGCCAAACATTACAGCTAAAGCGATGTTGTGATTTATTTTGTTTTTTGTTGTGTGGATTGGTGCTACTCCAATGATGCAAATTGTGGAAGTTAGTAACCCCATCTCTGGTAAACTGTGCTTCATCCGTCCAGAATATCCTTCCAAAATTGTTTCGTTCAGTTTCATTTCGAAGCAGTAATGATCGACAAAATTCTGCTCTCAAAAACTTGTCGTTTGAGGTGAGTTCCTGAACTGTCCTAAAATGGTACGGGTGTAAGTTTTCGGTATGAAGCACTCTCCGTACTCTAGATTTGGGCACTCCAAGCATAATAGCTATCCTCCTTGTACTAAGGGAGGGATTACGTCAGACCAAATCCAAAAATTGCGGTTTTATTGTCTTAAGGTCCTAGCCGGTTGAACCCATTGGCGGCGGGCGGACCCAGACGAAATTGACAGGACAGTTTTCAGGCGTTATTAATGAAAAAAAAGGATTAATCCAGGGTTATTCCAATACTGTGTCACTTTATTGTATCCTCATAAAACTCCGAATTTTTTAAAGATAATAAAAAAGATGTCAAATTTTCATACATTAATTTGCCTACAAGTCCATCCGCGTTAAAACCAAAAAAAAGGTTTTTCTTAGAAAAAAATGGTTCGGGTTTTTTTTTTAATTTCTCAAAAACTACAAAACATTTTTGCATCCGGTTTTCTGTTTTTAACTAAAAACTAATAAGAGAATTGAATTTTTGACAAAAAATTAGTACTTAATTACATACATTTTTGAAAAAAAATAGTTTGTAATTTTTTTTTTCATTTTTTTTCCAAAATTTTGAGTTTGAAAATTAATTTCTCAAAAACTATTCCTTAAAACAGCTTCATTTAGAAACAGGATGAAAGAAGAGGTTTCTGGCTTTACAAAAAAGTATATCACGGCATTGTGGATGTAACTGTTGATTTTTAATAATTTTTTTTCCAAATTAAGTCAATTTTTTAGAAAATTGCCCCTCCCGGCTAAACGGGGGGGAATAGACCCCCCCCTCCCATACGATTTTTTTCTTGTCTTGACCAGACCTACACGCTCTAGCTTTTTGGCACACTGCTCGTGGGACACCCTGTATATGTATAAATATATAGTATAACAGACGATTGAAGCTAGCTGGGCGACTATATACATATATAAATATATAGTCTATACACAATAGTATATAAATATAAATATTTAGTCTATACACAATAGTATATAAATATAAATATTTAGTATAACAGACGATTGATGCTAGCTGGGCGACTATATATGTATAAATATATAGTCTATATACAGTAGTAGATAAATATAAATAAATAGTCTATACACAATAGTATATAAATATAAATATTTAGTCTATACACAATAGTATATAAATATAAATATTTAGTATAACAGACGATTGACGCTACCTGGGCAACTATATAAATAGTATATACATATAGTCTAGCAGACGATTGATGATAGCTGGGCAACTATATAAATATTTAGTATAACAGACGATTGATGCTAGCTGGGCGACTATATATAAATATATAGTATAACAGACGATTGACGCTAGCTGGGCAACTATATAAATATTTAGTATAACAGACGATTGATGCTAGCTGGGCGACTATATATAAATATATAGTATAACAGACGATTGACGCTAGCTGGGCAACTATATAAATATTTAGTATAACAGACGATTGATGCTAGCTGGGCGACTATATATAAATATATAGTATAACAGACGATTGACGCTAGCTGGGCAACTATATAAATATTTAGTATAACAGACGATTGATGCTAGCTGGGCGACTATATATAAATATATAGTATAACAGACGATTGACGCTAGCTGGGCAACTATATAAATAGTATATACATATAGTCTAGCAGACGATTGATGATAGCTGGGCGACTATATATATATATATAGTATAACAGACGATTAATGCTAGCTGGGCGACTATATATAAATATATAGTATAACAGACGATTGACGCTAGCTGGGCAACTATATAAATAGTATATACATATAGTCTAGCAGACGATTGATGCTAGCTGGGCGACTATATATAAATATATAGTATAACAGACGTTTGACGCTGGCTGGGCGACTATATATAAATATAAATATATAGTCTATACACAATAGTATATAAATATATAGATATTTAGTCTATACACAATAGTATATAAATATAAATATATAGTATAACAGACGATTGACGCTACCTGGGCAACTATATAAATACATAGTTAACTATTAACGGATAGGCAACTATAACAATATCCGAAGTGTTCTGGGCTGTTCCGCGCTGTTTTTGGCTCGGACTGTACTTGGTTGCGCCACACTTTTGGTTCGGACTGTACATTATAGGGACAAACTTTTGGTTCGGACTGTACCTTATTGAGCCAAACTTTTGGTTCGGACTGTACAGTATTGGGCCAACCTTTTGGATCGGACTGTACCTTGCCGGGTCAACCTTTTGATTCGGACTGTACCTTATTGGGCCAAACTTTTGGCTCGGACTGTACCTTATTGGGCCAAACTTTTGGTTCGGACTGTACACAGTTCGGGATATATTTTGGTTCGGAATTACTTTTGTTTCGAAATGCGGACTCTACTTGTTTCGGGCTGTACGACTTTATAAATATTTACTACAACAGACCATTGATGCTAGCTGGGCGACTATATACATATATAAATATATAGTATAACAGACGATTGACGCTACCTGGGCAACTATATAAATAGTTAACTATTGAGGGATAGGCAACTATAACAATATCCGAACTGTTCTGGGCTGTTCCGCACTGTTTTTGGGTCGGACTGTACTTGGTTGTGCCACACTTTTGGTTCAGAATGTACCTTATTGTGCCAAACTTTTGGTTCGGACTGTACCATGCCGGGTCAAACTGTTGGTCCCGACTGTACCTTATTGGTCACGCTTTTGGCACAGACTGTACCGTATTGGGTCAAACTTTTGTTCCCGACTGTACCTTATTGTGTCAAACTTTTGGTTCAGACTGTACCTTATTGGGTCAAACTTTTTGGTCCAGAATGCACCTTAGTGGGTCACACTTTTGGTCCAGAATTCACCTTAGTGGGTCAAACGTTTGGTCCAAACTGTACCTTATTTTGTCGACCTTTTGGTTCAGACTGTACTGTTCGGGATATATTTTGGTTCGGAATTACTTTTGTTTCGAAATGTACATACCTACTGCGGACTCTACTTGTTTCGGGCTGTACGACTTTATAAATATTTAGTACAACACACGATTGATACTGGCTGGACTATATATAAAAACATAGGGGGGTGGTAGTGGTGCAATGGTAATCATCACCTACTGGTAAGCGGAAGGTCTGTAGTTCAAGTCTGACCATAGCCAAGAAAAATTCCTATACGGAAAAAAAAAAAAACCCATGCAGCAACACCAGTTGTGAATGAGAGATGATCAAAAAAATGCTGACGAAGGCATAACACTCGCAGTATAAGTTCACTTCAAAATTCTTACTCTGCGTGTGCATTTCCAATATAAGATCTTAATGGTATGGAATAAAGTTACTGTAAAAACTACAAACAACGCGACAAATTCAGTCGAATCTCTCGAATCCCAAGACAACCACCTCCGGAGAGTAGTGAACGAACATCTTCGACACAAACCATCTGCACCCCGTCCAGGTTGTGTGACAAACATCAAAAGAGCGTAACTCTTGAACCTGCACGAATTATAAAAAAAAAAAAAAAAAAAAAAAAAAAAATTAAGTCTAGCACATTATTGATTATTGATGCTAGCTGGGCGATAATATACAAATATAAAGTTTAGCAGATGCTAGCTGGGCGACTATATAAATATTTAGTACAACAGACGATTGACGTTAGCTGGGCACCTATGTATAAATATACATATGTATGTATAGTCTAGCAGACGATTGATGCTAGCTGGACGACTATATATAAATATATAGTATAACAGACGATTGACGCTAGCTGCGCAACTATATAAATATTTAGTACAACAGACGATTGATGCTAGCTGGGCGACTATATACATATATAAATATTTAGTCTATACACAATAGTATATAAATATAAATATTAAGTATAACAGACGATTGACGCTAGCTGGGCAACTATATAAATATTTAGTACAACAGACGATTGACGCTAGCTGGGCAACTATGTACATATATACATATAGTCTAGCAGACGATTGATGCTGGCTGGGCGACTATATATATATATATATAGTATAACAGGCGATTGACGCTAGCTGGGCAACTATATAACTAGTTAACTATTAACGGATAGGCAACTATAACAATATCCGAACTGTTCTGGGCTGTTCCGCACTGTTTTTGGCTCGGACTGTACTTGGTTGTGCCACACTTTTGGTTCGGACTGTACCTTATTGGGTCAGACTTTTGGTTCGGATTGTACCTTACCGGGTCAAACTTTTGGTTCGGTCTGTACTTTACCGGGTCAAACGTTTGGCTTGGACTGTACCTTATTGGGTCAAACTTTTGGTTCAGACTGTAACTTATTGAGTCAAACTTTTGGTCCCGCCTGTACATTATTGGGTCAAACGTTTGGTCCAGACTGTACCTTATTGGGTCGACCTTTTGGTTCAGACTGTACACAATTCGGGATATATTTTGGTTCGGAATTGCTTTTGTTTCGAAATGTACATACCTACTGCGGACTCTACTTGTTTCGGGCTGTACGACTTTATAAATATTTAGTACAACACACGATTGATACTGGCTGGACTATATGTATATAAAAACATAGTCTAGCACATTATTGATGCTAGCTGGGCGATAATATAAATATTTAGTACAACAGACGATTGATGCTAGCTGGGCGACTATATACATATATAAATATATAGTCTATATACAATAGTATATAAATATAAATACATATGACGAGCTAACCACGGCACTTGCCAAAAACAATGAACTAATTAAAAATTTAATGCAAGAAATAGGAGAATACAAAAAGCAAAATGAAATAAAATATGTACTTATAACAAATTTACAAAAACAAATCAACACATTGGAACAGAAACAAATTGATAATAACATTGAAATAAAAGGAATGCCAATGAAGAACACCGATAATGTGTATGACGTCGTGAATGCAGTAGGTTTTATTAGTTTTTATTTTTTTTTAAATTCATTTTTAATACCAATTCCTTAATAACTATCTTACGCTAGACAAAAATGATTAAACTAGCTTAACTAACTTATAAATACCTTACTGGCCCCATACGGACACTCTAAAGTAAAAACAACAGATTAAATTACCTTTCGGCCTAATAAATAAAAAAAAAATTGTAATATAATAATTAAAATAATTTAAACTTAAGCTAAGAAAATATTTGTTTTTTTTTTTTTAAACTTAGCATCAGATAACTTTTTTTTTTATACATATATATAAAACTTAAACCTAACTAAAAACTAGCTTAACCTACCTTTACTAAAATATACATATATGTATACAAAAATATATACATAATATACAGGGTGTCCCACGAGCAGTGTGCCAAAAAGCTAGAGCGTGTAGGTCTGGTCAAGACAAGAAAAAAATCGTATGGGAGGGGGGGGTCTATTCCCCCCCGTTTAGCCGGGAGGGGCAATTTTCTAAAAAATTTACTTAATTTGGAAAAAAAAATATTAAAAATCAACAGTTACATCCACAATGCCGTGATGTACTTTTTTGTAAAGCCAGAAACCTCTTCTTTCATCTTGTTTCTAAATGAAGCTGTTTTAAGGAATAGTTTTTGAGAAATTAATTTTCAAACTCAAAATTTTGAAAAAAAAAATTAAAAAAAAAAATTTCGAACTATTTTTTTTCAAAATTGTATGTAATTAAGTACTAATTTTTTGTCAAAAATTCAATTCTCTTATTAGCTTTTAGTTAAAAACAGAAAACCGGATGCAAAAATGTTTTGTAGTTTTCGAGAAATTAAAAAAAAACCCGAACCATTTTTTTCTAAGAAAAATCTTTTTTTTTGGTTTTAACGCGGCTGGACTTGTAGGCAAATTAATGTATGAAACATTGAAATCTTTTTTATTATTTTTAAAAAATTTGGAGTTTTATTATAATCAATTTTCAATATGATCCCCATTTTTTAGAAGGCAAAGATTATATCTCCTTCTAATGGCTGCACATAAGTCAAACAATTTGACTCCAGCGATTTCAATCCGTGCTTTCAGTCGTTCCAAAGATACTATTTCCACTTCGTAAACATAATTCTTCATGAATCCCCACACATAAAAATCTAGAGGAGTTAAATCTGGTGATCTAGGTGGCCATTCCGTGGGGCCCTTTCTTCCGATCCAGCGGTCACTAAAATTATCATCCAGCCAGTTTCTAACTCGTAAGCTGTAGTGTGCTGGTGCTCCATCTTGCTGGTAGATTAAATTATCTGCTATGGCCAAAGGAACGTTGTCCATCAAATCGGGCAAAAGGTCTCGTAGGAACTGCAAGTATGATTCTCCATTAATAACGGCATTCAAAAACCGGGGCCCGATTACAGTTTGTCCAACAATACCAAGCCAAACATTACAGCTAAAGCGATGTTGTGATTTATTTTGTTTTTTGTTGTGTGGATTGGTGCTACTCCAATGATGCAAATTGTGGAAGTTAGTAACCCCATCTCTGGTAAACTGTGCTTCATCCGTCCAGAATATCCTTCCAAAATTGTTTCGTTCAGTTTCATTTCGAAGCAGTAATGATCGACAAAATTCTGCTCTCAAAAACTTGTCGTTTGAGGTGAGTTCCTGAACTGTCCTAAAATGGTACGGGTGTAAGTTTTCGGTATGAAGCACTCTCCGTACTCTAGATTTGGGCACTCCAAGCATAATAGCTATCCTCCTTGTACTAAGGGAGGGATTACGTCAGACCAAATCCAAAAATTGCGGTTTTATTGTCTTAAGGTCCTAGCCGGTTGAACCCATTGGCGGCGGGCGGACCCAGACGAAATTGACAGGACAGTTTTCAGGCGTTATTAATGAAAAAAAAGGATTAATCCAGGGTTATTCCAATACTGTGTCACTTTATTGTATCTTCATAAAACTCCGAATTTTTTAAAAATAATAAAAAAGAGGTCAATGTTTCATACATTAATTTGCCTACAAGTCCAGCCGCGTTAAAACCAAAAAAAAAGATTTTTCTTAGAAAAAAATGGTTCGGGTTTTTTTTTAATTTCTCGAAAACTACAAAACATTTTTGCATCCGGTTTTCTGTTTTTAACTAAAAGCTAATAAGAGAATTGAATTTTTGACAAAAAATTAGTACTTAATTACATACAATTTTGAAAAAAAATAGTTCGAAATTTTTTTTTTTAATTTTTTTTTTCAAAATTTTGAGTTTGAAAATTAATTTCTCAAAAACTATTCCTTAAAACAGCTTCGTTTAGAAACAAGATGAAAGAAGAGGTTTCTGGCTTTACAAAAAAGTACATCACGGCATTGTGGATGTAACTGTTGATTTTTATTATTTTTTTTTCCAAATTAAGTAAATTTTTTAGAAAATTGCTCCTCCCGGCTAAACGGGGGGGAATAGACCCCCCCCCTCCCATACGATTTTTTTCTTGTCTTGACCAGACCTACACGCTCTAGCTTTTTGGCACACTGCTCGTGGGACACCCGTATATTATACATACATATATCTAATATATAAAATTCTCGTGTCACAATGTTAGATACCATACTCCTCCGAAACGGCTTGACCGATTTTTATGAAATTTTATATGCTTATTCAGTAGGTCTGAGAATCGCCTACTATCCATTTTTATACCCCTAAGTGATAAGGGTTGTCCACCCCTAACATTTATTTTTTATTTTTTCGACAAATTTATTTTTTTATTTTTTTATAATGTGGCATTAAAAAATACATACAATCCTAAACTTTCACCCTTCTATCACCAACCCCTATTTTTTAATAGTCATTTTAATAATTTAATCATTTTTCATCCCGCTCGATAACTGATCAATTATCATTTGGTAAGTTATCCCCGCCAGGCGTTTACCGGTGTCACTTCTCACCCAGTAAATAGCACGGAGTTGGGATGAGACCGAAGCCGGTCTCCTGTTTCTCTCACACAATAAGCCATCTCTCAATCCCTCCACAGTTTTCGGCCATTATTATTGTTTATGCATCAAGCGTAGTAGTAACGTTTACAATTATCATTTTACTATCTCAGTGTAACTCTCATATTAACTATATTCTCAGGTAAATTTATTATTAATTTGCTGGACTATAATTATTTATTCCTATTTTATCAATAATTAATAAAATTATTAATTAGTAATTTGATTAGTTAATTAAGTGATTTACATAACCTTAATAGTATACGACTATTGTGTTGTAAGTATAAATTATTCTTATACATTTATTATAAAATCCATACTTTGTTTTCTTATTTATATCGAAAATATTGTTGGAAATGGTGCAAAAAAAAATTCGGTGAAAGTTAGATTTTTATTACAATTGGGCAATTTTTTTTTTGTGCTCACATATAAGAGCTCTAACTTCCACAGAATTTTTTTTTCACTTATAAGAGCTCTAACTTCTACAGAATTTTTTTTCACCATTTGTAACAATATATTTTCGATATAATTAAGAAAAAGATTTTTTTTTCCCTTTCGTAAAACAGTCTAATATATGTATTGTATATGTATGTGTGTACAATCAAAGATTAAACACATTATTACTATAATGTTTTTCATCATTAACTAATTCAATTAGTTCTATTTATGTGTGTTTTGTACAGTGAACAATGCCAACAAAACGCAAAGGGGCTAATTACAGCCGTAATACAAGTAGATCTAGAAGCATGCGAAATAGAAGAGCCCAAAGAACCGAAGAACAAATCCAGCAACAAAATACTGATGCGCGTGTGAGCATGGCGCAATTGCGTCAAGAACAATCAGAAGATACACGAGCTGAACGCAATGAAGTAATAAGATTAGAACAGCGACAATCACGCCGTTTCACAGTCAATAGACGCAGAACAAATGACCAACAACGCCAACAGGTACATCGAGCATTTACATCTCATTCATTCCTGCGTCTAGCATTCCAGTATGAGCCCGATATTGAATATTATGCTCATTCAAAAGTGGTAATTGGAGCTATGGACAAGGAATGTCTAACGTGTTCCTGAAGTCTTTTCGAACATTCAATTCATGCTTTCAAATGACATCGTTCGGAGCAACAGAAATAGTTCGAAATACTAATGCAATGTATTGTTACAACTCTACATTCAAAATCAGAGGCCAAGTTTATCATAAAATGGGCTCATTGCTGCCAATGCCAAACGAACCACATACATTTTTACAGATCTACTTTTTGGGCGGCGAGGATTCCGGAAGCGCACTTGCCAATCGCGTGGATGCACGTTGTGGCTACAATAACCTTGATTCATTTTTTGCCAGATGCATCGTCGGCGAGCTGGACGCTCTATTGAATGAGTTGTTTAAAAAAAATATTCAAATCACACATGCACAAATTACAAAGCGATAATCACGATATTGTCATTAATCCTGATAAAACACCAGTTGCAGAGCACATTCGTAGATTCAATGCACCTGTTGTTGACGACGTTGCTGGAATCATGGTTGGCGATCGTACAGATGCAGTAAATATGCGCGTTCAAATGCTTCAAGATCCATCCGCTGAAACATTCTCAAAACTACTCTTAGATATCGGCGATGGAAAAGTCACTATAGATGAAACTGGATGCGTAAAATTAACGACCGATTTCTGCACAATCCTTGATTCGCAAAATGCTCTCATTGAACAAATATTTCCCGATATTCACACATTACATAAATCATGAGTGGCTTGCAGAAAGAGCAATTTTAGCGGCAAAAAATGTGGACGTTGACGATTTAAATCTGAAGATACAACAGTTGTTGCCAGGGAACTTGGTATCATACAAATCTATTGATACAGTTTGCGATGCCAGCGAAACTGTAAATTTTCCAACAGAGTTTTTGAACTCACTGGATTTGCCAGGCATGCCACCGCATAATTTACAATTGAAGGTTGGATTTCCGATTATTTTGCTTCGTAATTTGAACCCGCCACGGCTGTGCAACGGTACGCGATTAGTCATTCCAAAATTAATGAAAAACGTTATCGAAGCCAGCATTTTAAATGCCAAGTTCCGAGGTGAAAATACATTAATACCACGAATCCTTATTCTACCTACAGATGTGCCAATTCAATTGAAACGTACATATGTATGTATTTAGTTTCCGATTGGATTGGCATTTGCAATGACTATCAATAAGTCCCAAGGCCAAACGATGTCTGTTTGTGCTTTAGATTTGAGCACACAATGTTTTTCACACGGACAATTATACGTGGCACGCTCTCGAGTGGGTAAACCATCCAGTTTGTTTGTGTTAGCTAAAGATGGGCTAACAAAAAATATTGTTCACGCTATAGCATTAAGAGATTGATATTGTTTGTTAGTGTTGCTGTCGTAATTAATTAATGATATATATAATTTTAAGGAATAAATTATAATAAATTAAAAAATTAATGTTTGGTGTTTTGTTATTTTTATATTCCCTCATCGTTCACAGCGCCCCATGCCTAACGTTCCCATATTAGTTTCGCCGAAATACAGGATAAATTGGAAAATATATGTCATATATCAGGTTTAAAAAAGAAAAAAACAGGATTATAGCAGGATAAACATATTAATTTTTTTTTTCATCTCTTATTTTTAATTTTATAATTAATTTATTAATCTTGAACCTCTTCCGAATACTTTAAACTTGATTTTTACAAATTAAATTCACTTGAAATGGAGACAGTTTATATGAAACACGGTCCACTTATCAATGAATAACCTTTAGTGCATTCGGATATTTCTCAATTAAAAGAGCAGAACTAAAATCTTACCAACGGTATTTAAATAACACAGACAAGACACACACAACGAAACATGTAACTGTTCAGGCTAATAAATACGCAAAAGTAAATATGTATGGTAAGCACAGCCGCTCACGAAGACAAAACTAAATTATAATTAGAACACTGCAAACAAATGTGTTCGAGGTGTAAAACAATTAAAGCTTTTGAATCTTGGTAAAAAAGATTTTTGGTTTGGAGTTGTAAGGTGTAATGGTAAAGTTAAGGAGATGAAGATAAAATAATTTTAAACTCTGTGAATCTTGAATAGGGAGTTGTGAGTTGAAATTATGCCTGCATTGGGTTACAGGGTTTTCATAGGAAAATACAGGAGTGATATATTGGCATGAGAAAACAGGATAATCCTGCAAAATACAGGATAGAAGGGAGCGTTACCCATGCCTCTTTCACTCCTATACCACATCCTTACACACTTACAATAAGTTAGTTATTTCTTCCTACACTAGAAATTCCCTAGAAATAATTTATATGGCAAAACAACGTTTGCTGGGTCAACTAGTATATGTATATGTATATCTTTTTATCTTGTTTTATGTATTTCTTCCTTTTTTTTTTTTGTTTTTTTGTTTTTCAAATTAAAATTACTGAACCTACCCACCACCCTAGCCTACCTTAGCCTACCCTAACCTACCCTAACCTACCCTAAACTACAATAAATAATCTATGCAAGCCTGCCATTTGTGATTGGCGAGTTTTGCCTTGAAGAGGCTGACCTATAAAAATTTACCACTGACTTAGTCAGTGTTCACCAAAAACGTTGATGCTGTCGGACGACGTCTTCTCGATCTCGGCGTGAATTCGACCTACTGAACCTGATGCGCTCGGGCTCGTGGAGCGCGACATCACATTCGTAGAGGAACCGTCGTTCCACGTGAAAGATTAGCGGTACCGCCAATCTATCTGGGATTAGCCCACATTGGTCTAAATAGAGGAATGCCTCTGGTGGGACAAAGCCGTTAAGGCGCACCCTCTCGTGGTACAAATAGTTGGGGTAGTAAGCCCCAGAGATCAAGTTATTGTCCGAAGTCATTGCTCTTGCAACGTGGCTTCGAATCAGTTTTATCAGAAAATTGTCCACCCGTAAAATCCTGGCCCTATCGTATAGAACCTCGTTTCGTGTACTCAGATTCAGGTGTTCTATGTAACTCGAGACAAGTCCTGAGACATTGTCTCTCAAACACCCGAATCCTTTCCATTAAGCTGGCTCTCACATTGAACCAGACGGGACATCCATAGGCAACCATGGGCCTGATTAAGGCCATGTAGCAGATTACCTTCACCCTGGAATCAAGTTGGCTGCTATGAAACAGCCATCTTGTCAGAGCGAAAGCGCCCCGGGCCCTCGCCAGAGCAGCATCTACATGTTTGTCAAAATATAGATACTGGTCCAGCACGATCCCAAGGTATCTGACTACACTTTGTCTCGCCAGTGGACGCCCGTCCGGCCCAAAGATAGAGAACCTGCGCCAATTTTTTCTAGTGTCCCGAGAGGCCCTAGACAAAGGCGTTCTGAACAATATAGATTCTGATTTCTGGAAGTTGATTTTCAACTTCCAGTCATCACAATACTGCTGAATTTTTTCGAAGTCACGCTGCAGAAGAGTAACAATGACGTCGATCGTTGGACCTGATCTGTACGCGATTAGGTCATCTGCGTACGCTATTGAGTGGTGTAGAGAAACAAGTAGATCACTCAGGTAAATGCTGAAAAGGATCGGCGAATTTACCGTACCCTGTTGCAGTCCGTTTTTGATTTCAAATATTTGGGTAGAAGTTACATTGGCAATTTTCACAACGAACTTTCTACCGGTTAACATGTCAAAAATCATATATAGCAGTGGTTTACTTATGCCCAGCCGACTGAGCTTGTAATAAAGACCTTCTAACCATACGGTGTCGAAGGCTTTTTCCAAGTCAATCAGACAGGCACCCGTGCATTGGTTCTGGCATTTATTCCATTGGATATCCGACACAAGCTTCGATGCGGCATGAATAGTGTCATGCATCGCTCTAAAATCGAATTGGTTATCCGGGATGATTTTATTGTCCTCAACCCATTTAGACAGGGCCCTATGGATCACCTTCTCGAAGACCTTGCTGATACTCGGAAGGAGACTTATCGACCGGAGATTTGCCTGGTTAAAGATGTCTTTACCCTTCTTGGGGATTGGTTGCACCACCGCTGTCTTCCAATGCACTGGATAATATGCATTATTCAGTGCATTGTTGAACAGGATGGCGTACCTCTCTACAGCCACTGGTGAAAGGTGCCTAAGCACAACATTGGATATACCGTCGGTTCCCGCGGACTTTTTTCTTTTAAATGAGTCGAAGATCATCTGGAGATCCTCCGTCGAAATGAACAGGGTGTTAGCCCCTTCACTGGCGACAGCATTGTTTGCCATAAAATCATCATTGAACCTAGTAAAACCAAGGTTCTCTGACCGCCAATGATCTACTTATATCATTTTGAAGGTAGAAGTGATGAAGTAGGACTCTGTTTTCCAGGTCGCGGTTTGGGTGAATGCTGTCATTCACCGTATACACTTCCTGGAATACAGCCCACTGTCGCCAACTTCTCCTGGGGATCCTCGATCACGAAGAAACCATCATCCCAGACGGCGCTCTCTGGATCGATGCTGACTGTTCGTAGCAAACGGTCATTGTCTGACGTTCTCGGAAGCTTTAGACCCTGAATGTCATTCTGATTGTTTCTCCGAAATATTTTATTTATTTGCGGGAACATACTCGCGCTGTTGGATTTTACAGCACGAATTCTGTTGTTCCAATGCAAACTTACAGATATTCTGTAATTCTGTAAGATTTTTAATCAGTGACTTTAGTGTCCTGACCTCAGAGTTTTGTCTGTCGGTAAATCGCCTGTACAAGAGTTTAAGTCTTGTCAGTAGTCTACTTTTTTGTCTGTGCAGTGCGTCGATTGTCGCCTTTCGGTATACGTTTGTGGTATCGTGCTGTTGTTGGCGTGGTATCGTATTGTTCATTGTCTGTTTAATGATATCGTCCATTTGTTGGAGGTACCTGTCAATCTCGTTGTTTGACAGGTTCCTATTAGACGGTGGGAAAGAGGCGCTCGAAGTGAGCGCTCTCGTCAGAGAATTGGCGAAGCGTGTCCAGCGCGCCCTACTGTAATCATAGGGGTACGTTTGGACGTACTCTGCCATTACCGCGAATTCGTCTGGTAATTTGATTACGGCGCTTAGTCCGCAATGGTCACTGTCGTATACGAAGGTCCGTAGACAGTTGCTAGACCATTCGTTTGTGTCAGCCAGTCTCAATTGAGAGTCAAGCAGCATGAGATAGGAGCCGCTCCTAGGATACGACGGACTATCCGTTGCGAGTATTTTGAGTCTGTACTCTATGCTCTGCAGAACCCACCAATGGCTTAGTAGGCTTCCCCTAGTGTTGGGAATGTTATTTCCCCAATCACTATGTTTGGCATTTAAATCACCGGCCAGAATGTAGAAGTTTTCTACCGAATTTAGGCGCAGAGTCCGAAAAAGTATCATGCCATGTAAACGTTAGGTTGAGGTGCTTCAGGTGCATAAGCTGATATAATGTACATTCTCTTTCCATTTCGGAGAGGAATGCACACAATACAGGCCTCTAGCACCTGGAACCTCCGCACTTCACCGCTATATATAATTTTATGTTTAAAGTTATTTCTTATAAAGATCGCAACTCCCCCGCCTCGTGTGGCGTTGGGTCGGTCTCTTCAAATCACTTTATAAGAATTGTGCCGGATTTTGTGCTTTTGGCTTAGCTTTGTTTCGCTAACCAAAAGTACATCGGGGCTTTCGTCCTGCAACAAGTTGAAAAGTACAGCTCTTCGCTCAATCCCAATCAGTGAATTCACATTCACCGACAGGACCTTTAAGGGACTCTCTACCGGCGTAGCCATCACGATTCAAGAGGCGCTAGGCCTGGCAGAAGCGAATAGATTCTGTCCACTCGGGTCGCCTTCTCATGGATCTGCTGTTGGAGCTGGCCGATCTGCCCTTGGATGGCGAGCAAGATCGAACGCAGGTCCCCCTCGGCCTCCGGTGCCTTAGTAACAGGCACTGGGGCTTTAGTAACAGCCACAGGCTTTTGTACCGTCTGCCTCAGACCTGCCGCCATTTGGGCGTAGGTCATTTGGGGTGTGAGCGACCTGCCGGGCATTTCTCCTCAATCTTCTGCTTACGAGCCAGGTTTGATTTGATGTCTTGGAACTTAGGACCTCCCCGATAGTTTCCAGGGTGTCCCCGGTTCCTACAGAGCACGCACTCGAGCTGCTCCCTGTCCCCGACCTTGTCTTGAGTCAGATCGCATTCCTCGTTCTTGTGGTTCTTTGCACACTTAACGCATCGAGGTTGCATCTCGGAGTTCGACGCAGCATGCCCGAACCTTTGAGAGCGGATACATTGTAAAATGTTTCCGTGTCTTCTTAATTTTTCCCATTTTACAGACTGGGATGCTAAGGAAGTGATGGTCCTTAGCCTCTCCAGTTTGCTATTCGGTGCGAGCTGGACCAGGAAGAATGGTAACACACGCTTCTCCCGTCTGGCCCGCGCCGTGGTGAACGACTTGACTCCCACGAATTTGAGGTCGTCGCTCTCGAACTCTTTGAGCTCTGAGAGTATTTCCTCGGGATCGGTAGTCGAATACACGCCTTTGAGGAGCATCGTCTGCAGCCTCTCGGTCTTGGGGGTAAATGAAAAGAATTCAGTGGTGGTCTCTTTTAATAGTTCTTTGACTCGCTTATGCTGCTCCAGTGTGTTACATTGGATAGCATAGCGGTTCTCACCTATACCTTTAAAGACGAAATTGCCAACACCACTAACGTACTTACATAAGTCAATTGTTTCGCGTAGAGCCGTGGTGTGGGTAAAGATAGGTGGCACCTTCTCCTTGGGACGTTGCGGCTGTCAGTTGATCACAGACCAGTGCAGTGATAGGAAGTGTTTCGGCTTGACTTACAAAGCAAAGCAAAATAGACAATAAACAATACAAGTGCGGACTTAAGCGAACATCACCCAACTATAAAGTTAGCACGGTGGTAGAGCGTCGGACTCATAATCCGAAGATCGGAAGATCAAATCCCCATTCGGGAAAAAAAAAAATTTTTTTCGTGTTTTTTTCGTGTTCTTCTGCTACTAACAGTAGTAGCAACAGTAGCGAGAAGACATGTCGGGAGACGGCGGGAGAGGACCCGTTCGTCAGACGGAGTCGGAATCGGATGATTTATCATCCGATTTCGCAACGCCGGCCGCCGTAATGAAGAGGCGCAGAAGGGTCAACTCCAGGCCCAACTTAATTAAGCGCCCCTCCCTCACCACTTCGACTGAAAAGCTGCAGGTCGAAGCGAGGAAAGGGGCGCCATCATCACCACCATCGACGTCCGAAGCAGCCGGACAAAAACAGCAGCAAGAAAAGAAAATGATCCCCGTAGAAGCAGAGGTCGAATACCTCTCCGATGGTCGAGAAGGCCGCTACATGGGGGACAACAACCCCTTCGCGGCCCTCTTAAGTTCGGCTACGGAGGATGAGCGTAGTGCACTGGAGGAGCAAGAACGCTTCCTGCGCGCCCAGCTGCAGGCCGTAGTAGAAAAAATTAAGGCGTTGCAGAAGCTGAGAGAGGAGGCAACAACCGCCGAAGAAATAAAGCAGCAACAACAACAGCAGCCGCAGAAGAAGCAGCAGAAACAGAAGCAGCAACAACAACCGCAGCAACAACAACCGCAGCAACAACAACCGCAGCAACAACAACCGCAGCAGAAGCAGCAGCAGCAACAACAACCGCAGCAGCAGAAGCAGCAACAGAAGCAACAGCAGAAACAACAATCGCAGCAACAGAAGCAGCAGCAACAACAACAAACGCAGCAGCAGAAACAGCAGCAACAACAACAACCGCAGCAGAAACAACAGCAGCAACAACAACGACAGCAGCAGAAGCAGCAGCAACAACATCAGCCGCAGCAACAGCGCCCGAAAAAGGAGAAAGTGCCACCGATCCTCACCTATACCACTGCCTTACGAGAAACCATCGATCTATGTAAGTATGCCATTGGTGTAGGTAATTTTGAATTTAAATGTTTGGGCCAGAAACGCTATGCTATTCAGTGCAAGGCACTGGAGCAACATAAGCGTATTAAAAGCCTACTGAAGGAGTCAACAACGGAGTTTTTCTCCTTCACTCCAAAGGCCGAGAGGTTGCGGACGATGCTCCTCAAAGGCGTGGAATCTATCACAGATCCCGAGGAAATGCTCTCAGAGCTCAAAGAGTTCGAGAGTGACGACCTCAAATTCGTGGCGGTTAAGCCATTTTCCACGGTGAGCTCCCGACGGGAGAAGCGAGTGATTCCCTTCTTCGTGGTACAGCTCACACCCAACAGCAAGCTGGAGAGGTTAAGGTCCATTACTTCCTTGGCTTCCCAGCGTGTAACATGGGAAATATTAAAAAGGCAAGGAAACATTTTGCAATGTATCCGCTGCCAAAGATTCGGGCACGCCGCGTCGAACTGCGAAATGCAGCCTCGATGCGTTAAGTGTGCAAAGAATCACAAGAACGAGGAATGCGACCTTGGGAAAGACAAGGTGGCGGACAGAGAGCAGCTCGAGTGTGTCTTGTGTCGGAACCGAGGGCACCCTGCAAACTATCGGGGATGTCCTAAGTTCCAGGACATCAAGAAAGAAAACCTGGCCCGTAAGCAGAAGGTTGAGGAGAAGCGTCCCTCGGGTCGCTTCCAAACACCAGCCGTCACATCCCAGTTGACCTACGCCCAAATGGCGGCAGGTTCCGGAAAGACGGTACAAAAGCCCGTGGCTGTTCCTAAAGCCCCATTGCCTGTCTCTAAGGCACCGGGGGCCGAGGTGGATGTCTGTTCGATCTTGCTCGCAATCCAAGGGCAGATCGGGCAGCTCCAAAAACAGATCCTGGAAACGGCGACCCGAGTAGATAGTATCTGCTCGCTTCTGCCGGGCCTAGCGCACCTAAGGTCATGATGGGTACGCTGGCAGAGAGACACTTGAAGATCCTATCGGTGAATGTAAATTCACTGATAAGGATCGAACGACGAGCCGTACTTTTTAACCTGTTGCAGGACGAAAGCCCCGATGTACTCTTGGTTAGCGAAACAAAGCTAAACCAGAAGCACAAAATCCGGCACAGTTCGTATAAAATAATTAGAAGAGATCGACCCAACGCTACTCAAGGCGGGGGAGTTGCGATCTTCATTAAAAATAATCTTAAACATAAGGTCATATATAGGCGTGAAGTGCGGAGGTTCGAGTTACTGGAGGCCTGTATTGTGTGCATTCCTCTCCGAAATGGAAAGAGAATGTACATTGTATCAGCCTATACACCTGAAGCACCTCAACCCAATATTTATATCGCAGAACTCGAGACACTCTTTCGATCTCTGCGCTTGAACTCGGTAGAAAACTTCTACATTCTGGCCGGCGATTTAAATGCCAAACATAGTGATTGGGGAAATAACATTCCCAACACTAGGGGGAGCCTACTAAGCCATTGGTGGGTTCTTCACAACATTGAATATAGAGTCAAGTTGCTCGCAACGGATAGTCCGTCGTATCCTAGGAGCGGCTCCTATCTGGATCTAATGCTGATAGACTCTCGACTGAGACTGGCAGACACGAACGAATGGTCTATTAACTGTCTACGGACCATTGTATACGACAGTGACCATTGCGGACTATGTGCCGTGATCACAGTACCTGACGAGTTCGCGGAAATGGCAGAGTACGTCCACACGCACCCCTACGATTACAGTAGGGCGTGCTGGCCACGCTTCGCCAATTCCCTGACGAGAGCGCTCACTTCGAGCGCCTCCTTTCCACCAACTAATAGGAACCTGTCAAACCACGAGATTGACAGGTATCTCAAAGAAATGGACGAAATCATTAAACAGACTATGAACAGTACGATACCACGTCAAAGACAGCACGATACCACAAACATATACCGAAACGCGACAATCGACGCACTGCATAGACAAAAAAGTAGACTCCTAACAAGACTCAAACTCTTGTACAGGCGGTTTACCGACAGACAAAACTCGGAGGTCAGGACACTGAAGTCACTGATTAAAAATCTCCAACAATTGATCAGAGAAAATTACAGAATATCTGTAAGTTTGCATTGGAACAATGGAATTCGTGCTGTAAAATCCAACAGCGCGAGTATGTTTCCGCAAATAAATAAAATATTTCGGAGAAACAATCAGAATGACATTCAGGATCTGAAACTTCCGAGAACGTCAGACAATGAACGTTTGCTACGGACAGTTAGCATCGATCCAGATAGCGCCATCCTGGATGACGACTTTTTCGTGATTGAGGATCCTCAGGAGAAGGTGGCGACAGTGGGAGCTGTTTTCCAGGAAGTGTACAAGGTGAATGATAGTATTCGCCCGAACCATGACCTGGAGAACAGAGCCCTGCTTCATCACTTCTACCTTAGAAATGATTTCGATCATTGGCGATCCGAGAATCTTGGTTTTACCAGGTTCAATGAAGATTTCATGGCAAGCAATGCCATCGCCAGTGAGGGGGCTAACATCCTGTTCATTTCGACGGAAGATCTCCAGATGATCTTTCAGTCATTGAAAAGGAAAAAATCCGTGGGTATCGACGGCATATCCAATGTTGTGCTTAGGCACCTTCCACCAATGGCTGTAGAGAGGTACGCCATCCTGTTCAACAATGCACTGAATAATGCATATTATCCAGTGCATTGGAAGACAGCGGTGGTGCAACCAATCCCCAAGAAGGGTAAAGACACCTTTAACCCGGCAAATCTCCGGTCAATAAGTCTCCTTCCGAGTATTAGCAAGGTCTTCGAGAAGGTGATCCATAGGGCCCTGGCTAAATGGGTTGAGGACAATAAAATCATCCCGGATAACCAATTCGGTTTCAGAGCGGGGCATGACACTATTCATGCCGCGTCGAAGCTTGTGTCGGATATCCAATGGAATAAATGCCAGAACCAATGCACGGGTGCCTGTCTGATTGACTTGGAAAAAGCCTTCGACACCGTATGGTTAGAAGGTCTTTATTACAAGCTCAGTCGGCTGGGCATAAGTAAACCACTACTATATATGATTTTTGACATGTTAACCGGTAGAAAGTTCGTTGTGAAAATTGCCAATGTAACTTCTACCCAAATATTTGAAATCAAAAACGGACTGCAACAGGGTACGGTAAATTCGCCGATCCTTTTCAGCATTTACCTGAGTGATCTACTTGTTTCTCTACACCACTCAATAGCGTACGCAGATGACCTAATCGCGTACAGATCAGGTCCAACGATCGACGTCATTGTTACTCTTCTGCAGCGTGACTTCGAAAAAATTCAGCAGTATTGTGATGACTGGAAGTTGAAAATCAACTTCCAGAAATCAGAATCTATATTGTTCAGAACGCCTTTGTCTAGGGCCTCTCGGGACACTAGAAAAAATTGGCGCAGGTTCTCTATCTTTGGGCCGGACGGGCGTCCACTGGCGAGACAAAGTGTAGTCAGATACCTTGGGATCGTGCTGGACCAGTATCTATATTTTGACAAACATGTAGATGCTGCTCTGGCGAGGGCCCGGGGCGCTTTCGCTCTGACAAGATGGCTGTTTCATAGCAGCCAACTTGATTCCAGGGTGAAGGTAATCTGCTACATGGCCTTAATCAGGCCCATGGTTGCCTATGGATGTCCCGTCTGGTTCAATGTGAGAGCCAGCTTAATGGAAAGGATTCGGGTGTTTGAGAGACAATGTCTTAGGACTTGTCTTGGGCTACATAGGACTCCCGAATCTGAGTACACGAAATTTTACCCGAACGAGGTCCTATACAATAGGGCCAGGATTGTACGGATAGATAATTTTCTGATCAAACTGATTCGAAGCCACGTTGCAGGAGCAATGACTTCGGTCAATAGAATGATCTTCGGGGCTTACTACCCCAATGATCTATATCACGAGAGAGTGCGCCTTAACGGCTTTGTCCCGCCAGAAGCATTCCTCTATCTAGATAGATGTGGGCTGATCCAGGACAGATTGGCGTTACCGCTAATCTTCCACGTGGGTCGCAATTCCGTGGAGCGGCGATTCCTCTACGGACCCGATGTCGCGCTCCGTGAGCCCGAGCGCCTCAGGTTCTGTAGATCGGTCTCACGCCGGGATCGAGGAGACGTAGTCCGCCAGCATCAACGCTTTTGGTGGCTGGAAAGAGCTCCGTCAACGGACACCTTGATAGGAGCAGCCTCTTCAAGGCAAGGCCTGCCCAACACCAATGGCAGGCTTGCATAGGCTAGGGTAGGGTAAGGTAGGGTAGGGTAGGTTAAGGTAGGCTAGGGCAAAAACGACAAAAAAAAAAAAAAAAAAAAAAAAAAAAAATCACAAAAAAAAGAATAAAACTTAAAACAAAAAAAAAATTAAAAATAAAAACATAAAAAAAAAGATATATATATAAAATATATATAATGTATATATTTGTGTATACAGGGTGTCCCACGAGCAGTGTGCCAAAAAGCTAGAGCGTGTAGGTCTGGTCAAGACAAGAAAAAATCGTATGGGAGGGGGGGGGTCTATTCCCCCCCGTTTAGCCGGGAGGGGCAATTTTCTAAAAAATTGACTTAATTTGGAAAAAAAATTATTAAAAATCAACAGTTACATCCACAATGCCGTGATATACTTTTTTGTAAAGCCAGAAACCTCTTCTTTCATCTTGTTTTTAAACGAAGCTGTTTTAAGGAATAGTTTTTGAGAAATTAATTTTCAAACTCAAAATTTTGAAAAAAAAATTTCGAACTATTTTTTTTCAAAATTGTATGTAATTAAGTACTGATTTTTTGTCCAAAATTCAATTCTCTTATTAGTTTTTAGTTAAAAACAGAAAACCGGATGCAAAAATGTTTTGTAGTTTTCGAGAAATTAAAAAAAAACCCGAACCATTTTTTTCTAAGAAAAACCTTTTTTTGGTTTTAACGCGGCTGGACTTGTAGGCAAATTAATGTATGAAACATTGACATCTCTTTTATTATTTTTAAAAAAAATGGAGTTTTATTATAATCAATTTTCAATATGATCCGCATTTTTTAGAAGGCAAAGATTATATCTGCTTCTAATGGCTGCACATAAGTCAAACAATTTGACTCCAGCGACTTCAATCCGTGCTTTCAGTCGTTCCAAAGATACTATTTCCACTTCGTAAACATAATTCTTCATGAATCCCCACACATAAAAATCTAGAGGAGTTAAATCTGGTGATCTAGGTGGCCATTCCGTGGGGCCCTTTCTTCCAATCCAACGGTCACTAAAATGATCATCCAGCCAGTTTCTAACCCGTAAGCTGTAGTGTGCTGGTGCTCCATCTTGCTGGTAGATTAAATTATCTGCTATGGCCAAAGGAACGTTGTCCATCAAATCGGGCAAAAGGTCTCGTAGGAACTGCAAGTATGATTCTCCATTAATAACGGCATTCAAAAACCGGGGCCCGATTACAGTTTGTCCAACAATACCAAGCCAAACATTACAGCTAAAGCGGTGTTGTGATTTATTTTGTTTTTTGTTGTGTAGATTGGTGCTACTCCAATGATGCAAATTGTGGAAGTTAGTAACCCCATCTCTGGTAAACTGTGCTTCATCCGTCCAGAATATCCTTCCAAAATTGTTTCGTTCAGTTTCATTTCGAAGCAGTAATGATCGACAAAATTCTGCTCTCAAAAACTTGTCGTTTGAGGTGAGTTCCTGAACTGTCCTAAAATGGTACGGGTGTAAGTTTTCGGTATGAAGCACTCTCCGTACTCTAGATTTGGGCACTCCAAGCATAATAGCTATCCTCCTAGTACTAACGGAGGGATTACGTCAGACCAAATCCAAAAATTGCGGTTTTATTGTCTTAAGGTCCTAGCCGGTTGAACCCATTGGCGGCGGGCGGACCCAGACGAAATTGGCAGGTCAGTTTTCAGGCGTTATCAATGAAAAAAAAGGATTAATCCAGGGTTATTCCAATACTGTGTCAGTTTATTGAATCCTCATAAAACTACAATTTTTTTAAAAATAATAAAAAAGATGTCAATGTTTCATACATAAATTTGCCTACAAGTCCAGCCGCGTTAAAACCAAAAAAAGGTTTTTCTTAGAAAAAAATGTTTCGGGTTTTTTTTTAATTTCTCGAAAACTACAAAACATTTTTGCATCCGGTTTTCTGTTTTTAACTAAAAACTAAAAAGAGAATTGAATTTTGGAAAAAAAATTGTACTTAATTACATACAATTTTGAAAAAAAATAGTTCAAAAACTATTCCTTAAAACAGCTTCGTTTAGAAACAAGATGAAAGAAGAGGTTTCTGGCTTTACAAAAAAGTATATCACGGCATTGTGGATGTAACTGTTGATTTTTAATAATTTTTTTTTCCAAATTAAGTCAATTTTTTAGAAAATTGCCCCTCCCGGCTAAACGGGGGGGAATAGACCCCCCCCTCCCATACGATTTTTTTCTTGTCTTGACCAGACCTACACGCTCTAGCTTTTTGGCACACTGCTCGTGGGACACCCTGTATATATTTTAGTTAAGTTAGAATAAGATAGGTTTAGTTAGGTTTAATTAGTATAAGGTAGGTTTAAGTTTTATATATAAAAAAAAATGATCATATGCTAAGTTTTTTAATAAAAAAAAAACATTTTTCTTAGCTTAAGTTAGTTATAATAATGTTAATAGTAAATTTGTGTAGATGTCGAAAGACATAAGTATGTTTCAATTGTTCTGTTTGTTTTAGAGTGTCCGCCTAGGGCCAGTAAGATAGTTACATTTGTTAAGATAGTTAAGCTAGTTTTAAGCATTTTTGACTAGGGTAAGATAGATATAAGTTAATATGAAATAAAAATGAATTGAATTGAAAATTGAATTGACGTTGCGGCTGTTTCTGTTGCTGCTGCTTCTGTAGTTGCTGCTTCTGTTGATGCTGCTTTTGTTTCGGCTGTTGTTGTTGCTGCTGCTTCTGCTGCTGCGAGTGTTGTTGTTGTTGATGGTGCTGTGGCTGTTGTTGTTGTTGATGCTGCGGATGTGGTTGCTGCTTCTTCTGCTGTCGTTGTTGCTGCTTTTTTTGCTAAAGTTGAGGTTGTGGCTGCTGTTCGGCCGTTTTTTACGACCTTTAGTTTGGCACGTAGGACACGTTCCTCCTCCTCGAGCTCGCTTAGCTCCTCCTCAGTACCCGAACTTGAGAGGGCGGCGAAGGGGTTGTTGTCCCTTGTATAGCGGCCTTCCCTACCATCGGAGAGGTAAACGATGTCTGCTTCCACGGAGAGCAGTGATTGTTGATATTGTTGTTGTTGTTGTTGTCCAGCTGCCTTGGACGTCTACGCCCTCTGGGTAACAACGGGTCGCATCCTCAATATGCGGCTCATGTACCTGGGGGGCAACATTAAAAGGCTAAGTGGTGCATGGCCTACATAGCTATTTAGCTGTATGGCTATTTTTAGCTATATAGCTATTTAGCTAATTTGAACGCAAAATGCCGATAACTAATTGGTTATGCTGTCGTTGTGACAGATAATCGAATTGGAAGGCAAATGTTTGCTATTTTGGCTTGTCATTCGGCCATTTAGCAAATATAAGGCTCCCAGTTGGGTGTAGGGTAACCCTACTGGGAGTAACGGCTCGACCGGAGGCCTGATTCCGGAACCACGGGAGACAGGTTGCCCCCGGGACAATAATGTCAGACTGATAAACGACAGTAATGTCAGATATCGGAATGACAGTCCTGGCCTGTCTTGCGGTAGGCCCCCTTGTGGGAGTATCGTGGGGGCTGTGGTTATCCCAAATCGCGGGAAATTTGAATGCAATAACGAACAACAGTAATTTTACAAAGGAATTTTACTAGTTGTTCGAAGGGTGCCGATACCCTTAATATCGGCAAGAGGTTTTAGTTAGGCCTCGCCTCATACCAAGAGAGAAGACATGCCCCTACGCATGGCTTCGAATTGGTACTTATGAACATGAACTATGCAAATAAGGACGTTGGTTGTCGTCCATAAAATCAACTCCTTGCAGGAAGGCCCGCCGTGGAATTAAGCCGACAAGGCAGGTGTCCACGTAAAGCAATTAAAGGAATCTGCCTTGGACGTCGATGGTGATGGTGATGGCGCCCCTTTCCTCGCTTCGACTAGCAGCTTTTCAGCCGAAGGGGTGA
This sequence comes from Merodon equestris, assembly GCA_958301585.1. Lineage (NCBI taxonomy): Eukaryota > Metazoa > Arthropoda > Insecta > Diptera > Syrphidae > Merodon > Merodon equestris. Next base: position 54,920,854 of record OY284413.1, read on the forward strand.
GGGAGGGGCGATTAATTAAATTCTGCCACGGCTTGATCCTTTTGCGCCTCTTCATGACGGCGGCCGGTGTTGCGAAATCGGATGATAAATCATCCGACTCTGTAGGACGTACGGGTTTTTCCCCGCCGTCTCTCCCGACATCTCATCCTGCTACTTCTAGTTTACTTTAGAAGCAGCAGAAAGAACAGAAAAAAACAGCTCGAAAAACAACCTTCTTCGGACCGGAGTCCGGCGCTCTACCTCCGTGCTAACCGCGGTTCCGCGACTACTTCGCCTAAGCGCGCACTTATACTGCTTAAAGTTTGTTAACACTTTTTATTAGCCGAAACACTACCTTCTACCACGCTGGTCTGTGATCAACTGAAACACAACTCAGTCTTGAAATCAGTGGCTCTACATCGAAAAACTCATGCTAGACAACTGTGCCTAAGTGATGTTGGTTTACTTGAATGAAAGTCTCACAGCCAATAATGGTCCTCTGCTAAAACTTGCAACCCACATGAAACGTCGTGGTCAACTGAGAACTGTTTTTACTTAACACGGGTCCATCATCGTAACGGCACTGAGAACCGGTAACAACACAGTTAAGGTTGCTACTAAAATTCTTAGGTAAACAAAAAAATGGCACTAATATATGCCATTTCAACGTGCAAAGCTTAAAACCTCTTATCGACTTGTTAGGGCCGATAGGGAAAAAAGAGTAGGTGGAGGTGTCGGAATGTACATCAAAAATTCCCTAAACTTGAATGTGGTAAAAAAGTCTTCAATAGATGATGTTTTTGAATACATTTTCATTTAAGTCGTTCTGAGGGGTGGTAAAATGTTGGTTGGTTGCAGCTATATGCCTCTACATGTGGTTAGTTCAACTCTTGCCTCTAGTGTACTTGTGACGTTAACCCCGTTTTATACTGACGTGATGGTGTGTGGAGATTTTAGTCTCAACATATTAGACAATGATAACCGACAATTTAAAGAATCCATGAAATCACTTGACCTGTCCTTCGCCAACACTACGCAACCCACACACTTTAAGCTTAACTGTTCCCCAACTTTACTTGACATTTGCTTAACTTCCGATAAAAATCTCATACTGCTTTACGACCAACTTTCTGCACCTGCCTTTTTATTTCATGACTTAATATTTATTGCTATTAACCTACATCCATCACCTGTCAAAGACGAAAATGGGCAGTTTTACAGATTTAAAGATATAAATGTAGGAGCTGGTCACCACTGTATTTTACAAACGATATTAGCGATCAAGTAAGATTTTTTAATAAACATGTCACTAGTTTGTTTAAAGCACATTTAAGATATAAAAAAAGAAAAACTCGTCTTCCTTGGATAACACAGGAAGTTATATCCCTCATGAAATCTCGAGACTTACTATATCTGAGGTGAAAGAGATATAAATATTCACAAATATTCAATGAGTTCAAGAAAGTATGTAACTCTGTTACTTCTCTTATATAATACGTAAAAGCAAGATACTCAATTACAAGACCCTTTTCAATAACGGTAACTCAAACTCCAGTTTTTGGTAAAATATTCGCCAGATTGGTATTCACTCATAGATAAGGTTGATAACTGATGTAATTGATGTATTATACATGAACTAAACTCCAACTTCATACTACGTCCAGTAAATAGGAGTACATCAAATGTTACACCTACACCGGCCCCCTTTACGTTCTTGTGCAATCAATCTAACTTTTTCTCTTTCTGTGGTGTCGATGAAATCTCCGTTGGTACGAGTATCCTAAACGTAAAATCAAAGGCAATAGGACCAGATGGCATTCATCCGGACTTCGTAAAAATACTTCTTCCGCTCGCCCTTCATCATATCACCCACATATTCAACACTATTCCTACAACATCAATTTTTCCTGATAGCTGGAAAATTGCAAAAGTTATACCACTACTCAAGACATCTACATACATCCCGAAATGCTGAATATCATCCTATCGCGCTACTTCCTAAGTAAAGATTTTGAATGCATTGCAAGCCAACAAATTAAAAAACACCTTAATCGCTCGAAACTAATTACAGAACTCCAATCGGGTTTTCGTTCCAAGCATAACTGCACTACCGCTCTGCTTAAAGTGTCTCACGACATCCGTGCCGGTTTGGATGGTGATATGGCGGAATAATCGTATTGTTAGACTTTTCATAGGCCTTTGATTGTGTTGACCATAATATACTTCTTTCTAAACTTAGAACGGAGTTTTGTTTCCAAATTTCCTCTTGTAAACTCATTAGAACGTATCTCTCAAATCGTTCGCAATATGTTTCCTTCAATGATACTTGTTCTACGTGTTTATCAGACCCCTTAGGCGTTCCACAAGGCTCTGTCCTAGGTCTCCTCCTGTTTTCTTGTTTTATCAACGATATTTTAACGTTTTTTTTCATACTGTAACTACCACATTTATGCCGATGACGTCCAAATGTATTCTATATTTCCAAGACAACTATGTTCTCAAGCAATAAACAGCTTAACTAGCGAATTGCATAATGTTTATATGTGGTCTAAAATTAATAGACTGGGCCTTAACCCATCAAAAACAAAAGCTTCAATCATCGACAGACGTAGGCAAACACTTACATTTCCGCCTCTTCATATGAATGGGTCTCCTATTAAGTATGTTAAACATTACAAAAACCTGGGTATCATCTTTACATCGAATCTCAGCTGAAAGTTGCATATAAATAATGCTGTTTCTAAAGTCTACGGCGCTCTCCGAGGACTTAGTCCCACAGTTCACGTTCTACCAATAAATGTTAAGCGCTAACTTGTAAAGCCATATATGTATTTTATCAATAATATTATATGGCAGTGAGCTGTTTTCAAATATGGATTACGAATCTGAAAGGAAATTGACAGTCACTTATAATTGTTGCATATGAACATATTGTATATGAACAGATTTCCGAATACACAAGACAGATAACAGATTGTTCTCTAAAGGAATTACTGAAATATCGCGCCATATTATTATTACACAAAATTATAAAAACAAAAAAACCAGCGTATCTTTTTCGAAAAATTCGTTCCGCAAAAGGTCATCGATCTTCACAGCTTACCTAGATACAAAAACATAACAACTGGCCGCTAGTATTTTGTATATGCGGCTCGGCTTTGGAATGCATTGCCCCTTAATATCAAGTTAACGAAAAACATAAGTGTTTTTAAACGTAAAGTCTTCGATTTAAGTGCCAATATCCGGTAGCAAAGAGAACTCACTCTCACACTATTTTGTATTTATTTTTGCTTTCATTTTTATTTCTATTTTTATTTTTGTCTTATTTTATTTACTTTTTTAATTGTGTTAACGCCCAAGACATTTAATAAATTTGTACACACTTAAAAGACTTTTTGTCCTATATGTGTTATGTATTTGATAAATATTGTAAATAAATTAATAATAATAATTTCAAACTTTATTCCATTGCACGCTTAAAGCTAATAATATAACAAAATAATTAGATAAATTGAACAATGAAATAATTTTTAAATACATTCTGTTGTCAACCAGACAAGAAGCGAATGTACTATCAATTCAAATATAGAATTACATAAAATTCAAAAAAAGCAGAATATCCAAACATATTAATATTTGAACTAACGGTGTAAAAGTTTGTTCAATAGCCGTGTAATTAAACGAGAAAAGCCATTTTTTAATAGCAACTAAGAAAACTGTTTTCACTCTTTCACATCTGATGTTATCAGGAAGCAAGTTGAAGAGTCGAGGCACAGGGACAAATTAAAACCGAGAAAAGTGCTATTTGTGGACTACTGGCACTGTTACAAAGTTTCTGGTGTTGATACGCAAGCTGTAGTCATCATGTAGTCTAACCGCGTAGAATCCACATTTCTCAAAAAAAAATTTAGGACTTTAAAGCAGTATCTTCTTCTTTTCCTTTTTATCCCGGCGTCGTTATGGTCAGAAGTGTAGGACCATAACCTTCCCACTTAACTGCATTCCTACTGGTCCGCTTGTGGGGTCCGCCGGTTTGACCTCAGAAAGTAGCGGCAGGCTTCCCGGTTTGGGATTACTTCATCGCTGAGGCCAATCAAATGCTGGTGTTTTTGCATTTGTTTGCACCAATTGTTTTTCGGCCTGCCTTTTTTGCGTGTTGAAATTGGAATGTTGATTGATAACGCCTTTTGGACGGGGTTCAAAGGATCTCTCCTTTGAACATGGCAATACCAACTGAGTCGGTCGCGCTCTATATTTCTTGTGATGGTTTCTTTTACGTGGAGGCTTCCTCGGATCTTTGAACTTCTAATTCTGTCACGCTTTGTTACTCCCGCTGTCATGCGAAGCATCTTCATCTCAGTTGCCGTTAATTTGCTCTCATACTTTTTGTGCATTGTCCAGCATTGTGAACCGTATGTGAGCGCCGGATGTACAACTGAAGTGTAGAGCCTTCCTTTCAGCTTATGGGACATTTTTCGATCACAGAAAATGGCGGAGTTTTCCCGCCACTTCATCCACCCTACGCTTACGCGATGTTTGATGTCGTCATCACAAGTTGCTTCTCTATTAATCATAGATCCCAGATATTTAAACTTTTCACACTTGGGAAGCACTCTTCCATTCAAGTAAATGTCTGGAATAGGCTGATGAGGGTCAGAGAACGGGCAGCACAGATACTCTGTCTTCTTTGAACTAATACGATACCCGTGTCCCTCAAAAATGTCCACCCACACATCAAGTGCTCGTTGTAGGGACGCCTGATCATCACTTATAATGGCCCCATCGTCAGCAAAGAATAGCTGGTGCACATTGGGGTCCGTCACTTTTCCTTCAAGCAAGCAATCAAGGACTGCTATAAAAAGCAGTGGGCTGAGGACGCTCCCTTGGTGTACACCGACTTTGATTGCGAACTCTTCGGTGACTCCTGCGGTGCATCTTACTCTTGTCGTTGCTCTCTCGTACATGTCCATAATCACTCGCACGTAGGTTTCTGGAACTCCTTTTTGTCTTAGCGCTACCCATAAAAGATCTCTTGGTTGCCGGTCAAAGGCCTTCTCGAAATCAACCAACACCATATGCAAGTCCTTTGAAGAATCACGATGCTTTTCCATCATGATCCTTATACTTTGGATTGCATCTGTTGTTGTTTTACCCGAGACAAACCCGCACTGGTCATCAGATAGTCGTATTATTTTCCGCAGTCGGCTATCTAATACCCGTTCAACGATCTTCATGGTGTGCGACATCAGCTTGACAGAACGGTAGTTATCACAATTTCGCGTATCACCCTTTCCTTTGTGCAATGGAAGAAGATAGCTTTCCCTCCATTGATTAGGCATAGTGTCGCCTCTCATAAGTTTGGAGATAAGAACCATGAGCCATCTAGACCCGATGTCTCCCATCTTTTTCCAGAACTCAGAGGGTATCCCGTCCGGCCCAACAGCTTTTCTTTTCTTGGAGTTTTTAACCGCGTACCGAACTTCTTCGACTGTGATGTCGGGTATTTCGGCATGATTCGGGGCGGCTCTTGGAAAGTACACTCGGGGAAACTGTTCGTTCAGAAGTTCCTCGCAATACTGTCGCCATCTGTGGAGAATTTTTTCGTCTTCCACAAGGAGTTGGCCTTCAGCATTGTTAATAAACTTTGGGAAACGAATCTCCTGAGCATTTCTTCTTCTCTGGGCGGCTATCTTAAAGATATTTGCTCCTTTGTTTAAATTGTTTTGTCGAAGCTCCTGGGTAGCCTGGTTCCTGTCAGACGCGGAAGACGATATTTCTTCCAACTCCTGATAGAGGCCTTCCATGCTTTTCGCTTTGAATTCGGCGCATTTTTTCTTCGCGATACCTTTGCAACATCTATATACCTTTTCACGGCGAGCTTTTTCCTCTCTATTAGTAGAAGAGCACTTTGACCAAGCTTGGAAAGCCATTTTCTTTTCGTGTATCACTGCTTTGGCTTCGTCTGTCCACCACCAGGTTTCTTTTGCGTGTTGGCAGGGGCCTTTAGATGTTCCGAGCAGTGATTTGGCTTTCTCCAGGCCAGATTGTTGTAGGGAATCCCACATGTCTTGTGCTCTGCACTCCTCATTACCGACCTCATCGATAATGGAAGAGAGGTAGTTTTCCATGATGGTAATAAAAGCTTCGCCTTTTCCTTTATCCAGCTTATACCACTTGATTCTCTCAGACACCTTCGTTTGCTGCTTTGACTTCTTTCTCGCATCCATAAAAAATTCAGTCAGGAGGAGACGGTGTTGAGGGGCGATCGCGTCTCCCAGGATCACTTTGCAATCTTTAGCTCGTGGCTTCATGAAACTGGATACCAAATGATAGTCTATTTGAGTTTCATTTCCGCCGCTGCTATAAGTGATCAGGTGCCGGCTTTGTTTGACGAACATGGTATTTAGCACTATAAGACCGTACGACTTGCACATGTTTAGGATATCTTCACCTGAAGAGTTCCTGGTGCCGTATCCCAGCCCTCCGTGGTAGCCTTCATAGTCTTCGCTTGTCTTCCCGACATGTCCGTTTAAATCTCCCCCAACAAACAAAAGCTCTTCCTTTGGGATGATTTTGACAAGGTTGTGGAAATCTAGCCAGAATGCATCTTTTTCTTTTTGTTCGCATCCTACTTGAGGGGCATATGCGCTTACGATGTTCCACACCTCACCATGCATCACCAATTTGAGAGCCATCAAACGGTCACTGGACTTTGAAATGGTTAAGACGTTGCCAAGTAACTCTGCCGCAAGGATGATGGCGATTCCGTTTTTACCTTGTTCCAATCCATAGTAAAACATCTTGTAGGCTTTTGTTTTAACGTCCAAGAAACGTGCCCGATTACCGGTGTTTCGCCATTTCGTCTCTTGTACGCACAGGATGTCTACTTCAAGCTCATAGCTGCGCCCACTCATGCTTCCAACGTTCCAACTCGCGACTCTTAAATGTGGCTTACGCCGTTGCATTACTTTGCTATCCCCCGGAAATCCTATAGCTCTGACCCGAGCATTTCTGCTCGTCCCAGGATCACGACCATTAGTAGTGCCTGGCGGGGTAGTGCTTTTCCTTTTAGCGTTCTTTCCCATAATGCTACGGTTTGAACGTTTTCATTCTTCCCTTCCTTTTTTGACACGGGCATGCTCCAGATTTTTTATTTTTTTTTTGATTGATCTTACTCTTACTTATACTTTAAAGCAGTATAAGTGGAAGAAATTCAAGATTTCTGAAAAGTTCAAAACTCTGAGTTGTACGGCTTACCCTACAGATAACTCTAACTCCATGTTTTTGCTTATTTATTAAAGGTTTGATATGCGTGTTATAAGAACCACCCCAGCAAGATAATCCATACTGTAATTTAGATTTTAATAAGCCATTGTAAACTAGTTTAAAGATAGTTGTATTACAGTATAGACTTTAATGATATAGCTGTTTTACTACTCTATTCATGTATTATTTCAAATGATAAATATGATCCTTTCAATTAAGATTATAATCTAAATTACTGTGAAAGGTGACTGACTTGTTCGGACAGCAGACTAAACTAAAACGTGTACAACTCGGGGAATGGTACATTACGAAAATGTCTTGATAGTGCTTACTTGAAAAACATAAACTAATTACCAGCTTATGATGATAAAACCATACTCTCAGTAATTCAAGATCGTGGTTTACATCCAGAAATATATTAAAATTGCTATTATTGGAGTATAAGACAGCGGTGTCGTCAGCAATTGCTGTTATTTTGACTTTAAACGGTTGGACGAACAGAGAGTTAACAAAAAATAAAAACAGAATAGGCCCTAAAACAGATCCCTGCGGAACTCCCTTGTTTATATATTTTGGTGAGCTAATGGAATCTTTGATTTTAATCTGTTTGCGATTTGACAAGTAGGAGGCAAACCAGTCAAGACTACATCCTCTAAAGCCTGCATGGTATAACTTATCTAATAGCAAATAGTGATCCACAGTATCAAATGCTTTGGTAATATCTATAAATAGGGCTGCACATGTTTGAGGGTGAAGTATTTGTCGTGAAGCTCGGTTACGTTATTAGAACACCCCCACATTAACTTGTAATTTGTCAGAGCACTCTGCCGTCCTCATAAACAAAATCCCATAAACAAAAATGTAATGCGATCACAAGAGATCCACATAGGAAACCAATTTCTTGTGATCAGCAAAATAGACAAAGAGAGCATGATAGATCCCCAACAAGGCGTAGATTCGCTGACCAAATGAGTATAAGAAGCGTTGTTCTCCAGAAGAAGGGTTACTTGTGTTACTTGCGTTGCTTGTTGCTTGGGTCTAAGTCGTGTTGGTTCTGTCTTGCTGTTGTTGTTCAATTAATGTAGTAAAGAAAGTAAATAATAAAGAAAGTAAATAAAAAAGAAATATTTTTTTTTATTATTTTGTCGAACCACGAAAATAAAATTGTACACCACAAGGAGGAGTTCTTGGTACATTGGAACAAAATCCTCAAATTCTTTATGGAGAAAGACACAAAGATCATAGCGTACGCGGATGACCTGGTTATCTTGATAAAAGGTAAATTTCTACCAACTATCAGTGAACTAATGGAATCTGCGCTGTGAGAACTCTCCTCGTGGGCAAGACAGAACGGTCTGAGGATAAGCCCCCAGAAAACCGAGCTGGTCCTGTTCACCAGGAAAAGGAAAATTCAGATATTTACTCCCCCATATTGCTCCCAAAAAAAGATGGGACTTGCAACCGTACATCATTCATTGGATGTACACAGCAATCATCAGACCCATTTTAACTTATGGGGCCCTAGTCTGGTGGACTGCTAGCAGCACAAAAAGCTATATGAACATGCTCAACAAAGTACAAAGGTCAGCCACTGTTTGTACAACGGGAGCCATGAGAAGCACGCCGCAAGCAGGGTTGGACATGATTCTTCATCTCCTCCCCCTGGATCTATTCATAAAAGGCTGCGCTGCAAAGAGTCCTCTCTGTGGAAGCAAGCCAACTATGGAAATGCGGCCATACTTAAGATAATAGACGACCTGGGAAGGTAACATGGTTTTAGTAGCCTCGCAGCTACGACCGACTATATTTCCCCCCAAAATGACTTCTCGCTCAGTATACCTATCCTTTTCCCCGACAGAGAAGAGTGGCTATCAAACGCCGTTATCAACGACCACGAGATCAGCCTCTTTACCGACGGATCGAAAATGGACATAGGCACTGGGGCCGCGTTCTACTCTGATACCTTCCACAAACAGGAATCATTCAGACTCCCTGATCTGTGCAGCGTTTTTCAAGCAGAAATCCTGGCAATAGCGAAAGCAGCCAAACACCTACAGGTAGCCGATATCCCACCATCTAATATCACTATCTTCGTAAACAGCCAGGCTGCACTGAAGTCAATAGAATCCTGTATAACGAGATCAAAGGTTGTCAAGAAATGTCGCGACTCACTGAAGTGCATCAGACACCACAAAGTTAAACTCTGCTGGGTCCCGGGCCACAGCTCAATCGCAGGGAACGAAAGAGCAGACGAACTGGCCAGGCAAGGTTCTGAAATCAGCGAAGCGGACACGTCATTGCACCGCATTGAAACGGCTACTGTCGAGCCGGAACGGATCGTAGTTTTGTTTTGACCGCGTATGGAAGCGGGATTGTCCGCGGATTTTAGAAAAATGGAAAAAGAGCAATATCGGTCGGTGATTCCGGTACGGGTACGGACTCTTCTCCTTCGATGGCGACCATCAAAAATTGGTTTAACGAGTTTCAACGTGGTCGCACGTCGGTTTTGGATGAGCCACGTTCAGGTGCCCCGAAAACGGCTACCACGGAGGATAACGTGACAAAAATCCACGATCTCGTATTAGCAGACCGCCGATTGAAGGTGCGCGAGATAGCTGAGACAGTAGGCATTTCAAAAGATCGCGTGGGTCATATCCTGCATGAAATTTTGGGCATGAGAGAGCTGTCGACGAGATGGGTGCGGCGTTTGTTCACTCCGGACAACAAGCGCAACCGTGAGATCACTTCAGAGCAGTGTTTGACGCTGTTTAAGCGCAATCCGAAGGAGTTTCTGCATCGTATCGTGACAGTCGACGAAACATGGATCCACTGGTACACACCAGAGACCAAGGAACAGTCGAAACAGTGGACTTCACCCGGCGAAAGTGCTCCGAAGAAGGCTAAGATCGGCCTTAAAGGTGATGCCCACCGTTTTCTTTGACTCACAAGGTATGATCCACATCGACTGGAGAAGGGCAAAACGGTCACAGGGCTGTACTATGCCAAATTATTATTAAATAAATAAATTATTAAAAGAAAAAAATGCTGTTCCACCATGATAACGCACCGGCCCACACCTCCGCCCTCGCCACGGCCAAATTGGTCGAAATGGTCCAGATTTGGCTCCGAGCGACTTCTTTTTGTTTCCAAACTTAAAAAGGAATGAGGAGGTCATCGCCGCCACGGAATCCTACTTTGCAGACCTCGAGAAAACGTATTTTTTAGACGGGTTAAAGAAGTTGGAGCATCGCTGGGTCAAGTGTATCGAGCTAAAAGGAGACTATATTGAAAAATAAATCACCATTTCTCCAAAATTTTTGTTTTTCTTTTGTAGGCTAAGTACTTATCGAACCACCCTCGTATAGGGTGGAATAAATCCGGCTAGAAGGACCAGAAATGTTGGGGCGTTGAACAAAGGCGAGTTTTTTATGGGTTTGAAGAAAGGGACAATTGCGGATAATTTTGCCGGTTAATTTAACTGAAATAAAACACTGCTACTTGGTTTAAATTATAACTGAAAAATAATAAATTCTCTTTATTTGTCTCGTCTATTTATATGTGGTAGTATGTCGTGTTTGTTTACATTCTTCTTCTTCTTCAGTTGACATTTGATGTTATGAGTAGCTGGTAGTGATGTTACTCGTTAGAGTGTTGCGTTCGTAGCATTCTCTCATGCGATCGTAAATGAGACAATAATAGGAAAAGCATAAGGGTGTTCAGTCGTACTGTGTCATGTGCCTGCTATTCTATTTGCTGTTCAGTACTTAAATTGTTTCCAGAGCCTACGTCTTTCAGTGCTAAGCATGGGTTATTCTCTTTACAAAAAGGAGAAAAATAACAGCCTTCAATCAGTTTTCTGTGAAATGCATTACCCGCCCTATTTTTAAGAAAGATGTATAAATACTCTGAAGTCGCCCTAACCGTTAACCAACTAGGAATCGGGTATTGACCAGCTGTTTGGCTAGAAATCCTGCTACACGAAAATTCATGTTGGCTTAAGAGCGCCATCGTAGTAAGATTTTTAATATGGCTATGACGGTGCTCTTGGATAACCTGTTTTAATTCGTACTCAAAAAACTTCTAATCGCTCAGCACGCATTCTAACCTGATCACGGCAATTTTATCACGTTTTTTAATCTACTTTTGAGTAGCTTATTGGCAGGTCTGCCACATAATTGCATCAACTGAGTTACCTTGTTGTGTCGTATATCCAGCCATGCCACTGATAAAGAAATAAAAATAAAAAATCAATTTGGTTTTTAAATAAATTTTGCGCCAAAAATATTTAAAAGAGGGAATGAGGGTTCATTTTCTACAACATGGTACGTTAAACGTCTTCATTCCAGTCTTCACTGCATTCGTTATCATGTCCTTCGCTTATTTTTGCCACTTTCCATCGATACCGAAACGTCGTCAGATAATGACATCCGATCCATGTTCGTAACCTTCTGATATTCATTTATCAGAATTTCCACATTTTCCGCAACGTCCTTAAATGTGGACTCCTCCATACCTTCCCCGATGTAATGATGAATAAACGCCCGACGGTTGAGAAGTCGATTATACTTATCCAACAATCGAGCCCATGCATCCTCAATAGCAGAGTTATTCGACAGCCCTAGCACCGCTACGTTTGTAGGACCCAAATCACAGCCTGGCACCGCGGTTGGAAGCATATTATTGATGGCAACTTTGAATCCCGTTGGTGACCAATCAACGAAGTGCAACGCACCACTATCCTTGACATATTGGATTGCATCATTAACTTCAATAGGTGTGACATCGCCTCGATAGATCAACGCACAGGCCATGTACTTTCCCTTATTAGGCTCACATCGGACCAGTTGATTGTATGGTCCAAAGCACTCCCTTGTTATTTGTTGTGCTGTATATATTTCGTAGGGCGTATTCTTGACTGGAGCTATAGGCGCATAGCTCACTATGGGAAAATGTATACGGGGGTAAGGCACTAGATTCGTGTAGAATTCATTGAAACTGATGTTCGAGTCACCATTGAACCGCTGCGAAGCTGTGAAAGTGGATATGATCTGGAAAAGACAATAGGTTTAACGAGCCTTGGCGGGGGGGTGATAATTTTGTTGGACAACTTGGCCAATGATCCGGTTAAGATTGCTGAATCTTGGACTGTCTACTTTAAGTTTTTGAGCACACATATCATACATAGCTTCGTTGTCCATGATAAAGCTGCAGTCACAAACGTCAAGTCCCATATGAGTCGCAAGGAGAGCGTTGTAGGGCTCGACAATCAAAGGCGATAACCTGAAATGTAATGAAAAAAAAAATTAAATGATTGAAAATTTTTAAAACTTAGGACAGAAAGTCACCAACAAAAGTACTTTCAATATCTATATAACCAGGGCTCTTACAGCCGTATATAGACGGCAAGTCTTTCAGTATGAATTTTCGACATAAGCTTGATCCCTTTGCAGGATCAGTTTTATATAATACCATAAGCTGTGTAAGGACATTGTACTTTCATAAAATTGAGTATCTTATTTAGTTTCTTGTTGGGTCCTTTAACTTGTAACCCAACCGTAGGCCCAGACTATAGCCTACAGCACCACCAAGCAGGAAGTGCGACTATATCGACGAACTGTGGTATATAATATACCAGGCAACTGCTATTATACAGAGACGTAAAATGACTTTTAAATGTGCATTTAAAAGGTTGATGGAGCAACATTTGGCTTCTTTGGCTTTGGTGGAAGGAGCATCAAATCAGAGCGAACTAGACGTGCACGACCGATATTTGGGCGATGTAGAGTATTCCTTTCACACTCGTGCAGGGACGGGTTAAGAATATCCCTGCAGCGATACCTATCGCTTGTCGTAAAAGGCGACTAAACAAAGGTAAACAAAACTCACATCTAGGCAATTTAGAAAACACCAAGGTGAGCCTAGGGACACATATACCACCATTAAACTGCCCCACAAGTGTACATGCAAATCAGTGGGTTGACACGACTGGAGATCACCGGTGTTGTAGGAGTAGGATCAAACAAGAAAAAAATAAAAAACTGGAGCATGCCCGTGTCAAAAAAAGGAGGGGAAGAAAGAAAACGGCCAAACCGTAGCATTATGGAAAAGAACGCTAAAAGGAAAAGCACTACCCCGCCAGGCACTACTAATGGTCGTGATCCTGGGACGAGCAGCAATGCTCGGGTCAGAGCTATAGGATTTCCGGGGGATAGCAAAATAATGCAACGGCGTAAGCCACATTTAAGAGTCGCGAGTTGGAACGTTGGAAGCATGAGTGGGCGCAGCTATGAGCTTGAAGAAATGATGGTTAGAAGGCGAGTAGACATCCTGTGCGTACAAGAGACGAAATGGCGAAACACCGGTAATCGGGCACGTTTCTTGGACGTTAAAACAAAAGCCTACAAGATGTTTTACTATGGATTGGAACAAGGAAAAAACGGAATCGCCATCATCCTTGCGGCAGAGTTACTTGGCAACGTCTTAACCATTTCAAAGTCCAGTGACCGTTTGATGGCTCTCAAATTGGTGATGCATGGTGAGGTGTGGAACATCGTAAGCGCATATGCCCCTCAAGTAGGATGCGAACAAAAAGAAAAAGATGCATTCTGGCTAGATTTCCACAACCTTGTCAAAATCATCCCAAAGGAAGAGCTTTTGTTTGTTGGGGGAGATTTAAACGGACATGTCGGGAAGACAAGCGAAGACTATGAAGGCTACCACGGAGGGCTGGGATACGGCACCAGGAACTCTTCAGGTGAAGATATCCTAAACATGTGCAAGTCGTACGGTCTTATAGTGCTAAATACCATGTTCGTCAAACAAAGCCGGCACCTGATCACTTATAGCAGCGGCGGAAATGAAGCTCAAATAGACTATCATTTGGTATCCAGTTTCATGAAGCCACGAGCTAAAGATTGCAAAGTGATCCTGGGAGACGCGATCGCCCCTCAACACCGTCTCCTCCTGACTGAATTTTTTTATGGAGGCGAGTAAGAAGTCAAAGCAGCAAACGAAGGTGTCTGAGAGAATCTAGTGGTATAAGCTGGATAAAGGAAAAGGCGAAGCTTTTATTACCATCATGGAAAACTACCTCTGTTCCATTATCGATGAGGTCGGTAATGAGGAGTGCAGAGCACAAGACATGTGGGATTCCCTACAACAATCTGGCCTGGAGAAAGCCAAATCACTGCTCGGAACATCTAAAGGCCCCTGCCAACACGCAAAAGAAACCTGGTGGTGGACAGACGAAGCCAAAGCAGTGATACACGAAAAGAAAATGGCTTTCCAAGCTTGGTCAAAGTGCTCTTCTACTAATAGAGAGGAAAAAGCTCGCCGTGAAAAGGTATATAGATATTGCAAAGGTATCGCGAAGAAAAAGTGCGCCGAATTCAAAGCGAAAAGCATGGAAGGCCTCTATCAGGAGTTGGAAGAAATATCGTCTTCCGCGTCTGACAGGAACCAGGCTACCCAGGAGCTTCGACAAAGCAATTTAAACAAATGAGCAAATATCTTTAAGATAGCCGCCAGAGAAGAAGAAATGCTTAGGAGATTCGTGTCCCAAAGTTTATTAACAATGCTGAAGGCCAACTCCTTGTGGAAGACGAAACAATTCTCCACAGATGGCGACAGTATTGCGAAGAACTTCTGAACGAACAGTTTCCCCGAGTGTACTTTCCAAGAGCCGCCCCGAATCATGCCGAAATATAAGACATCACAGTCGAAGAAGTTCGGTACGCGGTTAAAAACTATAAGAAAAGAAAAGCTGTTGGGCCGGACGGGATACCCTCTGAGTTCTGGAAAAAGATCGGGTCTAGATGGCTCATGGTTCTTATCTCCAAACTTATGAGAGGCGACACTATGCCTAATCAATGGAGGAAAAGCTATCTTCTTCCTTTGCACCAAGGAAAGGGTGGTACGCGAAATTGTGATAACTACCGTTCTGTCAAGCTGATGTCGCACACCATGAAGATCGTTGAACGGGTATTAGATAGCCGACTGCGGAAAATAATACGACTATCTGATGACCAGTGCGGGTTTGTCTCGGGTAAATCAACAACAGATGCAATCCAAAGTATAAGGGTCATGATGGAAAAGCATCGTGATTCTTCAAAGGACTTGCATATGGTGTTGGTTGATTTCGAGAAGGCCTTTGACCGGCAACAAGGGATCTTTTATGGGTAGCGCTAAGACAAAAAGGAGTTCCAGAAACCTACGTGCGAGTGATCATGGACATGTACAAGAGAGCAACGACAAGATTATGATCCACCGCAGGAGTCACCGAAGAGTTCGCAATCAAAGTCGGTGTACACCAAGGGAGCGTCCTCAGCCCACTGCTCTTTATAGCAGTCCTTGATTGCTTGCTTGAAGGAAAAGTAACGGACCCCAATGTGCACCAGCTATTCTTTGCTGACGATGGAGCCATTATAAGTGATGATCAAGCGTCCCTACAACGAGCACTTGATGTGTGGGTGGACATTTTTGAGGGACACGGGTATCGTATTAGTTCAAAGAAGACAGAGTATCTGTGCTGCCCGTTCTCTGACCCTCATCAGCCTATTCCAGACATTTACTTGAATGGAAGAGTGCTTCCCAAGTGTGAAAAGTTTAAATATCTGGGATCTATGATTAATAGAGAAGCAACTTGTGATGACGACATCAAACATCGCGTAAGCGTAGGGTGGATGAAGTGGCGGGAAAACTCCGCCATCTTCTGTGATCGAAAAATGCCCCCTAAGCTGAAAGGAAGGCTCTACACTTCAGTTGTACGTCCGGCGCTCACATACGGTTCACAATGCTGGACAATGCACAAAAAGTATGAGAGCAAATTAACGGCAGCTGAGATGAAGATGCTTCGCATGACAGCGGGAGTAACAAAGCGTGACAGAATTAGAAGTTCAAAGATCCGAGGAAGCCTCCACGTAAAAGAAACCATCACAAGAAATATAGAGCGCGACCGACTCAGTTGGTATTGCCATGTTCAAAGGAGAGATCCTTTGAACCCCGTCCAAAAGGCGTTATCAATCAACATTCCAATTTCAACACGCAAAAAAGTGTTTGGTGCAAACAAATGCAAAAACACCAGCATTTGATTGGCCTCAGCGATGAAGTAATCCCAAACCGGGAAGCCTGCCGCTACTTTCTGAGGTCAAACCGGCGGACCCCACAAGCGGACCAGTAGGAATGCAGTTAAGTGGGAAGGTTATGGTCCTACACTTCTGACCATAACGACGCCGGGATAAAAAGGAAAAGAAGAAGAGTATTCCTTTCACAACCATACAGCGAAATTTCGTTCGCGACTAAATGAGATATGTCATCAAGAAGCGGCTAGTGCAGCTGCGGAATCGGGAGTAACACCAGTGATAAATATAATACAGATGAGGCAGGAGCGACCCATCAAAATCATCACGTTTGAGAACGACTACACGAAATGGCGCGAGTTTCTAACCGAAGCGCATAATAATGCGTCATTGGCAAACGTAACTCTGACTGGCGTCATCAGCAGATGGAGAACAACCGAGAGCAATTACGCAGATGCCTGGCAGGAAGCAAATGAAGTGTTCAACAACGAGCAGAATATCGCCGAGGCTCATTTAAATGCCTTGCATACCATTCGGAAGTTGAGCAAGGAATGATTCATGGCCAACGGAATCAGAGAGATGGTCAACGAGGCCAACGTGCGTGCATTTGAGTTCACTCCGCGCGCTTGACTTGGACGTGAGCAGATGAGATCGAAGAGATTGGATGCAGAAACTAATCTCGTTTGGCAGATGAGCAGGGAAGACGTTTTTGAAGACGAAATTGCTACTTTGAGAGTTTCTGCAATTTTTAGAGCGGAAAGCAAACGCATTGGACTCGGCTTCTTCGATAAAATGGTCAAATCCATCGAGAAGACGAAGTCCGTGTCAAGGTACTGGAGCAGGGCGAACTACGGTGGCGAGACCACTCCTAGACAGTGGGAGTCTACTCAATCTCATAACAGAGCAGTGCGTTCATAGACTGAGATTGCTGCAGCGCAAATGTAAGCGTCCGGTGAGTGGCATCAGTCTTAAGACCAATGTACAACTTAGATATATTGCTGACATACAAGTACTATCGCTGACAGAGCAGCAATTTCAATTGAGCTGGAATATGCAAATCATGTCAAATATATTATCACCTCTTCCCGGAAAAAGATTACCATAAGAGCATCAGTATGACATGAGCGACCAAATAGACATGTTGCTTGGAGCACATGTATGGCGTAGCATCATTCAGAGTAACATACGGAAGTATGATTCCGAAATAACAGACCAGGACACTCATCTGGGCTGGATCGTATATCAGCAAATGGAAGTAACAGCAATGACAGCCGCGTGCGAGACACCGAATGTCAAATTAAGTGAGCTATTAAAGAAATTCTGGGAAATAGTAGAACCGAGCAGAGCAATATTGTTGTCGGAAGATGACGAATGGGTCGAGAGAAACCTCACCTCAGTGCACACATCGCCGCGATTTATCTGGACGATACGTAGTTACCATACCAATCATTCTACGTGCAGACAGTCTGCGCAGAGCAGTGACAGTGACTGACAGGAGCTAGAGTAGTTGAGATGGATTCCGAAATGCCTAGGGAGCGAACAGGCGAACAGACTAGAACTTCATGGATTCGCTGACGCATCGACTAAAGCGTACGCAGCAGTCGTTCGACTTCGAGCAGCGGAGAGATTAAATCTCTCGCAGAGACAAAAACTGTATCTCCACTAAAGACGTTTAAAGTGCCGAGACTAGAGCTATGTGCAGCAGTTCTGTTAGGCAGATTAATGGAGCAGGTGATCGGGGCGTGCAAGCTGCATAATATTCCAAGAACGTACTGGACCGATTCAATGCTGGTAATTTATTGTCTTAACAAGATATAAGCGGAGCTAAAATAGAGCCAATAGACTCGGATACGTACAGGAGCACACATAAAGCCATCCTTGGAAACATGTTTTATTGATCGAACGTGCAGCTGGAGCTAAGTGCGGGAGCAAACGCAGGAGTAGTTTCGGCCTTAAAGCCACCACTTGTCGCAGGGTTAATTTTAGCCAGAGCTACGAAGCTGAGCATAACGGTCGAAAGTTTGTTGGGAAGGAAGTCAACATTGCATCCATATTGCGAATAACGGCCCTTATTTTACGGTTTATGCGTAAATGCATTCTGGGCCAGTTACATCTTTCTAGTGTGAAGAAAAGCTAACTTGCTGGGTAAAAACTACCCAGCAACAAGCGTACCAGCAAGAGTTAGAGTAACTCAAGGAGAAACGATCCGCGGATGTTTCGAGCAGTATATCCACGAGCCCTTTCATTGACGAAGAGGGTGGCATGAGGGTAGAGGGACGACTCCAAAATGCAGGGCTACACTATCAAAAGAAAATCTGATGGTTACCCTACCTCTCTCTCCTTGAATGATCAAACCTCTAATGACCCTAACACTATCGCCAACTTATTTGCCGCCTATTTTAAACAATCATTCGCCGACGACTCCTTCCATCCAGACCCCGCTTACTTCGACTATTTACCGAAATTTTCCTTTGGGCCCTTTCTTCCTCATACAGTTGATCCCGATGTCATCGAAACCAAACTAAATCAACTTAATGATGAATTCACTCCTGGACCAGACGGTCTCCCTGCCATATTCCTGAAAAAATGCTCATCAACCCTCTCTCTCCCTCTCTCAAAGATCTTCAGTTTATCCCTAGCTTTAGGTGAATTCCCCCAGTTATGGAAAACCTCATTTATAACCCCTATACACAAGAAAGGTCCGAAGAATGTTATTAACAATTATCGTCCCATTGCCAAACTGTCACATATACCCAAAATCTTCGAGAGCATTTTGTACGAAATCTTAAGCTTTCGCTGCAAGTCTTTAATCTCCCCCAGACAACACTGATTCCTTAAGGGCCGTTCTACAACCACAAACCTTATTGAATTTGTGTCTTTTACCCTCTCGGCTTTAGAGAATGGAAAAGATGTCGACATGGTTTCAACCGATTTCAGTAAGGCTTTTGATAAAATCTCCCACAATCTAATACTCTTCAAATTGTCTTCTCTTGGCTTCGAACCCATTTTATTGAAGTGGATATCTTCCTACTTGGAAAATCGGTATTATAGTGTTCGTTTCAGATCTGCCTTTTCCAATCCTTTCTTAGCTTCCTCCGGCGTCCCCCAAGGGAGCCACCTAGGTCCACTTCTTTTTGTCCTTACCATTAACGATATTGATATAGTAATTAAAAATTCCCACATCTCACTATATGCCGACGACAATAAATTCTACAAGTCTATTTCCTCCAATCACGACTCTTCCCTTATCAATCCGATCTCAATAGTTTTTCCATGTGGTGTTCCAAAAATTGCTTGGAGCTTAACATTAGCAAATGCCAATCAATCACTTTCTCACGTAAACGTATTAAACCCCGTCCCCGTCTCTACTACCTCAATAATCAGCCCATCTCCACCGTTCAAATTATCCGCGATCTTGGTATATTATGTGACCAACAGCTAAATTTTCGCGCACATATAGACGAGATAATCCTTAAAGCTAATTCAGCACTCGGGTTCGTGAAGCGATGGTCTAAAGAATTTTCTAACCCTTACGTCACCCGATCTCTCTACACAACCTTCGTCCGGCCCCTCCTTGAATACGCCTCTCAAGTGTGGTCTCCTTACCAGCAAATCCACATTTCTAGAATCGAGAGCATCCAACGCCGGTTCTTACGCTTTGCTCTGCGAGGTCTCCCCTGGAACAATCATTTGCTCTTACCACCTTATCACGACCGCCTTAAACTAATTAACATGAACACCTTGGAGGAAAGAAGAACTGTATCTGACATCCTCTTCATCCATCGACTCCTCTCAGGCTCCATTGACTGCGCTACCCTCTATAACTCTGTCTCTCTCAACACTAACCCTCGCAATGTACGAAACCCCCGTCTCTTCTATGTACCCACCACCCGTACCGCTTATGGCTCCAACGAACCCATCTTACGAATGCTCGGAAGGGTCAACTCGAATCCCTTCTTCGACCTCAACCTTAGCACTCCATGCTTAAAAACCCTTCTTCTTCATGCCCCCCTCTCCCTTCCCCTTAACAACTAAGCTAGTTTAAGTTAGGTAAAGGTAGATTAAGTAAGTTCATGTGCTTGAATTAAGCTTAATAAATGGGGGTGGTTGCCCCCACGAAAATTAAATTAAAATTAAAAATTAAAAAAAAAAATGAAGTCAAGCATCCTGTCATCCTACCAGCCAAGAGCAGGTTGAGCGAGCTGATCTTTAGAGAAGCACACATCCGAACAGTTCATGGTGGAGTACATCCGACAGAGGTGCTGGATTCCCACATTGAGGCGCGCTGTATTGCTCGAAAGGTAACAACTCTATAGTGTAGGACAACTTGCTTCTTTATTTTCGTACTCTAACTTAGTATATACTAAAATTATGCTTAATTTATAGAAATGATTGTGAGAAAATTTTTTTGCGAGTGTCCGTTTTTTACTCAGTCACAATTGCGTGTGACACTATAGCGCTGCGTTGTATTATGTTGGATCCATGAGGAATTTTGTTGTATGAGATTATTGGTCACAAAACATGTTTCCGTCAAACACAGCGTGAACAAAGTCACTTGAAATTTTATTTATGGGTTTGTTGTATTATCGAAGGACGTTGTCTGTATACGAATTGGTGATTCGATACAATGTTGTTATGGTCGAGTATTGGTTGTAGGCAGTGTATTCACCATGAACATTGGAGCAAAAGAAAACTCTGTTCAAAGTGGGTAATACGGTTACTCAGACTTGATCAAATACAACAACCAACACAATAAAAAGTTTTTTTTTTGCGAACATATGAAGGCCTCAACTGTACTGTACCTCAACTCTAGATCGGGTAAACCCCTTGGTAAGGTTGTTGGAGGCAGCGAACGATAGAGGGGGGGAGTCTGAGCCACCATCAGCGCTCAGCCTCTTCGGCGGCGGAAGAATTCCCAAGATGCAGTCAACGGCGGTTCGAGCGAGAAGAACTACATGGTGAACACCGTATTTCGGGCTACTACAACATATTTGGAGCTCAAGCCGATAAGGAACGGCACAGCCGGCCCTTTATTCTTCGGGTAGGTAAGAACCTGGTCCTCCAGGTTGGGGTTGCGCTTAGGATTAGCATCCCTATCGCGTAAAATAAACACTTGTTCAGAGACAACCAATAGCCTCGGATACGGACGGATTATAGTACACGTTGAAGACTACCGCAAACGTCTAAAAGGAAACGAATTCCGGATCTGCACCTGGAAGGTTAGGTCCCTCTAGACTCCTATAAGGCAGATATTACCGCACTCCTAGAAGTGCGATGGGATAGGCCAGGTAAAAAGCGGATGAAAACTGTGATAACTACTACGGAAACTGCTACAGAAAAAATAAACAACGCTTACTCTGATGCGGCTTTGTTATTCGAGGCAGGCAGGCAAAAAATCTTAAGCTTCCGGCATATAAGCGAACGCCTCATAAGTATCCGCATTAAGGCCAATTTTGGCAATATAAGCTTAATGTGCTTACAGAGGAGAAAGACTTCTATGATCCCCTAGACAGAACATGTGCCCATAGCTGGGACTATGGCACCAAAATCGTTCTAGGAGATTTCAATGCGAAGCTAGGTAAGAAAGCTATATTTGAACGAGTCGCAGGAAAGCACAGTCTATATAACATCATGTCAGAAAACGGACTAAGGCTAGTAGACTTTATGGCGGGACGTAATCTCGTAGTAGCACGTACACGATTCCCACACAACTCAACATCCATAAGGGGACCTGGCGGTCTTCCGATTAATCGACAACCAATCAAATTGACCACATTGCGATCGACGGCAGATGTCCTCCAGCATTCTAGATGTCCAAACCTTTCGAGGAGCTAACACTGACTCGGATCTTTATCTTGTGCAGCCAAGGTACGGATGCGAATTTATCGGAATTAACGGAGTCGAGGGAGAACACCAAAATGTAACGTCGGAAAGCTGCAATCGCAAGAGACCGCCAGGACCTTCATCGATCTAATCTCCCTCAAGCTCTCCTAAGACCCGATGCAATCTGCACATAAAACAGTAATGGAGATGTTGTCAGAGAGGCCGCCCCAGATGTTCTCGGTTTCAAGCCACCACTTTCGAGAAACCTCTGGTTTGATGACGCGTGCAGACAGGCCCATGTAGAGAAACAGAATGCATACATGGCTACACTGCATCGACGGACGAGAGCTGCCCGTGAGCTCTATGAACAGAAAAGGAGGAAGGAGCATGCGCTTCTAAGAAGATAATAAAAGGAGCGCGGGAAGTGCGAGATCGGGGATATGAAGAGGTGCTATTGCAGGAACGACGTTCGAAAGTTCTACCAAAACGTAAAACGAACATGCCAAGGCTATAAAGCCAGAGCGGAAGCCTGCAGGGATTAACACGGACAACTAATAGTGCAGTCACAGTCGGTGCTGAGACTGCGGAAAAAAAACTTCTGCAGACTGTATAACAGCGATGATAGTCAAAATGCCGCCGTCAGGCAGATTGAACCATTCACAATGGACGAAGATGAAAGAGAATCCCGTCCACCCGACCTATGTACACGACGTTAAGATAGCGATATCGAAACAAAGACGAATTCCTCGCTGAACTATTTAAAGAAGCTGGCGATGAGCTGGTCAGGAACGTGCACCAAATCATCTGTAAGATGTGGTCAGAAGATAGCGTGCCCGATGAATGGAATCTCAGCATCGTTTGCACGGTCCATAAGAAAGAAGATCCCTATGACTGCGCCAATTATTGCGCCTGCCGTACTGCATAAGCGCCTGAAACCGTTCGTGGACAATCTAGTAGGTTCCTACCAGTCTGATTTCAGGCCAGGAAAATCCACGATAGACCAAATATTTACACTACGGCAGATCTATGAACCCATGAATTTGAGGTCGACACGCACCATCTCTTTGTCGACTCTAAAGCCGCATATGACAGTGTTTATAGAAACGAGATATTCAGAGCCATGTCATGTTTTAACATCCCTACCTAACTCAGACTGTGGTCGGATGTGAACCGACCGAGACCTTCGATGTTAAAAAAGGATTAAGACAGGGTGAGGCATTGTCATTTGATTCCTTTAACATCACACTTGAACAGATCGTGCAGAATTCTGCGGCCAATACAAGAGGTATGATCTACTTAAAGTCTACAAATTTTTTTTTATAATTCGTGCAGGTTCAAGAGTGTACGCTCTTATGGTGTTTGTCACACAATCTACACGGGGAACAGATGGTTTGTGTTCACTACTCCCCGGGGGTGGTTGTCCTAGATAGGATTTGATAGATTCGATTGAATTTGCGTTGGTTGTAGTTCACAGTAACTCTTTCGTTTCCATGTCATTAAAGTGTTATATTGAAAATGCACACACAGAGTATGAATTTTGGAATGATCTTATGCTGATCATCCCTCATTCACAATTGATGTTGTTGCACAGTTTTCCCGTATAGGAATTGTTCTTGATTATGGACGGACTTTGTTTAGATATTTTTGATGACAAATGACACTTTATTTAATAAAGGGTCCGCCATCTAACTTTTTTTTTTTCAAGTAGTGCTTATTTCGTGAATGGTAATACTTAGCTCATGTCTGATTTGACAGATAATTAGTTTTATCCTTCCGCTGAACGAATATGGTTGTGTATACGCTTGAACAACGCTGGGAAATATTGCGACATTACTTTGAAAATCATGGTAATGTTGCAGAATGTGTGCGAAAATTGCGTACGGATTTTGGAAGAAGAGAAGCACCGTCAGCTCCGTATGTTTGTTATCTTGTGAAAAAAGTGAAAGAAACTGGCATCCTCATCGATAAACCAAAGCGTGAAAAGCCAAAAACAGTGCGTACACCCGAGAATATTGCTGCTGCGGCAGAAAGTGTGCGTGAAGCGCCATCAACATCAATTCACCGTCGTTCTCAACAATTGAACATTTCGGAGACATCATTGAGACGAATTTTGCATAAAGACCTTGGTATGACGCCATACAAAGTCCAATTGGTTCAGGAGTTGAAGCCAACTGACCATCCAATGCGTTTTCGCTTCGCTAAGTGGGCCTGCGATCGACTTACAGAAGATGCCGATTTTGCCAAAAAAATCATCTTTTCAGATGAAGCTCATTTTGATCCTGGCGGGTATGTAAACAAGCAAAATTGTCGCATTTGAGGCACAGAAAACCCACACACATACATTGAAAAGCCGGTGCACCCAAAACGAGCCACTGTTTGATGCGGATTTTGGTCCAGAGGCATAATTGGGCCATTTTTCTTTGAAAATGAGCAAGGAGTGGCCATTACAGTCAATGGCGATCGTTATCGGGCCATGTTGAACGAATTTTTGTTCACAAAAATTGAAGAGGAGGATATTTGCAACATTTGGTTTCAACAGGACGGCGCTACGTGCCACACAGCCGAAGCTACACTCGATGTTTTGCGCCCTGTTTTTGAAGATCGCATTATCAGCCGCAGAGCTGATGTCGTTTGGCCACCTCGGAGCTGCGATTTGACACCGTTGGACTATTATTTGTGGGGTGCCGTCAAAGATAAGTGTTACGCCGACAAGCCAGAGACAATTGATGCTTTAAAGGACAATATTCGTGAAGCCATTGGTGAAATACAGCTGCACACAATCGATAATGTGCTTAAAAATTGGACCGATCGTGTAGGCTACTGCATGGCCAGCCGAGGCAGCCATTTGAATGAAATTATTTTCCATTATTAACCGGAAGGATTGTACTTTCAAATAAAAAAAGAAATTTGAGAAAATATTCAGTCGTTTTTTTTATAGCATTTTCAAAAAAAAAAAAAAATTATTTGGCGGACCCTTTACTTACGAGGATGGTCCGATAAGTACTTAGCCTCACCACCAGATGGTACCAGTATCGCAAGAGCAACTTACTATCGTGTAGTACATTCTAGTAGACGGCTAATTTCAGCCGGATCGGACTTGTAGTTTTGTTTTGACCGCGTGTGGAAGCGGGAGTGTCCGCGGATTCTAGAAAAATGGAAAAAGAGCAATATCGGTCGGTTCTTGTTTTTGGAAGGGAAATCGAGCAGCGAAATCGAAGAGCGTTTGGATGCTGTGTACGGTGACTCTTCTCCTACGATGGCGACCATCAAAAATGGGTTTAACGAGTTTCAACGTGGTCGCACGTCGGTTTTGGATGAGCCACGTTCAGGTGCCCCGAAAACGGCTACCACGGAGGATAACGTGACAAAAATCCACGATCTCGTATTAGCAGACCGCCGATTGAAGGTGCGCGAGATAGCTGAGACAGTAGACATTTCAAAAGATCGCGTGGGTCATATTCTGCATGAAGTTTTGGGCATGAGAAAGCTGTCGGCGCGATGGGTGCGGCGTTTGCTCACTCCGGACAACAAGCGCAACCGTGAGATCACTTCAGAGCAGTATTTGACGCTGTTTAAGCGCAATCCGAAGGAGTTTCTGCGTCGTTTCCTGACAGTCGACGAAACATGGATCCACTGGTACACACCAGAAACCAAGGAACAGTCGAAACAGTGGACTTCATCCGGCGAACGTGCTCCGAAGAAGGCGAAGACTGTCCCATCCTCCGGAAAGATGATGGCCACCGTTTTCTTTGATGCACAAGGTGTGATCCACATCGACTGGAGAAGGGCAAAACGGTCACAGGGCTGTACTATGCCAAATTATTGGGCCGATTCGACGCCGAATTGAAGAAAAAACGGCCCCACTTGGCGAAGAAAAAAATGCTCTTTCACCATGATAACGCACCGGCCCACATCTCCGCCCTCGCCACGGCCAAATTGGTCGAATTGGGCTACGAACTGATGCCCCATCCACCGTATTCTCCAGATTTGGCCCCGTGCGACTTCTTTTTGTTTCCAAACTTGAAAAAGTCACTCGCCGGGCAGAAATTTCAGTCGAATGAGGAGGTCATCGCCGCCACGGAAGCCTACTTTGCAGACCTCGAGAAAACGTATTTTTTAGACGGGTTAAAGAAGTTGGAGCATCGCTGGGTCAAGTGTATCGAGCTAAAAGGAGACTGTATTGAAAAATAAATCGCCATTTCCCCAAAATTTTTGTTTTTCTTTTGTAGGCTAAGTACTTATCAGACCATCCTCGTACATAGAATTTTTAAGACCTTTTTATAAAAAGGAAAAGAAACAAAGTAGATATAATTTGAAAGTAGTAAACAGACTTGAACTACAGACCTTCGGCTTAACAGTCGGTGATGATTACCATTGCACCACGACCACCTCCATCGGCCTAGTTAGACGTATACGGATCCAACGTCTAAGATGGCTGGGCCATGTAGAGCGAATAGACATCACCGCTCCGGCCCGAAGAGTCTTCCACGCCAATCGCTAGGGACGACGCAGCAGAAGACGACCACATCTAATATATGTAGCTCCCCATGTCTGGCTCTCAGCGGCTGTTAGGTGTTTGTACACCTAAAAAGATTGGTCTAGAGAATGAAATTTCCAATGAAGGTGTGATTGTGATGTCAGAGAAGCGTATAGCGAATGAATGTGTCACTCTTCGATGTGACTGTGCTGATAAGTGAAGGACGGATGCCATCGCCCTCTTGTGATTCGAATATTTGATCAATTGGATCAAGGGACAATGAAGAAATACAAAGGATCGAAAGGGCCAATCAAATGCGTACTTACGTCGGCGATGGAAATATGATAAACTCCACGCGTGGCTTCTTCCCATAGTCATCAAGGCAACGTTCCAGTATCCGATTGCCCAACCCAGAGCCAGTTCCGCCGCCGATTGCCCGAAACATCAGAAAACCCCTCAGATTTGGACACTTCTCCGCCACCATCCGTACACTATCCATAGTGTAATCAATCAGCTCCTTTCCCATAGTGAAGTAGCCACGTGCAAAATTACTACCGCTGTCCTCCCTCCCCGTAACCAAAGTGTCTGGATCGAAGAGTCTGCGATACGAACCTGATCTTATTTCATCTGAAACGAAAACAATATGCAAATGCCTCTTGGTACACTAAGATGTATTGGTCCTCCGTCAACCTATAACCGTCGGCTCCGTGTCGACCATCACCAGACGTGGTGATACCTTAAACCGAGCACCAAGCCAGAAGAACTTGTCATACGAGTCATCCTCTGGATATCGGCACATACAACCGTCCGCTGTTATTCCATGCTCGAGACAGTAAAGCTCCCAACAGGCATTCGCGATCTGTATGCCAGCTTGGCCGACATGCAATTGGATTATCTCCCCCTACAAATGAATCAACCATTAGCACTGGGGTGCGGTCTTCCGCGTTACTACAGACAGCATTTGGCATTTGGTTAAGGGCACTAAGAATTTTGACTGACGAACTTGCCGAAAAAATATTGACTGACTGGGAATTCAGTGCTGTCTAAAGGAGTTCACTGATACGACCGAGTAATACACAAACAGTAGTTTTGGTAGGTTTTTTAGTTAGTTCCAGACTTATTCCTTTATTTGCAGCACACATGCACACGCTACGGTACACACTCCTCGGACGAAAGACAAACGGAAAACATAAAGCAAACACCTAGCTGCCGCATGGTACGGAATGTTAGATATAAATGGTCTACATAGAGTGTCCTCCCTTAGTTGGATAAATAAATAGGTTTCTCCCCTTAAGTACTAAAGCTTAACACCGCCCACAACTCCTCCGGTTCCCTGTCCCAAAGGCCTTGGTTTCTTGTTCGTATGGCGTTGGTTGTTGACATCATCGCTGGCTGGTTTTACAGCAGAGACTGTTCAATCATGATCTTGTCAAAGCCAGGTGGTGGTCCGAATGTGAAATTGTCCAGGATGACGTCCAAGATCGCTCCATTGCCCACTACAAGCAGCCAGGTTAGTAAGAGATTGATCTGAGCGGATTAATTCTTACCAAAGACCACAGGATACACGTTCCCCTTGACATTGCGGAACGGTACTTCGAGACTCTTCCCATTAAAGTAAAAGTTGAGCTCGATATGGTCGTAGGTGACGCCGATAATATCGCCATCGCCTGGGAACTCTCTATTCTCCTGCTCTTGCGTCGTTGCCGCGATCGCCTGATTCACCGTCAGCAGAACATCATCCGCATCCTCATCGATACCAATCAAACCTCCACCCGCATTTCCATTCGCCTGCGGTTGCGTCGTTACAACAGCTGGTCGGAATACTTCGTCGTTATATCGCGTCGAATTATCCGAACAAAGGCACCAAGATTCACGGTCGGTTCCTCCGATCTTTTTCGAAAGATCCGTCTGTCTGGTGGCCAAACCCACCGACCAAGTGCCAGTTTGTTGGATTTTCACTTCGAAATATGATTTTGATTGTACGAGCGGAGCGGTAGCCAATGCACCGCCAGTTCCTGTGATTCGCAGTTGATTGGAGAGCAGAATCACTTCAGGACCTGCAAGCAAACCACGTGAAAAACTGTAAGATTCATTGGAACTATTCCGGTTTACCCATAAAAGCGGCGTCCAAGTGAATCTCGGGCTCACGGGATCGACTAGTCGCAGACATTGGCGTTCGCATATTACCATTCAGGCATGTTCTCAAACAGCAAAACATTTTTCCTTTACTACTTTGTACTTAACTAAATTAGTGGTTTGGATTGTAATTAGATTTCGATTGAGTTGAATTCCATCAAGCTGCGAGCAGTTGGTCGGGTGATTAAATGAAAATATTTTTTCCTGTACAACAAATTGTTTGACATTTGATGTTGAGTTGAAGGCTGTTTGCTTGACAGCGGCGACTGAATGACAGCTGAATGCATTTGATTAATTATGTTTGGTGCTCTTATAGACGAGTACTGTATGTTGTTAGTAGGTCTTTGTACACTTTGAACAGAGTTTTTCAATAAAATAATTTGCTATTAAAATAAAGAATTCGAATATTATAGGAAAGGTTTAGGCCTGTAACGCAAGAATCAATGTCACGGTAAGATGCTTGCTTTACCTTTTCGTGGTGGTCCTATGTTAGCTTATTCTTACTACCGGCGGCGAGCGCATGGTTTCGGGATGCTACTGACACCAAGCGAGATAAAATCCTTACATTCTGGCACTCACCCTACGCTATCATCGTTCGGTATCACGTGCCAACATCATAGGACATGGAGAAAATCTTCCAACTATTTACTACTATTTAAAGTCGTCTTCGATTTGACACCAAATGGAGTCTTCCTCCTATCGGTGGGAGGTAATATTGCCAACGTAGAGTAAAGGTAACGAAGTGCCTAACACCTTTATGACAACGGCATATGCTTTGTCGATTTCAACTGCGCCAACCATCTTAGTAAGTCTCAGGTTTGACCAAAACTTCTGCCACAAATTTAGTTGGGTTTCTAACTATAGACAAGAAACACTTCACCAAATTGACCGCTATTCCATTGGCCACCGGGCCAGAAGCAATCTCCAGGACTTCCCGCAAATAAATAAAATATTTCGGAGAAACAATCAGAATGACATTCAGGATCTAAAGCTTCCGAGAACGTCAGACAATGAACGTCTGCTACGAGCAGTTAACATCGATCCAGAGAGCGCCATCCTGGATTACGCCTTTTTTGTGGTCGAGGAACCTCAGGAGAAGGTACAAGGTGAATGATAGTATTCGCCCGAACCACGACCTGCAGAACAGAGCAATGCTTCATCATTCCTAGCTTATAAATGATTTCGATCAGACTACAGAGAACACCTTGGTTTTACCAGGTTCAATGAAAATTTCATGGCAAACAATGCCATCACCAATGATCGGTGATTGAATGAATGGTTAATTTCGACGGAAGATCTCCAGTTGATCACTGAGTCGCTGAATGGGAAAAAATCCGCAGGAGTCGACGGTATATCCAATGTTGTGCTTAGGCACCTTCCACCAGTGGCTGTAGAGAGGTACACTATCCTGTTCAACAATGCACTGAACAATGCATATTATCCAATGAATTGGAAGACAGCGGTGGTGCAACCAATCCCCAAGAAGGGTAAGGACAGCTTTAACCCGGCAAATCTCCGGTCGATAAGTCTCCTTCCGAGTGTCAGCAAGGCCTTCGAGAAGGTGGTCAATAGAGCCCTGTCTAAATGGGTTGAGGACAATAAAATCATCCTGGATAACCAATTCGGTTTCAGAGCGGGGCATGACACTATTCATGCCGCGTCGAAACTCGTTTTTTTTAGTTTTAGTTTTGAATTCATTTTTATTCATAATTTCTTAGATCTATCTTACCCTAGACAATGCTTAAAAACTAGCTTAACTATCTTACCAATCTAGATATCTTACTGGCCCTAGGCGGACACTCTTAAATAGACGTAACAACTTAAATCTATGTCTTTCGACTACTATCTTGGCAGCGATACCTCTCGCTTGTCGTAAAAGGCGACTAAAACAAAGGTAAACAAAAATCACATCTAGGCAATTGAGAAAACACCAAGGTGAGCCTAGGGACACATATACCACCATTAAACTGCCCCACAAGTGTGCATGCAAATCAGTGGGTTGACACGACTGGAGATCACTGGAGATCACACGATAAGAGTAGGATCAAACAAAAAAAAAATAAAAAACTGGAGCATGCCCGTTTAAAAAAAAGGAGGGGAAGAAAGAAAACGGCCAAACCGTAGCATTATGGAAAAGAACGCTAAAAGGAAAAGCCCCGCCAGGCACTACTAATGGTCGTGATCCTGGGACGAGCAGCAATGCTCGGGTCAGAGCTATAGGATTTCCGGGGGATAGCAAAGTAATGCAACGGCGTAAGCCACATTTAAGAGTCGCGAGTTGGAACGTTGGAAGCATGAGTGGGCGCAGCTATGAGCTTGAAGAAATGATGGTTAGAAGGCGAGTAGACATCCTGTGCGTACAAGAGACGAAATGGCGAAACACCGGTAATCGGGCACGTTTCTTGGACGTTAAAACAAAAGCCTACAAGATGTTTTACTATGGATTGGAACAAGGAAAAAACGGAATCGCCATCATCCTTGCGGCAGAGCTACTTGGCAACGTCTTAACCATTTCAAAGTCCAGTGACCGTTTGATGGCTCTCAAATTGGTGATGCATGGTGAGGTGTGGAACATCGTAAGCGCATATGCCCCTCAAGTAGGATGCGAACAAAAAGAAAAAGATGCATTCTGGCTAGATTTCCACAACCTTGTCAAAATCATCCCAAAGAAAGAGCTTTTGTTTGTTGGGGGAGATTTAAACGGACATGTCGGGAAGACAAGCGAAGACTATGAAGACTACCACGGTGGGCTGGGATGCGGCACCAGGAACTCTTCAGGTGAAGATATCCTAAACATGTGCAAGTCGTACGGTCTTATAGTGCTAAATACCATGTTCGTCAAACAAAGCCGGCACCTGATCACTTATAGCAGCGGCGGAAATGAAACTCAAATAGACTATCATTTGGTATCCAGTTTCATGAAGCCACGAGTTAAAGATTGCAAAGTGATCCTGGGAGACGCGATCGCCCCTCAACACCGTCTCCTCCTGACTAATTTTTTTATGGAGGCGAGAAAGAAGTCAAAGCAGCAAACGAAGGTGTCTGAGAGAATCAAGTGGTATAAGCTGGATAAAGGAAAAGGCGAAGCTTTTATTACCATCATGGAAAACTACCTCTCTTCCATTATCGATGAGGTCGGTAATGAGGAGTGCAGAGCACAAGACATGTGGGATTCCCTACAACAATCTGGCCTGGAGAAAGCCAAATCACTGCTCGGAACATCTAAAGGCCCCTGCCAACACGCAAAAGAAACCTGGTGGTGGACAGACGAAGCCAAAGCAGTGATACACGAAAAGAAAATGGCTTTCCAAGCTTGGTCAAAGTGCTCTTCTACTAATAGAGAGGAAAAAGCTCGCCGTGAAAAGGTATATAGATATTGCAAAGGTATCGCGAAGAAAAAGTGCGCCGAATTCAAAGCGAAAAGCATGGAAGGCCTCTATCAGGAGTTGGAAGAAATATCGTCTTCCGCGTCTGACAGGAGCTACCCAGGAGCTTCGACAAAGCAATTTGAACAAAGGAGCAAATATCTTTAAGATAGCCGCCCAGAGAAGAAGAAATGCTCAGGAGATTCGTTTCCCAAAGTTTATTAACAATGCTGAAGGCCAACTCCTTGTGGAAGACGAAAAAATTCTCCACAGATGGCGACAGTATTGCGAGGAACTTCTGAACGAACAGTTTCCCCGAGTGTACTTTCCAAGAGCCGCCCCGAATCATGCCGAAATACCCGACATCACAGTCGAAGAAGTTCGGTACGCGGTTAAAAACTCCAAGAAAAGAAAAGCTGTTGGGCCGGACGGGATACCCTCTGAGTTCTGGAAAAAGATGGGAGACATCGGGTCTAGATGGCTCATGGTTCTTATCTCCAAACTTATGAGAGGCGACACTATGCCTAATCAATGGAGGAAAAGCTATCTTCTTCCTTTGCACCAAGGAAAGGGTGGTACGCGAAATTGTGATAACTACCGTTCTGTCAAGCTGATGTCGCACACCATGAAGATCGTTGAACGGGTATTAGATAGCCGACTGCGGAAAATAATACGACTATCTGATGACCAGTGCGAGTTTGTCTCGGGTAAATCAACAAAAGTCATGATGGAAAAGCATCGTGATTCGTCAAAGGACTTGCATATGGTGTTGGTTGATTTCGAGAAGGCCTTTGACCGGCAACCAAGAGATCTTTTATGGGTAGCGCTAAGACAAAAAGGAGTTCCAGAATCTTACGTGCGAGTGATCATGGGCATGTACAAGAGAGCAACGACAAGAGTAAGATCCACCGCAGGAGTCACCGAAGAGTTCGCAATCAAAGTCGGTGTACACCAAGGGAGCGTCCTCAGCCCACTGCTCTTTATAGCATTCCCTGATTGCTTGCTTGAAGGAAAAGTAACGGACCCCAATGTGCACCAGCTATTCTTTGCTGACGATGGAGCCATTATAAGTGATGATCAGGCGTCCCTACAACGAGCACTTGATGTGTGGGTGGACATTTTTGAGGGACACGGGTATCGTATTAGCTCAAAGACTCTTTGCTGACGATGGAGCCATTATAAGTGATGATCAGGCGTCCCTACAACGAGCACTTGATGTGTGGGTGGACATTTTTGAGGGACACGGGTATCGTATTAGTTCAAAGAAGACAGAGTACCTGTGTAGCCCGTTCTCTGACCCTCATCAGTCTATTCCAGACATTTACTTGAATGGAAGAGTGCTTCCCAAGTGTGAAAAGTTTAAATATCTGGGATCTATGATTAATAAAGAAGCAACTTGTGATGACGACATCAAACATGGCGTAAGCGTAGGGTGGATGAAGTGGCGGGAAAACTCCGCCATCTTCTGTGATCGAAAAATGCCCCCTAAGCTGAAAGGAAGGCTCTACACTTCAGTTGTACGTCCGGCGCTCACATACGGTTCACAATGCTGGACAATGCACAAAAAGTATGAGAGCAAATTAACGGCAGTTGAGATGAGGATGCTTCGCATGACAGCGGGAGTAACAAAGCGTGACAGAATTAGAAGTTCAAAGATCCAAGGAAGCCTCCACGTAAAAGAAACCATCACAAGAAAGATAGAGCGCGACCGACTCAGTTGGTATTGCCATGTTCAAAGGAGAGATCCTTTGAACTACGTCCAAAAGGCGATATCAATCAACGTTCCAATTTCAACACGCAAAAAAGGCAGGCCGAAAAACAATTGGTGCAATCAAATGCAAAAGCACCAGCATTTGGTTGGCCTCAGCGATGAAGTAATCCCAAACCGGGAAGCCTGCCGCTACTTTCTGAGGTCAAACCGGCGGACCCCACAAGCGGACCAGTAGGAATGCAGTTAAGTGGGAAGGTTATGGTCCTACACTTCTGACCATAACGACGCCGGTATAAAAAGGAAAAGAAGAAGAAGAAGACATACATAATATATGTACAATATATTTAATATACAGGGTGTCCCACGAGCAGTGTGCCAAAAAGCTAGAGTGTGTAGGTCTGGTCAAGACAAAAAAAAAATCGTATGGGAGGGGGGGGGGGGGGTCTATTCCCTCCCGTTCAGCCGGGAGGGCCAATTTTCTAAAAAATTGACTTAATTTGGAAAAAAAATTATTAAAAATCAACAGTTACATCCACAATGCCGTGATATACTTTTTTGTAAAGCCAAAAAACTTCTTCTTTCATCTTGTTTTTAAACGAAGTTGTTTTAAGGAATAGTTTCTGAGAAATTAATTTTCAAACTCAAAAAAATGAAAAAACAATTAAAAAAAAAAATTTCGAATTATTTTTTTTTCAAAATTGTATGTAATTAAGTACTAATTTTTTTTCAAAAATTCAATTCTCTTATTAGTTTTTAGTTAAAAACAGAAAACCGGATGCAAAAATGTCTTGTAGTTTTTGAGAAATTAAAAAAACACCTGAACCATTTTTTTTGAAGAAAAACCTTTTTTTTGGTTTTAACGCGGCTGGACTTGTAGGCAAATTAAGGTATGAAACATTGACCTGTTTTTCATTATTTTTAAAAAATTCGGATCCCCATTTTTTAGAAGGCAAAGATTATATCTCCTTCTAATGGCTGCTCATAAGTCTATGCTTGACAAATTTTATTGCAATTTGACTCCAGCGACTTCTATCCGTTCTTTCAGTTGTTCCAAAGATACTATTTCCACTTCGTAAACATAATTCTTCATGAATTCCCACACATAAAAATCTAGAGGAGTTAAATCTGGTGATCTAGATGGCCATTCCGTGGGGCCCCTTCTTCCGATCCAACGGTCAGTAAAATGATCATCCAGCCAGTTTCTAACCCGTAAGCTGTAGTGTGCTGATGCTCCATCTTGCTGGTAGATTGGTAGAACGTTGTTCATCAAATCGGGCAAAAGGTCTCGTAGGAACTGCAGGTATGATTCTCTATTAATAACGACATTCAAAAACCGGGCCCGATTACAGACAACAATACCAAGCCAAACATTACAGCTAAAGCGGTGTTGTGATTTATTTTGTTTTTTGTACATTGTAGCAGCCTATGCTCTTGAAGCACCTCAACCCGATATTTTCATCGCAGAGCTCGAGACACCTTTCGATGTTTGTGCTTAAACTTAAATGCCAAACATAGTGATAGAGAAATAACCTTCATACCACAAGGGGGAGCCGTGATTGCCAATCCCCAGGAGAAGGCGACGATAGTGGGAGCTGTCTTCCTGAGTATAAGTGTATAAAGTGAATAACAGCATGCGCCCAGACCACAATCTGGAAAACAGAGACTTTCTTCATCATTTTTACCTTCGAAACGATGTCGATTATTAGCGATCAGGA
The DNA here is from genome assembly GCA_958301585.1 of Merodon equestris. NCBI lineage: Eukaryota > Metazoa > Arthropoda > Insecta > Diptera > Syrphidae > Merodon > Merodon equestris. The sequence continues at coordinate 54,956,403 of OY284413.1, forward strand.
AATAAAGGGGCTAATGCCTTGTGTAATTCAACGGAGGATCTCCAGATGATCTTCGAGTCATTGAAAAGAAAAAAATACCTTGGAGATCAGCGTATTTACACTAAGCATTGCCTTGCAATGTGAATTCAAATCAGTTTAATCGCAAAATTGTACAGTGTCTCTCAACTCACCCAAGGTACGAAACTTTGCCTTGTTTCATCAGTGGATCTCCAATCGGTCTAAAAATTGACAATCTGTCTCCCGAGGGACCCTAGACAAAGGTGAAGAAGGTAAAGAAAAACTGTCAGTTCAATGAGATAAATGCTAAAAGACACGAGAGTTCACCGTACTCTGTTGAAGTTCAATTTCATGGACATCATGTCATGGTTATGTCGTCGAAAGCAAATCATTAATCCCAATGGAGCGACCAGAAGAGGGAAGCCCGAAGAAAACAAGTCAAATTTGGTAAAATGTGAAAGACTTGCTCACAGTTTCCTATGATTTTGATGCCGTAGTTTATCATGAGTTCTTGAAGTTATGCGTAGTTTACGTGAAACAATAAAACGTCCGTGGGAAAAAATATCATGGCTGTTCTATCATGATAATGGAAGGACTCAAGGTTATACCAAAAAGCGCTAACGCAATTGTATTATAGGTGAGAGGGATTATTTTGAAGGGGACAAAGTAGATATTTATGAATAAATAAATATTTTTCGAGAAAAAATTAAAAGTAACCTTATTTGATGAACAGCTCTCGTTTTAAAAATGGCTTACGTAGCCGGCATATTATGTAATAAAAACCTTGTAACTACATGGTGTGTCAATCAGACAGGCACTCCTGCATTGGTTTTTGCTTTTATTCCATTATACATCCCATACGATGTCAGTATGGTTCTAAGCATGATGACGCGCCCAGAGATCCCCTAGCCAACCCTAACGAGCTTACGAACAATGAAGTAAAAAGGAATTGCCTAGAGTAACGCACTGCTCTAGGAAGCGTTTTCACCCAACAACTACCAATATCGGTGTGCTGTTTAGCAATATCGGCGTATCCCAATTGCAGTTCTATTGTATAACGCATGAGCTCATGAGCACTGTCAACGTACCCATTGCGGATGAGACGTTTATCCCTGGCTCACGATGGCGGTGAGATACCGAGATATCATCTCTATTTTGCACTAACCTTTCAGAATCTATAATATATGGAGTTTTTTTCTGGGGACATAACGCCCAAACGGAGTGTGCTGTCGTGGTATCTAAAATTGGCGCAATAAGTCCCGGAAATTAGGTTATAGTCATTAGCCGTAGCCCCTGCAATGTGCTTTCGAGTCATTTTAAAAAGAAAATTGTCAAAATCCCGCTAAGGCCTGCTCCGTCGTACAGAACCATGTTAGGGTAATATTTTTAATAATGAACTGGTACTCTGTCGTTCTGTAAATTCTAAGCCAGATCCTAAGGTGCTGTCTTTCGAATACACGAATATTTTTAATATACTCGTAAGATGGCGCAACATTAAACCACAGCGGACAATCATATGCGATGATGGGCCTTATTAGGTCACCCTGCGGTCTAGTTTACTGCTATGAGACTACTTGTCATACCGAAGACTTTCTTAGCTTCAGCAAGACAAGCGTTCATATGGCTATATATATGTCTATATGTCCAGCCCGATTCCATGTTATCTAACCGCTAATCTCCTAATATGGCCGAAGTCACGCTGCAGTATTTAAGTGGACCTGATCTGATCTGATCCACGCTACTAAATCATCTGCATACGCTATTCAACGGCTAAGAAAACGTATAAGATCGCTTGTGTAGAAGTACCGGAGAATTAACCGTTCCAAGTTGTAAACTGTTTTTAATGTCAAAGACGCTGCTCGAAGTAACGAGTAAACAACAAACTTCTTTTGCACAATCATTGCGAACAACACGAATGACACGAGTGTACCATAGAAGGTGATTTGACATGCCTGGCTTATGAGCTTATAGAGCAGACCTATGGTGTAAAAATCTTTTAAAAAGTCCACCAGAGAAGCACTCTGTCATTTTATCATTTTTCTCAACCCGTTTGATCAGAGCTTTGTTTACTACTTCTTCAAAAACCTTACTAACATTCGAAAGCAAACCAATTGATCGGGGATTGGCAAGTTTTTTATCTCTATACCGTTAGGGGTAGGGTGGACTACCGCTGTTTTCCAACGCACTGGATAATGAATATTCTTCACAGGATTGTTAAACAGCGTGGTGAGAATATCTATTGTTTCAATTGTCAGGTGTATTAAAACGACGTTTGGGATACCATCTTTTTATTTATAAGTGAATCCAGGATTCACAGAAGTCCATTCCTTTCCAAAAACCAATCGGAAGAAATTCGATCAATGGCGACAATGCCATTCACAAGGTTTTCATCCTTAAATACGGCAAAATCGTTATTCTCAGATCTAGAATACTCTATTTCTGCTCGAAGTTGTGAATGATTAAAAAATGTCGCATTTTCAAGTTCGTAATTGCGCTGAGCAAATCTGTTCACCAGAATCGAAAAAAGCTCCGATCGAATCGACTTTGTCCTGTGGTCACAAAATGAGCACAAAAAGCCCACAATGTCGACAGTCTCTAGACTTATGCCCACGTTCTGCAGTGTCACTGTATTGCCTGTCGTTGGACATAAGAGATATCGTTATTACCTTTTCTTCTGAATATTTTATTTATTCGCGGGGACATGCCCAGACTATTCGATTTTAAATTGTAAAACGAACTTTATCACCCGTGCAAACTTGTAGCTTTTTTGCAATTTTAGTTTCATAACTGTTGGAATTTTTTGATCACCGATTTTAATATCTTTGACTCCAGATCGTGTGGGTCGTTTAAGCCTGGGGAGCTTTCAATTTTTTTCCCTGTGAAGCGCGTCGATTTTTGATGTAAAACAAAGGATCTCTGATCACCCTCGTCATTTCGAGGGTAGAAGTGACGAAGTGATTTCTGGTAGATAGAGCCCATTTTCGCGACCTTCGCCTGAAGATCAATCAGAAAGAAATGGTCAACCAAGAAAGCGCTCTTCGGATAAATGCTGACTGTTCGTAGCAAGAGTTCATGGTCTGACGTTCTCGGAAGCTTCAGATCCTGAATGTCGCCCTAATTATTTCCCCGAAATGTTTTATTTGTGGGAAGCTGATGTAATTTACAGCTCGAATTTCCTTGTTCCAATGCAAACAGAATTTTTAAATTTTTTTTCTTATTAGCTATTGAAGACTTTTCATGGGTGACTTCTGTCTGGCGGTAAGCTGACTGTACAAGAATTTGAGTATGGACAGTAGCCTACTTTTTGTCTGTGTAGTCCATCGATTATCCATTTTCGGTACATGTACATATGTATGTAAGTACGTGGAATCGTGATGCCGTCATCCGTTTATTTAAAGTAATTATAAATTTCGTCGTTCGACACTTTCCTTTTAGGTGTTGAGAAGGAGGTATTCGAAGTAAGCCCTCTCGTCAGGAAATTGATAAAGCGTGGACAACGCGCCCAACGATAGTCGCACGGATGCGTTTGGACATACTCTACAATCTCCGCGATTTTGTCTGGTACTTACAGTATTTTAATTATTACAGTATGTACTAAAAAAGTCGTTCATGTCGTTCGACGCGCTATCTGTTGCAAGTTACTTGACTCCATGCTCTGCTGAACCTACCAATGGTTTAGACAAATTGATTCAACATATCAAGCGAATGTTGATATGTCGACACTAATTATTATATGATAGTTGAATTAATATTGATAATTGAAAACATACATATGTAATTATCAAAAATTCGATTTTCAATTATTGTTTTTTATTATCTTAGTGCACATGTCCCCTAACATGTATTGTAGGTACCGACATTGTCAGCCATTGTGAATATTATTTATTATACAGGGTTCGGGTTTTTTTTTAATTTCTCAAAAACTACAAGACATTTTTGCAAAAAAAAATTAGTACTTAATTACATACAATTTTGAAAAAAAATAGTTCGACATTTTTTTTTTTCATTTTTTTTTTCAAAATTTTGAGTTTGAAAATTAATTTCTCAAAAACTATTCCTTAAAACAGCTTCGTTTAAAAACAAGATGAAAGAAGAGGTTTCTGGCTTTACAAAAAAGTATATCACGGCATTGTGGATGTAACTGTTGATTTTTAATAATTTTTTTCCAAATTAAGTCAGTTTTTTAGAAAATTGCCCCTCCCGGCTAAACGGGGGGGATAGACCCCCCCTCCCGTACGATTTTTTTCTTGTCTTGACCAGACCTATACGCTCTAGCTGTTTGGCACACTGCTCGTGGGACACCCTGTATATTTTTTGCAGATATAAAGGTTTTTTTTAGCCTTTCTTAGCTTATTCCCTAAGGCAGACACCTAGGTCCACTTCTTTTCATTCTTGCTATTAACGACATTGAGTTTGTCCTCATCAAACATTCCAACCTCTGTTTGTAGGCCGATGGCACCAAGTTTCACAAGACAATTTTCTCGCAACAAGATTCTTCCCTTATTCAATCGGATCTCAACAGCTTTTCTGTCTGGTGCTCCAAAAATTGCTTAACATTTCCAAATGCCAATCCATTACCCTTTCACGTAAACGAATCAAACCTTCTCCTCGACTCTATTTCCTCAATAATCAGCCCATCTCAGGTAACCCGCGATCTTGGTATACTATGTGACATAGAGCTAAATTTTCGCGCATATATCGACGATATAATTCGATATAACTCTGCACTCGGTTTCGTGAAACGTTGGTCTACAGAATTCTCCAACAAACCCTTTATCAACAAACCCACATTTCTAGAATCGAAAGCATCCAGCGTCGGTTCCTACGTTTCGTTGTTCGAAGTCTGCCCTGGAATAATCCTTTGTTTTTACCACCTTATCAAGACCGTCTTAAACTAATCTACTTGAGTACGTTGGACGAAAGAAGAAGAGTATCTGACATCGTCTTTATTCATACACTTCTAACTGCGCCACCCTTTATAACTCCATATCTCTTAACAGTAACCCTGGTAATACACGCAATCCTCGTCACATCTATCTTTTCACCCCCCGCACTTCATACGGCTTCAGTGAACCCATTTCCCGCATGCTGGGAAGTTTTAAAACTACGTCTTCTCAATAGCCTTCCGTTCTCCCAATCATAGTTTCTAAAGATCGCCTTCCCCCCACCCGTTCTTTTTAAGTTAGATTAAGTACGAGCCTTCAGGGGCGCAAATGTTGACTCTGACTATTACTTGTAGCAACACGACTCAAAGGTCGACCGTCCAATGTAGGAAAGCTGGAATCACCAGCAAAACAGAGGTTAGACAACGGGCGACTGCACGTACCGGAAATAGCCAGAAGCGCATCAGAAGGCGCTGCAACGGAAAACATGAGTAGCACGGGAAGAGAACAGATTCAGAAGAAGGGAGCAAAAGAAGCTACAGCGAAAAAAGAAAAGAGCCTTCGCAGCCTTCCAGCTCAAGAGGCCCGGGATAAACAAAAGTTTAGAGTCTTCTATAGAAGAACAAAGGTCTTGCATCCGGCTTTAGCACGGGCGCCCAGGCTTTTCGAAATTCTGAAGGTAATCTTGTCACCGACTTTCCGGCGATAGTGAATGTGTTTAATAAGCACTTCCAACGGCTGCTTTGCGGGTATGACCAAGACAAAGTGATTGGGTCGGAAGAAAACCCAGCGCGAGTCGAAGAAGAAGTTGAGCTCTATGGTACATAAGCTGAAATCCAACTATTTCTGACGAAGATCGCAACTTCACCACTTTGTGTCGCGTTGGGTCGGTCTCTTCGAATTATACTGTAAGAATTGTGCCGGATTTTGTGCTTCTGTTTTGACGAAATTTGTTGGAAATAAAAGACTATTATCTTTTATTTTTACGATTACTTTATTATAATGTATAGAACGTGTTGACTTATACGAATCCAAGGTGGGACAAAAGGTGGGACCTTTTTGACGTTCCTTTTATTGTTACATTTCTGACAGTTGAAGTGCTGCCAGATGATACTTTCAACAAAATTACATTGGAGCTTTCATCTTACAACAGGTACGGCTTTTCGCTCAATCCTAATCAGTCAATTCACATTCACCAACAGAATGCTTAAGGGATTTTTTACAAACATACACATTACGATTGTAGACGCACTAGGCTCGGCAGAAGCGAGTAGATTTTGTAAACTCGGGTCGCCTGCTTACTGGCCGATCTGCCCTTAGATGTCGAGCAGGATCCATCTCAACTTCCAGTGCTTTGGAAATTAGAGCTGGAGCTTTAGGAATAGCCGTATGCTTTTATGATTACCAGGTTTGCGTGATTTCAAAACGGCACAAAAGCAGTATTTGATTTGTCTTTTCAGTTCTAAAAACACACCTCTTCTGCCTACTGTTCCACTTCGTTGTCATCGAACGTTTCATTCAATAATCTGATGGTGGTACATGCTCAGTTCTTTCAGTGAAGTGGACTCGTATATGCTGCGATTCGCTAGAGTTGAAAATCATTAACTAATACCTTTTTTCGAATATGTACAATATATAAAGGAGGTTTAAAAAAATTAGAAAAGAAATAAAACAACGCATTGTACAATTACACAAAACAATTTTAAAATTTCATTTATTTTATCCTTTTCATCGCTCCTCACATAATCATAATAATAATTATAATCATAGTAATTAATTAATTAATTTATAATATGTTTGATATCAACGTCATATCTCTCTTTCGTACAACAATGTGATTTTAATTACTTCCGTTTCCCATTTTGTCGGTTTTAATCAGTTGTTATCATTGTTTGTTTTGTTTTTATAAAAACCTGCTAAATAATAGCATCTTATAGACTGGTCAGTTATGATTTATTTTATATACGTTAGGGGAGGGGAGAAATTGTATTCGGTCTTGCTCGTTTAATAATCCCTTGAATTACATTCTACGTATGCACGTTAGTGGGTATACAGCGTGTTTCCATTCTGCCTAGAGGGTTATTTCCGATTATTTTTGTTTTGGAATAAGATACTTGTAATTGTGGTTTTTTTTTGTAACAATTTGTTTTTTTTTTGTATTTTTTTCTTTTACTTTTATGTAAGAACAAGGCTAAGGTTTAATATATATTTGTTTTATTTAATTTTGTTTTTTTTTTTGTTGTAGCTATTTTTGTTTTGTTTTTAATTCGATATTTTTATATATCTTATTTTAGTTGAATTGCTAAAAATGTTGTTGTTCTTTCTCTTACTTTGTATAAATAAATTCAAAGACAAAAAATTTGTTTAAAATATACTTTTTGTCTCTATCCACTTTCGCTTCATATTTGCTTTACTTTAATTGGTTTTGTTCTTATTTTATTTTGTAAATATGAATTAATTTGTTTTATAATATAAGTTAAATAATTAAATGATTTTGTTAAATATGTTTTATTTTATTATATTTGTTTTTTTATAAATATCAATCGTTAATAATGTTTTTTAATTTGTTGTTTTCATAATATGTTAAATCGGGCACGAGTTTGATATGTTTCGAATTTTCTTAACTTTCTTTCACCTTTTCACATCGCTTTATTTATATTTGTTGTTCAACTACCTTAGGTCTACGTACGTTTATTTATTTCTTCCGTTTGTCTTTTTCTTTTGCTCTATACCAATTTTAGTTGATTACAACACTTTTTTTTGTCTTGTTTAATGATAAGGTTACATTTAAATAATTAATTTTAATTTTTGTTTTACTTCAATTGCACTACTTACATTTAACATGAATTTTCATTTTACATCGCTTTTTTTTGTAAATTATTTTTAATTGTTGCATTTTCCCTTATTTAATTTAAATACCCCTGTCCAGTTGGGTATATGAAAATGATTTTTATTTTTGCTTTGTTCCTAATTTAAAATTCGTTTCAATGGTTTAGTATAAAAACTTTTTGCTGTCGCATTTAAAAAATATTTTAAACAGAAAAGAAACTAAACAACTTGAGGTAGTGGCTGTAAAAAAAGTGACAAAGCAAATGTAAAGGAAAAACCTAATAAAAAGAAAAATATATAAGATCTAAAATCGAATAATGACGAGTTCGGAGTCGATTTCATGCCGCTGAATTTAGTGCATGTAAAAAAAACCTAAAGGGTTTCAAGGCGTCAAGAAGCGATTCAAGCAGACACAAGTGTTTGCACCTAGCCTCTGTGGTGAAACTTAAGAGCCTAATACTTTCGACCGAGGATGTAGGCGATCCCCGTGGGAGGTCGTTGGGGGCTGCTAGCGAGAGAAGGGAAAGTGTAAGAGTAAGTCGGGTCCAGGGCTTAACTCTTCTTTGGGGCGACGGCGGACGAGCTAATCAATCGATTGATCAACGGCGGTATCCACAGCTCCAATAAATGGAAGCCACCTGGATAACACTCCTTTTAGAGCTGTTCGAACATATCTCGAAGTCCAGGTCTAACAGGAGACTTTCAAGGTCGGGTCGAGGCCCCAGAAAAAAGAGAGGGGGGCGGGTGAGCCTTACATGGTAGAGCCATCGGCTGCGCTCACAGCCTCAGCTAGGTTAACGACACAATCCGCATCAGGTCTAAATTCGGTAACATTGCGCCTACACCCCGACAGACGATAAGGATGATAACGACAAGGATGACAACAGCAAGAGTGACAACAGTTAAGATGACTTTTATGATCTCGTATTGTAGTAAGAACATCCTAGAAATCTTTGATAGAGTCATCGGAAACTTCGCCTCGGGGCGAAACCTCTCTGTATTGAGTATGCGGTTTCCACACCTCAACATCCATTAAGGAACCTGGCGGTCCCCTTAACAATCAATAGTCAGCCAGATTGATCGTTACCGACGTCAGACGCTCCTTCAGTATCCTCGCTGTCCGAACCATCCGAGGAGGCAACATTAACTCGGATCATTTCCTTGTTGTAGCAAAGGTAAGGACACGGAAATCGGCAAAATAAAGGAGTTGAGAAAGAAAACGACGGTTTGACATCGGAAAGCTACATTCGCTAGGAACTATGCCGACCGAGTCTCCCAAAAACCCTCTGAAAGTTCGACGCCGCCTGCACTAACAATAGAAATGGAAATGTTGTCAAAAAGTTATCAAAGAAGCTGCCACTGATGTGCAATGGAAACATCCAAGGTTTGACGACAAGTGTAGACAGACCCAAGCAGCCGAACAAGACAATGCTACATCGAATAACGAGAGGTATTCGTGAGCTCTACGAAGAGAAGATGAGGGAAGAAAACTGGTTTCTCAGGAAGAAAAAAAGGAGCGTGAGAAGCACACGGTTGAGGAGATGGAGAGGTGTTACAGCAGGAATGAAGTCCGAAAGTTTTATCAGAAAGTAAAACAATTATCCAGTGAATATAAATTTCGGACCTAAGCCTACCGGGACTGGAAGTATATTCGCGGTCGATCCTGAGAATTCAGAAAAATCATTTCTACAGACTGTTAAACGGCGAGCAGGACCCAAATACCGCTGTCAGCAAACTGTTCCATTCAATTTGAACGAGATTAGACATGAATTCCGTCTCACGACGATGATAGCAATAGCAGGGCTGAAGTCAAACAAAGCTGCTAGAGCAGTTTGGAGCAGCTGGGGATGATCGGGGTAGAGGCGCATGCACTAGCTCATCTGTAAGATATGGTCGGAGGAAAGCATGCCCTACGGGTTTGCCCGATCCACAAGAAAGGAGACCCTTTTGACTGCGCCGATTACAGAGGGATCAGTCTGCTTAACATCGCATATAAAATCCTCTCTGTCGTTTTGTGTGACTTGATAGGTCCATATCAGGCCAGGGAAATCTACAATAAACCAAATCTTCACTCACAACCTATTTGTCGCTTTCAAGGTCGCATATGATAGCATCAACAGAGACGAGCAATAAAGAGCCATGTCTAGTTTTGACATCATCAGCTTGGGTAGGATGTCGATGGAAAACTTTCGCTGCTCCATCAATGTCGATAACGAGTTTACCGAGAACTTCAGTGTCAAAAAAGTATTGGCAAGGCGACGCGTTTGAGAAAATCGTGCGAATCTCACAAGTCAGCACTAGGGGCACGATCTTCCAAAAGTCCGTTCAACTGCTAGTGTACACGGATGATATGGACGTAATTGGTCAAACACAACGAGTCGTCAATGAGGCGTTTTTTGGCGTTTTGTATCTGACGATACATGACGGCAAAGCGAAGTATATGCTATTATCAAGAAAGGACATCGGCGTCACAGTCGGCAGCAGAACTTGAAAGTAGGCAAGGACTTCGTTTACCTCGGATTGGCAAAAACTAGTGCGAAAAACATCAGTACAGAGATTAAACGCAGAAAAAAACTCCTGCCAAGTGGCTCAAGTGCCCATCACTCGAAAAACCAAACTGGCTTTATAATACTCTTATCATCCCAGTCTGGCTTTATGGTGCAGAGGCATGTACGCTATTGAAGCTCTTGATCTTTTTGAGAGAAAAGCTCTGCGATCATTGGTCCTGTTTGCGTTGATGGCATCAGGAGGAGAAGATTCAACTATGAACTGGACGGGCTGTACAGCACCATGTGCCTGGTTAAGCATCCACGGATACAACGCTTAAGATGGCTAGGCCATGTAGAGCTTAAGTACAACACAGCTCCTGCCCAAAGGGTCTTTGAATTCGAGGCGCAACGCAACAGAGGACCTCAAATGGCTCACAGAAGTGGAGAAGGACCTCAACCAACTTGGTGTACGTTGCTTTAAATATGGTTGCCCCGAAAGATAAGAGACGTCCCCGGTACCCAAAAAAGTTTGAAGATGAAGAATTGGAAGCAATACTCGATGAAGATCCGTGTCAAAGAAAGAAGAAGGATCATTAAATGTTCACCAAGCAATAATTTTCAGATGGTTGAAGGCATTGGAAATTATTCAAAAAGAAGGGAATTGAGTACCAATCAGGTTAAAGCCGAGAGATGGCGAAATGAAAATTTCAATCGGCCTTTTTCCATTGAGGCTATGATAAAATTGATTGTTTTAAAAAAAAGGATATCAGGGCTGTAATTTGAGAAATGAGACCGCAATTATTCGAAAACGTGATGAAATTTTTTTTTGGAAAAATAACGATTTTAGACAAATTCCAGATGGAAATTCTTCGTATCTCATCATTTAGCTTTAAACTTATACTTTGGTGTAAGTTCTATTTCTAATGACTTAAAATTACAGCTCTCGTAGGATAACCCTCGACTTGACCACTTCTATAGGATAGGATAAGTACTGGAAGTTAGAATTGATTGTTGACTTTTTTTTATGTCAAAAGAGGTTTGTTTATTTTAAAATAAGATCGAAACAATATTTTATTTAAATTATTGTCTACTTTTCCCAGCTTATGTCGATGCTAGCATCGATCGAAACATGTACTCTTCAGAAGCGAATGTTTTGACAATACGGCGGCTGGGGTAGGACTTCCCATTCAAGCAGTTCTAAGTGTGTTTTGACCAGTTTAGCGATATGCAGACATAGCTCATGACTTACCCTTTATGGAATTCGGTGCAATAGTCTCTCCCTGTACTGTAATGGAAGCAGTTGTTCACAAGTGAAAAAGCGGTTTCTGACATTCCTTGGGTTTTAATTCGTATAGATTTTAAGGCGTCTTCTTACTCTTGACGTTTTGCATGTCCGAAATGGGGCTTAATTTAAAAAGCTAAAAAAAATCCATCGCATTGTGAACCTGTTATGATAATCCCAAGTACAGAAAATCATATATGAAATCCGACCTGCTGCCAAGGTAATGCTCTTTATTTGATGGGATCAACAGGGATATAAACTGCTGAGAGGTGGTCAGACAATAGATGGTCCTCTTGTTTGAGCTAGATACGGCAAATTGATTTTCCGTTATGACAATGCTTGACCAAATTTTGTTAAAACTTAGTTGGAAAATATCGGATGGGAAGTTTTGCCCCACCCGATATATAGTCCAAACCACTTGGTTCGATCCCCCCAGAAGACACTTTATGGAATAAGTTTCACCTCAGTTGAAGGTTTAAAAAATTGGCTATTCATCAATTAGTTTGCTTTTTGGAAAAGTAGTAAGCAGAGCTCTGATCAAATTAGTTGAGGAAAAGAGAATAAAACCGGATAACCAGTTTGGTTTTAAGACGAGACATGATACCATTCACGCTGCGTCCAAACTGGCTTCCGACATTCAGGGGCATAAGGCAAAAAACCAGTGTAGGGCTGCATAGCTGGTCGACTTTAAAAAGGTCGTCGACATCGTAGGATTAGAAGATCTACAAGCTCATCAAGGTAGGCATTTTGGGATAGAAGTTTGTTGATGTCGCAATGCTTATTCGAGCAGGATCTTCAGCCATTCAATAGAGTATGCAGATAACTTAGTAGCGTACAGTTCAGGTCCCAAAATTGAAGTCATCATTGGGATACTGCAGTGTGACTTCGTTTACACTGCGAGATATTGCGATGAATGGAAGTTAACGTCCAAAAGTCGGAAGCGATACTGTTAAGGACCCCATTATATAGGGCCTCGAGGAATACTAGAATGAACTGAAGGAAATTCGCGATCATTGGGCAACGTGGACAACCATTATCGGTGAAAAACGCTATATTTCATTCTATATATCAATAGAGCTAAGAAAGCCTTCTTTATGACAAGTCATATGCTTCGTGGTCCTAATACGGCCCATCATTTCGTATGGTGGTCCGGTGTGATTCGTGTAATCGCCTTACGGTCTGTCTTAGAATGTACAGAACGCCAAAGTCCCTGTTCTTTAAGTATTACCCTAATAAGGTACTATATGACGAAGCACGCCTAAACAGAATCGATAATTCTATCAACAAAATTACTCGACAGCACATCGCAATGGCAATGACTGACGAAAATAACCTGATTTCCGGGACTTACTACCCAGTATATAGATACCAGGAGAGCACACTCCGATCGGGCTTTATTTCCCCGATTTTATTTAAGAATTGTGGACAATAGAGATGGTATTGCTATAATTTACTACCGTCACCGGGGCGCCAGTGACAAACGGCTCACCCGCGAAAGGTATATTGACGGCGCTCATGAGCTCATTCATTTGAGAACCAAAATCGCGGACTGGGATCTCGCCGATGTTACTAAACAGCACGCTAATTATTAGTGGTTATCGGGTGAAAACGCTGCCCAGAGCGGTGTGTTATTCTGGTGAGATCCTCCCCACTCCCCAGTTTGTACGTTAAATTATGGTTAGCTTAGGGGTCTTTTAGAAGCTGAGCGCGTCATCGTGCTTATATGACTGAGGCCACTTAGCCATGGCGAGGGCCCGGGCATCTAGAGAGAGGCAAAACGCTTTACGAAGCTTTGATGAAATGCAGTTGTAACTTTTATTCCACTGGAAAGCCGACGGATTACGCAAAAATATCCGGTCTTATCGATTTCTTTATTGCTAAGGATATTTCTGATAGCTACATCAAAGTCGAAAAAAGCTTTGACCTTTCTAGAGTGATACTTTTAAAAAAAAAAAGCCTGACCCACCTAGGCTTATTAATAAAAGAACAAACTGGGAAGGTTTTAAGAATGACGTTGAAGAGGGTATTCAACTGAGAGTTAGTGGTACTTCTTATGAACACCCTATGAATTAAAAGTCCAAGTCGACCGATTCATCGAAGTCATACAGTATGAAGTGTGGAATAACACTCCCACAAAAAGAGTGCCAGTTAATTTTTCTGTACATTATCCTCCTGAAACTAGAGATCTAGTCGAGGAGGAGTGGAAAGCGCGTAAAAGACAGCAACAAAGCGAGCGCCGCAGCATAGAAGATTAGGGATTTGAAAAACCAAATTCAAGGCTCATATTTAGAAAACTTGATGGCAGGAAGGGAATCGAATAATTCTTTATGGAAAGCTCTCAAAGATCTCAAGAAGCCCCACCAATAAGATAAAATTTAAATGAATGGGCAATGAATATCTTGAGGAAACTTTTAAGCCATCCTTCGCTTACAGAATTTGTTGATCCGACGGATGAAATACAGGAATATACAATAACACGATCCACGTTCCCTGCACAAAAGGCTATTGTCGAATCGCTTAAAACGTACGTGGAACGTTGAAGAATCGTCAATTTGGTTTCAGAAGCCAGCATTCAACTATTGACCAAGTACATAGAATAATTGATGTAATAGAAAAAGCTCTCGAACGCAAGCTAATAAATTCGAGTGTATTCCTTGACGTCTCTCAAGCCTTTGACAAAGTGTAGCACGAAGGCTTGGTGTTTAAGCTAAGACAAATCTTACCAGAGAAGGTAACCAATATTTTAAATATATATCTTGCGAATAGGTTATTTCACGTTAAATACGGAAGTGCGTGCTTTACTTTACTCGTAAAATGATTTCGGCTGGTGTTCCTCAGGGAGGTGAACTCGGCCCACTTCTGTACACACTTTATTCTCATGGTCTCATGAACGTGAGTTTCTAGCCCAGCCACGTTCACGACGATACAGCTATTCTTGCAACGGGTAGATCGGTTGAGGAATCAACTATGAAATGGACAAAAACGTGGCGGATAGCGCTTAACGACACTGAATCTGTCCACAGAGAAGCGAATAGGCTTCCCGTCTTTGTTGAAGAAGGTAGAATTCCGTTGGCGAATGAGGCAAAAATATCTCGGGATGACTCTCGACGCGAAATTAAAATGGGAGGTGCCCGTTAAGAAAGAACGTAACGGGCTTGAATGTAAATACCAATAAATGTACTGGTCATTAGGGATATATTTTAAGCTCAGTGTTGAAAACAAGCTGCTTCTATACAATTTGAACGTATACAACCCTGGGGTTGAACCAAGAAAAGTAATTCTAACGTCATAAAGACGTTGAAAAATAAGGTACTACGAGCTGTCTTCAATGCACCGTGGTTAATTAGAAACAAGGATATCCACCGAGATCTGAGTATTGTAACTGTGAAAAATGAAACAAAACAATTCGCAGGGAAATGTAAACGTCGACTGATGATCGCGCAAATAGCTCTGCTTTCCAATTACTTGACGGACAAAATGTGTTATGTCGTCTTCCTTTGACTTAGCGCAATAAACTTTAACCTCACGAACATAATGAAAAGTGCTGGAACCTTCGTTGGAATGTTGCTTGCGAAATACCGATAAAGTTAGAAAGGAATATTGCTACATAAGTGGAACATCCGTTCTCCGTGTATTCGCATATGGCAAGCCTCATTCCAACGAAGGTTCCAGCAGTTTCCATTCTTAGTTGCAGTATAAACTCGTCTCGAAGGGAAGTGTTTTTAGTGAGTAGAAATCTTAGACTTCTATGAGTACGCGCGTACGATTTTCCTAGTATCCTTTGTAGATTTTTACCTACACTCGTAAAATAAAAATATTTCCGCCGTCAGCTGAATAATTGTTAACAGAAGACCCTTTTTAAAAATTCTTACCACTTTATCTAAATCGACCTGAATTTAAAATAAAAATAAGTTGCCCAAAAGAACAAATCCATAACCATGCTTTAGCAGCACACTAAAAATTAAAAAAAAGATAAAATAAAATGATTTTGTTATAAGAATAAAATTTTATTAATTTATTATATTACTACCACAAAAAAAAGAAAAAACAAAAATAAACAAAATGGTTTCTAGAAGAGGAAAAAACATTGGAAATTATTATACTAAATAAACTTAAAATATTGATTACATTAGTACAATAATGAGTTAAATTAAACGCGAACAAATATTTATTAAAATATAATAAAAAAAATAATAATTAAATAAAATTAATAACAAAACAATGACGAATTACTGTTGTTAATGTAAATAATTTTTTTTTTTCAAAGAGAAAATGTAGTAATATCCTTTGTTACTTTTTATGTATATATAAATGGTTAAGGTATTGAACTCATTTCCCTACTTCTTGGTTTATTTATTTTTTTACATTAATACATGTCTTGTGGTTTTGTTATCCTTCCATTCATGAGAAAAGAGGATCTTCCACCTCAGTTTGCTGAATTTACAATTATTTTCTACCGCATTGTATATATAATTTATAATTTGTCTATAATTAAATTATATTTGGTTTTTCGCTTCGTTTTTATATTCATTTGTTTAATTGTTATTTTGAAATATTTTGAAAACAAAATTTAGTATTTTTAATGTTGTTGTTTCTGTGTTTTGGAATTTGATATGTTTAAGTTTAATTAATGTTCCCATATTAAATGCTGTATATATAATGTTGCCTATGATTTTGCTTCTTTGTTTTTTTCATCAGCACGAACTACTCTGTTTTCTAACTTAATCGAATTTCTTGTTCGTTTTATTTTGTTTGTATTTAACATCTAAACTTGTCTTTTAATGCTTTTTATACGTTTTTTTTGCTTCCATTTTATTTTCTACATTTAATAACACGCACAATAATTTTTTTTTGTAGTTTTAAGTATTACATAATAGAAATTAAGTTTCTACATCCCTTTAAACTAACGCTTATGTTGGGTTATGCATTGTAGTATTTGAAGAATATCAAATGGCGAGAAATAAAATCTTTTTCCACACAAATGAGGGAAAAGTTCAATGTAGCTGAATTAGAGCTGAATACGGTTAATATAAAAAGTAGACCTCTTATAAGGAAAGAAATAATTTGTCTCATCGTCGGGTTAATGAAAATGTCCACTGTTCGGTGAAAAGAGAAAAAACCTTCAGCGAGACTACCCCCTGCCTAAATCGTATTATATTTAGAGTAGAGATTGCTTACGGACATTACTCTTTCTTACACAATAATATTTTTATTAATTTTTTTTTGTTACTTTTTATACTTACATCCTAAAGAGAAATTAAAAAAAAGGCGCAATGAATGATATGCATTAGTATTTCGTTTTTTTTTTGTTTCATTACCAGGAGAGTTTCAGTTTTGCTGAAGCGATTTTCTCTTTCTTCTACGAATAGAAATGCCTTACAACACCTGAACCCGAACAAGACGGGCCTACAATGCATAATCATATATAATTAAATCTAGGCTAATTCTTTAGAGAAACATATATTTTTTTAAAATTTTTTTCTTATATCTCTTGGACGGAATATACATATATTTAAAATTTTACTTTTCATTTACTTAAATCATAAAACAAAATATTTATTTAAATAAATAAGGAATGAAGAATATTATTTTATTAAATAACATTTCTTTTTAAATAATGTTTTCAAAAATTTAAATAAACAAAAAAATAATTATTTAATTTTCTGATGTATTTATATATACTTTGGAGTTAATTTAAAATATGCCTTTGGTATTAAAAGAATTAAATATAATGTTAGAAACAATTATATATAAAGACAGCTTTGGTAATTGCTTTTATTTAATAAAAAAAAAATTAAAGATACCAGCGAAAACGATTGCTGAATAAGATCAAAGTAAGAAAATTAATATTTTAAGTTTAATTTAACGTAAATGGTTGTCTATAATGAGGCAATTATATATTTTTTCCTTAATTGTTATAAATTGACAGTTGAAATACTATTCAGCAGCGATTGGTTGTGTGTTGTTTTAAGGGGCGAAGGAAAATGCCTGTGTAAAAAAGGATCTTTGAACTGTCAGCTGAATAAAAATTTGGTGTGGAACTTAAAAACTGCATAATTTTGTATGGTAATATTGGAATTGTTGCGCGAGCTGAATAGCGAAAACAGCTTAAAATGAAAACAAGTTATAATTTTGTAATTTCAAAAATGAATCCAATTCAAAAAAAAAAATTTGAGTCAGCTGAATAGTGAAAAAATATCTAAAAATGGAAACATATTTTAATTTTGTAGTTTTAGAAATAAATTTAAACCAGAAGAAATATATATTTTGGGCCAGTTGAATAGCGAAAAAATTAAAATGAAATTTTAAAAATGAATCCAATTCCAAAGAAATATTTTGGGCCATCTGAATAGCGAAAAAATTAAAATGAAATTTTAAATTTGTAATTTTAAAAATGAATCCAATTCCAAAGAAATATTTTGGGCCAGCTGAATAGCGAAAAAAATGTCTAAAAATGAGAACAGTTTTCAATTTTGCAGTTATAAAAATGAACCCAATTCAAAACAAACATTTTGGCCCTGCTGAATATGTAATACATACATGAAAGGTATGAAAGTTAAATTTGATCCCTGCGTCTTAAGCGTGCACAACCGTAGACTATTGAGCCAGCTGAATAGCATTTTCTTGGTAAAAAGTCCAACTAAGAAAGCCTTATACTAAACATTACACTACACACTAACGTTTTCTTAATTTTTTCTCACCTTACTTAAGTTTTTCTCTTTAAATATTTCTTGTATATATATGTATGTAATTATATCCGTTTCTTTTCGTCACTCTGTTCACAAATTTCTACGAAATATGATATGTAAATGATCTTTACTCATTTGTTTGTTTCTTGTTTGGGGTTTCAGTTGGTTTTTTTATCGTTTGTATGTCTCTCCAAGTACAAAATTGATTGTTCTTGCATTTAATTTCTATCGGCTGTTTGTAGAGATGTTATTTTAAATAACATTCTTGTCGCTTGTTTTTCTTGTTTTTTTGTTTTGTGTGGGCGGAAAACAGTTAAACAGTTTTAATTGTTGTTCAATCAGGAGGAGGAAAATTATTTCACTTTTCGTTTAGTTTTAGCATTGATTTTAGTTAAATGTTTTAGTTTTTCTTGTTTTTTTTTAATAGCCAAACTGTAGCTGAATAGAGTTTATGTATAATATTTTCCTACATTAGCATGAAAACTAAAATGGTTACTTAAAAAATATTACAATTAACATTTGTTTGTTATTGTGAAACCCTTAAATTTTCTTTTAATTTCCTTTAATTTTTCTTATTTTTAAAATTAAGAATTGTGTTTAAATGTTTTTTTTTTGTAAACACTAAATTTATTACCTAATTATATGCAAAGTAATTTTCAATCGATACTTTGCTTTGTTTTTTTCTTGTTTGTAGTTTTATTTAATATGATTTTCAAAAGAAGGATTATTGATCGTTGCTTATCCAGAAATATAATGTTTTCTTGAATTGGTTTTAACTAACTTCACATTATACTTTAAATATTTTGTTTTTTTTTTTCTTGTTTTTATAACTTGTTTCCTTCTATTTTGTTTCACTTTTTAATTTATAAATCTAGAAAGAGAGCTATGTAAAGGGCACATTCGGTTAAGCTATATTTATATATATATATTTTTAAATATTTTCTTTTAATATATATATTTGTATATATTAAATAGTTATATATATATATAAAATAATATTATAAAAAATACGCAATTCAGCTGAGAGATAAGAAAAGATCAATTAAATGAAAAGAAATCAAAAGGAACGTAGAATACTGAGCTGAATTGAATAAAGTATGCCGATTGATTAACAAATGCACATAGATATATTGAACTTTCAATTTACTTATCTGAATTGAGTAATTCAGCTCAGCTGAATAACGAAATAATAGTCTGTAGATGTAAATTTTTGGTCGAAATATCATTACAGTATAGAAAATAGGAGCTGAATTGCTATAACTTCATTGTAAATTATTATAAATACTAGAAAAAGTTCCTGTAAGATAGTTTTCTTAGGATTTTTTTGAGTTGTTTTTTTCAGATTAATTTATATTGTTTGTTTTAATGTTTCTCTAATATCCTAATGCATTTAATTTAATATACATATATACTCGTATGTATTCACAATAATATTCACAGTCATAAGAACTATGCATTTTATTATTTATAGGGTACATATATCATTTCATATTACTTTTTTTTGTTTGAATTAAATATCGAAACGTAAGCTGAATAGGTTTCATTGAATTAAATGTTTTGTTTGTTTTTTTTTTCCTTTGAATCTTTCCTATGCATAAAATGTCTGTCTGCCGTTGCTGAATAATGATATTGTTGTTTTTGCTTTGGTCATTATTGTTATTAGTTCGGTTCCAATCGAAAAGTAGTTAGAAATCATAAAAATGAATCCGGTTAAGCTGGAAAACAAATATACTATGCCGCTACATGTGATGCTGTTGGTAGTACGTATGAGTACAATCCTCCTCCTGGTCTTGCCGCTCCCGAAAATATTGCCGCCGGAATGTTAGCCATTGCCGTTGTTGCTGTTGATGTATTTGATGATGACGAGACGGGTCAAGTTGGTGCTGTCATTAGAAATTGATGATGTAGTTCGCGATCGGCTTTCTTACTGAGTAGATCATGCCTTGATTCCATACCCGCTCCTCTGCAAAAGAAACAATTACCGCGAGGCATAAATTTCATTTACAATTTTGAATAATTTATTTTCATAATGAATCTAATCCAACTGGCGCCCAGTATGAGTATCATACAAAAAATAATAATAAATTCAGAAAAACTAAGGAAACCGATAAAAGCACTTAGCTGAATATGTGGGAAATTTTATTTCCCAATCACATATACGTCCTCGCTATTAATTCAGCGCTTGTTTTTCCGCATTTGCGACACTTGGTACACAAAATTGGTGAAAAAAAGCAAAATAAAAAGAGAACAAAGTGATGCAGCTACGATGAGAAATGCTTTTACCTCCTTGTAAGCAAATGTATGAGAAGGATTTTAAATATATAAGGGAAATAATCAATTTAAAACGAAAAACAAAACCACGTGCAAGCAAGCATAAAAAGAAGAGTATAACATCCGACTGAATAATTCAATCTAGTTGCTGAATGTTCAGCATTTATCCGACCGAGCGAAAATTTAATACTTGCCTTTCACTCGGTGTACGCCAAATGCCTCAGAGAGAAAAACAATTTTACTTGCTATGAAATTTTAATAAAACATCGCTTCGGTGTAAAAAAAAAACACACAAAAGTCAGAAAGGGGGGCAAAAAAAAACTTCGTCCTGATATCATCTCCTAAAATTGAAAACAACTAAATTTGTAGTTAAAGAGGGTGCCAGGACGTGCTGTTGCTGGTGTGTGACATGAGTATTCAGCAGATGCGAGAACTGCGTGTGATGTGCATTTAAATTAGACAGTGAAAAGGATGAATTTCCATTTTCCCGTATTTGTTTCTTCTAAATATTAGGAACACGTTAAACCCCTTTCGATTCCTGTTTAATCTTTTTGCTTCATCCATGGGACAATTTGTTATGATCGCGTGCTATTCAGCTTATATTTATTTGAAAACACAATCTGTTTTCAATAAAAATAAAAAAGAAGAAGACAAGAAAGACCCAACGAACTAGATGACACGCTGACCCTTTTCAATTACATAATGATCGTAATGGTCGACAGGTGAGTCCTTTTTTCCTTGCGACGGGTGTGGGGATGATTTTTATTTATCGATTAAGGAGACAGTTTCGTTACTCAGGTTCCATTAGGGACGAGCAAGCGTGAGAGGTGGATTGTAAAAACAAGGCACGCATATAGAAATCATTCGAAGTGCTTAATGAAATTTTTATAGCACGCCAAGGGTATTTTATGGAATGTGGGTTCAAAGGGAAGTTTTTTTCTATTTGTTTATGAGATATTTGGAAGGTCGCGAAATCGATTTTTTAGCAGGTAACTACTACAAGTTATTTATTGGAGGCTTTGATTTATTGACACACGACTATGTGCGTCAGAAACATGGTTCGGAAAACTTCTCTAACGTAACTTACTAGCCAGGTGGTTGGCGTGTTAAAAAGAACAGGGAAGGAAGGAACGTTATATATTAATGTTGAGTATAATCGATCTAACGTGGTCAGAATTTTTAGCGCATTAATGCAATTGATGGATGCATGGCGATATCTGGCCGACGAGTCTTAAACGCAAGACTATTGTCCGGGAAGGACCTATTTTAAGGTCACTTATTTTTTAGAATAAGGTATACCATTTTTTGGAAAATTAATTTTCTACAAGCGATAAATTTCTAACATGTTTTCTTTATTGTTTGGTTTTCTAGTAATCCATTTTTGATACGTCAGGTATGATCCGTGGCATAAGTCAAAGCCAAACATACCCAATTAGCATTGCCATTTGATAAAGGAAAGACATACCCTGAGGAACACTAATAAATTATTGAATGTTATTATCAAAATTCATGCTCTTTTAAAATGTTTTCCATTTTCCGCGCACATAGTCATAAAAGACCAAGTAATTTAAGTCGTAGTGACCAAATTTCGCACCAATTTCTTGGTGTAAAACTTTATAAAATACAGCTCGTGCAAAAACTGAAGTCGAACGACCTACCATGGCGTCGAATTTTCCCCTTTTTTTGTTGGAGGCTTCATCTGTTGAAATACTCACACGCAAATACTCCTATAATGTACTTATAGATGACGTTCCAGCTCATGATGAGTTAGAGCCAAGCTTCACTTATTCCCTTATAATAAGCGCGATTTGTTTTTTCACAAAACTGAATTTTAATGCCGATTCCGAATGGCAAGAGCCGAGAAGCTTTTTCAAGGCAAGTCTGCTGGGTTTGCCAAATAGAGAAGCCGTAGAATGAACATTCGATGGCGTCGATGTTATCGGTATCCGAACTCGCTCATCGCGCGATAACGACAGACACATTACCCACTGCGCTCTCCGAATTTTCAGTGAATAGGTCTTAGAAAAACTGGAGGAAGACCCGCTTTTTTATCGAAAAATTGTCTTCAGCGATGTAACTGATTTCTGAATGGTAATCCGTCAAGTCACTTGTGTATGCCAGGAAGCCAGCGTTAATTGTAGCCTCGGAAAATAACATTACGTATATTGTCAATATGATCCGGGAAGTGACTCAAAATGGGATTTTGCGCATGGACCATTTAGAAGGTAGTTTAAGTCAATATTTGCACAAAGTGAAATCAAAATTGTAAATGGCAAGTATTGACTAACAACCTCAATAAATATTTTAAACACTTTGCGTTCTTTCTGTGTTTCCTTTTTGATAATGAAAAACCATACGCTTAAAAAATCACAGATTACATAGTTTATACATCATGAAGGAGGAAAATAAAATATCGTAAAGAATTCTGACATCCATTGAAAAATGAAGCGCTAGATTCAAAATGTTCTACAAAGGAATAAATATTGTATTTCCGTATACAATATTTCGATAGGAAAATTCAGCGCCGAATTGCAGTAACAGATTAGAAATACGAACGTAAGTTACAGCATAAAACAATCAAAAACATAGAATGTAGCAAAACTTTATTTGAAATGCGCCGAACTACCGATTTGTTGAAAGCAATGTTGCTTTTATCTTTCGGACTATACGATCAAAAAGTAAGGTGACTTTTTAAATTTCGGGAGTTTAATACATTCGATTTAGGGGCTAAAGGGGTAGACTACGTGAACAAGCACCGACACTTCAGCCTCTGTCTACCAACGCCTACTCTCACCTCCACGCGGTGGCTCCTGGGTGTCTAAGACCTTAACTTTAGATCAGGTAGACCCCTTTGTAAGGTTGTTGGGAGCAAACAAGTGAGGAGGGAGTCTGAGCAGCCACCAGGGTTCAGCTCCTTCTTGGGACGACCGCGGAAGAAGTCCCAAGATTGAGTCAATGGCGGCGCCCACGTCTTCGAGCAAGAAGAACAACCTAGTGAACAGCTTATTTTGGGCTACTACAACAGATTCGGAGCTCAGGCCGATAAGGAACGGAACAGACGGTCTTTTGTTCTTAGCGTAAGTAAGAACCTCCAGGTTGGGGGTTGCGCTTAGGGTTAACATCCCTATCGCGTAAAATAAATATTTGTTCAGTGACAACTAATAGTCTCGGATACGGACGGATTACATGTTGACGACCCCCGCAAACGTCTAAAAGGAAACGAATTTCGGATCTGCACCTTGAACGTTAGGTCCGTTAACAGACCAGGTGCGGCAGACATAACCGCACTCCAAGAAGTTCAATGGGATGGGCTAAAATAGATAAAAAAAAAGATAAAAAGCGGATGAAAAACTATGATATCTATTAGGGAAACTGCTACAGAGAAAATAAAACAACACTTATTCGGATGCGGATTTGTTATTCGAGGCAGACTTAGGCAAAAAGTCTTAGGCTTCCGGCATGTAAGCGAACGCCTCATAACTATTCGCATTAAGGCCAATTTCGGCAATATAAGCTTAATATGTGCCCACACCCCCACAGAGGAGAAAGATGACCGACACAAAGATGACTTCTATGATCTCCTAGACAGAACAATGTCCCAGATATGGCACCAAAATCGTTCTAGGAGATTTCAATGCGAAACTAGGTAATAAGCTATCTTTGAACGAGTCGTAGGAAAGCAGCCTACAAAACACCATGTCAGAAAACGGACTAAGTGGACTTTATGGCGGGACGTAATCTCGTAGTAGCAAGTACACGATTCCCGTACCTCAACATCCAAAAGGGGACCTGGCGGTCTCCCGATCAATCGACAACCAATCAAATTGATCACATTGCGATCGACGGTAGACACTCCTCCAACATCTTAGATGTCCGAACCTTTTGAAGAGCCAACATTGACTCGAATCATTACCTTGTTGGAACGCTGCAATCGCAAGAGACCGTCAGGACCTTGGCCAATCAAGTCTCCCCCCAGCTCTCTTAAGACCCGATGCAATCTGTACAAACCATAGAACAGCAATGGTAACGTTGTTAGAGCGCCATCAGAGAGGCCGCCTGAGATGAACTCGGTTTCAAGCCATCATCTTCGATAAACGCCTGGTTTGATGACGAGTGCAGACAGGCCCATGTAAGAAAACAGAATGTGTACACTGCCTCGACGGACGAGAGCTGTCCGCGAGCTCTATGAACAAAAAAGGAGGAAGGAGCTTCTGAGAAGAAAAGAAAAGGAGAACGAGAAGCGCGAGATCGAGGATACGAAGAGGTGCTATTGCAGGAACGACGTTCGAAAGTTTTACCAAAAAGTAAAACGAACATGCCAAGGCTATAAAGCCAGAGCGGAAGCCTGCAGGGATCAACACGGACAACTAATAGTGGAGTCACAGTCGATGCTGAGACTGTGGGAAAACCACTTCTCCAGACTGCATAATGGCGATGATAGTCAAAATGCCGCCGTCGCGTCAGGCAGAATGAACCATTCACAATGGACGAAGATGAAATTGAATCCCGTTCACCCGACCTATGTACACGATGTTAAGATAGCGATATAGAAACGAAGACGAACTCCCCGCTGAACTATTTAAAGAAGCTGGCGATGAGCTGGTCAGGAACATGCACCAAGTCATCTGTAAGATGTGGTCGGAAGAAAGCGTCTCCGATGAGTGGAATCTCAGCATCGTTTGCCCAGTCCATAAGAAAGGAGATCTCTATGACTGCGCCAATCAGAGAGGGATAAGTCTCCTGAACATTGCATATAAGATCCTCTCTGCCATACTGTGCATGAGCCTGACATCGTTCGTGGACAATCTGATAGATTCCTACCAGTGTGGTTTCAGGCCAAGAAAATACACGATAGACCAAATACATATTTACACTACGGCACGACCTCTTTGTCGACTTTAAAGCCGCATATGACAGTGTTTATAGAGACGAAACATAGGAATATTGATATGACGGCGAAACAAAAGTCCAATCATTATTATGGAAGCGACCAGAAAAGCTAAGACCGAAAAAGAACGTCAAGTGTGGTCAAAAGTGAACATTCACATCGAATACACGGCGACTGCGACGTGCCATACTATCAGATTTTAAGAAGCTTTATAGATCGTATGGCCACGGCTATACCACTTCTGCCACTTCCGCCAACGAATTTGACCTCGCTTCCTAAGGACTCACTTTCCTTCCAGAGGAGAATGGAAAACGTCCAACCCAGTTGCGAAATTCCAACTTCTGACCTTCATTGATGGCTCCTGGAGGACGGCGTAGAATTGGGAATGTTTTCGACACAACTGAATATCTCAAATTCATTCCGTCCCCCCGATCACTCGAGCATCTTTCAAGCTGAAGTGCTAGCGATCCGGGAAGCCTGCAAAATACTCAGCGTAGCTCGCCTCAATTACGATCCACCGCTATTTGTGGCGACGCCCAATCTGCTATTAAAGCTCTTTCGTTTGGTACCACCTTCTTTAGGCTAGTGAATCAATGCAAGAAAGCAATTAAACGCGCTGACGGCTGGACTGAGCGTGATCCTTTGGGTTCCAGGACACACCAACATAGAGGGAAATGCGAGGGCCGGTGAGTTAGCCAAGCTCAGGGCCACCTCAAACTTCCTTACTGAAACTGTGAGTCTGTCTCTGAACATTCTCAAAGGCAACATTCTGCAACACTTTTTCAACATAGCCAATCGTAAGTGGGCTAAATAAACTAGATAGAGGATATCAATAAAAACCTGGCCCTCTAATTCAAAAAACAAAACTAAATTCCTCCTCAGTAGACACCGCTCTAATCTAGCTAGAATTGTAGCGGTCAGTACGGGCTATTGGCCTATGAACTCACGTTGTCAGAATAGGTATTGGGTCTAACACTCATTGCCCTGCCTCATTTTCTCTGCCAATACCCAGCACTGGGAAGTAGCAGCTTCTGCGCCTTTGGCAAATACTTCCTCGATGTTTTTTCAGAGATAGCTGACCTCAGCTTGGCCCACCCAACTGGCTGGGTTTAAATGAACATCCTTCTTCACATCCCTTAGGTTTCCCGAGTTTTATGGCATAAATACGCCTAAGCACTGATTGTACTCTGACGCGCATAATCGGGTAGCCAGTTCAACCTACCTACCTGCCTCGGTCAAAAGTTAAAGTTTTGCTCACTATCTTATTCGATTACGATGGCGTGGTTCATCATGATTCTCGCTGGAAGGTCGTCGATTGTGTGAAGCAATATGGATTTTTAGGAAAAAGGAATTCATGCCTGCATCACAGGCACAGGTTATTTGATTAGCCGAAAACAATGCCATTATCATGCCTCAGTCCGCTTAGTCCGCTACGGTTGAGGAGATAAAGACCGCATCGCCGGAAGAGATTAAGGCTATACAAAAAAGTGCATATCGGAAGTGTTTCGAGGATTGGAAAACGCACTGGCATAACTGAATTATATTTGAGCGGGATTACATTGAAGAGAATAAAATGGATATTGATCAATAAACAAATATTTTTTAAGAAAAATAAAAAAGTCACCTTATTTTCTGAACAAACCTTTTGCATTTGTAAATCGGAATGAATGTCGATTGAATTTATTAAGTCATAAAAATAAGATAAACATAAAATGGTAAATGCATAAAAAGCTCTAAGCACACTTACACACCAATTGCATAGTGTCCAAGAATCAAGAATTAAGAGCAAAGGCATAGAACAGAAAAAGGATAAAAATGCTGTGCAATCAAAAAAGTCCCAAACTCACCCATAGGAAGATGGAAGAGATATAAAAATGAACTACACAAACTAAACAACAAACACAATGATTAAGAAAACAACAAAAAAATAAAAATAATAAACAAAAACAGTAAAATTATAGAACAAAGGAACAGAAATCAAAAAAGAAATACATACGTCTCTAAAAAGATGATTTTGGTGCTGATGGTTTTGATGGTGCTGTAGTGAATTTACAACAACTGGTTGAAGTGCGTTACAGTTATTGGCAATATTACTATTGTTGTTATTGCTATTATTATTGTTATTTAAGTTTGCGGTTGTGGTATTGGGCAACAATGTTGGCATAGTACTGCAGCTGACTGGTATTCCACTGCCCATCATAAGCATTTCATAATTCTGCCCGTTGATCAATTGCCGTTGACACTGATTGGCATTGAAGGTGGCTATAGCAGCGGCTGCAACAGCGGCATTATTGGCATTTGACATTACATTACCGATGACGGGTGCTGCTAATGCTGCTGCTGTTATATCGTTCATCATTTTGGTTTTAGCATATTCGATACGTATTGAGCCGCGATCCGATGAGAGTAAATATTTACCTTGAAGTTGATTCATGGCAGCACCGGCACTGGCGGCATCTTTGAATTCAATAAATGCAACGGGATTGTTGCTATTGATATTTGTATTGTTGAGATATTGTTGGTTGTTAAAAAATTGGTTGTTGTTGTCGATCGGGTTGTTGTTGTTGATGTTGTTGTTGGGATTGTTGCCATTATTACCACCTGTGCCAAGATTTGCAGTTGTAGTAGCAGTAGAAGTAGAAGAAGTTGTGCTGGTAGAAGTAGAAGTGAGATTGTGCGAACCTTTTGTGTGCATTCGGAGGCGACAAAAGCCAGGCATACTGTGCAAGTTGTTTATAATATTATTAAATTAAATGTTGAATATAATATAAATATAAAGTTTATGATATAATAAACACGATTTTTGTCGGCTGAATTGTATTCAGCGCAATTCAGCGCAGAATATTTAAACACAAAATTTGTTTTACTTGATTATATAGTTTAAAACTGCAATTTAATTTGGAATTTATGATACTTTGACGAGTTTATCGACTATTTTAAGGTTTGAGATGAATATGTATTTGGCTCTTTTGTTTTGTTGGAACTATTCTACCGAAGCTAAATATCAGTAAAGCGCTCGAAAGTGAAGAAATAACAAATACATATAGGAAGCAGTCTCAGAACCAATTCAGCAGTGATAATTGTTGCTGAATTTGCCAGAAGTTTTGAACTACTTAGCTTACGCTATTTATAAATACGCAATGAACGTGTAAGTGCTGTTATAACGGCTTAAATAACGCCAGTTTGTGAGCTAGTTTGCGAGCGTAAAAGTTATATACATGTTTTAGTCCAAAGTTTAACAGAGCAACCATATAATCATTTGGTTTATTATTTTACTAATTGTATTTCCTTATTCACACGCTATGGAATTATTCAGCACACAAATCATTGCTAGTCGTATGATTATTCAATAAAGAAAATCCATTTCCCGCACGCGAAAATTTCATAAATATCATATACGATAAATAATTCATAAAGAGTAACTAAAATTGGTTAAATATTCCGCGCTGAATTTCACTAAATTTAATTCAGCAACAAATTTCTCAACTTCGCGACCTATTAAACAGGGTTTCCTTTCCCATAACCAAAATAAATTATGAAATAAACTGAAATAACAGACAATTAATAATAATTGAACCAAAAAAGTCAAACAAAAAGGAACTGACACGTGTGTGTTTGTGAATATAATCAAGTGCTAGTTAACAAAGTGCGTTTTTTCCTTTTGTGAATGCATTAAACTTCTAAAATTGTTTTTGTACGAGTTTTGTTTTTTTAAACTATTCTCTATACCACAGCTGATCTTATTGCCTGTATAGGTAGAAATTACACAGAAGTGAGTACAGTGAGAAAATAATAATAAAAAATGAAAAGTGAGTATTGTTGGTTATAGTATAGTACACAATCTGGGGTACTCCCATTTGTTAGTTGATAAATAAAAAGTTTATGGAATGAAATAAAAATATTTTTCTTAATCTTTCTTTGTATAATACGCCCTCGATCGGTTAGGAGGCAGCTTACCTAGAGAATACTTCTTTGAGTTCGTGTTCAGAGACGAATTGTCCGAGATTAGCAACAAATAGCGTTGAACATGGAGCATTAGCGGCCAATGGAGGATTTGATGGATGTGTGTTACCGGCTGATCCAACTGGGCTGGCTAAAGCTGGACTTGATAAGAAATGATGACCAGCAGCAGTGGCGCCAGGCGGCAGACCGGCTGACATGTGCATTGATGCTGGATGTATTGCTGTTGTGTGATGGGGCGGCATAGCCATTTGGGTCTTAAAAGAAATTCATCTAATTATTCATAAAGTTATGCTTAAATTTGGAGTTTGCTGATTTGGTCAAATTTTAGCCTAAATGTATAGACCAGACAAATTTTGAATAATAGTTGCATGCAAAGTTTGACAGGAGTATAAGGAAAAACGTTTTTAAAATTCATTTTGTTTACATATGTGAGCACTAAGGTTGGGGAATTTGTGTTTTCTGGGCGTTGAAGGCTGTTGCAATCCGCTTGTTCATTTGGATACAATTGTTGGTCCCTTGTACTGCTAGGCAGACGCTGAAATTGTTGGCATTTTCTCCGTGATCGGCTTAAAAGGCACACAACTTGATGTGAGCAGTGATGATAGCAAGATATACATAGAGGAAATATTCTGTTGTGGCGTCATTATCACCAGGTGCAGCACAAGGACGTGCCTCATTGGTGACAAGCACGCTTGTAATTATGTCTGTAATTATGGCGAGGTCAATTGTTCATAGGCATACGAAGAAAACTACGAATGGCTTGCAGACATTGGTCTTGTAAGTAAATATATTCCTCGTGAGCCTACATTTAGGATTCAATGAATGTACGCCTTAAGGACTAACGAGTTCAGGTTTTTAGTAGACTTCATCTGGGTCTATTTCGGCAAGCACACGGGATCTCAGCCCAGAGCTCTGTGTGCTGATAAAGGCACCCGCGGAGACAGACTGGTATTTGGAGTTTATTGAGTGAGTCTTTAAGGGGTTTTTGTGAAAGTCTATTCCAGAGTCTTATTGCGAGTTCCATTAAGGTTATTTAATTTGTATTGAAGCCTGTACATATGAAAGTCTAAGTTTTGAGATTTTTAGAGAGACTTTCGTGTAACGCAAGCTTTTCTTTTAATTTTTTTGTTGGAGCCTTGTACTATCTGTTGGAACACTCAGACACAAGCTCTGGTCCATTGTCCATTGTTGTCGGGATAAACCGATCAATTTACCTCCACGAAAGCTAATTAATTAAGTCTAAGGGTCAACCTTTTTTTTTTTTTTTTTTTTTTTTTTATAATTCGTGCAGGTTCAAGAGTTACGCTCTTTTGATGTTTGTCACACAACCTGGACGGGGTGCAGATGGTTTGTGTCGAAGATGTTCGTTCACTACTCTCCGGGGGTGGTTGTCTTGGGATTCGAGGGATTCGACTGAATTTGTCGCGTTGATTGTAGTTTTACAGTAACTTTATTCCATGCCATTAAGATCTTATATTGGAAATGCCTGAAGTCATCTACAAGCCCCCAAGTTTAAGGGGGCTTAAATCACTATTGTAATTAATTAATATTTTTTTTATTGGGTTCGCGCAGGTTTAAGAGTCATGCTTTTATGGTGTTTGTCGCAAACCTGGACGGGGTGCAGTTGGTTTGTGCCGAAGATGTTCGTTTACCACTCTCCGAAGGTGGTTGGCCTGGATAGGATTCGAGAGATTCAACCGAATTTGTCGCGTTGGTTGAAGTTCACATTAAGTTTTTTTGTTTCCATGTCATTAAGGTGGAAATTAAATTGGAAATGCACACACAGAGTAAGAATTTTGAAGTGATTTTATACTGCGAGTGTTATGCCTTTGGCTGCATTTTTTTGATCATCACTTATTCACAACTGATGTTTAGGCACAGTTTGCACAGACTTGAACTACCATACCAACCATACATGATTACCATTGCACCGTGACCACCACCAACGAACACTTCAGAGCCTACTACAAAATTATTATTCTTTCTTATCTGCTAAGCCATAATGATTCACAGATAAATCGTTTGAAAAAAAATCTTCTTAAACTGTTAACCTATATAGCAGTCAACCACTTGACTCCAACTCAGTTTACCACTTATCGATCTGGTTACTGTTAACAGTACGAGTACTGGTCGCACCAATATATCGTCAAGTTATAGATCATCGAGTTAGCAGCTTCTCAAAGCACGATCTCATTATGCTCTTCTATGATCTCAGTCTTAGTAAATCATTTGTACCGACTACAATCAGCTAACGAGACTTTAATCTATCAATATATCGATGACTCCCTCAAATCAAATTAGCACAACCTGTACTACAAGCTGGCGCACAATTAATCACTTTATCGGAAGACGGTATAATTTTTGCAATGGTGTAAATATTTGACATTTGTGAACTAGACAGCAAATACAAAACAAACAACAAGCAATGGAGGGATATATTCTGCTAGATCGTGGAATAATTGTGTCGCTTTTTTTGACCAATAATCGGTCGGTGGTGTTAGCGCAGCGTGAATTTCGACTTCGATTTGCTAATCGTGTTGCGCCAACTAGGCAAATATTCCGGCGCTTAGCTACTCGACTCGAACAGACTGGAACTACGGAAAACCATGCAGGGTGTGTCCGTGACCGGACTGATCGTTCGGCAGAGAATATTGCGGCTATGGTTACCGATGTCGCTGAGAAACATCAACCAGACGACGGGCCACGCAATTGGAGATCACCAGACGGACCCTACAGCGAATTTTAGTGAAAAACTTCCCATATAAGTGCAAACAGTGCATCAGTTAATGCCTGTTGGCCGTCAGTCGCGTGTGAATTAGTGTCAAGCCATCCTTAATCTCAACAACGAAAAGGACGATTTTATGTCGAAAATCATCATGAGCGGCGAGAGGCGCATTTCCACGTAAGCGGTTACGTCAATAAGCAAAATCTTCATTTTTGGGGCACTGAAAATCCGCGTGTGATGTACAAATAGTATTACATCCACTCAAAGCCACTCTGTGGTGCGGCGTTCCGGCGGGAGGAGTGATATTTTTTTTGATAACGCCATCGGGAGTACGGTCACTGTTACTGGCGAACGTTACAGGGCCATAATAAGCGACTTCTTATTGCCGAAATTGGATGAGCGGGGCTTGGTGAACATGTGGTTCGCACACACAGCGCGAGCCACGAGATCGCCCACTTTAATCATCCCAGACTTATGCCAACAAGCCCCATACTTAGCCGCCCTTAAGGGGAATATTCGACAGGAATGAGAACAGTTTTCACCGGAAATCTTGCGGAAAGCCATGAAAAATGCGATAAAACGGGTACCAATGTGTATCAACACTGGCGGCAGTCACTTGACGGATATCATTTTTCCCCTTAACAGAAAAAATTGCAAAGGTCCAAAAAATTTCCATCACTCAAAATCTCATCACTCAAAGTAATTCAAAAAAAATTGTATGATTAATTTTGCGCTACCTTGTACATGCCTTCCGTCGATGAGCTACCAAATATTAATGGTTAACCCGTCGTATCGAAAAACTAAGTCCCTGTCTCGAGCCTACAAAAGATGGAAAAAGTTTAAGCTCATCGAGTCTGCGATTTCAAACGAACCTTGTTAACATGAAAATCGGTAGGTCCAAAACTACGTTTCTTACATCTAAATTCAAACCCGGCTTAAACGTTAAGCAAACGTGGAAGATTATGAATACGCTAAATGTGAGTAAACAAACCACGACTGCGATCTGGGAGGACATCAACGTCGAAAAGATAAATAAGCTATTCGGCTCAGTCGTAGCTCTCTCCGGCAACAGCATTCGATAGTCAACTTGATCGAGAGGCTTAGTTAGAGTCTATGATGAGTATATAGAATGTGCTTAAGTCTACTTGGGCCTTATGAGTCCCTAATTCTTGCCGTTTGAACACCACTCACATATGTATTCAAATCGTGCTTACCTCCACCGCCTACCTCAGATATTGAAAGGCTTCTAAAATCATACCTGTTCCTAAATATGGAATGTCCAATGTCTATCATATATTGCCGTTCATATCTGAGGTTTTCAAAAAGCTTCCGAGCTTATACTTACCTAAGTTCCTTTCATCGTTTTAATCACAACACAGCCGCACTTGAATGCTGGAGGGCGGGTTGCTTTACGTACGACCAGCAGCGAGAGCAAAAGTTTTGTTCAGTAATACTGGGAAGGAGAAGCGGCCTTTTATATGCGATGAAAATATCCTCCGATTTTCATGCACTTTTGGCTTTGATACTTAAAGTTATATACTTAAAAGCAATAATATTCTCTTTGGTCCGTTAAGGCAGCCATTAATCCGACGCAGAAAAATCACATACAACCGATTCAACTGCTATTTCACTTACCTATGCTCTACAATATGTAGGTGAGGTGAAAAGCTATTGGCCTGACACAGATATGGTATTCCAATTAGCAAAAATGTATGTTTCCTGCCTGTATGCACGTGTTATTAGTATATGTGAAAAGTTTCAACTTCTCTCAAGTCGTCTTGGGTGATTTTCGTTATAATGGATAAACTTAAAAATCGTGCGGTTATAAGAGTCCTCGTTTTGAATGGAATAGCCCCTAGAGAAATTCGTCTGAAGTTGACAAGAGTTGACGGAGACTGTTAAAAAGTGGGCAGCTGAATTTAAACGTGGTAATACATCCCTCGAGGATGACCCATGTGATGAACAGCCAAAAACAGCAACCATACCGGTGTAAGAAGGTCGAGTTCAAAATAAAAACAATAAAACACCACTTGAACAAAGTACAGAGCTTTATTTTCGTCCGACTGCTCTCGCCACTGACTTACACACGACTCATCACTGGCAAACCTTTCCTCTCTTTGCTTCTCTTCTTCGTTGCCTACACCGGAAACCATCGAAAAAGTGATATACTGTGTTGGACGATAGGCGAGTGAAGGTAAGTGAGACAGTGTCCACCAGAATGTGCCCTGCCTGAAACGAAACATCAGTCCAAGCTGTGGGTAGAAGCCGGTGGTTCAACGCCAAAGAAAACTAAGTTGCAGTCGAAGTTGCATGTGGTCGAAGTCGCCTGAATGGTCATGGCCGGCGTGTTATGGTATGCTAAAGGAATCAAGTTAACTGATTGCCATGAAATTATGGGCGAATATTACTCCAACCTTTTTGACCAGATGGATGCCAAAATTCCCCAGAAGAAGACTGGCTTCAAGAAGAAAAAATCATTTTTTCCACGGCGACCTACTAGTTCGCAAAGGTGCATTAGCGATGGGAGAACTGCGCCTTACTGTCCTGATCTGACACTCTTAGACTCCCATCTGTTCCCAAACTTGAAGATATATAACTTATTTCGGGCAAGCGAAGTTGAGAGGGACACAGATTAATATTTTCCCAGCCTTCCACACTCTCATTTCAGGGACCAAATGCTGAAAGTGAAGGAAATTTATGTAGAAAAATAAAATCGTTTTTTTTTTTTACTGTCCGGCCGAAAACTTTTCCTCTTACCCTCGTAGGTCGAGAAATAGGAATGTTTTGACATCAAGCTTCAGCAAAACCTCTCTTAACCATAGAAAGATAACCTATATCACAATCTATGTTCGTTCAGCGCGACCGTCGTTGGTCGATCGAACCTGTTGTGGGGCGGTTTTCATGCGGTAATTCAGCAGATATCAGCAAGTCGTGCCCTCGCGAGGCGTATGGTTTCCTTATGTCTAACTTTTAGTGTTGTTATTGACTGATGTAAAGAATATTAAGTCACTGGAAGAAAACGAAAATTTTACCACATTGGGCCGAGAAGTGGAGAATGATGGTGGTGAAAGTTGGGAAAGTGATAGCGACGAAGATCACCTCAGAGAAGATAATACCCAGAGCGACTTTGTGAAGATTGTTTTTTTAGAGGTTTGGTTTTTAAACCAGGAACAATGTTTCTACCGGTAGACAATTTGACAGTTGAAAATTGATTTGTACTTAGTGCATTCTGCCATTTCACAATAAATAGACTAGCGACAGAGCGACTTTGTGAAGATTGTTTTTTTAGAGGTTTGGTTTTTAAACCAGGAACAATGTTTCTACCGGTAGACAATTTGACAGTTGAAAATTGATTTGTACTTAGTGCATTCTGCCATTTCACAATAAATAGACTAATTGTTAAACAACGCATGCAAATCGTGCAAACTTATTTTGAAAACCATGGTTCGGTTCAATAAACTTATCGTCCGTTTCATTCATTTAACGGTCGAACATAATCGTCCATCTGAACAAGTTATTTGGAACACGATGGATCGATTTTGCATCACGTACAGTTTAGTGAATAGTAGGTATCACCAAAAACGACAAACAGTGCGAAAAGAAGAAGTTATTCCCGTTGTGGAGCGCAGTGTTGAGCAGAATCCGAATGAGTCAATTTGCCATGGTGCAAAGCAATTGGAACTATGCCCTTCCACTTTGTGGAAGATTTTACGGAAAGATCTTGACTTGAAAGCTTATAAGAACCAGCCTGTGCAGGAGTTGAAAGAGTTCGGGGAATGGGCCGAAAACATGATTCAGCTTGATCCACATTTTCAACGGGCCTATACGATGAGGCCAATTTTTGGTTAAATGGATATATAAACAAGCAAAGTTGTCGAATTTGGACTGGAGAAAACCCAAAAACATTTGCCGAGACACCCTTTCATCGATTAAAACTCATTGTTTGGTGTGCTTTATGGGCTGGTGGAATCATCGACGATGCCGGCCAGAATGTTACCGTCAATGGAGAGCGCTAGAGAAACGTGATTTCTGACTTCTTCGTTCCTCCGTTGAATGGCATTCAAGTGACAGAGTTATGATTTAAACAAGAAGGTGCAAAATGCTACACGGCGCGGAAACATTTGCTGAGCGCATAATTTCGCCTAATGGACCTGCGAACTTGCTTCCACGATCCTGTGATCTCATACCTTAAGATAACTTTCTTTTGGGGGTATGTGAAGTCACTAGTCTATGCCGATAAACCAGAGACGTTGAACGATTTGGAAGCCAACATTCGTCGCCTTATTGCTGATATACGGCCCCAGTTGCTCGATAAAGTTGTCGAAAATTGAACTTCACGATTGCGCTTCGTTTGAACTAGCCGTGGCGCGCATATGCCAAAAATATTTAACTGTATTAAAACCATAGACATAAGAGGATTTTTCAAAACGTGAAAGCCGCATAATTAGTCCTGCTAAAGGAAGGTTCCGAGGTAAGAACAAACATTGTTGGTCTACTATTAAGGTTCGCAACCAGATGGCAGATAAAACTTCTGACCGCACAAGTAGCGGTCCAGTACGTATGTATCCAGTTTGATCCAGTGTTATGTTTTAACCCGTTCA
This sequence comes from Merodon equestris, assembly GCA_958301585.1. Taxonomy (NCBI): domain Eukaryota; kingdom Metazoa; phylum Arthropoda; class Insecta; order Diptera; family Syrphidae; genus Merodon; species Merodon equestris. The sequence continues at coordinate 54,993,020 of OY284413.1, forward strand.
TCAGACATTGTTCGTTGGACGAACGTTAAAAAAGCAGTAAAACGTCGTGACAATATGACCATTGCCCCTGTTAGAAACACAATACAACCTAGGCAGAACTTCGAGCAACGCTTGGGGTCTTAGCCTTGAGAGTAGCTATAAGAGATCATCATTAATCAGCGAACGAGCTCTTTGATAGTAGTTTTTGACGAACAAGGTATATGGCAGTGATGAGCAGGGATCGCTTTGGCAATTAGGTGTCTCAGTATGAATGAAAATCTTTACGGCTCGTCGTTCGACCAGGTCCTTTTATTTCAATGCGAAAGGTTTGGGAGCTTTTAATAATCCAAAATAAAATAAATTATTACCGGGCGGGCATGATACTATCGACGAACAAGTACTTCGATATCTAGGAAGATGCTCACTCAGAACGTACATTTCAAATAAGCCTAGTAGGTACAAAATTAAATTCTCTATAATATGTGGCAGTTGCACAAGGTATTTGCTGAATGCAATCCAATATATTGGGAGAGCCACAAACTCTAATGGACTGCCTCAAGGAGGATATAAAGAGTCATCCCGACATACTCATGGCGCAGCAGATAATTAGCTGTGATAATGGTTTATTTCCGTACTTCTTGGGATATCACTTCCTCAGGAATCGTACAAGCTGACCCTGGTGGGCACTAATAGAATAAATAGACGATAGATTCCTGACGACTTAAAAAATATCGATCTCGACCAGTCGACATTGAAGTCCTTTAAGATGTTTTTTCATGTAATGAAGAAGGTATCCTTCTTGTCATATGGTGTTTAAAAAAAGCTCTACAACTAGAATGATAACTTTTAAGTCCAGATTTTGTCAAAAAATTTGACGATAGTATGTCACAATGATCTGTTATTAATGCTAAGAGTGGAGCAACTAGATACTGATGTGCCACTCATCTTCTTTACTAGTATTTTGTGTAATTTTTGTCTTCTACCTTGCAAAGATGGGGTAGGGAAGACTAATGCACAGGTTTCCTTGTCTGTCCTCCTGGACGGCCCATAACCAAGAACAATTCCTATACGGATAAGATGTGAATGAGAGATGATTAAAAAAATGCTGACGAAGGCATAACACTCGCAGTATAAGATCACTTCAAAATTCATACTTTGAATATAACACCTTAATGACATGGAAACAAACACAAGAAAAGTTACTGTGAACTACAATCAACGCGACGAATTCTGTCGAATCTCTCGAATCCTCTCTAGGACAACCACCCCCGGAGAGTAGTGTGTCTTCGACACAAACAATCTGCACACCATAAGAGCGTAACTCTTGAACCTGCGCGAACCTTATGAAAAAAAAAAGAAAAAAAAATGTAGTGTCCACGTCCGATTATTGAAGCATCCGATTATAAGAATGCATTTTTTATGGAAAAATATATAAAAAGCTAACGTCGAAAAAATTTATTCGATTATGGGAGCTGCTCTTTTTAGGTGCTTTCACTGTATGTGAACAAAAGGTGTGACCTACGCATTTTTTATTTGTTTTATCCCCCAACCCGTAGTACTCACACTTTTTGAATCAATAATTTATTTAAGAAAAAGAAGACAAAGCAAAAAATATTCAAAACATGCAGTTCTATCTAAACGATAAATTCCCTAATAAATACTTACTTGATGCATAGGTTGTTCTAGTACTTTATCTGTATTTAGTCAGAGATAAGACCTGACCGGCACTTGAGGATGCAGAGCCGGATGGACTAATGTTGCATGCTGCAATGCGGCAGCGCCCGGTAATTCAGCGGCAGCAGCCGAATAGGCTAACGGATGGTGCCATAGCTCCGGTCCACCGGGAAAGAATGGTCCACCCAAGTCTAAATATAAAATATTTTTGTTTTGTTTATAAAAATTTATATTTTTAAGAAGCATCGAAAAAAATGTTAACAACTCTTCACTGAAGTTATTGACAAAGTAGATTTCTCATTTTATTTTTTTTTTTATTATTTGTACACATTAATCAAAAAAGGAAGGAAAAGGATTTTTTTTTTTTAATTTTCGTTAAAATATATTTTTTTATTAACACTGCAACATGCGCCTATACCACATCACCTAGTATCCTTAAACGATTTTTTCGCTTGTAATTTTACTTTTCCATAATTCTCTCTTTTCGAGAAAAATAAATAAAAAAAGTTAGGATAGAGATAAACAAAAAGGACACACTTGTTGGCATATTTTTGGTTTTTACTTTTGCAAAACGCACACATACTTAAAATAATTGGTTTTAATACAGTTTTCTTTTTAACGGTGAATAAAGTAAGTGAAAAATTTAGTTTTTTTGTACGTTATATATAGATTGGTGGTTGGTGTCTGTGATATAGTGCATCATTTTGCTTTTCATTGAGGTTTACGTGAAGGTGGATAGGGAGAGGGAGTACACAAGTGGACGTGGGTGTCGATTGGTGCCTTAGAAAAGCGTTAGGTTGCTCATAAACAAGGACATTAACATAGTTTTTTATATACTCGTATATTGTCTTTAATAAGGAAATTCTTTTTTGTTTTTAGGGAATAATGTGCATTGTTTAGTTGAGCTAATTTACATTTGTCTACTTTTCGTCAAGGAACTTTCTTTTTGATTTTGCTTTTTAACTACTTACACTAAAAAAAAATATAAAACGAAAAGAAAATAGTTTTTTTGGTTTTATATTTTTTTCTGCATTTTCTTTTTTGATATATTTTTACTTACGTCCAGTGAGTGGGTGCATCAATGCAGGATGTGAGGCTGTTGTCGCTGTATTGGGCTGTGGTTTGGGTTTGCTCACTTTCGTGTTACTCTTGGCGAATTCCAAGCGAATTGTTTGGGGCATATCGGGATCGAAGCGTACACCCTGCTGCAAATGAGCGGTACAGCGGATAGTTTGGATATTTCTTTTTAACTTATATTTTTTTGGTTGTTTTATTATTATTATTTTTTTGCTTAAAATTTAGTTAATCTTTTGGAAAAATGTTTTGGGATTTTCTCATTTTGTTTAAAAAAAATTCGCTTAATAAAATATATTTACAAAGAAAGGCAGTAATTGTTCTTGAGGATTAAGGACGTATAGGCAAGTGGAAAAAACTGTTTTTCGTAGCTATAAAAGTTTTGAAACTTCCTAAAGAAAGTTAAAATGTTCTTTCGAGGTTTAGTGGATGCATGTCGAAATGGGAATATAATAATGAGCTTAGAGTGAAGGTTTGACTAGTCGTGTTTGCAGTAAATCGCGTTGAATTTGTTGAGGCTCCAAGCTATACAAAGTAGCAATTTTAAGAAATAGATTTATTATCTGTATAAGTTGATAATAAAATAAAAGGAATCCTCTTTTCCCCTTTTGACTACATTTTGACTACATTTTATTCTTTAATTTATTCATTTTAGTTAGAGGTTTCTGCTATCTGAAGCAAATACTTATCCATTGTATTGCCAGACAGAGAACTGACACAGCTTTGAGTGCAGTTTGGCACTGCAGACGCACATGCTTTTTCCTTCCACTTGTGCTTCACACGGTGGACCTCCGCCCAGACTTGGAGCCATCTGTAAAAATGCGAAGACAGTCTTTTCCAGGTGCAGTATCTGGCCAAAGCCAGTCCTGACGCCATGGAAATTTGACTGTGAAATTATAGCATAATAAGATGGCAGGTGTCATTTCGTCGGAAGGCAGGCTCATTAGAAAGGGGTTATTTCTCGCGCAAGTACTTCAATGTCACTTCAATGCGAGTTGTACCAAAAACCATTTATTTTGAGGCGAGACAAAGCTTTTAGTGCGCATCCTTCGTAATTATTTCAAGGGGTGAAAGGTTCATTACAGCACTGGAGCAGCATTCGGATACAGCTGAAACAAACCGCTCTGAGAGAACGGTATCATCATCCGCATATGCCTGGGTATAGACTCCAGAGGCATTGAGAGCATCGAGCAGAGAGTCGAACACTATGCACCATAACAGGACGCCACCTTGCAGGCATTGTTCGAGACCTGTATAAGCGATCAAGCACAAGCATTGTTTTTATCGACAAAACATGTGCTTCATCGGCGCAATTTTGGCTGTATGGATGTTATTCAAATTTGGGGCCAACCCTAGCGGCACTACTTTGAAACACTTATAATGAGTTTGAATGTTTTCGAACTGTTCACGACGAAATACTTGCGAAGAAAGATTAAACCTATCAGTTTTGGTTTTATTCTTTAAAATTCATTAGAATAAGTCCTTTGTATCATGACTAAAGATCTGAAATTTTATTTGAAGCTCGGAGTCGATGTAAGTTTTGGTTTCGACACTATAGAAGTCGTAGGAAAATGGTTTTTGAACGCCATAGAAAAAAGGAATTTCTGCACCGGGTGGTAACTGGGGACGAAAAATGGATGCTAAACTCAGGAAATCATACGTAAAGCCCGGCCAACCCAGCATATCGACTCCAAATCTGAATATTTATGGTGCGAAGGTGACGTTGTATTGTTGTTGAGATCAGAATGAAGTGCTATATATACACTCGTATATATCTGTAGCTATTGAGTCCTGGCGAAATTATCTCAGGGCAATTGTTCTGTCAACAATTGAGTATTAACCGGAAAACGAACAAAATAGGCGTCTAGACACGAGTGCGCAGTTTTCCATCATAAACCGGCCCGTCCTCATGTTGAGACTCCAAAACTGTGGATGGGAAGTCTTATCGCACCCGCCGCATTCGCCAGACCTGAACCTTTCTAATTATCATTGATTTCAGTCAATGCAGGATGCTCTTTCTTGAATACTCACACCAAGTGCAGGCATCAAAAATTGGCTTCATTCTTTCTTGACCTCAGAAGATGGACGTTTTATTTTGGCAAGGTATCCATATATTACCAGATAGAGGACACAAAGTTATATATTCCGATCGGCAATACTTTGAACAATATACGCATTGGTAATTAATTGAAGAAAAGCCGTCTTTTTGCAAAATAGTTTGTGCACTTCGTTTATGGTGTTTTTTTGTTGAACTGAAGACTATCCTTAAATTTGACTTTTTTCTGTAGAATCACAAAATATGTAAAAGATTTTATAACATTATAGCCATGAACATGGTATCCGTTCTTATTTGATTCATCTCAGAATTTTTTTTATGGTTTGGTTTCGCACAATACGATCAAAATTTACAATGTCATTGACGACTAAGTTGACAGAAATCTGCTTATTCTCGATAAGTCAATAGATTAACTTTGTCAAGTTGATACATATACCAGCTTTCGTAGTACGAGTAGCTTGCGTTTAGTGTTTTCCTGGGGTGAACGGTGATCGGTGCTTGTGTCAAAGTTGGTATGTTGGCGAAACGTGAAAATATGTTGCTATCAGCGCGATCTTCTCTTTCAACAGACTCAAAACATCCGTAGAAATATGCGATGTGGCGCATCTTGTTGAAACCATGTGCGCGACAATCAGACGTATTTTCTTCTCAGTTTGGGGAAACAAAAATTCATTCAACATCATTAGATAGCGCTCACTGCTAGCCGTAGCGTTCGCTCCCTGTTCTTCAAAAAAGTACGGACCGATTGTCATCTTCGCCGACACTGCGCACCACACAGTAACACCAGGGGAAAGTAATGGCCTAGCATGCGTCAGCTTAGGGTTTTCGGTGGCATAATATAGCATGTTTTGTTTATTTATGTTGGCGTGTAAGTCGGATTGAACCTCGTTGCTAAACAACACGTTATTCAAATTCACGTCTTCTTCTTAAATCGTGTCTAAAAATTTGTTGCAAAAACTCAACCTGTTTGGCTTATCAGCTATCTTAAGTTCTTGTGTGAGCTGTATCTTATACGGATGCATGTTTAAATCATTTCGGATTATTCTTCTGAGCGACGTAAGGGAAATTTAGGCGACACTTTGGCGGCTCACAGATCTGCGCAGACTTTTGGTTACAGCTGCACGCACTTTTTCAATGTTTTGTGGGGTACGTGACCTATGACGACCGGAACGATTATTACCGACAGAATCAAATTCACAAAAGTTGTTAACCCATTTCAGGATACTTTTATGGGAGGGTTTTCATGACGCTCTAATGCGAACTTCTTCTTAAAAGCACGTTGCGTAATTATCACACTTTCACCATTAGTCAAAAAGCACTCTACCGCGAAAAAACGTTGTTGCCTCGTCCACTACATCTTGACTACTAACCAAGTATTTGTGTGTTAAATGGCGTACTCTTTGACACCAGGGAGGGTTGAAATCGTCGCGCTAACGTAAGGTGTACGGTTTTTTTCGCGCATTTGAAACAGTTGATATTATTTTGACCCACCCTGTATTTTTGTGGTGTTTCTTCTGAGCGGTGTACTGAAAAAATCCTTCCTTCCACCTATGGGAAGAAATGATTACAACACAATAATGTGTAACGTAGAAAAGCTTCAGCTCTTGTCTTCAATGGGCTATAACGTCAATTATCTTTATTATTATGAGACAAGCCTTCGCCAAGCATCCCTGTCACGAATGTATTCCTATCGTGGCTCGCTGTCCTGTTCTATTTTTTCTAAGTCCATCCCTCTGATGTTCTGCAATCTACGTCGTGGCCATATTTTTCTGGGGTCTTTTTCCCGAGGGTTTTTCACTCATTATTTGTTTAATTCGTCGTCCACTGTCCATTCGTTCTATGTGCCCTACCCATTTTAGTATTCTCGATTTTATAACTCGGACAACGCTTAAAGCTGAATACATTTTTGATTGTGTAGTTTCCTTCATTCGCCTGCTTTTTCATCCCGTTTTCCACCATAGATTCTCCTTAAAACCTTGTTTTCAAAGACCCAAAATCTATTTTTCTCCTTCTTAATCTGAGTCTGAGTCCAAGTTTCACATCCGTAAAGTGGCATTATTATTGTTTTAAAAATATGAATTTTGACGTTGTGAGACAAAAGAGTTGCTTTGAATCGTTTCTTCTTTGCGAATAAGTCCAGGTTGCCCCTATGCAGATCTTTTGTTTACTTGAATCCTTATGTCGTTTTTCGCGGTTAATATGATTGAAAGATATTTGCACTCATCTACTTTCTTAAAGCTTTTATTGAGTACATTCAAGTGATAGGTTTGGAGCGATTCAAGTCAGTCAGTGACCATATATTGAGTTCCAGGTTTCCTAAATAGTTTACTTACTATGTCCCAGAAGGTCTAGATCGTAGGCGTAAGTGCATGTGTGACTCTATTTTTTTTTATTTCTAAAAGGTGTCGTATAGTAACTAGAGTATATAATCACTCGTTAAGGCATTCCTCCCCAGGCAACCACTGGTATTCTCCGATCATTGCCCATTATATCATTAGCACATGATATCAGTCTCTTTAACAGAATATTTGACAACACCTTGTAACAACTTGATAGCAGCAAGTTGTGCTGTGTTCGGTCACCTTTTGGGAATGATATTGCTGATGATGATGATATAGTTGTTAAGTCCTTTCGAGTCGACTGCTGCGGTCTTATTCTTAAGTCGATGATCTGCTTCCTTTAATTCTTCGATCGTTGGCAGTTCTACCTACATTTCTGTCTGGTAACATCGTTTTCTATTAATGATCTTCTCCGTTAACTCGTACATTAAGCAGTTTATTTAAATAGCTTCCCCACGTGGGTGTAAGTTTTTCGTCGTCCTAACCGAACTCCCTATGGGGTCTGGAATCGTTTTCGTCGACTGTTTATTCCTCGTGTTTTCTGCCGTACATTTTTTGTAGATATTAGCAATCTTTTTCCTTTGCCATTGTCGTTTTTTATCCCAGAGGAGACGGCTGACTTCCTATCATAGTGTTAAATATCTTATGTGCGTGATCCTTTCACTACTTTCCACGGCTTAAAGTCTTAGACCATTACGTGCTGTTAACTTTCCTTGCATTCTTCATCGAACCAAGGTTTGCCTTTCGTAGCTTAGCCTAGTTTCTCTTCCGCTTTTGTTGAACCTCTACTTTTCTTGTTTATCATTAGCTTCCATGCCATCTAGTAGGCTTGGAAACGAGCTTTAACTTTTCAATGTTGATTTTTTTTACAAATTCAGTTGCACATTACTCCACCCGGTGATATCCAAATAGCTTTAATGTATTCTCTTGTTTTTGAATGTTGAACTTTTTTGGATCTTATTTTTTGAGCTGGCTGTTCCGCTGGCATTGCGCTGAAGTTCCAGGGTACGATTTGCACCTATATTGTCTCATAAGATACGTTCAATAATAATAATAATAACTTCCTGGTAATCATCAACAGAGGAGCGTTTATTTTGACACCTTATTTTATCGAAAATGCATGGAAATACACAAGAGACACATATTAACTTAGGGACGACCAATCTCAATGAGAAAAAGTAACGATTTTTGCAAAGGCAAAACTGTCGAGTAGAAGAATTAGAAAAATAATACCTGGATAGCATTAGTACTCGTATTATCGAAGATTAGATTGTCCCAAAGTAGTACCATTTGAGTCACTGTTTATTTAAAATGTATAGCATTTCTTCAAACTTACCGGGGTTGATTCAAGACCTAGTTAAGGATAAATACCAATGACTAGATGAAGGGGGTGTAATTTTTTACCAATTCGTACGGATGATTAAAAGCCTAAAATAACGAGAAAGAAGACTAGATAAGAAACCTTTTATGCAATATCTGAGTTGCATTGAACTCCAGTATTTGGAGCTGGAAAATATGTAGCAGGTGCTTATACATCACCTCAACTAGAACTCTCAAGGGCATCTGATGTACCTGACCATCAATAATCTCCCAGTGAATTTTCCAACCAAATTAAATGTTCACTAAAAGTGTCATTAAGTTGCTCTATTTCGCCCCAAATTACTTCGTAATGGAAATTACAATACAAAGCAGGCTATTTACATGCCATTAGTTATGCTGCGCCTGCTGACTTCCTCTTTGATGAATGCTTGTCTCAGATATAACAAAATCCGCAGTTTAGACGAAATTGTCACGCGATAGTTGGACATACCGCATTAAGAGATGTAAACCCCCTAACATGAACAGGAATTTAAGCTAAAGACCAACTTTCGTGTCGTACTGTACCTTCGAATTAGTGGGTAGTTACCATACATCAGTTATTATCTGTTTATTATTTCCAGCTCTTTTTCAAAATTTCTCGCAAGATGAGGCACTGGCACGAATACGGATCCGGTTACCGGATCGGGTGTACAAAGCGAACCCCGAATGCTTGCGTGCCACAAATAACATAGATAACTATGCGATTTCTATTATAGATCCTTCGTAGTTTTTGTTTTCTGCTTCATGATGTATTTATTTTCCTTTCGTGTATTCGCTGCAACGTTGTGGAAGTAATAATTTTACAGCTCCAGCTATAAAACGCACCAGAGCTTGGGAATTTTTGTATTTCGTGAATGGTAGCATAGAGTTATGGACTCTGTATGTATTGGTTACCAGCAACACTCCGAAGGTCTATTATCCTTTTAATTTTTGTTTTTGTATGGATGAAGCATGTTTTCGTAGTTTCGTGATTCAACTGACTGATTTTTTTTCTTATTCTACTTTATTTGCTTTTTTTTGTTTAAAGGCTTGGTTCGACCTAAATTCACTGCTATATCGCTCGCATTTTGGTTTTTTTTCTACCACTGAAAACAGCACTTTGACATGCAGCCAGGAGTAAATGGAGAAAGTAGGTAAACAGAGTTTTGTAGGTAAGTTATTCAAGATATGTGGTGAAGGATTCACTCAAATATGAATGAGCATGGAGGCGGGAGAGGAGGGAAGGAAGTAAAAAATTAAAACAACTACTGCCTTCCTTAAAGGTCGATAAAAAGATCGTGGAGGAACAAATAAAATTCGCCAAAAATACCGCTACATTCAAGGAGAATTCAGTAGAGTTAAAGAACAAAAAAACCTCGGATAATGAAAAATGAAGTGAATTTCCCTCGAATGCTTTCAATAAAAATCGAAAAAGTAAATGAAGAACTTCGTAAAACAACTGGGAAAATGGAAATTAAAAAAAAAACAAAAAAAGTTTTTTTTCTGTCGTTTTGTTTCGTTCTTCTACTAAATATTTGGATTTCATTTATCAACAAACAAAGGAATGAAGGGCTTTCATGATTTTCTGAATCACTGTTTTGATTGCTTTTTGTGATAGAGTGGAAGCCCACAAGGCGCTGCTTAAGGTTCTGTGCTTTTCACAATTTATTTTGTTTTTTCTATAATTTTTATTTAATTTTTTTATCTTTCATATGGTTTTGATTTGTTTTTTGTGATGGTCTTGTGATATACAATCAAGAGATGGGGAAGAAATGATTTTTTTGTAAACTTAATAATTTGAATAACAAAATTAAAATATTTATAATAGTTTTTGCATAATTTTTTTTTCATAGAAAGGGTTTAAGATAGAGTGGGATTCTTGTGAATGTGCAAACGCAATTGATTTGTTGTTGTTGGTTTTGGATTTTTACTTTTATCCACATAAAAATGCATTAATATATATTTATATATTTTTATATATATAATATAGGGGCTGTGCTCATGCAATTCTTTAGAATTTAGTTTATTTTCAAAAATAATTGAGTTCAACCATAAATAATAAAAAAAACTAAAGCTTTTCCCGGAATAAAATAATAAAAAGAAAAAAAAAATAATAAAATTTTAAAATTATTTTTAAAAACATAAGTTTAAGGTCTAGCAATTAACATATGTACTCTACTTTAAGTCCACTGTGATACTGCCTGAAGGAAGGGCCATGAATAGTGTGCTAAGTTAGGTTGGTACTCTAAATATCATCCGAAGCTTAAGTGTGAAGAAAGTTCCAAAAACTTACTATTTCAAGTCCACATAATTCCTCAATAAATATCACAGAAATCCAAATGTCTAAAGTAAATAGATATATTTCCAACCAAAGGACGTAGTCGAGAAGATATAATGAAGCTGGACGTAATCTCTTTTCTATAAGGTAATCTGACGGTTTCATGGTTAATCAGTCGAACCGACGACTTTTTCGCAAGGAGCCATCATCTATTTTGATGATTTTGCTGCAGAGAAAGCAGAAACAGTGAAGCGAATTAGAATAATCGAAGGTTCGGAACTTTCGTAACTTTGGAACGTCAAATCTAAAAGCCAAACGCTCTTCAGCATTTATTTGCATTTTGTCTATCAAACGAAAGTAACCCTTTGAGACATAAGAAACACCAACCGACGCGATGGACTTGCAAACGAGACGTGATTCGGCGATCGCACTTTATTCGGCGAAAAATCGACATCGTAAACGTAACAGCCAGAGTATCCTGTTAACTAAAAATATAGTAATGGACGTCGGCCGCAATATCAGCTGAGAACATGAAGAAGGTAAGAAGCCAAATGGAGCGAAATCCATGCCACTATAGAACATGCCGTCAAGCCTTTTAAGAAAGTTCAAAATCTTATAGTGGCTCGGAAAGCAATGCGGCTTCAAAGATCGATGACGTTGAAGCAGCAACTGGTTCTCGAAGACTTGAAAAATTGTTTGCTCACTGATGCGGAGCAGCAGTTCGTAAACAAACAAAACGAACGAGTTTGGTTGTTTAAGTACTCTGCTATAAATTAGCATCAATTGCGAGCATTTCGGCGTCAAAAAACAAGAGTCCGTGATGGTTTGAATCAGAGTTACAGAGGCTCGACGGACTCAGCTTATTTTTGTGCCGGTGGGGATGAAAATTAGCGCCGGAAATTGTATTGACAGGTTTTGTCGAACTGTGGTCACCCAAACATTAAAAAAAAAACGCTTCCGTCTGGTCACAAAACCAGGACGACTCTGGTTTGTCATCAAAAAAATGTTTCTGACTTCATTTCAATGGCAGATTGGTTTTGTCGTCAACTGATCTAATCCGATGGACTTCTTTATATGAAGCATTTTGGAGAGCATGGTAAGCAATAAAAAGATATGAAAGCGGTGAAACGTTAAAACTTGCGCAGAGTTTCATTTGAGACTCATGCAGTGCGTTCGCCAATAAACTGGATAGCGTGATTATGTTCAAAGCTGGTCATATTGATGACGTAGTTAAGCCAAACTGTCTAATTTACAGATAGAAATTGAAAAATGTAGATTTTTTTGACTTACATGCAGGAAGTACGGAGGAGAAGTTCATTCATTTTCTCGTTGTTTGGCAGACCTTAATTGGTCTCGGATCTAGCAGAACGTGATACTTAGTCCTGCGACACCACAATGATTCAATACCTCTCTGTTTTCTTTGACAAGACTGGATGTAACTGCAAACAAATTCAATGCAACATTCGTGGCAGAGAAGTTTCCAATGCTATCAAACCCACATATTAGCGACAATTCAGAGCATTGAAGAAGCCTACTTGATGCCAGAAATCCTTCCTGGAAGACACCGTCTACTTTGGAGAGCCTAATAATTGAAGCTACTAAATTCTATCTCTGCAGGACAGTCTACAAAACATCTTTCCGCCTTCCATAGTACTTTTAGTACTTTTTGTATTTCTTTCTTAAGCTGAATAGGAGGATCAAGTAGTTTACGAAGTTGGTTCAGAAAATAAGGTGACTTGCTGAATTTCGCGAGTTAAGTACATTTCATTTTTTTGTTTTACTTATTCTGGTACACATGAACTCTAACATATTTTGGCATTTTGGATATTAAGTTTTTTACTCAAAGATATAAAGTTAGACTGTTCTGGGGTGCTTGGCGATTTTTGCTATTCAAAAAAAGTGGATCAAAGAATCTTTAAACTCTAAGCAAAAAATATGATTGTAAGTGCTACAAGCTATTCATAGAAGGCCGAGAAATGTATGTCATTGAAGTTTGTTCTGAAATTGCTAAATTTCGACCAAAAGAACCGTTGCTTGAGCATCACTCTGGATTTACTCAATAAAGTGAATGATGATCCCAGCTCTACTAAAAAGGGTCATCACTGCTGACGAAACGCACCAATCGTGAAAGCGACCAGAAGACCCAAGACCATAAAAAGTACACCAAGTTGGGGCAAATGTGCGGGTTTTGGACCCTTTATGTGAAGCAACATGAAGAAAACCTCCATATAGGAGGTTTCTGCTGCATCACAATGCACCTACTCACTCATCGTTGCTTGTGCGTAATTTTTTTTGCTAAAAACAATACCAGAATCATGCCTCAGTCTACGTATGCACCCCTGCGACTTTTTTCTCCTCTCGAAACTGAAAAGTTGGACATTTGTCACGATTGAGGAGATAAACACCACATCGATGGAAGAGTTCAAAGCCACTATATACCAAAAAGCTCATATTTTTTTAGCAAATTTCATTTTACGATTTCCTTGGATTCGGTGTCCAGCATCTTAGGGTGCTGGTAGTGTTTTTCCAGATAACTATAAAATTCTTTGACTCATTTGTGAGCAGATTAGGATCGTAGTCAGTGTCTCAATATTCCTGTGAAGACAATACAGGACGACGTTTGCATTTTCCCAAGACACTTGTCGAGCACAAATACGGACGATCCAAAATATTCGAGAGTCTTCGGTTTGAGGTCCCATTTTTTATAAGGCGGTTCTTTTAAATTTAAAGTGAGGCTGTAGAGGGTAGCCCACTCATATATTTTGTGATTTTGTGCACGTGCAAATTTTCCCTGAAACTACTCTCAGACTTACAAGACATTCGTCTGTGAATGTTGGATTAATATTATTGGAGGCTTCTTTGATATTCGACACTAAGAATTTGCTATCGAGCTGAAAAAATTAGCGACCAATGGTTCCTCAGCATGGTTTTACGGAAATGCCGTTTCATTCTTCCACAAGAAAGAAAACGGGCCATAGTGAAGATCGGAAATAGGGAGTGAAATGCCTATAAGATATATACATGGAACAAATTACATTTATGCTGCCTACTGCCCGCTTGTAGGGGACCATTTTTCTTCAGTCATCGAACAATTTCAGAGGATAAGGGTCGAAGCTTGAGGAGAGCGAGTTCGTGACATCATTACAAAACTCTAATGTAAGGTACAATCGCTTCAAAATCTCCCCGAAGATCAAGCTCTGCAATGGGAAGTACAATAGAAACCATGTCTCCATGACATAGGTGTAAAGGATATACTTTTTTTTAAGCCGGTACTCTTCTTGATTTTAAAAAATTAAATTAAATAAAGTAGCCATTTATACGTGCTCAATTAAGAGATTACATTCTCCAATTAGAGCATTGTCCACCTCGGTTTGATCTGATGAATGCCATTCTAGAAACAAAGCTTTAGATCACTTTTTCAGGCATTTGTGACTGTATGTCCCCAATTATGAGAATATTATTCACTTCCAATGCGTCGATTATTGTTGGTCGTAGACTAGCGGCTTTGGATATCCCCAAAGAAAATACTCAAGGGACGTCAAATCACGAGTGCTTGGAGGCCAAATGACAGGTCCCTTAGGCGAATTTGTGCATTCGCCGAAAGTTTTTTTTTTTAATAATTTGACTTTGAGTGCTGAGTGGCACAATAGCCATCTTTGTGGAGCTACACCTCTTCAAAATTTATGCCTAAGGCGAATACTAGAGAGTGCGTCATCTCATATGGGTCGATGTAAACTTTGACAAACAATTTTCAACCAATTTTCATATGTCATAGCATTTTGGGAACATCAATTCAGCACAATTTTAACCATGAATCGATTCACACCAAAAGAACGCGCGGAAATAGTTTCAATGTTGATTAAAAATAAACGCTTGATTGTGCTAGCTCAACGCCCGTATCGTGCAAAATATCGTGATCGTGTTGCGCCCAAAAAAGATACAATTCGTCGTTGGGCCGCGAATTTTTTTCAATTTGGTTCTGTGGCAAGCCCTCGTGAGCAACCTAGGCTACGTCCGCGGCGTTCAAATTCATCTATTCAGTCTGTGAATGCCAGTGTTCAAGAAGACCCAAGTTTGTCACATCGGTGCCGTTCGCAGCAGTTAGGCATCAGTGGAACCACTTTGCGGAGAATTTTAAAGGATGATCTTCACTTATTTGCATACAAAGTGCAGATAACTCAACGAATTTTGCCCCAAGATTAGCCACGGCGATTGGCATACACACAAAATGTCGTTGCAATGATTAATGCTGAGCCGGAGTTCTGGCAGCAAATTTTGATGACCGATGAGGCACATTTTACACTCTCCGGCTCAGTTAATATACAAAATTGTCACTTCTGGGGCACCGAAAATCCTCACATTATTCAAGAAGAGCCGCTATATGATCAAAAAGTTACTGTTTGGGCCGGTGTATGCGCTAAAACCATCATTGGACCGTATTTCTTCAAAGTTGGCGATACTGTGGATGACGATCGATATCGGTGGATATTGGCCCATTATGTGGTCCCAGAAATGCGTAAAAAAGGCTTATTTCACTTTTTGTTTCAACCAGACGGCGCGACATGCCATACTGCGGACAAAACAATGAACCTTTTGCGTAAGAAGTTCCCTCCAAGATTAGTGTCAAACAAGGGCGATTTTGACCGGCCTCCGAGATCGCCGGATTTGACTCCTCCAGACTTTTTTCGAAAACGAACCCATTTTTGCATCGGCAATAAAGGCGGTCATTTAATTAATATTGTTTTGAAAAAATTAATCAAAATAAATTCTAAGGGTCTAAGTTGAACAAAAGTTTTTAAATTTCCAAAATCGGTTGAGAATTGTTGAAGTTATTCGAAATTTACATCGACCCATATGAGATGGCGCCCGCGTTATAGACCGTAATATGCTTATTAGCCATATATAAAAAAAATGGTCCCTTGATTCCACCAGCTCTCAGACCGCACCAAACTGTGCATTTTATGGAACGTTACGGCGTTTTAATAACCTCATGTAAATTATCTTCGCTTCAAATGTCTTATTTATTAACATTTTTCGAACAATGCTTAGTTCAAAGAATTTCTTTTGTAAAATAACAAATTTATTGCCAATTGATTTTAGGCCCAACAGAAATTTCGACGCAAACAATGGTCATTCGGGTTCAATTCTTTTAAGTCTTGGATATTGTAAGCTTTCAAATCAATGTCTTAATGAAATGTTCCATTAAGTAAAAGACTAAGCTGTTGAGAAAGAAGACGATTCGGTGACCGTCCGAAAACGGTCAGCAATACGGTGACCTCATATGGTTGATGTTGTCGATTGTAATATGGTGCAATTGCTCTATAAAATTGACACATGGAATCATCATTTTGGAACAGATTTTCTTAAAAGGGCTGCAAAGTTAATGCGCCTGAGTGAACTTGAATAGGAATAGTAAACTCAAGTGAAGTGTGGTGCCAGACCT
Organism: Merodon equestris; assembly: GCA_958301585.1. Taxonomy (NCBI): domain Eukaryota; kingdom Metazoa; phylum Arthropoda; class Insecta; order Diptera; family Syrphidae; genus Merodon; species Merodon equestris. Next base: position 55,009,201 of record OY284413.1, read on the forward strand.
AGAGTAGGTATGCGACCTAATAAACTAACGTTTGTCAAGAAAAAAATTAATAATTTGAAAGAACAACATTAAATAAAAAATTATTAAATAGAGAACAACAATTCATCCATAAGATATTTGAATTATATATAGGTTCAAAAATTGCACTTGCACATTTCCAAAAATATAAAAATAAATAAAAAAGAAATCAAATGAAAATGAAAACAAATCGAAAATAGGATTTAATTCAATTGTGTAATATCGTGTGCCTCTTTGTGATTTTATTCATATTTATATATATTTGACATTCCTTTGCTAATATTTAATTAGAAAGGGAGGGAAAATATTTATAGACTTCTTTGTTGCAAATTCGATATGTTGCGTCTGTATACACAACAGAAATTGAAATTTCCAAAAACATTTTAACATTTTTGTAGCATTTTTTTTTTAATTACAGATAAAGTGTTAATTTTTTTAATAATTTTTTACCTGTAAATCCTGTTTAGCTGCCTCAGCTCCGGCTCGTGTGTGGAATGTTACGAAACCAACTGGCTGTGGAATAAGAGAAAAAAAAAACGATTGTTTGTTGTAAACTTAAATTTAAAAAAAATGCAAGGATAGTGCAAGCGTTGTTGACAAAACACTCAAAATTCCTCACTACAATATCAATATTTAATTTCAAAACAGTGGCCGTGAACTACTATATTCAGAAGCACTGAAAATACCTTGAGGGTGTTTAACTCTACTTACCGATGCAGTTTTTCCATTTTTACTGGTAACCTTTAACAGAGATCCTTCGTAGCCCTAAAAGGAGAAGCGAGAAAAAAGTTTCATAACACATTAGCATAATTCCCTTCGAGTCAAAATCTCACCTCGTAAGCTCTAAACAATAAATACAACTCCCTGGGTTTGGCGTCCATGGGGAGGCCACTCACAAAAAGCGTTCGTACCTAGAAAGAAAATAAGAAAATGAAAGAATTTTTCAAGTCATGTCCTAGGTCAAAATTGCTGGCAATGATAATCAAGACTAATGATAATATATATAACAGATTAACACTTGCGAGCACACAGTTAATGGACTTTTATCGATAATAGTCCGATCGTTTAGATGTCGCACGCCCGCGAAACGCCATTATGGGTCATTATAGCTACGGTTATTGACGTTTAACACGGAAGTTCTACCATGGATATACTCGTAGTATGACGAGCTATGACAGGATAATACGAATTTGCAGAGGCTGTTTAAGTATTATTTTATTTTCAATTTCAATATTTTTTGAAAATTGCTATTACTCGTATTTCGGTATAATCATTTCTGATAGTTTGTGGAAGTGATAATAGGTATAAGGCTATCTAACCAATTTCACGCAAGTTATAGGTATTTTTGTAAATTCAGAAGGCATAAGAAAGTGCAAAATTAACCGAATGGGATATGGGCTTTTATGGTTCCATTAGAAGGAAAGGTTTCTTAAAAATTGCTTTCCTAAAAGTCAGACTATTCAGATGTTTTGGTTTTGGTCCTTATGTCAGTGGATTTTATCATTTGTTTCTAGATGGGTTTATAGCGCAAGCTCCTATCTTTTTTAAATATTGTGTTTCTCAAAAATTTCGAATCGAGGTTCGAGGTTTTCGGCGTAAAAACTTTACATTGATATCACAGGCTCTAAAACAGAGCGAATTATCCGGTCGTTCACATGCGATTTACTTAATTCTTTATTTCATCTTTTGGGAAGCTTTAAGGTAAGCTTGAACATCGGGTTATGTTAGTTTTCCGATGTGTAGACGATTTGTTTTTCATGCACTATTTTATTTAAAAAGAAAATAAATAAAAGTCTGCAGCTGAAGCACACAGCATTCTTGTGGAAGCTTACGGTGATAGGAAACGACATCCAGAGATTGGTTTCGAAGCTTAACGAACGCCTTGGTGCCTCCAAAAGTTTGAAGACACTGAATTGGAGGCATTATTTTATGAAGACGTTAGATGAATTTGAATGATTTCAAGCAGATTACGCAACAGGTTTGAAAAGTTTGAAGAGATTGGGCATGGACTGAGCTGTTGTTTCAATGGCAGGAAAGGAAAGCTTTTTTTGCGATAAAAAGTGAATACAGTACGATGAGCCTAATTATATATTTAGTGGATCAGCAGGGTTTAGTTTATTATGAGCTGCTCAAACCAAACGATACTATTAGAGCCGAACACAGATGGAAAAATGCCCGCTATACGTACAAAAATACTCCAATGTTGCAATTTCGGGAAAAAATCTACTTGGAAACGCCTAAACGGGAATCCATACTCCACCCGTCATAGCTAGTGATGGACAATATTCGGATTGATAGGTTTTTTTCCAACTTACTATAAATAAAATATTAGTTTAAAAAAAAAAAATAACCCTATACTGTGTGTGACAGCTATTAGAAAAGAAATGGGAACTCCACGAAATGATTCTCCAGCTATTGACAGATTTTAAAAAGGCGCATGACTATAATCTATTCGAAAAAGTGTCATCTTTTTGTAAAGGAAAACACAGAATGAGTTAAAGTACGAATGGCCCTATCTAAAACAATAGAAGGACTGAAAGAAGGAGATGACTTGTGGCCACTTCTCTTTAATTTGGTGTTGGAAAACGTAGAAAAAAATAAATGGGGATAACCCTTAATCGATCTGGACCTTTTGGGAGATGAAAAAATTAGGAGAAACGCAGATAATCTAGTAATGGCAGGAAAGGAAGTGAGTTTGAAGTAAGTGAAGGAAAAACCAAATATGTATATGGTCACTGACCGACTTGGATCGATCTCAACCTCGTACCTGATTGGACTCGATAAATGCATTGCGGACCGTATTGTTTGTGGAAAATCCGTAGGAAAAATACTCTAGAAAAAATGGACCTAGAAGAGGTGGGACAAAAGAGCAAAACATGGAAGGAACGCGCTTCTTACAGTGAGGCTTGGCCAGACGTTGTCAACGAGGCTCTGAACTCCGAGTTTCAAATCGCCGACAATAATCATAATAATAGTAGGCAATCTTATTATGCTTTCATTGCAAGTATTACAATTTCTTATCGAACTGCAATCTTCCATCCTTGGTGCTTTTGACAGGTTTCTTTACCTTTAAATTTGTTGTTTAAATACTTGACACGGTCACGGTATGTATCTTGCAATTGTTAATTTATTGCCACGATAGAAAGAAATTGTTTGTTAACACATTGTTTATGCTTATTTAATGTTCTTGAAACCTAACAAAGTGGGTTTCCTTTCAGAGAATAAGCGATCCTTAGTACTGATTTGATCCTACTTCTTTAAAAAATCGTATCATTGGATGAGCTACGACAAAATCCGGTAGCTCATTAAAATGCTTTCAACTGCTTTCGCGTTTTTGGAATTTCTGTATTTTGAATATCCTTGGCTTATCCAGATTAACTTTTATCCTTTGTTAAAATATGCCCCTCTAATTTAAATACGCAGGAAAAATGCAGAAGTGTATAAAATTTTCCTTGAGTTGGTAAATGAATGCTTTTTGTTTACATATCAATTACGACTAGGTTTTAAGTAGTTATTTAATTAATTATTTAAAATTAAGTTAATCAGAAGGCGTCAAAGCGCTCGATCTAGTCGGCCAATTCATCAGTCCAAAACCAGAGATGAATTGCTAACCGAACCCATTTCTGAGTTGGTCCATCGATTCGGAAGACCACATGCCGATAAGGTTCAGCTCGTTGATTTTTGGGCAAAAAAAGTTGGAAATCATTGAATGATTGCGGGCGTCATTGATGTGTACTCACGCTCATCTTCGAAAAAATACGGTCCATAAACCACACCAATTAGTGCCTTGTTTTGTTTATTAACATAGTTATTCAAACAGAAATGGGGCTGAAGACAATTTTTCGATAAAAAAAAAACGGATCGTCATGCAGTTATTTTAAGGCTCAGGTTTTAGTCCTTGTGTAAAATCTTCCACGTAGTCGAGTTAAACAATCCCTATTGCTAGGAACGGCGAAGAATGGACAATTCACAGTGTTCATCTGGTGGCTTGATGTCCAATAGCGTGAAATTGGTACGAAATTTGGTCCCTATGGCTTGAAATGCTTGCTCAGTAGGTTGATTATAACGACCGTAAAATGGTCAAAATGTGCGAAAGATATTTTTCACAGAGCACAAATTTTATTAATAAAATTAATTTGTAAGCGTCATTCGGGTGTCTTTTTATGACGGCAACTGAGCATGTTGGACTTTGACACATGCCCCAAGCCTGCATGAGCTATCTAAAATAGGACCCTGAAAAACCAAGAAAATAAAATCATCTTTTATTAATAAAAATTGTCAAGGGATTTCATTACGGAGCTTGTTTCAACCAAAATGGGATGGGGATATGTAACCGCAGATCCTCCACCAATATCTATCTGATGATAGCCTTTTGGAAGATCATTGAACTGCATTGCTTACTTTCTTAAGTATGCCCTCAATATTTGTGCATTTTTGGATACCCGAATTGCCCTTCATTTTTCGTGAAAACTTTTGCTATTCTGATGATGCCTTAACTATCTATTTTATCTATTTGCTTTCTGACTTCGACCACAGGCTTTGAAGGTTGTAGCCTTAATTTGGTATACACTTCCATAAATGGTACAACTCATAACCGAAGTGGCACCGAAAGGCCTCGTAGCTCACTGTTGCTGTGAGTAGGGAGCGATACAGAACGAGCTTTTAGGCCGCAAATAGATGAATTTTGTTTAGGTTACTGCAACCGTACACATAGTTAAGGTAAGCGTTTTCGGTCGTCTAATATCTCTTCTTTACCACAAGATGGAGTGTTTTAACCTCTCCAAACCTCTTTCTTTGGCGTTTTTTGATGTCAAGAAGAACAAGCCACAGACTCTGAAGGATCTTATGGGGAATATCTGACAATAATGCGGAAACTTTTCGCCCGAAATTCTTTCCAAAATAATTGAAAATGCGATAAAACAAGACCAAATTGTCATTAATTACATTTTTTAGATCCTTACATTTTTGAATTTTCATTGGTGTCATATATTTATTAAGTTTTAAGCCAAAGAGGTGTTATTTAAGTCAAATTTTGCTTTTCGCCTTCAATTTGAAAAAATCTGGGACTGACGTACGTTGAATGATAATACAAATTTACGATGAGGTTTCTACTACTGAAAGATCGTGTCGCGAATGGTTTCGGCGCCACAAAGGTGGTGACTTGGTTGTGGAAATGCCCTGAGTCTATTTTGGAATACGCACTCTGTTTGAAGACACAGAACTTAAGGCATGACTGGATCAACATCCATGTGAAATTAAGCAATAACATGCAGATTCATTGCTCGTAGACAAATAAGCAATTTTCCCTTAATTAAAGACCTTGACAATGGTTTAAGGCAAGTAAATGAGATGCCACACCAGATGAAGCCAACAGACCTCGAGCGTCGTTTTTCTACTAGAGAGCTGCTACTCCAGTTGCCAAAAAAGGAAGGATTCTCTGCAACAAAACAAAAGAAATCGTACGGATGCTACGGCCATGCGTCAACACTGACGACCAAGCCAATCATTCACGGGTCGAAGCTCAGTTTGTGTATTTGGTGAAAACTGCTTGGCGGTATATAAGGTTTGTTCAAAAAATAAGGTAACTTTTCGAATTTCGCGAGATGCATTCGATATTCAAATTTGTTATTTTTGTTATGCTGGTACACATGTTCCACAATATAAGTTTACATTGTCAGCCATTTCAGAAATTTAGTTTTTTTTCCACGGATAAGCTTAGACATATTCTTGGTGCTAGTGAAGAAATGCTGAGCGAATCTGTATTGAACTGTGTGAAAACTAAAATGAAGTGCTCCAACGTACTTAAAATGTTGACTGTGGTATTTGGCGAGTCTAGTCTGAGCAAAAAAAAAATTATTTATAAGTGATACAAGCTCTTCATAAAAGACCGAGAAAATGTTCGTCATTAACATCCGCCCCCGACCGTGAATGACCCAACACGCATTATTGGATGAAAACATAGTAGCAGTGAAGAAAAAATTCATGGAGAATCGTCGAATCACTATCAGAGAAGTTGCTGAAGAGGTTGGCGCTTGCCATGAATTTTTTTCAGATATTTTGGGAATGAAACGTGTGAGCAAAGTTTGTTCCGAAATTGCTAAGTTTCGACCAAAGGAACCGTCGCATGAGCATCAGGAGTTCAGGAGATGTTGAATGATGTGAATGACCATCCAGATTTACTGAATCATCACTGCTCCTAGCGACTTTTTTCCCTCCCAAAACTGAAAAACCCATGAGAGGAAGGTGATTTGCTACAATTGAGGCAAATAAAGACTTCATCGCCGCAAGAGCGGAAGGCTATACCAAAAAGCGCATATTAAGGATCGCTCGAGGATTGTATTATATGTAGTGTATTATATCTGAGGGGGACTTCTTTGAAGGGGACCAAATAGATATTGAGGAATAAATAAATATTTTTCGAGAGAAATAAAATGTCACCTTTTTTTTTTGAACAAATGTTGCACTTGGTAAGTTGTGTTGTTGCAATCAAAACAAAGATAGGACAAAGTGATTTTGCTGCAACGCCCAGTCAAATGATGCTCAGGTCTTTGAATGTAAATGTTAAAATAAAAAGTCCTAACCCACCCGCCGCAATCTCCAGACCTCACCCTTCCTGTGTTTAAATCAACATGGAAAACATTCAATGACAGTAAGACCACGCAGTCAATGTTATGCAATTATACTGTTTCCTTATTGAATTCTACTGGACCTAGTACATATGTATACCCATGACCCAAGCAACACATTGGATGTGTACACGAAACTATTTTTATCCTTAAATGAAAAAATCACTTGAACTGTTAAGCCTTCAACTAGAGACCGTCACAGATAACCCTGTTAATTACGTATAGACAGGTAGCTGATACCACTACAACCTATTCTTTCCTTCCGTGATGATATCAACGCATCACAGTTTACGGTGAGTTCATCTTATGAAACCAGAAGCAAAAGAACACAACAACACCATCTGCTACCTCTTCCACCTCCTCTATTATTAGCTAATCTTTCAAGTGCGTCGGAGGATGACTCGACACCTCCACATAATCTATCTCCCCTTTGTCACGATACATTCAATGACACGAGCAAGTACAACACACCAGAACGGTGAACTGGGTCGACGGCAAAGCTATTCTTATAAAGGATCAACAACAAAATACATTTTCCACTCGACATGAACGCCAACAACAAGACCGGGAACAAGCCTATCACCCTCCCTATATCGACGCACTTCAATCTGCTTTATCTAACCTAATGGTGAAAAGTATCCAGCAACCTATACTCGTACGTATCTCTTCTAATCATATTAAAATCATCGCATCTTTGGCGTTATTGCCGTTCGGATGGATTTACATGGTTTAGGGAAATTATGATTTTAAACAAAGCGTACGTGTCCTATCGCGACATCGTCCTTGTCGAAGGTTGTTTGCTGTACGACTTGAGTGGAGAAAAGTTAATAATAATTATGAACAGGATATTGAGTGAAGGAGGTTTATCGAAGAGGGGAAGACGGAAGTTCGCGGTATCAGCGATGTTTTGCTTTGACAGTCGGTGGCATTTCAGCCGAAGGATGAAAGTTTAATTGACATTTCGCAAATGTCGATGGTTTGCGGTAAAGTCAAGAATTCAAGACGTGCCTTCTTACATAAATTCTATAAATTATTGATCGTTCTCAAACCAGTTGATCACTCATAGCTCTCCTGCTACTTATGGATGCCATCCTTTGATCGAATCACCACTAGGCACTGACAAATGTAGCAACAGCTCTTGATCATTTATCACAAGCGCCAAAACTTATTTCGGTTGTCACCTTCTCATTATGCGTAGATATAGCCATAGACAAAGTCATAAAAAAATTTCGAATTATCGGCATCATCGCCGCCACTGCCGTCCTCATAATCATAATCATCACCCCTATCAGCATCAAAGTCACCATAACCCCATCGTTCTCGTTGTCGCTGGTTTATTTCCAAATCCTTCCCATCGACACTGACTAATTAAAACATAGCGCAGAGCTGTACACGTCAAGCCAATCGAACAGCGAATGTGACGAGCCGGACGGTGGTGTGTCTGAGCAAGCGGTTTAAACAATTTCCCGCCATAAATATCTCAAATTGTTCTCTCGAGCAGTCCTTCATAACTATGAACACGCATGCTAGACAATTAATTATCGTTCAATTCATTTCGAAATTCCTATCTACAAGATACAAGCTCGAACACCATACATATATACATATGTACATTTATAATATCTAGCACCACATCCCGATGACAAAACTCGCGGAATAAATTCATTTAGCACGCGTTGGCATTTAGCGAATCATCCAACCCCGTCTACCTCGTGCAATTCCCGGTCCATTAAATGCCAACGGGCGGACGATGACAGGACGACTGCAGGGAGCCCGCCAAGCGCATACAATCCCATTGACCATATTTCATTCAATTATTCGTAGAATTTTCTATTTTCATTTTCATTCTCACTCATGGTGCAACGCGAATGCATATAGCCGCAGAGAAGACTGTGGACGATGAGATTTTTGAATTATATTTCATCCCACAAAGGACGTGTGACAGGCAGTGCCCTCTATGTGTCGCCCATAAATAATAATGAACAATATTTTCAACGTTCTCGGCTATGCATTTCAGCGTCAGATGGCTTCGTATAACTTTTTTGCTACCCAAAGCATAGATTTGGTTTGCCTTTTTCAATACCCGAAGGATTCATCAGGACGAGTTAATTTAATGTTAGTCGTTACTGTCCTGCCGAACACACTGTATGGTCGTCCTGATGCCGCTGCTGCTTCTGCTCTACTGCATCCGCCGATTATTCAGTGCGAACGTTATGGAAATTAATCAACATATCATCCTAACAAGATCATGTTTTATGCTTCTAGCTTCTGTAGCGGTCCTTTCGTGTCTGTTCATGGTGAAGATGACGGGCGTCAAGCTGCGTTCGGGCAGTAGTGTTTGAGTCGACAGCACAAGGGGGATTAATTGATGGCGACTGCTGGTCGTGTTGCATGCCGGTGGGGTGAAGGGGATATAGGTGTAAATAGGGGCAGTAAGCGTGTGATGGGGAACGTTTTCTATTTGCCTTTGATCAAAGTTTGTTGGTTTGGCACCTTGCTATTGGGAACCCGTTGCTGATTTTGAAATGGAGAGGAGCACATTATGCGGGGCTTATCGCGTTTATTAATCTACCTTAAGCTGAATGTATATCGAAAAGCTTTTAGATAATGGAAACGAGGCTCTATAGTGACTTTCTGATCAATTTTTCAGATCGGGAATCAAAAAGAAGAGTTATGTTGATGCCAGCAAGTTCACCATGTATAGGGCACCTTGGAACAAAAAAAGCAGCAGCGAAGCTTGAAACGTTATAAATGGGAATGATTGGTGCCATGTGCCAATAGGGGTCATAATATGAGATGCAGGGTAGTGCCAAAAACCCTCCGATAAATCCTATAAATCCTCAAATTCAGTCATGATAATACAGCTTCAGAAGGTATTGATAGAAAGCTTGAACGACACCTTTCTGTATAACTGCAAGGTATGAGATTCATAACCCCTATCATAAAGGGCTTATTTATGGATGAATTCTAGGTCGTTGCTATCCGATTTACGAGGAATAACAAATGCAAATGAAAATCACTACACCCGAGGAAGGCAAACTTATTTTGTATTATAGATTGAATCGAACCCTGATTGTCGAATATATTGAATGCAGTCATCAAGATTATCCGAGGGGGCCAGAAGACAGTCATAGTATGTATTATGGCAATCTACGAAAAAAGAACTTGATTTTTGAAGGATTATGACTTGATATACATATGTAATAATAAAGAGGCACCTAAGAAGAGGTTTAATTTTAAATTGTTCGGTGGTTAACAGTCATCGATCATTGTAATAAGTAGAAACGAGAAGCTTAAGTTAGCTTAAATAGCTAAAAGTCACCATACCATTTGTTCGAATATCGGGGAAATGTTTCGTAAGGTGAGTATTCTGATTATCATCATCAATCAATTTGGTCCCGAATAGGTCAGTAGGTAATTTGAAAATTCCACGACATGTTCGCCCAGTAAGGTCGTCTGAAAATTTTGCCGCCGAAGCTGAGAATGTGATGGAAGACAGAAGTAAAGAATTGCATACAAGGCATTTTGCACAAAAAAAAACTTGGCCCGCATGCTTAAAATGTGCACTTGACACAGGAATTGATCACACACAACGACTAAAATTTGTTAGTTTGGTGGTGGAAATGAGTCAATGAGGCCATGACCTTTCATCTGAAGTTCATGTTCATTTGTCTGGATACGTAAATGAAAACAAAAACTACAAAATAGAGCCGCAATTTTGAGAAAAACTGATAAAAAATTTAAACAAAGTCGAGGCGGACATGTGGCTCAATTATACGATGTACGTATGCATAAATTTCTTTCTCGCAAATCCGGACGTCTTCTTCGTAATTGTTTCACGCAAAAGGAGAAAAAATTCAAGGTAACATTCCCGGATGATTGGGCTTTGGTATCGAAGTTATAACCAATGCCCATGTTCCGTCCTTTCTTTTTTCCTTTTTTTCCGGCGTCGTTATGGTCAGATGTGTAGGACCATAACCTTCCCACTTAACTGCATTCCTACTGGTCCGCTTGTGGGGTCCGCCGGTTTGACCTCAGAAAGTAGCGGCAGGCTTCCCGGTTTGGGATTACTTCATCTCTGAGGCCAATCAAATGCTGGTGTTTTTGCATTTGTTTGCACCAATTGTTTTTCGGCCTGCCTTTTTTGCGTGATGAAATTGGAACGTTGATTGATATCGCTTTTTGGACGGGGTTCAAAAGATCTCTCCTTTGAACATGGCAATACCAACTGAGTCGGTCGCGCTATCTTTCTTGTGATGGTTTCTTTTACTTGGAGGCTTCCTCGGATCTTTGAACTTCTAATTCTGTCACGCTTTGTTACTCCCGATGTCATGCGTAGCATCTTCATCTCAGCTGCTTTTCATTTGGTCTCATACTTTTTGTGCATTGTCCAGCATTGTGAACCGTATGTGAGCGCCGGATGTACAACTGAAGTGTAGAGCCTTCCTTTCAGCTTAGGGGGCATTTTCCGATCACAGAAGATGGCGGAGTTTTCCCGCCACTTCATCCACCCTACGCTTACGCGATGGTTGATGTCGTCATCACAAGTTGCTTCTTTATTAATCATAGATCCCAGATATTTAAACTTTTCACACTTGGGAAGCACTCTTCCATTCAAGTAAATGTCTGGAATAGGCTGATGAGGGTCAGAGAACGGGCAGCACAGATACTCTGTCTTCTTTAAACTAATACGATACCCGGGTCCCTCAAAAATGTCCACTCACACATCAAGTGCTCGTTGTAGGGACGCCTGATCATCACTTATAATGGCTCCATCGTCAGCAAAGAATAGCTGGTGCACATTGGGGTCCGTTACTTTTCCTTCAAGCAAGCAATCAAGGACTGCTATAAAGAGCAGTGGGCTGAGGACGCTCCCTTGGTGTACACCGACTTTGATTGCGAACTCTTCGGTGACTCCTGCGGTGGATCATACTCTTGTCGTTGCTCTCTTGTACATGTCCATGATCACTCGCACGTAAGATTCTGGAACTCCTTTTTGTCTTAGCGCTACCCATAAAAGATCTCTTGGTTGCCGGTCAAAGGCCTTCTCGAAATCAACCAACACCATATGCAAGTCCTTTGACGAATCACGATGCTTTTCCATCATGACCCTTATACTTTGGATTGCATCTGTTGTTGATTTACCCGAGACAAACCCGCACTGGTCATTAGATAGTCGTATTATTTTCCGCAGTCGGCTATCTAATACCCGTTCAACGATCTTCATGGTGTGCGACATCAGCTTGACAGAACGGTAGTTATCACAATTTCGCGTATCACCCTTTCCTTGGTGCAAAGGAAGAAGATAGCTTTTCCTCCATTGATTAGGCATAGTGTCGCCTCTCATAAGTTTGGAGATAAGAACCATGAGCCATCTAGACCCGATGTCTCCCATCTTTTTCCAGAACTCAGAGGGTATCCCGTCCGGCCCAACAGCTTTTCTTTTCTTGAAGTTTTTAACCGCGTACCGAACTTCTTCGACTGTGATGTCGGATATTTCGGCATGATTCGGGGCGGCTCTTGGAAAGTACACTCGGGGAAACTGTTCGTTCAGTAGTTCCTTGCAATACTGTCGCCATCTGTGGAGAATTTTTTCGTCTTCCACAAGGAGTTGGCCTTCAGTATTGTTAATAAACTTTGGGAAACGAATCCCCTGAGCATTTCTTCTTCTCTGGGCGGCTATCTTAAAGATATTTGCTCCTTTGTTCAAATTGCTTTGTCGAAGCTCCTGGGTAGCCTGGTTCCCGTCAGACGCGGAAGACGATATTTCTTCCAACTCCTGATATAGGCCTTCCATGCTTTTCGCTTTGAATTCGGCGCACTTTTTCTTCGCCATACCTTTGCAATATCTATGTATATATGTACCTTTTCACGGCGAGCTTTTTCCTCTCTATTAGTAGAAGAGCACTTTGACCAAGCTTGGAAAGCCATTTTCTTTTCGTGTATCACTGCTTTGGTTTCGTCTGTCCACCAACAGGTTTCTTTTGCGTGTTGGCAGGGGCCTCCGATGTTCCGAGCAGTGATTTGGTTTTCTCCAGGCCAGATTGTTGTAGGGAATCCCAGTTGTCTTGTGCTCTGCACTCCTCATTACCGACATCATCGATAATGGAAAGGAGGTAGTTTTTCATGTTTGTAATAAAAGTTTCACCTTTTCCTTTATCCAGCTTATACCACTTGATTCTCTCAGACACCTTCGTTTGCTGCTTTGACTTCTTACTCGCCTCCATAAAAAAATCAGTCAGGAGGAGACGGTGTTGAGGGGCGATCGCGTCTCCCAGGATCACTTTGCAATCTTTAACTCGTGGCTTCATGAAACTGGATACCAAATGATAGTCTATTTGAGTTTCATTTCCGCCGCTGCTATAAGTGATCAGGTGCCGGCTTTGTTTGACGAACATGGTATTTAGCACTATAAGACCGTACGACTTGCACATGTTTAGGATATCTTCACCTGAAGAGTTCCTGGTGACCTCCAGCCCTCCGTGGTAGTCTTCATAGTCTTCGCTTGTCTTCCCGACATGTCCGTTTAAATCTCCCCCAACAAACAAAAGCTCTTCCTTTGGGATGATTTTGACAAGGTTGTGGAAATCTAGCCAGAATGCATCTTTTTCTTTTTGTTCGCATCCTACTTGAGGGGCATATGCGCTCCTTTGTTTCACACCTCACCATGCATCACAAATTTGAGAGCTATCAAACGGTCACTGGACTTTGAAATGGTTAAGACGTTGCCAAGTAGCTCTGCCGCAAGGATGATGGCGATTCCGTTTTTTCCTTGTTCCAGTCCATAGTAAAACATCTTGTAGGCTTTTGTTTTAACGTCCAAGAAACGTGCCCGATTACCGGTGTTTCGCCATTTCGTCTCTTGTACGCACAGGATGTCTACTCGCCTTCTAACCATAATTTCTTCAAGCTCATAGCTGCGACCACTCATGCTTCCAACGTTCCAACTCGCGACTCTAAAGTGTGGCTTACGCCGTTGCATTACTTTGCTATCCCCCGGAAATCCTATAGCTCTGACCCGAGCATTGCTGCTCGTCCCAGGATCACGACCATTAGTAGTGCTTGGCGGGGTAGTGCTTTTCCTTTTAGCGTTCTTTTCCATAATGCTACGGTTTGACCGTTTTCTTATTTCTCCCTCCTTTTTTGACACGGGCATGCTCCAGATTTTTTTTGTTGTTTGATCTTACTCTTACAACACCGGCGATCTCCAGTCGGGTCAACCCACTGATCTGCATGCACAATTGTGGGGCAGTTTAATGGTGGTATATGTGTCCCTAGGCTCTCCTTGGTGTTTTCTAAATTGCCTAGATGTGAGTTTTGTTTACCTTTGTTTAGTCGCCTTTTACGACAAGCGAGAGGTATCGCTGCAGGGATATTCTTAACCCTGTGCAGGGACACAGGTAAATGCCCATGTTTCGGTACAAGTGATAATTCTTTTCGACAAATCTACTTTGCTCGGAGTACTCGCCGAATATCACAGTCAACATTCCAAGTATGTTAGAGCACTTACAAGTAAACCAAAACACGTCTAATCTTTATATCTGTAAAAAACAAATATCCATGATGGCTGGCCAAACCAACATACAGTGGCGAAGAAGCATTTTTTGTGTAAGCCGCCGTGTGTTTTGGATCGTTATCCTGTTCATCTGCGTATGGCAGCATTACATTCTGAAGAATGTTACAATATTGGGACCGGTCCATATGTCCCTCAGTTTTATGAGATGGACCAACGCCGCACCAGGACATGACTCCTCATATCATAACGCGGTTGTCCCCGTATTTCACAGTGGGTCGTGTGTACCTTGGATCGAGCTCCTTACATCGCAGACGACGAACACATGTTTCTCCATCGGATGAAATCCTGTTTATCTTGGTTTCATCGGAAAACATATCAGTTTTCCACTGAGCGACAGTCCAGCCCTTATACTTTTACGATGTCGCTCAGTCAACAACGGCTTCTTCCTGGCTATGCGTCCGAAGAGTCCTGCTTCGTATAATCTACGTTTGACTGTGTCTTTAGATGGTCCATATTCTCTTTCGCCGAAAACTGCTGCTCGAACTTCTCTTGCTGTTGTAATGCTGTCTTGTAATGCGTTTCTAATTATGTGCCCGATCAGTTGAGCTCACTTTAATCAATTTAGATAGGTGAAAGAAAAAAACGGTACTACATGTCAATGCAATCTTTTGTGTACTAAGGTTGGTAGTCGTAGTACTAAAAGTAAACATTTTGAAAATGCTTAAGGTGAGAACAAAGGAATTGAGGAAGAAAGAAATGTGGCTCCGAAATCGTTTCTAATAACGTGGGAACATGTATACATACCTACCAACACAAAAAAACAAAAACATTCGAATGTACTTAGCTTGCAAATTCTAAAATGTCACCTTATTTCTGGAACAACCTTAAAAAGTGTGACTATTTTTGCGAATATCTCCTCTGTATATTCAGGAGTCATATTCATGATTCAAACTAATGCAGTCAGCTGTAAGGGTATTCGTCTTCGACTTTTCTGAACATGGCAAAAGGAAAACAGACATAAGCTCAAACGTTGTTTTATAAAATCCGCTTATTCTGTTGAATGCTGTGATCGAGGCAACCAGTAGATGGATAGAGAATATTTCCGGGAAAATAAAACAAAGAAAAAGTAAAAAGAGCGAAATGGGTTGAAAAAAATCTGAAACTTCTCTAGAAGAGGAAAAGCTTAAGGGCAAACGTTACCGAGAGTCTGGTGAATTTGTTGGAAAATCCTATACCGTAGCTAAGAATGCTGTCCATAGTTTGAGAAAGAAGGGCTCTTTAGAAAATAGGAAAGTTAGGGGTAAAAAAAAAAGTATTATTGGATATAAATAAATATGTAAATATTGTCAAGAAAATCAACCAAGGTAGCAGGAAAACTACTGAGCGTAGAGATATCCGGAATCATTACTAAACCATTCTCTGTCAAAGCACTAAGACGAGTTTAAAGTTCAAATAATTTTTACTGCAGAATTGCATAATAAAAACCATTTATTTCCTCGCCGAAGAGTATGTTAACAAGATTCTAGACTTATGAAGCGCCATTATTTTTGGCCACTAAAGTGAGTTTAACTTGTTTGGCAATGTGCGAAACAAAGGGTTTGGCGAAAACCAAATACTGAGCTAAAAGAAGCTAGTCTTTAAGGAATAATAAACTTGACGATGGTAATGTCATGAAGTAAAGGTTTATATCTACGAGGGGATTGGTCAAATGGAACCAATATGACTGTCCCAAAAATTCAAAAAAGAAATCTCTCGCAAATCTTTTGGGTCTAGGGCCAAATTATATCTTTCAACAAAACAATCACCCAAAGCACACTGTTCACAATGTCAAAATGTAGTTGCTTTTCAATACTGGCTCGCATCTTCTAACGTCTCCACAGTCACCTGACATCAATCTTACTGAACATTTGTAGGCCGAGCTTGAAAAATCAATCGAAATCGAGCTATTGACAGCAAAGTCTCTCTAAACGAAGCTGAGAATTTTTAAATTTGACGCCCACACAGGGCACTTTATGAGCTTAATGCGAGCCTTAACAAAAAAAACTTAATTAACTTATTAACTGGGTGACAGGTAGGAAACGATTAAGGGGAGGGTGGAGAGTTATGGTATAGGGCAATTCTAAGACTGGTCTTTTGGGGGTGAAGGTCGGAAAGATTGGTGTTAGCTTTGCGCAGTATTCTAGACATTGGTTTGGGGTTGCCATAATTTGTGCGGTGGGTGTTTATACGGAAAAGGGGCATGGACCGAAGGTTACATGGGTTAGTGTTAAGGGGAATCATGTACAATGATGTGGGGCTGTCAGTGTTAGCGCTGAGAAGGTCGTGAATAAAAAGAATATCTGCAACATCGCGTCGTTCTTTAAGGGGTTAGAGATTGATTCATTTTAGGCGATCCGTATAAGGTGGCCCAGGGAAGGCCACGAAGGGCAAAAAGGATAAACCTGCGTTGAATGGCTTCAATACGCATAGTGTGGGATTTGTAAGACGGGGACCAGACTTGGCTAGTATATTCGAGAAGGGGCCTAATGAAAGTAATGTATAATGATTTCGTAACGTAAGGATTCGAGAATTCTTTGGACCAACGTTTCACGAAACGGAGGGCAGAGTTAGCAAGTGTGATAATGTTGTCGATATGGAGGCGAAAATTGAGTTCACGGTCACAAATAACCCCTAGATCAACCAAGAAGTTGACAGGGGGAACGGTTTCGTTACGAATAATGTAGGTTCCGGGTGGTGAGAAAGAGCGCTTACCGGAGTAAGTGATGGCTTGGCATTTACTGACATTGAACTTGAGATGGTTTTTTTGTATACCAAGTAGTAAACCGGCTGACCCCACAAGCGGACCAGTAGGAATGCAGTTAAGTGGGAAGGTTATGCTTCTACACTTCTGACCATAACAACGCCGCAAAAAGGAAAAGAAGAAGAAGAAGATCGACATATATGGAGAGCTGAGAGTTCAGAATAATGCGTCCAACATCATTAATGGTTAGAATAAATATCAATGGGTCGAGATGACTACCTTGTGGGACACCAGAGGTAGCATAATTAGATCAGAGATAGAAGATCTTAAGATAACGTTATATTGACGATCTTCTAGATAAGATTTGATACGTCAGATAAAACTGGGAGAGAAACGGAAGGCAGTGAGCTTAAAGAAAATAATTTGGTGAGACATTTTGTCAAAAGCTTTGCTGAAGTCAGTGGCGACAATGTCTATTTCTTTGCCAGCTTCGAGTGCACACAAACATTGTGAAACCAACTTGACTAGATTAGTGGTTGTGGATCGACCTTTTAGGAACCCATGTTGGTTAGGAGAAAATATGGGTTTTTAGTGAAAGAATAGTGCATCATAAACGATGCTCTCAAAAAGTGCAAAAGTGCAAAAAGCACGGTAGTCCTCTTTTGTAGACTGGCTAGATATAAGAATACTTCCGGTATTCAAGAGCGGTAAAAGGGTAAAATAAAATGGTTCGTGCACTTTTTAAAACTATGGCAGGCAGACAGTTGGGACCGGGAGAGTAGTGGTTGGCTGCGTAGTTTTTCGGCGATTAGGCCGGGAGTTATGTTCAGTGAGACAGTCTTTCAAACATCGTGGGGGGAGTCTTTCAAACATCGAATATAGTCGTGATCGAGTTGAAGATCCTGGTCGATGAATGATTGGTTAAAGAAAGGAGCAAAAAAGTTGGCGATTATTTCGGGTTCGTTGGAAGAGTTATTAAGAAAATTGAATGTAGCTTGGTAGTTATCGGTTTTTCTTTTTCTGTTAATGAAGTGGAAGAAACACTTGGGGTCAGAGATAAGGGAGGATTGCATTCGGTTCAAGTATCGGAGGCAGAGTGATTCACATAACTGTGCAAATTTAGTGTAGGACTGCATGTAACTAGAAAGGTCAGATGCAGTGGAGGATTTGAGATAGGCGTGCTAATTTTTGTTTCTTTTATTGTGCAAAGAGCACAGTTCCATAGTATACCAGGGCGGAGAGCCCGGATTGCTGTAAAAAACTTGTGGAGAATATGCCAAAACGACTAAAATCCGTCATTGATACTAAGGATGGCGCAACTAGATGCTGATGTCCCACCCACTGCTATATATGTATTTATATTTTTTTCTTTCTACATTTGTGCGAATATTTTTTTATTTTTATTGAAGTCAATCTATTTATTTTCGACAATATTTTTGTTGTGCGAAGATAGAGATAACAAGTTTATATCAGTTTCCCTAACTTTTTCGGGATGCATAATCTTGCAAGAACCTAACACATTTTCGATCAGTTCATAGAGGCATACGTCTCTTTAAAATCTACGGCCGTGGAAAATTTCATGAAGTTCCAATCTCTTTTCTAAAAGCTGTTGTATGACTATGTCTCTCACTAGTCGAGCGGTTTCTGGCGAAGTCACACTGGTAGTTATAATATATAGAATCTAAGACCCGAATTAACAAAAAAGTGAAAACGCAGGCTGTTGATTTGAATTGCATACAAACCAATGCAAATAAGGATCCTCTCAGCTTATATCGTATGTGGTTGATAGGCGCTTTCTAAAAAAAAAAAATGGCTGTGTATGGTAATCATGAGATGTATTTACTACTTCTATGATATAAGCTGCGGTTTGATTGGCACAATTGTAGACTCCTAGACTTAAATCTGTCGCTGGATATTGTGGGCTGCGAATATGCATCATTCTTATCTTCGATACATTGATCATTGTCATGGCCCCACTTCCTTGCTTACATGATCCTCGTTGCTTCTTCTATAGTGTTCTGGTAGGCAACTATCGCCGTGTCGTCTATGAAGGCAAAAAGAATAAGACAAACAATAGGGGGCCTAGTTCTCATCCTTGCGGAACTCCACACTGCACCTTGTATTTGCTCTCTTAACAGGCTTTTATTTGCACACCGAAGGAGATAGTTCTTTAGCTGCTCTATTATGTTCGTCTAATTCCTGCTCATGCCAAAACGTGGTGAAAACAAGGACTTAAAACATGTTATTTTATAGCGAGGTTGCTGTTAGCTTAATTAGCAAAATCTTCAAGGAGTTCGTTCGTGCTTTTCCCTTTTCTATTTTTCACTGAACTGCCATAAGCGATCAGCTACGATTTTTTCTAGAAATGTCTCTAGAACCGGTAATATGGCCATTGGACGTCAGTTTGCTATCTCTTTTTTGGTTTTTCCCTTGTAAATCGGTGTAACAAAGACCTCTTTGAGATTTGTAGTACTGTTGAAAATTACAGACTTAGGCTTATGAGTTTGAAGACGATGGATGCAAAAATATCGTATTTTTTTTAAATCGATTGGCCGAATACCATATACATATACCTAGGGCATTCAAACTCTTTAGTAAATTTACAACGTCTAGCAGGTTGGATGAATGGTTGGATCGGGCTGCATTTGTGGATGATTGAATCAGCTTGTCGGGCATCTGCTAGTGATGAAAAGTTTCTCAAGATCGCTGAATCTAGTGATGATTATGTACATATGTCCTTCATTACTATGTTTTTCATTAATTTAAGCTCACGTTTTTTAGGGTCACATTTTATTTCCTTAAACTTTTGTATATAATAAAAATTCCTTATCCTCGTCATTAATTTGTTAAGCCGATTACGAGATATCTTGCATTCTGATTCATAGAGTAATTTGTCATACTCTGATTGCTTCTCCATTTATGTACGATACAAAATACAATGTATGTTCAAAAAATAAGGTGAATTTTTGAATTTCGTAAGCACATTCGATTTTTGAATGTTTTTTTTTTATTAACATTGTCAGTCATTTTGGATATTTAGTTTGTTATTCACAGATATAAATGTGAGACACGTGTCTGGCGATTTTGTGCCAATAAATCTGTATTAAATTTTGTGTAAATTAAGTGCTCCATTGTACTTAAAATGTTGGTAAAATGCCACCATTTGGCGCATTTACTCTGAGCATTAAAAAATGTCTAACAGAAAATATTAATGACGATGCCCGCCCTGGACGCCCCTACACCTCAATAACAGATGAAAGTGTTGAAATAGTGAAGAAAATTGTTATGGAGAATCGTCGAATCGCTATAAGAGAAGTTGCTTAGGATATTGGCATATCAGTGGACTTATGCCTGAACATTTTTTTTAGTTACTTTCAGCATGAACCGTGTATCAGCGAAGTTCGCTCCGAAACTACTAAATTTTGACCAAAAGAACCGTCGCATGGGCATCGTTCAAGAGCTGTTGGATGACGTGAATGACGATCCAGATTTGCTGAAAACATTTATCACTAGACATGAGTATTGGTTACAACGTCGAAACCAAAGCCCAATCATTCCAACCACCCCATGGAAGCGACCAGAAAAGCTACGACCGAAAAGAGCATGGCAAGTTCGGACAAATGTGAAAGATCTGCTCACTATTTTAATCGATTACAAAGGAATGGTTCATCATGAGTTCTTGCCGGAAGGTCGTTCGGTCAATAAGCAATATTGCCTTGAAGTTATGTGCTGTTTGCGTCAAGCAATAGTAATTAAACATACGAATTAGTGGAAAAAAAATCCTATATACCTAAGCATGTCTCAGCCAACGTATTCACCGGAATTGGTCTCCTGCGACATTTTTCATAAGCATAATTTGAAGGGAACACAGTAGATAGTGATGAATTTCCAAGAAAAATAAAAAATCACCTTATTTTTTGAACAAACCTCGTAACCGACATTTTCTCTGTGCACTCTCATTTTGCAGACGGTATTTGATTCCGATATACCTCGTCAGTTGCATCGTGTTTGTTTTTTTGCTTACACTCGCCATCATACCACTGGTTTCTTGACGGTGGTGGTGACTAGCCCAAGGTTAATCTCGGCTGTTTCCCGTGTGGCTGAGCGGCACTACAGCCACATATCGTTGACATTTATGTCTGTCGTAGACATATTGGAGAGAGCGTTTCATCTAGTTGCTGTCTGTAGGCTTTGGCAATCTCCCTTGTGCTCAGGTCCAATGTCAAAACAGATTTTGGTGGGTTGGTGCATCTTTATGGAATTTACTAGTGGTGTTCTGAAACGTGCTGCTAATAAGTAGTGGTCAGAGTTGACGTTCGCTCCCCTTGAAAGTTCGCACATCTAGTGTAATATATTTGACGAGTGCCTTGCGTCAATGAGTACGTGGTCAATTTGGTTCGACCGTCCGGAGATCGTCAGGTCGCTGTCTGGATTTAACATAAGTCGGAGGTATTGTGGTTATATTAAACCTATTTCGTTGTAGCACTCCAAAATCCAGCTAAAATCCGCTTTAAACCACTCACGTAAAGACCTACCTTGTAAACATAATCCCTCAATTCGCTCTCTACTTCTCACGGAGTCAATGTGTCCAGTTGACCAACTACAGCTTTGCACCTCGTTAAGCACGCCAAATGAAATTAAATCGTTTATCTCGTCATCCTTCCTCCCGGGGCACTTGGACATTTTTCACATTTTTTGCAACACCATGAACGTTTCTATTTGCACCGAAATGGAGATGTTCCATTGAAAGTAGTAAAAAAAGCGAACACCAGGAACAAGGGGATGGAACAGTTTTCGAAACGTAAGAATTCCTGCAAACTGTCGTAGATAAAACTACGGAGCCGGCTAGGATGGGTAATGATGTTTCACGATGGCTTAGGATAGCTAAGTATGGTTTAGGATGGGCTAATTAAGGTGCTCTTCACAAGTCAACACAGGTGTTAATGAGTTTTAATTATTGACACGAATACGGATGGTAATCTCCTGCATCCCTTCGCATCCATCCACCACAGATGTAGCCCGCGTATTTCATCATAAAGGCAATTATTATGAGTTTCAGCCAGAAGAACAGATCCAGGCGCATATGTAAAGGTGCTTGCTATCATGGGATTTTATACTCTGCCCAACTCTCATTTCGGTGTAATGTTTATTATATCCTTCAATCTTGCGGGAGTAATTGGCCCTCATATCGACTGTGAATGTGCAATAAAAGAGTGAGGGTGGCTGGCAAGGATCTGTCGAAATGCCTTTTACGAAAATTCTAATTAATTAACAATTTTGAATTTTCGAAAACTTAAAGTTGTAATTAGTTTTGACACCTTGTGTATGTGTGTATGGTTGGGATGCTTCCTTACAGACGGAAGAAAGGAAGAGCAGTGACGATGGCAAGGTAGTTTGTGTAATCGCAAGGATATTTTTCCCCTCGAGGGAATACGGAATGATTTCGTGTGGAAAATTCATTTGTATCTATCCCGGGGGAAATTCTGCAAAAGGATTTATTGGCAGATATGAAATGCGGTTAAAGGCTAACGATGGCGGGTATCCTTTCAAGTAGCATTACCGTGTGGTTTATTTATTCATTTGACTGTACATATGTGAGGGAGTGTAGTTGAGAGCTACATATGTACGTACGACTTGAAACTGAATTTGGGATAGGAAGGATATGTGGGGGAATTGCAGGGATTAATTATCGCATTGCTTATGTGCCGTAATGAGGAAGAATTACTTAAATTTACCGTGAAGCTGAATTACAGGGAATACTTGAGGTTAAGGTAGATGCCTAACTGGAAATAATAAATTAAAGGTAGTTGCGAGTTCACTTAGGAAAAAGGGAGTAGATGAGTTAGGAGAACCTGAGTCCTGTAATGATGATTGTGTAATTTTCTAATATATTATGCCAATTCGACATATTTAGGCAGGAAGAGGAAGGAATGCAGCAGAGTCATAGCAGTACGGAATCTTTTAAAGACTTTAAATGCCATAACGGTATGAGCTCTTCGCACCACATTTTAAATTTTTCGGCGGGAAATTGGGATGAGGTGTTCTCTCCGGGATATTTTCCTTGAGAGCTTCCCGAGTCTTTAGCTTCTTCTAGGTCTATCAGAACTCTAAAAAAACGTACAGAAAAAAGTCTGAAGCGGCTTAATCCGACGAACTTGCTGGCCTATGCAAATTGCCAAAACTAAACATTAGATGACCGGAAACACATCGTTCTAAATGAAATTGTCACGCAAGCTGTGTGTGCGGTCTTGTTGGAACCACACGCTCACACAGCCCCAATTGATCATTGATTATGGATATTTTTCTCACCAGTCTCAGTAATCATGCTATCCACGGAAATAGTAGCTCAATGTTGTTTGTGAATGACACGTCGATTTTCCGTTCAGATGGAAAGGTGCCCTATATCTCATGATGCATTTAGAACGATAAACGTTCACCTCGTAGTTGAGGTTCAGGAGAGCGTGAGCATAGTTTAGATGCGAATGATGGTTTGTATGATGTAGCTGATAGAGGGTTGACACTTTGAAAGGAAATATCTTCAAGCTTTTCACCAAAATGCGCTGAAGAGACGAATGTGTGTCTGATCACCGTTGGCGGCTCATCCGCGACATCTACAGACACAGCAGTGATATTATCGTCAGAACAAACACTTCTAAGCTTCTGGCGCCTCCTTTGTCACGTCTTTTTCTAGTCTCTTGGATGCGGGTATAACTATTGGGTGTAGGACGATCGGGAAATCTGCGCCGAAATTTACGTTGCGCTAAATTGCTGACGAATTATTCCGTAAAGTAATAGTCACGAGTATACCATGATCTTGAGGAGTATAGGAAACCATGGCACGTCGACGTGTATTCTGAATCTGATTACTTCACAAATATTGTCTAGAATCGCTAGCGAGAACAGTCAGTTTAATCAAGAAACCGAAATGAGACCTACGATTTTAAATGTCCGCTGACGTTTGCCTTACAAGCTGCGGGGTTGTCAAAATTATGTCAGAATCACGCAAATTGTTATAACTCCCCGAGTGTGTGGTGGGAGTACACGTATTCACGGATAGAACCTGGACAACAATGTAAACAAATGGGCTTTACTGCGAAAGGCGTATGAAAGTCGGAGGTCTCATTCTGGTTTCTCGTTCAACTAGCTACGTGAACCAGTAACCAACACCAAGAATATCATAGCCAGCAAATGAAAAAAAAACTCTTATTGAACTATTCGAGACGGCACCACAGAAGGTTAAGGTTGGTTGAATAAAGTGATAAACGGTCACACAAGAAGGGCGGGATAATCCCAGGAGGCAGGTCTCAGCTTGTTAGAATATGACCGATCCTGGATATTTACGAGATCTTCATTTACGAACTACACAATATTAAATTGAACCAACAGACTGACATATATAGACAAGACATTACCCGCGTGCATGTGGACTTCAGAAATTATAATTGAGTGCGGAAGATAATTTTTACATACAGATCCTTGTGGTACACCAAAGTAAACAGGAATAAGACTTGATATCATGACTTGAAACTTGATGGTTTTACCTACCTGGACACAATTGCGCAAATATTGTGTAGGAAGTTTGAGTGACACAGTGTTAAAATCGAAATATTTCTTTTTAAATTTAGAATGCCAAATTGAATGGTCAGTACAGTGAAAAGTTTTAAGAATCAAGTAGAACCAATATTCCAATTTTGTTTGAGTCCAGTGCTATACGCAAATAGACTTTGATAACTGCAGGTTCACAGCTATGTTTAGGAGGGTGGTCCGATAAGTACTTAGCCTACAAAAGAAAAACAAAAATTTTGGAGAAATGGCGATTTATTTTTTAATATAGTCTCCTTTAAGCTCGGTGCACTTGACCCAGCGATGCTCCAACTTCTTTAACCCGCCTGAAAAATAGGTTTTCTCGAGGTCTACAAAGTAGGCCTCCGTGGCGGCGATGACCTCCTCATTCGACTGAAATTTCTGCCCGGCGAGTGACTTTTTCAAGTTTGGAAACAAAAGAAGTCGCACAGGGACAAATCTGGAGAATATGGTGGATGGGGCAGCAGTTCGTAGCTCAATTCGACCAATTTGGCCGTGGCGAGGGCGGATGTGTTTGCCGGTGCGTTCTTCTTTTCCTTTTTATCCCGGCGTCGTTATGGTCAGAAGTGTAGGACCATAACCTTCCCACTTAACTGCATTCCTACTGGTCCGCTTGTGGGGTCCGCCGGTGTGTTTGCCGGTGCGTTATCATGGTTAAAGAGCACTTTTTTCTTCGCCAAGTGGGGCCGTTTTTAATTCAATTCGGCGTCGAATCCGCCCAATAATTTGGCATAGTACAGCCCTGCGACCGTTTTGCCCTTCTCCAGGTAGTCGATGTGATGTGGATCACACCTTGTGAATCCCAGAAAACGGTGGCCATCACCTTTCTGGCCGATGGGACAGTCTTCGCCTTCTTCGGAGCACGTTCGCCGTTTGAAGTCCACTGTTTCGACTGTTCCTTGGTCTCTGGTATGTACCAGGGCATCCATGTTTCGTCGACAGTCACGAAACGACGCAGAAACTTCTTCGGATTGCGCTTAAACTGCGTTAAAAACTGCTCTGAAGTGGTCTCACGGTTGCGCTTGTTGTCCGGAGGACAACACCCATCGCGCCGACAGCTTTCTCATGCCCAAAATTTCATGCAGGATATGATCCATGCGATCTTTTGAAATGCCTACTGTCTCAGCTATCTCGCGCACCTTCAATCGACGGTCTGCCAATACGAGATCGTGGATTTTTGTCACGTTATCCTCCGTGGTAGCCGTTTTCGGGACATCTGAACGTGGCTCATCAAAAACCGACCTGCGACCACGTTGAAACTCGTTAAACCAATTTTTGATGGTCGCCATCGAAGGAGAAGAGTCACCGCACACAACATCCAAACGCTCTTTGATTTCGCTGCGCGATTTCAAGAACAAAAACAAGAATCGAATCACCGACCGATATTGCTCTTTTTCCATTTTTCTAAAATCCGCGGACACTCCCGATTCTACACGCGGTCAAAACAAAACTACGAGCCCGATCCGGCTGAAATTTGGACGATAGCCGTCTACTAGAATGTACTACGTATCGCTCTTGCGATACTGGCGCCATCTGGCGGTGAGGCTAAATACTTATCGGACCACCTAAGACTTTTTATAATAAAATACCAAATACCTTTATGGGAACCCTAGTTTTAAAACAAAGAATTTAAATTAACTGATCTAAAATCTCACGACACTGACATGTTAAATTATGTCCGAATCTCGACAATGGTAGTTTCTTTCCACACCTCAAGAAACCGATTGTTACAAAAACAAAAATTAAAGACATGCAAAATATACGGAAGGATAAGAGGCAATACCAACTTAAGCGACACACATCAGGGCCAGTAATATTCAATTTAATACTACAAATAACATCTTGAACATCAATTGACTGAACTCATTCAAAACTGAAGCTTCATTTGAGTTTGTTAAACTTGTCGATAGTATAGTTGAGGTTTTAGAGAGAGTTGCAAAAACGGAGCCCATTGTATTTAGGCTAAAATAACATTCAGCTATATCTCGGGCTTTGTTTAAGATCAAGTTTTTTCAAGATTTATGCCTATTTGTAAAAAGGTATCATAGCAACTACTTTATTCCAAGTAATGGTATACTGACGCCAATTGTAGTTGGACGGGAACCTTTTATAAAGCTTTAGAAACCATTCTCTTTCGCGGACCTGATGTTAAATAAGGTTGTAACTAGAGGTTCAATGATGTCATAAAATTCCTTAATAAAGTTACTTATAAGTTTAATTTTCTTATTTAGGTCAGGTGTAAAATATAGGCAAATAGAGTCCCAAACGTAAGCCTCCCAATTCCTTTATACGTTAGTAAGATTCAAGTCTTGGTAGGATTCGGAAATAATTTCTTTGTCATTATGTCCCAGACACTCTCATCTGAATAATTTGAATAAAAAATAACAAAATATTGTGATTAAAGTCAGATGTAAGTCTAACCTGAACTTGTGGCGTGAATTCGTCGAGAATATTCCGATCAGGGATGGATTACTACTAGACTGGAAACATGTGGGTCAACGAAAATCGAGAATACAAAGCCTAGTATGTCACAGAAAAACTTAAACAGTTTAGTGGAGCTACTACTGACTAGATACTTAACATTGAATCGCCACCGTCAAAGCTTCTTCAAGTTAAGCAATTCGCCTTAAAACTACTCGTATTAGGTGCACAATACCCTACGACTACTAAATGTTTAGCAGACACCGAATATCAGACATAGATAATAAATAATAGGGTGCTGCACTTTTGGTCACCTAGTATTGTCTCCCAATAGCACAATCAAGAAGCTCAGACTGCTGCATTAACAACGCTCTTTGAGGTTTCAAGAGATTAATTAGACGAGGGTTCCTGCTAAAAGACGGAGAGAAACTCATCTAAAAGAACTATCGGCACTTGGCTTTACAGGAAAGGAGTGGAAATAGGAAACGGTCTTTGGTGGATTCCACCTTTGTAACTCATTCTCTAGAGAAGGTTGTTAGTTAGAGGACCAACGGTTGTACCTACAATCACCAAATAGCCACTTTGAAGTGCTGGGGTTTGAACTTCTCTCCCCCCACACAGAACTGTTGGCCCTTAGTTTTGCATAATCCACACTTAGTGCAAAATTATTAAACTCTATGAACGCTGATGCATTAGATAATGCATGCATTAGGCTGAAATTCAGGTTTGGTAAGTGTCAACAAATCACCAGTCATTAGTAGACCGAAAAGAACACGCCAGCGATTTCCCCAACTGGATCTGTGGACGCGTACAAAAATAATTGTAAGTACCTGAAATTGAACTTGAAAGAACTCTATGATCAAGCCATTATAAATACGCGGAGTGCTACTTAGCGGACAGTCGAAATGCATTCAGGCACCCTAGCTGACCAGTCTAGTCCTTATGTAAAGTTCGTTCCATCAGCAAATTCCAATAGGGAGTTAAAAGTCATACCAAGACCTAGAGGTGATACCATCTGTAACTCAAAATAAGCTTCTAGAAGTAGCCAGCTCAATCCAGGAAATAATTCACCCGAGTTAGATCCAAACAAAGCCCTTAAGCTGGCGATACAAATAAAAACAGAGCCATTTGCGAAGCTGTTCAATAAATGTCTGGCAGAAAAAGCAACATTCCGTGAAACACCCTAAAGGAAACAAGCTACTAGCCACAATGGATAAAATACTCGAGCGAATCGTATACATCCAAATCGAGAAAGCGAGGTTCGAAGAACCCTTAATTCAGCATTATGGATTCAGGAATCTTAGTCGAAATTAGATACCATACGAAGAATAACCGAAACCTTTATCGGGCTTTTTGAAAAATACTTCTTTATAATGCTGGACGTGGTTTCATTTTCTCTCCTCAAAGGTACCACAAGAGAGTGTACTAGGGCCTGTACTATTGAATATGTTGTATTATATGATAAAGTTCAAGGCTAAGAATTCTAAATAAGGCGATTATCTTAGTAGTCAAACACATGAAGAAGCACAGGAATGAATAGATTGGTGGATTCAGTTACAACTAATGAGCATAAATCGGAAGGTGTGCCAGTCCCAAGAAAAGGAACTAGTCACAATCATACTAGGTCATCAAAAACGGGCATTAAAAACCTAATGGGTTCCAGACAACGTGTTATAGAGCTGCAGAAGCATTGTACTGAATACGTATATTACCAATCATTGGTGGGCCCAAACAATAAAATCTGTATTAGTGTATGAATCAGCAATTTGGGTGAAAGCAATGATGGTTTCGGTTGACTCTATCAACCGACTATGTGAGCTGAGGATATGCCGTGCATTTGGAACTGTTTCATACATTGTTTTATATGCAGTGCAGATAATTGGGCCAGTAAACTGCGAAGAACCTTCGAGCTTCCAAGTTCGGAATACAACAGTTTCAGTAAAAGACGTTATGTTGAACGAGTGACAGGGAAAGATGAGCAAAGTGTAGTGTGACGAAGTATAAGGGGCGAAACCAGTCCCTAAAGTCAAGGTGGATAAACCGATTTATCTCTAATTTTCTATCGCAAATATGTCAATATGGGTGCTATATTGATAAAATGCCAACCCCAATAATAGTGTATTTTTATTAGTATTTTTTTTTTTTTGGGAAAAAAAGAGAAAGTTCACGATCATCATGGAGGTTAATATCCATTTCGAGATGACCAGGTCGATAAAAGCGTTCTTTCTCAAATCCGATCAGCATACGTCTATGCTGATGACTCTCAACTCTAGTCCTTTTTGTCATTTGGCAATGTTGTTGAAATATTTATTGGGTTTAGAATTTACTGAGGTGGGAGTTAAGTCGAAGATCGGCTACTTTCAGCCCAGAAATCCACAGTTTTCTGATATTAGTATGCCAACAGCAAGACATGTCCTTCATGTGATATACAAAATTGGTCTCTTCAAAGTCTTCTGACGATCCCATTACGGTAAAGATAAACGAGATAAAACGAGTTTTATTAATTTGATTATGGCTAGTAGACAAGTTCTAACCTTCACATTGCCTAAAGCCTAAGAACTCACTTTTTTCTCCGTCTTCTTTATTGCTTTAATGGACACAATCTGTGGAAAACTTAAGATTAAAAAAATGTTGACGTATCCAGAAATTAACACATGCCGCAGTAAAATCTTATTTTTAAGGTCGCATTTATGTTGGAATATTACATTTTTACCATAGACACAAACCCTTTAAGCTTGAATCTCTTTGTGGTTTTCATAGCAAGCCCCTATAATCCACTCTGTTACCATTTAATTATCAAAGCCCTTGCCGTTTCAGAACCTTATTAAGGCGCTATATTCCGTGCCCTAATCTAGTCCGTAACTCTGTCAGAAACCAAATTTCCCAACCACCCCACCCCCCTTGCTCCAAACCCGAAAAAGTTAATTACTCCCATTCGCCTAGTTGGTGGTTTCATTTCCTTTTCCCACTTTCCTTGCCTCACTTTTCTTTGATTCAAATTTCATAATCGACGTGATTTTTCCTCCCTTTCGCCTTCTCCATTCACTACTTTAGTTTCACCTAATTCATTTTGAATAATTACGAATTTTTAATTATGCTTTCATTTAATTTTGCTCCACTTTTCGTGAGTACAAAGTGCCTCGCGTCGCCGACGGAACGCGTACACACCCTTAACTAAACGAATTGCAAGGAGGCGAGATGTCCCTTTTTTCTATTTGCTTCAATCAAATTGTCGCACATAATTCATAAACCGCAAAAACTGTTTTAATTTAG
Source organism: Merodon equestris (assembly GCA_958301585.1). Lineage (NCBI taxonomy): Eukaryota > Metazoa > Arthropoda > Insecta > Diptera > Syrphidae > Merodon > Merodon equestris. The sequence goes on from OY284413.1 coordinate 55,039,379, forward strand.
CGTATTAAGTGAATGGGGTTGGGTTAGTGCGAGATGGTGCGGTGGAATGGCGATGTCATCGTTGAGGGCCACGCTTCGAAGATGCTGCATATGGACCACGAAGTTTCATTCTTTACACCCTGCTTGCTCGTTGGTTTCGTCTTTTCTTTTTTTGTGACTAGTTTGCTTCCTTGCTATGTTGTTTTGGTGACATTCAGCTACTCCTCAGCCGTGCACTTGACGCTTTGTTGGCCAACCGTTTCTCACTCCATCGTCGCCGGTCGAGAGGAGTAATAAGACACACTCCTGCATCTAATCGCAGTGTGTGTGATGTAGCCTTTCCGACATGGCATTACGTTGTAAGGAGTTAATTTTAGCACATTAATTAGTGGACAATTTATGAGCTTGCGTACGTTGTTCGATGTGATAATTGCGAAGATGACGATGAAGGTGATGTTTTCTTGTGTGATGGTTGCAGAGGATTCTGTAATGAGAGGGACTTTTCGTGCACAGCTCGCGGATGTGAACGTTTATTCTAGTTTAATGTTCTTCGTGTGCTCTTTTAGTTTTTGATAATTTTCGCTTAAATGCATACGATGAAGTGCCGCACGAATATGCATGGATAATCGATTCTTTATGTAGGATAAGAAAACCCCTGGAAGGAGTAACTTTAAAGGAGTTAAATTTTTAAAAAGTATTTTGTTTTCTAATCTTACACTTTACCAAGCAAGAAGCATTGAGAATAGCAAGAAGCATGAGAGAATAGTTCTGAGGACTTAAATTACATAGACACCAAATGGTGATTTTTTTGCCGTTTGGTTTTTTAGTGTTCTATTTTTGACAGCTTACGCCTAATTCGTGATATAATATAAAGTCAAACTTAAGCTCGGGTAATATTGCCATTCAACATGGAGTCCGATCAAATTTTACTTATTATTGAAATTTATTAGCAACATTCGTGCTCGGAGAAAAATATTTTTCGCGCACTTCAACCATTTTACAATCGTCATAATCGACCTACTGTGCAAGCAATTCAAGACATATTGACCAGACCAAATTTCGCGACAATTTCACGCCATGGGACGTCAAGTCACCGTAGAATGCGTACAAAGAAAAATATTGCTGCTGTATGTGATAGTGTTAATGATTTGTCCATTCGTCGCCGTTTGAGACCAGCAAGAACTGAGGCCGAACCACCAGCAACAGCTCCAAATATTCGGTGAGTGGACTAGAAAAGCAGGAGGAAGATCCGGTTTTTTAACAAAAAGTTGTCTCGGTGACGAAGCTCGGTTTTGGTTGAATGGGAATGTTAATAAACAAAACTGCCATATTTGGTCGGATGAGAATCCTTATGGAATACAAGAGTTGCCAATACACCCGGAAAATGCACTTTTGGTGCGGCTTATGGGCGGCGGATTCATTGGCCCATATTTTTTATATATCAATTCATTCATTGATGTCGATAAGCCATCTTCAACTGCAACCTCGGAAGACAATATTACACGTGTTACTAGCGAGATACCAGCCTATGCTCGAAAAATTACTCAAAATTGGACTCTCCGTATGGACCACTTAAAACGTAGTTATGATCAACCTTTACACAAAAAGTACTTAAAAGAATAATGGCTAGAGTTGGTTTATCAACTTAAATAAAAACTCTATATAGTCTTGTAATTTTCCTTTACAGTTTTTGAATATTAAAAACCAAACGTTTAGCAAATCACATTAGTTCAACTCGGAAAACCAGTTTAAATTTAGGGTAAATTAAACTCGCCAGAAAAAATCACCATTGCTCAGTAGAAAGTGTGTTAGCTCACGTCGCCGATGAAAGGGGGATCATATTCCGTTGACATTCTAGAGACGTGGGATGAATGTACAAGAACGGATGACGGTCTTAGAGGGGGTCTTATAAATAAAAGGTTGTCCAAAGTGTCATTTTAAATTTCGCGACATTATTGAACTTTTTGTGTTAGGCGACGTAAGTAGTCTTTCTGTAATTATTCAACCAAATATTGGAATCGCCTTCTGTATTAAAGACGAACGTAAAATGTAAGTAAATATAGAAACCTGGAAAATGAAATCTGGCAATGGTCAAGGGTGAAGCTGTAAAAAAGTCACATCATCAATAAAAAAGTGAAAAACGTATAAAATACTCGTATAGTCACGGAACAGGTCAACTAGACCTAAACGGATCAAATTACATTTTGGCAACCTTACTCAAAGTAGATACAAGCCCTATATACCCCAGTCTTCAGCAGAAGTAAGCTTCGTATAAAAAGAGATTTCTCACCGATAATGGCTAGCCTGAATGACATCGTTAGAGAATGAAGGATTCTGCGGATTTTGCAACGATTACAACGCAGCTTCAGTTCAGCTTTTCATAGGGTATACGAGTACTGACGAAAAGCTTGAAAATTTTGCATCAAATTTTAGGAAAAGGTCTCTTAATTCCCTCATTCCCGAGTGCATGAAAGACATCGGATTGGAAGAGTTCCAATCTAATTCTTAGTCCTCGTCAAGTAGGCTTGACTCTCGATTCACGTTCAAAAGAGCCCTAAGTCGTAATGCACCCTACAATAATGAGCAAATGCACCGACTTTTCTCTGACCCTGATATAATTATAGACAGTCAATCCAGAACCCTGCTCCTCTGGGGTCATAAAGATAGGAATGCACTAATCTAATTGGTTCTGTTCTACTGCTTCATGCACATGGAAAGCAAAGAGGATTAGAAAACGATGTGATCCACATAGCAGAAATATAGGTAGAACTGGTAACCATCAACAATAACAAGGCCGAAGGAGTCGACTGTGTTCCTTGTATTTCAGCGTTATTGATTTTCTTGGTTGATGAACTGTGAACGCTGTGTCCAAACGGAATAAGTCAGTTCTAGACGCCAAGGTGATAGAACACGTCAAGCAAGTAGAAAGACGTGAATATTCATCAGAAACTATTACTTTTTCTGTGTGAGTTTAAGCTCAGCCACAGCGATCTGATCAAGTAAGCTACGCGGACACGTGGCATCACCATTCGAACGAATGAATAATCTGTGAGTTGAAGTGGAGTCTGATCTTCGGTAAATTGTAAGCGACATTGTAGAGATTTTGGATGTGCACTGCTCCACTGGTTCCGGTTGCTAACAAATGTTTGGAAAATTCAAGCCAGTTCAAGTTGGCTGAGTAAAACATGATGCTTCGGCTAGTGACTTGACTTCGCTGCTTTCTCCGCACAAAAGAGATCATTTCCGCATAGGCCCGTGGCATCTGATAAAAAGCGGATTCTCTACGACAGTTTTATCTGATCTGCACATCGGTGAGATCTGCGAGACACTAAAACACAAGCCAAAAACAAGGAAGATAATGAATTTCGTACTGCTCGCACTATAATCAAATCTTCCTTGAAAAGTGGCAAAACTACCAACGCTAAGGAATACTGCAACCAATTGGAAGAAATGCGAAAGAAACAAGACATCGCTCAGGCACATATGCCAAGAATTAGGGTCCAAAAATCAAACATGATGCAATCATATCGCCTAACGTACGAGTAAATGGTATTGCTGCTTGCGCACATACATATAAGAATAGCGCTCGGATTTTTTTTAGACGAGTGGGAGACATTGTCTTTAGTTCAAAACTGACTCTTAGAACGACGCCAGTGTCTATATGGGAGTCTATAAATTGTCAGCTATCCCTAAGCTTATTTAAAGGTATTGTCCAAAGCAAACTTGTACTTATTGTCAAAAGGCATATTTCAGTGTATCAGCCCAGATTTGTTTCAAGGAGATCCTCAGCTTCCAATCTTGCATATTTGATATGGTCTATACTATAGGCTCACCAAATGGGTTGATAGGTGGATGCTTATACTAATTTTAGTAAGGCATTTGATTCTGGGAATCAAAATAAAGTGCTTTAGTTTCCGCCCATAGAGATTGAGATGGATCTCGTCTTATTTAATCAAGAGGGTTCAGTTGTTAACATTTAACTGTATTAACTCAAACCTTCATTGTTGTTCTGGCTTGCCTCAAGGTAACCACCTAGGGCCTCTGTCTTTCATTATCTTCATAAACGATATAACTCCCTATCTTACTTACAGCAAGTGCCTTCCGTACGCAGGCGATTTAAAATCATTTAAATATTTCAACCATAAATGATTGAATAAAGCTTCAATTTGATATTGATGCGCTTTCAAGGCGGTGTAGGTTAGGTTGAGTTCAATGGCTTCTCTCCGTAAAAGCGGTGGGTATCAGATAGACCTAGATTGGTCCATTGTCTCGAGTGGCAGAGTCGACTTGGAACCATTTTGAGGGTTGAATAAAACTCGATAGATTGTTGATCTCTGTTTCGGCTAGATCCGTTAATTCACTAAAGAAGGATTCTCCCAGAAATCGTCTTCTTAAGGGGCTAGGGTCCGCAATTGCATAGGAAATGGGATGGGGATTCTTCCTCTTCCTCATCATGACACCCACTTCAATAGTCGCTATATGGCAGATATAATCTTGCAGAATGTTAATCTAAAGGGCAATGTCCTGTTAGGACTCCGATTAGGCTGCTTATAACTAGTATGTTTTGAGGTCACGACGTCACTCACCTGCCTGTTGCAGTGCTTGTTTCGAGATTTTATATATTTACGTTTCCATTGGTAGGTGGATTTCCCCTTTAACAATCGAGAGCTACAGTGGGGTGTCTATTTTTGGCTAGTTCGTCAGATTCACAGTTACCTGGTATATCACTATGCTCAGGTACTCAGGACAACGTTACAACCCATCTGCTCGATATCTCATTTAGAGATATGAGGCAGTGCCTGACCAATTTTGATCTTATTATTGGTGATTCGAGTGCTTTTATTGCCGCTTGGCTATCTGCGTAGATGGTGATGTCCCTATTGTTCATCGATCTCATAGACAGTCACTCGGCGGCCTTACGAATTGCCGTTAGTTAAGCTTGGAATGTATATTCCACTACGTATAGTGGTTCGGTAGTCTAAAAGATTGGCAGATTTTTAGGGTCGGTCCTTGACCCTTCTGTGCAATGTCCTTTCTTGGAAATTAATTTCCCTCCCATTTTCGGTTGGGAATTATTCTTTAATAAATAATCTTGCAGTCTAGGATTAAATAGTCCAAGACTTCACTTCGATCATAGCTTTGGCGTAGAATACCAGCGTGCCCTATTTCGGAAAACTTCAAATAAGCTCATGCCTTGAGTCGCAGCATGGGTTTCTTGCCAAAATTATCTAAGGGGAGTAGATGAAGCATCGTTTCGAAGGCTGTAATGGGGGGTAATTTGCAGTGGTTACAACAAGAACTCTGTTTAGAAGTTTGGCTTAGTTAGATCTGCAAAGTGTCAGCAAGCAGACTAAGCGTCGTACATTATTATCGGTCTAATGACCGAGGTATATGTATATCCAGTGTGTGATACGAGGTTTGATACCCTATGGTGCCCAAGGCTTTTTGCAGGTGTATAGTGTAGTTGTTGCTTTTTTGATGCATTCTTCTGCATTCAATTTCCAGTTGACCCTCTAGTCGAGTATGACGCCAGGTAATTGGCGTGGTGTGCCAATCCAAAATAAGTCTCATTGTCTTTTGGTGGAGTGATTTGAGGAAGATAGCTCCGTTTTGGAGGGATTTATACCAAGCCCGCAGTTCTCTGCCATTTGGCCAGTTCACTTAGGCCTACATCCATTAAATCTCTAATTGCCAGTTCAACATCGTCTGCATACCGAATGACTTTATACCCGCTGGCCTCCAGGGATAGGAGTATTTCGTTTGCAACTAGCACCCACAATTGCGGCGATAGTACTCCTCCTTGTGGTGTGCCACGTTTTATTGCCCTTTTTGTGGGCTAGCTGCCGAATTTCGAATGAATCAACATGCTTGAAGGCATTTGTTTCATCTAAAGTATTATATTACCAGTAACCTCCACCTTGCTTAATGCATTGGTGATGGCTAGTGGTTTTATGTTGTTGAAAGCTCCTTCAGTATCAAGGAAATATCGAGGAAGTTGGTGTAACGGGCTTCGTCTTAACATAGCGAAATGCAACATCACAACGTTCAGAACATTCCCTGAACCAATTATTCAAAGACTCTAAATCGTTTCTTAAAAATGTTAACCTTTCTCGGATAAATAAGGTGAAGGACCTCAATGTACTATTGATCAGTCTTTTGTGGTCATGAATATAATATAACCTCCAAAGCTGATTCCATAATCGGTTTCATAAAAGGAATACTGTGAGATAATATTGTGTACAATTTAATAGCTGGGTTAGAATATAGCCGGCAGTCGTAAGAGGTCACTAAATTCCCTCTAGAGATCTACCCTAAAAAAATGTGGCAGAGGTAGGTGCGAAGGTGATGACGCATACTCACATCACTACTACAATATACCATTACAGGACTACACTCAAATCACCATCAAAAATCGCTGAAAAATCTATGGTGAAAAACAGGGCGAAGACACAGACGAATGGAGAATAAAGGGTGGGCCATCTAGTGTTTTTTTTTTTAATCATAGGTTATTTTGACACTGGCAAGGAGCGCCGTGGCGCAGTGAGTAGTATGTCCGCCACTGACGCAGGATGAGCGAGTTCGAATCCCGATAACACCAACGCCATCGGATGATTAATTCGCGTCTTCTCCCCTCGGAGGGGTACTGGCAGAAATCAAGAAGTTTTGGCCGAAATGAAACACCCACTGCGACTTCTGTACGCAAGTTTGTGTAAAAACTTCATAAGACTGGCATGCAACAGGACAACACTCATGGTTCCCGTCGTCATATAGTACGCATAGATGAGAATGTGGCTGCTATGGTCCAGAGTGTGAGACTCAATTCACGAACATCAACTCTCCATCGATCTCAATATTTCACGCACTAGCCTGAGGAGAATTCTGCCCAAAGATCTCGGATTATTCGCTTACAAGGTCCAATTGACTCAGCAATTGAAGGCGCGCGACCATCCGCTTCATTATTCCTTCGCAGTGTGGGCCAACAATTGGACAACAATTTTGAGCGAACAATTTTTACGAGGCGCATTTTCATCTCGGCGGCTACGTTACAAATAAAATTGCCGCATCTGGCTCGGAAAACCCGCACGTTACTGTCCAGTGGCATCATTGGACCATTTTTGTTCGAAAATGAGGCTGGGAACAACGTTTCGGTCAACGGTGGGCATTTACGGAAATTGAAGACATGGAATTGGACGACCTCTGGTTCATGCAGGATGGCGCGCCATGCTACACAGCCCATGCCACAACGTGTTATCAGCCGTCCTGGCGATGTCAATTGGCCGCCTCGGAGCTGCGATTTGACCCCTTTGGACTTTCTTTTTTTTTGTGGGGACCGAGAAGGACAGATGCCAACCATCCGGAAACGATTCAAGCACTTAAGGCCAATATCATCCAAGCAATCCGTGAGCTACAGCCCGAAACCATCAACACGGTCTTGGAAAATTGGGGTGACAGAATTGGCGCTACTGCGAAGCTAGTCTAGGTAGCCACTTAAACGATGTTGAATTTCATAATTGATGTGAATTTTTGTTCTTACTAATAAAGCCACAATACATTTCATTTTGTTCAATTTATTGCATTTTTAAAAGAAACTTTTATTTGGCCCACCCTGTACTACACAAACAAGAACTCGAGGAACTCTATTTAGCCTCGAGCATTGTCCGAGTAAAAAAGAAGAAAAAGACAGGTAGGAAAGGCAAAACGAATGGTCAGTGGACGAACAGTCAAAAGAATAATGAGTGGAAAACCAGATACAGGGTCGCGCCATAGATGGGAAGACGATATAAGATTGAACCAAGAGGAGCAGAGCAGCGCAATACGGAAGGAACACATTCATGATAGGGAGGCTTGGTGAAGGGTTGTCAACGAGGCTCAGAACTTCCGAGGTCGAATGGTGATGAATAATAATAATATAAGACGAAATCAGTTAAGGACTGGAACGGCCACGTTACCTTCATAAGCCAATTACAGCATCATAAAAGAATTGCTAGCTATACTATGGGTAGCTGGTAGAATCCAGTTTAAAGATGTGGTGCCCATGTCTAGAAGACAATTGTCAGTCAATGTTTTCTGTTTTCTTTTACCACAGGTCCCTAAACACATTTTACCACTTTAACGCTCGTTAGAGAGCGAGCGTCGCCGCAATTAGCAGGTAGCACTGAACGTCAGCTTGTTGCAGAATAGAACAGAGACATTTTTTTTATATTATGACTGGTATTCTTATCCATACAGGATGAGGGCAGGAGATTTTCTCAATGACCCATGTTGAGTTTGAATAATTTTTCTCAAATGTTCAGAACCTTTTTCCAGATAAGAGTGCAATAAAGGGCGTTTTCACTTCTCCACTAAGAAGAAACACTGCGTAATACGATTTCGACGTCTTGGCTGTTGTGGGATTCAAACTTTGTGTTATCGTAGGAGCCCAAGGCACTACACTTTGAGCCACGGTGCACCGGGTCATACAACATTGAGGTTGAAAAGCTGTTTACGTAAAAACTAAAACCTTTATTGGTTTTAAGCCTGTAAAATATCATTAGAAGCCGAGGAAGACCAGTCGGACAAGGAACAGCAAGTGATATAGCCGCCCTGGGAAACAATCTCTCCATAGAGCGAGATTGTACCTTAGAGCTGAGCGACGACAGGGCTCGGTCAAAGGCTGCAGCTTGACACAGATGGTATAGAAGTGTGAACGAGCAGTGTTAGAATAATAATATCAAAGGATTGTTAATCGCTGTTTGTACTATAATGTTAGCATTATCACAAAGTTTATGGCCGTTTTGAGAGGAATTCAGGTTAAGCCATATTGAAAAACGGAAACCACAAATCCGGTCGGAAAACCAATTCCAACCGCAAGAGGAAATAGCAGAAGCATCAAGGGCAAACACATATCTGCGACGAAGCACCCACCAACCCATGAGGAATGCTTTTGACTAAATGAAAAGCCCACAGATACCCACCAATTAAATGTCCGATGAGACTCAGGACCACCGTGGAGCCTCAGTTCTCTCAATGGGCAGATAATAAGCATCCAATCGTTCGAGAAACAGACGTAGGAAATATAAAAGTAATTGCACAGAACAAGCTCCAGAGAGCCCTTAATAAATAGAGATACAAAATAACGTCCGATGGTATCGTAATCAAACGATGGTATCGTAATCAAAAGAGACTAGACGTGATCATCGAAGCGTTGCTAGAGGTTCCCGAAACCGGTTAAGTCACAAAATGCTTCTTCCAAAAGGAAACTAACTCCCATTGTTCTATCCCATTGATGGGAAAGTACATGGAGGGAAGTTATGATATGGAGAAAATTGCTCGAAAGGTTTCGGTATGGCACAAATGAAGGACCTTAATATAACAGTATACCTGCAGGTATGCCTTAAGGTCATCTACTATCGAACCAAGTTTACCGACGAAAGAGAAGTAGGAGAATCCACAGGAATGGAATTAGCCGACGACAAAACGGAGGCCCTTCCAATACGGAGAGCATAACCCTGGAACACATGAGTCCTTAGATTGGTAATCAGTCAGTTTATTACGAAGGCGCATTCGAGAAAGCGATGAGTGTCATCGGCGAAGTATGTAATCCACATCAGTGGCATGGTCTAGTAATAAAATTCCTTCGGCGCTTACAAAACATACAGAAGAGACAAGGGATTCGCAAATTCGCGTCATTACATCCCAGATTAGTGTTTCATTTAGTCGAGTTCCTAAGCTCATGGTATATGGTACTGGTGTCTTTAAGGCCGTTATGTACCTCTTTACATAGGGCCAGGCTTATAGGTATAGGACAGATGCTCCGAAATTGGAGTTGGAGCCACGATGCTTGCTTTCATTTTGCATGTTTAAAGCTCCTCGAAAGCAATTTGCTTTTACAATTCCGCCATGTAATAATCTTCCCTAACATAGCCCTCGTTCGCATTCACTGAAAATATATCACCGCCCCGCCGTCGATTCATAACGCGGTCCACGGTCCATAAATCGCGCCCATCCCATAAACCATCTCTTCCAGCTAATATCGCTTCCAAATTTACCGTCACGAAACTATTTTTATGTACGTCCCACTCGGCCGGATAGAGGTGATTGTGGATGCTGCACATAATTCGTCCTCCAATTTGCAGTCTTGAAAATTCGTCAGCCACCCTCCGCCCATCTGCATTAAAGATTCATTCGCATGGATCCACTTTGTAGCAATCTGCATTCCGCATACAATAGCCCGCTACCGGGAACAGACAGGTGGACCGAAGGGACCAAGCACTTGGCTGCTGGTGGTGCTGCATTGTGGTGTTTCTTGGTACCACGATTTGAATTTACGATCCCACATGTTGATTTTTCACCTTCGACGTTGAATGCGCGCCATCCCGCCCCGTCTGGTAGGTGCTCAACGAACTACGAGTACTCCTGATGCCTTTCAACTGCATCCAACTTGGCATAGTGTCGACGACGGTTGTAATAATTTTCGTCGAGGAAGACGAGCATATTTGAAATTCCATTCATAAAACATCAGGCGAGTCTGTTCCACTCGTCCTCGCCATGGTACGTCTACAACAACGTCAAATCGAATGCAATTCCACATAAGAGGGAAGGAAACACGTTCGTTTAAGTGATGCATGCGGTCGTGAAGCCGTACTTCTCCTCGAGTATCCATTCTGTTCCATTGGACCATGGACCATATTCTGTAATATAAAGTGGGATTTTGTGGTTTTACAGAGGCCGGCTTCCGTTGGGTGTACTACAATTATTCCACTTCATTTGGATTCGACTCTTGATTGGAGTGAGCTCGTTGCATTTAGCGCGGGCGGACGGTGTTTGGTGCCGACGCTCCATCAGCTCATTTCAGAGTCAACTCAATTTTGTTGTCCGCTCGATGATGGGCGGAGGGGATGGAGTGGCTTGTTAAAAATGCACGAGTCTCGGATGATTATCTGTCAAACACTGCGTCACAGTTGGTTACAATCAAAAGCAATTTAGCTGGCAGTGCTGTTGTCATCTCTAGTAGCTCTCAATCTCGGACTGTTGACCACACTTAATCCTTCCGCATGGTCATTACTGACAGGACCATCAACTTGACTCTGCATCGGTCGGAGGTGGCTTCTCTGCAACCTCGTAAACTGGGTGAAATGTTAATAACACTAAATAAATGCATCCGTTTTTGTCTCCCTCTTGCTCCCTGGGTAGAGGATTGGTTGGTTGGAACACACAATTAGCCAGACAACAGGTCGATAACTCGACTATGACACTACAGATGGCCCTCACCTACAGCTGCTGCCACTCTAGTCTTTATGTATGCTTTTCGGCTTCCTTGTTTGCATGCCCCTCTGTTGTATTTGGGTGCAATGCCCTAAGGGATCTCGGTATCATATCTCTTCCCCTCCCTCCCTCTTCTGTCTGACGGTTTTTGCAATCAGATAACAATCCTGTCCTACTCGACTGCCATTGTGCTGTTGTGCGCTCTTCCTGGCAATTATGACACACAATTTGGCCAAGAGGCTTATTTGGTTGTCGATCATGACGTGATACTACAACGACACAAAGGGAACGGAGGAAGCAACATGCAACTCGAGTGAATCTGGGTCACAGTGAAGGCATGTGTTCAAGGGACATGCACGGTAACCGGTTTTTTTGACACCCATTCTCGAGATATCCTCTCCTCCTAACGATATAGAAATCCATATACCTACGAGTAGTACACGCGCAAACATGCGGAAAATATGCGGTCATATGGATGCCGTCAATGTAACTCGAAACAAGGGTTGACGTGTCACTCAAACCTAAAGTTAAACCACCGTGAATGACCTTTAAGTCAATCTATCCATCCATATTTAGGCAGAGATATAGACAGGCATATCAGATACCGCGTATGCCTACTCAAATAGGATGAGTTTGCTTAATTTCTCCATGACAAGTTCCACATGCGAACCGGACTGATTGACAAGGATGAAAGACAAGAAGGGCTCAGCTATAAATAATTAATGGCACACTCCCCCTGTCCTCTTGCTCCTTACAGTACTTGAACTGTACCAAATGGAATATATCAATTTATAAGCAGACTCGACAGACGATTTACGAACGGATTTTTGAAGACAGTTTCCGAAAAAGATCGCATATCCTTGAGGGAATGTATTACGTACATATGTGGAATGGAAAGGAATTGCCCCGAAAAAGACGAGAGCGTGCTTAATTGTGGTTTTTTATCAAAATCTTTTTTTGTGATTTTGGTTCAGTATAATATCCTTTTTAGGGATTTGCTTGGATTTAGAATTAGTTTATAACCGGTTTCTTGTGTTTCAGGACTTATGGAAATTTGGTTTTGCCTTTAATGGTCCGATGTAGGTCAATGAGGCGTAGCTAATGAGTGTGCGGGTGGTCGACTTAGTTTTAATGGGCTTGCAGAGGGATGCTGTGGTTTAAGGAAGTTAAGGACATTCAAGAGTTAGCTCATCCAAGCAAGGGGCCAATTTAAAATGGACCATACTTGATAAAGCTTTTAAGTTATTATAGGGGTCACACTCAGATTTTAATGCCGTAAGGTTTAAAAGAGTTGTAATCTTTAGAAAAAGCTGGAAAAACGAAAGGTCATCGTCTATGAAGAGGGTTATTACAGAAGACAATACTCTGGCTGATATACACAACAGAATCAGAAAACAAAGTTGCTTCAACCACCACTTTTACTTGCTTTGTCGCTGATGCATCAAGCTATAAATAGAGAATAGCCTACAGAACCCCGTCTTGAACTTATACAAAGGAAGAACAATACCCGAGCAATTGATACCTTATTTAAAGAAATGGAAAATGACAGGGAGCCCTATAGCATGACTGATGAGTTAAACTGGCCAGTGGAACAATGACAGAAGTACAAGTGGGATTGGACTGTTTAAAAGTCAGCCGCGGCTAAAAGTGTAAATGCTGAAGGCAATGCCCACTTTGTGGTATTTGTAAAATAAAAATTGCACAAACACTTCAAAGATATTAAAAAAAAAAAAAAACTTCAATAACAACCATAAAAGCCTCTTACTCCCATAAGCCTCTTTTACCTAGTTTTGGAATCTTATTGTACATTCCGTCTCAATTAGTTTCCCTACGCCGATTTGCTACCCTCCCACTAGTGCCTTTGAATTCCTCAATAGGATTCAACATAAGATGCATTTCCTAGCGCGAAATTCGCATTTTACCAGGAAGATAGGCGAAAGTTTTAGCAAGTGATGGACAATATTTTAAGTATGCAACCGTTTTATTGAAACAATCAGTGTCTTATTAGCACATCTGATGTCACCCACTTTCAAGATATATGGAACTTGAACTCCATCATATTTAGGGAGATACCTGATGTACATACGAATGGTCATGAACTTTTTTCGATTCGAATATCTCGAGAGCGAATAAGATATCGACTCTGGATCTATTCCATTAGACCCATAATGGCATTGACCAACTACTGGTATGACTTGTGGAAAATGTTTTTGATCCAAGCCAAGAGCTCTACAACCTTCGCTCGCAAGCTACTGAGGGAAAATAAAAAACTTATTTTAAGCGAAGCCCTCTTTCCTAGTATTAGTAAAGCAGAGTAGGCTTTGATCTTTTTCGAATTTGAGTTCAAACTCCAATTGCCTCTGCATTGCACTAGCGCAATAAGGGTGATTGGTATTGAGTGCTTATCAAAGGGTTAGTTCAAAAATTAACACCAACAGTTTAAAGACATTTCCGCAATGTTCGAAAATATTATCAAAGGCTCGGCAACGTAATTGTATAGGGTTTTCCAAAAAGGACTTGACAACTTTTTTTTTAAATAAAACGCAAACCATTTGAGATATTTCAAAAGCTTTATTATCGGCTTGAAGTACAATCAAAACATTTATGAATGAAACTCGACTTCGTTCATATGGCCACCGCGAGCACGTTTGCAGTGGTCGATTTGTTGGACCCAATTTTCGATGACTCGGCCACACATGTCGACCGAAACGGCCGCTATTTTGCGTTCAATGTTGGCTCTGAGCTCTTCCAACGTCGTCGGCTTGTTGGCATAAACCAATGACTAAACGTAGCCCCAAAGAAAATAGTCTAGAGGCGTTAAATCGCACGAACGAGGCGGCCAATCGACTGGCCCATTTCTTGAGATAACACGCTCATCAAACTTACTCTTCAATAAATCGATTATAACGTGTGCTGTGTGGCTTGTGGCACCATCTTGTTGAAACGACATGTTGTCCAAGTCCATATCTTCCAATTCGGGCCAAAAATAATCGGTAATCATGGCGCGATAACGCTGGCCATTCACAGTAACGTGACGATCGTTATCGTCGACGAAAAAATAAAAAATATAACGCCGCCGGCATGCAAACCGCACCAAACAGTTATTTTTTGTGGATGAAGTGGTGATTCATGAAGCACATGTGGATTTTCACCCGACCAATAACGCATATTTTGCTTATTGATGAACCCATCGAGCCAAAAATGAGCTTCGTCACTGAAGATGATTTTGCGATGAAATTCATCATCTTGGCGCATCTTCTCCAGAGCCCAATCGGAGAACGTACGTCGCTTCAAATGGTCCATCGGCTTCAATTCTTGAGTCAGCTTCATCTTGTATGGGTGTTAACCAAGATGCTTACGCAAAATACGCCATAATGTGGTCTGAGCGATGCCCAATTCTTGAGAACGCCGTGGAATTGACTGATATGGATCGTTTGCTACGGACGCCTGAACGGCAGCGATATTTTCGACACTTCGACCAACCCGGTGTCTCACTGACACGGCAACGTCACACAACGAATATGTAGACTCAAATTTTTGCACTAACCTTGTTATTGCCTGTCTACTAGGGCGAGAATTACGACCGAAAATTGGAGTTAACGCTCTTAAAGTTGCGGTCACCGACTCCGAATTTCGGTAAAAAAATTTTATAATTTGCAGACGTTGCTCGTTCGTGTACTTTACCATGATGAAAATGTTGAGTTTACTAAATAAATTGACAATGACAGTTCGATGATTAATGGAAGGGCGCGTTCACAAATTAAATTCAAAGCTGTCAAGTCCCCATTGGAAAACCCTTTATTTTGCTGTCAGTGCTCTAGTTATCTCTATGTCCTACCATCTGATCTATGGGCCCCGCACAGCATATCATCGACCTTTGATGATAATGCACTTCGGCATCATATCAACAATGAAATGCGAGCTCAATATAAACCTTTCGAACGCGTAGTAGATAATAAAGGGTGATTTTTTTTAGAGGTTTGGTGATTAAATTAGCAACACAGTTTCCACATTTTATTGATTTGTGGTAAGTACGTTTTGCCATTTTACGACTATAAGATTAACGCCAGAATAATGCATGCAAACTTATTTTGAAAACCATGGTTCGGTTCACCAAACTTCTCGTGCTCTTCGTCCAATTTACGGTGCACATAACCGTCCATCTGAGCAAGTTATTCGGAATGCGATGAATTGTTTTCGCACCACGTAAACCCTAGTACGACGTACGCATTCCCATAGACGACGATAAAAGTGGTAGGAGAAGAAGTTATTGTCGTTGTGGAGCGCAATGTTGACATGAATCCGAATGAGTCGATTCGCCATCGTGCACAGCAATTAGAGCTATGCCCATCCACTTTTTGGAAAAAATGTACGGAAAGATCTTGGGGAAAACGCTTATTAGATACAGCTTGTGTACGAGTTGAAACCGCGTAAACGCGTCGCGTCGTAGGCTCGGTGAATAGGCCGAAAACATGATTCAGCTTGATCCCCATTTTCAACGAAAAATTTTGTTGTCCGATAAGGTCCAGTTTTGGTTAAATGAATATGTAAACTAGCAAAATTACCGAATTTAACTCGTGCAGGGACGGGTTAAGAATATCCCTGCAGCGATACCTATCGCTTGTCGTAAAAGGCGACTAAACAAAGGTAAACAAAACTCACATCTAGGCAATTTAGAAAACACCAAGGTGAGCCTAGGGACACATATACCACCATTAAACTGCCCCACAAGTGTGCATGCAAATCAGTGGGTTGACACGACTGGAGATCACCGGTGTTGTAAGAGTAAAATCAATCAAAAAAAAAAAAAAAAAATCTAGAGCATGCCCGTGTCAAAAAGGAAGGGAAGAAAGAAAACGGTCAAACCGTAGCATTATGGAAAAGAACGCTAAAAGGAAAAGCACTACCCCGCCAGGCACTACTAATGGTCGTGATCCTGGGACGAGCAGCAATGCTCGGGTCAGAGCTATAGGATTTCCGGGGGATAGCAAAATAATGCAACGGCGTAAGCCACATTTAAGAGTCGCGAGTTGGAACTTTGGAAGCATGAGTGGGCGCAGCTATGAGCTTGAAGAAATGATGGTTAGAAGGCGAGTAGACATCCTGTGCGTACAAGAGACGAAATGGCGAAACACCGGTAATCGGGCACGTTTCTTGGACGTTAAAACAAAAGCCTACAAGATGTTTTACTATGGATTGGAACAAGGAAAAAACGGAATCGCCATCATCCTTGCGGCAGAGTTACTTGGCAACGTCTTAACCATTTCAAAGTCCAGTGACCGTTTGATGGCTCTCAAATTGGTGATGCATGGTGAGGTGTGGAACATCGTAAGCGCATATGCCCCTCAAGTAGGATGCGAACAAAAAGAAAAAGATGCGTTCTGGCTAGATTTCCACAACCTTGTCAAAATCATCCCAAAGGAAGAGCTTTTGTTTGTTGGGGGAGATTTAAACGGACATGTCGGGAAGACAAGCGAAGACTATGAAGGCTACCAC
The DNA here is from genome assembly GCA_958301585.1 of Merodon equestris. Taxonomy (NCBI): domain Eukaryota; kingdom Metazoa; phylum Arthropoda; class Insecta; order Diptera; family Syrphidae; genus Merodon; species Merodon equestris. The sequence continues at coordinate 55,056,098 of OY284413.1, forward strand.
GGAGGGCTGGGATACGGCACCAGGAACTCTTCAGGTGTAGATATCCTAAACATGTGCAAGTCGTACGGTCTTATAGTGCTAAATACCATGTTCGTCAAACAAAGCCGGCACCTGATCACTTATAGCAGCGGCGGAAATGAAACTCAAATAGACTATCATTTGGTATCCAGTTTCATGAAGCCACGAGCTAAAGATTGCAAAGTGATCCTGGGAGACGCGATCGCCCCTCAACACCGTCTCCTCCTGACTGAATTTTTTATGGATGCGAGAAAGAAGTCAAAGCAGCAAACGAAGGTGTCTGAGAGAATCAAGTGGTATAAGCTGGATAAAGGAAAAGGCGAAGCTTTTATTACCATCATGGAAAACTACCTCTCTTCCATTATCGATGAGGTCGGTAATGAGGAGTGCAGAGCACAAGACATGTGGGATTCCCTACAACAATCTGGCCTGGAGAAAGCCAAATCACTGCTCGGAACATCTAAAGGCCCCTGCCAACACGCAGAAGAAACCTGGTGGTGGACAGACGAAGCCAAAGCAGTGATACACGAAAAGAAAATGGCTTTTCAAGCTTGGTCAAAGTGCTCTTCTACTAATAGAGAGGAAAAAGCTCGCCGTGAAAAGGTATATAGATGTTGCAAAGGTATCGCGAAGAAAAAATGCGCCGAATTCAAAGCGAAAAGCATGGAAGGCCTCTATCAGGAGTTGGAAGAAATATCGTCTTCCGCGTCTGACAGGAACCAGGCTACCCAGGAGCTTCGACAAAACAATTTGAACAAAGGAGCAAATATCTTTAAGATAGCCGCCCAGAGAAGAAGAAATGCTGAGGAGATTCGTTTTCCAAAGTTTATTAACAATGCTGAAGGCCAACTCCTTGTGGAAGACGAAAAAATTCTCCACAGATGGCGACAGTATTGCGAGGAACTTCTGAACGAACAGTTTCCCCGAGTGTACTTTCCAAGAGCCGCCCCGAATCATACCGAAATATCCGACATCACAGTCGAAGAAGTTCGGTACGCGGTTAAAAACTCCAAGAAAAGAAAAGCTGTTGGGCCGGACGGGATACCCTCTGAGTTCTGGAAAAAGATGGGAGACATCGGGTCTAGATGGCTCATGGTTCTTATCTCCAAACTTATGAGAGGCGACACTATGCCTAATCAATGGAGGGAAAGCTATTTTCTTCCATTGCACAAAGAAAAGGGTGATACGCGAAATTGTGATAACTACCGTTCTGTCAAGCTGATGTCGCACACCATGAAGATCGTTGAACGGGTATTAGATAGCCGACTGCGGGAAATAATACGACTATCTGATGACCAGTGCGGGTTTGTCTCGGGTAAATCAACAAAAGATGCAATCCAAAGTATAAGGGTCATGATGGAAAAGCATCGTGATTCGTCAAAGGTCTTGCATATGGTGTTGGTTGATTTCGAGAAGGCCTTTGACCGGCAACCAAGAGATCTTTTATGGGTAGCGCTAAGACAAAAAGGAGTTCCAGAAACCTACGTGCGAGTGATTATGGACATGTACGAGAGAGCAACGACAAGAGTAAGATGCACCGCAGGAGTCACCGAAGAGTTCGCAATCAAAGTCGGTGTACACCTAGGGAGCGTCCTCAGCCCACTGCTTTTTATAGCAGTCCTTGATTGCTTGCTTGAAGGAAAAGTGACGGACCCCAATGTGCACCAGCTATTCTTTGCTGACGATGGGGCCATTATAAGTGATGATCAGGCGTCCCTACAACGAGCACTTGATGTGTGGGTGGACATTTTTGAGGGACACGGGTATCGTATTAGTTCAAAGAAGACAGAGTATCTGTGCTGCCCGTTCTCTGACCCTCATCAGCCTATTCCAGACATTTACTTGAATGGAAGAGTGCTTTCCTAGTGTGAAACGTTTAAATATCTGGGATCTATGATTAATAGAGAAGCAACTTGTGATGACGACATCAAACATCGCGTAAGCGTAGGGTGGATGAAGTGGCGGGAAAACTCCGCCATCTTCTGTGATCGAAAAATGCCCCCTAAGCTGAAAGGAAGGCTCTACACTTCAGTTGTACGTCCGGCCCTCACATACGGTTCACAATGCTGGACAATGCACAAAAAGTATGAGAGCAAATTAACAGCAACTGAGATGAAGATGCTTCGCATGACAGCGGGAGTAACAAAGCGTGACAGAATTAGAAGTTCAAAGATCCGAGGAAGCCTCCACGTAAAAGAAACCATCACAAGAAATATAGAGCGCGACCGACTCAGTTCATATTGCCATGTTCAAAGGAGAGATCCTTTGAACCCCGTCCAAAAGGCGTTATCAATCAACATTCCAATTTCAACACGCAAAAAAGGCAGGCCGAAAAACAATTGGTGCAAACAAATGCAAAAACACCAGCATTTGATTGGCCTCAGCGATGAAGTAATCCCTAACCGGGAAGCCTGCCGCTACTTTCTGAGGTCAAACCGGCGGACCCCACAAGCGGACCAGTAGGAATGCAGTTAAGTGGGAAGGTTATGGTCCTACACTTCTGACCATAACGACGCCGGGATAAAAAAAAAAAAAGGAAAAGAAGAAGAAGCAAAATTACCGAATTTGGAGTGGAGACCCAGAAGCCTTTGTCGAGACGCTCTCACAACCATTAAAAGTGACTGTTGGTGCTTGGGACTGGTGAAATCATCGGTCCATATTTCTTTAAGGACAATGTCGGCTAGAATGTGACTGCCGCTATAGAAACATGATTTCTGACTCCTTCGTTCCTCAGTTGAATGACATTGTCGTGAGTCGTGACATAGCTTTGGTTTCAACAAGATGGCACAACATGTTAAACGGCGCGCGACACGTCGATTGCGGGAATTTTGCTGAGTGAATAATTTCGCGTAATGGACCTGTGAATTGGCCTCCATGATCCTGTGATCCCACACGTTAAGGTCACATTCTCTGATGGTATGCGAAGTCACTTTTGTATGCCGATAAACTAGAGACGTTGGACGATTGCGATTCATTCAAGCTTGCCTTGACATTGTATATGCCTGAACTCATAGTTTGGCACTAATGGCATGAAAGCGTCTATTCAATAAAGTTAATATCATAGATATCAATGCGAGGTTTACGTATTTTATGTTATATTGAATTTGTATATCTCTTAAGAGAACACTCTCAGAACGGTCAATTTAGCTCATCTAAGAATTTGCATTAAAATGAGTTTTGCAATTTTTTTTAGTAAAAAAATAAATATTGTTAGGCCTTAAAGCCAGAGTAGAAGCCTGTAGGGATGGACATGGATAACTTATATTGCAGTCGTACTCGGTGATGAGAATATGGAAGGTACCTCTAGAGACCTTATAACACCGGTGAATGCAGAACGACGATTAATTTTGGATGAAGACGAGTGAAAATTGACTCCACTCCCTTTAAACTTAAGACAGAGATGTCGAAACTGAAGTAATAAAGCTGCTGGCGTAGATCTACTACTTAAGGCAGGTGGAGACGCTCTGGTGAAGGAGGAAGCGGAAGAAATATTTGAGTAATGAAATCTCAGTAATCTTTGTCGGCACATAAGAAAGGGGATCCAGATAACAAAGGATTCCGATTTATGTGGTTTCAGGTCGAAAAAAAATCTACAACAGCTCAAAAATTCACAATACGACAGGTCTTGGAAAAGACTCATTAATTTCACATCAACACACACTACTTTTCTGTAGACTTTAAGGCCTTACAGAGGCTCTACAAACCGTCTTGTTTTAACACCCTTCTTTAGGCAGAGTAAGATGAAAATGAAGAATTTTTGCTGCTCTATTCAGGTCAGTCATCTTCTTGCATTCGCAGATGACGGACGAACACAGCAACATGTCAAGAATACTTTTGTATGCGACTAAGCAGGAGCGGCCGTAGTGAATTTGGAGGTAAGTGAAGACGAATCCAACTAAACAGCCATTCAACAAAAGGTGTCATTTTTTTAATGGTTTTTGATGAGATCAACACAGGCGCACAATGAGTTGAAATATTAAAAATTATATGTTCGATAAATTTGGACATCTTGACTAGGTTAGTGATGTGGAGACTTCAACTTGTGTTCCACTTATACAAATACATTGCCGTAGCATAGAGTGGGATAGGAAAGTCAGTTGTGTCCATTCCGAGACGATCACAGAAGTTGGGTCTATTCAAAACCACTTTGTCCTGCCTTCTGCATAAAGATGTTGGCCTGCATATTTATAGGATCCATTCGACACAAAATCTGAAGCCAGCAGAACATTCCTAAAACACTACCAAGAGAAATATGGGAAAACATCTACATCTACAACGAACGAAAGTTTAGTGCAGTTTCTGGTTGGTATGGCGATGGCGTTGAGCCATATTTTTTCGGAAATGAAAATAGTGTCCAGGTTTCAGGGATAAATTGCATTCTGTGTTGACTGACTTTTTTCATCTGAAAACCTGCCAGAAGGGCGTCATATAAGATATAGCTGGTGAAGCAAAGGCTTATTACTTGACAAATTATCAAAATTTCCTCGAAATAAAAGCTCAATCATGCGAAAATGAGACAGGAAAAACCTTCGAAAGAATGAATATTTGTAGGCGGAGCTGAGAATAGGTTTGACGACAATTTTATTTGGTTAATAGCTTCATTTAGTTTTTTTTTTAAGCCGTACGGGAGGTGGGTAGACACGGGGATTTCGTACATTGCGAGGGCTAGTGTTGATAGAGATAGAGTTGTAGAGGGTCGCGCAGTGAATGGTGCCTAAAAGGAGACGATGGATGAAAAGAATGTCAGATAAAGTTCTTCTTTCCTCCAACGCGTTCATATTTATTAGTTTAAGGTGGTCTTGATTAGTTGGTAAGAGCAAAGAATTATTCCAGGGGAGACCTCGAAGTGCAAAACGTAGGAACCGGCGTTGGATTCTCTCGATTCTGGAAAAGATGGGTGGGATAAAGGGCCGGACAAAGGTTATATAGGGAGGTCGGGTAACGCAAAGGTTGGAGAATTCTTTAGACCATCGTTTCAGGAAACCGGGTGCCGAATCAGCTTTAAGGACTTTCTCGTCGATGTGTGACCGAAAATTTAGCTTCTGGTCACATAATATGCCAAGATCGCGGATAGACTGAACGGTGGAGATGGGCTGATTATTTAGGAAGTAGAGGCGAGGAGGAGGTTTGATTCGTTTGCCTGAAAAGGTAGTTGATTGGCATTGCGAAATGTATTTCTCACCGTTGTTCAAGTGTAAATCGACCTATTTTGTACCGCGGGGTTTATCACTATATAATTGTCAAACTTTCAATTATTCAGTGCCGCCAATGTCCATATAACTTGTAAAATAACAGCCGTCGATCCGCTTGAAGAAGTAACCTTCCTTTAAAATCGGTTATTGGTTCCGAAATGTGAAACTAAGTTGGGGACATCAGTTAAAACTCCACAAAACTGAATAAAAAACCATCCAGAAAGGGATGTCTTAAAGTCCAACTTACGCGATTCAAGACATTATTGGCTTATGAACCTAATGGAGAAGGTAGTGGGAAAATGTATGCTAGAAATAGGTGAACGGCGATTTACCTAAATATAGCACGACGGCCAGATTTTGATAAAATGTTTTGTAACGAGCTTTCTGGGTAGGGGTATAATTGGTATAATTTAATTAATATTACTTGGCTTCTCAGATATGACCTATTTGGGACACATGCCTGTCACTCTTTTCTTCGCTTAAAACTCCAGTCTAGATACTGACTGATAGCAAATGGCCAGAAGGTCTATAGTTCAGGTCCGTCCACAGTCAAGAACAATCCCAATACGGAAAAACTGTAAGCCAACATCAGTTGTGAATAAGAGATGATCAAAAGGTGCTGACGAAGGCATAACACTCGCAGTATATGAGCACTTCAAAATTCATACTTTGTGTGTGCATTTGCAATATAACACCTTAACGACATGGAAACAAAAATGTTACTGAGGACTACAACTAACGCGACAAACTCAGTCGAATCTCTCACAAAATCCTATCTAGGACAACCACCACCGGAGAGAAGTGAACGAACATCTTCGACACAAACCCATCTGCACCCCGTCCAGGTTGTGTGACAAACACCATCAGAGCGTACCCTCTTGAACCTGCACGAATTATAAAAAAATATATATAAATCCAAGCCAGTTTGGGTAAAAATTCGAGTCGAGGCTCTAACCTTGGTAGTCTAAAGCCCGGGAGCGCGGTTATAACGCTTGACCAGACACTTATTTAACCGTTGTGTTATCAATATCTACTTACTATTGTATTTCTCGAGCGACAGCTTCAGTTAACGGAGGCACTATAAAGGGTTTTTCAATTGGCGCGGCGCAGGTAGATTTTGGCGTTCTGTGTCGGCCATGCTGTTTTGGTGACAACTACCAAATCTATCGTCACTCTGTTACTGATGTCAAATCACCATGGCAAGAACATCGCCACCGTCCGTTAAAGTGTACAGCAGAACCCGAGGCAGTCGATTCGCCGCCATACGTGGCCTTTCGCAGACTTCAACTTGGCGAATTTTGCGTCGGGACTTGGGCTTATACCCGTAGAAGATCCAACTGATCCGGAGCTCAAATTTCATGACCATTCGGATCGTCTGGAAATTGATCCCAATATTGACCAAAAAATAGTCTTAAGCACCGAGAAGCAAATTTGTACTTTGGATAAGTAACATTGCCATATATTGGACGACAACAACTCACACGAGGCTCACTAAGTGACAATGCATCCTCAAAAAGTTACCGTCTGGTGTGGATTTTGGGCCGGCGCGGCGGCGCCATTGATCTGTACTTTTTCGAAAACGACGTTGGTGAGGCGGTCACCGTCAATGACGAGCGCTACAGAATAATGATAGCCCACGTCATGTGGTTCTAGCATGACGGCACTACGTGCCACACAGCGGGTGCCACGATTGACATTATGCATGAACGAATTGAGGGTAAGATTATCTCTCGCAAAGGTGACGTTAATTGGCCACCAAGGTCATGCGATTTGACCTCGCTAAACTTTTTCTTGTTGGGTTTCCTGAAGTCGCAGGTCAATGCGAATAAACCAGAATCGACCGATGTCCTTAAGGTGAACATAACACAGTCCATCGCTCAGATTCAACCCGATCTATGCGGAAGAGTCATTAAAAATTGGACCACTCGGATCCTCGCCACCGTAAGAAGCCGAGATAGGTATTTGAACGATGTCATATTTCATACATAATGGCGTACATGGACATTTCAAATAGAGAAAGAATTTGATAATACCTCACACACAGCTCGTTTTTTACCATGTGGCTGAGAATGAAGAAACATCAGCCAGACGACGGGCCACACAATTGGGTATCACCAGACGGACCCTACAGCGAATGAATTACTGTCAAGCCATCCTTAATCTCAACAACGAATAGGACGATTTTTTTGTCAAAAATCATTATCGCACAGAAAATTCACGTGTGATGCACGAAGAGTCGCTCAAAATCACTGTGTGATGCGGCGCTCAACCGGGTGGAGTGTTTGGGCCATATTTTTTTGAGGACGCCATCGGCAATGCGGTCTCTGTTACTAGCGAGCCGTAAAGGGCCATCATAAATGACTTCTTACTGCCGGAATTGGATGAGCGGGTCTTGGTGAACATGTGATTTCAACAAGACGGTGCAACCGCACACACAGCACGAGCCACAATAGATATTGTGAAGGAAGCGTTTCCTGGTCGCGTAATCTTCGATTTTGGCGACTAGGCTTGGCCAGCATGATCGTCGGATTTAACCATCCTAGACTTCTTTCTTTGGGGCCATTTGAAGTCGCGGTTTCATGAGATAGACACGGAGATTTCGTACATTGCGAGGATTAGTGTTGATAGAGACAGAGTTGTAGAGGTTCGCGCAGTCAATGGTACCTGAAAGTAGTCGATGGATGAAAAGAATGTCAGATACAGTTCTTCTTTCCACCAACGTGTTCATGTTGATTAGTTTAAGGCGGTCTTGGTAGGGTGATAAAATCAAAGGATTGCACCAGGGAAGACCTCGAAGAGCAAAACGTAGGAACCGGCTTTGGATGGTCTCAATTCTAGAAATGTGATTTTGTTGATAAGGAGACCACACTTGGGAGGCGTATTCAAAAAGGGGCCGGAGATGCGAGAATGTTTGATCACCATTTCAATATCGTTTATGGTAAGAACGAATAGAAGTGGACCCAAGTGGCTGCCTTGGGGAACGCCGGATTAAGCTAAAAGACGGCTAGAAAAGGCAAATCTAAAACGAACACTGTATTAGCGTAAGAAGATTTAACTTAGTTAGGTAAGAAGATATCCACTTCAAAGAAATGGGGTCGAGGCCGAGGGAGGACAATTTGAAGAGTATCAGTCTGATAGGGTAAAGGACACATATTCGACAAGGTTAGTGGTTGTAGATCTGTATTTGAGGAAACCGGGTTGTCTAGGGGAGATTAAAGACTTGCAGGGAAAACGTACAAAATACTCTCGAGGAGTTTGGGTATATGTGACAGTTTGGCAATGGAACGATAGTTGTTAACAACGTTCTTCGGAACTTTTTTTGTGTATAGGGGTGATAAATGAGGTTTTCCATAAGCAGGGGAATTCACCTAAAGATAGGGATAGACTGAAGATTTTCGAGAGAGAGTGTTGGGGAGCATTTATTTCAGAAATATGGCCTTTAGACCGTCAGGTCTAGGAGTTGTTTTCGATGATATGGGAATCGACTGTACGAGGAAGAAATGGTCGAAGGGAGAAATTCAGTAAATAATCAGACTAAGCGAAGTCCGGAGCAAAGGAGTCGTCGGCGAAAGATTTTTTGAAAAAGGTAGCGAAAAATTGGGCGATAGTATTGGGGTCATTCGAGGTTTGATCATGGAAGGAGAGTGAGGCAGGCTAGCCTTCAGATTTTCTTTCGTAGTTAACAAACTTAAAGAAGGACTTAGGATCTTTGATAAGATTAGCTTGCGTTTCAGTTAATTAGCATTGATAGAGGGAGTTGTAAAGGCCGGTAAAGTCGACACAGCTGCCTAGGTAGTTAGAAAAGTTATTAGGGAATTCAGTATGAAGGGATATTGTCCGCTGCTTATTTTTTTGTTTCTTAGAGAACGGAGCCTGTGATTGTACCAGGACGGGGAGGTGGACAAAGTTTTGTGTTGTGACATGGGAACGTAAAAAGAGATAGAATTAAATATTTATTTCCCTGTAAAATATGTAAAAATTGAGAGGGGCTTTTTTAAGGTATTCACTAATTAGGTGCAATTTTGCTTTGTGGAAATCGTGAGAGGCCAGGGCTGTAGAAAGATTTTTCTGTAATGGAGAATCGTGAATAAAAGGAGGCAGTGCAGTAAGACTTCTTCGTTGGGAAAGCAACTCGGCGGCAGCTTAGGCTATTGAGTCAAAAGTCTTAGACCAGTGGCGTGAATATGGTGTCAGACGTTTGCGCTAGTACTCATGTCACACGCCAACTTAAATTTCAAGTCAACCATACGAGTAAGTGGAATAACTATGGATTTTATTACCAATGAAAACGCTGTGTTCATAGGGAATGAGCTCCAAATCCTGATCTTTCACGCATTCCGCGAGTCCGTCGAGCGGCGAATCCTCTACGAACATGATGTCGCGCTCCGCAGATTTAGTATCAACGTCAGTAGTCAATTATGATAGGTCAGCTCCCGGCAGGTTAAGGATAGATTAAGTTAGGAAAGGTTTATGTAGGCTAGGGTGGTAGGTAGCTCTACTTTAGTATAGTTTTAATTTGAAATAGGGTTGTTCAATAAGTTTTTTCCTTTGATTTTGACATTTACATTCCAAGTAATCTCCCGGAATTTCACAACTTATTCTCGTGATCTTCTAATCTATGGATTCCACACCTGTTTGTTTGATGAAAATCGTTTTCCATGCATGTATTTTTTGAGATATGTATGAGAACAGCCAGTCTGAGGGGAACAAGTCTGGCGAATGGAGTAGGTGTTGCTACGGTTCATGCTGATTTTCGTGAGGGCTTTTAAGGCTGCGTGAGAGGGTGATATACATTTCTTTAATTTTGATTTGTTTCAGCCAGGTGCTCCAAAAGGTTATAAAAAAAATTTGGGTTTATTTGTTTGGAGGGAATTTACAAGCAAAAAACTGCTGCTGAAATCTTTTTGTCCAATTTCTGGACCCTACTTCGCTTAAGAGCTGAAGTGCCGGGTTCACACACCTCCATAATCTTTTGTTGTGATTCAGGGTCTTTGCGGTAGATCCAAGTGATAAACCGACGAATCTACATAACACGTGTTCATAAAAAAGTAGTGCCATTAAAAAGGCACCGTTTCTTATCGGACGACTGGACTTATTAGACGAAATGAGGGATATGTCACGTCACGAGTAACAATTCATACTGCCCCTCAGCACAAATAAAACTGATCCTAATCCGCTGAAGTGAAAACATTGAGGGTCTCGTGAGCAACAGTTTGGTGTGTTTGCTTCTGCTGCCGATGAGACGGGGTTCGAATTTTGCAATAGCTAGGCTGTGTTTTTCCTCAGCGGTCTTATTGAGAAAAGCTTCGTCTCCGGTCTCTAATGGACGGTTACACTGGCTGTAATGATACTGGGGAACTGATAACCTGTGTGCAAAATAGCAAGTAGAAACAAAAGCTTCTGCTTACGTCATGTCGAGGCAGCATGTGACTGCACCAATAGCACTGACACTTCTACCATATCATTCGCTCTTTGTATATCCCTAACGCGATGTAGACCAGTCGATCTCCTTTATCCCCCTTTAGTATCTCAGAAGTTGTAATACTAGAAAGCTAGATATGTATGTACCTTTTTGTTAAAGTAACATTTTCAAGGACCATAATTTCAAAGTCCTGACCGCAAGTTACTCCTCCCATTGTATTCATAGCTTTAAAATGTCATTCAAAATGTGTCAACATTTTCGAAATAAAATTAGTACCTCTAGTGGCCACAAAAGCTTAAAAAAGGATTGTAAAAAAAGGTGAAAACAAAGTAAAATGAAAACAATCAGGCGGATGACAGTCGCGTCGCAGCCACTCAATCATTTAGTCATTCACAGTCGCCCATCAATCACTTCAACAAACAGTTGATGCAATTAAAATTTAATTATTTTAATTCTGAAAGGACGACATTACGTAAACACGTCCTGTTTGTTTCGCTCACTGAGCACAGGAGTAATGCAAATTATACTTTTTTGCTGCTTTTATCCCTCCTTTTCCATTTATAGAATTTCCCTTATTTGTTTTCGAATCACAATGAGACTGACAATATGCTCGCACCCACACTTGCCGTCTTTAGTCCACAGGATTCGATGGATTATTGCTTAATAGGGGGATCGTAGGTGGCATTTTATACTGTCACAGATGACAGCCAGGAGATTAGAAGTCTACACGTGCATGAAGCTGACGAGACAGACTTGCCGACGTTTGACGTTCATGTATGGAGGATATTAGTGTACGAAGGACATTGTCCTGTGTAACTCACTCGAAGTCCTTGTAAGCGTGTGATTTTTTGCTTTATTGTAGCTTTCATCCTTGTTTATAAATTTATGAAATTCTTTCATCATGGATGCCGTCAATTAACTACAACGACTCATTCTACCGGCAAAACAGCTTGACGGACATACAATTACCACCTGGCAAGCCCATCATGCCCGACCGTCCGTGTCGGCACTTTCTTTCCCTTCTCTCACTCTTTCTTTCGCTTTCTCACAGCTGGTACTCTGAGCTACAATGAATTATTCGTTGTGGACATGTACAAAACAAACTGCGAGACAACAATGACTAATTAGAGAATCGTTCTACGGATTAGGACAAGCGCTCGTCCTGTCTCCCTGCACCGAGTTTCATCCCCAAACACTGTTCTGCTCGTGTTCGTTGGAATATGTCGGTTTTTTCCTCCTTTGGTAGACACAGACACAACGTAGTCAGAGCATGGTCGTCGAGAATGTCGTCATCGCCTTCGTCAGGCGCCACTCGGATTCGTCTTTACAAAATATTCCTTCACATTTCCCCCAACGAACGTAGCAGCCCATGAGTATACGTTTGCGTGTTGCATTTTTTATAAACTCTGAAACGAGAAACAGCGGGCAGAATCTAGGACAAGGATAACGGCTTTATTACTTAACTTAAACACATCCTTCATCTTCCCTTCGTCCGTACTCAGAGTGGTATCATAGCAAAGGTAATGCGTTAGCGTATAACCGATTGATGCAAAGCTTACGGATTATCCGTTCTGTCCTTCCAGACCCACCCCAGTCACTCTTGTGATTGAGAAACAAAGTATACAATGTGTAAAGCAAATCGCTTAATTGAATTATCGGGACGAAGGAGCAAGACAAATGAAACGGTTCCGAAAGGAAGCGTGCATCCATTCAAGCGTCTTTCTCTCTGCCAATCATTTTGTCTACAGCGAACAACAGAAACGAGCGTGAAAGAATCTCAAGGAAACCATTTGATTTTTATTCCTTCTGCAATGCGGACGGAAGGAATGGGATCCACTCCACGCCAGCACACGGCTGCATGCTGAAATCTGTAAGGAAGGCAAGTCAGGATGAAGGGAATTAATACAGTTGCTTGCCTGAATGACGAATGGGACGTACAGTACTCCTCGTACTTGGTAGGGGTTGTGTGTATGCTCGCTTGAAATTCTTTTCGTCCTTTCTAGGTCGAATCGAATTCGTTGGCCAATTTGTGAAGTGAATCCGAAAGTAGGTGGGGACGTGATTGTCGAGTTATAGGAATGTATGTATGTATGTATGTATGTCTATATGCAGTTGTTTTTTACCAAAGACTAGGACGATGTTTTCCTGTTGGTCATTAGTGTATTTTGAAGGATGTAAGGAGCATTCGAGAGCATGTGGAAGAGATGGAATGAAATCAATTTGTTTTGGAATATTGAATTAGCTTCGATGATACTAAGGAGAGGAGTACGGATTGGGTAAGGTTTTAATTAAGTGAGAGTTGATTAGAAGCATACATTGCAGGGATTCAAAAGATTTGGGTTTGCCTACCGATTGGCTCCTTCTTATGCAACGAGGTCGAGAGAATCCTTTGAGCATTGATTTTTTTTAGAACTACACTCATGCTCTTGTGGGCATAGTTCAATGCTGACCCATATTTTCGTTAGTAATGAGGTTCCAATCGAGAGACAGTCACCACTTTATGCAGATTATGCAGATTTTTCGAATATACATACATACATATATTCATACATACAAAATTGTCAAACTCATACTCGTATGTAAAGGGTGTTTTTTTGAGAGGTATGTATATAAATTTAATATGAAATGAAGAACCTGAAGCTAAGGCTAACGCCTACAATAGTAGCTTTTTAAATAAACAATTATACGCCATTAGTTTTTAAATATGACTTCGGGCATATCTATGCCCGCCACGGCTGGCTTAAATGAAGCGCAATATTGAAGTCCAATATTCGACAACTTTATCGAGCAACTGGGATCGTATATCAACAATAGCATAGAGAATGTTGACTTCCAAATCGTCTAACCTCTCTGGTTTATAGGCGCAGACTACCGACTTCACCCCGACCACTAAAGAAAGTAATCACGGGACCTAGCTCAGCAAATAAATACATTGATGCTATCGCGCGCCGTGTGGCATGGTGCGCCAACTTGCTGAAACCAAAGCTCTGTCACGTAAATTTTATTCAACTAAGGAACGAAGAAGTCAGAAATCATGTTTCTATAGCGCTCTTCATTGACGGTGTCATTCTGGCCGTCATCGTCCTTAAGAAATATGGACCGATGATTTCACTAGTCCGTAAAGCAAATCAAACAGTGAGTGGATCTCATAAGCTTGTAAGCCAAGATCTTTCCGTAAAATCTTCCACAAAGTGAATGGGCATAGCTCCAATTGCTGTGCACGATGTTGAATCGATTCATTTGGATTCTCCCAAACATTGAGCTCCACAGCGGCAATAATTTCTTATCCTCCCACAGTTTGTCGTCTTTGGAGATGCGTATTATCCACGAGAGTGTACGTGGTGCGAAAACGATTTATCGTATTCCGAATAACTTGCTCAGATGGACTATTATTATGGACGTAGCGAACGATAAGTTTGGGAAACCGAACCATGGTTTTCAAAATAAGTTAGCATAATGGTTTAACGTAAGTCTATCCACCTTTAAATGGCAAAACGTGCTTACTGCAAATCAAGTTTGAACTATGAATATATTGACAATCTGTGGTAACAGTATTGCTGGTTTAAAAACCAAAACTCTAAGAAAAACACCCTTGACATGCTATTATTTATAAATGACTAACTGAGTACAAATACGTTGGGAAATAAACTACTTCTATATTAAGGCGTCAAAAACTAACATTTTCAGCGAAAGCCGGTATGCCTTGTAAGTGGCTGCTACACCTATCAACTAGGTCTCCCTCAACCGTTGATCGCCTAAAATACAGACATACTATTACCAAAATGCCATTGCCATTCGAAAGATGCTTCCAAGTTGTGGCCAAAGCCTCTAGCACTTTTGGCGGAAAGCTTCCATAAAAGAAAAAAACGTCTTGAGAAAGCCAAAATCAAGGACCTAGGTTACATCGAAAGGCATTGTTGCAGCAAAGGCGTTAGTTAGGTTATCGAGAAGGTAAAGAAGCATTTCTGGGTTATAAAGTCAACATTTAAGAATACGTTGGTGAGCCTTGTTAACGAGTTTGCCAATCATTTAACAAAGCTTGCTGATGCTCCCAAAGCAGCTTGGAACATGTTATCAGGCTATCACGCAAGAAATGTCTATTTCTTGGTCCTCAAGAAAGAAGTCTTAGCCTTAGTCTTCTTTTCTGTATTCTTAGGAAAATGTCGGAGAAGAGGAATCTGTACAAAACTATGTTGAGTTTTGACATCGTTGCTAAGCTCGTTAGGTTGTGCAAGATGACCATGCTGACGCTGTTCCATTAAGTTCGTTAACGATTATATCAAAAAAGTGTTTGAACCTGTTGACTTGGTGCCACATTATATTCCTTGAAGAAACCATTCAACATGTATATTGCTAGCTTTAAACAAGAGGTACGATCTTATGCCTTGAATATAGAGACGATTCTTGCATCAAAGCGGGCATTAAGGCGGGTCACCTTAGCTTGGTTGCAAAACTAGGTATACCAGACCACTGATGTCTTAGGCGCATATTATAGCAATCATAATTTTGCCATTAAGACAATTGGCCTGAAGGTGGCAGTGGCAACTGCTTCAGTTCAGAGATCAGGTTCAGAACCACTTTTTCAGGCGCTGCATGGGTGAGAACTGAGTAACATAGCCCTGCCTTGGGGAACCAAGACGATATTGTTTGTTAGCGGTAGAAAACGATGCAGCAGAGGACCGTACAGTAGAGGATGATGCAGCAGAAGATGATGTGAGACAAAAAAAGAAGACCATGCACCAGAGGCTGATGTAATAGAGGATTGTGTAGTGGAAAACGTGGCAGAAGAATGGCATGTAACAGAGGACGATTTGGAAAGCGATGCAGCAGAGCATGATGCAGCAGAAGATCATGCAGAAAAGGACGATGAAGCCAATGATGATGCAGTAGAGAATATTGTAGGAAATGCATCAGCAGGGTAAGACCACACGGCAAGAGATAATGCAGCAGAAGATAATGTAAGATTAAACCGTGGCAGTAGAAGGCCATGCAAAGGAGAACGATTGAATCCAGGAGCATATAGAAAAGAACGATGGACGGATGTCGCAATAAAAGACAATAGAGCAGGGGACGATGCAATAGAAAACGATGTTTTCAAAAATGTGATATAGCAAAAGCCTCTGTATTAGGACCTTGAATAAGTTCTCGTGGTTTCTCAACAGATGACGTCACCAGAACTACGAGCAAGCAATTAAAGATTTTTTTTTTTTGTGCAGGTTCAAGAGTGTACAATCGTATGGTGGTTTTCTCATATTTGTTCACTACTCTCCGGGGTTGAATTTGTCGCGTTGGTTGTAATTCACAGAAACTTTTTCGTTTCCATGTCATTTAGGTGTTGTATTGAAAATTCATACACAAATTATGGATTTTGAAATAATAAATTAAGGATGGTAAGGAAGCACTGTGGCAAGCTTCAACTTCAGTGTAGTATGTTAATTTGCCAAAGTGTAAGTGCTTTCAACGCTTCTAAAATAATAATTTTGATGTTTAAGATAAAACACTCTGGCCCACCGAAAAAAAATTGAAGACGGAGGATCGGGGGCACTACCCCACGAAGACTCATGTCAGACGCCCGGATAACTTGCAAACTCTTAACAAGGAGTTTTGAAACATTTGAAAGCATTAGGAATAATTCAAAAGCAAAGACATTGGGTGTCGTCGGGAAATGTGGAATGCCATTTTTTCACGTGTGAAGTGCTACTTTAATGGCAAAAAAGGAACGGTTTCTTACATCGTAGCGTGAGTGGCGATGAAAATTGAATATCATACAATAACCGAAGTCGAAAAGATCGTCTGGTAGGCCGGCAAACATCAACAATGTCGGCAATAATTCGAGTATAGGTATACATTGAAGATGCATTCAAGGAAAAACGCGCTACACGAGTGAAAACGCGTTACACACGTGAAAATGACAAGGTGATTTTGTTATATGACAATGCTCGGGCATATGTTGCTTAGGTTGTGAAAATCTACCTAGTAACTCTGTAGGCTGTTCTACCCCTTCCGCCATATTCTCCATATTCAGGCTATCACCTGTTTCGATCGATGACGCATGACCTGCCTAAGCAACAATTTGAATATTTCGAAGAAGCCATAAATTCCGTCGATTCTTGGATCGCCTCAAAAGATTTACAGCTCCAACGCTGAATTCTTGTGTTATCAGAAAGGTGACGCCGATGGACTATAGACTCCAGGAAAACGAATCCTCACTTAGCAATGACACAAAATCCAAAATAATGTCGTATCGATCTCGGAATCAGAAAACTCAGTTTCGAAAAAAAAGGAAATGAATTATTATTTGGAGGGAAAAATATATGGAGTTGAAGGGAAGTGCTGGTTCTCCGTCATTTGTAAGAACATTTAAGACATCTTATGATATTTTGTTGTGTTTTTTTTTTTGAAGATTAGATAAGTGGAGGGATCGAACAAAAATCATTGCATGCAAGTAATTCAATAGTCAAGCTCGAGGCTTATATATGCCTTGGGTAATCCGTAGACAAGAGTCAGATTTATGAGGCAATGACCTTCAACAAATGGTAGACGATCAAAAGATTTCTGCACTTCCATGACAAAAACTTTAAGCCATTTGGTACAGCAGGACTTTTTACGATAAGATCACTTCTTAAGCCTTCAGAGGGCCAAAAAAATGACGAATGCGACAATAAGACGAGGTAGCGGAGAGGAACTCTGAGGCTGTCCTCAGATGCAAGACATAAAAAATTAAATCTAGCTCGTAAGTAAGAGGCTGAAGAAAAATGTTTCTCAGGTCGCTTACAAACACAAGCCGTCCCGCCCCAAATGACTTACTCCCAAGTGGCGGCAGGTCTGGACAAAAGCCTATTGCTGTTCGCCAAGTCTCAGTTACTGTTTCTAAGGTTTGATTCTGCTGGCCATTCAAGGGCAGATCGGCTAGCTCCTACAGCAGATCCGCAACGAGGGGACCCAGGTGGAAAGACTCTACTCGCATTTGTGTGTGCGTCGGTAAACAGTCCATTAAAGATCATGTCGGAAAAGCCGTACTTTTTAACTTATAGCAGCACGAAAGCCACGAAGTACTTTTTGTTAGGGAAACAAAGTTAAACCAGAAGGATAAAATCCGGCACAGGTCCTATAAAGTAATTCGAAAAGACCGACCCAACGCCACATGAGGTGGAAGAGCTGTATTCAATGCTAGGGGAGTATACAGTCAAGTTACTAGCAATTGATATTTTATCTGGGTCTCATGCTTGATTCTCGACAGACGACGAGCTTCGTATACGACAGTGCAGTGACCATTGCCAACTCAGTGCCGTGATCATAATACCAGACGAATTCATGGACTTGGCATGCAAAGCACCCCTGCCATAAGAGTTGGGGGCTTTGGACACGCTTTGAGAGTTCCCTGATATGACCGGCACTTCGAGTGCCTCCTCCCCCCCGTCGAATAGGAACCTTTTCGCCGGGATTGAAAACTATCGTAAACAAATGAACAAAATAATTAAACAGATATTATGATAGCACGCCGATGGCATCATAATGCCACGAACGTGTACCGGGATGCGATAATCAACGCACTGCACAGACAAACATGTAGACTCCTGTCAAGACTAAAACTTATCGACAAACAAAACTCGATATCAGGCCACTGAGAAGGAAATTACAGAATATTACTAAATTTGTATTGGAACAACAGAATTCGTGCTGAAAGTTCCAACAGCACAAGGATCATCAGGAGAAGGTGGGAACAGTGGGAACTGTTTTCCAAGAACAGCATTCGCCCAAACCACCATTCAAAAAGAAGGCCCCATTTCATCACTTCTATCTTCGAATTCATGGCCCACATGCCGTCGCTAGTAAAAGGGGTAATACCATGTTCATCACCCCGGAGGATCTCCAGATGATCTCGAGTCATTGAAGAGAAAATCCGCGGAAAGCGATGGCATGTCCAATGCTGTGCCCACTATTGGCTGAAGAAATGTACACTATCCTGTTTAGAAGTCGGCAAATCTCCGGTCGATAACTCTCCTTCGGAGTATCAGCAATGTCTCCGAGAAGAAGGTTCATAGAACCCTGTCTAGGTGGGTTGAGGTTGCGTACAGGTCAGTTGAAAATCAACAATTAGAAATCAGAAACTATTTTATTCATAACGCCTCTGTTTAGGGCTAGGAAACTAGAAAGAAATTGGCGCAGATTTTCAAATTTTGGACGTCCGGGCGTGCACTGGTCTGGTAACTTGGGATCTGGCTAGACCAGTATCTATATTTTGACAAACATGTAGATGCTGCTCTGGCAAGGGTCCGGGGACGCTTTCGCTCTGACTAGATGGCTGTTTCATAACAGCTAGCTTGATCCCAGGGTGATGGTAATATGTTTCATGGCCTTAACTGCCTTTCGATGACCCATGTAATTCAATGTGAGAGGAAGTTTAATGAAAAGGATTCGGGTGTTTGGAAGACACTTCCACATCACTCATTTCGGGTTACAAATATCACAAAAAAATCCGGATAAAGCTAGTTGGAAGTCACGTTACAAGAGCTTCAGCCAATAACCTAATCTGTGGGGTTTACTACCCTAACTACTTGTACCACCTTAATTCTTCTGCATCTATTAATTTGAACCTTAGCGGCTTTGTCCCACCAAAGGCATTCCTCTATTTAGATCAAAGTGAGCTGATCCAGAGTAGATTAGCGGTACCACCTTCTACGCATTCCGCAATTCCATGATTCCTCTACGAATATGATGTCGTGCTCCACGAGCCAGCTTACCTCAGGTTCAGTAAGTTGGTTTAACTCTGAGATCGCAGAGATGAATAAATCCTGACATTAAGTCATGCAATAGAGGGTTAAGACAGATATCGGAAGTCTAGAGTGTCCATGGTCCTCGGTCATTAAATCTTCGTGAAACAAAGAAAGTAAGCAAATGTTCCTAATTAGTTGCACCTCTTCTCATAAGAAGTTCTATTGACCCACTTGCGGTATACACAGGTTTTTTTTTGTTTCTACGGTCAAACCTTTTTGACTTTTCCTGCTCAATGAGAGAATTACGCCTGGCTATCGAAACTACCAAACCCGTTTTGCATAAGTTAATAAGTAATATATAGCATGACACTTGCGTTTAAGGATATAGCATCACGTCCTCATTTGGTATATTTTTTCAGACTTTTTTTTCTGAAATAAGTTTTTAGAGACTGATCTACATTTCGCTCCCATTTTCGGCCTCTTAGAGATTATATTTCCGGTTCCCGCTAACCAAAACAGAGTTAAAAGCAGAAATATGACGTGCAGCTTATATTTAAAACATCGTTTCTCTTGAAAACAAAACGAAAAGCCAAACCAAATTTTCTATTTTTTTCTTCCTCTTTTATTTAACAGTCACCCAGAAAGCTAGCAAGGATAACAGCCTTAGCATACAATATGCTCGGAAACACAATACTCCGACTAACGATAGCTGTCTCTCCATATCTCTGCTTCGAGAGTATGCTTCAGCAAAAGATTTTCACTTAAGTTAGCATTTCATTAGCATAAGTGAACAGCAACGTTGTATGAGAGCAGCAGTACAGTTCTCCCCATCCAGTTCATACTTTCGGGCTTCGGAAAAGGTTAAAGGCACGGGGATTTGATTGTAGACAGAATGACACAATAAATTTCCCTCCCTCAGCCCCTTGACTTAGGAATAGACGAGGAAAAAGTATGAATTACATCTGAGATATGCCGATGGAGTTGTGTGGAGATATTTCCATTTGTTTCCTTGCTTGTGCATTAATATGTGTGTCAGGGCAGAGCGATACAGATACAGCGAGCGTTGTGAAAATCAATTCAAGTGGCTCCTTGCAAGGAGGGTTGTAGAACGATGTCTTGAAGAGATTTGTGGCCAAATCAAATGTTGTCGTACACCTTTTATCGATTGGCTCGATTTCAACTTAGCCGGATAAGGGATAAGAGACTATAATGCAATCACGAGAATCTATAGATAGAGCAGGATAGCATGACAGCATGAAAGGGACAACCCTTATCGAAGGGTTGTCAACGAGACTCTGGACTTCCGAATTCCAAATGGCCGTCAATCGAGCAATTCACTTTAGCAAAGAGCTTAACACAAAAAAAATCACTTTAAACAAATGCAGCCACTTTATTTCGTCGCTGACTGTTTCGTTGTTTTCCAAACTCGCTGCCTTATATCGCTCACAATATTTTCATTTCGTAATTCAATCTTTCGTATTCGTTTCAGCTGTATTGCCCTTCTCGTCATCATCATTGTCGCGCTTTCATATGACGCGCAGGGGCAGGTTAAGTGGTTATTGCTATACCGTTAGCGAATTCGCCTCCTGACCTGTCTGTTTGCAGAATGATGTCAGTTTTAATTAAATCCATAAATTCTTAATGCATTTTTCTTTTCCGTCACTGTTGACACTACAAAAGAGAAAACAGTGGCTGCCCGTGACTGGATGGCATGTGTATATACCTTAATGCAGATAAGGGATAACAGGGATAACGACTTTGCAGGGTTTTCGACGACAGTGGCAGCGATCGTTATGATCACAGTAATGACAATGGTGATGAGAATGCTGTGAATAATGGGACAAGGGCCTTCAAAAAGGTGTGGCGTTATGATATATTAGCTCATGAAGGATGACAGTTTGTTGACAGTGTCACTGCACTCTTTCGTCCTTTTTTTAACTTCCATTTCTACAAGAATAGACTGAGTAAGGATCGACACCGGCCAACTAGTCGGAAATGGTATCCTTGTGCGAACGTCCTGTCTTATCACTTTCTGACAGTTGCTGCTAGTCTGTCACACACATACACTACTCATACGTCTCGAGTGCTGTTGACGTTAGATAAACAGTGATTTCTTTGTTTGCTGACCGAAATTGCATCGCACACGAGGACAATTCCACCACCCACTTTGATTGTACAATGCAAATCACAAGGTAATTTACCTCGCACTATCGTCGCGTCACACCTGTACCCACACGCTTGCTCGGTGAATCCTGCATGTCCTCGGAGCACACCCGAGTATATCACTTTTTCGCCACCCCCACTTGGCTTTCTATGTTTGGTTCTTTCCTATTATTTTGTTACTAAATGCTGACGGAGAAGGTTTTGCATGAAGCACCTATGAACTGGACGAAGGACGACAGCAAAAAAGAACCAAGCAGAGTCCTATTGCAAACAAAGGGAAGCGATTATAGGATTTTTAGTCAGATTTTGCTTTTTAGCTTTTTTATAGGCCATCCCCTGCAAGGCATGATTTTTTTTACGTTATTTCAAGTCCGTGATTGGCTTTGTGATGTGTTTGCTCGAAAGCGAGTTTTTCGTAATGACGTTGACGACCGGCGAGTGTATCTGTTCTATTCAGTTGCTTTGTGAGTTCGATGAGGACAGACGAGGATACGAGTGTCCTTACCAGCGATGATGAATGTACTCGTATGTTGACATTTCGACGCCTGTGTTGACATTGATTTGTTTTGTTGGATTCGTTTTTAGTTGAGCTTTTTATCTGAGGGAATATCTATGAATTGATTGGATTGGAAAGCACAGAGTGACTGATTGCTGATTGAAAAATCTTTGATGGCTAATTGACCTTTCAATCCGGTCTGGACTTTTGAGCTTTTATTTGCATATTGTCACTGAAGTTAACATGGATAGAAAGGGATGATCGACTACTTGTTTTGCTTTAATTCGATTAATGGTGTTTACTTGTCGGTCATACCTATTTCATTCGGACTTAAAAATGAGCTAACATATGATTATGACTAATTTATGATTGTCGGTTAATGTCTCCTAAAATTATTTATGCCGCTGATTTGCTAGATGGCTGAATTGTGCTTTTATGAGCTTAATGAAGTAGCTTATCGATGGAGTCCCTCAAGACAGACGACTCCGACCACTATTTTTTACTTTTTTAAATTGCAAACGTTAAAATTTTATTCTGTTATTAGCTAAAACCAGTCGGCAAAGGCTATACTCGTAATTATCCCTCACTGTCACATCGAGACAATCTTTGTCATGCTGGCCGTTGGAACGAAGTATCTGATTACAGTGGTGGTATAAGCCTCAACACCGTGTTCAAAAATGTACGAGACTCATCCTACTTTCGATGCCCTATTCTGAGTCGATGACTCCGGCAGGGAAAAGCTCCATCGTCCCGTCTTACACATGTATACAACAAAAAGAAGAGGAGTTCCGAATGTCTAAAGCCAAAAATCTTCGTATACATAGGTAGCAAGAAATATAAGGTATGACACCGCCTCGCTCTCTCAACTTCTGTCCTCCATGGGCGACTGATACCAGTTTTCTACTCTTAGGTAGCTATGGCAAGCACAGTCTATAGCAATCTCCAGCTGCTATAGGAGACGGCTGTCGCTGGCAATAGAAATGAGGGTACTGCAGAGAAGAAAGGAAACATTTCTACAAGAAGGCGAAGCGGGTCCTCGAAAAAAATATTCAAAGTGTGAGCCAGATTTCAGGCTGCCATGGGAGAGTACTACAGCCCTCTAACCTTCAGGTCTTCAGTCTCTAATTCTGCCTCTCTATCTGGTATCAGTGATAAAGTACAGGAGCAAGGTTTCATGCTGCGTGTGAGAATAGCCCTCTAGCCTCCAAGTCTTCAGTCTCTAATTCCGCCTTTCTATCAATGCTATCAGTAGAGGATTATGATCTCCAAAAAAGGCGGGTCGCACTAGCACTAATAAGGTTAGTGCTCCGCAGAAAACGCATGCTTACGCTCTTATCCAATGTGGAAACAGGTTCTCTAGAGAATTTTCTTGCGAATATGTTGCTGTTGTTCTTAAAATGCACATTCCAAAGGATCAAAGGATTGCTGTGCTACTACAACGGCTCAATTTATAGAATCCTGCGACTCCTACGAAATATTGGGCGGTCATAAAAGTCGACCAACCGGAGGCAAATATTATACACACATACCTAATGTTCATAAACGAGAAATAGTTGACAATTTATTTTAAAATAAAAGGCTGGCTATAACCTCAGGTTCAGGCATTGGATATAACAAAGTAACGGTTTTCAAAAGGGTTTGGTTGGAAGCCGGGATTCTTATTTGATTTAAGTACATATGTGAAAGGTTCCTTAGTTGGTATGTAGTCGAAAATATGGTTACAAAAACCTCGATTATTTGTTTGGCCTTCGAAATTTTTAATAAAAAATACTTTTGAGATGTTAGCAACTTATGACCTTAAAGGAGTAAATATGCGAATTTGAAGACATATTTGAGTCTTTCATTAGTTTATTTTTGTTTTCTTTTTACCATTTCCAATGTGGTTTTGGTTTTACTTCATACGCTTAGTGTACATACCTGAAATGAGATAAATAAAAACATATGTAAGTGTCATACTCAATTTAAATTCGGATTGATACAACTTAGATATTATTTATGTTTTAAAATGTGAGTGTTCAAAATTTGACTCAAATGGGAAACGATTTAATCGCAACGATTCTTGGAAGTTCAACAAACAGCAACTATTATGGGGCGACTTATTTACGACTTCTTCGAAAAACCTGAAGTGCTTGGATGGATGTTTGGAGAATACCGCGGGTTTGGTCCCAACGTCTTTTTGTGCTGCAAAATCACTTTGTCATGTTTTGCTCGTATTGTGGTGTAATGCGTAGTTGTTGAAAGAGGTGCTTGCCCTTATCCTACTATACGGCGCATAATATATCACGGAATAGAGGAGGAGATCCTATCATTTGAAGACTACTCAGATTAATATGGGCCCAATTCTATGTGTGTAACTTGGCAAACGTAGATACAAGCAGGCTTCGAAGAACTAGGGGTGTGAAAAGTGATAACTAGCGAGCCATTTTTATTAAGATTATGGTTCACCCCACATTTTGCTTTCGAAGAAGGAGAAGAAAAAACAGTCTTCTTCCACTCATCAAACCTTTAAAGCCAAGGAAAGAAAAATAGTTATGGTAGGCATCATTAAGTTATGTTTCCTTTACAAGTCATTTGATAATGTGCATAAATCGTTTGGCCTAAGTTTCGACAGTTTGCTGTAGATTGTTCAAGGGAAGCGCCGTCGCAGTTGTAGGTAAAACCCTTTACTGATCGTTTGACTTCGTGACAAGAACTTATGGTGTACTAAGCCGAATATATTATTTTCATTTCCGAAAAGCAGACTTCGCAAAACTAAATAACCTGCTCAGCTATATTAAGTTTCGTCTTCTGCTAAAACCCTGACACGCACATGTCCTTATATGCCCGCATTTTCTTGCCTTCCAATATTATACTTCAAAGTCATCAGTTGCCTTCAATCTTAATGTCAATAAAGAAAAACCAAAACCTTTCAGAAACCCTCAGAAGACAGACTGGAATCTTTTCTCAAACCTAGTTGCAAACAGGTTAGTATCGCCACAAGCCATTACTAACCCCGATCCAACTTACATTGAGAATTCAGTCGAAGCGGTTTTCAACAAATCCTGCCCTTTGCAATGTGCTCGCAAGAAGACCAGCGCTGCCTGATGGACCATAGAGCTAAAGCAACTTAGGACCAGGACCCGAACTCTATTCTACAGAGCAAAGATCATCAAAAGATCCGAAGACTGGAATAATAACAAATCCAGCTTCAATGAATACAAGAGCAAAACAAAGGCAGCAAAGACTAAATCCTGGTAGGAGTTCTGCGAAGAACTCAACGAAGCTGCAAGGCTCAGAAAGATCCTATCCAAGGACCCCTGTGTCCCAGGATTCATCCTTAAACCAGATAGTTCTTGGACAGAATCCAATAAGGAATCCCTAGAACTACTGACTGAAACCCACTTCCCAGGATGTAAAACTCCGGAAATCACAGTCCCCATCGGGACAACGGTTCACACATCTGAAGAAGTAATAAACGAAATTATTACAAAGGATAAAGTATAATGGGCAACAAATTCGTTCAAATCTTTTAAATCCCCGGGACCAGACGATATTTTGCCAGCGATGATTGCGCGCAGGGTCCATCCCAACACAGTAGAAAGAGATGAAGGTAGTTTTCATACCTAAGGCAGGCAGACCAATCCATACTACCGCAAAGGACTATAGGCCATCGTCGTTTCTATTAAAAACCTTGATCTATACATCAGAGGACTTATCAACTCACACAACGAATACAACATTCAACACGACTACCTTAAAGGCAGATTAGTGGAAAGTGCACTCGTAACATAATGTTGTTCGTGAAATTGAGAGCTCATTGAAATTAAAAGAATTTACTCGTACAATGGCAGCCTTTCTCGATATAAAGGGAGCCTTCAACAACGTAAACACAGAGGCCATAATAACAGCTCTAGAGGACATAAAAGTAGACAAATCCATTGTAATCTGGATTGAAAATATATTATAAAACAGAATTATCAATGCAGACATCGGACACAGCTCTATAGTATAGGGTCCGCCAAATAACTTTTTTTTTTTTTGAAAATGCTATAAAAAAAACTATTGAATATTTTCTCAAACTTCTTTTTTTATTTGAAAAAACAATCCTTCCGTTTAATAATGGAAAATAATTTCATTCAAATGGCTGCCTCGCCTGCCATGCAGTAGCCTACACGATCGGTCCAATTTTTAAGCACATTATCGATTGTGTGCAGCTGTATTTCACCAATGGCTTCACGAATATTGTCCTTTAAAGCGTCAATTGTCTCTGGCTTGTCGGCGTAACACTTGTCTTTGACGGCACCCCACAAATAATAGTCCAACGGTGTCAAATCGCAGCTCCGAGGTGGCCAAACGACATCAGCTCTGCGGCTGATAATGCGATCTTCAAAAACAGGGCGCAAAACATCGAGTGTAGCTTCGGCTGTGTGGCACGTAGCGCCGTCCTGTTGAAACCAAATGTTGCCAATATCCTCCTCTTCAATTTTTGTGAACAAAAATTCGTTCAACATGGCCCGATAACGATCGCCATTGACTGTAACGGCCACTCCTTGCTCATTTTCGAAGAAAAATGGCCCAATTATGCCTCTGGACCAAAATCCGCACCAAACAGTGGCTCGTTTTGGGTGCACCGGCTTTTCAATGTATGCGTGCGGGTTTTCTGTGCCCCAAATGTGACAATTTTGCTTGTTTACATACCCGCCAAGATCAAAATGAGCTTCATCTGAAAAGATGATTTTTTTGGCAAAATCGGCATCTTCTGTAAGTCGATCGCAGGCCCACTTAGCGAAGCGTTGTTCAAGCGTATACACAACCATCATTCGTTCGTATTGAAAAAAAAACGTTAGATGGCGGACCCTTTATAAGGAAAGTGACAACTAGAGGCACACCACAGGGTGGAGTTCTCTCTCACCTACTGTGGTTTCTTACAGTCAACAAATTCCTTAAAATCTTCATGGAGAAAATCATAAAGACAATAGCATACGCGGATGACCTAGTTATCTTGACAAAAGGTAAATTTCTACCAACTATCAGCGAACTAATGGAATTTGCGTTGAAGGAACTCTCCTCGTACAAACAGGAATCAATGAGACTCCCTGATTTGTGCAGCGTCTTCCAAGCAGAAACCCTAGCAATAGAAAAAGCAGCTAAACACCTACAAGTAACCGATATCCCAGCGTCGGATATTACCATCTTTGTAGACAGCCAGGCTGCACTGAAGTCAATAGGATCCTGTACAACAAGATCAAAGGCTGTCATGAAATGTCGCCACTCACCGAAGTCCATCAGACACCACAAAGTCAAACTCTGCTGCATCCCGGGCCACAGCTCAATCGCAGGGAATGAAAGAGCGGACGAATTGGCCAGGCACGTGTCTGAAATGGACATCAGCGAAGCGGACACGTCATTGCAACCACCGATCAGCTCATTATACCGGATCATAAATGACACATTCATCAAAGAGGCCAACTCGTCTTGGCTTACAAGAACCAACAACCAGAAGACAAGATCATCATGGTCAGAGTCCAATATCGGAAAAAACAAAGAAGTTCTTGGCGCTGGATCCTCGATCCGTATGCTCGTCGGAGTGATCACAGGACACTGTCCCATCGGAGCAATGCTCCGGAAATGGAACTCGGGAACCAACGATCTCTGCCGGAGCTGCGGCGATGAGGAAGAAACCGAGACGATCCAGTATCTGCTTTGCCACTGCCCAGCTTTCCAGAATCGGCTTCGCTGGGCCAAAGATTTTTTACAGAGATTGCGGACGTAGGAAATCGGACCGTCTAAAATTCATAAAGAGCACGGGGTGGTCTCAGCCACCACGTGATAAGACAGGTGAGTTGTATGTGTAGTCCACAAATGAAGGGAATCACAATGTGAAAGTGACGCTCAACCATCACACTCCTCTTCTTTAACCTAACCTAACCATAAGGTATTCACCTATTACTACTATTTATTTACTATTTTTTCACGACAAGCCCATCTTCTTTCAAAATGAACATGGGTTCCTAAAAGATCGATCGACGATCTTAATTGAGTTCTTCAAGTGTTCACTCTAGGATGGCAAGGATGTAGACTAAAGCTCAACCTCCGTACGATTTAACCACAAAATACTCTAACCCTACAATTATAGCTTTATAAAAACATAAAAGTATGCTATTGTCCAGATTAAAATACCGACAAATTACCCGGAGATAAGAACACTGATGATCAAAAACCTTCAAGATTTTAATTAAAGAAATTTATAGAATATCTATTAGTTTGCATTGGAACAAAAAAATTCGGGCTATAAAACATAGTGGCCAGAATATGTTCCCGCAAATAAATCAACTATTTAGAAGAGAAGATCATAACGATATTCCTTGTTAGCGAATCCCCCAGACAGACCAGGGACGACAGACACTAATCGGTGCAGGGTTGACTCCAGAAGAAATTTACTCAGGATCCACAAGAGAAAGCTGATATAATCGGTTCATACTTCCAAAGAGTGTACATGGTGAATGACTCCGTTCATCCGAACCTCGATCTGCAAAATGAAGCACGGTTAAACCATATATGTACATCTTCTCAATGAAATTGGTGTCTGGCGATCTGAGAATAGTGGTTTCACCACATTCAAAGATGAAAACCCAGCAAATGGAAATATTGCCAGCGAACGATCAATCCAACTGTTCGTCAAAAGAAATGATCTCATGTGCATCCTTGATTCAATGAAAAACAAAAAAATCGTCGGGCATTGATGGGGGTCCTAGTATAGTATTACGGCATATGCCCGAGGTAGTAGTCGATGTATTATTGATGCTTTTTAACAATATGTTGAATAATGCGCATTATCCAACACATTGGAAAATGGCGGTAGTCCACCCTATTCCTAAAAAGGGGAAGGATAACAGCAACCCAGCAAATCTTCGGTCAATAAGTTTACTTCCGAATATTAGCAAGGTTTTTGAGAAGGTAATCAAGAAAGTGCTACTAAAATGGGTTGAGCATAATAAAGTTCTTCCGAAAAACCAGTTTGGTTTTAGGGCGGGACATGACACTATTCATGCTGTGTCGACATCCAATGGAACAAAAGTAAACGCCAATGCACAGGGGCATGTCTGGTTGACTTTGAGAAGGCTTTCGACACGATATGGCTAAATGGGCTTTTCTTAAAATTAGTCAGGCTGAATATGAACAAATCGCTGTTATACAGGGTGACCCACGAGCAGTGTGCCAAAAAGCTAGAGCGTGTAGGTCTGGTCAAGACAAGAAAAAAAAAATGTTTGGGGGGGGTCTATTCCCCTGGCTGGATTATAATTTTAGTTATCGTTGGATCGGAAGAAGGGGCCCCATGGAATGGCCACTTAGATCACCAGATTTAACTCCTCTAGATTTTCATGTGTGGGGATTCATGAAGAATTATGTTTACGAAGTGGAAATAGTATTGTATCTTTGGAACAACTGAAAGAACGGATTGAAGTCGCTGGAGTCAAATTGCAGGAAAATTTGTCAAGCATAGACTTATGTGCAGCCATTAGAAGGAGATATAATCTTTGCCTTCTAAAAAAAGGGGATCATATTGAAAATTTATTGTAACAAAACTCCGAATTTTTTAAAAATAATAAAAAAGAGGTCAATGTTTCATACATTAATTTGCCTACAAGTCCAGCCGCGTTAAAACCAAAAAAAGGTTTTTCTTAGAAAAAAATGGTTCGGGTTTTTTTTTAATTTCTCAAAAACTACAAGACATTTTTGCATTCGGTTTTCTGTTTTTAACTAAAAACTTATAAGAGAATTGAATTTTTAAAAAAAAAGTTAGTACTTAATTACATACAATTTTGAAAAAAAAATAGTTCGACATTTTTTTTTTAATTTTTTTCTTAAAATTTTGAGTTTGAAAATTAATTTCTCAAAAACTATTCCTTAAAACAGCTTCGTTGAAAAACAAGATGATAGAAGAGGTTTCTGGCTTTACAAAAAAGTATATCACGGCATTGTGGATATAACTGTTGATTTTTAATATTTTTTTTTTCCAAATTAAGTCAATTTTTTTAAAATTTGCCCTCCCGGCTAAAGGGGGGGAATAGACCCCCCAAAACGTTTTTTTTCTTGACTTTACCAGATCTACACGCTCTAGCTTTTTGGCACACTGCTCGTGGGACACCCTGTATATGATATACGACATGTTAATAGACAAGAAGTTCGTTGTAAAATATAGCAACGTTACTTCAAGTAGGACTTACCATATTAAAAACGGTTTACAACAGGGGAGAGTAAATTCTCCTCTGCTTTTAACATTTACGCAAGTGATCTAGTTGGTTCCCTTAGTCACGCTTTGGCGTATGCAGATGATCTAGTGGCATACAGATCGGGTAAAAAAATTTAAATCATCAATGCCCTCTTGGAATATGACTTCGATAAAATTAAAAGATACTGTGACGATTGGAAATTAAAAGTCAATTATCTAAAATCAGAAACAATTTTTTTCAGAACACCATTGTACAGGGCCTCTAGCCCTAGGCGAAACTGGCGCAAATTGACCATCATTGGACAACAAGGGCAGCCATTGGCGACACGAAATGTAGTGAGATATCTTGGAATTTGGCTTGATCAATATTTATATTTCAATAGACACATAGATGCTATTCTTGCCAAAGCCTAGAAGACTTTTGCTCTTACGAGAAGATTGTTTCAAAGCAGTCTACTTGAGGCTAGAGTAAAGTCATATGCTAATTGTCGCCTATGGCATACCTGTGCAGGGACGGGTTAAGAATATCTCTGCAGCGATACCGCTCGCTTGTCGTAAAAGGCGACTAAACAAAGGTAAACAAAAATCACATCTAGGCAATTTAGAAAACACCAAGGTGAGCCTAGGGACACATATACCACCATTAAACTGCCCCACAAGTGTACATGCAAATCAGTGGGTTGACACGACTGGAGATCACCGGTGTTGTAAGAGTAAGATCAAACAAAAAAAAATCTGGAGCATGCTCGTGTCACAAGAAAAAAAAAAAAAGGCAGGCCGAAAAACAATTGGTGCAAACAAATGCAAAAACACCAGCATTTGATTGGCCTCAGCGATGAAGTAATCCCAAACCGGGAAGCCTGCCGCTACTTTCTGAGGTCAAACCGGCGGACCCCACAAGCGGACCAGTAGGAATGCAGTTAAGTGGGAAGGTTATGGTCCTACACTTCTGACCATAACAACGCCGGAAAAAGTAAAAGAAGAAGTCGCCTATGGCATTTGATATAGAAAAGCTTCGCTTATACGAAAGGCAGTATCTTCGATGTTGCCTGGGCTTATATCGAACACCAGAGTCACAGTATGTCAAATACTATCCTAACAAGGTTCTGTACTGACTCGGAGTCATATTGCAAGAGCAATTATGAGCGATAACAGCCTGATCTTTGGGGCTTATTACCATAATGTGTTATACCACGAAAAGACAAGACTGTCTGGCTTTATCCCACTCGAAGCATTTATTTATTTAGATACTAAGGGCTACATACAGGATGAAAATGGTATCCCTTTGATATACCACTTCCGACGCCATGCGAGGGACAGGTAACTCTTATACTAATGTCGTCACGCGTCTGAGTACTTTCGGTACAGCGCCCCGGCTTCAATTCGGGATAAAAAAAAGCGATCAGACAAAAAAGTTTGTTCTGGTGGTTGCATTCACAATCCACTCATGACTTACACACCAGACATGTGTTCATCTCATTAAATTTAGATTAAAAACATGAACTTGATCGTACCTGTAAATGGGTCTGTCTATAAATCCTGTTTATTAGATTGGTTGGTTCAGGTTAGTCGCGTCCTCTGTTCACTGCCCAATTCGCAATAAAGTTTTGGATCGAGAATTTTATTAAAATGTCGGTCTCCTAAGTAATTTTTGGCTTGAGAAATAAGGAACTTTCTCACCTTACTCTTTCCGCTTCTGTTTGCCAAAATGTGTCACCTTTATCTCTTGAATATAAGATAGCCCTTGTAAATCAATTATATACGTGACATCCTCCTATTCCACCTCGTATCAGTTTAAAGATCTTAAGCTTCTTCTGGACATCCAGGATTTAAAAGCTTTCATCTATAACCCCCTTCTTCTAGGCGGACCAAGCAACTCGTAATATGCGTTCACGATTTCAGACCTATGTTCCATTGTATACTTTGTAATACCAGTCCAAATTACTTCTGGGAATACACTTGTCATCCTCCGGTTCCGCCCGTAAAACACGAAACCGTAATATCCTGCGCCACAAACAGCTAAATTTAATGCACTCCAAAACAACGCCAATTCCAGATTATGGTATTAAAAAGAACGTGATTTCAAAGTGATTTATTATTCTCTTGGATATTACACTTCGTTCCTTCGTGCTTTGGTTTTTTCCCACGCCCTTAGAGCGCCATCGTCAGAATTGAAGACGGCACAACAACGGAAAGGATAAAAGGAAAGAAGATGAAATAGGAATTATCCTTCGCTTGGCTGCAGTGTATAAATGTATTTATTATTACCCCTTATCATCGTAATAAGGATAATAAAATCTTCAAAACGCTATTCCAATTCCACCTTGTTATCTTTACACTGGCAACATTTCACATTCAGTCATTCAACATTTTTCGGATTCTCGCTTCCCATCATCACTCAACATCTTTTTCTTTGTCCTTTTCCACAACAATTCCGACCATTTATTTTTGTTTGTGTTCTGGCCTCTGGCAAGGATCACCACCCATCATACCACGAATGCCATCATAACCAGGGAAATGCTTTAGTCACGCAGGGTGCTGTTAAATTATCCTTTAAATCGAAGCAAATGGTCTGTGTTATACGAGTGTGTGGTACTTTTCGTTATCCTTATCAAATGTGAGAGTGTGACATGAAGGACATTTATTATAACCGTGTCCTGTGATTTAAGTTTTTTTTTTTTTTGCGTTGATCCCTGACACCTCCTCATACACCCGATGACTATTGGAATTCAAATTTTCACACCAGTACAATCGGGGGTCGTTTCTCCCCAATATGATGTCATACAATAACTCGACAGATACAAGGATCCTTCTTTCCTCCCATTCCCCAACATTCGGGTGGGACATGCGTGTTGAGGGAAAAAGGAGAATTGACAGGTGACGCAGGGAAACTCAAATCCTTTGTTCGTATTCTCCTTTTTTTCAACCTATGAAGACTGCCACAGTAGCATATGTACATACAGGTGTACTCCTATTTCACATGCGGTGTGAAGTAGCTGCGACTACACTCCTAGATGGGGGTTAACGAGTTTTTATAGGACATCCTTGTGACGTTCTTGTCTTTCTATTTTTGATGTGAAAACAAAGAAAACGACGGAAGGTGCAATCCTTTTTGCTGTTCTGTTTTGACGGAAGTCCTTATTTTGCTTGTGATCTGATTTCCCATCTACCTTGCCCGTTGGCAGGTGAGTAGGTAAGGGGCAAAATAGATTTCACATCGACTTTCGTTTCCTTGATCGAGGAAGACAGGATTGAATGAGGAGAGGGACGTGTGGAAGGTGGATTATTGTGTTAGACTGGTTGTTGATTGTTTTGAATTAGAATTGCTAAAAGGGATCAACTTGTAAGTGGGACTGGGATATGAGGACCCTTGGGTGCAGGAAAGTGTTGTATATTCAAATGTGGGATTTAGTCATGGATTTTAAAGGGATTCCTTGTTGGTCTTTGAAGATTGGAAGACCGAAAACATATGCGATTTATTGATTTCGTGCAATATGGCAATATGGCATTGGATCGTATTAATATGGTGATATGAATTGGTAAGGCATTCAAGATGTCCAAGATGTTCTCAATCTTATAATCTGATGGCTTAAGAGACGGAAAGTGATTAAAGTCTGCTAAGGTACTTTTGGGGATAAATTTTGAGCTAGGTGGGAAAATCGTTTGAAATTCTTAATCTAAATAGAAGCCATACAGATAAATGCGATGGTAATCACAAAGAGAGAAAAAATGTAGGCCGAGATGTCATACCGGCTTCACCGGAAGTACCAGTGTTTCTTGTGTTATTTGTGTTCTGATGAGGGCATGAGCTTCTAGTATTGGGATGTAGATAGACCT
This sequence comes from Merodon equestris, assembly GCA_958301585.1. Lineage (NCBI taxonomy): Eukaryota > Metazoa > Arthropoda > Insecta > Diptera > Syrphidae > Merodon > Merodon equestris. Next base: position 55,090,155 of record OY284413.1, read on the forward strand.
TATATGACAACAAACACCTAGACACAAAAAACTGTGAATTATACAAGTAACAGAATACAAGTTCTTCAACTGCGATTTTAAATTACGCACACAGACAGTTTTCAAAGGTACCGGTAAATCAATAGAGAAAGACAACATTCTGAGATCCTTTTTAAACTTACGCCTATATTATTGGAGATGCTAGGATGAAGGGTTATCCAACAAGAGGTGTCATTTTAAATTCGACGCCTTTATTAATATATAAACATTTATCCATCATTGCTATGACTTTTACTAGGTAGAAGAATAAAACGAATGTTCGATTTTTCACTTAGTTATACCATGCTGTCGACGGTTCAGATTCGTACTCTCTTCCTTTACGAGTTGAAACTGGGACTTAATGCGTCTGTGGCAGCCAAAAACATAAATGACGGCTTTTGTACGACAACCGTAAAAGAACTGGGCAGTGGTTGGATGCAGACAAAAACCCAAAGCACACCCCCAAAATTGGTCTTCACCCAGAAAAGGTTATGGTGACAATTTCGTGGACATTGAAAGGACCAATCTATTTTTGATTTCTTTAACCAAGGGAAACGATAAATGCAGTCAAATATTGTGAGGAAATCGACATAATGATTACGAAATTGGCTGAAAAGTAACCTGCATTGGTCAATGGGCATGGTCCAATCCTGTTGAATGACAATGCTAGACCCCATACCTCACACGTAAAGGTGCAAAAGCTGCTACAGTTGGGATATGAAATTCTTCCGCATCCACCATACTCTCCTGATATTTCTCCAAAGGATTACAATTTTTTTCGCAGTCTCGCGTCATTTTGTCGGCAAAAGGTGTTCCGAAACCGAGCAGAGGTCATAGAAGCCTTTGGAATTTTTTTAGCGTCAATAAATCAAGCTTTCTATAATTAAATAAAATTAAAAATTTTAAGTAACTTCCGACAAAAAAAAAAAACTAAAAAGTAGAAAAATAAAATTTTTCTCTCGTCCTTTGACTTCATTAAAAGGCGCAAAATTAATCATTCAATTTTGTTTTTGAATTACATTTATATTTAGTAAACAAAAAAACTATTGTGGTGGATGGAAATCTTTATGTTGACCTTTCGAATTTTTTCTGTTAAGTGGAAAAGATGATATCCGTCAAGTGACTGCCGCCAATGTTGATACAGCTTTGTATCCGTTTTATCACATTTTTCATGACTTTCCGCAAGATTTCCGGCGATAACTGTTAGCATTTCTGTCGAATATTCATCTTAAGGGCTGTGACTGTAAGTAAGTTTGGGATGGTTAAATCTGGCAATCTTGCTGGCAATGCCAAATCGCTAAAATGGGAGATAACACTTCCTTCACAATATACATTGTGGCTCGAACTGTTGAAATCACATGTTCACCAAGCTCCGCTCATCCAATTCCGGTAGTAAGAAGTCGTTTGTCATGGCCATGTAGCCATAACCGTATTGCCGATGACGTATTAAAAATAATGCGGCCCAATCACTCCTCTCACGTGAATGCCGCACACGGTGGTTCTAAGTGGATGTAATGGCACTTCGTGCGTCATACACGGATTTTCAGAGCCCTGGAAATGAAAATGTTGCTTATTGACGTAACCGCTTAAGTGGAAATGCGCCTCATCGCTCATGATGATTTTCGACACAAAATTGTCCTCTTAGTTGTTGAGATTAAGGATTGCTTGGAAGTAATTCACACGCGATTGACGGTCAGCAAGCATTAACTGATTCATTGTTTGCACTTGGTATGGGAACATGTGTAAGTTTTTCACTAAAATTTGCTGTAAGTAAAGTCCGTCGGGTGATGCCCAATTGCGTGGCCCGTCGTCTGGTTGACGTTTCTTCGTTTTCAGCAACATCAGCAGTAAAGGCCGTGGTATTCTCCGCCGAAAGACCAGCCCGCTGGAGCCACGCCCTGCATGTTCTCCGGTGGCATCAGTCTGTTCTAGTCGAATGGGGATGTTTGCCTAGTTGGCGCGACATAATTAGGAAGTCGACGTCGAAATTCACGTTGCGCTAACATCACCGACCAATTCCTGGTGAAAATAATCTACCAAATTATTGCACTCCCGTGCTGAGTATAGCGCTCCATTGCTTGTCTGTTTGTATACTTGTATACTGCAGCTGTGTAGTTCACTAATGTCAAATATGATTGATTGTACCGATAGGGTGATTAATTGTGCGCCACCTTGTATAATAACTAAGTAATTGTGCAAACCTACGCCTGTTTTTTTTTTTTTTTTTTGTAATGTTGTGCTACAATAATTTACTTCATAACCGACAATGTACATAACTATATACATATATAGGCTATACTATATACATATAACTATATATACTCGATGGTCCTCGTCATCAGGAGAAATGAACAGAATTGGCTAAGACGAATCTATTGAGTCCAAACTTGATGGGTTTTCTAATAGGCAATCCAGGATTTCGTCTCTTACCTTCGAGTTCCATCATCAAAGTAGCTCAGTGATAGCAACATACTTGGGTGTTTCAAATGTTCGATGACAGATATGTATGTTTGAAAGTAATGTAAATACCCATTATGCGTCAATATTCCCTACCGCAGCTAAGAAAAAGAGCTTATTGCCTTGAAACGCCCGAACACGTTAGCTTTCAAAAAAAAAAAAATCATCAAAATCGGTCCATTCGTTCAGGGGCTACGATGCCACAGATAGACAAATAGACACAAAGACACACAGACTTACAGCCACGTCAAACTTATAACACCCAACTCAACTCCAAGCCTTCAGGGAGTAATTGCCATAAGAACTGAAGCCAGCGGACCACGAATGACGCTGTACTTTCGCTAAGTGGGTGCTGGAAATGAATTCTGAGTGAGGCCCTATTATTAATCCAGGTTAATAGATAAAGTAAATTAGTGTTCCGAAAACCCAAGGAAAGGTGCAATGTGTGATAGTGTGCTGTGGCTTTTGGACCGGCGGCGTCTTTGGGCCATATTTTTTTTATTTCGAAATTGATGCTGGTGATACGTGAACGACGTTGATTTTCAATGATTTTCAACAGTACGAACGATTTCGCAGTGATTTGAATTTGCGACCTTTTTTAAGGTTATCTTAAAAGTAAAATACACGTCAAAGCATCATCAGTGATTGCAATTATGCGAAAATCTAAAAAAAGTCACCAAATCAATGACGATGTGTAGGCAGAGCTTTAACGGATATTTAACATTTATTTCACTCCATTAATGACGTCAGTATTTGGACGTAAGGTTAGTAAAGGTGGCTATCTGACTCATGGTTTAGTGAAGGTACAATAATCACTGCAGCACCGTATTGATGACACATTTTGATCTGATTGTAAATGTATGAAAGTGGATGTTCTTAATAGAAAACAAAGTAAAATATAATTTCAAGACAACTTTTGCTCAGGAAGCGAGAAAAAAGGAGTTAGTGACCATTGTACACGAGTTTGTCCAATATTTTTCAACACAATTGCCCAACATCCTATACATCTGTAACAAAATAACATCTAGACATCAAAACCGGAATATGAGTATTGCCTACTCTATGTTCCTAAATGAACCAAGCGAAGGAGAAGTGTACAGAATGCTTTGTTGTAGATGTAGATAGGTAGATTTAAAGTATAATGCCCCAACTCTTACGCCGATTGTGAAGGCAATCATTAATCAAAGTTTTGATCAGGGACTTATACCAATGGCGCTTAAAACATCAATTTTCCGACCCATATACAAGGGAGGTGTATAAACAGAAATTGAAAACTACAGGCCAATTTCGATTTTACCTGCTGTCGAAAAATGTATGGAAGAGATTCTTATCGATCGCTTAATGAAATTTATAAGTAAACACAAAGTTTTGCAACTAAACCAATATGTATTTCAAAAAGGGAAGATTATTGAGAGAGATGTCGAACGTCACTAACATCGGGTTAAATAAAAACCACCATGTGTTAGTTATGTACGTGGACTTCAGTAAAGCATTTGATACTAGAATGCACGATAAACTGCTTGATTGCCTTTTCTAGATTGGAGTTAGAGGAAAGGCAGCAAAATGGCTCAACAACTCCTTAATTGAAAGAACATTTAAGGTTAAGATTTCTAACACAGTCAGTGAGGAAAAGCAAAATATACATATATATATGGTGTTCCACAAGTTTCTAAACTTGGTCCAATATTGTTCGTGCTGTTTACTAATAAACTTCCCCGTATTTTTGAGCAGTCGACTGCATTTGCATACGCAGATGATATTGTCATAGTGGTCAAATACCAACAACTCGAAACGGCGATAGCAATAATACAGAAAAATTCGATAAAATAACAAGATGGTGCCACGATCACAACCTGGTTATAAACTCGAAAAAGGCAAAGATGATACATATTCGAACATCAAATCAAACGACAAAAGTTATGAAAACCTTCCATCAAAATGAAAACCGTCCACATACACTAAGAAGCGAAGCAATTGAGGTCGTCAAATCCATTAAGTATCTGAGAATAATCATCGACGAGCATTTTACTTGGCACGAACACATCTATCGTCTGCGGGTAAATTTAAAAAGTGCCATTTTTGCGATGATCTACTTGAAGAAATTCACTACAACGTATGTCCAGAGGCAAGCGTATTATTCACTTGCTGAATCAAGAATTTAATATGGCATTTTGGCTTGGGGCAGGGCATCTAAAACTCACCTGACCAGAACACATAATCTTCGAAGACGTCTGGTAAAAATTATTTATAGTAACAATGACACATCTCCATTTCTAAAAGTCAAAAGCATATTCCAAATGACGGCAGAACTGGAATGCTATGACTCCCGTTTCCTACAACCGATACGTCATAATCAGAATACCCGAAGACGAGCACAACAATATGTTGAAATACCTGCAATATTTAACAATTATGGACGAAGACAAATGGCCTACAGTATTCCAACTTTGATGAATTCACTACCCAACAACCTGAAAAATATAGTTAACTTTAAAAAAACGCAAAAAAGATCTGAAAGAATATTTCCTTAATTCAAATGCCTTTTACTAAAATTAGAAGATTAATCTTGAATTATTTTTAAAACCCTTATAAAAAAATTGAACTGGAATTTCTGTATTACTGCCAAGCATTAAAAAGACATGTATAAACACAATCACCTGCAGATAAGCAAGCCTTAAGCTTCGCAGGTAGCATATTTATTTATATTTATATTAACAAAACATCGCTTATTTGACTCAAAAGTCCAAAAAAGTATGACTCCGATGGAAATTCACAAATATGACGATGAGTTGATGGCAGATGTCTAAGCTTTATTCCTACATTTCTGACTATCATGTACCGTCGGCACCATCTATTAGAAAACGATGGATATCCATTTGGTTGTCTTTTATTAATTTAAGGTGACACTTCTGATATTATGATTGTACAGGGTGGCTGACATGAACCAGTTCAACAGTTGTTAATTCATTTCATTATTGACCAACGTGTTTAGTGTTTGTTCTTTAGATAATAGGATTCAAATTCGATAGAGTTATCACAATCGGCTTCTGTTCGTGAGCTGGAACATGTCAAAGTACGAAATATTTGTGTATCATAACGCATTACAATGAAACCGCCAACATTTCAAAATACAATGGAGATGGAAAGAGCAACATTGTCAAAAGTGATTCAGAGGCTAGATTCGAATGAAATGGTTAATGTGTTATTTTAGAATATCCAGAGAAGGAATCAAACACATTTTGAAAAATGAGCTCTGATTCAAGGCCTTATACTTCTAAAAAACGCATGTGCTCACGCCTAGTTGAAAAAAAGTTCGACTTTTTCATAAAGGTGCACCGGTTGGGCAATTAATATAATCTTCTCTGACGAATCAGCCAATAAGTAAATGATGGGGCTCTTCGCTCATATTTTATTTATCGTTAAAATGTCTTGAAAATTGTGTTACTGTTGTGGCCAAGCAAACATTTCGCTAAAGATCTTAGACTATCCAACAGGACTCTGTGATGAATTAATAACAGTTCACGGCAGTCAACTTGTCAACTACCGAATATGTTTACAGATTCCATTTTAAACTCACATATTTAATAATTTTCTAAAAGGTTATTTTATCACTCTCTATCCACTCTTGTGGATTATCTCTTATTTCTGATGATTTCACGAGTCTTTCTTGATAAAGACCAGACTGACGTACGATAAAATCTCGATGGTATGAGGTCCCTAGCCTGTACTCGTATTTTTGTCCATAGTTCTTTTTTATTTTCGATTTTCTGTTCCAATGGAATTTTTCAAGATTCCGCATGAATTTTTCAAAGGATTCAGATTGGATAACTTGGCGCGCCAGCCCACGGGATCGATATTACATGCGGACAAAAAATCCGCACCTTTAAAAATATTGTTTGCAATTTTTTTCACACAAGTGAACGGGACCTATAGCTTAATGTCGATCCTTAACAGCGAGAGCCGAGAATTTTTTTCAGGGCAAGTGTACGGGCTTGCCATTCGATGGCGTTATAGGAATCCGAACTCGCTTATCGTTTATCATAGGCCGGAACTGTACCCACTCCGCCACAGCGCGGCGTTCTCTATATTTTTCTATTTAATTATTCGATAACATCTCGTGATATTTCAGTATCCCATACATAGCTCAAGACTTAACTTATTTTACTCTCAGCTTTATATTTAGGCACGTTATATTTCATAACATGCCACAAGTGTTCAATTGGATTTAAATCGGGTGAATTTGCTGGCAAATTTAGTCTGGAAATTACGAGGTCATCAAATGTTTTACTGAAAATAAGACATTTGGAAGTTAGCTTTTACATATCGATTTGGTTCCGTGACAAGGTGCAGAATCATCTTGATGAATGCACTTGTCAGTATAATATGCTGTTAATGGCTGGTACCAAAAACTTATATCGTTCATAGCTTCATTAACAAGGTGCAAACGGCCCAAACCGTAATATTTTGTTTTGAGGAAACTTCACTCTCTTGACTATGTCCTCATTGTTAACTTTTCACCTGCTGCTCGCCGAACGTGCGGCTAATAGTTGACACACAACAGATTAAATTGACTTTCCTCGGACAATATAACACATCTCCAATCATCTGCATGGAATTTGCATATCTTGTCGCCAACGCCAAACGAGCTATTTTTAGTTTTATGATTAAGAGCGGCTTTTATCGCTGGTCTTCTTTCATATAAACCTTCTTGATTTAATTCACACAACTCCGTTCTTATTCAGAGAGAACTTCAAAAGTGATCTGTCATGCTTACTCTTTGTAATACTCTGTCCGTCTTCTGGTTCTTTTTTCCTATCAACAAACATACAAATATCGCTCCTAATTATAAAAAATCCTTCCACTTTGACGAAATAACCCATTTTCTGAAAACTCAGTTTAGGCTGGGCATTACCTGGGAAACATGACCACCTCCAATATTTCGGCGTACAGATGCTGGTCCATGGCTTCCTTAATCTGAAATATTGAATCTACACCATACCACGAAAAACATGCCACATAAAGGGTGGCCCAATTAAAGGGTAAGCATCAGACAACCCAATAACTTTGACACCGGTTGTCAGAACGGATTGTGACAGCTTGCATTCAAAGCGTTAGTATTTGCGAATTTTACTATGGAACAGTACACGTTGTTATTGTGCAGCTTTACATTCAAAACAATTTTTCAATTGTGAAAACACAACGTGCATACCATTCAAAATTTGAAATGAGAGACGCGCCTTCTCACATGACCATTAAGCGTTTGCGCTAACATTTTTTGGACACCGGTAATCTTGGCAATGCCAGTCATCAAGGGAGAGAACGTACGAAACGATTCGGTTGAGAATATTGAGGCTGTACGGGCCTCAGTTGAGACCCCACCACGAACATCGAGTCGCCGCCGTTCCGCTCAGTTGGGCATCAGTCGCAGCTCACTGCAACGCATAATTCGGGATGATTTGAAGTTATTTCCGTACAAAATTCAAATTACTCATCGATTATTGCCAACCGATAAGTCACCTCACTTGGATTATGTGAAATTCGTCGTGAACTTGATTCAAACCGATACTGATTTTTGGGAAAAAATCATCACGAGTGATGATTAAATGGAACGGTCAACAAACAAAATTGTCGGTTTTACGCTGCTAAAAGTCCTCAATTAATCCACGAAGAACCTTTCCACGACCAACGCGTGACCGTTTGGGCCGGAATTTATGCGAATAGGGTCATTGGACCGTTTTCTTTTTAAGACGACGATGGGATGCCACCGATGATAACGGATTTTTGGTTGCCATTTTTAGCGGAACATGACATGGACAACTTCTGGTTTCAACAAGATGGCACCACAGCCCACACAGCTCTGGCCACCATCGATTTATTGCGCCGTAAGTTCGTCGTTCGTCTAATTTCCAAAAACGGATATTTTGATTGGCCACCGGACTTTTTCTTGTGGGGGTTTATAAAGTCCAAAGTCTATATCAACAAGTCATGTGCTGTGAAAGAGCCCAAGGCGAATATTCGACGCGAAATAGCTGCTATAGAGCCCGCGACACTTCGCAAAGTAATGGAAAATGCTTAAACGAGCTCATTGCGCCATCCGCTGTAAAGGCGACCATTTACATGATGTTATCTTCAAGAAGTGATCAAAACAAATTGTTCAAGGTCCGAAATAAAAGACTATATAGGTCGCTAGTTTCGTAGCCTGACCTAAGGGAGGTTTACAACAATTGACAAAATTAAGAGTCTAAAGGACGACGGTCGAAAGCGATGTATTGCAGTGGGTAGCGTGTCGGCCTCTGACGCACGATGAGCGAGTTTGGATTCCGATAACCCCAACGCTATGGAATGTCCATAGCACGCGGCTTCTCTTCTCAGCGCAGTTCTGGCAAAACCGTGCACTTGCCTTGTAAAAGTTTCTCAGTGCTCGCCGTTCAGAATCGGCATCAAATTGTAGGTCCCGTTCATTGTGAAATACAAATCGAACACAACATAAATTAATGAACATACATAATGAAACAAACATAATGAAATAAAGAAGAAGAAAGGACGACGGTAAACTTGAAGCCATACTCCAGAGAAGCACTTAATATGTTCCCCTTCTTGGACTTATACATCCAATCGTTCTCTATTTTAAAAGTACGGCGGAAGGCTGCTGGCTTATACTGACTAGCAGCAGAATATAGATTACTATTCTCTGTGTTTCAAGCCACTGTATCAGAGAGAGAAATGAGAAGTCTGACGAACTATAAACCATTGCTAATACCCAAACTGAAATCGTTGTGGAAATCCATCTCTCATCAGGCGGTGAGCCAAATCATGGGCCGCCTTTATGAATAGCAGAATGTCCGCTATCACCATAATCGTGGAAATTCGTATAGATCGTTGGCGTACAGACATTCATGCTACTGGACTTGGCATACAGTTTAACACCCATTGCGATAGCTGCCACAACACCCGATCCCAGTTTTAAGATGTAACTGCCAAACAGCGACTTAAAACACCGAGAAAAACAATCTTCGACAACTATTTATCGGTTGTACATTTTGCCCCGACAGCCAACAGTAAGCTTAGAAATATTGGATGGGGCGTTAAGGCCCTTGAAAATTATTAAGAATTCCGAAAATTCGGTGAGACCAATTTTTTATAACAAATCGACGAACGGTGATGAGGACAATGGGTTTTACTTAGGCAGCGACGAAAATAGTTCATCGGGATTCGGTGGCTTTTGGGTTTTCGTGTGAAAATGCTGCCGCTATAAGAAATCGGTGAGCCAAAAGCTGGTCGTGCTCGTCGTGGTAAAAGATTTGGAAGGACATGAAATTCAAGCTTTAATTTGCAAAGGGCGCCCATGGGGTGAAAGTCATTAGCTAATCATGAATGATATCACCATCAAAGGAGACGAAGTAAAATCAAAATAGAGAGCTTGACAAACTGTTGGTGGATGTGAAAAGTAGTTTCCAAATTCGTGATATGTGGCACATACATATGTATGTAAGTGATGATTCGATACCAGTGCACTTGACTCCTTTTGGTAACTCGTATATCGAAAATATCTTCACAAATGTGGTAACCACATGGCTCTTCAACACTTTGACTGCATAAAATATCCAAACCAAATCACTTAAATTCAAAAGAAAGTCCTTTCCAAGAACTTCCACAAATCTACTCCATTGATTTCTCAAAAAAAACTACTCGAAATGCATCTTTAAGGAATCGAAATTCCTTAAACAACCGCAGTATAACAAGCCGCTCAATAAACCCAAATAGTCCTTCCAAATTGGCTGCTTAAACAACTTCATCCTATTCCCTTTTGTTCAAACTTCAACCATCCAAAAATGTTCCAAATTACGTGCAATCCCATACCATGTTCCTATCCTATATCTTCCATCAGCCATAAAGGCTGACGTTCTCCTTCATGTCGGCTGGAAGTTCTTCTCGGAATCAGATTTTTTTTTCCGGGCACCAGGAACAAATTAGGAACTCCAAAAATGTCCTTGTTGGAAATTCCGGAGAAAGAAAGCGGAAAATATAATTTTCTTCGTTTCCCTTTGAAGCCCAATCCAACTACAGGCCCATCCAACCGGGCATTAGGTAGTAGGCAGTAGGAGCTAGGCAACCAAAGCGACCCATATATGAGTTGGTTTCCACTTTTGGGAGAGAAAAATCAACATTGTGACGTCGCCAAAGGACCACGACAAGCAAGAAACCTGCAGTCGAAGGAGGTAAGGTAAACACTCGTTCGAATGAGCAAGTAGTCCTGGCACGTCCTCTCTGCACTACTCAGCACTCTCGCGCCAAGAAAACGAACTGAAGAGGGTAAAAACAAAACAAACAAGCATGGGGACTATATATTTTTGACAGTCAGCAAATGCCTCGCAGTTGGCATATTTTTTTCCCTCGTCCTAAGGACTCCGTATGCGAGAATGTGTAAGGAAAAGTCGTGATTTCCCGATTTCGCCTTCGTTTTGACTGCTGTCCAAAAATTTTCTTATTCATCCTCCCCGATGTCGTATACGACGTGGAATATGTTGTTGACCCACATTCGGGTAGTTGAAAAACGCTCCTGGCAAGGCACAAAACCCAGTAAACGTGTGTTGTATGAACAAATCCTGTAATCCTGTAGAAAAAAAGAAAGAACGAACGAGCACGCCATTAAAAAGCCGACGTATAGTGGTCGTCTTCAGATACCCACCCTTCCGGCTGGAGGGCGAATTCTGTTACAGATTCGGGGAAGAAATTCAATTTACCACAACCACAGGACAATAGCGAGTGGGTTTTCAAAGGACCGTGTCCTCTTTGCATCGTAATCCTTTCGCTTTGTTACCTCTTAAGAATGTATGGCTCATTTCCTGTACCGAGCGGAATTGAACGAAGCATCGATTCGGATCCACAATTTACTCAAGAAACAAGAAATAAATGTCAGACATGTCGACCTGGGGATGGGGACTGCAACGAAAAACTTGAACTACCTCCGAGAATGATACGGTCGGACGGGGCAACGAGCAAGGAAATAAATAAAATGCAACAACTCTTGGACGTTTTTATTAGGGCCGCATTAAAATTCAACATCAGCCATAAATTTACTTTCACGACTTTCCCGGTTTTCCTGGTCATTATGCTGTCATAAATTTCGACACACAGACCGAAAGACCGACAGGCTTACCGTCCAGGCATATGGACAACATGCGCTATGCGCTCTCATATGTACACTTTCGTCCGTATCCATGTGCGGATATGAGGTTGGGTTCATTGGTCAGGTTTCGCTGGAGGCATGTGGCATTGAAGTGAGATGAAACGTCCTTTCGTGCTTTTCCAGTTTTTCTATGGCTTTACGGTTGCTCGGACGTATGGCAGGCTTAATAGGCGGTTGTGATGGCCAACGTATGTGTGTCGTGGGCAACTTGCCAAATTGGTACTCCCAGTTGCGAAAAAGTCATGAAGTCCGGATGAATGAGTGTTGTCTGATTGGGAAAATGTGTTTTAGTGAACTATGCGAGTTTATTTTGTTTCGAGGGGACTTTAGTTCACTGATTACGCCATGACTTGCGGCAGCTAGGATGGATGGATGTTGAAAAGGTGCCTAAAGTGGATGAAGTTGATGTGCTGATGTCCTTAGGAGGTAAGGACGAAGTCAGGCGGTAAGTTAAAGGTTTGTAGTGCGGATTAGCACATTTTGTAAAGAAGGATGCGTTTGTGATTACCCAGAGGCATCGAACTCGTATTGAGGGGATATGGCCACAGGTGACCTAACCATGTTCTACAAAGGAGCAATCTCTTTCATGTTTAGTTTTTAGAGCACAAACCCCATTCCCGTCTTCACCGACTTTTCGAAAATAAGCATAAAAAAAGGTTTCTCACTCTTATCTTACAAACTTTAGGGGTTAGACCAAAGTTCCAGGGTCTTATCACCCATAAAACCAAACGAAAACCTTTATAATATCATTTAAGGCAAAACATGTCAAATTTCTGTTGATAGGTGAAGAGTTTATAGTGAAGGGCTCCTAAACCCACTCCACGGGTTGACAATCAATACCTTAAGCCTACACAGAGTTCACACCAATGTCGTAGTGAGAACGTTGTGAGGGAAGAGTTCGCCCGAAATTCAAACATTTGCCAAAAAATCCCAACAATTTTAAATAAATCCCAAAGTTTAAAGGAAAGCGACAGCGTATAATTTTAAACATTTCATCAACGGTATCCTAGTTGAGGTGGACAGCATGCGGACGACATGGTCATATTAGTATCGGAGATGTTTCCTTCTGCGATTAGTGAAATCACAGAGCCGACTTTGGCCAGACGTAGCCCAAGCGTAAACACATAGAAAACTGAGTTGCTGCTATCTACCACCAAGGCCAATATAAGGCCGTTTAAACTTCGATGGGTAAGCGACTCGGCTCTATCTCTTTCCTCCAGCGCTAAGTATCTAGACGTTATCCTAGATCCAATATAGAAAACCGGATAAAGAAAGTTAGTGCAACTTTCTACGCCTGCAGCAAAACTTTTGGTACAAGGCGGGGACTCAGACCTAAGCTGACTCCGAGGATATACACAGCCGTTGGCTGCTCTATCCTCACTTCTGGCTCCCTAGTTTGGTGGCCAGCCCTAAACAAAGCCTATAACTAAATAAAGCTTAAGACTTAATAAGATCCTAAGATCAGCAGGATCCACCGAAACCATGGGAGTCATAAGGACATGCCCATCCGAAGCACTTAATATGTTGCTACATCCATCCCTTGGACCTACACACAAAATACATGACGGCGCGCAGCGCCATCAGATTTAAAGGAGCCGGCTTCTGGTCAATCAGACCGTATGTCCACAGCATAGCTTTGTCATACGGTGCGCTCTCACTTTCCTTCCACAGAAGAAGGGAAAATGTGCAACCCAGCCGCGAAATTCTAACTTTTAACTAACTGGTGGCTCCAAGCTGAAGCACGGTGTAGGATCGTGAATATTCTTGACACAACTGAATTTCTCCAATTCATTTCGTCTCCCCGCTTACTCGAACATCTTTAAAGCTGGGAAGCGTGGACAATACTTAGTGCAGCCCGCTCCAATTACACCTCCGCCGCTATTTATAGCGACAGCCAAGGCGCTATTAAAGCTTTTTCGTCTACTACTACCTTCTCTAAACTGGTGGATCAAAGCAAGAAAGACATTAAACGAGCTGGCGGCTGGACTCATATGTATCACGTTCCTTTGGGTACCAGGACAAAGCAACATAAAGGGCAATGAAAGGGCCGATGAGTTAGCCAAGGTTGGTCACCTTCGCTACTGAAATTGTGGGCTGTCGGTGAACTTTCTCAAAAGCAACATCCTGCAACATTTTTTCACCATAGCCAATTCTATATGAGCTGAATCGACTAGATACAGGGGGTGGTCGAGGTGCAATGGTAATCAATATATCATCATCGACTGTTGAGCGGACGGTCTGTAGTTCAAGTCTGTCCATAGCCATGAACAATTCCTATACGGAAAATATAATGCAATATAAGTTGTGAATGAGAGATGATCAAAAAATGCTGATGAAGGCATAACACTCGCAACATAAGATCACTCCAAAATTCATACTCTGTGTGTGCATTTCTAATATAACTCCCTAATGACATGGTAACAAAAACAAAAAAAAAATTACTGTAAACTAAAACCAACGCGACAAATTTTTGCTAATCTCTCAAATCCTATCTGGGACAACCACCCCCAGAGAGTAGTGAACGGACATCTTCGACACAAACCATTTGCACTCCGTCCAGGTTGTGTAACAAACAGCATAAGAGCGTACACACTTGAACCCGCACGAATTATAAAAAAAAATATATATATCTAGGAAATCCTGGCCCTTCTTTTCAAAAAACAAAACATACGACCTCCTCAATTGACACCGCTCCAACATAGCTAGAACTGTGGTGGTCAGTACAAGCCATTACCCTGATGCTGCCGGGCATCTGATCTAACACCCACGCAGAGGAAACCCTGGACCATTTTCTCGGCGAATGCTAGTCGCAGACTCTGCGCCTATAACAAATATTTCCTTGATGACCTCTTAGAGGAAGCCAACCTCAGCTTTGCCAACCAAACCAGTTATCTTAACTCCACAGGTTGGATTTAAATGAACATTCTTCTTCACATCCCTGATGTTTCACGAATTTTATAGCATCAAACCGGCGTCCAAGCGCTAGTTGTACACTGACGCGCATGATCGGGTAGCCTTCTGCCTTCTTCAACCTACCTACCTAGTCGCTTACAATGGGCTGATAGTGTAATATGGCAAAAGGTGATATAATTTGGACCTTGCGACTGCTTGAAATCACTCACTGTTTTGTTTATCTTACACTCGTGAAGTATGAGATTTTGTAAAAATCCGTGTCGCGCATCATGAAAGGCGAGTTAAGAAAATCGTCGGAAATTTGCCAACAATTGCGTTGTAGCAAAAACATAATCAGGAATGAAAAGGTGATACCTCTCTGAAGACAATAGCCTTAATATGCTCATGTGTTTACCGTCGACGAAACTTAACAAACAAAATGATCGACATTAGAAGATGCTGTGAAACGTATTCCAAGGTTTGAAAGAGGTCACCATTCTGCTAATGTAATGGTATGGTGGAGAATGAGCTACGACGACATAACTAACCTCCATTTTTGTGAAAAAAAAAAGTCCTGACTTCGGTGAAAGTTTACCAAACCACTGTTTTGCAGCATGTCGTTAAGCCTCTAAAAAAATCTACTCGACTATAACCGGTTGATTGCCTTGCTGGTAGTCCGGAGCTCCACCCTTTGGATTACAAAGTGTGGTCCTTAGATTGGGTCAGTTTTCGTCAGGGTTAGGCACATGTACATAAATCAAAGGAGGCAAAGGTTTTACTTTTAACAAAAGGAAAGTAATAGCTTAAATAAATATTCATTCGACAAGGACGGTGGTTATTGCTTGGCCAAAAATGTGCATTCAAAGATGACGTTGAGAAGAGATGATAATTGGTGCGAAAAAAAAACAACGAAGATCCCCTTTAATAATTGCTTAAATTTACTAGATTGCCATAATAGACTATATGGAATGAAAGCTACAGTCCATCTCTATTCATAGCTCATGCTGACTTACAACCCGATACTAAACTTCCAAGGATATTAAGTAAAACTATCCCAACATAAGTAATTTGACTCAAAGACCTATAGAAGCCAGATTTCTCTGTTGGTTTAACGTGGACACCTGCCTTGTCGGCTTAATTCCACGGCGAGCCTTCCCGCAAGGAGTTGATTTTATGGACGACAACCAACGTCCTTATTGGTCCGTGTTTCACTTTTCAATAAGTACCAGATTATAGCCATGCGTAGGGGCATGACTAACCTTTTGGTTAGGGGCGAGGCCTAACTAAAACCTCTTGCCGATTTAAAAGATCGACACCCTCCGAACTTCCAGCTAATGTTTTCGTTCGTTTTTCCCGCATTTGGGACAACCACAGCCACCACGATACTCCCACTAGGGGGCCGTACCCAAGACAGGCCGGGACCGGTCAGTCCGACTCTGCCACAGTCGGAATCTAACGTTATATCCCGGGGGCTCCTGTCTCCCGTGGTACCGGAATTAGGCTCCCGGGTGGAGCCGTTACTCACAGTTAGGTTACCCTACACCCAACTGAGAGCCTTACACCTACCAAATAGCCGAATAGCAAAAGATCCGAAGAACAAGAGCCGTCAACTAAATGGTAAGTGCTTGCCTGTCAACCGATTGTCAGTCACCAACAACCGATTGACAGGCATTATGCATTCAAATTCGCCAAACGGCTGTATGGCTGACAGCCATACAGCATATTTGGCTATGTAGGCCATGCACCACCAAGTACTACTTGGCCCTATAATCTTGCCCCCTAGGTACGTGAGCCGCATATTGAGGATGCGACCCGGTGTGACCCAGAGGGCGTACCTATAGAAGCCAATAGGTAAACACTCTACTTTGGAGGTTAAAGATTGAAGCAGAGGACAAATAAATCTAATCTGAGGTTGGCAAGATCCTTTTTAAAGCCAATAAACACGAAGATCTTAAAATCCCAGTTTGGAAAATATGTGAAGATCTACACATACTCTATACCTGGCACTCTCATGATGGTAGAAGAGTGGCTTATGTTTACACTCGCCGTTACAGCCCGAGTAATACCAGAACCGGAGGGATTCATATTTTAAAATAAAAAAATGGGTTTCATCAGTACTCCGCTGAGAAGAAGCACCGCAAAATATGGTTTCGGTGACTTGGTTTTCCCTAGATTCGAACTTTGTATCTTCGGAGTTGGCTATTTTTTATTTGTGTTTTGTGGTTGTGGGAAGTTTTAGGATTGATATGAGCTAACATTCGTGGGCTAAGAGCTTAATATGGTGCTATCATTCGCTCTACATCGCGGTCTTGCCACTTACGTTTTATTATTCCAATCCGGAATTTTATTGAATGTAGTTTGAATATCATGTCTCTCTACAGTTAAAGAACATATTCTTAAACGAACGTTATAACTTCACGACAGAGTCAATTAGAGTAGATTAAACATCTGGGCTTCCTCGATAACGAAGTGGAGTGTCGTGAGTTGATGCGATCTCAATGAGGAGTGTAGAGAACCGAAAGCAAATACTCCAGCTGCAAAGGGGCTAGCAGTTAAGAGTGTTGAGCTCCAAGACTTAAAAAGCCAACCCCTCTCAGAAAAGCTTGAGTAAGTTAAAACGATTCAAAAATGACTGCAATGCATTGATTCAGGGCGTCTAATTCTCCAATCTACTATATTCCAAGAGTAGCAAAATCTTTGGGTCGTTTGTAAAAAACATAGGGAATCCTGCCTCGTCTTCAATAGTACCATTTGCAATAACATCCCAGCTGTCATCTCTATAGACAAAGCCAATATGCTTCCCAAACATTTTGCAGCCAGCTCAGCACTTCCAGATTGTACTCTGTCTCCGCTTGTATTCGAGGGGGTCAAATCTTCTATAGGATTATCTACTTTTCAAGAGTATTTCCACTGGCCCTGATGGATAGTAATGATATTCTCCCAAACTTCTGAAGACCTCTTCTTCTATGCTAACAAAGTCACTGCTTAGACATTTTCCTCTATCCTACGCCTCTGGGCTCTTTCCGAGTAGATACAGCATTTATCCTCCCTGTCCAGATTATCCACTCTCGGCAGTATACACCGTTTCCAAATTGATAATAATAATATTAGTAATATATAATTTAACTGTATGAATGTAGATTACGAAAGTGTGAAAAAGTTTGCTAAAATTCGGGAAGAATATAAGAGAGCAAAGTATGCAGGGCTAAACGCGATACGAAAAAGATATCAGACTAGATCTATCGAGGATCTATTGCGGAAAACAAGACGAAGAAAGAGGCGAATGGAGAAAACTATACAACCAAGAACTCGAACTCTAATCAGCCCCAAGCACTGTCCGGGGAATTATATCGCGAAGACTAAGATGAGAAGGGTTCGTAGAAGCAAACAATTATGTCACCTGACTTATTAGTTCTTATGTTTGTTTGAATATGGTGCGGTCATAAAATTCTTCGTTTTGGAAGGATTAACTCCTGTGAAAATTCATTCGAAGTTGACAAAAGTTTAAGGGGACTCTGCTGCTTCGATATTAATCGTTAAAAAGTGGGCAGATGAATCCCTCATGCCCCTTAAAAATGACCCACACGATTCTTCTTCTTCGTTTTAGATGGCGTTATAAATAGCTCTTGAAGAGCCAGAGCCAAGCTGCTCTCACTCACTTATGTTGTGTGCGATTTGTTTTTCATACAAGTGAGCAGGACCTATAATTTAATGCCGATTCCGAAGGGAGAGGACCGAAAAGCTTTTTCAAGGCAAATGTACTACGGCGGGTCTTGCCAGTACCCCGCCGAGGAGAGGAGCTGCAAAGTAAGCATTCGACGGCGTTGGTGTTATCGGGATCCGAACTCGCTCATCGCGCGTCAGCGGCTAACACAGACTCTCACGTGATAGACAGCCAAAAACTGGAATCACACGGGAAACCATCGAAAGAGTGCATGATATCGAGTTGGACCATATGCGTGTAGTCCAGGCAGTGGCTGGAACCCGATGGTTCAGCGCCAAAGAAAGCGAAGTCGATCACATCTTCCGGAAAAACTACCGCTGTCGTGTTTCGCAATGTGAAATTGATTCTGATAATGGATTTCCTTGCAGTTGATCACAGACCAGTGAAGTGGAAGGTAGTGTTTCGGCTTGTTTACGACAGAAATAAACAAACAATAAAAAAATATAAGTGCGCGTTTAGGCGAAGTTTTCGCGGGACCCCAATTAGCCTAGTGGTTAAGTGCCCGACCCGCAGTCGAAAGGTCGCCGGTTCCAATCCCAAGTCGGGAGAGGAAAGTTATTTTTTTTGTGTTTTCTCTGTTTGTTTCTGCTGTTTCTGCTGCTTCTCAATTTGGAAGTAGCAGTGGGAGATGTCGGGAGACGGCGGGGGAAAACCCGTACGTCGTACGGAGTCGGAATCGGGTGATTTATCATCCGATTTCGCAACACCGACCGTGGTCATGAAGAGGCGCAGAAGGGCCAACAAGAAGCCCAATCTAACTAAGCGCCCCTCCCTCACTACTTCGACTGAAAAGCTGCAGGTCGAAGTAAGGAAAGGGGCGCCATCACCAACACCATCAACGTCGAAAGCAGCTGGACAAGATCAACCAAAACCAGCGATCCCTGTGGAAGCGGATACTGCCTACCTTTCCTATGGTAGGGAAGGCCGCTACACGGGGTACCCCTTTTATATTCGGTTACGGAGGAGGAGCGTAGCGAACTGGAACAGAAAGAGCGTACCCTACGTGCCCAGCTGCAGGCCGTAGTGGATAAGCTGAAGGAGATAAAGAAGAGGGACTTAGAGCAGGCAACAGCCGCCCCACAGCAAAAGCAGCAACGACAACAGCAGCCGCAGAAAAAGCAGCAGCAACAACAACAGCCACAGCAGCAACAACGACAGCCGCAACAGCAGCAGCAGAAACAGCAGCCGCAACAGCAGCAGCAACAACAACAGCCGCAGCAGCAGAAGCAGCAGCAACGTCCTAAAAAGGAGAAAGTGCCACCCATATTCACCTATACCACGGCCCTACGAGAGACCATCGATCTCTGTAAGTATGCTATTGGTGTAGGCAATTTTGAAATCAAATGTTTAGGCCAAAAACGCTATGCTGTTCGGTGCAAGACACTGGAGCAGCATAAGCGTATAAAAAGCTTATTAAAGGAGTCCACAACGGAGTTTTTCTCCTTCACGCCGAAGGCCGAGAGGTTGCGGACAGTGCTCCTTAAAGGCATGGAGTCGATTGCAGACCCCGAGGAAATGCTCTCAGAGCTCAAAGAGTTCGAGAGTGATGACCTCAAATTCGTGGGGGTTAAGCCATTCACTACGGTGAGCTCCCGACGGGAGAAGCGAGTTATTCCCTTCTTCTTGGTACAGCTCACACCCAGCAGCAAGCTGGAGAGGTTAAGGACTATCACCACCTTAGCGTCCCAGACTGTCACATGGGAAACATTAAAGAGGAGCGGAAACATTTTGCAATGTATCCGCTGCCAAAGGTTCGGGCACGCCGCGTCGAACTGCGAGATGCAGCCTCGATGCGTTAAGTGTGCAAAGAACCACAAGAACGAGGAATGCGACCTTGGGAAAGACAAGGTGGCGGATAGAGAGCAGCTCGAGTGTGTCTTGTGTAGGAACCGAGGGCACCCTGCAAACTATCGGGGATGTCCTAAGTTCCAGGACATCAAGAAAGAAAACCTGGCCCGTAAGCAGAAGGTCGAGGAGAAGCGTCCCTCGGGTCGCTTCCAAACACCAGCCGTCACATCCCAATTGACCTACGCCCAAATGGCGGCAGGTTCGGGAAAGACGGTACAAAAGCCCATGACTGTTCCTAAAGCCCCAGTGCCTGTCTCTAAGGCACCGGTGGCCGAGGTGGATGTCTGTTCGATCTTGCTCGCAATCCAAGGGCAGATTGGGCAGCTCCAGCAACAGATCCTGGAGACGGCGACCCGAGTAGATAGTATCTACTCGCTTCTGCCGGGCCTAGCGCACCTAAGGTCGTGATGGGTACGCTGGTAGAGAGGCCCTTGAAGATCCTGTCGGTGAATGTAAATTCACTGATAAGGATCGAGCGACGAGCCGAACTTTTTAACCTGTTGCAGGACGAAAGCCCCGATGTACTCTTGGTTAGCGAAACAAAGCTAAACCAGAAGCACAAAATCCGGCACAGTTCTTATAGAATAATTAGAAGGGACCGACCCAACGCTATTCAAGGCGGGGGAGTTGCGATCTTTATTAAAAACAATTTTAAACATAAAGTCATATATAGCGGTGAAGTGCGGAGGTTCCAGGTGCTAGAGGCCTGTATTGTGTGCATTCCTCTCCGAAACGGAAAGAGAATGTACATTGTATCAGCCTATGCACCTGAAGCACCTCAACCCAATATTTTTATCGCAGAGCTCGAGACACTTTTTCGATCTCTGCGCTTAAACTCGGTAGAAAACTTCTACATTCTGGCCGGCGATTTAAATGCCAAACATGGTGATTGGGGAAATAACATTCCCAACACTAGGGGGAGCCTACTAAGCCATTGGTGGGTTCTTCGCAGCATTGAATATAGAGTCAAGTTGCTCGCAACGGATAGTCCGTCGTATCCTAGGAGCGGCTCCTATCTGGATCTCATGCTAATGGACTCTCGACTGAGACTGGCAGACACGAACGAATGGTCTATTAACTGTCTACGGACCATTGTATACGACAGTGACCATTGCGGACTATGTGCCGTGATCACAGTACCTGACGAGTTCGCGGAGATGGCAGAGTGTGTCCAAACGCACCCCTACGATTACAGTAGGGTGTGCTGGCCGCGCTTTGCCAATTCCCTGACGAGAGCGCTCACTTCGAGCGCCTCCTTTCCACCGCCTAATAGGAACCTGTCAAACTACGAGATTGACAGGTATCTCAAACAAATGGACGATGTCATTAAACAGACAATGAACAGTACGATACCACGCCAAAGACAGCACGATACCGCAAACGTATACCGAAACGCGACAATCGACGCACTGCACAGACAGAAAAGTAGACTCCTGACAAGACTCAAACTCTTGTACAGGCGGTTTACCGACAGACAAAACTCGGAGGTCAGGACACTGAAGTCACTGATTAAAAATATCCAACAGTTAATCAAGGAAAATTACAGAATATCTGTAAGTTTGCATTGGAACAACAGAATTCGTGCTGTAAAATCCAACAGCGCGAGTATGTTCCCGCAAATAAATAAAATATTTCGGAGAAACAATCAGAATGATATTCAGGATGTGAAACTTCCGAGAACGTCAGACAATGAACGCTTGCTACGAACAGTTAGCATTGCTCCGGAGAGCGCCATCCTGGATGACGACTTCTTCGTGATCGAGGATCCCCAGGAGAGGGTGGCGACAGTAGGAGTTGTCTTCCAGGAAGTGTACAAGGTGAATGATAGTATTCGCCCGAACCACGACCTGGAAGATAGAGCCCTGCTTCATCACTTCTATCTTCGAAATGATATCGATCATTGGCGATCAGAGAACCTTGGTTTTACAGGGTTCAATGAAGATTTCATGGCAAACAATGTCATCGCCAATGAGGGGGTTAATACCCTGTTCATATCGACGGAAGATCTTCAGATGATCTTCGAGTCATTGAGGAAGAAAAAATCCGCGGGAGTCGACGGTATATCCAATGTTGTGCTTAGGCACCTTCCGCCAGTGGCTGTAGAGAGGTACACCATCCTGTTCAACAATGCACTGAATAATGCATACTATCCAGTGCACTGGAAGACAGCGGTGGTGCAACCAATTCCCAAGAGGGGTAAAGACACATCTAACCCGGAAAATCTCCGGTCAATAAGTCTCCTTCCAAGTATCAGCAAGGTTTTCGAGAAGGTGATCCATAGGGCCCTGTCTAAATGGGTTGAGGACAATAAAATCATCCCGGATAACCAATTCGGTTTCAGAGCGGGGCATGACACTATTCATGCCGCGTCGAAGCTTGTGTCGGATGTCCAATGGAATAAATGCAAGAACCAATGCACGGGTGCCTGTCTGATTGACTTAGAAAAAGCCTTCGACACCGTATGGTTAGAAGGTCTTTATTACAAGCTCAGTCGGCTGGGCATAAGTAAACCACTGCTATATATGATTTTTGACATGTTAACAGGTAGAAAGTTCGTAGTGAAAATTGCCAACGTGACTTCTACCCAAACATTTGAAATCAAAAATGGACTGCAACAGGGTACGGTAAATTCGCCGATCCTTTTCAGCATTTACCTAAGCGATCTGCTAGTTTCTCTTCACCATTCAATAGCGTACGCAGACGACCTAATCGCGTACAGATCAGGTCCAACGATCGACGTTATTGTTACTCTCCTGCAGCGTGACTTCGAAAAAATTCAGCAGTATTGTGATGACTGGAAGTTGAAAATCAAATTCCAGAAATCAGAATCTATATTGTTCAGAACGCCTTTGTCTAGGGCCTCTCGGGACACTAGAAAAAACTGGCGCAGGTTCTTAATTTTAGGACCGGACGGGCGTCCACTGGCGAAACAAAGTGTGGTCAGATATCTTGGGATCGTGCTGGATCAGTATCTATATTTTGACAAACATGTAGATGCTGCTCTGGCAAGGGCCCGGGGCGCTTTCGCTCTGACAAGATGGCTGTTTCATAGCAGCCAACTTGATTCTAGTGTGAAGGTAATCTGCTACATGGCCTTAATCAGGCCCATGGTTGCCTATGGATGTCCCGTCTGGTTCAATGTGAGAGCCAGCTTAATGGAAAGGATTCGGGTGTTTGAGAGACAATGTCTCAGGATGTGTCTGGGGCTACACAGGACACCCGAATCTGAGTACACGAAATTTTACCCGAACGAGGTCCTATACAATAGGGCCAGGATTGTACGGATAGATAATTTTTTGATCAAACTGATTCGAAGCCACGTTGCGAGAGCAATGACTTCGGTCAATAGCCTGATCTTCGGGGCTTACTACCCCAACGATTTATATCACGAGAGAGTGCGCCTTAATGGCTTTGTGCCGCCAGAAGCATTCCTCTATTTAGATAGATGTGGGCTGATCCAGGATAGATTGGCGGTACCGCTAATCTTCCACGTGGGTCGCAATTCCGTGGAACGGCGATTCCTCTACGCACCCGATGTCGCGCTCCGTGAGCCCGAGCGCCTCAGGTTCTGTAGATCGGTCTCACGCCGGGATCGAGGAGACGTAGTCCGACAGCATCAACGCTTTTGGTGGCTGGAGAGAGCTACGTCAGTGGACACTTTGAGAGCTTCAGCCTCTTCAAGGCATCGCCTGCCTACACCAATGGCAGGCTTACATAGGCTAGGGTAGGGTAAGGTAGGGTAGAGTAGGTAGTGGTAGTAGGGTATGTATACGTTAAAAAAAAAAAAAAAAAAAAAAAAAAAGATATATATATTAAATATATATTATGTATATAATTTATATATATATATTTTAGTTAAGGTAGAATAAGTTAGGTTTAGTTACATTAAGGTAGGCTTAAGTTTTATTGTAACACAAATGATCATATGCTAAGTTTTTAATAAAAAAAACATTTTTCTTAGCTTAAGCTAGATATAGTAATGTTAGTGGTAAGTTGATATAGTAGTCGAAAGACATAGATTTAAGTTGTTACATCTATTTTAGAGTGTCCGCCTAGGGCCAGTAAGATATCTAGATTGTTAAGATAGTTAAGCTAGTTTTTAAGCATTTTTGTCTAGGGTAAGATAGATCTAAGAAGTTATGAATAAAAATGAATTAAAAACTAAAAAAAAAAAAAACTAAAATGGATTTCCTTGCAAAAGTTTGAAGAACTACAGGCGAATATTACTCCAACCTACTTGACACGCTGGGTGCCAAAAATCGCGGGAACAGATCTGGCTTAAAGAGGGAAAATATAATCTTTCACCAGGATGACGCACCTGTATGTCGATGGCGATAAGGGTACGATGGCGATAAGAAAACTACTGGCAATCCCCCCTTTTCCCTATCTTGACACACGCAGGCTTAAATTTGCTCCCAAACTTAATGAAATTTTTGGGACGTCTGTAGATGAATATTTTCATAGCTTTCCAGACTATCACTTTAGAGAAAGAATACATATATTGGAGAAGCGCTGAACCGAATGTGTAGAAATCAAAGGAGATTATGAAGAAAAACAAAATGTTTTAACTGAAACGTAATAGTATTTCATTGCAACCAATCCTTGCACAACCTCGGTGAAAGCAAGATCGTTATGCTTGATATTTTTAAGGCGTTTGATAGAGTTTGACATGAGTATTGATAAACTTCTGATCCATGAATTAGAAATGACCTTCCGAGCAGTTTAGTTCAACTCGTTGTGGATAGATTAAAATCTGATATTCGGCAAATACTGTTGCCATTCTGTCACCGACACTCTTTCTCATTTTTATAAATAGTCTTCTATCTGCTACTTCTAGTTCAATTCAAAACTTAGCTGATGATATTATTCTCGGCCAATAATGGCAGAGTGCAAAGTTAATCACCTTATCGGGAGATGTTATAATTTTTGCAAATCGCGTCGTACGTCAATCATATTTGACATTACTGAACTAGATAGCTGCAGTATACAAACAGATGAGCAATGGAGCGCTATACTCTGCAAAAGCGTGGAATAATTTTGTCGATTTTTTTCACCAATAATCGGTCGGTGGTAGTAGCGCAGCTTGAATGTCGACGTCGATTTCCTAAGCGTGTTGCTCCAACTGGGCACTTAGCTACTCGACTCGACTCGAACAAACTAGAACCACAGAAGACCATGCAGGGCGTGGCTGCCACCGGACTGGACGTTCGGCCGAGAATATCGCGGCTGTGGCTACCAATGTCGCTGACAACGAAGAAACATCAACCAGACGACGAGCCACGCAATTGGGCATCACCAGACAGACCCTACAGCGAATTTTAGTGAAAGAATTACACATGTTCGCATACAAAGTGCAAACAGTGCTTCAGTTAATGCCTACTAACCGTCAGTCGCGTGTGAATTGCTGTCAAGCCATCCTTAATCAACAACGAAGAGGACGATTTTTTGTCGAAAATCATCATAAGCGACAAGGGGCATTTCCACTTAAGCGGTTACGCCAATAAGCAAAATCTTCGCTCCTGGGCTTTGAAAATCTGCGTGAGATGCACGAAGAGCCATTACATTCACTCAAAGCCACTGTGTGTTGTGACGTTCATGTGGGGGAGCGATTTGGCCGTATTTTTTTGAGGATACGATCGGGAATACGGTCAGTGTTACTGGTGAAAGCTAGAGGGCCATGATAAACGACTCCTTACTGCCGAAATGGGATGAACGGGGCTTGGTAAACATGTGGTTTCAACAAGACGGTGCAACCGCACACATAGCACTTACCACAATGGATATTGTGAAGGAAGCGTTTCCTTATCATGTAATCTCCGATTTGGCATGATCAGCAAGATCGTCCGATTTAACTATCCCAGGCTTTTTTCTTTGGGGCTACATGAAGTCGCGAATTTATGCCAAGAAGCCTCAGGCAATCGCGGCCCTTAAGGAGAATATTCGACAGGAATGCGAACAGTTATCACCGGCAATCTTGGGAATGTGATGGAAAATGCGATAAAATGTGTACAAATGTGTATCAATATTGGCGGTAGCCACTTGACGGATATCATCCTTTCCACTTAACAGGAAAAATTCTAAGGATCCAAATAAAGATTTGGATCACTCAAAATTATTTATTTTGTTTAGTGAAAAAGTAATTCAAAAACAAAATTGGATGATTAGTTTTGCGCCACCTTGTATATTCATTCCAGGACTCCCTGCTCTTCGACCGAAAAATAGGGACGGCATGTATGTTAAGCACATTCAATTCTGACCTCCTTGCGAGAATGTATTGCTTCGAAAGATCGATGCTGTCTACTATAATTTAACCGATCTCTGAATAATCAGCCATTATCCATCCATAGGAGCGAATGTCATTGAAACTAAAATATGTGGAATGACCACATATTCGAGGTAGCCAGGAACTCTGCAAAATGTCTAGGTTTCCTTAAACCATTCGAAAAAAATATTTCAATCCTTCTGATTTGGTTTAGGTCTATAAGGCTTACATATAAGCCAAGTATGAATACAAGCCCGTGTCTGGTTTGGCGCTCCCAAGAACTCTTTGCGTCAGCTAAATAGAACCCAAAAATTGGTCATAAAACTTATAGGACACATTAATATTTAGAAGCAATTTCACTCGTCGATGATCAACGACGCAATGTTTCCTCGCTATCATTGTTAATCACTATTTCAACAAACAGTGCTCAAACATGGTGATCAATTGCATTCCTCCCATTCAACAGTTCAATCGCAAAACTCGTCTCGCTAGGAATGCCCACGAATTAAGCCTGTCTTCGGACGTACGATAATTTAGGCGAACCTAGTCTTCCAAGTCTTTCCAAGTCCAATATTTCCCACACGTTACAATCCACAAACATTTTTACGATCAATGTTAGCCAGTTACTCATCCCCTTTTCTCACTCTATACCTTCGGCCCATGCTTTGTCTTGACATAGATCACTTTAAGGAATTCAGCATTCCTTCCTTCCTAAAACTTGTATAAAATAAGAATCAACTTTATTTCGGATTGAATAGACGAACTCCAAAGATATATGCTGCGCATCATTTTTTGCTGAAAGGTTCAAACAATCATACCTCACCATACAACCAACTAAATAGTCCTACAAATCCTGCTAGGAATCCCATTCTCTTCGAGATAATATATAGCAGCCACCTCCAGTCAAGTGAGATTGTATCAAATCACAAAAACCACTTAACCTGGCCATTTATTAGATCCAAAAGTATCATTTTTGTAACTAAATAAAATCACACTCCTCCATGTTCTAATCACATCTCAGCTCTTCCATTCACTCCAATGGCTCAAGCAGTCAAGAATACAAACAGCCACATCCACCGAAATCACCTCATAATTCGTGTCAATCCCATTCCAACACGCTGTCCACTTGTGCCACATGTTAAGTCGCTACTCAGTCACTCAATTCCACGCCCCACTATTCATCTCGACGGCAATCACATTTCTCACCACAAGAACGGATTTAGGCTCATCTACGAGTCCGTCCTCGGAATGCTAAGCATTCACCTCGTTGGCAAAGGCATAGCACGAGCTAACGCGCGGCAAACAAATCGACGACAAATGCCGACGATATCACAGCTCGGCAACACGTAAAAGGCGCATAAATAATTCCTCGTCCGAAAATAAGAACCACAGACAAAAGGGAACCCGAAGGGCGATGGAACAAGGGACATTTGGCAACTCTTTTGTGGTTATGTTCGCCTTGACAGGCGAATCTGTATCTGCTCTTGGGCTCAACTGATGGAAATAAGCTGTGATCGATGCGATCTTAAGTTATAATTCTTTTACGGCAAAACTTAATAAAATTTTATTAAACACGACCATTACTGAAGGACGAGGAGAGAAAGGCGGATAATCCCCTCCCTCTGACGTTACCCCCAAACCGTTCGCGGCAGGGTAACGTGAATCAAAGTACTAAGGAAGCGGAATGGCAACATCTGGTGGGAATTATGTACTTTTAACCGGGACGAGTTATTTCCGATGTAAAATACTTGTACCTACCTTCTGGCGTGGTGGTTCTTTTGCTAAGCAACCGCTTCCACTCCGTTGCGGCAGGTAGTTGTAAACTCAATCACAACCAATCAATTTCACGGTTAATGGACTTTTCCGCCATTGCATCTTGTACATCCTTCCGTGAGTTTGCGTTTAACATAGGTTTCTGGTTTTTCAAAATCCTTAAACAGAATTCCAACGTCGTCACGAGCAAAGGGAATTACGAATACATGTATACGGGTACAAACGTAGAGCTCATTTTCTACGTGCCTCCAATTTGGCGAGGGAGTTACGCGACATGTCCTTTGGCAACACGCACACTTAAGCGCATCATCTTTTCTCGATTCGTTTCTTACACTTTTTTCTTTGAAGAGGGTGCCCGTCGATATGGTAGAGAATTTATGTGTCTGGCGGCTTAACATGGGAGCGGGGGTTGGTTGAATTAATTTTCATATACGATACCATGTACCAGGCTCCATCGGTCTCGAGATAATGATATTTCATGGGGCAACTGAGTATCGATAACGTGTATTTGAACTCCTGTGCCAAGGTACTCGTATATTGTGGATATGTATGGGGTAATTTGGACAACCTTAGGCTGATTTCCACTCAGAAATTTTCCGACAGTTTGGGATAGAGGAATGGAGTTAGATTATTGCAAATACTTCACACCTGATTAGAGGGACGTTTACTTTGATTGAAATTTCACGCAGAGATTACCTTAAATGTAACTAAATCCCTTACTGTCTGGTGGATATTTGAAGGTTTTTAAGCTTCTGTAGTCGTGAAACTACGTTAGGGCCATACAATGAATCGAGCTTAAATTGCAGACAAACATGTGCGATCTAAAGGGCACGGCTACTCCAACTTCCAATTAGGCTGTCCAATACCGCAAAGGTTAAGCTTTGCAGCCTTTTTGATAAAGTCAAAATGTGTGACATCAAAAAGCTTGGTGAGTTTGCCTACGATAAAATGTCTGGCGATATCACAATGCTGAGTTATGAGATTCATATCGAACTTTTCATTCAGAGATCGGTGGTAAGTGAGAGCTTGTTCCGAAAAAATGGTGGCCACTTATTTTATCGCAGTTTGGCTTTTAAGCTATTACAAAACATGATTGATACCTCGAGGACTCCTCGAGCCAGAAGAACAGAAGAAGACACAACCGTATACCATACAAGGGATGTATAGGAAATAACATCTACGAATATTCAACTAAGCCTAAAGGTAGTTTGTCTTCAGGTCAACCAGAAACCAAGAAGTAATCGACCTTCTCCCATCCGTCTTCTTATATGTATATTTCTGTCCACCATATTCTTTCCTAACTCCAATAACCCCCAACCCTTCCAATAAAAATATGCTAGGACAGCTTTTCCCATGGCCTTGTTAGAGAGAATAGGCCCTCCATACGTTACACTGTAATTGATTCTGTGAATGTGCCTCAGATGAAGTATCAGCGCCCTCGGGTAGTATCACTGACGAACTCCTGTTAAGATTAAGTCAAATATGTTTGATGGTTTTACAAACTTAAGGCAATCGCACAGAGGTGAATCAAAGTTCCAATTGAGCGAAGCAGCCTAAGTTAGATTTGCTCCCGTCATTAAAGGTCCCAAACTCGAACAACACCCCATCGAATTCTTACCGAACTTCCAGTTAACAAGATTTTATGCAGTTCCTGGAGACAACTTCTACCTTGATGCATGAGGAAAGTGGAAAAGTGACAAATACTATAAAAGGACATTAAAAAATAAGTTTAGTGGGCAAGTGGTCTAGCAAACTAACAACTTCTAATTTGGAACAAAGACTTCTGTACCTTAGACCGTTCCGCAGCTAAAATTGGTCTGAAGTTCCTATCTAAATTTGTACAAAAGAAAAAAAATCAAGCACTTCCGGAGGGACAGAGATTCTAAAAAAGACAAATTCATATTCTAGAGGACGTCACCAGGTAAGACATACCAAATCTTTAAACCAAAGTTTAAAATTAACTCCCAAAAGTCGGCTATTGTAACAGGTGTTTATGGGATGCCAGAGAGAACTAACATCTAACGACAACAGGGTTAGATATTTTATTATGTGACTCGACCAACACAGAGAGATAGGCATGTAGATTACAGGTAAGAAAGCCTTTGGAATGACAAAGAACTTGTTCCGCAGCAGTCAACTTGACCGCACGGTAAATATCGTGTGATACGTGGTCGTAATAAGGCGGCCATGGAAAAGATTCGTGCGTTCGAAAGACGGTGCCTTGGGGTCTGTCTTATAGAGTCCGAGTTCATTGAGTATTACCCTAATAAGGTCGTGTATGATGGAGAAGGCCTAAAAACAATCGACAATTCTCTTATCAAAAAGACTCAACAAGGGCTATGGTTAACAACACTCTGATCTTCGCGGCTTACTATCCCAATTATAGATACCACGATAGGATTGTGGACAATAGAGGTGGTATACCCGTAGTTTACCACCACCACAAGGACTCAATAGCCTAACCTCGCCTGTTTTATTATTGCAATGAAAGTGGACGAGTTCAAACATATGGAAACCATATTGACTGCTAAAGTCAAAGTCGCAAAGAGTGTTCAACGAGGCTCTGAAATTCCGAGCACTAACTGACCTGTAGTAATTATAATAATGATAGTCCGGGATCTCGGCGATGTTGTTAAAATTACAGGTTAGCGCGTCACCATTCTTCGATGAACCCGAGAAATGACTGGAACTTTTTATCCTTGGTGAGATCTCTGACATGTGGCGTGTGCGGATGGCGAGGCTCAGTCGCTTAAAGATACAATCGTGAGGGTGACTACTCGGGTCGAAACCCATGAGTGTTAGCCAATCTGAGTATATTTAAGTTGAGAATTAAGCCCCTTAGAGAAGGCTGAGCTATTAAAATTGAAAAGAAACCTATTATAAGGTAATATAGTAAAACTTGCAGTGCGTCCGTCGAGGGACAGTAAGACACATTAACTTTTAAGATACCTTTGAGATAATTTTAAACAGTTTTTTCTAGGAAATATCAATAGAGCCAGAACAGTAAAATTATATTAAAAACGGAAGCTTCAATTAGTGGTTTCAAGCTACAAAAGTACTGATGTCGACGGGAAAGACAATAAATCTTCCGGACCGGTGAAAATATTTGAAGACGCAGCATAGGAGGCATTATTGGATCAAAATCCTTGCCCAACGCCACGAGAAATTGCAGATTCATTGGACGCAACTCAACAAGTCATTTCCAAACAAGAGTTGGTTTATCGTATTGTAGCTGACGAAAAAAAGTTACATCTAATCGTGGGGGCGGCGAGGTCATGCAACAATATTGACGGCCGAGCCAAACATCCATGGATCGAAGCTCATGCGTATTTGATGGGACTATCTCGGTATGATATATGTATTATAAGTGCAACCGAGTGAATCAGTAAAGGCAAAGAAACGACGAAGTAATTTTGCTACACAACAATGCTCGGCCACATGTTGTTTACGTCTTTAACGTCTAGCTAGAAACCCTGATATGAAACATTCTACCCCATCTGGAGCATTCACCATATATCGACCCTTCCGACTACTACCTGGTTCGACCCATGGCCTTGCTGGCCACCAATCCTGACCAATGAAAGAAATCAAAGAACGAAAAATTAGGTCAGCTCGTAGATGCCTCAAAAGATATGTAGTTTTTCCAACACAGAATTGGCATGCCGCCAGAGTGATAAGAAAGGGACCCCTAGGCGCGATATGAATCGCATATAACTTCTTCTCTTCAGCGCCGTGCTAGGTTCTTATCATTGTAGTTTCAAGTCAGAAAAATCCACGACAGACCAAGTACTCGTATTAACTCTACAGTACCGAAACCAGTCATGCTGAGCACGATCACGAATACAGCGAGACGTCAATGGAGCCTTCAGAAGCACTGAAGCAGAACCGGGTAAATTGAAGATATGTGTTGTCATCAAGGAAAGCCTCGCACGGGACATTATAAGTTTGAAGTAGTAGAAGGATTTTTGTCTACCTTATGATATTAAATACTGTTTTGGTGGGCTCAAGAGGCAATTGAGTAGTAGAGCGTTCTCTCGATAACTCAGATATTGGTTCGAAAAACCTGCATATGCTCTACTGGGTAGACATTTGGACATTATGAATCTTTGGCCATAATTTTACTTGCGAGTTGAGAAAAAGGTATAACGAACGGCGGATGTCCCAGGCAGTGGACGGTGCTCTGCTCTCTGGCGCCGACGACATGGAGGTTGTTTCTCTAACTCATATTAATATATTTCTCTTAGGTAATTACAGCACCTGTGACCTCACTACTGCCAGAGTAGAGATCTCCCGTGGATCTCCGCAGCATACCTGGCCTACGACGACGTCGGGCCCTTACCATCTACAACAATTAGAAGGATGGTCAGTGAGGCAAAACGGACAAAAACACCGGTCCTGATAGGATGCGATCTGATTACTCACTAGCCTATTTGGGCAGTAGTGACATCAACAAAAGAGGTGAGGTATTACTTCCTTGTATTATTGAAACAGACCTTGTTATATGTAATAGGGGCAATAGGCCGACCTTCGTAACAAGAAATAGACAGGAAGTTTTAGATATTTTTGGTATACAAACTGATCGATATCGGAAAAGAATTCCTTCTTTGATAACCGCTACATTGGCTTCCAACTAAACTGTGAGATGCCATCTAAAATACCATTTAAAAATCCTAATGGGATCAAATGTTATAAATATGAGGCTAACCTTAAAGGCGCCCTTCACCCCGCCCAATTAAGTAGCCCCAAGTTGCATGCAGACATGTCGTGACGTCTGGCGATCAAAGTTAAAGGAGCAATGAACGAATCTCTTCTAAAGTCTTGCCGAAGTAGTAAGCCAATAAAGGGAACCAGACCTCCATGGTGGTCTGCTGAACTTGGTACGACGGCTTTTCAACAAGGCAAAAAATCAAAACAGAGCATCAGACTATATAAAAGTGAGATAAGAAGGGCGCAAAGAAATAGAAGAGAATAATGAGGCCAGCAGAGTAAGGAAAATACTGTCAAAGGCTGCTACTGTACTCGCCCTAATTAGCAAACCAAATGGCACCGCAACGGTGACTAGCGAAGAGTCACTAGACCTCTTGTTCAACACACACTTTCCCGGCAACGCAGAGGCTAGTAGCCACAATTTTGAACAACTTATTCCAAGTCTTCCATTTATTTCAAAGAAGTAGTAAGCAAAAGGAAACTCCAACGGGCAATATATAGTTTCCTTCCATACAAATCTGCAGATCCAGGTGGAATCCACCCGGTAGAGATGGAACATGCTTACTTCATTCGCGAAGGGTGGCTTTTGGTATTATTCTCATCCAGTCTAGACTGAGGCTACATACCACTATCCTGGAGGGAAATAAATTTTACAGCAGAAAAAACCTCCTGTTGAAACATATCGAATTTCAGCATTCAAAATGGTTCCAAGAGTAGCGGTAACCAAGCCGACTCAAGTGGTAGCAAATGAACAGATCTTGATATAAGTGATCACAACCGCTTTTTATGGAGGGAAGCCACGTAACCTAACCTAAGCGTCTCTCTCTTAACAGCCAACCACGTCATGCAAATTGTACTTCGCTGTGTTTCTTGTCTATGGAGTGTCTATGGACGACGAAGCAGAAGACCACATCTAAGGTTGTGCACATAGATGGAAAGGAACCAAGCAGCTGCCTAGAGATCTTGCTGGCGGAATAAATTATTTTTCTATGTTCAAAACGATGTACAAAACGCACAGTGACACTGCGGCTATATACTTGATCGTATAACTCATAGTGTCGAATCTAGTTTTTAAGAAACTTATAAAAAGGAACTGCTTCTAAGACCAGTCTAAAAATGCAGGTGATGTCAGTAGCTTAAACTTTTAAAATTGTTGTTTGGCTTAGAAACCGACCAGAAGAGGTTTCTACAAATGATTCGATTGTTCTCAGAGAACATTATAGACATACAAAGTATGTTCAAAAAATAATGTGACTTTTTTTTAATTTCGTGAGCTAAGTACATTCAATTTTTGTGAACCTAGAGGACTATTAGAATAATAAATAAATATCTTTCGGGAAAAATACTGTAAGATGGCCCGAAAATATAATGTACTTATACAAAAGGAGCAAAACACGAGACGATGTCTTCTTTACGAAACCTTTATTCGGAATGAATACAGAAATTAGTTAGCAGGACTATCTGATATTGTTTGAAATAGTACAAACTTTGTCATTGGTCATTTGATCGTATAATAGAACAATTCATATCATTGGTCAATCGATCTTATAATCCATATACGCATGCTTATTTTGCTGCGTTTACATCAAATACAAATAGGGTGACATGAATATATAAATAAATGCAATCGCTTACACGTTAAAATTATAATAAACTTAAACAAGGTGACATGGAATCTCTTACAATAGAAAGTCACTTTATTTTTTGAACAAACATCATAAGAGCTCCTACTTCCAAGCTAGTTGCATCTTTTAACTTACAATACTATTACTGAATTGTTTGAAGAAGTCTGAGAGTCAATGATTTTTTAGGCGTGGTTGAGGCGCAAATGTATTCCTATGCTTTGGTTAGCTTGGGTCCTTGATATTTTTTAGGCCCACTTCACATCAAACTCAGCTATGTTAAGGCCAGCGTAGAATGGGGAAGGAAATGAGGATATTCACGGTGGGTAAGGCACCAAATTTATTTTTTTCTGTAAAATCCCATTTTATTATAATATATTTGGAAGCATATGCATGAGCACGCGAAATATGTTGACCTTTGCATGAACACCCTACGTTTACGTAGGTGCTTTGTTCCCAATTCCCATTGTCATCTAAAAAATAACACAACCTACAAAGCTCACGTCACTCATCCGCAATGAGTCATTCCCATCTGTTACCAATGTCAGAAGGGCAGCGAATCGCGGTTACAAATTTGCATACGTGATACAACTACAATTAGCTATCCAGTGTCACCTTGTGCCTTGTGCTCGGGCGACATGCAGGCGCCATTCGTTCATGTAATTCCCGAATAATCGTCAAAAGCATGTCCTTCCATGGAAACAAAAAACCGAAAACATGTAAGGGTGATGGCTCCCGGCTTATCTGAACCGCGAAGTCTTCCTTTCCTTTTTCATCTCTTCGTACTACAATCGGATACGGCACCGCTGCTGCAGAAGGTCGCTTATTATACCCCAGTTATAAATCGTGTCGAGCAATTATCTACCACCGAACTGCCATCGCCCGCCGCACTTCGCGCCGCAGTCGATCACCACTGTCATCTTCCCAGTAACGTGGATGGTAATTACCAGTCCATACTGTGGCGTATACGATTGTTCGTGTTTGAGTTATCTTGTATCCGATTCGCATGACCGCTCAAGCAGGGATTTAATTGTAATTGCTTTACTAGGTAGCACAATCGCACATATAAACACATAGTACAATAGGCTCAGTGAGATTCTGGATGTATCTAGAATCAAGTATCCGATTGAGCTAATTCCATGTTGTTTACTTGGAATCCGAATTGCTGTTTCCGATTGAACTGTTCGAACGTTGTGTGTTGGTCTGTTGATTGTTATCTAAATGCAATTAGGCGGTCATGAGGTCATAACCGTCAAGGACCTTTACTTTCACATTGATATTGCGAGAAGCCGCATTGTGTGCGTATCTTATAGCTGCTGCTTACGAATTAATTGGTAAATAGCTTAAATGAACCGCTGTCAAGTCCATTACTGTCGAATAGAGCCTTTGAAATTAATTCTCACTGTTGTTTCCCGACTCCGGGGCGCCCACGAGCCTACGCAGATGTAGCATACACGTGTAGGGAAAGATGTTTGCCGGCATACGAAATAGCAAGTGGAACGTGTGTGGAATGAAATAATTGAAGATTTGCTTATGCTTGAAAATACATCAAACGGATTCCTTACGCTTGATGCAGTGATACCACGAGTCCTTTGAAGGCACACGTCGACAAACACATACTGTGAGTGTGCGTACGAGTATGTGCGATGAAGGAAGCAAGTGCCTATTCGTTTTGGGTGGTGATGTGGGTTAAGTTGTGTGGCTTCGAGCTATGTGGTTGAACTTTAATATACGGCAAATGAAAGATAGGGTTAAGTGCGGCTCATTATGCGTTGGGGTGAATTTTGTGGCACGGAAACGAGTTGGCTAAGCCAAGGAGGGAGCTCTGAACAGTTGGTCGATAAAAGTTCTCCTTATTTGTAACTTGGGTTATTCTTTGTGTGAAAAGGATATTTTTTCTTGAGGAATATCTTAGCTGAAAGTGAATTTCAGTAGAAAGCTTAAAAAATTTCTAGATATAAAATAACTGGTCCTTAAAATATTTTGGGTAATCATCGGTAAAATAAAAATTGTGGCGACGAATTGATAAATTCATTCTGTTAAACGTAAAGAGAGAGCCGTGGCGCAGTGGCTAGTGTGTCGGCCTCTGACGCACGATGAGTGAGTTCGGATCCCGATAATACCAACGCCATCGAATGTTCATTACGCGGCTTCTGTCCTCGGCGGGGAAGTGGCAAAACCCCCCGTAGTACTTGAAGCTTGAAAAAACTTCTCGACTCTCGCCGTTCGGAATCGGCATTAAACTGTAGGTCCCGTTCACTTGTGTGAAAAAAACATCAGATATGCCTCCCACCTTCAAGATGTCAGAACTTTTGAAAAGAGTCAAGAAGGAATCGAGTCATTAAAAGTTGCTTCCTCCTCATTACGAATATCCGTGCCGAGGTTGTACGAGAGTCTAGCAAAATCTACCATTTTTCGGTCGCGTTTTATTCATATTCATTCAACATTTGCAACGATTACGTTAAACCTAGAGCCACGAGTAGACTTAGTTGGATATATTAAAATGGGCCATTGAAGACCAGCCATCTTATGAGCTGGGTTTAAAATTTGTCGACTTCAAAGCAGCTTACAGGATTAGGTTTTAAAATCCTAAATGAATATACCGAGAATGTGTCATAATAGTACTGATAACATCTACCTGTCATGCGTGTTATTTACTGGGGCATTTATAATGATACGATCTTTTTGCTGTTCGGTTTTTCAGTGTCTCTCTTTGAAAGCTGAGGCATAATAAAAGGCAAGTGTTAAAGTCAGTCATACTCTATCAGTAATGCCATTATACAGCGGAAAGTCTTACATGCGAATAATACTTACAAATTATTGAATTTCGTTATTAAAATTCGTGGTCTGTGATAATTTTTTTTTCACATATTTCGATCATCTTTCGGTCGACATAATCGATCTACTGAGCAAATAATTCGAGCCATAGGGACCAAATTTCAGGATATTGGACATCAAGTCACCTACCCCTAGGCATAGTGTATAAAATGGAGAATACTGCCGCTGTATTCACCAACGGCGACCATGATTACTGCCATTGGAATTGTGTTACTCGACTTTGTGAAAGATTTTGCACGAGGGTCTTGGTCTTGGTCTAAATGGTTGGATGGCCATGTTAATAAACAAAACGCATTTAGTCGGATGAGCATCCTCAGGCAATACAAGAGCTGACAATGCACCCAAAAACATGCACTGTTAGGTGAACCCTCTAGAAATGTGGGTTTGTTGGTAGGGAGACCACACCTGGGAGGCGTATTCAAGAAGGGGCCGGACAAAGGTTATGTAAAGAGATCGGGTAACGTAAGGGTCCGAGAATTCTTTAGACCATCGCTTCACGAAACCGAGTGTAGAATTAGCTTTAAGGATTATTTCATCGATGTGTGCCCGAAAATTAAGCTCTTGGTCACATAATATGCCAAGATCGCGAATGACTTGAACCGTGGAGATGGGTTGATTATTGAGGAAGTAGAGACGAGGAGGAGGTTTGATTCGTTTACGTGAAAAGGTAATTGATTGGCATTTGGAAATATTAAGCTCTAAGCAATTTTTGGAGCACCAGATGGAAAAGCTATTGAGATCAGATTGAATAAGGGAAGAGTCATGACTGGAGGAAATGGTCTTGAAGAACTTGGTGTCGTCGGCGTATAATGAGATGTGGGAGTGTTTGATCACCAATTCAAGATCGTTTATGGAAAGAACGAAAAGAAGTGGACCTAAGTGGCTGCCTTGGGGGACGCCGGAGGAGGCTAAAAAGGGGTTAGAGAAGGCAGATCTAAAACGAACATTATAATAGCGATTTTCGAGGTAAGAAGATATCCACTTCAAAGAGATGGGGTCGAAGCCAAGGGAGGACAATTTGAAGAGTATCAGTCTGTGGGAGATTTTATCGAAGGCTTTACTGAAATCGGTTGAGATAACGTCGACTTCTTTGCCGTTCTCTAAGGCTGATAGGGTAAAGGACACAAATTCAACAAGGTTAGTGGTTGTGGATCTGCATTTGAGGAAACCGTGTTGTCTAGGGGAGATTAATGACTTGCAGCGAAAACTTAGTGTTTCGTACAAAACACTCTCGAAGAGTTTAGGTATATGTGATAGTTTGGCAATGGGACGATAGTTGTTAACAACGTTCTTAGGACCTTTTTTATGTACAGGGGTGATAAATGAGTTGTTCCATAAGCGGGGGAATTCACCTTGGGATAGGGATAGAGTGAAGATTTTCGAGAGAGGGCGAGAGATGGTTGAGGAGCATTTTTTTAGAAATATGGCAGGGAGACCGTCGGGTCCAGGGGTGAATTCATCATTAAGTAGATTTAATTTGTCTTCGATGACATGAGAATCAACTGTGTGTGGGAGAAATGGTCCAAGAGAAAAATTCGGTAGATAATGAAAGTATGAGAAGTCTGAAGCAAACGAGTCGTCGGCGAAAGACTGTTTAAAAAAGGTGGCGAAAAAGTTGGCGATAATATTGGGATCATTCGAGGTTTGATCGTGGAAGGAGAGGGAGGTAGGGTAGCCATCGGATTTTCTTTTATAGTTAACAAACTTAAAGAAGGACTTTGGATCGTTTATAAGATTGGCTTGCGTTTCTGTTAAATACCGTTGATAGAGGAAGTTGTGTAGGGCGGTAAAGTGGAGATAGCTGCCCAGGTAGTTAGAAAAGTCATTGGATAATTGAGTACGAAGGAAGATTGTCCATTGCTTATTTCTTTTGTTTCTTAGAGAACGGAGCCTGCGATTATACCAGGGTGGGGAGGTGGACGAAGTTTTGCGTTGTGAAACGGGAACGTAAAGAGAGATAGAGTAAAATATTTCCCTGTAGAATATGGATATAGCATCATTTACGGTTAGGTTTTCAAAATTGAGAGGGGCATTTTTAAGGTATTCATTTATTAGATGAAATTTTGCTTTGTGGAAATCGTAAGAGGCCAGAACTGTAGGAGGTTTATTCTGTGATGGAGAATCGTGAAAGAAGGAAAGGAGGAGGGGAGGATGGAAGTTATCGATGGTTGAAAGGGAAAGGGGACTAAGTGAAACAGAAGAGTTGAGAGGGTCGGTTGTGAATATGAGGTCGAGTTGTCTACCCATGTAGTTTAATACGCCACTAACTTGGCTGAGGTTTGAATCTGTTAGGCGATCCAAGAAGAGACATTCTTTGGCAGTAGTGGGATTGGTGGCAGTGTAAGACGATTGATCGTCTAATTGGATCCATTTAAGATGAGGAAGGTTGAAGTCACCGAAAACAAGGATTTCATCTTGAGGGTTTCTTAAATCGGTTAATTGGTCGATTGTGTTGATGGCGAGTTCATAGGATTCAATAGGTTGTGAGGGCAAGATGTAGAAACAAATGATGTATAGTGTCTTCTGGGGTAGAGCAATCTTAATTGAAACAAAGTCGAGAAGTGGGGAGGATGATACTGCAATAAGGGTAGAGTCAATTGTATTAAGGACGGCTAGTAGAACGCCTCGGCAAGGACAACCGTCAGTGAGTCGGCTGAGTTCGTCATCGCGATAAACATTAAAATTTGGTGGGAACAGTTCGAGGTTATTTATGCTGGGGATCAGGTTCGTTTCAGTCAACGCGAAGACATCAAAGGGCAAAGCATGTGATTGTTAAAGTATGTTTTTATTTATTAAATAAGTCAGTAAGGCTGTGAGAATCATTTTTGAATTTAGACTTCGGTGACAGTTGGGACGGCGTACTGCGGGAAGAGGTATTGAGGTGGAGCAATGTATCGTGGGGCCACGTATTGTGGGATATTCTCAGAGTAGGCGCCTTGGTATCCTGATCCTTGGGAGCAAGCAACTGGTTGGAGTTGTGGTCCGCAGCTGAAGAGGTAGCTCTTGGGGCACGGCGGTGGAGCGTATGATGGAGCTGGAGCCGGGGCACCGTATGCGCTCTTAGGCGATTCACGAACTCTTAGTGAGTCCATATTGTCGCTTAAGCCTTGTTGATTGTCGCTGAGTTGTCCCTGGACAGATTGGATGAGGATGCAGGCAGCGAGCAGGAATGCAACGAAGAATTTCATATTGACTGTGCAGGTAACTGTTCGATTGAATGAAAAGAACTGATGGATGGTTGATAACTGTCATAGAAGCTACCGAGGATATTGGCATATTGGTTGACTCATGTCGTGAAATGTTTACCGATATCTTAGGCATGAAACAGGTGTCAGCGAAGTTTGCTCCGAAATTGCTAAATTCTGAGAAAAGAACCGGCGAATGAGCTGTTGAATGACGTGAATGACAATTTACATTAGCTGAAAAGAGACATCACTGGCGACGAAATGTGGGTATATGGTAATGACGTCGAAGTCAAAGCCCAATCATCCTAGTGGGAGCGACAACCCCTGTGATTTTTCCTCTTCCAATCATTGAAAATATCCATGAAAGGACGGATATTGCCAAGATTGAGGAAATAAAGAGCGCATATCAGAAGTGCTTCGGGGATTGGAAAAGGTACTGGCGCAATTGTTTTATATTCAAGACTACTTTGATGCAGATATTAAATAAATGTTGATGAATAAATGAATATTTTTGAAGAAAAATAAAAAGTCACTTTATAATATAGGCAGTGTATCTCACCAAACTCAAAAATTTGACTCTCCGTATGAATCACTTAGACGTAGTAGTGGTCAATATTTACCGAGTCGAATAAATTTTTTACACACCTTGGCAATTTTCTTGTGTTGTTTTTTTTTTGACAATTAAACATCCAAACGCTTACAAAATTACATATTATAAACGTGTCGTACATTATTCCGGTGCCAGACGATTTGTGTGTCTGTTTCCGGGCATGCTAGCAGAAATATATTGATTGGGATCTAGGCCTACCTCGCACTGCACCGCCATGTATGCCAGTAAATGTTTCCTGTGAACATACCAAAGATGTCAACCATGGCATGGAGAGGTATTAACAAAGAAGTTACACCGGCCCATCGCAACTTCTAGAACGAAAATAGCAAATTATCCCCGAGGAATGGAAAAACTCGGTCATCATTCCCCATTACGGGAGAGTTAAGAAAAAAGTCAGAAGTCTAAGAATGACTTATATAGTCAAAAATGCAATATAGCATTGCCACTAACCGATTTGGATCGATCCAAGACAAGCACCTGACTGTGCCCGATAAACGCTTTGAGAAAGAAGACTAGTTCAAATATCTGAAAATATTATTGAAGGCCAATAACGATATAAAAGTGGAAATGAATAAAAGGCTGCATATGAGCAATGCGTACTTCTTGGCAATGAGGGAATTGTTTTGAAACAACCCTTTGTTTCGCAATGTCAAAATCAATATAACTTTAATGAAAGTGGTACTCTACTGATGTGAAATTTGGTCTCCGACTAAAAAAAGGTAACTAGGCTTCAGATCATGGAAAACAAAATCTATGGTTTAAAATAGGACAACGAAAATATGGAGTGCTGAGGACTACACAATCAAGAATTCATTGTTCGAGTAATAAAATTGTGAAGATTGTGATATGCAGTGAAGAGAATAACGAGTGGAGGACCAAAAGGAAAAAGATCGCCAGGAAAGGCGCGCCGTAGATAGAAGGACAATATAAAGTTGGGTCCCTAGAAGAGATGGAAAAGAATAGCGAAACCTGTAAAGAACACCCCCATGGCAGAGAGACTTGGCGTAAGGTTATCAACGAACCTCTGAGCCTCCGAGTTCCAACTGGCCGTTAATAGTAATAATTTATAATAATTTACATATATTGTAATAAAATTAGTAAGTAGCGAAAATAAATGGATTCGAGTGGCCGACCATTTTGTTGAAATACAGGTTTATCAAATAATTAAATTTCCAAATCACTTACGCTAAAAAAGAAACCGTTTCGGGGTAGGTCTTACCTGGAAATAGAAAAAAAAATATTTCCATTAGAAATATACAATTTATTTAGGGCATTTTGTAAAATTGTACTAATTATTCGTCGGGTCTAACATTAATAAGACCCACTTGCAGAGTGCTAGCCTTATTTGATGGGCCTAAGAATTAAAACAATTGGGCACTGGCAGACAGGCGATACGCGTATATCAGAACAAGCAGTTTGCACTAAGAACCTATGAAACTCGGGCTTGCAGGAAACGGTAAATGCAAAATCTATGATAGGCGTAAAATAAGTTTTATTTATCTAAGCTTAGTGCCACTGGCGTAAAGCTTGACTACAGCAGAAGATTGCCCAGCTCGTCATAAATTCGGCGTATGAAATAGTTTGTATGGTCGAGCAACTCCAGTTTTTAAGCATGCTTTCTGAAATGGTCTTCAATTCATGCAGCGGTCCATGCTGAATTTCTTCTATGGACTTGAATCACTAGAAGCTGGCTGAGCTAAGCCAGCCAAATTAATTCCAGTTGTGATGCATTTCATGACCTCAGTAATTATCTCTTGACAACATTCCACACAAAGGAACGACCAATCTCATTACTTGCCATCTACCGCCCACCGTCCTCCAAACCAAGAGCTTTTATCAAAGAAATGGAGCAATTTCTCTGTAAAATGGAAAAAATGAGAGACACGGTGATCGTAGGCGACATGAATATAAACTTGCACGACGCCGAACGCAGCAACAGAGGTACAAATATCGTAAGAGAATACCTAGAAATGATGGCGTCTAATGGTATGGTAAACACGAATAATGAGAGCACGAGAGTAGACATTAATGCAGAA
The DNA here is from genome assembly GCA_958301585.1 of Merodon equestris. Taxonomy (NCBI): domain Eukaryota; kingdom Metazoa; phylum Arthropoda; class Insecta; order Diptera; family Syrphidae; genus Merodon; species Merodon equestris. The sequence goes on from OY284413.1 coordinate 55,133,317, forward strand.
ACAAGTACGAACATCGATCATCTGTTCATTCGGAGTAAAAACAACGTTCAGGCAGCTGTAGTACAAACCAACATCTCAGACCACTATTCACTCATGCTGGGATTGGAACCCATGAGAAATGGTACGGAAAAATCTCAAAACCAAGAAAAAGAAAAACGAAAGACTATAAGCAATCATAGGGTAAATACTCTTTTGAACGGCATAAATTGGGATGAAATTCTCAATCTCCAAAATGTTAATGGAATTTATAACAAACTGCGAAGTGTGTTCAAAACAATAAACACAGAAAATAGTCCCAAAACAAAGGAAGGAAAGATTACCGAATCCATGGATGAATGAAGAATTAATCGACTGTTGCAAAAAAAGAGACAAATTATACAAAAACTGGCTATCGAAACCTAAAGACAAAGCAAGGGAAAGAGAGTACAAAACATATAGAAATATAGTCAATAAAAAATTGCTCAATGCCAAAAACTCGATTTTCAAAAATAAATTCTCGGAAAACAAAAACAATATTAAGAAAATTTGGCAAACTATAAAAGAGATATTGGGAAAAAAAACTGACAACTTGGATGACACAATACAAAAAAACTTTAAAAACGAAGAAACGGATGTCCTAACAAACAAATTTGCTTATAGTTTTGACGAGAATATAAATAAAATATTACATGATTGCCACGTAAAAACATTAAATATTAACGAAAGTGCTACCCAAAACTCCTTGTTCTTAGAAAGGACAAACGAGCTGGAAGTATATAACATCATAAAGAGCTTAGATGCAAATAAGGGTCCGGGCAATGACGGGATACGACCAAAAGACTTAAAAAATAACGCTCAACTGCTAGCACCCGTAATGACGAAATTAATAAACGCTAGTCTCGAGGAAACGACTATTCCAAAAGATCTAAAAGTATCCCTAGTTCGATCAGTGTACAAAAAAGGAGTAAAGTCAGATGTCAATAACTATCGGCCAATTGCAATCTTACCGGTTATCGAAAAAATCTTAGAAGAAATTGTAACTAGGAGATTGAAACAATTTTTTGACAAATATAAAATAATTGAACCGAGGCAGTATGGGTTTCAAAGAGGGAAAAACATCAACCAACTTCTAGTTATTTCATCATACCCTAGCTCTTTTTATTGATTTCAGTAAGGCCTTCGATACACTGTCACATGAAAGGATAATTCAAAGTCTAGAGAAAGCGGGAATTCGGGGACAATGTTTAGAATGGGTAAAAAATTATTTGAAATTTCGCACTTACCGCATAAAAATTGGCAATACCTTAAGTGACGAAGTGGAAACCACGCATGATGTACCTCAGGGCTCAAAACTGGGACCTCTTCTATATATAATATATGCCAACGGATTAATAAAATCATTGAAAAAGAGTACAGTTTTCGCGTATGCAGATGTCACGACAATCCTTGTGTCGCACAGAGATATCGATGCCGCTGTAAAAAGTATGCAATCTGAACTAGATGTCATTATAAGAAGGTCACACGATAATGGGCTCACAATTAATGCGGAGAAAACAAAAATAATGCACATAAAACCACCCCATTTTCTGTATCATGGCATCCGAATTAAATTTCATAATACCCAATGCCTCCAAACTAACGCCAGCGATACACCTAATGACAAATGCGAAACCTTCATTGAGGTGGTTAATAGTTTTAAGTACCTCGGTATAATAGTTGACCACAATCTCAAATGGCACCAACACATCGAGCAACTTCAACGAAAACTTCGCAAAACCTCATACATGCTGCAACACTTAAGTTACTGCTGCAATTATGATGTCCTAAAACAGGCATACCTCGCGTTTAGTGAATCCTACATCCGTCATGGAATTACAGCATGGGGAACATCCACATATTGCAATAAACTTCGAACAAGCCAAAACTATTTGCTTAAAATTCTGGCAAGAAAGAAAAATATCAACTACCACATGAGCAGTGCAACGATAAGCAACCAACTCGAGCTCTTAGACATCGAAGGTATATTTAAATCAAGTGTGATTAACGAATTTTATAACGACAACAGCTTCAGAACAGAAATCGACCATACGTACAACACCCGAAAAAATACAGAAGGAAGATACAAAACCGCCAAATTCTACAACAACTATGGCAAATATTCATTCCCCTCACTAATTCCAATGATTCTGAATGAGCTGCCAATAAATCTTCTATATATTCGCCATATTCCAAAAAGAAAAACATTAATAAAAAAATATTTTATTCACAAAACACATTGTTAAGAAATCTATAGGGTCCGCCAAATAACTTTTTTTTTTTTTGAAAATGCTATAAAAAAAACTACTGAATATTTTCTCAAATTTCTTTTTTTATTTGAAAGTACAATCCTTCCGGTTAATAATGGAAAATAATTTCATTCAAATGGCTGCCTCGGCTGGCCATGCAGTAGCCTACACGATCGGTCCAATTTTTAAGCACATTATCGATTGTGTGCAGCTGTATTTCACCAATGGCTTCACGAATATTGTCCTTTAAAGCGTCAATTGTCTCTGGCTTGTCGGCGTAACACTTATCTTTGACGGCACCCCACAAATAATAGTCCAACGGTGTCAAATCGCAGCTCCGAGGTGGCCAAACGACATCAGCTCTGCGGCTGATAATGCGATCTTCAAAAACAGGACGCAAAACATCGAGTGTAGCTTCGGCTGTGTGGCACGTAGCGCCTTCCTGTTGAAACCAAATGTTGCCAATATCCTCCTCTTCAATTTTTGTGAACAAAAATTCGTTCAACATGGCCCGATAACGATCGCCATTGACTGTAACGGCCACTCCTTGCTCATTTTCGAAGAAAAATGGCCCAATTATGCCTCTGGACCAAAATCCGCACCAAACAGTGGCTCGTTTTGGGTGCACCGGCTTTTCAATGTATGCGTGCGGGTTTTCTGTGCCCCAAATGCGACAATTTTGCTTGTTTACATACCCGCCAAGATCAAAATGAGCTTCATCTGAAAAGATGATTTTTTTGGCAAAATCGGCATCTTCTGTAAGTCGATCGCAGGCCCACTTAGCGAAGCGTTGTTCAAGCGTATACACAACCATATTCGTTCAGCGGAAGGATAGAGCTAATTATCTGTCAAATCAGACATGAGCTAAGTGTTACCATTCACGAAATAAGCACTACTTGAAAAAAAAAAAACGTTAGATGGCGGGCCCTTTATAAAGAAGCTGATCCATCCATGTGTATTTCTTGTATAGTTTCCTTAATCCCTGTTTGAATCCCAATGTATATCGTTTAAATACTGATTCACATAAATAACATTGGTAATTGAATGCATTTGCAAAACTTGTAACAAAAATTTGTACATAACAATGAATTTACTAAAATTCCTGCAGACAAGCCAAAGGGCTTCGCAGGATTATTATGTGTCTTAACGTTTGTTAACTGTTACTGAAGTCAATAAAATGAAAAAAAAAAAAAGGTTTAATGTTTAGATTGATTTAGATTCCTTTTGCATAAGATTTTAAAAATGTGCCTGACCTGCACAAAGACAGATGAGGGCACTAAGAGGTACACATAGCAACGACGGATGTAGGGCAAATCGTTGTATTCTGGTTCAGATATTTTGGTGAAAGGCCAAGGCCGGATTCAATCTGCGATTTCATCGATAAAAGCGCTGCGGGACGGCTAAATGGATGACGTGCCACGTACTATAACTTACGTATCGCGTGTAAAATATTTCGCATTGAACAGCCCCCATCGCATTAGTTAACATCATTCTGCGGAGATTACGTAAGATTGGGTTTTAAATGAATGAAATATTGTTATTGGCACAACAAGCCCCCTAAACGAAGTCCTATCTACCGTTGAGAGTTCCACCTGTTTCAAACAAAATACTGCATTAAAGATGTTCAACGTCTTAGTCATTAAAAACGTTTTCAACAACGTTGTCAATAAATTTTTCGGTGAATCCTTAACAGCTATGGATGTAGAGAAAATATTATCGTCATGAAATTTATAGACAAAGCCATTACTGGTAAGGGTCATTTTATCTCGGTTATGGCTCGATGATTGCCAATCAGCTAACTATCTAGTCAAAGCTATGAAAGTGGTTACGCTGGCGGACGCCAGTGAACCTCGTTCCCTTCTGTAATAAACGGGAAACGAGCTTTATAGACTGCGGTCTAAGAATAAACACAAAAAAAAAACGAATTGGAAATGATTTCTAAACTTCCAATAAACTAACCCAATTTTGCAATACTAAATAGGCCATGTTCTAGACTCGAAACGCGAGATACATAAGTAAGGTCAGTGTAGTTTTCTATCTAAAGTTTGGGACTCAAGTTTAACTTGGCTCGGTAAACACTCATTTAATGATCTGAATTAGACCGCTCTCCTCAGTCTGCCAATATAGTTGATGTCCTCAACTCAAGGTGAATTTAACCACCCAAAAAACTTCAACACAAGTCAAAACAACAACAATTCAGCGCTCATTGTACAGTGCCGTACGAAGAATTTTGGTAAAAAATCGGAGAAAAATTATTGGTCTGAGCATTTTAATTAGAAGTTTTATGACTATATACAGGGTGTCCCACGAGCAGTGTGCCAAAAAGCTAAAGCGTGTAGGTCTGGTCAAGACAAGAAAAAAATCGTATAGGAGGGGGGGGGTCTATTCCCCCCCGTTTAGCTGGGAGGGGCAATTTTCTAAAAAATTGCCTTAATTTGGAAAAAAAATTATTAAAAGTCAACAGTTACATCCACAATGCCGTGATAAACTTGTTTGTAAAGCCAGAAACTTCTCCTTTCATCTTGTTTTTAAACAAAGCTGTTTTAAGGAATAGTTTTTGAAAAATTAATTTTCAAACCCAAAATTTTGAAAAAAAAAATTTCGAACTATTTTTTTTCAAAATTGTATGTAATTAAGTACTAATTTTTTTTCAAAAATTCAATTCTCTTATTAGTTTTTAGTTAAAAACAGAAAACCGGATGCAAAAATGTTTTGTAGTTTTTGAGAAATTAAAAAAAAACCCGAACCATTTTTTTCTAAGAAGAACCTTTTTTCTTGGTTTTAACGCGGCTGGACTTGTAGACAAATTAATGTATGAAACATTGACCTCTTTTTTATTATTTTTAAAAACTTCCGAGTTCGGCACCCTGTATAATATTTGCTTTTTTTTTTATTTCTCCAACAAAGGTCCAACAAAGTACCTACTAATTAGATAGAGAATGTTTCTGAGAAGCAATAAAAAACACAGTACATGCTGTCAAGCAAAAACCGATCCATTACCCACCACCTAACAATGGATAGCTTCAATTGTGAGGTAGTTAAGGAGTGAAACATGAACTCCGCAAATGACATCACAGTAAAGATCCGGCGCAGAATCGCTCCTGGAAAAACGCGCCAAGAATCCTTTGCTATGCTCTACAAAACACTTATTCTGTTAGCCTTGCTTTATGGAGCCGAAAGCTAGACGGTAAGCAAGACGGAGGACCCTTTGAAAGAAAAATTCTGCGTCGAACATTCGGTCCTAAGCGCGAGGAAGGCGAATAGAGGAGAAGTCACAACCACGAAGTCTATGAGCTGTACAAGGATGTGGATGTAGTACGGCAAATAAAAATCCGCCGACTATACTGGCTCGTTCACATTGAGCGCATGAGTACCAACGTTCCAGCTAAGAGGATCTTCAAATCCGAGACTTCTGATTCGAGAAGGAGAGGAAGACCGAACCTCCGGTATAAAGACCAAGCGATCTCGGATGCAAGAATTGGTCTTGATAAATGGAAGCAGCATTCCCGGCACCGTCAAGAATGAAAGGCAGTCTTAGCTCAGGCTCAGACCCTCAATGGGTCATTGGCCTGAGAAGTAGCAGTACTACAGTCACTGCTCTAGAATTCACATCACTACGTGGGCGAAGGTGTTTTATTTAGTGTAAAGACCCTTCGCTTTCATCACAAAAGCAACTATTGGTGTGCAACTACAAGGACCACCAGTTAGGACACGACAAAATAAATGATTCTCATAGCACCGGCGTTTTTGTTGGGCTCTTACCAATACTTCAGCTTCATCAAGCGAAATTGATTCGACGATGGATACGCGATGCAGGCGATGGTAAGGACATCTATGCCATAACAGTATACGATTAAAGACCCTATTCAAGACTACATAAATTACATAGATTCTTTGATTTTATTAGACCACTTTTATGTAGGGAATACTAGTTGTCCAACAATGAATGAAAAATTCTATCTTAAAATTTAATTATGGAAAACCTGCTTGGTTCTTAGCTCCTAATGGCACAGTTCTCTGAATATAGCAATTTCGCAACCCATATTTGCGAACGTCACACTATGATAATAGTGAGTCTTCACCGCAATACCACGCTTAATTCCTTCGTCACAACCAATAGCTTTTCACGAGTGGAATAATTAGCGAGCCTGCCATGTAGCACGGCATCAGTGCAAGCAAATTGATTTATGTAATTTCTCATTTCGATCTTCGAAACCTCAAAACTACTGAAATAGAAAATCGTGAAATCACAACCCCACTGCAGCCTCATCAGTACCGCATGCAGCGATGCTGCTGATTGAATATGTGCCTGCGTCAGCGGTGGATTAACGTGCCCGTCCGCATGGCAACCAACGAACATTTACAAAATCTCAACTCCTAGAAACCTAAATGATGATTAGGTAACCATATTACTCCAAGCTGCTGTCCCTATGGTAACCAAACCCCTGCGTCAGTGGTGGCGGTGGCGTCAGTGCTAGTAATCATCAATCAATGGCATACAGCAGCGGCGAATCAATCGAGTTTTTGTCCTTGCCGACTTTAATGGCCTGGTATACTCCTGCCTACACGATTGTTGTTTGCATCCTTAATACATTGCACACATTTTCAAATTTCATATGCAAATGAAATCAAATTGATTTTGTCGACCTGCACCTATACGTCATGAATGTGTCATGCAGCGTTGCAGCCGATGCAGGTGCTGTGCATTTTTTATTCAAATTTTCGCCCTTTTTTCCCACATAACAAAAACAAGCCCGGAAAATAGGATGAGAAACACCAAATGGGTGTTGGTGGGAAGGCGCGGGCGACCGCAAATCAATTTGTATCTGTTTATCTAGATGAAATTGGGAATAAAGCTGTATAATAAATATTAATAGGAAAAGTTGTTGTGTGGCTGACTGGGCTTTATTGTTCCCGGTCTGTGGTCTCGTTGCGTTGTTGAGGCCAAGTGCAAATATTTGCAAAGTCTTTCCGGTGTAGTGTTCCATTTGATTTATATTTTCCATCATGGGAATAATGAAAAGAGGCACGGGATAGTCAGGGAATAAGTTTTAGGACTTTAGGGAAAGTTCACTGTTTTTTTTTTTTCGAAAATTAAAATTCCTTGAAGTGAAAATAAGAGCGTCCGGAAATGTCAATAATTTGCGATTGATGGCCGTATCACCATTAATGAATCACATGTCGTACGTAGGTTAAATGATGGCAGGATACTTAGAAAGATTTTCAAACCTCTGAGCTTCTTAGTTACTCACTGAGTGGAATGAAAATGTGCAGAGATTGCACCTCAGGTGGTAGTCATAGATGGCCACCCGCTGACATATTTCAAGATTGAGTGGCTGTCCAGACTTGACTGATAGTCCTTGTTTTATAAAGTGGAACAAAATTCTAGGAATGTCTACGCTTAGTGCTGGAGACGTCAACTAGAGATATGGCAAATGGTAAACGCGATATAAATACAACCTCGAGAGTACAAGCTTCTATTCACCGGAGAGTGACTGCGTTTTAGAGAACAGGATTTTAGGCATTGTCATATAACGAGTGTTTATTCTCAGTTTGTTTGAACAGCTTAACGCGGCATTGTGTCCGTTTCACTATTCTGTTCCATATCTACCATGCCAGGCTCATCCTGTCGTCGATCAACATCCTACTACAACTACTTCCTTTCCAATTGTTATTAGACCTTTTTCTTTCTCTTAACTACTTCCTCACTATCCCTAACAAGATCCCGATTGTCAGTGATAAATTAAGTATCATTTTCCTGAAGGCATTTCATTACGTATTCTAGCACCAAAGTAAAAAGAAGTGGTGACGAGGCGTATCCTTGTTTTAATACTTCGCGTACCTTGAGTGTTTCAGATAAAGAGTATCAAACTTAAATTCGTCCTTTGGTTCTCATAAGGCACACTTTTATCCCTTGGTGTTTGAATTTTTTTTATGGAGGGCAAAAAGTTGTATCCATCTAGGTGGAACTAAGAGTGAAATTCGGCTCTCAGATGGGATGTCTAACTCCAGTGCTCTATCGATGTGCGTTGTGGAATCATCAGTGTCAGCTCCTCCTGGCCCCTGTGGAGGATCGCTGTCGCTTGTTGTTTACCTAAGCGGACAACAGCGATTATAGGGTTGGCCTTCAAGGCCAGAGAGGGTTGTGTATGTAGTCCCTTTCGGCTGCACCTTTCTATGGTCTAGCTGTAGGGTTGTGTTCTTGTTGGAAAATCTTGAAGTCCTTGGCGTGCCTTGTCGGATCTTAAAGGCAATATTCAATATGAGAAATTAAAACGGCGACGATCTGTATTGTTTTCAGCTTCGTGATGGCTGAGCTGATTTTTTTCTTAACCACATTTCCCTGTAGCATCACTCACTTATGCTCCTTAAGTAGTGAAATATTTCTGATATATTTGTAAGAAACCAAGGTACTTAGCACCATGCTTGCAACACCAGTTATATATGCATTCCAAGCACTGACATACATATATCGAAACCATTGATTTTAAATTTGATCACGTCACAAACGATAGCACAGGGTCGTTGATGCATTCAACTCAAAAACTCAAACAACGATTGCATTGGGTTGGGTTGACATTCTCTGTTGCTGCGGCTTCAGAGCATGGAGTCTTTGTTATGGAGTTGTTAAGGAATAAAATTTGAATTGTAAATCAAAGGGCCGAGGTTACTGATAAAAATTATAAGGAGTCAGACAGAGGACTGAGCCCTGCTACATATATCCATCTTGAATTGATCGATTACTTAACAAGCTCCTGATCTATTTCCAGAAAATGTCATCTACACCATAGAGTTAAAGCTTATTGACCAGAGGAGTATGCTATACCCCAGCGATCTAGATCAATTATTATTCTCCACTACGACGGTGAAAAGCTATTGTCTGAAAGCACTCCGACAGTTGGGAAGACGGTTTCCTGGTAAATATTTCAATAAACGGTGTTCTCCATGACCTCAAAAATCACTAATGCTAAAGCTACGAATAAGTAATCAGAGGGAAAGGCTTTATTGCCCTCTTTGGGAATTATTTGAGCCTATCCGGAAAGATCGCATGAATTTTTTAAATCTATTCACAAAAGGACACACACCGATTGCACGTGGCATAAGATGTGTCACTCACAGGTTCCGAGTGAGTTTTCAAGCAATCAGGCCTCTTTATATCACACCACTGGATATTAAAACGAAAAAATAAAAACATCACCGAAAATCTTCGAGGCAGACGTCGTCTACTGAGATGGGGATGTCTACTGAGAACATTGATGCATAATTCGTAACTATTGCAACGCGTCATACCAAAAATTATCACGAGCCATGAGTTTGAATGGGAGCATAGCTAAACCGGTTTCACGCCAATAAATCCCTTTCAACGGCTAATGGGGGTCTGCTTGGGCTGGATTTTCGAAGGCAACGCTAAATAGCCGTACCAATTGAAGGAGAGCATTGTTGGCCATGAAAACGGATTTGTTGATGCCAATTCGAACTTATAAGGAAATGGACAAATTTTGGTTCCAATAACACGGGCCACAGATCACAGTATTCGAGCCACTTTATTGCGTCCTTTGTTTCTTGGCTGCCAGATCATAAAAACGGCCTGACGGAATGCTTTCAAACTCCCTTCAAAATGTATGTCGACCATAGACCCTGTAGACCCTGTAGGACCAGTAGGAATGCAGTTAAGTGGGAAGGTTATGGTCATACACTTCTGACCATAACAACGCCGGAAAAAGGAAAAGAAGAAGAAGATGTGTTTTTCTGGTCTTGTGTGCCCTTACTGAATGGTCCACTGTTGGGCGCCAGTTTACATATAAACCTTCCTGGTGACGATTTGCATGAAAACTAAATAATTTGATCATCAAATCATTTCATCCAGATCCTGTTAATTCGTTAATTACACGATAACCATGTGCCAGCAAGCAAACACAACCCCAATGGCACACACCTGCCCCAATGGCATGGCAGAATATTTCCCATGACATCTGGTTCCCATAAGAGAATCCGAAAAGCAGACAGCATAACATATAACCCCCATCGCTCCAGCCACGCATTATTTCCCCCATTCCATCCGACCAAGGAGAGAGATATGAAAACCGATTCCTTCATAACCCTCAGCGGTACGGACCCAAATAGTCACAGGATATTGCCGATGAGATGTAAATAAAATTAAGTGAACTGTTTTTCCCCTGAAATTCCGTATTCAACGAAATGACCCTAATGGGGATTAAGTGGACAATAAAATATATTTTCCAATGTTTTATTCCGTCTACGGGTGTTCCGAATCGCTTCCAGGCTTTCATACACCAGTGTGAAGGATTGTTGGGCGACAGTTTTGATTTTTTTTCTGCTCTTCTGAGATCTGTGTATGTTGGTGTGTGCTTGACATGAGAAATGACTCAGGAAAAGGATGTGTATCGTCGAACATCCCGGAGTGGATCGCAGTGGAAACTAAGATGAGTTTGTTTTTCTTTCTTGTCACTTTGGTACTACACGACGCTTTGTGATGCCGGCGGATGGGTCATCAGTCAGGGATAATTTATTTAACTGAGCGACAGCATTTGTCCTCATCATATTTACAATAATTTAACGCATGCTGGTAAGGATCTCGAAAAGGTTGACGGTTGTGGAGAAGGATATGACAGATAGTCAGATTCACTTTGCCGGGCACTTGGGCACTTGGTGTAATGAAATTTACCGACAAGTGTTGCGATTTATAAGTCTCAGCGTTAATGGTGTGAGATTAAGGATGTTTGCGAGAAGTAAGGATATAAGATTTCTTGGTACTAATATGTACATTGGGAACGCACAGGGAATGTAATTTATGTTTGCCAGTAGACCTGAATATATCCGAATTCTTCACTTTGGTCTGAGACAAATTATTGTTTAAGACCAAGTGGAGGGGTGACTCACCAAGGACTATGAGAAAATGATTTAAGGAAACCTAATCCATTGCAGGTTTCTCGAGGTACATTTTTTTATAGACTTTCCGGTGTTGTTCATAAAAAGTTTTATTATCCGTTTGGCGATACGTCGGTACTGAGTGATCTAAATCTATTCAGGAACCCAACATTTTCTTTCCTATACCCGAAGTCGTAGCTGGCACAAAGTTGTTACTGACTATTTTATTTTTGACGTGGGACGTTTCTTTGACGAGCTACCCACGATAGCTTAAATACCTTTTTTTTAAACAAAGGAACCAGCAAGCAGGTAAGACACGTCCTACCTCCCCATCGTAAACGGAATATTTTATATTCAACTAGAGTGTCCCGGTGTGCCAGAAAAGAGCTCCGAAATTGCGTCACACCGTTGTTTTTAGAGCAATCTCCCTCCACCGTATGCCGATGCAGCTAGTATGTCAAATAAACCCACCACATGGGAGTCGCTAACGCTTCACCATCATGATTACGACACCAGTTACGAAACCATTCCCTTCTACTCTATACGATATCAGCCGAGCCACTACTTGGGAGAAGTACACCTCGTACCCAACACCAGCACTTCTCGTAATGATATAAATATTGGCAGACGTTCTACGAATACCAAGTGACATAATACCGAATCGAACTGAACCACGCAAGGGCATTCGTTCTCTCTGCTCCTTACAAGTCCTTATCGCGTCGTGGTGGTATCAGCTTCATGCCAAATAACTTGACGAACACGATTCCTCCAACAAGGCAAACAGACGAAAAAAAATAAGGAAAACACGCAAGTGAGAAGGTTCTTTGTTAGTCTTTCTGCTGACGATCCAATGCTAGTAAAGATAGAAGATAACCGATATAGATAGATGGATGACGCTCAAAGTCCCTGCTGCTGTTTTTGCTTTTGAAGTGTCATGGGAATCCAGTAACATGAAGACGACAAATAAGGGTTCTTGTACAAGGACACGGATTTCTTTCTCTTACGGGATAGAGAAAACTATTTTTGCTTTCCCTAGCGTTCAGGTGGTAGAGGAATGGTGACGCTCGGAGCATCCATAGCGAGATGATGATATGGGGGATAGATGGAACAGTTTATCTGAGTTCTCAGCTGGGATTGGCTTTTGTGCAATATTTGTAAATCCACTGTTGTCTATGCTGCCGTTGTCCTTTGTAAGCATCGTGGTCTATTGTAGTAGTAAGACGGTATCCCGGCAACAAGCTGGTGGTCCTCCGAGGCAACGAGCTTGTTATTTCATTCATAGTTTTCATTGTAATTCAACGATGTTGTGTAAATGAATCACAGATTGATATCGTGGAATAACTAAGCGAGTGAATTGAATTCAGAATTATTAACAATACGTTCCACAAGCTGTTTGGTGTATGATGTGGCCAATATCTTCTAAATTGGCGCCCGACACTGGACATATAAAATAAGGTAGTGATGCAAGCACGCCGCATACATCGTTCCACAATTGATTTGAGTTAATCAAACATAAATTCATTCAAAGACGCACCTTTTCCCGGTGTTTACCCTAACAAATTGACGATAAATCGCGATTTACCCTCTATCAACGCACCAACCCAATAATGCTTGTCCACATAAGCTAACCGTCTCCACCCCAAACGATACAGATAGAAGGCTACAAACCAGCTGCTCGATTCGCTTAATGGTTTTGAATTCAAATTTCGTTCAATCATCCAACCATGACGAAAGGCTAGTTATCCAGGATGGTATCCACACTAAGTTTAGATAGCGTCTGAACAAAACAAAACCCCATTCCGTACGTGGGCATATCCACACTCGTACCCATCAGTGGACAGGAAATCACAGAAATGGATTCTGATTTCCGGTTCGTCTAAAATTTCTAGGTGTGTGACACTAATGTGGTAACTAAATGTCAGATAATGGCTTTCGATTGGCTTCGATGGATTTGAATTTGCAATTGAAGCATGGGTGTGGCCCGGTGACCGGCGCGGCGTGGCAGCTGATGACAACGTTTTAATGTGGAATCCATTAGATTGTGAAATATTTAGATGAGGATAAATTCAGCATTGATGAATGGGTTGGCTTTTGTTTTGTTCTCGAGTCGGACGATTGAATCTGTGGATTGTAATTGGATTTTAATTGAGGGTAGGTAGGCAGGATGTGCTTGTATATGTCGACAAAGCGATGCTTGGCTGGCGTGGTGTATGCGATGAATGTGGTGGAAATAATTGCTGATTGTTGTTTTGGTAATTGGAGAGGAAATGGATTACGACGACTGCCGTAATTGCGTTCTTTAAATAGTGAGACGAGGTTCGCGCCTTGGTGTTGTCATGTTTATTCATGAGGCAAATGATCAAGATAAGGTGTGGAGGAAAATAGAGTGCAATGATGGTGTTTAATGGATGGGGAACGGACTCGGCCGGCATAATAGGAGTTGAGTTTGATGTGAAGCTTGGTTACTTTGGAGTCACGTATACATTTTTGTTTTTTTTTTAGGAAAATTAGTTCAAAGGATCATTAGGAGTGCGACTCAAATTACCCTAATCACTGTAATAATATGTGACCATCCTGTATTAGTAGATTGCTTAGGAAGCCCCACAGCTTGAATCTATTAGGTAATCAAGAAAATTATTTACTTGCAGCTAGATGACCCTCTTGTCCAATAAAAAAAAAGGGAATAAATCAAATCAATCGTCCTCAGCACTCCTACTTCATCAAACAGTTTAACTCACTGCCCGTGGAAACCATTCCGAATGCAATATTTTCATTTGAAATGCAAGGAATATCTCGAAAGGATATGCGATCAAGTGTCACCACTTCCCAGGCACCAGTAGCCAACCATCAACCACATCCACCCGAATATCAGTGAAACCTAGGTTAATAACAATTTCCTGTACAGTGCAGAGATGTGACGAAAAGAAGACACATCCGTCCACAGAAGTGGAATGCGGAATGCAAGCTAGGTCCTTTCAATCCTCTTTTTTTGTTTTAAGAGAAATGAATAAAAATCGAAAGCATTCAAGCCGCCAATGTGCCCCTTCATATTTCATTTGCGATTCTCGTCATCAGTTATTAATGGAGTGCATATTCCAAGAAGGATTCTTATCATGACACTATATACGAGTGTATCCTCACAAAATTCATACCTGAATAGGTAAATTGAAAAGGCAGCATAGCATACGATATTAAAGCAACGATGAGTACCTAGTAGGTGTGTCATGGTCGGATAGTAGGTGCATCTGTCTCCTGCTCACCGACCTCCGTCGCTCAAACGTTTTGACGAACACGACATACGAGTACAGCCCGAGAGTTGGAAGAAATTTCCTTTTTTCTTCTTTTGTATAGGAAAGTGCAGGGAAAAGACATTATTGAAATTGGAAAATTAAAAAAGTTTTTTTCGTGGTTGCTGGCAGAATTGCGTTTTGCCAGACTCGCGAGCGATAGAGGTATGTGCTGGTGTATACGGAAGGATCCCATACAGAACCTGAATGGAGAAGGGATATTTTCCAATTATTATAAAATGTTGTCAACGAAATGACGAGGTTGATAATGAAATTTCACCCGTTTTTGGGGTGTACCTTGAGGCAAGCGCGGGTCGACAGTGGCAGGGAACATACCAGAATGGGAAAAAAACCAAGAGTCGGTTATGGAGTTTGGGTTTCAAGGAAAATCCTACATATTCAAATGTGGATCAATGGAACAGGTCGAAATGGGAAGCTGCAGATCAAATAGGATTAGGACCACTTTTTAGAGTTAATGGGTGCGACATGATGATGTGATCAAAGTCCTGGACGATTGAAAATACCCAACGATTCTTTCATAAGTCTTAAGATCACAAGACTTTGCAGCTACTTAAGTTATCATTAATTTTTTATGATTTTAAAGGTAGTCGGTTAACACTCATACAGGCGATTCAATCGGTGGCCCGGATTCGACATCCCTGCTTCTATCACACACATCGAACCGAACTAGCAGTTGAGACTGTATACGTATAGCTTAATGCATGCTATTTTAAAATATGAAGCTTAATATTTGCTAAGTGTGTTGCAATTGTGAAAACTCTCTACAAAAATAATGACTTTTTAATTATTATAATTTTTTTTATATTTATATATTATATTTTTTTAATATTATAATTTAATAAAATGACGTTAATTAATTCGTGCAGGTTCAAGAGTTTACGCTCTTATGGTGTTTGTCACACAATCTGGACGAGGTGCAGTTCGTTTACTGTTCTCCGGGGGTGGTTGTCCTAGATAGGATTTGAGTGATTCTACTGTATTTGCGTTGGTTGTAGTTCATAGTAACTTTGTTGTTTCCATGTATTAAGGAGTTATATTGGAAAGTACACACAGAGCATGAATTTTGAAGTGATCTTATGCTGCGAGTGATATGCCTTCATCAACAATTTTTGATCATCTCTCATTCAAAACTGATGTTGTTGCATAGTCTTTCTGTATAGGAATTGTTCTTGACTATGGACGGACTTGAACTACAGACCTTCGGCTTAACAGTCGGCGATGATTACCATTGCACCACGACCACGTTTGATATAAGTGTCCATCACTATAAACAAAATTGTAGAAAAGTTCGAAGACTGGTCTTAAGTTCTATCCATCATTGAAATATGGCTGCTGAATGGTTACCGTTAATTAAAAAGTTGAAGAAGATTCAAATCTATTTCTTTCTCGAAAAGCACAACGTTTGACCAAGTTTTGACCGCTTTTTTGTCGGCTTCAAATCGAAAATACAGATGTGGAAGACATACATATGTCCCGAAAGGTAGCTGACCAGTCTTCTGATCTCACCTCTCACCTTTCGCCTGAACCTTTTCTAACGAGTTGAAAGCCATGAAAGTTTGACCTTGTTTCTGTTGACTAGGTTCTGCAGGGTACTGTGCCATTCCATAACGGATTTTGAGTTTGTGCTGTTCTGAGAGTATGAGAGTATATTACGCCTTTTATGCGAGTTTCTAAGTTTGGGTTGACGCACGTCAGGATGGCGTATAACTCGGCCTGGAAGATACTAGGGCTCGTTCCCATAGTCTTCGATATTTTCCGATTTGGTCCAAAGAACTACGCGCCAACACCGGAATCCATCTTGGAGCCATCTGTGTAGCCTCTGAGGCCTTTGACATTTAGCAAGGAATTGCCGCTTTCCCAAGCTGTGCGGTTAAGGATCAGTATCTCAAATCTCTTGTCAAAAGTGAACGTGTGTAGCAATTCGTCCGAAACTGTGGTAATCATATCCAACTCAGGATGATGTTGTAGGATGGACATGTGACCCAGTTGGTCTGCAGGGATGGTCTGTTTCTGAGCGAAGGAGTGGGATTGCAATGCGTATTGAAACCTTTTTAATAATAAGAATCAGTGGAGTAATTCCGGTCGGCTGCCGTTGGGGAAGTTGACATAGCGCCTGTAATGCAGAGATATGCTAGCCTCTAAAGGCGTCGAAGTTTAAATATTGTAGTTTTTTGTTCCAATTTTCTCTACCATACGGCGGACGTATAACTGATAATAGGTCTTACTATCGTGGTATATAACCAGTACATTACCTTATGTTTCAATCCCTAAGTTTTACCGTAAGTGCGTCGACAGGCCCATAGAGCCTTAGTAAACACTTTTGCTTTTCGTAAATGGGACTAAGATTGTCTTATCTTGATAAAAGATAAATTTCTACCAACTATCAGCGAATTAATGGAATCTGCGTTGAAGGAACTCTCCTCTTGGGCAAGACAGAACAGTTTGAGAACAGTGGTAAACCCCTAGAAAATTGAGCTAGTTTTGTTCACCAGAAAAAGGAAAATCCCGATATTTGCTCCCCCAAAGTTAGAGCATACTCCACTCATCATCATTTTCGACTCCAAACTTTCCTGGAAAAGGAACTTGGCGGAAATAATGAAAAAAGGATTGATCGCTTTTTATGCCTGCAAAAAGACCTTCGGCAAAATATGGGACTTGCAACCGTACATCATTCATTGGATATACACAAGCAATCATCAGACTAATTATCACTTATGGGGCCTAGTCTGGTGGACTGCTAGCAGCACGGAAAGCTACATGAGCATGCTCAACAAAGTACAAGGGTCAGCCGCTGTTCGTTCAACGGGAGCTATAAGAAGCACGCTGCAAGCAGGATTGGATATGATATTTCATCTCCTTTCTCTGGATTTATTCATAAAAGGCTGCGCTGTAAAAAGCGCTCTCAGACTAAGGGAGTCCTCGTCGTGGAAACAAGCCGACTCTGGACATGTAACCATACTCAAAATAATAGATGACCTGGGAAAGAAACATGGTTCTAGTAGCCTCGTAGCTATGACCAACTATATTTACCCCCAGAATGACTTTTCTCTCAAAATTCCAATCCTTTTCCCCGACAACGACGGACACAGGCATTGGGGTCGGGTTCTACTCTGACACCCTGCACAAACAGGAATCATTTAGACTCCCTGACTTGTGCAGCGTCTTCCAAGCAGAGATCCTAGCAATAGAGAAAGCAGCCAAACACTTACAAGTAACCGATATCCCACCATCGGATATCACCATCGTTGTAGACAGCCAGGCTTCACTGAAATCAATAGTACAACGAGATCAAAAGCTGTCATGAAATGTCGCGACTCACTGAAGTCTATCAGACACCATACGGTCAAACTCTGCTGGGTCCCGCGCCCGTTGGCCAGACAAGAGTCTGAGATGAACCTAAGCGAAGCGGACACGTCACTGCAACCAGCGATCAGTGCATTATACTGGATCATAAATGACACAATTATAAAAGAAGCCAACTCGTCTTGGCTTACAAAAAACGACAGTCACACGACAAGACCATCATGACCAGAGCTTAATATCGCCAAAACAAAGAAGCTCTTGGCGCTGGACCGAAACTCGATCCATCGTCGTCGTGATCACAGGACACTGTCACATCGGAGCAATGCTCCGGAAATAGAGCTCGGGATCCAGCGATCTCTGCCGGAGCTGCGGCGATGAGGAAGAAACCGAGACGATCCAACATCTGCTTTACCACTGCCCAGCTCTCCAGAACCGGCGCCTAGCTTCGCGGGACCATCGATTCTTCACAGAGATTGCGGACGTAGCAAATGTAGATATATTATACAGATAGGTTAATTATATGTGTACTCCACAAATGAAAGGAATCACAATGGGCCCTTTGGCCACTGAGTGGAAGTGATATTCAACCATCACACTCCCCTTCCTTAACCTAACCTAACCCATTTGGGTTTATCTCTGCTA
Organism: Merodon equestris; assembly: GCA_958301585.1. Lineage (NCBI taxonomy): Eukaryota > Metazoa > Arthropoda > Insecta > Diptera > Syrphidae > Merodon > Merodon equestris. Next base: position 55,151,723 of record OY284413.1, read on the forward strand.
CATCAGACAGAGGTAGACTAAAGCAGAAGTTACAGGATACTGTCACAGAGACCTCTCTGGATGTAGCCGACATACAATTAATAGGGCTCTCAAGCATCGCTCTATCCCAGTGGATAGTTGGGTGGTCTACACCTCAGCGAAGACAGTGCAGTGGTGATTGAGTTGTGCCGATTATCAAAAGCGCAAATTGTGATCTCCTTGCGTGTAAATCTATTTTCCACATGCGCTACTATGTAAGTGCTGCAGTGCGTTCTCAGATCGTTCTTTGCGGTGTGCATATTGGTGTGGATGCACTCGTATTCGATTCTCTAGTACACCTCTAATATTGAGCTCTATCACTTTTCCCATTGTTTTTAGTAGGAAAGATGTTAAGCTGTTAAGGCGTTGAGATTTAGGTTGTTCACTTAGTTTTCCAATTTTAGGGATTAAGACAAGGTTGACTTCTCTTCAGAATTGAGGTATGTATCCCAGGTTAAAACAGGACCTAAACAGAGCTATCATTGGTGCTAGGGTGATGTCTAGGCCTCTTTGGAGAGTATGTCTCCACCTCTGGAGCTTTGTAGGGTTTAAATGAACAATTGCGCGTTTAACTCTGTCAGAGCTGAAGAGTCTACCAGAGAGGCTGTTTGTTCTACTATCGATGTAATTATTGATGCTCATTAGAGCATCTGTCGATGTGATGGATTTAAGAAGCGTCTGTTTTGGCGGCAACTTGGACCTAGAAGAGAATCCAGTTGGTTCTTTTGGGACGATATCTGTGGTCAGCTTCTCCAGCCTCACCAGTGACGTTAAATCTGTTATGTTGGTGATCAGATAGTGAGGCCTCATTGGAGACGTGCCAGTCACGAATTTTATTTGAGACAAAAAGGCTAGAGATTATAAGGTCAAGTACTTCTGCTCTATCAAAGTCGAGCCCTGTAAAAAATAGCGTAGAGCATATTTAAACGATATTTGTAATGGTCAAATCCGGGCAATGCAGGATAAAATGTGAGCCAACAAATCGTGTGGACGACTGAAGCCTTTACACCATATTCTATAATACTTCGCCGATTTGTTAGATAAATTTTGCATTGCCAAGAACATTTGTCATTAAATTTAATTCTGACCCGATACAACGAAATTAGCGTATACATACCAAAAAGCCACTTTGTGGTACGGGGGTACCATTGGTTCGTAGTTTTCCGAAGATGACTCTAGAGAGGCGGTTACATTGAATGGAGAGCATTCAATTTATGGCGTGCGAAATTCGAAGATTGTATTTGAAATTATTTGAAGAACAGGGTCTAAGTCAATAACCCAGCGGCAATTGAGGGCCTCTAGGATAAGATCCAAACCGAAATCACAGCCGCTTAATCTCCGAAAGTCATACATCATTTCGGTCTTAAATGATCGACGATTACAACGATGTCCCATTCATAATAGCCATAAACCGAACTTCACTAACTAATAAAGATCAATGTTGGTTTTATAAATGTTTGTTTAATTTAATAAAAAACAGCTGTTGGCTCATCCTATATAAAATTGTCCTGTTTTTATAAATAATCTTGGCCCTAGTGGAATCATCGAATCATTTTTCTTTCTATTGATTGGGTTTTGTATTAATTCTAATGCCCGCGTATTTACGGACAGAAGTTTTTTTCCGATACCAAGCTATGTCAAGAGTGTTTTTCGTCGTGCGTATCTCGAAAAAAAATAATGATATCGAATCCTGATCAGGTTTGTTCGATAGGTGATTACCTAGTGAGAATTTAATAAGGCTTGCAAGAAATTTATTTATTTTCAATCGCACATACGAGCCTAGTTTTTCGATTTAAAAAAAAAGCGATTTACGAACCTATTTTTTTTTTAAGGTTTAGGGGGATAGAAGGAAAGGAGGTACCGGTGCACATTGGTTTTAAATGTTTTTGGATTATAATGAGTGGGAAAAGTTGAGCTGGGAAGAGCATTCCGAGTCTCTAAATTTGACTGTGCAAAGACAGACTTGAGGGTGAACTGATGAGCATTTTGAGGAATGCAATTAGCTGGCTCATTTGAGCTTTGTTGGTTAAAATAACGATAAAACAGAGAGAGAACATATTACCTCGATGTTCAAGTGAGTCGATCAACTTGGCGATATTGTTGTCTCGTATGAGTTTTATCGCTCGTTCTTGTATTCTGTCTAGCAGATGCAAGCCATCGAAGGCCAGATATGAGCGCTGTACTCAAGCTTGAGGCGGATGTAGGCCTTGTAAATTGAAGCCGAATAACAGGGGGTGAAATATTTCTTGCATCGTTTGAGGAAACCTAGACATTTCGCAGGGTTGGCGACCTATGTGGTCATATGTGGTCATTCCAACTGAGAGTTTTCTTAACACACGTACCAAGGATGGAAAGCCTTTCCGTTTCATCGACACAAGCGCTATTCTAGGAAAATGGCTGATTATTGATGGTTAGCTTCAGTAACAATAGACGGCATTGGGTTTTGAAAGCATTAAACTCCATTCTATTGTTTATACCTATATCCTGGATTTTAATGTGCTTAACATACGCTGCCGTTCCAATTCTACGGCCGAAGAACAGGGACGTGAGTCCTGGAACGAATATGGAAAGCAAAGAGTGCTGTCATCAGCGAAGAAGTTTATTGGATTAGAAGTAGCAGTTAAGATAATTTTTAAAAATGAGGAAGAGAATCGGTGACAGAACAGAGCCCTGGGGAACACCAGCGTTTATTTGGTGAATATCAGACCTGAGACCGTCCAAAACAACTTGAATTGAACGGCCCATAGAAGAAGAGACTCATCGATACCATAAGTACGCATTTTCGACAAATGAGCCTGCAACAATCTTGCTTTCGCCGATTATACCAATATATGGTCAATATTTCCACCATATAATGATTCCACTTTTCGGTGAGATATGCCATCAAATGACCATTGCTGCGAAAACCGTACTGCCAATCATTAAGAAGTTTCCCCGATTCAAGATATTTCTTAGACTGAACAATTTATAAGCGTCTCCACGACCTTAGAAAGAAAGGACGTTAGTGCTATGGTCAGTAGGAGATGGGAGACGAAGATTCGCCCTTTTTCGGGACGGGCTGGACAAATGCAGTTTTTTATCTAGTCGGACAGAGACCAGAAGAGTAGGAAAGATGAAAAACCTTATGCAGTGGCTTTGCCAGCATTGAAGAACACTTCTTCAGAAGTATTATAGGAATACCATCAGGGAAAGCGTATTTGTGCACGTTGAGATCCTTAAGTACATTTGCAACTATACGAGTGCGAAAGTGGATTTGTCGACTGGAATATTCTACGCTCTCAAGTACCGGCGGAGACAAAGTGCAATCTGAGAGCGTTGAGCTGGCTGCAAAATATGCGGCTAGCAGATTGGCTTTGTCTAATGCGCTGGCAGCTGGAATGTCATAGTAAATGAGCGTGGGGATTGAGGACGAGGAAGAATTCTTTATGTTTTCCACAAATGACCAAAAGTTTTTGCTGCCTTTGGGACCATTTAGCACCTTTTGCCTTAACTTTTGGTGATGGGAGAAATTGACACGTCAAATCAATGCATTACAATTTTCCGGTTTTCCTCAGAGAGTTTGGCTTTGTAGGTCCGGAAACTTTCTCAATCTGATAGCCTCTTTACAGCTCGAGTCATACCACGCATTTGCTTTAGGTTTGATACTCTTCACTCTATGTGGAATGAAGGATCTCGTACCCAGTAGAAATATGTTCGTGATCGCATCAACAACTAGACATGAACTAGACAGCTATTGATACTAAGAGGAATAAAATTATCACAAATTCTTGACCTCTAGCGGGTTCACAACATAAATAAATAATTTTACGAGTGAAAATAGAAAGTAGGCATCTGAGTTATGTGCTTGGCCCTAGTTCGAAAGGTGAAAAATATTGTACAAATATAGTTGCATAAATGTATTGAAATTTTTTTTATAATGAACATTTTAATTAAAAATGTCTGGTGCTTATGACAATAGGTGTCCATACACTATAGGTGACAAAAAAAAAACGGAAAAGTTGGCTGAGATGGGGGTTAAGGCTTCAGGTTAACTAAAACTTCTGTTTCTTTTCGAAATTTGTATTCAGTTTCGACTTTCTGAAAATAGGAAAGGAAATTAGGCTGCATTTTTCAAAACTTATATTTTTTCAGAGCTTCACCCGTCCTTTGTCATATTCCCCAAAAACATATTTAACCAACCGTAGCCGAAGTAGGTCTAAAAGTAAAAGTAAAGGGAAATGAATTTTTTTGCCAGTTGGATTCACTCAACTCTTCCCTTAGAATTTTTCCCTTATGTTGCTAATCTAATCGGTTGTTAACTCAAAACAGAATAAGCAGTACACAACTACGGGTACAGGCAGGCGAGGTATGAAACATTATCCTTTAGGAATGATAAATCAATACCGAAAAATCAGTTAAAAAGTCGCTGACCTTAATGAAGTAATATAAGATTAAATAAAAGGAATCTTGCCCCGTACTTATAAAAGGGGCACTTCAGTTTCGTAATAGAGAAAATAAACGAATTTACAATGAATTCTTAGAAAGAGGGTTTCAAAAACCAAAACAACAGAAAAAAAAACTTTCGTATTTCATTACACAAATCCCAGCATCAGATTTGCTTTCATGACGTTTTGTATAACATAAACTTGTAAGAGGTTTAGAGCGTAAGATAAATCCTAAATTCTTCATTATGGACACCTGTTGAAAACCATTTAAGTCGTAACGATTTTCTACGAAGCTATTGAGTTGTAAGGAATTTGCCTCGCACCTATAAGACAGGCAGCTAAACTTTTCTCGAGAAGATATCATGGAGATTAAAGGAATGAAGTAAAATCAGTGACAAATAAGAGGAATAGTAGGGGACCTAAACGGCTGCCTTGTGGGACACACGAAATTAGAGGAAAAGACTTGGATAGAAAATTTATAATTTCTACAATTTAAAAAAAAGAGTTAAAAAGTATAAAAAAATTCGACGTTTAACTCAAATTAAAGCCTTCGAAGAATCTGTACAGTCTTGGTTGGTCTTTTTTTTTAAGTCCGGAAAAAATCATGATAGACTGCCAGTCGCAGACCATTTTGTATAAACTATTTCTTCGAATAATTATTGAGGAAAAAGAAAGAAAGTTGACTGATCAATTTACAGTCCTTAAATTCCAGCTTGGAGTCAGCTAGAGAGGTTGTAAGAGTGAGATATCCTAATCTAAAAAAATGTACCCTTATAAAGTGACAGATTAAAAGTTGACCTCAAAATTTCTGTAACAATTGTACACTATTGCCACTATTGTTCAAAGGGTGATGGCAGTACATTCTTTTACTATTACTTATGCAAAATATTTGCCGTAGAACAATTTTTATTTTGAGTCAGTTTTAATATATGCCGTTTGGTTGAGCATGAATTACAATACTTCGTACTTTATATCCAACTTTGTTCGGAATAAATTGTTTTTGCAAGCAGTTTTACTTCATTAATTTTATATAAAGTCATCGTAAATGCATCGTAAAGTCATTTTAGTGGAAGTTTATGGTGAAATATGCTCTAGCTGAGTCACCCGGGCGTTTTATGACTGGTGTTTAAGACTTGGAATACAAGGAATGAGTTGCAGAGCAACAAAAGATAAAGAATTGGAGGAACTGTTTGAGAAAAACCCATCTCGAACGCTTTAAAATGGAAATTAGGTCATATGGGGATTGAAATCAACGGATAGCTGCTTTAACGGCAATACAGGGATTTTGCCATTGTATAGTCGCTAGCGATGAACATGGATCCATTATTGTTTCCCTCAACGAAATCTTGGCTGTAGGACGTCATACATTTCCGGTTGGTTTAAATCATCATTATATTCCGATGTAGTCAAAATGTACCGGCAAATTGAGTTGGACCCACAGTATTGGAACTACCAACGAATCGTGCGGAGAATAATTCCGTCTCATCTAATTCAGGATTTTTGACAAGAGTTTAACAAGAGTTGCGTAAAGCATATCCTCTGTACCTATCCTAGCAACTCGGTCACTGATGAAAGTTGCTAACGAGAATGCAGATAACTGATCACTTTATGATTTCTCTCATTGTCTGTTGCAGTTCTGAAATGTTAAACTGTCCTAACCCACCAATGATGTTGTAATTGCTCCATTTCCTCATATTTAGCCGGTAACATTCAGCAAAACAGTTCTGTTTTTAACCCCTTTTCTTCGCAGGAAATTTATTATACCATTTTGTCGTATGATGGCATATCGAACGACTTATTAAAAAAAATATGTTTATATGTGGTTGACGTATTAACATATCTGTTTAATCTAAGCATTCTAAATGGCAGTTTTCCTCGTCATCTTAAATGTGTTGAAGTCATTCCCCTATTTAAAAAATGTAGTAGAAATTCTGTATCCAACTACAGGCCCATTTCGCTTCTGCCAGCCTTTGCCAAAGTCTTCGAAAAGGTCATTAAATCTCGCATTCTGTCCTTTTTAGATAGAAGTAATTTTTTTAGTAACAATCAATTCGGATTTAGAGCAGGTATGTCAACTGAAGATGCTATTCTCAGAGTATTTATTTATTTATTTATTTATTTATTTCTTGAACAAACATATAGTATTTTAAGACTATTGTCTTTTTACTTAACACTATATTGACAGAGGTAATTTAGCAAGCAATTTAAATCCAGTAAAAACAACTTAAATCTAATACAAAACTAATCCCTATTACCCTACTGCTGTTTAATATAATTACACTTGTATATGTATATAATGTTGTTTACAATTCAGAGACAAAACCAGGAAAGAAAATATACTTTACGATTGTCCATTCAGGTAACGAATAAGGTCTCTCTCAAAGCTACGTCTGCTGTTCAATCTCCTAATATTGGGAGGAAGTGAGTTCCACAGTCTTATGGAATATACAAAAAAATTTTTTTGGGTGGTGTTGTATATAAACTTTGGTAAAATCAGAACCGGGTTTCTGCCAGAATTCGCAAATTGTAACCTTTGAAAAAGGTATTGTGGACTTCCATTTAATTTAAGGTCGAACAAAAATAAAAGTATTTTAAAGTTTAAATAATCTCTCAGGTTCATGCTAAACACATTACAGGTATCTCTGATATATGGTCGTACCGCCTAAGATTATAAACAAACCGTACCATGTTATTAAACGCGATCTCAAGTTTTCGTTTACTTGAAGAGTCCGGGTCACAGAAAACAGGATGCGCGTAGAATAGAATAGGTGTTAAAAGAGATTTTATTAGCATCATTTTTATCTGCACTGGAAGGCATTTTCCTAGCTGATAAAGCTTACGTAGTGCGCCATTGACCTTTCCTACCGCATATGTTATGTGGTCATGCCAGGTAAGCGTTTGGTTGAATATAACTCCTAAGTTTTTAACCAATTTGCAGTACTTTAATTCTCCACCATTGATCGCAATTTTAGGAAAATAGGATGTATCAATAGCTTTCCGAGAAATAATAATTGCTTGACTTTTCTTCGAGTTTAATTTGAGCTTATTTCTTTCTGACCACTGGTTGACAAGTACCAAGTCTTCGTTTATTCTTGCGGTTGCATCTTCGACTAAACCTAAGGGATAGCTTAAGTAGATTTGCACATCGTCTGCATACATTTGAATATTGCAGTGCTTAAGTACTTGGGGCAGATCGTTGTTGTAAAGGATAAAGAAAAGGGGGCCCAGAATTGATCCCTGTGGGACGCCCGCATTAGTTGCTATGAAATTCGACATAATTCCACCTGCGTAAACAGCTTGAGTTCTGCCATCGAGATAGTTTTTAACTAATTTTAAAGCTGTAACATCAAAATAGAAGTAGTCTTTCAGTTTGTGCAGAAGACGAGAGTGTGGAACAGTGTCGAAGGCCTTAGAGAAGTCTAATAGCACCAGCGATGATATTTGATCTTCGTCCATTTTGATACGTAGGTCTTCAACTAAATTCAGTAATACTGTAGTACAACTGTGGCGTGTTCTGAAACCTGATTGAAAGCCCGTAAGCAAGTTACGATCATTTAGGTGGTTCATGATTTGCCAGCTAATTAGCTTTTCAAAGACTTTGGAAAGGTATGGGAGAATAGAAATAGGTCGATACTCTTTTGTGCAATTTGAGGAATTTTTCAGTAGCGGGACAATTTTTGATCTTTTCCACTCTTTGGGATAGGTGGAGGTGGTTAGAATGGTGTTGAAAATGTGCGTGATAAAAGGCAATATTTGTTGAATAATAATTTTCAGAAATCTAGGATGCATAGAGTCTAGCCCAATGGCATCCGACTTGATTGCGAGAACAGCTTTTAAAACGTCAGACCTATTCACGCTATTGAAGTGAAAACCGTTATTATCCTCGATTTGTACCAAACTGAAAGGTAATTCTTCGTTGTCATTGTCACTATTAACAGTATCAGTTGTAATGCCATCAAAAACATAACTTGTAAAAAAAACCAAGTCTCGCAACTCAGTTCTTCTACCGTAAAAAGTTGTGAGATCTATGTAATACCAAGTCGGTTAATTTATTCAGCCCCTACTTAAGAGACCTTCTGTCTTAAGTTATTACGTAATTAGCTAACCTAACAACATCTTATAGTGACCATATTAAATATTAAAAATCTTTTATGTTTTAAATAAATAGATTGACTTGTCCATCGCATGCATCTCACAAGTAATTGATATTATATTAAATTAGATTGTTTAGTGCGATTGCCAAGTCAAAACTATTTATTTAAAACATAAAAGATTTTTAATATTTAATATGGTCACTATAAGATGTTGTTAGGTTAGCTAATTACGTAATAACTTAAGACAGAAGGTCTCTTAAGTAGGGGCTGAATAAATTAACCGACTTGGTATTACATAGATCTCACAACTTTTTACGGTAGAAGAACTGAGTTGCGAGACTTGGTTTTTTTTACAAGTTATGTTTTTGATGGCATCTCATTTCTTTTTGTAGATAGTCCTACTTTTCTTCCTTTCCGGTACCTTCTACTTTTTGAATACCAACAACAGATTTTCTTAAAGCCCACTCTGTGTCTTATGAGCTTTTCTTATTTTTGTAGGTTGTCTTCCTCTTTTTCTTTTCCGGTACTACTTCTTGAGCTTCAGCTGCAGTTTTTCTCAAAGCCCACTCCCTGTCCCTATGGGTTTTTCTCGGAGGCTTTGATGTTACAATTTTTGTCAAGTCTGGACGGTAAATGCTTCTTAGTCTATTGTATTCACAAATTGAGGATTCCTGCGCTTTAATATTTCCAAAGTCGACATTAATTAGATGTAAGCCGCCCAGACTTGTAACTCTCGAAAGTGCCACGTAAGCTTGACCGGATGTGAATACTGCAGAACCGATATCCATCAGCGCATTATTTAGACTTAGGCCCTGACTTTTGTGTATAGTTATAGCATAGGCTATACATATGGGAAACTGTTCGCGATGAACATAAGCTCTATTAATAATTTCAAATTTAGTTTTGACCGGACCCAGCTCGTAAACCTGTTCTTTATCAAATGTAATGTATATTTTCTTAATTATTTTTGTATTTTCCGGATCAACCTTTACTCTTTGCACTATACCGATAGAACCATTAACTAAACCAAGACTCACGTCAATATTTCGCCTTAACATGACTTTTGCTCCTATTTTTATAATTATGTTCCCTTCTAGGCCCGCAGTCATAGAAGCATCGTCTTCATAATTTTTTATGCATTCACGAGCTCTTTTTGTTAGGTATCTGGGGCAATCTATTCTATCTACAGCTGTAAGTTTTATTTCGGGATGTGGGAGAGATCTAAGCATTGCAGTATTTAATTGTTGACACATGTTTTTTGTAGGTAATAAGCAAACGGTATCATCAGGAAGTTTCGAGAGGTGTTCAATTATTTCAATCAATCTATTTTCATTTGAATTGGTTTTTAGAGTTATTAATCTAGTTGAGAGTAAGTCGCGGTCTTTTTGTGTAGTCACACCTAATCTTATTCTATTTAGCATTTCAACAAAGTCAGAATCATTGAGCTGTCGCATGTTAATAGTAAGTTCATCGTATACGAACAGTTCAATCCACAGATTCGGCATACTGAGGGAACCTAACAACTTGTTAGTTTCAGCAGTTGAGAGTTTTTCAAAAGGTGACTTTTCTCTTACCGGCGGAAGCTGTAAAAGATCCCCGAAAACTACAAGATGTTTTTTTCCAAACCACCCATTCTGATCATCGCTTGTGTCAAATATCTCAGACAAGCGTAAATGAATATATGTTAAAGTAACATTGGATATCATCGACACTTCGTCTATGATAAACAACACTACTTCTTTCAAATCTGATCTCAGAACTTGGAGCACTTCATCGGAAAGTGGCTTGTACCTCGGTGTTCGCTTGTGTTCCACAGGCAGCTGCAATAGTCTGTGTATAGTCAATCCATTCACATTGAATGCAGCTATGCCTGTTGGAGCACTAACTGCCACTTTTTTGTTTAAATACATCTTAACCCAAACTTTCACAGTTTTTATTAAAAAGCTCTTTCCAGTGCCACCAGTTCCACTCACAAAACAGCGTAAAACGTCAGCGTTATTATCAGTTGTGTCCATTTTATGTGTGATCATATCGAAGACTCTTTTTTGATCGGCATTAAGTTTTGCGATCATACTTTGAAGATCAGTCTGCTCTTCTTCTACCAGATTGATTCTCTGAAAGTCATCCATTGCGTTTGCAGCTTCCACAGCTTCAAAGTCTAAAGGGTTTTCAGGACCATCGTCATCATCAACAATTTCCCTTTCTTCGTTTATCTCAGCAACTTTAGATTCTATCATTTCACATGCTTTTTGTATCTTATATCTTGACTCTATCATTGAATTACCATAATCGACTCCTTCTTTTAAATCTTCTTTCGCCAAATTAAAGGCCTCCGTGTAAGTATCACACCCCATTTTGAGTTCATCTAAGGAACGCCATGGCTTGAATAAAAGAAGTAAAGAGAAGAAGTATTTCTCTGGTACTTGTTCTCCGTCATAGAAATAGTGATTGATCAAATATGGGTTATCTCTTCTTTTCAGGAACTTTTTACCGTCATTTATCTCGTAGCACTCGACTTTAGAGGAGACTGGGCGTGTTTTAACAATATCGTAATTTTGAGCGAAACTGTACAAGTTAGTAGTCTCCAACTCTTTAGGCCGTTTGGGATAGTGGTCATCAATCCAAGACTCGTAATAAATATCGGTGGACTCCGGTTCCAGCATCATCATATCAGATTTAGATTTAACGCGCCGGTTACGAAAGATGTTGACGTCCAGCCATCGAATTGTTGTGGTAGGATCTGTACCGTACAAAGGAATACCAAGTAGAGTGTCACTGGCTTCCAAAGAGCCGCACTCTCTATTAGATAAAACTCTAAGGCCAATGTTAAACAGGCGGCTTCTTAAAGGTTTTGTAGAGTTTATGTCTTGAAAGATATCAGCAACATGATCTTTTTTGCTTTTGGTGGTATATTTTGCAAATGTAACTTTGTAATCCTATGTACTAGAAAACCCGTGGCCGGACACCGAACATACAATTTGTTTTAAAATTGATTTAATTATAACTTCCTCAAATGGTTCTTCTTCTTCTTTTCCTTTTTATCCCGGCGTCGTTATGGTCAGAAGTGTAGGACCATAACCTTCCCACTTAACTGCATTCCTACTGGTCCGCTTGTGGGGTCCGCCAGTTCCTCAAATGGTTATTAAATATATGTACATAATAAAGATATTTATTTTATATTCCGGCAAATACATGAACCACATTGACCACTAAACCCAATTCCCCAACCGCCCATTGATTGGGTTGCATTGCATATTTTTAGGGGTTAATCGCCATCTAGATAAATTGAAAAAGGATACATACAGACACTATCCTATTAGTAATAATATTTGGTGTATCTAGAAAACTGGACCGAAATTGCAAAATATTTTAGTTTTTCCTTGATTTATACACTAAACACTAATTGTATTCTAAATTTCAAGCTTCTATGTCTGCTAGAAGTGCCCTAAAGTTTTGATGATCGGTGAGTGAGTGAGTGAGTGAGTGAGTGAGTGAGTGAGTGAGTGAGTGAGTGAGTGAGTGAGTGAGTGAGTGAGTGAGTGACAGAATTAGAAACTTTGACTAGTTATAATTCTTAAACTACTGGTTCAAATTTAATGAAATTTGAAATATACCGTGTCTATGGGATGCCTGCTTGGTTACTGAAAATTCAGGCTTCTAGTTTTATCCACAACGAAGTTATAGGGGGTCGAAAATGGCCCGAACTGCTTCGAGAAAAGGATGGTACGGCCGTGCCGCTTTTTTGCTCGACTTGGCGGGGGCACTGCCGTGCCCCCAGATGGTTGTAATGGAAGCATGAGCAAACATATCATTTAAATTGTCTAAATCGAGTTCAACAGGATCAGAAGGTTTTTGTTTGCTGATACCCATTCTCTTTATATTGTTCCACGTTTTTTTCATTGATAAGTTAGACGTGAACTTCGATGCAAAGAATTTTGTTTTGCATTTCCTGATTTCCAGATTTACGGTATTCCGCAATCTTTTGAATTCTTCATGAAGTATAGGCAATCTGAATCTTTTCCACCTTTTATACGCGATATCCCTTAGCGAAATCAGAGATTGGATTCGGTGATTGAACCATTCACATTTTCGATTGCGAATGACAATTTGTTTCACTGGAACGTGCATATTAAAAAGATTGTTAACTGACTGAGTAAGAAAGTTTACCTGTTCATCGACAGTAGGCATAAAGTATAGACTATGCCAGTCAACAGAGTTGACATCATTTATTAGACCGCCCAGATTAATTGCTTTAAAATCGCGAAACTGTACCATCTTCTCAACTTCCGTTTTGTCGCATGATATATCATATATCAAAAAAATGAGGTCGTGTTTTGAAAAACCTGGTACACTTAATTGATTATAAAAATGTGTACAGCGTATCCTATTCACTAAAAATACATCTACGAGCGTGGAATTTGTTTCACTGTAGTGAGTGGGGCATACGGTATTAACGGAAGAAATATGTAAGGACTTTAAATTATTCAGAAAATGTTGGACATATCCATTTTTTTCATCTAACAAATTAACATTGAGGTCACCTGTGATAATAATGTGGTCGTAATTAAGTCCGACGTTTTCAATAAGACTCGTAACAATAGTTGTATCGAGTATATTGGGTGGTTTGTAAATCACCCCTAAAAGACATTTATTAAAACCGCATTTAGCTTCGATAAAGATGAACTCCATGTTATCATTTTCACTCGAATTTGATATTATTTTAGATGGAATGTTTTCTTTAATGAATATTGCTACACCTCCTCCGCGCCTACCAATACGATCAGCTCTATATAATTTAAAACCGTCAATATTAATTACGACGTTGTTTATACTACAGGACAACCAGGTCTCCGAAACGCACACGATGTCGACTCTTGAGTTGTTGAAAATATTTTTAAACTCATCAAAATGTTTTAATAGGCTTTGAGCATTTATATGGCAAACCGAGAGTCCTGAATACCTTTTACAAAAAACATCGAGCATTGTGCGCGTACTATTAAATTCTATATCGGTCCTTCCGTAAGACATAGAGTACTCACTCCTCCGTCTTTCGAGTTCCGCGCTCATATATTATGAAAGCGAAAATATGACGAAAGCATTATATGAGAGAGAACAACAGCATCAGTATTGAAAATGACCCCATAACAAAACCTAAGAGGCCGGACTATTAGTTTAAGAAGAAACTGAATGTGAACAACATTAAAATTACTAGCTAAACCTAACATTTTAAAATTAGATAAATACCCAATAAAATAAAAATAAAAAATAAAACATAAAAATATAAATAAAATGTCCCTAACAGTTTGATGTTCGCTGTTGTAGACCACTGGTGACGTCGGGCGGATGATCATCATCGATTTCGTTTGGTGAGCTGTCATTCGCAGGTTGTTGTTGTTTATGCGTGTGGGCAATTTCCCTCAGCTTTTCCATAGTGGGTATAATAATGGCTGCTTTGTTTACATCAGCCTTCACTAATACATGGCCACGAATTGTGAAAACTGAAGCAAGTTGACGATGACGTTTAAGTTGGATAGCACGCCGTAAAATGTCGCGATTGTTGTTGGTTAGGCTTTCGTGGATATAAATTTTTCTGTCCGAATCAAGGCCAACATCTCTTAAGTTAATTTGTCGCGAGTGAGTTTTACGCAGATTTGCAACTTTCCTTAGTGTTTCGTATTTGTCGTGAGGTGAACAAAATTTAAGGATGATCACAGAATCGTGCTTTGGCTTTGATCTGAAAATTCTGTTGAGTGGTGGCGGTTGAAACCCAATCGTGTGACATAGGTGATTAAACATGTTTTTTAAATTTTCATCTGGCAGAAAAGGTATTCCTACGAGAATAGCATCGGATTCGAAAGTTTTGTGTTGAAGTGCTTCAAGTTGCATTTTCAAGTTGCCAAAATCTTTGCACAAATTTGGTTCAGGTTGGTGTTGCTGGTCTTGTTTTTGTTGGAGTTGTGTTTTTAGCAATTCAACTTCCGAACTCAAACAGCTGATATTGCCTGAGCAACCTTCGAGTGCACACAGACGGCTTTTTAGCGAATTTATTTCCTTGTCAACTTCATCAAACTTATCGGACAGATAGTTTTCAATAATGCTTATTCTCGCGGATATGTTTTTTTCTATCATAGCAAGCTTATTCAAGATCGACTCACCTTGATCCTCTATCTTCTTGGATAGCAGAAGAGTGTGTTTGTCTGACATCATTAATCTAGAAGAGGGCGATTGTGGGTGAGAAGGTGATGATACAGGTGTATTTTTCAGAGGTTTATTAAGCCTGGTGTTATGTGCATGTCACATTATGAATAAATATGAATAAATATTGTTAAATATTGTTGTTGTTGGGGTGGTGTGCGGCTATTTTTAATGCAGCTATTCTTAAAATTCAAGATGTACGGTTAGATGTCCAGTTTTACTTCCACTTAAATATTATGTATTTATTTAAAGTATTAATAAAACAAGTGGAGTGTATTTTACAGATTTGTTTGTACTGTTCTTAATTGTGGCACAGTGTATTGAATTTATATATAAATGAAACACAAAGCTTTTAGATCTTGCCGCGCTTAAACAGACGTCTACTCCATAGGACAGAGATCAGTATGTTGTCAGCTGTACGAGAATATTAACCAAAATAATTCGACGATGGCCCTCTTCGTTGATATGATTAGGGTTTTGACATGGTCGATCATGACATACTGCTGGGCTTTATAATGCTGGGTTTAGGGGTGTAATACACAAATGGTTCTGTTCGTACTTGAAAGGTAGGGAAGAGAAAGTTAAAATTAGTGACACTTTAAGTGAATCTTTTACTTTAAAAAATGGTGTACCTCAAGGTTCAGTTTTGGGACCTCTGTTATTTTTAATATATATTAACTCACTCCTTGATATTAAATTTGGGGGTATGTCTATTGCTTTTGCGGACGATATTGTTTTCATTGTACAGTCTCACACTAAATTTGATTAAGCTACCAAGATTTCGGAAGTTCTAGAAATCTTGAGCCTCTGGTTTACTGTGCATAAATTAATTATTAGTGAGAAAACAAAGTTAATGTCTTTTAATATCAGCAGTAAAGTCATACACGACTACAATATATGTTTTCACGCCCATGGTTGCACTAAATTTTGTCTACCTCTCCATGGCTGTGGAAAAAACAATTTCTCATCTAATCGTACTTGTTCGTCCAAATGTTTTAATATTGAGTCAGTGCAAAAATATAAATATCTTGGAGTAGTGATCGACAGTAATTTAAACTGGAAAGTTCACGAACAAAATACAGCGTGCGCCATCTCAAATGAGTCGATGTAAATTTCGAATAACTTCAACAATTCTCAATCAATTTTGGAAATTCAAAACTTTTTATTCAATGCAGACCTTTACAATTTATTTTGATTAATTTTTGGAAACAATATCAATTAAATGATCGCCTTTCTTGCCGATGCAAAAAATGGGCTCGTTTTCGCGCATTCTCCATGACATTTTCGAGCGTTTCGGTCAAAATTTCTGCAATTTCCGCACGAATGTTTCTTTTGAGCTGTTCTATTGTCTTCGGGACGTTAGCATACACCTTGCTTTTCAAGTATCCCCAAAGAAAAAAGTCTGGAGGAGTCAAATCCGGCGATCTCGGAGGCTAGTCAATATCGCCCTTTTTTGACACCAATCTTCCAAGGAACTTCTAACGTGAAAGGCTCATTGTTTTGTCCGCAGTATGGCATGTTGCGCCGTTTTGTTGAAACCAAAAGTGAAGGTACATTTTGGGTTGACCCATTTAACCCAATGTAATCAAGCAAAATTGCCGAATTGTAGTGGAGAAACCCCATAAGTCTCTGTCAAGTTGCCTTTACAGCCATTAAAGCTCACTATTTGGTATGCATGATTGAATGGCAGTGACGTGAGAGAGCTTTGGTTTCAACAAGATGGTGCAGCATGCCACGCGAAACCATCCTGTGAACTGGCCTCTACGATCCTGTGATTTCACACATTTAGATTACTTTCTTTGGGGGCTGGTGAAATCACTTGTCAACGCTGATAAACCAGAGACGTTGGAAGGGTTGGAAGTCAACAATCGCCGTGTTGTTGCTGGGCCCCAGTTGCTCGATAAACTTGTCGAAAATTGGACTTCGTTGGACTTCACGATTGCGTTTTATTCGAGCTAGCCGTGGCGCGCATATGTCTGAATTTGTATTTAGTCACCAATGGCATAAAATTATCTATTGATAATATCGTTGATATTGACATAAGCATCAAGTGCAATATTTCATATTGAACTTGTTTACCTCTAAAAAAAAAACCCTTCACTTTTTCACCTGGTAAACGTGGAAAAGTCACAATCAATTTATTTTCTTCACTTAAATAATTTTGTTCTTGGTTCACTCTTTGCATGAAGAATATCTGGCAAGATTCCTCAAACGACCCTTTTTGGTAATTCTTCCAAAAAAAGGTGCGCATAAAACCACTTGAGCAAAAGCTTTAAAAATATGCGCTTCCAAGGAGACATTTTATTCAGTACAATACAATCCACAAAATAGAAATAATGGTGACATGGTGCCATAACATTCGCCTAAGTTCTACACCTATAGTACCAGGGACTTCAAACTCAACTGGAGTGAGGATTCCTCGTGAAAAACAACGTTAAGTTGAAATACGTCAAGGAACTTCATGCTGTTAGTCATACAAAATGAAGTTTCTGCCTGACTCAAAGGACGAAGTAAATCCCCATTAAAACCGCGAATCCTTGGAATACATTTCGGAATGACATCAAAACAATAAAAAACCATTCGTGTCGAAATTATTCAAGGCTGAGTAGAGTAAAAATTCGAACAAAGGAATAAAATTATACCCAACATGCTGTCAATAGAGTTATGGCCCTTCATAAGGTTTGTTTTATAGTCGACGGTCGAATGAGTTCTTATCACGAACGGGAAATAAAGGGCTTCTAAGGGCGACTCATTTACATGAGAATGAGTTGAAAATGTCTGGTCACCACCTCACCCAATCGCTTCCACGCATAATGCCAAATTGAAAGCCTAATCCCTGTTCAATGACGAAGTGTTCCCAAAGTAACGATATACCTTCACTCGTCTCAGGTGCATTGTAGTCCTCCGAAGGATAATGAAAATCAAATAATTACTATTTACTCCTGCCCCAAGCTGTCTCGAATACAATCCAATTAAACCATATTCCAATACCATGCCTGTGTCCACCTTGAACTTAACGAGGAATTAGTCATTGTCAAGCGGATTTCGGTTGATGGTGAGTCCTCCGACTCTTCTCGGTGGGGGAAGGTTACCAGCCGCGGGAAGACGACATAATAAATTAAAACGAAACTAGGTAATTAATTTTATTAACTACCTCTCTTGCTCTCTTCCTCTCTTTGTATGACAATTTTCATTCAGGTGGAAAGAATGATGTTTTTAAAGAAATACGTTCCACAAGCAATTGAATTGGAACGCATTCATTTCCAAGCTTAATATGGATGATTTTCGTGATTATCGTATCCACAGCAACAGCAACAAAAAGGCTATTTGTTAATTAATAATAAACCACAACAAAAACAAGAAGAAAAAAGAAATGAGTAAAGGAAAATGGCCTCGAGGATATACATATTTATGGCAGCGGAAAGGTGGCAAGTGACTCGGTTAGTGTTTGGTGGTTTAATGGTGCCTTTGGCTTGCCTCAAAGTCCAGAAAATTCACGATTTCAATGGACGAATAAACACAACTGTGTAAGGACTTCGCAGTTACTTTATGCACGACTACAGGTACACATGTGTATTTGTTGGTATATCCTTTAACCTCAAATACTGCCGTTGGTTCTGTTGCCTTGCTTTCCCATGTGAACGATTGAAATTTTCATAACCTAGCCACTGGACATTGCGACTGAGAATCACGACGATTCGAGGGTGGTTAGTAACAGTGTATGACTAGCGCGCATATACCCTTAGTACACTTCCTGCTCATACATACGTACAGGTATTCTGTTTAATTATTAAAGCCTTCTATTGGGTGCAGTAACTTTACATGGTAGCCTCTTATTCAAACATGAACGCTGCCACAAATATATGACCATCTACCAGGATACAGCATTTGTATTCCATATCCATCATGTGGACTATGGAGTAAATTATCGCTTTGCTGCTTGGTAGTAGTGGTGACTATTAACAGCGCGTAAGAAATAAAAAATCAAAAGACAAATACATATACACATACTTCACGAATGCTCATGTGGATCATGTTAAAGGCTGAGGACTGAAGGGCTCCAAATCAAATGAAAAAAAAATGCTCATAACGTAAGCCAAAGGAGATGAAAGCGCCAAAGGATGAGAAGGCATGGTAGGAAGCCTAGAAGGGGAGCGGTATAAAGTGGCCAAGCTTACAGTGGCGTTGTGGCAGGGTGAGATTTGTAAATTTCCGGAACGGTTGAATTTTTCATACATCCGCGAGTGAAATGAAATTTATTCCAGTTTTTTTCCATCATATTTGCCCTTCTTTTCCCTTCACATCCGTTTTGCTGTGCGTAGGTGGCAGGAGCAAAGGACATTTATGTTGATTTATATTAATGCACACGGTTTAATGTCAATTGTAGCAGGAGAGTGCTTTCTCGCTCGTTTTCTCTTCTTTCACTGCCTTTTTTGTTGTGATTACCCCGCTGATGGCGATTAAACTGGGGAAACCGGTTAAAATAATTTTGCTCTTTGAGATGTTCCTTCACTCTGAGCAGATTGAGCGGGAGGTAATGGAAACAGGTAATCCTTAAGAAGATTGGAAAGTGCTTCTTGGTGGGTGTGTTTCTAAATGAATTTAAATTCTTTTACAATAATTAAAAAAGTTTATAAGAAGCGGATCAGCACAGTGGTCGGGAGTTAAGGGCAGAATTTTAAGGGATCGAGAAACAAATCGCATTGAATGTAACGAATCAAACTATTTTAAAATAAAAACGACCAAGTGAAAAAGAGGAAGAGTGGATTTAGTAAAGGGATGCCATAGAGGGTCGTTTACTTGGTCTTTTGACGATTTCAATTATTTACAAAGAAAATGTTTCATAAAGAAGGACGGAGAATCTTTAGCTGATTCGCTTGGCCTGTTTAGTAAGTAGGCAACATTCGCAATGGATAAGAATCCAATCACAAAAGACGTTAAAAGGCCAAAGCAAGTGTTGTTCAGAATTTCATTACAACCCCAATTTGTATATCACAAGTTCGAACAGGAGTGAGGGAGCTAGCAAACAGAGCAAAGAACTTGATCGTGTTTAACATGGCACCAACACCAGCTTCGATCTCTGTCGCTGCTCAATAAAAGCTGACACACAGCCTCTCCCGGATAACTGGCCTGGCGTCCGCCGGGTAGTGAACCAATGTGTGCAGCGAATCTTGGCCCTCAAAGTTGCGAGTTGTGCTTAGGGTTAACATCCCTATCACGGAAAACAAATACTATTACGAAGCAGCAACACACCTCGGATACGGACGGATATATATAAGCCTAATATGCGTTCATGCCCCTACGGAAGAAAAAGATGATCGATTCAAGGATGACTTCTATGATCTCCTGAACCGAACGTACGTTCAATGCCCCAGTTATGACACCAAAATTGTACTAGGAGATTTTAACGCAAAACTGGGCAATGAGGATATTGGAGCATATTGGAGTCGACCATAGTAAAACATAGCCTACACAATACCACTTCGGACAACGGATTTAGACTAATTGACTTCCTAGCAGGGCCCGATTTCCCATATCTCTACATCCATAAAGGATGATGGCGGTCAGCAGATCAGTCGACCATCAGCCAGATTGACCACGTTGCGATCGACGCCAGACATATGTATGAACCGTCCGAGGAGCCAACATCGACTCGGATCACTACCTTGTTGTAGCCAAGGTACGAATGAGGATATCAAGAATGCTACGGAGTCGAGTAAGACAACAGAAGTTTGACGTCGGAAAGCTATAATCGCAGGAGACCGCTAGAATCTTCGCCGATCGAGTTTCCTCTAAGTCTGGTGACACTGGCACAATCTACAGAAGATCAGTAGAAGCATTGCCAGCGCGCCATTAGAGACGCTGCCTCTAGGTTTCAAACCGCCAGCAGCTAGAAACCCTTGGTTTGATGTGAGCTCTACGAGCAGAAAAGGAGAGAGAAACACACGCTTACAAGGAAGAAAAAGAGAGGGCACGAAAAGCGTGAGATCGGGAAAATGGAGAGTTGCGACCACAGGAATGACGCTCGCAAGTTCTACGAAAAATTAAAACGAACATGCAGGAGCTATAAACCCGAAGTCGAAGCTTGTAGGAATGGAGACGGACAACTAGTAGCAGAGTCACTGTCGATGCTGAGAATATGGAAAAATCACTTCTGCAGACTGTATAACGGCGAGGATTGATCTGATACCGCTGTCAGGCAAAATGATCAATACGTAACGGACGAAGATACAAGAGAATTCCGTCCACCCGACCTAGATGAAATTAAGCATGTGTTATCGAAGTTTAAAACTAACAAAGCCGCGGGCGCAGACGGCCTGATTGCAGAGCTGGAGATGAGTTGATAGGGCGCATTCACCAGCTCATCTGTAAAATGTGGTTTGAGGAAAGCATGCCCGACGAATGCAATTTCAGCATGGTTTGCCCAGTCCATAAGAAAGGAGATCCCTATAACTGCGCCAACTATAGAGGAATAAGTCTCCTTAGCATCGCGTACAAGATCTTCTCTGCCATACTGTGTGAATGCCTAAAAGCCTTTGTGGATAATTTGACAATTTCTACGGCAGATCTTGGAAAGCACCCAAGAATTCCAAATCGGCACACACCACCTTTTTGTCGATTTTAAAGCCGCATATGATAGTGTGCATAGGGGCGAGCATAGTGAGCTATGTCTTGTTTTAACATCCCTACCAAACTTGCCCGATTGTGCTGTGGATGACAATGGAGAATTCTCGCTGCTCTATTAAGGTCGGAGGCGAATTAACCGAGACCTTCGATGATAAAAAAGGATTCAGGTAAGGTGACGCACTGTCATGTAACTTTTTCAACATCGTGCTTGAAAATATCATACGAGAGTCACTGACCAACGCGAGAAGAGTCAATGAAGTGTTTAAAAGTATTGAAGTAGAAGCGGCTAAAATCGGTTCTTCGGTGAACGAGGGTAAAACCAAATATATACTGTCATCCAAAAAAGACGCACAACACCAACGTCGTGGCCAGAACATCACAACTGACGGCTACAAATTTGAAGTGGTCAAGGGCTTCGTCTGCCTTGGCTCACTAGTGACCAGCGCTGAGATCAAACGCAGAATTACTCTTACCAACCGCTGCTTCTTTGGGCTCAAGAGGCAATTGAGAAGTAGAGCCCTCTCTCGAAAAACCACGGTAGCACTATATAAATCACTGTTCATCCCGGTCCTCCTTTACGGCGCAGAGACCTGGACCTCAACGAAAACGGATGAGGATGCCCTTGGTCGTTTCGAAAGGAAAATTCTGCGTTGTATGTTCTAGTTTATAAAGGGTCCGCCATCTAACGTTTTTTTTTTCAAGTAGTGCTTATTTCGTGAATGGTAACACTTAGCTCATGTCTGATTTGACAGATAATTAGTTTTATCCTTCCGCTGAACGAATATGGTTGTGTATACGCTTGAACAACGCTGGGAAATATTGCGACATTACTTTGAAAATCATGGTAATGTTGCAGAATGTGTGCGAAAATTGCGTACGGATTTTGGAAGAAGCTCATTTTGATCTTGGCGGGTATGTAAACAAGCAAAATTGTCGCATTTGGGGCACAGAAAACCCGCACGCATACATTGAAAGCCAGTGCACCCAAAACGAGCCACTGTTTGGTGCGGATTTTGGTCCAGAGGCATAATTGGGCCATTTTTCTTCGAAAATGAGCAAGGAATGGCCGTTGCAGTCAATGGCGATCGTTATCGGGCCATGTTGAACGAATTTTTGTTCACAAAAATTGAAGAGGAGGATATTGGAAACATTTGGTTTCAACAGGACGGCGCTACGTGCCACACAGCCGAAGCTACACTCGATGTTTTGCGCCCTGTTTTTGAAGATCGCATTATCAGCCGCAGAGCTGATGTCGTTTGGCCACCTCGGAGCTGCGATTTTACACCGTTGGACTATTATTTGTGGGGTGCCGTCAAAGATAAGTGTTACGCCGACAAGCCAGAGACAATTGACGCTTTAAAGGACAATATTCGTGAAGCCATTGGTGAAATACATCTGCACACAATCGATAATGTGCTTAAAAATTGATCGTGTAGGCTACTGCGAGGCAGCCATTTGAATGAAATTATTTTCCATTATTAACCGGAAGGATTGTACTTTCAAATAAAAAAAGAAATTTGAGAAAATATTCAGTAGTTTTTTTTATAGCATTTTCAAAAAAAAAAAATTATTTGGAGGACCCTTTACATTTAGTCATACTCGTACGTCTTCTTAAAATCTGCGAATTGTTGGCGGAATTCCAAGTTCCGGGTTCGGATGTCGGTAACATCAATGCCATCGAATGTGTATTTCGCGGCGTCTCTCCTCCGCGGGGTACTGGTAAGCCCTCCCATGGCATACTTGGCTCTCGTCATTATGAATCGGCATTGAACTCTAAGCGCCGTTTACACACAACAGAAGTGAATGAGTGAAGCTTGACTCTGGCTCTACATGAGCCGTAACGCCATCCAATCATAATTTTAAAAGTCATCGTATAGTGAAAATTTGGTCGTTTGTAGAGGCCTTCTGAAGCCACACTGGTAATCTGCGGCTATTTTTTTAGCGTATGATATCAGTCTCCTCAACAGAATACTTAACGCCACCGATATTGCTCGGTATTTGTATTTTAATATAAGAATGGTGACCAAAACAAACTCCTCATTATCGTTGTGTATAAATCCTGATCTGGCTTATTATCCTTTCCTTACAGTGTTTATTCCTGTCGTGCTATTCGTCCTACGTTCTTCCTGAATTATCGTTTTTTCCCCCGAAGGGAACGGCTGACTTCTTATAGGATCTGATATTTTTACGCCTAAGTGCTTCGATACTTTTCAGGGCTCTAAGTCTTAAAAAATTACGGGCTTTTATTTTTACCTCGGTTTCTTCGTCGAACTAAGGGTTGCCTTTGGGATTTTTGCAATAGCTTAGTTTGTTTTTTACTGCCTCCTTTACAACACTTTTTATTGCTGACCATACTCCTATCTTGCTTCGTCTCTAGTTTCCGTGTCATCTATCGGGGCAAACCGATTATTAATTTCGTCGCTGATATAACACTATTCAATTTCATCAACATACCATGGTTCTCAACGATTTTTTGATCATCAAAAGGCATACAAATTCCTTGGGATAACCCTTGCGAGTAATTTGGTTTATTTCGGTTAAGGATATCTTATGTCGTATTCTACCGACGAATTCCTTTGATACAGTTTTTTTTTAGGTTTTGGTTCTTAAATTAATTACGACTAAGATAATTAGGAAGCTTACTAAATTCAGTCCGCTATAAAGACACTTTTTTTTCTATACCTCTATGAGTGCTATAATACGGCTTACCCCTAGGTGTAAGGTCTTTTATAAAATTAATCTAGCCATTATCTCGTTAAAACGTGTAACTGCGATACACGTTATACGGAATCTTTGATTATTTCGAAATTTGCAACATCCTTATTTCTTTAATGACTGCTAAGATATTTACTTTGGAAATAATACGAGTGGCATTATATCTCAACGACAATTTTTGGTCGAAGACGCTGCAAAGAAAAACAAGAGCAGCGCGGGAAGAGTACAGAGCCAGAATAAGGGGAGAAATGAAGCTACTGCAAAAAAAGAAAAGAGCCTTCGCAGCCTCCGAGCTCAAGGAAGGTAATAGCCTTTTACAAAAAAACCAAAGCTCTTTGAAAATATGAAAGTAACCTTGTCACCTACTCGCAAAAAACAGTGAATGTGTTTAAGCAGGACTTCAGCGGACATGACCAGGAGAGAGTGACAGAAGAAAATCCAGCGTCAGTCGAAGAACTAATCTCCCACCTAGTTTAGAAGAAGTCAGCTAAGCTATACAAAAGCTTAAATCTGACAAAGGTGCTGGCCCAGATGGTCTTCAGGTTGAACTCTTTAAAACTGATGGTGATGTTCATTTGTGAAATTTGGGAGGATGAAAGCATGCCCAACGATTTGCATACCGGCTCTATCTGCTAACTACTCCGCATAATCCTGCTCAAAATTGCCTATAAGATCATATCCAGTATACTAAGTGAATCTCTTAAACCGTTTTGCACCACATTAATAGGCAAGTACCCTCTACAGAACACTGTATTGCCCGTCCTGCTTTTCGGTGCCGAATGTTAGACGATAAGCACGAAAGCAGAGATGATAACAGAGGAGAAGACACAACCGCGAACTCTACGAGCTGTATAGTGGACGCAGCCCGAAAGGCAAAAATCCATCGACTTTATTAGGTCGGCCACATCGAGCGGGCATCAGCAAAGAGGGTCTTCGAATACCAACCAGAACCCAGAAGGTTCGAGAAAGCAAGGGAGACCGAAATTCTGGTTCAGAGACCAAGTGATCGCGGACATCAGGAAACTTTAACTCTCCAATTAGAAGCAGGGTGCCCGGGACCGATATGAGTGAAAGCAGGCTCTCGTTTAGCTTCAGACACTCCAAGGGTTGCTAGCCTGAAAAGTAAGTACAAGGTTGTTAACTTTGGATGTGTAAATTGACTAGGAAATATAAATATGAGCTTACGCCATGGTCTTCACACAGTCAGCGAGAAATAAAACGAGTGGCTGGATTGTGCAATAATTCCATGGAACTCTTGAGGATAAGGCCCAATAATGGTTCACTTTTTTTTTACCATGTGAACAAACTGAGAGCCCTTATTTAGGAAGCCTTTCATGAGACCATCCATTCTTCGTTTATACATCCAAAGCAATGTTACTGGAAGAGTCTTTTAATATTTTCTTGCCACAGAATGATTTGTTCATTTATTTTTAATTTATCTTAATGTCAAAAGGTATAGATTTGAGTGTTCGTATTTCATCGGTAAGATTGTTCTAAGAAATGTAATAAAAATTAATTTCAAACTGACTAAAAAATCAATGACGTTGTAATCAAGTAAAACATATCATGAGAGCAATGACTTCCAAAAAGAGTTTAATTTGTGAAGACTTCTATTCCAGTTCTTTATCCCACCGGAAGTATTCCTACATCTCGATCGACTCGCTCTGATTTAAGATAGGTGTGCAATTACGCTAACTTACCACATCGCTCGCTCCACTAGTGACAAGCCACTAACTTACGACCAAGACATCGCACGAGATGAAGTATCTCGGAACTCGTTGGATTTAGTACTCGTAGAGCAGTAGCTAATCGCTAAATTTTAGACATCGAGCATCAGTGCCCAACCTTTTGGTGGTTAGCGAACATGGCATCGTCGTCGTGCTCATTTAAGCCGGGATAGCTCGGGGCCGACTTCACTTAACATAGGTTAAGGTTAAGCTAGAATATTAAGATTTTTTTTTGTCTAATAAACTTTAACCTTAAAAACAATCCTTAAGTTTAATTTTATTTAAAATAACTAATAAATAAATACGGTGACGGATTTTTCCTTAGTACACATACGATATCCTTAAGTAAATGAAGTAGTCGAAAGGCATATATTTAGAGCTGTTAAGTGTAGCTTAGGAGGCACGTTAGGGTCCAGTAAGCTAGTCTAACTGCATAAATTAATTAATTGAATTGAAGAACTCGGGGTGTGTCACCCGAAAACACTAGCACTGCGAGCATAAAGACTTATTGTACCCACTACTTTGATCTGGGATTTGACTAATTTTTGGCCTGCCACATCGCCTGCAGATTTCTGTGCTACTAAGACCCATTTTGTAGAAGTGGTAGTTGGATGCCTTTACTTAGTCTCCTAATTGGTCGGCTTTACTTGAGCTTTTTTTGGCACGTTTGGGATTGTGTGTGATTGAGTGTTTAATACCATCCTGTCTGTTTCAGAATTGGTTCTTTTGTTTTACGATCCATTTATGTAAGTTTAGATTTATGTCTGAACTGTCAAAAGCATAAAGGAGGGATGGCCACGTAAAAGATATCTGAGCACTTTTCTTGGCTTGTATGTCGGCTTTTTCATTGCATTCATGATTTAAATGACGTGACACCCAAATCAACTTTAATCTGTTGCTTACAGCGAGTTTGTTTAGTGTATTGTGACATTCCCAATCAGCTTTAGAGTTAAAAGTGTACCTCTTTAGCGCTTTAAGAACTGCCTGGCTGCCTGAGAATATAATTATCTTTTTGTCAGTGGGTCTCGTGTCGCTGATGCTATGTGCTGCTTCATTGATTACAAATAGCTCAGCCTGAAATATATCTGACTCATTGCGGAGGGAAATGTGTAGGCTTAATTTTGGTCCTCTTATACCAGCCCCTACCTTGTTTGCAGATTTCGACGCGTCTGCGGATCATTTCTGGACTCCATGGCCCCATCTTCTGCCTGTGAGTTTGAGTACATTTTGTATATACGTGCATTCCAAGAGAGTCCAGTGTTATTCCCAGAAATTTTACTTCTTCCTTTAGTAGAATGCACGTTTCTTTGATTTTTAAAGTTTGAAGATTAGCTATTTGTTCTTCTTTTTGTGAATCGAATTATGTGTGTTTTGCTGGGATTGATGGAGAGTCCTTCTTTCGCGCACCAGTTCCAGGTTATTTCTGGAGCTCTGCATGAAGTTATCTATGATGTCCTCATGTTTTCCTTTTATGATTAAGGTTATATCGTCGGCTATCCGAATGCTGTAAAACCATTGTTATTAAGAACACAGAGAAGTTTGTCTACTAGAATTGACCATAGAAGTGGCCAGTGGCTATAAGACACCCCCGGCGGGCAACCTTTAATAGTTTTGATCACTCTCTCTGATTGCCTAATTTGTCTGTTATGTGCCTTTCTTCTAGCATGACGTTTATCCATTTGATAATTAAAGGGTCGTCCTGTTTTCTACAAAGTGAATTTGTTAGCGGTGAATGATTTTCATTATCAATCCTTCTATATCCATAAGGGCGCCAATCGCTACCTCCTTTGCTTTTAACGATTTTTCTACAGTGCCCATGACTTTGTGAAGGACGGTTATTGTAGATTTACCTTTTTATATGCAAACTGTAGTTCGTGGAGTGGTACGTTCTCCAGTGTTGATCTTATGACCGGTTCTATCAGTTTTTCGGTCATTTTCAAGAAAAATGAGACTGATTTGGGGTTTTCGGGCAGTTTGTTGCCATCTTTGGGTATAAATATTACCCTAACCATTCTCCACTTAAGTGGTATGTAATTGTTTATAAAGTTTGTTCGGATTATTTTAACCAGAATAGGATTTAGTTTCTTGGGGGAGTATATAAGTGCTGGAAAAATAACATCTTAAAAATAAAAAATACCATCCGGCCCGGGGGCTTTGAAAGGTTTGAAGCTGTTAATAGCCTGGCCAACTTTTTCATACGCAATTTTTTTTCTGACGTTGGGATTTCTACCTTTGTTGAAGATGACATTTGTTTCACAGAAGTTTGTAGTGTTGGTATTTACAATATACCCGGGAAAGTGAGTCTTTAGACTAGGTCTTTAAGTAAACCAAGTAATCTTAGTTACCTTTACAGAGCGCTTTATAAACTCTTGCCGTTTGCGATGAGTTCTTTACTCTGGCAGTAGTTTTTTTCCACGATTCCCTCTTGGATGACCTGATTTCTTTGTTTAAATTGGTTAGTGCTTCCTTGTATGGTTGCCATTTACCCGTCTTTTTGGCCCTGTTAAACTCTCGTCTTGCTGATTTCCTTGGTCTGCTCTGTTTAGAGTTCCACCAGGGCACAGATTTTTTGGGGTGTTCTTTTCTTTCAATGGGCAGCTATCATGGTAGAAAGATATCATCGTGTCCGTTAGGAATTCAACAGAGTTGCAAGTCCCTCAGGAGTATTTGTATTAAGGTGTATTCCTAACAATTTATTAATAAGTAGGGGTTTGTTCGTACCACAGTTTGTGCCTTTTGGTGATCTATAGCTCATTAATTTCTAAAAGAATTTGTCTAACTAAAATAAATGGGTCCGCCGGCGGGAAAGGGCTTAGAATATACCTGCGACTCGGAGGGTCAGTCGTAAGAGGCGACTATCCTCCTCATGGATCTCTCATGAAAAAAACGCTAGAGGTAGGCACAGAGCTGATGACTCTGAATTATGCAAACTCATATTACTACAATAATACACCATAACAACACCTTACTCAATATAACATCAAAAATTGTTGACCCACCGTGCAGTAAAATATTCCGGAGGTAAACTAGTTGAGAACTACGATTGGAAGGACACGTAGAGCGAATGATCACTGGACAAACAGTCAAAAAAATAATGAGTGGAAAATCGGTATTAAAAAAATTCTCCGGGCCACGCCGTAGATGCGAGAACAATATAAGTATGGACCTAGAAGAGATGGAACAGAATAGCGAAACAAAAACCGTTGGCGAAGGATTTTTATCGGGGCTCTGAACTTCCGAGTTTCAAATGGCCGTCAATAACAATAATAATTAGAGTAAAAGGTATATGCTGGGTACTAAAGCTAGAAATAAGATTTAGACCATTAATTTAAATGTCTTTTATAGAATGTGTTTTCCAGTAGTCTCTGGTCTTTTAAGATGAATTAGAGACCATGACTTCCTATTTCTATACTTACTCTGAGGAAAAGGATTTTTAAGAAAGGTCGTTCTTACCTAAAAAGAAAAGAAAAAAAGAATTATAAAGGTTGTAGGCTTAAGATTCTTTTTGGGCAATATTAGATAATGTATTATAGACCATAGGCCAATAAGAAGTGTTACTTTTAATCAACAGAAAAATTAAACTTTTTTATGAAGAAGTGTGTAATGGAATACATTTCGTAAAATTACGAGTTTAGAAAGTTTGTCAAACAAGAGAGTGATTGTGTGACCATCCGATGACATGTCCCGTCGGCCTGCTGAAATAAACGTCGTCCACTTCCATAGTACAAATTTAAGCCAAGAAAACCAATTTAGTCAGAATTATTCGGTAACGAAATTCATTTACTAAAACGGTCACACCAGCGTCATTTTCGAAAATAAAGGTTATTTTTTTAGACGTTTGGTTTTTAAACTGACAACACTGTTTCTACAGATTGTCTATTTGAGTTGAAAGTGATTTGTGATTAGTACCCATGTTTTGCCATTTTCGCCGAATATATTAACACCAAAACAACGTGTGCAAATTATGCAAACTTATTTCGAAAACCATGGATCAGTTCGCCAAATGCTATGTCAATTTTACGGTCGACATAATCGTACATATGAGGAAGTTATTCGGGCCACGCTGAATCCTTTTCGCACCACGTACACTCTAGTGGATAATGGGTATCCCCAAAGACGACAAACAGTGCGAAGAGAAGAAACTATTGCCGGTGAGGTGCGCAGTGTTGAGGAGAATCCGAATGAGTCGATTCACCATCGTGCACAGCAATTGGAGATATGCCCATCTACTTTGTGAAATATTTTACAAATAGGTCCTGGCTTAAAAGCGTATAAGATGCAGCTTGTGCAAGAGTTGAAACCGCGTGACTATTGTACGCATTGTAGGTTCGATTAATCGGCCGAAAAAATGATTCAGATTGATCCTCATTTTCAACGCAAAATTTTGTCCCCGATGAAGACCATTTTTGTTGAAATGGATATGTAAACGAGCAAAATTGCCGAATTTGGTGTGCGAAAAACCCAGAAGCCTTTGTCGAGATGCCCTTACAACAATTAAAACTCACTGTTTGATGTGCTTTATGGGCTGGTGGAATCATCGGTCCATATTTCTTTAAGTACGATGCCGCCGTCAAAGTTACCGTTGTTACCGTCCATGGAGAGCGCTATTGAAACATGATTTCTGACTTCTTCGTTCCTCAGTTGAATGGCACTGACGTGACAGAGCTTTGGTTTGGTTTGGGTGGCCCAACATGCCACACGGCGTGGGACACCGTCAATTTATTGTGGGAAACATTTGCTGAGTTCATAATTTCGCGTAATGAACCTGTACACTGGCCTCCATGATCCTGTGATTTCACACCTCTAGATAACTTTCTTCAGGAGTATGTCTCACTAGTCTATACCGATAAACCAGAGACCTTGGACGATTTGGAAATCAACACTGGCCGTGTTATTGCTGATATACAACCCGAGTTGCTCGACGAAGTTGCCGAAAATTGGACGTCATGATTACGCTTCATTCGAGCTAGCGGTGGGGCGTATATGCCCGAAATCATATTTAAGCGCTAATGGCATAAAATTAACATTAGCTTCAAGTGTTTTATTTCATATTGAATTTGTACAGCTCCGAAAAAACACCATTTAGATGGCCGACTACGCTGCAGCCCAAAAACCGTGCTGGATGGAGAAGTTGTTCCACTATGCCTCATTGGTTTACGTATGACAAATGGAATGAGCTTTATGGTCTTACTCTTTCGTTTCCACTACCCGATCGGTGAAAGAAGGCCCTTGGGGTGTGGTCTGTAACTCATGTGTCAAATGGAACTTATGAACGAAGGAAAAGATTTGTACGCCAAATACGAGTATGGTGCAGATGGAGGGAATACGTAAGTTGACACACCTGCGTTTTAAGTCTCGCTCTTGGCAACGTCGACGATATTTTCGGTTAAGCTCGGATGAACATGAAGATATCCCTGACTTGTTGATTAATATTTGAATGTAGGTTATTCAGCAATGGTGCGTAATCGACAATGACACTTCTTGTTGAGCATTCCATTCCATACTGTATATTAACGTTAGCTTTCCACTTTCACCTTGGGTTCCTTAGAAATATTATTAGTCTCTTCGTGGTGGCTCATGCAATTTTCTACCCAGATTTTCCATTTTAAAACTAAAAATAATTGAAAGTGGTCCTTGAATAAAGAGCGAGTTCCCAGATGTTTTATTCTCAGTACAAAACACAACTACCTTCGACAAAATAACGAGGAATACACCTAAAATACCTAACTTTTGTGTAGCATCGAGTGCTATAACCCACTTCCAAATACCTAATTCCTACCTCTCCAAACCATTTTTGTGAAACTAATCCCCACTTTCCCCCAAACCCTACATGTCAACCAACCCCTACACATTTCAAATTCAACCACAAATGTAAAGCGTAAACTTTTTTTAATGAAATAATTAAATTTTAATGAATCCTTCCACAAACGAGTTTCATTCCACCTCCCACCTGTCCATGCTGTTCATGCTCAGCACCGCATATCAGTCCTTTACGCCTCACTATCAATTAATTAGTAACATCGGATGACCTCAAACTTCGCCACACATTCTTTACCCCTGTCCCATTCTGGGCCCGAATTGCCATCACTCGAAACCGAAACTTTGAATATCCAACCATATGAATCACCAGATAAAGTTTATCCCCACCATCCCTTAAGTCGATTACAATAGCGTGTGTGGAGCGTCACTTCCTCGCACATGACTCGACTTTAGTTTTAGTAACTTTTAAATGAAAGTCGAAATGTCAAGCAGATGTTGCCTCGCATCCTGTCGGATCCTGACGAAAGAAAAAAAAACATTGTGGATATCAGGAAGGATGCCGACTGTGGCCAAAATGCCCATCAAGCGTTAATGATTGCGTCTAAGCCAGCCTACATGCCACTCTAAGGGAATAAAACAGATTCTCTCGATAACAAAAAAAAAAAAAAAAAGGAAAAATCCAAAAAACATTTTTCACTAGAGCGGCACTTGGTTAATGTGCAGCCCAGACTACTCGTGAAAATCATGATTCCGTGTAATGGCTCCATAATGAGATGGGGCGACCGAGCAAGTGGGCCATTCACGATTTCCCGAAAACGAGCGAGGCAAGCGGAAAAAAAGGTTTTCAGCCTATTCAGAATCAGGTTTTCGACTTGATCCGTCTATCATGTTGCCATCCCTCGTCTTCCTTAATGGGAAATGGGATATGAAAGCGGGTCGGGGTTAGACTTTTGGGCTTGGGTAGATTTACACAATTTTGTCGATTACATGTTTTGGGGTAATTTGTATGGTCATTTCGAGGACATGCTGCGATCATGGTAGAGTAGACGAACGCGGGGGAACGGAATTGTTACGAACTAGTGGATTCACGTAATAAGTCGGACATTAATATAGGGCTTAGGGAGTGATGTTTGGACAATACCTTGAATAATTAATTTACAACGTATAACTGGGATTACACGGGTGGGGTTGCTGGTGGATGGGAAATACTGTTGAACATTAGTCGAAATCAATGTCGCTTGTCAGGAATATTACTTCGACAATCAATAATAATAGCAAATAGGAGGAGAAATGAACGTTAAGTAGATTGCCTAGGATTGGACCTTGTGCGCAAACGACCGAATAGATTTTTGGTTTCGGTACAATTTCATATTCCCAATCGGCCATTAACAATGAGCAGAGGAGCAAGACGCCCTTCTGTTCAGACAGTCTGTAGTTATTAAATATAACGGTCTTTTAAACGACCATATAAAATACCTTTTAGTATATTATAGTTACACAATTCAATGAGTTTAATGAGGGAAAACATGGACTTGGCCAAGATTTGGGAAGGAGATCATTAGCAGCGGTAGCAGATGTATTTGTGTATTTAAAGGCAAGGACGGTCTAAATAAGTTGCAATTTATAATAGTGTCATTAAGTAAAGACGGTAAGCGGATGGGATGGACAGTGACTTTCGCTGAGCTAGGCGCGAACACATAAAACTACTGACCGAACCCTTGGATCCGATCACTATTTTTAAAATTTCCAAAATAGGAGCACTTTCCAAAATTAAGGAGAATTTCTCTCTAAAATTTAAGATTTCGAAACTTTCTTTTATCATATGGCTATTAAGGCATCACATAGACTTAATCAGATAAGAACTATAATTAGCAAAATAATAATGACAAATTGTTACCTATTCGGGATGGGTAAGGGATATTTCTCAAAAATTATTGATTCAATAAAGTTGTGGTAATATTTTTGCCAGAAAAATGGATCCCTGCCTTTGTCTCTTGAGCCATATAAAAAAACTAAGAACCTGACTTTTTAAAGGCTTAACGAACAACCTAATAGCAAGATTGTGCGCTTCGACGCATTGTCATGAAATCTACATGGTTCTAGGCTTTAAGCTAATGTCATAAGGACCTTGAATATTTCAGGCGTTCTTGTAACTTCAGAAAAAGATGAACTCTGTTAGCCGTCGCATGCCCTATACACAACGCAAAATGTCTATTGAGACGAAAGGTTCCTTCCCTCTCGCCATGAACCTTAACGTATAGAGTTAAACTGGACACATTTTTTACGAAATGAATGTCTATGGCAACTATGACATATGTATGTCATACATACATACTATCATGGCTTGTGTTGCTGACAACCATCAGAAAGCCAAAATTGAATTTATGAAGAAATATCAGCTCAATGGCGGCAATTTCAATTTAGATGTTGTGTCTGAAGTACCGGCCAATGATACTGATAACCCATAATACGCATTATACAGTAATTTTCCTGGAATGCATTGGCTTTTTGTGGGGTTTTCCGGTCCCAAAAAACGATAACTTTGTTGTAAAAATATGATTCATCCAAAGACAACATCGACTTAATAAATCGGCGGCGACGTGGATAATCGAAAGGTTTCAAGAAATGAAGATCAACCTTTAAAATTCGCCTTTAACCCCTTTAAATGATGTGAAATTGTTGAACTCGACAAAAAATTCAGATGCCTGAATTTCAGATGGTCAGAAACTGTACTTGGCATCAGTACAAATATTGAACTTAGTAAATTTGCAGTCAACATCCTTACCATCTGTTGGCTCACCCATTATTACCAAACTTTTTTTAACACAGTCACTAATCTGAGCATATCGGGAGGTATTCCGTCAGTAACGTGCTTTATGTTGACTTTCAAGCCACCAATCAATTGTGGTTTATCAACGTCAACAAATTATTTGTTATACCCCAACCGAAATAATCTAGTGAAGTCAGATCACATGGCCTTCACAGGTTCATTTCTTGAGATGATATTTTCATGAAAATTGTGTGCCAAAAACTAGATGGTTTTGCCCGCTATGTGGCATCTTGCATCAGGTTGCTAAAACCAAAAGTTGTCCTCACCAATATCTTGAATTTTCGACAACAAAAATTCAGAAACCAATTAGTGTTCGCCATTCTCCCGCAATTTGAAAGAAATAAGGTCCGATGGTACGCCAGTTTATAGATCTTACTAAACGGTCCATTTTTGCATTAGTAGCACTTGTGTCGCTACTGGCTGCTCAATAATCCAAATTCCACAATTTTATTTGTTCCCGTAGCTGTTGCCAAAATTGAACCTCACCGTAGAATATTTTTTTTAAATAAAAAGCGGATCAGATTGGAACTTTTCCAAGACCCAATTACCAAATTACCGATGCAAACGAAGGATAAGCGGCTTTTGTATGCCTACTACTCCAGAGCCCAAGGCTTTAGATCGTGTGTTTCTTGGATCTTATCCGGATGCACGCCCAAGTCATTTAGCAAGACTGAGGCTGCAGAAGAGCCAGTTGTACACAACGAGGAATCGAGGCTTGGATCTTCATCCACACTTTTAGCATTAGCAGCAATATCCTTGCTTAAAGCCACATTACGGCAATTTAGTGCCGAACAGCAATTGAACCATTTTCTTCGAATTTTACTATAATTTTTTTGAATTTTGGGGTCAGTTTAATGATCATTTCGGTCGAAAATAAAAGTTTTTGCAAGTGTTCTACTGATTTTTATAATCTTTAAAATATTTAAATGAGCTTCCACCTGTAGCTACCAAAATTCATACCTTTACAAATAAAAAGAAGATAAGTCGTCACTACGTCTTTCACTCAGTACACATTACGATCTGTATGTTGCTCCTGTAACGTATAAATATACATGAGGTTCTAATTTTATTAGAGAACCTGCTTTTGGAGAGTGGAAATGGAGGCATCAAAAAAATCATATTGCAGATCTATAACATAATCATGTTAAGGTTGCTTGCATGTATGACAAGAAGAAACAAAGTGCAGAAGAAACGAGTTTGCCATAGAATTTGACGGACCAAAAGGCGAGTTAAGCTAGCTTAATGTGAAACGAGGCAACAGCAACAGACAAGACAAGTAAAACGTCAGTCGATTTTGAAATAAAATGTCATCCAACTGTCGAGTAAAAGCTAGGAATAGGATGTGAAGATCGGTGTAAAGATTTCAACTGGTGCCCATCTGGCAAGAGCTGGGAATGACTGGGACATTGGGCATATCTGCGACCACTTTGCATTTTACCTAAAAATGTTGGATTACATGTTGGATTACATGCTTATAGCGGACATATGAATTGAAGCCGGTAGGCCACGGATCATGAGTTTTTACAGGAAAGACAGTTTGGTTTAGTTTGGTGTGGTTTTTGAGTTACCGATGTCATCGGGTCATACAGTGGTAGTTGCGTTAAGTTGGTAGTGCGTTAAGTTTTCCGAAATGATAACCGACTTTTCTTTCTGAAATTAGACATGTTATGGACGTGGACTTCTTTCCCAATTTCTTGAGATAGGGACTTCAATTGGTAGCAAAAATTTTGTGATTCACTACCATTCACTAAGCTCATGATGTCAGCTGTTACCTATTCCTGTAATTCACAAGGAGAGTGACCCTTTATAGGCATGGCTGGCGCGGGCGTTTTGCAGATTTTGTATTCCTCTTAAAAAAGAGGTTTTCCCACCGTAAAACTGCTCGTATATGCCGATGATATTGACACAATTGGTCGAACTCAGCGAGATGTCAATGAGGCATTTACGAGCATTGAGACGGAAGCGGCTAAGACTGGCAATAAATGACAGCAAAACTAAATATATGCTGCCGTCGAAAAAAGACACGAACCACAGGTGTCTTGGCCACGGCGCACATATTGGCAGTCAAGGACTTTGTCTACCTTGGCTCCGCAGTGACATGCAGCAATGACACCAGAGGCAAACGCTGAATAACTCTTGTCAACCGCTGTTTCTTTGGGTTTAGGAGGCAATTGAGAAGCAGAAAACCAAGACCCCTATCATCCCGGTCTTGCTTTATAGCGTAGAGACATGGACCTTATTGAAAGTGGGTGAGGAGTCTTGGTATTTTTGAGAGAAAAAGTCTGCTTTTCGGCCTGATCTGTATAAATGAGGAATGTAAGAGAAGGCTTAAGAGTACCGTGCGGGCTGTACAGCGACATGAATTTAGCACAGCGTCTACGGATCCAACGCCTCAGATGGTTATGTCATATAGAGCGCATGGACACCACAGCTCCGGCCGGGAAGGTCTCTGAATCCAACCCTGAGGGCGACGCAGTCGACTACGGCCAAAGGCCTTAAGACACTGCCTCTGGAATACACGAAAAATGTCCATATAAGATTGTGCTACATTAAACCACACCAGACAACTATGTGCGACGATGGGCCCTATTAGGGCCACGTAGCATTTGATTTTGAGCTGCAGTCAAGTTGACTGCTGTGAAACATACTCCTTGTTATATCGAAGGTATTTTTAGTTTCAGCAATACAAGCGTTTCTGTATCTATTGAAATATAGGTACTGGTCAAGTCAGATATCAAGATATCTAACAGCTTTTCTCACGACTAATGGTTGTCCATGTTGCCCAATGAAGGCGAATTTCCTCCAGTTGTTTTTGATATCCCTTGAGGTTCTATACAACCAAGTTTTAAGCAGAAACGTTTCCGACTTTTGGAAATTAATTCTTAAATATTTTTGACTCAGCGTGAATAATATCATGCTTCGCCTTAAAACCAAAATGGTTGTCCGGTATTATTTTCTTTTCCGCAACCCATTGGATCGGAGCTCTGTTAACAATTTTTTTAAAAATCTTGCTAACATTCGGAAGCAAACCAATTGATCGAAGATTAGCGGGGCTTGTGATAGGGTGTTACCGGTGTTTTCCAATTATTCAAAGCGTTATTGAACAGCGTGGTGAGAATATCTGTTGTTCCAATTAAAGCAGGTCTCTTGAAACATGGGATACCATCTATTCGCTTTTTTTATGTTTAAATAAGTCCAGAAAGCATAGGAGTCTTCCTTCCCATAAACAAAGCGCTCGAAATTCGGTCATTGGCGACAATGTTATTCACAGATGGCCAATTCTCTATTTCTGCTCGAAGCTGTGAATGGTTCAAAAACATCGCATTTTAAAGCTCGTGATTGCGGTGAGCAGAGCTGTTTACCGTCTACGAAGACTCGAAAAAAGCGCCAAGTTCGAAACAAAATGTTTTGTTGCTTCTCGAAATATTCGCCCTTAAATACATTTTTGCATACGCTCAAACCAATTCCGGAAACATTTTTCCCACTCTGAAGCTGATATCGCAGAAGCATAGTAACTAACAACTTTAGTGGGATTGGGTTCATCGTTAAACACCCAAACAGTAGACTGTTGTTTGCTTTCAGGATCATACGAATATATCCAAGTTTCGACTCCTGTAACAATGTTGTATACGGATTTTAAACGTGCTCGGTCGAATTTTTTCAACATTTCCTGACACCAATCAACACGACCCTTTTCTTGCGCTTCGGTCAAATTATGCGGAATCCATCTCTAACATATCTTTCTCACACCTAAATGTTCATGCAAAATCGATTGTATTGCAGTCTGCGATATGCGAGACGCCTCTGTCTGTCTCATGTTGCGCACAGCATCGATGTTTCTCGGAATGACAACCGATTTTGGCCGACCTTCTCGACATTCATCACTGACGGACGCACGACCATGACGAAATTTTGCAAACCAATTGTAAACAGTCTTCTCTGATGGTGCTTCATTACTAAAAGTTTCATGAAGCGATTCTATGCATTGTTGAGTAAGGCCTTTTTTAAAATCATAAAAAATCATCCAACGTAAGCCTTCACGGGTGATTTCTATTTTTGCACAAACTTGCTTCTTTTAAACGTTCACTATCAACAACTTACTCAGTCAATTTCTAAATTGCCACTGACTTCGCAATAACAAACGTCAATGTCCACAAATACAGTGGTGCCACAAGTGATTAACGCCACCTATTGTTCGATTGTAAAAACTTAAAAGGAAACCCTCGTATTATCTGCCATCGGACATGGGGGATGTTGTTATGATCTTGGAACATCCTTGGACTACTGGATTTTACAACCCCTGCAATCTTAATGCTTTTCTGTAAGATTCTTTTAATAACTGTTGCAAGCCTTTTATCACCGACTTCAATATACTTATCTCCGGATCATGTGGGTCTTTTCCCTGTGAAGCACGTTGATTATTGGTGTTCTACGTATATGTTTGTCGGAATGATCGCTGGTCCGTATGATCCGAGGATAAGTTTTGTCCATTATTCGTTCTATGTCCATTTGTCCAATGTCCATTTGTTGTATGTGCTAGTCAAATTCGTCGTCTGTCAAGTTTTGGCTTGAAGGTGGACTCAGGCGTATCTCAAAGATCTTGAAAAGAGTGATCAGCGTACCTTTTGATAGCCGAGAGTACATGGTTAGGTTGGGTTAGGTTAGAGAAGGGGAGTGTGATGGTTGGACATCACTTCCACTCGGAGGCCAAGAGGCCCATTGCGATTCCCTTCGTTTGTGTGGGTACACATAAAATTAATCTGTCCTATCAGGTGGTGGCTGAAACCACCCCGTGCTCTTGATGAATCTTAGAAGATCCGATATATCTGCATTAGCCACGTCCGCAATCTCTGTAAAGAATCTTTGGTCTAGCGACACTAGGCGTCGATTCTGGAGAGCTGGACAGTGGCAAAGCAGATGTTGGATCGTCTCAGTTTCTTCCTCATCGCCGCAGCTCCGGCAGAGATCGTTGGATCCCGAGTCCCATTTCCGGAGCATTGCTCCAATGGGACAGTGTACTGTGATCACTCCGAAGAGCATACGGATCGAGTTACGGTCCAGCGCCAGGAGCTTCTTTGTTTTTCCGACATTGAGCTCTGGCCACGATGATCTTGTCGTGTAGCTGTCGTTTCTTGTAAGCCAAGACGAGTTGGCCTCTTTGATGATTATGTCGTTTATGATCCGGTATAATGCGCTGATCGGTGGTTGCAATGACGTGTCCGCTTCGCTGATGTCCATTTCAGAACCTTGCCTGGCCAGTTCGTCTGCTCTTTCGTTCCCTGCGATTGAGCTGTGGCCCGGGACCCAGCAGAGTTTAACTTTATGGTGTCTGATGGACTTCAGTGAGTCGCGACATTTCTTGACAGCCTTTGATCTCGTTATACAGGATTCTATTGACTTCAGTGCAGACTGGCTGTCTACGAAGATGGTGATATCAGATGGTGGGATATCGGCTACCTGTAGGTGTTTGGCTGCTTTCTCTATTGCCAGGATTTCTGCTTGAAACACGCTGCACAGATCAGGGACTCTGAATGATTCCTGTTTGTGGAGAGTATCAGAGTAGAACCCGGCCCCAGTGCCTGTGTCCATTTTCGATCCGTCGGTGAAGAGGGTGATCTCATGGTCGTTGATTACGGCGTTTGATAGCCACTCTTCTCTGTCGGGGAAAAGGATAGGTATACTGAGAGAGAAGTCATTTTGGGGAGGAATATAGTCGGTCGTAGCTGCGAGGCTACTAAAACCATGTTTCCTTCCCAGGTCGTCTATTATCTTAAGTATGGCCGCATGTCCATAGTTGGCTTGCTTCCACAGAGCGGACTCTCTTAGTCTGAGAGCGCTCTTTGCAGCGTAGCCTTTTATGAATAGATCCAGGGGGAAGAGATGAAGAATCATGTCCAACCCTGCTTGCGGCGTGCTTCTCATGGCTCCCGTTGTACAAACAGCGGCTAACCTTTGTACTTTGTTGAGCAGGTTCATATAGCTTTTTGTGCTGCTAGCAGTCCACCAGACTAGGGCCCCATAAGTTAAAATGGGTCTGATGATTGCTGTGTACATCCAATGAATAATGTACGGTTGCAAGCCCCATCTTTTTCCGAAGGTCTTTTGCATGCATAAAAAGCGTTCAATCCTTTTTTCATCCTTTCCTCCAGGTTCCTTTTCCAGGAGAGTTTGGAGTCAAGAATGATGCCTAGATATTTTGCTTCCGCTTTGAGTTTGAGTGGAGTACCCTCTAACTTTGGTGGAGCAAATATCGGAATTTTCCTTTTCCTGGTGAACAAGACCAGCTCGGTTTTCTGGGGGTTTATTCTCAGACGGTTCTGTCTTGCCCACGAGGAGAGTTCACTCAGCGCAGATTCCATTAGTTCACTGATAGTTGGTAGATATTTACCTTTTATCAAAATAACCAGGTCATCCGCGTACGCTATGATCTTTGTGTCTTTTTCCATAAAGAATTTGAGGATCTTGTTGACTGTAAGAAGCTACAGTAGGGGGGAGAGAACTCCTCCTTGTGGTGTGCCTCTATTTGTCACCTTCCTTATAGAACTGTGTCCAATGTCTGCATTGATGATTCTTGTCTACTTTTATGTCCTAGGCGAGAGTACATACTGGTTGTTTTGTTCCAGTTGCGAAAGTTCGTTAGGTATTCGTATCGACCGTGTCGAATCGTAGTGGTCACTGTCATACTCGATGGTTCGCATACAGTTTCGATTTTAGCGATTTGTATATAATCAGTTCAAGTGGCGTGTCTGTTAGTGGTCAGTTCAAGAAAGAGCCGGTTCTTGGAAACGATGGGGCGTTTGTCGCGTACAGCTCGATTCTGTACTCGGTCACATCTGCAGACCCCTATATGAACAGGAGATTGTCCCTGTTAATTGTAGTTGCATTTCGTCTTGTTATATGTACGTTTCCCCCTAAGGTCTCCGCCCAGGAAATAATAATTTCCAATTTCCTCTGTGAAATCAAGTTATGTATGTAACTATAGACAAGGTTCTGTCGTAAAGTCAATAAATGATCTTTTATTTCTCTACTTTCTTTGTTGTCGAATGTCGCCATTTGAAAATAAAGTCATCTACTGTAGGATGAAAAATGGAACGACAGTTGGAATTTACTCGGAAGCATTGAAAAAACACGAGTCGTGCAAGCTTTCTGATAAATGCAGCAGAAATCCTAAAGACGATTGCTGAAAGCTTATGTCGTGATTCACTAAAGTTCATCAAAATGGTTAAACTCAAACTCTACTCGGCTTACGGTCAAAGAATGTTAGCGCTAATATTCTTCAGGGTAGTCATAGATCATTACTGCATTAGAACATGGGTACGAAATTGGAACGTAGAGAACGGCGATCTCTTTATCACCTGCAAGTCGATTCAAATACAAGGCTCAAAAATTGCCGTTCAAAATCACCAGGGTGAAAAACTTAACGATTCTCTTTAAATCCATAAAGAACTCGAAATGGTTTTCAGATCTGTAAATTTGTGGATAGGCTATCAAACCTCTGAGCGGAACTGATGTTATCACATGCCATTCAATAGCCTCCATCACCCCGGTCTGTTAGAATCATTTCCAATAGGTTTGAGCTACCCACAGACTTAAATGGAAGCCTGACCCATATATAATGCACGATTGTGGACAATGGGATTGCAATTGTACACCTCTTCATCATTGCCGCTATTCAAAATTAGAATAACTGTTTTCAAAAAAAAAAAAAAAAACCTGCAACCTTCATCACCGTTATACACCGCTATCATCATCGCACTACAAAACCCAACTATCGCGTTCCTCTGGGGTGTCATTTGTCATTTGTCAGTGCTGTCATGCTATGTATTCCCTGCCCGTTACCACGGCTCAGGTAATCTCTTCACTCGGTCGTTCCATGTGCATGCCTAGGCCCAAAACGCAATTATTAAATTACACACAAAAGTAAAAAAACCAAAACAATGAAATAAGAACGGTACGCAACATGACTGTGGATTTTAATTTCCATAATGTGCCAACACCGCACAGTACTGATATCTCTGTATCTTGTTTTTATGAATAGTAGCCCGACATGTAGCGTGCAGACGCGTAGATAACT
Organism: Merodon equestris; assembly: GCA_958301585.1. NCBI lineage: Eukaryota > Metazoa > Arthropoda > Insecta > Diptera > Syrphidae > Merodon > Merodon equestris. Next base: position 55,194,187 of record OY284413.1, read on the forward strand.
CACAAAGAAAATGAGCTGAAAGGAAGCGACGTCTATTCGGCCCCGAGCTCAAATAAAGTAAAGTCGGATCGCGCGGATATGCCCCGTTGAGCGGAACCAACATCGTGAAAACGCACAAAATCGAATGATAGTCGGAAAAAAAAGAAAAACCGAAAGCTAACGAGAAAGGGGAAGGTGCAAAGCACGGGGGAAAAAAACAACATGGAAGGTAAGTCACTTGGAACGGTCGCTACTTACATAGAAAAGGGTATTTAAAAACAAGACAATGCCATTGTGAATGTATGATGCATAGTTCGACTGGCGGAGTGGAATCGGAGTCATTAATGCAAATGATGATTCGAAAATGGGCAACTGTGGACGGGTGTTTGACCTGTTGATGGGCTTTTGGCAAGCGGTACAAATGATCGCTTGGATCTGTTGGTGGGGGGGAATCAGAGTGCGAATTATGGGCTGGAGATGACTATCGGTCTAATGGGCAATTACCTATTTATCATTAGTAAGTAGTTATAGATGGACTTGGCGAAGAAAAGTTAGCGATCCGAAACTGTTTTCAAGCAATTATAGGAAAAGCAAGTCAACTTTCGGAAGGTTATAGAGGAGGCTTTTATAAAAGGTTCCGATGAGTGGCCCTGGTCAGCAAGTCATTTTGGTGATCCTAGCCGGTTCACATATTTTAGTTTCTTCAATGAGCGCGAGGTAACTCATCATCTCCATAAGCAACATATGATGCGATTTACTGCCTGCTAAATTAAAGTGACACCTCATCTCCTTCAAAGTGCCGGGAAATGAAATTAGAAATCAACCACAGAAAGGCCAGGAAACGAGCATGAGTTCAGAAATAAAATTGGCCACAATCTAGTGCCCAGTCTTATCGAAAATTGCCATTGCCTTCACGTCCTGTGGAGACAGACACTGAGAGCCTCATTTTCATGTTGAAGGTTCAACAATCATCGACCCTGCTCCGAAAAGAACAGTTGTACTTTAAATGAAACTTTTATCAAAACTCCCTTTAAGCCATAGCTACGTTCATGGTGATAAACCAGAACTCTGGAGAAAAAAAGTTAGCGCTGTTATGTCGTTTAAAATCCACAAAGCTGACGGATAGAATAAAATCCATTTGACAGGATTTGCCGTCCAAAAAGAATACGTTGTTAGCGATGTTAAGCCTCCTCTCGAAAGAGCAGAGCATTTGGAAATTAGGTAAAAAGGTGTTTCGTTAGACTAAGTATCATTAGAGCTTTGGGCTGGCAATGGGTTCGTAATCAGTTACAGCGACAATCAACATGACAATGTAATGTTGGTTGCATTGATAGAATGATATCTTTCTTCACAATTTCAATATGTCCTAGGTTCTTCCAATTTTTTTTTTACAAAGATCGAAAAAGAAGGTTGGCTTTGAGCACTAAACAGGAGTTTCCGCGTTGAGCAGCAGATCCTTGTGATAATCAAGGAAATAACTGACTGGAAAAAATGGCGAAAATAAAGACATATTGTCTGCGTGGGCAACTGGACTACTAAACTTCAGAAATAATCATCGATAAGGAGTTCAACTGCTATTGGATAATATACGAGACGTGTTCAAAAAATAAGGTGACTTTTTGAATTTCACGAGCTAACAACATTCGATTTTTGATTTTTTTCTTATGACTGTACACATAATGATGAGTCTACTCTGAGTAAAGAAAAAAATTATAAGTGGTACAAGCTCTTCACAGAAGACTGAGAATATATTATTGATGATACCCGCCCTGGATGCCACATGACCTGAACAAAGGATGAAAATATTGAAACAGTGAAGAAAATTTCTTGTGGAAAATCGTCGAATCACTCTCAGAGAAGTTGCTGAAAACATTGGCATGTCGGTTGGTTCATGCAATATTAATTTTTCAGATATTTTGGGCATGAAACGTCTGTCACCAAAGTTTGTAGCTAAATTTTTACTGAAGTACCGTCGCATGAGTATCGCGCAGGTGCACCTTTGACAAAAAATTTGAGATATTGATCCCATTGAGGTGGTACACAGATGACCCTGGGAACTAGTCCTAGTGTCTTCCAAGCCGAACTATACGCCATCCTAACATGCGTCAACCTTAACTTAGAGACTGATATAAGAGGTATAACCATCAATATACTCTCAGACAGTCAGGCAGAGCTCAAAGCGTTAGGCACGTATAGTACGAACTCAAAATCCGTCAAGGAATGACACGATGCCCTTCAAGAACTAGGCAAAAGAAATAAGATCAAACTGTGGTGGGTGCCAAGTCACAGGGGCATTGAAGGCAACAAAATCGCCGACCAACTCGCTAGGAAAGGTTCCAGCGAAAGCTACATAGGTGCCGAACCTTTCTGCAGAATCTGCAAATCAAAGATTAATTTTCTCTTAGACAAGTGGGAAATATCGCAACACCTGAAGAGATTGATACGGCCCCTGAACAAATACTCTATCAATATTCTCAAATATAATAGAATCGATATCGGAAGACTGGTCAGCTACCTTTCAGGACACTATAGTCAACAAAATTAACCTCTCGTCTGAAACCGAGTGTCGACTCTGTCTAGAGGACGGGGAAACTGCAAAGTACATATTATGCGAGTATCCTCCTCAGATAAATCATGACTCCTAAGGGGATCAGTTGGCTCCTACGTGGCTTTATTAAGAAAGTAGAGAAACTTCTCGTCTTATTGGCTAGCAGGCTGAATAGACCTACTCTAGTCGCAGTGCTCCATGCAGTCTGTTAGCACTAGCCCCGATTTAAAAAAAAAATCAGGAGCTGGTGAATGACGATCCAGATTAGCTGAAATGGAGCATCACTCGTGGCGAAACATAGGTATATGATTATGACGGTAAAAATAAGGCCCGATCATTCCAGTGAAAGCGACCAGATGAGTCAAGGCCGAAAAGAACAAGTTCGGTCAAATGTGAAAAACTTCCTCACTGTTTTCTTCAAATAGAATGGCATGGTTCATCATGAATTCTTGCTGGAAAATCATGGGGTCAATAAGAAATATTAACTTGAAGTTTTGCGTTTGCGTGAAGTAAAACGAAGAAGACGTCCGGATTTGGGGGAAACAAATTCTTGGCTATTGCATGGCTTTGGATATATCCAAAGGCTAAGTGCAATTCGTCTCAGAGCGCGAAGGAAATCCCAACGATTCAGAAACAGGCCAGATTTCCAAGAGCGACTTCTCCAATTTAACAAGCGAGATGTGAGCTGGCGAAAGTTATAAAAGAAAGCAAGGCAAGGTGTTTCAAAAACTCTGCGAGAAGGCCGATATAGATCCATGGGGTAAAGCCTACAGAGTGGTTACAAAAAGGATGAGAAATAATAGGTCCGCCGATAACAAACCCTGAAATGCTCTTCCAAATAGTAGAACACCTCCTTCCACGGGGTCAACCGCTTACTAGTAAGGCCCTCAAAGCGGCGATTGAGGCCAGGCCAGACGCTTTCCAGCACACTTTGGGGAAATGTCTACAAGAGGGAGTCTTTCCTATACATGAAAACTGCAGCACTTGGTACTACTGCCTAAAAGTAAAAAGCCACCTGGAGAACAGTCCTCGTATCGCCCAATTTGTCTATTAGACACACTAGGTAAGATACTGGAACGAATTATATATGGTAGGTTACTGGCGGTAGCGGAAGCTAATAGTGCACTGTCATACAATCAGTTCGGCCATCAACGGTCGACGCCATAGAATCCGTGGTAAACCTGGCCGCAGATGCCATCCAAGGAAAGACATGGAGAGGTGTAGTTACGCTGGACGTTAAAAATGCTTTTAACTCAGCGAACTGGACGCTCATACAAAAGTCCCTAATTGCCATGGGTACCTCGCCCTATTTGCTGAAAATAGTTATCGACTACTTCAACAACAGGAGGCTTAGATACTACACGGATGAGGGCGTCCAGTGCTATACCATAACGGCGGGAGTTCCGCAGGTATCAGTCCTTGGACCCCTACTGTAGAACATTATGTATGATGGCGTTCTACGACTAGCGCTTCCCGTTGGAGTACAAATCACGGGCTTTGCTGACGACATTGCCATTGTCACAGTGGCCAAACATATAGAGGAAGTGGAGGTTGCCACGAACAAAGCCATCTCTAAGGTGAAAGATTGGCTGGTAAGCGCCGGCCTGGAACTAGCGGCTCAAAAAACGGAGGCTGTGCTCATAACCGGCCGCAAGAAGGTGGAACATGCGAGCTTTTCAGTACGCTGCTCCGATATGGTCAGTTTGCGCGATAAGAACAATCAGCGGGTTCAGGACCATCTCAGATGATGCAACGTTCGTCATAGCAGGAATGCTACCATTCGACATCCTGGCAGGCAAGCTCATTAGGATGCACCGCAGGCTAACGTCTGGCCGACAACAAGCCAGGCGCATAATGTGGCAAGCTAGATGGGATGTCTATACAAAAGGAAGATGGCTCATTCCCGTTATCAAAACTTAGACATCAAGATCACCAGGAGACTGTAATTATCACCTTTCGCAGTTTCTGTCTGGACACGGCTACAGAAAGTATCTGTACAAATTTGGACATGATTATTCTGATTATACTATACACTGTGTCCACAATGCCCAAATGCTGAGGAGGACGCAGAACACGTAGTTTTTAACAGTAGTCGTTTCACGCAGGACAGGCAAACGGTAAACTTACCAAGCCCCGAAAACCTGGTCGCCTACATGATGGACTCGGCAGATAACTGGAACGAGCTCTCCTTGTACATTGCGCTTATACAAACGAAGCTCCGTCAAGCCGAAGCAGAGAGAAGAGCACAAGAGCTCCATCTGTAAGATCGGTGAAGTGATTCCCCAACGTAAGCTGTTGATTAACCACGGTTTTGAACAGGTCCTTACATAGTCAACGTTGCTTCTATTGGATTAGATTAGTGGGAGGTTCCTTAGATCTAGAATAGCACGCTATAACAACGGCATGGCTTTTGGTGAAGCTGAGTATAAGATTGTTTTCAAATGACAACATACGAGTATATAACTACCTGACGATCCTTATTTAATCGTCTACCTTTAATTAGAAGGTGACATATAATTGGATGTCATCTGCTCACGCAGTACCTTACAGCGTTTGAGATTGTCAGGAATGTCGTCAATGAACAGCGAGAACAGTAAGCGCCCCAGGAAAGGTCCTTGAGGGACTCCCGTTTTAGTTTTGATAAAGGTTGAAGGATTACCATTAGCATATGCTGCGATCTCCAAGGTAATTCCTAATGGGTCTTAGCGATGACGACTCAAAATTAAAGTAATGGTTGAGTTTTTTGAGAAGGATATCATGTAGGAGGGTATCGAATGCTTTAGAAAAGTCTAGTAGTACGAACGATATCACATGGTCCTTATCAATTTCACAGCGAAAGTCTTCAACAACCCGCGAAAGATGCAGCTGTGCTTTGTCCTGGAATCTGCCTAAACGATGAAGGGAGCGCAGAAGTTTTTCGACGACCTCAGATATGTATGAACAAGAATATAGAGTTCGGACATTATTTATGGGAATTATTTCCATATTGTATGATTAAAGGAGCCTTTCAGGATTTAGGGTAGGCGGAAGTGATAAGGAAGCTATTAAATACATATGTGACTGGTATTAAGATGGTTTGGATAATTAGTTTTAAGAATTTTGGGCTCATAAAGTCCAAGCCAATGGCGTCAGATTTAATTGCAAAAATCGGTTTAAGAATATTCTCTTCGTAAGCTCTAGAAAAGTCAAAGGTCTCTGTCAAGTTGGGTGTATTACAAGGATCTGTGATATCGCACTCGTTCGGATTCCCAGTGCCATTCTCGGATAGAGATGGGACTAAGGCGAATTTCTTATTCAGTTTTTCGATATTGAGATCTTTTGAAGTCTCAGACTTGATATGTTTACTCATACGTAGTGTCTTCATGATTTTCCACGTATGCTTCACATTCAAGCCGAGTTTGAATTTGGATGTAAGAAACTTAGTTTTCGAAGTTTTGATTTTCTTATAAACAAGGTTCCTGTGGCGTTTGTAACCGTAGAGAAATTCGGAGTTTAAACTTCTTCCATCTCTTATTACGAATGGTGAGGTTTGGTGTTGGGACGCGGTCATCAAATAGGTTATTAATGGAGGATGTAGAAAACTCAATCTGCTCATCAAATGACGAGATATACTCATAGTACAAGTTTTGCCAATCAGAATTGAGAGCGTCGTCGACAAAATTAGTCATTTTAGGGGTGGTCGTGGTGCAATGGCAATCATCATCGACTTTTGAACCGAAGGTCTGTAGTTCAAGCCTGTCCATAGCCAAGAACATTTCCTATACGGAAAAATTGTACAACATCATGAGTGACAGATGATCAAAAAATGCTTATGAAAGCATAACACTCGCAGCATAAGATCACTTCAAAATTTATACTCTGTATGTGCATTTCCAATATAACACTTTAATAACATGGAAACAAAAGAGCTACTGTGAACTACAACAAACGCGACAAATTCAATCGAATCTCTTGAATCATATCTAGGACAACCACCCACGGAGAATAGTGAATGAACATCTTCGACACAAACCATATGCACCCCGTCCAGGTTGTGTGACAAATACCATAAGAGCGTATACTCTTGAAACCAAACGAACCCTATGAAAAAAAAAAATGTTGATAGATCTAAAGTCTCGGTAGCTGATTGTAGTTTAGATTTACTGTGACTGAAACCAGGGGAGGTTGACGGAGTTTAAGAAGTTTTTAAGACAATTAACTTGTAAATTTGAGATTACCGGAAAGAATATGTTCATAGCAGGCCCGGAAGCCTTCGATGATATTAGTTAAATGGTGGTGTCCCTTAAACTTGGGACAAGCTCCCTACTATAAATGACTCCGACGAGAGTTTATCTGAAGTACTCGATACCTTCGTTAGAACTCGATTTGCCTAACATCACCTTGTGTTTTGAATTATAAAAACTGTGGAACAATGAAAAGCTGGCTAGCCCTGAACACTGAAAATTCTAATGACGAGCGAGATGCTCCAGAGTTTCTTGGCGGGTAAGTAGGCAAATTAATCGCAAGGTTATCTAGCACGTATAACCAAAGTCGCATGGTTATGCCCTTGTTTAAAAGCTTCCCGGTTGGCATTGTACTTCCATCTACTGTTCAGTTTACGAGGATGGTCCGATAAGTACTTAGCCTACAAAAGAAAACCAAAAATTTTGGAGAAATGGCGATTTATTTTTCAATATAGTCTCCTTTTAGCTCGATACACTTGACTCAGCGATGCTCCAACTTCTTTGACCCGTCTGAAAAATACGTTTTCTCGAGGTCTGCAAAGTAGGCCTCCGTGGCGGCGACGACCTCCTCATTCGACTGAAATTTCTGCCCGGCGAGTGACTTTTTCAAGTCAATCTGGAGAATACGGTGGATAGGGCAGCAGTTCGTAGCCCAATTCGACCAATTTGGCTGTGGCGACGGCGGAGGTGTGGGCCGGTGCGTTATCATGGTGGAAGAGCACTTTTTTCTTCGCCAAGTGGAGCCGTTTTAGCCCTGTGACCGTTTTGCCCTTCTCCAGGTAGTCGATGTGGATCACACCTTGTGAATCCCAGAAAACGGTGGCCATCACCTTTCCGGCCGATGGGACAGTCTTTGCCTTCTTCGGAGCACGTTCGCCGGATGAAGTAGACTGTTTCAACTGTTCCTTGGTCTCTGGTGTGTACCAGTGGATCCATGTTTCGTCGACTGTCACAAAATGCAGAAACTCCTTCAGATTGCGCTTAAACAGCGTCAAACACTGTTCTGATGTGGTCTCACGGTTGCGCTTGTTGTCCGGAGTGAGCAAAGCGGCACCCATCGCGCCGACAGCTTCCTCATGCCCAAAATTTCATGCAGGATATGACCCACGCGATCTTTTGAAATGCCTACTGTCTCAGTTATCTCGCGCACCTTCAATCGGCGGTCTGCCAATACGAGATCGTGGATTTTTGTCACGTTATCCTCCGTGGTAGCCATTTTCGGGGCACCTGGACGTGGCTCATTGAAAACCGACGTGCGACCAAGTTCAAACTCGTTAAACCAATTTTTGATGGTCGCCATCGAAGGAGAAGAGTCACCGCATCCAAACGCTCTTTGATTTCGCTGCTCGATTTCCCTTCCAAAAACAAGAATCGAATCACCGACCGATATTGCTCTTTTTCCATTTTTCTAGAATCCGCGGACACTCCCGCTTCCACACGCGCTCAAAACAAAACTACGAGTCCGATCCGGCTGTAATTTCGACAGTAGTTGCTCTTGCGATACTGGCACCATCTGGCGATGAGGCTAAGTACTTATCGGACCACCCTCGTATTGCGAATTTGAACTACGTTAATGATGTCAGAGGTGAACCGTGGACAGTTCTGGTATCCAATAGCTGGTCAAAAAAAAAAAAACAAAATGTTTATAGAGAAACATTGATCGAGGGCAAAGTCTAAGTTGTATGTAGCTTGATCGTGTCATTCAAGGTAGATGGACAAACAAAGGGCAGAGAGAAGGAAAAAAATTCTCAAACCCTCTTGGAGAATAACTAATCCTACCTCAAATCCAGCCTATTAAAAGGCCCTTGCCTGCAACCCTGTTTACACCATATTACTCGTATGTTCTCTGACTTCGTTTTAGAGGAATTTAAAGTTCATTGCCTCTCCAAGGGAGAAAAACAAAACCAGGCCACAAAACCGATTGCTGGCTCTTAATTCACAATAACAACGCCACGACTCCATCAATTCAATCTAAGAATTTCAATGACCTAGTCATCTTCCGTGTTCCACATACGCACTCAGTCAAGCATCTGAAGCTCTTCAATTGATTCATTAGTTCTACTTAAAGACGCCAGTTCTATTCCCTCAATGTGCACACCCACTATCCTCCGGCTCCTGCTGGATTGCTCATCAATTTGTTCCTATTGCGACGATGGCAGCTGCGTGCCAAACTACTGACCGACGACGCAACAGTTGCACTTACGCACGCTTAATTCATAATTCATTCAACGGAAACACTGTGACACAATTTGTTGTAGATACGTAGGTATGTATGCATGTACGTTGCTAGCATCTCTGAATCTAACCCGCGTTTAAAAATTTCGCAAAAATACAATAAAACAGAACAAAAGAAATGAAATTAAGTGTGGGAGTGTTTTAACGTTGATATTATTTTAAACTAATTTACGATGATAGCTTGTGGAGCGTATGTAGTCGCAAAGCACAAAAAAATTCGCACATCAATGCGTTGTATTATGTGCCCAGTGAGATGAGGTTAGTATGTGACTCAATTGTTATCCACTGGATGCTGCGTCACTTTTCCTTTCACAGAATGTGTCATACCCACAGTCTAACTAGCGTCTTAACATTTAATTGTGTAATTAGATAATTACGTAGCAGTTAAAGATACATTCTTCATAGCCAAGCAACTGGAAGCTAAGGCAAAAAGTAGGTAGCTGAGCCATGTATCTGCTGTGGCGTTGTAATTATTTTAATTGAGATATATTCTCGGGAAATATCAAATAATGTGGAACGCAACGACAACGCACACACATATGTATGAATGCAGATCGTGAAGAGTCGAGAACAATTCCAGGGGGCAATTGAGAGTTTATTGTGCTTTTCGTGGTAGTGTGTTGAGGTCGAGGCGAAGTGGATGGAATTGATGGCGCTGAAGTTGAAGCTGGAACGGAGGTCGATGACGGAATGGGAGGGTAGACTAATGCGAGGCATTTAGTGGATTGTGGATTCCCTCGCCCACTACATACGTCGCTGGCTCTGTGTTCCAACGAATTTTCAATTGACTTTGGGAACAGTTCTCGTGTGTTGCTTAGGCTTCTGGTTTTTTCTTTCATCTTTAATTACATGCAATTAGCTCGGGATAAATGAAAAGCTTCAATTGACTAAGTAGGAACGTTGATGCCATGCCGTGTTGTGTCGTGAGGTTTTGAGAATCTATCGTGTGTTGAATGGGGAAAAATGTATGCGAATATTCTAACAATGGAATCATGTGTTGCAGTAATCATTCGTGACGGGTATGCCATGGATGTACTATGTACGTGCACCGCCCCATAGTTTTTTTAACTCATGGGCCAGCGATGGGTTTCAATCATGAATTCAGCATGAATGAATCTTGGCGTCGAAAGGCCAGGATCTAAGCCTCTATCAGGCGACCTTTTAGCCATCTAATGAGAATATTTTGACAGGAATGTTAGCTCGACCACAACTGAACTTGTATTTTTTTGCAGCACCGTTACAAGGTTGTGAAAACCTTACTTAATAGCAAAACCTTAGATGTACGAGGATAAGTTGAAAAGTTAACGGCTTGACAGACTGTGATTTTCAGTTAAAAGTGATTTCGTTTTTCTACATAATCTTCACTGACTTCAACACAATTGGTCCAGTGTTTCTCCGACATAAGTATTCCTTCTCGGGAGTGAGAGTCTGGAAGGCTGCGAAAATATTCATCTTCGGCCATTGAGAATTCTTCACTGGATCTGAGGTGTTTCCCAGAAACAAATTTCTTAGAGTTTGGGAACAGATGGAAGCCTGAGGATGTAAAATCAAGGGAATATGGGTGATGACCGGGAAAATTTTAAACCAAATCCTGCAATTTTCCCATCGCCAGCACACCCTTCTGTAGAGGTGCGTTGCCCTGGTGAAGCCAGACCTCCTGCGAATTGTGACATCCAGCTGGCTGAGAAGGTTGGACGAACACGCTGTAAATGATCTTCCCGGCAGGTGCGATCGACTTCATTTTTTTTGGCGCTGTACCACCGGCTTCCGCTCATTGCTTGGACTACTGTTTCGTTTCTATGCTTACCTATGCTTCATCCATGATAACGAACCGCCGCACAAAATCGTTCTTATCCGTATTGAATCGGTTCAAGGTTTGCTGCGAAAATCGTTTGCGTATTCTTGTTTGATCGGCATTTAGCAAATGTGGCACACAACTTGCGCAGAAATTTCGCATTCCTAATTCTTTGTGCGAGGATTGTGCACCTTTTCTTCCTATGTCGCTACAGTCTCACCCATCTCACTCACCTGCACCTTGATATCATGTACTTTTTCGATGGTTTTAGTTTAGGTTTGGTTAAGGTTTTTAGTCGTCCTTTACGTGGGCGGGATTTCTTTGAGGGATGTGCGACCACGTTTAAATTAAATTGCGTTTAAATTCAGTTGCCCACTCTTTAATGGTTAACGTCGAAGAAGCAGAGTCCCTGTGAGCTTTAGTCAACTTTGGATGAAGTCATATACCAACTAAATATATAGGAAAAGACGTAAAATATTATGCACCACCCTGGTACACCAAGGAACTATGTTCCATGCGCAACAAATAAAACAAACGGCTGAGCTGTGCATCTGAATTTTCTGAGTTATTTGCACTTTCACACAGAATTCGCACAGCTCCGATACCTGAACCGAATGCACGCGCATCAAGCGTTTCTACAACTTTATAAATGCTGAACCAAACGTTGATAGCTATCTTCTAATTTTAATTTATTCAATACTTTTCTCAATGAAAGATCGCTCGCAGACGTCTCTAGCGTCAGTGAATATAACTTCCGCTTCATCAAGATAATGTGAAACTTAAAGGACGACCGATTGGTCAATTCTGATTGCCCCCTCGTAATAATTTAAAAAAAAATGCGCCAATCATGTGATCCTACCCTTATTCAAAAGTTCTATTTCACAGAAACCCTGCAAAAAGTCTAGGTTAAACGACGCCAAAAATATTTCACCTCCTCTGATTTGGCTTCAATCTGAGGTTCATAATAGCCTAAGCTTGAATACAACACTGGTATGTTGCTCTCAATACCTCTGCATCTGCTAGACAGGATTAAGTCTTAAAACTTATAAGAAACATTGCAAAAGTCAATGTTTTCTTTCTATTGTGATTTTATTGCCGTCTGGTTTTTCTGTGTTCTATTTTTGACTGCCTAAGTGTAACTTGGGACATGCGTCAGAGTCAGGCGTGCTCAGTTAGGATTGCCATTTTATCGCTGAAAGACCCACATCCAAACAACTACTAAAAATCATTGAAGTTTATTATCAAAACCAGTGTTGAAAAATATTTTTTTACACTTCGGCAATTTTACAGTCGTCATAATCGACCTACTAAGCATGCCATTCCAGCCATTTCGCACTAACCTAACTCCATTAGACATATTGCTTCTATATCCGCCAGTGTTAATAAAGATCTCGATTAGTCAATTTTGCAGAGATTTTGCAACAGGATTTTGGTCTATGATTTTACAAAATACAGCTCGTGCCAGATCAGTGTTAAATTTTCGGTGTGTGGGTCTTAGAAAAGTTGAAGGAAGATCCGTTTTTTTTTATCGAAAAATCGTCTTCTACGACAAAGCTCATTTCTGGTGGGATCAGCATGTTAATATGGTAAACAAAACTGAAATATACACTGTCTGGTGTGGTGTAGGGCACAGCGGAATCATTGGTCCATATGGTCTAAAGAAGAACGTGAGGACGAAGTCAATGGCGCCAACTATCGTTCATTGATTTCGATCTTTTTTTTGCTAAAACTGCACGAGCTGAAACTGGTCAACATGTGGTTCCAGCAAGACAGTGCTACATGCCACATAGCACACAAAGCGATGGAGCAAGTCAGAAATGAGTTCGATTAGCAGTTTATTTCTGGTTTCGGATCGTGTTGTCGTTGATTTTTTTAATTTTCGTGGCGGCAAACACCCCCATTTATTGAGCTCAATTCAAGCTAACTTAATTTAATTTTAATCTAATCTAAATTATTTGCTGAGAAGAAAGCAAGAGGAGGGGGGCCATAAAAAAGGCGGATTTTTAGGCATGGAAAGCTGAGGTTGAAATCGAAGTCGGGATTCGAATTAACACTTCTCAGCATGGTAGAAATGGGTTCATTGGAGCCATAGGCAGTACGGAGGGTGGGTAGATAGAAGAGATGGGGATTTCGTACATTGCGGGGGTTACTTTTGACAGAGACAGAATTGTAGAGGGTCACGCAGTCAATGGTACCTGAAAGGAGTCGATGGAGCTGACATACTCCATACAGTACTTATTTCCTCCGTGTTCATGGTGATAAGTTTAAGACGGCCTTGATAGGGTGGTAAAATCAAAAGATTGTACCAGGGGAGACCTCGAAGAGCAAAACTTAGGAACAGGAGTTGGATGCTCTCGATTCTAAAAATGTGTGTTTGTTGGTAAGGAGACTACACTTGAGAGGCGTATTCAAGAAGGGGCCGGACGAAGGTTATGTAAAGAGATCGGGTAACCGAGTGCAGAATTAGGTTTAAGGATTATCTCATCGATGTTTGCGCGAAAATTAAGCTCCTGGTCACATAATATGCCAGGATCGCGAATGGCCTGAAAGGTGGAGATGGGTTGATTGGTGAGGAAGTAGTGACGAGGAGGAGATTTGACTCGTTTATGTGAAAAGGTAATTGATTGGCATTTGGAAATGTTAGGTCCCAATCAATTTTTGGAACTCCAGATGAAAAAACTATTGCGATCAAATTGAATAAGGGAAGAGTCATGACTGGAGGAAATGGTCTTGAAGAACTTGGTGTCGACGCCATATAGTGAGATGTGGGAATGTTTTATCACCATTTCAATATCGTTTATGGTAAGAACGAAAAGAAGTGGACCTAAGTGGCTGCCTTGGGGGACGCCGGAGGGAACTAAAAAGGGGTTAGAGAAGGCAGATCTAAAACGAACACTGTAATAGCGATTTTCCAGGTAAGAAGATATCCACTTCAAAGAAATGGGGTCGAAGCCAAAGATGGACAATTTGAAGAGTATCAGTCTGTGGGAGATTTTATCGAAAGCTTTATTGAAATTGGTTGAAATAACGTCGACTTCTATGCCGTTCACTAAATCTGATGGGGTAAAAGACTCAAATTTAGTGGGTGTAGATCTGCATTTAGGGAAGGCATTTTTTTTAGGAATATAGCAGGGAGACCTTCAGGTCCAGGAGTGAATTCATCAAGTAGATTTAATTTGTTTTCAATGACATGGGAATCGATTGTATGAGGAAGAAATGGTCCAAGGGAAAAATTCGGTAAATATTCGAAGTAAGAGAGGTTTGGAACAAAGGAGTCGTCGGCGAAAGACTTTTTAAAAAAGTGACGAAAAAGTTGGCAATAATATTGGGGTCATTCGAGGTTTGATCATGGAAGGAAAGAGAGGTAGAATAGCCATCAGACTTTCTTTTGTAGTTTAAAAGCTTAAAGAAGGACTTAGGATCATTTATAAGATTGGCTTGCACTTCAGTTAAACAGCGTTGGTGGAGGGAGTTGTAAAGGGATAACTGCCCAAGTAGTTAGAAAAGTCATTAGGGCATTTGGTACGAAGTAAGAATGTCCACTGCTTATTTCTTTTGTTTTTTAGAGAACGGAGCCTGCGATTATTTCAGGGTGGGGAGGTGGACAAAGCTTTGCGCTGTGAAATGGGAACGTAAAGAGAGATAGAATTAAATATTTCCTGTAGAATATGGACATTGCATCATTTACGGTTAGGTTATCAAAATTGAGAGGGGCTTTTTTAAGGTATTCATTGATTATGTGAAATATTGCTTTGTGGAAATCATGAGGGGCCAGAACTCTAGGGGGTTTGTTATGTAATGGAGAATAATGAAAAAAGGAAAGGAGGAGGGGGGATGGAAGTTATCGATGGCTGAAAGGGAAAGGGGACAAAGTGAATGAGAAAAGTTGAGGGGATCGATTGTGAATATGAAGTCTAGTTGTCTACCCATGTAGTTAAGGATGCCACTAACTTGGCTATGGTTTGAATCTGCTAGGCGACCCAAGAAGAGACATTCTTTGGCAGTAGTGGGATTGGTGACAATTTAAAGCGATTGATCGTCTGATTGGGTCCACTTAAGATGAGGAAGGCTGAAATCATCCAAAAGAAGGATTTCATCCTGAGGGTCTCTTAAATCAATTATTTGCTCAATTGTGTTTATGGCGAGTTGGTAGGATTCAATAGGTTGTGAGGGCAAGATGTAGAAACGAATGATGTATAATGGCTTCTAGGGTGGAACAATCTTAATTGAAACAAAGTCGAGAAGTGGGGAGGATGATATTGCAATAAGGCAAGAGTCAATTTTATTAAGGACGGCTAGTAGAACGACTCGACAAGGGTAACCATCAATGGGTCGGCTGAGTTCGTCATCGCGATAAACATTAAAATTTGATGGGAACAGTTCGAGGTTATTTATGCTGGAGATCAGATTTGTTTCGGTCAGAGCAATGTAATCGTGCGATGTAATGCCTTTAGGTAATTTTTAAAGGGATAAGCCAGTGTCAATAGCAGCCTTGAAAGCAGGAAATATGCTCGAAAAAGTGATTGATCTCAAATTGAACTATCCGTATGAACCATTCAAAACGTAGTCTTAATCAACATTTACAAAGGTAAATGGTAAGTACTGATTTATTAACTTAGATAAAGACGCAGTACATCCTCGCAATCTTCCTAAGTTTTTATTCATAGTTAAAGACCACACCCTTAAAAAATCACATATTATTTCGGCAAGCTCAAGCGATCTAACCAATTGTATCCCTCCCCTTCAAAAATACTCTTTTCACTAGGAATGCGCATTAAATTACGCATAAGCCTTCGGACTCTACACGAATATGGAATGCTCTTCCTAGCCACATATTTAACACGCATTACAATCCTCAAGCATTTAAAACCAATTTGCACCTATGCCTTTGGCTGGTGCTGTATCTAGACAAAAACCACTTGATTGGCTATTACACGTTCGTCTTCTCAGCACCCTTTGAAAGACTTGAAGACGTTCTCTTTCAAGTTGCAGGCAGTTTATTAGCTTTTCCCCTTAAACTAAATTTAAAAATCGCGTCTAAAATACGCTCACGCTCTCCTGGAGCTTATCGACGAAGTGGTCATAAAAAGTCGAAATTTTCGCCCGAAATTTATCACAAGCGGCGAGGCCCATTCTCATCTGAACAAGCAAAATCTTATCCTGTGGCGCACTGAGAATCCAAAGAGCTATTACCCTTTACGATGAAGGTGTCAATGTGGCTCACTGTAATTGGTGACCTATTCAGAACCATGACTAACTGAAGGACACACACAGCTCCCGAGACAAAAG
This sequence comes from Merodon equestris, assembly GCA_958301585.1. Lineage (NCBI taxonomy): Eukaryota > Metazoa > Arthropoda > Insecta > Diptera > Syrphidae > Merodon > Merodon equestris. Next base: position 55,210,256 of record OY284413.1, read on the forward strand.
ACATTATAAAGGTGCGTTTCTGGGTCGTCCACTGTTTGGTTTTGGCGAATTGCATAGTTCTCCAAGGTGTCCCGATTTTACCGCTTCATCCTTTTTTTTTTGGATATTTATGAAGTCGGGGACCGACAAAATAGACTCTGGAAGTTCTTAAGGTCAATATTCGACTAGAGTGCCAAAGCTGTTAGTCGAAGTTCTCGCCGAAAAAAAAGTAACCAGTAAAAGGAGCCAAAAGGGTCATAAAAATGGAGATCAAAAAACATATGAAATTATACAATTTCATTTCGAAGATGTAGCCAACATCGGTTGATTATTTTTGGGCCACTCTATGCCAGAAAAAAAAAAGTCTGGCAATAGGGCATAATAATCTGGTTGCTGAATCCAAAGAAAAAATCTACACTCTAGGCGGGATTAATGGTGAAAATTGTATTTGTTTATGCCAAACCGAGCACAAAGCCCAACTTTCCAAGAGCATTTAGTAACCAGCCTTTTTGAATCCTTGTTCAAATGTTCATTCGAACATACTGCAAGAGAACACGCTGATAGTAAATAATTTCTGTTGGAAATTTTGGTCTCAATTTATCAGCCCTGCCGACGTCTACAAAGCTTGTAGTCAGGCGGACAGAATAGTATACGGTCATCAAGAAGAGGTGTCATTTTTAATCAATGGAAAAAACAGCCTTTTGATGGAAGGTGGTCAATTTGTTTATTTCAAAGTAAAGTAAATACCGTGAGGTTGATAATTTTGAATATCCAACTGGGTTCTGCCTTCGAAAAGATTTTTTTTTTCATTAAAATTCTCATCACGTTTTCGCATACTTTCGGTGTTATTTCGCGAATAAGAGATCTGATATTTTCTTTAGTTTTTTCTTTTATGTTTAAAATAACTTTTCGATATTTCGAGTAGTTACCGATCCATACGTAATAACCTCCCAACCCTTGCTTACTAAAGGTTATCGCTGAATATCGACACCTCTTGTTGGATGACCGCGCCTCCTCTGTAATTCAGAGACGAAAACGCGCTCACATCAGATCAGCAACAATTTGACCGCTGGAGGGCATTCTTCGCAGAGTGATTTCCAACTGATGGTGAGGCGTACATCACAATCTCCCCTTTTATACGCAGAAATCCGCGAAGAACAGTTCCTGATCTCGAAGCCGCAATCCGCACATTGAAGAGCGGCAAAGCCGCGGGCCCGGACACCTTGCGTGTGGAACTATTTAGACCATACAAATTGCTCTGATCCTGCATCCCATTATTGGTGAGGCTCGGTTGACTCGTAGTTTCTCCCCGAGCTAAAAAGAGGGCGTTATTATCACCATCCCAAAGAAAGGCAACCTGAGTGTGTGTAAACACCGGAGAGGCGTCACTCTTCTTAACACCATTCAGAAACTGCTCGCCACCTTGATAGTTTCAAGGATCGCACCAAGCATCAAGGACCGCACAAACACAATGAGAATGATTATTGAACAATCTGTGGAACAGTCCAATCTTCTTCCTGTTCGTCGGCTTCGAGAGAGACTTCGACATGGTCCGCAGAGGTGCTATTTGGAACGCCTTGGAAAACATTAGAATCCCAAACACTATCATCGACCTTTAAGGACGAAGAGAGCTCAACCTTCATCAACACCAGATGAGTGAGACAAGGGTTCGTTATATGTATCTCCCTTGCTTTTCATCGCTGTCCTCGACCTTGTCCTTATGCGCAACAACTCGGAAGCTCTCAATGAAATCCTGCGGTCTCTGACCGAGAAACTCTATGAATTAGACTACGCGGACGACATCTTCTGTCTCATGTCCAGCTCGTTCACTGGCATCCAGCATCCAGCTGGACTCAGAATAAACATCGCTAAAACGAAGCTGATGAGAATCGACACGATATGTGTGACAATCGTCTCCCTCAACGGGGTACCAAACGAAGATGTTGACAAGTTCTGCTATCTCGGTAGCGTGCTCTGCAAAGAACTCAACGTCTCGACGCGCATCAACAAGGTGGGGTCGGCCTACTATGCGTTGAGGAATGTATGGAGACCCAATCAGCTTTCTTCCTCACTAGAACATCTCCAATGTCAAATGCATCCTCCTCTATGGTTGTGAGACGTGGAAGACCACTAACAGCATAAACTGGAAGCTACGCGTATTTGCGAACAAATGCCTGAGGAGGACCCTGAAGATCTTTTGGCCAGAGTGGATTACGAACGACCTTCTCAGCTATCAGTGCCGACGGAGATCTTGAGAAGGAAATGGAGTTGGATTGGGCATACTTTGCGTAAACCGGACACGGATGTCACAAAGATGGCCCTCACATGGAATCCACAAAGCATCTGTAAACGTGGTCGCCCCCGCACGACATGAAGGAGATCTGTGGAGAAAGAACATCGACGAGCCGGCAGAACCAGGCCCAAAATGAGAAGACTAGCTCAAGATAGGGTTACGTGGAGGAATTTCATATAATCCTTGCTACCGCTATGTTCTACTTAGGAGCGTATTGTGTTGTCTACACTGTGTATGTATATGTAAACCGAATACGTAAATAAATTGTTGGATGACTCTTAAAGTCAACAACAGAAGCTGAGTGTTCGAGTTTATATATGTAAGTATCGCAGTTAAGACTTTTAATCTTTTAATAGTTACCCCGTCTATATCGAACGATCTCGGAATTCATTAGCATTCATAGGTGGTGCTATGGCGCCTCTCATCGCAATAAATCAAGATTAAAAGCACATTGCAGCAAATTTCAAATATTATTGCAGACGAGGTGTTAGGGAAGTAACCGCAACCAAAATCCAATAAACACGTCCATTTAGTCCATTCAGAGGCTTAACAGCTCCGAACCACTTTGGCGTGAGCACCGCATAAAAGCAACCTCAGTAAAAACAAATGTGATTAACAACCTCACGGACGTGTCCCGGCATCAAATGCAGATAATTCAAAACAACTAACCATTGCACAATAACCGCCGAATGACAAACGCGCCCCCCTGCGCCCCCATCCGCCCATTGTCCGCCTCGCTTACGAAAATAAAACGAACCAGTCCATTCCATCCAAACATTGTTTCGACAAGTTTCCACTTTCCCACCGACAGAAATGAAAAACACAAAAAGCAGTTAAAAATACTTTATTCCCTATTCGTGTGATTTACTGTCCCACTGAACCACACCAGGCCACCATGGACTGAATGGATGCACCAACACACTGGTGGCAGTGGCAGATAATCAAACTATTCCATCGTCGAAACGGCACAACAGTAACAGAGCGCGATATCGCTCTCGAACGAGCGTTTGCGATAATATCGCAAAATATTCTAATTCAAGCAAAAATACGAGTGGAAACAACAATTCGAATTTATTTACATTTTAAGTTGTAGTTTTTCTCGTTCTTTGCTCAGCTATCCCCCAGATACTGCAGCAGTCGTATGTGAATGTTTTTTGTTTTGCTGCTACTATTCACTGTGTTTTATCTCGACGACGAAGCACAAGTCAAAGTCACGCGTTCGGCGTGATGATGTGGGGAAAAACAATAAACTGTTGCATAACTCGTTCCTGGTTTCCGGCAACCCCGCACGGAGCGACAACGTTAAGGAGGAAGTGACGATGAAGAGCAGAAGATACTCGTGCGGATCTGTGTGCAAATTGGTCGCATCATCACCCAGTGAACCTCATGTCGCGGATCATTTATCACGAAGATTTCAGCGTCATCACATCCGGAACAGGTAATTCCGTGTGAAATGCGTTTTCTCCGACTTTTCCGTTTTGCTCTACTTCCTTCGAACCGGCAGTGACGACCATGTCGATACACAGATGCATACCAAGTGTGTATGTGCGCGCAGCCAATGCGCGGCCATCAATCATTCAATCAGGCAGTCATCCAGTTCAGTCACTGGGCCCGTGTGACGGATTTCTGATTCAAAGCCAAGGTACTCTAGGGACCGACCTCGCTGCTCGACCATTCGGATTGGATTTTGTGGATTTCATGGATTCATGCCAAATCCGTGGCAATAACAAAGCAATGAATCGGGGTCAATCCAGTACGTTGCTTAACCAGCAGAACTACCACAGGCTATGCACACTGTCATGGTCAGGAGATCAATTAGCAGTTTTGTCACCATCGTCACCCGTTACCTCGGTCAATGACGCTTCCGGGCCGAGTTGACGTGATCAACCAACCCGATTCAATTTACCTGGTTACGTAGTCTGGCGCTAAGCACATATTACCAACCATGTCTGCAATCTGATGTGAACATTGTGCAGCGAGCACTGTCAGCATCGATGATTATGTGGGCCACGTTGTGAGACAACCTGTGGGGGAGGTTCCCTGCCTTCCGGGATTCATGGGAATTCAATCCAATTAGCTGTACAATGACATATCGTGCTAGGATGTTCCCATTGTGAGATGGTGTCTAGTTCTCGATTCGCCCATTGTCATGGTCAACCCTTTACATGTGTAAGCTGGAATGCGGAAACATGCCTCCATTGGGCTTCTTCTGCTCAGAGATGATGCTCCGTTACTCGGAAATGGCATGGATTGATGATTTTCCTCCTAAGGCTGTATGAGAATGTGTGCTCAATTACCCATGAAGACGTTCGTTTGGTCGCGATGTCACTTTGACAGACAGATGTACTGGGCTATTTGGACGTGTAGAACGTTAATTTTGGTTGTGGCAAATTACTATTTACGATGACGCTGGGGTATGCCACCACGATGAATGCTACGCTTATCGGAGCAGAATGATCTTTGGCTACGTTTCGATGTTATTCATAAATCAGATTTGGTATTTCTATTTGTGGATCCTATTTATTATGCGGCAGAGAGTCATGAACTTTTTGCTCACCGAGTTCCTAGGAAAGAGACTCACATTTGAATTAATGCTATGTATAGATGGGTTACGATTGGTAAGAAGGCTTGCTACTTAATGAAAAATGTTTTGGAGAGTTTAAAATCATTTGTTGGTTTTAAATCCATGTAAAACAAATCTTTGACTTTCCGGATTGTATTTGGCTTTTCGAATTTAAAGCTGAAGGGTGCGAGAAGAAAAAGCATTGTGCTTCACGGAGAATTGACGACCTTAAGCCAGTTGGAGGTTTTACCTTGCCAACTTAAGGCAGAGTGCTGAGAAAGCTAGACATTTGATCAACGGTCTTCTCCTCCTCCATTTACATTCAAAGCCCGAGTCTCCGGTATCAAAAACTCACAATCGCATGTTTAATCGAATAGCGTCAGTAACAAAGCTCAAGGCCATGCCCAGGTTAGGCAGCTTGCGGGTTGTTCAACCATCGTTTTGAATTGTCAGCAAATGTTTTATAAACTTCGAGCTCGGTGTAGTAGTAATGATTGTACCCGCATATACATATGTGTGTACATATTTCCATTAGGAAAATGGTTTGAAAATGTCTCAGAAGACCATCCATTGTTTGAAAGGAATTTTACCACAATCATTGCACTCCGTCCGTTCCGGAACAGGTAAACCTCACTTTCCAAAATTGTTTCTGGCCTTCTCAGAAAACTAGTGAATGGACTTGGGATTTTCTTTCTCTTTGCCACGTGGAACAATCCAAAGAACTTATTTTCTTTATAGAGGATTATCCTACATGAGGAGTCATTTTTAATTTAGCGACATTTACTTGGTTCTTATCAAACGCCTTTAACCAATGAATTTGAACCCTTCTGACAGTTCGGTGGTATGAAGATTCCTGCTCGCGTTTCTCCAGAAGAGTGATCTGATCATGCTCTACATGTTTAAAAGTCCAGTTACCATAAGAAGCCAGAAGGCCAAACACAATACCGTACTTTCATTGATTGAGTTATAGTAAGTGAATAAGATTCAAGACTTCTTACAAAAAAAATTTTCCCGGAGATTAGGTTCATATCCACTCGGCTAGGTAAGAAAATAAAACTATGTATTCCATTTGAGGTTCCAGGAATCCTAGAGAAATGGTGGAACAGCCTCTCTATCCACAGTTTGGTGCGGTTTTTGGACTGGTAAAGGGATTGGGCCATTTTATTAGGAAATACTGGTGAAGCACTTTCATTTAATGGATTGCGGTATTTTCTTCTGAAATTGTTGTCATAGACGTGGACGACCTTATCTTCAGCAGGTCGGCGCCACATGCCATATAGCTGGTGGTACAATGTGTGATGTCTCGATATTGAGCCTTCAACTAGCCACCGAGGACGTACCATTGGGCATTTTTCTGGGGACTATATTCTGGATAAAATATAAGCCAGGAATCCACCAAGAACTCGTGTACTAAAGGAGTATACCAGAGCTGTAATCCGCAAATATACTTTTTTTTTGAAGAAAATTATGAATTTTTTCAACCGAAGAAAAAGAAGACTATGTGTAAATAGGACTGATTTGGTGGATATTCTACTCCATTACTAAGCTGAGAGCTCGGACTTTAGATTAAAATAAAAGAATCATCACTCTTTATAAAAATATTGTAGTTTTCAAATATTTTAAAACAACACCTCTTGTTGGATGGGGTTACAATAAGTCATTTCTCTGCGGTGGGACCCATAACATTAGAAGAAAGAAATCAAATCTCGTGAGACACCTCTGTAGACTTCATTCAGGAGAGTTTTGGGTTCAACTGACGTATGCTTAGGGTTGACACGAGTTTCATAACTGGCAACCGGGTCTCCTCTAAGAAGACCTCCATAGGCCTACAAGTGCTTCTGATAAATTGAGTTTCATATGACAAATCAGCACGTAGTACTACGAGTATTTCAGAGATAATTACAGGCACAAAAAGGGTATAAAGTTGAGTTTTATTCTAGGGCTAAATCAGGGGGAGAGAACAAGCTGCTGAAATTTTACCAAAAAATAAAACGAACATAAATAGCCCGGAAAGATAGAACGGTAGCCTGCAGACACAAACAGGGACAAATAAATGGAAGAAAACCCAGTTTAAGTTTAAAAATTTAGGAAAGTCATTGAAATTGCATTGTAAAATAGAGCGAACCACATTGACCTAATTGGACTGCTAGTGTTCTGACCTGAATGAAGTGTTTTCAATTATAATTGAGTAAAATGAGGCTGCAATGTACGGTCATATGATAGATTTTTTTTTTGTTGGAGGCTTCCACTATCTGTTAGAACACTCAGACACAAATACTGGTCCATTGTACTACCAGACAGACACCTTTCTTTATTGTATTTGCCTCGTTGTCCGGGGAAAAGTGACGAAGGACTTCAGTGATGTAGGGCTAAGGGATTCAGCACACACCACATTGGCCCCAAGGGTGCGCCACCGTGCGCGAGCGAAGGCGGGACAGTTGCAGAGAAAGTGTTCTGCCAAGTCATCCTCCTCGCAGCATGCAGCACAGGTAGGCATCTCACTGATGCGCTCGTAAGCCTTCTACAATAATTTCTCCTTAAGAATAAGAAGAATGTTTCGGACTTCTTGGAAACATCAGGGCATACGCGATTCCGGAATATCCTGCATCCTAGATATTCCCTCCATCTATGACTGTGTGCATTAAAGACCCAATCGTTGATGTCGGATTTGACCGTGGAAGCAGGTAGGCCTAAGGCGGGTTTAGGTCCTGAGAAACTCTCCTCTGAGCCCCTTCTAGCGAGTTCATCGGAGATCTCGTTTCCTGGGATCCCAGAGTGACCTGGGACCCATACAAGCCTCAGTGAATTAAGTCTTCCGACTTTGTTCCAAAAAGGTCTTGAGTTCATGCACTAATTTGGAGCTGGATAGAGGGTGGGACACAGCTTTGAGTGCAGCTTGGCCGTCGCTGCAGACGCATATGCTTTTTCCCTTCCACGTGCTTTACAACATAGTGCATAGCCATTAGGACTGTGTAGGACTCTGATTGAAAGACAGACGCATATTTTTCTAACGAGAAGTACAGTCGAATGTTTTCACACTCAAAGAAAACTCAAGGGCCGGATCCCTGCCCAGTCCTGGTGCCATCTGTGAAAATGCGAAGACATTCCATTCCAGGATCAGTGTCTTGCCAAAGCCAGTCCTGACGCCATGGAAATGTGACTGTGAAATTACAGCGCAGTAGAGATTATCGGTCTTATCATTGCCGTGTAGAACTAGAGGACCTTTATCGGCGATATGCCTCATGTTTTGTCAAAAGCACCTTTGCGTTGCCAAAAAGCTGAGAGCGCTTTGGTGGTTGACTCAACATGCTTTGACCAAAGAAGCTAGCTATCTAAGATGATTCCAAGGAACTTACCTTCCTTGGATATAGGGATGGGAATGCTTTTTAGCACCAGCTGAGTAATGCCAGTATCTTTCCTCCTTCTCGTGAAGAGAACGACATCAGTTTTGAGAGGATTAACCTACAGCCCATAACTCATGCACCAGCTTTGAGTCAGATAGTCTCAAACACCACGAGTCGACAGAGAGAACGGAAACATCATCCGCATAGGCCAGGGCATAGATTCCAGAGTCGACCACCAAGCATAGGATGCAGGACGCCACCTTGCGGGCAGCCCCTGTATACGTCAGACTTCACACATTGTTTGAGGCCTGCATCAGCGATCAATGTCCTGTGCTAAACCATTACTTTGATCCACAAAACTAATGCTTCATCTATGTACGTGGTAGAAACAATAACGTTTTGATAAAACCTTAGGCAGACATGTTGAATTTCCAGTTGTTCTCCAGAAGGGCCTGGACTTGATTACATATATTACCTTCGATTGCCTTATTTAAGTAGCTTCCACCAGGCGTACATACATCAAATTTGAAGGGGCGGTCAATCTAGCCCTATCGTCCTATTAGTAAGACGTTAAATAACATATAGTTCGCATACTGGGGAAAAAAATTACCGCCTGCACTCTTATCAATTATATTGCTAAGAATGATTAACTGAGAAAATCCTATACGAAAATCCTACGGAATTTGGGCTTTCCTTGTAATCTATTGTAATCGAGAGGGCATTCAACAATTCTGGCTATTACTGTCACGAATGCCTTTCTAGTTTGGAACTGATGAAGATTGGCAACCAGAGAATCTTGATTTCACCAAGATTTCTGATGATCATCGGAAGAGAAAAAAAAAATTCGGGTGATATATTGTGTTCAGACACCTCGATCCTATACGGAAATACGATCCCACTTAGTGCACATTGGAAGATAGCAATGGTGCGAGCAACTCTAAGAAGGGTAAAGACACTTCCAGGCGATAGTGTCAGAGTTTTTTTTTTTTTTGTTTTTATAATTTGTGCAGGTTCAAGAGCGTACGCTCTTATGGTGTTTGTCACACAATCTGGACGATGTGCAGATGGTTTGTGTCGAAGATGTTCGTTCACTACTCTCCGGGGGTGGGTGTCCTAGATATGATTTGAGAGATTTGGATGAATTTACGTTGGTTGTAGTTCACTGAAATTTTTATGCTTTCATGTCATTAAGGTGTTATATTGGATAGAAGTGATCTTATGCTGCGAGTGTTATGCCTTCACCAACACTTTTTGATCATCTCTCATCCACAACTGATGTTGTTGCACAGTTTTTCCGTATAGGAATTGTTCTTTACTATGGATATACTTGAACTACAGACTTTCAGCTCAACAGTCGGTGATGATTACCATTGTAGCACGACCACCCCTTTGAAAAGGTATCATACGCCATAGCATCCTATTTAAATGGGATCAGCATTATTGTGCTGTACTACTCAACTATCTAATAAACTCGTTAATATTTTCAGTTATTTTATTGTTTCCCTTCACCACTCGACAGGGTAGCGTCTAGATCACGCCCAACGATCGAAGTCATATTTATTCTCTTGAAGAGTGATTACGAAAAAAAATAGGCAGTATCGCGATCAATGAATAAAAATCAAAATAATCAGAATGTCTTTGTCCAGATCCTCTCGGGACACTAGTAGAAATTGGTGCCAGGTCTAAATTTTTAAATCGGACGGGCTTCCACTGACGAAATAAGATATCTTAGAAACCTTGGTTTCTGGTTAGACTAGTATATTTATTTTGACAAACACTCAAATGCTATTATAGCAGCCAACTTAACTATAAAAAGGCCTATCATGGCCTTAATCAGGCTCATGATTGCTTATGAACGTCCTGTTTGGTTCAGTGCCAGAACCAGTGTTCAGAACCAACCTAATGGAAAGGATTGTGCGTTTGAGAGATAGTGTTTTAGAAGTTGTCTCGGATTACATAGAACACCCGAATCTAATAACATACATTTTACCCTGACGAGGGCTTATACATTTGGGTTGGGGTTTTAAGGGTGGACAATGTGGATGAAATTGTAGCCATATTGCAACAGCGATGACTAGGGTTATTAACCTGTTCTCCGGGGGCTTATTACCCCAACTATGAATTGGTAGAATGCCCACTCAGAGGCATTCCTCTACTTACTCGTAGATCAGTATGAGACGTACATATATGCATAATCCACTTATTTTGCAATTCCGTGGAGCGGCAATTCCTCTACGAACTTGGTGTCGCTCTCCGTACGTCCGAGCGCCTTTTGTTAAGTACCATAGATTGATCTTGGTCCCAGTTCGGAGAGACGCCGTCCGGATTTCGTCAGTGGAAAATTTGTATTAATAGCCTCTTCAAGCCAAAGCATGCCGTACGCCAATTGCAGACTTACATAGGTTAGTGTAGGTTAGGGTAGATTAAGGTAGGCTATGGTTATTTTAGTCTAGTTTGAATCTAAAAAAAATTATACAAAATACTAAAAAGATCAATGAAAAATCTTATCAAAACAACCCTTCTATCCCGCAATTTCAAAATCTGTATTTACAAAACCAAAATAGTGCCAGTGACACTTTACGGTTGTGGAGCTTATTTTCTGACTAGGAAGAAGGAAAATTGATTTCGAATCTTTGAAAATCTTAAGGAGAATCTATGGTGGAAAAGACGATGGAGAAACAGGCGAATGGAGAAAATTACACCAGCAAGAACTCAAAGAAAATCTATTCAGCACCCAGCATTGTCTGATAAATAAAATCACGAAGACTAAGATAAACAGGACACGTAGAACGAATGGACAGTGGACAAATATTCAGTAGTATAATGAGTGGAAAATCGGTAAGAAAAAGGCTACCAGATAGGCCGCATCGTAGATAGGAGGAGTATATAAGGATGGATGTAGAAGAGCTGAAGCAGAACAGCAAAACATGGAAGGATCACCCACATGACAGGGAGGCTAATGAAGGGTTGTTAACGATGCTCTGAGTGTCTTCTGAAGTAAGTAGAAGTAATATTAATAAAAAGGAATTAACTCGTAAAAACTAAAAAGTATGTGATTATCCTCACTACAGTTAAGCGAGGGCAATGTTTGAAAGAGTATTTCCATGTAACATCTTGAAAGATCTTAGTGGTAGTCAAAGGGTGGATCTATTTTTTCACCATGCATACTTACAGATCTAATCTCAAGTAACTATTTCCTGTTCTTTAATATAAAAGTTTAACCTGAAAAATAAAATGTTGTATGAAACGAGGTGGTGATCAAATGCACCTATTTTTAAAGACCAAGACTTCTAATTGGAGGATTGAAAATCCTCCAGATCAAGCAGAGTGAACCAAGAAACCTTCATTGGTTCTCATTGCTTTGGTGACTTATCGATGGGGAGAATCCAAAAATCTCTTCTACATACTATACCCCGAAATCGTAATCCAAACAAACCAGTGATTCAACATCAAGACATTGTCTTTCCCCCGACTATCATCTTCCATATTACCTTAAAGGAATAAAATATTAGAAATACGTTCAAGATGTGTTCCACATCACAACAGCCAAGCAAACTTGCAACTGCAAAGTCGGCAAATTTATGAAACACGCTCCGCTTATGCTAATTGTAAGTATTATTTTCCATCAACCCGCAGCTCCGTCGGACACAATATTAAAGACATCAACACATGTAGGCTTGCAACTTAATCCCAACACCAGTTGCATCATCAAATCGCACAAACAGCTGTGCAACACAAAGCATGCCTCAGAAGACAGTCACCGCGGCCGCACTTAAGGAAGCACTCGACAGTAACCCTTTCCGTCTAGCTGCCGTTCTCCTCGACTCTTCCTCGACGAAACTTGAGACTTCTGAAATGTTTTTTTGTTTTCGCGTAATTCAAGCCACGAAAGTTTGTTGTTCTCTCTTTTGTTCTTTGCTCTTTCAAGTTAGTTGCGTAATTTGTGTCGCAAAAAGCGAAAAATAAAAATTGAGAAACCCAAAGCAGGCCAAAGCAAAGCATAAAAAAAATCGAGTTTTCATCAAAAGTAATATAATAGTCGGCTTAATTGGGATGAAAGCAGGCTTGAATGTAAGGCAAAAAAAGAATAAAAGCAGAGCAGGCAACTCTAACACGCTATCCAACAAAAACGCAAAACCACTGTCTATGTCAGCTCATACGGCGAGGAGAGGAAAACGACACGAATCACCTGCTAGTTACTGTCAGCTCGCACCATGAAGGTTAAAATCATTTTCTACATCGACTAACGCGAAAAAAAAGCGAAAAAAAAAAACCAAAAAACCAAATTGCAATAATTTAATTTCTCATCGCGTTTTAGGGCCGCAGCGTTACTCACTGTCGGCGTGTGGTTTTCTGTACTTTTTGTGTTTTTTTTTTTTTTTTGAGAGTGCTAGATCAGAAAGTTCCAACTTTGTGTTTAATGCGATTGTGGAACGTCTAAATGGCGACGCCGTAGTCGACGACATGACGTAATTCACTATTGTCGTCGGGTGATAACAGGGAATGGAGGGAAAAGGGAAAAGAGTTCTGGAACAACGAAATGAGTGTAATTGCAATTAGAGACTGATAGTCATCGCTAATGGTGTGGAGGGTGTACTTCCTAATTTTTTGTTGGTCGTGGTTGCTTTTGTCAGGTTGACACACGCAATATCTACTTAGGTAAATGGACGAGGGAAGAGGTAGATTGTTGGTTTGACAATTCGGTTACTAAAGAAACTAAAAATTAGAAGGGAAAGAGTGATTTAGAAAAACTACTCAAAATGATTTCATGGCTCCCGTGTCCCCCTTTTGAATAGTTGGAATATTATCTAGCCTCATTCGCTATAATGATAAGTGGTCTTTTAAGTGAGCCGACGAATTATAAAGAGTTAGTCTACGACGACAGTTGGAGGAGTTTGATGGCTGGTTCCACAATTGTTAAAGCACCTAACTAGCTGGCAATAGTGAAATCAAACTTATCCATCTATCTACTCTACTTATCTGCTGCTACTTAATGGATTGTTGGAATTTTCGCACGGTCTATAAGAAAACTACAGCCAAGTATGAGGGAATGCCTTCAACTTCTTGTGAAAAATCTGACAGGTTTCTATAGGTCCGGCAAATTTATTCACAAATTTAAGGTCTATCTTAAAATTGCATACGACAGTATCTGTAGAGACGAGCTATACAGAGCTAAGCGGAGATAAGACGTAGAATAACTATTTGTAACCGCTGCTTCCTTGGGAATAATATCGGATTTTACTCTCGAAAAGGCCAAGGCTGCAAGACCTTGCCCATCTGACTTTACTTCACAGCGCCGAGGCTTGGGATTTATTGAAAGTGGGTAAGGAGGCCTTTGGCAGTTTCAATAGGATAAATCTGCGTGCGAGTGTTGGAGTGAATACAATCATGTTCTGGTCAGGGCCGTATGGATACAGTGTCGTATACGAATGGACACTGCCGTTCTGGCCCTAAGGGTCCTCGGTTCTAATTCGAAGAATGATATACCAGAAGACCACCGCATCGAAGTTGTTTCACACAGATGGAAAGGTACCATCTTGTTGGTCGTGGCCTATGTAGCTTCCCTCCATACTTAGTAGGTTTGAATTTAAAAAGTCAAAAATTGATTCCCTTGGTGCAAAAAATCTAAGAAAGCCGGGATGGGAAGAGGAGAAAATCTCAAAAGGCAAAACGTAGGTCTTCTGTGGAATTAAACCAAAAGCAAGCGATTTATTAAAAATAAATTTGTTCCCCTTATTCTAGAAAAGAAACCTTGACCAAGTCTTCGCCTGGAATGTGTGGAAAAAACACAACGTATGTCAGAGAAACCAAAGTATATAAGTTTATAGAGCCTACTTCACTTTGGCTTTGGAGGTAAAAACCTGGGTATAAGGTCAACATTAGTAGAGAGGAAGCAGGTTTTCCTAAAAAAATATATTCAAGTTCAAAAGACTTTTCCTTAAGGCACCCTAAAATGACATTCATATCAAAGTAATTGTCGCAATTCATTGTAATGCACGAGTACATATAATTATATGGCTTTTCAATAACGAAATAATCAAGTTATATTCAAATAAAGGCTGATTTTTTTGCTGTTTGATTTTTTCGTGTTCTGTTTTTGACAGCTTATGCATGATTCGTGACATGTGTTATTATCAAGCATAAATACTTAGCATTGCCATTTCATCATAAAGAAACTTACGTCTTAACAACGTTTACAAACATTCAATTTTATTATCAAAATTTATTCGCAGAATACCCAAAAAACGTTTTTCAACCAAACAACGAACAAGAAATATGGACTCCTGCGGTAACAGTCGAAGAAAAAAATAAAGAAATAAGACTAAAACTAAGAAATAAGAAATGAATACGCCCCCAAAGGAAGTCAAAAATAAGATCAAAAATAACATCAATTCGAAAAATGCCCCGGCTCTGATCTTATAACCGGTGAACATAATCAATGCTGCTTTTAGAATGCTTTTATGAAAAGTGTAAGTAATAATCTCTAGGCCTGGAAAGACACCAAACGAAGTTACATCATATAGGCCAATCTCAATACTACCGATAATATCTAAACTATGTATTCGAAAAACGACGATGTATTTTATCAAACGACGATTGAACGGACAAATCTGATTCCAAATTACCAGTTCGGATGTAGAAGACATCACTCGACAAATTATCAAGTTCACACAATAGTCAAATTATAAAAAAATCATTAGAAGGAAAAAAGTATGTTCTGCAGTGTTTCTAGCTATAGTGTAGGCCTTTGATAAAGTTTGGCATGTAGGACTTACCCACAAACTAAGATGTGTCCTACCAGAACAATACGCTGCAATCTTAGAATCATACCTAAGCGGGAAATATTTTAGAATAAAACAGGAAGACTCGTATTCAGAATTAACGAAATTAAACCAGGAGTCACACAAGGCAGTGTGCTGGGTCCGATTCTGTATCTTCTATGTACACGTGATTTCCCAGAACTAGAATATTGCACATTGGTCACGTTTGACGATAATACTGCAGTCCTTCCAGTGGGGAACATAATGTGGAGTCAACATAGAAGCTGATATAGACCAAATAAAATGGTGAATCAAGCTTAATAAGACCAAATCAGTTCACATAAATTTCACTAACAAGGCAATAACACAAATCCCGGTTACTATCAATCAGAAAATAGTACCATATGCGAAAACAGCGAAATATCTTGGCATTACGATCGATTCTTAAATAAGAGGGAAAGAGCACGCTAAAAAGAAAAAAGAGGAATTAAATGCAGAAAAATGTATTGACTGAGAGGAAAGGACTTCTCACTATCACTCCTTAATAAGCTTTTATTATATAAGCAATCACTGAAGCCAATATGGACATATGGTAATCAGCTATGGGGTTGTACCAAAAAGAGCAATGTAGACATCGTACAAGGATTCCAAAACAAAGTGCTAAGGAAAATGGTAAATGCACCATGGTACATAAGAAATGAGAACCTCCATAGGGACTTGAGAGTGGAATTAGTCATGGATTAGGTCCAAAAAAATGTACTAAGGCACGAATCAAGAAAATTAAGAAAATCTCCTTTAAATTCTGAGCTGATGGTCGCAACTTTAAGAGCGCTTACTTCAAATTTCCGTCGGTATAATCAGTGCATGAAATCTAGACCCTTTTGAGCAAAGTCGGAAGACTAAATTCACTAAGAAAGACTAAATTTACTAAGGAAGACTAAATTCTCTAAGACAAATCAGATCTCTGATGAACTCGCTAGAATGTGCTCCCAGAAGAGTTTTTCAAGACCTGAACCCGCTTTAGTTTCACGGTTAAATCCTACACAAACGATTAACAATTGTAGATGGATGGAATATCCACAATGCATGGTGACTAAGCGCTTACGCCCTCATGTCTGCAAGAAATCGGCAATATTCTTCTCATCCTTAAGGAGAAATGATTGCAGAAGGCCTGTGGGCGTGATAACGGGCCATTACACTTTTGCTAATCATCTGTGCATGCTTGATATCAGCAAGACGCTTACCTGTGGTGCATGTTGCGAGGAGGACGACACAGCCGAACACTTTCTCTGCCTAAACCTTCATACGAATAAACTTATTCAAAAACTGAAGCCGATTGGAATCTGCAAAAACAATAATGGCTTGTCAACATGACCTTCTTTAAGAGATTCCATTGTATTCCTGTATAGAGCAGGTTTCCGGGATTCGTGAAAATTCGTGAAAATCGCCATAGATTTGGAAGAACTTGACCTAAGTGGTATGTACTTATAAGAAGATGCTGCCATATTCTACAATACAAAGCTGGTCGACCAATTGGTCAACTCAACAGGAAGTTCAGGAATCGTGTAACGCCGTGAAATGGTCTGGGGCAATGGCCACCATGCGATCTTTCTTTTTATGGAGTTACGTTAAGCCGTTGGTTTATGTCAATAATCGAACAACATCAAAGGAGCTCATGAACAACATCGCACGTGAAATGGCCAACGTTTCACCTGATATGTGTGGAAAAGAATCGATCGCTGCAAACGTGCTCGGGGTGGTCATATTAACAAGAACGATGAATGACCTGCAATAGGTTTTAGCCCGATGTTTGAATTATCCTACCTTTCTTAGACACGAAATTGTTATGTCCTTCTTGGAAAAAAAAGCCTCAAAAGTAAGAGCAAATTTTAGTGTCCAAATCTCTAATCACCTACGTATTCCCATTTTTTCCTTGTCGAAACTTTGATTTAGAATTGGCTTCTGAATTTGAGGTTTGTTATGGGGTAATTGGTTGAAAATCAAACCACATTTCGGAACAAACCACGATTTAGTTAGGCGTGTTTTTGATCAATAAGCTAAGAAGTAGCAGACGTCCACAACGTCCTTCAGACAAGATCCAATCTCTCCGGTAGTCCCCATACCCGAGTACATTCTTAACTACCGTCGCGTCGGGCGTCGGGGTGGTTGTGCTGCAATGATAATCATCAGCAACTGTTGAGCGGAAGGTCTGAAGTTCAAGTCTGTACATAGCTAAACTCTTGAAGAACTTGGTGTCGTTGGCATATAGTGAGATATGGGAATGTTTGATCACCATTTCAATATCGTTTATGGTAAGAATGAAAAGAAGTGGACCTAAGTAGCTGCCTTAGGGGACGCCGGACGAAGCAAAAATGTGTTAGAAAAGGCAGATCTAAAATGAACACTGTAATAGCGATTTTCCAGGTAGGGAGACATCCACTTCAAAGATATGGGGTCGAAGCCAATGGAGGACAATTTGAAGACCTTAATGACATGGAAACGAAATAAGTTACTGTGAACTATAACCAACGCGACAAATTCAGTCAAATCTCTCGAATCATATCCAGGACAAACACCCGCGGAGAGTAGTGAACGAGCATCTTTGATAAAGACCATAAGAGCGTAGTCCTTCAACCTGCGCGAACCCTATAAAAAAAGAAAAAAAAAACATACCCTTTGTTAAAGACAGGATATTACAAGCAAGTTTTTACAGTGAGCAGTGGCGCTTCAATTTTATCTGATCTCACGTATGTAGATCTCGCTACTGAATGGTTTGTTTTCATTTCCAACATTCTCAAGTATCATTTGATCTCTAAATTGGCTAAAAAATTTACTTGCAGTAACTCATGAAAATTTCAACTTTATATTTATCACTTTTGGCCTGCTCGTAATGGAGTTTCATTATTGTTCGCGTTTATAGTCGAGGCTTTGTGATGTCCTTAAAGATTTTTAAACGCGATAACATTGAGGCAAATCGAATAGTTATAGGAATTTACGGGGAGGCTTCGGTGTCAACGCTACAAAAGCGGTAATTTGGACATGGAAGACAAGAAGCGGTGAAAAAAATGTGAGTGATAGAACAGAGGATCAAGGTGTTACACAATACGAACATTAGCTCAACAAGCTATTTGCGTTTTCCAATAAACGCGAATGATCCAAAAGCAAGGAAATAAATTGCTAGCCGAGCTGAAGACGAGAGACGCAAAAAGGGTCTTATAAAGGGTCCGCCATCTAACGTTTTTTTTTCAAGTAGTGCTTATTTCGTGAATGGTAACACTTAGCTCATGTCTGAGTTGACAGAAATTAGTTTTATCCTTCCGCTGAACGAATATGGTTGTGTATACGCTTGAACAACGCTGGGAAATATTGCGACATTACTTTGAAAATCATGCCGATGCAGAAGATTCCGATTTTGCCAAAAAAATCATCTTTTCAGATGAAGCTCATTTTGATCTTGGCGGGTATGTAAACAAGCAAAATTGTCGCATTTGGGGCACAGAAAACCCGCACGCATACATTGAAAAGGCGGTGCACCCAAAACCAGCCACTGTTTGGTGCGGATTTTGGTCTAGAGGCATAATTGGGCCATTTTTCTTCGAAAATGAGCAAGGAATGGCCGTTACAGTCAATGGCGATCGTTATCGGGCCATGTTGAACGAATTTTTGTTCACAAAAAGTTAAGAGGAGGATATTGGCAACATTTCGTTTCAACAGGACGGCGCTACGTGCCACACAGCCGAAGCTACACTCGATGTTTTGCGCCCTGTTTTTAAAGATCGCATTATCAGCCGCAGAGCTGATGTCGTTTGGCCACCTCGGAGCTGCGATTTGACACCGTTGGACTATTATTTGTGGGGTGCCGTCAAAGATAAGTGTTACGCCGACAAGCCAGAGACAATTGACGCTTTAAAGGACAATATTCGTGAAGCCATAGGTGAAATACAGCTGCACACAATCGATAATGTGCTTAAAAATTGGACCAGCCGAGGCAGCCATTTGAATGAAATTATTTTCCATTATTAACCGGAAGGATTGTACTTTCAAATAAAAAAAGAAATTTGAGAAAATATTCAGTAGTTTTTTTTTTATAGCATTTTCAAAAAAAAAAAAATTATTTGGCGGACCCTTTACAAGCTTAGTGCTGCCCCAGCGGCAAGAAAGGAAAGGTTTTTTTACGTCTTATTATGGCTAGGGAGTAGAAATCGCGAGTGCGCGGCAGTCGTCCATGGGTCGAACGTCATTCTATGTATTTGGTGGGACCAGGGTGGGTGTAAAATCATCGTAGGAACTAGCTATCAAACACAACATATGCGTTTGAGCCGAACATTGAAGAAAAACGGCGACAATATGAGAAGACATAACAAAGTGATTTTAAAAGCTCGTTCACATGTTGTTTAGGTCGTTCAAATCTACCAGGAAACACTGAAATGAGTCCCGTCGTCCCGACAAAGCACCTTCCGACTACCATCTGTTGCAGTCGATGACGCATTGCCCGGCGGAGCAGCACTTCCGACCTTTCGAGGAAGTTAAAAGTTGGGTCGGTTCATGGAACGGCTCAAATGACGTTCAGTTTGTTCAAGTCTTGCCAGTGCAGAAAGAAACTTTAGATTTTGGTTATATGGACACTTCTCTTAAGTGGCTTGTTTCGATTTCAACCCAATTTGTCCAAGATGTAACCCCAACCAAATACCGCAAAGCGTCCCAAATCCAATTCCGAGCCAAGGTTCCTACCTCGTTGCGTGTGTCATGTGCGGCCAATAAAAATTTATCACCGCTCCCAAAACTTCCCAATTATGGCGACACGCCCGGTTAACCACACTCGTTTTCGTTTTAACTTGTAATTAATTCAAAAATAGAAATAACAACTTGCAAGCCATCCCTTATCGCAAAAAATCGCTTAAAATCTCCGAAATCCCTGCAATTCGCCATAAACCTCTAATGGGATAATCAAATTGTTGTCTTCCATTAAACAAATTCTGATCCCCGCTTATCGTTCCTGAACTTGAAGGAAACAAATTTGAACGCCAGCGCCATCGCCATCGCCTTCATGTAGTACATGTCACCGAGCGAGTTAATTACCAATTAACCAGCTTCATCGCGCTCGGAATTCAATTAAATCGCGTTTTACATCAAAAGCGTTTTTGCACATCTCGTTCGCTCACGCACACACGCCTTCAACACATAACTCATTCTTACGAGCGCTTACGACGCACCTTTGTTTACGTTTCTCCATGTCGCAAAGATTTACTTAGGATTTTCTGCTTACATACGCATTTCGCCCTGCCCGAACTTGTAAGGCAGTTGGACGCAAGGTGAATCTGGTAAACATCGGCCATGTCACGCAGCACGGAACGCGCTCAATGTCCTCGTAAAGTCCTTGTAAAGCACAACGGCTCAGTCCTAAAACGGTAGCGGATGCAATTAACCAACCAACAACGCAAAACCGACAGCCGAACAAGCAACGATGGTTCTCGTGACGAACCGGCCTCCTTGTCATGATGATGATGTGGGCGATGGCATATAAAAACGTTCCTTAGTGTATGCGTGCCTTTCTCGTTTGGCAAACAGAAACGGTTATTAAAATCCGAAACAACATACGTTAATAACGTTCGAGATTGGTGGTGTATCTACATGGTATAAGCACACACATAAAGCTTGTTCGCCTCGTCCTTAATTGACAAAGAAAATGTTCGTCGAGCAAGAAAGCCCTCGGCGGAACCTGAACAAAATAATAATAAAGCAGATGTGTCTCGTCACCGCCCTGCAAACCACGTTGTTGACTCGCAGGATGTGCATCAACCAGAAACGGATATGCTTGGGATAAGCAAACTCTCTTGGTGGTGAATAGATGTGAATGCAAAATGACAACGTGCACTGGGTTGCATGCTGAGATGAGATGCGCGCCTTCACTTCACTTTGCTCCACTTATCCTTGATGTGCGACCATAAAGGTTATGGTCCTACACTTCTGACCATAACGACGCCGGGATAAAAAAGGAAAAGAAGAAGATCCTTGATGTGCAACCAGTATCAACAAACGCGTTTTGTGTATGTAGATGGTGGCGGTGGGGCGTGATAATGGGGCATGGTGGAGCATAGTGAATCAGTATGACGAAGCGGCATGCTTATGTATGTCGCTGATTATGATAGTGTGTGAACACACATGAGCCAGAAGAGGGGCTAGGGTTAGTATCCAGAGTTGGATGATTTACACTTGGTTAAAAGCAAGATTTTCGCGGATGAGCAGCTGATCCAGGAGAAGGAGCTCATATAGAAGAGTGGGAGTTGTTTTCTGCCACCTGCCCGTTGTTCGATATTATGCTACGACATATAAATGAGTGCTTGTGTGAACTCCCGTGAGGCCCAACAAAAGATGACAGCAGGGCACGGCATGGGCGAACAGGGCACGGCGTCGGTGAAACAGGGCACGACACAGGATGTGAAGTAAGACACAGTGGCAATGGGAAGGGAAGGCTATTCCCTCAAATAGCACAGCATTTACGTTTAATGCTCAACTAGTATTCTGCTTGTGTTATTGGATCCACCGTCGTGCATCTTATTGTGGTGGGATCCGTTTAAAACGTTTATCGTAAAAGAGCTGCCGTCGGTCTATAGCGTTGATTGCTCTAACGAGATGAATGTGAGAAGTTAAATGTTTTGTTAAAATGTTCTAGTTTAATTGACGTTTGTTCACGATTGCATGTGAATCTAATTGAATTGGATGAGTGCGACGTGGATGTGGGTAAATAGGCTTTGTTGAATGCGGACAAATCTAGACGTTAATTAGAGAGACTTGTTGGAGAATCTATAAACTGTTTCGTCTAATATTTATTTCATTCTGTGGCCAGTGTTGTGGCACCTAAATTTGTCATATATAATGGCTCATAAGTCATAACTTCATAAGGAATCTACTATGCATGATATAAACACATGCATTCTACCCTAATATACGAGGTTTGTTCAAAAACTAAGGTGACTTTTTGAATTTCGCCAGCTGAGAGTGCTATTTTCGCTTGGTTTTTTCTTTGTGTGATGTTGGTACACATGCCCCTAACATATGTTGATATTGCCGACTAGGTAGAATTAACTCGCTTCTGCCGGACCTAGCGCAATTACAACCGTAATGGGTCCGCTGGTAAAAAGTCCCTTAAAGATCGCGTCGATGAATGCGGGCTCACTGATTAGGATTAAGTGAAATACTTTTTAACTTCTGGTAGGACGAAAGCCCAACTATACTTTTGGTTAAACCAGAAGCACCAAGTATCACGCAGTTTTTATAAAGTAATTTGGAAAGGCTGACCCAACGTCACACGAGGCGGAGGAGTTGCGATCTTCTTTAGAAATAATTTTAAGAAAAAAGTTATATATAGCGTGAAATAGGTGCTAGAGGCCTGCATTGTGTGCATTTCTCTCCGAAATGGAAAGAGAATGTTCACTGCAGCAGACTATGCTACTGAAGTCGCTCATCCTAATATCTCAATTGCAGAGCTCGAGACACTTTTTGATATCTGCGCTTAAGCTCAGTAAAAGTCTGCTACATTCTGGCCGGCGAGTGTCGTGATCACAGCAGCAGAGTACCAGACGAATTCGAGCAGATGGCAGAGTATGTCCAAATGCGCCCCTAATATATTGTAGTAGAAACCATTAGCCACGATTTTTTTTTTTTTTCTTATAGGGTTCGTGACGGTTCAAGAGTGTACGCTTTTATGGTGTTTTGTTACACAACCTGGACGAGGTGCAGATGGTTTGTGTCGAAGATGCTCGTTGACTACTCTCCGGGGGTGGTTGTCCTAGATAGGACTTTTAAGAGATTCGATTGAATTTGTCGCGTTGGTTGTAGTTCACAGTAACTTTTTTTGTTTCCATGTCATTAAGGTGTTATATTGGAAATGCACTCACAGTGTACGAGCTTTGAAGTGATCTTATACTGCGAGTTTTATGCCTTTGACAGCATTTTCTGATCATTTTCATTCACAACTGATATTGTTGCACAATTTTTCCGTATAGGAATTGTTCTTGGCTATGGACGGACTTGAATTACAGACCTTCGGCTCGGTGATGATTACCATTGCACCACGACCACCCCCTTTGCCAGTAATCTAACGAGAACAATAACTTCGAGTACCTCCTTGTTATAGTCCGATAGGAATCTGACACTGACTGGTACCTCAACCTCACACAGCCAGCAAAGTTGACTCCTTCCAATCGTGTACAGGCGATTTAAGGACAGACAAACCTCGGAGAGCAGGGCGCTGAAGTCACAAATTAAAAATCTCCCATAGCAGATCAAGTAAAATTACAGAATATCTGTAAGTTTGCATTGGAACAACCAAATTCGTGCTGTAAATTCCAGCAGCGCGAGTATGTTCCCGCAAATAAATAAAACATTTTATAGAGACAAACTAACAAAAAAACATTCAGGATGCGAAGCTTTCGGGAATGTCAGACAATGAGCGCTAGTTAGCAACAGTCAGCACTGATCCGGAGAGCGCCATCTTTGTGATCGAGGATCCTCAGGAGAAGGTGGTAATTGTGAAGCTGTCTTTCGAGAAATGTAAAAGGGCTTTCAATAAGGGCGGATAGATGTTGAAATAGAATAAAACAAGCTGTGTGTGAGGTATTCAGAAAATTCTTCTTTTACTTGAAAGGCCCATATACGCCATTAAATACGGAATAGGAAATCGTTCTAATACCCGGCTCGGCTTTTTACGGCGTAGCGAATCCGAAGGGTCCAATTTTCAATGAGTCTTCCGCATAGATCCGACTGAATTTCAGCGATGGCCTGTATTATGATCACCTTGAGGGCATGAATCGATTTGGTTCATTCGCATAGACCTGCGCTTTCAGAAAACCCCATAAGAAAAAGTCTAGCGAGGTCAAATCTCATGACCTGGGTAGCCTCTTCATGTCATCTCTGCGAGAGATAACATTACCCTCAAATCGTTCTTGCAGAATGTCAAACTTGGCGTCTGCTGTGTGGCATGTAGCGCCGTCTTGCTTCAACCACATGTCATCTAGGTCCATATGTTCAATTTGGGCCATAAGAAATTGGTTGCTAGCGCTCGCTATTGACGGCTACCGTCTCACCAACGTCGTTTTCGAAAAAGCACGGACCAATGACGCCGCCGGCCCAGAATCCACTCCAAATGATAACTCTTTGTTGGATCGATTGTCACCTAGTGAACCTCATGTGGGTTAGTGTAGTCTCATATACGCCAATTTTACTTGTGAACACAGCCATTCATCCAAAAATGTGTTTCGTCTCCAAAGATAGTTTTCGGTCAAAATTAGGGTCCTCTTTCAAAGGCCCCGAAGCCCTGTCAGTAAATAGACGGCGTTGTCTATGGTCATGAAATTTGCGCTCCTGAGTCAGCTGGATCTTGTACGGTTACAAGCCCAAGGTACGGTGAGGAATCGGCTGCCTTGAGTTCTGCTGTACAGTTTCACGGACCACAGCGAATGTTCTCGGCCGATCTTGCGTTTTTTGTAGCTGGCTGATTGATTACCGAACCGATCGCCTAAAATTTGGCCACCAAATATTGAAAAGTTGACTGTGAAGGGCCACCACGTCGACTCTAAAATTGGCGCAACGCGTGCAACTTTTGCAATTATTCCGATAATAAAGTTTTATCATTTGGACGTGCTGCTCAATCGTGTAACTTGTTCTTATTTTCAACGATTGGAAAGGTAGCTTCTAATCCAGTGAAGAAGAGATTTTTTTTTCTTTTTTTATAGGGTTCGTGCAGGTTTAAGAGTGTATGCTCTAACGGTGTTTCGTTAATTACCTGGACGGGGTGCAAATGGTTTGGGTCGAAGATGTTCGTTCACTATTCTTCGGGGGTGGTTATCCTAGATAGGATTTTTGAGAGATTCGACTGAAATTGTCGCGCTGGTTGTAGTTCACAGTAACTCTTTTGTGTCCATGTCATTAACTTGCTATATTGGAAATGTACACATAGAATGTGGATTTTGAAGTGATCTTATGCTGCGAGTGTTATCTAAATGTGTCCACCTCTGACAAAAGGCCTTGTTGCCAAACCTGTCAAATGCATTTGAAATATCAAGGGTAACAATTTTAGTTTCACCCGGTTGATGGAGCGAACGATTCCAGCTTTTAGTGAGAATTTATATAAGAAACCAGAAACCATTTTGGCGGTCACTAAGAAGCTTCCGCAGCTCTAGATGTTTCATAAGTTTATGGTGGTTTATCAAAGTTTTCATGTTCTTAGTCAGCAGTTTGAGAAAGGGAATCGTTCTATTTTGTTAAGGATACATTGGATAAATAACGATTTTCGCTCACTTAGGAAGAGCCGAAAAATTAGAATACATGGAAAATTCTACGCTTTTTAACGTTTTACCATCGTGGAAGAATTCAACAAAATGCTGGGGAATTGCATGGGCCAGTTGAGTTAAGTTTTGCGAGATCTTAGAAACCCAGCAGTTCAATGAACGTGGCAGTTAACTGGTCTTAGGTTAGCACTAGCGCACCTCCACACGGGTGGAAGAAGGCATACATCGGTAGCTCAAACCTGGGTAATAACCATCAACTAAATAGGCTTTGTCTAAGTGTGTGATAGTTGCTATGAGAGTTGGTATTTTCGACAAGACTGGATATTTAATAACTGACAACTTTTGCTTCCTTCGGGATACTAAAAGAGTTTTTGCCTCAAATTTTGACTCGTGTAAAATTCTTTCGGTTTTCATAAGAAGTGTTTGTCTTAAATGGCTTACCTTCCTTAACTTAATAACTTTTTATAATTCCCATCACACCTTTCACTATGCTTATGTAAGATGTTTTGGACCCTATAGGGATTAGGGCTTTTCATTTCAGTTAGGATAATATGCGTAACCATGTCAAGAATGTCATCCACAACCCTATTAAGGAAGCATAATGATAAGTAAGAGTTCTGAAAGAAGTTGGTAAGTCCACTTCAATCGGCTTTCTCTTGTAGCCAAATTATTCTTTTGTGAACTTTTACTCTAACTGTGGGGTTGTAGAACATTTGGTCGATATGGTGCCGTGATTAAACGGGATTAGATGGGCCGGGTGGGTGGTGAAGAACAAGTCCAGGGTGACTTGCAATATAATGTCACAAAAATTGGTAATGTGTTCTATACCACAGATTTCGGCAATCCAAATTTCCTCTCAAAATTATTATCATATGAGACGAACGACCGACTATTTGCTATTGGATAAAAAGGACTAGAAAACTTGACACAAAAGTACTCAAGTAGAAACCATATGAGATGTAGCCCCACTTTCCTAGGTTGACTTGGATTTCGGCAGAGGATTCTTTATGATAAAAGTCACGAGTTTTCATAATAGTTCGCCAGTTGAAATAGGTTCCACAATAGCTTTGCGGAAAGTTTTTTATGGTGTTTTCACTTAGCAATGTTTTAGTCAACAAACTATCCTCTACCTTAAGGAACTGATTGTCCATTTTATTTAAGCCTAAAGCTCAAGTTTTCACATTTCATCGCAATGTCCATCTTACCGTAAGCCATATTACAGGGGAACATGTTCCACAAAGAATACCTGAACTGATACATTTGAAAGGAGTGTTGTGTATCTTCTAGTACTATGCCTGCCATGAGTTGTCCTACATACGTAGCTTCCGTCGATTAGGATAAAACAATAATTATCAACTAGCTGCCTATCAATCACAGTCACCAATTAAGGACAAACCTGTTTAGCGGTTTCGGCGAAATTGTCAACAAAGCAGTCAACTGTTCGCCTCAAACTTGACCTAGTCATCCCTTTTCCCACAGAATATGACAAACACCACATGCCATGCCCGCAAATATTGTCGTTTAATTGCGATCGTGCAGTATTAACAAAGGCAGCGAAATATTTTCCCTATTTCCCTACATTTGATTGATTGCATCAGCGTTCCATAGCCCCTGCCTCCTCCCGTTCATGACAAGTTCCCATTCGATTCGTGGTTAAGTTATGACCCAGATTCCCTTCGAACTTCTTGCTCGTGCATAATCTATCTAGAATTCGAGCGTATTCCTACTTTGCATATATCTTGAACGTATGTGGAACGTACGTAGAGAACAATCGACAACTAAAGCATTTGTGGAATCAACAAAGCAATTAAATGATAAAATATTTTTTTCCCTCATTTAATCTAGAAAATTCCACGATGGCAGTGGTGGGAGGAGGGAACACCCGATTGGAAGTAGTTTTTGTCGTTATTTGCCTCCCCTTCCATCTCGTAGCTTTAGAAATGCAGAAGTTCTTAAGTACGACTCGAGTAGCGGCAGTAATGCAGCTGCAGCTTAGCTTTCATTCATCTACCGGTGATGATGATGATGACGGGGATGATAATGATGCTGAAAACCCAATTAACCAGTCAAGCATAAGTTCGTAGAATGGAAATCTATGAAGCCGTGAATGCGCCGGAAGAATATGACGATCAATAACAAATTATTTTTCGAGGATATTTCGTTTATATACTCGTACTACTAGTAGGTATGTCTGAATGGAGAGTGCTATCCATGCTTTTGGAATCAACTGACGTGGATAGGTATTTGCTTTTATTCCTTTCATTTGTACGACGAGTCAAGGATGAATCGATGTGCAAGTACGGGCGCGGACGGTTGCCGAACTGGACAGGTTTTGGGGATTCTGTCATTTAGGAAAATTTCCAAAATGAAGGTTTGTTGAATATATCAGAATCACACTTTCGGACAATACAGGTCGTCTTGTGGGTAGGACTATGGGAGGCACTTTTGTGTTTGGTCAAAATTGAAACACACATACTTGGAAAGAGAAGAGAACAAAGAAGACAATATGGATTAATAAATGTGAGGAATTGAGTTTGCTTTAGAGAGTGCCTTTAGAGGTATGTGGGCTATGAAATTGAAATTCGAAGAATTAGGCTAAGTGATATAAGCATGGATGTGGACAGAATGGACCAAGTACAATTGAACTGATATTTTATTTATTTCATTACCGTAATGAAATATTAGTCCAAGAGAGGAATTAAACAGATTGGTATACCATACGTAAATGCCACATTTTCAGGACCCATCTAGAGGCTCTATGTGAATTTGGAATATACCATTCGATACAACTCATAATCCTTAGGAGCTGCAACTGATTAAATCTAGAGTTGACAAGTATACCCAGCTCTTTCAAAACCTACATGATTTTCGAAAATATTTCAGAAAATATTTGCAGCAATAAAATTAATTAAATATTTCTTATTATTATGACCTCTTGAACGGAGTTTATGGAGCCTGTCCGGAGTACGACATTAAAATTCCACTCGGATACTTCAATGCCAAAATCGGCCTCCACGACACGACAACAGATATCAGCTTCCGATTAGCATACTTTGCGACAAGTAGTAATACCGTGATAAGTAGCATAAGATTCCTTCACAAAAAGATCCACTCAGCAACCTGACTATGTTTAGATGGTCCAACCGCCGATTGACGTACGGGGCGCAAACGTCGACTCTGATCATCACCTGATATCTGCACGACTCCGAGCTCGACTGCCCAATCTCAGAAAGCTGCAACCACCAACAAAACGGAGGTTAGATATTGGGCGACTACATGCATCGAAAATAGCCAGGGGGAAGAAGCTACTGCGAAAAATGAAAAAAACCTTCGTAGCCTCCCAGCTCAAGGAGATCGAGGTGGCCCGTTATAGATAGAAGTTGAGACCCTTCCACACAAAAAAACAAAGCCCTTGCATCCGGCTTTAGAACGGGCCCCCAGGCTCTTCGAAATTCTGAAGGTGATCTTGTCACCGACTCGAAGGAAACAGTGAATGTGTTTAAGCAGCACTTTCAACAACTGCTTGGAGAGCATGACCAAGAGAGAGTGACAGGGTCAGAAGAACCCAGTGCCAGTGGAAGAACTATTCTCCCCACCCAGTTTCGACGAGGTCAACTCAGCTATAAGCGTAAATCTAACAAAGCTGCTCGGATGGTCGTCAGAATGAGCTCTTTAAAATTGACGGTGATGTTTTGGTAGGGATCATGCTTCAGATCATCTGTAAAATTTGTGACAATCGGAGCTCTATCTGACCCATATTAAAAAACAAGGCGATCCTATATCTCGCGCCAGCTACCGAGGCATAACCCTGCTTAATATCGCCTACAAGTCCTATCTATTGAGCTATGTGAACGTCTTAAGCACCACACTAAAAGGCACGTACCAGTACGGATTCCGGCCTAGCAAATCGATTATAAACCAGATCTTCACATTACGCCAGATCCTGGAAAAAAGCGACTAGTTTCACGACGAGGATGACTTTAAAGCCGCATACGACAGCATTCATCGTCAAGAGCTCGATTTCGGAATCCTCGGAAAATTAATTCGGATGTGTCGCGCCACAATTAAATACCCTCAATGCACTGTGCAGTTTGAACCCCATACCTCCGAACCTTTCCAAACATGTACCGAATTTCGGTAAGGGGACGCGCTGTCGTCCGATATCTTCAATTAAGTCCTTGAAAGGATTGTGAGGCAGGAAGGTGTCAACACCAAAGACACTATCTTATTCAAGAGCGTGCATCTGCTGTAATACACGGACGACATTGTCATCATTTTAAGCTCTCAGCGCGCTGTAGTAGAGGCATTCACGGCAGTTAAAGAGAAGTTGGGCCTCGTTGGTTTAAAAGTAAATGAGAATGACACAAAATATACTCGTATGCTCTCGGCTAAGAACCGCTCCTCGAACACCGTCTTCGGCTAAACGTAACCATCGACAGATATAATTTTCAGGTAGTTAAGAGGTTTGTCTACCTCAGGGCAAATGTTAACCTCACAACCGACAAGTTAGTGGAGATCCGACGAAGAATCACCTTGAGCAACGGTGCTACGTCGGTTTGTCAAAACAGCCAGGGTCAAAATACTTCTTACTTTCTTCCTAATAAGGTAGTCAAAAACTACTGAACAATGATGTGGACGTAGTCCGGAAGGCAAAAATCTGTCGAATGCATTGGCTCTGCCACATCGAGCGCCTGGACGACCGCGCTCCAATAAAGAAGGTCTTCGAATCTTAGACTTGGTTCGAGAAGGCAAATGATACCGAATCTCCGGTTCAGAGACCAAGTGATTAGGAAACTTGGACTCTCTAGCGTACCAGGGACCGATATCAGTGGAAGCAGGTTCTCGTTCAGGCTCAAACCCACCAAAGGTCGCTGGCCTGATAAGTAAGTAAGAAATATTTAGTTGAGTTACCTCGTCTTGGCATGGTCTACAGCAATCGTAAGATATGCATGCCGTGTCATTATTTGTAAGTTTATTGCTGTAAACAGCTTTTTGATTACGACCTAAAGATTTTCAATGGGATTCAAGTCAGGTGATTCGCCTGACCATATTGAAACTTGAATCCTATTGTCGCGAAGCCAGTGTGCTTTTGACTGGTGTGCTTAGTGCGCGTTCTTCACGGTTGGTAGTGGGTATCTAGGTTGGTATTCGAAATATACCAAGAATTTGGCTTTTATCTCATCTGTCCAGAGAATGGTTTTTCCATTTGGACAGAGGCCACTGGCTGTGTTCTTTGGAGAACTGGTTTCAACCAGTCAAACCATATGCTTTTTGGTCAGAACCTCGTACCTCGTACACCAGTAATCTTCAGATTGAAATCTTCTTTAGTTCTTCTAGTTGGAAGAAAAAGATCCTCTTTTCAAGATTTTTGGACATTTTCCGGAGTAATTGTCTTGCGCTTTTTCCCACTTTTTTGGCCTTTTTATGATTCTTCACTCTTGTTGTCTTCCTAATTCCTTTCGAATAAATACACAAGTTTTATCTCCGCTTTTCCTCTAAACACTGTTTTTCGAACCATTTTTACAACTAAGTCAAGAATTTTTGTTTTTTGATTGCTTTAATTAAAGAGGATCACAGTTCTTGCTCAGATGTGCTATTTCGTAGAACTGTTGATTTCGACTTTGGGAGGTACGATAGTTTCATTAATTCGAACATTTTAAGAAATTCCCAAAATATATTATTTTTGCGCGAATTTAGTACTTCAAACAAGTAAAACCTTTCGTAAAGCAGGGATATCGAATATTTAGGGATTTTGATAGGGCACCGCTATTTTATCGAACAGAGCTGTACATCGAGTTCGTTCGACATCCCTCTTGCGAGTGGTTCGCCTTCATTTGCAGACAGGTAATACATCTTTAAAAAAAAAACTGGTTTCAGCCAACGACGCTTTTGATAATAATAGTACTAATATCATAGTGTAAACTGACATAATCACCCTTAAGAGTCATTTTTCTTTTTTCTGAAGGAAGGATAAAGAAAAGCAGACACATGTTTATCCGTAGCTGCTCAAATGTTGTATTATAATATCCGTTCATTCCGTTGTATGTTGTAATCCAGGCAACAGAAGCAGAAGGATATTTCTGAGACAATAAAAACAAAAAAAAAAGAGCAAAACGGGCTGAAAAATGTCAGAACTTTCTTCAGAAGAGCTAAAGACAAAGAAGCTCTACAACAAGAATAGGAATATTGCCCAGACTTCTTCTTCTTCAAAAAAAAAAAAAACAAAAAACATGTCGAAAATGCGAAAATTAATTTTTTTTTGTACTAGGTTGTACGAAAATTGGTGGATAACGAGCAAAAATCCAAATGATTTTGTTGGAATATATATTTATTGACATTACCAAACCTAGGCCCTAATGTTCAAGACTATTCTACAAGGCCAGACGTGATAATTACCTTGAAAGAGCAAGCAGTTTGCATAACTTAATGGCTTCTAGGATGATTAGACTCAACTGAAAGTGTATACGGTTGGACTTAACATGTCTTTTTAAGTAAGGTATCCTCCAATAAGTGGTATCGTTTATATTACGCTCCATTATTGAACAGTCAATATTCTCCTATTATAGCGATGAATTTCGTTAAAGAAAAGTTAGGAAGTAGGAATACTTAATCGCCCAGTGTAAAAGCTGGACATAATTTTTTTTTATAGGGTTCGCGCAGGTTCAAGAGTGCTATGGTGTTTGTTATACAACCTGGACGGGGTGCAGATGGTTTGTGTCGAAGATGTTCGTTCACTACTCTTCGGGGGTGGCTGTCCTAGATAGGTTACCAGAGATTTGACTGAATTTGTCGCGTTCGATGCAGTTCACAGTATTTTTTTTTTTGTTTCCATATTATTAAGGTGTTATATTGGAAATACACACTTAGAGTATGAATTTTGAAGTGATCTTATACTGCGAGTGTTATGCGCCTTCGTCAGTATTTTTGTAAATGCTGTAGACTTGAACTACAATGAACAAGATCCTAATTTTTTACATAAAATTGGTGTAAGCTATGAGGCCCACTTAAGTTCAATTCAATTGAAATTGTATTATTCTGTTATCTGCTTACAATAAGTGTAAATCTTCAAATATTTACAAAGCCTGAGAGGCATATCTGCAGAAAACTTAAACCAGAAACACTGTTTTTACAGATTGTCAGTTTGACAGCCTAAAG
Organism: Merodon equestris; assembly: GCA_958301585.1. Lineage (NCBI taxonomy): Eukaryota > Metazoa > Arthropoda > Insecta > Diptera > Syrphidae > Merodon > Merodon equestris. The sequence goes on from OY284413.1 coordinate 55,242,640, forward strand.
CTGATTTGTCATTAGTAGGCTACGCCATTTTGCGATAAATGGACTAATGTGAACAACGCATGCAAATTGTACAAACTTATCGTCCATCTGAGCAAGTTATTCGGAACACGTTAAATCGTTTTTGTACCACGTACACTCTAGTGGAAAACACGCACTTTCAAAGATGGCAAACAAGGCGAAGAGAAAAAGTTATTGCCGTTGTGGAGCGCAGTTTTGAGGAGAATCCGAATGAGTTGATTTGCCATCATGCACAGTGTGACCATTTTACGTGTCGTAGGTTCACTGAATGGGTCGAACATATGATTCAGCTTGATCCTCATTTTCAACCAAAAATTTTGTTCTCCAATGAGGCAAGCAAAATTTACGAATTTGGAGTGTAGAAAATCCAGAAGCCTTTGTCGAGATGACCTTACAACCATTAAAACTCACTGTTTGGTGTGCTTTATGGGCTGGTGGTATCATCGGCCCACATTTCTTTAAGACGATGCCGTCCAGAATGTGACCGTCAATGGAGAGACCTATAGAAACATGATTTCTAAATTCTTCGTTCCTCAGTAGAATGGCATTGATGTTACAGACCTTTGATTTAAACAAGATAGTGCAACATGCCACACGGTGCGCGACACCATCAATTTATTACGGGAAACAGTTGCTGAGTGCGTAAATTCGAATTTGAATTAATTTTGAATCTTACTATCAAAATTCGTGCTCTATAAAAATTGCGCGGAATCGTATTTCAAATACAGCTGAAGGTGAACGGACCTGTCACAGCGTGGAATATTCGGTGAGTGAGCCTTAGACATATTTGAGAAAAATGCAATTGTCGAAACATTGTCTTCAGCGCCGAAGCTCATTTATGGTTTAATGAATATGTTAATAAACAACTGTATTTGGTCCGCAACCTCAAGCAATACAATCCTTTTTCTGTATTTTTCCAAAGGTGACCGGAAGGGCAACATTCCCGTCAACGGCATCCGCTATCTTTCAATGGTTTCAAACTTTTTTTCCCTCATAATGCACGGGCTGCACATCCTCGACATGTGGGTTTAACAAGACGGCACTGTATCTCTCACAACACATCCCGTTTTATGGTCTTATTGCAAGAAAAATGTTCTGAATGAGTTATTTATCGTTTTGGTGGCAAGGTCGTTTTATTTGATGCCGTTGGATTTACTTTTTGGCCCTTGTCATGGTCGACTGAATGTCCTGTTCTTTGAAAGGCATTTGAATGATGTTATATTCTAATGGTGAGATCCAATCAATATACTGAAATAAAAACTTAAAATTAAATTTCTTGCTGGATGACCGACAGTATTGGACATTTGTCCGTGACGTATGTACGTATATGGGCTAAATAAATAGATCGGAAACTCAGATAATGGGAAAATATTTCTTATAAACTATATTGCATTCGAGATAGGTTAAATTCGAAGTAAATTTGAAAAATCGTCCATCATAATTCCAGAGGCTTAGTGGAGGATCAAGGGAGAGCATAAGCTCCTTTCGGTTAGTATATTCAAAGTTGACAAGATAAAGTTAAGGTATTACTGAGCCGAGATGAGAAGAAATGTAGAAATAACTTCAAGGTATAGGTTATCCGTTTGCCTACGACTAGATGGGTGAGGATGATTTCAAAAAGGCATTTAGAAAAGCAAAGGCAGATTTAGAACAAACGAAGTACGACTTCAGAGTGAAGCATAGGAAATCAGCTTTATCAATGTATTGAAAAGGATAATTAGTACATGTACCTATATATGGTAGACCTAGCGTTATAGGCTATGAAGAGCCAGAGCCGAAGCTTCTTACAATCTCCAACGTTGTACGTGATTTGATTTTCCCTACAGTTGAAAACCACTTATGGTCTTCCTTGCACTCCGAACGGTGAATTTAGAAGTCTTTTTAGACCCCTAGAGCTACGTTGGCGTTCCGGCCGTTCAGAGCCGGAATTTTCACTTACATATATGGGAGAAAATGAGTAACACGCCACATAGTTGAATGAGAGCAGCTTCGGGTCTGGTTCTGCACTGACTGTAACGCTAATAATAAAAACAAGGTGACTTCATTTCTGCCTTCACAAAATCTGGCGCTAAAAGCCAACGCTATTTCAAGTGAGTCACTGCGCTCTCAAGAGCGATTACTTCAAGGAAACGATTTATACGACAGGATGGCAATTATTATTATTACACGCCATTTGAAACTCGCGAGTTCACAGTCAAGGACAGGACGGCAATCAAAATAGCAACGGCGCTCTTGCAGCATTTTCATAGGGTAAAATTGGTACAGCTGTCTCAAAAAAGCTGTCTTTGAAGCCTGAAGTTTCCGTATAAGCCTGATGGCCTAAAGGAGCTCAAAGATCAAGATTTGGCTAATATCAGCCTGAAATCGACTAGCCACAAGCACTGCCGATTTTCGCACGGTGGCTATCGAAAATGTTTGCACAGACCGAAGTACAGCTGTATGGATGATCCCTGCCATGGAAAAAAGTGAGATACCGAATTGATGATTTCAATAAAAGTAGAGGATAAGTTCCTTCATCTGTCTTGAGTTTCACAGCCAATTGAAGATTCAATCTTAAACCTTTCTTCAAGGGAATGCAATTGTAAATCAAATAGCTTCCACGAGGTATAATATTTCAAAAGATGAAACTGTCCAACTCTGGCAAATTCAACTACCAAAGTTTAAAAGCCACGTCACTTCCAACGTCCAATTTAAAGCGTCCGCTTCTAAAACGTGGAAAACGTCCCCACACAACCTATGCGACCGCTAAACAACCATCCATTACGAAATTGCCAGGTCCTTCCTCCGGTCATTCCTTTGACAACAAAATAGAAATATAAAAAATAAACCAAGAAAACGAAGACAAAGCAAACACCGTAATGCATTCCTCGACACCATAAAGTGGAATCGAAAAAACGTCTTTCGAAAATTACTTAAGTCAACACACCCAAGGTACATTACCCGCGTGTCCACGTCAATAAATGAAAAGCGAAATGGACACCAGCGAGTAGCCCAGGAAATATGAATGTGTCTCCATCCATTGCATACGATGTGGATAGATACAGTCCGGGTTTACATACCACAACCCGGAATCGTTTAAAAAGTTTTCCCTTTTTTTTGTAAATTCTCAAATGAATAAGTGAACAGGTAGGATAGAAGTGGAAGAGAATATGGAAAAGAAGGGCTCCGGCGACACTAGATCACCTAGAAATGCACTTGGATATTCATTGGATTTTCCTATTTTATAAGCAACCGCAGGATAATCTTTTTTCACTTTTTCACCTCATTCCTTGATAGAAATGTAGGTAGGGAACGAGGGAATAAGGATAAAACCGAAAGAAATTCCAACTGAACACTAAAACTTAAACTATTGGGATGAATGGGCACGAAGTCGACGGATGGGGAAATTGAAAATGTAGACCCGCTCTCCTCTTGGTCCTTGCCGAGTCACTTTTGGGATGGAGGAATTGGATAGAAATACACATACGATTGGGGTGCAGAAAATGGGTTAAATACTTAGAGTGGTTGTTAAGAGAATATATGAGGGTGTCAAATAGGTTCCACAAGGAGTAGACGAAATTGAGGGATCTACTTAAGTGCGAGTGTGTGGTCTCCAGTGTACTTAAACTAATATTTATTGATTAAAAGTCCTGACAAGCGATTGAGTCCGAAAATAAATACAATACGCGAGTTATAAAATCACGTTCCACTGCGGCATTCAAAAGCAGTGACGGACAATATATGACCGAAAAGCTAGGAACAAAGTAGTGAATGGAAACACAAAATGCAATGCTATCCGCTCATTCGTAAAAAAAATCCTTGAAAGGAATTCATTTCCACTGAAGCCACATTATCCAGTGATTACTGATAGCTATCAAGTGAATTTGATCATAAGCCACCTTCCATCCGATGGCCAGGAAGCGAATAACACTGTGGGTTCACTAACCTACGCCAACACGAGTTCACTACCGGTCGAATGCGTTTGAAAGCACCAACATCAGCAGGATCCAATTCAATTCATCACTTTGATTGAGGCAAATGTTTGCCTCGGAAATTCAAAGGACCATCAGAGGAAAAAAATATCCAGATAAACTACCTACAGACGACCATCCACACCGTGCCAAATTGAATGGAATATGCATTCAATTCACAAGCATATCCCTTTCTCCTTTTCTGTATAACTCTTCCGGAGCCTATCATCCACTCCTGGTTAATAATTCAATGTCTTTGCTCATCAACATCATCCGAACAAGCATCAAGAAATCGACCAAATACCGGGAGAGAAAGAAAGCAGAGCCATAACCAAACAGCTATTCACTCATTCATCCGTTTATTCATTCATTCATCTTTCACACAACGCGACCACCGCCACTAGAGGCATGAAGGATGGGTCCTTCAAAGCACTCACCATAGCAGGCCCATGTCCTGTATAAATAAACACACTCCATTTCCCTTCGGTTTCTTTCCATGATTCGTCCTTTCGATGGTTGCTTTTTTGCTTTATGCTTTCAGAATTCATTCATGAATGGTCTTGGCTTGGCTTGGTGGTTTCTTTTATCCTCGGCCTCGGTCCCTTTCATGCCGTTGCCGGGCTTGGTAGTCTTGGTCCTTTCAACGATATGATAGAAGTAAGAAAATCAGTTTTTTGCATCTTTTCGGTTTCTGCCTTTGTCGAGACAGGATATGGAATATTCTTGTTATTTTGGGTGCAGTTTTATTCCCTGCTGCGTATCCTTCACCATCCGTGTTTCTTCCTGCTGTTGGTTTGTTTGGTTTATAACCCGCATTTCAAATACAAAAACCAAATAAGCATGACAGCCCACTACTAGGTAGTTAATGATAGTCACAGACAAGGATCTTCGGTACAGCGAATAATATATCCGCATTCTTAAGAGTGACCATTAAATGACGTTTATTTAAGAATGGTGAAACCAGAAATCCGGGAAAACGAAAATAAGTTGAGTGTCCTTTCAGATAGACATTCATTGCGTCTTATTTTGTCGCTTCAGTTAGTCGAATACTCAAGCTTGAAGGAATGCGCCTTTGTTCGTATCTCCGCATTGCCTTTCAAGGATTTTAGGATTTTTTTTTTATCTCGAAGTATACATAATAATTTCATTTCGAAGATAATTATTTCTATAGACGACGAGTGTCCTTGTGGAGTTTTCACTCAAAGCGACTTGTTTCATATTTATGTCGTATCTGAGGACATTTCTAGACAGGATGACGTGAAATATAACGAATTGTCCCATCAGTCAAAAACTAGAGCGGTTAGTCCTGTCCTTTTGGGATGGATTTCATTTTTCAAATAAACGCATTTGTATTTTTCGGACTGGTAGAAGGATTCTTGAACACATGCCTTGATCTGCCCATTACGGAAATATTTCTTTTCTACGGTACGTCACCGGTTATATAAGAAAAGTTCCAAACAGACTTTAAGTGACTCCTTGAAACTGACATTTGGCTAAGTCTAAGACAAGACAAACATTTATTGACTTACTCCAGCGTTATTTGAGTGTTAAAATTAGAAACAAGCAACTCGAAAACATTTAAATACAGCATCTAAGTGAAAGATCCTGACAAGAGGAATAGGCATGATGATAAGTGGTAAAATGCACACTAAAGCTATCGTTAATCGTATTACAGACGAAGTGAAGAGCTTAATGACTTGGGGCAACAGATTGCACGCATCGAAGAGAAACGGTCTATCTAGGTTAAAAATATTGAGCAGTCGCTCAATGACCTAGAGTTACGTCTGAAGCGAATGATGCACCAACATCATGCATAAACAGAACAAGACACCCTTAACACCAATTTTGAAAATTAAAAATTAATCTTACACTGCATTTGCTACATCATCTAGAATTAACTCTCTTCTGCCCGGCCCAGCCCAGTTAGAATCATAATGGATACTCTGGTAGAGAGCTTCTTAAGGATCTTGTCGAAGAATGTGAATTCACTGATTAGGACTGACCGAAGAGCTGTACTTTTCAACCCGTTGCATGACGAATGCCTTGAAGCAAAAAATCGGGCAGAGTTCGCAAAGATCAACCCGAAGGCACATAAGGCGGGGGAGTTGCGATCTGAAACACCTCCTACCATCCTACCAATATTTTCATTGTAGACTTCGAGACACTTTTTCGATCTCTGCGCATAAACTATATTTCATTTTGGTCAGAGATTTAAACGCCAAACATATTGATTGTTATTTCTCCAATTACCCAACACTAGAGAGAGCCATTGGTGGGTTATGCAGAGCATAAGACCTTCGTATACGATAGTGACAATTACGCAGTGACGTGGTCGAAGCAGCATATGAATTCGCGAAGATGGTAGAGTATGTCCAAATTCGCCTCTACGATTACAGTAGAACGCGTTGGCCAAGCTTTGTAAGTAATTTGGCGAGAGTACCCACTTCGAGTACACCTTCTTTCCATTCTTCTTTCCATTATTGAACTGTCAAACGACGAGACTGTAACTCAGGCAAATGGATGATATATATGAGCGTGGGCAATATCGCGATACTACGAACACCGTGTACCGAAACGCGACAATCGACGCACACAGAAGAAAAGTTGACTCTTACCAAGACTCAGTATGTCGGTTTAACAACAAACAAACACACCAAACTCGGAGGTCAGGACGCTCACTGTTATGACTTCACTGATTCAAAATCTCCAAGGGTTATCAAAAAAAATTACAGAATGTCTGTGAGTTTGCATTGGAACAACAACAATTCGCGTTGTTAAATCCAACAGCGCGAATATGTTCCCGCAAGCAAATAAGAAATAATAAAAATCAGGATCTGAAGCTTTCGAGAACGTCAGATAATGAACGCTTGCTACGTACAGTCAGCATTGATCCGGAGAGCGCCGTCTTGAATGACGATTTCTTCGTGATCGAGGGCCCTCAGGAAAAGGAGGCGGAAGTGGTATAGTGTAATAGGTGAATAACAAAATTGTCTTAAGCCATGACCTGGAAAACAGAGTCCTTCTTCACTAATCCTACTTTCGAAATGATATCGACCATTGGCGATCAGAGAACCTTGGTTTTACCTGTTTCAATGACGATTTTATGAAAAATAATGCCGTCGCCTGTGAAGGGACTTACATTTCGACGGCAGATCGCCGAATGAAACCGCGAGGATCGATAGTACATATAAGGTCGTCCACTACTTTCCGGTGGTGGTTGTCCTAGATAGGATTCAAGAGATTCGACTGAATTTGTCGAGTCTTATTGTTGGTGAACGAAGATCTTCGGCACAAACCAGGTTATGTGACAAACACCATAAAATCGTAACTCTTGAACTTGCGCGAACCCTATAAAAAAAAATTAAAAAAAAAGAACGTTGTGCTCAAGCACCTCCCACCAGTGGCTGTAGAGATGTACCCTATATTGTTCAACAATGCACTGAACAATGCATTTTATCCTGTCATATCGGTATTTTCAGCATGAAATATTTGTCGGCACGTTTGTGCTAGATTTTGCCCAAAAAGAACCGTCGCAAGAGCATTGTTCAGGAACTTTTTAGTGACATGAGGGACTATCTTGAATTGCTGACTAGGAAAGCCTAGACCTAACAAAGTAAGAAAGTTCGATCAAATGTAAAATGTTTGCTCACTTTCGTGAAGTCGTTTTCCACTGCCCATCATTTTGGATGAACGTTTGCCCTCAAACCCACCAAGCATTTCCACCTGTGGGAACGAACTTTTCCAATCTCCTGTTTCAATGAAGCATGTACGTAAGACAATTTTAAAAAAATCAAATCAAAAGCTATCGGTTTCAATGATGTCACTCCAATTTTTCGTAAACTGCTTCTTCCTGGGATACTTTCCCAAATAACAAATATTTTTTAATACTATTATAACTACGTCCATCGCGAGGAAGAAGCAACTGTACAGTACATACTATGTGAGTGTGTTACCCCCTGCGTTCTCAGGAAGCGAATCCTCCTCAGAGAAATTATCACTCCTGAGGAAATCATCTCAGCTTCTACGAGAGGCATTCTCAACTTTATTAAAAAAGCCTGATCGACTAGCAAGCACAATAGATCAACATTGATCGCAGTGCCTCTTAGTTCTACCTTATTTAAGAAAAGTAATTGAACCAATGGTTAGCATTCAATTTAAAATGTTTCTGTTTAATAATCATTTAATCACAAACTATGAGTCAGGTTTTACTAAACACAATTGCACCACAGCCTTATTGAAAGAGTGTGAAGACATGCGCGATGACTTAGAGAAAGCTATGCTGGTAATAGTTGGATCTGTGGATTTTTAAATGGCATTTGATTGCGTCAATCATCGGTTTCATTTCGTTTCTCATAATAGTCGATCTCTGCCATGTCTACATATTCCGTCCGGTGAACCTCAGGGATTAGTGTTAGGCCCGCTTTTGTTTATTTGTTTTATAACTAATATAAAATGAAAATGCTTTTCATTCTGTGAACACTACCTATTCATACATCGGTCACGTATATTTATATAAAATGTTTCCGAAACGAGATAAAAGCCATGGGGAAGACATTTTAAATCAAGACTTGTTAAACATATGTATATAACTGTTTAACCTAAATCCGAAAAAAAAACTTAAGCTTTGATTATAAATAGAGGTAAAAGTAAAGAAGATCTTCTAGAATATAACTCGAATAAATACTTACAATTTACAATAAGTAAAGTTCGATTTTAAAATGTTGTTTCTTACCTGGAAATAGATAAAATGTTTTTTTCAGATTAATTTAATAATACATATGTAAATAAAATTAAAATTAAAGTGAAGAATTTCAGGGATATAAATAAAATGGGTTTTTTTTTGTTTAGGGATATAATAATTCGGAAGTTTAATTTATTTAATAAAATAATTTATAAGAATTACATTAGCTTTTTAAGTGTTTAAATATAAGTTAAGGTTAAAGGAAAATATTACAGGTTAAATAATATGTAGCTTTCATGGCAATTAAAAAACGTTCAGTTGCTCTATGTGTATGCTGTTCGATTCACTTAGTTAGATTTTCTTCTGTTGAGCAAATCGAATGATGGTGGCGATGCAGGAGAGGAAGGAGGAGAGCAGTAAATTACTACTAAGCGTTTGCTCTTCGCAGTGAAAAACCTAGGTCAATGTAAAAGAGGATGCCCACATCCAGCCATCCTGTGTTAATCTCACTCGGAAAAATCAGAGTTTTTATTTATTTCTTGTGTCCATGGGTTCTCATGGTTACTGACTTTGTATTCATCGTATCAGTTATTACTTAGAATTTTTGTAACCGCTAGTCTAGGAACTATGATTGCACTTTGAGCCCTACTACAAGCTGCGTTCGTTGAACTGCAACTAAATCGTAGACAGCCTACTTTCTGGCTGGTTTACGGCATTCTGTTGTATTGTAAATTGTTTTCTTTATGAAGTTGTTCGATTTGTGTCTTCACTTGTCTTCGTAGCTCGGTTGTTTGCTCTTAGACTCCTCCGACATTTCCGCCAACTTGTCAACTTCGTCGCCTCGCATTGGGACTCCGCACAAAAGTCTCAGAGCTAGGGACCTTTTGCAATTGTTGGCACCATTTCAATAGGTTGTGCGCAGACATCTTGCTAAGTATTGTCATTATCACCCGGTTCATTTTCTCGATTGGGCCGTTACCTAGAGGTACACCGGTTGTTATTTGACTGTGTGAAATATTTGGTTGATCCGAATATTCCTTAAAAAAACTTTTCCAATTATATAGTACATGCCTCGAAAACGTGGCTTGCAATTTCTCGCAATTTATAATGATTTCTCGAAAGTTCACAAGATACCTTTACTATCGATGCTTGGATTACACTCCTTTCCGATAGAGTTAAATTTTTCCGTATTAGTAACAAGTTTTCCGATTGCATAAAAATCGCCCCTGGAGTCCCTAAAGGAAGTCATCTTGGCCCTCCTTCCTTTTTTATTGTTCGTTAATGATATACCCAATGCGTTCCATTACTCGTACGATTTTATGTATGCCGACGATTTGAAAGTCTATTTTACTGTGAATTATTTTTGGCTTTTACAAAAAGATTTCATTTTGTAAATGGCATTAGAATAAATGTTTCCAAGTCCCAAAAACGGACTATTTAGTTGCTAAGCCTAGTTCTACGCTTAGCTTCGTTACTAGAAACTTAAAAGGCTTTGGCGATTCTTTCACCCTTAAGAATAATTACTTTTCTATTGTCGTTCGCTATTAGAATATTACTCCATTATCTTTTATCTTTTTCATTCTGTACATCGTAACAGAATTGAAAGAATCCAAAGACGCTTTCAGTATGCTATCTTAGGACACTAGATATTTATTATACTTTTTGATGTCCATTCCTTGGAAGTTCGCTGTAAATATTTCGTGGTAATAAGGGACATTCTTAATAATCAGATTGATTCTCCCCTTTCTGGAGTTGCAAAAATTTTTATTCGCCTTTGCGTAGTCTTAGAACACGCAATTCTTTTTTATTTACTACAGCATAGAGTTAACTATGATCTCCAAGAGCCTGGTACTCGTTGCTTAAGGCAGGCAAATACCATTTGTAACAAGATTGATTTAATTTTTTATGTAAGCAGAGATGTTCCTTCAGGAAATCTTCTATTGTATTTCAATGTAGGCAGTCGACCTTCAAGTATTAGGTCATTAATTATGCTTGTTTAAACAGCCTCCAAGAGTTTATTGTACTCTACTATTATTCTTATTAGATGGCGTTACAGTCAATAAAGAGCCAGGACCAAGCTTCTCTCACTCACGAACGGCGAGAGCCGAGAAGCTTTTTTAAGGCAAGTGTACTAAGGGTTTTGCGCGTCGGGAACAGAAGTCACGAAATAAACATTCGATGGCGTATCCGTACTCACTCATCGCGTGTCAGAGGCCCACAACCCACTGCGTCATGTTTTTTTTTTATTCTTTTAATTCATGCAGATTCAAGATTGTACGCTCTTATGGTCTTATGGTGTTTATCACACAACCTGGGCGGGGTGCAGATGGTTTGTGTCGAAGATGTTCGTTCACTACTTTCCGGTGGTGGTTGTCCTAGATAGGATTTGAGAGATTCGACTGAATTTGCGTTGTAACTTTTTTGTTTCCAAGTCATAAAGGTGTTAGATTGGAAATGCACACACAGAGTATGCATTTTGAACTGATCTTATGCTGCGAGTGTTAGGCCTTCACCAAGACTTTTTGATCATCTCTCTCATCCACAACTGATGTTGTTTTTCCGTTTAGGAATTGTTCTTGACTATGGACGGACTTGAGCTGCAGACCTTCGGCTCAACAGTCGGCGATGATTACCATTGCACCACGACCCCCACGGTGGTCTTTGTACGGCATTTATTGTACTCTGCTTGGCGAAATAAATAAACAGTTTAAATAAAATCATTTGCCGGATTCCCGAAGATGTTAGTTTCGTTAAAACCACTTCCGTTGTCGTTGATTACACTGGAAAAATCCAAACAAACAGGCATCCATCATCACAAAAATATTTTTAAAATTATTGGTAGTAGATGACATACAGGTCCAAGGATAAGTCCAAGGTGATGGATGTGAACGATATGTAATGGTATATCCACCTTCGTAATTGGGTTGGTATATCCTTACTCCTTGCCCGTATTATTTGCTGACAGGATACATGGCGCACAATATGCCATAATATCCTTGATTTTCTTGCACATGTTCGGGAAATGCTTTTTTGCTTTACGCGAATTTCAACTTTGTCGGCGTTAAAATTCCCGATGTCGTCAATTCTCCATATTAGTTCTTTTTGAATGCTCCTTGCGACCACCAGAAGATAAGCTCCTTCGGCGAATCGATATAGAACTTCATCTCGGTTTAAGTAGTCCTCACACTCCTGGTGCTGAAGAATATTAAGAATAAGGCGAAAGAATTCATCTCTGCTTAGAGCCTTTTTTATTTCGTAGAAAAATGTCCGTATTCACTGTAGTTACAGTCGAGGCGTGGGAGATCAAGGTATTGAATATACTTCTATGACCATGATGCACCGTTCAACCGTTCAACTCTTTCAAAAATAGTGCCGATTTGCACGTGTTTTTCCAGTCTCCAAAAGGCGAGCAGCTAGACGCCTTAGTGCTAGACGCGTGCTTCTTCGATATAAAAGAATTATTCAAAATATTTATTTTATCCCGCAAAGTCAAAATCCGTATTTATTAAATCATAATAATACCAATGACACTTTACGGACTTGTAATCTGGTCTCTGACTAAGAAGGACGAAAACAGTTTTCGGGTCTTGAGATCGAATATATGATGAAAAACAAGATGAAGAAACATGTGAATGGAGAAAACTACACAATCAAGAACTCGATAAACTCAATTCAGCCCCAAGCATTGTCTGAGTAATAAAATCGCGAAGATTTAGAATGGCAATGTACGTAGAACGAATGGACAATGGACAGAATTAATAAGTGGAAATCCTAAAGCAAAAAGATCGCAATGGATTCGAAATATTGAAATCATAATGGGTCCATTCAAATATTTGCAATAAGAAGAAATACCATTGAAGCCAGTTATCTAGCAGGCAATAATGCTAAATTTATAACCAAAGTTTTCAAAGTCTGGCTATATGTCAGTAAAATCGGAGTCTTGGATTTGTTCGAGCAGTCTCCCAACCTTAACCCACTGAGAACTTGTGGGTGATAGTCAACAGACGACTTAGCAGGAGCTAGTACAAAAATGTGGGTTAGTTATATAAGACAGTGGAGGATATATGGCAAAGCACTTCCATTACTTTGATAGAAAGCTTTAAGCCGAAAAGATATATGGCCGTAATAAGGATGAAAGAATATTTGTAATATCCACAGTCCTTACAGCAAGCAAATTAGGAGCATATGCAAAATATTTGAAATTCGGGTAAATTACCAAGTAACTTGGGCACCTTGAACCAAAATCGGAATGTGGATCCATTGCCCCGTTTCGTTGTTTGAGTATAAGCTCAAGGGATCTCTTCGGATGGTATTCAATTAGGTTGGCCAAATTGTAGTTTCAAAATCAATGAGGAAAATTACTAAAGCCCCTAAAGCAACCACTCCGGACTACCTCATATATATTTTTTGAAAATCCCAGAGGCAATTAATCTTATAAGTTAATTGAAAATTTCATACTCAACGTCCCTTGGCCGATAGTGTATCTCGAATTCGATTTAACCAAAAACTCCCCTCGCACAATTCCAATGAAGTGCAAAATCCGCATCGGCCTCGCTTACAACTCGATACATACTCTAAGGAAACCTTTTTCATAGAATGCCTCTGCAGCCGCTCACAATCCGTTTTAAAATAATAACAGCGCTTCGTGTACATGGATCTGCCCCTTCTGCACCGACAAACAGCTTTTAGCGAATTCACCCTTTCTCATACCCCTTTTATACAATGGCAACAATGAATCAACCGGCCAAGCCTCTTTAGACGTCCACCCATCACCCATCTATCCGATGCGCATATCATGTTTTAGCAACTCACTGGTGCCATAACAATAAGGTCGTGTTACCTCCATTATCTAAATTCCAGCGATGGATGGTAGCACTAGACGCGTGAGTTAGCTGTTACGAGTACTTTGCAATCATGCGCGCATCATACTCATCGTTTATAGCAGGCACTTTGGCATTGTATGCAAACAGCACTCGCAACTCCTGTTGCTGCCAATAGCCCACCGTTAAACAGCAACCACCCAGTAATGGAGGACTGTTCGGTTGTACTGTGATATTTATAATAAGCACGCTCTCCACGTGTGGATTTCACATGACTCCCATATCGGGGTGGTGAATTAAACTTTCCAAAAATACAACAAAAAACAAAGCTATGTACGGGAGTGCGGTACTAAAAACATGGGTTTATACGGCTCCAAGGAGCAGCCCACGTAATAGAGTGTAATACGGGATGTAAAAGGAGTGCAAAGGACTTTGTATCACAATGTACTCCAATGCGGTGATGTTAAGCTAACACACTTGATTGCAATTACGCGAGGATACATTCGTCTCCAACCACATGCGGCGGGGTACGTGATTCTAACCAATCTCAAAATCCTTTCCTGCTCAACCGAAAAAAAATCTCCCTCTTCGGTGAGATGGAAATCTTTTAGACGAAAAATTGTACGCGTAATTAAATTAAGAGCTTAAGAAGTTTTTCGCTTCTCATTTATTGACCGGGCCTGGTTGCGGAAGGGTAGATAACGACGATGAAAGCAAGATGGTTGGATATGGGTTGTTTCTTATCCTTTTCTTCGCTACTCATTTAATTCCTTCATCGTTCGTTATAATCTTTATCTGAATGTTGCCGTAGGCATACTGAGTGAAACTCGGTGAATAAGTCTACTGAACATAATTGTCCATTCGTAGGATACTTAATTGCGCCGAAGAGAGGTTAGCGGGCTGTATCTGCCTTGAGAGGGCTACGCGGATTCGGGTGGATTGTGCTCGGTTTGAATTTCAATGAACGAGCTAAGTGGGTTCAATTGAGTAGAAGAAATGGCTTCGAGTGTTTTGATCCTTTTTTTTTTTTGGTGAAGTGAACCGAGATTATTTGGGTACAATCGATGAAAATTGTTTTCGTTATGTTTCTGACTTTAAGTCGATGCGAAGGTGAAATGGTGATTGAATTAAATTTATGAGGACGAAGTTTAAGAAGTAAGTTTTCATGGACTTTCGGGGACGATCCGAAGATATTATTTTTGTTCTACTATTTTGCTTCTCTATTGGTATTTGGAAAGTTGGTCCAACTTTTCTTTAATTCATGAGACATAGAGACTTTTAGCCTCTTTTTTATAACCCATTCATTCTAAGTGATATGAGATAATTAGACAAACTTTCTAAGTTATTCACTCCCATGACTTTTTTTGATTTCATCGACTTTTAAAATGATAGTGATTGGTATAAACTTCAATAAAACCTGGTCTTTAAGGACAAGCATGTCTTAGCATCACAGGTGACATGCAATCAAGCCCAATGGCAGCCCAAGAAGCCTCTAATGGTTCCTGCTTAGCAGTATACGGAAAATCCTACATCCGATCCCCTACAAAATACTAAAAACTTAGATGGTACTCAACGAATTTGCACTCGCTAACAGCCAGTTAGATGAGCCCAAAATTTAACTTAGAAAAACTATATTTCAGTGCCTTAAAGCTAGCTAGAACGAGTATGATATCATAAATCCTAGTAATAAACCCAACTTAATTGAGAGCTGTGGCTTTTGTAGAGTCTACGAAGAGGATATGCTTAAATCGACCTTTGCAAATTGGAATCATCCACGCCCACTAACCACCTCGCATAAATGTATTTAACAATATCCCTATAACCTTCGTCTACCCAAGATCCTGGAAGGCTTTTAAAATCATACCTGTCTAAATCATGATAAATATTGTAATATCGTCCGATCTCTTTATTGCCAATCATATCTAAGGGTTTCGAAAAGCTTATTAGCACCCAACTGAACTTATTCATAAACCAACATAAGCTCCTTTCATAGTTTAAGCCAGATTTCAGATCACAGCACAGCTGCACCTCTGCGGTACAAGAGCTTGTTGAAGACTTTCGTTGTGAAATTAATAAGGACCATGTGATACCGTTGGTACTATTAGACTATTGTAAAAATCCTTCACAAAAAACTCAAACACCATTTCAACTTGGAATCTACGTTCCTTCCATTGCAACATCGACTATGTAAAGACTGCTAAAAACTTTGGAGTCATCTTTAATCAACCACTTAGGTGGGGGGATCACATCACCAACTTGACGCGTAGAGTTTACGATGTCTTGCGTGTAGAAAATGTCTTCCAGTTAGCATAAAATCAGTGCTCGTCAAGACGCTACTGGTCTCTATTTTAACGAATAAACTACTAGTCGTCTGCGATATGCGTTTAATAGCATAATGTGCTTCCTAAAACATTGCTTGGCATGGACTATCAACGTTTCCTTATGTTTAGGGCGCTAACCTTCCTTTTCAGACTCAAACTAAGCAAAGTTCCATCATACCTTTACCAGAGGCTTCGGTGGAACGTTGATCTTACCTAATTTTAATTACAGGTTGGCAGAAAAACAGTTTTCCATTTACACCGTAAGGCTATGAAATTCATTCACAGTATCGGCAAGTTCAAGTTGCAACTTAGACAGCATTTTAGCACATTGCTTTAGGAGCTTTAGGAGAATCTGCTTTTGGTTGATCTGGGTATTTTTTTTTGTCGTCTATTGTGTTATAAATCAACTGCCTTCCTATCCTTTTTAATCTGTTTAGTTTGTCATCTTTCTAGCGAAAAACATTTCTTTTTGAGAATATTCTGCAAGTTCCATTTTGTGCTTTTAGCAAAATGCCAGTATGTGGCTACTTTGTAGTCGCCGTCCTCCAACTTTTCACTAAAGAAAAAATCCCTGCTTTGTTGTCATAAGTAAATATTGAATCCATTGCCTTGGAACTCAGTATCGAAATAAAGTTTTCATCTAAGCCTTTCTTCAGAGGACAAAAGCTGCCCTCTACATTTGGGCTGCTATTGAAAATTCGCTGGCCTGTGCATTGTTAATTAGTTTGCATATGGGGTGTAAATCGGTGTGGAGCTTTTTTAACTCTTCGAAAAATTCTTCTTTAAAAAGAAGTTCAGCAGAGGAAGCACAAACCAAGGCCCCAGTAAAGACATCGTTGTTGAAAGGCTCTGCAACCATCTGCTTCATTATGGGCAATTTTTTTTAAAAAAACTATCGATTGCACTACTTTGTGCCGCCCATCTTGTTGTGCAAATAATATTTATAGATCTCCCCATCTCGACCATGTTACTAGCGTTGTCACTGACAGCCGCAAAACGTCAACATTATATCGTTGCTTTGCTATTTCAACCGATTCCTCACGAACCATGCGCAAGTCTTCATCAGTTTCTTTAATTGCCGAAAAGATAGATGCCCGGGAGCAAAGTCTTTGTATTGGCAGATGAATTTTTCTAGCCGTCATTTAGCAACACCGAATGCACACCTGATCCAATGGCTTTTACATCCTCAGCAATCATTTTTTGATGCACCTTAAGAAGTAATGTTGTTGTCAGAGTTGAGCGGCAGGAATATTCCGTCCTTCTCCAAAGTAGTAATCTTGTCAATATATCTACTTGTCAAATTTCTTTCCTTCTTGTTAATTTTTGCTATATGCTATATTTGCAAGGGAGCTACTTGATATCTGAGGCTGCTGCTGACGTTGAAGAAGAGCAAGCATAACATGTACCATCAGAAGAATTAGTTGAACTGATAGACGTCTTGGAGTTAGTTTTTTTTTGCTGTTGATAGTCTGATCAAGTTTTTCCTACAAAATCGTAAATTAACTAGTACAAGGACAGTACGAGTACATCCAGAACCAGAACTTGTTGCTTGGCTTAAGTAAAGCTCAGAGATTTCTACTATGTCAACCTCCAACTCAACGTATTGCGTTAGATCCAATTTAGGAACAGATGCGGAGATCTCAACGCTATTTGTGTTCAAAACCATATCCACATCTGAATCTAGGTGTGAATCAAATGTTAGGTCTTAGGAAGCTAAACTACAAGTGGATGTCAGTTCAGAGGCCGAATGCAAGAGTGGCTTTTTGATGGTGTTTTCTGTTTACATACTTATGTATGTTACTGTTAACAATGTACATTGCAGTTGTTACACAAAACAAGCAGCAGGAAAGGGATGTATTATAACTACTATTAAGTTACATGATGATGATGATTTGACGATAGAATGTGCAAAGAGGAAATTGAAACAGCTGAATCAAATATGTACAGTTGTGAACACGAAAATAGCAGTGCCTTTATAAATATCATCAGAGACCCTTATATTACTGGTCCTAAACTCACACATTGAAAATGAATGCATTCAGTGTAAGTCTTGAAGCAAGCAATGGAAAGAAAGCGAAAACATTAGGAGATTTTTCATGATCGCCGACCGACAGTAAGTTTTTCTACACAGGACCGTATTTGGAACGAACAGTAAAATAGCGGCGTAGGAATTTATGAGAAAGGAACAAGGTTTTTTTTTATTTTAAATAAAAGAAAACAAGTTAACTAGTATAATATATATATTTTAAAGTATAAACAGTCAAAGGCGAGCATTTGTTTCTTTTTTTTCTATCAAAGTGCGTCGCGGTAAGCATTGCACCGACGAGCAAAGGATCTTTACGAGTATTTTAGCGCTGAGGAAAAAAGGAAAATCCTGCAAAGAAATTCAACACATTTGTTGGTGCTCTGCCAGGATGATAACAAACGCTATGAAATATTATACGTAAACCAATGAGAAACAAGGGATGGAAAAAGAAAAACAACTCCACAGGACGATAGGCAAATACTGCGACTATCCAAACAACACCCGAATAAATCGGCAATCCATATTCGGAAAGTGCGGAATTGGAAAGCCGGCGACATGACTGTACGAAGGAGACTCCTAGAAGCAAATTTAGCAGTAGGAAGTCTCGGGAAGAAGCCACTACTGACAAAAAAAAACATAGGGGCAGGCGAATAGAGTTTGCGAGAAACTTCGTTCGATTGCCTGTGAAAAAATGGCGAAACATTTTATGGACATATGAGTCCAAGATTGTTTTATATGGTGGTATTGGTTCACGCCAGTATTTGATACGTTCCCCCAACACCGCATGTCAGCCCCAGTATACCATCAAAACCGTTAAACACAGACGGTCAAGAGTAAAGACCTAAAATTGACGGCAATATGGACCAAAATAATTATATAGACATCTTACGAAATGTTATGCTACTATATTACATCCAGAGGAAATGCAACTAAAATTGTTCTTCCAACAAGACAATGACCCGAAACACACTGCATAGTCGAAAAGTAAAAGAGTGGTTTCGGGTAAATGGGGTTCAAGTTATGGACTGGCCGGCTCTGTTTCCTGACTTGAAGCCAATAGAAAATCTTTGGAGACATATAAAAATAGCTGTCCATAATGCACAGCCAACAAATAGTATCAAACGTTAGTAAACATTTCAAAGTGTTTGAGTTGCTATATCACCTGAGCGTTGCAGGCAGTTGGTGGACTCTACGCCTCGGCCCTCTCATGCTGTCATCAAAAATGCAGGATATTAAGATAATGAACCCTCTGATGCATGATTTAAAAAATATATATATTTCTAGAAAGGGGCTTAAAAATATAGTTTGCTTTGGAAATATTCACACATTTGTGATTTAGTATTCAAAAAAACAAAAAAACCTAGTGATTCATATATGCATCACCATGCATTAAGGCCACTCTTACAAACAAACATCTTAGATCAGGGGTTTATTTTATTTTCATAGAAAAGTAGACAGTGAAACAAATTTTTTTTTTTTTTTATTGAAACGTTATAGATAGTGAACATTTCATTACACTGCAACTAGTATGAACTAACGAGCAACTTTCATCTAATCAATAAATGTAGTATCTTTGAGTGTAAGTATAATATTAAATTTTTTAGTAAATTTCAGTTAGATATGATTTATCCAGAAGGGTGTAATATCTAAGGTGACTGATGCCATAACTCGTGTGGTTTAGTACGTTTGAGTCTTCGGGTCAATCCACTGTTGTCACTCAACCTGGCTGCTTCCTGGTTGATATAGTGTCTCAGCTTTGTGAAGTGCGTTCTCGCGTATCTAGTTTAAGATCTCGTCTTGTCGTCTCTACTGTATCTAGTTTAAGATCGCGTTGTAAGTCCGTATTCCTTACATACCATGGAGCTCTGATAATGTCCCTGACGACTTTATTTTGAAATCTTTGTATGATGGCAATATTTGATTGGGAAGTACATCCACATAGCTGGATACCGGATGTCCATACTGGTTTTAATATCTGTTTATATATTAAAAGTTTATTATGGAGTGATAGGCGCGATTTTCTACCAATGAGCCATCTGAGTTTTCTTAGTTTAATGTTAAGCTCATCTTTTTTCTTCTTCACGTGCTCCTTCCACCTTAGTTTAGCATCTAAGTTCATTCCTAGATACTTAGCTGTGTTTGAGTAAGGAACTTGAGCACCTGAAATAAATATTGGCTTGTGGGTAATTTTTTTGTTGGTGAAATCAACGTGGACGGATTTTGAGCTGTTTAGGTGAATACGATTTTTTTTGGTCCAGTTGAGAACTTCATTTACAGCACCTTGTAGAGTTTCTGTTGATATGCTTTCGTTTTTTGCAACTGTAAGTATAGCTGTATCATCAGCAAATGTAGCTATTGTGCAACTTGAAGGTGTTGGCAAATCATTAGTGAATAGAAGGTATAACACTGGGCCTAGGATACTTCCCTGTGGAATGCCAGCATTAATTTCTTTCAGTTGAGAATATGAATTACTTTGTTTAATTCTGAAATATCTATTTGAAAGGTACGATTTTAGGAAATCTGTGTATTCCTTGGGAAAGAGTGATTTCAGTTTTTGTAGGAGACCTTCATGCCAGACTTTATCGAATGCCTTTGCCACATCCAAAAATATAGCTGAGCATACCTTTTTTTCCTCCAGAGCTTTTTCGATGATGTCGGTAGTTCGATGTACCTGTTCTATGGTAGATGTCTGTTTCTGAAACCAAATAGATGCATTGGAATCATTATCTTGAATAAAAGGAGTTAGCCTATTTAGAAAAACCTTTTCTAATACCTTAGATAAAATTGGTAAAAGAGAGATGGGCCTGTAGGATGATGGTTCGTGAAGATATTTTCCTGGTTTGGGTATCATTATGACATCTGCTACTTTCCAATAACAGGAAACATGGTTTAGGTTGAAACATGCGTTTATTAAAATTACCATTTTAATCAAAGCTCTTGGTGATAGCTTCTGTAAGACTTCGGTAGTTAAGTCTAAACCAGGTGATTTTTCCGTTTCAGTTGGTATTTAATAATCTGATTGATTTCATTAGGTGTGACGAAATGAATTTTTTCGTTCGGTTGCTGCACTTCTGGCCATGTTTCATTAGTGTGCGATTCGCTGGGTTGAAAATTGCCCATTAGATACTCGGCGAATATGTCAGCCTTTTCGTCATTAGTCCTAGCCCAGGTGCTGTTTGATTTTAAAGGTGGGTTCTGTTGTCTGAGACGTTTTAGGTATTTAATGGATTTCCAGAGGGAGTATTCTGTTTTTCTATCGGCTGTAAGTTCACTTACAAATCGGTGAAATGATTGGTTTTGTAACTCCTTTAGTTGGCGTCTTATCAATTCAGTTAGTTTATTGAGTTGTGACTTGTAGAGCGGGTATCTCGTTTGTTGCCATTTTTTCCTAATCTTTCTCTTTTCAGCTATTAGTTTCATAGTTAGTCTTGGGTACTTAACTTCAATTGGCTTTTTACTGACAAGAGGGGTACTTTTCCAGACTGCATTTTGTATTTGTTCAGTGAAACTTAGTACTTCGCTTTCTAGTTCGGTTTTGATAGTTACTACTTTGTCAGATTTTAAATTTCGATCCAAAAGAACTTTGAAATATTGCCAATCTGTATGCTTGTTGGTGAGGTGTACATTTGGGTTTTCCTTAACAACGCATTCGCTAAGATACAAATATATTGGAGAGTGGTCAGAATTCTCTTCCCTCTTCTATCACAAGGAAGTTTTTTGATACTTGTTTAATTACAAAAAAGTCAATTAGATCTGGTATTTTATCTTTATCCGTAGGCCAGTAAGTCGGTGTACCAGTGGAGATGAAATCACATCCCTCCTTTTGTAACTCACGTCCTTTTGTTGTGTTGAACCCCATTATGTATCGGTTCTTGTGTTTTAGGATTAGATTTTTGTATTGTTCACAGCTAATTTTATGCTTTGGCGGGCTGTAAACTGATGTAAGAGATAGTTGTTGACGTTTAGTTAAATAGACACAGTTGTTGCTTAAAACTCTTCCGTACGTAAAATATCTTCTTTAAAATGTTCGATGAATTTTTTTTATAATTATTGCGCTTTGTCCTTTTCCGTGCAGGGACGGGTTAAGAATATCCCTGCAGCGATACCTCTCGCTTGTCGTAAAAGGCGACTAAAACAAAGGTAAACAAAAATCAAATCTAGGCAATTTAGAAAACACCAAGGTGAGCCTAGGGACACATATACCACCATTAAACTGCCCCACAAGTGTACATGCAAATCAGTGGGTTGACACGACTGGAGATCACCGGTGTTGTAAGAGTAAGATCAAACAAAAAAAATCTGGAGCATGCCCGTGTCACAAAAAAAAAAAAAAGGCAGGCTGAAAAACAATTAGTGCAAAAACACCAGCATTTGATTGGCCTCAGCGATGAAGTAATCCCAAACCGGGAAGCCTGCCGCTACTTTCTGAGGTCAAACCGGCGGACCCCACAAGCGGACCAGTAGGAATGCAGTTAAGTGGGAAGGTTATGGTCCTACACTTCTGACCATAACAACGAAGAAGAAGATTGCGCTTTGTCCTCTTGCATTATTGAAAGAATGGTTTGCATAATATGTTTCATAGTTTTTAATTTTGAAATAAGTTTGGTCTGTAAAATGTGATTCGGTAATTAAACACACATCAATATTTTCTGTTTGGAGTAAAACAAAATTGAATAATAAATAAATAAATATTTTCTAAAAAAAACAAAAAAAAAATTAAATAATTCATAACTAAAAAAAACACAAACTCCATGCATAGAAGTAAAGATAAGTACAAGTTGAAAAGTAAAGTAAATGTTTCACTAGAAACTCGTAGCTCAAAGTGTTTCAAATTAAATAATTAAATTAATATCTTTTGATAATAATATTAAATATAGTTATGAATGTACATACAATATATATGTCTTTATGAATAAGATTAATAAGGCATGTAAGGATGCATATCATATACTCCAATTATGACAAAACCAAAGCAAAATTATTATGTAGTGTGAAATTCCATAAAACAATTCCTGTCTTTGTTAAGGCATAGAGCATTTTTGCATGTAGAGCATATTATGAACGTCTGACCGACACAGTTGGGCTTTTTACACCTCAGCCTGTTTTCGGCCCAAAGGGGAAAAAGCTATATGCCATCACACCTGATTTCAATCGAAGGTATGGCTGCTGTTGGTCCTTTTTTCTTCTTATAGTATTGAATTTGGACTGAAGTCGATGGTATTCACCCAGAGAGCATAATGATTGCCAATGCTTTACGCAACTCAATTAGTCTCATAGTTTTGAGCCCCTTCTGTTCCTTCTGTTTATTCACTTTTTTGTGCAGTACCCACGCATTTACAATAGAAATGTCCAGCAAATGATAGAAAAGTCGCATATACCATTTTTTACTTTTCATTATTATTCTGTACCTTCTTATCATGCTATCTAACAAATCAACGCCTCCCATATACTGATTTTATCGCTTGACGATAGCTGGACATTTGATAGCACTCTCCTTTTTTAATTTTCTATCAAATCTTTGCAATGCGGTTTCAGGATGAACACCCACAAAAGTTGACAAAAATGTTACGCATTTGTCATCTTTCCAAACTATGGAAATAATTTTATTTTCATCGTAAGAAGCAACGAATTCTTCAGAAGTGCCTCTAAACGTCTAGACGGAGGAACATACACGATATTTTTACCACCAAATTTTACTGCTTTGATACAACCCATGGATCAAAATGCAATAAAAATTACAAAGCTGCATTATAAAACAGGCTTGGTTTCATCTTTTATTTCCAGGAAAAATGAGGACATCATTTCTGCCCTCAAAGATTTTAATTTGCGCAATGCCATCATTTTGATTTCGAAGTCTTGGTTCTCGTCTTGATTCTCGAGAAATGCTGAAACTCAGTTTTAAGTGATATTGACGATGGATTTTTAAATGACGATGTTTCTGTCCCATTGTCCAATCTCCGGGAACGCTGGAGGGAAAACCTCAACAGTGGCGAAGATAATCATCAAAATGTCTGCTTGCGGGGGTAGATAAAAAGGTAACCTTCCTTAACCTTTGATTTTAACCACTTATATTAGGGATTTTATTTTTAAACAGCACTACACAGAAGGCGAAATAACTGAATGGTTACAAGATACAAATTATATAGAAACAGTTGAAGATATTGAGCCTGAAAGTGAATCTGATTCTGGTGATGTCGTATCGTATGAAGCAATTTAGCTGATCCCTTTAACTATCTTTTTTTTTTGGTCCATTAACTTGAAGGGCCCTGATTTTCAAGTTAAGGTTAATGAGAGTCCACTGTCTCAAGTAGAACCCAAAACCAGCCCAAAAACTGCACCAAAATGCCACTTTTTGTAGATGGAGGCGTTATTATATAACGTCGCTTGAATTTACAAATACGTTCATCAATTAGAATATTTCTGTGTAACAAATCATGATTTTGTTCATTTATTCTCAGGAACCATTTAACGAAAGTACTGCGTTGTACGCCGTCAACTGGCCTCTGAAGGCATTTAAGTAAAACATTCAATTACATTGAATATAATTGTGACTAGGAATCTATACCAATTTCTCCAAGATGTTCTCATTTAAAGATTAAATTCACAATTGAGCACTATGAAAAGTTCTGTCTTTCATATTGACAACGCTAAATCGCACATTTCTTTGACATAACCCACGCTGACTATCACTTGGTCCGTACTTTTGGGGAATTCTCTGCAACCAAAACACACAGAAATGTTCAACCAAGTGAAAAGATTTTATTGAACAAATTAATTTCTAACCTCTTGGAAAACTAATTAAATTTAACTAAGAAAAGGCTTCAAATGCTTTTCCCGGACCCATTATATAACTCCGATGGCCTCTCCATGAGTACGTTACGCCTAGAACAATAAGGAGGTAGCTCTATCATGAATGCTACGTCTTTCAACTTACCTAACTCTTCTTCCTATAACATAAACAATGAGAATTAAATTAACTCACAATCAAACTTAAAGCCCAGAAAGCCCAAATACCATTACGATCCTCGAACAATGGACGTTTATTTTAACAATCCCACCTTTGTTCTGCGTAAGGACAAACTTTCCGGTTCTATTGTTCAAAGGCTTCCAACCACTTCTTCAACTATTTGAGATCAAATAAAACGAAATAAAAAAAAACCTTTTAAAAAGCCTTAAAAATATCCATCAATCATTAACAAAACGAGCCGGTGGAGAAGTTCATCCACTTCTTAAAACAAAAAATCCTTAACCTCTACCTGTACCGGGTTCTAGCACAATTTCTATCTTAACAATTTGCTGTCAAATTAAGTAAACACTCAACGGAAGGAATCGTTTGCCACCCGTGTTGCTAGGCAATATCGAATTAATATAATAAATAAAACTGACTTCTCGACAACGTCCGTTTGTTGTCCCAAAAACATAAAAGCAAGAAATAAGAAAAAAAGAAGTCCTTAATCAATATTGGTCGCTAGCATGGTAACATGGCCTGAAGCAGGAAGTTTATTGCAAATTAATTGAAGGATAGCGGAAAAATGAAAGGTAAGCAATGGTGAAGCCGTAAGGTTGGGCTTTTGCTTTATTATTGATGGATGGAGCATGGAATAGGATAAGTGCGGATGAAGACAATCTTTGTGATTTGTAGGTATGTATTGTGTGTAAGGTTTTCACAAGGACAGATTAAACAGTTGGTGAAGGACGGCGATGGCTTTAAGCGGTAGGCTGTAAACAGTAGGACTAAAATGTGATGTTGATTTAATTAATTTTTTACTAGGAAGGAAGATTTTTGGAACGTCAAAACAGCATGAAAGAGGAATTTTGTTTCAAAGATTCGTTCCTGAACCTCTATTCCATACTTAGTTTCAAGGCATACCACAACACAAGACATCAACCTACTAATTAAGTTTTACAGATATCCTTTGTAATTCACAACGAACCCAGAATCACCTTAAACGTATTGTAACTAATTCCCTTTGGACTGAATTAAATAAAACACAAAACACGTTTGCTGTATCCTACTGCTCACTGTTGCACCATTTCACCAAAGCCCTTTTGTACCTTCGTTCTTCCGCTTATTCTCCTGCGAGCATTCCTTCCCTTCATTGTAACGAAAAAAATGCACCTTTTGTGCGGAGCAACATTCCAAATTGCCATCGACTGCCTCATACTGCTCCTATGATTCCACTGCAACCGTATGAAAATTATATGAGAGCTTGAGAAATAGGAAAAAGGGATAGAACTAACAATAAGGATATGCCGGAACACTCCTAACACAAACAGCTTCAAATAGAATAAAGGATAACAAATGGATTCAGCCCTCAAGAATCCAAGGTGCGGAGAAGAGTAAGAAAAAAAAGTTCGCTCGTTCCAAGAAAGATCTTAAATTACAGCGAGTTAAAGATGCATTCGGATAAGGAATGGAATTTCAAGTTCGCTTTCAATCAATTAGCTAATGGTGGCGAGGGGAAGGGATTAATTTGGCTTATTGCCTGAACTGACAGCTCGACGTGATACGAGTGATTTGCCTTTTTCATGGCTTGCCAGTATATTACTTTATATGGGAAATCAATTGCGTGCCCGTTTCCGATAAGACATGATTCGTGGATCTATTTTGGTACGGTACTTTTGACATGACTTTTACATTATGGACGTAGGCTAAGGTGTTATCAGATGTTAGGCATGGTTACTCGGACGTAATAAATAAAGAAAAATATCTACTCACACGAGCCAAAGGATTTACAGATATGATATATGTATATGCCAAGTCTCCTGTGGCATGTAATGAGGAATCTGATTGATTACATTTTCCCAAGGCATTGAGGTCCATTAGGAATAAATATCACATCATCAGGGCTTTAAAATATCAATTATGGCATTTATGGTTTTATTTACATCTCTAACTGCATTATGTTGAAACCTTATTCATGCCACTCAATCGGGGAACAAAATTAATCATTGATCAAGGCTCTCTTGCAAATACCATTGACCTTAACATGCTGATTAAACTAATTTTTGACAAGATTTGGTCCAATGACCCCACCTGTGAGTAAGCCACACGAAACTGTGCATTTTTCAGAATGTAACGACCTTTCGATAAGCTCGAATAATTTAATTTACTCCAAAATTAAATTTACTCCAAAAAGCATAATTTTGCTTATTGAAATACGTATTGAGCCAAAAATGAGTTTCATCCCTGGACACAGTTTTTCGATCAAACAGTGCCACTTGATTTTGGGCCAAACAAACGTTATCATTTAATATGCTTAAGTTTTTGCACGAATTGGATCTTCTTAACATTCAAAACCTTTCCATAAAGTGAACGACGTCCAATCGATCAATTTGCATTTTCTTTAACATTTTCTCTAACCTACCGATTATAATTTCATTCAAATGACTCTCTCGACTAGCTATCTACCTAATCCCGAGTTGCATTGTCTAAGATTTACGGCTCTATTTCTCGAAAAACTTTGATCAATATTTTACATGAAAACAAAGGACTGATCTCACTGACAGCAATCGCAAAAGTTGCAAGAAGGTTCTATATAAGGCGAACAGAGAAAGTATCAGTGCAGACAAAAGTTGGGAACACTTGTTACTCCCATAAGGTAAGATGAGAAATTATCAAGAAAATGTAGATCCCATATTCAGACGACAGAGAAAGATGATGCCCAGATTATCGGACCTTGACCATAACACCCCGACGGTCTCTCCAATAAGGTAAACTTAACCCTAATTATTCCAAACGAATAAGGATATCCAGACAGACAGACACACTAGAATAGATGAGACTCCTCCTAAGTATTAGGATCCTAACGACCAAAGAGCAAAGTCTAAACGGTATTAAACGTTGTTCAAAAAGACCTATCCAATAAGGCAAAAATCGTGTCTCAGGCCTTAGTAGTTTCTAACGAATAAGGTGAGGTGGACAGAGAGATAGACAGAGATAGACCTTCCTATGCATCAGTATCAGGATCCTAATAACCAAAGAGTCTTAACGTAATTAAACATTTCCTTTCTAATAACGATCACGTGTCGACGATCGACATCAAGAGACACTCGGACCCTTTTCCTCCTATCTTGTTGAAATTTATTAGTCTGAGTCTTATAAAGGGTGGGCCATCTAGTGGTTTTTTTTTTGAAATCCTATGTTATTTTGACACAGAGCTATTTCCCGCTCGAAATCTTGACAGAAAGTCAGTATCGCGAAACGAAATGAGTCGCTTTACGCTTGAACAGTGAGGGAAAATATTGAAAACTTATTTCCAAAGTGAGTGCTGTGTAGCCCGGACAGTGCGTTTTATAAAAAGAAGTTTTGGCCGAAATGAAGCACCCACCGCGTCTACAGTATGCAAATTTGTGCAAAAAGTTCGTGAAACTAGTATTTAGTGGACAACACTCATGGTTCTCGTCGTCGTACTGTATCTGTGCGCACCAGATGAGAATGTGGTTGCTGTGGCCGAGAGTATGCTACTCAATTAACGAACATCAACTCGCCATCGATCTCAACAGCTCAACATTTCACTCACTAGCCTGAGGAGAATTGTGCACAAAGATCTCGGATTATTCGCTTATAAGGTCCGATTACCACAGCAATTGAAGGCGTGCGACCATCCGCTTCGTTATCGCTTGGGCCTTAGAGCAGCTCGAATTTGACAAGGATTTTGGGCGAAAAATCAGCTTTTCTGACGAGGCGCATTTTCATCTCGGCGGCTAGATTAACAAACTAAATTGCCGCATCATTGGCGATGTCAATTGGCCGCCTCGGAGCTGCGTTTTGATCCCATTGGACTTTTTTCTTGTGGGCAACTGTGAAGGATCGATGTTATGCCAACAATCCGGAAACGATTCAAGCATATAAGGCCAATCCGTGAGCTACAGCCCGAAACCATCAACAAGGTCTTGGAAAATTGGGGTGTTAGAATGCGCTACTGCGAAGCCAGCCAAGGCAGCCACTTGAACGAAGTTGTATTTCATAATTATTGGGAATGTTCGTTCTTACTAATAAAGCCATAATGCATGGAAAAAATGTAATTCTGTTCATTCTATTGCAATTTTAAAAAGAAACTTATATTTGGCCCACCCTGTACAATGGTGTCATAACCTCAGAGTGCCGCCAAACGTCTCAAGAACAAAGATTGCGCACATCAAAAGCCAGCAATTCAAAGCTGGTCAATAGAAAATCTACTGTAGGCATGATATCTGTAGTAGCTTAACCAGCTGCCTGAACGACATAGTGGTCAGCTAGGCATTTTTTGGAGTCATCACCAACAGCGATATTTTATGGGACATGAGCCTTAAAACAACTATGTCGGTGTACTTTGCCGTCCTGAAGTCGAATTTAGAACACGGAATACTGGGAAACACAAGGAAAACTCAAAAACTTAAAAATTCAATCTTGAGGCAAGTAGCAATGACCCTGAATAAGAAAGGCTGAAACTTCTGCAAGCATAACATATTTTCACGGTGACGCTTATACTTGACTATTGCGACGACACACGATTTATTATCAGCCATGAAATAAACAGAAGAAGATGTGCCCAATCTATGCTCCAAAAACTATGGAAGAGACTTTTTTTAACAAGGTATGATATAGGTCCTTAACGCTTACCTGTTAGCTAGTATGGTGAAAATTACCAGAGAACCAGTCGTTTAAGGCTTAAGGGTCTTAGATATATGAAGTTCAAGTAAATATAAGAGATGAATATATAAGCCACCTTCAAATATCTAGCAGATACCGGGACAATTCACTTTCATTTCCCTGTTTTTTTTTATAATTCGTGCAGGTTCAAGAGTGTACGCTCTTATGGTGTTTGTCACACAACATGGACGGAGTGCAGATGGTTTGTGTCGAAGATGTTCAATCACTACTCTCCGGGGGTGGTTGTCCTACATAGGATTTGAGAGATTCTACTGAATTTGCGTCGGTTGTAGTTCACAGTAACTCTTTTGTTAATGTGTTATATTGGAAATGCACACACAGAGTATGAATTTCGAAGTAATCTTATGTTGCGAGTGTTATGCCTTCGTCAGGACTTTTTTGATCATCTCTCATTCACAACTGATATTGT
Source organism: Merodon equestris (assembly GCA_958301585.1). Classification (NCBI taxonomy): domain Eukaryota; kingdom Metazoa; phylum Arthropoda; class Insecta; order Diptera; family Syrphidae; genus Merodon; species Merodon equestris. The sequence goes on from OY284413.1 coordinate 55,272,521, forward strand.
TGCATAGTTTTTTCGTTTAGGAATTGTTCTTGACTATGGACGGACTTGAACTACAGACCTTTGGCTTAACAGTCGGTGATGATTACCATTGCACCACAACCACCCCCTTGTCAATGATTCGGATATTAAGCCATCTTGGACAGTCGGACAAACTTATAAACCTACCCTTTCAGGGGTAGTTTAAAACCACCAAGAAGGAAATCAATTTTAAGAGATTCATAGCGATTTTAGACGGTGTTTTGAGAGTCGGACAGTGGCAAAGAAAATGTTGTATCGACCCACATCATTCCTCATCTGCACATTTCCATCAGAGATCGATCGATTCCGCGTTCCATCTCTAACCTCTAACTACGATGGGGTATCCTATGATTACGGTGTGCTTACAAAGCTCTTTTATTATAGTTTTGCCTTGACGTGAGCCATGATTAACGTTCATTATCTGATACCGGCCAAATTATTGATGGGTCGGCTTAACTGATCTCTATGTTAGAGTCTCCCACCAATTTATCTGCTTTCTGGGAATAGCGGAAATTTATCTTTTCTGGCTGATTCACGACATATCCTATTTATTGGAACTACAATAAATGTCTCTTGATAGACAGGAATTCCACTTGAAAAACACATTACATACATCACTCATCAGATCCTGTATGATACTTCTTTATTAATTTTTCACTCATCAACCTAGAGGGCTGTTCTGACGTTCCACTATAGTTCGTGTGCTCTTTTCACGAGAACAGATGATGATCCAGCTTAATGTTATTCGATGTGAAGCTATTTAATGAATACCTGATAAGATTTGAAAGAATATTTAGTTCGCGGTTTATATTTTACGAAAAGAAGGCTAGCGTAGAGTTTTTTAAATTGTTTTTCGTCTAGCACATCTTAAGAACAGATAGTGATATCGACTGCAGACTCATGGCGATCAACGATCATTGCATAGTTATCACATGATAGAGTTCACAAAAAAGTTAAATTGCTATAACTACTTTAAAGTTGTTAAAACAAGCTCCTGGTCTCTCATATGTGGGGAGTTGGTACTTCGGGTAGACTAGGGTTCTATTCGGGTTGCACATTTAGGGTAGTCCAATTTGTGGTTCCAAAATTAAATTTAAATAGAACATATTTACGTTTTAGATTACGATCACATTTTTATTCAGATGTGCTGCCTAGATCTTGCCATTGGGAATTGAATATAACATCATTCAAATGTCTTTTACGTCTTTGTAGAACTCTATTCTATTCCGACTATTTAATGTCACGAATATTCGTCTTCGATGCATAAGGAGTTTTGTATGCATAAGCACAATCTTTTGCAAAGCCTGACAAAAATTATCCAACAGTCCCAATTTACACGATCTTGGCGGTCAGTTCCGAAGTAATTTTTTCAGGAAATTTTCTTGCGATAAAACAAAAACGGGTCGTGTTGTGTAAGATATGGCAACGTGTTGTTGAAACCGCATATATATGTTCCAACACCTTCGATTTGGGGCCAAAAAACTTCGGTCAACATGAACCTAAATGCTGCGCTCGCCGTGAAATTAATAATGCATTTCGAAGACGGATAGACTTTAAGTTTCAAAAACAGAGCTAAAATCTTCCATTTATTTTTTCGGTCATATGGGTGAATATGTCGACCATAATCTACTCTTAATGCGCGAAACGAACATGCTGCAAACTGTTTTTATTGCAATAAGTTTTCACAATTTTAACACGCCCAATCATTATGAAGCAGCCCATATTATAAAATGGTATATCTTGAGCGAATCATTTACGGTCTTGAGTGTTAATTTTGGATAGCGCGTGCGTTCAAACCAGGGATGTCAAATCAGGATCACGAACTGGATAACTTTGTGTGAACTGGTGTCCGTTGTTGTGTTAGCCGCATGGGCACAGTTATTAAAATTTAATAACAGTATTTAAATTCATAGGAAGGAGACGAAGCCTCATACTAGTTGTCCTCGCGGCGTGGTTTAATAACGCTCGTAATATACATATGAAGTTTGTTCAAGAAATAAGGTGAATTTTTGAATTTCGGGGGCTAAGTATTGTACGTTCGATTTTCAAATCGTTCTTTTGTTGGCACACATGTCCCCTTACATAAATTGACATTATTAGCCATTTTGGATATTTAGTTTGTTTTTTACAGATACATAAGTTGGACCTATTTCGGTGATTTTCTGCTGTTGAAAAGAGAATGGATCAAAGAATCTTTATTAAAATTTGTGTGAAAAATAAAATAAAGTGGTCCAATGCAGCAAAACTGTGGCATTTGGTACGAGCTCTTCAAAGAAAGCCGAGACGATGTAAACTACGACGCCGCCGTGAACGCCCCAGCATGTCACCATCGAAAAAGTTGAAGAATTGAAGAAAATTATTACGGAGAATCGTCGAATCACTTTCAGATACATAAGTTGCTGAGGATATTGGCATATTAGTTGGCTCACGTCATGACATTTTTTTCAGACATTTTGGGCCTGAAACATGTGTTAGCAAAGTTTGTTCCGAAATTGATAAATTTAAGCCAATAAAACCGTTGCATGAGCATCGCTCAGGATCCAGATTTGCCAAATATTATCACTAGTAACGAAACATGGAAATATAGTTATGACGTCGGAACCAAAGCCCAAACATCCCTATGGAAACGATCAGTAGATCCAATATCGTAAAAAGCACGTCGAGTTTGGTCCAAAGTGGACGTTTTTCTCACTGTTTTATCACAATGGCGTGGTTCATCATGAATTCTTGACGGAGGCTTAAATGGTCGGTGAAGATTATTACCTTGAAATCATGCGCCCTTTGCTTGAAGCAATACAAAAAAAAAACCTTCGGGCTGTTGTATCACGATACTGTACCTGCTCACTTAAGGTCTGAATCTGAATCTGAATCTGATCTGAAAACACCCATGAAAAGACGGGAATTTGTCGCGATTGAGGATATAATGGCCAGATCGCTGGAAGAGAGCTGAAGGCTATTAAAAAAAAAACACATGTCAGAAGTGCTCTTAGAGATGAAAAAAAACTGGTACGAGTGTATTATATTGGAGGAGGATTACTTTAAAGGAAGCAGAAATAAATATTTTTCGAGCAAAATAAAAAGTCACTTTATTTTTTGGACAAACTTCGTACATTAAATCGGGCCTGTGTAGTTGCTTAATCCTGCGAAAAAAAAAATCCATAATATCAATGACTCCATTGGGAGTAGTCTAAGAACATAATCAAGACGTCACGCTTCTAGGTATACCAAAACCACTTAGTTCTTTTCGAGATTCCATTTCGTCTGGACTTCGAAGGATAACACGTTATCCAGTACACAGTGTATAGCAAGTCTCCCTATTGAATCCGAATCCTACATGCTTCAGGTATCTTTATGAACTCTAGCCATTCAGTGCAGGTAAAGTATGTCCCCACTGCCGCCGACTCCATTGTGTTCGTACGAGTTATGAATGTGACCAGCCCCCAGAGTCTATAATGACAATATCTGCTTCCAGAAGTCACATACCTACATTCATATAAGATTGCGGCCATACAATCAGAGTATCCAATCCATATATAAGTACTGGCAAGTCTGGTAGTATGCCGGATAGCACCATATATTGAAATTGGTTTCTGATACATGTTCGGGTCTTTCAATGATGTCAATGTCATGTCTATAAGTCAATATCTTGATGATAGTTCTCTTTCTTAACTTTCCAGAATCTGGGATTGCTTTTTCCAACCCCAGGTTAATGAGGAAGCACGTTGTTAAATATCAATTTTTACCTTAGTTGTTACATTGGTCACGGTCTCTATATCACAAGCAAACACCAAATTCTCTTAGGGCTTTAAAAAATTCTACCATGGCTGTGAAGTCGTAGGTAGGTTTTAGGTCTATAAACGTTTCTAGGCTTATGACTTCTATTATGCATATGGTAAAAACCTCAACAAGAAAAACTAAAGCTTCGATTAACACCATTCATCCTCCTATTACATCAGATGGATCCAGATTTAAATGATGCATATCAAAATGAATCTCGTACACCTTTAGCCAGATGAAATCGCTGAGGTAAGGGGAGGGGTGGAAAGTTTCACTGGCTGAATTATTTACCTTTTAGGATTAACAAAAATAACTCATTTAAGTAAAACTAAGGCCACACGCCTAGACCGAGCTCAGGAGGAAAACTTTTCTCCTCAAAACTTTCCTAACTAACACCTCAGACTCCATGGCCTAGTTAATGGAGAAAAGTGCAATAAGTTGCTCCAATTTTACTATAGAGGGAAATTACAAGAATTTAATCAACATTGCCTGACCAAGGTCTTCCACGAAAAGGATCAACAAGGATGTGGGAAAAAAAAAACTTTATGAAACCCCGCCAGCAATGGCGCACTAGCTTTTTTGCAGTTGTTTTAAAAGGAAAAAAAATCCCATTGTTCGTTGCCCGAACATTTTAGATGCAATGCATGCGTTATCCTTGTTTGGAACAACAACGGGGCTGGTGATAAATGGATCATATCCCCTCTCAACTCTGTAAATCTCCTCACGTACTCCTCAGTCAAATTCAATCAATCGATTATGATAAAATCACAAAGAAGCATCTGACATGTTTGCCTTATCACTTCCTTGACACATCAGATCAGGACATTCACCCCCCAACTTCAAGTCAAACAATCGTTTCAGGGTTGACTCGCGGGCGCTATGGGGCGCCAGACTACCGGGGTGGACTGAATTTAATTTTGTATTCGAACACTTAGTGTCATACCATACTGGTCTGTGAGTTTGCAGAAAACTTCGGGGACGCATAAAAACCGAACACACTAGATGTAGGGAACGTCTGTTACTGCTGTTGCCCCTGTCACTAGAAATGAATTTCGGGGCGTATGAGTAATTGAATGGGCAAGTTCACCCCTCAGATGAAAATGTTTCGCTTCGAGGTGAAAGAAGTTTCATATTTTTGATGTCCCATGTTTTCTTGCTGTTTATTCTGTTAGTTCTGTCCCAGACTGGTGGAGTCCCTATAAAGATTTTCGAGCAACTTTTTGACGCCAGCGTCGGGGAACAAAAACCAGAAAGTTTCATATTACTTTCATCTTTCGTTGTACTTCTCGGGTGAAGTAAGGATGTTATGTTGACTAAAACACGGCAAGGAGACGGATAGCTGAACAAGGACGACAATAGCGTGGTAGTGGAACTACTTTGAGGGGGTGTTTTACTTGGCATCAGTGTTTTTGTTTTGTCATTTTTAGTCAAGTGACAGGGTAATTTTGGATAACATGCCCGACAGTTGTTCGTGGTGGCTTTATGAAATCGCTGGGTGAATGGTAGTCAGAGTGGAATTTTGTAACATGTGGTACCATGACAGCGACTTGGGGCGTTGTTTCGACAGTAAAAGAGTATTTTAATTGATACTTTCTTGATGTGGTGCGACTTGAGAGTTAGGGGGTAATAATTCAAATCGGTGATCCATCATCTGAGAAAATTTAATATTGTTTGGAACTATGTGGAAGGTAATGGAATCTCTTTTAGGGATAGGGATGATAACTTGTGAATAGGGTGCTGACTTATAGGGGAAATGGTGTCGCTTATCTCTACGAAATCTTTCGTACTTTTCATTAAATTAAGAGCTTTAAAATTCCTTAACAGCTTTTTTAATTTGGGTCCCGACAGCATGTCTTATACTAAGCTTTTTGAATGGTATAGGTTTAGAATGCATCACACAGCATTTAATCCATCCATTCGACAACAGATTGACGCATGTCCAATTCACACTGAGTGCATATCCCACACTACTCGACATAATCTGAGTGATTCAATCTCAATTTAAAAAAATCCTTTTGACAGCCGTTGTTTACACCATAATCCTTAAATCGCTTCCCATATCCTGTGATGGCTGCAGCTTAATTCCATGCGGTTTATTTTTCCTTCCACATACCCTCATTCACACATCGATGGAACATCGGTGCAACGAACTACCTCTGAGATGACGAGAGATATAAAAGGAAAACACCAATCAAGCCAAGATTGAATTATTAAAGAACCTAGGGAAATGAGAGCTTGACGATAAGGTAGACCGGATGCACTATGCCCACATTGATATCCTGCAGATGCACATCTTCTCACCTTACTCCCTTGATTGACTCGAGCTCAAAACGAAGAAAACACCGACGAAACGAAATAAGGACAAAGAAACATGAGAAAGAAGGGAACCATTTTGCGCAAAGGATGACATGAAATATTCAGAGATGAAAAAACTCTCGACTCTGTTGTTTTACGCTTTAATTGGCTTATCTCTTATTCATCGTTATCGGTTCGGCCCTACAGCCACTAGAGTAACCAGAGAGCAGCAGCGTAAAGTGGAAGGAGGAAATAACACGCGTTCACGCGATAAGTGTACTTTCATCCTTACGTAGAGATAGCTCGATGCACATTTCCAAACATTCGGATTGGCCGTCGGTCACTTGACACCAGATGGTTGTATGTACGGATGCAGCGGTTGGGTTTTAAGAACTTTCGGTCATTTGTCCACTGCTATCAGGCAGATGTGGATAAGTGGGATCAGGACACTTGGTTCCGTGTAATGTCCTTGGGAAGCTACCCGGTTGTGGGTGAGTTACAGTGACTTCCATCAGGTGGCATTAAAAATGTATCAATCAAATGGGGAATTGAAAAAGGTGCACTCAACGGTGAAATTGACATGCAGTGTGGAAGGCGAAGAAGTGGTGTTGTTTTTAGAGTCAGTGTTGATTTAAAATTTAAGTTTTTGTAAAGTTTTAACATTGGAGTTAAGGAAGGGATTTTCGCGTTTTTTAGATAAGTTTTCCAGCAAACGAATCAACAGTTTCGCGTTGTTGTCGGTTTGCTTTACCAGAAGTTGATCTGATCAGTTACTGAGCCACTATACAAACATTCCTCTAAATTTCTTTAAAAATTAGTTGACTTTCAATATTCACCATTGGTAAGTTGAAAAATGTTTATTTGTAAGTAGAAAAACGTATCTCAACAGCGAATAACAGCAAAGTGCTCTTTTACGTTATCCAGGAAATAATCTGAGCCAAGTTTCCCATAAAATACAGAGTGCACCATCTCATATGGGTCGATGTAAACTTCGAACAACTTCAAAAATTATCAACCGATTTTCATATGTTATAGCATTTTGGAAACGTCAATTCAGTACGATTTTAACCATGAATGGTTTTACACCAAAAGAATGCGTGGAAATAGTTTCAATGTCTTTTAAAAATGAACGCTCGATTGTGCTAACTCAACGTGCGTATCGTGCAAAATATCGTGATCGTGTTGCGCCCAAAAAAGGTTCTGCGGCAAGCCCTCGTGAGCAACCTAGGCCACATCCGAGGCGTTCAAACTCATTTATTCAGTCTGTGAAGGCCAGTGTTCAAGAAGAATCAAGTTCGTCATATGGGCGCCGTTCGCAGCAGTTAGGCATCAGTGGGACCACTTTGCGGACAATTTTAAAGGATGATCTTCACTTATTCTCATACAAAGTGCAGATAACTCAAAGAATTTTACCACAAAATGAGCCACGGCGCTTGGCATACGCACAAAATGTCGTTGCAGTGATTAATGCTTCACCCGGAGATCTGGCAGAAAATTTTGACGACCGATGAGGCCCATTTTACGCTTTCTGGCTCAGTTAATAAACAAAATTGTCGCTTTTAGGGCACCAAAATCCTCACATGATTCACGAAGAGCCGCTATATGATCAAAAAGTTACTGTTTGGGCCGGTGTATGCGCTAAAACCATCATTGGACCGTATTTCTTCAAAGTTGGCGATACAGTGGGTGACGATCGATATCGGTGGATGTTGGTCCATTATGTAGTCCCAGAAATGCGTAAAAAAGACTTATTTCACTTTTGGTTTCAGCGCGACATGCCATACTGCGGACAAAACAATGAACCTTTTGCGTAAGAAGTTCCCTGAAAGATTGGTGTCAAACAAGGGTGATATTGACTGGCCTCCGAGATCGCAGGATTTGACTCCTCCAGGCTTTTTTCTTTCGGGATACTTGAAAAGCAAGGTGTATGCTAACGGCCCGAAGACAATAGAACAGCTCAAAAGAAACATTCGTGCGGAAATAGCAGAAATTTCGACCGAAATGCTCGAAAATGTCATGGAGAATGCACGAAAACGAGCCCATTTTTGTATCGGCAATAAAGACAGTCATTTAATTTATAATGTTTTCAACAATTAATCACAATAAATTGCAAAGGTCTAGGTTGAATAAAAGTTTTTGAACTTCCAAAATCGGTTGAGAATTGTGGAAGTTATTCGAAATTTACATCGACCTATGAGATGGCACAAGCGTTATAAACTACAAAGAATAAAATAACAACATACAAGTAAACAGCATTGTTGGAATAAATATAACACTCATACTGTGGAGCGTGTTATTCCTAAAGGTATAAAGCGTTGCGAATAGCAATGCAATGGTTAATTTCTTCTATCAATCGATTGACGGTTCAAAATCAATTTTTTTTTTCTGCCCTGCCCAAAAAACATGATGTGGAACATATGTTAAATGGGAATAACAACGCATATCTTTTCGTACACTGTACACTCAAAAAAATAATCTAATCTATGTGACCGCGGAACAAAAATATCGATCCCTAAATAAAATATAAATGATTATAAAATATTTAAGAACAACCACTTATAACACTATACATATTATCACACCCATTTCGAATAACAACACTTTTTTGCACCAAATTAAACTCATCTTCCACAAAAAGACTATTACAGGACACTTCATTCAATACTCCTTAAGGTTTTTACCAACCGAAAAACATCATATGAAACTATGTAATTTAGTAAATAACTTCCATAAATCTGAAAGCAACAACCACAAAAGAACAACTTACCTCTTCTTCATTGCTAGCTGTGTTAACTGAGTCCATGCTTTGCGATAGTCCGAGTGGTGCCAGTGCCATTTGATTTTCCATTTTAGCGTTGTTATTTGAACTGCAACTGTTATTCGGGTTGTTGTTCAAATTGATGTTGTTATTCAAATTCGTATTAACTGGTGTTGTACTAGTAATCGGTGAATTACTATTATCACTGTTATTTAAATTATTTGCCGGCGATACAGATGCCGTATTAACAACAACGTTACAATTATTTCCACTAGCTGTTGTTGTTATAATTGGTGATGTTGTTGTACAGCTTGAATTTGAGTTGTTATTGGTGTTGTTTATACCGCTTGTTGTTACAATTGATGCGTTCTGATTTAGTAGATTAGTTGTATTGTTGTTTATGTTGTTGTTCTGGTTGTTATTATTAACGACACTTGTAACGAGTTTAATTGCTGATGCGACTGACGATTGTGCGGGCGCTGATACCGGTACTAATAATTGTTGTGCTCCGGGGTGTGTATGGGTAAGTTGATGATGCGACAGTTGGTGATGATGATGATGATGTTGTTGTAGTTGTTGTTGATGACGCAACGCTGCCTGTTGAATTTGTTGTTGGACAGCAGCTGCTGCTGCAACAGCTACTGCTTGTTGTTGCTGTTGCTGCTGTTGTTGTTGTTGTTGCTGATGATGATGATGGTGATGTTGTTGTAGCTGATGATGAAGAGGATTTAATATTGGATGTAGTTGTTGTGCAGCAGCAGCGGCGGCAACAGCGGCAGCAGCTCTCTGTTGTTGTTGTTGCTGATGTTGTTGTTGTTGTTGATGATGGTGATGCGTTACAGCAGCCTGCTGATGATGGGCTAGATGATGTTGTGTATGTTGATGATGTGCAGCCACGGCAGCTGGATTAAATAATTGATGGCCACCGGTAGCGGCGGCTACCTTAGCAGCTGAGCTAAGGGCAACGGCTGCGGCAGCGGCTGCTGCTGTTGCCGGTGATGCGAATTGAACTTGTGGTGGCAGTTGCGGTATAACAGAGACTGCGGCACACTGTCGCTTGGGTGACAACACCTGTGGGGCACTCGCTGGCGTTTGCGGCAGCGTTGGCCTGCGTTTAATCGCAATCGACGAAATGGTGATGGTTTTTTCGTACGTTTTTAACGTGAGTTCCTTCCTACTAGGCGTTTATTATCACACCACACAACCACTTCCACTTTGTTAACGATTTTTTTTTTCACTCAATTGTTGTTGTTTTTTATTAATCAATGTAGGGCGTTGCACGCCGATGTTATTTGAATAAGTGATTGAGAAGAAACTATTTGATCTGTCAATCGCATTGAGATGATGATATCTGAAATGAGAAGAAAGAGAAAATCATTATTAATGATATAGAAATGCCTAGATACATAGGTATGTGGTTTCAATCGATATCTTCAAAACTACTGAGGGCTATTAATTATCATGAACATCGATACGACCACACTGCAAATGAGTAATTTCCATGTGCTCGTGATCCACTTGAATTATATGGCGGTGCCGCCGCATGGATTGGCATTTAATTCGTTCACACTACAAAGTAAATAGCACACAAATACCACTTCAGGGGCAATAAGGTGATGGTGTGGTAGAATGGCCTAAGGGCGGTTTTAGTTATGCGAACTAGAGGCATATAAACCGACTTTCTATTGTATTCACGCTATCGGGCGTTCCTACGAAATGCTTGTATATCTTTTACCAGCAGCTAATAGACGCCCGCGTATTGTTTGACTTTCGCAGTTGAATTCATGATTGCATGATGAGAATCGTTGGATGATGACTCAGAGTGAATGAGGCGCACGAGCTCTGATATTCTCTACATGTGGCAATGCTACTGTCAACTGAAAAATGATTGAATATGGCGTTAATTGGTGCAGTATTGTAAGTTATTCGTCGCGTGGTGAGATACAAGGGAACCGAGCTGTTTCGTTTTTATGTGAAATACATGTGCAAAAACAGCGGTAAGATAAGGCGCGTGTATTATAAATGGAGAAAGCGATGTCTAGCGTTGACAGAAGGTTTTTTTTTCCATTCGACTTTCAAGCATTTCCAAGACCCACACCTAGGTCGAACCCTTGGATCTTTATCTCTTATTCACAATCATCACGACGAGTAGCCTTTGCGCTAACACCATGCTCTTATCGCCGACTTTTAGTCAACATTTTAGGTTTTAGTTAAAATATGTAGGTCAGAGATATCCTTCGGCTGCAACATTATATGTAACCTATCCCTTGCTTGTCAGGATGACACAAGCCCGACACTCCAAGAATTTGCGTATAATTTCTGGGGAACGAAAATTTATCGGGAAAGGTATCGTCGGGCCTAGTGTCCAAGAACCAAGCCCAAATTAAGAACTGTCAACATAGTGACCAAGCACAGTAAAGCAAGACGTTCTAGCCCCGTCGACGAGACGTCAGCAGTGTATTATACAATGACGACGTGGACTTGCACACGGAATGGCTGTAATTAATTTCACATGCCCCTTTCCTCCACCTCCTTCATGCACATCCTACCTTCGCGTGTTCGCATGTCGTTGGCTCATATTTTATTTCGGACTTAAAGCCACCTTGATGCCACGATAATGTGTGGAGTAGCCCGGCTAGTTCTCAATGTTCCTTTCATGACCTCTTAGTGAATTAGAACTTTAAACTCGGAGTAACCGTGGCGGCAAGTTCTAATTTTTCTTTATTTTCTTACATCATTCCTCGTCGCATATGGAATCTAGAATATGGGACTTGAGGCGCGGCTCTGTTTTATGGATTTTATGGCTTTATGGTGCAATTCATTAGTAGATGCGAATTTAAAAATAATATTAAACTTGCAACGAATGACGATCGATCGACAGAGTGTTGCATGTCGGCCAGTCGTTTCGGGTCGTGCTTGCGCTTTATGGGATTTCCTTGTTTTTTTCGTTATAAAGGGCAGCAAATGCCCTGGGTTTGTGATGCAGTTTTGATAACCTTACAAATCCATTTAAATGGATTTCTGTTTCAATTTTTTTTTCCATTTCATGGTGTAATGACTTATTAATGAACGGACATCTAGGTATATGGCCAGAGGGAAAAAGTCTTATGGCTCGCATGTAGTATATAAGTATATAATCGGAGGACTAATGGCAGCTAATGGGTTTTATGGGGACGAGATACAGGCAATGGCCGATGTGAGGTGCAGTTCTATTACTCGCATCATAAACCGCTAAACTTTACTGCTTTTAAATGGATTTTTTTCTTTTTTGTTTTTTTTTTTAATGTCGTGATTTTGTGTTGTTTTTTACCTTTTATTTCTTATCATTCAAGGTCGGACTGATATTTGCGTTCAAGTTAAAAGTAATTAAGTAATTGGCTGTGGTGGAGGTTCGTACTTTTCGGTGGAAAGATTGGAGGTCGGTTTTAATGGGTTTTACTTATCACAAGTATTCGTATTGACTTGCGAATCTCTAATCACAGCTTTACCTAAATGCCGCTTTCGTTTTGACATTAGAACATCGAAATTAGAACTTCGATTTCCTCGAACAAAGCTTTTAAGGTGAACGACATTACCCTTCTCTACTCTTTCTTGGAATTCGTCAAAGTATTTACTCTCTTGTGTAAGCATCGAGTTGTTGTGGGGTTTGGAAACGATTATCTTCGTGATGTTCTAGTACAACTTGAACCTTAAAACGCTTTATTGTTTTTGCTACGCTACCCCAGACTATAATACCATAGCGTAGCTGGGTACCGGCTATCGGGTTCCTTTTCCTAAGTAGAATAATTGACATAAAGCCTTTTTGGTGTACAGCGAAGTGTCGCTATGCGAAAACCCCATCTGAAGTTGCAATCAATGTTGATCTCTAAGTACTTATAACACCTTACGTCCTCGATATATAAGGCGGTTGATGTGGCTGGACAATGGTTATTTTGATAATTGGTTCCCATGTTCCGACATTGTGGTAACACCATCTTGCAGCCCTACATGATCCCCATTATTTGCTTCAGGATATTCAGCGATCGGCTTGCTACAATAAAGAGTTTTTCAATTGGCGCGGGTAGATTTTGGCGGCCTGTGGCCATGCTGTTTTAATGACATCTGTCAAATCTCTCTATCTCATATGAGTCGATGTAAATGTCGAATAACTTCAACAATTCTTAACCGATTTTGGAAATTCAAAAACTTTTATTCAACCTAGACCTTTGCAATTTATTTTGATTAATTGTTGAAAACAATATCAATTAAATGACTACCTCTATTGCCGATGCAAAAATGGGCTCGTTTTCGTGCAATCTCCATAACATTTTCGAGAATTTCGGTAGAAATTTTTCCGATTTCTGCACGAATGTTTCTTTTGACCTCTTCTATTGTTTTCGGGCCGTTAGCATATATCTTGCTTTTCAAGTATCCCCAAAGAAAAAAGTCTGAAGGAGTCAAATCTGGCGATCTCGTAGGCCAGTCAATATCGCCCTTTTTTGACACCAATCTTCCAGGGAACTTCTTACGCAAAACGTTCATTGTTTTGTCCGCAGTATGACATGTCGCGCCGTCTTGTTGAAACCAAAGGTGAAATAAGCCATTTAAGCCTACATAATGGGCTAACATCTACAGATATTGATCGCCAACTTTGAAGAAATACGGTTCAATGATGGTTTTAGCGCATACACCGGCCCAAACAGTAACTTTTTGATCATAGAGCGGCTCTTAGTAAATAATGTAAGGATCTGCGGTGCCTCAGAAGCGACAATTTTTTTTATTAACTGAGCCAGAGAGTAAAATGTGCCTTATTGGTCATCAGAATTCGCTGCTAGAACTCCGGCTCAGTATTAATCATTGCAATGACATTTTGTGCGTATGCTAAGCGCCGTGGCTCATCCTGTGGCAAAATTCTTTGAGTTATTTGCACTTTGTATGGAAATAAGTGAAGATCATCCATTCTCCGCAAAGTGGTCCCACTGAACGGCGCCGATATGACAAACTTGGGTCTTCTTGAACAATGGCCTTCACAGGCTAAATAGATGAGTTTGAGCGCCGCGGATGTGGCCTAGGTTGCTCACGAGGGGTTGCCACAGAACCAAATTGAAAAAAATTTGAGGCCCAACGAGGAATTGTATCTTTTTTGGTCGCAACACGATCACGATATTTTGCATGATACGCACGTTGAGTTAGCACAATCGAGCGTTCATTCTTAGTGAACATTGAAACTATTTCCGCGCATTCTTTTGGTGTAAAGCGATTCATGGTTAAAATTGTACTTAATTGACGTTTCTAAAATGCCATGACCTATGAAAATCGGTTGACAATTGTTGAAGTTATTCGAAGTTTACATCGACCCATATGAGATGGCGCACTCTGTATTATTTTCTTTTGTTCAGTTATTGATGCCAAATCACAATGGCAAGTTACACGATTGAACAGTACGTCCAAATGATAAAACTTTATAGTAAAAACGATGTTTGTTCGTTCAAACGTTGCAGGCGTTGCGCCCATCTTACAGTGGACGTGGTGGCTCTTCACAGTCGACTCTTCAACGTTTGGTGGCCAAATTTGTGACGACCAGTTCGTTCGTCAAAGGAAAGCAAAATCGGTCGAGAACATCGCCGTGGTCCGTGAAAGTGTACAGAGATCGAGACAGTCGATTTTTCGCCGTGCACAAGAACTCGGCCTTTCGTAGCCTTCAAATTGGGACTTGGTATAGACCCGTGTAATATCCAAGTGGCCTAGGAGCTCGAAATTCATGATTATAGACAATGCTTCTTGTTCGCCGACTGGGCTTCGGAACGTTTGGAATAGGACAATTTTGGCCGAAAAATCATCTTTAGCGCCGAGGCGCATTTTTGGATGAATGGCTGTGTTAACAAGCAAAATTGCCGTATTTTGGACGACACCAACCCACATGGGGCTCAACATGTGACGGGACGATGCATCCTCAAAAAGTTACCATTTGGTGTGGATTTTGGGCGGCAGTGTCATTGGTCCGTACTTTTTCGAAAATGACCTTGGTGAGGCAGTCACCATCAATGGCGAGCGCTACAGAACGGTGACCAATTTCTTATCGCTAAAATTAAACCATATAGACTTACGCGACATGCGGTTCTAGAAGGCCGGCGCTACGTGCCACAGAGTGGACGCCACGATAGATATTTTTCAGGAACTAGGAATAAGGTTATCTCTCGCAGAGGTGCGTGAAGTGAATTGGCCACCAAGATCATGCGATCTAACCCCGCTAGACTTTTTCTTGTAGGGTTTTCTAAAGTTGTAGGTCTATGCGAATAAAGCTCTATCAATTGATGCCCTCAAAGTGAACATTACCCCAACCATCGCTCAAAATTCAGCCGGATGTATGCAAATTGGACCACTTGGATTCGTGCCACCGTAAGAAGCCAAGGCGGGCATTTAACGACGTCATATTCCGTATATAATGCCATACATGGGTCTTTCTAGTAAAGGAAGAATTATGTTAATACTTTACACATCGCTTGTTTTATTACAATAAATTTCAACATCTACCCGCCTTTATTGAAACACACTTTGCCTATAACGTTACGCGGCATATAGTTATATTGTGTTTTATTAAAACAAAATTGATTTATGTTTTCGTGTTTGCTTTATTATTTCATTCATTTATTTTTTTATACACTGTCGAAATCAACTAAACGCTTAGACGTCTGCGAACAAAGTGGACGATTCAAATCTCGATCATCCTCTACGAAAAACCTGAGGCTTAAGAGAATCGCCACGTTAGAGAGCCGATCACGTACGATCGGTGTTTGCAATGAGCAAACGCCGAAAGTCGTTAAAGAAGATGCTCTCTTGTTGGGAGTGGGACTGGATAAGAGCCTATGTAACTCATTATGTAACAATATGCAAAAGTAATGTTTTGTATGAAAGCTCGCAGCAACTCTTCGGTCTATACTATAATAAATAGTAACAATGTCGACCAATATGGTAGGTCGTATTTATTCCTTAACTTTCGAACAAACTGGCCGAAGATCTCTTATTGCCACACTGTGTACGGCCTGTGATGTGAAGAGCTTTACTAAATCCGATTAGCATAATCAAGACGTGATGACTTTTATTGATCACAAGCAAATCGACGACCACAGCAGGTTGTCGATAACGCGGGGAGTACCAATTTTTCTCATACAAATCAAACACATATATCAAATGCGTTGGCGAATACTTCCCTCAATAATTCAAATGTACAATTTTTTGGACCAATAATCGGTCAGTGGTGTTAGCGCAGCGTGAATATCGACGTCGATTTTGAAATCGCGTCGCGCCAACTGGACAAACATTTTGGCGTTTAGCTACTTGACTCGAACGGACTGGAACCAAAAGAAACCACGCAGGACGTGGCCGCCACCGGATTGGTCGTTCGGCCAAAAATATCGCGGCTGTGGCTACCAATGTCGCTGACAACGAAGAAACATCAACCAGACGACGCGTCACGCAATTGGGCATCACCTACAGCGAATTTTAGTAAAAGATTTACACATGTTTCAGTACAAAGTGCTAACGGTGCGTCAGTTAATGCGTGCTGGCCGTCAGTCGTGTGTAAATTGCTGTCAAGCCATCCTTAATCTCAACAACGAAAAGGATAATTTTGTGTTGAAAATTATCATGAGCGACGGGGCGCATTTCCCCTTAAGCGGTAACGTCTATAAGCAAAATCTTCGTTTCTGGGGCACTGAAAACCCGCGTGTGATGCACGAATAGCATTACATCCACTCAAAGCCACTGCGTATTGCGGCGTTCATGCGGGAGAAGTGATTGGGCCGTATTTTTTTAAGCACGCCTTCGGCAATACGGTCACTGTTACTGGCGAATGCAACAGGGCTATGATAAACGACTGTTTATCTCCCGTTTTTGCGATTTGGCATGGCCCGTAAGATCGCCCGATTTAACCATCCCAGACTTCTTTTTTTGGCTACTTGAAGTCGTGGGTTTATGTCAACATGCCTCAGATAATCGCAGCCCTTAAGGAGAAAATTCAACAGGAATGCGAACTGTTATCACCGAAAATATTGCGAAAAAGTCATGGAAAATGCTATAAAACGGGTACAAATGGGTATCAACACTGGTGGCAGCCACTTGATGGGTATCATCTTTTCCACTTAACGGAAAAAATTAAAAAGGTCCAAATAAAAATGTTCATCACTCAAAATCATTTTTTATTTTATTTATGTAGTAAAAAAGTATTAGGAGCGCAACTAAGTTCTCGCAATTTTTTTGATGAAAATGCAACTTTATTGTGAAAAAACGATTACAAATGAATCATTCAAAGTATTCCAATCGCTAGCGATAACTTTTTCCAATCTTTTTAGCAGAGCTCGCATACTGTCACGGCAGAAGTGTTCCTCTTTTGAGGCTATCCACGAATCAAGCCATTTTGAGATGTCTTCATATGAATGGAACTGCTGATCAGCCAGACCATGTGCCATCGAACGGAATAAGTGATAATCGGACGGCGCAATATCCGGGGAATATGGCGGGTAGGGTAGGACTTCCCATTTGAGCGTTTCTAAGTAGGTTTTAACGGGTTTGGCAACTTGAGGCCGAGCGTTGTCATGCTGTAGAATCACTTTTTCGTGCCTCTGCTCGTATTGTGCCCGCTTTTCGCGCAGTGCTCAGCTCAATCGCATCAATTGAGTTCGATACCATTCGCCAGTGATGGTTTCGTTTGGTTTCAACAGCTCATGATAAATAACACAGTCCTGATCCCACCAAATACACAGCATAACCTTCGCAGGATATTCGTGAATATTCGGCCGAGTCGACGGCGTAGAAGCATGACCGGGCTGTCCTTATGATTTTTTTCTCTTTGGGTTGCTGTAATGAATCCATTTTTAATCACCTATAACGATGTGATGAAGAACACCCTTCCTTTTTTGCCGCTGGAGCAGTTGTTCACAGACGATAAAACGACGCTCAACGTCTCTTAGCTTCAAATCATAATGAGCCCAAGTTCTTTGCTTTTTAATCATTCCCAATGCATGCAATCGCTTGGAAATAGCTTGGCGGGTAACTCCTATCACTTAAACATGTTCTTTTTCCTTTGGCATGGATCCTCATCGACCAATGCCTCCAATTCAGCGTCTTCGGAAGCTTTTGGCCTTTCTTCACTCGAACGGTCATCAAAATCGAAATCACCGTCTTTGAAGCGACGGAACCAATCACGGCACATTGTTTCACTTAGAGCAGTATCTCTGTAAACTTTTTGGAGTTCTCGATGCGCTTCAGCCGCCGTTTTCTTTGAATGAAAAATGAAAAGCAACACTTCCCGCAAATGACGATTATTTGGCATAAAATCAGGAATTTTAACACAACCAAAAGTATATGACGCAAAAAATAAAATCGCTAATGTGTCAAAATAGTTCGTTTACCATATGTCTAAGCTTGGTTCATGATGTTTTGAATACGTCAGATTCGACGAGCACTTTCTACTGGAGCCATCTCTTGATAAACAGTGAGAACTTAGTTGCACACCTAATAATTCAAAAACAAAATTGGATGATTAATTTTGCGTCACCTTGTACAAATTTGGCTGTTCGAACAGTTTGACTCAAATTTGGCCACCAAGCATCGAATAGTCGACTCGGCTTAGAGTGTCCGCCTAGGGCCAGTAAGATTCCTAAATTTGTAAGGATAGTTAAGCTAGTTTTAAGCATTTATGTCTAGGATAAGATAGATCTAAGAAACTATTGTATAAATAAAAATGAATTACAAACAAAAAAAAAAAAAAGTCGACTCGCCTGGACGGCTGTAACGATGGTAAAAATCACCTAATGCACTGAAAGTTTCTGGGATTTCGAAAATGATTTTTTTTAATTTGCATATACTTTTCAGTGCTATAGTCCTGCTACGATAATTTTCCATATGCTACTAAACAATTGAACGATGCTGTTTTAACAACATGAGAATTATAAGTAAACGAGTTTTAAAGTATCCCTCTTGAACAGTTCTTTATTACGGCTGATTTGGTCTGTTTGGTTTTTGGAAGTTAACATTTTTGACAGCCCGCACTTGGTTCGTAATATGGCTTAGGGCAGGCCTTATCAGTTAATATTGCATAGGAAGACATACATACAGATGATGGTTATAAGTTATTGAATTTCATTGTTAAAATTGGTGCGAAAAATGTTTTTCGCGCTCTTCGACTGTTGTCATAGCGCAAACAATTCAAGCCGTAGTGACCAAATTTTGCAACAATTTCACGCTATTGGACATCAAGTAGAGAGCGTACAGAGGAAATTCGCGAGTAAATGAAGTCCGTGATTTGTCCATTCGTCGCCGTTAAAAGCAATTCGGATTATGTTACTCCACTACGTGGAAGATTTTACTCCAGGCTCTTGATCTAAACCCTTACAAAATACAGCTCGTGCAAGAACTGAAGCCGATCGACCTGCCACAGCGTTGAATTTTCGGTGAGTGGGCCTTAGTAAAGTTAGAGGTTAAATGGGCATATTTGGTCCGATAAAGATCCTTAGGCAATACAGGAGCTACCAATGCACTCGTCTGGCGGAATCATTGGCCTGTATTCTTTCAAAGATGACCGTAACAACACCGTTACTATCAATGGCACTCGCTATTGTACACAAATTTCGAACATTTTTTTGCATAAAATGCATGAGCTGAACCTGGTCGACATGTGGTTCCAGTAAGACGGCTCTATATGATACATAGCACACGAATCGATGGACCAATTGAGATATGAGTTCTGTGAGCAATTTATCTCCCGTTTTAGATCGGTCAGTTAGCCGTCCAGATCCTGCGATTTGACGCGTTTACGCTATTTTTTATGGAGACACGTCGAATCGCTAGTCTATTCTGCCCCTTGCCAGCGTCAATTACAGTCTTGGAAGACAAAATTGTTCGTATTATTTCCGAGATACCAGCAAATATATATGGACCACTGAAAATTTGGTCGTAGCCAAAACTTATACAGAATAATTATTTTGGAACAAATGACAAGTATTGCTTTATCGGGCCCAATTAAATATTTATACTTTTGCAATTTTCCTGTGTCGCTTTCGGCAGTTAAAAACTAAATGCTTTAAAAACTCACATGTTATTCCCGTTAGTTAGAAGTTGACCCCAATTAAGCCTATGATGGCTTTGCCGTTCTTAATCAAACTGATTTCCTTTATATACCTTCCGCCAAGCCATTTAATATGTGAAGAAAAATAGATATTAAATCGAGGATAAAACTTGAAAGCACCATTCTCCAAATCCGTTGCCCAGTTTACCACGGCCAATTAGTGCAGCTACCCGAAGTCATTGAATTCCCATCTCAACGTCGAATGTGCATGCTCTCCACTTAAAGTTCACATCCAACTAGCTATCTAAAAGAGCTTAAACTCTGACTCGAATCATGTTCACTGTAACATACAAGTACGAATATGGCGGTGCATAGTGCATGCTCAAGTGCATGAATGTGTGGAAAAGTATTCCCCTGAAGCCAAAACGGAAAACGGAAAAGCATCTGACACACCTAGGAGTGGTTGTCGAGCGGAGCCCCGCAGATATAGTACATATCGTATTACTAACTCAGTTACGCTGCTCTAGACGTTTTTTTGTTGTTTTTTCTTCTTTCGTTTCTTGTTTCATGCTTTGGCCGAGTGACTTGCTGATGCTGTGTCTATTCTCCAATTAACGTTCCTTTCGTTTCGGTTTCGCACTTTGCGCTCGGAAAGTTGCTAATGTAACTGCAACTACGACAACAATAGCGATAATCATCACCATTATCAACGTCATCGCCATCATCGTCGTCATCGTCTTCACCAACACCATGCTCGTTGCAATGATGCTTAAGCTACTAGGCAACTGGGAATTCGGTTGATTCATTTATTTCTATCCACCGTGGCATGGTGTTCGGGGCTGAAATCTATTCTTATGGAGAATGATATAACACCTCGGTACAGTTATGCAATTAGGAGAAGAATTAGCACAGTGTTCAGTTCAGCTCAGTTAGGCTAGATATGCATTCTTCTATGGACAAACCAAATTGCCTTAGATGCTCAGTGTGAATCGCGATGTCTGGTTGCGATGCCGAGACACAGTTGCTGGTTTCGGCGTTAAATGCTTCGGGGGATTGTGTTAAAATTCGTAATTGTTATGGCAGAGATTAATTAAACAAAGAAATTGAAAACACAGATACTGCGGGATGGGTTTGAGATGTAGATGTGAGATACTTGATGCCAGAGACCGGTTAGAGGGTGTACGGCGTACAATCGGCTTGCCGTGGGGAAGAGCTTAATGAAAGACGGACGCTGTTTAATTGAACTGTATTGCATTCGCCAGTGATTCTAGTGCCTGAAGCAACAGAGGGATTGGCTCGGAGCTTTAGTATTCTTACGAGTGAAACCTATTCAACTTGAGTTTAGAAAAATCGGATATTTTCAAGGTCTCAACAGGTGATTTTTATTCAATGGAAATGTTGCGATGTAATGACCATGACCGTAAATACAAGTCTCAGCAAGATGACTGGGGTAGGGCAAGTAGAAAAAGACTGGAAATAGCAAACCTTAACCGAGCAGGGGGCTTCGAAGAGTACATACCATGCTCCCTATACTCCCAAAAGAAATCATCTGAGAAGTACTCAAGATTTCAAAAAGAAAAAAAAACAGGCTGAGACGTGTTATGGATCATAAATGTGACGGCCTTTCTACTAAGCCAGTTTTAAAGGAATTCTTAGTTAAACTCACAAATACTAGATGATTTAAATGACCGAAAGCTAGGAACATACTACCGATCGAGCTAAACGCAATCGCCAGATTCCGCAGTATTATGTTTGGTGTGGACTCTGGAGATTTCTGCTTCTCTTGTCACGAAACGCAAAGCTGACCTAAGTTCATCGCCAATTTTCAAGCCATGGTTCATGCCATGATTCTAATGAGAGTCAAAAATTACATCAATAGTAGAACAAATAGCCTCTCCGGTAGACTCTTCAACCCCGATGATGTTAAACGGGCAATTGCCTAATCTAAACCCTACAAAGTTCCATGTGAAGACGGTGCCTGCTATCTTAAAGAGAGGCCTAGATACCTCATCACTGATAGCTCTCTTTATGTCCTGTTTCAATTTGGGATATATTCTCCGAATTCGGAGAGAAGTCAACCTTGTCTTCATCCCTAAGATTGGAAAACCAAGTGAACAACCTAAATCCTATCGCCCTATCAGCCTAACATCTTTCCTACTAAAAACAATGGGAAAACTGATAGAGCTTCATATTAGAGGTATATTGGAAAATGTAACATTCTGCATTCAAATCAATATGCATACCGCACTACTAAGAATGCGCTGCATTACTTGGTAGTGCATTTGGAAAATAGTTTGTCTCGCAAGGAGATCGCAATTTGTGCCTACCTCGATATTGAGGGGGCATTTGATAATACTGGCTACAATTCAATATTACTGCACTGTCCCGTAGAGATGTAGACCACCCCACTAACCTTTGGGTTGGGAAAATGCTTGAGAGCCGTATTATATCAGCTACATCCGGAGAGGTCTCTGTGACAGTATCGGCAGCTTAAGGGTGTCCACAAGGTGAAGTCCTTTCACCCCTTCTCTGGTCGATAGTCATCGACGGTCTACTCTACATGTTAACCATCCTCGGTTATGAAGTTATCGGATACGCCAATGACAATGTATGAATAGATGTTGTTACAAGTAAAAGCGAGATTTGTGACTGTGAACGCATGCAACTTGCGCTTCAATTTATCTCTGACGGGTGTGACAGAGACGGTTTATCGATGAACCCAAATAAGACAACCTTAGTCCGTCTCCCTAAACATTGGATTTTCAGAAGAAGTCAAGAATATTTGATCGCAAACTTAACTGGAACTCCAACATCAAAAGCAGGCTTGCAAATGCGATTAAAGCACTGTGGGTATGTCGACGCAGCTGCGGTAAAACCTGGGGATTGAAATCTTAGCTAATCTACTGGTTATATATCGCGATAGTAAGATCTATCATCACTTATGTGTCTGCTGTATGGTGGACGAGAGATGAACAGAAAACTACAATAGTTAAAATTCAACGCTTTCAGAGGGTAGCATGTCTCGGCATTACAGGCGCCATGCCAACTTGCCCGACAACAGCCTAAGAGGCACTGATCAGAATTACTCCCCGCATCTTTTTATTAATAAGGTTGCTATACATAATCCGCAATCAGCAATCAGACTCCTCCGCTCGGATCATCCAAGTTGACCATTGGGTCACATATCCATCCTACAACAGCTTCTTGAACTGTGCTCGTATATGATTACCACAGTTTCGGGCGCATTACCACATAGATCACCTTTGATAAACGATTTGAGATATTGATCCCAAACCACATAGCTTGGGAAAGCGGTGATCACTTGCTAAATGTCAAAGGCCTGAGGTGGTACACCGATGGCTCCAAGATGGATTCCGGCGTTGGGGCTGGCATCTTTGGACCAAATCGAAAGATATCGAAATCCTAGTGTCTTCCAAGCTGAACTATACGTCATCCTAACGTGCGTCAACCCAAACGTAGAGACTGACATAAGAGGTATAAACATCAATATGACTGTCTGAGTGTCAGGCAGCGCTTAAATTCCGAACTTAAATTCCGTCAAGGAATGCCACGATTCCCTGCAATACTTAGGCAAAACAAATAAGGTCACACTCAGGTTGGTGCCAAGACACAAGGCCATTAAAGGCGCTAGGAAAGGATCCAGCAAAAGGTACATAGGTGCCGAACTTCATTGCGGAATCCTCAAGTCAAAGATTAATTTTCTCTCAGACAAGTGGAAGAAATCGCAACACTTGCGCTTTTGGAACAGCGTTCAAGGACTCCGACAATCGAAGAGATTCATACGGTCCCTGAATAAACACTCTCAAATTTTAGTCTCAAATAGAGTTGATATCAATAGACTGGCCAGCTACTTATCCGGACACTGTAGTCTTTGACATCATCTTAACACAATTAACCTCTTGTCTGAAACCGAGTGCCGGCTCTATCTTGAGGACGGGGAAACTGCAGAGCATATACTATGCGAGTGTGCTGACCTCTACCATCTTAGGAAGCGTATCCTCCTCAGAGAAATCATAACTCCTGAGGGGATCAGCTCAGATCCTACGAGGGACGTCCTCAGTTTTATTAGGAAAGTAGAGGAACTCCTCGTCTAATTGAATAGCAGTCACAATAGACCTACTCTGGTCGCAGTGCTCTATACTACATATACAGTTTTCTAGAGCTTCGTCGCTCTGAATTAAAATTTTGTTTATTTTTTCTTTATTTTATATTTCAGTTCAATGCGTTTTATTTACATCAACTTCGTGTTTTGCATTTTACTTTAACTTCTGTACTTTATTTTTATTGCGTTACTCTATTTCACCGCAGAAGCTTTGCTTGTATCTGCACGTTGCGATGGTACAAAAGAGAAAGAGGCCAAGTGCTCCACTTCGTCTTCTAAAAAGAAGAGATTGGAGAAAAACGAGGTCGATCTTCGCTTGCGACGGAAATCCACACTTGGCGCGTTTGCGGAACCAAACATGACAAGTGTGATGACTAGTTATGCTAGCTACACACAGGGGGCTTGAGTGTATAACAATATGTTAACACTAGCCCCCAATTTGAAAAAAAAAATTCCATTAAAATGAATCCAACTTCGTTAAATCGCATGAGGGACTTGGCAATTCGACCACATCATTCGCGATTATAACCGAACTCCTCTTGACCGGCTATATGACACCTATAGGGCACCCTTTAGTTGGAACCTCATATCATGGATGTCAAGCCCATCCAATTCTGTTCAGCAATAGCCTTCCGAAAGGGCATGGTGGCGAATTCCATTGAACGTAACATAGCGATAATTTCATCAACGAAAAAATACGGCCTAACCACACCACCTGCATGAAATCCACATCACACGGTTGCTTGTTGTAGATGTAAGAAGCGGATTTGGGCTTCATGGCTGAAGATGATTTTTCGATGAAATGCAGAATTTTCTTTAATCTTTTGTAATCATCAAAGAATTTTCGTAGCTTCAAATGAATAAGCGGCTACAGTTCCTGAGTTAATTTAGTCCTGTAAGGGTGTGGGCCAATTGGACCAATTCTGTTCAACGGCAATTGTGGAATTGCCTGATTTATCTCATTTTGAACTGTGGTACATATGGCTTCGTTATTTTCGTTACTTTCACCGACGCATTGTCTCACCGGCACAGAAACTTTCCATAGTGAATATGTTGATTCGACATAGTAAGCACGTGTATAATAACCGAAAATTAGAGTAAGCACTCTTAAAGTTGTGTTATTTTAAAACCTTGCTCGTTCGTGAACTTCATAGTGATAAAAATATAAAAATGACTGGCGTTTCGGCACTGACAGTTGAGAAAAAAAGTTTATATTGGGAACTTGAGTACGTTCTAGCTCTTGCCCAACAGATGGTGTCACCAAAACTACATGCATGTAATTTAAGATGGCAAAGCATCAAAAGTGTTGTAGACATTCTTCAACTTTAGTGTATATAAGCTCTCAGAACTGTTAAGCATTTCAAGTTATGTGCCAAGAAAACAGAATTCGAATTTTATTGCACAATCTTATTCAGAAAGACTGCAGCTGAATCCCATAGAATTCTTGTGAAGACTTAGGATGAGCGTACCCTGTCAGAAACAACAGGCAGAGAATGGTTTCGATACTGGGACCCTGAAAAAGTTTAAGGAAAAATAATTGGACGTGAAGATTCATGCCATTAACTATTTAAGCTTAAGACCAAAAGTGCTGTCTACCTTAGAGTGTCCGCACAGGGTAAACTCATACGCTACCTGCAAGAAAGAAGCAAGCGTTGATTCAGACATTGGACAGGATCAGGACATTGGCTGCTATATGGGTCGACGCTGAGAAACGCAGTTATTCAAGTGTGAATTGCTGCTTCAACGGCTCAAAGGTTTTTGGCCTCGTGACTGGCGATAAAATGTGGTTACTGTACGATAAGCGTGAAAGATCGTCGCGTCGGTTAAGTCAGGCCATGCATCAACATTTTCTAATACCAATGGCTCGAAGGTTTTGGCGGAATTAACAGGATGTAGAATGTCATGAGCTGCTCTAACCGAATGAAACAATTTGTGTTAGAGCCCAGCTTGAAGGAAAAATGGGCTTTATACAAAAAGAGTTGCGTCAAGATGATTTTGCTAAAGACCATGCTCGGCTACGTGTTGCAAAATCGTTGAAAACCTACTTAGAAACGATTAAATGGAAACCTTAAAAACAAGATAGCACATGGCGTGACTTAGAAGCACTTTCATTCATATGAGTAGTGTTTTCATATACTGTCTAAACGATGGGCAAAAGTAGTGGCTATCGATGTTTTTACGACCTGCTTGAAACAAAACACTAATTTGCGCACAAAAGAGAGGCACAGCTTATTCAGGGTCTTAATATTAAAATACAAAATTGTTATGTCCCTATTGCGAAATCTGAGGATCAGAAATGACCTACTATGTACAAGATTCAAAAATATTACATTGGTGACGATATATTAGAAACAAATGAAGGCTATCTTCAATGAACTCTATACTGGTACTGGAATAGAGTTAATACAGTGTTTTTCCAAAATTGCTTAAGACCAACTTTTTTAATAAAAATCACTAAAGATACCACATCCGGCAAATATCTTTAAAAGCCCTGAGCAGTGTGATTGAAATAAGAAAATAAATTGCATGGCAATCCCCGGCTTGATCGTTTTGATGTGTATTTTATCACAGGCTTGTAAGTCCTATTTATTGCCTATGTTTGGATCTGGAATGCGTTTCTGCGATATGGCAGTTAGAAAGAGTTTTTTATTTTTGGAAAATCAGTAAGAGAGGTTGGTTAGTTTCATCTAATATTAAGTTGTACTCAAAAGGTGGATGTACAGGAAAATGGCTCGGCTCTTAGATCAACCTGTCGCTGGGTATATTAAGAAATTTGCTCAATGGCATTTGTATATTTTCAAAGGTCCCTTGAGTCTTATGGGAATCTTTAAATATAATACGATAACAAAGTACAAGAGTAGTTTTCATGATCGAATATTTTCCAAGTTTGAAACCTAATAACTTATTTGTACTCTGTTAGTCTCGTCATTTTACTATAAATAGGGCTTCTGCAATGCATGATCTATGAAATGTTGAAAATATAAGACCTGCGCGTGCTATACCTATTTTACGATTCAAGCAATTATTTACCGACCTCATTTAAGTGCCTAAATTCATACTTGTGTTCAATATACATATATACCGAGGGTATAAAATGAAGTATGTTGTTTGTCAATAGATGGCGCTAGCGGCACATGCTTGTCAGAAATAACACACCCCTCCATAAGCCCGCAATATGATATGATTTTTATATGCGCATTAATATTAAGACAAAACATTGTTTATTTCACTTGTTACAGTGGTTTGACTGATGATATTTTTACTGATCAATGAGAAAGTCTGAACTTCCTTTGTTCATACAGCTGTTTAAGTAAAGCAATAGCTTGACAAGTGTTATAAATGACAGAAAAGTGCTTTGCTGATTTTACACACGTCTGAACAAACACCGATGAATGCTCGCCGTCGTCAACAAATGGTTTTGGCCGATGGCAAACTGAACTTAAGGCACATTGTTTGCCGACAGTCGATCAAAAACAGTATCGCATCGATGATTCAAAGTGTTGTTTTAAAACAGCTCTTTGTAAATCGTTTTATAAAAAAATCATCGAAATGTTTGAGAAGCCTTCGAATAAATGTATCTCTCTTGAAGCAGACTATGTTGATGAATAAAGTCGAATTTTGGTTCAAATTACTTATTTTATTTGTCGCCCTACGGACCTACTGAGTTACGTATGTGGCGCCGCAGTTCGAGATGGTCCGGAGCCTTAACCAACATACATATATCTTTTCAACTATTCCGGTCGATCCCTGTTGCGACTTAAGTTATAAGAAACAGCTATTGAAAAAAGTAATTTTACGGGCATTTCTGTGCAGTTTTATTCTAGTACTTTCTTTTTAAGGCGCTGAAAAAGCCATCGGTTGTTAATGCAAGTTCATGGTAGACATGCTGAACGTTGTTTAATCCTTTTAAGAAGTGGTGATTCTATCATCTACCTGTGCAGGGACGGGTTAAGAATATCCCTGCAGCGATACCTCTCGCTTGTCGTAAAAGGCGAATAAAACAAAGGTAAACAAAAATCACATCTAGGCAATTTAGAAAACACCAAGGTGAGCCTAGGGACACATATACCACCATTAAACTGCTTCACAAGTGTGCTTGCAAATCAGTGGGTTGACACGACTGAAGATCACCGGTGTTGTAAGAGTAAGATCAAACAAAAAAAAAAAATCTGGAGCATGCCCGTGTCAAAAGAAGGAGAAGAAAGAAAACGGTCAAACCGTAGCATTATGGAAAAGAACGCTAAAAGGAAAAGCACTACCCCGCCAGGCACTACTAATGGTCGTGATCCTGGGACGAGCAGCAATGCTGTGGTCAGAGCTATAGGATTTCCGGGGGATAGCAAAGTAATGCAACGGCATGAGCCACACTTAAGAGTCGCGAGTTGGAACGTTGGAAGCATGAGTGGTCGCAGCTATAAGCTTGAAGAAATGATGGTTAGAAGGCGAGTAGACATCCTGAGAGTACAAGAAACGAAATGGCGAAACACCGGTAATTGGGCACGTTTCTTGGACATTAAAACAAAAGCCTACAAGATGTTTTACTATGGATTGGAACAAGGAAAAAACGGAATCGCCATCATCCTTGCGGCAGAGCTACTTGGCAACGTCTTAACCATTTCAAAGTCCAGTGACCGTTTGATGGCTCTCAAATTGGTGATGCATGGTGAGGTGTGGAACATCGTAAGCGCATATGCCCCTCAAGAAGGATGCGAACAAAAAGAAAAAGATGCAATCTGGCTAAATTTCCACAACCTTGTCAAAATCATCCCAAAGGAAGAGCTTTTGTTTGTTGGGGGAGATTTAAACGGACATGTCGGGAAGACAAGCGAAGACTATGAAGACTACCACGGTGGGCTGGGATACGGCATCAGGAACTCTTCAGGTGAAAATATCCTAAACATGTGCAAGTCGTACGGTCTTATAGTGCTAAATACCATGTTCGTCAAACAAAGCCGGCACCTGCTCACTTATAGCAGCGGCGGAAATGAAACTCAAATAGACTATCATTTGGTATCCAGTTTTATGAAGCCACGAGTTAAAGATTGCAGTGATCCTGGGAGACGTGATCGCCCCTCAACACCGTCTCCTCCTGACTGAATTTTTTATGGAGGCGAGTAAGAAGTCAAAGCAGCAAACGAAGGTGTCTGAGAGAATCAAGTGGTATAAGCTGGATAAAGGAAAAGGCGAAGCTTTTATTACCAACATGAAAAACTACCTCTTTTCCATTATCGATGAGGTCGGTAATGAGGAGTGCAGAGCACAAGACATGTGGGATTCCCTACAACAATCTGGCCCGGAGAAAGCCAAATCACTGCTCGGAACATCTAAAGGCCCCTGCCAACACGCAAAAGAAACCTGGTGGTGGACAGACGAAGCCAAAGCAGTGATACACGAAAAGAAAATGGCTTTCCAAGCTTGGTCAAAGTGCTCTTCTACTAATAGAGAGGAAAAAGCTCGCCGTGAAAAGGTATATAGATATTGCAAAGGTATCGCGAAGAAAAAGTGCGCCAAGTTCAAAGCGAAAAGCATGGAAGGCCTCTATCAGGAGTTGGAAGAAATATCGTCTTCCGCGTCTGACAGGAACCAGGCTACCCAGGAGCTTCGACAAAGCAATTTGAACAAAGGAGCAAATATCTTTAAGATAGCCGCCCAGAGAAAAAGAAATGCTCAGGAGATTCGTTTCCCAAAGTTTATTAACAATGATGAAGGCCAACTCCTCGTGGAAGACGAAAAAATTCTCCACAGATGGCGACAGTATTGCGAGGAACGTCTGAACGAACAGTACTTTCCAAAAGCCGCCCCGAATCATGCCGAAATATCCGACATCACAGTCGAAGAATTTCGGTAGGCGGTTAAAAACTCCAAGAAAAGAAAAGCTGTTGGGCCGGACGGGATACCCTCTGAGTTCTGGAAAAAAGATGGGAGACATCGGGTCTAGATGGCTCATGGTTCTTATCTCCAAACTTATGAGAGGCGACACTATGCCTAATCAATGGAGGGAAAGCTATCTTCTTCCTTTGCACAAAGGAAAGGGTGATACGCGAAATTGTGATAACTACCGTTCTGTCAAGCTGATGTCGCACACCATGAAGATCGTTGAACGGGTATTAGATAGCCGACTGCGGAAAATAATACGACTATCTGATGACCAGTGCGGGTTTGTCTTGGGTAAATCAACAAGAGATGCAATCCAAAGTATAAAGGTCATGATGGAAAAGCATCTTGATTCGTCAAAGGACTTGCATATGGTGTTGGTTGATTTCGAGAAGGCCTTTGACCGGCAACCAAGAGATCTTTTATGGGTAGCTCTAAGACAAAAAGGAGTTCCAGAAATCTACGTGCGAGTGATCATGGACATGTACAAGAAAGCAACGACAAGAGTAAGATGCACCGCAGGAGTCACCGAAGAGTTCGCAATCAAAGTCGGTGTACACCAAGGGAGCGTCCTCAGCCCACTGCTTTTTACAGCAGTCCTTGATTGCTTGCTTGAAGGAAAAGTAACGGACCCCAATGTGCACCAGCTATTCTTTGCTGACGATGGAGCCATTATAAGTAATGATCAGGCGTCCCTACAACGAGCACTTGATGTGTGGGAGGACATTTTTTTAGGGACACGGGCATCGGATTAGTTCAAAGAAGACAGAGTATCTGTGCTGTCCGTTCTCTGACCCTCATCAGCCTATTCCAGACATTTACTTGAATGGAAGAGTGCTTCCCAAGTGTGAAAAGTTTAAATATCTGGGATCTATGATTAATAAAGAAGCAACTTGTGATGACGACATCAACCATCGCGTAAGCGTAGGGTGGATGAAGTGGCGGGAAAACTCCGCCATCTTCTGTGATCGAAAAACGCCTCCTAATTGAAAGGAAGGCTCTACACTTCACTTGTACGTCCGGCGCTCACATACGGTTCACAATGCTGGACAATGCACAAAAAGTATGAGAGCAAATTAACGGCAGCTGAGATGAAGATGCTTCGCATGACAGCGGGAGTAACAAAGCGCGACAGAATTAGAAGTTCAAAGATCCGAGGAAGCCTCCACGTAAGAGAAACCATCACAAGAAATATAGAGCGCGACCGACTCAGTTGGTATTGCCATGTTCAAAGGAGAGATCCTTTGAACCCCGTCCAAAAGGCGTTATCAATCAACATTCCAATTTCAACACGCAAAAAAGGCAGGCCGAAAAACAATTGGTGCAAACAAATGCAAAAACACCAGCATTTGATTGGCCTCAGCGATGAAGTAATCCCAAACCGGGAAGCCTGCCTCTACTTTCTGAGGTCAAACCGGCGGACCCCACAAGCGGACCAGTAGGAATGCAGTTAAGTGGGAAGGTTATGGTCCTACACTTCTGACCATAACGACGGCGGAAAAAAGGAAAAGAAGAAGGTGATTCTATCATCGATAACAGTTATCGTTGAAGACCAGAAAAAAAATTACAGAAAGTTGCAGAGCTGCATGCATTATTAGATAAAGACATAACTCAGAGACATGAGCAGCTCGCGAAGGCATAAAATACTAATTGTACAATTGTTTTTAAACCATTAAAAGCGCTGTTAAAGATCCAGGATTTACAAAGAATTCTAATTCATTTATTCAGAAATTTTACTGATCAACGCCAAAGAAAAAGTTTCTTGCGTCGAATGACGGTAAAAAGTGAGCCATTATATTTCGACAACCTTAAGTTCAAAAACCGTGGGCAGAAAGATCAGAAAGGTAGGGTGTACTATGAAATACTAAAACCTGATGAAAAGATCACTGGGGATCGCTACCCTTAACAATTGATAAAATTGAGTCAAAAGCAATCAGAATAGGCCTAAAGGCCTATAAGCGTATATTATATTCCATCATGAAAATACTGGTTCACATGTTGCAAAGAAAGAAAAAAAAACATTTGACGAACATCAACTGACATCAACATGCTGACGTATTCGCCATACTTGGCTCCGTCTAAAACAGCGTGTTTCGATCGATGTAGCACGAACTTCCGGAACATCATTTTGATACTCATGAAGAAGTGAAGTCGGCTTCACTGGCATAATCATTCTTCGAGAAATATATAATCGACATTTCATATTCACATACTTATTGTACAAGATAATCCGCTGCCTTCCAACAGATGGCACTTGTGATTCTTCCTCAACAACATTTCATCATTACTTGATGCGTGCTTCATGATTTTTATGCGTGGAAGAAATAAAGAAGTTTCACATACAGCAGCTAAAATTGGAAATAATATTTCTTGAATTGTAATTAATTGCTCAAACTTGTTTGCAATTTTTTATTAATGCTTATTGTTACTATCACAAACAAGGTATAGTTACATGTCAAAAACTGAAAATTTTGTAAGCAACTAATTGATTGCTTTAAAGTTAGATAAAATGCTTATCAATTCCAAAAAATTTAACACACAAGTATGGCAACAGCAATCTATCTGGCGTAGTCGTGTTTCAAATTTTTATGTTAAAAGGGAACAAAAAAGTTCTGACCCACATAAAAAAATTCTTACTATTTAGAAAGAGGGCAAAG
Organism: Merodon equestris; assembly: GCA_958301585.1. Classification (NCBI taxonomy): domain Eukaryota; kingdom Metazoa; phylum Arthropoda; class Insecta; order Diptera; family Syrphidae; genus Merodon; species Merodon equestris. The sequence goes on from OY284413.1 coordinate 55,305,067, forward strand.
TTACATGAAAACATCAGAGCTTATGGATGGACCACCAATAGTGTAAACTGCAAAAAAAAAGCTTCGATATCGCCACGAAGTCGTAAAAATGTTTTAAATAATTACTTAGAACGAAAGTTGAAAAAAAATAAGAACAACCCCATCTCCGATGCGCCAAAAATAACTGCAGAACTCTATAAATGTGAAGGAGTAACGGCAAATACTACGCAATGTTCGGCATAGCAATAAAAACCATGGACACGTAGCAAGCAACAAACCGTAGATTTCCAAAGCTTGGCATACGCAAATGAATGCGTGACGACAAAACCGGATCACTTCTAGAAGAACGCCACATTGATGGACGAAAGTAAATTTAATATATTTTGATCTAGTGCTTTAGAAACGAAGAATTTAATGCGCACTCTGGTATTATTATGGCTGTGGTGAATGAGGTAGAGAATCTGTTTTTTGTTAAAATCGTTATGGGTAACTAAAATTGGTTTATAGGAGGACTTTCTTTTGGTTCAGGATAATGACCTTAAGCATTCCGCCAGCTATGATATAGAAGGAATGGTTGCTGTGCGTGCATCCACCATAATCCCCGGATCTTAACCCCATTAATCATCTTTGGAACATTTGGGAAAAGAAGCTCTGAGAAGACCACATAACAAACAAAAGACGTCATTATTTTAGAAAAGAGAAACTCCATATTGCCGAACTTTTGATGTAGTTTTTGGATATTTTTCCTAAACTTGAACTCGAAAAATTATTTTTCCATTTTGATAAGAGTTATCGTTATGAATAATTAAAAAACAGGATTTTTAATAAAACTTAATACTGGACTAAAATAAATGGACGATTCTGCTGTAGCCGTATGTGCTATTGTTGGCTGTAGTGTAAGCGTATTTGCGGGAAGTCTTACTTTACGACTTCAGTCCGAGAAAATCAGCGACTGAGGCATGTCAGTTCTCAGAAATATACGGCTAGGTGTCTTTTAATGAAAAAACCTGTCGAGAATCGTTATGTCCTGAGAAAAAAAAAACCTACCGGACCGGTTAAAAAGTTTGGAGACGCGGAATCGGAGGCATTACTGGATCGAGATCGAGGTCAACATTTTTAAAATATTCTAAAACAAAGATCCTTCCTTATCGAGTGCGAGTTGACGAGCTCAGTTCATTTTGGCTCCCATTAAAAATGCAACGCTTAAATAATTGAAACCCAATCAATCACAAAGGAGCTTGTTCAAGAAATAAGGTAACTTTTATTTTTTCTCGAAAAATATTCATTCGTTCATCAATATCTGTTTGGTGCCCTTCAAAGTAATCTGCCTCAAATATAATAATCTTGCGCCTGCGCTTCTTCCAATCCTCGACGCATTTCTGATATGCGCTTTTTGGTATAGCCTAGAGCTCTGCCAGCGATGCGGCCTCAGACGTTGAAAATATCCATCCTTCATGGGTCTGTTCAGTTTGGGGAAAAGAAAATAGTCGTAGGTTCGGTGAATACAAAGGCTGGAGCATGACCTAATAAATACACGCTATATACGCGATACAACAACCATGATTTTTTTCCACACATCCGGACGTTTTCCACAAATGCGGATATTTTCTTGGCACTTTTGCTTAGCTTCACTGCGAGAGCTCGTGATAAGCCACTCAAAACAAAGAAAACAGTGAGCAAAATTTCCATATTCGACCGACCTGGGGGTGCTCTTTTCGCTACTGACTCTTCTGACCGCTTCCCTTGGTTTCGGCGGAGAGATGGCCGTTTTCAGCAAATCTGCAATACATGGTTATTAACATATAACAGCTCCTGAGCGTTGCTCATGCGGCGGTTCCTATGGTCAAAATTTAGCATTCAGTCCGCAATTGCGGTACTAGAACGTATGACCTCGTCGGCACCGTCGCGGATGTCCCTGGCGTACCAGTGCCGGTGTTAAATTACCGGGATGTCACCTCAATTGTTCACTAACCATTCGGAATCTCTATTGATAAATGCCTCTTGGAGAATAAAGCCCGATCGGAGTGTGCTCCCGTAGTATATATTATTGATGTTGTAAGCCCCGAAGAGTAGGTTGTCTTGAGTCATAGCCCGTGCAGTGGGCTTTCGAGTCATTTTAATGCGAAAAGTATCGATTATATTTAGACCTGCTCCGTCGGGCAGACCCTAAAACACGGTCTCTCGAGCACACCAATATTTTCCATATTAGATGGCACAACAGATTCATGGTGCACCTTTTACACTTGAGGTGTCATCGGACCCCATCGTTTCGAAGACATTGTGAGTAATACAGTTATTTTCATTTCTGGGGGATTTAGAACCATGATTAATGAATTTGTATTGGTACTGAGGGACATGTAGTTCCAACAGGACAGTGCAACCGCACAAAAAACTGAATATCTACGAGGGTGGTCCGATAAGTACTTAGCCTCACCGCCAGGTGGCGCCAGCAACTTACTATCATGTAGTACATTCTAGTAGACGGCTACTGTCGAAATTTCAGCCGGACTCGTAGTTTTGTTTTGACCGCGTGTGGAAGCGGGAGTGTCCGCGGATTTTAGAAAAATGGAATAAGATCAATATCGGTCGGTGATTCGATTCTTGTTTTTGGAAGGGAAATCGAGCAGCGAAATCAAAGAGCGTTTGGATGCGGTGACTCTTCTCCTTCGATGGCGACCATCAAAAATTGGTTTAACGCGTTCCAACGTGGTCGCACGTCGGTTTTTGATGAGCCACCTCCAGGTGCCCCGAAAACGGCTACCACGGAGGATAACGTGACAAAAATCCACGATCTCGTATTGGCAGACCGCCGATGATGCGCGAGATAGCTAAGACAGTAGGCATTTCAAAAAATCGCGTTGGTCATATCCTGCATGCAATTTTGGGCATGAGAAAGCTGTCGGCGCGATGGGTACCGCGTTTGCTCACTTCGGACAACAAGCGCAACCGTGAGACCACTTCAGAGCAGTGTTTGACGCTGTTTAAGCGCAATCCGAAGGAGTTTCAGCGTCGTTTCGTGACAGTCGACGAAACATGGATCCATTGTTACACACCAGAGATCAAGGAACTGTCGAGACAGTGAACTTCACCCGGCGAACGTGCTCGGAAGAAGGCGAAGGCTGTCCCATCGGCCGGAAAGGTGATGGCCACCGTTTTCTAGGATTCACAAGGTGTGATCCACATCGACTACCTGGAGAAGAGCAAAACGGTCACAGGGCTGTACTATTCCAAATTCGACGCCGAATTCGGCCGATTCGACGCCGAATTGAAGAAAAAACGGCCCCACTTGGCGAAGAAAAGAGTTGTCTTCCACCATGATAACGCACCGGTACACACCTCCGCCCTCGCAATGGCCAAATTGGTCGAATTGGGCTACGAACTGCTGCCACCCACCGTATTCTCCAGATTTGGCCCCGTGCGACTTCTTTTTGTTTCCAAACTTGAAAAAGTCACTCGCCGGGCAGAAATTTCAGTCGAATGAGGAGGTCATCGCCGCCATGGAGGCCTACTTTGCAGACCTCGAGAAAACGTATTTTTCAGACGGGTTAAAGAAGTTGGATCGCTGGGTCAAGTGTATCGAGTTGAAAGGAGACTATATTGAAAAATAAATCGTCATTTCTGCAAAATTTTTGTTTTTCTTTTGTAGGCTAAGTACTTATCCGACCACCCTCGTATAATAATATCTTGTTTGGCGATTTGCGCTGGCCGGTTGTAGTTTTTTGAAGTCAGATCTCTATCAGATCAAGGCACAGAATCTGGCAGCTCTCAAAAAGAGTATCCGACAAGAGTCCGAGAACTTATCGAAGATAAAATGTGCTCCCAAAAACGTGGGCTGTAATATGTGAAAAATTAGAACGTGGAAAACCAGCACTGACTGCAGTGATCCTGAAAAACTTTTCACCAGGCACGAACACAGCTGTACTAGGAGATGAATTTCGTAACTTATTTTTACGATAAGCTGATTCTACCATTCACAAATGCAGCACGATTACTGGTAAACCTGGTAAAGGAAGTACATAACTAACTTTGATCAAGGGCTTAAATGGCCAAAAAGCATCAGCCAAAGATGGTTCCTGGCATGGTATTCAAGTGATCGATTAAAAAAAAAAAAAAACATCCCCAAAAGCACAAATAAACTCTTTGGAGATATTGCTAATTAAGTTAACAACAGCCTCGCGATAAAGCAATATATCTGAGTTCTGTTCCTCGATTTCCGCGAAGCTTAATTGACATTTTGGTAGGAGCAGGAATTAGAAGAAACATAGCAGAATGACTTAAACATTATCTAAGAGCTCTTACCTTCCATCTGAAAATAAAAGACTGTCACTCTAGCGACTACAAAGTGGAATATGAAGTTCCGCAAGGGTAAGGATTGGATCCCCTATTGTTTATCTTAAACACGAATAACATGCTAAAAAGTCTTAAGAATTCCCCTTTTGCATTCGCAGACGATTGTAGTTGTCTACCACAACAATATATTGTAGAAGAAGCAACGAGGATTATGCCGATGAAATAGGGAAGTGGTGTCATGATCACGGTCTGTTGATCAATGTGTCGAAAACAAAAATGCATGTTCGCAGCCTCTAGCGAGAGACTTAAGATTGGAAGTCTGCAATTGTGCCTATCAAACCACGGCTGGTATCATAAAAGACTCGTATCTTGGCATTACGAGGGCCCTTGCTTGCATTGGCTTGGCTTGCATGCAGTATAAATCTGCGTCCAGAAATAAGTTGACTTATTGAGTCAAGACTTACAGTTAGGTGCAAAACTGAGTTAGTTTCATATTTTATACAAAATTTGTATTTGTTTGTATGAAAACATGACTAAACTGCACCGAAATGTAACTGCATAGATTCTAAATTACGGGAAATCTCGTACCTAACGATACTCTGAATATAGACGTAGTACCGCTAGTTTGGTTATGACTCAGTTTTTTCTTTGCCTACAGCTGTTTAAAGTTTGAAAGGCTTTCATTTTTCGTTTGTCGTTTTCAAGTTTTTGTATAGCGTGTTTAAAGGTAAGGAAAAATGTGCATGCATTCACGTATATGTGATTTGTAAATGTCCTGCAGTTGTAAGTTGCAGAAAGGTCATCTCTCACAAAGAATATGCAAAACGTGATTATAAAACTACTCAAAGACGGAAAACCAATGCGCTCTATAGCGAAAGAGTGCCATGTTACTCATTCCGCTGTTGTCCGCTTAAGAAAAAAAAGTCTATTGGACAAAGCTAGTTCTCGAGGAGGAAGGCCTAAAACACTTTCCGAATAAGACGAGGGGGCTTTAGTGAGGTTCATGATTTAAGACAGGACGGCTGCAGTTTCTGAAGCTGCCAAAGTGCTTCAGTCAGCAACTGGCAAACAAGCACAATGTAGAAGCTATCGAAAAGAAACAGAGCCCACAAATCTGCAAGAAAAACGTCAAAGCCAGATTAAACCTTTCCAAAAAGTATGCAGACCGCACGGAAGATGAATAGACTGATATGGTCCGACGAAACCATATGAGTCTTTGAAGCCTTATAATGTTAAACAGACGGTTAAGCACGAAGGTGGCTCAACAATGGTATGGGACAGTATTATAGTGTTTTAAGTGTTGGAAAATTACACCTAATAGAGGGTGTAAATGAACCAGCATGTTTTTTTAAAGAGATTTTGAAACCGAATTTCAGCGAATTGATACGTAATATACCCTATTCTCCTATGAGACTCAGGGTTGGCTTAAAAGGCAGCCATTTAATGTTCTAGACTGGCCAGCGAAAAGTCCGAATCTGAACCTAATAGAAAATCTTTGGGCAAGACTGCTTTTGCCAAGGAATATGGCTCTCCATCATCATGTTTAGATGTTCTTTGGCAGAGAACATAAGAACAATGGGTAAAAATTCCTAACGATTATAGCCTTCGACTGTCGGAAAACCTACCAAGGCGAATCACACAAATTAAAATGACCAAAGGATTCTGGACTAAATATAAAGAAGCTTCATACCTTCAGTGTTCAGCCTGGTACAAAAGTCGGTCGAAATGTATCATGTGTATTTTTATAAAATGAATAATTATTTTATTTTCTATTTATATGAAAAAATTAGTTAAAATAATAAATTATAAAATATTCCGTGATAAACAGGGAAGAAATCAGCGCAAGATTACTGAATGTAAGGCATCTTCAGGATGACACTTCACATGAATCACGTACATATGTATCAGCTTCCACCTAACAATAATGTTTACAGCCGGAGTTAACTAAAGTATACTTTGCCAAACAAAAACTTACTAAAAACAAGACAAAATTACCACGACACTGGATATTTTTCGCAGATAGAATGACCAAAATTCGAATTGTCAAGTAACTCTGAATGAACAATATTCTTGTATTTTCCATAATCAAAACCAAGAACCTTGGTTATGCAGTAAAAGTAAATATGATGAAGCCAAAGCTTGGACGATTCATATCCCGAGCCCGGTACCAGTCACACTAATCCGTTCAACTTGTTTATAAAATCCCATAGTTTTCCATGTCTAAAACCAGTGTGAGGGAATGATAAGCTCAGGCCGCTTTTGGCTCTCATCATAAACAAAATAAGTGAAACCGCTTCTAGTATATAGGATCATCAATTTCGGGGTCCAGATTTGACATCTAAGCTATCATCGAAGACTGTAAGTATATACTCAATGTCAGGCACAAAATGGATAAATTAATAATAGCTAAACTTACTATAAAAACCGCAAGCTGATTATAACCTTTGCCCTCAAATCGATGATATGGATATGGAAGATCTGTGGTTTCAACAAGACCACAGTGCCACTTCTCATGAAGCACATTTCACGTTTTGGTGATGTGAACTGGCCATCGAGATTTTGTGATTTGTCTCCGTCGGACTTCGTTCTGTAGGGCTTTGCAAGAGATCTAGTTTATACACACTTTGAAAACGAACATTTGTCGAGTTATTGCCCGATATGTGTCGAAAATAATCGAAAATTACCTTGAGAGAATCGAGTCCTGATAAAAAACCGTTGGAGGACATTTGAATGACATTTTACTCGATTCATAATGGTAATATCCAGGCAATATAGTGGAATGAAAACTTGACTGAAATCTAATTCACAAATGTATTCTATTGAAATTGACTTTCGGAACCACGAATTGGATGACCCCCATTGGAAGATAAGTGAATTCGTAATCTGTCTGTAACATTAAATTAATGGGGAAAAAATGGATTTCATTTCAATACACAACAGTCAACCCATTTAAGGTTGAAGGTTAGACAGATTTTGTATAGCGCCCCACACTCGTGACAGAAAGTGAATAGATAAGTCACTACCACGACAAACGGTTATTGGAATCTTTTTATATCGAAACCGCTTAGCAGAAAGTGCTACACTTAAGCGTAAGTGAATGGCTGAGTAAACTAGTTCCAAGAGGGAATGTTTATTATATTTACGACCAATCCTTTCAGCCGGATGGTAAAATTCCCAATGCCGCTCGGTTCGGCAAAGACTGGCGTGAAAAAGGTCCTAAAGCAATGAATAATAAATTATTTCGATTGCCACCAAGGAGCTTTAGGCTTTTTATTTTCCAATGTTCCTTTGAATCCCCTTGTACCTACACCTACCATCGGTTTTAACACTTTGGCTCGTTTTATGACAGCCGGACATTTAGAAAAAAAACTTCGAAAAGACATCCATCACTTCAATCCATATTGCAATCTGCTGAAATGTCATCCCCCAATCTCCGGCGAACGACAAAGTGAGTTCCATTGCAGCACTCTGCCTATTTCGCGCGAAACAATACTCAAATGGAACAATTTATTTTTTACTACTTTTCCAATCCAACAAATGGTTCCGTCTCGTGCCAAGTGCCAAATGGCAGTCGCCTTCAAACACTTTTTTCTTTACCACCACCTTTGCCCCGGGTTGGTGAAGACCGTTCTGCCATTCTACGCTGACAACGAGAAGGCAATGAAAAGTAAGATAGAAAGAAACATTTTTATTTTTTATCTATTCGGGAGTGTGCTGGTGGTTACTACCAGCAGCAACACTAGAATCGGAGGGAGCACCACCTGTCCGGACATATGGCAGAGGTCGTGCTGGCGGCGCACAGCTTATCACTCTTCAAATCGCTTTCTCATTCTCCTTCGTTCCGACTCTATCCCTTTTCTGTTCGTCGCGTCAATTCAAAAAAAAACATGCCAAAGAGGAGACTGAGCCGCTTCCCGTCACAGACGATATACCAACACCGCGGTCATGAACTACTGACGCGGATTAGTTAGTAGTGCCAATGTTGCTTCCGTTGGCCATGGATCAATGAACGAACGACATGGTCGTACGAGTGCTTTTGCCGCATTGCCATCGCCCCTGACACTGTCCTATGGCCCATGTACGATACCTCATAAAGGGTAGGTGTTGTACGTATTTTTGGCGTCCCTTCCCCATATCAGCACTTTTGACATAAATTTTATACCATCAAGTCTGTCGCCTCTATTTCGGTTTTTATATCCATCCGGGACTACTAAGAGTCCGTGTTTTTGCCAGGTGATGGGGGGTGGCTACCACATAAAGCTGATGTGTATCGTATGTACATAGGTACTACTATCCGTAGATAGTCTCTGGAGATATGCAAATTTTTCAACTTGCGTCACTTCTAAATGGAATTTATGTGTCAGGAAGGGAATGAATGAAAGATGGAGACGCACAGGAGAGTTTGATGTCGGAAGAGTGGATTATGTTGTTTGTTGTTTGTTCTCTGTAATGAAATTAATTAGGTGTATGCCGGTCGGAGAGATTTCAGATTAATGATGATATTCGTTTGCGTGACGTGTACCATCTTAGGTAATGGAGGGGGGTTACAAGTGGATAAGCACGTGTAAACATATGATGTTGAGTGAGCTGGAGCTGAAACTCAGATGTTTTTGCAGGCAGATATCATATGTTGATCCTTTGAACCTGTTATGCTTCTTAATTAGTTTCGTTATTGCGAGCCCTTATGTCTCTTTTTCGCAATAAAAAAATGTAGAAAAGATATGAACTTAAGGAAGATATTCCCTTTTTTTAACTGGGATCATGATGGCTTGTAGATAATATTTTCCTAGCTAATTTCAATGGCTTTTAGAGGCAACGGTAGCATTCAGTTCACATATGGCGAGTGTGGAGCATGTCCATAACCATGGACATAAGATACTTTTAATTTATTGCCAACTCGGAAAGACGGGGTAAAAGTAAGGTCTAAAGAAACGATTCGTGAAAATCACATTCAATCTACATCATCATCAACAACATCGCAAAGGACTAAACAACGATGTCGACCATACGCCCACAATGACGAACAAGTTTCTTGAGGTCTTTTTTCACTTATGTGCTTCTTTCCCAAATTTTTCCCTATTTTCCTTGAAACCCTTTGTACGAAAGATGGACACAACTTGAAATAACAATTTTGAAGACCTACGGCCCTTGTCATATGGATTTGCTGTCTGGGGGACTGGTCATGCGCTTCAAGTGTTGCTGTACCGTCAACTGGGTATGACATCAGAAATGGTTAATTAAACTCAGAGACGTCCGCTATGTTGTCAGGCATAGGCACGGAGCAACAACGAAGCTATGCTAAATCCTATTGACGCTTCCAAATCACCGCGAAAAAAAATATTGAACAACTAAAAGGTTCAGGAAGTCTCGTTTGAATCCTAGTTCAGTTGAGATCTTAGGGAGTGAGACGCTGAATTTGACGGAATAAGCTAAGTGGAGGATCAGTACCTTGTTATCACATTAAGCTTGTTCGGATCTCTGTTTAGATCTTCCGTCAACGATATTGGTAAGGCCAAGTTCAGAAATAGTCTTCGGCGCTGTAACTATTTGAGAAGCCCTATTAGCCTTCACTACACTTCTTCTAAACAGCTCAAAGTGCTAACCATCAGTGAGACACGCACTTGATGAAGCAAAACCCAATGAAGCGTTTTCTATGTGATTGCTCTTTAGAAAATATAATATTGGAAGGTGCCCTGTTCGTTCAGTCAGGGAAAATTTCTTCAAGAACAAACGTGACCTTTCCTGACTAGAAATCATTCGGAGATGGACGAAACGACTTCAACGCCAATGGACTTAAGCGTCCGTTGATCTTTGATGCCGACAAAAAAAAAAAACGCTGGTGGGACAGAGCTTTCTCGAATCATGAGTTAACCTATGTTTTTAAATAAATCACGAAAATTATTGAATTTGTCGTGGAAGTGGCACTTGGGAAGCTAGGTGTGATTAGAAATTTCTTTCTTGGTCAGAATTTAGTGGCCCTTGGTTACTGGTAAGGGGACTTCCAAGCCATGGTCAACATGGTCAAACCTCTGATTTTAGATGATGTGTTATGTAGGCTGTATAAAGCCACGAACACCGTTGGTAACCTCAGGTCAAAACGTTCTACGACAATTCTCATGTCATATCTGGAACAATGGGCATATGCCCTGTCTAGGAGCTCTTAGCAATTTTATTTGGTGCGATCGTCTTTATCTTCTATAGAGGTGTACACCTACATATAAGGCATAGATGTTAGAAGGAGGCGTTAACTTATACGTTGTAGGCTTAAGAAGCTTGATCAAACGCTTTGGATGGCTTACCAACCGATGAAAATTTGAAAAACCACCGCTGAGTGTCCATCAAAGGATTCGCTCAGAAATTTATATTTTCTTTGGCTTATGTCAAAAATATGAATGTTGTTCAGGAGTCTGGTGGAGTATTAAGTCAGTGAAGATAAAAACAAAGAAAACGTGCCATAGCAGGTGACGATGCACACGTTTACGGATATTCTTCGAAACTAAGATCCAACCGTCAGAACAAAGGCATTTCGGATCATTAAAATATAAAAAACCTTGACAAGTGGCATCGTATGTGATATCATGGCCATTAATAACATGGGGTTAATAGCGGGGAATTTATGTTGCGGATGTGGTAGTGGTAGTAATGGAAGTGGAGATAATACAATCCTCAACTCTATAGTAAGCAACTGAAGAGATAATACAAAGCCATTATATACAATCTTTTAATTCGGCCTTTTCAATTAAGCCTACTTGAAACGTCATACCTCTCTGATGTCCCGTCGGAAATTAAGAGAGTTTACTCGGGAAGTTTAAGTGCACACATCATATGGTCCTTCCATCTATCATCTGGTGACTAACTCGGTGAGCCACACTGAAATTCATTGGACATCGTCATAGTCTCTGTACTTTTCTTCTTTTCCTTTTTCCGGCGTTGTTATGGTCAGAAGTGTAGGACCATAACCTTCCCACTTAACTGCATTCCTACTGGTCCGCTTGTGGGGTCCGCCGGTTTGACCTCAGAAAGTAGCGGCAGGCTTCCCGGTTTGGGATTACTTCATCGCTGAGGCCAATCAAATGCTGGTGTTTTTGCATTTGTTTGCACCAATTGTTTTTCTGCCTGCCTTTTTTTTTTTTTTTTTTTTTCTGACACGGGCATGCTCCAGATTTTTTTTTGTTTGATCTTACTCTTACAACACCGGTGATCTCCAGTCGTGTCAACCCACTAAATTGCATGCACACTTGTGGGGCAGTTTAATGGTGGTAAATGTGTCCCTAGGCTCACCTTGGTGTTTTCTAAATTGCCTAGATGTGATTTTTGTTTACCTTTGTTTTAGTCGCCTTTTACGACAAGCGAGAGGTATCGCTCCAGGGATATTCTTAACCCGTCCCTGCACGGAAGATCTCATAGTCTCTGTACTATTTAGTTTATACCAAAGTTACAAATTGTCGCAAACGTTCTAGCGCCAGCCTTATACATTTTCGGTGATCTTCTGTATCTCAACCCATTTAAATCAAATAATCTTCTGAACTTTAAAAAGGGCTCATCTGGCCCAGGTTGTCAACCACCTCATTGTTAAACGGTTGCTACCTTAACCGACCCTCCTAACCACCATTGGCACTTGACCAAAAGTTTAGGAAAAATTCAAAAAGACGGTGTCAATCTAGTGCCAAGTCAATGGAGGTTCCAACAACTTTTTCAGCGTTTCTTTATCAAATAATAATAAAAATAAAAAACTACTTTTCCCCATATTTCGGGCAGGATCAGAATAATATGATAGAATTAGGCCTCGTCTTTACACGCAACCCACGAATGGTATCCGTGACTTTGAACACGCAATGAATCATTGGTCGGAATAAGTGATAATCAGAAAGATCAATGTCTCCAAAACGTGTGGAGTAAGACATTCCATTTAAGCCTGTCGTTTGCGTGAGTTTTTATGTTAATATTTGCTCCAGAATGACACAAAGCTATGAGAGAACTGGAAGCAATTGTTGCAGACGTTGTTGAAGATAATGAAATAAGCATTTGTTACATACCACATATCAAGTCGTTAATCTATCGGGCGGGGAAAATGTTCATTACGACGGGAGAGAAGTGTTGCCTTGGGATTTGGTAGGTATTTCTGGAATATTGCATTCTAACCAGAATGAGGTTCAAATGGGGGATAATATGCAACACGAGGTTACTGAAGCTTTATTAATTGTTTAATATGTTACTTGGTGTAATTGTGCTCGATTTCCTTAGGATATTGATGCTTCATATGGGCAACGCGTTCTTCTTCATAATGGAGAAACTATTCAAAACTACTCCTTTGGCCTGTAACGTCACAATATTTATAAAACTATATGGAATGCTAATAATAACTATAATAATCCGGATGTCATTTCGGGTCTTTGAATACAAGATCTTAAGAAGAATCTACAGAAAACAGAGCGAAGAAAATGTCGAATGGAGAAAACCACAACACTTTAGACCTAAAGGGACTGAAATCGCATAGATTTACATGGGAAGGACATGTAGAACGAATGGACAGTGGACAAACAGTCAAAGAAATAAGGAGTGGAGAAAAGATCGCCGGCAAGGCCGCGACGTAGACGGAAATACAACATAAGGATGTACCTAGAAGAGATAAAATAGACAGAAAAACATGGAAGGAACACACTTATAACAGGGTAGCCTGGCAATTTCCGAGTTCCGAAAGGCGGTAAATATTATTAATGATCGATTATAAGCGGATACGAGAAAACTTTACTGGTCATCAGATGAAGAAAAATGCGTTCTAATTATGATAAATGCTATGGCTCAAAGAATTTTTTTTGAAATCAAAGATTTTGAAATCGAACAATCAGTTGGAGAAGAAAGACAAGTTCGAAAATTGCGTCCACAGTTTTTAGCATCGACCTCTATAAGTCGCAGTGGAATCAGAAACACTTCAACAAGCGGTCATAACTTCGCTATCGACTGATGGTCACCTTTCGATCTGCCAACACCACATTTTCGACTTTTTTCAACTTCTCTTCAGTGAGAGACGTGGATGGGCGTCCTTCACAATGTTCTCCTTCAGCGGATGTTCTGCCGAGCTTAAACTCCTCGGCCCAACGTGCTACTGTGGAATATGGAGGGGCACAGCCCCCAATATTTTCAGCAAGTTGCTGTGCATATCTTTCGTAGACAGTATTTTCAAGCAGAGGTACTTGACGACAGTTTTAGGTAATTTCGACGGTTTATATTCGAATGAATGTACCTCCTGGGAATCATGGTTTATTTATATGACTTGTTTACGCTAACCTTGTGTGTTTTATGCGGGTTTTTATAGGGATTAGAAATAGCCGATTATCAGCACCTTCGTGGTCCGGAATCGCCATCTGATACGGCAAGTGTTTAGTTTAAGGTTGAATGTGTTAAAATGATGAAAACTTACTGCAAAAATTCGTTTCGCTCATTACGGCCAGATTATGATCGACTTAGTCGCTCATTTTAGCGCGATATAGACAATACTGTAAAGAACTCAAAGACACTGTTAAAGCATTGAGGTAGGTTCAAATTTATGGATTTGGGCATGTCTTGCGGCACATTACGTGGTATTTTGCATTTGGATTTCCATCTGCACCTTTATAAGGTTCAACTCACTCAAGAATTGAAGCTGACCATGGAATGTGAAGATTTGCTTTAACATCAGCGTTTAGATGACCAATATGTAAATTTTCTTTGGATTTTGGTGGGCAAAACAACAAAAAAGGACACAAAAAATACTAAGCTAAGTGTGGTGAATCGTTACCATCGACCTCTATATCAACATCAAAGCGAAATTTGAGTTCGAAGGTCATGTTATGTATCTGGTGGGACCATTAGGTGATTCATTTAGACTTTTTTTTTCAATAGTATTTTTTTTTTACAGATCACGCGTAACTTGCCTCATGGTGTCGTGTTATTCTTTATTTATACAGCTGTGTAATGAAAATCAGCGTTCTGTGAAAAATGTTTTTCGGGCGCTTCGAGCAACTTATGGTGTGCATAATTGACCTTCCGATTCCGTTATTGCCTTCACTATCCGCAAATTCGAGTCTCGGTGTACGTTATTGGATAATACGCGACCAAATAGATCACATCCAGCCTTAATGAGGAGAACATTGCAGCTGTGGCGGCGAGTGCAGCTGAAGACCGTGAGCAATCATTTCGAGGCTGATTTCAGCATATGGGCTTATCGTATTCAACAACTTGAAGACTTTTATAAGAGGATCGTGGTTTAAAGGCTTACAAAATCCAATTTGTTCAGGAAAATGGGGCTCATTGCTGGCTTAACAAATGGTGTGGTATATGGGCTGGTGGAGTTATCGGTTCGTATTTTTTAAAAATCAGGCCGGACATAACATAACAGCCAATTGCGTGCGCAATCGCACCATTATAATGGACTTTTTGCTCCCGGAAATTGAAGCCCCTGATCTCGACAACATTTGGTTCCATCAAGACGAGGTTACGGCTATATTGAGAAACAACTGTGATGGACAGCTTATTTTACGTTTCGGACCTTCATTTTATCCAAATTCATTTTATGTTTTTAACTTACAATTTAAAAAATAGTCTAAATAGATCACCCTTCATGCGCTACTATAACCTGGCGAATTTATTACGGGCGATCGGTATGGGCCACAACTGATTGATTGAAAAAAACACCCGGAATACGAAAAAAGACATCACAAAGTTAAAGGAATCGGATCGAAATAATTTGTGTGCTCTCAATAGCTCTCCTGAACTTCAGAGAAGTTTAGGTTAGATTAGGTTCAGTGCTTCCCTCCGTAAAAGCGGTGGGGATCACTTAGACCAAGAACGGTCCATTGTGCTACCACTTGAGTCGGCTTGGTCACCGTTACTCTTGGAACCATTTTGAATGCTGAATAAATAAAGAAATAAATAAAAAAAATCGATATTTTGAAGATCTCCGTTTCGGATAGATCCGCCAGTTCATCAACGAAATATTCTCCCAGAATTCGTTTTCTTGAGGCGGCTAGAGCAGGGCAATTGTACAGCAGATGGGATGGCGATTCTTCTTCTTCCTCATCATGACACCTACTGCAGTAGTCGTTGTATGGCAGTCCTAATCTTGCGGCATGTTGCCCTTAGACGCAGTGTTCTGTTAGGACTCCGATTAGGCTGCTTATATTCTGCCTGCGTTTTTCCAGCAGGCTTGTGGTTTTACGATGACAATACCTGGGCGAGGTTTGTCTCGCATGTTTCAAGGGACCGCCATCTCTTATTTGCCTGTTGCAGTACATTTTTCGAGATTTTATATTTTTACGTTTTCATTGGTGGGTGGATTTCCCCTTTAAAAGTCGAGAGCTCCAGTGTGGTGCCTATTTTAACTAGTTCGTCTGATTCACAATTACAGGGTATATCGCTATGCCCAGGTACCCACCACAACGTTACAGTGCATCTGCTCGATATCTTATTTAGAGACGTCCAGCAGTGCTTGACCAATTTTGATCTTATTATTGGTGATTCGAGTGCTTTTATTGCAGCTTGGTTGCCTGAGTAGATGACAACGTCTCTGTTGTTCATCGGCCTCACGAATTGCCGTTAATTTAGCTTGGAATATGCTGCAGTGATCGGTAGTCTAAAGGATTGGCTTATTTTTAGGGTCGGCGCCCACACCATTGCCTGTCCTAGACCCGAAATTCATTCCCCTCCCATTGTCATCGGTTGGGAATTGTTGTTTTATAGAGAATCTTGAAGTCAAGGATCGGGATTAAATAGTCCGTAACTTCGCTTAGATCATTGCTTTGGCGTAGAACACCAGCGTGCCCTATTTCGGGAAACTTCCAATGAACGGATTCCTTAAGTCGCAGCGCCGATTTCTTGGCCTTTTCCATGCCAAAGAGATCCAAGGAGAGTAGGTGAAGCATCGTTTCGAGGGCTGCAGTGGAGGTTGTTCGCACATTGCCCCTATTATCGCGATGCATGCCATCATTTGAACTCTGCTTAGGAGTTGACATTAATTAGATTTGCACAGTGCCGGCCACCAGACAAGGCATTCGTACATTGGTATAGGTCTAACAACCGCGGTATACAGCCAGTGGGTAATATGGTGTTTGATATCCCATTTGTTGCCCAAGGCTTTTTTGCAGGTGTATAGCGAAATTGTTGCTTTCCTGATGCGTTCTTACACATTCAATTTCCAGTTGAGCTTTCTGTCGAGTATCACGCCAAGCAATTTGGCGTGGTCTGCGAATCTACAGTAAGTCTCAATGAGTTTTGGTGGAGTGATTTGGGGAATCTGCCGTTTTTTTTGTGAATAAAACTAACTCCCTTTTGGGGGGATTTATTACAAGTCCGCAGTTCTCTGCCCAATTGTCCAGTTTGCCTAGACTGTTTCCATCAAATCCCTGATTGAATGACCACAATTTCGGAGCTAATACTCCTCCTTGTGGTGTGCCAAGTTTTACTGCCTTTTTAGTTTGGGAGCAGTCGTAATCGAGCAAAGTAAACGAGTTTCCTTGCCAGGGAGGGATGTTTTAATGGTTTGAGCCGCAATGACTTCCGATGGTCGGTCTGTGTTCATACTTTTAGACGGTGGCTTCAAGAAAAACGCCATCGATTATTATAAAACTGTGCCATGAAGAAGCTATGTTGAAGCCACGTGTTCGCAAGCATGTTGGTCAAAGACTCTGAACATTCCAACTGAACTCAGTACCTTTCCACAAAAATTGTTCCGCACTTCGTTTTCTCAACACAATGGGTATCGAATTCGCCCGGGGTCCATTAGACTTTTCTGTCTCTTTTGAAAACCAAGACTGGCACTTGAAAACGCCAAACAAAGGACGCGCTCAAGTTAGCGCTTCGCCAGGAATGAAAGTACAATCCACAGAAACATTTGCGTGCAGCCTACGATCGATTTATGAATCTTCGCGACGAAGTTGTTGGTGCCAAAGGAACGATTTGAGAAAACATTATTATTAAAAAAATCCAGCGACTCCGTGGTCAAAAATGTTAATGACCATTATAGATTAATGCCATAGAGACTGCAGTAGTGAATGCTTTAAAACTAATGCTAGGTTAAGCCAATCGGGTAGCTTGATTCCGAGTCCGAATTAATACGGAGTCCCATAAGTGCTTACAATTGTCAAGCACAATCTCTTAGTAGACGCGAGTCAACTTCATGTCTACGTATTGTCCCAATGTTGTCTTAACACAACACAAAAAAGTGAAGGTTTGTTATTAACCATACTCGCCCTTTTCTGTAAATGTATCACAGTGGTGTTTAATGGATCAAGATACGAAGTATGTGATAATCACTTGTAGGGCAAAAGTCGAGAAATACTTACCCTTCTCGATCCGGAAACACCTCTCTTGATGATACTCCAATTAGATCAAGAATGGACCAACAAGGGGAAAAATAAGCTATTTCCTATGTCCACACGCGCCACTCCCGGAATAATGATTTAGATCCTACATATGTATTTCCATCGCCGAACTTGGCCAACCTCATCGGATGACGCCGCTGTGTCACCTCGGGAACTTAAAAACAACACACTTAGCTCAACTTGTAAGCTATTACTCGTATACTTATAACACGACCTCACCAAGGCTGATCACGAAAAGTACGAATAATGTCGATTTCAAGGCGTCAATTAAGAAAAAAATCACAAACATTCATCAAATCGGCATTAAAGTCGAGTGACTTCTGGAGAACATCGACGAAAACAAAGACCGGCTTTGTCAGCGTCATTACATAACATTAGACGATGACTATGCAAAAGCGCGCTCTCTTACCCTTGAAACTCGCTTTATATAACGGGTGAATTGAACCCGTGACTCATAAGGTCTCCATGACGCAACTTTACGAACTAATTATCGCTGTACTTTCCCCTACTATCACCAGCTTACTTCGAGGCTTCGAAAGAGATTCCCTTTCGTCGTGACAACACTTCCAACACATCGTTGGTGTGTTTTCGAACAACAATATTCCCAAGATACTCGTGCTTGTTCGTCTAATTACAATTTGTTGTTTCTGTTGAGTATGTCAGTTCGGCCGTGTTAGGCTCGATTCGACAACTGTAGCTCGTTTCCATTGTACGACAATTGCACCTAATTGAACTTCGATTCGATACATACACATCCAACATGAACGACAGACAATATGTCCCACAAAGGGGAATAAAGTGTTTATCTACAGCAATAGATACTTCACCATTTGTCGGTTAGATAGATATCAATCGTTTGATGAATTTGATTCGTATGGATGCGATAAATATCCATCTACTCGTCGTATCCATCCATCCGATGACAACATGCGACGAACCGGCGGAAGTGGATCGGAATTGTTACTGTCAATGGTATTGTTACAACCGCGCATCTGTATCTGTTAGTTGATGTTATTCGAGTTTTGTTTATATTCGTGAGTGGTTTCTGTTGTCAATAGACGAGCCGCGTGCATGCCGGGAACATGTTCTTCCTTCGAAATGGTTGAGCCGTTGGTTTCTTTTATTTCAATTTTTTTGTTGATATCTCATCTGTTACCATTGTATCTGTTGGCTATTTTCGTTTTTACTCGGATCGCATGCTGCAATGTGCAATTAAGTGGATTGTCTCCATCATCATCATCATCATCATCACCATCGTCGTCGTTGTAGTTGCAGTCGTCGTTTGCTGTCCGTCGCATTGGATTGTTTTAGATGGATGCAGAGGATATACTGCACTCAGGACTCCCATATGCATGCCGCTGTGTAAGGCCTGGGAAAAAAATTGCTGAGTAAGTGTCAACATCAGTGGTGGACAAAAATGTCAGAATATGACGTTGAATTTATTCATGAGGTTTGTTTGTTTTCCTTTTCAGTTTATTCCGCTTCGTGTTTTTTTTTCTTTCCCGTTTTGGTTTCTGTAGCTTTTGTGCGGTTTTTCTGCTTTTGGTGTTTTATTGCCTCGGTTATAATATAAAGTTATTCAACACAAAATTGCTGAGAAGCGTTATTCGCATGTTTGGACTGTAACTTTAGTTTCGGTCGGACGTCTTTATGTTGTGTCAAGGTGTTGACATTGATTTTGAGATACATCTTGTTCTAGAGTATTCGTATGTTGTACGGTTTGAGTGATGAGTGCTATGACAGATTACGAAGCAACTGGAACTGAGAATGACGGAGAGACTCGGATCAATTTAATGAGAAAAATGTCAGGAGTGTAGGTAGCCCTTATACGCAAGATGAATTACATCTTTACCGATTTGAATAGAATAAAAAGCTTCATAGGTGCTGTCACTTTTAAAACTTGTTTTCAAGTATAATAGCTGATTATTCAGAGGCTTAGCTACACCACAAAACAAGTGTTTATTTTTGTAACAAATTAGAATAAATAATATGGGGTGTTGCCAGTTTGAGAAACGAAAGCACTAGATGCGCCCTTTTTATTCGTTATACGTTGTTATTGTATGACAAGCCAAATGACTTTTAAAGTAAGATGGTGACTACAGGCTTTTTTTTCCTAGAAATTTGAAAAAAGAGAGCAAAGAAATATCATAGCGCTATGGTATAAAATAATTTAGTACTGCAAACTGAGACTTTATTGCTTACATCATATGAACATTTCCCCCAATGATCCGATAATAGTTGTCAAATTTTTTGCCTATTTCTTCAGTCAGTCGTTAACACAACAGGTCCTTGAACCTACTACTTCCTAGTCCTTTTGTTATATGAAAGACTATCCTCAGACGTTTTGACCTTGACTGAATGTAACTCCTTTCTTAGACATCGAGAAGGGACTGAAAGAAAATCTAAAGGCCGATTCTGACTGCATACCATAGTTTTAAAAAAAGGCGCCAAGTGTCTGATCCTACCCCTCAGGGGCTTATTTCAAAGTTCCTTTTCGCAAGCAATAGTTCTTCAGCTCCACAAAAAGGACGAAAAAATGAAGTGTCCATCTATCACTCATTGCTAATTTCTCTTGAATTCCCAAACGACACATTATTCTTTCATTGCAAGCCCATCGTCTTAGTTGATCGATAACCACTAACCTATTTGAGTTTGCTTAAAATCTTTGTGTGCACTTAAGGATAGAAAAGAAGTAGACCCAGACTTCAGCAATCCCTTCATCAACATCTTGCATCACATTATCCATCTCAAAGTCACTACATTAAGGTTCTCCCCCAGTTCTTTTTAAATTACCTTTTTCTGATCCAATTAAAGCCACCTCCACAGTCTTCTAAGGCAGCCACATCGGCCTACTGATATTTATCCTAATCATTATTGATGATAGCTATGTCATCAAGAACTCTCATCTTTTCGTCTAGGCTGATGATATGAAAATCCCTAAACTCGCTGATTCCTGTTCCCCCAAACATATTTCCTTAACAAGTGTCCTATTTTGTGTCAAAAAAAAAAAAACATCTCGTGACGTTAGCAAGAGTCAAGCTATCACTCTCTTTTGTAAGCATACCATATACATATATATATCATATGTCAACAACAACAACTTTGGGATGAGTTACTTTCTGAACCCCACCAGCAGAATTGGATCAGGTTCTGAAAGGAGCTTCCATTGATAGAAGACATCAAAGTTGCTAGGTGGATTTTTTTTTTTTTTTTTGTTGGATAGTTCAACTATCTGTTGGAGCACTCAGACACAAATACTGGTCCATTGTACTGCCAGACTTTTGTCTTTATTGTATTTTGCCCGTTGTCCGGAGAAAAGTGACGAGGGGCCTCAGTGATGTAGAGCTAAGAGATTCGGCACCCACGACGTCGGCCCCAAGGGTGCGCCACCGTGCGCGAGCGAAGGCGGGACAGTCGCAGAGAAAGTGTTCTGCTGTGTCATCCTCCTCGCAACATGCAGCACAGGTAGGCGTCTCACTGATGCCAAGCACGTAGACATGCTTGGCAAAAGTGTAATGGCCCGTAATGACGCCCGTAAGCCTTCTGCAATCAATTTTCCTTAAGGATAAGAAAAATTTGCGGACTTCTTGCAGGCGCTTAGTCATCCTGCATCCTGGATATACCCTCCATCTACGACTGTAAGCATTAAAGACCCAGTCGTTGATGTCAGATTTGACCGTGAAAGCAGGTAGGCCTATGGTGGGTTCAAGTCCTGAGAAACTCTCCTCTGAGCCCCTTCTAGCGAGTTCATCGGAGATCTCCTGTTTCCTGGGATCCCATAGTGACCTGGGACCCATACCAATGAATTTAGTCTTCCCACTTTGTTCAAAAAGGTCTTGAGTTCATGCTAACTTGGAGTTGGATAGAAGGTTGGACACAGCTTTGAGTGCAGCTTGGCTGTCACTGCAGACGCATATGCTTTTTCCCCTCCACTTGTGCTTCACAACATAGTGCATGGCCATTATGATTGCATAAATCTCCAACTGAGAGACAGACGGACAGACTTCGACTGCAGTCGAATGTTTTCGCTCTCAAAAATAATCCAGCGCCGGATCCCTGCCCAGTCCTAGAGCTATCTGTGAAAATGCGATGACATTCCATTCCAGGTCCAGTGTCTGGCTAAAGCCAGACCTGACGCCATGGAATTGTGACTGAGAAATTAAAGCGCAGTAGGATGGCAGGTATCATTGCGTCAGAAATCAACTCCATGAGACAAAGGTCGTAGGATGTTTCTCGTGCAAAAACATTTTCACTCCAATGCGAGTTGTATCAAAGACCATTTCTCATGTCTCTGGACATGACTTTCAGTGCGCACCCTCTGATATATATGTTAAGGGGTGGAACATTCATCATAGCATCTAGTGCAGTTCCCGGTATGCTGGGGAAAGCCCCCGTGCAACTGAGGCAGACCGCTCTTTGGAGTTTGGTGAGTGAAGCCACAGCGTGTTTGCGTGTAAGCCAGTTCCACCAAACAACCGATGCGTATGAGATTATCGGGCTTATCATTGCCGTGTAGATCCAAAGGACCTTTTTCGGACGATAAGCCCCATGTTTTGCCAAAGGCACCTTTGCATTGCCAAAAAGGTGACAGCGCTTTGGTGGTTTTGGACTAAACATGCTTTGACCAAAGAAGCTTGCTATCTAGGATGGCTCCCAGGTACTTAGCTTCCTTGGATACCGGGATGGGAATGCTTTTAGCACCAGCTGAGTATGGCCGTTATTTTTCCGCATTCTCGTGAAAAGAACGACATCAGTCTTAGGAGGATTAACCGACAGCCCATTACTCGTGCACCAGCCATCGATCATATTTAGCGCCTCCTCAGCTTTGAGACAGACAGTCGCTAAACATGAGGCGACAGAGAGAACAGCAACATCATCCGCATAGACCTGGGCATAGATTCCAGAGGCATTGAGAGCAGAGGGTCGACCACCATGCAATATAACATCGGAGACAAGACGCCACCTTGCGGGCAGCCCAAGTTTACTCCAGACTTGGCACATTGTTCGAGGCCTGCATCAGCGATCAATGTCCTGTGCACAAGCATTGCTTTGATCCACAAAACCTCATCTACTCGTACGCCATGCCGTCTAGCAGCGTTACACATGCTGTCGAAAGTAGCATTATCCGAAGACTTAATTTTATACTTAGTTCAATTTTATTTAAAATAACGTCAATAAGGTGATTTTTCCTTAGTACACAAAGGAAATCCTTAACAAACTATGCAGTCGAAAGACATATAGAGTTGTTAAAAGTAGCTCACAGCGCCCGTTAAAATCCAGTAAGGTAATCTAAGTGCATAAATTAATTAAGTTCATTTCTAAGAGAATGTGTCTAGCTAAAATAAATAGGCCCCCCTGCAGGACAGAGGTTAGAATACAACCGACTTGGAATGTTAATTGTTAATTGCGGCTGGTCTTCTTTCGGTAAAATATTCTGGAGGTAAACTAGTTCTCCGATTAAGAACTACGACAGGTACCATACGGAGAACGACTGAACAGTGAGCGAATAGTCAAAAAAAAAAATTTGTGGAAAACCGGTGGTAAAAAGATTCCCAGGGCCACCCCGAAGTTGGGAGAATAATATAAGAGTGGACCTAGAGGGGATGGAACAGCGAAACAGAAACCGTTGGCGAAGGATTATCATCGGGGCTCTGAACTTCTAAGTTTCAAATGGCCGTCAATAACAATAAAAATTCGAATAAAAGGTATATGCTGGGTATTAAAGCTAGAAATAAGATTTAGTCCCTTAATTTAAACGTTTTTTATAAAATTTGTTGCTCAGTAGATTATTGCCCTTTAAGATGATTTAGAGAAGATGATTTCCTATTTTTAAATGGAGAAGCAACTACTTTTAAATTTACTTACTCTCAAGTAAAGGATTTTTAAAAATGGTTGTTCTTACCTGAAAAGAAAAGAAAAAAGAGTTATAAGGATTGTAGGCTTCAGATTATTTTTGGAAAATATTAAATAATATTTTATAGGCTATAGACATCCAACTTTTAATCAACAGAAAAATTTAATTTTTTTATAAAAAGTGTGTAATGGAATACATGTCGTAAAATTACGTACATTATTGCGTCACCATCTGATGACATGTGGCGTCGGATTGCTAAAAATAAACGTCATCGACTTCCATAGTACAAATTTAATCCAAGAAAACAAATTAAGTCAAAATTATTCGGTAACGAAATTCAATCATTCATAATTTTCGAAAATAAAGGTTGCTTTTTTAGTGGTTTGGTTAAACTGACAACACTGTTTCTACAGATTGTCAATTTGAGTTGAAAGCTGATTTGTGAGTATGTATGTTTTGTCATTTTACGACGAATACTGTGTAGGTTAACACAAAAACAACGCATGCAAATTATGAAAACCTATTTCGAAAACCATGGTTCAGTTCACCAAACTTGTCGTAAGCTACGGTCATTTCACGATTGACATATTCATCCATCTGAGTAAGTTATTCGGAACACGATGAATCCTTTTTGCACCACGTATACTCTAGTAAATAATACGCATCCCCAAAGATGACAAACAGTGCGGAGAGAAGAAATTATTGCCGGTGAGGAGCACAGTGTTAAGGAGAATCCGAATGAGTCGATTCGTCATTGTGCACAGCAATTGGAGTTATGCTCATCCACTTTGTGAAATATTTAACAAATAGATCCTGGCTTAAAAGGTTATAAGATGCAGCTTGTGCAAGAGTTGAAACCGCATGACTATTATACGTATCGTAAAATTTTGCCCTCCGACGAAGACCATTTTTGGTGAAATGGATATGTAAACGAGCAAAATTTGCTGAATTTGGTGTGGAGAAAACACAGAAGCCTTTGTCGAGGCGACCCATGGAATAGGCCCATCGGCCCATATTTCTTTAAGGACGTTACCGCTCAAAGTGTTACCGTCAATGGAGAGCGCTATAGAAATATGATTTCTGACTTCTTCGTTCCTCAATTGAATGGCATTGACGTGAGAGAGCTTTAGTTTCAACAAGATGGCGCAACATACCACACAGCGTAGGACACCATCAATTTATTGTGGAAGACATTTGCTGAGTGCATAATTTCGTGTAATGAACCTGTAAACTGGCCTCCACGATCCTGTGATTTCACACCTCTAGTCACTAGTCTATACCGATAAACCAGAGATTTTGGACGATTTGGAAATCAACCAAAGGCCATATAAGTATAATAAATAGGTAAACGTGGTTCATTTTCTTATAGGTATAATTGCCACATTGATAGCATTAATTAAATAAGGTGTCACGTTTGTGAGTATTTTAGTTGACGAGGTTTTAGACTAGGTATTAGGCTTTATGGAATTACCCATACATTGCATAAATTCTATCTGATCAGCCTTTGTTAACGGATCACCACAATACACATGTTCAAAATATAAAGTGCCTTTTTGTATTTCGCAAGTTAAGCATATTGGATTCCCGGTTTCTTTTTTGTTATATATAAAGGTACACATATGTACATTGGCTCATGTGGAAATCGTCGGAATTTTTTTGATATTCAATTAGTTTCTCGCAGATGTAAAAGTTAGAAGTGTTTTGTTGTGGTTGGCGATTTGGTACTGAAATAAATGAGCCAAAGAATCCGTATTCAATTTTCTGTGAAAAATAAACATATGTCCTACAACGCACTTGAAATGTTGAATATGATATTTGGTGAGTCTACTCTGAGCGGTACAAGTTCTTCACAGAAAGCCAAGAAGATGTTAATGACGATGCTCGACCTGGACGTCAGAGTACGTCAACAAGGGATGAAAAGGTTGAAGCAGTACTAAAACAAATTGTTATGGAGAATCGTCGAAACACTATTAAAGAAGTTGCTGAAGATATTGGCATATCAGTTGGCTGCTGCCATAATATTCTTTAAGGCATGAAATGTATGCCAGCGAAGTTTGTTTCAAAATTACTCAATTTTGGTCAAAAGAACTGTCGCATAAGCATCGTTTAGGAGCTGTTGAATGACGTGACTGACGATTTAGATTTGTAATCACTGGTGAAAAAACATGGGTATATGGTTATCCCGTCGAAATTACATCTTCCCATGGAAATTACCAGAAGAGCCAAGACCGAAAGAAGCGCGACAACATTTGTCAAATGTGAAAGTTTTACTTACTGTTTTCTTCGATTACAATTGCATGGTTCATTAACAGTTCTCGTTGGAAGGATGTACGGTGCATAAGGATTATTACCTTGAAGTTATGCGCCATTTGCGTGAAGCAATATGAAGAAAATAACAAAATATGTTAGAAAAAAATCATGGCTGTTGCATCTGCTCACTCGTCGATGTTTGTGCATAATTTTTTGGCCGAAAGCAGTACCGTAAACATGCCTCTGCCACCATAATCACTAAACTTGGTCCCTGCCATATTTTTGTCTTCCTGTAACTGAAAGACCATGAAAGGTCGGCATCATTAGAAGAGGTAAAGGATATACCGATAGCGCATATTAGAAGTGCTTCGAGAATTTAACAAAGCGCTGGCGCAAACATATTGGATCTGAGGGGAATTGCTTTGAAGGGCACAAAATAAATATTAATGAATATATAAGGATTTTTCGAGAAAAATTAAAAGTCACCTTATTTATTGAACAAACCTCGTTTGTATGCACTGAACAACCAATAATCAAAAACATCTGAGGCGCCTTTTATGAACATCAGGCCTAAGGAAATGGGATCTGAGACAATGCTAGCTCCAAATTACCATGGGCCTAAATCAACAATAAAGCTTATTCCATCGAGTTTTTATATAGTTTTTACATTGTTGCCTGGGACTTCACTTTCAAGCGCTACGGATCTTTAAAAATTCAACAACTCTTTAGCGAATATCTGCTTTTTTGTATTCCTTGTTCTTATACATTCATTCATAGTGGCTACACATTACTACGATACTTACAAAATATTCAGAATAGTTAGTGTCATTTTTATTCGGTTTATTAAACAGTGGAAACGTCACTTCAGATAAAATTAATGTAAGGTGTGCAATAAAATTCAATCAAAATTAGAGAAAGCTTAATACGAAATAGAGAAATAGAAAAACGAACAAGGAATACAAATTCGGCAAGCGAAGTTCCTTGAAATAATTAAGTGCGTCAAAGAATCACTTTGGTAGAGCTGTAAAATTTCGTATATTCTCAGACATCAAATAGTTTGCAAGAAATAACAGAGGAGATCGCCTTTTTTTTATAATTCGTGCAGGTTGAAGAGTGTACGCTCTTATGGTGTTTGTCACGAAGATGATCGTTCACTACTCTTCGGGGGTGGTTGTCCTAGATAGGATTTGAGAGATTCGACTAAATTTGCGATGGTTGTAGTTCACAGTAACTCTTATGTTTCCATGTCAATAGGTGTTATATTGGAAATGCACACATAAAGTATGAATTTTGAAGCGATCTTATGCTGCGAGTGTTATGCCTTCGTCAGCATTTTTTGATCATCTCTCATTCACAACTGGTGTTGTTGCACAATTTTTCCGTACAGGAATTGGGACTTGAGCTACAGACTTTCCGCACAACAGTCGGTGATGATTACCATTGCACCACGACCTGATGAAGACGAGGGATCGAGTGTAGTCTGGTAGGCTATAGGAGTCAGGACTCTTCAAGTATCCACCTCTTATGAAAAAAATCTTAAGGATTTTAAAGAAATAAAGACGCCTTAAGGTCAGTACTTTGACTTTTCTAAATAACTACGCCGATCGCCCTAAACAAGCCTGCTTTTATGTAGGACAACTATCTGTTGCTGTTTAGTAAAGTAAGCGCATCACCAGAGGCTTATTCCGCTCTGTAGTCGTGGGTGAGAAATTCCAAAATAAAGGTTCTTGTGGAGCAGTGTTTCAGTGTTGATATTGCTTCAACATTGAAATTTGGTCACATCAACTAAAAGTGTTAAGTAGACAATATCTAAAATACCTAGAAGCATGGAATATAATGTCAATCTTCGGTATTTTTTCACAATAAAAATGAATACAAGCTTAGTCTTATTTCTTCTTTTCCTTAGATGGCGATACAGCTCAGGGGAGCCAAAGTCAAGCTTCTCTTATTCACTTAAATGTTGTTCGATTTGTTTTTCACATAACGGGACTTACAGTTTAATGCCGATTCCGAACGGCGAGCGCCGAGAAGCTTTTTCAAGGCAAGTGTACAACAGGGGGTTTTGCCAGTATCCCGCCGAGGAGAGAAGCCGCGTAATGAACATTCGATGGCGTTGGTGTTATCGGGATCCGAACTCGCTCATCGTGCGACAGAGGTCGACACACTACCCACTGCAACAAGGCGCTCTCGCTTAGCCTTATTGCTTACGTGCTCGTGAACGAAAGCCTAGGCAAGTGGACTTCATGATTAATGTCAATAACTAGACGTACGCCAAGACCTTAACTTCACCAGCAAATGGGAGTGAATGTAGTGAGTGGACATAAATCAGGAACAATATCGGAGCAAGGACAGATCACTGAGAAACATCTTTGTAAATTAATTACACGAGAATACTAGTCCAATATAGATCCATGTGATCCCAAACTATGCAATTGCTTCAGAAAAATGCTGTAATCAACTACATATATCGAAGACTTTTGTAATGTCTACCAATAACATGGTACAGTATTGCTTAGAATCAAGCCCCTGGTAAATAAATGCACATTTCCCGGACTTCCAACAATTTCGAAATAGCGGGAAATGAGGAAATCGATCTGTAAATTTTTGTTTCGTCTTGTTACCCTTTTTTAAAATAAATATTATATGGGGACACTTAAGCAAATCAGAAAATTTACTCGAAAAAAATACTTTGAGGATTGTGCTAGAAAATTTATCACTCCCAAAAGAATTCGTGTTTTCTGAGAGAGCTTATTATTTCCTATATGAGATTAAAAAAGAAGCTATTTCCAGGGATACGTGTATAAAGACTAGCTCTACAGAAACGTTTGCACGGCCTTCGAGGATCATCGGAAGAAAACACTTGTTACAGATTTTGGTAGAGAGATTAAAATACATAATTGTTGTTTTGGAGCTAATATTTAATTTGTGCTCGGCGAACCAGATCCTGAATAAATTTAGATCTCAATTGATGTCCGATACGAGATTTAGAGCACTGTCCGATCCATAAGAGCAGCCCACTTCACCAGCGAATGCATTCATTTTTGCTTTGAAACTAAGTTTAAATAGAGAGTCAATATAGATCAGGAACAGAATAGGTCCCAGCACAGAACCTTGTGGCACTATAAATTGAAAAACAGCATTTCGCCCCTCGCTTTTTCAATCTTTAGTCGAGCATGAATCCACGGAACTCAGCTTTTTCTAATTTTGTCAATAGGATGGCATGGTTAACCATGTCAAATGTTTTCGCAATATCTACGAATAGGCATGCAGTAAACTTTCTCGCATCAAGACTTGAAAAAATGTGGGAACAACAATTTAGAAGAGCGTCTTCAATAGATTTACAGCACTGAAAAACAAATTGCACTGAGCTGAAAAAATCTGTTTTATTTCGAAAGGACACTATCCTCTGCTTAACAATTTTTTTTTTCAAAAAACTTCACTAAAAACAGGGAAAAGAGAGATGGGCCTGTAATTGCCCATATTTTCTTTAGAACCTTTTTTGAACAAGGGAAGGGAAAACCTCGGAAAAATGCCTCGATTAAAAAGAACAGCTAGAATATCAGCTACATGCTTTGCAATTTTATTAGAAATGCCATCGAATCCACATGCATTTGAATTCTGAAGGCAACCGTTTGCCCTTAAAACATCTAAAGAGGTTATAGGCTCAAAGGCAAAACTATACCCTTAAACTGGCCCACAAGATGTTGAGGTAAACGAACACAAGTTACAAATAGGTTGATTATTTTGACTAGTTGAACTGCTCGCTATTGAGGCAAAGTGCTTGTTGAAAGCGTTAGCAATCACAAGTTTATCTGAAACCACACAATTATTTACAGAAACAGCAGTAGGTATTTTGTCAGAAGAACCCTGGTTCAGAATGCTATTAAGTACCTACCATTCACTTTTTATATTCCCAGGCATAAACTTTTCACGATAATAATTATCGCGGCAAATGGGAATATCGATTTTGAGCTGAGAGCACCACTTCTTGTACTTGCTTTTCAAATATTGATTATTAGGATGCTTAGAACACTTGACTCTGAGCTTATTTTTAGTATTTACCTTGTTAACGACATAACTCGTTATCCAGGTTTGAGTCTTTTATTAGATGTTTTTCAAAATTCAGTTATGGAGCAGACACTCCATAAAAAGACTTTAGGAAGCTTCGCCATAAGGACTCAACACTGTGAATTCCTGCTCGCAATACAAGTAGCCACTCGTTTTTAATTCCTTCTTGAAGCAGCCTCGGAAAAACAATTAGGTGTTAATCTAACCCAAGTCTAAGGCTTTTGGAAAAAATAAACCTTGTCTATCTATCTAAATCTTTATCTTACGTAACCTTGTACTTTCGTGCACTTGAATTTCTTCTAAACTATAAAAAAAGTAATCTAATGGGAAGTAGCTAAGTTAGACTTTGAAGATCAGTATAATGTGTTTTCAGCAGGTGGGAAATGCTGCAAGTGACCTTGAAAGCAACGTGGGACCGTAACGGGGAGAAAGTATATTTGCACAAAAGGCCGCTGCTCAAATGATGGCAACTTAAAACTTACGCAAATAACACATAAACCTTGAAGTTCCTATCTTTTTACCAGACTTCCAACAACATTCTTCTTGACACCCATATCCCTATGTTGCCACTCCAGTGTAATTAGTTGAACTACTTCTGCGACTAAATGCTCGCAAGCCGAAGAACAAACATTGCTGACATGCTGCACAAACTATGTATAGTCTTCCTAATGCGATGAAAAATATCTCCCACCAGACCAAACGACAGAATTAGTTCACAACTATGATTTCACCAACATGACTTTCCCCAAACCAATTACATTAGCATGCCACATCGCCACAGCGCCACATTGCCCAGTGCAACAAGAGCTAGTTGTATTGCTACAGCTGCTATATATCCATGCCATTGTTCAAGTATCATTGGGCTCTCATGACTCTGTCGGAAGTTCAAAGTCACTTGCGACGGAATACTAATTAAAAAATGTTTCTCCTCCCCACAGACTCTCGATTTCTCTATCCTTCTCTCGAATTTACTTCGTTGCACTATTAACCTATAAAAAAAACGACAGAACAATGACAACGAGCAATGTTCCTTAAGCCGAAAGTCTGGCAAAGAAAAAAACGAAAACAAGTTGGACAGAAAATCCATGTACACTCCTCATGCAGTAACATTTCTGACATCTGAATGTCAGTTGTGCTTGCAAATACTCATAGTTGATATTAGCACACTCGGCACCTCTCCCGCTTTGTGGGCGACCTTTGGTGTAGTCGCGGCGAGCTACAGAGCGAAGATATGGATGGATTGAGGCGGACAACAAGCAGCCAGCACCCTGTTTTTGACTTGAATTTCGTTTGTATGTTGATGTTTGTCATTCTTTTGAATCCGAAATGAAGAGCATGTGGTTCGGCTTGAGTGTGGTAAGTCACTGGGCAACGGGAGAATAAAGTGTTCATTTAAGATTATCTCTGTATCTTTCTGCACGATTCGTGAGTTATCGCTTTTGTTTTTGTTCTTTTCCTTGCCTTTTGCTCTATGTATGGTTCGATCATCGTAAGGGCAATGCAAATACAGGGAATTAAGGCAAGACTTACTTGGGAGGGATATCTTGCTTGGTAAGAGCCGTACATTGTGACCACGATTTTAACCGAATGACATTCACTCAGGTT
This sequence comes from Merodon equestris, assembly GCA_958301585.1. NCBI lineage: Eukaryota > Metazoa > Arthropoda > Insecta > Diptera > Syrphidae > Merodon > Merodon equestris. Next base: position 55,336,471 of record OY284413.1, read on the forward strand.
TGGATTCAATGTAAATATGTGCACTGAGTATAGCTATCAAGAAGGGGATTAGAGCGGACTGGAAATCAGTTGTTGGCCACAATCGCATTGAAAAGACTACATCGGTAGGATATTATCTCATATTTCATGCACCGATTTCTACAACTGCGAGCTCGAGTATGCCATAGATGCGAACTTTGAACTTATGTGGATTTAAATGCCTTGATTATCTTTGTGGAACGTAAGTTATGGATATGGCTCATCTTACTTAATTTGTATTCCCAAGCTGGGAAGGATTTTAGCATATATAAACGTCTTATAAGGACAGTTGTCAGGAAAGAATCAACGAGCAAAGTAATTATATTGGTTATAAAGAAATAAAGATTTGTGGAACGTATTTTAAATACCCACTTTTTAAAAAAAAATATTTTCATTGGGCTACCGGGATAAACATCCACATCCATAGGCAAAATACAAAACCATAAACCAATTATATTCACAGCCTACTTTCGCCGTTAGACGGAATACCTTCCACAATGGCTATTCTAGTGCTAAAACAAATCACATAACCGGAAACAAATCCAAAAAAACAAGCAAAACTTGAGTGTTTAGCGCCTACCTCACCATCAATTGCATGGCCGAAAGGCAAGAAACTAGTCCAAAAGTTCATTACACCACAAAGGCCCAGTGTACCGAAGCATTGTGCCGAGCATCTCTGCCGAGAAGAATACTAAGAAAAAGCAATGAAACAAAAACAGACAATCCAGACTCTGATCTAGATAATGGATAAAACAACACCACCAGTTGGTAGAGCAATTGTCAGTGATTTGCATGGCTATACGTTACGTTCATCCGACCGCCTGCCTATCTATCAATCTGCCCATTCATCTTGCATCTGTAATCGAATATTCCACACTCCAGATCGATTGGAATTTTTCTTTGTTTTCATTCTGCGTTTTGTTTAGGACGAACCGCAAACCTAACATAGATTCGATGAAATGCCCACACATAACAACCATACGTTCCACCACAATTCAAACACAATCCACACTTCAACTGCACCCTGTTACGTCACACAAAGTGACTTGAGACGTACTATATACCATGCCTGGACGCCTGTGTTATGTATTAATCGGGGTGCTACTTGCAGTTGATAGTCATTCAGATATCGGGAGGCACATTTGAGAAGCAGTCGTATGTTTCTGATGTTCATTTCGCCTTTGAAGTCATTCATTCAATACGCTTGTTGTTCTGTGATTTGTGGTTTACCCCATCGTCTCCTACCGTAGCCGTCACTGCCATCATCTTCGCCGTTCACGTTTTTCCTACTCCCCCAGAGGACTGTTACGTATGATCGCAACTTGTACCTTTTTTATTTCTTTTTTATATTTTTTAGCCACAGAAATGCGATTTGTCACATTTCGCAGCGGTTTTTCTGAGGGTTTTAGCTTTCGAGCTCATCTCGCTTTGTTTTTATTTATATTTATATTCAACTCTCGTGAGGTTACGAGATGTAAGGTATGCGATATGTGGAACATTGCGACATTGTTTTGTGGTTGATGTTTCGAAATCACTCCATCGCCACTTAACCCTTCGTTCCCTACCCATGGTACTGCTGGAACCCCGTTCTTCTCAGGTAGCCGTTCAGAATTGCCACCACAATTGTGCTTTGTTACGAAGGAGATTGAATTGAGTTACTTTGAGTTCCAGATGAATTGTGTGGGTTAAAGGGTTTCCTTTGCAATCCGTCCTTTTGATGATGTTTTCATGTTTTTTTTTTTTTATTGCTTATGTTGTTCTCAGCGGGATAGCAAGTGGTCGTGAATGGGAAATTCATCTTTGCTTCGATTCTGAGCAGAGGAATCAAAGGAAATCAAAATGATTTTATGGTTTCGACAGGCTTTTAAATTAGCTTAAGTTGCTAGATGAAGTGAAAGCCTTAAGACAATGGCAAGTGTACCCTATTGAGTTATGACAATATTACGACCGTTTGATGCTTAAGATCTCGAGTTGAAAGTAGATCTTTAAAGCCTTTTCTGTTTATGTTGCAAGAATGAAAGGTACTTTCAACGTGACTAGGCTCTAGTTGATGCGGAGGATTTAATTAATTGTCGAGTTTGACCTCTTGACCAATCCTCAATTCTATGGTAGAAAGTCAATAGATAAAATGTTACTTGTCTTACTTGTTTAAGAAAAAAAAGAGGTCAGAAAAGTGAGAAAAGTGAATATCTTCTTCCAAATGGTATGCTGTTGCGGAATGCTCTGTGTCGTCGGTACCAGAAGATCACACTGTTGTGATTGTATACGGGGTTTAAGATTGGTACAGGAATTTAAAAAAAAAGCCATGAACACTTCAGCACATCAACAGTCACTACTAAAGGTTGGAAAAGCTTTGACTGACTCTGGTCCTCCACGGGCTTTGAGCTGCACGGACTCATCCGAAACAATATTGAACTTTTCAAAACGCTGCTATACTTTATTTCGTTCTTCTAGCAAATTTAATGCGAATTCTCAAATTCATTATTTAAACAATTTTATAATAGCCGGTCGTACCTAAGTTCACGTAACCTATTAAGAGCTGACCACAAAGCAACTCTAGCATTGCACAGGGAGATTTCAACCCATGATAATCGAGACAACGACGAAGAAATCATGCGAATATACAACTCATAAAAATTCTATTAGTTTTTAACATACATACCTCATAATGCCCAAGTAAAAAAAGCTATCCCTTGGCTTGGGAATAACACGTCCGCAGGATTCGACCAAATAAAATCAGGATCAATAAAATATGCCGAAAACAAATAAATAGAGAAGTTACATGTGCTCATCACAACTTATGAAAAATCTCAGTCATCATTCCCGTATTTCAGAAGAATGACCGAGCTCAATGTAAGAATTACCATGGAATATCACCGTTATCAAATCGTCACACGGTGTTGTAAAATATTGCCTTAAAAATGTTGACTTCATTTGATAATCGCAGGCTTAAAGAGGAACCAATCGAAGACTCAAATACTAATAGGAATCCCACAAGATGGCCCACCAACCATTCGTAGATTTAAAAAAAAGGCATATAAAGCTATAAGCTGATAGAAGATGTAAAGATTATTTATATAAGGGCTGGTAGATGTTGGAAATTATGGAATAAAAAAAGCTGCATGTGAGGTATTAACAAAAGTCTTTTTTTTATTTAAAAGGCCCATGTATGCCATATGTAGGGAATATGACATCGTTCGAATGCCTGCCTCGTCTTCTGACGGTGGCATGGATCCGAGTGGTCCAATTTTCATAGACTCCTCTGCATACATATATCCGGCTTAATTTGAGCGATGTGTCGCCTTAAGGGCATCGGTCGATTGTTGTTTATTCACATAGACCTGCGACTTCAGGCCTTCAATTTAGCGGGATCAAATCGCATTACCTTGGTGGCCAATTCACATCAGCTCTGCGAGAGATGACCTTTCCCCAAAATCGTTCATGCGGAATGTCAATCGTGATATCCGCGCTGTAGCACGTAGCACGTCTCCATATGGTTTTTCTGGTTCAATTCGGGGCATAAGAAATTGGTTATCATCATTCTGTAGCGCTCGTCATTGACGGTGACCGCCTCATCAACGTGGTTTTGAAAAAGTACGGACCAGTAACGCCGCCGGCCCAAAGTCCACACTAAACGGTCACGTTGGGTGGCCGTGGTGCAATGGTAATCGTCACCGACTGTTGAGCGGAAAGTCTGTAGTTCACGTCTGTCCATAGCCAAAAACAATTCCCACTGAGGAAGGCATAACACTCGCAGCATAAGATCACTTCAAAATTAATACTCTGTGCGTGCATTTCCAATATAACACCTTGACATGGAAACAAACAAGTTACTGTGAACTACAACCAACGCGACAAATTCAGTCGAATCTCTCAAATAATCATATCTAGGACAACCACCCCGGAGAGTGGTGGCTTCAACACAAACCATCTGCACCCCGTCCAGGTTGTGTGACAAACACCATAAGAGCGTACACTCTTGAACCTACACGAACCCTATAAAAAAAAAAAAAAACAAGACCCGGTGAACGTCGTACGGATTGGTGTCGTCCCATACATGCCAATTTTGCTTCTTAACACAGTCATTACTCCAAAAATGTGCCTCGGCAATAAAAATGAGTTCTTGACCATAAAAATTAATTTGGGTTCCTTTTCCAAACGCTCCAAAGCTCAGTCAGCAAACAAACGGTGTTGTCTATGGTCTTAAGCTTTGACCGCCCGGGTCAGTTGGACCTTGCACGGCTGTAGGCCCAAGTCTCGACGCAAAACTCGCCAAAAGTTGAAGTCTGCGAAAGGCCGAGTTCTTGTGTACGGCGTGGAATCGACTGCCTCGCATTCTGCTTCACACTTTCAAGGACCACGGCAAATGTTCTCGGCCGATTGATTACCGAGCCGGTCATCTCAATTTGGTCACCAAACGTTTAAGAATCGACTGTAAAGGGCCACCACGCCTACCGTAATATGTGCGCAACCCATGAACACTAATTTTGATAATAAAGTTTTATCATTTGGACGTGCTGTTCAATCGTGTACCTTGCTATGGTAATTTGGCATCAGTTGCTGAATAATAAACAATCGATTTGACAAATGTCACCAAAACAACACGGCCGCCCCAGGCCGCCAAAATCTACCCGCGCACATTTGAAAAACACTTTATCATGCCCTTGCAGGGTTGGGAATACCGGAAAAATGTTGAGACAACTTGCCTAAAAGAAAACAGGGGGCGAGTTAAAGTACGACACCATTAACTATAAACAGTTGAGGTACGTGAAGGATTAAAACAAGGACAAGCCTAGTCACCACTTTGGTGCTGGAATACATATTGAGATCCCTTCAAGGAAGTGAGAGGGGAACCGTTCTAATGGAATCACACCTGCCCTAGCTTCCACTGACGATTTGAGCCTTATGAGAGATGGTGAAGAAACAGAAACACAACAACGTAGACAGTCTTATAATGGCAGAAAAGGAAGTAGGTTTTGAAGTTAAAAATGAAGGGATTATTAGTGGATGAGAAAGTGGATAAGAAAGTGGATGAGTTCAAATGTCTGCGAATATTTGGCTGGCCGGACATATAGAACAAAATAATTAGAAGACTGCATATGGGCGTTCTTCCTCTTCGCGATAAACTATTCAAAACAACACCTTTCTTCCGCAATGCCAGGAAAACTTTAGAGATGTGAAACTTGGTCTCGGACTAAGAAGGAAGGAAACAGATTTCGGGTCTTTGAAAAATTGTCTAATCTATATTGGAATACAGGACGCAGAAACAGGTGAATGGAGAAAACTACACCATCAAGAACTCGAAGAACTCTATTCGCCCTCAACATTATCCGATTAATTAAGTCACGAACAGTAAAATGGGCAAGGCAACTAAAATAAATGAACATTGGGCAAAAAATCAAAAGAATGATGAGTATAAAACACAAAGAAAAAGTCCGCAAGGAAGGTCGCGTCGTAGAATGGAGTACAATATGGATCTCTCCAAAGTCTTAATAATACAGGGCGCTTATGGTATTTGAGACCCATTTCAGTGGTATTCATTTCTCAATGTTTTTTTAACCTAAAGCGTTGAAGAGACGGCGTTCGAGTGAAGGTGGTGTTAGGGGCTTAGGGCGAGCTCGTCTGGGTTAAAATCCGAGTTAGAGCGGTAGAGCGCCAAATTAGACCCTTCTGGTTCAAAATCGTAATCTGTACTGGTTTTCGCGGTACTTAATAAATTGGTAGTAGATAGTATTAGAACTTGTCTACGACCTTTTCAGTCAAAAGCCAGAATATTTGCCTTCTTGTTATAACTAATAGTTCTTGGGTTTGCTCGGGATTCAGTGCCAACATCAGTTGCAGTTTGTTAAGGCGATTTCACTGTAATTGTACGTCTTAAGTTGGGGTATACTGAGCTTAACTATTATTTACTCACCGCACTATCTACAACTAATAGCTTTAAGCGAGTTTTGATAAGAAATTTTTAGTATAGTTGGTCACATAGTCTTGTAAGGTGGAAGCCTTTACCATTTAACCATTAAAACTTAAACTTGGTTCCCCTCATCATTCGTCGTAATTTATCGGTTACGTAAAGAGGTAGAAACAAAAGTATGCGGGAGGGGCGTTAAAGCCTTGATGTAAGTAGCAACAAGATCAAAACTCATCACCGACTATTAACATGCTTAGAATCAGCACATTGAATTCGAACCAAAATGTTTTGTATGTAGAAAAGGACAAACCAAAGCCAATGGTAACCCCAAGCAGCACGAGAATTATCTATCACAATCATCAGATGCAATTGCGACCGAAGCAGCAGACCCCAAGCCATACGAAGTGCAGCGTTTGTGGCGGTGATCTGTGGATGACAGTTCAATCATCTCTTCTACGACAATGTTGTTCACATCTGTTTCGCTGCCCCGCTAATATTTTAATGACGCATTGCAATCGGCATCTTATGTACAAGGTTGAAATGTTGACTGTGGCATTTGGCAAATGTGATTTGTGCAGGCAAAAATGTTTATTTTTATTAGTAGTAAAAATTCTTCACGCTAATGACGATGCCCACCTTGGACATCAAAGCACGTGAAACAGTGAATAAAATGATTACAGAGAATTGTCGAATCACTATCATAGCCGTTGCTGAGGAAATTAAAATATCGGCTGGTTCAACGTTTCAAACGTCTGTCAGCGAAGTTTGTTCCAAAATTGCTAAACTTTGACCAAACGAGCCGTCGCATGAGCATTGTTCAGAGAACTGTTGAATGATGTATGTAAATGGCATGGGCATGGGTGACGCCAAATGGGTATATGGTCATGACGTCGAAACCAAAGCTCAATCATCCCAATGAAGAGACCAGAAGAGCCAAAAAATGATTGAAATCCTACCTGTCGAACCAAGACAATTGATTTCTTCTCTTGCAGTATTCCTACAGCATACTCATTACTTTCTAAACCTTTATTTAAACATGTTAAATAGTTAATTGTTTGTTTTTTGTTTTTGTAATCAAACTATACTTTTTAATGTTATACTAAATTGTACTTTAATCTACCATAGACTTAAAAGACTTTGTCTTATTGTGGTAGCATATTTTAATTGTAATACATAAAAAAAAAAAAAAAAAAAAACCGAAAAAGCATGCCAAGTTGGGTTAAATATGAAAGTTTTGCTCACTTTTTTCTTCGACTACAATGATGTGGTTCATGATGAGTTCTTGCCGTAAGATATTACGGTCAACAAGGATTGTTACCTCAAAGTTATACGCCCCTTGCGTGAAGTAGGTAATACGATGAAAACGTTCGGATTTACTGGAAAGAAATTGATAATGCATCGTTGCTTGTGCGTAATTTTTTGGCCAAAAACAATATCGTAACCATGACTCAGCTACCGTAATCATAGGACTTGGCGTTGTAACTTTTTTCTCTTACCCACAATGTAAAGAAAAGACGGAGATTTGCCACGATTGAGAAGACAAAGACCTATTCAGGGTAGTGCTTCAAGGATGGGAAATAGCTGGTGCAAGTGTATTATAACTAAGCCGGATAACTTTGAAAGGGACAAAATAGATGTTGAATAGAGTATAAAGTCACCTTATTTTTTGAACAAATCTCCCATAATAAAACATAGAACAAAGATGTTAGCCACAAGAGAATTGGATTTTGGCAACTTTGTCATGGTCTCATTTTGTTGTTGTGGGCATTCTTTGACGTTTGTATTCTGTCATAATCACAGCATTATACCATTCAAAATTGCGTCGAATTTGTTAAAGTTTATAATAAAAAATCGTATTTTGTTCAATTCGCGAGCTTTTTGCTTCTATTTCTGAAAATATATAAAAGACCGAAACAACTCAATTCCCCGAGGTCCAAAAGGACTTGGCCTTTCTACATACTCTAACTGACAGAACTGAAGCCCAAAATCACTGGATTCGTTGAGCGTTCGCTCATTTTTGGCAAAACTACTTCGTAAAAAAGCCGCACTTGAGAAGACCACTATCAAGGGCATTACCAAGAGCTGTATTAAGAATCTGCATTACATCCGAAAAAGCTTACTCTTTAGTGTGGATTTTGGCCAGGTGGCGTAATAGGGCCATATATCTTCCGAAACTAGAACGATGATTGCCAATGGCAAATGGTAGGGAGCCATAATAACTGAATTTTTGTGGCCTCGATTGGATGGCTTAAGCCTGGATCCAACAAGACGATGCCACCATTTATTGGTTATTAAATTTAAGTAGTTGCAAGTTAGCGGTGGTCGTGGTGCACGGGTAATCATCACCGACAGCTGAGCCGAAGGTCTGTAGTTCAAGTCCGTCCATAGTCAATAACGATTCCTGTACGGGAAAATTGTGAAACAACATCAGTTGTGGATGGGAGATGATCAAAAAGTGCTGATGAAGGCATAACACTCCCAGCATAAGATCACTTCAAAATTCATACTCTGTGTGTGCATCTCCAATATAACATCTTAATGAAACGTAAACAAAAGAGTTATTGTGAACTACAACCAAACGCAAATTCAGTCGAATCTCTTAAATCATATCTAGGACAACCACCCCCGGAGAGTAGTGAACGAACATCTTCGATACAAACCATCTGCACCCCGTCCAGGTTGTGTGACAAACACCGTAAGAGCGTACACTCTTGAACCTGCACGATTAATAAAAAAAAAAAATATTCGCAGAATGAACTGGTATGGAATGGCCACCAAGACTGTGCGATTAGCCAACGCTCTTAGACCTTTTTCTCTAAAGTTACGCTAAGCCGTTGGTCTAGGACCACATGCCAAATAGAAATCAAATAGAGAACAACATCATGCGATTGAGCCCGACTTATGCAAGAGAGTCATACAAAACTGGACCCTTCGGGTCATCTAAATGAAGCTGCGGAGCCCACTTGAATAAAACTCTTTTATCAAATTAATTAATGAAAAACCTCTTCTAACCCACTTAACCTCAGACCGTATGTCAATGAAGCTTGAACAGCCTTTTCGGGTCACTATAAAAAATTGAGATCAAGTTCCTTGTGCTGTCTTTAACAGAGACTTAGAAACTATGTCAGCAATGGAGTGAAAGCAATCGGAAATGAGTTTACAACCAACATTGCACCTACACAGTCCAACACTCTTGACTTTCTATTCAATTAATCTCAATGTCTTAACCTCAATTTAGGTTTCGATTATACCTTCCATCATCCAACCCACATCTGTTGGGTGCCAGACCATCTTACGCAAAATCATCTCCCGCAAAGTGTACTGTATATCTATATCTCAACGATCACTGATCGAGTTCCGTCGGTTCCTTATGTAACAGCCTATAAAACTATAAGATACAAATCAATCTACAATACATACTACACCACCCTGATAGCAGTATGATGGCAATTCCAACACCGACTCATCGATCGAAACCGCGCAATAAACTGTCATTTTACTTAATCTACAGAATGACCTTCTAAGGTGAGAGCACAGTCACTCATATGGACTGTATCTAAGTATCTACCACCATCCACACAAATAGCTTGAAAGAAAAAAGGAAAAACCAATTAGCTATAATGAAGTTCACTGTTTTGTATTGGATTTTGGTTGCAGATACCCGCGTGGGGAGGTTATTTCCTTATACAGGCTACCCATCCAGTGGGTTGACGCTCTTCTTCACCACGCAAAAGATACAAGTACTCGTACGACTACCACTTATTTGTATACGTCCCCATCAAAAACACCATGACACGAGTGTGTATTTAAATGATGGTGATGCCGCCCCCGGTGGACTCGCGATACACTCGTAGGCGGAAGAACTGATGTGCGTTGGACTTCTGGTTACGCGACTTCAGCCCAAACACTTGTTGCAGTCGATCTTCACGATCATTGTCGTTTGGCATTTGTTTTATTAGATTCTCGTCCGAACATTTTTGTTTTGCATTTTCTTCGATTCGTTATTAGCTGTTCACCAATGACATCGACTCATTCTCGTATCTGGGTGTCTATCGCGAAGCTGGGTTCGTGACCGGAATAGCAATTCGTACTTTATAGCAAGCCGATACTCGATACTATCAGGTGCATGCGTTGGTGTATAATTAGCTTCGATCGAGGTGATTAGATAGATGAACACGTGCAGTTTATCGCTCGCATTCCCAACAACCTCAGCACGGAATTTCCTCGTTTTTCCTTTGTTCCGTTGCAAGGAGAGACAGATTCGGTATTTTTTGCTTTTGCTATAAATGCATAGACCTTATACAGCCTCATCATGCTAGATTTGAAGTGCATCGGGGACGTGAATGGATTTATGAACGTGCAGCTGCAGTTTGTTCTGCTTATTATGGAAACGACACGTGGATTCGCACTTAATCAACTCGCATAATGCATCATCCTTCTTGATGACTGCTCCACATACAACTGCTGACATGATCGATGAAACATCTCGGACTCCTTCACACCTACTTGTCAACCTGTCATAATGGTCGATACTGGATAGGTATTAGCGGACAGCTTACATGCCTCAGGCAAACGTACGTTTCAGCAATACAAATTGCAGAGAAACTATTGCAAAAAGTGTAGCAGAAATGCTCCATCCACAAGTAGTTGCAGCAGGCGTTGGGACCGCTATAACCAGAAACAAATAAAAAGAAAATTGCCAACATTCCGATAATTGGACCGGATTGGTGGACTAGATCAGTAGATCGCATTCATGTAAATTGGGCGCAAATGCAATACGTTCCGAAGACGAGGCGGCTAATCGCACAACTGTAGGCTTCTGTGTGGGGATCAATGGTCTTTTGTTGGACAGGAATGTTGCCCTTTGGTTAGTCGATGACATTGTTGCCGTTAGATTCTAGTTTGCAGGTACTATGCAATGCAGGATCTTTTTAACCCGTAAGGCAAAATATATTCTGTGGTCACGAGAGCTGTGATGTGGAAAAGCTTTTTGTGGTTAATTGAATTGCTTATCATGGCTACTAAATAAATTCGAAATGCGCCCGCTATTCCAAGCAAGGCGATCAGCATCGCCGGCCACTAATCTATCTATGATGGGCGTTCAGACTTGTTTTCAATTATACGAGTCACTCAATAAAAACGTATCGTTCGTAAAAGCCATGGTTAAAGCGAGATCATCATCTTCTTTATTTTAAAGAATTCAAATGTCAGGGATCAAAACCTAGCTGCGCGGCGATCTTCTGTTAATTGTTGGGAGCATCCATCGCATGCTATATAAAATAAAACGCAGATATATGACCCATCAACTTGGATAATTATCTTGCTGCAGCCAAGACACGAATGTGCATATCGCATATAGCAAGTCTAGGATACTTCGACAGTCATGATCTATTTACATGCCATAAGTCGTGACCAACTCTGATATCCCTGCTAAACTTTCTCCGTAAGGTCAGTAAGATCAGTAACCAATAGCAGCAGTCTTCGACAGCAAAAGATTTTGAGCATTGTGATCATCCTTAAGAAAATGTGCAAGGCTTACACAGGCCAACAAGAGAGACTCAATTTATTTCGACTAAAGTAGATCGAATAATGAGAGCAAAATTTGGTATACGCAAGGTTTCCATCTTGTACACTATTGACAGATCAACGTTTAAGGAGTTCCCCTTTCTCGTAGGCTGCGACCACCAGACGCAGAATCATCGTTGCCAATTGCTGCGACTTGTAGCTCAGTAGCACTACAGTTCAGGCCGTTGAGGCACACATGTGGTAAGGAACCTCAATCTCAACTTACTTGGAATGTGGACCAGAATAAGCTGACTAAAAATAGTGTTGATTGAAGAAATGTGCGCTTAAAAGCTCTCTCTCTCTCTCTCGGTCATCGTAGTGAGGTTCATTAAGATCCCGAACAACTTCTCAATGACGTTTAAGAGGTTTAACGGCTGCTGGCAGACATACGTTCCACAATGTTATTTCTGACTTATTTTCTGAGAATTCATAGAACCAAGTGAACCTACGAAAACATGTAAACCAACCAACCAACCTACTTCCACCGGGAAATTGAACGAAAATATTCTAATTTAAAGCTATAACAGTAGAAAGAGTGTTTGCGTTATGAAGATCAGCAATTAGAAAACAAATTTATGTTTTTGTGAATTAAATAATGATTTTAAGGAAAACTTTTAGGCATTTTACAGTGGATGCTGATTTTCTGAACAAATCTTTTCGAAACTTGTGAATGTATCACTTCACTTGATAGACCTTGAGGTTTGTGCTTCACACCTCTAACAAGCTTTCTGGGCCGAGGTATGTCTGCCGGGTCCAGGCCCGTCACATATTTTTTTTATTGTGACACACGCAGACTCAGTATATGTGTTATGTGGGTCATCACCCGTACGTGACACTTGTCAGTAGTGGCGACTTAATCGTCTTGTTGGTAATGTCCCACTAACGGTATCTAGTCAGTTCCTTTTAAGTGAGTGCCCGAGATTGGATTCTGACTGTTTGGGAGTAGCGTGAGGTCAAGGCCCGACCAGATTCGGAGGACTAGCTTTTCGGTATTTTGCTAGGCAGCAGTTATAGGTACTGCATGATTAATCTCGTGTAGGTTAAACACCCACATTTATTGAGCTTAATTCAAGCTAAACTTAATCTAACTTGATAACTAATTAGGACGGGTGAGGGGGCGCGATCCTTAGAAACTACGACTGGGGGGAGGAAAGATTGTTGAGAAGACGGGGTTTAGGCATGATCCTCGAAAAGCGAAACGTAGGAACCGACTTTGGATGCTTTCAATTCTAGATATGTGGATTTGCTGATAAGGCGAAAATACTTGAGATGCGTATTCGAGAAGGGGGCGAACAAAGGTAATATAGAGGGATCGAGTCACGTAGGGATTGGAAAAGTTGCAATCTGCAAATGAGTGCAGAGTTGGCTCTATGAATTATATCGTCGATATGTGCGCAAAAATTGAGCTCTTGGGCACATAGTATGCCAAAATCGCGGATAACCTGAACGGTGGAGATGTGTTGATTATTGAGAAAGTAGAGACGCGGGGGAGGTTTGATTCGTTAACGTGAAAAGGTAATTAATTGGTATTTGGAAATGTTAAGTTCCAAACAAATTTTCTAGCACCAAACGAAAAAGCTATTGAGATCAGATTGAATAAGGGAAGAATCTTGTTGCGAGGAAGAACTTGGTGGGATTGTTTGATGACAAACTCAATGGCATGAATAAAAAGAAGTGAACCTAGATGGCTGCCTTGGGGAACGCCGGAGGAAGCTATGAAAGGGTTAGCAAAAGCAGATATAAAACGAACACTGTTGTAACAATTTTTTAAATCAGAAGATATCCACTTCAACGTAGTGGGTTTAAAGCCCAGAAAAGAAGAGTATTAGTTTGTGGGAGATTTCGTCGAAGGTTTTACTGAAATCAGTTGAAATGACGTCGACCTCATTTACAGTCTCTGATGCTGAGAGTGTGAAGGACACAAATTCGACAACGTTTGTGGTTGTAGACCTGCAATTGAGGAATCCATGTTGTTTAGAGGAGACTAGAGATTTGCAGTATAAACTTAGAGCGGCATACAATATACTTTCGAAAAATTTGGATGTGTGACAGTTTGGCGATGGGCCGGTAGTTGTTAATATCATTCTTCGGACGCTTTTTTGTGAACAGGAGTTATAAAAGCGGTTCTCCATATCTGGGGAAATTCAGGGTACAGGGATAAGTTGAATATTTTTGAGAGCGGGACAGACATAATGGAGGAACTGGTTTTTTATAAAATAGCAGGGAGACCATCGGGCCCAGGAGTAAATTCATCATGCAGTTGATTCAATTTATTTTCAATGATGTGGGGGTCAGTAGTACGTGGGAGAAATGGTTCAAGGGAGAAATTTGGTAAGTAGTCGAAGTAAGTAGTACAAAGGAGTCATCGGCGAAAGATTGTTTGAAAAAGTTGGCGATAGTTTTGGTTCCTTTTGTAATTTACAAACTGAAAGAAGAACTTAGGATCGTTAATAAGATTGGTTTGCGATTCGATCAAATGGCGTTCATAGAGCGACTTATGCAGCTCGGTGAATTTCAGATAAATACCAATGTAGTAAGAAAAGTCATTGGGGGAATGAGTACGATAGAAGATTGCCCACAGTTTGTTTCTTGTGTTTCTTAATGAACGGAGCCTGCGATAATACCAAGTCGGAGTATTAACTTCCGTGTTATCAATTCCTACTTATTGCGGGTCACACTACTCGCACTTCGCGTATAAGCGACGTGTTTATAAAAACAAGAAATTATTTTCAATTTTTTTCTTTCCAGCCGCGTGTTGCGTTAAGATCAACACTGTCTTTGGGGCATTTCACGTCAAGCGGACAAGGAAAAAAAAGTGAGGTCCTGAAATTTGTTCATATTAGGTCCAGCTGTACTTCTAGTAGATATGAATACGAACACATAATATTTTTTTTATATGATGTGTATTTGTCAAGTTATGGGCTTCTAAAGAATCGTCTATCAATATTCATATATTTTGGAAGAATTTTTTCGTATTGAAAAAAATTACAATAAATTTTCAAATTACCCCATTTGCATCAAAAGTTTCATGCTCTTATTAAAAAAGAAATCAATTAAAAAAAAAAAAAAATTTAATGTTCAAAACCGGAAGTAAACATTTCAAAACAACATTTTGGAAAATTCGACCAATTTTTATTTTTCTTATTTCAAAATATAGCTTAGAGTATATAATACACCAGAAGTTTTGAAATGGGATCTGCATTAGTTAAGGAGGTAGGTAAATTAATGTATGTACATGTAGCAGTAAGTATGATGTTAGGCATTTGTTTATGTCGGTTAATATGCGAATTGTCATCCTGTTCATTTGTGTTGAAGCTCTAACAATAATTAGGGGTAGTTACTTTTACATAAAAAAAATTAATACATTGACAAAATTCATTTAAATATTGTAGAAGTATTAGTAGGAAGAAAAATAATTTTACCTGTAGTTTGTCAAAAAGTTTATTTCCTCAATTAATAAAGGATTAATTATTTAGTTACTAAATGTTTAATTATTTTAACTTAATTACAAGTTCATTATCTTCATAATTATCATTATATTGTAGTCCGATTTCCACTCTCTTATCTGCCCTATCTTTTAGAATTAATTACTTATGTATCATTTTGAATTTCCGTTATTATTTAATTGTCGCTCTGACCTCTTAGTTACTGGTGCTTGACAGAGACAATTTATAATGGCTCCGTACGGTGATCGATGTTTTAATCCATTTCGTTTGGTGAATCATCGAAAGTTTAAAAGTATAAGAATAATTTCTACATGTTTAGTGCAAAAGTGGGGATTTCCAGCAAACGTTTACGTGTGTGCATCTTGCAGGAAACGCCTATTTAACGAAAGACCACCAGTAGCTTACGAAAATAAAGAAGTGCCCTGCAGTCCAACATCGAGTGAACTTTCACAAAACATCCAAGACGAACCATTCATTCCCGAAGACAAATTCAAACATAATTCAACTCAAACTGATACAGTAATAGATAACCAAGACATTTTGAAGCAGCTAAAGGAGAAATTTAATGATCCATCTACTTCTGCTTCTATGAAAACTATGATCCTGACCATAGCACCTAAGTCCTGGAGTGAAAATAGACTTGCAGAAGAGTTTGAAACATATAGGCGACAAGCGAAAAAAGCCAAGCAGCTTGTAGATCAGTTTGGTATTTTGTCATCTCCGAACCCACGTGGTGGTCGTAAACTACTACCCGAGACCGAAAACTTGTCTCCGAAAAGACATTAGCCGAATAATGCCCGGTAAAAAAGATTTTATACCTGTTAAACAGGATGACGGAAAAAGAACTCACATACAAAAACAACTTCTGATGTGCAATATTGATGAACTTCTTCAGAAGTTCAAGAAGAATATCCAGACGTACAAGTAGGTTTAACAAAGTTTTTTACTCTAAGACCCAAACAATGTATCCTCGCTGGCGACCCTGGAACACATATGGTATGTGTTTGTACTTACCACGAAAATGTAAAGCTAATGTTGAATAGTGGAGACATAGCTAATCTTACAGCTGGAACTGCTATGGAACTTTCATCTTATAAGGATTGCCTTCGCAAGATGATGTGTCCCAATCCAACAGAAACGTGTCATTTAATGACTGCAAAAACACCGCCAATTGATTGTTGTAAGTCTTGTCCTGGCTTAAGTGCAATTCGTGATAATTTGAAAATCATATTCGAGAACAATCAAGTGACAGAAGTGCAGTTTAGAAAGTGGCTTGGCACAGACCGATTCACAATATCTAATCTAGTACTATCTTCTGATGATTTTGTAGATAGCTTGTGTGATACCTTGGATACTCTGAAACCTCATGCTTATATTGCAGAGACACAGGCGCTTTATTTTAAAAATCTTAAGGAGACTATCAATGAAGGAGAAATAGAAAATTATAGTTTCGTTGTCCAAGATGCTGCCCAATCTTTTCATTGGAATAACGACCAAGCAACACTTCTGACCTGCCTCAGCCAAATATCTCGGACTTTTTTAGGGTTAAGCTGAGCTAAGCGATTAAACTGACATTTCCCCTGTTTGCGACATTTGTCAACGGTGACGTCAGCTATGGTTGTCCGTCATCACTATCTTTGACCTTTGGTCTTGACCATTTGTATGGTAAGAATGCAAAAAAAAAACTTGTATTGTTTTTTTTTCGCTATTTCCTTTGCTTTTTTTTTTTTTTTCTATAAGGATTTTTTTTTTGTTTAGGTCGGGGTCCACGTTTGACGCCCCATATTTGTTTTTTTCTTTTCAGTAAAATATGTGGCAAAAAAAAATTTTCCTTCATACACCAAAATAATTAATTTGTCATATGGCTTTAAGGACTGCGATAAGTACCCCGCAATCGCTATTCCAATTGTGGTGTCAGATGTAAAAATGTATTTTAAATTGTCAGACAAGGCATTCTATCTGATACAGTATATCTATGTATAAGATAGAAAAAGGTGTGACTCCTCGGATCACATGATTATGAAAAAGAATTAAAAATGATATAAGTCCAGACCATTAATGGAATTGAATACTGATCTTGGCGATACAATAATTTTTCTAATATGGGTAGCGCTAAGAAAGAGTTACTTAGGTTACTATAGCTTCTTTGAAAGGTTAAAGAGCAGGTTTAAAGTTATAAATAGTTCGAGAGACGGTTGCAGAAGCTTGGACCCATTTCTTCGGTAATGATACTGTGGTAATAACTGGATCTGAAACTATGGGATATACAAAGAGTGATGCAGTAATAAGTGTCATTTTAAATCGTGCCTACCTGTCAACACCCTTGATAAACTTAAATAGAAAGGTTAATTAAAATGAATCGAAATGCAATTGCGAAATGTATTGAGATAGTTAAAATTCACTAGAAAAACGATGAAAATAGCACCTTTTTTTAAAGTTGGTACTGTTTATTATCAACATCAAGCATTCTTTTGTACGATTCATGTCTTTCGAAGAGCTTAGCTGAAATTATTTTTGCTGTAGCCTAGAGGTTGTGACTGAAAACCCAGGCTGATAAATTTCAACTATCACAGCAATCACTGAAAAACTACAATCTTCTTTTCCTTTTTTTCCGGCGTTGTTATGGTCAGAAGTGTAGGACCATAACCTTCCCACTTAACTGCATTCCTACTTCCCGGTTTGGGATTACTTCATCGCTGAAGCCAATCAAATGCTGGTGTTTTTGCATTGTTTTTCGGCCTGCCTTTTTTTTTTTTTTTTTTGTGACACGGGCATGCTCCAGATTTTTTTTGGTTGATCTTACTCTTACAACACCGGTGATCGGTACAACACCAGCGGTCGTGTCAACCCACTGATTTGTATGTATACTTGTGGGGCAGTTTAATGGTGGTATATGTGTCCCTAGGCTCACCTTGGTGTTTTCTAAATTGCCTAGATGTGATTTTTGTTTACCTTTGTTTTAGTCGCCTTTTACGACAAGCGAGAGGTATCGCTGCAGGGATATTCTTAACCCCTCCCTGCACGGACAACTGAAAAACTACAATAATTGACGTAAGTACTGAACCCAACAGAGAAAGCTAAAATTTCCGCTGATTGGTTGCAGAAAATGGCTTTTTTTTTCTTTACATTTTCCCTAAATTCCATTGCCTCAGTACGTAAGCGAAGAAACCTTTCGCATGGCTTAAAAAATCAAGTGAAATAATAAAACAATTCCTTAATTCAAAAGGAGTGGCACTTTGGTATGGTTTTGGGCGTTTTGGTTATAGACCATATTGTTTTCAAAAATGCCTGAACGATGTGGGCTGACTTTGTTTGCCTAAAATTGATGACTTATATCGACATTTGTTTTTAGCAGGGCGGCGCTGGTGAGCGTTTTTTTTTTATTGGTTCAAAATGACACCTTGTTGGACGATTATACAATATAAGTACAAATAAAATTAAGAAATATTTAATTGCGAAGCTTTACGTGACAAATTACATGTAAGAAAGCTGTTGGCCGGATAAGTGCCGCCATTGCTGACAATGGACAACAAGTGGATAAGACAGACAATGTCGAAGAAGTGTTTGGACTGTTTAGTAGAGATTTTCGGGAGTTTTTGCACCGAGTCGTTACCGCGCATGAAACCTGGATACATTATTATACGCTAGAAACCAAACGACAGTCCAAACAATGGATATTTGGTGGTAAATCTGCTCTAAAGAAGGGAAAGACGGCCCCATCGGCGAAGGACGAACGGGGCAGTACTACAATGAAATATTGGACCGGTTCGACAAGAAGTGGGAAAAATGTTGGAAAAAATGTTTTGACCTAAAGAAGATTACGTTGAAAAATATTTTTTTTTTAAACTTGCATTTTCATTTCCAACACAGGTACTTATTGATCGCCCATCGTTTGTACATACATATTGTATAATCTAATTTAGAGTTTCTAACTGATAGCTAAATGCAAAAATCTAAATTTTATATGAAATAAAGCAGCCAGGCTTTGAAAGATATTCGAAAGGTGACAACGGATGAGTTATCAGGCGTACATTACTTTTCTGAATTTTCGTCGGCTAATAAACGAGTATTTTTTGTATATCAAAGTCAACTAACCAGCTTAATTAAAGTCATTTACGGGAAGTCCTGCTTTTCGCAGTATTACAGAAATGTGAGTAAAGAAGATGTCGCGAATGGTTTCAGTACCGGACCGGTAAAGAAGTTTGTAGGCGCAAAATTGGCAACATTACCCATGTTAAACGCAACAAGAACTTGCAACTTCATTGGCCATAACTCTACAAGCTATTTACTGTCTGTGACTGGCGTTAAAAAATTAATCTATTACTTTAATCCAACGTGAAAGAAATCCGGGCGTCACGGCCATGCATCAGCGTCGACCGCAAGCCAAACATTCATCGATCGATGCTAATGCTGAGTACTGGGGCTGTATAATAAGCACCCGTGTTTGGTTGATGGCACCACTAACGCAAATGTGAATGCCGTCTTTACAACCACAGCTGTGAAAATTTCAGAGAGATTAATCGAGTAGTCTTGTTTTGATAGCTGTTGCAAATCGTATTGAAAGTTCGTGTTTGTTTGCAGCCATGGAGAAAGAGCAATGTCGATCATGGACTTTCGATGGCTACAAGCTTCTTCAATAAGTTTTTTCATTCGATAAGAATGGGCTATGTTCAGCTTTTCATTCTTTTAAAATAGTACTATTTTTTTTTCATAATTCCGTTTGAAGTCTTATGTAGACCTGTGAACTCATTTGTCAGCCATTCGTTCGAAGTTGACGCGTCAGAGTAGTTTTGTACAATGGAAAAACTTACAGTAATAAAATATTTGTTGCTGGAAAGTCTAGCATCAAAATAGGTTAATGACCCATTGTCGAAAATTACAAAGATTCTTCACGTAGAAAAACGGATTGCCGCATTTAAAAGAGGCCATACAGGCCTTAAAGATGATACACCTGAAGGAAGTCCGAAAAGTGCATCAACACCAGAATATATTATAGCAAAAATACAGGATATAATTACGGAAGACTTTCGGTTAACGAAAAGAGATTAAGTAAAGCAATATTTTGATGTGTTCAGAATTGGTGTCGCTAGCAGTAGAACCCCCTTATGCAACTTTCTCATCAACGCTTGGAGCATTTCACACAAGACTTGGGTCTACCACATACCTTCCTGAATCAAAACGCAGGGCTAAGAAGTCATGTAAATCCGATATTTCGGCTTCAAAGCGAGTTAGGGTCGTGAAGTCATTCAAAGAGATTTTAGGAGCAGTCTTTTAGGATGCAAAAGAAATTTTGTTTGTAGATTACCTCTAAACGGGTAAAACAATAAATGCAGACTGACTTTGTGGACCAACTGAATGCAAATCTGTGAGAAAAAATACCTGATTTTTCATCAAATTAATGCCCCTTCTCACAATGTTCAAAAAGCCATCACGAAAATTAGTGAATTAAAGTATGAACTGTTGCAAGTTGCAACATCCACCGTGTTCGCCAGATATCGATCACTTAGACTTCTGGCTGGTGAAAAACGACTTTCATCAAACGAAGAAGGAATAACCGCCGTCGAAGCGCATTTAGACAGTCTCCTTGAGTATCACTTCAGGAATGTAATCCATATATTAGAAGATCGCTGGAACAAGTGTAATTAAGTTCCGGGAATAATAAATGTATTTCAAATCATAAAATCGTGACCTTATCGAACGACAAAACTTACTGAACAGCGTGATGGAAACAAAAAAAGTGTTTCGTGCCTTACACAGATAGTTATCATATAGCCTTCGTATTTGGTAGGACCAATGGGTACAGCCATCCCAGGAACCCGCTCCCAAACACAGCTAATGTTTTTGAGACGAGAATTGAAAAAAGAACGATAAAGACACAACAAGCTCTGCAAATACGACAAGACTCGGCCACATATTGTTTAGCTCGTTAAACCTACTTGAAAATATGTTCCTAAATTGGACATCCTACCCAACTCCGCATATTATATCTCAGACATCGCTCCTCCGACCACCACCTGTTTCAATTGGTTTTTTTTTTTTTTTATGTTGGAGGCTTCTACTATCTGTATGAGCACTCAGTCACAAATACTGGTCGATTGTACTACCAGACAGACTCCTTTCTTTATTGTATTTTCTCCGTTGTCCGAGAAAAGTGAGGAGGAGCTTTAGTGACGTAGAACTAAGAGCTCGCCACTGTGCGCGAGCGAAGGCGGGACAGTCGCAGAGGAAGTGTTCTGCTGTGTCATCCTCCTCGCAACATGCAGCACAGGTAGGCGTCTCACCGACACCAACCACGTAGAGATGCTTGACAAAATTGTAATGGCCCGTAATGACGCCTGTAAGCCTTCTGCAATCATTTCTCCTTAAGGATAAGAAGAACGTTGCGGACTTCCTGCAGACATCAGGGCGTACGCGCTTAGTCATCCTGCATCCTGGGTATTCCCTCCACCTACTACTGCGTGCATTAAAGACCCAGTCGTTGATGTCAGATTTGATCGTGAAAGCAGGTAGACCTAAGGCGGGTTCAGGTGCTGAGAAACTCTCCTCGGAGCCCCTTCTAGCAAGTTCATCCGAGATCTCATTTCATGGGATTCCAGAGTGACCTGGGACCCATACAAGTCTAAGTGAATTTAGTCTTCCCACTTTGTTCAAAAAGGTATTGAGTTCACGAACTAATTTGGAGTTGAATAGAGGGTTATACACAGCTTTGGCTGCAGCTTGGCTGTCACTGCAGACGCATATGCTTTTTCCCCTCCACCTGTGTTTCACAACATACGAGTAGTGCATGGCCATTAGGATTGCGTAAATCTCCGATTGAAAGACAAACGCATATTTTCCTAACGAGAATTATAGAGCCATTTGTGAAAATGCGGAGACAGTCCATTCCAGGTTCAGTGTCTGGCCAAAACCAGTCCTGACGCCATGGAAATGTGATTGTGAAATTACAGGGTAGTAGGATGGCAGGTGTCATTGCGTCAGAAGGCATATCAATGAGACAGTGGTCGTTGGAAATTTCTCGCGCAAGTACACTTTCACTGCAGTGCGAGTTGTACCAAAGACCATTTCTTTTTAGGCGTGACATGGCTTTCAGTGCGCACCCTCTGAAAAATATGTCAAGGGGTGGAAGATTCATCATAGCATCTAGAGCAGCTCCTGGTGTGCAGGGGAAAGCCCCCGTACAACTGAGACAGACCGCTCTTTGGAGTTTGGTGAGTGAAGCCACAGCGTGTTTGCGTGTTAGCCTGTTCCACCAAACAACCGATGCATATGAGATTATCGGTCTTATCATTGCCGTGTAGATCCAAAGGACCTTATTCGGCGGTAAGCCCCATGTTTTGCCAAAGGCACCTTTGCATGGCCAAAAAGCTGACATCTCTTTTCTGGTTTTGGACTTAACATGCTTTGACCAAAGAAGCTTGTTATCCAAGGTGACTCCCAGGTACTTAGCTTCCTTGGATATCGGGATGGGAATGCCTTTTAACACCAGCTGAGTAAGGTCAGTATTTTTCCTCCTTCTCGTGAAGAGAACGACATCAGTCTTAAGAGGGATGACGCCATGCCGTCTAGCAGCGTCACACATGCTGTGGAAAGTAGCGTTATCAAAAGCTCCCTCAGTGTCAACGAAAATGCCTAGTACGTGCTCTTTCCTTTCCCCCAACTAGGTTTTAAAGCGAAGTCTCGTAGGATTTTCCGCGCTAATAAGCATGTTGCATCTTCGAGAGAGGATGCATTCGAAGGGCAACTACTATTGACTACTAGTCTCTCCATGCTTTCCAGCAAGAAAGATGTTAAACTGATTGGTCTAAAACTCTTGGCGAGTGAGTAATCTTCTTTCCCTATTTTGGGAATAAAGACCACTTTCACCGCGTGCCAAGGAATAGTGCCAGGCTAGCAGTGAAAATTCTTTTCAGAATAGGAAGCAGCTGTCTTATACCTTTCTGCAGCATAACAGGGTATATCCCATCAGTGCCCGGCGACTTGAAGCCATCGAAAGATGCCACAGCCATGGCCACAGTAGTTGCCACGCGTGACGCAATACACCAGCTACGCCGAGTTGTTTCAATCGCAGTTTCCAATTAGGGAGTGTGCAACGAGTCTCATTTCCCAGGAAATGGGCCTAAAGCAGTAAACTAGGAGTTTCTGCTTTAGATTCGGTGATGGTACCATCAGACTTTCTGAGTACATCCAGCATTAGAACATTAACCCACTTGCTGGTCGCGCTCAGTTCCAATTGGCAATGCATGTCCTCGATGATTAGCTGATGCCAGGAACCAAAATTTGACTCGATTTTTGAATCGCCTCAAAAAAGGTACAGTCTTTCCGACGCGGACTTTGCTGAAGTTGTAGCTATTGATTGATAATGCTTTCAGGAACCTTCGTGTGAAAACCGTTGAATCCCCTTCGTACGTATGACATATAACAACAGCGTGAATCGCTTCGATTCCATGTAACTAACTCATCTCATTGCCCCAAGTGTTACTTTTTCCTAGTTATCATGCAAATGAATTATTCAAGGGTCGACTGCAGACTTTCTCATTGCATTCATTACATCCGGTTGATGCCGATATGCCATTAATCATTACCAATCCGTTCTGTTAAGAAAAGAAAAATATAGCTTGCCGCCTTAGTCCTCGCTTCCGTCTCCGCATTCATATCAATTTGTCAGTTAGTCCATTAGTTTCAAATGCAAGCCCACACCCTCCAGCTCAATTACTTCAAGCTTTGAATAAATTAACCAACGAAAAAACGGCGTCAATTTAATTACACCGCAAAACTGGCCGAAATATGAAAAACTTGTTCACATGCATTTGCCTGAAGCACTTAACTAGCTTTACCCCAAAATCTGCCCGTCCCTCTCGACATGTTCCCGCTATCAAATAAAAGGCAATAGTATCTAAAACAACAAGCGACAAGAGTGAAGTTTTAATTGAAATTTAAAATCAACATTGTGATGAGATTTTTTCCCCATTCGGTGGATGTTTGACAAACAAATTTCGAAACTGTTTACTCTTCCGGTGTTAATTGGAAATCCAACTGAATTACACGCTTCACGATAATTATGTATCCTATGCCGGACGTCAAGTAGCTACTCTGACACGAGTGCATTTCCACCGATCTCCTCCTCGTCCTCGCTCAGCATCTTCTCCATCGGACAGGGTACGCGAAGTTAATTTGGATCTGTCGAGTCGTGGCTATTTGGCTTTTGCAAATGTTGCGTAGAAAAATGCTTCGTGATACCAGTATGTGTGAGTGCAGTGGTCGTTTTGTACAATTCCCAGATTTCTTCTCACCGATTAGGCAACCAACCGCCTGGTCACTGAAATTGACTGCGCCAGCTGACGGTTATTTATTCTTTTTTTTTTAGTTTTTATCGTGATCTTGGTCGGTTTTTTTTTTGCTTTGCTTTTGTTGAGTCAATGTGCGGTGCTGTCAGGTAAAGTTTATTGCACCACCTGCCCGAACTGCGCAAACAAAATTAGCAACATGAATTCGAATTTTTGTTTTTTTGGCGGGAACATGGCTGAGAATAAATATACGAAGAGGCGTTCCGCTTTTTGAACTGGAGTCCCGCAATGCTGCCGGATAGATTTATTCTAAATATTTACAACGAATTGCAAATAAATATTTAAGTGAGTAGCGAGTGAGTGTTAGTGGTTGGTATATGTAATTTTACTTCGTGTCTAGACCGCTCGATGATGTAAATTGAAGTGAGGTCTTTGGGTCAGGAGATCCATTCGAGCTCAAATGGGTATCAATCTGATTTAATTGCATCATGACGTTTCATTTATAGTAGAAGTGGGCAATGATCATAAACTCCAGTAGGTTGCAGGGGAATGGTAGCTTCCATTTCATCCTTTTTAAATCTGAAAGACTCATCAAATCGGGGTTAACCTGCTCAAGCTTTTTACTCGTGGATTAAGCTAAGCCAGTGCCACCATAAGCGAGGTGTGGCACTCGAAGTTGTGGTATCACGTCGTGATACAATCAGTAGATATAATTTGCCCCCACCTAGGCAGGGCAATAGCGGCATATACTGAAGATCAAGTCAATGATCGAGAACAATGACAACATATGGGGCAGTAAACGAGGTGTGTTAAACAAATACGTTGAATGAATTTTTATACCCGAAACTGCTGATGCTACATCAAACTGAAGAAATAATTGGGTACGCTGAAAATTTCGCGGTTTGACAATGAAAGACTGCGATTTTCAGCCAAAAAATTATTTCATTTTTCTACATAATCTATAATGACTTCATCGCACTTGCTCCAGCCCTTCGCCAACGTCACAGTATTCCTTCCCGAAAATGAGATTCTAGAAGGTCTTGAAAGCGAAGCGCTTCTCACTACGTTAGATTAAAGTCTGAAGGGAACAGGGTAATGGCAATTCGCAGTTTTCTCGTCGCCAACGAAAATTATTATTATAGGAAAAATATTATAGTATAATAATGCTAGTGACAGTTTACGGATGCCTATGTAGGGGAAGGCTAAGAAGGAGAAAAATAGATTTCGGGTCTTTAAAAATAACATCTTAAGTGGAATCTGTGATGGAAAACACGACGAAGAAACAGGCGAATGGAGAAAACTACACAATCAAGAAACTCAATAAAATCGCGAAGGCTAAGAAGAGCAGAACACGTAGAACGAATGGACAGTGGACAGTGGACGAACAGTCAAACGAATAATTAGAGAAACACCCGTAGAAAGGGCGACTATATAAGGATGGAGCGGTTAGAGATGGGACACAACAGCGAAACAAGGAAGAAACACACTCATGACAAGGAAGCTTGGCGAAAGGTGCTAAAAAAGGCTCTGAATTTCCGAACGCCCGTTGGACGGTAATAATAATAATAATTCAAGACAGGCTTTTTCTCGCGAACTTTGTCATCCTACTGGTCAAAAAGGTTGGAATAATATTTTATTTCTATTGATCTGCCTTTTCGCAATTTTCCTAAAAGAAGATAGCACTCCGTCACTAATTTGGGTGGTATGGACTTAGATTATAAAAAAATTGTGGAGTGCGTAGTTATGCGCCGGAATGAAATAAATTTATTAAAGTTCACGTTTATTGAGGGGTGGTCGTGGTGCAATGGTAGTCGTCACCGACTGTTGTGTCGATGGTCTTTAGTTAAAGTCCGTCCATAGTCAAGAACAATTCCTATGCAGAAAAACTGTGCAACAACATCAATTGTGGATGAGAGATGGTAAAAAAAGGGCTGATGAAGGCATAACACTCGCAGCATAAGATCACTTCAAAATCCATACTTTGTATGTGCATTTGTAATATAACACCTTTATGTCATGGAAACAAAAGAGTTACTGTGAACTATAACCAACGCAAATTCAGTCGAATCTCTCAAATCCTATCTAGGACACCCACGTCCGCAGAGTAGTGAACAAACATCTTCGACACAAACCATCTGCACCCCGTCCAGGTTGTGTGACAAACACCATAAGAGCGTACACTCTTGAACCTGCACGAATTAAAAACAAAAAAAAATACATGAGTCACTCCTAGGATAGAACTTTTGAACTTAATAAAGTAAATTTATACTTAAAGAATCGTTCATCACAGAAAAACTTGACGTATTTGAAGGCTTGGTCGCCGAATACCTTTGTCATTACACTGAAAAAGGCACTGGATCAGATGATGAATGAATTAAAGGACCCATTGAACGTCCCTCAATTTAGTGATCATGGAAGAGAAATCCGGTAATTTCCTCTTATGCATTGATCCACAGCACACTAATGCCGATATTGTGGTTGACAACCATATGATTCCATCATTTGAATCAGCTAGATTGCCAATAAAAAAATATTTCATAGTATGGATCTTAAACAGGGTTTTCGGCAATTCGCTTTGAGTCAAAAAACAAGTGAATTGTGTGCGTTCAGTACGCTGTTTCTGTGCTATGGTTTACCATTTGGTATAAAATTTGAAGGTTTCCATAAATATGACGAACATAATTCCGATAAGGAACGGCACAGCCGGCCCTTTGTTCTTAGGGTAATTAAGAACCTAGTCCTCCAGGTTGGGGGTTGCGCTTAGGGTTAACATCCTTATCATCCTTATCGCGTAAAATAAACACTTATTACGAGACAAGCAATAACCTCGGATAAGGAGGGATATGATGATGACGACCCCCGCAAACGTCTAAAAGGAAACGAATTCCGGATCCCTTAACAGACCAGGTGCGGCCAAACAACTGGCTCTTGACTGCCATAATAAAGACATTACCGCACTCTTACTGCGATGAGATGGGCCAGGTAAAAGAAAAACGGTGATATCTACTACGGAAACGACTACAGAGAAAATAAACAACGCTTATTCGGATGCGAATTTGTTATTCGAGGCAGACTCAAGCGAAAAGTCTTAAGCTTCCGGCATGTAAGCGAACACCTCGCATTAAGGTCAATTTCGGCAAAATAGGCCGCGTCCAGGCGTGTGTCCACGCCCAAAAGACGAGAAAACGGCCGTCATAAAGATGACTTCTATGATCTCCCAGACAGAATATATGCCCAATGTCTCGACTACGACCATTCACAATGGACGAAGACGAAAGAGAATCCCGTCCACCCGATCTAGACGATGTTAAGATAGCGACATCGAAACTTAAGACTTATAAAGCAGCTGGAGCAGGCGGACTCCCCGCTGAACTATTTAAAGCAGCTGGCGATGAGCTGGTCAGGAACATGTACCAACTGATCTGCAAGATATAGTCGGAAAAAACATGCCCGATGAATAGAATCTCAGCATCGTTTGCTCGGAATACTTTAAGGGCGCTGATCTGTCACAGCTCGTTGAGAGGTATCACATAGAGATGAAGCCATTCAAGGGAAAGTACGGTTGGAGGGTTTTCTTCCAAATCTGCAAAGCACTTCAACTGTGTCACAATAAGATCACGAAAGACACCATCTTGCATCGGGACATCAAGTCGGCAGCCTTTTTTTGTTGACTCCACAGATAATTGGTTAATTTCGGATTGACACGTCTCCCTACGGCAGAATGAAAACTTTGCTCGGATGTTTATTAACACTCTGTATTATGTGGGCCCAGAGCCAAGAGCCAAGTCTAACATCTGGGCCTTAGGGTGCTTAACATACGTAATGTTCTGGTTGAAGCCACCATTCAGAAGTCGTCGTATTGAGTTATCAGTTTTCGAAGAACATAAACGCTGGGAAGTATCACTAGATTCCTAGTTGCTGTTCGTCGATTCCGCAGGAAATTATCTCATTTATGCTTGAGGTGGACCATGATCAGAGACCAACTGTGGACTTCATCACAAGTCACCAAGTTCTAATAAGAAAAACAGTAAATATCCCAAATGAATTTTCTAAACTTCTACCATGTTCTTCAACGATGAGTGATGATCCTGATCCAAAGTTGGCTTTCACTCGAAGAATGGATCTGTTCACCACAGCCTTGACACTCGAGCCTTGACTTCACAATTGCTGAGGATGCGAATAAACAGATTACAGGAATTTCAGCTCACGACCATAGCTATGAGATCTTCGATTCAGTTATGGTAAACGTCGAATCATGTGCTCAGATCCAAAACTCTATGATAGCATTCTAAAGACAG
The DNA here is from genome assembly GCA_958301585.1 of Merodon equestris. Taxonomy (NCBI): domain Eukaryota; kingdom Metazoa; phylum Arthropoda; class Insecta; order Diptera; family Syrphidae; genus Merodon; species Merodon equestris. Next base: position 55,364,990 of record OY284413.1, read on the forward strand.
CAGTTCTAAAGTCCCGCCTCTTCAACCAACAACATGAAGCCAATCTCTTTCTCTACAAACAAGCTCCCAATGAGTTGGAAAAACGCATCTTAAACATGGCACGAACCCCAGAAACTAAACAAGAATCAGCCGATGTGATCGCAAAGAACAGTGTTTCAGTTTAGAAATAAAACAATTCCGACCGCATAGCTCCACCCTGAATATCCCTGTTAATACCTATTGTAGTATAGACACTAATGAAACAAGTGCCAACTATTACCAAATTCAATTTAGAAGATATAGCTCGGAAGTTCATAAAGTACAACATCAAGAACACACCGTCCAAGAGCAACATCACGCGCTCCAGCAACATGTCCAACATCTGACGGCAGCCAGAAGCGAACATCTATTTTCGGCTTCAGAGCAACAAGGCTATACCAAAGCTGTGTGTATGGATATAAGCCTGAAATGAAAATGCAATGTTCTCTCCTAGCCCTAAGAAAGTGCGTCAGTCAAAGTCAAACGTATTCTCATTGTATTCAATAATGATGATTTCCACGATTGCGAGATGTACGGAGAAAAAGAAAATTAGGTCAAAGGCTCTCTGTGTCATATCGATAGAGCCATGCCATACCTCGCTTCTGATTCGTGGGTTTTTTGGTTATAACCAAAGTTACTGTCTGTCCATTTTTACCATGACGCTCCGGATTTAGCACCATGCGATTTTTGGCACTTTCCAAAAGTAAAAACCGTGTTGAAAGAAACTCATTTCCGACAGTGCAACTGAAGACCCTTCCGAAAGAAGCCTTCCAAAAAATGATTCTATGAAATCAACGCTGGGATAAGTGCATCGCTTACCAAGGAGAGTATTTTAAAGTGGATTAAATCAAATATGATGTAGATTTGTTATTTTAGCCATAACAAAGCAACCGACATCAGTGTATACATATGCTCAGAGTTTGTACTCAATTTCGGGGAAGAGTTCAATTGATCGAGAGATCCCATTATCTTGAAAAGTAGTGGAATTGTCTTCTGATATCGTTTCTATAGAATTTTTGGGTACTCGTATTTTAAATGTTTGTTCTAGGGCCTACACTAGCCTTTATTGGAAGAACCCGCAAAATAAGTTCGGTGCCTGCAAGGGGGCCAAGTCCCGTGTAATAAAAAGAAATTTATTATTTTTGCATGAAATTGAAGATTTTTTTTTGGCATAGTTAGAATGATCCGGTTTGCGCCGTTTCGATCGATTGCTATTTTGAAGGTTATTCCATTATTTCTCTCTCATAGAAGCTTTCGCCTCTATTAGTAAAAAACTGGGACAGTCTTGTGTCACAAGCTCCTTTGAGGTGATCAAGCCCCCGAAGCTTCTGGCGAGTCACTATCAACCCTCCAGTTGCTATAGCTGGACATCTGCTTCCTTCAGATGGTTCCAATGTTGAGAGTAGAGTTCTGAATTAACGGTTTTGCCGTAGGGGAAGAGCAGCTCATAGTAGATGATTCCCCGCCAATCCCACCAAACGAACACCTTGCTGTCAATTTTTTTCTATACATAAAAGATTGGAGGGTGCTATAACTTTTCCCAATGGGGGCAAAAGTTAGTTTTATTTTGATATTTATTCAGATTACACGTCTACAAGTCGTATACGCTATACTAATCAACATCGTGGAGTTCGCCTACATAATTTTATTATCGAATGACTTGTCACTGATTTTGTCGCATTTCTCGACAGACCTACGCCAGCTTTTCAAACACTAAGGCGTTTATCCACTTGTCTCAAATATGCAACACCTAAAAGAATAGGCGTAAAAAGACCTCATAGTGCCTAAATATTGCACTGTGACTAAATATTCCTGTGACTAAAGATGTCGCGGACGAGAAGTCACAGTCAACTGGACTTGAAGATGTTTCCTTTCAAAGTGCAAACAGTCCATCAGCTACTGCCTGCAGATAGTTGATTGTGTCTAAGCTACGTTCACACTCTCCTAACCTTAATGTGAACGGCCTAAGTTGATCATGAGAGGCGAAGCCATTTAACTGAACCATTTATTAGATCAAACTGATGTTTACGAACTAGAGGTCATGTGCAACAACATACATTTTAAAGGAAGCCTTTCCGGGTCGTCTCATGTCCCGTTTAAGTGATTTACACTGGCCGACAAACTCACTTCGTTTTTTTCCTCAAATTCACGGTTCTATTAGATCAAGCTCTTGAAGTTCTTACCAAATTGAAAATGCGGTCTATCATCGCATCATGCTAGTAGATTTATTGAAGCTGTGTAAACTTGGGGCTCTGGCGTGGTTGGTAAGTATGCTGATCTCCATATTAAATGGCAAATAGCTTGGCATCGAACCAATCTAAGATTTGCTAGATTTTGCTTAGATAGTAAGGATCAATATGTCTAATTTTATGTGGTTTCGCCAAAGTGATTACCTACTTTAGGCTTCGTTATTTTGGACAACAAGTGGTCTTGCACTAGGATGAAACAAAGAGAGAAGATATTTAATTCACTTGATAAGTAAAGACAGACAAAAAAAAAAAACAAAGGCAGGCCGAAAAACAATTGGTGCAAACAAATGCAAAAACACCAGCATTTGATTGGCCTCAGCGATGAAGTAATCCCAAACCGGGAAGCCTGCCGCTACTTTCTGAGGTCAAACCGGCGGACCCCACAAGCGGACCAGTAGGAATGCAGTTAAGTGGGAAGGTTATGGTCCTACACTTCTGACCATAACAACGCCGGAAAAAAAGGAAAAGAAGAAGATAAGTAAAGACAGCGGACAAAGAGATTGTTGCTTTTCATCTCAAACATCTCATTCATAAGGCAGACGATCACTGCTTGTTCACATCACAATGCTTTCTGAATATGTATCTTATCATCGGAGACCTCTTGGATCTCTTGAGTGTTTTGGAAAGCAACTAGTTTCATCGTATTTGGTTCAGAGGTTAAGGTGTATACGAGACATCTCCAAGTTTCTCGATCCTAAATTATTGATTCCAATCAATCGTATATCGTCATGCTAAGTGGTCCAAGAAACGTTGACGTATTTACTTCATCATCACTTAGTGATTTGGTGAAATGTCATTCGAAGCACACTTTGTAAAATTGTTAAGTCGTGTTTAAAGCAATGCAGAAGAACAATTTTCATGGGTCTACATCTGACCTATATTCTCATTGTTAATATAACTAGCGTTGCAACCCGACCAGAGTCGAAGCTTCTCTTAGTCAACTGGGATATGGTGTGTATGAAACATTTCTTTCCACAGACCTATTATTGCCGACTTCGGGCGGTGAAAATTTAGAAAGTTTTCCCAGACAAATGTACTCCGATAGCAACTTGTATTATATCCTTATTCTCTTCCTGGTAAAAGGTGTTTGTGTAACGCTATAGTATCAAACTACATACTTGATTGATAGACCCATGTTCTAATCTACAAAACCACGACTTGGTGTACAGAAGGTCCGTTAGAATGACCAAAAAGAAAAACATACTATTCATCCAGGATCGAAAACACCCCCATGTTCCTATTTATAAACCTTAACAGAAGGTTATTTTCGTAACTTAGGTGAAAACTTTGACTTTGGAGTGACTGTGTGTAACTTTGATTCGGGGTTTCCATCATCCTGTTAGCTGTCAGATAAGCCGTTCATATATCGACTTCATCCCTTGAAACTGCTCAATATTATTATACTGTCCCCTGTTCTTGTGCTGACCAAGTAGATGCTTAAAACCAAATGTCCAGCATGGTTACCTTGCCCATTTCTATATCATCATAAAGACGCTAAGGATTCATCGACGTTTAATTTTAGCTTTCTCCACTTTCCTGTTATGGTTTCTCTGCGATACAGAGTTCCACGGTGTAGAGTTGGGAGCGAGCAATGGCTGTCATCCATTTAGTATCCAATAAGAGCAGACACGATTACGATTAACAAAAATATATGGCCTAAGAGTGCCACCTTCTCGTACTCCATTATGATTAAAACAAATCCCAGGAACTAGGTAATAGACATTAAAAACGAGGAGGATTCTTGGCCCTGCCATATCCTACCGCCAATTCCAGGCCTGACTGAAAAAAAAAACATTGCAAATCACGCTTCCAAGTTAAAACTTCATGGCGGCATTCCTAAATCAATACACAATTTTTTCCCCGTCTTAAATTGGGATTTGCCTCGTATTTTTCGACATTGTGAAAGTGTGTTATTCATGTGTGTAGTGTGACAAATCAGGGTCTGTAGACTCAACTCAAATAGTGTCCTTCACACACTTCAAAAAGATATTAAGCTAGATTTAAGGCCCACAAATGTCCAAATAATCCCACGAAAAGCTATAAATTTCGCACAATGCCACCAGGAGACAGCACATAAAGAATGTTCGACCATTGGCATCTAACATACTCAATTGACTAGTGAAATTCCACTTGAATGCCTCCACCACCAACAACTTATCCTCCAAGATCCTTGCCAAAGCAAACAACACAATCCAATTATACACAACAGTCCACTTAAGTACAAATCCACTTACGATATTATATCATCGACAAAACTCTACAAACCCCCAGCAACCTTACGTCCCGTTTAGAGCATCCACCTCACATCCATCCCCACATCCACATCATGCCAACCGCACCATCAAACAACAAACAATCCAGTCGATGGACGGTGATTTCATAGTCACAGATGAAGTGATGTCATTAATTAAATCACAAAGCCGACTACTGACTTCTAGTACGAGTACATGCTGATTTTCCTATGCAGGGATTTCCTGATCGACGACCAGTCCGGGCCCACCCTGTCGACGAGGGGTTATTCGCACTTAATAACTCAAATCCACACTAATGGTATAGGTCTGGTACGAGGTACGATGGGCGAAAGAAGTCGACAAGATACAAATCTCCACAGACAGGCGGAGTTTGTGTTTAACATGGGAATCCCAAGAATACGGCGAATATCTGCGGATGTTACGGGATAACCAAGGACTTTTTTTTATTTTATTCAATCGTATCCGTACCAACTAAGACATCTTGTGGATGTAATTCACCTCGAAGAGATAGACAAACAAGTCCGCAGTCTCGCCTCATGGTGATGATCAATTAAAAAATGCGAATGCGAGTATCTTGTTTTGGATTTTTTGTTTCATATCTACTTCGTGTTTATTTTGTAAGGGAACACAATGTAATTACACTTGGAACAGAGAGCCACTAATTGCTTATTAAAAATACAACTCGAATGGGTAGGGTGTTTGGTTCTAATGATGCGGAAGATACGATGAAAGCATAATGGATTCGAGATCGACGGAGAGACAAGCGATGTGATGACGAAATGAAGGCCGGTCGGACGGCTTGACCGACTCTTGAGGAATGTTAAACTTTTAAACCCACAGAAGGACGGAGGACAAAGTTTACTCTCGTTTCATGGAGTTTGTAAACGATGGAACTAGTTGCTGGGAGATTACTCTACAACGGCAGATGATTAAACTATTGTCTCTGGTACTCAGTGGACCGGGTTGCCCGTGCGAGCTGTGGGTTGCTATGAGTTACTGCGAGTTATGCTTTCAATATAAATGCAGTTAGCAAGAACGGTTTTTTTATGTTTTATTTTGTTTTAATTTACCATCCCCAGTTGAACAAGTGTACTGTTGAAGGACTGCATCAAACGAGTTCATTTAGAATCGCCATTGATTTTAATTTTTCAATTACAGAAACGAAAACGGGTCTAACAGCGCACCCTTCTGGTACTCTATTAATTAAAAAAGTAATAGACATAAAGCAGATATAGATGCAATGTAATGTATGGAGTCAATGAATTCACCCAGATCTTGGGAAAATGTTCGTTCAATACCCCATTCTGTGTTATTAATGTGAGAAATATTCGAGTCACACATGTGACACAAATTCTTTGTGAAACAACTTTTCGGATGTTGAGTGCCTATACGATCTCTTCACGATGTTTATCAATCATGAATTGAATGAGGTCAACAGAAATTGATATACCGCAATTGCCCTAAGCAACATTTCCACTGCGTGCCTGGGTGTAAAGTTGTTCAACAATATTTTATGACTTTTCTGTAGTTTTTTTTGCAACATAACAGCTTTGTTGCATGCATATCTCTTCACTAGATCTCGTTGTCTTTGACATGCAGCAAACGTATTAAGCGCGTTAGTCGTGTTCATTTTTTTATATCAACAAATTTTATTTAACAAACTATAGACTTCAGTTGACAGGTAGTAGCTATGAGGAACAGTTGTACAAGCAAGATTAAATCGGTATTGAGGGTTGAACGAAAGTCTATCTTAGGTAGGGCTTAAAGAAGATTACTAAACATAAACGTTGGTGGAAAACATCAAGCTGGAATAGGTGACCGGCACACTAATGGCAGTAAATTAATTACATGTTGGGAAAACTGCTTGGTATCTTCAAAAGATCCGAAATTTTGTTGTAATATCGATCGGAACAAGTGGTTGTCGGAGGAGGCGGATTGGGTAGGACGTCCAATTTCAGTATTTACTGGCAAGTGATAGGCTAAAACGCATTGGTTGTATTCGGTAACCAGCCGCTGATTTCACTCGGTTACAATTATAAAATACCACGTCGAGCTATTATATTTCCATCAAATAACAAGCATCGATCCATGAATTGGCTGGCCATCGGTGTTGATGCATGGCCGAGGCGCCCTCACGATATCTCCGCTTTAGATTATTATAATGGAGCACTTTTCATCCAGAGTCACTTTGTTGCTGCCTTACTACGCCGATAGTTCAGCTTCAACTCGAATGACACACAATTTCCTGGCTTTGCACCATTTTCAAGTTCTTGAAGAATCTCGAGGTTTCTGAGTCATTCGATGTGGGTTTTGGTGCAATAATGCCTCCAATTGTGCATATTCAAACTTTTTCAGCAGTCCGGGACGTCAATATATTTTCGTGAGGGCAAACACCCCCATTTAATGAGCTTAATTCAAGCTAACTTAATCTAATTATTGAAAATAAATCAACACGGTCTTGGTCAAAAGATTGTACCAGGGAAGACCTCGAAGAGCAAAACGTAGGAACTGGCGATGGATGCTCTCGATTCTAGAAATGTGGGTTTGTTGGTAAGGATACCACACTTGAGAGGCGTATTCAAGAAGCGGCCGGACAAAGGTTTTGTAGAGAGATCGGGTAACGTAAGAGTTCAAGAATTCTTTAGCCCATCGCTTCACGAAACCGAGTACATAATTAGCTTTAATAATTATCCTAATATGCCAAGATCGTGAATCTGAACGGTGGAGATGGGTTGATTATTGAGGAAATAGAGACGAGGAGAAAGTATGATTCGTTTATGTGAAAAGGTGATTGATTGGCATTTGGAAATGTTAAGCTCCAAGCAATTTTTGGAACTGCAGATGGAAAAACTATTGACATCAGATTGAATAAGGGAAGAGTCATGGCTGGAGAAAGTGGTCTTGAAGCACTTGGTGTCGTCGGTATGTAGTAAGACGTGAGAATATTTGATGACAAACTCAATGTCGTAAATGGTAAGAATAAAAAGAAGTGGACCTAAGTGGCTGCCTTGAGGGACGCCAGAGGAAGCAAAAAAAAGGGTTAGAAAACGCAGAACTAAAACGAACACTGTAATATCGATTTTCCAGGTAAAAAGATATCCACTTATATCCAGAAATGGGATCGAAGTCAAGCGAGGACAATTTGAGTTGAGGGCCATTTTTTTTAGAAATATGGCGGGGAGACCTTCAGGTCCAGGAGTGAATTCGTCATTAAATTGGTTTTATTTGTTTTCGATGACATGGGAATCGACTGTGCGAGGAATAAATGGTCCAAGGGAGAAATTCGGTAAAAAATCGAAGTAAGCGAAGTGTGGAGCAACGGAGTCGTCGGCGAAAGACTGTTTAAAAAAGGTGGCGGTAATATGGTGGTCATTCGAAGTTTGGTCATGGAAGGAGAGTGAGGTGGGATAGCTATCAGATTTTCTATTGCACCGATCGACCTTGGTAGTGGACAACAATTGGCCACCTATATCATAAGATTTAGTACCATTCGATTTCCTTACGTGGGGTTTCTAGAAGTCTTTAGTCTATATTGACAAGCCAACAATCGCACAGTCGAAAAACCACATTCAAAACGAAATTTTTCTTTTTTTTTGTTGTACGCTTTTATGCTGTTACGCTTTTATGCTGTTACGCTTTTATGCTGTTACGCTTTTATGCTGTTACGCTTTTATGCTGTTACGCTTTTATGCTGTTACGCTTTTATGCTGTTACGCTTTTATGCTATTACGCTTTTATGCTGTTACGCTTTTATGCTGTTTGTCACACAACCCGGACGGGGTGCAGATGGTTTGTGTCGAAGATGTTCGTTCACTACTCTCCGGGGGTGGTTGTCCTAGATATGATTTAAGAAATTCGACTGAATTTGCGTTTGGTTGTAGTTCACAGTAACCCTTTTGTTTCCGTTTCAAAGGTGTTATATTGGAAATGCACACACAAAGTATGAATTTTGAAGTGATCTTATGCTGCGAGTGTTATGCCTTCGTCAGCACTTTTTTGATCATATCTCATTCACAACTGATGTTGTTGCACAATTTTTCCGTACAGGAATTGTTCTTGACTATAGGCGGACTTGATCTAAAGACCTTGGGCTTAACAGTCGGTTATGATTACTATTGCACCACGACCACCCCCGCTTTGATAAGATTGTTGTGATAAGGCGTGGGCGAGTCCTTAAAAATGTTGATACTCTTATGGAAGCCAACCCGATAGGGGGATAGGGGTAAGAATATATCCGCGGTTCGGAATGCCAGACGTAAAAGGCGACTAAATTCATAATGGATCTCCGGATGGAATAGCGAGCAACCAAATTCACCTTTTCTGATACACGGCAGACACCTTAAAAACGTACTAGAAGCCAAAGCATAAAGTGAGCTGAATGCGATTCTGATCACATTCTAAATGCCAGAATTAAAAGCCGAATCCAAGCCAGAAATGTTAAAGCACCCTTATATCCAGTGCCAAAACCAGAACGAAATAATTACTCTAGATGGCATGGAAACTAACGACGAACAAGATAGGTAGAAGCAGTAGAGTTAAAAAGTGTTGTAAAGGAAGCAGCGTTCAAAAGGCACGTCTTGATTCGACGAAGAATGCAAGAAAAGAAAAAAATCGTTTCAAGACTTCAAGTCCTGGAAAGTTCTAAAGCAGTAACGCAAGACAACGCTATATGTAGCAAATCCAAGTCGACAATATCAAAGCAATAAAACATTCAGGAAAAATGAATAGCGAAAACGCGCTGTGCGTTCATACCAGGCGCTATCAGGATTATACGCAGCCATTATGAGGAGCTCCTTCCGGGCAATGAACAGCTTAAGCAGCCATCAGCTTAAAAATAAATAGGGCATAGGAATCGACCCAATATTCGTATAAGGCGTAGTAAAAACAAAACATTTCTATTCCAACACTGGTTTTAGTAATCTGTATCACGCGTTGTGTACCTTATGTTGACCTATACTAGATGGTATTAGTACGATGAGATTTTGTACTAAAGAATCTTCCTGAGGGTCTTGTAATTGAAGCAGCGTCAAATATGAACACCAGCATAGGAAAAATGCGTCATATCGTACAGTTTTTTCTCGATAAAGGTGAAAATGCCACCAGGCGGTTGTAAATGTAAAAAGTGTTTATGGTACTGATACTGTGACAGCCTGTTGTGCGCAGTTTTGGTTAAGCCGATTCGGTTTCAGTAATTTCGATGTGACAGACGCTCTGAAAGGCCAGTTGTCGAAAATGTCGATAAAGTCCTGAAATCGTCATCTAGGCACTGTTTCGATTGTCCAGGAGCTAAATATTCTACGGAAAACCATTTCGAACTATTTGAATAAGGCTGGGTGCAAAAGGAAGCTCGAAGTATGATGTAATGTGCGATGCATAACCCCATGGTTATGCGAATCGCTACTGAATGGCAGTCAGATCGACCTATTTCGGAGGCGGATGGTGATGGAAAGTGGATCACTTTCCAGTGGAACAACTACAAGCGAAAATGGTCGTGGTCGAATCACGATTAGCCGGCGCAAATGATGGCTAAGCCAGGAATGACCGCCAAAGAACCTTTGCTGTGTGTTTGGTATTATGAGCTGCTCCCCTATCGTAAAACTTCTAATTCGGAACTGTATTGTCAGCAATTGGACCGCCTGAAGAAAGCAATCGTCAAAAAACGGCCATCTTTGCAGAGGGGAGAGTGTTCCATTAGGATAACCCCAGGTGACACATCGCGATAATGACGCGCGAGAAAGTCGCAAGAAATGCCGAAAGCTTAGTTTTGTGGTTCTTATGCATCCATCTTATAGTTTGGACTTGGCGCCAAGTGATTACGACCTATTCCTAACCACGGAGAACGATTTTGCTGGTAAACAATTCGTCTCAAGAGAAGCTTATGAAAAACGACTGTCACAGTTGTTAGCCAATAGGGTCGAGAGCTTCTATGAGAGGCACATTGGAATTACCTAGAAATGGCAATAAGTTATTAAGACCTAAAGATTTCATGCAAAAATAATGGATTTTGTTTTACCACACCTAATTATAATTATTTGGGTTAACAGAGAACTTACATGGGCTCATCATAACTACTTGGAAGGAACTCGCCCATCATTCGCGGAATTAACTAGGTTGACCGAGCACTATGCAACAATTCAAAGAAATGTCACCGATACCAAATTTAACAAGATGTTGTCAAATATTTTCTAAAATAGACTGATGTCATACGCTGAGGAAATAATTGGAGATTACCAGCGTGGCTTCAGGAGGAACCACTCGAGAAGAGAGCAGATGTTCCCTGTACTATAGCTTTTAGAAATTAAATGGGAATAGATTTGAGATATTTCAAAAGTCATATGATTCTATAAACAGACAACGATTTGGAGGCATTACACATTGAAGATTTATGCCAAATGCAAGAAAAGCTTAAGTATTTGTTGGGAGTCGCACAATACAAGGGAACTGGCTTCCATATATGTTGATGCCTCGCAATGTCGGAAGCCGATTATCCATGTCAGAAATGCTTGTCCAATGCCACCAAAAAAGTAATTTCTTAACAGAGTGGCAACTGGTGATAAAAAATGGATTCATTAAGGCAATCCTAAATGCTGGAAATCATACGTAAAGCCTGACTTCGCAGCAGAATGTTCATGGCCATCTTGTGTTTTTAGAGAAACCAGAAGGGAGAGATACTACTACTGGCTGTCATCACAGGGCAATTGCACTGTCAACAACTGACTCTTTCGAAGGAAACCATGGCAGGAAACGACCATAATAGACGTTAAAGAACTCACCAGACCTGGCCTCTTTTGATTTTCACTTCTTCGGTTAACTGAAGACATCGCAAATTGGTCTCAGTCTTTTTTGACCTCAAAAGATGAAAGGCTTTTGGAAGGTATGCATAAATTACCAGAGAGATGGAAAAAAGTGATAGATTCCGATGGGCAATACCTTGAGTAATGTACTCATTGATGTGTAACCGAAATTATAGACCCAGTAGAAGGAACACACTGATGAAAGGTCTTGACGAAGAGTTGTCAAACCTGCGCTGAACTTCGGCATTTCTAATGGCCGGCAATTATAATAATAAAAAGGGGAGAAGTGCGATGTGATACCACGTCTGACCCCATTTGTAAACGGATGTAAATGTATGTTGCCTAGGCATCTTAAAAGGCATTCTGAAGGGAAAACCTCGCGTAATATAATTCCAATAACTTGGCTGTTGTGGAAATGGTAGCCAAAGTTTTAACCACTGTCTTTCTGAACCTTAAGACTCTTGAGGACATTGGCAATGTTTATTTTTGGCAATGTTTTTTTTTCCTATAAGTTGATGAAGCATGAAGTCATAACGCGGTCATATACACATTGCACTCAGGTAAATCATAATAACTTAGATCGATCCGTACCATATAAGGTTGTTCAAAAAATAAGGTGACTTTTTGACGCGAGCTAAGTACATTCGATTTTCCGCATGAGCACCACTTAGTCGCTGGTGAATGACGTGAATGACGATTCAGATTTTTCGAAAGGTATCATCACTAAAACTAAACCTCAATTACAAGCGGCCAGAAAAGGCATCAAAACTTGGTTTGTTTTTCGGTTAAATATGGAAGTTTTGTTCACTTTTTTATTCGTTTACAATGGTGTCGTTCATTAGGAGTTCTTGTCAGAAGGCTTTATGGTCAACAAGGAATATTAACTTGAAGCTGCACGACGGTTATATAAAATATTTCCACGAAACGGATTTGTCTGGATTTGTGGGAAAAAAAAATGAAAAACTTATCGTTACTTGCGCGCAATTTCTAGTCAAAAACAATATCGAAATCATATCTCAACCCTATTAACCGGATTTGGTTCTTACGACTTATTACTCTTCTCAAAACTGGAAAGACCTAGGAAAAGACGGAGATTTGCCACGATTGAGACTATAAAGACTGCATCACTGGAAAAGTCAAGTATTATATCTGAGGGGCATTATTTTGAAGGGAACAGAATAATTATTGATGAATAAATAAATATTTTTCAAGAGAAAAAAAAAAAAAAAAAAAAAGTCACCTTATTTTTTGAACAAACCTCGTACAAATAAGTCTTCATTTGTCATTGAGTTAAAGTGAACTATTTTTATATTGCGACTTCCATACATTTTTAAAGACCAGTACGAATTTGCGTAACCTTATTTTAGTTAATGTGAAACACACTTCGAATAGGCGTCAGTGAATCATCCACAAAGAAATTAGCAAATCAAGATCTCGAAGCGCTGTAGGGCGCGTGTCTAATCAGTATAATGCTTTACGGACTTTAAGCGAACTCGTGTAATTCATTCATCCACTTTCCGCTCCGCCATACAATAGTCCAAGTTCAAGACGGCTGTTCTCTAACGTTATAGCTATTCAAAGACTTTAGGACTCCAAAGCAAACATCTTCAATTACTTAAGATTCGCATTGAAGACAACACCCAACCTAAGCACACCCCATTCACGCTATTAACTATGTAAGTACCACCATCAAGGCTTCTTTGAGAACACATATTGCATTCTTACTTCTGAACTGGTTTCGCCACTTCTATCCAAGAAACATACCTGAAAAGAGAAAAAATAAAAAAAATCCATTAATCAAATGAATAGATACTTCACAAATCTATCTACAAAAACATACGAAAAAAAAAAGAGAAAACGTCCGTTAACGACTCCCGAATGCTTTCGTATATTTTAATTTACATTTAAAGCTCTTTTGTAATACGGCCCCTAATAATCAACATTTTCCAATGCAACTGGTGTTCCTCACCCGCCCGGGGGCACAGAGTCAACAACTCTCGTCCCCGCCGGAGATAATTTAATTTAAATTCGGACCAACAATCCGAGGGTGTACAATGGGATCGGACTCCCACACCCCAAAACAAACCAATTTGAATGAGAATAGGTGAACAAGGATCCAGCAGAAGATGGAAACACGCATACTCGTGCAGTAGGCACCATGCATCTGCTGCACTTCAACACCATCCCATTCATATGGCTCAAAAGACTTGATCTACATGCTGAGCATGGAATAGCGAGTACAGAAAATCGAGCACAGATGCCTTCCCATTGAATAGAATCAGGTGGAGTGGTAAATGCCAAGTCATGGGGATAAGGATGATGCGGAAGGAGGCGAAGATTAACGTTCCTGGAGATGACTTCATAGGCCTTTGTGAAGTTCATTTCCACAATTTTGATTCTGCAATTTCATCTCCTAAACGAGTTCCACATCGATGCGAAGGTGCTTTATCTGACTTTCAAGATGTTTAGATAAATGCATTGAGCACCTGGCACCACTCGTATCTGCCCGGTCCAGAATCCATGCTCGAGTTTCGGCATAATTTCATTTCATGATGCATTCGATATTAACTCGAAAATATACGAATCGAACGTGTGTAGCTGGGCGTGCACTGGTGATTTCTATAAGTGCACGAACGCTGGTTAGAAATATAAGGAATACAAGGTTGGGAATTGAATTGGTCTGGTTCGGGGCTTTAACGGATATGGAATGATTTGATAGAATGAGGACGTGTGTGCACGAGGATTCATTTCCTGGAAGGGAACACTTTGTAGATTGGAAGCTCTTGATTTATTATATCCCCTCCACCTGGCAGGTGCTGGCGGATGATGTAAGTGTCAAGTGTCCTTTGGTCAGGATTGGGAAGAAGAATAAATGTTGTGGTGCCTTGATGGATTTGATATGTTAAAACGCCCGATGATGGGCATATTACTGGGTAGGGTTGAAGATTTAAGTGAATTCGACAGAGACAAGACAAACCGACTAAACTTACATGTCATTGAACGCTTCCAAATTGCATGAGATAATTCAAATGGAAATGCGTAATGGGTTGGGAGTTATCATCAAAGGATTTGAGTGCGTACAAAGCTGATTCTGCGAAATTGCCTCGAGAATGTGGGAAAGCTTGTTGAGTGGATTCCTTTAAGGCCATTTTAAATAATAATTCATCAGAAACCAATGGAGCCTGCATCTAAAGACTCGCGGAAGGACACCGTCATATATGATCTACATTACGTAGATATTAATGACATGCACCCTCCAGAAAGGAATTTAAAAAAATCTCGAATTTCAATTAGATACAGAGAAACCCTTTGAATTTAATTCTTCGAATCACATAAGCAGGCCGATAGAATTACAATCGATTCGAGTCCTTGGGGCTTTTCACTCCGATACGTCTACGAGCTCCAAGTTCCAGGAAGAATTTCCAAGCCACTTGGATCACATTACTGTTTTAATACCCTAAATTGAATCAAACAATCATCAAACATAACATTTGTTTTAAAGATTTCAAGTTTAATTCTGTTGTTTACCAGATGAATACATATGCTCAAAGGATTCGCAGGACTTTTTGCTTCCACATCAGTTAACTTGATGTGGATGATAAATCTATTAAGGCAACAGATCCTCCTCCCCTGGGGGAGGAGAAGAATCACTTTTTGGGTTGAATTTCATCTCATTATTAGTAATTCGTTTAAAACTCGAAAGGGACGAAACCCGAAAGGACGACATAAGAATTTAAATTTTGACCCTGACCAAGGAACTGACTGAGATATGTTTGCCCAACTTTTTCCCATCATTAACATTCTTGTCCAGCGTAAAGGCATTCCATCAGTAGCACAAATTCCCAACGTTCCTTTTGGATTTCATCCCTAAGGGATTGACAAATGGTGGGTAAGCTGAAGTTTTCCGATTGGTTTTCATAAATTAAAAACATCGTTATCGATAACTGATGGTGTAAAGGTGCTTTGGTTTCGGAGAAGTCAAAGAATTAACAATTTTAGTCGCGGAGAGGCACTCGACAGAAGGCAGGCAAAGGTGGTTACGTGGTTGTAACCAATTTGACACCACACCTCATTTGACCTGATTGATGTAAGGAGGTTTTAGGATGAATAGCTCCAGCTTCTGAAGTTGAAGAAGTTGATTATATTGATCGGACTAATGTTGGCGACGTTAGCAGATCATTAAGGAAGTGTTTGTCTAACTCGTGGAACCTGTGTGTGCAAGTACCAAGCTTTCACAGAGTGGAGGCTAAGCTGTCCTCTAATTCGACGTTGTAGGGGATGTACTATTGGATGCTTAACGATATGCCCCATTGGGTCTTTTTTTTCTGTCTTTCATTACATATATGTAGTATCTTACTTAACAGGCCCACTTATACCTAATTGCGATAAAAAAAATGTTGAAAGTTGACGGATTTGCGGTGGGTCAGCGAGAAATGATAACTTTTTTTTTTTTCTGAGCCTTAGAGGCGTTAGAGCTCATAAGGAGCCAGGGCCAAGCTGCCTTTTATTCGCTTTTGTTGTGGCGAGAGCCGAGAAGCTTTTTCAAGGCTAGTGTACAACGGAGGATTTTGCCAGTATCCCCCAGAGGAGGGAAGCCGCAAAATAATTATTCGATGGCGTTGGTGTTATCGGGATCCGAACTCGGTCATCTTGCGTCAGCGGTCGAACGGCGCTCCCTAGAAACGATAACAGCATATGAACTAGGAAGGGAAGGTAACCAAACCGTCCTAGTCAGTCGGACTTGTCTTTCTTCTCCATCTTAGTGTCGCCTGGAGGCCAAAGAAGAGTGATCCTGATCCTGTTTGATTTCCCTCTTACATTACTCCAACCGCCGCTTCGGTTGCTGAAAACAGGCTTTTGAGAGCGGCTTTGTTGCCATGACCATGTTGCTTTGATAGGCTGTACTTAGTTTTTACAATTGTTCAGAGAGACAGTTCAGATTACTAGTGTTCAGAAGGGTCGGGAAGAATGCATATCGTATACTGACCTCCAACTTGAATCAGTGTAAATCGAAAGTTGGTGTTCTATGATTAAGACACAGGTTTTCCATTTCTTTCTGATTAGTGAGCAACATTGCGCCGAACTTCTAAGGTCAATAGAAGTATAAGTTTGTATCAAAGAGAAGTATGGTTTGTATCAAAGATAGTTTCGTAAGCAGAAGGGTTATGGTCTTGTCGTGGCCAGCTAAGTGACCAATAGCCATATTCGTTGAGTCGGATGGCAGGACAACTCTTGAGCCCGTAGAACATATTGATGCTTTTGACTGGTGGCCGATTAATAGGTGAAAATGTAACAGTCCCTTTTGGCTTGAATGTCTAATTTTACCGAAAGCCTACCTGGTTTTCTACGTAAGAATTCCAACAGAACTTTTTATTTGACACTAAACAACAGCGATCAGGCTGTTAAGCCGAGGAAGCTTCAGTGGGCATATGCTGGTCTTACTGGTAAAGCTGGGTTAGACCGAAGTTTTGGCGAAGACCACTTGTTGTCCTTAAAACTACGATGACAGAACGACGATATCCAGCAACTACTTGTGTTCCCTAGATTTTCAACTCGACTAAAATTTGTATGATGACTATGAGCCATGAAGAAGTTAGTTAGCCGGCCTTGTATAGGATTTGACGAGAAGTTTGTTTCCTTATTGAGATACGATGACTTTGGTTTCAAACAGGGACCAATAGTAGATGGAGCCTTCTATCCACATAGCAATTAGGAGTTTCTCAATGAATGTGGAAAAAACATTGCTGAAAGCGCCTTGAAGCTCGTTTTGCCAGATGTGGATGTATGTCTCAACGACACACGAGTCCTCTACTTGAAAGTCGGTCAATTTTTAAGAGCATACATATGCACATGTTGAGCACAAGTTCTATCATGAGGATGACCAGCTGATGGAGCGAGAATTCTTGGCGTATTTGATATTTAAGCATGCTGTTAAGTTAAGCAATCAAAAATAGATTTGGAGAAGGAGGAGATGTGCTCGTGTCCAGAAATATCATGGATCTGCAGTCCACTTTGAAGAAAACTTTACAGCCATAGAATTAAATTGGTAGCAACAGAGTTTTTGTGCGAATCATCGTCGTTGTAGGCCTCGAGTAGGCCAAATGGTTCGCAGGATACCATATGCCTTTCCTATGCTGACATTGACATAGTCGCCCATAGGTTAAAGTCAATAGTCAACACCACACTGCTAAAGTTTGATCGAGTTCCAGTAGGCAGTCACTTGGACCTACTGGCAATTGGTTAAAGGTTGCTTTTGGAGATCCTCATTTATTTTAGCAATCTATTGTTCCGCCGAGTAGAGTGGGAATGATATTTGTAGCCGCACATCGTGTGCAGGCATGGTCACGCTACAATGTTTTATGATGTTGGTTAATTAACGTACAAGAGCAACAGAGTGGGACCTGGAATAGAGCCTTACGGTACCCCTATTTCGATAGGAAAAAGGTAGACACCAGAGTCGGCATTTTGTTGGCGTCTGAGAGCATCAGCCTTGCTGTTTGATGCGAGGATTTAAAAGCTTTCAATAATTTATTGCAAAGAGTGATTAACGTTATCAAACGATCTTAAAAAATCGAGTAGGGTTCGAATAGTTACCTCTCTTCTATCAAAGATGTTTCCTGATTTTCTCGACGGCAAACAACAACGCCATTGTGCAGCTACGCTTAGACCGTCTGACTAGTTGTCATCAAGCAAGTTTTCCACGGATAGATTGTTCAGTGTTTGGGGTAGTGTGGTTTTTGAAAGGCTTTGGAGGGGTAGGGCACAATGGCTATGGGCCTATAATCAGTAAGGCTGCATGTGACATTCCTTGGAACAGCAATACCCTTTCTATTCAGAGGAAAATAGAGAGCTGTTGAAAACAAAAGTAATTACGCGCAGCGTAACATGCAGAGACAGCTTTTAGACCTTTCGGTTTAATTTCATCCAACGGCATCCAATTTCACTAGGAAAGCATGAAACAGACGCTTCTTCAAAAACGATCTCTTGTTAAATACCCTTAGTGGGTAAAGGAGAAGTGAATATGGAGTTAAGAGCTCCACAATTTACGTCACCCGAATTCTTGAGCTGACGCCTACCCATGCCTTTTTGGCTAAGTTTTTTTCGGAGCCACTTAGCCGATGCCGAGGGGTCAAGACTATTAATGAAATTGCTTTTCTGGCATTTCTAAAATTTGGAATCCAATGGCTAAAATTAGTTTATTCTTCAGACCGCGATGAGTTAGATGCACAGCCTTAGTCCTATATCGTTTCCAACGAAGATACACTAGATTCCTGTCCTTCAATAGCTTTTTAATGTTGTTATTCATCCAGCTGGTTGAACGATTTTTTGTGGTTTGAATATTAATTCTAATGTTTTGTTACGCACAAGACATATGAAAAATGCTGTTCTAAATAAGGTTACAAACTATTTAACAACTCCTTACTATTGAAGATAAAGTCACTGATTTTAAAAATGTCTTTACTCACATTTCCCTCGAAAGCAAAGTAAGATAAATTAAATTAAAAGGTTGATAGTTGGTCATACAGAGAAATTTTATCAACATCAGTGGTGAAGGACTGAAGAGTACTGGGTCATTGGAGAAATGTGTGAACTTGGATGAGTTTAGAGCGTTTCGATTTAGAGCGGCCAGATAAGTGTAGCGGATCGTCTATAAGCAGATTTTCATAAAGTAAGATATTGGGGGAGTTACAAGTGAATTGCTCTATCGATTCGAGAAACGTGTTGACAAATTTGTGAGGCCTGTAAGAGATTTGTTCAAGAAATCAAGTGACTTTTTGAATTTCACAAACTAAAAAAAAATTTAAACGAATTGGAATTTTTTTTCGGCCGATGAAAAGTGGATACCCTTAGCGCAAAAGATGTCTTATCGACTACAATTGATATATACGTTTGAGCAGAGCATTGAGCCCTCCCAATTGAAGTTTGTTCCGTTCGATGGCACAAGGCCTGACTTAGCAGCATTTTTATTTTATGGATGTATGATAGCCTCAACAGACATGTTGTTTTTCCGATGATTTTCTTTTACTGTCAGGACGACGGGAAAAAGTAGTAGCTAGCGATAGGCAATACTTTAAATGACACGTTTTATCGACTAACTTCAAATAAAACAATAACTTCACGAAAAATGAGAACTTATTCAAGGTCATAATAATAATAATAATAACCTAGAAATCACCGTGGCATTTCTTTAATTGATATAAAACGTGGTCAGATTCCTATTCCGCTCTTTATAAGCTCTATTGGCATATATGTTGCTTACCACTAAAAGAAATACCATGGTAATTACCACGATTTTAATGAGTTTTATATCATCTAAAATCAAAAAAAATCACCTTTCCCTTGAGACTGCAATGATTTTTGTTGTGTGGATAATTGATCACAAGTTCGATATTGGTACGGTAACCATACATTTTGTGTATCATATGTACATCAATCAAAGAGCATAGAATATATAGGAACCTTAAGCAAGAGTTTGGCGAAAAACATTTCGCAATTTGACTTTTGGCTCTCGCCAAAACCCTACAAGTTCCAGCCGGTGGAGCGAAGTCCCCGAAACCAACTCCCGCCTTTCCCATATCCCGCCCTTGAGCTGCTTGAAATCGATTCTTCCTTCTGTTGAAAAATTGTACAATATTTAGTGTTGACTTTCACTTTTTGCAAAGTAGATTGGGGAAGTAAGCACAATTGGCATTTTTGGAGTGTGACAAATCCACCAATCACTAATGAGATTCAATTATCATAGCCTTCATGCTGGTGGCACCATTAGTTCAGTAATTAAGTCGAAATTCGCGTTGTGTTTATGTTTTTCAGAAACTAAACAAATGGTCAACATGTGGTGAAGTCATTGTCTTATATGCACTCGAATCGATATATAGGTTTTCAGTGAATCGTACGATTTATGGCCACTCGTAGAAGTGTTGGAGGCGTGATGTATAGATTAATAACTTGTTGACCAGTTGTTTATTTATTTATTTATCTGTCAACCGAGTTTAACTCTAACAAGAGTTAACAGCGATACGGCGCTTTTGTAGCATATTTAGATCAAGGAGCATTTAATCGGACGAACTAAGTATCTAAAAAATGCCTTTTGAACAATACGAATTTCTTGGGCATCATATATTGAGGCATATTCCAAAATTGGATTTCTCCGAAATCCAAGGCCTTAGTTACAGTGTAATCAATTGTCAGGTCATCTGCATATATTAGGCATTTACAAAGTGAAGTTTTGACGGAACATGATTAGCGAAAATATTAAATAGTAGAGGACTAAAATGACTGCCTTGTGGGGCACAACATTAATACATTTGGATTGAACATCATAAATGTTAACTATTTGCTTCCTAGTACATAAGCAACGTCGAACGCCTTAACAAAACCAATATTTTACGCATGAAACGTGCATCAACAAAGTTTATAATTACTAAATTTTGAGCAATTAAAACCCGTCGCATTAGTATCCTTTAGAAGCTGTTGATTGATGTAAATGTCGCTCCAGATTTGCTTAAAAGAGTTTCAATGTTGTTGTTGTTGCATCTGAGAAATATATACATGTATCGCCAGCAAATAGAGGAGGTAAAAATATTAAACAATATTGGTTCCCGAACTGAACCTTGTGGAATTCCGGCATACATTATTAGATTAATAGGGAGGTATTGGTTTATGGATTCTTTGAAATTTCGGGATGATAAGAAAGACTTTATAATTCGAATAAGGGGGCGTTCAAGTAACATATTACGTAATGCAATTTTTGAAGATTTTTGACCCTGCCCGCCAACCATGTAACGCGCCGTAACGTTTTTCTGCCACTCAGCCTCTTTAATTACATGCATCTGGAGAGCAGGCGAAGAGGATTCAGGAATCGTTAAACCACTTGCATCAACTTCGTCTTCGTCAAGCAAATCAAGCAGCGCACAATGCAGAGAAGTCGCTGTGGCCGTACTCTACTTTCACGACAGTCTTGGGCCGTCTTACCATGCATGTAACGAATTTACACACTCTTATGGAAGGTGAAATAGATCCCACAGGTTGCACATATTCTATTCTTGAGATCGGATTGTACTGATGGGCAAAAGAAATCGTAAGGTCTAAGCCCTTTTACAGGAGGCGACAGATCAACAGACAACCTCATAAGAAGTGATGAAAACTTGCATGGTCCTTTGTTTGACTAGGTACGAGGAGCTTGATTGGGGTTTAAAAAATTGGGTGGCTCGGGCAGAAAAGTATCCGGCAAGATGGATTTCAATTTAATCACTTGCAAAAAATATTGCAATTCACGGACGTGAACGCTATACCATGCCAGATTACGTTCTGCAGGATCCGGCAAGCTATCCTCAAGCGCTCTATATTCCGCTGGAAACATCGTAGTCGTCAATTTTTACTTCACTCAAGATCTTAGCAACTGTCCCTCCAACGTGCTGAAAATACGGTTTTTTTCTAAATCATCATCAAGAGTAATTCCTTTGTCGAGATGAGAACCAAAATGTTCATGAGGCAGGATGACACCTGACAGTTGTTTTCTGAGGGGAGCCATGCCTCGCTCAACTTGGGTGTATGCGCTCCGGCCAGGAGTCCTGCGAACTTTACGGGTACAGTACGTAAGTGCTTCCTTCTCTCTTGAGTTTTAGAAACGCGTGGTAGTAAATGAAGATATGTGCCGCTTCGAACAATTTTGAATCCCATCTAATCTTCATCAGCAGAGCTGCCATGAATGGCAATGTTAAATATGGTCTCCAGAAGAATAGGTTACGAGTCAACCAAAAGAGACGGTCCATGGCCAGGTGGAGGTTTTACTGCAACAGGATTGTTTTTCTGACGTTCAGCTTTCTCAAGCCTTACTTTGGGTCGACAATTTTTTGCACGCTTAACACTGTCTCTTCTTTTCTTTAAGCATTTTTCTTCTTCTTCCAATTCTTTCCGTACATTTTTTTACTTCTTCGTTAACTTGGGAGAATTTAAACGACTCCTAGCAGATTAGAAAACCCCAAAATATCTGAGAAAATCTTATGGCTTGGCCTAATTAATACAAGTATGTCAGTGTCTTTGTTTATAATCATAGTTTATAATCAATTTCCATGATGTGCCGGGGTATATAGGGCGCTCCTCACCTTTATTGCTTTTACTGCCTTCTTGGGAACGTTCATACATATATCACTCGTAAGCCCTTGTTTCGCTCCTAGCTTACTAACTAGTAGTGCCCCACTCTTAACGAAAAAATAATGCAAATTCTCTGATCCTTTATTTAAACAAGGAGATAATCACCAATCGTACGTAAACCCCTTATAGTCTACTGAAAATTAGATTGACGAACGACCTTTCAGATTTGTTTGTCAACAAAACGAAAAATACTACAGCATCATGAAATTTCCATTACTTTTTGATCAATCTAGCAATAGGAGTTTTTTCCAATACCTAAGGCGTAACTACCTGGAGTGCAATTTCAATGAGCGAAGGATTTCAATGGCCGCGATTCATACTAATATGCAAAATTTCCAAGCTCACGTACCAATTGACACGCGTTCCAACTCCAACCAAACCTTTCCATGTTAATTCACTTGCTTAGGCTCCGAATTCGGTCAAAATCCCGCCATTACTTCATACACTATCATCATCCACATGCTTAACCCAACTCTCCATTACTTCTCCAGTAACCTCTTTCAGAACAATTAAAGACCGAAGAGCAAGAAATTGAGGGTGTGAATCTCCGACGACGAGTGTCACAAAAGGACCTAGCCATTAGCCTCAATTTGCTAACACCAACTGTCAACCACTGGCCCGTGCCAGCGTTTATAATTCCATCTAACAATTGTCACGACGAATTCAGGACATACACCTGTCAGCTGCCGCGTCGCTCCAATCCTGCAGTCGTATACACTTTAATGGGGGCAACTGCACAAAAAGATACCAGATGCAGGTGAAGATGCATCCATAAGTGTAATTTTTCATCCAAGAGTTCTACAACAGCCTCATACGTATGCATGTCCTTTGGATGGTAACCCTAATTTCGTCGGACAGACAAAGGTATATCATTGCACATATGGAGGAAGCAGGATAACGGAGAGAGTAAAGTGAATTGTTGTAACCGTAACCAGGGGACACAAAGGAACGACGAGTAGTACTCGACTGGTGGATACCTGCTGCATAGCTTCTGTCAAACCTGATTGCATGAGCGGGAATAAGGATATGAAAATTCACTGCGGTGAAGACCATTTTTGTTTCGTTTTTGCTGGTTTCCTTCAAGTGACTTGTCTTCTGCTTGTGGCGCGTGTGTGTTTGATGTTGTGGAATGGAGTCCTTTTTTATGTTGCAGAAAAAAGGAAATTTGTTCCTTCGTCCGATTCGAGACAGGTATTTAGATGCAGTCATGCACCTGTTTCGAGTTTCTTGTGTATTGATTGGTTGTATTCGGTTTCCAGGAATCTTGGTTCGGTCGTCCTTTTCCAGACTGTGATAAATCTGTTGATGGTGAATTGATTCATAGCACAGGTGCTTGACAAGGGATTTGATTCAATTCACAGCAGTTGGCGCCCGAAGTCGTATCCGAAGGGGAAAGGGCAGAAGACCGCTTCCTATGCGTTTCACGAATCTACGATTGCAAGTGAAACAATTAGCCTCGCTAAGATGAAGGAAGAAAATACTAAAACTAGTGTGAGTCCTCAAGAGCGCGTTTCAACTTAACCTTTTTCCTTCGTTCTCCGTTCCGGGCTTCAAAGACAGCCAAACAATGGCTAAACAATCAGCAAGTACAATTCCGCTTGGAATGATGTCCTTTCTTCATACCCACAACCAGCACACGTGTGTAATCGTATGTAGTCGCGTCGCGCACTTGCATCCACAACGGTTTCGCTCCTTGCGTCATCAGGTTTCTTCATTGTGTGGCGTTATTCCCGGTAACAAACAGTGTACCACCCTCCATTTACCCCTCAAGCAGCCGTAGTAAAACAGCGCTTGATGGTCGCCCTATCTTTGAATTCCTTTTTTTTTTTTCTGTTCATTTTGTTGTTGTGGTGCCTTTGCTCTTGGCTGTTGAATAACGACGGGGACTGAACCGCACCACGCTGGTTTTAAATTACACATCTCCTGGCTTCCTTTTCTCCTTTTTTTCTTTTTACTTTTTCTTTGTTGTGTGATCCTGTCATTGTTTGCCGGTCCCACATGCACCGAACAACACCCGCTTTAACCCTTTTTGTACATACTAATGTTCTTCCTCGGCTTCCACGTCCGTCTCTATGGCGAAGAATCT
The DNA here is from genome assembly GCA_958301585.1 of Merodon equestris. Classification (NCBI taxonomy): domain Eukaryota; kingdom Metazoa; phylum Arthropoda; class Insecta; order Diptera; family Syrphidae; genus Merodon; species Merodon equestris. The sequence goes on from OY284413.1 coordinate 55,389,543, forward strand.
CGCAGAGGCACAATGCAAGCGCACAACCGTTGCACGTTTGAATCCTTGTGACAAGCTAGTTGGAAACAGGCATAACCTCCCTTAGGTCGGGCGGGAATGAACGGGGACTAGAAACAATAGAAGAAATTTACAATTAACGGTGACACACAAGTGCAAGGGTGAAAAGAGGAAAATCCCGTGTATGACTGCAAAGGGATTTCAGTCGAGCGGGGAGGGATGAGAAGAATCAGGACATTCTGAGGGCCACTTTGCGCGAGCCCCTCCGCGTTGAACTGCTGACTGACTGAATCCATTTCAACTCCGCTTATTGCCGATGGAAGAATATGTTAAGCAGAAGCAGCAGCATCAAGCTACCAATAACCATGACGGAGCGGATGAATTAATGAACATATTGAAAAGAAAATGAATATCGAAGGAAGGAAGCATGCAAATAAGACATAATTGGGAACGGGCCACGTCGAATGGGATGACCTGGGCGGTGAGTGACGGGGGTATACGAGTCAAGTGGGGTTGTGACATGATTGCTATTAAAAATCCCTGGAATAATTGGTACTACCATTGTTTGGTTTGATTGCTCGTTGAATGGTATTTGTGGAAGATATTTGAGAGGCCGGGGAGTGGAATTTGGCGGCATTCGGAAAGGGTTCTTGATTGATTTAGGAAGTACAGAGTTTTTTTCTGTTCTTTGGTATTTGGAATACCAAGGATCTACGTAAACTGCGTTGGTGGTCTGATCGATCGACAGAGTTTTAACAAAATAATCTAGTATTGGCCCAGTTCTTTATCCCTGTGGCACATGAACGGTTTTTGCGTGCGTAGCCATGTCTGTTTTGAATACTTTATGAACCTTTTGGAAATTTTATATCAAAGAAAAATTAAGAAGAAAATAAGGAAAAAATTGCTATCGAAAGTCGAATTTTAGGTTTTTGGTTAAGGCACGTGTCTATGTTGTATATACATAGAAATTGGTGTGGGTGCTACGCCAAAAATTTGTGCGTTGGGCGCTGTTCAGCAAGTGCAAAAGTGATCCCGATTCCTGTCGAGATACGTTCACTGGTAGATTTGGAGATGGTTAGTGAAGACAAAATTTATAAATTCACCATTAAGTGTGATGATATATGATAGGATGGTCGATAGATACAGTTAATTAAACTTATTTTACCTCAGATTGTAGCCCACCTCACTAACATTATTACCACATAAACTTTTCCTCAGTTCGCCCATTCCTTTTTACTTTAGGCCAATAGACATACGATCTTCTATATCAAACAATTTTGAAAAAAAGCATTAGAAAACGTAAGTCATATAGCTAACAACTTTTTTTTACCTGTAATAATCAGGTTTTAGTATAAATGACAGCTGCTCAACAGTTCTGTTAACCTACTTAACGAAATAAGGCAGGATTACGACAAAGTCTACTTGAGCCTTCTACGTTTGCTGGATTTCAAAAGCCTTCTAGCGTATCGAAAGCTCACAGCTAGTAGTAAATTAAATCAAAACTTGTTCGGTTTCAATGATAGAGTGTCGAACTTAATGGCAGCTATTTATCAGGAAGGCTTCAGAGAATCACTTCTGGTAGCAAATTATCTTTTAGTTCAAGGAGTCCCACAAGGGGACAACAGTTGAACCAATATTGTTTCCCATGTTCGTCAACGATTTTCGATCAGTCTGCACTCAAATTTCTGTGAATCTTTATGCTGATGATATTCGACTTTATCTGGATAAACCCTTTAATAAGCTTGATGACTCTCCAGGTTAATTGAGCTGAGTGAGCCGAAGGCGAGCGAAGCTCTTATACCCGGGACAGCCGTTTCTTCCTACAAATACTCCTCCGGAACCATTCAACTGATTTTGACTAAACTTACCAAGGTGATCATGTGGACATCGCTGAGTGTCCGTACGTTTTGTTTTTTCAAATCCGACTTATTATTGAGGAATAATCACCGAAAACCCGATTTTCCTATGTGGATCAGACTCACCATCGGGAAATAGTCACCGAAAAACTAATTCTCAATTGATGTCTATGGGAAAAATGTCACGCGCAAAATCGAATTTCCCGGAGGGAAAAAGATTCTACGGATTGTTTAAAAACGGCGAAGCCCTTGCCAGTTTACGCTGCGCACCTCTCGCTTCGAACTCAATTTTTTCAGAACTTTCGGACAGTTTTCGTCTTTTTATTTTCCAAAAATAATCATAAATATTTAGGCAACTTTTTCATATAAGGTAATTAGAAATTGATGTTATAACAACTGAGATATTAACGAAAATCGTTCTGATAGACTTACTATAGAAATAAATACATAGGAAAAAATAACACTTGAGCTAAAAAGAGGTAAATAAGACATTGTGTTATAAGCGAATATATTTTTACTTATAAATTGCTTAGATCATGCCAAGGTTGCGTCAAAGAACTAACATTGGGAGACGAACAGTGAATGCCAGACGACACGACAACGAATCGTCCTCCAATCAATCTAATGGCAACAGTGAGGACACGCGAATTGTACAAGAATTCCAACGAAATCTGGATAACAAGTCGTACTACATGTGCTCAAATTGCTACCGTTTAGACTACACGAATACAACTGACAACTACATCTGCAATGCTTGTGTTAAGAATCCAACTAAATTCACACCTGTAAATAACATGTACCCTGGCGACGTTCCATCAGAACTCAAAGAACTGACCATGGTTGAGCAATTGTTATAGCTAGAGTACATCCCGTAATGAGAATACATCAAGTTCGCACATATGGTTCAAATGGACAGTATCATTACTCTGGAAACGTAATCAATGTAGCTCAAGATATACTTCCACCCGCAACTTCACTTCCTGTTGCACCAGATAACTTAGGTATAGTGATCGTCAGACGTGCTGGTATGGATGGTTTTACTGATTTCAGAGTTAGAAAACATGTTGTTCTGAATGCATTGATATGTCTTCAACGAATCAATCCTTTTTATGCTGATGTAGTAATTGACCAAGATCGAATTTCAAGTTTACCTGATGATGGCAATATTGCGAATGATTTACCGTTCATTGAAGATGGAGAAATTCTAGAAAATGAACCTGAAGTTGTAACTATAGAAGAGAATGTTGACCTTCAAAACGTTCAAAATATCCAACAACTTGCTCAGAAAGTTCAACAACAGCCAACTCTCATTAAACGTATTCTGTCTTGGGGTGCAAAGATCCGAGGCACTTCAGCTTACTGGTACCAGTAAGCACAGCATTGTGAGCTTCTTGCTATGGTTACCCAGCTTGGTATCCCGACTCTATTTCTAACACTAAGCGCAGCTGATCTCTGGTGGCCATGTCTAATTCGTCACTATGGGATATCTGACGAACAACGCGACACTTTGAGTGAACATGAATTAGGACGATTGATGCAGAAAAAGTTGAACGAAAACCCAAAACCCCCCGAATTTAAACAGTGAGACAAAAGGGTTCGCTCAGCTCAATTTTTTCAAAGCAGCCTGCATTGAATTCCTAGTAAGGATCTTACCTGAATTTCTGGCTGATAGTTTGCTTCTAAACCCAGTCAAATCTCAAATAGTGGCAATATCCAAGAGAAATTTCGACTTGAACATTGATTTGCTATCGTAAACCTCATCTCTTGAACAGTCAGTTGCTATTCGAATCTACGGATGCTTGCGTAAATTATAGATATTGTCTTATTTTACTCCTGTAGAAACTAGACAGAGTGCACTTGACTCGCTGTCTAAGTTTAAATTTCAAGAAGCATTCAACGATGCGCTGCCGCGCTCGATCATTAGGTGTCTTTAAGGTTAAGTATTAATGGTTTCACCAGCAACAGCTTAGCAGCTCATAATGAAAAACACCCTTCTTATCCTACTAAACATAGAGCATTGTCTTTGAACTATAGCGATTCGGCATTTCGATTGTTGTATTGTATGATGTGTATGATCTTTCACTCAGTTGATGTGAAACCCATTTTCTGATTTTTTGGAACGTATGAAGACGGCTTCTCATGTAACATTTTAAACTTTATAAGCCACTCAAAGCACTGTGATTTGATAAGAATATGCTCTTCGCATGCTTCGACAAGCTTTCGATGCCATAACCGCAATTATAGCTTGCAGGCACAAAATTCGACACATTCAACGCTTTACAACCTACGTTGTTGCGTAAGACTTGTAAGACTTCAAATTGATATACCTAGTTAGGGCAACGCTGTTAGGAATCACATTAAGTTTTCTTCTAGAATTAGAGCAAGATTTTGGAGATCATTGCTTAAGTCACATTATGTATGTACTGCTTTGTGGTAGAGAGAGAGTTCACAGTACATCGATGTTGGCTGGTCGCCCAGGTTAACACGCGCTCCAAAATTAGCCCCAAGTTATCTCTGTTTGAAGGTATCCATCAAATAAGATTATATCTCCAGTTGGCTTGAGCCCAATCAAGGATATTTTGAAGGTGCTGATATATTTTTTGCAGTAAGTGCATCTGCCAAGTATAGTATAGTAGAAATAATATAGGACCTAAAATAGAGCATTGTGGCATGCTACACTCAGTCTCTGTGTGAATAACTTATCTTGCTTGTCTTGATAATAGTACTTCTGTACAATGGATAAATTGAATGACAGTATCAAATACCGTGGCGAACCCAAACAGTATAAGGATGGCCAATTATCTTTTACATAAGCCTTCCGTAATTTTTTTTTACAGCGGCGTTTGGAATAAAGACTTAGTTGATTTTCATGTAACAAACTTTCGACTAGAAAATGCGACCTAGTCACTCTGTATAGGTATGAGAAGTCTGAAGTTAATTGAAAATTTGTCTTCCAACACTTGAGATAGGGCTCCCTTCCATCTAATTGGCACAAGTTCCACCAAAGTCTCCTGCCGGTGGCAGAGGGATCAAAATGATTTTGTAAAAAGTTGACCGGAAGTTGCTTTAAGAAGCCGTGGAATCCAGTGGAGTGTTATTTTAATCAAATTGTAGTATTTGCCTAAATTTCTATTCTATTTTTGACAGCTCACGTATGGTTAGTGACATGTGGCAAAATTAAATAAACATTGCCATTTTGTAGTGGAAAGACTTCGGTAATACCGAACAACGCTTGTAATTTTTTGAATTCTCAAATTAATGCTCTATGAAAAATGCTTTTCGTTCCCTTCGATAATTTTATCGCCATCGCCATCGATAAATTTATCGCCTACTGAGTAAGCAATTCAAGCCTTTGTAACCGCATTTCGCATCAATTGTACGCTATTGGACATCAATCCAACTACTTGTTGCGTAGAATGCGTACAGAGAAAAACATTGCTGCTGTATCCGCCGTGTATCCCATGTTCACGAAGAGCGTGATTTCTCCGAGCAATTGGGAATGTGTTACTTGAGTACGTGGAAGATTTTAAACAAGATTGTCAACCTAAAACTTTCCAAAATATAGCTCAGGCAGGAACTGAAACGATCTGCCACAGCGTCGAATATTCTGGGGTGTGCCTTTGTCGAAAAATTGTCTTCAGCAACGAAGCTCATTTCTAGTTGAATGGGTATGCTAATAAACAAAACTACCATATTTGATCCGATGAGCAACCTTAGGCAAGACAAGAGGTGCCAATGCACCCGGAAAAATGCACTGTTTGGACAGTTTATGGCCCGACGGAATCACTGGCCCGTATTTTTTTAAAGATGGCCGAGAGAACAACGCTACTTTCAATGGTGTCCACTATAGTTCAATGATTTCAATCTTGTTTTTGCCCAAAATGAATGAGCTGAACCTGGTTTGGTTCCAACAAGACGGCGTCATATGCCAAGCGGATCGTTGAGCAATTTATCACTCGTTTTGGACTGGTTAATTGGTTTAATAAATCATGGAATTTTACGCCTTTAGACTATTTTTATGTCTGGTTTGGTTCCAACAAGACGGCGTCATATGCCAAGCGGATCGTTGAGCAATTTATCACTCGTTTTGGACTGGTTAATTGGTTTAATAAATCATGGAATTTTACGCCTTTAGACTATTTTTATGGGCATACATACATCGAATCCCTCGTACATTGGATAAGCCAGCGCCAGTTTCAGTTTTGGAAGATAACATTACCGCGAGATACCAGCCAATATGCTTGAAAAAGTGGCTCAAAATTGAGCATTCCGTATAGACCATACCATAGTCATGTTCTACAATTACACGCAATAATCTTTAAGAAGTAAATGGTAAATTATATTTACCCAATAAATGATATTTTTAAGTTTTTCATCCATTTTTGCAGCCAGTGATCCTCTTGAGTAAAGAACAGTAGAAATAATATAGGACCTAAGAAAGAGCCATGTGGCATACTATATTCTATCTTCTTTATGAATGAGACTTGCTGTTTGTCGAAAAGGCTAATATTTTGCAATCATTTATTGTAAAGAATAGACTCGTTGACGGTGAAATCGAGCAATGTGCGGATGTTCAACTCTCTTTTGCCTTAGCCTTCCGTAATCCCATTGACGACTAAAAATCTGACAATTGTACAGCTGTTTTTGGGACAGAAACTTGAATAGAGTCAAGTATTTCGTTTTTTTCTCCGAAGGGAGCACTACGATCTAGACATTCTGTGTTTGTAAGCGCAAGTTACTTCCAAGTCTTTGTCAATGGCACAGGGTTCAAAATAAATATTGTTAAAAGTTCTTTCGACGTTTCTTATGCTAGAAGTAAAGCCAAAACCCTATACCGTTTCAAGTGGTGGTATGCTAAGTCCCCTTCCATTATCAGTTTTTCAATGCACTCTATTGAAATGACGCGCTTAGACAAAAGAGATAATTTGCGATATTCAATGTTTGGAGATTTTACAGGCTTCAAATCTGAAGTTCCAAGTAGAATATGAAAAAGATTGGCGTCAACATTTAAAAAAAAAATTATTTTAAATAAAGGTTCTAGGTCGTCACATTTGAGATATAATCAGATGGACCGTGTTGAGAATATTGAAATGGAATGATATTTCTAATTTGCGTTCGCTTTTCAAGGCATTTTATTCAATCCCTTATAAGCATCAATGACATCAAAAGCAAGTTCTGAGAGGCTTAGGTAGTCAATGTTTTTTTTTTGGTCGAATGTCTCTATAATGCTCATGCCAAAGCAGTGAGGAGAAAGCCTTTGTACTGTTCTGGGAAGAAATGAAACCCAAATCCTGCCCGAAAGCTTCTAGAGAAGAAATATGCATAGTTGGTAGTTAAGATCGAGGAAAATACTGAGGATACAGAAAAATCCTTTCTTCGGTTTTGTCTGGTCATTCTTATTATGCCAAACTTATAGTGATGACATCCTATCACTGGCTTTCTCATTCATTTAGAAGTTCTTCTTCAGTTTCTGTCGTGGGAATATGAGAAAATTAATAATCAGACGAATATTGCATAGACATCATGGATAGTATAGTGAAATAATTCAGGAATATGTGGTGCTCATTAATGAGTGAAATTTACCATGACTTAGCTCACCAATGTTGCCCATTGACTTCATTGGAATGCTGAAGCTTTAACCTGTCAATACCCGCAGTTTGAAGACAAATATAAACAACCACAGACAGTATATCAAACCATTACATACTCGTAAATCTAGTTTCCGTTCTTAAGCTTTTTCAAAAAAAAAAAAAAAAAAGTAATAAGCCCAGGGTTCTCGGGACCTCAGCCAGTCTTGCTTAGCTTTTTTAAGACTTTTATTTAAAGTCTATTAATGACAAGAGAGGACGTACGTTTAGAAATAAATGAAGAGAAAACTGTCACTAATTGGTTTTAATCAATTCAAACCACGCAACTGGCTGTACTTGAGAAAGTTGGTTAGTTCAAATAGCTCGGATGTGAAACTTGGTCTCTGTCTAAGAAAGAGGAAAATAGATTTCAGGTCTTCAAAAACATAATCTCAAAGAGAATCTGTGATGGAAAAGAGGCGATTGACGAAAACTACATAATCAAGAACTAGGGTTAATAAAATCGGGGAGACTAAGATGAACAGGACGCGTGGAACGAATGGACAGTGGACGAGCAGTCAAACAAATAATGAGTGGAAAACCGAAGAAAAGAGACCGTCAAGAACGGCACGCCGTAAATCGAAGAAAAGTGTAGTGATGGACCTAATAGAAATAGAACATAATAGCGAAAGACACACTCATGACCGGGAGGCTTATCGAAAGGTTATCAATGAGGCAAATGGTCGTTCTTAATAATATGAACCATTTGCCTGATTGTAATAACGAATTCATTCCCACGGAACGCAGTTTTCGATAAACGATTGTGTTTATCTTAGCGCCTCCAACCGAAAATAATGGTCAGTTACTGCGGCACAAACCGGCAAAGACGATGATGCATGCTTCCTGGTGGCCATTCTTTGGACGGGTTTATAGTTTGACAAGTAAACTCGATCGCGTGTTGATTGTTGACATATTGCTCAGTTGGTGCTTCATCAAAGATAACGACATTTGGCAATTGGCCACTTGCGTTCAGGCGGACGTCGTGAACATGTGAACATGTGGAATGTTGAAGCCTTGAGCTCGGGATCACTTTTAAAAATGTGTTGCATTCGCTTTCTGGATTTGTTAAGCTTCGAAGTAATTTCTCTTCGAGTTCATTGGATTTTGGCCTTCCTAGTCCACTTTTGACGATGTTGCTGTCTTGTTCGGACCAACGCCATAGCGCTTCAAAATACTGCCGATTTCGTTGTAATGCGATATGGTGCGATACACAAATATTTTGTTTACTTTCGAATAGCGAGTAATTGTCGGTTGTGAATTTTCAATAAAACAAAAAAAAAATCCTAACACGATCGTAAACAATAAAATGAATTATCAATTGTCAGAGTTTCAGTTTAGGTATAGTTTAGGTCAGTCCCCTTAAGCTCATTCGTAAAACATTTTTTGGTTTACTAACCTTCCTTTGTAGAAACATATATTATCATGTTTTCTCCAAGAACGACATTTTTGTAATCGGCGATCGAGATGACCTAAAAACTCTTGTCCGATCATCCAAATATTATTTTGGTCATAAAAAGGTTAAATTTTTTCTCAAACATTTGTTAATTTTCAAGGGCGCTTTTTTAAGCTAGGTTGAGACAGCTTAATCTGCCAAACCAATAGTCAGACTGCAAACAGTCCTTGTCATTTTCAATTTTATCGGAAAACAGGTATATCGCTTTAACAACGTTACCTGATATTAGAAAATTAGTTCCATAATCCAGGTTAGATTATCGAAACGAAGCTATATCCCGGAAATATGTGGACTGCTGGAGTCGTCGGATCATGTGCCACGATTGTTGACTTTTTCGTTCACCGATTGAGTGGCATGAATGTGAGGAGATGATGAAAACAGCACCATCAACTTTTTGAAGGAGACATTCAATGAACGTATAATTTCGGCTAAAGGACCAATAAATTGGCCTCCAAGATTGTGATTTGATGTCATTATTGTATTTCCTTTGGAGATACCGAGAGTAGCTAGTCTACGCTAACAAACCAACAAGAGACGCATTCAGAGCCAACATTATATGTGTTTTGGATTAAATACGATCACCACTAATTAGTGTTCGAAAACTTTGTCTCTCGGATTGGTAAAATTAACTTAAGATTTGTATTAGCGAACAGTTACAGGATATGTTCTCTCGACTAAGTACAAACAATTCTGTTCGAATTCAAAATAAGTAAGCTTACACGTTTCTTTTTCTGATTTCTCTATAGGAATATAATGTTACATACTCGTATTTATGCGAAATGCATAAATAGTATAAAAGACTGCCAGGAAAAATTATGTTTATACCCATTTGACCGAGGGCCATAGTCATACATGTATGAGTGATACAGATTTGTGATTTGTTTTTAATATGAGTAAACTTGAAAAATTCCGAAATGTCATTGGTCAATACGAAAGGCCAAATTAAGTCTAAAAAATGGTCTAGGTTCCCAGAACACTTCGCCATTAATAAAAATCTTACGACCTTATATGACAAGGGAAAAAAAACAATATAAATGGATCGATCATATTTACAAGTATCATATTTACAACTCAGGGCATTAAAATTGCTCAATTATTTTACAAAAAAAAAAAAAAAATAGAAAAATAACGATTTTCTATGAAAAGTGTCTTACAGTTATTTAAAAAAATTATGCTCAATTTAGGCATCATCCTGAACTTACGGGTAGGGTAGTGAAAAGATTGAAGACAGAGTAAGCTCTATGTATTATTTTGTTGCACATTTAACCGAAAGTATTGTCGATGTGCGTGATAATGTGACCGATTAGTATTGCTCCGCAAAATTTGGACCTTTATTATAGCGCAAAAGACTCCAATAACTCAAAAATTGCGTGAGTAGCGGAAAACTCATGAATATTGATCAGAGAACGGTTTCTTTTCTTATAATATATGCGCAACTTTCTTGATGTGTTAGTAAACTACATTTCTGTACATCATGCATGCCTAAAAAATAAGTGGTGGATAAGTAACAGGTAAGCGCTTTGGGTGCATGGTACCTGATTAATTTAGGCACGAAATGAACGATTTTGATGTACAATATATGTGGTTTCAGCAAAACAACGCAACACGCCACACATCGCGTGTAACGATAGATGTTTTGTATGAAAAGTGCAGAGGTCGCCTTATTCCACCATACGTTGACATCTGAGATCTTAAAGGAGTTAAACCTCAAAACTTAAGAAAAGGTCATTCAAATTTACCTCGAAACTAAAAAACATGAAAAAAATGAAAAATACCAGAGCAGAAGTGATTCATATCACAACTTGTTCTGGAATAAAAGTTAGGAAATTGAAATTGGATCACTCTGTAAAATGTGCGATGTAAAGTTGTTCAATAAGTCTCCGGGTCAATAAGAGATGGCGCTACTAGGTTCGTTGTTTTATTTTTCTAAAAGTGGTGCTACTTTTTTTATGAGCACAATATGTAGATCTGTCAACTCATTCGTGGTTTTGTACAATGGAGAAAACTTGAATATTGTGCAGTAAAAAAAATTCTTTTATTTGGAGGGTGTGAATCGAAGCAGATTCATAATCGATAGTGTACAATATAAAATGTTCACTAGTGATTCGAACAGTAGAAAGAGGGGTTTAAGGATATCAAAAATGTACATCAACACCAAAAAACATATCAAAAATATAGGATTATGAACGATCTTCGGTTAACTGAGAAAATTTTCAATGGCCCCAGGCATTTGCAAAAGGCCATGGAGCAAAAACACATTCATATGCTAATTTCTCAGCAACATTTGGAGCGTTTTAAATAATGTGAAAATGATTTTGTGCGTCGTTTCATCACTTGGGTCCCGAATCAAAACACGAGGCTAACCTTAGCGAGTTAGGGTCCAGAAATCAATCAAGAAGGTTTTAGCATCAGTAACTTGGGATGGAATTTTGTGCGTGGATTACCTTTAAACGCATAAAAAAATAAGTGTAGATTATTTTTGCAACCCTTTGCAATACTTGGATACCAAAATTGGTGAGACCTGGCTTATGGAAGAAAAAAATAATTTTTCTTCAGATAGTGAATTAAAGTATGAACTGGTTAGACCTTTAGCTGAATAGGTTACGAATAGCTTATAGCCGGCGTGGAAGCGTATTTCGGTTGCCTTCCTGAGTCACAGTTTAGGGATTGAAATCATAAATTAGAAGACCAGTGAAACAAAGTATTGAAGTTTTATTGACAAATAAAATTTATTTCGAAATATGAAATCGTTTCTTATCGAACGACAAAAATCATTGAACAGCATTGTACATTGACCAAAAACGTTACCATTCATAGAAATAATTTGGAAGTATATCAGCTGATTGAAGTAGGTCGAATTTCATACTAGATTGTGGTCATGAAGAAATTTGGTCGACTTTTCAATATCATATTGCTATATTTTAGGGTTGTAGATCTATACGACTTATGTAACAATAGGGTCTTTGTAACCTTCGACTCTTTATGTTCTAAATTAAAAACCTTAAATAGCAATAATATGTAATATCTGCCCGACGGATGTTGGTTCCACAAAAAGCGAGAAGGGCCACCGCAGACGAACACCTGGCGGCTCTTTCAGCAAGTCCTATCTCCACCTCCTCGCCGTGCCATCTGGAGACTCCCTCTGGGAGTTACTAACGGGGAAGAGCGAATGGCGAGTTTCCTGCCTCCAGAAAACAGGATCAGTCGGTTGGGGTACGGACTAGTGAGCCGTACTCGTAAAAAAACGAAATCACAACTACAGGCCTCGAACAAGGATGGATACACTGTTGACGACCTCGGCAAACGTAAAACAAGAAAGGACAATGAACTTCGGGTCTGCACGTGGAATGTCAGGTCCCTTAACAGACCGCGTGCAGCTGATGAACTCACGGAGGCTCTTGACTGCTACAAAGCAGACATTACCGCAATCCAGGAAGTGCGGTGGGATCGGCCGGGCAAAAGGAGGATGAAAAACTGCGACCTTTACTACGGCAATTGCTATAGAGGGGGAAGGCAGATTTAGATATGGATTTGTTGTTCGAGGCTGACTTAGGCAAGAAGTTTTAAGCTTTCAATTTATTAGCGAGCACTTATAACAATCTGCATCAAAACTATTGTAAATCTGGCAGCATTAGCCTGATTGACGTGGGTGCACGTTCGGACAGAGGACAAGGATGACAACAGCAAGTATGACTTCTATGGTCGCCTAGAAAGGACATACAATCAATGCCCCAGCTACGGCACGAAGACGATTCCAGGAGATTTAAGCGCACAGCTGGGAAAAGAAGAAATCTTCGTTAAAGTCAACGGAAAGCACAGCCTCGTGGCGGCCTTAACAACTATAAAAGGACCTGGCGGTCCCCCGATCAATCAACTTTCAACCAGATTGATCACATTGCGATTGACGTCAGACACTCTTCCAGTATTCTCAATGTCCAAACTTTCCGAGTAGCCTTGTTGTAGCCAAGGTAAGAACACGGATATCAGAAAAACAACGGAGTCGAGAAAGAAACACCACGGTTTGATGTCAGAAAGCTACAATCACAAACGACCGCTAGGAACTTTGCCGACCGAGTCTCCTAAAAATTCTCTGAAAGATCGACACCGCCTGCACTGACAATAGAAGAAGATTGGAAACGTTGTCAAAAAGCCATCGAAGAAGCTGCCACTGATGTGTTGAGTTTTACCACATCACCCAGGAAAAACCCGTGGTTTGACGACGAGTGCAGACATGAGCCTCTCTGCCAAACAAGATGCCTACAAGGCAATGCTTCTTCGAAGAACGAGAGCTGCCCGTGAGCTCTACGAACAAAAAAGGAGGGAAGAGAACCGGCTCCTTAGAAAGAAATAGAAAGATAAAATAAAAAATAAAAAGATAAAAAGGTGCTATAGCAAGAATGAAGTCAGAAAGTTTTACCAAAAAGTAAAACATTTATCCAGTGGATATAAATTTCGGACTTAAGCCCGTCGAGACAAAAATGGGCAACTAGTAGTAGAATTGCAGTCGATGCTGAGAATTTGAAAGAATCATTTCTGCAGACTGTTAAACGGCGGCGAGGACCCAAATACCGCTGTCAAGCAGAATACTCCACTCAATCTGGACGACGATAGACAAGAATTCCGTTCCCCGACTCTGACGAAGTGAAGAGAGCAATATCGAAACTTAAGTCGAACAAAGCTGTTGGAGCGGACAGACTGTCCGCGGAACTGTTTAAAGAAGCTAGGGATGATCTGGTAGGACGCATGCACCAGCTCATCTGTAAGATATGGTCGGAGGAAAGCATACCCTGGAATCTCAGGGTCGCTTGCCCGATCCATAAGAAAGGAGAACCTTTTGACTGCGCTAACTATAGAGGGATAAGTCTCCCCTTACCGTTTTGTGTGAACGCCTGAAACCGTTCGTCAATAACCTGATAGATCCATACTAGTATGGTTTCAGACCAGGGAAGTCCACAGTAAACCAAATCTTCACACTGCGGCAGATACTGGAAAAGACACAAGAGATGCAGATCGACACTCACCACCTATTCGTCGACTTCAAGGCCGCATATGACAGCGTGCATATGAACGAGCTATACAAAGCCATGTCTAGTTTTGACATCCCTACCAAGCTGTGTAGGATGACGATGGAAAACTCTCGCTGCTCCATCAAGGTCGGCAACGATTTTACTGAGACCTTAAATGTCAAAAAAGGATTTAGGCAAGGCGACACGCTGTCATGTGGCGTTTTTAACTTAATAATCCAGAAGATCGTGCGAAACTCACAAGTGAACATCAGAGGCACGATCTTCCAAAAATCCGTTCAACTGCTGGCTTACGCGGATGGTATTGACGTGTGGGTCGAACATAGGGAGCCGTCAATGGGGCGTTTGCTGGCATTGAAGCGGAAGCGGCTAAAGTGGGTCTAGCGGTAAATGAGGCCAAAACGAAGTACATGTTGTCATCAGGAAAGGACGCACAACATCGACGTCTCGGACAGAGCGTCACAATGGGCAGCATGAACTTCGAGGTACTCAAGGACTTCGTCTATCTCGGCTCCGCAGTAGATAGGGACAACAATATCAGTACCGAGATCAAACGCAGAATCAAGAGGCAATTGAGTTACAGAGCCCTCTCTCGAAAGACCAAGTTGGCTTTAAATAATACTCTAATCAATCCAGTCCTGCTCTATGATGCAGAAGCATGGACGCTGTTAAAAGCGGATAAGGTAGCTATTGGTCTGTTCGAGAGAAAAGTTCTGTGTGCGATCTCTGGCCCTGTTTGCATTGATGGCATCTGGAGGAGAAAATTCAATCACGAACTACATGGGCTGTACGGCGGTATGTGCCTGGTTAAGCGTCTACGGATACAACGCTAGGCCATGTAGAGCGTATGGGCAACACAGCTCCGGCCGGAAGAGTCTTTGATTCCGAGCCATTGGGACAACGCAACGAAGGTCGCTCTCGACTCAAATGGCGCACACAAGTGGAAAAGGACCTCAACCAGCTTGGTGTGCGAAATTGGAGAACGCTGGCAGGAGATCGCACCGGCTGGAGACGCATGTTGGTTGAAGCCCAAGCCCACGATAAACAATTTCCCAGTTTGTTTGCGTGTGACCTTTTGCCAAAAACCTTAAATAGTGAACAAAAACCTGTTCGGTATGAGGTGTCTAGCAGGCTTATTCGAAATCCCATAATTTCCCCAATTTATACTCAAAAGTTACTTAAGCTCATATGTGCTAGCTGCCCTGATAACAGAGTTAGGATTTTAAAAGTGAATAATTTAAAGACCGCCCGGGCAGTCGATTAATCTATCGTGCGAATTTATCGGTGGCGTTGTTAGCAATCAGTCGTGCTCCATGCGTACACTATCGAAGCGTTTCTTATGAGGGGAAAATCGTGCGTTATGGCTGGGCAAGTTTCGTATTCACTACAAAATCAAAAATTATAAGAATCACGCGAAAACTTGATTCGTAAAAATACACAGCTTCAGGTACAGCTGCAGACACGAACAGAACAGAAATTAGAGTAATTAGGCTGAACTTGTAATGTAAAAGGTGAAACGATAACTGGCGATGCAAGTCGACATTTAATACCCTGACTTCAAGAACATCCTGCGAACATTTACCTAGGTGAATGAAGTCATCGCCCACACTGCAAGATATATTCTGATCCAGCTTCGTGAGCTATTTCCTCAAAAACTGCTTTTTCCGTTTTGGTGATACCTCATGACCTCCGAGATTACCATATTTGACTCCCATTGACTTTTTCGTGTGGGAGTTTTCTAATAATAAAGTTGATGAGTTAAAAAAAATCATTTTTCAATAAAATTGTTTTTCCAATTTAATGTGAAGATTCTAACACTGCCGTGAGACACCCAGTGCTTTGCTCTTTTATAGTGCAATTTCCACCATAAATATGATTTTTTTTACGACTTAACATGACCTTTAGCGGCATTTGTAAGGGCACGCTACTGTCTGACAAATATTAAATACACTTCACTTACTCGTAACCAAGTACGTCTCGTTGACCTTATAGTCTTACCAGTCTAGACAACAACGTTCCATCATCCTTTAAATCTGCTCCTGCGAATAAGCTCCCAGAGCACTCGCGCTAATACCCTTTAAATAGCACAATAAAATACAGAACTCTGCGTACAATTTCAAAAGTTGGCACAACATTCACCTGATGCATCACCGTGAATCAATCTCAAGCCGCCTACACAGAATACAGATATACTCCTACCTACTCGTATTCCATTTAACTGTCAGTTTGAAATCAATGACAACCGTCACCACAAGCCTCCATTCACGTAAGTGGATGTGTTGTTTCCTCCATCTATCTGCGTTTAAGGAGAACTTACATGTGCAGTAGCAGCATCATCATCATCTCCCGCACGGTATCGGATAACATTGAATATACAAATCCGACAATGTGGAACAGCACTTGACTTCATATTTCTCAATCTACTGAAAAGTTTCTATCTCACCTAGCACTCGTACAGACACTATAGGATTGATGATACAACGGAGCGAAAAGAAAAAAAGGAAAAAAAAGTCTCACGTGGCTTAGCAAACTCCTCCACAAGTATCGTGCTGAAGATATCAGATACAAATGTATACGGTATTAGTATTCTCATTTGCATTCGCAGGTTCGTTTGTTGCATCATCATCAACAACGGCGATGCAAACTGAGATACTTTCAGACACAGATTGAGTTTCAAACTTGCTGTTAGTTTGTTTCCACCCGAGACGGCGAGCATAGACGACCGCGTAGACGTTCATGACGATCTGTTACGCGTTCGGAATAGTTTCAAAGGTTTTGGGATACGAATACTCCGAAGGCACTTGGCAAGTAGTGGATGAGGAAATTTGTCATACGATTAACGCTTGTTGTGATTCTGAATATGAGCGTTGCGGTAAAAGAAAGTTACCTGAACACGGAGGATAGCAAGTCGGGAGGATAATCAAGTACCTCGATGTCTTTTTGTCCTCTTAAGTGGCACGAAGTGGGTCTTCTTTACAAACCACAATACAAACAGAATGTGAACAGGTGTACCGGTTTCCAGCACGAAAGACAGGCCGAAAAGTAGGTAAACGGAAAAAGAAAAAAAGACTCCGGGCCATCGGGTGGTTTTTATTATCTTCCTTATCCCTGCATTCCATGAGATAAATTGATCATTAGATTGCATCACGTGCCACATGTTCTCTCACTCCTTTCTGCCGAACTAATAACAAAGAAAGGATCTGGGACCGTATACAAGTACATGACATGGTACTATATGTACGAGTTACATCCTTAATGCAAACTTCAACTTTACCGAGAGAGTAGAGAACGTCTATTATCTTAACGTTTGCTCGGTCACTGCAAGTTGGTTAAAGTTTTGTGTTTGCCTAGGGCTTATTGGCGTTATAACATCAGGTACATGCATATTGTACTGACCACTTTGTGTCGTTGTTCATATAGAATGCGGAATTTTGCTATTGTCCTTGGATGTGAATATTTTTCGGTTTACTTAGGACATTTTTGCTTTTATTTTGTTTCATGGTTCTTACGGAATTGCAGGACTAGTACGTCCTAACTAAGATCCTTGATTTATGTCCGAGTAAGTTTCTGACATTTTCTCCCTAATTCACCACACGTGTTTCTAAAGCATACAAAACATATTCTCAAATCTGGGACTAAACTTTGTTTGAGACAATATTAAGGATTTTTGTATGATTATATTCAGAAGATGTCGGACTTAAAGGTTCTTGAAACAATACTTCCAATTTAAGTATTTCGTTTTCATAAAAAAATTGATTTTTTCGTGTATCCTTTTTTTTATTATCAAGCAGATGTTGAAATGTGTCGACTAACTATTATATGATAACTGAAGGAATCGATACATTCAAAGTTTGTTCACAAAATAAGGTGACATTTTGATTTTCGCGAGCTAAGTACATTCGATTTTTTCAATTTTTTGTTTTATTATGTTGGTGCACATATCCTCTAACATATGCTGACATTGCCAGCCATTTTTTATGTTTGGCTTATTTTTTACAGACATAAAAGTAAGACGTGATTGGATGCACTTGGCGACTTTTTGCTATTTAAAAAAAATTATCAGGAAATCTCTTGATTTTGTGTGAAAAAAAACGCGTCAAACATCCTGGATGTACGAACATTCAGGGGCGCATACGTCGACTCTGACCATCACCTGGTACCAGCAGGGCTCAAAGCTTGATTGTCCAATGTCAGACAGCTGCAACCACCAACAAAACGGAGGTTAGACATTGGGCCAGTGAACACACCGGAAATAGCCAGAGACTACTGAGAGCCCCTGCCATACAGCAAGTACCTGGAACCACCATAGGTAACCAACAACCCCGACCAGAAACCTGCGATACGATGGCGAACGTGCGGAAAGGAAGCGAGCTACGAACGAAGCATAACAGTAGACGTTGCAACCGAAAACAAGAGCAGCGCAGGAAAAGCCAGAAGAAGGGAGTAAAGGAAGCTACTGCGATTAAAGAAAGCAGCTTCCCAGCTCAAGGATAACGAAGAGGGCCGGGATAGGCAGAAGGTTGGAGCCTTCTACAAGAAAGCCAAAGCACTTGCATCCGGCTTTAGAACGGGCGTCCAGCCTCTTCGAAATTGTGAAGCTAATCTTGACGCTGACTCGCAGAAAATAGTGAGTGTGTTTAAGCAGCTTTTCCAACAGCTGCTTAGCGGGTATGACCAAGAGAGAGTGATAGGATCGGAAGAAAACCCAGCGCCAGTCGAATAACTAATTTCCCTATCCAGTTGAGAAGAAGTCAGCCCAGCTATACATAAGCTGAAATCCAAAAAAGTTGCTGGCCCAGAAGGTCTTCAGACTGAGCTCTTTACAACTGGCGGTGATCTGGTAGGGATCCTGCACCAGATCATCTGTCATTTGGGAGGGTAAAGGCATGCCCGACGACTGGCATGTATATCCACCTGCATGTATATCTATCTGCCCCACATTCAAAAGCGGCGGTCCTACGTCTTGCGCCATGTACCGAGGCATAACCCTGCTCAATGTCGCCTATAAAATCTCATCCAGTGTACTATGTGAACATCTTAAGCCGTTTTGTACCACAGTAATAGGCACGTACCAGTGTGTATTCCCGCCTGGCAAATCGACTATACGGATAGACCAGATCTTCACTTTACGTCATATCATAGAAAAACCCAATGAGTTCCAAGTCGATTCTCACGATAGTTTTATCGACTTTAAAGCCGCATACGACAGCATTCACCGTCAAGAGCTCTACAGAATGATGACCGGTTTCGGAATCCCGGGAAAATTGGTTCGGATATGTCGCGCCACACTGAAAGACTCGCGATGCACTATGCAGTTTGGACTCCGAACTTTTCCAAACGTGCACCGGATTTCGGCAGAGGTGCGCTGTCATGTGATTTCTTCAATTTAGTCCTTGAAAGGATAGTGAGAATAAGAGCGTTCATCTGCTGGAATACGCGGGCGACATTGACATCATTGCAAGCTTCCAGCGCGCCGTAGTAAAGGCATTCAATTCAATTGAAAAAAGGTCAGACCTCGTTGGATTAAAACTAAATAAGGATAGATCAAAATATGTGCTGTCGGCTACGAACCGCTCCGTCGGACACCGCCTTGGGCAGAACGTAACCATCGACAGATATAATTTTTTTTTACCTCGGGCAAATGTTAACTCCACAAATGACAACTTAGGGATTCGACGAAGAATCACCCTAGGCAACAGGTGCTACTTCGGTTTGTCAAAACAGCTAGGGTCAAAACTCTTAACAAGGAAATCAAAAATTACTCTCTACAGAACACTGATCTTGCCAGTTCTGCTTTACGGAGCCGAATGTTGGACGATAAGCAAGAAAGCAGAGATGATTCCGGGCTGTTATCAAAGAAAAATTCTCCGTCGGATAAGGCGATTGGAGGGGAAGATAGAACCGCGAACTCTACGAGCTGTCTAATGACGTGGACGTAGTCCGGAAGGCAAAAATTCGTCGACTTCACTGACTGAGTGATCAAGCCGGAAGTTTGAATTTGAATAGAAATAGGCTCTCGTTCAAGCTCAAACCCTCCAAGTGTCACTAGCCTTATAAGTAAGTAAGTAAGAAAAAAATACATGTGCTCCATGCATACTTGAAATGTTTACTGTGGACTTGAAGACTCTAGTCCGAGTAAAAAAAGTTTACCAGTGGTACAAGCTCCTCACAGAAGGCATGTTGACGACGTTGCCCGCCCTGGACGCTCTAACATCTCAACAATGGATGAAAATGCTGAAGAAGTGAAAAAAAATACTATGGAGAAAATTCGAATCGTCGAAGTTGTTTAAGATATTGGCATATCGGTTGTTTGAAATGTTTTCAGATATTTTGAGCATGAATTTGTTGCGAAGTTTGTTCCAAAATTGCTAAATTTAGACCAAAAGAATCATCATTGAGGAGCTGTTGAATAACGTGAATGACGATACAGGTTTGCTGTCACTGGTGACGAAACATGAGCATATGTGTTTGAGGTCGAAACCAAAGCCCATCATCCGAACGGAAGCGACTAGAAAAGCCAAGACCGAAAAAACATGCCAAGTTCGGTCAAATGAGACAGTTCTGATCACTCAAGGCTGTATCAAAAAGCACATATCAGACTAGTTCGAGAAATAGTGTTGGTGCAAGTGTAATATGTATTTTGAAGGAGACAAAATAGATATTTTTCGAGAGACCAAAACTCCAAAAGCTTGACAAATGCAGCAAACCCTTGCACAAATCAATAAAGAGAAAATCGGCGTTATCCCTTACTTCTTTGTGTCCCAACATGATCAACAACTATCATTGAGAATCCTGAAATCCCCTCGTTGTCTTCTCAGTCACCCCGCTCAATATGCGACGGAATGGGAAGTTGGCACAGGAAAGCTCTGGTGGAGAACGCCATTTCGCATCGAAAGTCAACGCCAGTAGGCTTACAAAAAAACATGTACGCTACTTAGAAGGAATGGGTTTAATTCGTAATCTGCAAAATCGAAGGTCTGCGGGTATGAATAATATTAAGAACGTGTTCATGTAGAATTTCTACTTTTCATTTTGAGTCATGCATTAAATTCAATATTTTCCAAAAGCATGAAAGAGAGCTAAAATGACTCCAATACTGACATCCGGTTAACCTATAAACAATCAAAGAGCTACAGACCAATAAGCCTACTCATTTCATTAAGTAACCTGCTCGAAAAAATTATTATATTTGTCTCAATAAAACATTATCCTCTGGCAAAACTATTCCCCCAAGGGTTCCGCAAGGATCTATTCTTGGACCTGCCTTTTTAATTTGTACACGTTCGTCTTCCCATCCCTTACTAAGTGGGAGTCTGCTATGTTTGCCGACGATACAAGTATTTATTTATCCGGAGGTTGGCCTCCGCGATATCGAAATTGAACAATTGAACGAATGTAAAATTTGCTGTCTAACTAAGAAGGAAAAAAATTCGGGTCCTTCTAAGGCGAATCTGTAGTGAAAAACCTGACAAAGAAACAGGTGAATGGAGGAAATTACAGAATCAAGAACTCGAGAAACTCTATCCAGCCAAAATTGTCCATCCATTTTTCCGAGTAATGAAATTGAAAAGACTAAGATGGGCAAAACACGTAGAATAAATAGGCAGTGGATAAATAGTCAAAGTATAATGAGTGAAAAACCTGAGGAAAAATACTGTCTGGGAGACCAATATAGGGATGGGCCTGTAAGAAACGGAAGAGTATAACGTAATATGGAAGGAACATATTCATCATAGGCCGGCTTGGCGAAGGATTATCAACGAGGCTTAAGGAACCTCCGAGCTTCCTACTCGTATAATAAAAATGCAATTGTAATTATTGCGCTAGTTTTGCCAATTTCTATGAAACAGGTGTACCAAAATAATTAGGATCCTCCCTTAGCCAGATTCAAATTAGAAAGGTTTTATGTATGCGATTTTTTTTTCGTAAGGTGTGCCCTTATAACCTGTTGAAATACTGAAAACCCATTACGAAAATTGTGCAAACATCGGGGAAGCTTTGTTCGTACTCTTTTCATTCTCATCGATAATAAATTTGAAAGTTTTGGAAAAGTAGTCGATATGAAGATTCAACTCATGTTTGTCCGACAAATTCTGCAGCCGTAGGGAAGAGTGAAGTTACGAACGCGGGTATGTCCCTGTCAAGAAGATCACAGGAAGTCAAATCCGCAATCACTTTGATGCTCGTGCGACCGTTTTTATTAATTTTATTTTAAAAATATATTGTAATGGATTCGTTTTTCGAATTAAAATGTCGAAATATCTCCTCGTTTCATGGCCCTAACACCCGATTCCACGGCATAGACGTTTTCTAGAGAACTCTATTTACCGTGTTTTTTTTAACGAGAAAACAATGCCGTAAAATTGTCAGATATTTCACGTTCAAAAATTATTTTTAATGATCGATCACGCTTTTTCCTGTTTCCTGAGAAGTTTTCAGCCAACTTATGATGATCTTTTGTGTTCAAAAAGTGAAAGGAATTTTAAATTTCGCGGGTTGTGTTAGTGCTTTTCACTCGGTTATTTCTTTGTTATATTAGCAAACAAGTTATGCGTTCTACGAACACTAGTTTCCAATATTGAAGAGCACCAAATGGGATGTTACCTTTGTTAATAATTTGGATACATGAGTTTCACCCAAAAATATATTCTTTTCTATCTGAAATTGCTGGTTTGGACTTGAACGGAGTTTATTTTAATCAGGAAGGTGCTACAAGACACACAGCTATTTAAAAGGCTCTATTACGTGACAAATTTCCTAGAGGCATTATTTCTCGAACAGTCTACCCATTCATACAGCAAAAAGTAGTATCAGAAAATATTTTATTCGAAAATAAAAAAATTAAAGTGAACAAAAAACAATTCGACGCATACCAGGTAATAGCTCGATCATAACCTGCCTCAGGCGTCAAGAGCTTGCAGATTGTGTTCATAAACAACATCGTTTTGGTAACTCTGATGTCGGTGGTTACATCACCAAAACGCGAAATAATTTCTTTAAAGAATTATTTTTGCAATTAAGGCAAATTGGAACTTGTTAAGACCACATGTCTCCCACATCCATATTTTCGATTTGAGGCCAAAAAATCGATTAATACTTGGCTATAGCGGAAAATCGAAAAATTGGATCTTCTTTAAAAAACTCATTAAAAGCAGGCTTATTTTTCGCAGAGTGCACATTTCGATGATAAATAGCTCTCAAGACTTCTATAACAAAGGCAGACGCTTTTCTTACAGTTTTGTCTATAGTATGCTCAGAGCGAAAACTGTGTCGACAATAATCTGCCTAAGCCAACAATTTTCCGTCTCAGACAAGAGGTTGGTTTGATCTATGTGATTGATCTATGCTCTTTCGTTATTAAAACTAGATATGGATCCTGGTATGGATGGTATCCCGCCAATTTTACTTCAAAAGTGCTCTGTCGCGTTTTCTGTACCTCTTTGCTTAATATTTAATTTGTCTCTCCAGTCTGGAGATTGAAAGAGATCCTTTTTAACCCCCATATACAAATCTGGATCTAGGCACGATATCACTAACTATCGTCCCATCTTTAAAATTTCAACTATTCCCAAGTGACAAACTTACACCTCTCCTTAAGAGATTTATCTCCCTGTCTTGCAGGCAGATCGACTAACACCAACCTTTAAATTTCTTGTAATACTGCTCTGAATTACCTTGAGAATGGCTTACAATGTGACGTAATTTATACAGACTTTGCTAAAGCGTTTGATTGCGTTAACCACAGCACATTAATTTCAAAATTCACTAGCCTAAGATTTCACTCCAATTTGCTAAAGTGGATTCATTCCTACTTAACTGTTCGTATCCAGTATGTTCGAATCAATAACACCCTCTCCTCACCAGTGTATGTTACCTCTGGAGTTCCTCAATGTAGTCACCTGGGCCCTCTGCTCTTTCTTGTATTTATAGATGACATTCCAGATCTGTTTTAAAAGTCCCAGTGTCTTATGTTTGCCGATAATTTGAAGATTCCGACCTATACGCCCAATGCAGTACTGTATCCTTCTGCCAGAGATTCTTGAACGACTTCCCATATGGTGCTATAATAATGACCTTCATCTCAATGTCTCTAAATGTCAAAGCCTTTCTTTATATCGAAACCTCTCTCCATTTCTCTTTACGTACTTTATCCATTATACCGCACTGTCCATTATTTCTTTCAAAATAGATCTAGGAGTTATTTTTGACGCAAAACTGAACTTTTGCAAGCACATTGAGTTTTTGGTTGCAAAAGATAATCAGATGTTAGGTTTCGTCCTGCGTAATTCGAAAGACTTCCATGATCCATTTGTCAGATCTCAGCTCGAGCACTGCTGTATAGTATGGGATCCATTCTATGAAGTCCATTCTTTAAAAATTTAAACTATCCAAAAGTGTCTAACTAGAGCAGCTTTTCGTAGACTGCGATGGAATATTGAAACGCTTTCTTACGAGACGAGGGGCAAATTATTTGGTATCTTACCTCTTTTCAAACGGAGGCAATATTATTAAATTATGTTTATTCGTGATTTGTTAGATGGTCATATCGATTGCACTTTTCTATTATCTTTAATTGGATTTCATATTCCTGCGAGAGTTCTGAGAAATCGCCTTTTATTTTATATACCCTATCATCGAGTTAATTATGGATACAATGAACCTATTTCTAGATGTTTAAGGGAAGTCAATAAATACAGCAATATATTCGAATTTTATCTTAGTAGGGACTCGTTTAGGAATAAATTAATTATATTGTTAGGCTTTGGTGGTCATTTTTAATTAATTATATTTTTGTATTATGAAATTGATTGATTGAATAAATAAATAAATAAGAAACAATGACGTCGAATCCGAACTACGAATTGGATAACCCTATTTGTATACGGCAGGAGCCGAAACCAACACATTGAATCTATGGACACAATCTGATAAAAGGCACGAGAATTATGTTCAAGAAGTAAAGTGAATTTTTACTTTCGCATGTTGTATGAGTTTTACACGGCAGCTTTGCCTTATTGAGTTTGATTTGTTCATAAGATCTGTCAGATAGGTAATTTAGATCACAATGCTTAATGCAATAACAAGTCAAGAAGTGCTAAATATTACTTTTAATGAATCCTCTATGCACAAATCAATGAGAGGTGTACATATGCCTCTTGAAAAGTGGAAAAATAGGTTTCTCGAACTAAAGTAAATGTAATTTCGTAAACAATATAGCTTATATGCATATAAGGGTCGAACGTAACAGATTACAGTACGTGACACATTCTGGCACGATTAATATAAATAATTGTAGAACTTTCAAACATACAGCTTGAGAGTCTTAGGTGAATTTAACTACAGACTTATGTATTTCGCACACAATGACCTTAGGATGCCAAAATGAAAGCAGTTTAGGGAAAAAAAGGAATAATTATCAGGTATATAAAAGGATAAGACCAGAAACATAGCTTGGGCATCTGTCAGCAAGTTCCCATCATTACATTTGTGATGTCGATTGCGGCATCATACACTTTCTTGTCCGTGAAAATGTCGAATTTCGAGCCAAACATTTGCGAAAAGTTTTTTTTCTTCAGTTTCAAACAATTTGCGGGCCGAGACACATCGAAAGGTTATGGATTTACGAGGGTGGTCCGATAAGTACTTAGCCTACAAAAGAAAAACAAATATTTTGGAATTATTTTTCAATATAGTCTCCTTTTAGTTCGATACACTTGACCCAGCGATGCTCCAACTTCTTTAACCCATCTGGAAAATGCGTTTTCTCGACGTCTGCAAAGTAGGCCTTCGTGGCGGCGATGACCTCCTCATTCGACTGAAATTTCTGCCTGGCGAGTGACTTTTCCAAGTTTGAAAACAAAAAGAAGTCGCACGGGGCCAAATCTGGGGAATACGGTGGATGGGGCAGCAGTTCGTAGTCCAATTCGACCAATTTGGCAGTGGCGAGGGCGGAGGTGTGAGCCGGCTCGTTATCATGGTGGAAGAGCACTTTTTTCTTCGTACAGCCCTGTGACCGTTTTGCCCTTCTCCAGGTAGTCGATGTGGATCACACCTTGTGAATCCCAGAAAACAGTGGCCATCACCTTTCCGGCCGATGGGACAGTCTTCGCCTTCTTCGGAGCACGTTCGACGGGTGAAGTCCACTGTTTCGATTGTTCCTTGGTCTCTGGTGTGTACCAGTAGATCCATGTTTCGTCGACTATCACGAAACGACGCAGAAACTCCTTCGGATTGCGCTTAAACAGCGTCAAACACTGCTCTGAAGTGGTCTCACGGTTGCGCTTGTTGTCCGGAGTTGGCAAACGCGGCACCCATCGCGCCGACAGCTTTCTCATGCCTAAAATTTCATGCAGATCTTTTGAAATGCCTACTGTCTCAGCAATTTCGCGCACCTTCAATCGGAGGTCTGCCAATACGAGATCGTGGATTTTTGTCACGTTATCCTCCGTGGTAGCCGTTTTCGGGGCACCTGGACGTGGCTCATCAAAAACCGACGTGCGACCACGTTGAAACTCGTTAACCCAATTTTCGATGGTCGAAGGAGAAGAGTCACCGTTCACAGCATCCAAACGCTCTTTGATTTCGCTGCGCGATTTCCCTTCCAAAAACAAGAATCGAATCACCGACCGATATTGCTCTTTTTCCATTTTTCTAAAATCCGCGGACACTCCCGCTTCCACACGCGGTCAAAACAAAACTACGAGTCCGATCCGACAGTAGCCGTCTACTAGAATGTACTACACGATAGTAAGTTGCTCTTGTGATACTGGCGCCATCTGGCGGTGAGGCTAAGTACTTATCGGGCCACCCTCGTATCACCTATTAGTGAAAAAAAACTTTTTGTGAATGATTTCAACGCTACAAAAGTGGTAATTTCGACTAGATAACAAGAGTGACAATGTTTGAAAGCCTAGAATTGGCGATAACAACAACTTGCAGAGCAGAGCGTTTCATAGAGAAGCGTCAGGCAGTTTATTTGTACGATTGAACTACTTGACCAAGGGCAATAATGATAACGTTTTCTGCTTTATACTGTGACTGGTGTCGTGGTCATGCATCAACATTGACATTCGAGGAGGAACAATTTCCAGAATACAAGCAAGGACACCTCAAAATGATTTTGCAGTGGGTAGCGCTCGGCCGCATGCTGCTCATGTTGTTAAAAACTACTTCGCAAGTCATCACCCCTTTATCACCTATTCCGATCTATGACGCATGAATTGCCTAAGCAACGTTTTCGATCTTTGGAAGAAGTCAACAAATGGGTCGATTTGTGGACCACCTCAAAAGATGTGCAATTTTTGGAACATTTCCCACATAAAGCTCCAAATTATGAAGGAAATAAAAATCAACGGATTCCCATTCGTACCACTGACATATCCATGGAAACTAGAGCACCACGCTTTCCTTTTCAATGCCACTTTAAACTACTTCACCACTATTACCATTCACGGCATCTACTCGTAAAATGTGTTTCTCACCCTTGAATAACTGGCTTCCGTAATTACTGTAACTCTGATTTCCCACGGCGAGGCAAAGGCAACCTCTTAACATACAAACGACCACATACTCGTACGTATTTCCAGTCTGTGATGACAAGAATTGATATCATAAAAACAAAAAAAACTGCAATTTTGCATATCTAATGGTGTCGAACTAGTTTCGGAAGATAGATAGCTTAAAGTATGGTCTAATTATATAACCAGATTACCATTTTCTACCCATTAAACAGCTTTATTACCCCCGAAATATAGTGTCACCGGAAAGTTACTCTCAATTTGACCTCAAGTTTCCATTATCCACCGCAGCCATACCACTCACCGCCAACGGTCGTATGGTGACGTACGAACAATTTCAGACAATTAAAAACAATTTACTCGTTTCTTCTCTATTCTATTGTCTTTTTCTACTTCTCAGCTTGAAGACATTTCGAGCACGTGGATACATTTTGAAATAAGTCACGGTGACGTATCCGTCATTCATCGTCCATAGACTCTATGACGAGACTATGAAAGTGTCACTAGCACAGGAAGTCAATAAGAAATTGAATAATAATAAGTGAAGGCAACTCGAACGGGTTACTTAATTAAAGAGATAGGTATCCAGAGATACAAGGGGAAGTCGAAGACGTAGATAGCGATATGAATAGTTAAATTGCCAAATTAGTTGAATTTCATTGGCGTTTTTCAACGCCAAATACCCAAAGGCTACTTTTACTTCTTCAGGGGCTAATTAACTTCTTTGCATAAATTCGTTTGGGCGGAGAGTGTGCGCCTAAGATGGGCATCGGAAAGTCAAAAGATTTGGAATTGACAAGATTAATTAAGTTGAATGGTCTTGGAGGTTGACGAGTGTGTTGATGAGTCGAATGAACTTAAGGCGTCGCCGTCGGTTCGAACAATTTTTTTTTTCAACTTTCCTTGTGTGTGAGACATTTTAACGGCGCGGTGATGAAAATGTTGTTTATGAACTTATTTGGAAGTGGCTGCGGTTTTTTCCTTCTTTTATTTTTGGGTGAAGTGGGTTTTAAGGGTGATCGTCTGCCATTGAAGATGGATTGCGGTAACGTTGATTGATTGAATGCGGTAATTGTCTCTCAAACCACGCGTGGTTAGAACATGGTTATTATTTGTCAATTTACTTTACACCGACGCAGCTTTATTGACGCGAGTGATACTGAAGGCTACGAACTAGCTGATATTGCGTCAGCGAATCAACAAAACGTTTTTTTTCTGATTCTATTATATATTTTGTGGGTTGTCCCCTTAATGGATTAAAAATCACACATTAGTCGAGTCATAATGTTGAATAAAGGGGCTTCCAATAAAGATGCTCAATTTTTAAATGTAAATAAAACAAGCTACATATGCGTGAGACGTCAACTGAATTTGTTTTTTGAAAGAACAAAGTACGGAATATAAAGTTGCGCATATGGCTGCCATATATCCGATCCAATTTTTTATGACTTTGTCATACAAGGTGACCTAAAATGTATCAACATTTTGGAAGGAGTCTTGCTTTGTTATTTGTGAGGTAAACAATGCAGGATACACCTCGACAAGGCAATTAACTCTACACTTCCCAATATCGCAGAATACACGAAACTAATTTTTTCACGAATAATTCGTCAGTGATATTGTCGCAACCTGAATTTCGACGTTGATATCCCGACCGTCCTATTCCAACTCACTCATCACACACTAAGGCGTTGTGACGGCGGAAAGGCATGTGACAGAATGTGGTGCGAATGAGCCGTCTCTGCAGCGTATTTCGGTGAAAGACTTGAAAATGTTCCTTTCAGAGAGCAGACAGTTCATTAACTAGTGCCTGCAGATTGTCAATCTCGTCCGAATCTTCTGACCCTCAACGACGAAGTGGGCGATTTTTTATAGAACTGATCGATTCGGAACGGACGCTTACATAAACTAAATTTGTACTTTTTGGGCACTTAGGATCCATGTATAATTAAGAAGAGCCCTTCCATCCATTCAAAGGCACCGCATGGTGCAGCATTTACGCCGGAGATGTCATCGGGCCTCATTTTTTCGAGGACAAAACGATGGTCAACGACCGGTCAACGTTTTTACTGCCGCAAATTGATGGGAGGGAATGATGACCATATTTCCTAAAAGCGCACACACAGCTCGCATAAAGATTGAAACATTCACAGGAAACAAGATCTGTAGCGCTCGCCGTTGACGATTATTGTTATGCTTGTTTCATTTGGAAGAAGTAGCGACCGATGATTACCCCCGGTTAAAATCGACAACAAAATGTGACTTTCTCGGGGTTCATTTGGTGCTGATGTATCTCGTGTGGATCAGCATTGTTGACAATTCAATACAATATTCATCAAAAAATATGCTTAGTGTCTAAATATGATTTTTTCAGTGAAATTTGCGTCAACTTCCAACTACGTTCGAGCACAATCTGCGAGCATACTGCGATGTCTATGGTCGTTTGCCGTAAGTTCCTAGGTCAGCTGGATTCTAAAGAAGTTCTGATATAATTGTCGATTCAAGATTCAAACAGTTTGTCCCAGAAATATCAAACTCTTGTGAACGACAAGGTTTCCCGCGCACACTAATGTATGATATGTGTGAACGTCAAACTTGCTCAGTTGGCATTGCTATTTCATTACGAGCAACACCCGAACAAAGTTTACAAGCTAATAAATTTTGTTTTCAAATTCAATTTGACAATTTTACGGTCGTCACAACCGACCTAATGAGCAGGCAATTCAAGCCATAGTCACCAAATTTCACACTAATTTCACGCTGTTGGGCACCAAGCTATCTATCCGTATGCCTAGAGAGCACACAGAGGAAAATATTGCTGCTCTATCCGTCAGTGTTAATGAAGACAGTAATTGGAATTGTGATACTCGACTACGTGAAGATTTTATGCAAGAACTTGGTCTGAAACCTTATAAAATACAACCTGTACTGAAACCAAACGACCTGTTACGACGTCGAATTTTTGGTGAGTGGGCCTTAGAAAACCTGGAGAAAGATACGATTTTTTATCGAAAAATTCGACTAAGCTCATTTCTGCATGAATTTATCGGAGTCTGTCAGGTGCGAGTTGTTGGACGCATCCAAGTCCGCCAGTGATTATGTTGGACGATTGTTCAAAAAATAAGGTGATATTTTAAATTGCACAAGCTAAGGATTCGATGTGTTTTGATATGCTTGGTAACCTTTTGCTATTGAAAAAAAACAAACTGATCTAAGAATCTGTATTAAATTTGGTGTGAAAATAACATTTTGTACTCCAACGTACTTCAAATGTTGACGAGCGCATTTGGTGAGTTCAAACAAAATGTTTATAAAAAGGCCAAGAAAATGTTATTGTAAATGATAAAGTTGAAGCACTATCAGAAAATATGCCGAGGATATTGGCATACCGGTTGGCTCATGCCATGAAATTTTTTCAGACGAAATGTATGTCAGCGAAGTTTGTTCCAAAATTGCCACATTTTAGCCAAAAGAACCGACCCATGAACATCATCACTTTAGAGCTCTTATATGAACGATTGACCCAGATCCAGATTTGCCGAAAATTATCGTCACGGATGACGAAACATGGGTCTATGGTTATGTCGAAACTGAAGCCCCATCATAACAATAGAAGTGATCAGGAGATCCACGATCGAAAAAGTGAAAGTTTTGTGTGGTTCATCATGAGTTCTTGCTGGAAGGTCATACGGTCAAAATTACTTTGAAGATATACGCCGGTTGCGTGAGATAATATGTAGAAGACGTTCGGATTTGTGGGAAGAAAATGCATGGCTATTGGTGCGTAATTTTTTGGCCAAAAACAATATTTCAACGTATTCACCGGACTTGGTCTCTTGCGATTTTATTCTCATCCCAAAGAAGCATGAAAGGACGGAGATTTGCCACAATGTAGAACAGCGCAAGCGTAAGTGCTATATATCTGAGGGGGTTTACTTTGAAGGAAACAAAATAGATATTGATGAATAAATAATAATTTGTTTGAGAAAAATTAGAAGTCTCTTTATTTTTTAAACAAATTTCGTATTCATTTTCTTCTAACTCTACTTCCTTTCCTGCCATTATTACTTCCTGTACTCTGTTTGTATCATATACTATTTTCTAATATCTCCCAAAAATTCTTAATCGTCAGTGTAAGCTAGAGCGGGGTTATTCCTCTATTATTTTCCTAAAGGGATTTCATTACGTATTCCAGCACCAAATTAAGAAGAGGTGGTTACAAGACTTCCCCTTGCTTTAATTCTCCATCTAGCTTGAATGCTTTAGATATGTTGTTTCGTATTTTAGCTCGCTTTTTGTTGCCATTTAAGCTGACTCATATAAGTTCCACCAACATTATTCTCAACCTTACAAGGACATGACGTGACAAATTTTCAATCGATTTTCAAAGTCATACAGTTAGTGGACCGTTTTATCTGGGCGAAGTTAGGAATGCTTTTTCTAAGCTTAAGTTCAATAAAGCTACTGGAGCAGACGGACTACCTGCCGAGCTCTTAAAAGCAGATGGAGATGGGAGTGTGCACCAGCTCGTCTGCAAGATATGGTCAGAGGAATGCATGCCCGATGAATGGAATCTTAGTATCGTTTGCCCGATCCACCAAAGGAGGAAACCCCTTTGTCTGCGCCAATTACAGAGGTATAAATCTCCTGAACATCGCGTACAAGATCTTCTCTGCTGTTTTGTGTGAACGCCTGAAACTGTACGTTAATAAACTGATTGGTCCATATCAGTGTGGTTTCAGGCCCGGGAAGCCCACCATCGATCAAATATTCACACTACGGCAGATCCTGGAAAAAAATCCCAAGGAGTTCCAGTTCGACACACACCATCTATTTGTCCACTTTAAGGCCGCATATGATAGCGGGCATAGAGACGAGCTATACAGCGCCGTGTCTAGTTTTGACATCATTCCCAAACTCGTCAGGTTGTGCAGGATGACAGTGGAAAATTCTGGCTGCTCCATCAGAGTGGGAAGCGACCAAACCGAATCCATTAATGTCAAAAAATAAACTGTTCGCTTATGCCGATGACATTGACATAATTGGTCGAACTCAGTGAGATGTCATTGAGGCATTTACGAGCATTGAGACGGAAGCGATTAAGATGGTAAATGAGAGCAAGACGAAATATATGCTCTCGTCGAAAAAGGACCTCACTTCTGGTTTTGTTTTTTTTTTTGTTTTTTTTATTTTCTTCGTTTTTAGTTTTTTATTTTATTTTAATTAAAACTAAACTAAAGCAACCCTCCATTGTATATACCTTTAGTGTTGGGCAGGCTTAGCCTTGAAGATGCTGCACCTACTGTGATGTCTGTTGAAGAAGTCCTCTCCGGTCATCAAAAGCGTTGATGCTGATCCTACTGCTTACGGGCCAGATTTGCTTTCTTGATATGGAACTTCTCCGATAGTTTGTAGAGTGCCTTCGATTTCTACAGAGCATGCCTTCAAGCTGCTCTCTAACCACTACCTTGTCTTGTCCTAAGTCGCATGCCTCATTTTTGTGGCCCTTCGCACACTTAACGTAACGAAGTTGCATTTCGCAGTTCGAAGTAGCGCACCCGAACCTCAGGCAGCGGATACATTATAAAATCTGCCTTGTCTCTTAATTGCTTCCGATTCTACAGACTGGGATACTAAGGAGGTAATGGTCGTTAGCCTCTTCAGCTTACTATTGGGTATGAGCTGGACCAGGAAGAAGGGTATACCCGCCTCTCCCGCGCCGTGGTGAACGGCTTAACTCCTATGAACTTAAGGTCATCACTCTTGAACATTTTGAGCTCTGAGCAGATTTTGTTTTTGCTGCTGTTATTGTTGATGCGGTTGAGGTTGGGTAGCTATCAATTGCTCCCTCTCCTTCTGGCGCATCTCCGTGAGCCTATCTACTACGGCCTTTCGCTTGGCTTGCAGTATTCTCTCCTCGTTCTCAAGTTCAGGTCGCTTCACCGAGGAAAACGGAGGGGTTGTTGTCCCCCGTGTAGCGACTTTCCCAACCATCAGAGAGGTAGGCGATAACCGCTTTTATGGAGAGCATTGACTTCTGCTGAGGTTGTTGTTGTTGATTAGTTGCTTTAGACGTTGATGGTGATGTTGATGACGCCCCTTTTTTCGCTCCCGTCTGCAACTTTTCGGTCGAGGGGGTAGGGGGGAAGACCTACGAGACTTGCTCCCGACTGGGAAGTCTTAGCCTGACAATTAACCACCAGAAATCAGAATCTTATGTATTCAAATGCCTTTAGTTAGGGCCTCTCGGACATTAGAAATAATTGGCGCATGTTCTCGATTTTTAGACCGAACGGGCGTCCACTTACGAGACAAAGTCTACAAAAACATGTAAAAACTGCTCAGGCAAAGGCCCGGGGCGCTTTCGCTCTGACAAGATGGCTGTTTCATAGCAGCCAACTTGATTCCAACCTTAATCAGGCTAATGTTCGCCTATGGATGTCCCGACTGGTTCAATGTGAGAGATAGCTTCTCGTAAATAGAAAGGATTCGGGTTGTTGAGAGACAATGTCTCAGTACTTGTCTCAGGCTACAGAGGACAACCGAATCTGAGTACACGAAATTTTACCCTAATGAGGCCCTATACAATTGGGCTGGAATTTCAGGAGTGGATAATTATTATTATTATTTTTACCTGCTATTTGGAACTCGAAAGCTCAGAACCTAGGGTTCAGTAAAGCGGTGTCATGCCGAGAAAAGAAAAACGTTGTCCGACAGCTTAAACGCTTTTGGTGGCTGGCTTTTGGTCCGTCGTTGATTGTTTGACCGTTCAGCCTCTTCAAGGCAAAGCAGGCCCAGAACAAATGTTTGGCTTACATAGATTAAGCTCGGTTTAAATTAGGGTAGAGGTTATGGTGTATTGTAGTTTTAAGGCTTAGTTTCCCGATCATACAGAAGGAGAACAAAAAAAACTTGAAAGTCTAATGGCACGGGTTGCAATGAAAGAATCGTGATTATCTTTTCAGAATGCTATGAAAGACATTCTACAGAACTGTATAAGGCTGGCTAAAAAGACGTGAATCGGCAAAACTCAAAGCCGAACTACAACAAGAGTTCTGCTTTATGCTTTATGGCGCAGAGGCATGGACTTTATCGAAAGCGGATGAGGAGGCCCTAGGTCGTTTTGAGAGAAAAACTCTGCGCTTGATCTTCGGTCTGGTCTGCGGAAATGGGGAATATAGGAGAAGACAGAACAGTGAATTGTACTGGCTGGACAGCGACATTAACCAACTACGCGTGCGGCGCTGAAGACTGCTGGCGAAATATCGTGCCAGTTGGCACGTAGCGCCGAAGAAGAAGAAGAAGCGGACCGTTTCATGGAATTCCCATTTCTTTTCTAAAAGCTGAAGTTAACAACTGGTTACTCGTCGAGCGGTTACTCCCGAAACCACACTGATAGTCCCTTATTTCCTTAGCGTACTCGTATGATGCCAATACCTCTCGAAGAATTTGTTAACAAACAAAATTATTGTTTTTATTTAACGAAAGATTCATATGAAAATGTGAACCTTCGAATGGCCACCAGAAGTCAAGCGACAACATTGACCGCCGATTTGGGGCGGCTGTGTTGGGCCATAAATGTTTACCACAAAAGTACTATATTTTGGATGGCGTTTTATCGCCTAATATAACCAAACATTTTGATGGAAGAGAATGAAATAGCACGCACGGCACGCGTCAACCAAGAGTGATGAAAAAACAAGGTCATCTGCCCCTTCAATACAATGGCCTCTTATTCACCAGATGCAAATATACTTGACTTTTTCATATAGGGTATTATGGCATACAGGCCACGGTCAAAATTTCAAAATGTGGTTGCCCTCAAGATAGTCTTTCCTTCGAGAATGGAGGAAGATGCCGCAGGCAACCGTGTTGACGGTTTATTGGCCACTTGAAAAAATGTGTTGATGTCCCTCCACACGATTCAATTTCAAATAAAAAATGTTACTTTGACAACATGCCCGCTATAAATAGACGAATTGCGGGTATCCCTTTTGACCCTTTGTTATTGGAGCCACCAACATGACTCATCAAAAGTTTGTAATAAAAATCGCAATTAAGAGAAATGTAGCCCAAACCTTGAACCTTCCCTAGCAACCCATCGCTCAAATCGTTTATCACTTGCCATCCCTCCAATATTCCAATTTGTCCCATCCCAAAAACCTTATCTAATAAAACAACACGAACAACGGAGCATTGAATACGGAATACAAAACACAAACTATCGACCGACGAGCTATTCTAAATCAGACTGCCTGATTGTCATATGATGTCGTCGAGTTATTGTCTTAACAGCCCTGACTGATTGCTTTCGTTTTGCGGTACATGAAAAATGTCTTCCCACCGCCCGACCGCCAAGTGTTTTATGATAAATTACTTCCAAATTTCCTGTGTATCTGTATCTGTTATTCGATTAATCTAATTGCATTCTGTTTGGACATTAATTTTCATTAAATCTATGTATAAATGCCGCCACGTTGTACACACGACTAGCTGGCACCGTCACGAGGGTAATTATGGAAAATACTGTAACTTTGGGGGAAAAAATAGCAAACAGCACTCTGTCACACTTGTGTACATACGTACAGTCATGCTCTCGGTGGTGTATCTAATCAATAAATTCGTTATGTATCCGCCCGGGTTAAGGGGGAGGCACGAATACTCTCACATGCACTGTGCGGTTCAGCACATCTCGGATGGATACCATGTGATCCATGGAGTTTGTGGTATACGATATAAGTGTATCTGAATGTGTTTGTCGTACTTCCAGATGTCAATTAAATTGAACTGTCGATGATTATTATCATTGCTATTGATGCTATTATTAAGTGTATCTAAGCTGCTTGTGCAGTTGCATTTGTATTTGATGGTTCGATTCGATACAAGATTTTCCAATTACATTATTAATATGATAGTTCGAAATGCAATTCTCACCATGGATGGGATGAGGGAAGGACAATGGACGATCGTAGTTTAAGGATAAATTATCGGATGCGGGTTAAAGCCTTAATTTTTGTGTCTTTTTGTTCGTTTAATTTTGTTTTTCTACAACAAAACTACTAATTGGCGGAGGATATGACATCGAATTGGGTTGTAAGGTTAGTGCGTCTGTCACGATACGATCGCATGGGAAGAAGTCGATGAAAGTATTTCGGAAATCGGTTACATTCGATGGTGGGATTAGAAATTATAGTGCGGTTTTCAGGGGAAGAACATGGATGGAATGGTTGTTCGAAATATTAATTTTCATTTTAGCTAACGAAATAAGGGAAAGGGTAGAGGCACTGATATTGAGAATCGTTAGTCAAATAGGCGATGGAAAAGTGATAAACGGTGGTTAGGGGCGGGTGGAAAAATTGCGTGATTTAATTCAATTAAATTCATTTATTTCGATTGTTGGATAAAAATGGCAAATTGATCTGAACTCTGATTTATGATAAGTGTTCACAGTACTGCTTTTTCACGTGTCGGGATTGTGTTAGTAGACTGGGATGTTATGCCACTCTATATTGATTGTAAAATGAAATGGATTTGATCCGCATCAGCTATTGATATAGCGCGTCCAACGTCCAATGCTGATGCAACTCTTAAACTCTTATTCTGCGGCTGAAGAGCAGAAACGTACATAAGTCTTGGAGAGTATTGTCATCCGCGAATTAGTGGATTAGAATTTGTTTTATAATTCGTGCAAGTTCAAGAGTGTCCGCTCTTATGGTGTTTGTCACACAACCTGGACGGGTGCAGATGGTTTATGTCGAAGATGTTCGTTCACTACTCTCCGGGGGTGGTTGTCCTAGATACGATCTGAGAGATTCGACTGAATTTGCGTTGGTTGTAGTTCACTGTAACTGGGTTTTTTTCATGTCATTAAGGTGTTATATTGCGTTTCTGCGATTGAAGGTATTTTATAAGCTGATTCATCAGCGATCTCAGATAGAAGGGACTTTAGGGATATGGGTAGATAGATGGAAAGAGGCGATTTGCCCTTAAAAAGGCTGATTGCCATCTACTTGGAAAGAGACCAAGAATGTAGGACAGATAGAAAAGTTTGCAGTGTTTTTGACAGCGTTTTGACATCAGAGTCAGTGGATATATATGTATATATAAGAGCATGTGCAACCTTACGAGTTGGAAAGTGGATCGGTCCCATAGAAAATTCGACGCTCACGAGTACAAGTGGAGAAAGACTAGAATAGGGAAGTATTGAGCTGACTACAAGACGTGCGGCAAACAGATTAGATTGGTCTAAAAAGCTGAAAGCTGGGTTTGTCATTGCAAATCAACAAGGGGTTTGAAGAAGAGGCAAAATTCTTTATATTCTTTACGAACATTATTGTACCCTTAAGGTATTATACAGTTTTTGTCTCAATTAGTGATCATAGGAGAATTTGACATGTCGCATCAATGCGTTGCTGTCATCTCTGTTTCGATTAAGCTTATTCCGGTTTTCCTACGGGGGGCTGGTGCTGTAAATCTGGAAGCAGAGCTCTCTCAGCTTGCCAGTCTCTTTGAAGATCGAGCCGTACAAAGCGTTTGCTTCGGGTGCACTCTATGGAAAAGGAAGAAGAGAATTCCTAAAGAAGTTGTTATCTTTCCTTTAGGAATATTTTTTTAACTGAGTGTGGTGAGCACCGGAAATTAGCTGATGCAATACAAGTGCCTGATAAACCAAGACAAATAATTCGCAACAATTTGTCACTAATTTTGGTGCAAATTTCTCGACCGTCCTACGTCAATTATTCACACACCAAGTTGTTTAGCCGATACAGGCAGCCCTCGAAGAGGCTGTAGCAATACATGACTGAAAAGGCGCCAGATGACCTGGCTGAAGATGTGGATATCACGCTTTCTGTAACTGTCGAGCGATACAGAGCCATGATAAATGAATTTTTATTGGACTGGAGAACATTTGTCTAATAATAGACATTTCTGCCTTTGCGGGTGGCTTAATGTCGGTTTGGCGATTTTAACTCGTCGGCACGACCACCTGATGTGACGCTCCAGACTTATTAGGTGCGATTTAAATTTTTTAAAGTAACTTGTTTATCAGAACAAGACACACACTCTAGAGAGAATGTCCGAAAAGAGAAGAAATGAAAAAACAGCCCAAAATGATTATTAATCCAACCAACTTGAACCAAGGAATCAACTTGATCGATATCATCTTCAAAAATTACTGGAAAAAAACTTAAAGGTCGATTTAAAAAAAAAAAATTAAATTGCCGTTCCACTTTAAAGATTTAAAGATATATCAAAACAACATCGGGTAAGTGTTTCTAAGCCGCCTTGGGTTTTGGGTTTAAGAATTAATTTATGCTTGCGAAACGAAAGTCTTTAAAAGTTTTCTTTATTCATAAAGTGAAAAGAAGCACACAAAGTCGTTGTGGATATACGATTTTGAATACAAAATATTCCCTGTTAGAAGTAGCCTCTTTAAGTGGTTGACTTGTTCCTATTCCTTTCTTCTTCGGAGATTTAGAGAAACAAGTACTAAGGCTAAACGCCCATTTATAACGTTGGATTTTATTGAATTGAACTAAAGAAGCCTCGTTTTAAATTGACGGATGTTAATCGGTTGGGACTCAAATTTAATATTGGAAAGAATGGCTGAAGTAGAAAACAATTAGCGATGCTCTTAGAACTGATGAATCACAGGAAAACTTCATGAGGTTTCAAAGAAAAAGACGAAACCGAAACGCGATTTTTAGTGCGAATATCTAACTAAAACAAAATAAGATAAATACTTACTATGCTCTATCAGACCTTGAATCTATTATATTTTAAAATGCTAAAATATATTAAACAATAGGTTGAATTAGTTTGAGTTCGCGTTAGCGCAGTGGTGGACGTTAGCGCATCGTGCATTTGCAGTTTTGTTCACGTCACAATAGGCAAAATTCTTCCGCTCTGCCTATAGTTTTGGCAGGGTCCAGCAGAACATAAGGAAGGACAAAGCTCGGTTGAAAATCTGAAAATCTTACATCTTTCTAAAAAAAGAGGGTTTGCTTAGAGCCTCCCAAAATCGATCGCTCCCTAAATTTTAAAGAAAACTGGAAATGTCATCCTCTGGGTTACCCAGTAAACGGTAATTTTATTAACAAACATTTTCGCTAGGCAATTCACACAATCACATCTAGGCAATTTAGAAAACACCAAGGTGAGCCTAGGGACACATATACCACCATTAAACTGCCCCACAAGTGTGCATGCAAATCAGTGGGTTGACACGACTGGAGATCACCGGTGTTGTAAGAGTAAGATCAAACAAAAAAAAAAATAAAAATTTGGAG
Organism: Merodon equestris; assembly: GCA_958301585.1. NCBI lineage: Eukaryota > Metazoa > Arthropoda > Insecta > Diptera > Syrphidae > Merodon > Merodon equestris. The sequence continues at coordinate 55,429,307 of OY284413.1, forward strand.
CATGCCCGTGTCAAAAAAAGGAGGGGAAGAAAGAAAACGGTCAAACCGTAGCATTATGGAAAAGAACGCTAAAAGGAAAAGCACTACCCCGCCAGGCACTACTAATGGTCGTGATCCTGGGACAAGCAGCAATGCTCGGATCAGAGCTATAGGATTTCCGGGGGATAGCAAAGTAATGCAACGGCGTAAGCCACACTTAAGAGTCGCAAGTTGGAACGTTGGAAGCATGAGTGGTCGCAGCTATGAGCTTGAAGAAATGATGGTTAGAAGGCGAGTAGACATCCTGTGGGTACAAGAGACGAAATGGAAAAACACCGGTAATCGGGCACGTTTCTTGGACGTTAAAACAAAAGCCTAAAAGATGTTTTACTATGGATTGGAACAAGGAAAAAACGGAATCGCCATCATCCTTGCGGCAGAGCTACTTGGCAACCTCTTAACCATTTCAAAGTCCAGTGACCGTTTGATGGCTCTCAAATTAGTGATGCATGATGAGGTGTGGAACGTCGTAAGCGCATATGTCCCTCAAGTAGGATGCGGACAAAAAGAAAAAGATGCATTATGGCTAGATTTCCACAACCTTGTCAAAATCATCCCAAAGGAAGAGCTTTTGTTTGTTGGGCGAGATTTAAACGGACATGTCGGGAAGACAAGCGAAGACTATGAAGACTACCACGGAGAGCTGGGATACGGCACCAGGAACTTTTCAGGTGAAGATATCCTAAACATGTGCAAGTCGTACGGTCTTATAGTGCTAAATACCATGTTCGTCAAACAAAGCCGGCACCTGATCACTTATAGCAGCGGCGTAAATGAAACTCAAATAGACTATCATTCCAGGTATCCAGTTTCATGAAGCCACGAGTTAAAGATTGCAAAGTGATCCTGGGAGACGCGATCGCCCCTCAACACCGTCTCCTCCTGACTGAATTTGTTATGGAGGCAAGTAAGAAGTCAAAGCAGCAAACGAAGGTGTCTGGGAGAATCAAATGGTATAAGCTGGATAAAGGAAAAGGCGAAGCTTTTATTACCAACATGAAAAACTACCTCTCTTCCATTATCGATGAGGTCGGTAATGAGGAGTGCAGAGCACAAGACATGTGGGATTCCCTACAACAATCTGGCCTGGAGAAAGCCAAATCACTGCTCGGAACATCTAAAGGCCCCCTGCCAACACGCAAAAGAAACCTGGTGGTGGACAGACGAAGCCAAAGCAGTGATACACGAAAAGAAAATAGCTTTCCAAGCTTGGTCAAAGTGCTCTTCTACTGCGCGGGAAAACTCCGCCATCTTCTGTGATCGAAAAATGCCCCCTAAGCTGAAAGGAAGGCTCTACACTTCAGTTGTACGTCCGGCGCTCACATACGGTTCACAATGCTGGACAATGCACAAAAAGTAGTGGAGCAAATTAACGGCAACTGAGATGAAGATGCTTCGCATGACAGCGGGTGTAACAAAGCGTGACAGAATTAGAAGTTCAAAGATCCGAGGAAGCCTCCACGTAAAAGAAACCATCACAAGAAAGATAGAGTGCGACCGACTCAGTTGGTATTGCCATGTTCAAAGGAGAGATCCTTTGAACCCCGTCCAAAAGGCGTTATCAGTCAACGTTCCAATTTCAACACGCAAAAAAGGCAGGCCGAAAAACAATTGGTGCAAACAAATGCAAAAACACCAGCATTTGATTGGTCTCAGCGATGAAGTAATCCCAAACCGGGAAGCCTGCCGATCTTTTCTGAGGTCAAATCGGCGGACCCCACAAGCGGACCAGTAGGAATGCAGTTAAGCGCTAAGGTTATGGTCCTACACTTCTGACCATAGCGACGCCGGAAAAAAAAAGGAAAAGAAGAAGAAGAAGAAACATTTTCGCTACTGGGCTCCACGAACACGTAAGTATCGTCTTTAATATCAGAGACTCTTTCATTTCCAAAACGTAAGTGTTTGGTGGGTCTTATCGATAAATGGAATCATTGGACGTTACTTTTTTTTTATTTCACAGAAGAGTCCATAAATGTGAATAATGAAAATTATGGACACATGACCACAGATTTATTTTTGCCCAATTTACAGCATATCCATCTTACACACTCGGTTTCAACAATATGGGTTGATATCCAAAACGCCCAGAGACTCCGTGGACTTTCTGGGTAAACATTTCCAAGGAAAACTGATCATCTAACAGATGTGCAGTAGTCATCGTCGTCTACAGGTCTAACCCCTTCGGTTTATTCTTTTTTGTTGGGGTATTTTCCTTAAGTATTTATAAGTACTAATAACTCGAAACACGATATACCGCTATCAATAGAATATGCAACTAATAACAACAAACAGCATTTGGGTTATGTACGAGTATTTATCAGAAAATCATATCCGCATACGTCCTCTTTTCAAACAAACTAAGTCATAAAGCAATAGGTCTCTTAGCTTTTCTTGTATACTGCTCTTTGATCTCAGCCATAGAGCCGGGTAGCGGTAAATAAGATCTCCACGAAATGACCATAATGACCTTCCACGTCTTAAAGTGCCACGAAAGTAGAACGTCAAACTATTGTTAACAGTAGGTTTACATCTAACTGACGCGGTGATAGTCAAGAATTTTTTCGTAATGAAAGATCAGCGGGAAAAAGTTAAAATAAAAAGTAGGATGTACATAAGTCAACGATCGCTTTAACCGAATAGCATAGTGAAGGCGGACGTATTATTACAAAATCGTTGTGTTCGAGGTAAGATTCAGGTTTTGGTGATCTGAGAGTTCGATTCATTGAAGATGTAAAAATCTATTGAAATCCATGACACGTCCAACATTGTGCTTCAATACCTGCCTGAAGCTGTTGAAATTGTACATTGTCCTGAATAAAGCAGGTTTAAGCAGGTTCGTGCTGGTTCAAGAATGTACGCTCTAATGGTGTTTGTCACACAACCTGGACGGGGTGCAGATGGTTTGTGTCGAAGATGTTCGTTCACTACTCTCCGGGGGTGGTTGTCCTAGATACGATCTGAGAGATTCGACTGAATTTGCGTTGGTTGTAGTTCACTGTAACTGGGTTTTTTCCATGTCATTAAGGTGTTATATTGGAAATGTACCCAGTGTAGATTTTGAAGTGATCTTGTACTGCAAGTGTTATTGCACGTTTTTTCGTATAGGAATTGTTCTTGACTATCGACAGACTTGAACTACAGACCTTCCGCTCAACAGTCGATGATGATTACCATTGCACCACGACTATATTAACTGAAACATTTGAAAATAGTGGTAACACATCCCCAAAAGGGGTACATTTTATCTGATCTGGCAAACCTCCGGCTAATCAGTCGTCTTCCAAATATCAGAAAAGTATTCCAGAAAAATATAAATAGTGCTCTGATCAAGTGGTTTGATTCCATACATGCTGCGTATTAGCGCGTTTCGGATATGACACAAAAGCAAATACCAATGCACAACTGATTGTTTGACATGGAAAAAAACAGCGACAGTAAATGGCTAGACGGACTTTTTATATGTTGAGTAGGTTAAGCATAAGCCAATCGCAGTTGTACATGTTTTATGACATGCTGCCTGGTAGACGGCACATTATTCATAAGCTCCCTCCCAGGTATTAAAAATAGTTTGGAGCAATCAATCCGCGATCATCTTCAATATAATCACAAGTGATCGACTAGGCTCTCTTCGCCATGTAATTGCCGCCTGAATTCGACAAGATTCAGTGGTATTACGACGACTGGAGATTAAGAATAGATTTCCAGAAACCGGAAACAGGAGGGTTAAAACTCATCTCTTTCGCGCCTCTGAAGAAAAAAGAAAAAAATGGCGGAAAATCCAAGTTGTTATACGAGTATTATACCAACAGCCTAGAGCTAGTATGCAGAAGGGTAGTTACATATTTGGCATCCGGTTGGATCAGTTTCAATATCTAAAAACTGCTTTTGCCCTAACGAAGAAGCTGTTTTACATAGACAAGCCATTACATAGTTAGGGTGTTTGATAAGTCTTGGTTCAGGGCATGTCTGCCTTTTTATCGCAATACACAAAATTCTTAAGAAATCTTTTGTAAATTTTTTTTCTGTGGGGTCATATTACGAGAGTAATGCCTTCTGAGATCGGTCTGATCTAAAATAGATGTTCAATTTCGCTAATTAAGTATGTCTGTCGTCCGCTGGTGATAGGCACTAAAATACGAGTACGACCAAGACATCGCATGAATATAGAGCCTCTTCGGTTTAGTAGAATAGTAAATCAGACCTCGAGCGTCAGTGCCACCTTTTGATAGTCGGCTGTAGCGATTTTGTAATCGACGAAAGACATCTAAAGCTGTTACCTGTTAAGTGTTAAGACCGTAGTGCATGCTAAAGTCCAGGAGGCCAATTAAAATAAATATGGTAACTAAGTCAGTTTTTAACCAGTTTTTTATAGCTATAAGTGTAATTGAAAATAATTAAAAGTCACAATGAAAAACTAAACAGCTTTTCTTTTACTGAATTTGAAAAAAATATATTTTATCACCGGATACCTCTCATAAAGTTTATTCAACAAGGGCCGTTATTTGAAATCAATAGAAAAACGTAGCGTTTTTAAAAAAAAAACTGGCGATAATTTTATTTAAGTCTAAAGTACAAGAGCTTTTCTTTTGATGAAATTTTTCATCATATTTTTGCATAGTTTCGCCGATAGGTCGGAAAAGAAAATGACACTAATATTCTCTTTTAGTGCACGAGTCGATGGTGCAGCATTAACTTAGACCTTATTTCTCTAATATGGCTCTAATTTAAGAAATGTAATAGTTCTGAATTGTACGATCTTAGCGGCCAATTGTTATCTCAATTCCGAGACATCACACGTCCAGTAAATTTGTAAAGCAATAGCCCCATGTGTCACCAGCTATATGGCAGGTGGACAGAACATCTTTCAGTTTTAAGCTGGATCTTACCTATATAATAATATAAGGAAAAGTGGTCACAAAAACTACAGATTGTTACCGCGATATTTTCACCCTTTTTGTAGTTAATTTTGAGTATTTCAGCGAATTGTGCAGGTGTCGCCCTAGATTTTGCTTGTCAGAGGTCATCGCAAAGCTGATAGTTCAATTGGCACTTCCATCATCTGGCAATTATCAATTCTCCAAAAAATAATTCTATTTAAGGAACTCATCTAAGTCAGCGAAGCGACGGGCCAATGCATGGCGACTATAGACTAGAGCATGGTAACAGTGCTGTTTTCCCCACATTTTTGCAAACAAGAAATGGAGTGGTGTGAAAGCCATAATACCAAATTCTTCAAAACTGGCTATTGACTGTCATTACAATCGCAGTATACGATGACTACACCCACCATATAAAACGCACTCATCGAGTGTTTTTAGATCCTCTCACGCCCACTGGTATGATGACTAGTACGAGTATTATTCGTCGCATATTATAGTACGTTTCGACAATTCTTTGATTTTATTTTCCGACCTTAGTTACTCAGGTTATAAAACTTCACGGCATAAGCGTCTTGTCTGATTGTGTTTCATTCAGTCTATAGTCATTTCATTCACGTTTTGCACGTTTCTATAGCTTATTAATGCACTGGGGCCTCTAGAAAACTTTGTTCACAGACGCTCTTAGACGCAATATTCAATGTACAACCCAAATTAAAAAACTTAAAACAATTTCTGCGATATTTTAAAATATAATGGCCGTCCTATAGCATACAACCTATATGACAGGTGTTTTGAAATTATAAAATTCCTGCTACATGCTTCGGATGTGATATATTCCAACAGAAGTTCCCTGCACATATCCGGAATTTTAGCTTTATTCTACTTCGTTCTTTGTCGAAGATCAAGTCGTAAAGTTAGACTCTTATCAATATCATAGCAGCCTGTCCTTATAATATAAAGCTTGCCATCAAAGACCTTTGCAAAAAGTTCAACATGTGACAGGACCTATGTTGGACTCAAGTATGGGAACCTGAGAACACCGTGGATTAAGAGATTAATGTTCTGGCCTTTGATACCGATTACATGGGATTCTCTTATCGCAACAGCCAGTAGTTATCATACTATCTATCTGGCAGTTCAATGGATCAGTGGTTATATCTAAGTGCTCCAACGGAAAGCAAACAGCCTCCGAAGAAAGAATGGTGAGAAAGAGTGGGGATCATGGTATGATGTCTTACACACGAGCTCTGTGGGTCTAGTAGACCAATTATAACCTTGAGTAAGACTATAAAAGTAGCAGAAATACGATGGTAACTGACTATGATCGAATGAGACCTGTAGGAATCCATTACGTTACCCTAAATATGACGACCTTTCAGCTAGAGGTATCTGCAGGTAACCATAGATTCACATAATCTACACCTTTGAAGAGTTGATGACTTCCATGTCGTTTTCACTTCTTCCACTCTCACTCAATAAGTAGCTCGATTGTGATATTCTTCCTATAGACCTCCTATATGTAAGCCACCTAAGCCTTGACAAAAGTTCGCTGTCTACATGCCCTACTTAAAATGCTACATTTTCCCATAATACTGACGTCCCGACTAAAAATAAATCCTCACACAGAGTTATCTTGTTATATACGCCACTGCGCCTCACTAAATCACCTCCGTCAGCGAAAGTACGTAGCGCACCATTACCTCTGGTAAATTGTGCATTAAAAAATCACGATTTCTTCAAGTGAGGAGCAAAACTATATGCCGGACAAAGGCCCAGCCCACTGCAGCTGGTCGAGGATGAAATAATTGGATTTTGAGTTGCAATCTTAAGATATGAATTTGTGTCGCAATTTTCCAATGAATTATGTGATACAATATCTCGAAATGAAATAGAAAATTCCAAAATTGATGAGATTTTTTTCTCGTATCTAATTTATCTGTGCCAAATTGATGGCGGTAGATACGTATCGAACAGTATTGACACGCCTGACACCGTAAAGCAATAAATTTCACAAACCTAGTTTAGTTTTCGCAAAGTTAAAATATCTAAGACAAGGTTTCACGTTTGCCTTGAATCGGTTTTTAAGATACGAAATAAAAAGTAACTGCAGACAAACCGTGGAACTTTAAAAATGTGACCATAAACACGAAGGGTAGCGAGTGATAGTGGGAAGGAGTCAAGCATTCCTACCTCCCAGTGTACATATTATTTGCACCATAATGATATGGTTTATTGCACAACTTTGGCGATGTAAGGCTAATGAACCACAACATCTATGTATATGAGTGAACCTTCGGAACCTGTTCTATGCAGAGAAAAACTCATACTCAACTCAACTTTTACTATTGAAGGCAGAATTTCAAGTTTAAAAATGTTTTCTAAAAAAGTTTTTAATTTGTTTTTGAACTTGTCAAACTGATCTCAAGTGGAAATATAATCTTAAAATAATGCAGAGAATCGTAGACGTACCTTAACCTATTCGATTACTGCATTAGTAATGCGGAACTTCGGTTTGATGTGAAGTTAAATGTCATTTTGAGATTAAGAACGGAAGCGAAACAGGTTTAAGTTGGTTGATGTCCAAAGTAGATGTATACCTCGGGGTTTGAACAGCTTCAGTTCAGTTCTAGATGCCAAACTCATAGTATAGAATAATCAAGTAGAGGAACATGGATGTAAACAAGCAACGATTATTTTTTATTTGAGAGTTTAAGCTTGACAGCAATGAAGGCTACCAGGAACATTATCGGAGCGTTCGAACAGCATTAGTTCGAAAAAACCTATCGGGAAACATGACTCTTGGTAGGAAACCACGTGGACATGCAGCAACGCCCGTTGACAACGCGAACTGCGAGCCGTGGTAGAGCCTGGCCCTCACCAAACTGTAAGCAATATCGCACAGAAATTAAATATCCACTATACGACTGTCTCACGTAACTTTCAAGTGTACTGAAAAGTCAAAAGACTCGTTATCCTTGAGGGCTGATTCTGTGTCGGGCGGAGGGTTGCAATTCCATTTGCACTCTGTTTGCAATGACGTGTAGTGGAAAGTATGTAGATTCTCTAAAATGATCGATTTGCATAATAGCTAGATGCTGGTGAGGTACCGAAACCAAGCCTTCATCCAAGAAAGGTAATGTTAATTGTTTGATGGTCCTCTGCTGGCTTTAATTACTATTTTATTTTGAAAATTAGTGAAAAATAGTGAAATGTACGAAAAGTAGCAAGGGGTCTGACTTAGGACTTAGGGAGCCTATCTAACGTAATTGGTGGGTAATTGACTATATGAAAAAGCTGCCATTATTCACTCTCAAAATGAGTCGGATAAAGGCAAATGAAAAACGTCGTTTTGAGTATTTGGAAAATTGAGTATATGGAAAAAAAAATAACTTAACAATTTCAGCTTAAAATAAACTTGATATCTATTAGGAGAGAAGAGACAGAGTTTGGTGAGGTATAGGAAGAAAAGAGCAGGGTAAGCTTCGCGCAGCATTCTGGCTCATGGTAGCCTTAGTTCGTTCGATGGGAATTGACGCTTAAGAGAGGCATAGACCGAGGGTTTAGGGTATTCGTGTTAAGGGTAGTTAAAATTAATTAGGTGTAATTAAAATAAGTAAGTGACCGGTAAGTAGGTTATGGATAAAAAGTATATCTAAGACCTTGATTTGTCTCTCAGAATACCAATCCTTTTCCCCGACAGAGAAGAGTGCCGATCAAATGCGGTGATCAACGACCACGAGATTATCCTCTCTTCACCGACCATTCGAAAACGGACACAGGCACTGGGGCCGGGTTCTCAGAGTAGAAACATTTAGACTCCCTGATTTGTACAGCGTCTTCCAAGCAGAAATCCTGGCAATAGAGAAAGCTGCCAAACACCTACAAGTAACCGATATTCCACCATCGGATATCACTATCTCTGTAGACAGCCAGGCTGCACTGAAGTCAATAGGATCCTGTACAACTAGATCAGAGGCTGTCATGAAATGTCGCGACTCACTGAAGTCCATCAGACACCACAAAGTAAAATTCTGCTGGGTCGCGGGATACAGCTCAATCGCAGCGAAGGGTCTGAAATGGACATCAGCGAAGTCGACACGTCATTGCAACCACCGATCAGCGCATTATAGAGGATCTGAAATAACACAATTATAAAAGAAGCCAACTCGTCTTGGCTTACAAGAAACTATAGCCACACGACAAGATCATCGTGGCCAGAGCTCACTATCGGGAAACCAAAGGAGCTCCTGGCGCTGGACCGAAACTCGATCCGTATGCTCATCGGAGTGATCATAGGACGCTGTTCTATCGGAGCAATGCTCCGGAAATGGTACTCGGGATCTAGCGATCTCTTCCGGAGCTGCGGCGATGAGGAAGAAACCGAGACGATCCAACATCTGCTTTGCCACTGCCCAGCTCTCCAGAATCGGCGTCTAGCTTCGCTGGGCCAAAGATTTTTCATAGAGATTGCGGATGTAGCAAATGCAGATATATCGGATCTTCTAAAATTCATAAAGAGCACGGGATGGTTTCAGCGATCACGTGATAGGACAGATTAATTTTATGTGTACTCCACAAATGAAGGGAATCACAATAGACAATTTGGCCTCCGAGTGGAAGTGATGCTCAACCATCACACCTAACTCCTTTAACCTAACCTAACCATGCCTAAAAACTTGCGTCATTTTTCTAGGGGTTGTACTTTGATTAGTTTTAAGTGATTCATACAAGGCGATAAATTAAAGGTATCAGTTCAAGGAAACCCACGAATGGAAAAATGAATAAACCTACGTTGAACGGCCTCAAAGCGCGCCTGAATGGGTACCATAAGAGAGGGACCACACCTTGACTAGCATATTCCAAAAAAAAACTTAACTAAAGTAGCTTTTAAGCGTTTCGTGAAGTAAGGATTCGAGAACTCCTTGGACCAACATTTTACAAAGTCGTTCTCGATCACAGATAACACCAGAATCAACCAGAAAGTTGAAAGGGGGATCAACTCTATTACAGAAAACGTAGGTTCTGGGAAGTGAAGGGAAGCTTTTACGGAGTAAGTGTTAGCTTGTTGTCTGCTAACATTAAGCATGAGATTGTTTTTAGAGATTTTAGGCAGAGGAAGATATACGTTGTTTGGAGATATTTATACTATCAGCATATACGAAAGTACTTAATGATATGGCTCACTTCCTTAATATTTAGGATATATATAATTGGCCTGTGGTGGCTCACTTGTGTGACTCCAGGGCTGCCATTAATTGGATCTGAAATAGAAGATCTAAAAATAACATTGTACTGACGTTGCTAAAGATGTTGGCCTATGCATTAGCTGGTGCCATGAAACACAAATTTGTTTAAAAACTTTCAAATATCGAAGAAGAACAGGGAAAGAAAAGCGCTAAATGAAGTCGGCATCATGGGCTTTTAGCACAAGTTCGAAAAATAAATTAAGAGTTCAGCCTATAAGTGCAAGGTCGATTCGCAAGCATGGGTGGGATTGAAGGAGAGATCTATGTATGTATTATCCCAGAGTGGTTTTGAAGGTAGAATTAATTGGCATTATGGTAGGATATCCAATGGAGACTATTTTGAACGAATGAATATTATTATTATGCAAATCCCGGTATTTTTTGAATATACTAAGTCCATCTACGGTTACGGTATTGATGTGTTTAACTCAACGTCAGAGTACTACTTAAACTATAATCGAATAGAGGCGATGCTAGCTTCAGTTAATACCCAGCAGCAAGAGTTGTGCTATAACAAGTGCTGACCCCATCTTAGGTTCTCCGTCGCGTTTATTTTCTATGAAACAAGAATGTATCAGTAACGGCATTATGCATCTTTCGCGACAGCAATTCTCCACCTGAGAGCAGTTGAAACCGCAAGCAATTAGTTCCCAAAACAATTCTATTCCTTCGATCATCCCGCCTCTGTAATGACTTATTCACGGCCAAATTCACGACAACATCAAGCAGTGTTCACGGAAGCAAGTTAATTTACAACCTCGACTAAACGGATAGTTTTCTGCAGTTGACGTAATGAACGTCTTTCTCATCAAAGCGGTGATGCAACTAAAACGAAGTTTTTTCTTCTACAGTTCCAAGTTCCAATGTCATGGTGATTTAATTAAATGGTAATCACTCTAGCCATCCATCGCTCGTGTCTTCACCTCCACCTGATTATACCATTTACGCTATAAATCTAAATCAGTTCAAAGGTACGAAAAGCCACTCACACTAATCTATTACTGGTTTGTTTTATGCGAAAGTTCACTTGTTTATAAACCCAGCTTGCCTATGCCAGTTAATCAACTCGCATATACTCAAAAGGGGTAAAAGACATAAAATACGAAAGCTATAAAACCGAGGCGACTTGCAACATCATTAAAGTAATAATAAAAAATCATATTGCGCTACGTTTACTATTAAGGGACCTCATACTCGTAATAATTTTAAAAAGAAGGAAGGCATCCTGACACGGTAGAGGAAAACGTGAGGCCTTAAAGCTACGCCGGGAGATTTTAGTAGGTTTTTGTCTTCTTCTTTGTAATTTTCAATGGTATTTCGTCAACCTGAAATCTTCCGAGAGGCTGTCATACTGACAGCAAGCCTCTCCAATTACATACTACGTGTGAACGTTTTTAGCCAAAATGTCAGCAACATAATTACGGTAATCCTTAAGGTGGAATCAGAAAATCATATAAGAGTAAGAAAGCTTAATAGCAAAAGCAACTCGTTTTGTTTTAATGGGTTTCCGAAAGATATAAAACCACGGAACCCGCAGTTTACGATCTAACGAATCAAACCTAATTGATTCCAAACGAAAAAAAACAAAACTAAAATAAGGTAGAAGGTATAAAAAGAAGTTTGCAATTTAATTTGTGTTAGGTAACAAATGAGAACCATTATTGTATACTCGTATAAGAAGACATGAGAACATGTTTACGGGTAATAGATAGAAATTGGAATTAGTTTAACCATGAATCGAAGATTTATTTTGGTGACGTGGGCTTTATATTGTTTTGGATGCGAATTTGGAGCAGGTTTTGTTGATGAGTTCATTTATAGATTAGACGCAGTATAAGTCGCTTCCTGAAGCACGATCACCTCACCTCGATTAGAGCGGGTCTCTAATTTATGGCTTTCTATGATCTTCGGTTTTTAGCGCGATGAAATATTTTAAAGTAAGTTGTAGTTAGGAAATAACTTTGTCTAATTATGAGCCGTTTCTTGATGTCTCTGTGCTAAATGAGTCTCTTTCTGTGATTGACATGTTTGTGACTAGTTTTTATTGACAAACTTTCCTACTTTTTGACATAATACCAAAGAAGATTTCCTAAATATTACAACGCACAAAAATCGGAGAAAAAAGTGGGCTGCTCAAAATCGGTTTTACATTATTTACTCCATTTTTAGTTTCGGTGTCTCGATTGAATCATGCTGGGTTAAGACAAGATAGATTTTAAGGCCATCTCGGGATTGCATTGGTATTGTAAAAGTTAAAAATAGACCATCTTGTCGGTGGTGAAAAAACCGTTAGTCAAAGTTTTTGCCAAAGCAAGCTCGAAGGACAATATAGTAATGCTATCCAGGGTATTGCTATAAGGGTTATCCCGTTTGTGGTTCGGATTTTTAATTGCTTCTTTAAATTGGGGGCTAGTACTAACAGATGGCGTAAAGCACTGTAACCAGAGTAGGTCTATTGTGCCTGCTAGCCAATTAGACGAGGAGTTCTTCTACTTTCTTAATAATGATGAGGATGGAGCTGAGCTGATTCCCTCAGGAGTCATTATTTCTCTGAGGAAGCTACGCTTTCTAGGATGGCAGAGGGCAGTACACTCGTATAGTATGTGTTTTGCAGTTTCCTCGTCCTCTAGACAAAGTCGACACTCGGTTTCAGACGAGAGGTTAATTTTGTTGAGATGATATCTCAGACTAGAGTGTCCCGAAAGGTAGTTGACCAGTCTTCCGATATCGATTCAATTACAGGTTGTGTTATCTCCATGTCATTGCATTTTGAAAACGGATATTCAGTACAATTTGAACCATGAATCGCTTCACACCGAAAGAACGCGCGGAAATAGTTTCAATGTTCATTAACAATGAGCGCTCGATTGTGCTAACTCAACGTGCGTATCGTGCAAAATATCGTGATCGTGTTGCGCCCAAAAAAGATACAATTCGTCGTTGGGCCTCGATTTTTTTTCAATTTGGTTCTGTGGCAAGCCCTCATGAGCAACCTAGGCTATGTCCTCGGCTTCAAACTCATCTGTTCAGTCTATGAAGGCCAGTGTTCAAGAAGACCCCAGTTTATCATATCGGCGCCGTTCGCAGCAGTTAGACATCAGTGGGACAATTTTGCGGAGAATTTTAAAGGATGATCTTCACTTATTTCCATACAAAGTGCAGATAACTCAAAGAATTTTACCACAAAATGAGCCACGGCGCTTAGCATACGCACAAAATGTCGTTGCAATGATTAATGCTGAGCCAGAGTTCTGGCCAACAAATTTTGATGACCGATGAGGCACATTTTACGCTCTTTGGCTCAGTTAATAAACAAAATTGTCGCTTCTGGGGCACCGAAAATCATCACATTATCCACGAAGAGCCGCTATATGATCAAAAAGTTACTGTTTGGTAACAAAGTTACACTATTGGCAATACAGTGGATGGCGATCGATATCGGTGGATGTTAGCCCATTATGTGTTCCCAGAAATGCGCAAAAAAGGCTTAATTCACCAAGACGGCGCGACATGCCATACTGCAGACAAAACAATGAACTTTTTGCGTAAGAAGTTCCTTGGAAGATTGATGTCAAAAATATTACACCAATATTCAAATTTGAGAAGGGTACATTAAAAAAAGCGAATTTAAGGTTGCGTACGATTGCGTGTGCTTCCGTGAAAAGAGCTGTCCAAAGATCGTGATATCCGGAGTGGCTTGCTGGTTGACACCCAGTTTCACCCCGAACTGTAGCGCCATTTAAGTCCGTAAATGAAAAGAGAAATCAATTATTTCCCTAGGCTCATCAGTAAAACTACCACAATACTTAAAAAAGCTGTGCTTCCGAGATTTTGCACTTCTTGGACATTGTCACCGAGTGATAACAAAATGATCCACATCAATTTCAACAAGTACAACTAAGTTCAATTAAGAACTAGGTATGGGGTTCTATTATAAAATATGTCGGGAAATGGGAGCAGCTTTTCAAAAAATTCGAAACAATCATAGGTTATTTATCATTTATAAAGCATTTTACTGCCCCCTTTGGGATTGAGGAAAATATATTTACGACTCCTTTGAACGCGGATCAATTAACTCAATATCCTTCCCAGCCAATTAATACTCTAATTGAACCAAATGTGTAGCTCAAACCTTAATAGTTATAGTTAAGAGGCCATTAAGAGCAATATTGAACGCAAATGATGAACTATTCTTTTATTGAATTAATTTCCTTTTGACTTAATTAAATTATTTATTTGGGTATTTGTTAGACACCGAATCCTTTATTCGGAGATTTATTCCAAATTGACGCTTTTTGTTTAGCCTTTGCGCATTTTTCATTATTCTTACTTTACTTGTGTCTCTGTATGAGAGGTTAAAGTTTCGTTTTAATTGCTTAAATAATCGTGCTATAAATACCAAATAAATAGGAAAATTAATGAATGTACAACAACGATCCCTATGGTACTATCGGAAATATGTGTTATCTATCCGTATAAAGGGATAATTTCGATACTCAGAAATTAAATATTAAACCTCATTTCAGAAACCGCAATCGCACTGATAGCAGTTGTGGGCTTGGAAAGGACAAAGTGAGTCTTTGAAGCCGCATCATGTTAAAGAGACCGTTAAGTATGGACGTGTCTCAATAATGGTGTGGGGTAATATGAGTACTTTAGGCGTTGGAAAATTACATTTAATAGACGGTATAATGGACCAGCACGTTTATTTAAATATTATGAAATCGAACCTCACCGCATCAATACGTAATATGCCCTATCCTCCGAGTGAAGCTATCTTTCGGTATGACAGAGATCCAAAGCACATGGCCGAAAAAGTGCGGGATTGGGCTCAAAGGCAGCCCAATGCTAGACTGGCCAGCGCAAAGCCCGGATCTGAACATAATAGAAAATCTTTTGGCATAACTGAAATCTGCTTTTGCCAAGCAGAGTGACTCCCCACCATCATCCTTAGCTGTCCTTTGGCAAAGAGCACAAGAACAGTGGACAAAAATCCCTAATGATTATTGCCGTCAGCTGTCGGAAAGACTACCAAAGCTAATCACACAAATTAAAAATGCCAAGGAGCTCTGGACTAAATATTAAGAAGATTCGTATTCACCCTGGTGCAAGATTGAGTCAAAATGAATCAGGTATATTTTAATAAAATTATTTTTTTTTTTTTATTTAATTATTTAGTATTAAATAATAAATTAAAAAATATTTCGTTTTACGATTTTTTTTTTATTTCTGTTGATAAATGGGTAAAATTGACTCAGTTGACACCAAACTGTACTAGCTTGTTCCCCAGATTATCACAATATCAACGAATATAATTTATTTATTTTTTTTTATAATCACATAATTAAATAAAAATTCAGTTTTTTCGATGATTTTAGAGTGGGAAAAATAATAGAAACGAAATTAAAATTATTTTTTTAAAGATTATCTTCTTAGAGTTCAAGTAATGTTTCTCCTATGTGTGTTAACTCTTGTGAACGTTTTTATTATTATACATTTATTCTGCATATTTAATATTGAAACAACAAACAAATGTTTTAGGGGCTGGAGGCAGTAGACAAGGAAAACAATTTTAATATGGGATGGAGGGGATCTCAAAATCACTACCAAACTTCCAGGGCTAAGAAAACTGAATGGAGATCGGCCGTGACGAGTGCTATCCAGTCATCCGACAATTGTAATCCGCAAGACCAGAAAAGCCTAGATCCGAATTTTAAGACCTCTTCTCAATCACAAATGTTTAACCAAACAGAATTGAATAGGTTGACCAGAGATTAAGGACTATCTTAAATATGCCGGGGAGCTTTTGGGTTCGAGATTACAAGAGAAATATTTATTTTATATGGGACAGTCTTTAATCACTGCTTTGCATATTTACTTCATAGAAGTAATTAATGAGAAACATGTATGTAGAGGTTTGAACTGACATGCTTCTCGTATTTTGGACCTCAATTCCTCTTTGTTGCTGGCTTTACCTACCCCGATCTTGCTTTTTACAACCCCCGCAAGTTTATCGATTTGTAACGATGCTTTGATAGGGTATGGGGAGTGCTTGAGATTATTACGAGTATCATGTATAAACTCCGCTTTTAGAGGCATATGCTCATCAGCAAATTATAGCATCACTGTTTTCGGGATTTAAACGTAGTCCATAACATTCTTTATGCGGAAAAGGTAGTCCCTCAATTATAATTACTAACTTCCCTGTGTAGTTTGGCTCGAATTGAGAATTTCTCATCAGCCAACCATAAGACATTGTCCGTGTTTACACGACAGAGATGTCTGTTGGCAAAAGCAAGCTTTGGTGGTACATTTTCCTCACTTAGAAAAGGACTCTTCTAGGGCTCTCAATTTACCTGTTTCTAAGCTTAGTTTATAGCTTAGACCTACAATAAAGCACAAGACATTGGTCGTACCTGGATGCTGGCTTCCGTTTCCGGCCTCTCGTTTCTTCTTTGGGATGAAAAATCTCTTCTTTCACAACACTTCAGTAGCTGCACTATTTTATGCATTGTAAAGCCATCATTACCCAGATTTTAATTAAATTCTTTTCAAAATCAGTGCAATACACTCCTTGACCAGTTTTCACAGAACTTTCAAAACTTATGGCTTTTATCTAAAACCACTTTAACAAAAGATCAAATTCATTTCGACTATGCAAAAAAATTAAACCGCCCCTCTCCAAGAGTTACTTTTTATTCTTTATAATTTTCCAGCTAAAATGCAATTTTTGGGGATTTTTTCCATTCAGGCAAAAGGGATTAAGGTCCAACAATGTTTAAAATATGTTAGATATTCTATTAAGTGAGTCTGCACAGAGTAAAACCAAGGTATGTGAGTAATATATACTATGCGTAGTATAACTATATGGAGCGCTATACTCCGCAAGGGCGTGGAATAATCGTGTCGACTGTTTTGACCAATAATCGGTCGGTGGTGTTAGCGCAACGTGAATTTCGACGTCGATTTCCTAATCGTGCCGCGCCAGCTGCGCAAGACTGGAACCACGGGAGAATATGTAGCGCTTGGCCCTCACCAGACTGGTCATTTGGCCGAAAATATCGCACCTGTGGCTGCCGGTGTCGCTGAGAACGAAGAAACAATAACCAGACCACGGAATTAGGCATCACTAGACGGAGCCTACAGCAAATTTTAGTAAAAGATTTACACATGTTCCCGTACAAAGTGCAAACAGTGTATCAGTTAATGGCTGCACCCCGGCAGTCGCGTGTGAATTACTGTGAAGCCATCCTTAATCTCAATAACGAAGAGGACGATTTTGTGTCGAAAATCATCATGAGCGAAGAGGCGCATTTCCACTTAAGCGGTTACGTCAATAACCAAAATCTTCATTTCTGGAGCAATGAAAGTCGCGTGTAATGCACGAAGAGCCATTTTATTCACTGAAAACCACTGTGTGGTGCGGGGTCCACATGGGAGGAATGATTGGGCTATATTTTTTTGAAAACGTCATCGGCAATAGCGTCACTGTTATTGGCAAACGCTACAGGGCATGATAAATGATTTCCAACTGCCGGAATCAAATGAGCGTAGCTTGGTAAATATGCAGTTTCAACAAGATGGTGCAACCACGCACACAGCACGAGCCACAGTGGATATTGTGAAGGAAGCGTTTCATGGTCGCGTAATCCCCCGTTTTGGCGATTTGGCATGGCCAGCAAGATCGCCCGAATTAACCATCCCAGATTTCTTTCTTTGGGGCTACTTGAAGTCGCGGGTTTATGCCAACAAGCCTCAGGCAATCGCAGCCCTTAAGGACAATATTCGAAAGGAATGCAAACAACTATCACCGGAAACCTAGCGGAAAGTTATGGGAAATGCCATAAAACGGGTACAAATGTGTATCAACACTGGCGGCAGCCCCTTGTCGGATATCATCTTTTCCACTTAACGGAAAAATTTGTAAAGGTCTATATAAAGATTTTCGTTACTCAAAATTATTTTATTTTCATTTAGTAAAAAAGTAATTCGAAAATAGAATTGGAAGATTAATTGTACGCCACCTTGCATAGGCTTTTCTATTATGTGACAGGACCTCGGGACACCCCAGGCAATAATTAATAGAAACCTGAGAACGATCCTTAAAGTATGTAAATGTAACACAAATGTAACATCTTTTGCGTAAAGCAACCCAAACAGATGTAATGTATTGGTTAGGAAAGATTAATGGCTTTTTCACCAAGATAATGTTTTTTTTTCCCAAAATTATTATATACATCTTGTTAAAGAATATTTGCTTAACAACAGTGATGTCTCAAAAATATTATGAGTCATAAAGGACCTTCATCTTATGGGGTTAAAGCATTCGCTTTTAATGAAAAATTCCGCGAATTTGAAGAACTACTAACATACAGTCAAAATGTCCCACTCCTGAGCAATTTATTTTTTTGTCCACCAGATCCAAGTGATTCACTTAGCAAAATAACAATTAAAAGAAAGGAGAAGGAATTTAATCTCACATTGGAATTGGGGCCTCAACCAATGTTTCCCAAAAAAAAGTTATATTTTTAATCGTTTTTTATGGTTTTCCCTTTGTTCTTCTTTATCCCCCCATTTTTAAATTCAATTACATGCGAAATGAGACAAAGAACTTTAATTGAAAATCTGCAGTTAATCATTGAGCATTACAAAAAACTAGAAGGTCCGTCGACATGGAAAGAAAGTCGAAGGTAAATTTCGAGAATTGCTAATGCGGTCCAGGAAACTGTAATATTAATCAAAGGTTCCAAAAACATGATGGAGCAATTCCAGAAAATTGTTTGCAATGATGAGACAATTCGAAGAGTTTTTCGCAAGGCTGGATTTAACTATTAAATTCAAAAATAAGCCATTCGTTAGCCAGAAAAAAAAAAACGGTTCAATTGGAATTCGCTCACAATTATGGGGTGAAAGATTCCTCGTTGTGGAAAAACTGTTTACCGATGAGAGCAAAGTTTCGCCAAAAACCCTATGAAGAGTTCAATTCACGACATTTGCGCCCAAAAATTAAACATGATGGGGGGCATGGGATGCTCTGGAATGCATGTTCAGTGTTGGTAAATTGCATTTTGTTGGAGGAAATATGGACAAATTCCAATATTTCAAAATTTTTAAAATTTGCAACAAAGTGCTCAAAGATTAGATACAGAAGAATAATTTTACAATACTATTATCAGGATAATAACTCAAAGTTTACGGCTGTTCAGTTGTTCGCGAATGTCTACCTCACCACTGTTCATTGAAAATCAAAACACCACCACAATCACCAAACTTAAATGTTATACAGAATTTATGGCAAAAATTTGAAATTGAAAGTCGAATCCAACAATTTTCTAGCAAAGTAAATTTAAAAAAATTATTGAAGAAATAGGATAAAATTAGCCACTGCTATAGCAAAAATACCTCGTGGAATGAATTCTCAATCTCTCAAAGCCGGTCATCAAACTTCTATTACTCTGGTCTACTCAGGTCTATTTTGAGGGGGATAAGATTGATGAAAAAATATTTTAAAATCCTTCAAAAACCGAATATTCCAGATATTTTCTAAATATGTATACAAAATTGCATGAGTTTTGAAAAGAAAAAAAGTATATAAATACAAAAAAAATATGAAAAACTGGCCACAATAATGACTACCCTCGCAACGTTACCTTAGCCTTGGCCTTATATTTTCCTTATATTTTATAGGTATGAGCAAGCATTGACTTATGGCCTTTGTGACCATTAGCAAATTATATTTAGCACTCACGATAGTTGGACTAATATTTGCTAAAGTTTTGCGGCTTTTGACCCTGGATTTGTACGGAATAATTTTTCTATTTAGCACTTTTGTTAAAACTTCAATTAAAAGTCGAACAAGTATTATATAGAATTAAAACAACATGTTCGAGCAGCGGTTAAATGATGAAATGTGGACCGAAATTTAACGTTCGTGCGTAATAGTCAAACTCGGAATTATCTAATGCCCAGGAGAACTACTAAAATGGAAATGATGTAATTGTAGAGAAATTATTTGAGACTGGAACGGTATAGACCATAATGTTATAATGTAAAATTGGCAGCGTTCAGATTAAAGAACCAATCTGTGAATCGCGCAGAACTAAAGGAATACAATATACTCAGCAAGAACTAATTTGCCATGAAGTATTTAACTCGGATCATGAATCTTTGGCATTTTCCATTTATGCACTTCTATTATGCCTTCGCCTCGAGAAGAGAGAAATGAACGGAAAAAAACTGATCCTGGTTTCGTAGTGTCAGATACTATAAATACTTTAAAAAAAAATTCGCAATCAAATTACTCAATTGGTACTAATGTTGCTGTTGATGAAATGTTGGTTGGTGTTCGAGGTTGCTGTGGTTTCAAAATATACATTGCAAGCAAACCCAACATATATGGATCAGAAAGGCAATGCCTTGCGAATTTAAAGACACTTTATGTTCTCTATAACAATACAGGTGGCCCCACTTTGACAGAGGAAGATAGAAACAATCGAATAGCAGTTCAATCATATCTTTGATTATGTCAGCCAATTTCGAACTCCAATTGTAACATCACGACAGACAACTGGTAAATGTCAATTGAATTTGAATATATAGGCTTTTCCAAAAAGGACTTGACAACTTTTTTTTTCAATAAAACGAAAACCATTTAAGATATTTCAAAAATTTTATTATCGGCTTAAAGTACAATCAAAACATTTATGAATTGAACTCGACCTCGTTCATATGGCCACCGCGAGCACGTTTGCAGTGGTCGATTCGTTGGACTCAATTTTCGATGACTAGGCCACACATTTCGGCCGAAACGGCCGCTATTTGGCGTTCAATGTTGGCTCTGAGCTCTTCCAACGTCGTCGGCTTGTTGGCATACACCAATGACTTAACGTAGCTCCAAAGAAAATAGTCTAGAGGCGTTAAATCGTACGAACGAGGCGGCCAATCGACTGGTCCATTTCTTGAGATAACACGCTCATCAAACTTACTCTTCAATAAATCGATTGTAACGCGTGCTGTGTGGCTGTGTGGAGAACGTACGTCGCTTCAAATGGTCCATCGGCTTCAATTCTTGAGTCAGCTTGGTCTTGTATGGGTGTAAACCAAGATCCTTACGCAAAATACGCCATAATGTGGTCTGAGCGATGCCCAATTCTTGAGAACGCCGTGGAATTGACTGATTTGGATCGTTTGCTACGGACGCCTGAACGGCAGCAATATTTTCGACACTTCGACCAACCCGTTGTCTCACTGACACGGCAACATCACACAACGAATATGTAGACTCAAATTTTTGCACTAAGCTTGTTATTGCTTGTCTACTAGGGCGAGAATTACGACCGAAAATTGGAGTTAACGCTCTTAAAGTTGCGGTCACCGACTCCGAATTTCGGTAGAAAGTTTTTATGATTTGCAGACGTTACTCGTTCGTGTACTTTACTATGATGAAAGTGTTGAGTTTGCTGAATAAATTGAAAATGACAGTTCGATGATTAGTGAAAGGGTGCGTTCACAAATTAAATTCAAAGCTGTCAAGTCCCCATTGGAAAACCCTTTATTATGAAATGATTCTTCATTATAATAGTAGTAAAGATGGTGTTGATTCTGTAGATCAAATATGTTGCGTATATTCAAGCAGTCGCCGAACGTGTCATTGGTCATTCCTGTTTTATACAAATTATTGATTATGAGTGCACTGAATGCTTATATCATTCAGCAGAGTCATGGAAGGTCCTCGTAGATGAAAAAGAAAAACAAAAACAAATACCTAGACTAGACAATCCCAGAAAATATCCTAAGGCGATGTGCTAAAATGTTGCCTAAGTTGCCAATTGAGGTTGCTGATGTTATGAGATTTTGTCGTGTTAACTAATTCCATAGCCTTACGGCGTGAATGAAGGACTGTTTTTCCGTCACCCTTAAAAACAAAAAAGGAGAAAGCACCAATGTTTGACTTTCTCAGTTGTAGAGAATCGAAGTCTCTGGTAAAGGTATGGTGCAGCTTTGCTCTCTTTGTATTTAAAAAGGAAAATTAGTATCCTAGGAGTAACCTTAAGGAAGCTTCGAAAACCTAAACCAAGCAGGGTTTTACGAATCAGGAGGTGTGATACAGTCCCGGTAATCTGTTAAACTCAACTACTAGTTTGCGTGAACTGTGGCTTTCGAGATCGTAGAAGACTGAGAGTGCGTACGTTAAGAAAGAGATCAATACCGAGTTGGCAAGAATTAATGACGAGAGTAGCGCAATACACGCAAAACGCCGTAAACTCTACTTGTTAAATTGGTGATGTGATTCCCCCACATAAGCTGTTAATTAAGGTTGCTTTCGTTGGCTTGGATGGGTGGGAATTTACTTAAGTCTAGGATAGTACAACCTATGACAATGGCTTGGCTCTTGGTGGAGTTGAGCACAAGCTTTGTTTAACATGACTATCGTAAACCTGCCTGGAGATCCTCTCTTAACCGCGCAGTAGCATCTTCATTAGCATCTTCATTAAATGGGTAGCTGGATGTCGTCTGCGTACATATGTACCTTACAGTGTTTTACAAATTACAGGAATGTCGTTAATAAACAGGGAAAATACAAAGGGCCTCAGGGTAGATTCTTGATGGACTTCCATTTTGCTTTTGAGAAAGGTAAAGAAGTTATCGTTAACTTATACAGCTTGGCTATGGTATCCAAGGTAATTCTCAATCAGTCTTAGCGCTGAGAAATGAAAATTAAAATAATTTTTGAATTTTTAGAGAAGGATCTCATGTGGGACAGTATTGAATGTTTTAGAAAAGTTTAATAGTAGTAATAGAGATAACATGGTCCTAATTAATTCCACAAAGTCTTCAACAATCTCTAGTAGCGCGGAGTTGCACCTGTGTTGTAAAACGGTGAAGGGAGCTTATGTTGGTTTAAGAGCCAGTTTATTTGCGAGCTCAGAAGCTTATCGAAAACCTTAGATATGAATGGCAATATAGAGATTGGACGATATTCTTTTTCTTATTATTTCCATGTTGACGGACGTCTGCCTGACTTTAGAAGCCTTCCAGGATCTAGGATAGACGGAGATGGCAATTATGATTGGTTTTAAAAATTTTGGATTCGAAACGAAAAGGATACCAGGTCAGATCAGAAATTATTCGCAACGATAATGGGAGTAAAAGAAGCATCCATCGGCTTAAGACGAAAAAGGCCGCAAGAATCGACTTAATACCAATATATGGAGGAGAACAATTAACAGAGAAGTTACATAGGCTCATCACAATGAGAACAATGAAACAATCCCCGAGGAATGGAAAAACTCGGTCATCATTTCCGAACTTAAAAACGGTGACCAAACACAATGCAACGATTACCGAGAAATATCTATGCTACCAAGTTGCTGCAAGGTGTTGTCTTATATTCCCTTAAAGAACTGACGTCATACGCTAAGGAAGTATTCGGAGACTACCAGTGTGGCTTCATGAGGAATCGCTGGACGATTGACCCGAATTTCACTACACGGCAGCTGTTACAAAATAAATGGAAATTTCAAGAAACGGTGCACTATTTATTTGTAGATTTAAAAAGGCGTATGACTCCATAAACCAATTGAAAATATCATACCTCTGATGCGGGTGAAACTTAAGGATTAAAACAAGAAGGCGTTTTATCACCACGTTTTTTTATTTGGTGCTGGAAATCGTAATAAGATTCCGAGAACGTAATGAGAAAATGGAATCACACCCGCTCTAGCACTAGATATGTATGTGTCAAAAAAACTTGAAGATAAAGAATTGGAAGCAGTACCGATGAAGATCCGTGTCAAACACAAGAAGAACTTGCAGAATCATTAAATGTTGACCAAGCACCAATTTTCAGATGGTTGAAGGCAAGGGAGTTGGGCGCCATATGGGTTAAAGCCAAGACGTCGAGACGGGAATTTCAATCGACCGCCGAAATCGTGCGATTTGACAGCATTGGACTTTTCCCATTGAGGCTCTGATGGAGGCATAATCTAAGTAAGTATAATCTAAGTAGTTTTGGTTAGCCACCAAAAATTAATTACCTAAAAAAGGATCTGTTATTCGCCAAATGGGTCCGCAATTATTCAAGAACGTAATGAAATATGATAGCAATTTTAGACAAGTTCTAGACTGAAATTCGGCAGACGTTGTCATCATTAACCTTTAAGCTTATGTTTTTGGCTCAAAGTAAAAATATTCCAACTGTACTATTTTATTTTATATTCCTTATATCTATTGTTCTAAAATGACACTTTTGGTTAAATAGCCCTCGACTTGACCACTATTATAGGATAATCATGGTTAACCTAAGTACTGGAAGTTACAATTTATTCTTGAATTTATTGTAAAATAAGATCGAAACAAAATTTTACTCAAATTATCGTCCATCGTTGGCACTACTTTTTCTAGCTTTTCCAATATGCGGACTTACCTCATAACTTAAAGCCCCCGGTACTGTCTTAATGGATCCACTTTGCATCGCCAATAATAATTCGATGCAATAGTCCCTTTCTGTTCTGTCCTCGAAGCAGTTGTTCAGGAGCGAAAAACTGCCTATTGACATTCTTTGGTTTTAGTTCGCATAGATTTTAAGGCGCCTTCCTACGATTCACATTTTGCATCCCCGAAATCCTGCTTAATCGCCTTTAAAAAAATGTTTTTTTTACATCGCATTATTACTGGCAACGAGAGGTGGATCTTTTATGATAATTCCAAGCGTAAAAAATTATATGTCAAACGTGACCAAATAGCCCAATCGACTTCACAGCCAAATATCCATGCTGCCAAGGTAATGCTGTGTAAAGGGTGTTTTCTTTCAGATTATCAATTTCACAGTTGAAAGTTGATTTGTGGTTAGTACGTTTTGTCATTTTACAATCAATACCATCACTTTGAAAACTGTGCAAACTTATTTTGATCACTTTGAAAACTGTGCAAACTTATTTTGAATACCATTGTTCGATTCGCAAAATTTATCATGCGCTTATCGAAGAGAAGAAGTTATTGTCGTTGTTGAGCGCAGTGTTTAGGAGAATCCAAATAAGTCGATAGCAATTGAAGCTATGCCCATTAACTTGGTGGAAGATATTAGGAAAAGATCATGGCTTAAAAGCTTATAAGGTTCAGGTTGTCGAAGAGTCAAAATCGCGTGGCCCCTATACGCGTCATAGGTTCAGTGAATCGGCCAAAAACATGATTAGCTTGATCACTGGTCTATACCGATAAATCAGAGATGTTGGAAGATTTGGAACATTCGCCGTGTAATTGCTGATATATGTATAACCCCAGTTGCTCGATAAAGTTGTCGAAAAATTAACGTCACGATGGACTTTATTCTAGCCAGCCGTGGCTCGCTTATGCCCAAAGCTGCTGAGAGGTGGTCAGAGTGGTACATGAATCTATCTACCGATAACAGTCGATGCATTTGAACCAAGCAG
Organism: Merodon equestris; assembly: GCA_958301585.1. Classification (NCBI taxonomy): domain Eukaryota; kingdom Metazoa; phylum Arthropoda; class Insecta; order Diptera; family Syrphidae; genus Merodon; species Merodon equestris. Next base: position 55,454,903 of record OY284413.1, read on the forward strand.
TAATGAAAAAACGGCTGGAATTGGAGATTAGGCACGACAAACTGGCTTTTCATCATGACAATGCTCGGCTACATATGTATGTTGAACCCGTTAGAACTTACTTTGAAAATATCAGAAGCGTATCTGGAATACGCTTCACTTCTGTCGAAGATATCAAAAATTAGCTCGACTTGTTCTTGAGCTCAAAAAGGGACGAATTTTTTTTTTGGCCGGAATCCATAAATGTCCAAAAAGATGGGAAAAAGTCATAACTAACGATGAACAATACTTTGAATCCATTTTATTTGCATAAAATCTTTTTTCACCAAAGCATCATTTTGAATGAATGCAGACGTTAGAATTCGTAGTTAGTTAAATAAAAAAAAGTTAACAAAATAATTTAAGCTTTAATTTTTCAATAGCTGGGTTCAGTGGACTACAGACTCGATATAAAATTTTACGACTGCAGCTTAGGGTTAAAGGATTTTAAACACTTGTCACAAGTCCTAAAGTCATAATTCCTAATTTCCAATTTTAAAAATTGTTACAAAAAAATTAAAAAATAATCCTTCAAACCTAGATTAGCAAAATGAATAGGAAAAAAAACCCTCAAGATCTCGAAATATTCTTCTCGATAAGATTAGACATTAGATTGATCGGCAGTTTGATGGAACTTGAATTCGAATTTTGTTCTATAAGAGCACAAATGACAGCGAGTTCTCGTAATATATTCCCCAGTAAAAATTAAATTTGCTTTATCCTAGGTTTTTGAAACGAAATTCACACCCTATAACTCGATATTAATTTTGGAAAAACTGTCAGCACAGCGTTTTTATTTTTTTAATTTAATTTCTGTCCAAAAATAGCAGTTCCACCTACCATTTGATCCGTTGATAAATATTTTTCCTCGCGACAAGAAAAATCCACAATCTTCGAACGGCAGTAACTATTCAAGTCGATTATATCCAAATGATGACTTTCTTCAGATAGACATTAATATTTTAGATTTTTAAAACATTAATTATTTTTTCACTTTTTTTTTTTCTTATAAAAAATATTTCTATTTTCACTTTAGACTTACTGATTCACTTTGTAATTTAATTTTGAGAATATATTCTTCTCTCTTTATCACAATACTTTTTTATATGCTTATTTTTGAAAAATCTATTAATTTTTTTTTCTATCACTATTTTTAATTTTAAATTTGTAGAGAGCACAATATTTTTTTGAATTGGGAAAATCTGAAATATCTAGAAAAAAAATAGAAAAAAGATATTTTTTAGCACAAAATTTAAGATGAAAACCCCGGAAAAATTGGACACGACATTGACATTCTCAAAAAACAATAAAAATAAAAAGAATTTTAAAAATCACGAAACGAAGTTCTTCTTCGAAAATTAAAAAATATTCAATAATTTTATATTTCTAGCCAGGCTTATATTCAAAGCACACACACACACTTTTAATCTCAACACGAAACACTGTGTAGGCGAGAAACTATCGCACAACTATGTTGTGGCCAAGAGTCCAGGTAAAGGTAGAGCGCGTCGTGCACCAACTAGTACGTACGACTGTTATTAAGTTGCGCCTTAAAGAATCCAAAGGCCAAAACCAAATAGTAAAACAACAACACGATGACGGTGGAAAAACAAAGAAAAATAACTAAAAAAGCCGAAAGAACGAGAAAAACATATAAAAAAAAACTCAAACTGAGAGCCACACTAGCCGTGGAGTAAGGGAAAAACTAAAACAGTTTTCATGGGAAAGGAAAGCGATTTTACTCGAGGCTGAGGATGGTGGTCGATGGGTGGCGGATTGAAGGATGGAGGAAGTAGTCTGTCAGATGGAATATGGTAGATGGCGTATGGAGAACAGCAACACAGCGAACTGCAAACGGCGTGCCCGAGGACGCAGGGCGACAGTCAGTGGGCCGGACTATGTGTGGACTATGGGTTGAGTTTCTATTTTTTTTATTTCTTCTTATTCTTAGTTTTTTGGGTTTGGTATTTAGATTAAAGGCTAGGGTGGCAGGTAGAGTTCACTTTACTCTCCCTGTTGTACGTAGTGCCCCGCAATTTACAATACCAGCGGCTTGAGTTCACTTTACTGAGTTTTGTTTTCGTCTCGTTCGAAAGAGGGAGGTACAAACAACAAAACCACGTCGAAGGATCAGATGTTAATAGACGGCAGAGCGCGGAAAATCGGCGCCGAATGAGAATTCTGAAATACGTAAATACATGAAACTGGAATGGGTAAAATAGCGACACATTCGCACGCGATCACGAAATGAATGATTTTACGTGCTTCATCGATAACTCAGGGGGGATGGCAATTAGTCTCGGACTCTAATAAATACACCCACTCACGAGATAAAGATACTAGATATATTTTAATTTACTTTAGATCGAAAGGAAAACAACGACAAAGACCACACAACAGGAAACGGATGATTCTAAGAGTTGCGAAATGTCCTCTTTAGCAAAAGATTTTTTTTAATTTTTTGAAACAATTTTTTTTTGTTTTTTTGTAATTTTACGAGTTACTTTAGTCCGTGTTTTTGAAATGAAATAAAAGAGGAAACAACTGTGTATCTTGACTTTAACTATTCACCGCACGAGCTAAACGAGTTCGTATCTGGCATTAGACTGACATACGACAGCCGGGTTCGGTCTCTGGTGTGTTGCTAGTGCTACTCGTTCTGTAGTTTTTTTTCTCTTCTTCTTCTTCGTGTTTTCCTTTTTGTTTTTGCTTTTTCTGTTTTCTTTCTCGTTCCACTCGCACTCACGTTGGTCGTTTCGTACTGAATTGGGTTTGACGGGTGGAGTGTGGATGGTATCCACACAACGGGGGTAAGTGTAGATAGAAAAACCACAACAAACTCAATGCCGAGTGGAGAGCAGGTGAATGTTTTGAGTGGAAGTCATCGGCTACAAAGATACAAAATTGTTGAGTGGAATATTTGAGTGTGGAACGTGAGTTTGAATGATGGGGAATGGTGTTGGGTTTAGACGGGGGGTAGCAGGTGAGTTGGATTTATTGCGTTTTGTCTTGCATGTTACGAGTACTCGGACTTACTGCAGATGGGCTGGGTTGTTTTTTCTTCTTTTTTGTTAATTTGTTGGATAGTAGCGAGTCATGCTCGGATAATCGATATTAAATGGAAAAACTACGATGCAGTCAGATTGTAGGGCACTAATTCTTATAACAATTTGTAAGGATTGTAAATTATTGACTACGAGCCATTTAAAATCTCATCATCATCGATATCTTTTCATAGTTGGCAAGGACGAAAAATAAGGAATTCTGAAATGTACCTCGCAGGAGATAATGACCATGAAATAGGCCAGCAGGAATGTCCTGACGACGTCGTAGTCGTTATCATCGCCACTTACCCACCCCACTGTGAAAACAATAAATCAACAAACTTTTCATCCTCCCGAATGTTACTTTAAATATCTCAATCCGCCATCCGGCCACTGGCATAACAATTTCCCACTTCCATTATCGCCCCGTCATACCATCAACAGCTGCACCATCAACGGGCTGAACGCGTGGTGGGAGGAAATCTCTTAAACACCCGGGAACAACTGATACCATTATTTCATTCATGATGCACATTAGATGAGGACAAAAGAAAATCGGAGCCCGCCGCAGAGCAGCGATTTGTTTTCATCCCAAGCACTGTCCGTCTTAACTTTCATGCAACGAACGAACCACTTACATCCGCAGAGACTCAAAGTCGGCGTGGCGCTTCTACCATAAACTATATAATAGCGAACGACAACGAGAGGAAAAGAATCTATAAAATTGGAACAAAACACAATCACAAATCTGTGCTTTCCACATGCTCCTGGATTTCACTCCGGATCAGAAACATACAGTGATCCTTACCTAGTTCTTGCTATTTCTCATACTCGCGCGCATTCAAGTCGATGCTCTCGGTGGCAACTGTTGGCGACGATAGTAAGGAAGCGGAAGATGAATAGCTACTAACCAGACCATGATGTGGTTCGCGTTCTTCCTTCTCCGCATACACATTCACCCGGAGGTAACGGCAAACAGTTGCACTCTCGTCCCTCTGCATCCGTGATTTTCCTTCCTCGGCTTTTTTTTTTTTTGAAGAACCATTAGCACAGAGTGGGTGGTAGCAGACGATATACAGAGTAACGGACAAACTTCCATGAGACTAGACGGCACGGGATGTAGATCTCATTACGTAAACTTGGCCGTGGCGGTAGACTGAACTGGATTATCCACTGCTGGCGGACGTTTGCTTTGCGTATTACAGACACAGAGTAACCGAAATGAGATGTAATAGTGTTCGGGATAAGCTCGCGGTTGGGATGTTTTCATAGCATGAGTCGATAGCTGATGACTCTTAGAAAGTGTGGAGTGACACGGAATTATTTTTTTATCATCATCATACCATCATGGAAAAAGTCTCAGCGATCGTCTTTCGTGCGAGGGGATATGCCAGTGTCATTTCTAATTCGATCTGGAATTGGTCAAAAACGTGTTTCAAAAGACATGAAATTGGGTTTAGATGACATTCAGTTTAGAATCTTTTTTCGAAGTTACTCATTAAGTTCCTGCTATAGAGGTAGGTCATAAGGACTTGAATTCACCGGCAGTATAAAGGACTACATCAGGCGATTCAGAAAGCGATGCTGAAAAACTAAAAGAGAGAATTACATGTTGGCTTACCCTTTAAGCCTGGCAGAAATTATCTCCGATAAGGTATACGCCAGTTGAAAGGCTTTATCCTTCCAATTCTTGCTAATATTTATGAGACTTCAAAATCGCCAAAAAATCACGATTACTGAAAAGGGTTAATAGTTTCGACAGAGCTGCTCCTTTAGGTGGGCCAATCTGCTGTCACGTGACCACACCTTTAGTTGATATGGACGAACGAGAAAGACGACTAAAAGATAAGTGGTTAGTGATTTCAGGTTTGGCTGTAAGGCTTTCCTGGAGATTGCCACACCGAACGAGAGTTGCTCGTTAGTATTCATACTATCCCTGTTCAAAAAGTTGTAGGAATTTTGTAATTTTTCTAGTGGCTTAGTCCGATTTCTTCTGTGATTGGATTGGTTAACATATCTTAAATTACTCGTACAACGCTAACTACGCAGCTTGTTTACTATACTGTACTATACTATCTATAGGAGTATTCAGACACAACTACTGGTCCATTGTACTACCAGACAGACACCTTGTCTTTATTGTATTTTCCCCATTGTACGGAGAAAAGTGAGGATGGGCTTCAGTGATGTAGAGCTAAGAGATTCGGCACACACCCATCGGCTCCAAGTGTGCACTACCATGCGCGGGCGAGGGCGGAACAGTCGCGGAGAAAGTGTTCTACTGTGTCATCCTCGTCGAAACATGCAGCACAGATAGGCATTTAACTGATGCCAAGCACGTAGATATGCTTGGCAAAAGTGTAATGGCCCGTAATGACGCCCGTAAGCCTTCTGCAATCATTTCTCGTTAAGGATAAGAAGAATGTTGTGGACTTCTTGCAGACATGAGGGCGTACGCGCTTAGTCATCCTGCATCCTGGATATACCCTCCATCTACGATTGTGTGCATAAAAGACCCAGTCGTTGATGTCAAATTTGACCGTTGAAGCAGGTAGACCTAAGACGGGTTCAGGTCCTGAGATACTCTCCTCTGAGCCCCTTCTAGCTAGTTCATCGGAGATCTCGTTTCCTGGGATTCCAGAGTGACCTGGGACCCATACAAGCCTAAGTGAATTTAGTTTTCCGACTTTGTTCAAAAAGGTCTTGAGTTCATGCACTTATTTAGAGTTGGATAGAGGGTTGGACACAACTTTGAGTGCAGCTTGGCTGTCACCGCAGACGCATATGCTTTTTCCCCCCCACTTGTGTTTCACAACATAGTGCAAGGCCATTAGAATTGCGTAAATCTCCGCTTAGAAGACAGACGCATATTTTCCTAACGAGAAGTGCAGTCGAATGTTTTCGCGCTCAAAGAAAACTCCAGCGCCGGATCCCTGCCCAGTCCTGGAGCCATCTGTGAAAATGCGAAGACATTCCATTCCAGGTTCAGTGTCTGGCCAAAGCCAGTCCTGACGCCATGGAAATGTGATTGCAGGTGTCATTGCGTCAGAAGGCATATCCATGAGATCCGTAGGATATTTCTCGTTCAAGTACACTTTCACTCTAATGCGAGTTGCACCAAAGACCATTTCCCTTTAGGCGAGAAATGGCTTTCAATGCACACCCTCTGACATATATGTCAAGGGGTGGAAGATTCATCATAACATCTAGAGCAGCTCCCGGTGTTCTGGGGAAAGCCCCCGTGCAGCTGAGACAGACCGCTCTTTCGAGTTTGGTGAGTGAAGCCACAGCGTGTTTGCGTGTTAGCCTGTTCCACCAAACAACCGATGCATATGAGATTATCGGTCTTATCATTGACCTGTAATTCCAGAGGAGCTTTTTCAGCGATAAGCCCAATGTTTTGCCAAGGGCGCCTTTGCATTGCCAAAAAGCTGACAGCGCTTTGGTGGTTTTGGACTCAACATGCTTTGATCAAAGAAGCTTGCTATCTAGGATGACTCCCAGGTACTTAGCTTCCTTAGATATCGGGATGGGAATGCCTTTTAGCACCAGCTGAGTAATGCCAGTATTTTTCCTCCTTCTCGTGAAGAGAACGACATCAGTCTTAAGAGGATTAACCGACAGCCCATTACTCGTGCACCACTCTTCGATCACAACTACCGCCGCCTGCGCTTTGAGACAGTCATTCGCTAAACATGAGCCGACAGAGAGAACAGTAACATCATCCGCATAGGCCTGGGCATAGATTCCAGAAGCATTGAGCGCATCGCAGAGAGAGTCGACCACCATGCACCATAACAGCGGAGACAAGACGCCACCTTGCGGGCAGCCCTTGTTTACTCTAGACACATTGTTCGGGGCCTGCATCAGCGATCAATGTCCTGTGCACAAGCATTGCTTTGATCCACAAAACCAGTGCTTCATCTACGCCATGCTGTCTAGCAGCGTTACACATGCTGTCGAAAGTAGCGTTATCAAAAGCTCCCTCAATGTCGACGAAAATGTCTAATACGTACTCTTTCCTTTCGAGAGCGCATTCAATTCTCTAAACTAGGTTTTGAAGCGCAGTCTCGCAGGATTTTCCGCGCTGATAAGCATGTTGCATGTCCGACAGAGGATGCATTCGAAGGGCAACTTTGCGCACGTGCAACTCTACTAATCTTTCCATGCTTTTCAGCAAGAAGGATGTTAGACTGATTTGTTTAAAACTCTTGGTATGAACGGCATTCTCCACCAATTGCTTTGTTTTGAGTTTAGGCAGGGCTTGAGTGGATTTCTCAAGCTCCTCTCTGAATCGCACCCAGTTCGTCGTTCTCGGATTCCGCTTGGTCTACAGCCAGTGATGGCCTTCACATAACAGGGTTAGACAGGGTTAGGTCAATCACTTCTTGTCGTCTCGCTGTCACAAAGGTTGGTTGAGATCCAACATTGTTGATGATAAGGTCAGACGAAAGAATGAAGTTTAAAAGATGGTCTCCTCTCCGGTTGCATTTGCTGCTGCCCCAAACAATATTTAGAGCGTTAACATCGCAACAGATGACGAGTCCAATCATTCTGGCTTACCAGTATTCTACGAGTTCGGAAACCGCCTTAGGTGGCGGGGGCAGTACCGAGTCGTAGGGGAAGTAAGCAGACGCCACGACAAAATGTTCAATTTCTTCGAATTGACCAAGTTTGGTTGCCGATAGCGTGTTCGATATGATGAGGCAGTCGCTGGGCCTTTCAGATCGCTCATCATAAAGGATCGTAGCATCACGTATACCATCAAAACCACACAGGCGTTTATTCCACACCCATGGTTCCTGAATGGATACAATGTGATGATTTGTACTACTTCATGCAATTCTGCAACTGAGAAGAGCGATAGCAGCCTTGCAATGCTGTAGATTAATCCGAGTAAATTGCCAGAGGGTTCGAAAATAGATTAAAATTCAGCAAAATAGTAAGAGTAGTAATATTGGTATTACTCAGTCTGCTTTAAGTAGAATTTGGGTCGATGATTGGTATTAGTATTTCCAAGAAGACCGCAAAATTGCTAAACAAATGGTCTACAATATTAGGTATTGAAAATGGCCAAAATCACTATTACCGATCGCTGATCGCAATCACAGAAGAGTCAATTGCTTCAAAACAAGAATTGTTTATTTAGAATGAAATAATATGCTATGCCGGAAGAACGCCTCGTTTTTTTACCCATTGACCCATTCTTTGTAATCCTCATAAGAAGTAAGCTTCTGATCCATGCTCTTCATGATTTGAGTCTTGATCGGAACAAGTGATAATCATAAGAACAATCCATGAAAAGTACGGTGGGTGGGGTAGGGCTCAAATGGGAACTTTTCCAAATTTTGTTTTGACCGATTTTACATTGTCGTATATTTTCGGGATTTTCTGACCGTTTTTTGTTTCTAGCGATGACATTCATCATCTGTTTGGGCAGCTCATAGTAAACTGCACCCTTTTGATACCATCCAGCATGAGCTTAGATCAATGAATATTTGATTCGACTTTGATGTTTAACCCATGACTTTCGACGTTTGGAATTGTGCTTCACAGGTGGAAAAAACCTTGTTTCGGATAGTACGGAACCATGGTTCCTTGCTTTTGGATAGTTCTCATGGCTTTAAGCTTTTTAAATGGTTGAATTGAGGAGAGTGATGCAATTGGCTAGCACCATTGTTTGTTGAAACAGTGATAAAACAATGATAGAAAGGAAACATTGCGTCGATGTTCAAGCTAGTCAAATCACTTCACAATATCAATTCTATCTAGCAGATGCAAAGAGGTCTCTGGAGCATCAGACTAGATATAAACTTTGGCAGAAAAAAACATTATAGGCTGACGCCAAGTCAGAGGGGGTGACATTTTTATTGCATCGTTTAAGGAAGAATATACGAGTACTTCTAGCAGCATTCTTGATATGAAAAGCTGAAAGTCATCACCGAGAGAACGCATAGAATTAGAAGTAGCAGACAAGACATCATTTATAAAAGTGAGGAAGAGCGTCGGCGACAATACAGAGCCTTGTGGAACCCCAGCATTTGTTTGGTTAATATCGACTTGAAACTATCCAAAACGCCCAAAGGTAATTAATAAACACGCATTTGTAACGCCTTTTGACAAATGCCTCAGAAATATCAAGTGCTTTATTGCTTTCATCGATGTTGTGCAAAGAATGGTAACTCTTCGGTGAGATATGTTGCTATAGAAATCGTACTGCCGGTCATTAAGAAGTTTTCCTGATTGAAACCTTATAAGCTGACGATTTATAAGCGTCGACCTTAGAAAGAAAGGACTTTAGTGCTATGGATCGATAGGTAGGTAGACGAAGTTGCGCACTTTTTAAGGAAAAGCTGGACAAATGCTATTTTCCATCTACTCGGAAAGAGACCGGTGGAGTAGTACAGATGAAAAGGCTTAAGCAATGGTTCTGCAAAACATTAAAAAGCACCTCAAGTATGGAGAGAATAGTTTAAGGTCAATTGATTTGCGTTAAGATCTGTAAGTACTTTTGCAAAGTAGATAATCCCATACAGGATAAGGATAGAAGGAGATAACGGGCAATCTGAAAGTGCTGAACTTCTGCTTAATCTGGGGGCTTAGAGCGTTGATGTCATGGTTTTCCTCGAAGGGATTTCCTTTTTTAAGTCCAGAAATTCAACTCTCCTAACTTAATAGTCTTTGCAGCTCATTATTATTATTACCCGCCATTTGGAATTCGGAAATACAGAGTCTCGTTGACCACCCTTCCCCATGAGTGTGCTCCTTCCGTATTTCGCTGTTCTGTCCCTGTCTTCTAGATCCATCCTTATATTGCCCTCCCATCTACGGCGCGCTCCCATCTACGGCGCGCTCCCATCTACGGCGCGGCCCTCCTGGCGCTCATTTTTCTACGGTTCCTACCCATCTTACTCTTCGCGATTTAACTATGCGGACAGTGTTTGGCGCCGAATCGAAGTCATCAAAATCTTAATTATATAGTTTTCTCCATTCACCTGTTTCTTCTCCCTGTTTTCATCCATACATTCTCCTTAAGATCTCATTTTCAAAAACCCGAAATCTATTTTCCTTCTTCTATTTGAGATCGCCTCAGCAGCGTTCAGGTCGTTCCTTTTCTTCCAAGACAAAATCACCACTTCCAAATGTGGAAATCACTCCTCCTTATACTATGAGTTACGAGAAGAGAAGTTTCAAGAAGAGCTTGAAAATCAGCAGTGAAAGTCGGACTCGCTGTTTTTTTTTATACCATCAATTCTTACTAAAAGGTCATACGATCAAACCGAACAACCCCAAATCCAACGCCATATGCAAAATCAATCTTTATAATGTTTATTCTTGAAAGTACTGTGCTTTCCCTGCTGCAACTTTTGCCCTTCTTTCTGGCAGCAGCTGAACTTCTTTTGAGGTGATCCACGAATCGACCCAACGCCTCAAGACCTCCGCCAGGACATGCATCATCGATCGAAACATGGGAAAGTTATATCTGGAGAACACGGCGGATGAGACGTTTCATTTTAGTGTTTTCAGATTGGACTTAACGGACAAATGGCCAGGAGCTATCGTGCTCCGAAACCGCTGTCGTGTAAATGTTCATATTATAAACGTCTATCCTTCAGTGTTCGGCTCAAACCTATTAGATTTGTATGGTAGCGAGCTCCTGTGATGGTTCCTATGATTGCCGAGTTGGTCCCAAAAACTTGATCCATGGTTTGTATGTTACGGCCAAATTTTTGTTGCGTTTAATGTAGGGCTTGATCCCGAAATGCCTCCAATTATTCGTGCTCAAGTTTTTTCATCGATCCGGGACGATCCCTTAATTTTTTTAGCGGTTAAAATCGCGACACGTTCTTTGCTTATAAAAGCCCAACCATTCCATAATCATTCGACTCACATATTGAAAGGTGAAAGCACAAATTCTCGCAAGTGCCACTTATTGTGCTCCAAAGTCCATATTTTCACGCACAAAAAATACGTACTTATGTATGTATATGACATCGAAGAAAATTCACAAATTTAATGCAGAATTGCAGATGGATGTCCAAGCTTATCCTGCGGCGTTTCCAATCGGACATTCCAATCTAGTGTACCACTCGTGCGATCTATTGGAGAAGGGCAAATTCCTAGTTGTACATCTAACATACAAGTACTTTGTGGAATTTTTTTTTTATAGGGTTCGTGTCGAAGATGTTCGCTCACTACCCTCCAGGGGTGGTTGTCCTAAATATCATTTTTTGAGAGATTCGACTGAATTTGTCGCGTTGATTGTAGTTCATAGTAACTTTTTTTGATGATTTCAATGTTGCTTCTGATGTACTGAGGTCGCTGCTATCTATGCCTTGTGGTATAATACGCACATAAATTCTAATAGTTTACATTCATTCGGGGTTTTGGTTGGTATGTCAGGCAATAATGGCCCCTAAATCATAGATAGTTTTGCCTGCTACTGTTTTTTCCTATCGATAGTAAGCTTATTGACCTGTCTGCCTCCATTGATAACATTGATACACTGGGGAACAGTCATTTTGCGGCAAGGTAGATTGAAGTCAATTTTGTATAAGTTCAGGATGCTGAATACGAGAAAAATATCAGATTTGTCAAATTGACTCTAGTTCATGAGATAAAGGCTTTAATAAATATTTGACTAAAAAGGTCAAAATAATAAATACAATGACGTATTAAAATATATATATTTTAAGAGCGGCTATAATTACAATCAATGATAAAAAACTAAATATATATGCTGTTAAGACAAATAAAATAATAAAAAAAATTACAAAAAACTTTTTTTGTAGACTTTTCTATTGTGTTTTTGATCAGGACAATCCCTAATTAAAGTCCAGCAGTAGTCTGCCATCATATGGCTGTCCCATCGACCTTGATATCTTTCTTCCATGGTCCTAATGTCCCGGTGGAACCGTTCTCCTTGCTCCTCGCTGTAATCGCCTAGGTTGTCCGGGAATCTGTCCAAATGGCTATGTAAAAAATGTAATTTGATGCTCATATTTGCTCCTAAGTGGTTAAAATTCTGTAGCATTTTTGCAACTAGTTCTTCATATTCTGGTACTTTGTGATTACCCAAAAAGTGTTTGACCACTAATACAAAGCTTAGCCATGCTTCTGATTCGATCCGTGTCATATGGCTTGTAAATGCGGTGTCTTTTATAAGGGTACGGATTTGGGGTCCATCAAAGATACCTGCTTTTAATTTTTCCATACTCAGGGCGGGAAATTTTTGACATACATACTTGAAACAGTCACCATTCTTATCTAGGGCTTTTATAAACTGTTTCATTAACCCAAGCTTGATGTGAAGTGGTGGAAGAATGATTTTCTCTCGGCTTATAAGTGGCTCATTAACGATATTTGCATTTCCAACTAATATATTTTCTCCTAAAGGCCATATCTTTCTAATCCAGTGTTCGCTTTTTGCGCGACTATCCCAAAGGCATAGGAAACAGGGGTATTTGGTATACCCACTGTGCTGGCCTAATAAAAAGTTTACCATCTTCAAGTCTACGCATACTGACCACTGATGTTGTACGTACGAAATCTTCTCTAAAACAAATTTAATATTTTGGTACTCTTCCTTGAGTTTGGTAGAGTGACCAATTGGGACGGAAGCAAATTTATTTCCATTATGCAATAATACACATTTTAGACTCCTTTTTGAGCTGTCTATAAAAAGCCGCCAATCTTCTGGCTTATATTCAGGAAGACCCATAAAACTTAAGAGGCCAGAAACATTGTTGCAAAGGACCAATTTGTCTTCTTCGGTAAAGTAAGGGAGAATATCTTGCTCTCTGGTCCGGTAGGATGTTATAGTAACGTCAGGTTGAAGACAATGTTTTTCTTTTCGTCTCGAAGCAAGAAGTTCAGCTGATTTCTTTGGTAAATTCAAATCACGAACCAAATCATTGAGTTCCTCTTGAGAAAATCCCTGTCTTGTAGAACTACATCCTTCGAACTCACTTTCACTGCTGTTATTCTGACTGAACATTTCAACTTCATCACAGTTTACAGTCGATGGTCCTGAAAACACTGGAACTGGCAAATCTTCACTGTGTAATATTGGGGGCTTAGCCGATTCCACATTAGGATAAACCCAAGTACGTTTTTTGTACCTATTCATGCCTTTCACATTCACAGCACAAAAGTAACAGTCATTGAAATGATTGTTTGGCTCAGTCCATATCATCGGCACTCCAAATTTAAACCCTTTACGTTCTCCTTTGGTACATTGTCGCAGAGTTTCCACACATGACTTACACACGATATTGGGCACCCAATATTTATTTTTTTGGGTTAGATTTATCCCAAAGTATGCGGTAGGTTTGTTTCACAAACTCAGTGATCTTTCTTCTTTGTTTTTGTTGACAAAATTTGCCACATATAAAACAAAAACTGTTAGGATGGTTAACGCAAGACTTTCGCGACGAACTCATATTTTTCACGAAAAACAAGATAATTTATACTTAAAATAGAGCACGAACTGATAACCTTAAGGTCTAATATTTGTAATCGGAACTATTACAACTACCTACATGAATAGAAAACAAAATTTAGTTGGAAATACTCAAATTAATACAAGTCGGGAGGGTAGGTTCATATTTTTTCAAATGCTTGGTTATATGTATGTCATTTATCTCAAGAACCAGAGTCAATCAAAAAAAAGTATATACATTTCGTATATGTCTAATGTAAGTGTTTATTAAAACCAATAACAAAATTCTTGCCGCAGAAAAATAATATTTTTTTGTTCCCCAGTGAATTGAAAAAAACAATTATTGGGTTTTTTTACGGAGCTCCAATTATTGCCCATCAAATGTTTCCTCTTGATTGCTTAATGAAACATCCATGCCGTAGAACATTGAAGCTATGTGTCATACTTAAAACACGTCAGGGTAGTAAATATCATAAGATGCTGGCAGTACTTATAGTGAATGTGGCTTCTTACAGTTAGCAAAAACCTCAAAATCTTCATGAAGAAAGGCACAAAGACAATAGCACACGCGGATGACCTAGTTATTTTGATAAAAGGTAACTTTCTACCAACTATTAGTGAACTAATGGAATCTGCGTTGAAAGGACTCTCCTCGTGGGCAAGACAGAACGGTCTGAGAATAAACACCCAGAAAACCGAGCTGGTCTTGTTCGCCAGGATAAGGAAAATCCCGATATTTGTTTCCCCAAAGTTAGAGGGTACTCCACTCAAACTCAACGTGGAAGCTAAGTATCTAGGCATCATTCTTAACTTCAAACTCTCCGGGAAAAGGAACCTGGAGGAAATGATGAAAAAAAAATTGAACGCTTTTTATGCATGCAAAAAGACCTTCGTCAAAAGATGGGGCTTGCAACCGTACATCATTCATTGCATGTACACAGCAATCATCGGATGGGGCCTAGTCTGGTGGACTGCTAGCAGCGCGAAAAGCTATATGAACATGCTCAATAAAGTACTCCCTGATCTTTGCAGCGTTTTTCAAGCAGAAATCCTAGCAATAGAGAAAGCAGGCAAACACCTACAGGTAACCGATATCCCACCATCGGATATCACTATCTTCGTAGACAGCCAGGCTGCACTGAAGTCAATAGAATCCTGTATAACGAGATCAAAGGTTGTTATGAAATGTCGCGACTCACTGAAGTCCATCAGACACCACAAAGTCAAACTCTGCTGGGTCCCGAGTCACAGCTCAATCGCAGGGAACGAAAGAGCAGACGAATTGGCCAGGCAAGGGTCTGAACTGGACATCAGCAAAGCGGACACGTCATTACAACCCCGATCAGCGCATTATACCGGATCATAAATGACACAATCACAAAATAAGCCAAGGCTTACAAGAAACGACAGCTACACGACAGAGCTCAATATCGGAAAAACAAAGAAGCTCTTGGCGTTGGACCGAAACTCGATCCGTATGCTCGTCGGAGTGATCACAGGACACTGTCCCATTGGAGCAATGCTCCAGAAATGGGACTCGAGATCCAGTTAAAAAAATGTTAGAAATCGACCTATAATCAACAAAGCCTCTCTTAAAGAAGCTAACAAGACTGGGAACTTTTAAGCCTAGCTCTCTGCCAAAAACCTATCGTTAGTATGCAATAATGACTAAGAGTGTATTTGGTGGTAGGGTGACATAACTAGATAGTGACCCGGATACTTTATTCGTTTATGCTTTCTTGAACTTAATAATATTTAATTTTTTGTACTAGGTTAAAGACAACAAGGGGTTTTTGTTCTTATTGTTTTGAATTAATTTTTCACCAAGAAGCTAGTAGAATTTTGTTTATTTCGTCAAATGATGTCTTGTGTGAACAATAGGATTTTACTTATATGTATGTCATTCCAACCTTGAAAAGAGCAGAATTGCGCTGGCTATCTTGTAAGTGATTTCCGCAAGTGGTACCGATGACGCTTCGTTTGATTCAACGCAAATCATTTGTTGTAATTATATGCCACCAAGCTCTGAGACCACTTCTTAACCGGGAATAAAATCACAATTTACAATCTTTAACCTGTCATCGGCATCGGATTATCTGCAAATACCACTACCGGTTTTTATTGCCGGCAAAGGTGATTGAGACATCAACAACAACTAACGTGTACGACAGTGGTCAGATCAATCTATTGAGTGTTAGCGCGTTCGAGCCGAGGAAGCAGTATGAAATTGTTTCTTGTTATGGTTAATGTTTTATTTCTTGGCTCTGAATTAGCTGCTTCTGTTCATGACATCAACGCGACCACTGATTTAATTATCCGAAGAACTGTTTGTGACTAGGTGATTAGTATTACACAACTTATTGGTACAAAATAAAGGGTTTATTAAAGCCAGTGCTACCTTGATTTTAAACAAATTCCATGAAATTTTATTAAATAGTCATTTTTGTGTGTTTATTCGAGGCAATACATTTTGCAATTAATTTTTATACACAACTTCGAATGGATCTGATGAATGTCATCCAAGAATCAAAGCTTTCGGCCAAAAATTGGGTTGCATTATTTAGCAAGGTTTTGGAGGCTATTTCCAAGGTCCATTAGATGACATTATGCGTCTATCTAACGTTTCCTTGAATCAGTTGATTGTTTCGTTTGTTAAATAGTACGGAGTGTCATCCCTCTGGAACGACACATCCTCCGTATTTTTCATAATGTAACGAGGGTTCAATAAGCCCCTGTGAACTATTTTTGCTCCAAATATGATAGTTTTGCTTATTGACATACCCATTGACTAACCCAAAAATGAGCTGAATATAATTTTGGACTCATTTACCGAAATGTCCATAAAGTGGACAGGCAAAGACCAAGCTTTTGTGAACGACGTTCATCTTACAAAGAAAATGTTGTACAAAAACCGTTATATCAATCATCAAATCTACCTTATAGGTTTTCTCCTATGTCGCTCAATAGCGTACACAAATAATGTAGTACAGTTTAGGTCTGAAAATTGAGGTAAACAATGCAAAGTTACCGCGAGACTTCGAACATATCATGGGTTATTGTGATGATGGCAGATTAAAAATTAGCTTCCTAAAGTCGGAAACTATATTGTTTAGGATTCCCTCGTATAGAGACTCAAGAAGCACCAGGGAAAACCGGAAAAATATTGCGATCGTTGAACAATATAGACATGTAGGGGTTTGTCTTGGAGTCAACTGGATAGGAGGTTGAAAATACCTAATAATATAATACTAATAATACCCATGGCTGTGCTTGTGCTTTTATGTCGCGCTATCTTATTGTGGAAAGATTCGTGTGTTTCAGAAACAGTTCCTCAAGGTATGAAAATGTACATAACGCCAGAATTCCAGTTCATTAAGTGTTACTCTAATCAAATCCTTTACGGTGGGGCAGGCCTCAGCAGGATCGACAATTTTTTAAATAAAATAACTCGAAAGCACATAGCAAGGGCTATGACTAATGACAATAACCTTATCTCCAGGGTTACTACACTAGTTATATAGGTAGATAACACGAGAGCAAACTCGGGCTTTATTCCCCCAGAGGCATTCCCTCATATTGATTCCGAAAGGTTAATAATTTAAAAATCTAAGTGATTAACCACCGTCACCGGGGCGCCCGGTACAAACGGCTCATCCGCTGACGGTGCTCATGAGCTCATACGTTTTAGTACCACAATGACGGAAAGGATATAAACAACAAGCTGATTTTTGGTGGTTTTCGGACGAAAACGTTTCCCAGAATGTTGCGTTACGGTAAGATCGTTTTCACTTTTTGGTTCGTAAGTTGTTAGGATTAGCTCAGGGATCCTTTGGAAGCTGGGCGCGTCGTCATGTGAACCTAATTAAGGCCTTTTGGCAATGGTGAGGTAAATAAGTGAGTGTATAAAATTAAATCCAAAGAAAGCTCGATGAATGCCACATGAGTTAAAAATCTCATGGACCGAATTTTCATCTGCGAATCTCTGCAAAATCGCACTAAAATAGACCCATTTCTAAAGCGTATTGGTGTTTGATAATAAAAAATGGATCACTTTTGACAACTTTAAGAGAAAACGGTCGTGGTCGAATGGTGGTAAGACAGGGTTGACAACCAAGGGGGCTTTGCTGTGTGTTTGGTGCGATTGGTATGAAATCATCTACTATGAGCTGCTCCAATTACGCCATCTGGACAGCGCCAGGCCACGCACATGGATAGTGAGTGGCCAGAAGATCCAGGCGCTTGGTTTTTGGGTTCCTATGCATGCAGCTTATAGTCCGAATCTAACACCCACGGATTACCACCTATTCCTGTACATGGTGAACGATTTTACTGGTGAAAAATTCACCTCAAAAGAGTCTTGTGAAAATCGGCTGTCCCAGTTTTTTGCCAATATAAACGAGGGCTTTTGTGGCAGATTCATAATGGAATTACCTTCGAAATGGCAACGAACTATTTTCTAAAATTTGACAACGTTAATGAAATGTCATCACAATATATGTAATTGCAAAGGCTTTGAATTAGGCAATGGGTAGAATAGATATAGCTCTCTGAAGTTAGTACTGGCTTAACATTTTTAACATGGAGGCAAATTTTCAAATATGCTTTAGTGTGTCTTAACCAAAACTGTCTTTTGTGGTCTACTACCAACTTTTTTTTGTCCGCCCAAATTTAACATATTTTATTGAATAAATCAAGTGTGTCTTAATCTTTTTCGTGTACTTCAAATGAAATGAATTTTTGCAAAAATGATTATTCTAACCAGGGACCTGATTATTTCTTGCATGAACGGTATAGAAGAGTCGGAATTTTAACACTCTAACGATATATCACTTCCTTTCAAGCGTCAACGTATTGAACAAGGCGAGCCACAAGAGAATTGAGAACGATCCCCGCAGTCGATCAACGTTGAACTGTCTCAGTCTACGAGAAATTATGAAAATGTATAACACCATGAATTTCTGGTATATTCTCATAAAGCCAATGGGTGCAATCGCAGTTCAAAATTTCTTGGTTTTCAGTGGTTAATGAAGATGTGTAGATTGGTTTCAAACCCAACAAGCCGATTGATGAACAAGTTGTAATTAATCTCTAAGGAAAATCGTTTGTACTTCATTTTCTGCATTTTGTCGAGGACGAAGTTATCCAGTGGATTGCTGGAGGAACTAATTGTTATAGTCAAAATCTCGTGGCTATGACTGATGAGAGCCGAAGAGTAAGATATAAACCAATAGTTCGGTAGACGAAATGTAGACGTCTTATGGTTACCTCATGCGGATGAGCCTTTGCATATATACCAACATTAAATCCTCTCTCCAAAAATAAAATGTCTCAAGGGATATCTAAAAACCGATCCGAAGCTATTATGAGAGCGCTTTAACACAAGAAAACAAACAATAAGCTTTACAATATTTTCTCGATTGTTTGAAATTCTGGTGGAAAGATTTCAACGCCCTTATACATACATCTATAGTAAAGAACTATTATGCACATCTATCGTTTCTATCTATCGCTTGAGCTATCAAGGCAGAACCGTCTATACAATAGGTTTCGAGAGAGTCTCATTGGCCAGAATTCTGTTAGAAAAAGAAACTCATCTCGTCGAATCACTATGTTCATTTCGTAAGTACAGCTCACTAGCGGTTATGAGTGCGAAACTGAAGCAAAAGTAAGAAATAACCCATCAAGGTTCAAATGGCATAATCGTGCTAAAATGCTTACGACGCGCACGGTTTACGATATACGTGATGGCCCTTCCCGGTCGACTTTTCAACTTTTGGTGGCCAAATTTGAGACGACCGGTTCGATAATCAATTAAAAAAATTCGTACCTCAAAGGAACGCGAGATCGGCCGAGAACATCGCCGCGGTCTGTAAAAATGTACAGCAGAGCCCGAGGCAGTCGAGCGCAGGAACTCGACTTTTCATAGACTTCATTTTGACAAATTTTGCGTCGGGACTTAAGCTTACACCCGTACAAGTTCGAACTGACCCAGGAGCTCAAAGTTCATGAATATAGACAACCCCGTTTGTCCGCTGACTGGACTTCGAAGTGTTTAGAAGAGAACCCAAATTTTGATAGAAAAATCATCTTTAGCGACGAGGTGCATTTTTGAATGAATGGCTGTGTTAAAAAGCAAAATTGCCGGATGTGGGATGACACCAATTTACACGATGTTCACGATGTGATAATACAGCCTCAAAAAGTTACCGTTTAGTGTGGATTCACCGTCATTGGTAAGGACTACAGAACGGTGATAACCAAATTCTTACGGCCCAAATTGACACATATAGACCTAGATGACGTGTGATTCCAGCAGGATGGCGCTACATGCCACAGAGCAGACGCCGCGATTGACATTCTGCATGAACATTTCGCAGAGGTGGCGTGAGTTGGCCACCAAGCTCATGCGATCTGCGATCAATCGAACGATGGCCTTAAGATGAACGGAATGCGGAAGAGTCATTGAAAATTTGAGCACTGTAATACTTGCTACCGTAAAAAGTCGAGACGCCCATTTGAGCCATGTCATATTTCAAACATAATGATATATGTATATGGACATATTAAATTAAAAATGATTTTTGTTGATACCTCACAAATAGATTATTTTACTCTATTTCAACATCTGAGCCGTTTATTTTGAAAGTGGCATAAGTCACTTTTTCAAAAAAATCGAGTTAATGGCAACACTAAATACAATTGAACGGTATCTTCTCATTTTTAAAAAATTTGCACTCAATAAGTTGAGAACTATTGAGATTTCTTCGAGAGAAGTATTGGTAATTAAGGGTATAACAAACATGTTTATTTTGAAAGTGGCGTAAGTCGTTGTACTCAGGAAATTAATTACGGGGCTTAGTGTGAAAGAAATAGAAACATGTGATAAGTATGTGTGAAGTATTGTTTTGAATTATTTTCAGTATTTTTAAATAAGTTGTGATCATTGGACTTATTTTTATAAGTGCGAAAGAATAGTGCAGTTTTGTAAATTATATTATAGTGACATCTAATATAGTACACATAATTAGCATTATTTTATTAAAATTACTTTTATATGATGTTATCAGACAGCGAATCAGGTAAAACATACTTATTTTAGTTATGGAATTAGGTGGCTTTCAATGCGTATTATTATTTTATAGAAATATTTTCTAAAATGAGAAGGAGCGTTAACCCCAGAAAGAGACATATGAGAGTGATTTCATCAGATGAAGAATCGACTTCTACGGGGTCATCAGAAAAGGAAAACAACATAACGGAAGGAACAGAAACTCATCGTGTACGAAAAAGGGAATGCAGAAATGAAAAAAAATATACTCAAAACATTATTAAGGATAAAAGAAATAGTGGTAAAAAATATGTAACAGCAAACTCCAAAATTATTTTTACCAAAAGAATTGCAGTTAAACCTTGTTGTTCAAAAAATTGTAAAGAAAAAATAAGTTCTTTTAATCGACAACTTATCTTTGATAAATTTTGGAAGTTAGCAAACTTTACGAAGCAAAATTTGTTTTTACATAGTACAGTTAAAAGAGAAACACCCAAAAAGAGAAGACCAAGAAACTACAATTCAAAGCCAAGACAATGCCAATTTAAGTATTATTTGACACATGGAAATGTAAGTGTGTTGGTTTGTAAAACATTCTTTCTGAATACTTTCAATATCTCAGAAGGACGTCTGGCTCGTGCTCTTAAAAAGGATGTTCCTGGAGAAGATTTGCGTGGAAAATCTGAAAATTCCCGAAGAAAAACTGAAGAATCTCTCATAATTGCGGTCAAAGAGCACATTCAAAGCTTCCCTGCCTTTAGTAGCCATTACACAAGGTGTCATAATCCCCATAGAAAATATTTAAGTCCAGATCTAAATATTAGGAAAATGTACAATCTCTATCTTGAAAACTGTAAAAATGATAAACAACAACATGTTAACGAGTGGATATACAGGAAATCCTTCAAAAATGACTTTAATTTGCATTTTCATCAATCTAGAAAAGACACATGTCAAAAATGCGATTTTTTAAAAATACAGATTCAAGCTTGTGAGGATGAAGGTGAAAAAAGGCAATTAAACCTTCAACACGATTTACATTTGAGATCGGCAGAAATGGCCAGAAAGTGTCTACAAGAAGATCAGAAAAAAGCAGCTGAAAATCCAGATGAATATTTTGGATTTTCATTTGACTTTCAAAAAGCATTGCCTTTTCCCAAACTTACGACTTCCATATCGTATTACAAAAGGAATATGTACGTTTTAAATTTGGGATTCCATAATTTTCATAACAATAATATTGACATGTATCTTTGGGATGAAACCATAGCATCAAGAGGTTCTCAGGAAGTTGCTTCGTGTTGTATAAAACATCTTAAGAATGTCACAACTCAAAAGCATGTTATTGCATATAGTGACTCATGTACAGGACAAAATCGTAACATAAAACTGGCCTTAACTTGGATGAAAATTGTTCAGTCTTCAGAAAACGATATTGAAATTCTGGATCACAAATTTTTAATTTCGGGCCATTCATACTTACCAAAAGATCGTGACTTTGGTGTAATAGAAACGGCCTTGAAAAAAACAAATGTTTTATACATTCCAAATGATTACTATAGCGTGATAGCCGCCTGCCGAAAAAAATCCTTCACAGTACACAACATGGCGGAAAAAGATTTTATTTCAACACAATCATTGGAAAAATCTGTTTCAAAAAGAATAGTAAATACAGACCAAAACAAAGTGAATTGGCTAAAAATTCAATGGATACGATTTTACCATGATATTCCCTATAAAATGTTTTATAAACTAACTTTAGATGAAAAAGATGAATTTTTAACTTTGGATTTGTCACCAAAAAGAGGAAGACCTAGGCGTTATTCACAAATAGAGATGGATCCGTTATACGTTGGATCTCGTCCTGTTTCTTCAGCAAAATACAAAGACATGATGGACTTGCTTAATTATATACCCCCAATATACCACAGTTATTTTAAAAATTTGAAACAAAACACGATTTCCGAGGACTTAATCACTCCTATTGATGACGAAAATTAAATTGAACTGATGTATTTTCATATAAACTACTTATACTTACATTATGTTTCAAAATGAACTAATTATTTTTGTTTTTTATGAATATTAAAATAAAAAATACTTAAATCAAACCCTTATATTAAATATGTTGATGGTATGAATTATTATTATATATGTAATTTATTCAACAATTTTAGTAAATCACTGCCCTTTCAAAACATCACTTCAGTAAAATACGTCGGACAAAATTAATATAAGTCAGTCATTTATCTAAACTATTTATTTTGAAAGTGGCTTAAGTCACTTTACCGTGTTGAAAAGTGGTGATTTTTTAATGTTTATACGAAATTATTTATACTGAGAAAAATATCAGTATCATTAGATAACAAATACAAGTAAATCTTCTCGAAAGTTAGCATCCATATTTTTAAACGTGTTAAAACGCAAACCCTTACATATCTCGACTTAAAAAAAAAGTGACTTATGCCACTTTCAAAATAAACGGCTCATCTATCCATCCTTATTGAAAGACTGTTTATTCAAAAACCCGAGAACATCATTGACTACAACAGCTGTAAAACGTATATTAATCTCTCTGACCAAATGAACGCATATTCTCCATCAAAAGATACCCCAGAGTAGCTCGTCATATATTGTTAGGATCAGGCACAGTTAACGCCTTGAGCATGATGAAACAAACGAACGTGAGCAGCACCTTAAGAACCAATCGCTCAACCGCGAGCATCGAAGGCTCACAAGCTTGTACAAGTTGAAGACTCTATCCAGAAAGTTAATCAGAATTGTACAAGGGCTTGCTAACGTCAAGTTAACATATAGGCTCCTCGCGGCGCCTTCTGTGTAACCTCCTCACCAGCCGTGAAGATGTGAACAAATATATACAGCCACCTCTTGCCAATCCAACCAGACTGGCGGTTGTGCTAACAACCCCCCCCCCCCCCCCCCCCCCCCCAAGTAAAAAACCTACCGGTATGAAGGAACGACTAGATTCGGATATACATATATGGATCGCAAAACCGACGACGACACCGTACGAAAAAGGACGCACATCGAATCGAAAGTCATCGATTTCAAATATGTGCACACTCCCCACTGAAGAACTCGAGATGGTCGAATCGCCAACCAAATCAACCATGTCCTGATTGACGTAAGACACGCGACAAATCTCCTGTATGTACGAACATTCAAAAACGCAAACATGGACTCTGAGCATCACCTGGTAGCAGCTCGACCCAGAGCTCGACTCCCCAATCTCAGAAAGCTGCAACCACCAACAAAACGGAGATTAGACTTAGGGTGACTGCATGGAAACAGTCAGAGACTACATAAAGCGGCTGAGCGAGAGAATCTTCCATATACTCAAGCCCTCACAAGAGCTAACAAATTGTGATTGTGTAGCTGAAACCACCCTAGTCTATCGACCATCCCCGATGAGAAACGTGGTACGATCTCGAATGTGCGAAGAAAACGAAGAACTAAAACCCCCATAGTTTAGAAGCAGTCAGCTCAGCCATATATAAAGTGAAATCCAACAAAGCTGCTGGTCCAGAAGGTCTTCAGACTGAGCTCTTTGAAACTCAGAATGATGTTTTGGTAGGCATCATGAACCAGAACATCTGTCAAATCTAGGATGGTGAAAGGCATAGTAGCTCTATCTACCCCATATTTAAAAAAGGCGACCCTATGCCTTGCGCCATCTACTGAGGCATAACTCTGCCCAGTGTCGCCTACAAGATCCTATCCAGTGTACTATGTGAACGTCTTAAGCCGTTTTTCCCTACACTAATAGGCACGTACCAGTGTGGATTCCGGCCTGGCAAATCGGTTATAGATTAGATCTTCACATTACGCCAGATCCTGGAAAAACCCAACGAGTTCCAAGTCGATACTCATCATCGTTTTATCAACTTCAACGGCAGTATTCATCGTCAAGAGCTCTACGGGACCATACCAGATTTCGGAATCCCGCGAAATATGGTTCGGATGTGCCGCGCCACTTTGGCGCCACACCTCATAACTTTTCCAAACGTTCACCGGATTTCGTCAAGGAGACGCGCTGTTGTATGATTTCTTCAATTTAGTCCATGAAAGGATAGTGAGGCAGATAGGTGTCAACATGGAAGGCACTATCTTCTTCAAGAGCGACCAACTTCTGAGATACGGACGACATTGACATCCTTGCAAGCTTCCAGCGCGCTGTAGTAAAGGCATTCACGGCAATTGAAGAAAAGTCAGGCCTCACTGGTTTAAAAATAAATGAGGAAAACCCAAAATATGTGCTAAGAATAACTCCATCGAACACCGCCTTGGACACAGCCATCGACGGATATAATTTTGAGAAAGTTAAGAAGTTTGTCTACCTCGGGCAAATGTTAACTCCACAAATGACAACTTAGTGTAGATCCGACGACCGGGTGCAACCTTCGGTTGTTCAAAACAGCTAGGGTAAAAACTAGGAGCAAAGTCCAAAACTGATGTCTACAAAACACTGATCTTGCTAGTCCTGCATTACGGAGCTGAATGTTGGACGATAACTAAGAAAGCAGAGACGATTCTGAACTCTTTAGAAAGGAAAATTTTCCGTCGCATGTATTCATGTTTGCGAGCAAGGCGAATGGATGAGAAGACACAGCTACGAATTCTACGAGCTGTATAATGATTTGGACGTAGTCCGGAAGGCAAAAATCCGTCGAATACATTGGCTCGGCCACATTAAGCGCATGAGCAAGCGGGCTCCATCAAAGAGGGTCTTCGAATCCCAGCCACATTGTTCGAGAAGGCAAGAGAGACCGAATCTTCGGTTCAGAGACCAGGTGATCGCGGACATCAGGAAACTTGGACTCTCCAATTGGAAGCAGCCGGACACGTTGATATGGATGGAGGCAGGCTCTCGGTCAGGCTCAGGCCGTCCAGCAGGGCTAGCCTGATAAGTAAATAAGTAAATCGTTTGATAATTAATATCTAAGATTCTGGAATATGTAGGAAGGAACCAGTCATACCATTAAGCTGCTTTGTTCCTATGCTAAGCAACTCCCATAAAATATACAGGGTGCGCCATCTCCTATGGATCGATGTAGACTTCGAATTACTTCAACAATTGACAACCGATTTTCATATGTCATAGCATTTTGGAAACGTAGATTCAGTACAATTTTAATCGTGAATCGATTTACACCAAACGAACGCGCGGAAAGAGTCTCAATCTTCATTAAAAATGAACGCTCGATTGTGCTAACTCAATCGCAGAAATTTCGACCGAAATGGGCGAAAACGAGCCCATTTTTGCATCGGCTATAATCGGCGGTCATTTAGTTGATATTGTTTTCAAAGATTAATCAAAATAAATTGTAAAGGTCTAGATTGAATAAAAGTTTTTGAATTTCCAAAACTGGTTTAGAATTGTTGAAGTTATTCGAAATTTACATCGTCCCATATGAGATGGCGCAACCTGTATATAGGAATGGAAACCACATAGATCCAGAAAGCCCATAAGATCGTGACAATTACATATATGAGACGTTCATCTACAATACAAGATTGACCAAACCTCATTGGTCACAAGTGACTTTCACATACCAGTTAATACTACGCTTAAAATTATACGAGTATATGACTCTTATGGGATTTAACGTTAAAAAAAAAAAACTTTTAGTCGGAGATTAACTGACTCGAATTTACTGGAGACTAAAGTAAGATCGCTTCGGATTATATTGGTAGAAGAGAAGCTTTGATCAGCCGTCTCCCTTAGGCCGACATCGTCACAAGCCTACCATAAAGCCTATTCAAGAAGTTGTCTCCCCACGCGAGTTTTTTTCTTTAAAAGTCAAGCTTGCTTTGATCGGAGAAGACGTCAGGAGACATAGTCATGATCATCGGTCAGAGTGAGCAACTTCTCAGTCCACCCGCTCTATTAGTATGGACTATATAAGCTGACTAAGCTTATAACAAGACTTTTTATGCAAATGTCTCGCCTGATTAGCATAGAATTCGAGCTCCCATATGGGTCATTAGGCTTTTAAGCAAAAAATTAGTTTAATCACTTTTACCCTCGTTTCACCGTCGATAATATGGTTGAATCAAGTTTGTTGAGTATGCAAATATCTTCCACGCACAGAGTGTACCAGTCAAGAGCCGTATCACAGCTCATAATATTTAAGCCACGCGAATTGACTGTTCATACTGGCCATCACAACAAATCTACATATTAAGCACGTTCATTTTTTTTAATGCTAATTAACGCCGAAACCCAGTTTACCTGCCGGCAGATGCGTGAAACTGTTAACACCAACCACAATAACAAATCTAATGGCCTGAGAAAAAGATTTCCGCAACAGATTGCCGCTCAAGTCTGATGAAAAAGAAAACGAGAAGAAAACCTCATCGGAAGTACTAAAACAATCCATCTGATGTCTACAATTATATAATATCCAACCGGTGTTCCTCAGCCACTGTTAATGGTTGATTCCCACCCGAATGGAAAGGAAACCCACAAAAATTCTGAGTAATCCAATGAGTCGACCATCGAGCATGTGGAATCGAAAGAACAAGAACGTGAAGAGGATAAGTAAAAGAAAAAGAGATAGTAGAACCTTAACACAACATCATTAAGATTGAGATGATCGCACTCTAGCACTATCGTTAATGACCATCATACAACAACTATTCGTGCAAGTAACCGCCAACCTGGTTTTTGTATTGTAGATTGCGTGAGATTATGACAAGCCACCGCAATTAAGTATCATTCACGTCTGAAAACCCTCCTCGAGATCATTAATTAATTCATCGTCTCGCACCTATGGGGTCTCATTCTCGCCTGCTTTCTGTCCATATCTAGCGCTAGTATGATGGCGATGTTTCAACAAATGAATCGATCAAACAAAACATTATTGGTAAAAGGCCATACATGTACCCTTGTACCATGGTGCACATCTATGAAGGGAAAATGTATGATAGTCGCCTGGAGTGGAATACCTTTGCACTTAAATCACCTTTATATCCTTTTTTTCGGCAATTTCATTTCGTTTTTATTTTTTTTTTCTCGTGTATTTATATGTGTGCTACTGTATACTAGTCAAGGGAATGGTCTATTATTTATTAATAACAAACAAACATTTCTACGGCAACGACTTTAAGCACCACAACAAAAAAATTCCGAATAATATTACTGAGGGATGTATGGGGATGAATAAAAACCCTCTCAACAATAGCGGTGGTTGAGTGGAATGGAGAAGTGTAATAAAACTAAAGCACTCATATCCGAGCATGAATATAACTCATGAGAACAAGAGCGTGCAAGAGAGGTAGCCGAATGGCAGAGAGAGATACGGCTGAAAAATGCGCAGAAGTCGACTGTGTAAACATGTGCTCACGATTGTTCGCAATTGTTTGACTCAATTCAGGTGTGTTGTGTTAACATTGGTAGCAGGTGCAGGTTCGCCAGAGATGTTAGCATCTGCTCGTAGAAGAAAAATCGAATTTATCGCTATTCCGATGGGAACTAGCTGGTGTGGAACATATGTGGAACGTATTCGATGTTATTCGTGATTCCGGGAAGATATATGAATCGCTTTCGAATTTTGTACTGCGAGATGGAAGCTAATGCAATTTTCTTCCTATTTCGTTCACGTAAATAATTATTTGGTATACAAGACACTTAGAAAACAAGTCCTAAAGCAAGTAGTTTACGTTCCACAAACGAGCATTTAAAGATTGATAGACCGAAATCAACGTAAGTGTGGCAATTTAGTCATTTTTGCATCCCCACCGTAATGCCTGGCACACAGCACACCTAATCCATAGCCTACAGCTGTGCATATATGAAGACATGTGTTGTTATATTGCGTCACACCTGAGTTGCCGTTTCACCTGGCTACCCATTTATTTGTATATATTCAAAGTGGGTAATTTTCTGTTTTTTTTTTTTTACTTTATTACTTCTCCTACTTCCTTTCCTTTTTTTCCCTACTTTGTTTATATACTTACACATATTTATCTTTTATAGCGTTAATGTTTTTGTTTTTTTTTTTTATTTTACTATTTTCTCGATGAGGAGCGAGGCCTTCCTGCGCGAGCCGTATAGTTCCACTGATGTTCATTAAGCGAAACCAAACCGGACCAATAGAGTCGCGTCCGGAATGGATTTGGGGGGGAGGTAAAGAGCGAAAAGCAAGCTAACAGAAGAATCGCGCAGACAAAAGGTAAACTATTGTAATTAAATGCCAGTCGGGCAGTAATAAGAACAACAGAACGCGAACGGCATAACTGAAAAGAAGTAATAACAGAGGGAACTGGGGGGAATAACTTTGCGAACCGTTCGAAGCGGAAAAAGGAAGTTGTGGGTACGCACTGTATAGAAAAAATAGGGAAAAAGGAAAGGGAAAAGCATTAAGTAGGAAGGGAAATGCAGATACAGCGGTCAGTCGACCGAGTTCATGTCTGGGATGCGTTTGCGTCCGATGTGCGTGCGGACGCGATAAGGTAGGGCACAGGCACATGGTGTGAGGGTAGTGTTACTCAACGTAAGTTGGGGAATAAATTATGGATTATTGATGGAAAGAAGCGACGTGCTTACTGAACTGTGCTTCCACTTAGATATGACCTAAAATTGGTGTGATGATGAGTGACTAGGGGATTCAGAATTTTCAGCTCTTTTACAGGAAGCTTACATAAAGTGCCTTGGCAAATGAGGTATCTCGAAAGTGACTCCGATTGAGCAAAATTTTATATTCGAAAAGCGGAGAGACCGAAAGATCGGCCAACAAACTGTTCGATTGATCGTAAGTTTCTTTAAAGTCTGAAGATCTCTTTATTCTTATATCCTTGATAGGGATAAACAGTTTATTCAGATTCGTTCTTTCCTGCAATATACATATGTTTATAGATTTACATTTGACTGTTTTAAATGCCTTACCTGGCGAAAGTAAAGTCAGTCTTGAAAGACTAAGGCTTCTTTATCCACTTTTGACAAATTCCCCGTTTTATGCGCCACATAAAGTGTTTTTTTTTTATGTATACAAATTTAATATTCAATAAAATATTTGAAGCGAATGTTAATGTATATGGCATTGGCTTCATTTAATAGATAATGTTATGCCATTAGTGTTTAAATATCTTTGGGCATACGAATGAAGCGCAATCATGAAGTCTTATTTTTGAAAATTTTATCGAGCCCCTGGGACCGTATATCAAGAATAACACGGCGAATGTTGACTTCCAAATCGTCCAACGTATCTGCTTCTATTATTGAGATTGGCAGAGAGTTCTAAAGGCCAATGATATAATAATGATAAAAAATGACGCCGATGGTATGATAAAAAAATGACGCTGAGTCGAGGCCGTATAAGATCAAATGATTTTGTCGAGCGAGAGAAGCGCAGCCTGCAGTGTAGGTAATCAAGTTGTTGAGTATGAATGTAGCTGTTTAATTTATCGAAATTTCAGTGAGGTATCTAGACTGCAACCACAAAGCTGTTTCAAATGAAGGGAAACATGGTCAAATGGATGAAAGTTATATAAAAAAGGGGGTATATTATTATAGACAACGTTGAGTTTACGGTTGGTCGCAGAGTCTACTCGTAAATCACTGACAACTTCACTACAAAAAAGTAGTCCAGGGAGCAACAAAATTTTTGCCAGCATAAGTTTTGTCTAATTAGGAATGAAGTTTTGAGTGAAGAGTACGAAGGCTACCATAAACCTTTCCTATTGCATTATTAATAATGGTTCTCTATCTGCAATGGGCATGAAGTCGATTCATCGAATCTTTTAGGATAGATGGGCAGTGCCTTTGACTTGATGGGATTTATGTAAAAATTGTTTAGTTTAGACCAGCGTGAGATGTGGAGCAAGTCCTCATTCATCAAAGCAACTGCTTGGTCGTTCCCCGGCAAAGATCGGCTAATCAAAAGTTGTACAATATCTGAATACAAATGAATCCGACAATTATTAACAATATGTTTAAGGTCATTAATGTATATTGAAAAGAGAAGATGTCTGAGTATGGATCCATGTGGGACACCTTAAAGAACATTTACTAAGCTGGAAGAAATAGGCAGGACGGTTTGGATATAACTTTGGTATCCAATTCTTCCAATAACTCGGTTGCAAACTGGTCAGCATCAGAAAATACTCCTTCTCTGGTCACCGTTACATTCGCTTCCATTTAAAATTTGAGATCCCAACTAAAACATAATTTAAGAATCCTAGCCGGATCAACTGGTATAAATATGAGGCTAACCCTAGGGGCGACCTTGACTCCGCTCAATTAAGTTACCTCAAGTCGCATGCAGACATTGAAAGTCTGGCGACTAAAGTTACAGGAGCTAGACAGATCCCTTTTAATTCTTACCCAAGTAACAGACCAACAAGGAACCAAACCTCCATGGTGGTCTATCGATCTTGGTACCCTTAGAAAGGAAAGCAGACGGCTTTTCAACAAAGCAAAAAAACTAAATAAAACAGAAAACTGGAACCGTTATAAGAACAGCCTCAGACTATTTAAAATTGATATAAGAAAGACGCAAAGAAATAGAAGAGAATAATGAGGCCAGTAGAGTAATTAACAAACCAGATTGCACCGCAACGGTGACTTGTTCTTCCTCAATACACACTTTCCCGGCAACGCAGAGGCTAGTAGCTATAATTTTGAACAACTTATTCCAAATCTTCCGTTCATTTCAAAGGAAATAGTAAGCAAAAGGAAACTCCAATCGACAATAAATAGCTTCCTTCCATACAAATCTGCAGGTCCGGATGGAATCTACCCAGTAGAGATGCAACGTATAACGGTATTCTCGAACTATGACTTTCTCATCCAGTCTAGATTGGGGCTATATACCACTATCCTGGAGGGAAGCAAATGTTACATTTATACCAAAAGCAGGTAAAATCTCCCATACAACTGCAAAAGACTACAGACCTATCAATCTCTCCTCATTTCTTCTTAAGACGCGTGAGAGACTGGTAGACCTGTACATTCACCAAAAACCTACAAAAAAGCATGTTTTTAAAATCGCAACATGCGACAGTAGACACAGATCTGCACACGATAGTTGGAACCGTTGAAAAATCATTTCCAACAAAGAATTAACCATGATTGCCTTTCTCGATATTGAAGGAGCTTCAATCACTAGCCACTAGCCATCACCAATGCAGTAAGCAAACTAGAGGTCAATGGTAATATAATGCTTTCAAGCCCGTTGATTCATTCGAAATTCGGCTGCTACCAAACAAAAGGTAGTAAGACGTGGCACACCACAAGGTGGAGTATTATCACCGCAACTATGGGTGCTAGTTGTAAACGAAATACTCCTATCTCTGGAGGACAGCGGGTGCAAAGTCAAGTCATTGCGTATGCCAATAGTCAGGATTTGATAGAAACAAACCTAGGCAAACTGGCCAATTGGGCAGAGAACTGCGGACTTGGAATAAATGCCTCCAAAACGGAGCTAATCGTATTCACAAGAAAATGGGAGATTCCTCAAATCACTCCACCAAAACGCAATGGGACTTACCTAAGATTCGCAGACCACGTCAAATGGCGTGATACTCGACAACTGGAAATTGGATGCGGAAAAATGCATCAAGAAAGCAACAGCTGCATTATACACCTGCAAAGAAGCCTTGGGCACCAGATGGAGTATCAAACCCCATATTACCCACTGGCTGTATACCGCGGTTGTTAGACCTATAATAATGTACGGATGCCTTGTATGGTGGCCGGCATTGTGCAGATCTAACTATTGCAATCTCCTAAGGAGAGTTCAAAGGATGGCGTGCATCGGGATAACAGGGACACTGCGAACAACCCCCACTGTAGCCCTCGACACGATGCTTCACCTACTCCCCTTGGATCTCTTTGGCATGGAAAAGTCGGGGCTGCGACTTATTAAATCCGCTCACTCGAAGTTCTCCGAAATATGGCACGCTAGTATTCTTCGCCATAGCAATGATCTAAGTGAAGTCACGGACTATTTAATCCCGGTCCTTAACTTCAAGACTCTCCATAAAACGACAATTTCCAACCGACGACAATAGGAGGGGAATGAATTTCCAAAAAAAAGAACTGCACTGGAAATATACACAGACGGGTCTAAGCAGGCAATGGTGTGGGCGCCGGTGTCTATGCACCGACCCTAAAAATCAGTCAATCCTTTAAACTACCCAATCACTGCAGCATATTTCAAGCTGAATTAAGGACATTGAGGGTGCAGACTGGCTGTCTGTGAGATCGATGGAAAACAGAGACATCGTGATGTACACAGATAGCCAAGCTGCAATAAAAGCACTCGAATCACCAATAATAAGATCAAAATTGGTCAGGCACTGCCGCATGTCTCTAATTGAAATATCGAGCAGATGCACTGTAACGTTGGGCTGGGTAACTGGGCATAGCGATATACCAGGTAACTGTGAAGCAGACGAACTAGCCAAAATAGGCGCCACACTGGAGCTCTCGACTGTTAAAGGGGAGATCCACCCTCCAATGGAAACGCAAAAACATAAAATCTCGAAAAATGCACTGCCACAGGCAAATGAGAAATGGCGCGACCTTGAAACATGCAACTACGGGAGACGAACCTGGCTCAGGCATTGTCAACGTAAAACCACCAGCCTACTAAAAATACGAAGGCAGTATATAAGCAGCCTAATCGGTGTCCTAACAGGGCATTGCGCTTTAGGGAAACATGCCGCAAGATTAGGACTACCATACAACGACTACTGCAGTAGGTATCATGATGAGGAAGAGGAAGAATATCCATCCCATCCTCCAGTTACCCTGCTCTAGCCGCCTCAAGAAGACGATTTCTGGGAAAATATTTCCTTAATGAACTAACGGATCTATCCGAAACGGAGATCTACAAAATATCGAATTTTATTCAGCACTCGAAATAGTACTAAGAGTACCGCTGACCATGCCGACTCAAGTGGCAGCACAATATACCGTTCTTGGTCTAAGTGAGCCCCACCGCCTTTATGGAGGGAAGCTACCTAACCTAACCTAAACTGGACGATCTACGATTTGTGACAACACATTGCTGTCTGATATTGCAAACATTTTTAGGCAAGTAAAAATAAGATCGTGCTTGGAAAGAGCAGGTGCTTGGAGCTGGCTGTAAATCAAAACTCTATTATTGTCGCTTGTTATACATTTAGAGGTCTAGTAAAGAACTCGAGGTAAAATGGTTGGGATAAGAGCAGTTTATTGCATTGAGACCGAGGGCCTAAAAAGTACTAGAAAACAATCAGAAACCCGATTATCTAGCAGGTTACAATTAAAGTCACCACATAATGTGAAGGAAAAATTGCAAGTAAAAGACTCCAAGGATATAACTAACGGCAGTAAGCTCACGTGATTGTATGGCCTGTAAACAGAGCCAATCAAAATATTTTCAGTATTGCATTTTATACTGACAAATATTAATTCTAAGCGGCATTCGTAATCTGAATTGCCCACGAGTCTGCAATTTAACCCAACCCGTAAGTACAAAGCAGAACCTCCACCAGATCTGGAATTTCGATCCGCCCGAAAGATCATCATATACTTCTGCTTGAAACCATGTTTCAGAAACGGAGACAATATCAATTTGAGATTCTACAAATAAGTGTATGAACTAATTTCTTGATCAAGCTTTGCGCGTTTAAATGACATATTCGCCAGTTCACAGGTCCATTAACGAAATTATGCGCTCAGCAAATGTTTACTCCACGTCACGCGAGATGTGGCATGTTGCGCCATCTTGTTTAGATCAAAGCTCTGCCACGTCAAACAAGTCAAAAATCATGTTTCTATAGCGCTCTCCATTGACGGTAAAATTCTGGCCAGCATCGTCCTTAAAGCAATACGAGGGTGGTCCGATAAGTACTTAGCCTCACCGCCAGATGGCGCCAGTATCGCAAGAGCAAGTTACTATCATGTAGTACATTCTAGTAGACGGCTACTTCAGCCGGATCGGACTCGTAATTTTGTTTTGACCGCGTATGGAAGCGGGAGTGTCCGCGGATTTTAGAAAAATGGAAAAAGAGCAATATCGGTCGGTATTTCGATTCTTGTTTTTGGAAGGGAAATCGCGCAGCGAAATCAAAAAGCGTTTGGATGCTGTGTACGGTGACTCTTCTCCTTCGATGGCGACCATCAAAAATTGGTTTAACGAGTTTCA
The DNA here is from genome assembly GCA_958301585.1 of Merodon equestris. Lineage (NCBI taxonomy): Eukaryota > Metazoa > Arthropoda > Insecta > Diptera > Syrphidae > Merodon > Merodon equestris. The sequence continues at coordinate 55,489,610 of OY284413.1, forward strand.
GATTGGTCGCACGTCGGTTTTTGATATGCCACGTCCAGGTGCCCCGAAAACGGCTACCACGAAGGATAACGTGACAAAAATCCACGATCTCGTATTAGCAGACCGCCGATTGAAGGTGCGCGATATAGCTGAGGCAGTAGGCATTTCAAAAGATCGCGTGGGTCATATCCTGCATGAAATTTTGGGCATGAGAAAGCTGTCGGCGCGATGGATGCCGCGTTTGCTCACTTCGGACAACAAGCGCAACAGTGAGGCCACTTCAGAGCAGTGTTTGACGCTGTTTAAGCGCAATCCGAAGGAGTTTCTGCGACGTTTTGTGACAGTCGACGAAACATGGATCCACTAGTACACACCAGAGACCAAGGAACAGTCGAAAGAGTGGACTTCACGCGGCGAACGTGCTCCGAAGAAGGCGAAGACTGTCCCATCGGCCGAAAAGGTGATGGCCACCGTTTTCTGGGATTCACAAGGTATGATCCACATCGACTATTTGGAGAAGGGCAAAACGGTCACAGGGCTGTACTATGCCAAATTACGATTCAGTAGGTATAATGATGAGGAAGAGGAAGAATCTCCATCCCATCTCCCAGTTACCCTGTTCTAGCCGCCTCAAGAAGACGATTTCTGGGAGAATATTTCCTTAATGAACTAACGGATCTATCCGAAACGGAGATCTACAAAATATAGAATTTAATTCAGCACTCAAAATGGTACTAAAAGTACCGGTGACCAAGCCGACTCAAGAGGTAGCACTATGGGCTATGGTTCTTGATCGAAGTGATCCCCACCGGTTTTTACGGAGGGAAGCTACCTAATCTAACCTTACCTAAACTGGACGATCTACCATTTCTGATTATTGGGCAGATTCGACACCGAATTGAAGAAAAAACGGCCCCTCCTGGCGAAGAAAAAAGTGCTCTTCCACCATGGTAACGCACTGGCTCATACCTCCGCCCTCGCCCCGGCCAAGTTGGTCGAATTGGGCTACGAACTGCTGCCCCATCCACCGTCTTCTCCAAATTTGGCCCCGTGCGACTGCTTTTTGTTTCCAAACTTGAAAAAGTCACTCGCCGGGCAGAAATTTCAGTCGAATGAGGAGGTCATCGCGCCACGGAGGCCTACTTTGCAGACCTCGAGAAAACGTATTTTTCAAACGGGTTAAAGAAGTTGGAGCATGGCTGGGTCAAGTATATCGAGCTAAAAAGAGACTATATTGAAAAATAAATCGCCATTTCTCCAAAATTTTTGTTTTTCTTTTGTAGGCTAAGTACTTATCGGACCATCCTCGTATGTTCCGATGTTTCCACCAACCTATAAAGCACACCAAACAGTGAGTTTTAATGTGTGTAAGGTTTTCTTCACTCCAAATTCGACAATTTTGCTGTTTTACATATCCATTTGACCAAAAATGGTCCTCATCGGAGAACAAAATTTTGCATTTAAAAATGAAGATCAATCTGAATTCACGGAACCTACGACGAGTATAATGGTCACGTGGTTTCAACACTTGCACAGCTAGTAGATCTTAAAAAAATCTTGTAAAATCTTCCACAAAGTGAAAGGGAGCCGTTCTAATTGCTGTGCGCGATGTCAAATCGACTCATTCGGATTCTGCTCGACGCTGCACCCCACAATGCAATAACTTCTTCTCTTCACATTGTTTGTCGTCTTTCGGGATGCGTATTTTCACGTATATACACGAACCGAACCACGTGTTTCAATATAACTTTTCACAGTTTGAATGCGATATTCTAGAATTAATTAGTTCTATTTTATTGTAAGATGGCAAAACGTGCTAACTACAAATCAACTTTTAACTGTCAGATTGACAATCCGTAGAAACAGTGTTGCCAGTTTAAACACCAAAGCTCTAAAATAATCAGCCTTTAGCAAGACCAGGATGATACAAATCTTGTACAAAGTCGCACTGTTTTTTTGAGTAGGACTCTTCTACTAAATTATCAGCGTCTGGCAAGAGTGATTCTGCATTTGATTACTACACTGGCACATGTTACGGTGGAACTAAGCTAGGCAGTGAACTAGCATTCCAAACAAGGCCCTTAAGCTAGCGATAAAAACAAACACGAAACTATTCCTCGTCTGTTGCTGCTGCCTAAATGGAAAAAGCCACCAGATGAGACCTTGTCATACCGCACCATATACCTATTAGACACAATGGGTAAAATACTGGAGTGAATCATAGGCAACCGACTGGAGGTAGCAATACATGAAGCCGGGAGACTTTCAAATGAGCAGTATGGATTTAGACAAGCGAGTTCTACAATCGATGCTATACGAAGGGTAACAACAATTTTGGAAGAGGCTATTCAGGGCAGGAGATGGAAAGGAGGTGCAATGAAATACGGTGCTCTAATAACACTGGACGTCAAATTTAACTCTGTAAAGTGTGGACGTATTGTACACTCGCTTAGAGAAATTATGATACCTGGGTTCCTCATTAAAATAATATTGAGCTATCTCGAGAAACGGTACCTGTCTTACCATATCGACGAATGTGTATCTGGCGGAGTATCACACCGATCGATACTAGGTCCTATCCTGTGGAATATTATGTACGATAATTCTCTGAGGCTTAAAATCCCTGACGAGACAAAAATAATAGGAGTTGCTAATGATATTGCAATTGGAAGAGATAGAGCCCATAGAGAACCAATGTATCCGAAAAGTGAGACAACGGATGTCAGCAGTCGGGTTAGAGCTCGCCGAACATAAAACCGAAGCAGTATTAGCAAGAAGCAGCCGCAAGAAAATAGAAACAATCACTATCAAGGTAGGTGTTCAAAATATAACGTAAAAACTGGTGATCAGAGCTAGACTGAAAAACTATTACAAAAAGATCTGAACTGAACTAAAAATGGAAATTCCACACTGCAGAGATACCTATTTCAAAAATAAATTCCCAGCTTATATGGGCAACCCTAAGAGACAATGCGGCGTAGTCAATGACATACAGAATAGAGCCAAGGACAATGTTGATATAACCATAAGTCATTATAACACTTATGAGTCGCCTTTAAAAGTGGCCAACTTGCTCAAAGATTTCTTTTCAAATTTGAGCTTGCCATGACGATAATTTCTCTTGCCAATGTACTTATGGTTTAATACAGGACTCTCACCAATCGCAAACTTATGTCGTTGAAGATTTTACGGCACTTGGGATTAAAAAAATTATTATGTCTCTTAAAACATCTCATTCGTCTTCATTTAACCGCATTTCTACCTATGTTTTGAAACAAATATCTTCTCAAATCGCAGATGTTTTAAGTTATATCTTTAATTTTAGTATTAAGCAGGATATTTTTTGGAAAGGCTTGAAAACAGCTCCATGAAAAAGGCGATATAATGATATTAAACAATTACCGACCTATTTCCCTTCTGTCAAATTTTCCAAAAATTCTGGAAATGGGTGTGAAGTTCTTTCGTTTCTAAATGAGTCTAATTATTTCAGTGAAAGCCAGTTTGGCTTTGGAAGTGGTACATCTACAGAAAATGCCATATAAAAATGAAAATGAATTATATAACAGTGTTAAAACATCTAAGATCTCAGCTACATTGTTCGTAGATATTACCAACATTCCCTACTTTTAGATAACATTTATCGTGTGGGCTTTAGAGGTTTTGTCTACGAGTATGATTGGTTTGACTCATATTTAAAAAACCGAAAGCAAATGGTAAAAATTAAAAACTGCCTAAATTCACGGAAGGACATTGTTCTGGGGTGTCCGCAGGGTTCTGTTTTAGGACCCATTCTGTGTTTAATTTAAGTCAACTCTTTTTTTCCTCAACAATTTGAAGGTAAACTAACAGCATTTGCTGACTAAACTGCTTATTTAACAAAAACATACGGTTCGGATTGTGTGCAAAGTAAATAGTAGATACAAAGGATCTTTCTGGAGAATGTCGTGCCAAAAAGCTATTGTAAAAAGCTGATAAAGAGATTCCACAGGATTTTCCTCGCTTTGGACGCTACATCAATACGATATCGGAATATGGCGATCTCCAAGCCAACCAGTGTCAGGAACTCCTGTTTGTGGAGAGAAAAAAGAAACATTGGACGAATTCCCTATAGACAGAGTGCTACACGCACTATGAAGACCGTGCCAAGTATTTTCTGTTGCTCTTTAAATCGCTCTCATCACACTTATCTCTCATTGAAATCCAAGCTGTTAATCTGTCACTCCCTATGCAAATTGTCTTGAGGCGACACAGTTCACGAAGGCTCTCATTACCACTTCGCTCGAATAGATCGTCAATCTCTCAATGACTACCAATCAATTGTCGCACTGAAACAATTCCCATAATCCTAAACCACCCACACGGCGAACAACGCTAAATTACGCGCCAAGCACCCGTATCGAAATGCCCCTCTCACACCACGTTTCAGTCCGTACCACTTGAAAACAATCATCTGTGCAACTAGCCCCTTCAGCTATAGAGCAGATAACAATGATGCCCACAAGTGCTTCACTAATTGAGATAAAAATGTTCAAATGACTTAAATGACAAAGATGATTGTCGCTCGCAGCAATCTCCATCTCATACCCACGAGCAATAATAATTAAAAGCAATGCTGCAGCGTTGCGTCCACATTCACCGTAACCCACCCAGACCGGACTTACTCCGCCGGCAACCTATCAACAGCTCATTCAGCAATTGAACTCCTACTCTAGAGCAATCCAACAAAAGCAACATAAACAACAAACTGGAAAAGGACGACCAACATCACAGCATCTTGACATGGAGTGGGCTGAAGCTGCCACCGAACATCCGTCGGTCCTTCTGTGTCTTTGCACATACAATCTCACATGACCGACGAGCATTTGTGCGGCGTAAGACCGCGCGATTGCGACTGCCGGCCGCAGGCTAGCGACTGTTCATGTTGTTGTCCATGTCATCGTCGCAGTCTTGGCGGAAGGAAAGAAATGTCAAACATGGAATTAATTAGATTCCAAGTGGCTGTCGCCACTTGATTGACTGCCATCTGTCCCTCATCGGGTTGCTCCGCGTGAGTATGGTATCCAATGGGCAAACGACAAGGCAAATACATACTGCGAGTTTGACAGCAATTGGACTAATCAAGATGGATTACCGGTGGAATCTTTTATAGACGTTTGGAATGTAATTGGCTTGGGATAGCGAGTGCTTCTCAGGCGCGCTTATCTCTTGTAAGTCGTCGTCGACTTATCGTCTATGTACACGGACGCTTTGCATCAGAGATGTGACTCACTTGGCTATTTGTCAATTGTGTTCCACATTCAGTGGTTAATGCGACGAATTTATGTTCCACAGATGTTCACAGGAAGGTATCAATTTTTTCTCATCCCTTCGCAGGGGTTGTCATCACTTGCCAAAATATTATTTACAATCGAGTACCTATCACCGGCAGGCACAGCCATCGACAAAATAATTTTCAAATTAAATTTCCTTCCTCGTCGCAATCGCCGAACGTCGTCGTGGTGCGTCGCGATAGTCTAAGGACGACACGAACATCTTTCTATGCTAGGCGATATCAAAGGGAGCCATCAATATCACCAACAAATCAATTTGCTTGAAATAAATTACACGGTCGTTCTCGCCTCTGCTGCTGAATCTGCTATCTATCCCCTTGTTTCCTAGCCATTTGGTTTCTGCTTGTATAGCTGTGGGCGCGGTGGTGCCAAGCCGTCGGATGGGGAAGGAAGGACAGGGGAATTGCCTCTATTTTGCAACTTTGTTTCTCCTTTTTATATATATTTTTTTCTAGACTAAAGGCTCATCAATAATGTGCACGAAAGCGAATCCATAAATAATTCGCAATTTTCGCGATGCACTCTGTAATGAGCATCATGTGTGTGATGTGCTTGTCGACGTACACCTGCTACTGGGATTGATTTTTTTTTCTTTTTTGGGAGCGGCAGTTGTTCGATTGGGCAATCGATCACACGGTTATATTGTACTTGTCCTCCTTCAGGGGCCAATCTGTTATGTTATCAATGAGTTCGGAGGAGGGAGGTAGGTTAAATTGAAGTTAAGTTTGTGATTTTTATGTGACTATGAATGTCATATAGTGGGTTGGAAAAAACTGTCTTCAATCATAGTTTAAGGGGTAGACTTAACCCCGTGTTCGGGGTTGTGAAAATAGGAAAATCGAACGCAAGCTCACTCAAACCATAGTGGTTTCCAAATTTATTTATAATACTTAACATATCAGTCAATCAGTGCAAACGAAGGTGTCTGAGAGAATCAAGTGGTATAAGCTGGATAAAGGAAAAGGCGAAGCTTTTATTACCAAAATGAAAAACTACCTCTATTCCATTATCGATGAGGTCGGTAATAAGGAGTGCAGAGCACAAGACATGTGGGATTCCCTACAACAATCTGGCCTGGAGAAAGCCAAATCACTGCTCGGAACGTCTAAAGGCCCCTGCCAACACGCAAAAGAAACAACCTGGTGGTGGACAGACGAAGCCAAAGCAGTGATGCACGAAAAGAAAATGGCTTTCCAAGCTTGGTCAAAGTGCTCTTCTACTAATAGAAAGGAAAAAGATATTGCAAAGGTATCGCGAAGAAAAAGTGCGCCGAATTCAAAGCGAAAAGCATGGAAGGCCTCTATCAGGAGTTGGGAGAAATGTCGTCTTCCGCGTCTGACAGGAACCAGGCTACGCAGGAGCTTCGACAAAGCAATTTGAACAAAGGAGCAAATATCTTTAAGATAGCCGTCCAGAGAAGAAGAAATGCTCAGGAGATTCGTTTCCCAAAGTTTATTAACAATGCTGAAGGCCAACTCCTTGTGGAAGACGAAAAAATTCTCCACAGATGGCGACAGTATTGCGAGGAACTTCTGAACGAACAGTTTCCCCGAGTGTACTTTCCAAGAGCCGCCCCGAATCATGCCGAAATATCCGACATCACAGTCGAAGAAGTTCGGTACGCGGTTAAAAACTCCAAGAAAAGAAAAGCTGTTGGGCCGGACGGGATACCCTCTGAGTTCTAGAAAAAGATGGGAGACGTCGGGTCTAGATGGCTCATGGTTCTTATCTCCAGACTTATGAGAGGCGACACTATGCCTAATCAATGGAGGGAAAGCAATCTTCTTCCTTTGCACAAAGGAAAGGGTGATACGCGAAATTGTGATAACTACCGTTCTTTCAAGCTGATGTCGCACACCATGAAGATCGTTGAACGGGTATTAGATAGCCGACTGCGGAAAATAATACGACTATCTGATGACCAGTGCGGGTTTGTCTCGGCTAAATCAACAACAGATGCAATCCAAAGTATAAGGGTCATGATGGAAAAGCATCGTGATTCTTCAAAGGACTTGCATATGGTGTTGGTTGATTTCGAGAAGGCCTTTGACCGGCAACCAAGAGATCTTTTATGGGTAGCGCTCCCACCCAGTATCGATAAAGTCGGCACAGCTATTCACAAGCTGAAGAACAAGGCCGCAGGCTCAGATAGCTTGCCATCAGAACTCAGGCTGGCGGCGATGTTCTGATAGGGAGCGTGCACCAAATCACCTGCAGAATTTGGGAAGAAGCAGTCATCAGCCCGATGACTGGAATACCAGCTCTATTCGCCCCATCCACAAAAAAGGCGATCCCACCTCTATACTCTAGAAGTATATATCTGTTTAATGTCGCATACAAGATCTTGTTCAGCGCAGTGTGTCAAAGTCTAAAGCCCTTTTGCACCGCACTAACCGGCAGCTACCACTGCGGCTTCCGACCCGGCAAATCGACCAAATTTTCACACTTCGACAAATACTGGAAAAGACCAAATCGATACACACCATCTCTTCATCGATTCCAAAGCCGCAAACGACAGCATTCATCGTAAAGAATTGTTTGATGCGATGGCTGAATTTGGAATTCGGGGAATACTGATACGGTTGTGTAGCGCCACGCTAAAAAATATGCGATGAATGGTGCAGCTCAGTTCTAGGACCCCTGAAGCGTTAAAAACATGCACCCGATTTTGGCAAGGAGATGCGCTTTCGTGTGACAGCGTAAATAGTGCGAAGGGCAGACATCAACAGGTAAGGCATTATCTTCTACAAGTCTGTCCAGCTGCTAGGATACGTGGATGATATTGACGTCATCGCGCGGTCGCGCCATGACGTTGTGGAAGCGTTCACGGCGATTGAAAAACAGGCAAAACGAGTTGGTCGCCACCTGGCACAAAACGTAACAATTGACAGCTACAATTTCAAGGTGGTTAAGGAGTTTGCCTACCTCGGGACAAACGTACATTTCACAAGCGACACCACAGTGAAGATCCGGCATAGAATCGCAAACAACTTGGGTCAAAACTCCTCACTCGAAGAACCAAAGTCATGCAAAACGTTTATACAGTCAGTCTCGCTGTGCGGAACCGAAAGCTGGATGATAAGTAAGACAACGGAGCTGATTTTGGGTTCTTTCGAAAGAAAATTCTGCGCCGGATATTTGACCTGTCTGTGAGGAAGGTGAATCAGGGAGAAGACATATCCGTGAACTCTACGAGTTGTACAAAGATGTGGATGCAGTTCGGAAGGCAAAGATCCGTCGACTACACTGGCTCGGCCGCATGAATATCAACGCCCCAGCTAAGAGGGTCTACGACTCTGAGCCTCCTGGTTCGAGTATAAAGCAGTATAAAGACAAAGCAATCGCGGATGTTAGACAACTTGGTCTTAACAACTGGAAGCAGAGTGCCCGGGATCGTCAAGGATGGCAGGCAGCCATAGCCCAGGCTCAGATTCTCCATGCATTCGGCCTGTTAAGTAGGTATTCATATATCGAAAAATGAGGCCTTCTGCGAAGAGATCAACTCCCTGAACGCGACTAACAAATTGGTTAAACCCTTAAACGAGGAAATCCGACGAAGCTGGATATACTCAGAAAATTTAATGGTAACTTTACTGAGTCTAAAACGAAAACTCTCACTATACTGCTTTAGACCCATTTCCCGGGAAGACTGTCATTGGCTCGTTGCACACTCCTTCAATGGTAACTGTGACTGAAACGATGAAAACAACTCTGCGTGGTTGGTGTATTGCATCACGGGTGGCAAAGAGTGAGGCCACTCTTTTGCTGTGGTATCTTTCGATGGTTTTAAGTTTCCAGGTACTGATGGGATATACCCTGTTAGGCTGTAAAAAGGTATAAGACAGCTGCTTCCTACTCTGACAAGAATTTTCATTGCTAGCCTGACACTTGCTTATATACGAGGGTGGTCCGATAAATACTTAGCCTTTAAAAGAAAAACAAAAATTTTGGAGAAATGGCAATTTATTTTTCAATATAGTCTCCTTTTAGGGCGATACACTTGACCCAGCGATGCTCCAACTTCTTTAACCCGTCTGAATAATACGTTTTCTCGAGGTCTGCAAAGTAGGCCTCCGTGGCGGCGATGACCTCCTCATTCAACTGAAATTTCTGCCCGGCGAGTGACTTTTTCAAGTTTGGAAACAAAAAGAAGTCGCACTTCTGGAGAATACGATGAATGGGGCGGCAGTTCGTAGCCCAATTCGACCAATTTGGCCGTGGCGAGAGCGGAGGTGTGAGCCGGTGCGTTATCATGGTGGAAGAGCACTTTTTTCTTCGAAAAGTGGGGCCGTTTTTTCTTCAATTCGGCGTCGAATCCGCCCAATAATTTGGCATAGTACAGCCCTGTGACCGTTTTGCCCTTCTCCAGGTAGTCGATGTGGATGACACCTTGTGAATCCCAGAAAACGGTGGCCATCACCTGTCCGGCCGATGGTACAGTCTTTGCCGGCTTCGGAGCACGTTCGCCGAGTGAAGTCCACTGTTTCGACTGTTCCTTGGTCTCTGGTGTGTACCAGTGGATCCATGTTTCGTCGATGGTCACGAAACGACGCAGAAACTCCATCGGATTGCGCTTAAACAGCGTCAAACACTGCTCTGAAGTGGCCTCACTGTTGCGCTTGTTGTCTGAAGTGAGCAAACGCGGCATCCATCGCGCCGACAGCTTTCTCATGCCCAAAATTTCATGCAGGATATGACCCACGCGATCTTTTAAAATGCCTACTGTCTCAGCTATCTCGCGCACCTTAAATCGGCGGTCTGCCGGCGGTCACGTTATCCTCCGTGGTAGCCGTTTTCGGGGCACCTGGACGTGGCTCATCAAAAACCGACGTGCGACCACGTTGAAACTCGTTAAACCAATTTTTGATGGTCGCCATCGAATTAGACGAGTCACCGTACACAGCATCCAAGCGCTCTTCGATTTCGCTGCACGATTTCCCTTCCAAAAACAAGAATCGAATCACCGACCGATATTGCTCTTTTTCCATTTTGCTAAAATCCACGGACACTCCCGTTTCCACGCGCGGTCAAAACAAAACTACGAATCCGATCCGGCTGAACAGTAGCCGTCTACTAGAATGGCGATACTGGCGCCATCTGGCGGTGAGGCTAAGTACTTATCGGACCACCCTCGTAAATATTAAGATATTTTGAAGTTAGATTTAAATATTTAATCATTGCAAAAGTTCGTGCCCGATCTTCATACGTGGCGTTTGCGGTATGACGCAACCATTGTTTGTTTTATGGAATTATTGTATATAGTACCAATGGATAGGACGTATCATCAAAAGTCATTTTACCCGTTAAGTTAAATCAAAAAGTTACACTTTCGATATATAATACTGTACGAGTTTAGACAGGGAGGGAATGTTGGCAACAGGAAAGCCTTCAGAGCCTTTATTTTGGATTAGTCCTGCTCACAGGACCGTTAAAAAGTGATCTGGTAGATTTCGGTGATATGACTTGGACTATCAACCTCGTTCTGGCCGGCCTTTCGAAATTGATGACGACATTTGCGTTAGTAAAAAGTTGCCGGAAAATTTCAAATCAGGAGACTGCTGATCATTTGTCAGCATTTCTTCATTAAAAAAAACTTAATTCACTTCTAAGCTCGGTACGTGGGTGTCGTATTGTTTAACGAAAAAAATAAGACGGACTGCGTCTCCGTGACCATGTCTCTGCTTAGACGCCATAAAAACGAATCTTTCTTGGATCGAGTCGTAACAGGTGACGAAAAATGGATTTCGTACAACAAAGTGCGGCGATAAAGAAGCTGGAAAAAAGCAGATGAAGGTTCAAGCCCATGCGAAAAGCTGGCTTACATCCAATTTATGTAATGTTATTTGTTCGGTGGGATTTCAGAGGTATAATTTTCTGACCAAAAGCTCGCTTTACTCTTCACATTCGATACATTTGATTTTTACGAAAAACAAAAGTCATGCTAAAAGAAAAACGACTTGACTAGACCTTCGACATTGAGAGGCTCATGATGAAGCAACTTAAGGCCGTTCCAAAAAAAGCCTTTCACAAATACATCGCTAGCTAAGGCTTAGAGAAGAAATTTCTTCATTTGTTCGTATCAGAACCATCCATTGAACTTTTTGAACACACCACCTACATACATGCTCAAATTGGCCAACATGTTTCTGGGTACATAACAGCAAGAGGCGACCTTAAAATGCTGCTTCACTGGGTCACTGACATTATTGAAATTACTGCTGATGTACTCCTTGCTTGTTCACCTTCTATTAACCTTTCCATCGATTATGAACTACATTGGAAACCAAAACTTTTGAGCTGCTCTTAGGCATTATTACTTTAACATTTTAAACCTATCTGACTTAGGAAGTCGTTGGAGGACCCAAGCTTTTCCAATCACCTTTGTATGATTTATGAGTATAGTGAACCTGAAGTTGATGGAGGATATCGACTCAAAGCCTTTTACAGGCTAGCATACTATAGGATCACTGCGCAAAACAGCTTGTCAGAGGACAATACAACAACCATCAAGCCATGATGTTATACATGCATTTCAATAATAACTTCATTTATCTGTCGCAATGCTTCTAACTACAACTGTGCCATGGGAATCTAAGCCGCTGGGAGTGGACGTCCGCGTTTCGCTTTAATCCATTCTTCTCCGTAATTTCTGCAAAACAATATTGAGAATAAAATCTATCCGCAGCCACGGCGTGATAAATCAAAACCAACAACAAGCAGCAGCACGGCAAAGTCACAACATGGAATTCCAAAACGTTACTACTCGGACTACAGACAACACGACGTGGACAGGTTTCAGTTCACACGGAACCGGATTGATTCGATTTGCTCGTAATGCTCGTTATGCTACTTCAACACCCTCTACCTACCTCTTACACTCGTGATCTAGTAAAATCACCTCACGTCCACGTCGTCCAACTACGTGGATGAGGGTGGCTTTAGGCTGTGCATGTTACTAAACCACTCAAGACCTGTCTGGGCTTAGTTTTGTGAACTTTAAGCAATACTCGTACACCTGCTTCGGTATATCTTGCTCTGACGAAGGAAATACATCATTGAAGTTGGTGGCATAAAGTGTGATTGATTAAGATAGTCTTGTCGATTCCTAATGTCAAAGTTGTAACTCCTCGAAACTTAGGAACCACAATTAACAAGCTACTCAATGAATATTGAAAGGAAACGTGAAGGAGCCATTCATTGCCGTCAAGTTGTCATCGAGGCCAAGTATGGAATACGAGCATACGATGACTATATGTATCACAAGAACAAAAATGGAAATGAAGGTCTCGGTGGGATACTTACGATGAAACGATGAGACTTCCGTGGATCTGAAACCGAAAGAAAAACAAAAGAGAAAAAATTCAGTTAGTTCATTTATTAAAACTTCAAAAGAAATAAAGATAAGAAAATAAGATATTTCTTCGTAGATACATAAGAAACACTTCTAATTGCACGCTCACTCCACCGTACTGTTCACATTGACAGGAATTCCTTCGTCGTTTTCCTTGAACAGAGCAGAAGAGGAAGTGGAAGTGCAAACAGCAAACAGAAGAAAAGTTTCAGCTTCTGCTCGTGCTTTCCCTAAACTTGACGATTCAAGTCTACAAATCTTTCGCATTCACCTGACTAATTATGAAACATTTTAACGAGAAGAATCCCATTTTGCTGTGGGCAAAGGCGCGGGTCGTTGGGTGGTAAGCAAGTTAGACGGATTTATTGCGACACAATTCAGATGCAGTTTAAGACTTAATGAGAGAAATTATTAATTTGGAAAGATAAAGCTTAAAGTAGGACTACGATGAGGTGGATTGTTTGACAAGATGAGTAGAACATGTTGTTTGTAGAGAGGCATTTGAATAGGAAGAGGAAGTTGAGGTTGAGGCAGCAAATATCTGCTAACAGCCATGACGTACCTGATAAATGGAACATAACTTTGGCCGCATATTGGATGGAATCCAAACCACATCTACTTAGTGGGCCTAATAATACGAATATCGTTCAATAAGTCCTCGTAAAATCGAAGTGATGGCGAGAGTGACGAATGCCATCGTATTATGGTTAATGGCAACCTAGCTTTAGTCAAGCAAATATGATGGAAGCAGTTTACACATTTTAAGTGGTATCTTCATCTTGAATCACAGGGAATAACCTTCAAAGCCATAAACTTTCGAAGACGAAGAATTGGAGAAACGGCGCGATAAACACCTATGTCGAAGACTCCAAGACCAGCGAAACCCCTCATTCCGATGTAAGGGAAGTGGCTCTCATACGACTGAAAACCAAGGGAAGTTGTAAGTTGTTTTTACACATTTAAACCATCTTGAAAGGATTTTTGTATCGAATTGTCCTGGAGCTGAAAATTGGATGCATGTTCACCTTCATCACCATTTTAGTTTCTGTCGACGAACTCCTACGTAGTCAAACTCAGGAGCCTATTGCCTTTGACCGAAGATAGGTTAATCACCGAGGGAAGTCGTCGAGGGGGAAATGTAAGAGAAAGTTAGTTAACTCTTCATTAGGACGACGGCGAATGAGCTAATTAATTGATCGGTCAATGACGACGTCCACAGCTTCAGTGAGAGCCAACTGCACAACTTTCCTTTTACAGCTGCTCAAATTCCAGGTCTAAGAGGTGAAGGCGGTGGATGAGCCCTAAAGGGTGGGCCATCTAGTAGTTTTTCTTTTAAATCAAAAGTTATTTTGACTCTGCCAGCTGTTTCTCGCTCGAAATCTTGACAGAAAGTTAGTATCATACCTCTCCGGAACGAAATTAGTCGCTATACGCTTGAACAACGTTGGGAAATATTGAAAACTTATTTCCAAAGTGAGTGCTGTGTAGCCCAAACAGTGAGTTTTATAAAAATAAGATTTGGCCGAAATGACGCACCCACCGCTACTGCTGTACGCAAGTTTGTGCAAAAGGTTCATGATTCGTCGTACCGTGGACACATATGAGAATGTGGCTGCTGTGCCCGAGAGTGTGAGACTCAATTTACGAATATCAACTCGCCATCGATCTCAACAGCTCAACATTTCACGCACTAGCCTCAGGGGAATTCTGCACAAAGATCTCGGACTATTCGCTTACCAATTGACTCAACAATTGAAGACCGCTTGACGATCCGCTTCGTTATCGCTTCGCAGTTTGGGCCTTAGAGCAGCTTGTATTGGACAACGATTTTGGGTGGAAAATCATCTTTTCTGACGAGGCGCATTTTCATCTCGGCGGCTACGTTAACAAACAAAATTGCCGTGTGGTGGCATCATTGGACAGTTTTTCTTCATAAATGAGGCTGGGAACAACGATTCGCTCAACATGTTAATCGACTTTTTTTTTTATTGAAATTGAAGACGTGGATTTAGACGACCTCTGGTTCATGCAGGATGGCGCGCCATGCTTCACAGCGTATGCCACAGTAGACCTTTTACGCACCAAATTCCCAAACTGTGTTATCAGCCGTCTTGGCGATGGCAATTGGTCGCCTCGGAGTTGCGATTTAGCCCCTTTGAACTTTTTGCTGTGCGTGAAGTTGACTCCCTCACTCCGCAGAAAAATATAGTTCAGAAGCACCCACAAGCTCGGATAAGGACGGATTTACTGTTGACGACCTCAGCAAACGAAAAAAGGAAACGTGGCTCGGCAGCCGATGAACTCGCAAAGGTCCTTGACTGCTATAATGCACTCTTTAGCGCAATCGAAGATGTGCCGTGGGATGGGCCGGTCAAAAAGTAGATGAAAAACTGCGACCTCCACTTCGGCAATCGTTATAGAGGGGAAAAGCAACGCTTATTTGGATGTGAATTTGTTGTTCGAGGCAGACTTGGGCAAGAAATCTTAAGCTTTAAATTTATTAGTGAGCGCTTATAACATTCCGCATCAAAGCTAAATCCCGCAGCATTAGCCTGAATTGTTGACAACAGCAAGGATGACTTCTATGATCTCCTAGAAAGAACATGCTATCAATGCCCCGAGAGGAAGATGATTCCAGGAGATTTTAATGCACAGCTGGGAAAAGAAGAAATCTTTGCTAGAGCCATCGAAAAACACAGCCTCGGGGCGGAACCTCTCTGTTGTGAGTACGCAGTTCCCACACCTTAACAACCATAAAGGGACCTGGCAATTATCCGTCCACCAGATTGATCGACGTCAGACATCCTCCAAAATTCTCGATGTCCGAACCTTCAATTCGTTGTTGTAAACAGGAACACGAATACCGAAAAAACAACGGAGTCAGGAAAAAATACCATGGTTTGACCTCGGACAGCTACAATCGCAACCGCTGACCGCTAGAAACTTTGCCGACCGAGTCTCCTAAAAACTCTCTGAAAGTTCGACGCTGCCTGCACCAACAATACAAGAAGAATGGAAGCGGTATCAAAAGTATACCAAATAAGCTGCCACTGATGTGCTGGGCTTTACGACACTAGCCAGGAAGAATCCAAGGTTTGACGAGGAGTGCTAGATAGACCCACACAGGCAAACAAGATGCCTACAAGGCAATGCAGCGTCGAATAAATTCGGATTTCGGATCGAAGCCCGCGGAGACGAAAATGGACAGCTCTTAGTAGACTGTTAAACCCCGAGGAAGACCCTCTGTTAGGCAGAATGTTTCACTCAATTTGGATGACGTTAGTCAAGAATTCCGTCCCCCTGACTTTGACGAGGTCAAGATAGCAATATCAACGCTGAAGTCAAACAAAGCTGCTGGAGCGGGCGGACTGTCCGCGGAACTGTTTAAAGCGCCTGTGGTGATCTGGTTAGGCGCTTGAATTCGCTCATCTGAAAGGTATGGTCGGAGCAAAACATACCCGATGAGTGGAATCTCAATGTCGTTTGGCCGATCCACAAGACAGGAGCCCCCTTTGACTGCGCCGGCACTCACCACCTATTCGTTAATTTTCAGGCCGCATATGACAGCGTGCATAGGGACGAGCTGTACACAACCATGTCTAGTTTTGGCATTCCTACCAAACTCGTCAGATTGTATAGGATGACGATGGAAAACTCTCGTTGCTCCATCAAGGTCGCTAATGAATTAACCGAGACCTTCAATGTCAAAAAAGATGTTAGGCAAAAACGATTCGTTGTCGTGACTAGTTTAACATCATACTGTATAAAATCATGTGAAACTCACAAGTCAGCACTAGGGGCACGATCTTCCAAAAGTTCGCTCAACTGCTAGCATAGGCGGATGATATTGTCGTCTCTTGAAAAACAAAACTGGCTTTATATAATATAATCCCATCTGATCATCCCAGTCTTGCATTCACGCTATTTAAAGCGGATGAGGAAGCTCTTAGTCTTTTCAAGAGAAAAGTTCTGTGTGCGATCTTTGGTCCTGCTTGCGTTGATGGCATCTGGGGGAGAAAATTCAACTAATAGCTGTACGAGCTGTACATACATCCCGGGCAGTATGGCAGCATCTCCCTGGTTAAGCGTCTGCCGATAACATGCTTAAGATTGTTAGGTTATGTAGAGCGTGAGGACAACACAGTTCCGGTCCGAAAAGTCTTCGAATCCGAGCCATTGGGACAAAGCAACAGAGTACACCCTGGACTCAAAATGCGCACACAAGTGGAGAAGGAACTCTACCAACTTGCTGAGTGCAACTGGAGACGTCTGGCAAGAGATCGTGCTGCCTGTTGACCCTTGTTGGTTGAGGCCTAAGTTTACACCGGACTGTAGCGCCATGAAGAGGATGAAGGAGAAGCAGCTGAGGTCTGGCCTGTTAAGCCTGGACAACAGGAACATCAATATAGAAGCCAAATATCGATGAGTATTTAGAATTAGAAGCAATCGTTTCCGGTTGCAATTAAAATGCTAGACCCGTGCTTTGAAGGAAAAACGGCCGGACTACTCCAGTCCGCACGTCGTAAAAGCTGTCAAAATATGCTTGGAAACTATCATTGCTCCTTCCGATCACTAAGTATTCAGATCAATAATTCCTGGTTTAAAAAGCACGAAGCAAAAAATACTCGCTCGGTAGATTTTATTTGAGGACGAGGGGGCTCCGATTAAAGGGGATAATGTAGTGGCTAGAGAGAGACGATACCTTAAATAATATAGCGTTTCAATTCAATTTCAATAATCGTTTTTGTTAAGAATTGGATCTTCAAGCTTGACAAATTGTTCGGTGTACGTCAAACGAAGTTATTGACCAAACATATGCTCATTTTGAAGGTGTTCCGATATCCGGCTTTGACTTGACCAATTTGACTCGCTTCTAGAAAAGTGTTCATCTCGGTATACGAAGTTAATAAAAGGAGATTTTTCGACAAAAACAAAATTACCCACAATTTTTTTTGTAAAGACTTGTTGAAATTCCCTTGTAGCGCTCTTGTTAAGGAAAAAATTTTAACGGCGGGTATAACTGCCTCATTTGTTTCTTTTGTTCATACCCTATTGACCTCCTTATACTAATATCCTGTCACTTTGACGATAAGAACTGAATTGATGCCATCCAAACGCAGAAGAATATAGTACGAAGTTTGTTCAAAAAATAAAGTGACTTTTCGAATTTCGCGAGCTGCATAAGTACATTCGATTCTTGCATTATTTTTGTGAAAGTACACATATCCCCTCAAATATGTTGACATTAGCAGCTATTAGTTTTTAGTTTTTAATTCATTTTTATTCATAACTTCTTAGATCTATCTTACCCTAGACAAAAATGCTTAAAAACTAGCTTAACTATCTTAACAATCTAGATATCTTACTGGCCCTAGGCGGACACTCTAAAATAGATGTAACAACTTAAATCTATGTCTTTCGACTACTATATCAACTTACCACTAACATTACTATATCTAGCTTAAGCTAAGAAAAATGTTTTTTTTTATTAAAAACTTAGCATATGATCATTTGTGTTACAATAAAACTTAAGCCTACCTTAATGTAAATAAACCTAACTTATTCTACCTTAACTAAAATATATATATATAAATTATATACATAATAGTATATATTTAATATATATATCTTTTTTTTTTTTTTTTTTTTTTTTTTTTTTTTTTTTTTTTTTTTTTTTTAACTTATACATACCCTACTACCACTACCTACTCTACCCTACCTTACCCTACCCTAGCCTATGTAAGCCTGCCATTGGTGTTGGCAGGCGATGCCTTGAAGAGGCTGAAGCTCTCAAAGTGTCCACTGACGTAGCTCTCTCCAGCCACCAAAAGCGTTGATGCTGTCGGTCTACGTCTCCTCGATCCCGGCGTGAGACCGATCTACAGAACCTGAGGCGCTCGGGCTCACGGAGCGCGACATCGGGTTCGTAGAGGAATCGCCGTTCCACGGAATTGCGACCCACGTGGAAGATTAGCGGTACCGCCAATCTATCCTGGATCAGCCCACATCTATCTAAATAGAGGAATGCTTCTGGCGGCACAAAGCCATTAAGGCGCACTCTCTCGTGATATAAATCGTTGGGGTAGTAAGCCCCGAAGATCAGGCTATTGACCGAAGTCATTGCTCTCGCAACGTGGCTTCGAATCAGTTTAATCAAAAAATTATCTACCCGTACAATCCTGGCCCTATTGTATAGGACCTCGTTCGGGTAAAATTTCGTGTACTCAGATTCGGGTGTCCTATGTAGCCCCAGACACGTCCTGAGACATTGTCTCTCAAACACCCGAATCCTTTCCATTAAGCTGGCTCTCACATTGAACCAGACGGGACATCCATAGGCAACCATGGGCCTGATTAAGGCCATGTAGCAGATTACCTTCACCCTAGAATCAAGTTGGCTGCTATGAAACAGCCACCTTGTCAGAGCAAAAGCGCCCCGGGCCCTTGCCAGAGCAGCATCTACATGTTTGTCAAAATATAGATACTGATCCAGCACGATCCCAAGATATCTGACCACACTTTGTTTCGCCAGTGGACGCCCGTCCGGTCCTAAAATTAAGAACCTGCGCCAGTTTTTTCTAGTGTCCCGAGAGGCCCTAGACAAAGGCGTTCTGAACAATATAGATTCTGATTTCTGGAAGTTGATTTTCAACTTCCAGTCATCACAATACTGCTGAATTTTTCGAAGTCACGCTGCAGAAGAGTAACAATGACGTCGATCGTTGGACCTGATCTGTACGCGATTAGGTCGTCTGCGTACGCTATTGAATGGTGAAGAGAAACTAGCAGATCGCTTAGGTAAATGCTGAAAAGGATCGGCGAATTTACCGTACCCTGTTGCAGTCCATTTTTGATTTCAAATGTTTGGGTAGAAGTCACGTTGGCAATTTTCACTACGAACTTTCTACCTGTTAACATGTCAAAAATCATATATAGCAGTGGTTTACTTATGCCCAGCCGACTGAGCTTGTAATAAAGACCTTCTAACCATACGGTGTCGAAGGCTTTTTCTAAGTCAATCAGACAGGCACCCGTGCATTGGTTCTTGCATTTATTCCATTGGACATCCGACACAAGCTTCGACGCGGCATGAATAGTGTCATGCCCCGCTCTGAAACCGAATTGGTTATCCGGGACATTAGCAGCTATTTTGGATATTTAGTGTATCACAGATTTTCACAGAATTTTCCAAATTTTTTGGGTATGAAACTTCGCATGGGTTGTTGAGCGATGTGAATGACGATTCATATTTGCTAAAAGGGTCATCACTGGTGACGAAACATAGCTACATGTTGCTGACGTCGAATCATTCCAATAGTAGCTACCAGAAGGCCGAAAAAGCCAATTTCGGTAAAATTTTTTTGTTCACTGTTTAATTCGATTACAATAGCATAGTCCATCATAAGTTCTTGCCGAAAGGTCGAACGGTCAATAAGGAATATTATTTTAAAATTATGGACGTAGAAAACGTCCGGATTTGTGGGAAGAAAATTCTTTCACCATAATGTACCTGCTCACTCATCATTCCTTTTCTTCTTCTTAGTTTTGCGCTACGTCCGGTGTGAACCTGGAGCTCAACCAACAAGTGTCACCAGCTGGCACGATATTTTACCAGTTGTTTCCAGCGCCGCACTACCACTTGGTTAAGGTCCCTTTACACCTGTGTGCGCCGGCCTCCCTCAGGGTCGAATTAGAAGACTTTTACATAGGCATCGTCGTTGTATATTTTCCTTCATTCTCGGTTTATACAAACGTGACCAAAGATTGGACGCAGAATTTTCCTCTCGATGCGACCAAGAGCATGCTCATCTGTTTTCGTTAAGGTCCAGGCCTCGTTTGATCTAAGCGCTGGTGTTGTTGCGGCTGGTCACTAGTGAGCCAAGGTACATTAAGTCCTGGACAATTTCGAATTTGTAGCCGTCAAATGTGTTGTTCTGGCCGCTGTTGTACCTCTTTTTTTTGGATGACAGGTTACATTTGGTTTTGTCATTGTTTACCGAAAGATCCATTTTAGCCGGTTCTGCTTTAACACCTTTGAAGCTTCATGAGCGTCTGGCTGTGTTCGCCTCAATGTCTACGCAAGCAATTGCGGAGACTTGAAAAAGATCTTTACCTTGTGTCTTGTGATCTTTAACCACGATGTTGAAACAGTTACATGACAGTGCTTCACATTGTCTAAATCTCTTTTAACAACAACGGTCTTAGCTAGTTCGCCACTGACGTTAACGATCCATTGTCATTCTGCGCAATCTGTCGAGTTTGGCAGGGATGTTAAAACTAGATATGCCTCCGCATCAGATCATCCACAAAGGCTTTCAGCCGTTCACACATTAGGGCAGAGAAGATCTTGTAAGCGATGTAAAGGAGACTTATTCATCTATGATTATCGCAGTTATATGCTGAGATTCCATTCGTCGGGCATGCTCTCTCCGACCGTATCTTACAACCATATCACAGCTGGTGCATGCGCCCTACCAACTCATTTCCAGCCGCGTTAAATAGCTTAGTAGACAGGCCGTTTGCGCCAGCGGCATTATTAGTTTTTAGCTTCAAAATTACAAGCTTAATTTCATCTAGATCGGGTGGACGGAATTCTCTTGCATCTTCGTCCGTCACGAATGGATCATTCTGCCTGATAGCGGCATCAGATCCATCACCCCTGTCTACAGAAGTGGTTTTTTCTGAATTCTCAGCGTCGACCGTGACTCTACTAGTTGTTGTCCGTCTTCATCCCTACGCTCACTCATAATTTTTTGGCCTCAACCATCGTATTCGCCGAACTTAGCCCTTTACGACTTTTTTCACTTCGCAAAACTGAAAAGATCATGAAAGGACGGAGATTTTCCATGTCTGAGGAGATGTGATCTTTATCTCCTCGCTGGAAGAGCTCAATCCTATATCAAAAAGAGCATAACAGAAGTACTATATCTGAGGGCGATTAAAAAAAAACATTTCCTTATTTTTTGAACAAACCTCGTATAACGCCGGTAGGGCGGACGTTTGAAGGAGAAGGGAAGAGGCACTGAAAAGCTTACCAAGGTATTCCACGATCTTGGCTTTCGGCATATAAAGGAGGTTAATATGATGGCCAACTGGTTATTGGAAATTCAGAGCCTCGTTGATAACCCTACGCCAAAACTGTCTGTTATGAATGTATTCCTTCTATGTTCCGCTGTACTGTTCCATCCTTTCTAGGTCCATCCATATATTATCCTTCCATCTACGGCGCGTCTTTCCTGGCGGTCTTTTTCCCTCGGGTTTTTTCCCAAATGTATATTCTGACTTTTTGTCCACTGTCCATACGTTTTACGTGTCCTTTCGATCTTAATCCTTATAATTTTTTTTACTCGAACAATGTTTGGGGTTGAATAAAGCTTTTTGAGTTTTTGATGGTGTAGTTTCACCATTCGCCTGTTTATTCCTCCTATTTTCCAGTACAGATTCTTCTAAGGATCTTGTTTTCAAAGACCCATAAAGTTTTACTAGCATTATATTATATTTCAATCTTAATGTCATTTTAGGCAGTCAATATGGGAATTGAATTCGACTTTCTCAAAGCGTTTATAGGGTACAGTCAGGCCTCAAGTAGGACCGACCCAAGTCGATCCGTTTTCTCTTCATTTATTTCTACGCATACTTCCTTTCCTGTCGTTATAAGACTTTCTGCGTTTCGGTTGGTATCTGGTTGCTTCACTAGTTTCCAGATGGTTTAGGTTGTCAGCGTAAGCTATAGTGGGTTGATTCCATTAAGGGATATCCCGCTATAATTGTCTTAAAGGGTTCTCATTACATATTCCAGCTCCAAATTAAAAAGTAGTGGTGACCAGGCGGTAAGACGTTTGGTACTTTAATTGAGCGGTTGTTTCGCTTTAGGCATATTTATACTCCAATATTTAGTGGATCCCAGCCTTACAGGGACATGATCGTTTTTCAATCGGCTCATAGAGTAGTATGCCTTTTTAAAATTTCCGTATAACTAGTAGATCGTTTCATGGAATTCTCGTAGAGAATCATATAGTGAAAATCTGGTCACTCGTCAGGCTGTTGCTCCTCAAGTTACACTTGAGGTCTTCGATTATTTCCTTATCGCATGATGTCAGTCCCTTTAAGAGAATATTTGACAGCACCTTGTAACAACTTGATAGTAGCCATAATCCTCATAGTTTTTGCATTGTGTGCGTTCAGACTTTAAAAATGTGAGAATGATGAATTTAATGTTATGATGAGCCCATATAACTTCTCAATTAATTTACCCCCAGCTTATTTTATTTATTCTAATGATATTAGGTTGACTCCTGCGGTCTTGTTATTCTTAAGTCGATGGTTGATTTCAACTTCGATGGTTGGTAAGTCTATCTAAATTTCTGCCATTGGCCTGACATCTTGTACGCGTGATCTCTTCATTATTTTCCACACCTTAATGCCTTAGAACATTACAAGCCCTTTCCATTTCCTCCCATTCTTCGTCCTGGTATTGACGCCGGTTAAGGACCCTATTAACTACTCAAATTGATCTTTTTATATATTCTTCTGTTCCGCTTCTCTGAATTTATATTCGCTTTTTTATTTTGGTCATCGACATTCGGTCGTTGTAGAATACTGTGTGGTTTATCTGATATCGCTGTGATTTCCAATGAATACTTACTTATTTCTTTAAGTGCTGTTTGGAAGTCAGCCGGTCATACGTTCCACGAATTCATTGTTTCCCCGGCTCCATCAGCTTTACGTTAGGAATTTAGTCTCCTCTAGGAGACTGGGAGTGTTTATTCTAACTTCTATTGCGCAGGGAAGCCATGATAGCAAATATGCAACTATTTCTCACCTTGGTACGAGACAGTTTTTAAAATATTTCTCATTTGATTCCAGTACTCCATGGGTATAGAACAACCTTGACCTAGTACTTATTTGTCTTCTACTAGCCGGTCGTTTCAAACACTTGCCATGTTAGGCTGGAGATGAGCAGACTCATCAAGCTTCATAAGAATATCAAAGGATTTTAAAAGAAGATAAAAATAATTGGTTTGAGACCTTGATCTATAACTTCCACCAAGGATCCTTACGTCTATCAGCTTATTCTGCTTGCCCACCTTAGGCAGTACTACCCAAGGTTTATCCATTAACAAAACAAAACACACCACAAGCTGTTCCTTGCTATTTGACTCCGAAGACTTGGCGACCCTCACCATTCACATTCCATTGTCCGCTCTATCGCCGTATGACCATCCATGCACAAGTCCAGAGAGCTCAATAATTACGGCCCAGGTCCCCAAAGAAAACAGCTTGTACTAAATCAACCACTTGCCACCGGCACTTCATCCTTACACAGATGCCTTAGGATCCTTCCGTCTCGGTGAGTACCTTCCGTCGCGTCCCCCTCGTTCTCAGCTTGCAGCAGCATTTATGTATTTCATCGAGTTCTGTTCCAGGATGTGGCTTACATAATTCACCAAAATTTGTAAGTAGGCATCTTGAAATTATGTATACCAAGTTTTTATTCACCACTACTACTATACATCCTGCATCCTTCACGTTCTGCACTTCATACAAAAGCCCTGCATCACTGTGTGCACTTGGACAATTTCAGCTTCATTAAGAATTAACAAGTGCACTTTGGTCGGACAACTAGGACTTAGGTCTGGGCAACAGTAGTGTGCCGAATGCTGATGGCAGTGAAAATGCTGCATGCATTTTTCGTTTCGGACACGACACAGGGATGTTTGCATTTTTAATGCATCACATAAAATACTATACTCTCGTTCAAACCTACCACCCGCTGCTATCCACTCAACACTTGAATGTCGGGATGCGACGCTAGCTACAGAGAGACAGAGAGCAGGACAGTGAGCTGAAGCATTCTGTAATTTTTAGCCATTCCGTTGGATTTATATTCAACAGCGGCGAGTTGGAAAAATTATTATTATTGCTCTTCGGGTTGGAAGAGTTGTGGGTGCGGATGTAAAGCGGTTGTTTGGTAGCAGAACCGTATTGTGGATAGTCCAGTTGCGGGCACTCGGGGGAATTTGAAGTGGAGCGGTTCATTATGCGGCTACTTCATTACAAAGCAATGCATTGTATACGCTTTGGCTAATTAATTAAAATATATATGTACGATTATGTCTAGTTCGTTGTATGTAATCCTGAAGTCCCTTTTGGTGGCGAATTTTTTTTGCTGCTCGCCTGCTTACTGACTGAGTTATGGATAAGCCTTTGAGGTTGGATGAGGGGCCCTATGTTTTTGTTTTTGAAGTCGTTCATGAAAACCAATATGCCTTTCCATCGCTCAAAATTAAACAGGATTTCAAGTTTTCCCTGTTCAGGTTCCTTGTGAAATGGCATCAGTGACCGAAATAAATAAATTAATTATAGAAAGCCTCACATTTGGTACATGATGGTGCGCCTGGCAGTTAGTTTATTGTTAGCAGTCATTTTCTTGAACCCTTGTACCGTAGGGGAAAACTCAAACTTCCACTCAACTGTCATTCTCAGAAACAGTAATGAGGCTGTGAAATAATTGTGGAATTCCGTGGTTAAATTGGCGAAAATTGGGTGTAAAATCCTTTGAGTTGTGGCTTTAAGCGATTTAGCAAAGTTTGTTGGAGTAGTTTATTGCGCGAATAATAAGTAGAAATAGGGGGGAAACTATCAACGGCATTATGTACTTATATAAGCGATTTATTTTATGAAAGAGTTAGACGAGCCGACAGACGTTGTCCTTTCCAAAGTTCAATAAATTTGATTGTGATCGTTTGGTGAGGAGCTTTTGGAGGAAAACTGAATTTGAAATCACAGTGATTCTCAAGGTGTTCTTTTTATACTCCGATTTTGATAGCAATGTAATTTTTTTTTTATTATTTGCTTGAACATCACCATTTCATTCAATGCAATGCTTTATGGTACTTTTGACTGTTGTCTGGTGGATAAGCGGGAATAGACGATATTGCGAAAAGAAAGGCTTTTCAACATCAATACTGCCAAAACGATTCGCAAAAAATTCAAGATACACTGGAAAGTCAGTCAGAATCTCTGGGTGGTATAAAATCGTCTTCCCTTTTGTAATTTTGTTTAAGAATAATTATTGCTTCGATGAGGTTATTCATCACTTTCTTCATCGCAAGTCAGCTGCCATTGCAAAGACGTGGTTGGATATCAATCAATCATAAGGGCCAAATCAGTGAATTTAACAATTCGGTTGGATAGTTGACGATATTAAATAAGTAAGAATAAACGGTACACGAAGTTCAGCTTGCAACCGAAACAGTTGCTAAGGACTCCTACGCTTCTGTTTGTGGATACCCAATCTTGGGAGATGATTCTTCGTCAGTCCGCTATAACTGCGAGGGGTGATCCAAAAGTAATGATAATCGGTTAATTCCAGTCCGCATAAAAATCCACTTGGCTTGCTTATACATATATGTATGTATATACTAAGGTAGTGTAAAAAAATCATGTAAATAGACCACGATCCCCAGGAAGTACATATACATTCATGTGAATACGAACTGTCGAAAGGTTAACATCAAACCAAAGACACCTACCAAAGACATACACAGCGACTTGGTGAAAACATTGGGTATCCCCCATATACATACATATCACAGTAGCACGCTGGGCCAAGGAGTTTAAGTTGGACAGAACATCGCTTGAAGATGAACGTCCTCGTCCCTCATAGTTTGAAAAAAGTCGAAAACCATCAGGCATGTGGGTGAGGTACTATATGACAAACGTTTGAGCACGTTGGACACCGAGAATATTTAAGCGATGAACTACAGAAAAAACGAGTCGACATCTTGAGTCGATATTCTCGAGGAGTTCCAAGCAGATCAGATAAAGGTTGTGTTATGTTTCGTGACCATGGACGAGGCCTGGCTCTACCATTTAGATCCAGAAACCAAACGACAATCGATGACTTGGCAGTGAGCATCCTCCAAAGGGCGCCAAAAGAAATTCAAAGTGCCAAGTTTGGCGGGGAAGATTATGGCATCCGTTTTTGGGGCACTGAAAAATAGTTATGGAGAGTGCTAGGACATCCATAACTGAGTTGGGTAAATCATATTGGCAGGGTAAACCGTTTGAGAAGTGTTAGGACGACACAGTGGCTGAATAGGGGATCTGCCAGAGTGGATCAGAAGTGCAGGCATTTCGGGCAAAACTTCAAAAGCTGCAAGAACAGTTAAACAGTACGCTGATGCAGATGACAGGCGAAGGCGAGCAGGCACAAGGTGTGGCAGAGCGGGAGACCGGGCGCAAACGCTACAACGTGCGCTACATAGTAGACATGATACCGGAGTTTAATTCGAGGAATCTTGCAGGGCTGTCATTTAACGCTTGGAGGCGAAAGTGAGAGACATCCAGCGCGTGTACAAATTGGACGAGTATTTGGTACTGATGGCAGCAACGTCGCGGTTGGCTGGAGCAGCCAAGCTATGGAATTCTAGCATCACCTAGGAATTCTTGGACGAGTTCTTCTTCGAGCTGGGTCTCATTTTTCCTCCGGAAGACGAAAAGGCTGATATCCATGAGGCACTGAGGCTGAATCGGCAGAAAGGAAGAGGGAATACCGAGGAGAACGGGTTTCACACGAAAGCGATTGCTTCACGTGGGCAGATTCAGGAATCATCCCTCATACGATACATTGTTCAGGCGATGTCGGACACCCGGCTCAAGGAGGCGTTAAGAGCGATGAAACCTGGGAGGTTGGCGAGATGCTGGAATGAGCATGTTGGGTTAGTGGACTAGAAACT
Organism: Merodon equestris; assembly: GCA_958301585.1. Taxonomy (NCBI): domain Eukaryota; kingdom Metazoa; phylum Arthropoda; class Insecta; order Diptera; family Syrphidae; genus Merodon; species Merodon equestris. Next base: position 55,517,011 of record OY284413.1, read on the forward strand.
AAGGAAAGACAGCGGACAGAAGAGGAGATGCAAGGCGGGGGACGACCGTATGCAGGACAAAGCGACAGGGGCAACTGTTTCTGATATCACCAACCAGGACACCTGATGAGAAGCTGCAATTAACAAAGTAATACCAAAATGAAAGTTTCCGATGCCTGTGATCGATAAGGTGTTGACAGCGCAGAGAGGAAAAGATTTTTGTTAGCGTATTGGACCTGACCTCCAGCTACTAGCAGATCCCAATGGAAGAAAACAGCAAAAAATACACCGCATTCACAATTGAGCAGGAGTCATTCGAGTTCAACCGGTTACCATTTGGGCTTGTCAATGCTCCTGTTCACTTCCCTGACCTCGGTCAAAGCGCAGTCAAGTCTATCTTGACGACACCATCATTGCCAGCGGAAGTGTAGAAGAGGGCTTTGAGAAGCTCAGACCTTTTAGACTTAGACTTAATGTAAGCAAATGCGTATTTTTTCGAATTAATATTATCAAATCGACAAAGACGGGCTGCGGCCAAGTCCAAAACGGACAAAAGCAATAATTTGCAATGCCACGAAACCCGCACGAGGTGAGGCAGTTTCTGAGGCTGACAAGCTTCTGCAGGAAGTTTGTGGAGAAGTACACACATTTAGCTTTGCCGCTGACAGAACATGAAGACGGATGAGAGTTTCGTGTGAGGATCGCAGAATGTCTTTCGACAGCTACAGACAGCGCTCAGGAATACTCCGGTATTTGTCATCTTCAACCCTGCTTGTGACAAGGTCCAGACAGATGCATCTTCAGTGCGAATCGCCAGAATCTTGTTCCAACGAGTGAAAGGAGAATCAGCTTAGCGACCGGTGCTGTTCTTTAGTCGGAAAATGACAGAAGCTGAGATGAAATACCACTCCTACCAACTGGAGTTGCTCGCAATTGTCAACATCCGGAGTTCGGAGCCTACCTTCTGGGGAAGGATTTTAAAGCAGTGATCGTGGCTACAAAGAATAAGCAGAAGATAATTCCTCGTGTGGGAAGGTGGTGGAAGAAGCTTCAGGAGTTTTCCTTTGAAACCGTTCATCAACCAGTGGGGAACGCACTTTACGTTGACGCATTCAGTCGACGACCAGTTGGAGAGGAAGAAGAGATCAACGAGGCTTCACTCGTAGTGCTGAATACTCACATCGCTGACGACGACTGGTTGGCCTCAATGTAGTGGCAAGATATGAAGCTGCGGGCAATCATAAAGAAACTCCATTCACCGGAAACAACCACCGGAAGAGGCTGCTTCAAAACAATTTTAAGGTGAGGGGCCAACGACTTTTTCGGCAGATAGGCGACGCTAAAATATGGGTACCACATTCAGAATGGTGTCGAATTCTGCGATTGTGTCACGATGAATTGGAACATATGGCCGAGGATTAGATGCTGACTCAGGTAAGAGAAGCGTTTTGGTTTCCGAAAAAGAGAAGCATTGCCCGAGAGTACATCAAGACATGCGTGGACTGCGCATATTCAAAACGAAAGGAGAGCTCCACACTACGGAGCAAGTACCTTTGTCGTTCGATACAATTCATCAGGATCATCTCGGACCTTTTACGCGTGGAAAGGGAGGGACCAGGTACGTACTCGTGCTCATCGGTAATTTCACCAAGTACATATGTATGTTGTTCTGAGACCAGTCAAGACAGTAAACACCAAAGGAGTACTCGACGTATTGAACGAAATCGCGGGATTATTTAGAGAGCCAAGACCGATGATCAAGGACCGTGAGCAGTATTGCGACTAATGGCATCTAACATATCAAAGCTGCAGTGCGTACTCCTCAAGGGAACGGATAAGTGGAGCGCTGTAAGCGGACCATATTGGCGGCGATGAAGTGTGCTGATTCGGCGGGGAAAGTTGATTACGGACTGTCGAATGGAAACTGAACACTGCCACAAATTCGACGACAAGGGCAAGTCCCCACCAGTTGCTATTCATATATACGCCTAGAGACATTTTGGGTAGCAAATTGCTGTTGGCTCTTGGGAAGACTGACACACCGAGTACGGAACAGATTCGATAAAGGAGAGAAACTGCTTTAAAGAACATCCAGCGAGTGCTGAGAAATTAGAAGAAAAGTTATAACCAACGACATCGCAAGCAACTCGCGAACGCGGAAGAGGATCTGGTACTAATGGAGAACGAAGCCGCAGCCACAGGTGACTCGAGGAAGCTGGAATCGGCATACCGAGGCCCGTATATGGTCACCCGTGTACTATGGAATGACCTTTACATAGTCGAGTATATCCCAGGTATGCAGCGCACTCAACGAAGGTACAACGCGGTGATGAGCTCAAAGAAGCTAAAGCCATGGTGCGAATTGCCGGAGCACGGTCTAGTAGGTTCCGGGTATGAAGAAGGCGATAGTTCAAGAGATGAGCAGCCGGGTTCAGATCGTGAAGACACGATCAGGGCGTAACACCGAAATGAGCCGCAAAGTATGTGAGAGAGAAAGAAGAGAGAGAATTAATAAAGAGTTGTCAAGCCGCGCGGTTGGGTTTAACACTTGTAAGTGGACTATGTATAAAACTAAATCGTTTTTTTAACTTTAGTCACCATGTTTTATGTTCATTATCATTACTTTTGGATCACCCCTACTATTGTTTAAAAAAGTCCGACATCATATAATATCTTCAGGGAAATATTCGGAGACTACCAGTGTGGTTTCAGGAAGAACACCTCAACGAGTGAACAGATTTTTACTATGCGACAGCTTTTAGAAAAGATATGGGAGTTCCATAAAATGGTCTACCAATCCGTTTCATAAACCAATCGAAAATGAATTATATCCTTATCAAGCGGCGAAGAGTTGGTGAAATTGATACAAGTATGCTTAAAGGGAAGCAAAGGACAAGTTAGAGTAGGAAATGTCTTATCGGAGATATTCGAGATACCTGAAGTATTAAAGCAAAGAAATTTTAAAAAACGTTATTACATTCCCTCACGAAACTGATAGGAAATAACGCTTAATATAAACACACCCGCTATAGCTTAAGCCGACCATCTAGACCTTCTGAAGATAGTGAGGAAGCAGTTAAGAGCAATGTTATCTAATATGGCAGGAAAGAAAGTAGATTTGGGAGTAAATGACGAAAAAGCCAAATTTATGGTAAATGACCGACTTGGATCTCTTTACTCGACAAACTATACTTTGAGAAAGTGAAAGTGGAATATCTGGGAACCGTATTGACTTCCAAAAACAACATAAAGGTCTTCACAGGGTCAAACTCCATATTTATACAACTATAATAATGCCAGAAGACATTATTACCCTTATACATAAAAAGGAGGGTCACGACGTAAAACAAGATCATAAGGAGAATCTATGGCGGTAGACAGGACGAAAAGACAGGCGAATAAAGGAAACTAGACAGCCAAGAACTCGAGGAATTATGTAAAATAGCGGAGGCAGGACACCTAGAACGAATGGACAGTGAATGAGGAGTCAAACGAATAGTGAATGGACAACATGTAGAAAAAAGACCGCCAAGAAGGCTACGCCCTAGACGGGGGACCACTTTAAGAATGGATCTAGAAGAGACGAAGCAGAACTCATAACAGTGGGGCTTGGTGGAGGGTTGTCGCCGAAGCTCTGAACTTCCTAGTTCTAAATGGCCGGTAATATTAAGAATAACAAAAGCTATCCAGGCCTCTTCAGTGTGCTACGATTAACCTACCAGAGCGAAAATGATGGGTTACTATGAATTATACAGAGTGTGTATAAGCCCGTCCCTGACGTTATGTCAAAGGGCGCTCGCCTTTCAAAAGGCGCCAAGCATCAGTTGCATGCGAGCGTTCCCTCAGGCTTGATCGAAATTTTGTTGACTTCTATCGAGTGATCGATGCGAGCTCAAAATGCAACGAACTATTGAACAGCGGTAGAACATAAAGTCCTGTTGGACTGAGGAAATCGGGTACGAAGACGTGGAGCATGATATGCATGCTCAAAAACGGAAACATGTCACAAACTGCAGTTTTTCAGTGATACAAGGTCTTCAAAAACGGATAAAATGACAAAGTAAAACTAAACTATGTTTTTTTAATCATAAGTTATTTTGACACCGACAGCTGTTTCCCGCTCAAAATCTTGACAGAAAGTCAGTATCATATCTCCGTGGAACGAAATGAGTCGCTTTACGCTTGAACAACGTTGGAAAATATTGAAAACTTACATATTTCCAAAGTAAGTGCTGTGTAACCCAAACAGTGCGTTTTTTAAAAAGAAGTTTTGGCCGAAATGAAGCACCCACCGCGACTGCTGTACGCAAGTTTGTGCAAAAAGTTCATGAGACTGGTATGCTAGTGGACAACACTCATGGTCCCCGTCGTCATACGGTGCGCACAGATGAGAATGTGGCTGCTGTGGCCGAGAGTGTGAGACTCAATTCACGAACATCAACTCGCCATCGATCTCAACAGCACAACATTTCGCACGCTAGCCTGAGGAGAATTCTGCACAAAGATCCCGGATTATTCGCTTACAAGGTCCAATTGACTCAGCAATTGATGGCGCGCGACCATCCGCTTCGTTATGGCTTCGCAATTTGGGCATTAGAGCAGCTTGAATTGTACAACGATTTTGGGCGAAAAATTGGATCTCTGATGAACTTGCTAGAAGAGGCTCAGAGGAGAGTTCCTCATTACCTGAACCCGCCTTAGGTTAACCTGCTTCCACGGTCAAATCCTACGCCAACGATTGGGTGTTAAATGTACACAAACGTAGATCGAGGGAATATCCAGGATGCAGGATGACTAAGCGCGTACGGCCTGCAAGAAATCCATAATATTCTTCTTATACTTAAGGTGAATTGATTGCAGAAGATTTGCAGGCGTCATTACGGGTCATTACACCTGTGCTGTATGTTGCGAAGAGGATGGACACGCTCACCCGACATGAAGTGTGCCAAAGCTCTACGTCACTGAAGCTGAAGGTAGTAAAATGGACCAGTATTTGCATCTGAGTGCCCCAACAGAAAGAAGAAACCTCAAAAAAAAACAAAGAAAAAACAAAGAGGAAGCGAAGGACCATTACTTTCTTAGCATCCCAATGTGTTTAAAGCAGAAATTAAGAAGGTACAAGGACATGTTGCAGGGTATCCGCTGTCAACGTTAAATGTACAAAAAACTAAAAAAAATTATGAATAAATAAATATTTTTCGGGAAAAATAAGAAGTCACGTTATTTTTTGAACATACATCGTACACTCAATGGAATGGAATGGACGTATTCCGAAGGAAAAACAGACAGTTTTCTCAAAAGAGATTAAATATCATACCATCGGACCGAAAGACATCTCACTGACTAGAACTCTACCTTTGTCCATAGGGTTTTGGTATTAAGGAGTAAGGGCAGGTCAGGGAGGATTGCTTTCTATCTGCTAAGTCTAAGTTAGCTAAGTCTGAAACTATAACAACACAAGCTAAGATCAAGTTAAATTTAGTAAAATAGTCTAAATTATACATTGAGCCTTAGAAAAAGACAGATCTACTAAGTTTGCATAACAATAGTATTATTCCAAGCTTCTATGAGTCATTTTTCAATACCGTATTCAAAGATCCTTTAATCTTAAGTGACTGTCGTACTAAAATGCTTAAAAAAAATTTAAATTGCGTTTTCTAAACAACGTCAGTGTATCACCGGTACTAAGCCATTCCAAAATGTAGATCTGTAACTCTTGAAATGACATCTGTAAATGGTACGAGGAGAACCCTCATTACTGCCTAATGCACCTTGATAGATTCCCATAATTCATATTCAAAACCTAAAATGCTCAGTAAGGATTGCGCGGTTACCTAGAAAGTAGTCTTGAAGGTTTAAAGCATTCTTTAAAGCGAACGATAGACCCCACTTTCGAAAATTACAGCTCGGTTTCAAGCAAATTAATCACCTCACCGCTTCCAGTGGTACCTCATCATAGAAATCTATATCTAATCATCTGCTCTAAAATATCTCAACAGCCCTCCACCATAAACCGCAAACATAATTATCAATAGTCTCCCCGCATACTGGCAGTCCAGGTATGTACGAACATAACCATCACCCGGCGCGGATGATTAAAAATAAGATGAACTGTAAATAAAGATCCTGGTTAGCCCATCATCGATTCACTAACCAATACCACTCGCACTAATTGCTCGGGTCCAGCACGCTTGCCATCCTCATGACCTCGTATGTGTGAGTGGTGTTTCAACATGAAATTAACCCCCACGGCTCCGATTGAGAGCGGCAGATAAGGGTATCATCGTAAGCGATAGTTTGCTTTACTTATGCGATGCAGGAAAGACTGGCGTGTTGTGGTTGGAAGGGTTGTGGGCGAGTTCGTTCAACCGTTCAATGGCCGATAAAAGGAATTTTTGAAATTATTCCAAATTAATTATAGTTCAGTTGAGAGTGTCCTTCGTCCTTTTTCCTCCTCCGTACTCTCATTTTTATATTTTACTCTTTCTGGTCTCGCTTTAGTAATTAATGCCAACGATGCGTCAATTAATGTCGCAATCGATAAAGATTCTTTCTGCCTGTCAGCCCCGACCATGCCTTACTACACCCATAGCTCTCCGGGTACTCGATGTACAAAGTGTGTCGGATATGATCTGAATCGGTGTTTCTATATCCGTATCTGAATGTGAATCTGGAGAACATGGACGGTACGTGCAAAAAGCCGAGAGGGCGACTTGTTGTTTATGGGGTGGTGGGCGCGGAAAGCGGTTAAGGAAAGTGGTTATAGACGGTTATGGTGACGACGACGATGATGATGGTGATGATGATGATGATGGTGCTGGTAATGGTTGTTGGTCTTGATACCGCCGAGGAGAATGTCCCCTACAAGTTTGACCGTGTTCAAGGTGAGATATGGGCCGTGCATGGTTTAGGGGAAGACGCAGGGACATGTAGATTGTGTTTTTCACTTGAACGCAATACTGTGCATGTTTGGGTGCATTACGCGAGGGCACATAATTAGTGCAAGAGCAGTAAAGTAACCAACTACACGGTCTGGGGACTTTCATGCTACGGTGATTACTTCAGATTTTTTTTCCTCATGTTCGAGGCACGGAGGAGCCAAAGTAAGTAGAAGAGGTTCTATCTAGGTAGGGATACATAGGAAACCAGGAAAATAAAACTCTGTTGGAACGGAGAATGTGGGCACATTAGATTTGAAGCTAAGCTAGGAGGGCTGGCATGCATTTGTTAATGCCGGTGGCTGTGGTGATGTTCGGAGTTATGAAAAAGGTTCATGACCTTTCCGAAAGCAGTTTCCGCGAAGGTAGTTTGGAATAATTTAATGCGCTGCCTCTTAAATGTTCCTGCATTTTACCTGCATTTATAAATTTCGAAGCATGTTCTTAAACTGGCTGTAGGTGATTCGAAGGTGCAGTAACCTAAAAAGCTGATGGTTTGTGCATAAATGTTTTTATGAAAGTTATCATGCCATGTTATGACTTGAACTTATGAGTTCTAGAATAATAGAAAACAGGTACCAATTAAGGAATGTAAAATCAATAGCTGAGAAGTACTCAATGGAAACAAATTGATGAAGGCAAGGGATGAACGACCAATTAGTGTTTTAACATTCTTCGTGAGATAGAAGAGGAGATTTAGTTTTGAAGTTCACTAAGGAATTATGATAAGCTGTATGTCTGACTTAAGTATGTCACGAATCATACTTGAGCTGTCACAAATGGAACACTGCAATGGAAAACATAGCAGCGATATCCAGGAGATCAGACAGCAGAAGGGGTGAACCTTGCTACTGGTTGAATGATGAGATCAAAACGCTCAGTTCAGAATGCCTTCAGACCCGACACAGACCACAGCATTCTAGGGGAAAATCAGAGTTCCAAGAACGATTAGACACCTTCAGGTTGGCGAGATGTAAATTTGGAAAGGCCATCAATGAGAGCCAAGCAAGATGCTTTAAACAACTCTAGAAAGGAGCAGACCTAAATCCCTGTGGGCTGGCATATAAGATATAGACGAAGAAATGGTTCAACAATATTGGGATCATGTACTCCGTGCGTCGCCACGAGGGATACTAGTATGCACCAGATCCCGCCAATAATTTCGGATGAACTGTATGAATTATGTAGGAAGATTAGCGACAAGAAAGCGCCCGGACCTGACGGCGTTCCAAATATAGCGTTCAAAACAGCCGTTTTGAGACAAGACATTTTTATAGCAACGAAGCAAATGTGCCTTGGGGAGGGAATTTTCCCTGAACCATGGAAACTCCAACCTGGTGTTACTACCCAAGGGAAACAAACCACCTGAACAACATTCGGGGCGCCGGCTGATATGTCTGCTAAATACAGCAGGAAAGATCCTAGAAGGTATCATACGAGTATATGGTAGACTTATCGCTTTAATAGTCGAGAGCTCTTACGACAAAGGAGATAAAAAGAAATCTATTGTCCAGTATGCCATTGCGCAATAAGAACAGTATGCGGTTTTCGGACAATCTCGGATGAAGCACCCTGTGTTATAGCATCCCTATCGATATCTATGGACCGTCAAGAGACCAGCGTTATCCGGAAGATAAAAGCAGAAGAAATGGAGCACTGTGGCAAGGCCAGGTGGTAAAACATGGTAAAAGGTAGGTGGACCCCCAAGCTGATCGCCATGATCGAGGCTTAAGGAAAAAAAACCCCCGGGGATTTTAATTACCACCTTACGCAGTTCCTGTCAGGTCACGGCGGCTATTGAAAAAATTTTCACAGATTTGGACAGGATAGCTCCCTCTTCTGCCCAGAATGTCCAAAACAAACGGACGACGCAGAGCACGCAATATTCCACTATAGATGCTTCGCAGACGCAACATCGGACCTCTAAAAGCCTAAATAATAGTTGCTAAATGTAATAAAACTGCGTTGAATTCTTGAAGCGGACTTTTCATGGTTTTTCGACTCAACATGCTTTGACCAAAGAAGCTTCCTATCTAAGATGACTATCAGTTACTTAGTTGCCTTGGATATCAGGATGGGAATGTCTTTTAGTCATGCTTTAGTCAGCTGAGTCATGACAACAGCTTTTCATCTTCTCGTGAAAAGAACATCAGTCTGAAGAGGATTAACCGTCAGTCTGTTACTCGTATACCAGTCAACATACCAGCTACGCAACATACCAGCTGCGCAACATACCAGCTACGCAACATACCAGCTATGCAACATACCAGCTACGCAACATACCAGCTACGCAACATACCAGCTACGCAACATACCAGCTACGCAACATACCAGCTACGCCGAGTTGTTTTCATCGTTTCAGTCGCAGTTTCCAATGAGGGAGTGTGCAACGAGCCGATGACAGTCTGATTTCCCGGAAAATGGGTCTGAAAAAGTAAACTAAGAGTTTCGGCTTTAGACTCGGTGAAGGTACCATCAGACTTTCTGAGTACATCCAGCTTTATTGATTTTCCTCGTTTGAGGACGTAACCCAACTTGCTGTTCGCGCTCAGCGATTTGATCTCTTGGCAGAAGGACTTATAGGAATCATTCTTCGATTTATGAATAAGCTTCTTATATTCCTTCTGCTTCGATCGATATTTATTCCAGTCATCTTCCGAGTTCGATTTAAGCGATCTATTCAGGAGACTTCTGGCTTCCCTGCGAAGACATTGGAGCTCAGCTTTCCACCAGGGAACCGGCTTCCTGCTAGGAGGTTTTTTGACAGGACATGCGAAACATCGAAACAGTTGGTGATGGCGCTTCTCAGGTAATGAACGGCATCCTCCACCAACTGCTTTATTTTGAGTTTAGGAAGGACTTGAGTGAATTTATCAAGTTCCTCCCTAAATCGCACCCAGTCCGTCTTTCTCGGATCCCGCCTGGGCTGCGAAGGGAAGATCCCATACTTCAATTGGAATTCGATATACCTATGGTCTGACAGCGTAACATCTGGTAAGACTCTCCAGTTAGTGCCTATTAGACAGGGTTAGGTCAATCACTTCTTGTCGTCTCGCCATCACAAAGGTTGGTTGAGAGCCAACATTGTTGATGATAAGGTAAGACGAAAGAATGAAGCTTAAAAGATGGTCTCCTCTCCGGTTGCATTTGCTGCTGCCCCAAACAGTACTTTGAGCGTTAGCATCGCAACAGATGATGAGTCCAATCTTACTGCCTTCACAGTATTCTACGAGTTCAGAAACTGCCTTCGTTGGCGGAGACAGTACCGAGTCGTAGGGGTAGTATGCAGACGCAACGACGAAGGCTTACTCTGGCAGCTACCAGATCTTATTAGAAGTTACTCAGGGAATTTTAAGGATAACAAACAGAGCCTCATCGGATCAACAATGCTTATAGGAATTCCATGGTGCAGAAACATGACACCAGAGTGTGGTCTTATATAAGCCACTGTTTGGGAGGAACAGATAGAGCACACTAGCTGGTAGCGAGACCAAAGCTTTAAATATCAAACGAATATCGGCATAAGGTACTACACGGCTATTGAGGGTGTTTAGCAATTGTACATTTTGCTGTACATAATGTCTGACGGCACTAGCCACTGTGAGTTTGGTTAGCACGCCATAAGCTACGAGAATGTAGAGGAGATGAAGAATGCTTACGATAACTTAATGAATTGAAATATTTTTGGAGCTAAGTAATAAAACTTCTGTTTCTTTCCCTGACTTCATGTCTAAGGTCTATCTGAAGCTTTTCCCCCTAATTACCATGATAAATCCAAGGATTACCACAAATAATTAAGTTTAATTATTTCAAACACTGGCGCCAAGTTAAGGACCGACCTACTAATTACATAACTACACGCACACACTTTTCGGATGACGCCTTTGACCTTTTCATCCAAAACACCAACGACCAAGGTCCATCCTACAGTCCTCGCCCAGAGCCAACAAATCTCGTCATCAATCTTTATCCATCTCCTAATCTACCTGGCAAGGTAATAAATCCCCACCAATTGTCAGCCATTAACGCTCTATAAACGCGTACCAGTTTCCCATCTGCGGCGGAGGAAAAGAGGATAACAATCAGTGGGCATTGTAATTTATATCGACGCACGTCGAAACCTCTTACCGCTGCGGGTTATTTAAGTATTTATCGTCCTGGCATGCTGCCCAAAAGACAATCGACAAATGATATTTCCACTACAATCCACACCAGTGTGGGGCAAGTGGGTTGAGAAAAAATCGAAACCTTCCTCTGACACTATGACCTTCGGCCGCAAGCCGAATCGACCAGTGTCATTTACATATAGCCTCTGCCCATCAACAATCACCACCACTACCCGAAATCGTCCCATAAATTTCCAGCAAGCAACTTGTACTACACTTGCTTATGTATGTGCTTGCTTTTATTTATTTTCACCCTCTATAGAATGTTCCACGTTTGGTCGTGGCTGTGGAGTAACCATGGAAAACGGTTACCATAACAAAGCCCGCGTGAGACAGCAAAATTAGTCCAAAACTTTTCGACTCAATAATAATTTAACTTCGCTACTGTAATGCTCGAGCACATTGGTGCTGTCTCCACAAAGGACATCGTGGGACAGAAATAAGACTGTCAACGCCTACAGCGGTAACTCAGTTCATAGCCTATTAGTCGAAAAATTCAATTCGAAAATTAGTCTTAGGTCGTACGATGGTTTCGTTTCACTCACACAACTACCTATAAAGGACTATGGACTCTGAGGAGCATACGTACACCTCCGTATGGCGGTGGGTTCCTAGGAAATTATGTCATTTCGTGTGCAATAAATTTCCAGCGGCGAAACTATAAAAAATGGTCGTCGTAACGGCTCTGTAGCTCTATGGATACTGTTAGCTACTGGTTGAAGTCATACTCAGCAAGTTTCGCTACAAGCGTCGCCAGTCAATTCGTGGAATTGGGAAGCAGAAGAAAATGTAAAACAAGAACCTGAAAAAGAAATCCTTTTAGTGGGCCAGAAAATGGGATTCATTGCCTATCGGCCAATGAGGAAGTCACTTCCCTTTAGTCGCTTTTCGATTTTTTGTTTCCATGAACGTGATGTAACCGGAACTAATTGGGTAGAATGGAGAACGAGAGTGCAAGGCGGAAGCCAATGGCTTTGAACGTGGAAGAATCGAGGGCACTCCTGCAATTGATTTTTCATTTAAGGATAAAGGCATAAAACGGAAGGTATTGTAAAACATTGAATTGCGCGAGTATATGAGTAGGAGCTCGAGAAAAGTTGAGTAATTTCGAATCGAAAAGTTCAAGGAACTTTCAGCTTATGGAAAAGTTTAAGGTTCTCAAGAACTGGAAAAGGGACGCGAGATGGCATGATGAATATAATTTTGGCGTAGCATGAAGGATGTAATGCGAAAACTGTCCAGAAGTCAGAAGGGCGCTTGAATCTTTCATTTTAGACAGACGGCAAAAGTAAAAGTGGAAGATGACAAATGGTTTGGAATTCGAGCGACCACGTCCTTGTCCTTTCTGGGAACAATTGAAGTCCTTTTTTCTTATTCATTCAAAGAAAATACGTTTTGGCATTTCATTAGACAACATAACGTCCTCGAGCGATTGTTGGTTGGAAAGCGTAGGTTTAGCGACTACGAAGGGCACTGAAATTAAAGTACAATTTGAGCTTCTTAAGAGACATTTGGAGGCCACAAAAAAATTCTTTTGGGAACATTACCTGAATCTATTGTATAACTTTCAATTTGTTGTGTCAATCTTGAATTTTGGTTATTGCCGACACCTTGAGGTCATAATAGATCTCTTTCCGAGGATTCCAGAATGACCGTGAATTCAACTTGGCCGTTATTGCCTAAATGCTTCTTCTCTCATGATATAATGCATGAGCTTTAGGGTGGCTCATACCTTTGGTGAAACACAGCCAATTGTCGAGCTCCACGAAGGCTAAAAGCCTGCCCTTAGCTGGAGCCGTCCGTGGAGGTACTATAACATGTTAACTAGATCGAAAATACTTAGGTAAAGTGAAAAGTTCTCGGCTTGACAGAGAGATGGCGTTCCAATCAGAAAAAAATTGTTTCCTGCCTGAATGCACGTGTCAAATTTCATAGCAATTTACTTACACGAATTGTTGCACTTAGCGTCTTGCGTGTTTTTCATTGAAATGGATAAATTTGAATATCGTGCGGCCATAAAACTCTTCGTTGGATTACCCCATACGATCTACCACTATAAACTCCAAATAAAACAGCAGTCCAAGCACTGAGTGGAAGCCAGAGGTTCAGCGCCAAAGAAATCCAAGTCGATCGCATCCAAGGTCACGATCAGCGCGGTTTAAGATGTGAAAGGGAAAGAAACAATTATCAATCTTCTTGACTAGCTAGATGCTAAAATTCACAAGAGGAAGACTGACTTGAAAAAGAAAAAGAAATCATCTTTCACTAGGACACCGCACCTAGATGCTAGGGTGCTTTGGCTATGGGATTTGGAATACCATTGGCTCGGCCATCCCCCCTATTCCCTCGATGTGGCACCCTCAGGCTTCCGTCTGATCCCAAACTTGAATACATTTTCTACATTCAATGAAGAAGTTTAGAGGGCTATAGGCGAATATTTGTACAGTCTTCCAGACTATCAGCCACAGCCTCTACAGACGTTGGGGGAACGATGGACCAAGTGGCTTGAGGTCAAGTGAGATTTGTAGGGCCAAGAACGTTTTACTATACCCTCGTACCAACCATAAATTCGACGCTTTGTAACTTTGCAAGTATCGCAAACCTAACTTCTAAGCTGCTTTGATTAGGGAGAATTAAGTCACTTCAAAATTCAAACTCTGTGTGTTCATTTCTCATATAACACCTTAATGACATGGAAAGTTACTGTGAACTACAACCAATGCGACAAATTCAGTCGAATCTTTCAGCCTATCTAAGACGACCACTCCCGGTGAGTAGTGAACGAACATCTTCGACATAAACCATCTGCACCCCGTCCAGGTTGTGTGACAAACACCATAAAAGCGTACACTGCACGAACCCTATAAAAAAAGAAATAAGTAAACGGAGTGTAGAGGAGAATATCCAACGAAGAACTGTACAGACTGTACAGCGACATCGGCCCAGTACGAAGCCTCCGGGATCCAGCGTCTAAGATGGCTTGACCATGTAGAGCGTATGGATAACGAAAACAAATTTTTTCGGGTTCAGCGTCAAACTAGGGTCAGTCGGATGAAACGGAAATCTGACTGTCTAATTGCGCCGCATATGGATTGCACTAAATCGAATATCAATAAGACAGCGGTCAACATTTTGTTTCTGACGAAAATTCATCAAAATTCCAGTCACCTCTCGTAAGGTTCAGCATGGTTCGAAAGCAGCGGTCGACATGCTCAGAAAATGGGGCCAAAACAAATGGTTCCTTATTTATGGTTAGAGAAACGCTATTGGTACGTCTTAATGTTAATTCAGAGATTAATTCTGCATGATAATTCCATTGCCTTAGAAAGTACACTCTTACATTGTCAGGAACGCAGATAAAAACGCTGTATGAAAATGAAAATGTTCAGGATTTGTACGCAACGATAATGGAGAGCTCCTTACGGAACGAAGTTAGCTATCGCATAAAGCTTCACACGACTGATGACTTACTTTAATATTCGTTGTAAGGCGAGCGCTTTGACAGTTCTCTGCTTATTTTTCATTTTGCTAAACTTCCACTGTAGCTTAAGGGGAACCGCTAGACGAGTGACCAGGTTTGAAAGTGGAATATACACGCCTCAAGGAAAAGATAATGGACGAGTTAAAGTGCGAAACACCTTATTTTAGACAAATGAAAGGGCAAAAACTCTTTATGGGATCACACCTCTAGCTTATGCTGACGATCTGAACCATATGGGAGATAGCGAGGGAGCAGTTTAGAGAAACGCAGATAGTGTAAACATTTTAGGAAAAAAAAATTGGTTAAGAGGTAAAGAAGAGTAAACCAAATGAATGGTAAGTGATCGACTGATGATTCCATTGAACTGCACGAAATTTTTTTTATTTTTCTTCATATTAGTGATCATTTGGAACTCAGTTCAGGTTCCACTTGACAACCCTTCGCTAAATCTTCCTGTTATAAGTGTGTTCCATATTTCCCTGTTCTGCACCATCTCTTCTAGATCCATTCCTATATTGTCCTTCCCTCTACGGCGTGACCTTATTTGCAGTATTTTTCCCTCTGGTCCTTGACTCATTATCCTTTTGACTGTTTATCCACTGTTCATTCGTTCTATTTGTCCTTCCCATTTTAACCTTGGCGATTAGATTACTTGCGGCGGAATAAGGTTCGTAGAGTTCTTGATTATGTAGTTTTCTCCCCTTCGCTCGTTTCTTCGTCCTGTTTTTCACCATACATACTCCTTAAAATCCCGTTTTCAAAGAGTTTCACATCCGTAAAGTGTCACTGGCTTTTTAAAATTGGCTTTTGACATTGCTATGGAAAAGAGTTGTTTTGAATAGTTTCTTATTCCCGAGAACCATTGCCAATATTTTGCTTCATATTCATTTCCATCTTCTTGCCGTTGGATTTCTCGTCGAGCAATTCCTCCCGAACACATACTAGAAATCTCTGATAATTTCCTTAACCTAAGACGTCATTCTCTTGTAACAACTTGATAAAAGTGACATTCCTCGGCAACTCTTGCATTGTGTTCGGTCACCCCTTTTTAACCTAATTTTTTTTCCATCCCTCATGGATGGTTTCTTATACTAGTGAGGAGCCCATGTAATTTGTCTCTTAATTCCTTTCCCGCATCCTGCGGCTTTGTCATTCTTAAGAAAAGTTTGATAATGTTCTAAGACTTCAAGCCCTGGAGAACAGGGAAAATATTATGACTACAACATATCGAACCCTATAAAAGAAAGTCAGCCACCTACTTCAGAATAGAAAACGACAATGGCAAAATAAAAGTGCGAGAGCATTGTATGCAGAACTAAACGCTATACGAAAATGATATCAAGCCATATCAGATTGTATTCGCAACAATGTTCATTTCGGACAACGTAAAAGTTACAGCCCAATATATATATATTTCGATTAGCTGCTGAATGGACATGGAGAGCCATGGAAAACGGTGTTATCCATACAGCAGAGGTTCTGGTAGATCTGCCAGCCATCCAGAAAGTAAAAACAGCAATCCATCGGCTTAAGTATCGGCATTAGGTTTAAAGCCACAGGCATCAACCTGATTCCATTGGAATTAATAAAATACTCGTATGCACAAGAAAAATCAACATAGAAGTTACATGGGCTCATCAGAACTATATAGAACAATGAACTCACGAAAATGGAAAAATTTTATCATCATTCCTAGTCTTAAAAAGGATGGCTGAACACAACGGAACAATTACCGAAGAATATTTCTGCTACCAGGATGTTACAAGATGCTGTTAAATATTACATAATCGGAGACTACCCAAGTAACCCGTCACTACGAAGATCTGGACCTGCTGGAAGATGGTCAGGAAACAGTTAAATGAATTGTAGAAAATCTAATAATAGCAGGAAAGTAAGTAGAACTAAATGAAAGGAAATCCAAACATGTGGTCACTGACCGCTTTTGATTCATCGAAACCTATATCCACTATTCTCGATAATTGCTTTGAGAAAGGCCCGAATTAAAATATCTGGGTACCATAATAACTAGTAAAAACGATATAAAGGTCGAAATAAATCAATATAATAAAAAATAGGACGATGAAACAGGCGAATGGAGAAAACTACACAATCAAGGATTCGGGGACCTTTAGTCTGCGCGTAATGGACCTGTGAATTGGTCCCCATGATCCTGTGATCTCACACCTTTAGATTACTTTCTTTGGGGGTATGTGAAGTCATTAGACTATGCCGATAAACCAGAGACGTTAGGCGATTTGAAAGTCAACAATTGGTTAAAAAACAATTTTATTTCGGCAGCGTAACTGCCTTCCAAAATTAGACTGAACAATGTTTCTTATTTTCTAAAGCTTGAATACTAATTTCCTACTGACTAAACAGATTTCCACTGCACTGCGCTTCCTACAGGTGTCATCATGTTACACTCGGAGGTTCAGACTGTTGTTGGAAGGTGATAGCGAAGATATAGGGTGCCGTGTGCAAAACAAGGATGTTGAGTGCCGTGTGCAATTGTGAAGTGTCGTGTGGTGTAAGGTTCGGTGTTAACTTATACGGCCAGTTGTCGATAAAGTTGTTGAAAATTAGACTTCATGATTGCGCTTCATTCGAGCTAGCCGTGACGCCCATCTGCCCGAAATCATATTTAACCACTAATGGCATTAAACGATCCATTAAACAAAGCTGATATTATGCACATTAGCATTAGCTTCAAGTATTTTATTGGAGTACAAATTAATTCGGTCCGTTTTTTTGTGTTCAAATTTTTTTTGTTTTATTGAAAAAACGTAAAAAATACATCACTCAAAGTATTGTCCGTCATCTCTCTGGTAATTTTCGAATACCATCTCTAAAAAATGATTCCTCTCTGGCATCGATCCAATCATTGAGCCATTCTTCGATTTCTTCAAAAGACCCGAACCGGTGACCCCCCAAATCGTTTTGCATCCGTCGAAAAAGCCAGTAGTCGGAACGAGCAAGGTCTAGAGAATACGGCGGCTGGGGTAAGACCTCCCATTTCAGCGTTTCCAGGTAGTTTTTGACCGCTACAGCCACGTGGGGCCGAGCGTTATCATGTTGCAAAATCACCTTGTCATGCCTTTCGGTCGTTTCTGGCCGTTTTTCACGCAATGCACGGCTCAAACGCATTAGTTGTAGTCGATAACGTTTCCCATCAATGGTTTCGCCTGGTTTTAGCAGCTCATAGTACACCACACCCGTCTGGTTCCACCATATGCAGAGCATGACTTTTGAACCGTGGATGTTTTTCTTTGGCGTCGATGTATACGATGATGGAACGGGTTCACCAGGCTTTGCATAGTATTTTTTCTTCTTGGGGTTATCGTAGTATATCCACTTTTCATCTCCAGTCACGATCCGGTGCAAAAATCCCTTCCTTTGATGTCTTTCTAGAAGCAGTTCCGAGGTGAAAAATAGCCTTTCGACATCTCTCGGTTTCAACTCGTATGGCACCCAATTTCCTTGCTTTTGAATAAATCCAAATTTCTTTAACCGAACGGAAATTGTTTGCTGAGTCACTCACAACGATTCTGCGAGTTCACTTTGCGTTTGGCACGGATCTCTTTGTCTTCGACGCTAAAATCACCACTTTTGAAGTGTCGAAACCACTCTCTGCATGATTTATCGGTCGGAGCAGATTCACCATAAACTTCTACAAGCATTCGTTGGGATTCAGCTGCACTTTTCTTCCAATTAAAAGAGAAAATCAAAACTTCCCACAAATGCTGTTTATTTAAGACAAATCCGGACATTTTGGAAGAGACAAAAAAGAATGTTGTTGTCAGAAACAGACGCTGATGCACACTAATTATTGTTGACAGATGTCACACCTTTCCAATGAAGTAGGTAATCGCTTCCAAGATCAGCCACAACTTGCAGGTGGCGCTATCTTTTGAAAACGGACCGAATTAATTTGTACCTCCAATACTTCAAATTGACTTTATATACCCCTAAAAAACACCCTTTATAATACGACTTTCACATTTTTCCATAGAAATAGTAACGTGGCAACTTAAAATAAGCCTTATAAAAAGACAGGGTATACTTGTCCCAACCGCTCACATAGTGGACCATTATCACTTAAAGTATTCATCTACCACTCAACTTCTCCGACCTTTGGCCATTTATAGCATATAGCTATCCATTGCTTTCAGCTTCACAATACTCTATATAATTAGCTAGAAAATCTTCCATATAATTCAACTGAATTAATCATAAGTTGAACAAGTGCAACGAACTATTGTATAGGGTCCGCCAAATAACTTTTTTTTTTTTTGAAAACGCTATAAAAAAAACTACTGAATATTTTCTCAAATTTCTTTTTTTATTTGAAAGTACAATCCTTCCGGTTAATAATGGAAAATAATTTCATTCAAACGGCTACCTCGGCTGGCCATGCAGTAGCCTACACGATCGGTCCAATTTTTAAGCACATTATCGATTGTGTGCAGCTGTATTTCACCAATGGCTTCACGAATATTGTCCTTTAAAGCGTCAATTGTCTCTGGCTTGTCGGCGTAACACTTATCTTTGACGGCACCCCACAAATAATAGTCCAACGGTGTCAAATCGCAGCTCCGAGGTGGCCAAACGACATCAGCTCTGCGGCTGATAATACGATCTTCAAAAACAGGGCGCAAAACATCGAGTGTAGCTTCGGCTGTGTGGCACGTAGCGCCGTCCTGTTGAAACCAAATGTTGTCAATATCCTCCTCTTCAATTTTTGTGAACAAAAATTCGTTCAACATGGCCCGATAACGATCGCCATTGACTGTAACGGCCACTCCTTGCTCATTTTCGAAGAAAAATGGCCCAATTATGCCTCTGGACCAAAATCCGCACCAAACAGTGGCTCGTTTTGGGTGCACCGGCTTTTCAATGTAATGTCGCAATATTTCCCAGCGTTGTTCAAGCGTATACACAACCATATTCGTTCAGCGGAAGGATAAAACTAATTATCTGTCAAATCAGACATGAGCTAAGTGTTACCAATCACGAAATAAGCACAACTTGAAAAAAAAAACGTTAGATGGCGGACCCTTTATATGTATGTATACCAGCACACGAAAACGTTCGGCATGTCCTTCCATTTTCAATCGATATGCCATTTAATTATTATTCGTACACGTACACGTCAAATGATCGTTCGAGGTGGCAACAATCGCCTTAATCATTAACATACATACATATGATCGCAAATCGTGTGCGATTTCAAACTCAAAAACTAGGTTCATGGGTATAACAGGCCTATCCAAGCTACCTTTTTCAGAGAAGGCGAGCATTTTACAGCAACTTAAAAATAGTTTTCCAATTTATACTCTTATTGAATATATTTAAATTTGATTGAAAGTTTTAGGACAGCATTCGTACTCCTTCGTACATTTTTGATTTTCCCTTCCAGCTATGCGCTTTACTCGTCTTCATCCATCAAACGACATGCAAACATTTACTATATTCCATTCTAATTTCGAAATAATTCCAAACGTTGTTAAGGGTTCCACGCCCTATCCGCTTGCAATACCTGCAGACAGGTACAAACTATAAAAAAAATTAAGTAAAAACGAATAATGAGAGGAGAAAAAACAGTGAAGGAAAAATGAAATTTGATAGATTTTTGCTGGTAATCCATGAAACAAAGGTTCAGCTCCGGATCCGTTCTACGAATAACCAATCAACTATGGCTACGGAATTAGAGCTCGCGTAACATTAGGGCGGAAGCCCTAAAGAGCACGTTATCCTCAAACCCCTACTACCGACCGTTGCTTTTCCTTCGAAATCAAAACATTACACTCAACCGTATACAAAAAGGATATGTGCGCGACGACGCTTCCCAAAGAAATAAAAAAGAACTAAAGGAAATGAAGAAACATGGAAAGAAAATCCATCCATCGAGGATTGAAACAAAGTCCTTTTGGACTGTTTTACGAAAATAACAACAACATCGATAGTGGGGCTGGGCTTGGTACGGTTGTCGGCGACGACGATGGATGGTATACCTGTTATCTGGTACGCCAATTATATCCAGTCTGGCGAACCGGCGCGACGACGATGAAGTCGGTCGTTGCCGGGACGAACACAACAGGAGTGCCACCCAATACCCAATACAAAGTTTGGAAATCGATTAGTGCGACGCTGTTCGGCTAGCGCCGTAGGTGGCCGCACCGGTGGCGGGGTTGGTAACGTGTTGGTGGTGAACAACGTGAAAATGCCGTAATCTGCTTTACGTGAGAGATTTACATTTTTGTGTTTGGAACAAAACACCGGATGATGACGAGGACTCCTAGTACAATGCGACTGCGACTACAGTCGCAATGGATAAGTGCCATTGGGTAGCAACGGACAACAAGGTTATGCTGTTTTGTATACCCACACTCGTGCTCTGTACAGGTTCTCGATGCGTTTGTTTTGAATGTTGCGGATGCTGGATGAAAGTGACAAGATTGAATACCGAGTTTAGAGTAAGTCCTTCAGTTCGGGTTATTGGGTCAACAGTGGTTTTTCCCCGTTATTGAGGTAGAATTTCAATTGATTCGAATCCCGTAGTCAGGATAACGCATTTCATCAACGTGAGGAAAAGAGTGAGAGTAGAGTATTTGGGGCAAACGCCTTGAGTGGGTTGACGATATTCCTAGCGATTACGTCAGGATGTTTGCGTAGCGGGCGTTGTGATTGACGTATGTATTTGTTGGATGTCAGGTTAAGAATAGACTTTATGGTCTCTTTTTGACGAATTCCATGGAAATAGATGGAATAGAATAATTATTTTGGGTTCAACTAGATTTTGATTTAATACATATTTCCTTTTCTAAGTTCTGGAAAATTACTTAATATACATGAGGCAATCTCACGTAAATCGGGTGCTTAAAACTTTGTTTTATTGTTTTTAGCGATTTTGCCGTGTAACAAACTTCTTGGGTAAATAAGAACAGATTATCTTTCATTTGAAAAATAATCATTTTAATTAAATTTGAAGTACATGAAAGAAATAATATTTTGTAAG
The DNA here is from genome assembly GCA_958301585.1 of Merodon equestris. NCBI lineage: Eukaryota > Metazoa > Arthropoda > Insecta > Diptera > Syrphidae > Merodon > Merodon equestris. Next base: position 55,538,590 of record OY284413.1, read on the forward strand.
GTGTTCAACCAAATATATTAAAAAATTGGCGCTTAAGAAGTTGGTTTCAAAGACGACATTGAAAAAAGTTGGTCCGCAATAGTACAGAACTGTTGAAAATAATAGGACAATAAACCGAATAATTTCTTAATAGTAATTAAAAAAAAATATATCAAGGCTTTCCTGTATGTCCGTCTGCACGCATATACATATCATACATATATAAATCTGTGAACTTGTGCGAAATAAATGTGAATTATAAACATGTTATAATATATCTAGTATTAATATATATCCCATCAAATACATGAACCGAAATGAGAGTTAAACCCAATTCACCAACGGCCAGTATTATTGTTGCCTATTTTTGGGAGTTAATTTTTTGTTCACTAATTTAAAATACCCGTTTTGGAAATTCATGAATAAATGACTGATTTATTCATTTCATTTTCATTTATTCATTTATTCATTGATGTTATAATTTAAATTGATACTACAAGATGTTTTATCTTATAATTAAGTATCTAAAGTTGATATTACAAATAAATTTTACATCAAATCGAGAAAAAGGGGACAAAACAAAGAGAAGTTTAAGCTAAATTTTAACTTACGGGTATATTATAGGTATTACTTATGAGCTTTGATTCGAGAGAATTGAAAATAGTTTTCTGCGAAATGTGGCTGGTGATGTGATGTTCTGCAGTTCCTGAGGAAGATTATTCCACAGACGAACAGATTGAACAAAGTAAGACCGTTCTCCAATTATGTGTGCAAAACGCGGAATTATTAATTTTAACCCTCTGCGAGACTGAGCAAAAAGGATCATTTCACGTAAGTAACTAGGACATTTACCGTGGATGATGTTAAAAAGCTTTATAATATTTCTAAACTTGTAATATGTGTCAAGTTTTAAACCGAAAAACGACCCATTTAGGTGGGACACACTACTATACCTTGGAACATTATGAATGAACCGAATACAATCATTAAAAGCTATATTTATTTTGCGGTTGCAATCATAATCAAGACAAGGATACACAGAACAATTAAACGTGAAAAAAGGAAGTAACAAGCTTTTAACCAAACGGTATTTGATTGTTGTAGGCAGTGAATGCGATGACGACCTTAACCTGGATAGGCCATGGTATATTCTTCTTATTGTATCCGAAACAGCATCGCAACAGGGTAAAGTGCTATTAATTTGATATCCTAGATACCTAACTTTGTCGACATAGCTAATAATGTTTCCGTTCAGGACAAGAGCAGGATAATCAGAATGGTCAATTCTCTGTCGTGAACATATCATTCCCATAGTCTTTAAAAGATTCAGTTTAAGCTTGTTATTATTAGACCACCGTTGGACATTTAAGAGATCCTCGTTTATACGGGCTACACAATCTTCTATTAAACCAACAGACTGACATATATAAATAAGGACATCATCCGCGTACATATGCATTTGACAGTTTTTGATTGAGTTTGGAAGATCATTTATGAACATAGAGAAAAGTAACGGGCCCAAGACAGATCCCTGCGGTACACCAGAGTTAACCGAAGTAGGACTTGAAGTTCCCAATTCCGTTTTGACTATTTGAACGTGGTTACTTAGATATTGCGCAAGGAGTCTGAGAGACGTATTATTAAAACCAAATAAGTTTTTCAGTTAGACAAAAGGATTGAGTGGTTAACACAATCAAAGGCTTTGGAATAGTCGAGAAGAACCATGATTCCGAGTTTGTTTGCTTCTAGTGCTGTACGCAAATCAGAAGTAATTTTGATAACCGCAGATTCGCAACTATGTAAATGGCGAAAACCTGATTGCCACTTGGATAGATAGCTACCTGCTTCTAAGTACTTTTGTATTTGGGTAGCCATAATCTTTTCAAGCACCTTAGCTGGAAAACAGAGTAAACTGATTGGCCTGAAATCCGACGGAACTGACGGGTTGGATATTTTCGAAACAGGAACGATGGTGGCTTCTTTCTTTGGACAAGGTTTGGGCTTAATTGTCTTAGTCACTGTTGGTACATATACAAACGTCATACAATTCATTTAATAGGTTATTAAATATGCTAATTTTATTATCAATGTCAGATGTAAAATAAATAGAGTCCCAGGTATTAGAGTCACAGTTTCTTCGAGCGTCGGTAAGGTTAAAATGTTGGTAAGATCTGTAAGTTATTATTTTGTCATTACAAGGAGGAGTGCGGTTATATTTAACAGAACGAAATAGGAAATCATGGATGAAGTCAGAAGTAGGTCTAACCTGATCGCTTCCCAGAACAGCGCGTCGGGAATTTGTCAAGAACATATCAATCAAGGACGGATTGCTACTAGACTGGAAACAGGTACGCCAACGAGAGTTAATAACGTATAGACTAGTTTTATCACAGAAGTAACGGAATAGTTTGACAGTGTTATTGTGGATTAGGTAGTTCACATTAAAATCGCACATACCAATTAGTATGTTATTATACCCAGGGCTAAGCCTCGTTAGAGTTTCTTCCAGTTCAATTAAGTTATCCTCCTTAAAGCTATTGGGTGGACAATACACTACCACAAGCAAATGATTCTCAACGAGATCATTCAGCTCAACACACAGGAACTGGATATCAGACATGGATGACACATAAATACACTTTGAGAAGATGTGTTCTTTAATATACATACATACACCACCTCCACTCCTATTGACACGATCGTTTCTGTACAGTTTATAACTTGGGATCTGCACAGATTGAGATAAAATATTAAGATTCAGCCACGATTCTGATATCATAACGATATCTAATTTAGAAGTGCTAAGTATTTGATACAGGACTGTAAACTTGGAGCGAATACTGCCTGCGTTCAGAAGACATACATTTAACCCATTATGGGCGCTACACAACACATTGAGAACGGTCCTAACTTTATCAGGATCAGATGGATTCATCATATAAAATAATTTTTAAGAACATCACCACACACTCGGCAGAAAAAATACCTATATGAATTAGACTTAATAATAAATTAAAAGATGAGTTAAAAAGAAAATAAAAATTAAAAAAATAATAATAAAAGGAAAAAATTACATTTAAAAATAAAAATTCATAAAGTGGCAACACTAAAAACATTTGAGAGCATATGGAGTAAATAAAAGAAAACAAAGAGATTAACAAAAGAGTATCAGTTGGAGTCAGCTTCCATATGAATTGCATCAGTGGGTTCTTTGTAAGCATCAGATGTACTGCGTATGCGTTGGCCATTGGAGGAAAAGGATTCCAGTGAGAGCATATCAACAATGCAGATTGGGGGCTTGTCAGTTGCTTCCTTAACGAAAACTCTCCCACTTCTTGTGAAGACGGAATGCAAGCATTTGTTTCGTCGTAATTCATTCGCTCTCCGAAAAAGAGCATGATTCAGTTTTGTCAGGTTTTCATAAACACGTACGAAACGAGTACTTGTGAACCCAAGATCATTTAGAGTAACTGACTTACAATTGTTCTTGTAATACTCCGCGGCTTTCCTTAATACGTGAGTTTTCATTTGTTCATGTGGTAGTTTAACAATGCACTGCTCGTAGTATTTCTTAACGGTTTTCTGCGTAAAATATAGTTCGGTGTTAATGAATTAACGTTGATCGTTGCACAAATTTTTTGGAAAATTTCGGAAAGATTCTCTTCAGCAGTTATTGGAATGCCGTACAATACTAGGTCTCCCGATAAGTTTTTTCTCGCGAGAGCATCAACATGCGACTTCAGCTGGGAATTATCATTTTTAAGCTGTTGCGCTTTTATAAGAGAGATTTCATTCTGGAGTAAGTCGATGTGGGAGCAATGACTTTCTACAGCATCAACACTGCTCTGGCAATTTAAAACCATGGTGCTGATAGAGGTATACCTTTCTTTAAAATCGCGTTCGAGCAATTTCAATTTGGAGTTGAAATCACTTTCCATTGCAGACATACGCTCTAACACGGTGGTGAACATGGAGTCAAGTTCCGCTTTCAGTTGAGAAACTACTGATGCTGTTATATTTTTCGTGATCTCTTCAAAACGACTTTCAAACTTATTCCAAAGTTTAGCTGACGACAGCGCCGTTGCAGGAGACTCAGAGCGCGGAGCGAGAGAGTTGTAGCATTTTTCAGCAGATCTTAATTTTCTTTGTTGCTCACTTGTATTGGCGTTAGACATTGCGGTTGAATATATGTATGATGCCATCAAAAACATAACTTGTAAAAAAAACCAAGTCTCGCAACTCAGTTCTTCTGCCGTAAAAAGTTGTGAGATCTATGTAATACCAAGTCGGTTGATTTATTCAGCCCCTACTTAAGGGACCTTCTGTTTTAAGTTATTACGTAATTAGCTAACCTAACAACATCTTATAGTGACCATATTAATATTAAAAATCTTTTATGTTTTAAATAAATATATTGATTTGTCCACCGCATGCATCTCACAAGTAATACATATTATATTAATTTAGATTGTTTAGTGCGATTGCCAAGTCAATCTATTTATTTAAAACATAAAAGATTTTTAATATTAATATGGTCACTATAAGATGTTGTTAGGTTAGCTAATTACGTAATAACTTAAGACAGAAGGTCCCTTAAGTAGGGGCTGAATAAATTAACCGACTTGGTATTACATAGATCTCACAACTTTTTACGGTAGAAGAACTGAGTTGCGAGACTTGGTTTTTTTTACAAGTTATGTTTTTGATGGCATCTCATTTCTTTTTGTAGATAGTCCTACTTTTCTTCCTTTCCGGTACCTTCTACTTTTTGAATACCAACAACAGATTTTCTTAAAGCCCACTATGTGTCTTATGAGCTTTTCTTATTTTTGTAGGTTGTCTTCCTCTTTTTCTTTTCCGGTACTACTTCTTGAGCTTCAGCTGCAGTTTTTCTCAAAGCCCACTCCCTGTCTCTATGGGTTTTTCTCGGAGACTTTGATGTTACAATTTTTGTCAAGTCTGGACGGTAAATGCTTCTATTGTATTCACAAATTGAGGATTCCTGCGCTTTAATATTTCCAAAGTCGACATTAATTAGATGTAAGCCGCCCAGACTTGTAACTCTCGAAAGTGCCACGTAAGCTTGACCGGATGTGAATACTGCAGAATCGATATCCATCAGCGCATTATTTAGACTTAGGCCCTGACTTTTGTGTATAGTTATAGCATAGGCTATACACATAGGAAACTGTTCGCGATGAACATCAGCTCTATTAATAATTTCAAATTTAGTTTTGACCGGACCAAGCTCGTAAACCTGTTCTTTATCAAATGTAATGTATATTTTCTTAATTATTTTTGTATTTTCCGGATCAACCTTTACTCTTTGCACTATACCGATAGAACTAAACCAAGACTCACGTCAATATTTCGCCTTAACATGACTCTTGCTCCTATTTTTATAATTATGTTCTCTTCTAGGCCCGCAGTCATAGAAGCACCGTCTTCATAATTTTTTATGCATTCACGAGCTCTTTTTATTGGGTATCTGGGGCAATCTATGCTATCTACAGCTGTAAGTTTTATTTCGGGATGTGGGAGAGATCTAAGCATTGCAGTATTTAATTGTTGACACATGTTTTTTGTAGGTAATAAGCAAACGGTATCATCAGGAAGTTTCGAGAGGTGTTCAATTATTTCAATCAATCTGTTTTCATTTGAATTAGTTTTTAGAGTTATTAATCTAGTCGAGAGTAAGTCGCGGTCTTTTTGTGTAGTCACACCTAATCTTATTCTATTTAGCATTTCAACAAAGTTAGAATCATTGAGCTGTCGCATGTTAATAGTTAGTTCATCGTATACGAACAGTTCAATCCACAGATTCGGCATACTGAGGGAACCTAACAACTTGTTAGTTTCAGCAGTTGAGAGTTTTTCAAAAGGTGACTTTTCTCTTACCGGCGGAAGCTGTAAAAGATCCCCGAAAAGTACAAGATGTTTTTTTCCAAACCACCCATTCTGATCATCGCTTGTGTCAAATATCTCAGACAAGCGTAAATGAATATATGTTAAAGTAACTTGGATATCATCGACACTTCGTCTATGATAAACAACACTACTTCTTTCAAATCTGATCTCAGAACTTGGAGCACTTCATCGGAAAGAGGCTTGTACCTCGGTGTTTGCTTGTGTTCCACAGGCAGCTGCAATAGTCTGTGTATAGTCAATCCATTCACATTGAATGCAGCTATGCCTGTTGGATCACTAACTGCCACTTTTTTGTTTAAATACATCTTAACCCAAACTTTCAGAGTTTTTATTAAAAAGCTCTTTCCAGTGCCACCAGTTCCACTCACAAAACAGCGTAAAACGTCAGCGTTATTATCAGTTGTGTCCATTTTATGTGTGATCATATCGAAGACTCTTTTTTGATCGGCATTAAGTTTTGCGATCATACTTTGAAGATCAGTCTGCTCTTCTTCTACCAGATTGATTCTGTGAAAGTCATCCATTGCGTTTGCAGCTTCCACAGCTTCAAAGTCTAACGGGTTTTCAGGACCATCGTCATCATCAACAATTTCCCTTTCTTCGTTTATCTCAGCAACTTTAGATTCTATCATTTCACATGCTTTTTGTATCTTATATCTTTGTATTGAATTACCATAATTGACTCCTTCTTTTAAATCTTCTTTCGCCAAATTAAAGGCCTCCGTGTAAGTATCACACCCCATTTTGAGTTCATCTAAGGAACGCCATGGCTTGAATAAAAGAAGTAAAGAGAAGAAATATTTCTCTGGTACTTGTTCTCCGTCGTAGAAATAGTGATTGATCAAATATGGGTTATCTCTTCTTTTCAGGAACTTTTTACCGTCATTTATCTCGTAGCACTCGACTTTAGAGGAGACTGGGCGTGTTTTAACAATATCGTAATTTTGAGCGAAACTGTACAAGCTAGTAGTCTCCAACTCTGACACCGAACATACAATTTGTTTTAAAATTGATTTAATTATAAGTTCATCAAATGGTTATTAAATATATGTACATAATAAAGATATTTATTTTATATTCCGTCAAATACATGAACCACATTGACCACTAAACCCAATTCCCCAACCGCCAATTGATTGTTGCATTGCATATTTTTAGGAGTTAATCGCCATCTAGATAAATTGAAAAAGGATACATGCAGACACTATCCTATTAGTAATAATATTTGGTGTATCTAGAAAACTGGACCAAAATTGCAAAATATTTTAGTTTTTCCTTGATTTATACACTAAACACTAATTGTATTCTAAATTTCAAGCTTCTATGTCTGCTAGAAGTGCCCTAGAGTTTTGATGATCGGTCAGTGAGTGAGTGAGTGAGTGACAGAATTAAGAAACTTTGACTAGTTATAATTCTTAAACTACTAGTTCAAATTTAATGAAATTTGAAATATACCGTCTCTATGCGATGCCTGCTTGGTTACTGAAAATTCAGGCTTCTAGTTTTATCCACAACGAAGTTATAGGGGGTCGAAAATGGCCCGAACTGCTTCGAGAAAAGGATGGTACGGCCGTGCCGCTTTTTTGCTCGACTTGGCGGGGGCACTGCCGTGCCCCCAGATGTATACAGATATGTATGTAGTCACAAATTTAAATATTTATATAAAACATTAAGGAAAAGTGGATTTCTTACTGCAATTAAGATTTTTTTAAATTAAGATGTTAAATTATCACGTGGGACAGTATGTAGTTCGGTACAACACTTTATTCAAGAAATAATAAGCACTTTATGTTATTTTTCACAATAAATGTTTACTGCTTATGAGCACATGTCTTTACTCGACGAAGTTCTCCGTGACATTATTATGTGATTGATTAAGACGTGTCGCGAAGTATGCTTGTTGAGAATGGAAAATCCCTCAAACCGGTTTATTGCATATGTATATGTACATAGCTGTGAATGACAAATTTTATGGGACGGGCTTTAAACATGAAACAAAAATCCCTACCTTGCAAAGCTGGGGGAAAACCTATGCAAAGGCTATCCTGTCTGTCCGTCTGTACAATCCAAGTAAAAGTTATTAAAAAAAAACATATATATATACATATATGTATGTGAAATAAGGGTTAATCGGTTCGGGTAATTGGTTACGATAAAGAGAAGTAAATGTCGGTCGGTCCTTTTTTTTTAGGGCAGCAGTTATTAGACTAGCTATTGAATAACTCAATTTTTGGCATGTAAAGGTTGCTTTTTTAGAGGTATACAAATTCAATATGGAAAAAATAAATTGAAGCTAATGTTATTGTCTGTGATATAAGCTTTATTTAATATATATAATCTGATGCCATTAGTGCTTAAATATGACTTCGGGCGCATGCGCACCAGGGCTAACTCGAATGAAGCGCAATCGTAAAGTTCGATTTTTGACAATTTAATCGAGCAACTGGCCGTATATCAGCAGTAATGAGGTGAATTTGACTTCCAAATCGTGCAACGTCTCTGGTTTATTGGTGAGATCACAGGATGGTGAAGACCAGTTCACAAGTCTTCTACGCGAAATTATGTGCGCAGGAAATGTTTCCCGCAATAAATTGATGGTGTCGAGCACCATGTGGCATGTTGCGCCGTATTGTTGAAACCAAAGCTCTATCACATCAATGCCATTCTACACCACTTTCCATTGACGGCAACATTCTGGCCGGCATAATCCTTAAAAAGGGCCGATGATTCCACCAGCACTTACAGTACACCAAACCAAATGGTTTTATTAGTGTCTCGACAAAGACTTCTTGGTTTTCTCTACTTCAAATCCAGCAATTTTACATATTCATTTAGACAGTCCCTCATCGGAGAACAAAATTTTGCGTTGAAAATGAGGATCAAGCTTAATCATGTTTTCAACTCTTGCATAAGTTGGATCTGCTAAGCCTTTAAGCCAAGGTCTTTTCGTCAAGTCTCGTAAAATCTTCCACAAAGCGGATGGACATAGCTCCAATTGCTGTGCAAAATGGCGAATCGACTCATTCGGATTCTCCTCAACACTGCGCCCCACAACGGCAATAATTTCTTCTGCTTGCACTGTTTGTCGTTTTTAGGGATGCGTATGTCGTCGTGCGTGGTGCGAAAACGGTTCATCGTATTACGAATAACTTGCTCAGATGTACGATTATGTCGACCGTAAAACGGACGTAGCGCACACTATGTAAGTTTGGCGAACCGAACCACAGTTTTCAAAATAAGTTTGCACAATTTGCATGCGTTGTTCTGGCGCTAATCTATTCATCGTAAAATGGTAAAACGTACATACCACAAATCATCTTTCAACTGTCAAATTGACAATTCATAGAATCAGTATTGCCAGTTTAAAAACTTCTAAAAACTCTTTTTACAAGCTCAAGAATATATAATATTTCCTTTCCTGCAGGAAATTTTTTTACCTGTTTCTTCACTATCACCCAACAGGTCCAGCCCATAAGCGTAAGCTGACCTAATGACGGATTACTCATCGAGCGGTTCCTCCTGCAGCCACACTGGTAGTCTCCGATTATGGTATAAAGTATTTGACAGCATTTTGTAACATTGTGTTCGGTCACCATTTCCAAGTACGGGAATGATGACCGAGTTTTTCCATTTCTCGTAGATAGTTTCATTGCTCCATATAAATATAATGAGCCCATGTAACTTATATGTTGATTTTTCTCCTGCATATTTTATTAATTCCAATGGAATTAGGCCTATTTCTGTGGCCTTAAACCTTTGGCTGATCCTTAAGTCGATAGATTACTTTTTTTTAATTCCTCGATAGTTGGCAGTTCTACCTAAACCTCTGCTGTTTGGATAACAACGTTTTCCACACTGCTGGCTCTCTGTGTACATCCAGCAGTTTACCGAAAAATCTCCTTCAATGCAACTCATACGTTGTCCGAAATGAACTCTGCATTATCGTTGCGAATACAATCTGATCTAGCGTGGTATCCTTTTCGTACAGCGTTTAGTCCTCCATATATTGTTCTTATGCTTTTAGCCACTGCCACACACACATCGCTATAATACAAGATTTCAACACCACACTTAAAATGGCATAAAAATCCGTTGACACACCTTGGTATTAAATTAGTTAGAATAGTTAGTCTTCCTTGGATAAAATATCCTGGAGAACTAGTTCCCTGATCAGATCTACGGATGAGAACTATCTAAGGGAGAATAACCATGAAAAGAAATGCGCACAAATATGAGCCAATTGCCCATTTAACTTTGTCAGGGCGGAAGAGCCTACCAGTGAAGCCATTTGGTCTACTATCAATGTAATTTGTGGCTTTCATTAGAGCATCGAGAGGTTTTAGCTGGGTAGTAGAACCAGGGAAATATACCTTAATCAAAGTCTCCAAAATTTCCCTGCGATTGACAGTGAAATTGCCGTGTGCTCCTGGGATAGGATTTTGTAGAGTCGGGCCGCGGTTGGTAGTGAATCTACGCATTCGCACTTTTACCTCTAAGACCTTCTCTTGAATCTTTTTAATATCTTTAAAAAAAATTCGTACATTCATGTCTGACTGTGCGGCTAAAAACGCCATAGGTACATATATATGCAGGGCTAAACAGTGTACAGCAATAAAAACACGGTATTGTCCAAACAGCAGAAATTCAGGTAGTACTGGATACCAACGAGGAAGTAGGTTTAGAATAACACCAGGAGTCGACCGACCACCGGAACTAATAAAATATTCTCTAGAGGAATAAACAGAGAAGTTACATGGGCTCATAAAAACTGAATGGAAGAATGAAATTATCCCCGAGGAATAGAAAAACTCGGTCATCTTTCCTGTATTTTAAAAGAAATATCGTTACTATCAAGTTGTTACAAGGTGCTGTCAAATATTCTCTTAAGGAAACAGACTTCATATGCTAAGGAAATGAATGAAAGGACAAGATTATCTATGATTTTTTTAAGAATAAATGAACAATTTCCGCTGGGATTTTTGAGGTTCTAAATTCCAGCCGGTTTTTTTTTGTATGTAATTTACTTCTCAAATATCTCAAGTAGAGAAGTCTAATGGTCTAAGGTATCAATCACATGGCTTCGTAGACCCATCAACTTATCCTCTAGTCTAGTCGCACTCTAGACCTATTGCATCCTATATACAAAATATACATTTTTGTCAAAAAAAATTGAGATATCAATCGGAAACCGTTTAACCTGGGAGAGTGGTGATCACTTAAAAATCGTTAAAGGTCTTAGAGGGTATATAAATGGCTTGAAGATGAAATCTGGCGGTGGCGCTGTTGTGTCAAATTATTTAATAGGCATCTCTCGTTTATAGAGCTCCATAGGAACTTAAAGAAATTTTGGAATCTATTCCAGCAACTGGGAGTCCATAAGACAACGTCCCTATCCCTTGAAAAGTAATAAACAAAGTTAAGATCCTAATTAAGCATTCGGGCACATTCCTCGGACTGGTAAATTAAATTTCTCCCAGTCACCACGCAAGAGATAATTAAAAATAAGATTTATATCCACGAGTTCCCTGAGCCGTATGCGTTAATCAGGCAATTGGACAGCAGTGAGTAGCGGTCTCAAAACCTTAATTAATAATCGTAAAAATGAGTACCTAAAAGGTCTTTCTTAAAATAGAATCACGCAATGTGGTCATGTGTTCAATACGTATATTCTATTCTACCAATCCGTTGCCACTCAATGGAATGGCCCACTGCCCAGAGTTATTTACAATACGGCCAGAGTACAAAATATGGGAAAATACGCAATAAAACATGGAAGACCCCGAAAGGAAAGAATAATTGTTACAAGAGAGAAAAGTGGAACTCGTTAAAAATTTAAGTGGCCTTACACACACACGAATAGCCTAGCAAGGAAGAGACACACAAGTCCAGTAGCTTGACAAGTTTCAGAAGTGGCTGGTGTCCGTCAAAGGAACAAGGCTTGAGTACATAAAAAGGAAGAAAACAATAGAAAAACAAAAGAGAGAAAAGCATTTGATTGTATTCCTCGCTGTCGGAATGAGTAGCTGGTGTAAGGGTATACTACCACGATAGCCTTGTTTTCTTCCGCTTTGGGTTTTTCCGGCGACGAGTTCTATTCTATTGATTTTCTTCCGTCTCTTTTACGTGTAGTTTTGTGTTTGTGCCTCCATTATCCTTGCCGTCTTATGTTCCGTCCACCTCGTAAGCTGTGTGTTGTCCTAGCTGAGAAAATTTGTTTGCACCCGGCTGCCCGCCTGAATGGGTATATCAAATGATTCAGTTGGACAAGAAAATCAATAGCCGTCCGATTCGTGCAAGACATGGACAAGGATGTTCACGAGTAAGTGGGTTGATGGGAATTTCTATTGCCACATCATATATGTGTGAAAGTGTTGATACCTATAAGCGTACTTGGAGTAGGCACTGCAGAAGACTGTCGCCTATTTATGCTCTTAGCACGTGCATTTAGCCTTAGAAAATAGTGATGTAACCTACCCTGATTGCGTGGCACTTTTATATCTCGCCTCGTAATAATTACTTTTTTATATCTTCGTATTTGATATCCTTACAGACCACTGCTCACCAGAATGTATGTGTGTGGGAAGGATGGGACTTGGAATGCACAGCATATGTCCATTGTCCCGCCGGAGTTGTGGACAGTCATGGAATTTAGTGGTAGAATTTATTTTTCGTGTATATCCTGTTGGTTGTAACGACAAAGGACGAACGTTACGAGGACATTCATGGAGCGTTTTGACAAAGACAGTGGATTTAGGTAGTTTGATGTTAGGCTGGATGGTAGACAGTTTCAAGTGGGCATTCAACTAGGGTTTCATGAAGTAAGTGTCCAACTACTTGATTACACTTGTATTAAAGCGTTCCAGGGAATCGTTAAGGATGAAAATAACGTTTGCGTGTAGGTCTTCATGCATGGTCTTATGTAAACACATGTATCTAAGCGGATAGATGTGTGATGTTGTGTTTCTAAACAAACTACTCGTACTATCAAAAGACTGAGGCTTTTTAAGTGACCTGTAGACGATTTCTTAACAATATGGTCCATTTCAGAATTACATATGTATTTAGGCTGAACATTTTCATTACCAACGTTCTAACGATTAGTATCACAAGCATTGAATTTCTCCATGGCTATGTCTGAACTTTAAGAGTTTATTACTCTGGCGCTTCAAATGGCAACGCTATTATCTTTGACATTTATCTTCTGCCATAGTCACCATTTCTCCATGGAGCGCCAAACCATTCAACAATACGTCTAAATTTATTGTAAAAATATGGCTGAAGACCCAAACCTCCCGATTCCTCATGGTGTCCATCTCAACTTTTGCGAAAATACTAGAGCATTCATTCGTATAAGATCCAAATTAGAAAAGAATTGAAACCCCAAGATCAGCAATCTCGTTTTACATTTGTTGATTGGACTCTGGAGCAGTCACGGATTCAATTTTTGCGAAAAAATCATCCTTAGTAATGAAGCACATTTTTGATTGAACGGCACCGTGAACAAGCAACATTATCGCATTTGAAGAGAGAATAATTCACCATGGTATCTCCATTGTATTGGGAAACCTAATGATGGTGTGGATTTTAGGTAGGCGGCGTCATTGGACCACACATTTTTCGAAACGAGAATGGCTAAACGGTGACCGTCAATGGTGAACAGCATCGGACTTTTTGAGGCCTTAATTTGATTGAAGGGATCTGAACGATATGTGGTCGTTGAAGGCAGTTTTTGTTTTCACAATGTGATATATTTAAGAAGAGGGGATTTGAAGTGAAGTTCGTGGGAGAAGACGCTTTTGACCTTTTTAAGTAGCAAAAAAATTAGCGAACAATATTCAAACTATTGTTGGGATCCAGCCCGACTTATTCCGCAGAGTCCTACCACATTGAATCACTCGAATTGAACCTTGTAAATGTGACCGTGGAGGCCACACTCTTTTAATTCAATTTAAAAGTTGAAACAAACTTAGTAAAAAAATCCCTTATATTCGACGACTTCCAACCTTCTAGTGGACGATTGAAAGATCGTAAGTAATACTAGTCTTCTGTCTAATTCGGTTGGAACAAGGCATTCAGACCTCGCTCTTCTTGTCCAACCATGAAGTATAGAGGCGAATTGTTTTGATGCCATTATTGATGTACAATAGAAAATCAATTTCGGAGACGATCAAGCACTGTATTCTGTTAAGCATAAAACTTTAGGCTTAATTCTGTGCACACAGGATCACCCTAAGATATTCAGCATACGTCTCAAGTCATCATGCAATTATATTGTCATTCATACAAGACAATACTATTTATAGGATACGCCATTAATTCAGAACATATTTTTGGGCTTAATAAGGGTGGGTTATCTAGTGGTTATTTTTTTAAACCATGGGTTATCATGACACTGACAGCTTTTTCCCGTTCGAAAGCTTGACAGAAAGTCAGTATCATACCTCCACGGAAAGAAATGCGTCACTTTACCTTGACCAAAGTTGGGGAATATTGAAAACTTATTTCCAAAATGAGTGCTGTATAACCCAAACAGTGCGTTTTTTAAAAAGAAGTTTTGATAGCGACTGCTGTACGCAAGTTTGTGCAAAAAGTTCGTGAGACTGGTATGCTAGTGGACAACACTCATGGTCCCCGTCGTCATACGGTGCGCACAGATGAGGATGTGGCTGCAGTGGCCGAGAGTGTGAGAACATCCATCAATCTCAACAGCTCAACATTTCACGCACTAGCCTAAGGGAAAATTCTGAACAAAGATCTAGGATTATTCGCTTACAAGGTCCAATTGACTCAGCAATTGAAGGCGCTTGACCATCCGATTCGTTATCGTTTCCCAGTTTGGCCCTTAGAGGAGCCTTAATTGGACAACGATTTTGGGCAAAAAATCATCTTTTTTGACGATGGACATTTTAATCTCGGTTTACAAAATTGCCGCATCTGGCAATAACTGGCTTGGAAAACCCGCAAGTTATTATCGAGAAGCCAATGCATCTACAGAGAGTGACGCTTTGGTTGTTTTTGGAGTGGGAAAAATGAGGCTGGAAACAATGTTTCGGTCAATGGTGGGCGTTACAGAGCCATGTTAACCAACTTTTTTTTACTGAAATTCAAGACATGGATTTGGACAACCTCTGGTTCATGCAGGATGACGCACCATGCCACATAACTCATGCCACAATCAATCTTTTGCGCACCAAACTCCTAAATCGTGTTAACAACCGTCTTGGCAATATCAATGGGCCGCCTCGGAGCTGCGATTTGAGCTCTTTGGACTTTCTTTTGTGGTCAACCGTGAAGGACCGATGTCATGGCAACAATCCGGAAACGATTCAAGCACTTAAGGGCAATGTCATCCAAGTAATCTGTGAGCTACAGCCCGAAACCATCAACAAGGTCTTGGAAAATTGGGGTGACAGAGTGCGTCACTGCGAAGCCAGCCGACGCAGCCACTTGAACGACGTTGTATTTTATAATTAATAGTAATATTGGTTCCTACTAATAAAGTTATAATACATGGAAAAAGTTTAATTTTGTTCATTCCTTTACATTTTTAAAAAGAAAATTATATTTGGCCCACCCTGTGTACAGAACCGTAAGTTTGATGAAGCCTTATGTTTCTACCAGTACCCCTATTTGTCCGTGTCACTTCGTTTCCCATGAACTACTAAGGCTGCCCCGCTAACCAGGCTTTCTCCCTTCCAAAGCCGTTCGTTAAAACTGTTCTAGGGTAGCAAAGGTTCTGAAATATGAGAAATGCGAGGGGGATCTCACCATGCTATGGAACCCTATATCAGCCTCAGCCGCTTCGAAGTCAATGATTATGTCCTGCGCACCTCCTAATTTATCTTCCCTGGAGACCTATGTAGAGAGATGTGCCCTCAACTAGGAATATACAAGAATCCATTGAAGAATTTGTGATCGATGTCAGCGAGATCGGATTCCCTTCCTGTTTTTTGAAATTGAATGAGAACTCGTGTTTATTTTTTTTTTGCCAAATAAAATCCTTTTTTGTATATAAACTTTTATTTAGTTCATGTGCAAAATAATATTTCACAAAATACCACTCTGGAAATTTCCTTACTTTTTCTAACATTTCTAGTTTTCTGTTCGTTCTTGGTTAGTTTACCTCTAACTACTAGCCAAAATAAAGCCATATTCTTTCTGAATATTTAGGAGATTTTGGGAATTTTTTGAATAAAAATTATGTTCAATATGTGGCCGCCTTCCGGGCAGAAACACGAAGACATTTATTGGTAGAAAATTTAAGTGATTCACAATTGAAAAACTGAATTCAACCATCAAAACTGGCTTCACCTTATTTAACTAGTTGTCCACAGTGGAGTTAAGAAGCAGCAGTTTGATTTGAAGAAATTATTTTCAGTCACATAATACATACAGCATCATCTGCTATATTGTTAGACCTGGCTTTTAAAGGCTTTTTACTCCCCATATATAGCTAGGCATTATGTTGTCGTGCGTAATCCATTTTTCTATTAACAACATTCAACGCCTGAAGTAGTTAGGCCATATTAAAGGAATAGACGATACAGCTTTATATGAAATGTTTTTAAAACCAACTCAGAGGGAAAACGCATTTGAAGTGGTGCACGCAGGTAGAAGAGGACCTCGAATAAGTAAGCGTGCAGCATAGGGAATAGTTAACGCAAGTCCGAATTAGCTGGAAAGATAAGTAAGTAAACTTCTTCACAAATTCGTTTGATAATCAAAAATATTTTTTTGCGTCTTTTGGTATTCTGCTATAATTATTATTATTATGCTAGAATTCATACCAATATCGAGAGTACCGTTGGGTTTATATCAAAAAAATTGACCTTGTTTTTATTCATAAAAGGCTGCGCTGCAAAAAAGCTTGCAGATTAAGGGAGTCCTCTTTGTGGAAACAAACCAACTATGGACATGCGGCCATACTCAGAATAATAGATGAATGAAACATAGTTCTAGTAGCCTCGCAGCTACGACCGATTATATTGACAACGACCACAATGACTTCTCTCTCAGAATACCAATCCTTTTCCCCGACAAGGACGAGTGGCTATCAAACGCCGTGATCAACCACCACGAGATTACTCTCTTCACCGACGGATCGAAAATGAACAAAGGCACTGGGGCCTAGATCTACTCTGAACCCCTGCACAAACAGGAATTATTTATACTCCCTGATTTGTGCAGCGTCCTCCAAGCAGAAATCCTAGCATTAGAGAAAGCAGCCAACACTAACTAGTAACCGATATCCCACCATCGGATTTCACCATCTTTGTAGACATCCAGGCTGCACTGATGTCAATAGGATCCTGTAGGTACAAAGAGATCAAAGGCTGTCATGAAATGTCGCGACTCACTGAAAACCATCAGACACCACAAAGTCAAACTCTGCTGGGTCCCGGGCCACAGCTCAATCGCAGGGAACGAAAGATCGGACAAATTGACCAGGCAAGGGTCTGAAATGGACATCAGCAAAGCAGACATGTCACTGAAACTACCGATCATATTTTCCAACTATATTGAAGAAAGCTTTGTTATCCGAAGTCTAACTCCGCTTGTTCTTGAAGATAACTATCATCCCCCATTATACTTATTTTGTGAGGGGAATGCAGTGGCGCAGTGAGTAGTGTGTCGGCCGCTGACGCAAGATGAGCGAGTTCGGATCCTGATAACACCAACGCCATCGAATGATTATTTCATGGCCTCCCTCCTCGGCGGGGTACTGGCAAAACCCCTCGTTGTACACTTGCCTTAAAAAAGCTTCTCGGCTCTCGCCGTTCGGAAGAGGCATTAAGCTTTAGATTCCGTTCACTTGTGTAAAAAACAAATCGCACACAACATAAGTGAATAAAAACGAAGCTTGGCTCTGGCTCTTCATGAGTTCTATCGCCATCTAAGGTGTCTGTCTGGCAGTACAATGGACCAGTATTGGTGTCTGAGAGCTCCAACAGATAGCAGAAGCCCCAAAAATAAAAAATACTTATTTTGTCATTTTGAACTCATCCCTATTAATATTCCTAGCCGTTACAAATTCGATTTCAAGAATGCAAACTATGTTAATATTCGTAATGAGCTTAACAATTTTGACTAGAGTCCATTTCTATCATTAGAAATGAATGATCTTTGTTCGATATTTTATCGCGTTATTAATAATTTAATTTTTGATTGCGTTCCCATTATACAAATGAAAAACACTTTCAATGACATTTCCACCTGGGTCAATGAAATTACGCGTAGACTAAAGGTACTCAAAAACAGAACCTATAAAAAGTGGATGTCTTGTTTGTTGAATGAGGACTGTACTACGTATCGCTTAACCAAATCTGAATTTAAAACCTCTTTATGTTGTGCCCACTCCATTTAGATAAACGATGATAAAACCAAAATTAAGTCGTCACCAAAAAACGTTTGGGATTTTGTTAACTCTCAAAAAAATGGCGATGGATTTCCCTCCTCGTTTCGCTTTGGTGGTCAATCGATTGACAATCCCCGTGATATCTGCACACCTTTCTCTCATTTTTTCAATCCGTGTACTCAATAGTTGATCCAACTATACGAGTAGATGCGAACTTTTTCGATTATCTAGCTGCTATTTCTCCCCCTGCTTTTAATAACATTTTGCTGTCAGCAGAAAATGTTTTTAATTAGCTAAATGGTGTAAAATCTAAAATTAATCCTGGCCCTGATGGAATCCCATCAGAATTATTAAAAATATGTACTAGGCCATATTTTCAACTTATCATTGAATAGTGGCATTTTTCCTTCCATTTGAATGAACTCTTTTATTATTCCAATATTTAAACCTGGAAGCAGAAGCAAAGTTGAAAGCAAGTAATCGACCATACCCAAACTGTTCGATTCCTTAGTAACAGAAAACAGAATTTTTTTTTGTAAAAATTTTATTTGCAATAACTAATGCGGTTTTGTCAAACACAAATCGATAGCTACAATCTCCTGCTCTTCACCAAATATGTTATTTTTGAAATTAGTAAAGGTTGATGCAATTCACACTGACTTCAGTAAAGCGTTTGATCGAGTGAACCATAAGCTTTTGCTTTATAAGCTTGAACGCAAAGGTTTTCCGAACAGATGACTCTTATCGTTTTTAGAAAATAGGAGCCAATTTGTGAAGTTTCGAAATAATACTTCCGTACATATTCAGGTAAAATCGGGTGTCCCACAAGGTAGCCATATTGGTCCCCTCTTGTTCATTCTATTCATTAATGATGTGCCTCCATGTCAATCTCGATTAAAACTTGTTAGACTTGATTCACTCAATATGAAGAGAAAGGTATCAAGAATATTTTTTTTTACATAGACTCCTTATTAATCCGTGCAGGGACGGGTTAAGAATATCCGGAAGGTTATGGTCCTACACTTCTGACCATAACAACGCCGGAAAAAGGAAAAGAAGAAGAAGACATAGACTCCTTATTGATGAGATTGACTGTCCAGAAATTTTGAGTCTCTTGAATCTTAACTCAACTTACGTATCAGTCGACTTGTCTTTATAACCCACTATCAAACTAACTACAGCCGATCCTCCTGTATAAATAGTTTGTTAATATTATATAATTAATGTGCGTCGTTAATCGACTTTAATATGTCGATACGTTCGATTGAAGTTAATCCAATAAACCATTTCCAATCATAAAGCCTTATATCAAATGTCTAAGAAAGTTCATGTACTTTATTGACTAAATAAATAAATAAATAGTCATTATTTAATTTTTGAATGTTTTTCGTTCTACACGTTCTGCCCATCTTAGTCTTCATGATTTCGTTAGTGGTTCAATGCCTGGGGCTGAATAAGCTTCATCAAATTTCACATATTTTCTCGATTCACTTGCTAATTCGTCCTGTTTCCCATCGAAAATTCTCCATAGGATCTTGTTTTCAAACCAGATCAATCTTCTAACCAGAGACCAAATTTCGCAAGTAAAGTTTCATCCAAATCTTCTTCTATGCCTACGTCCTTTCTTGACATTAGTAGACTGACCGCATTTCTTTTTACTGTTGCATCATTATATCCAAGAAGGTTAAAATCTTCAGCTTAAGTTAGGGAAGAAGTGATGCCAATAAGGATTATTCCCCTATAATTTTCCTAAAGGGGTCTAATTGCGCATTCCAGCACCAAATTAAGGAGAAATAGTGAGAAGGAGTTTCCTTGTTTTAATCTTTGTCTTCTCTCGAATATTTCAGATAAGACGTTTCTTACTTTAACTAGTCCTTTGTTTCCCTTTAGGCATTCTTGTACCAGTTTCACCTACTTTGGTGAAATTCCCATTTCTTTTCTAAAAGCTATCGTATAATGAAAATCTGGTTACTCGTCGGGTGATTCTCGCTGAAGCCACACGGTTAGTCTCCGATAATTTCCTAAGGGTGGTCAGTCTCTTTGATAACATTTGACAGTGCCTTGTAACAATTTGGTAGAAGTGATAGTCCTCGCTAATTAGTGAATTGTGTTCGGTTAACCTTATGTGAAATACAGGAATGATGACCGAGTTTATCCATTCCTCGGGGATAGTTTCATTGTTCCATATAGTTGTGATGAGCCCATGTAACTTCCCTGTTAACTCATATACAGCATATTTTATGAATTATGGCGACTCCTGCAGCCTTATTATTCTTAAGTTAATGAATTGTTTTCTTACTTTCTCGATGGTTGGCAGTACCACCTGAATCTCTGCTGCATGGATATCGTTTTCTAATGCTGTTTGCCTTCCATGTACATTAAGTAGTTGATCGTAATCTCTCCTTCATTGTGCTGCCACTTTTTCGTTGTCCATATCTCGCCTGATGTCCTTTTCGTGCAACGTTTATCCCTGCATACACGGCTTTCGTGTTTTCGCCGCACTTATTTTTTTGAATTTTAGTAAACTTTTTCCTTTGCATTATCGTTTTTTATCTTAAAGGAAACGGCTGACTTTCTTTTGTATTGTATTTTATAGGGCTTGTAACATGACGGCCTTTCACTTTTTTCTCAGATTCTTCATCGAATCAAGACTTTCTTTTGGGGGCCTTGTAATAGCCTAGTTTATATTTCGCTTCCTTCACAATTGTGGACCATACTGCTTCTACCTGACTTCGTCGTTAGTTTCTGTGCCATCTAGTTGGGCAAAGAGTTTATTAATTTTGCCCTGGTTTTGGCGCTGGATACGTCTTTTAACTTTTCAACCTCGATTTATTTAAAACATCCCATGCACTTTTTCATTTTAAAATAAAAACAAGTATTTTATGACAGAGTTGTGATATTTTTATTGTATTGTAAAGAAGACATGTTCCGATTAAGTATGGAATAAAATATCCGGCAAATGACCCCCACGGCTCCGATGACAGGCCATTACTCTTTTCATGAAATTTTCGATGAATTTTGCACAGAGATGTGGCTGTATCGATTGTTTCATGCGCGGTGTGGCAGGTTGCGCCGTCCTGCTGAAACCACATGTTGTCCAGATTCATGCCGTCCAGTTGAGGCCACAATAAGTCCGTTATCATATTCCTGTAACGAATGCCGTTCACAGTCACTGCAATTTCGGCCTCATTTTCAAGAAAGTAAGGTCCAATCACGCCGCCTGACCAACATCCGCACCAGACAGTTACTCGTTGTGGGTGCATTTGTTTCTCATGGATTGCATGAGGATTTTCTGAGTCCCAAATTCGACAATTTTGTGTATTCACGAAGCCATTCATATGGAAATGCGCTTCATCGGAGAAAATGACTTTTTTCGAAAAATTGGCATCGATTTCACTTTGCTCCATTACCCATCGAACGAATTGCCGGCGCTTTCCGTGGTCTGCTGGTTTGAGCTCTTGAGTTAACTGAATCTTGTACGCATGAAAGTGGAGGTCTTTAGTCAAAATTCGCTGCGTAGTGCTTCGTGAAATTTGCAGTTGTTGAGAACGATGTCGAATTTATGTTTTCAGGTTTTCGGCGACACTCTCGTTTACAGCAGCAATGTTTTCAAGAGACCGACCGGTACGTTGACGCAAAGTATTCTTATTATCCATAATTGACCCAGTTTCTTCAAATTTTTTTATCACTCTTCGAATGGTTGACACATTAGGTGCACTTTCCCGGCGGAAAATTTGGCGAAATTTGCGAGCGGTTTCAGCGTAACTTTCCCCATTTTTGTAATGAGTTTTCACAATTATGTTGTTCTTTCGAAAAGCGCTCCATTTGTAATAATCGGAATAAACAGAGGTGACAGCTGTAAAATTTCAGAGTTGCCACTTGCATGAAAAAAAAATATTCCAATTTTAAAAAGTGCACTCTTACTGAGACACCCATTATGAATTAGGATTCGGCTTTTGACTTTTGCGATGATTAGAATATCGGCAGAATACCCATCTAGTCCACTGTAGGCTTTGAGATCTAGTACATTGATATAACGGTTTTCATGATCATATTTTTCGAGCTGGCACAACTTATTGTTTAAAGACCATCATTGTTTGAAGAGGCATGGAAACTTCCTTCTCCTAAAATTAAAAGTATACATTTTAAAAATTTGTGAAAATTTCTATTCCGTATTTCCTTTCCTTTTGGCTATTATGGCTCTTTGCGTTGTGGGAATAACTTGCCATATTTCAATCAGAGAACTTTTAAGTTTACTTTTGGTACAAACTGTGCATTCTCTCAACTTAGCTTCCACATAAGCCCACAGATGTTCAATTGGGTTTATATTGAAGCCGTGAGGTGCATGGGGATTTGTTTTTCCACCTTATTTAATATGCACTCCTTTACAATAGCTTCAGAATGCTGGGAGTCATAACCATGAAGGGAGCAATAACCTTCGTGCAATTCCAATTATTGACTGATTCTCTCAAACAATTTTTTTTAAATATTTTAGTCAATTTATGGTATCATCTACAAAAATAAAGTTGCCAAGACCGTCATATTTACATCTTCTTTTTGGTAGGCTGTTCCTTCTTTCCTCCAGAGAGAACGGCATCCTTCACACCCAAATAAATAAAAATTTGTTCAATCGACGAAAATACACTATTCCCACGCTCATGTGACTTATGGATATACTCTTGGCGTATTCCAAACGCTTGCGAGTGTTTCGTTCTTACAAATAAATGCAAAAATTGAAACATGATTTACCTCTTCAGCAATTTGTACTGCAGACTTTTTTGGATTTTTTTTTTCACTTTTTGGACAATTTACTGTTATGGTTGCTCGGTTGTGATATTGACAGTCTTCCTTTTCCATTGTTCTTTTTGAAGGATTTAATAATTAAGTGAACTATGCACGTAGTATTTGCTGTGTATTTGGTGGAACCACCCCAGCAGTAAGGCGAAACTATGATAGAAGAAAAAAACAGCCACAACACGAACAAAGGCACGTCAAAGTATTTGATAATACTTTCAATAATTTGTCATTATTGGTGTTGATATGAAGGCTCCTTCAGTTATGTCGTTAAGATAAATGATAGATCTTTCGACGTCCTGGTTGGATTTGAGAGGAATGTTAGTCGAAAGGTTTGAGCTGATGAATTGGCGAAACGCATCCGTCTTGCCATTATACAGTTTAGGAGCTTTTGGTATATTAATAGAGAGAGTTGTGTTCGAGCATTATTGGAGAATGGTCAGAAGAAAGATCGAAGCTGGATTTGATTTTGATGAGTGTATGGGTGATGTTTTTCGTTATGCAGAAGTCAATGAGGTCAGGAGCCTTCGTAGGGTCAGTTGGCCAGTACGTTGGTTCTCCAGTGCTTATGTATTTGCAGTTGTTGATCTTAATTGCGTCCAGTAAATTCTTTCCCTTTTTGTTCATTAATCTTGAACCCCAGTTTGTATGTTTCGCGTTAAAGTCTCCTGCAGCCATGAATCTGTTTCCTAGTGTTTTTATGTAGTGGTCATATTGTTGAGTTGTAATTTTGTGTTTTGGAGGACAGTAGGTACATGGCAGAGATTGTCAATTTTCCATATTTGCCTTCTAGCGAAATTGACGTCGATTGTATGTGGTCAGTGTAATAACTTTGGAGTTCGAGGCATTTAATTTATTTTCTGATTATTATTGCACTACCCCCGTGTGCTGTTCCGACAGGGTGATTAGTCTTAAAGATGTTGTAGCCTGAAAATCACAGGAAACTTTTGTCGTTAAAGTGAGTTTCAGTGATCAGTGCTATGTCTAATTCGTTGTCTTTTAAAAATTGTTTCAGTTCTAAGTAGTGTTGGTGTAAAGAGACTTAAAATAGTTCTAGAAAGGTTGAATGAGAACAACGTATCATTAAACCAAGATAAATGTATATTTAAAGTCCAGGTAATTGAGCTTTCGGGACACATTTTAACATCAAATGAAATAAGACCAATGCAAAAATACTTAAAGAGCATTCGAAAATTTAGAGCTCCACATACAGTCAAAAAACTGCAGAGCTTCTTAAGGATAGTAAAGTTCATTGGCAAATTGATCCCTGACTTGGCTACAATAATTGAACCATTGAAAGCATTGCTTAGAAAATGGCTGGGAGAGAGTGCGTCTTTGAAAGAGTATTGGAGTTGATAAAAATTAAATCTCTGGGATGCTATAACGTGGATGATAAGACACAAGTTATTGCCGATGCAAGTCCATGGCACTAGAAGCCATCCTGATTCAAGTAAGTCCAAAAGATCGCAGAATTATAACATTTAGGAATAGAACATTAACCCTCTGTGCACGCAGATACAGTCAGACGGAAAAGGAGGCTTTGGGATTGGTGTGGGCGGTGAAGCATTTCAATATACATATGTATGTATATCTCATCGGTAAAAAAGTTTGATCTTGTAATCTTTGGCTCAAAATAGAGACCTTGTGCTCGAGTCGGGAGATGGATTCTTCAGCTTCAGTCTTATAAATATGAAGTAATTTTTAAGCCGGGAATAATGAATTAAGTCGATCCCTTATTGCGATTGTGAGAAAGAGATTTATGAAAACAAATGGGATGAAACAGTAAAAGGTACAAAATTTTTGAAAATGAACAATGTTCTTTTGGGAATATTCTTCTACGGGGTCATTCCAAAAGAAATGAGAAAAGGCGTCCTTGATGCAGCAGATGAAGGACCCCCGGGAATTGTGTTTATGAAAGAATGGCTTAGAACAAACGTTTGGTGGCCTGAAATCGGCAAATATGTAGAAAATTAAAGCATGCAAAGGATACATGCAATGGTCTCCATGCCCTTACTCCTGTTCCAATGAAGAGGTGTGAACTTCCTAGCGCCCCCTGGACTGATTTTACAAGTGATTTCTTAGGACCACTTCCCAATAACGAATTCCTTTTCATTGTAGTTGACTACTAAAGCGTTATAAGGAAGTTAAGATTTGTACAAGTATCACTAGTCCAAACATCGTAAAGCTCTTACAAAATACATTTAGCAGGCTTCGCTTTCCAATATCAGCTGACAATGGAAGGCAATTTGTAAGTGAAGAATTTAGGTCTTTTGCAGAAAATGCAATATTATCCACTTTAATGGTATGCTATTAAATTTTGGCCTCAACAAAATGGTGATGTAGAATAGGGATGAAACGGAGCTTCGACACCGAATCCGATATGTCAGAACCTCCGGTTTAAATTTCACCTCCGAATCCGGCTCCGGTTCCGATATAATCACAACGGAGGTTTTTCGGACCTCCCTCGGTAACGACTAACGACCGACGAACACGAACCACAAAGAGTGATCGTGTTGCGACATGTTACAATACAACTGAGCTTTCACTCTTGTATTTGTTTACATCATTAGTAGATTTGCATTGAAGTTGAGAGTACATGCGTGAGACGCGTGAGTTTAGTAAACAGATAACTTGCCGTTTATTAACTAGACTTTATTAACTATGAAGCCTAAAACAAGTGTAATATGGAACTATTTTAGCGAATTTGATTCGGATACGGCGAAGTGCAATGTTTGTGAAAAAAAATATTCCAGGAAAGGTGGCACCACGACATCGTTAAAAGGGCATTTGAAATCGCAGCATGCTGACAAATATGAAGAAATTGTGAAACTTGAGAAAAACAAAAAATTAGTTGCTGAAAGTGTCTCAAAAACTCCATTAGAAGAAGCTAAAAAAACAGGTATCATTGCACGACATCTTAAATAAGAGGCAAAAATGGGATGCGTCACATTCTAAATCTAAAGAAATTGATAAATTAATTTCCGAAATGATCGCCTTAGACGACCTTCCTTTCAGTTTTGTAGAAAGTCTAGGATTTCGCCGGCTCATTCAAAATATTGTGCCAAATTGCAATATGAGAGGACGTCAATTTTTCACTGACAATATTTGTGACGAATTATATTCTAAAATTGCTAATAAAATTGTCATATTACTGAAAAACTTCCATAAATTGTCAATCACCACGGATATTTGGTCTGAGCCAAGTGCTAATGTATTGTTATTAAGTTTAACGACACATGGAATAACCGAAGAGTTAGAACACGTAAGTGTTGTAATAAAATGTCAACCGCTGTATGAACGTCACACTGGGGATATAATCGTTGAAGATTATAATGCATGAGTGGGAAATAGAAGCTGATACAATTCACTGCTGTATTCGTGACGGTGGGTCAAATATGGTACGAGCAATGCAGTTAACCAATATTCCTGATGTGAATTGCACTGTACATCAACTACAGCTTTGTGTTCGAAATGCTTTGAGCAAAGACAACGATATCACAACTTTAATAGCTAAATGCAAAAACATAGCGACACATTTTAGTCACTCACTAATTGCACAGTCTGAATTACAAAAAATTCAAAAAGAACAACTTAACCAGCATCCTTTGGGTGTAATACAGGATTGTAGTACAAGGTATTACTACTAAATTATCATTAACTATTGAATTCTTCTATTCTAATCTAATCCGCTTTTATTTATATAATATTTAGGTGGAACAGTACCTTTTATATCATAGAACGTTTGATTAAGATCAAGGATTCGATCTGCTTATATGCTAGCAAGCAAAAAATTCCACAAATTTCGCCGGAAGAATGGTTACACCTCGATGGATTGGTAACAGTGTTACAGCCATTTGAAGAAGTCACCAGAAATATGAGTGATAGCAAAGCCAGCATTTCTTCTGTAATTCCTTTACTTCACGTGCTCAAACAGAACCTTCAAATGCAATTATCCGAAACTAGACCGAATGTAATAATAATAATAATCACAAGTTTAATTAATGACCTAAACTCAAAATTTGGTGAACTACACACTAATAATTTATTCGCACTAGCAACATACTTAGACCCGCGTTATAAGCTAAAATTTTTTAATGAAGTTGTTAAAGAGCAGGAATCCCAATTATTGCATTTGCTTGATAAGTTAGACTGTACTGAAACTACTAAACTTGACACGGAGACACGGGGAAAGGATTGCGATTCTTCTGTAAATAAAAGGATTGTATTGACTGTAAATCAAGAATTGAATCGGATGAGCCCGCCACTAGTTCTCAGTCTCGAACGTTTCAAAGCACGACCGTCAGTTTCCATTCTTGTCTGGCCAATATTCTCATAGACAGTGATGAAGAGGAGGATAGTTCCGAGACTGATTCTGCTGCGGGTAACAAACTTTTCATTTGGAGAGCGCTTTTAAAGGAATATAATAGAGAACAGCGTCTCAAGTGGACAGAAGATCCTTTGGTGTGGTGGAAAGTGAATACAAGGTTCTAAAGCCAATCGTGCGACAATTTTTGTCGGCCCCACCAGAGTCTGTTCCAAGCGAACAACTATTCAGTGGAGCTGGTTTGATTTATAGCCCACTACGGAACAGATTGGAAGGCGACAAAGCAGCTAAGTTACTGTTTATAAAATATAATTTACCCATTTTAAAATTTAATTATTAGTCTGTAATTTTGTCTATACAAACAATATTATTTTAAGTTACAATACAATTTTGTATTTTTTATCTTCTTTTTTAATAAAAATTTAAATTCTGCAAATTTATATTTTAATAATTTGACCTCCGCTTCCGATCCAACTCCGACTCCGCGGAGGTCAGTATGAGGCTTCCGATTCCGACTCCGATAAAACCAGCTCCGTAACATCACTGATGTAGAACGACAGAATAGAGATATATTGAAACGTTTACAAATTGGAAAGACTGAAGGAAAAAGCATCAGGAAAAGTTTATGGGAATAATTGATAATGTATAATTGTACTCCTCATTCTGTAACTGGAAAATCCCATATGGACTATTTTTCAATAGATTAAACAGAGATAAAATATCTGTGGAAAAAGAAATATATGTATGATTCAGAAGTTAGAGACAGAGATGTGGAGAAAAAAGAAAAGGGAAAAGAGTATGCTGATAAGAAACGTAGGGCCCAAAGCTCCGATATCAATATAGGTGATAAAGTTTATGTAAAAAAACATGACCAAGGAAAACATGTAAAGGGCACTGGAAGGGGATAAACTCTACAGAGACTTATCCACCATAGGATGGTGCACAGCCGCTAGGGCTTGAGCACACTATTGAATAAACCGTCTGCTCCAGCAGAAATTATTCCTCTTCAATGATTCGAGGATCATCTACAGATCCTCTGTCGAAATGGACAGGATTGTAGCCTCTTCATTAGCGACGGTATTATGTATTTCCCATAAAATCGTCATTGAACCTCGTAAAACGTAGTGCTCTGATCGTCAATGATCGATATCATTTAGGAGGAAGAAGTGATAAGGTTTTCCAGATCATGGTTGAGGTGAATGCTGTCATTTACTTTATACACTTCACCTCCCACTGTCGCCACCTTTTCTTGAAAATCCACGATCCATCCAAGATGGCGCTCTGATCTGATTGATCTGACCAATGCTGACTGCTCGTGACAGGAGTTGTAAAATGTTTTCCGATAATCATGTAGTGTAGGCGTCCAGTAAGATCATAATTTTTATCATCTTCATGTCTTTTTTCGAAACCTATGTACCAGTATCTGTACCTATGTCTGTACAAGCAGCTTCGCTATAAAGCGATGCTTAGATATTGAACCTTGCAGAACCTCGTATGCAATATTTTTCGGGTTCATTTACTAGCTTACTGATTGTATAAGAATTCATCCCTTTTTTTCGGGAACCCAAACCATCTAAGACTTCTTCAGGGCTGCTAAAAATATGTTGAGCGAAAGATGAATTTCAATGTGAAATAAATATTCACGTCCACGAGTATACAATTTTCCTGGTCGTTGTCCCTGGTACCTACGTATTAATATACTCGCAAAAAATGTTCTCGGAAACCAATCATTTGGGATAGGTTAGCATGACTCTTGTATAAATATTTACATACATATGTAGATCAACGTAGGAATCCCTTATATGTATGTATGTAGTAAAGGGTATTTTATCAGATCCTCCCAAGCATTCGAACTTAATTTTATGAACATTAGGGAATGTGAAGCGGATTTCCCCTTTATATACAATAATATGAAGTCATTTGCCAAAACGTTGTCAAAATAGGTTTCAAAGCAGGCTTTTTTCTGCGCCGTACTTTCTTCAGAGCACGATTTGCGATATGAAATAGATCTATTAATACAAGTTTATGAGTTTTTGATACGAATTCTAAGTATTTCTGGTTGCATGTCAAAACTTCCGGCAGTCAGCTATAAATCTACATTTCCCTCGTTCATTCCGCGCTAAAACAAAGACCCAATTCTGCACGAAACGAAATGCAAACATTCGCTCACGAGACCAAAAATACCGGTAATAAACCGTGCCTGGCACGCTCAACGACATTTCTTAATAAATGGAAAATTTCCTGTCGTCCCGGAATCAGAAAGGCCGAATTGTGACAGTTTTATTTGAAATCGAATGCCACCTAACGTTTGACTCCATTCCATTTATCTTCCCCTAGGCTGGATACATAAACAAACAAAAAAAAATAAAGAGCACGCACGCCGAGGGAGGTCGTCGTCCCGAGGGATATTCCTGGGAATTTTATGATTTTTTCATGAACCACGACAAACAAGTTGCTATTTCCATTTATCCCGTTTTCACCACATGGATCCCACCATACATGCAATGCCGTTTCCGTTCGACTTTTGGATAATTTCTGCGGCAATTGATTGATTGTCTGCTAGAAGCTATTGCCATCAAAATAGATGCCTTTGACAAGCATCGGAATAGAAAATGAAAATTAAGCGACAATCCGCAAACTCGGAGAAATGCCTCAATTCATGTAGAGATCCTGTTTCTACAGTCATAAACGAGAGTTTTAATTGAAAATGCATTATTCCATGTGAGATACGAGAAGGATGAGTAGTCTCTCTTTAAAAAGTGACTAAAAGAGAAACAACAAAGTTAGGGAAAGCAGCATAGTAGCTGGCAGCGCACTTCCAAGAATAACAAAGCTACAGAGGGAGGTTGGCAAGACCATAAAAAGTTGTTTTATCCTTTTTTGCCTAAATTAGAAACCAGTTTTCCACTGCATCTGTTTTGAATACAAAAGAGTGTGTTATGATGGGGGATTATGTACGCTTTTTTTCTTTCTCGTCTCCTTCCGCAAGGATTATGATAAGTGGGCACCGAGAATGCTCTTGAATAATCCTCGGCAATTAGACATTGAAAGCTTAAGCTTGCTTTGCTGTTTTATATTCGAGTTGAAGAGGTGAACTCAACTGAATAAAAATGAATTAAATAGTTGCCATGAGTGTGGTCGTAAAATGGGGTGTTCTGGTTAGGCCGGATAATGCAAGTTGCTTAAGCAATTGAGTGGCAAATTTGTTCCAGATTCACAGGTTGGAGGCTGTCGTCTTCGTTTAGGTTGATTTTTCTTTAAGACGATCCAGGTTTTTGGATATCGCACTGCAGTGATTGGGTAGATGAGAGAAGGAGGAGTATATGTACATATGTGACCTACTCCAAAGTTTTGCTTTCATCATTGACGGGGTTTCGAGCGCAAACTTTTAAGAAATAAAACCGTAGAGATATTTAACATTTCCAAAAATTTGCTGCACTTGGAAATGTGTCCTATTTTTTTTTTGTAAAATTTAGGGCAAATTTTCTGGCTTAATTTTTAAACAAGGACATTGTGCCGTTGATATAAAGTCAGATGAAGCATCTCTGGCAGCTTATACAAGTCTCTTGCAGACATGGTTCATGTTTATCAATAAAACAAGAAATTGTTAGAGTTTACAATTCCTGTTACTTTCTGAACAAAACTTTTATATACATTTGGGGCAAATGTTATCATACGACCCTGGAGGTCTCCTAATAACCCCAACCCTGGAAACTTAATGTAATTTGATTTCAAAAATCTGTCCACTCCATCAAAAGTTTGGTGAAAACCAGTCCATTTGACTAATGAACGTTAATTTCGAATCATGGCAACTATTTTCTCTTTATGTTATCGATACCGTCATGCCCAACCGCATATTCGAATGACGACAGTAAACCCAATTTGAATGAATAACAATTCAAATGAGTGCCAGTCACTTAACCAAACTATATCAATCATGTGTCTGGATATTATGGAAATATAAACAGACGGCACAGTAAGGGCCGAGCGTATGGAAGGACGAAGTGTTTTTTGTTTTTTGTCATCAAACCTAATGATAGAATTTGTGTGAAAGGTCTATAATTTACCTCGCAGTAATAGCAAGGCGATTGCCTTTCGTTAGGGAGGAGCGAATGTCCTTAATTACAATCCGGAAGGACTGTGGATTCTATTTAGTGTTTACGATCCATATGGCATTGTGGTAGTGGATTATTTAAAAATAATTGAGCGGCGGCAACAATCAAGTAAGCTGACCAAACTTGTGCATGAACATTAATGTGCACCGAATTCGAATAAATTTCGTTTTATGGGTCACAAAATTTAATGGAATTCTTCATAGTACACGGTACACCAAACTTGCCTGTGGTTGTCTCTGCCCTTGTCCTTAAGCCTGCATTCGGTCTCACAATTTCCAGCCATGAACTAATCAAAATAGGAAAAACCTTGGCATCCACATTACATTTCCCTCCATGGTAGTGGGGAAAAAAATTGGCAATGAACCTGATCATTCCACAAGCCGGCTGACCCTAAAAATCGTCTCAACCAAATTGCAATATCCCAAGAGCTGTTCTTCATTCACCACTGCATTCGCCTCACTTAGGGCGAAATCCATTTAAAGGATATTTCCATATCCTATTGCGCTAATCTTCCCTTCAGACACAACAGAAACTTTTTCTCATTTTTTTTTTCTTTCACCTGCAGCAGCAGAATCCCTTTTATTCAAATCCACAAGATGAAAGGAAAAAAAGGACTTTTCCAAATTGCCGTCAAAATAAGAATAAATAGAGAGAGAGAGAGAGTAAGAATTCTATATCCAAAAATCTGTTTATAACACATTGCCATACTGGCATGCAAACTAAATCCTTTACGACCATACAGATCCTTATTCGCATTACTTTTCGTATATCCTCGTCCCAACATTATTCAGGTGCGATGCGGAATGTTGGAGTGAGATCATGCTCAAAGGTGCAACACACTTTACATGGATTGTGTTCTATATTTTTATAATTTCCTTTACATCCTTCCTTCAATCCCTTTCCTTGTTCTTTTTTTTTTATCTTGATGTAGAAAATTCTCATTTCGTTATGAAACTTCAATCATTTCCCTTCCTCCTTTCGCAGGCGATGCTGAAAAGCCCGACACATCTGACTAGGACAAAAGGAAACGGATTAAGATTGTCAAACAAACTGAAAAGGATCCCCGAGTCATAAGTGGAGTAAGATGACTACACAGAAACGTGTACGCCATAAACAAGTGCCGAATGAGAACGAGTAACCTAAATCGTTTTACAATCAAGTCTATGCAGACACACGGTGCCAAAGGATGTGCACCACCGAAAAGGATTCAGCATTATATGTAATAGCTTGAGATATCACGAAAGATTGAAATGCGTCTGGATTTCGAATCATGTTCAACCAAAGCGAGAATTCAATATTGCAGTTCAGTTCGATTTCTGAAGGTAGAAGTTTCTATCTACAGGTCCACGTCACTACGTTGGGGAATATACATACCTTATGCCCTTCCAAGGATATCACCTATGGGAAAATCAACTTATGTTGGTAGTTGAATCGGGAGTCAGTCACGAGTATCATTTTAGAAATGCAAATTACTGCGTCGGGTCGGTATGCCTTATAAAAAGTTAATACATCAAACGTTGTTTTCTAGGATGTCGTGTGGAAAGTGGATCACTTGGGAAAGTTGACAATGTAATTACAGTGTAATCCGATGTTCTTGATGTTGGTAGATTAAGGCGGTCCGCCTAGCTTTGTACATGAGCGTGGGAGACCGAACAGTTGAATAAAGTGATTTGTGTCAGAAGTATCCCCTTCGTTCTCATGGAATTGCTGATGAATTTGAATTAATGTAATATATTGAGTTAGGCGCTTCCAAGTTCTTGGAAACACTTAATATTTTACTTAGAAATTATGATAGGTACTAGAAACAATTCTCTAAGAAAGCTGATGTTAGCTTGCCACCCGTGACCTATTGCAACGATATTGCATGCAACTGCTATTTTTCTTTCACTTCTGGGGTAAGGCTGTGTCATCCCAAAAGCAGGGCTTAACACTTTCGGCTTACAAACCATTATAAAATTCGATCTGAAGCGACTAAATCACTGATAGATCTCTGACTCAGAAAACAAATTAACAACGGTAGTCGTAGAGCTGATGACTCTACACTATACACTACAAAAATAAACTATAACAATACCATACTTAAAAAAGGATCAAATATTTGAAATAGAATTTGGTATTCTAGGAAAAATTTTTGAAAACCTAGCTTAATATTTTTCTTATTCTAAGCCTTAACCTACGTTAAGCTGCTTAACACTCATTTATTTCGTTCTTCCGAATTACGTTTTTCAGCCACTGCATTTCGCCATCTTTCTCACCCTGCAGACCTCACCAAGGCTAAGAGGCCTTAGTCACTTCTCAATATTCAGAGCAACGATGTTGCTAAACCGAATTTGGGCTACAAATCAGTTTATAAGATTTGACGATCAAAGGTCGCGTGTCGAACGGCAAAGTGTAGATAACGCAGCTTTCATTCGGGACATGTGGACAAATCTAAATCAGCAATTGGGAACTACGCTTACACCGACAGAAGTTACAACCATACTGACCGTCGAAGCCTGCGAAATACGGAACAAAAGTATGGTGGGTTTCTGATTCCAACAAAGGATACCATAAAGGGATTATATAGGCAAAGAAGAGTAGTAAATTTGGGCGAAAAGGTATTGTTAGAATTAACACCCAAGTTCAGTACCAATCCAGCAGGAGAATTGTTGTTGCTGACAACTTCTTTACAAGCTTTAAAGGTGTAGAAAACACTTCGAGAATCTGGACTGGTAATGGTTCCTTCGTACTTAATCCTTAATAACTTTTCTAACTACCTGTTTTTTTTTCATAATTCGTGCAGATTCAAGAGTGTACGCTCTTATAGCGTTCGCCACAAAACCAGGACGGGGAGCAGATGGGCAGTTATCTCCGCTTTACCGCCCTTCACAACACCCTCTATCAACGCCATTTAACTGAAACGCAATCTTATAAGCGATCCTAAGTACATCTTTAGGTTTGTTAACTACAAAAAAAAATCTGATGGCTATCCTACCTCACTCTCCTTCCATGATCAAACTTCGAATGACCTAAATATTATCGCCACCTTTTTCAAACAGTCTTTCGCTGACAACTCCTTTGCTCTAGACCTCGCTTACTTCGATTATTTAGCGAATTTATCCCTTGGACTTTTTCTCCCTCGCACAGTCGATTCTCCTGTCATCGAAAACAAATTAAATCTACTTAATGAGGAATTTACTCCTGGACCTGACGGTCTTCCTGCCATATTTCTAAAAATATGTTCCACAACCCTCCCTCCCCTCTCTCGAAAATCTTCAGTCTATCTCTATCTCTAGGTGTATTCCCCCGCTCATGGAAAACCTCATTTATCACCTCTATACACAAAAAAAGTCCGAAGAACGTTGTTAGCAACTATCGTCCCATTGCCAAACTATCGCATATATCCAAATTCTTCGAGAGTATTTTGTACGAAACTCTAAGTTTTCGCTGCAAGTCTTTAATCACCCCTAGACAACACGGTTTCCTCAAATGCAGATCTATAACCAATAAACTTGTTGAATTTGTGTCCTTTACTCTATCAGCCTTAGAGAACGGCATAGAAGTCGACGTTATTTCAACCAATTTCAGTAAAACTTTCGATAAAATCTCCCAAAGACTGATACTCGTCAAATTGTTTCCCCTTGGTTTCGACCCCATTTCTTTGAAGTAGATATCTTCTTATCTGGAAAATCGCTATTACAGTGTTCATTTAAGATATGCCTTCTCTAACCCTTTTTTAGCTACCTCCTTCGTCCCCCAAGGCAGCCACTTAGGTCCACTTCTTTTCGTTCTTACCACAAACGATATTGAAATGGTGATTAAACTATATTATCGGCGACACCAAGTTCTTCAAGACCATTTCCTCCAGTCATCACTCTTCCCTTATTCAATCTGATCTCAATAATTCTTCCAAAAATTGCTTGGAGCTTAACATTTCCAAATGCCAATCAATCACCTTTTCACTTAAACGAATCAAACTTCCTCCTCGTCTTTGCTTCCTCAATAATCAATCCATCTCCACCATTCAGGCCCTCCGCGATCTTGGCATGTTCTGCATTCGGTTTCATGAAGCGATGAAGGATTTCTAAAGATTTCTCGAACCCTTACATTACCTGATCTCTTTACATAACCTTTTTCCGGCCCCTTCTTGAATACGCCTCTCAAGTGTGGTCTCCTTACCAACAAACCCACATTTCTAGAAGCGAGAGCATCCAACGCCGGTTCCTACGTTTTGCTCTTTTAAACTATGATGGGCTCAAGTTACTATAATCACTGAAGCTAATAAAATTGTAGTATTTAATAAAGAAATTCGCAACGGATTAAAAGGAACAATTGCTATAGGAGGCCATAAAGATCATAATTCAATTGTAGATGATAAAAAAGAAGCAAGAAATAGAACTTCTGATAAAATAAATACAATTATTCCTCATCGTAAGGTCTACCCTGGTGCAATTGTTTGATTTTACCACCCTACCAAGGCCGTCTTAAACTAATCAACATGAATACGTTGGAGGAAAGAAGAATTGTATCTGACATTCTTTTCATCCATCGACTTCTTCCAGATACCATCGACTGCGCGACCCTCTACAACTCTAACCCCCGCAATGTACGAAATCCCTGTCTTTTCTATCTGTCCAACCTGATTCTGATCTGATTGACATTCGAACTGTCAAAGTGGTTACACGTTTAACAAAGAGCTCCTACAAAAGAAATCGTTAAAACCTATTAAAAGTGCTGTAAAATTATAAAATCGAGCCAATAAGCTTCATAATTGCGAACGACATCTATGCAATCAAAATTCCAAGTAAACCCAGAATCCAGTTTTGTATTAACTTAATAAGCTAACCTCAATAAATGACCTCACCCGTCCAAACTAGAGAGAAAAAGCGTAGGAATATTCTATCTGAAACATATACAGGGTGTCCCACGAGCAGTGTGCCAAAAAGCTAGAGCGTGTAGGTCTGGTCAAGACAAGAAAAAAATCGTATGGAAGGGGGGGGTCTATTCCCCCCCGTTTAGCCGGGAGGGGCAATTTTCTAAAAAACTGACTTAATTTGGAAAAAAAAATATTAAAAATCAACAGTTACATCCACAATGCCGTGATATACTTTTTTGTAAAGCTAGAAACCTCTTCTTTCATTCTGTTTTTAAACAAAGCTGTTTTAAGGAATAGTTTTTGAGAAATTAATTTTCAAACTCAAAATTTTGCAAAAAAAATTAAAAAAAAATTTTTCGAACTACTTTTTTTCGAAATTGTATGTAATTAAGTAGTAATTTTTTTCCAAAAATTCAATTCTCTTATTAGTTTTTAGTTAAAAACAGAAACCCGGATGCAAAAATGTCTTGTAGTTTTTGAGAAATTAAAAAAAAACCCGAACCACTTTTTCTAAGAAAAACCATTTTTTTTTTGGTTTTAACGCGGCTGGACTTGTAGGCAAATTAATGTATGAAACATTGACCTCTTTTTTATTATTCTTAAAAACTTAAAAAATTCGGAGTTTTATTATAATAAATTTTCAATACAATCCCCATTTTTTAGAAGGCAAAGATTATATCTCCTTCTAATGGCTGCACATTAGTCTATGCTTGACAAATTTTCCTGCAATTTGACTCCAGCGACTTCAATCCGTTCTTTCAGTCGTTCCAAAGATACTATTTCCACTTAGTAAACATAATTCTTCATGAATCCCCACACATAAAAATCTAGAGGAGTTAAATCTGGTGATCTAAGTGGCCATTCCGTGGGGCCCCTTCTTCCGATCCAACGGTCACTAAAATGATCATTCAGCCAGTTTCTAACCCGTAAGCTCTAGTATGCTGGTGCTCCATCTTGCTGGTAGATTAAATTATCTGCTATGGCCAAAGGAAGGAGTTTGCACCGAACTAAAGAAAGAGATTCCTATATGCCGTGACAACTATTATCGCTCCCAGTTTTTAGCCGCCAGAGGTAATTTGAAGAATGAATGGACTCTAGTTAACCAAATACTTAATAAATCATGTCGCCCTATAAAACCTACTGCTGTCCTTGTCAATCAATGTTTAGTATCGGATTTATTTGTAATTGCAAATGAGTTCAATTCTTATTATGTTAATCTTGCCAGTTATTTTTCACTATCATCAAAGCACTCAGTATGTCGTGTTTGTAATTTCTCATCTAACCCTGATGAAGAATTCCTAAATAATAGTTTTGTTTTCAATCCGATAACTCCGTTTGAAGTTTATAAAGTCATTAACTCTTTAAAAAGTACGAATTCTTGTGGAGTTGACGGTATCTCAAATAACATTTTAAAAACAAATGCCTGTTTTCTCCTAAATGTTTTGTCAGACATTTTTAATCGTAGCATCTTTGAAGGAATATTTCCTGATGTACTTAAATGTGCTGATGTTGTGCCTTTATATAAAAAAGGTTCTCCTAACGAAATTTCTAACTACAGGCCTATCTCTCTTCTGCCAGTCCTAAGCAAAGTTTTCGAGAAACTTATAAAGAATAGAATTGTTAGTTTTCTTACCTCAACAAACTTCTTCAGCCCAGCTCAATTTGGATTTCGTA
The DNA here is from genome assembly GCA_958301585.1 of Merodon equestris. Taxonomy (NCBI): domain Eukaryota; kingdom Metazoa; phylum Arthropoda; class Insecta; order Diptera; family Syrphidae; genus Merodon; species Merodon equestris. The sequence continues at coordinate 55,576,614 of OY284413.1, forward strand.
AAGGCAAATCAACAGAAGATGCGTTGTTAGAATTCTGCTCACACATAATGGCTAATCTTGACAAGAAAAAATATACCGCCGGTTTATTCGTTGATATTACGAAAGCCTTCGATATGGTTAATCACAATATACTGTTAAAAAAATTGGAAAAAGCCGGCTTTCGAGGTTTTATGCTTAAATGGTTCAAGTCCTATCTAGAAAATAGATCCCAGCGAGTAAAACTTAATGAAATTAGGAGTACGGTTAAGTTTTTTAACATGGGCGTTCCACAGGGATCTGTCCTTGGACCAATTTTATTCTTGGTTTATATCAATTCTCTATTCTCGATGGATTTTAAAGGTAAACCCATCGCTTTTGCAGATGATGTTGGCCTTTCCTACAGTTGTATGGGTCCCCTCGATCTAGTTGCTGACCTCAATTGGGATCTAGACCGTTTAAGATATTGGTTCGCTCAACATAAATTAGTGTTAAGTACCAAAACCAAAGTAATGTTTTTTAGTCACTCTTCGTTTAATATGGATGTAGATATGTACTATCACGCACCGGATTGTCTTAAATTTAAACTACCTGTTTGTAACTGTGTAACTAATTCATGCTCTTTTGTTCATAGCTTAAATTGTAGTACTGGTTGTTTTGCAATTGAAAAGGTAAATGATTTTAAATACCTGGGTCTCATTATTGACAGCAAAATGAGTTTTCTAAATCATATTGATTCCCTAAAAAAATATTTTCGAAATACTCTTAGATATTTTTTCTACCTAAGCAAAATTTGTTCAAAACAACTTCTCAATAAAATATATTACGGAATTTTTCAATCTAAGCTGCAGTACGGAATTGTATGTTGGGGCGGTGTATACTTTAATAAAATCCAACCCTTACTAATACTACAGAAAAACGTATTAAGAAAAATATGTCGTAAGCCTAGTAGATGTTCTAGTTTTCCTTTATTCTGTGACCTAAAAATTCTTCCGGTTCGTCATCTCTACTGTTTTAAAGTGTTAAAAATGTTTTTTATGAGATCTGGATGTCGTAATTTCCGTTTAATATCAACTCACAATCTTCGTGTTAACTCATCTAATTTGTTATCTGTACCATATTTCCGCACCACCTCATTCCGGAACTTTTTTTCTATTTTATCTTATCGACTATTTAATAAGCTGTCTCTATCTATCAGATCAAGTACAATATCTGGCACATTTTTAAAACGGATAAAAGAATGGCTTTTCAGTTTCAACTATATTAGCTTAGAATCACTCATTTCATGATGCGATTACTTTCTGTTTATAACTGACATACTGGTTGTATTTGTTGCTATATATGACAATTTAGTTTAATTCAAAGTATTGCTGTTAATTACTACTACGTATATTTACCTGCATCTATTTTCTATGTGTTAGTATTTTTCATATAACTCTTTTCTGCTTACTTTCTTCCAATTATATTTATTTTTAGTGTTAGCAACTGTGCAATTGTTTTCATATGTCACCCCCCATTAACTTAATTCTTACTGTAATACTGATATACTCTGCAATGATATTCGACACTATTTATTTACTTTGTATCTAAATACTGAATGTCACCTTATTTTCTAATAAATAAAAAAAAATAAATAAATAAAAAAGGAACGTTGTCCATCAAATCGGGCAAAAGGTGTCGTAGGAATTGCAGGTATGATTCTCCATTAATAACGGCATTCAAAAACCGGGGCCCGATTACAGTTTGTCCAACAATACCAAGCCAAACATTACAGCTAAAGCGGTGTTGTGATTTATTTTGTTTCTTGTTGTGTGGATTGGTGCTATTCCAATGATGCAAATTGTGGAAGTTAGTAACCCCATCTCTGGTAAACTGTGCTTCATCCGTCCAGAATATCCTTGCAAAATAGTTTCGTTCAGTTTCATCTCGAAGCAGTAATGATCGACAAAATTCTGCTCTCATAAACTTGTCGTTTGAGGTGAGTCCCTGAACTGGCCTAAAATGGTACGGGTGTAAGTTTTCGGTATGAAGCACTCTCCATACTCTAGATTTGGGCACTCCAAGCATAATAGCCATCCTCCTTGTACTAAGGGAGGGATTGCGTCGGACCAAATCCAAAATTCGGGTAGAACCCATCGGCGGCGGGCGGACCCAGACGAAATTCGCAGGTCAGTTTTCAGGCGTTATCAATGAAAATAAAGAATTAATCCAGGGTTATTCCAATACTGTATCACTTTATTGTATCCTCATAAAACTCCGAATTTTTTAAAAATAATAAAAAAGAGGTCAATGTTTCATACATTAATTTGCCTACAAGTCCAGCCGCGTCAAAACCAAAAAAAAGGTTCTTCTTAGAAAAAAATGGTTCGGTTATTTTTTTTAATTTCTCAAAAACTACAAGACATTTTTGCATCCGGTTTTCTGCTTTTAACTAAAAACTAATGAGAGCATTGAATTTTTTAAAAAAAATTACTACTTAATTACATAGAATTTTGAAAAAAAATAGTTCGAATTTTTTATTAAAAGTTTGAGTTTGAAAATTAATTTCTCAAAAACTACTCCTTAAAACAGCTTTATTTAAAATCAGTATAAAAGAAGAGGTTTCTGGCTTTACAAAAAGGTATATCGTGGCATTGTGGATGTAACTGTTGATTTTTAATAATTTTTTTTCCAAATTAAGTCAGTTTTTTAGAAAATTGCCCCACCCGGCTAAACGGGGGGAAATAGACCTCCCCCTCCCATACGATTTTTTTCTTGTCTTGACTAGACCTACACGCTGCAGCTTTTTGGCACACTGCTCGTGGGACACCCTGTATATGTACCACCATCTGAACAAGTCAAGCCTACTATAGTACCATCTTCAACAATAACTCTCGAAATCTTGAAAGAAATCCTGGATGCCAACACGGAAAAACTCGTCAAGGAACTTCCCTCTAAAGCTGACTTCCAAGTACTTCGCGCAGAGCTAACCGGCTGAAAAGTGAAGTACGACGAAATCTCCCCTAAAGTTATTCAACTTGAAGACGAAACAATATTTTCGAAGATCAAATTGATAAACGGTTGCAGAAAAGTTCGGAGACGGAAGGCAACGCGGACATGAAGAGAAAAGCAAAGTCTGTGTGCGCCGGCCTCTTGGGCGCTAACGACACGGAGACCGTGGTTGAACACACATATCTGGTATCCTCACCTGACGCCCGCACCGAAAGGATAATTGTCAAAATGAAATCGCGTAATGATGCTTGGGCCATTCTACGAAACGCTAAAGAACTTAAAGGCACTAAAATCTACATCCATAAAGATCTCCCGTACAACACCCGCCGTAGAAAAAAGCAACCTGCTCCCAGTTGCAAAATTTCTTCGCGATAGGTTCCCCCCTGGAAATACTCAGTTAAGAGTCGATAAACTATCCATCGCAAATAACCTTTTCACATGGGATCTGGCCTACGGCTTGAAATCGGGTGCAAACGATCCGGTGGTTACACTACGCACAATTTTTGGTAGCGATTGTCCACTGTTTTCAACCCTAGAACATTTCATGAATGAAGTTCAACGAGCCGGCAAAAACGTAAATAATGTCAAACGCCAAACGTCAAGCTTAGCGTCTGAAGTTGACAACATTTCATTTCTAAGAAGGGGCGAAGCAGACGCTGTACGGAATGCAGAAAATTTGGGTGCACACACAAGTAACCGCTCAAGTTTACGCGATCGAAAAAATTGAGGCGAACCCGTCTACCAGGGACATATAAAATGCATAGAGTTAAATATATTAGGTTATAATGTCGCAGGACTAAAAATAAGTTTTTTTTGGATTGGGTTTTTTGATTATGTTAAAAATTTTGAATTATTTGTACTTTTTGAAACTCATGTCTTAGAAGGTGAGATAGGGAAATTCAAAGGAATATTTAGGGACTATAATTTGAAATGGATTCCAGCAGTGAAAACAAGTACATTTGGAAGAGGCAGCGGGGGGTACTATTAGGCTATAGAAAGTGTCTTGAAGGAGTTGTTATGAATTTTAAGCGGGTTGAAGAAATGAATGTTTTGGAAGTAAAGGTCAAGGGTATTGCCCTCTTTATTGTACCAATCAACCTGAACTATAATCACTGGAATAGAGATTATGACAAACTTTGCGACACTCTTCAGGACTTAGGGTCAATGGATATACTACTTGTTGGCGATTTTAACGCTAGGATTGGATTGTCGCAAAATAATTTTGTAAGTGGATCCGTTCCAAAAATTATTAATACAACACGTAGATCAAAAGACGAAGTGTGTGAAGTGAAAGGTGCTAAAATGCTGGAGGTTGCTGCCGCTTTAGATGCAAGGATTTTAAATGGAAGCTGTAAAATGGATCCGTATGGTGAATTTACGTTTATACGAGGAACGACATGCTCTGTCATGGACTACTGCCTTATGGCCGGGGAATGGAACTCTATTCTGAATAACTTCAAGATAGCTGCACAACCTTTCTCTGACCACATGCCTTTGGAAATTTCTTGTACAGTTTCGGGAACTGAAGAAACGCTGAACACAAAACAAATGGGGCTACCGCCAAAGTTGATATGAAGAGACAGTTTCCAATCTATATACCAAAATAATTTAAATCAGGAACTTGCTAAACGAAGCTTGCTTAATAACCCGCTGCACATGGAGGACCTAACTCGAGTAATGATTGAAGCTGTTCCAACAAGTACCACAGGCAGGCGAATGGTTACTACAAAATAGATCTGGTTTGATGCCGATTGTCATAAAGCCAGATTGTCATAAAGCCAAATAAAGGATTTACAATTCTTAATTTTTCAAAAATATGTATGCAGTAGCCAATAGGGATCTTAAACTTATCTGTTCTGCCAAAAAGAAACATCTGGAGCAACAAACCGTAGCCGTTTCAAATTCATCGAGATCCTCTGCAGAAAACTATCAACGGGAGGAATAATATAATATTATCGTCTTTACAAGCACCTGAACTCCGCGACTATTTTAAGAAACTGCCTAACACCTCTCAATTTTCACCTCTACCCCAGTATGCGGCACCGTTTGTTGAAGATGAGCTTTTAGATGCTCCATTTACAGTTTGGGAAGTTGAAAATGTTATCAAAAAGGGTAAAGCAGGAGACGACCGAGTACCAGCAGAATTTTATAAAAATTGTTCAGTTCAATTTCTGTCCGCTTTAACCAACGAATACAATAGAATATTTGAAACAGCGAGTGTACCAGAAAGCTTTAAGAGGACAATAATTTTTCCTTTACACAAGAAAGGATCGTACGACAACCCTGAAAATTATCGAGGCATTTCCTTCCTGAATACATCAGTCAAGTTGTTAAGTACCTTAATCTTCAATAGACTTTTGCAGTGGATCGAAAGCAAAAAAATACTGAATGAATTTCAAGCTGGATGTAGGAGAAACTATTCAACCTTAGACCAAATATTCACCCTGACAAATATTGTGGAGAGCTTCAAAAGAAGGAACAAGAATAAGAAGTTATACACTTTCTTCGTCGACTTTCGCGCTGCCTTTGATTCTATTGCACGTGAAGCACTTTTTTATAAGCTGCATAAGGTTGGAATCTCTAGCAAAATTGTTATTTTTTTTTTTAAAACATCACGTTCGTAGAGGAGCCGCCGCTCCACAGACTTACGGGCCACGTGGAAGATTAGCGGAACCGCCAATTCATCCTGGATCAGCCCACATTGATCTAAATAGAGGAATGCCTCTGGGGGGACAAAGCCGCTAAGGCGAACTTTCTCGTGGTACTTGTAATTAGGGAAGTAAGACCCGGAGATCAGGTTATTGACCGAAGTCATTGTCCTCGCAACGTGACCCTGGATTAGTTTTATTAGAAAATGATCCACCCGTACAATCCTGGCCCTATTGTATAGGACCTCGTTCGGGTAAAATTTCGTGTACTCAGATTCGGGTGTCCTATATAACCCAAGACAACTTCTCAGACATTGTCTCTCAAAAACCCGAACCCTTTCCATTAAGCTAGCTCTCACATTGAACCACACGGGACATCCATAGGCAACCATGGGCCTGATTAAGGCGATGTAGCAAATTACCTTCACTCTCGAATCAAGTTGGTTGCTATGAAACAGCCATCTTGTAGGAGCAAAAGCGCCCCGGGCCCTCGCCAGAGCAGCTTCTATGTGTTTGTCAAAATATAGATACTGGTCTAGCAAGATCCCAAGGTATTTGACTACATTTTGTTTCGCCAGGGGGCGCCCGTCCGGTCCAAGAATTGAGAACCCGCGCCAATTTTTCCTAGTGTCTCGGGAGGCCCTAAACAAAGGCGTTCTGAACAAAATAGTTTCTGATTTCTGGCAGTTGATTTTCAACTTCCAGTCATCACAATACTGCTGATTTTTTTCGAAGTCACGCTGCAAGAGAGTGACAGTGACGTCGATCCTTGGACCTGATCTGTACGCGATTAAATCGTCCGCATACGCTATTGAATGGTGAAGAGAAGCTATCAAATCACTGAAGAAAATGTTGAACAGGATCGGCGAGTTCACCGTACCCTGTTGCAGTCCGTTGTTAATATCAAATGTTTGGGTAGAACTCACGTTGGCAATTTTCACTACGAACTTTCTACCTGTTAACATGTCAACAATCATATATAGCAGTGGTTTACTTATGCCCAGCCGACTGGGCTTGTAACCATACGGTGTCGAAAGCTTTCTCCAAGTCAATCAGACAGGCACCCGTGCATTGGTTCTTGCATTTGTTCCACTGGATATCCGACACGAGTTTCGACGCGGCATGAATAGTGTTATGCCCCGCTCTGAAACCGAACTGGTTATCCGGAATGATTTTATTGTCCTCAACCCATTTAGACAGGGCTCTATGGACCACCTTCTCGAAGACCTTGCTGATACTCGGAAGGAGACTTATCGACCGAAGATTTGATGGGTTAGAGGTATCTTTACCCCTCTTGGGAATTGGTTGTACCACCGCTGTATTCCAACCCACTGCATGCATTATTCAGTGCATTGTTGAACAGTGTGGTGTACATCTCTACAGCCAGTAGTGGGAGATGTCTGATCACAGCATTAGATATTCCATCGATTCCCGCGGATTTTTTTTCTCTTCAGTGACTCGAATATCATCTGGAGATCCCCCGTCGAAATAAACAGGGTATTCGCCCCTTCTTTGGTGACGGCATTATTCGCCATGAAATCGTCATTGAACCTGGTAAAACCAAGGTTCTCTGATCGCCAATGATCGAAATCATTTCTAAGGTAGGAGTGATGAAGCAGGACTCTGTTCTCCAGGTCGTGGTTCGGGCGAATACTATCATTCACCTTGTATACTTCCTGGAAGACAGCTCCTACTATCCCCACCTTCTCCTGAGGATCCTCGATCACGAAGAAATCATCATCCAAGACGGCGCTCTCTGGATCGATACTAACTATTCGTAGCAAGCGTTCATTGTCTGACGTTCTCGAAAGCTTCGAATCCTGAATGTCATTCTGATTGTTTCTTCGAAATATTTTATTTATTTGCGGGAACATACTCGCACTGTTGGAATTTACAGCACGAATTCTGTTGTTCCAATACAAACTTACAGAAATTCTGTAATTTTCCTTGATTAACTGTTGTATGTTTTTAATCAGTGACTTCAGTGTCCTGACCTCCGAGTTTTGTCTGTCGGTAAATTGCCTGTACAAGAGTTTGAGTCTTGTTAGGAGTCTACTTTTTTATCTGTGCAGTGCGTCGATTGTCACGTTGCGGTATATGTATGTTCGAGGTATCGTAGGGTGTTTGGCGAGGTATCGTATTGTCCGTCGTCTGCTTAATTTTATCATCCATTTGTTTGAGGTACCTGTCAATCTCACTGTTTGACAGGTTCCTATTGGATGGTGGGAAGGAACCACTCAAGGTGAGCGATTTCGTCAGGGATTTGGCAAAGCGCGGCCAACGCGCCCTACTGTAATCGTAGGGGTGCGTTTGGACATACTCTGCCATATCCGCGAATTCGTCCGGTAAAATTGTTATTTTATTGAAAGCGATGTACGAAAGCAACATCGCGTATGTATGGGATGGATAACTTGTAGCCCTTTGAAATGCAAATGGGAGTCAAGCAAGGCTGTGTTCTGAGCACGCTACTTTTTATATTATTCATAAATGATATTGTAGAGGCAATTGGAGGAGGAATTCAGTTTGACAAAATGCAGATACCACGACTACTTTTCGCCGATGATATAGCTTTTCTTTCGGATTCAGTTGAAGGATTGCAGCGAATGATCAAGGACTCGAGAGTTATCGTGAACTTTCGAATCTGTCTATTAACTTAGAGAAATCTAAAATTATGATATTCAGAGCTGGTGGCAGTAAATATGCTCGTAATGAACAATGGACCTACAAAGGAGAGATTGTTTCAATAGTTCGGGAGTATAATTATCTAGGCGTATTAATTACGGCGAATCTTAGTCTTAAAAAGCATTTCCAACTTAAATTGGCGGAGGCGAAAAGAGCTGTTTCTTCAGTATGGGGCCGATGCATCAATAATAAATATATTGAGCACAGCACTAAGTTTGAATTATTTCGTGCAACTGCTGCCTTTATATTACTATATGGTGCGCAAGTTTGGGGCTACTGCCAGAGGTTCAAAGACTCCTGAGATATTTTCTGAAACGAATTTTCCGGTTACCAAAGTCAACTCCAAATTATATGCTTCATTTGGAAACAACAGTGTCGCCCCTATATTTAGATACGCTTAAACTGCACTTTGACTATGTCATAAAAGTACTGGAGATGAAAGAAGAACGGCTTCCCAGACTGGTGCTCAGAAGAGCTATTTCGACAAGGGGATACCTCATCGAAAAGTGGGAAGAGTTGGGAGATATCATCCGTGAAAATGTGCGCATTACCACAGACATTAGTACTGCTGATTTTTACAAAACCACTAAAGAGAGCAAGTACAACTTTATACGATAAATGTAAAACGGAAGCAGCAACTCCACAACACAGAATGCTTTACAGTCAACTGAAATATTATCTCCAAGAGCAGACGTACTTACTCAACCGCTTTCCGCTGAAGATGATTAATTTAATATTCAAAGTAAGAGGTGAAATAATCAATTTAAATTACATCCCACATCGTCCTGACTTGCCGATTCTATGTGAACTGTGTAACCTACAAGAAAGAGAGGATGTATTCCATTTTATTGCCAGATGTCCTATCCTAAGCGAGTTGCGTGTGAGATACTTTGGTGTAAACAAAATGGATATGAATGACGTTCTGAGCATTTTAAATGGCGAACTTGGTTGGGAAGCTTAAATACACTTCAAGCGCACTTAAGTACAGAACACGTATTATTGAAGGAGACTTCTAAATAAACATACGAGTATGTATTCAATTATGTAATTTATTTAACGGATTGTTAATCTGGTAGACGGCCTTGGGCCAAACCATAATAAACTTAAGTTTAACAAATTGTAATAGTTACTTTAAGTATTTTTTTATTTTAAATAAAGTTTTCAATACATACATACTATCTGCCCAACCCCCGTACTGCCTATGGCTCCAATGAACCAATTTCGCTGGGAAGTTTTAATTCGAATCCTTACTTCGATTTCAACCTCAGCATCCATGCCTAAAAATCCGCCTTTTAAATCACCACCCCATTGTATTGATGACCTCAATTTTTGGACCTAATCTGTACAATACTAAATCATCTGCATACGCTTTTAAGTGGCTGAGAAAACCTATACGTAGGTTATCAATTGTATAGATGTTCAACAGTACCGGAGAGGTAACCAATCCCCGCTGTGAACCGATTGTAATATCAAAGATCCTGCTCAAAGTAACGTCGTCATATTTAACAACGAACTTCTTTCCCGCAGTAATTCATATATTGAAGGTGATTGGGCATTTTTAGCTTGGTAAGCTTGTAGACGAAGGCGTTTCAAAGACAACCAAACAACCGAACCCATATATCGGTTTTGTGACTTATTCCACTGAATGTCGGAAACCAATTTTGAGGCGTCGGGAATAGTATCACGACTCTCCTTAAAACTAAATTGGTTGTCCGGTATTATTTTCTTTTTCTCAACCCATATGATCAGGACTTTCTTTATTACTTTTTCGAAAACCTCGCTAGCATTTCGGAGGCAAACTAATTGATCGGAGATTAGCAGGCTTTGTTTTATCCCGTATAGGGGTAGGGTAAAATTGGCAAGCGTCTTAAAACGGTGTCTGAGATACCATCTGTTCCCATCGACTTTTTTTTTTAGTGGAGGAGTTAAAGTCGTGGAGTTCATTCCTTCCCGCAAACAAACTGGCAGAAATTTTATCATTGGCAACAATGCCATTCGCAAGGTTTTTATTATTGAATACGATGAAATCGTAATTCTATTCTCAGATCGCCAATTCACTATTTCCGGGGTATCCGCTATAATTATGTATTTCTGAACGTACTTTGTCCTAGGGAAGTTAAGGACGAAGAGTAAAGGAGTAGTGTTGTAAAGAAAGCAGCGGAAACCAACTAGGCTATTGTTAAGCCCCCAAGGGACAGCCCTAATTCGACGTAGAAGGAGTGGAAAAGGCGAAATTCCTTCAAGACTTCGGAAATACTGAAGCGGTAACATGTACAAGATATTAGACCCTGGAAAAGAAAGTCGACCGGGATGTTTGACATGAATGGTTAAAACTGTACGAAAAAGATACCAGAACAGATCAGAATTTAAAAAAAAAACGACATTGTGGAGCTCATTTCGAACAACAAAACAGTTGCACCCCAATGGAGAAGATACTTCAATGAACTGATTAATGTAAGAGCAAGCTGCGTTGGAACCTTCCTCGACATAGAGGGGGCCTTCAACAGAGGCCATAACAACAGCTCTTGAGGACATAAAAGAAGACAAATCCATTGTAAACTGGATTGAAGAACAGAATTATTAATGCAGACATTGGACACAGTTCTATAAGGAAAGTGACAACTAGAGGCACACCACAAGGAGGAGTTCTCTCCCCCCTACTGTGGCTTCTTACAGTCAACAAGATCCTCTACCAACTATCAGTGAACTAATGGAATCTGCGCTGAGTGAACTCTCCTCGTGGGCAAGACAGAACGGTCTGAGAATAAACCCCCAGAAAACCGAGCTGGTCTTGTTCACCAGGAAAAGCAAAATTCCGATATTTCTTCCCCCAAAGTTAGAGGGCACCCCACTCAAACTCAAAGCGGAAGCAAAATATCTAGGCATCATTCTTGACTCTAAGCTCTCCTGGAAAAGGAACCTGGAGGAAAGGATGAAAAAAGAATTAAACGCTTTTTATGCATGCAAAAATACCTTCGGAAAAAGATGGGGCTTGCACCCGTACATCATTCATTGGATGTACACAGCAATCATCAGACCCATTTTAACTTATGGGGCCCTAGTATGGTGGACTGCTAGCAGCACAAAAAGCTATATGAACATGCTCAACAAAGTACAAAGGTCAGCCGCTGTTTGTACACCGGGAGCCATGAGAAGCACGCCGCAAGCGGGGTTGGACATGATTCTCCATCTCCTCCCCCTGGATTTATTCATAAAAGGCTGCGCTGCAAAGACCGCTCTCAGACTAAGAGAGTCCCCTCTGTGGAAGCAAGCCAACTATGGACATGCGGCCATACTTAAGATAATAGACGACCTGGGAAGGAAATATGGTTTTAGTAGCCTCGCAGCTACGACCGACTATATTCCCCCCCAAAATGACTCTCTCTCAGTATACCTATCCTTTTCCCCGACAGAGAAGAGTGGCTATCAAACGCCATAATCAACGACCATGAGATCACCCTCTTCACCGACGGATCGAAAATGGACACAGGCGCTGGGGCCGGGTTCTACTCTGATACCCTCCACAAACAGGAATCATTCAGACTCCCTGATCTGTGCAGCGTGTTTCAAGCAGAAATCCAGAATGCAGCCAAACACCTACAGTTAGCCGATATCCCACCATCTGATATCACCATCATCGTAGACAGCCAGGCTGCACTGAAGTTAATAGAATCCTGTATAACGAGATCAAAGGCTGTCAAGAAATGTCGCGACTCACTGAAGTCCATCAGACACCATAAAGTTAAACTCTGCTGGGTCCCGGGCCACAGCTCAATGGAAGGGAATGAAAGATCGGACAAATTGGCCAGGCAAGGGTCTGAAATGGACATCAGCGAAGCGGACACGTCATTGCAACCACCGATCAGCGCATTATACCGGATCATAAACGACATAATCATCAAAGAGGCCAACTCGTCTTGGCTTACAAGAAACGACAGCTACACGACAAGATCATCGTGGCGAGAGCTCAATGTCGGAAAAACAAAGAAGCTCCTGGCGCTGGACCGTAACTCGATCCGTGTGCTCGTCGGAGTGATCACAGGATACTGTCCCATCTCTACCGGAGCTGCGGCGATGAGGAAGAAACTGAGACGATCCAACATCTGCTTTGCTTTCCAGAATCGACGCCTAGTGTCGCTAGGCCAAAGATTCTTTACAGAGATTGCGGACGTGGCTAATGCAGATATATCGGATCTTCTAAGATTCATCAAGAGCACAGGGTGGTTTCAGCCACCACGTGATAGGACAGGTTAATTTTATGTGTACCCACACAAACGAAGGGAATCACAATGGGCCTCTTGGCCTCCGAGTGGAAGTGATGTCTAACCATCACACTCCCCTTCTCAAACCTAACCTAACCTAACCTAAGCTGCGTTGGAAAATGGTGTTATCCGCCTAGTAGAAATTCAGGTATAACTGGCAACCATCGAGGAAGTAAGTGAAACATTGACTATTCATTCACTATCAATAGGTTAACAGAAAATTTACATGGGCTCACCATAACCATATGGAACATTGAAACCATCCCCGAGGGACGGGAAAACTCGGTTATAATTTCCGTATTTAAGGAGCATGAGCGAACACAATACAACCGCGGAATATTACTGCTATCAAATCGTTACAAGGTGTTGTCGATTCTCTTAAAGAGACTGACATCATACGCTAAGGAAATAATCAGTGACTGACAGTGTGGCCTCGGGAGGAACCGCTCACCGAGTGACCAGATTTTCACTATATCACGACTTCTAAAAAAGAAATTGGAATTCCACGAAAAGCTGTATAAAGGCCCCGGCCCATAAAATCCGTCACTCCGTTGATTTCAACCAGAAACCACCAATGAGACGTACCACTTAAAATGGCCGCCGACGTTTGCCTACAAGCTCGGGCGAGCACGTGGGTACCTCAAGTGCTGTCAAAATTTTGTAAACAATCACGTACATTGTTATAATTCCAAGAGTGTGTGTGGCGGGAGTACACTGCGGTAAAATGAAATGAGCTCACACGTCTTCACGAATAGAGTTTGTTTGTAACGGGTTTTGTCGCTACGAACCTGAACTTCTTTCAAAATTTCAGGGTGTCACGGGGGAAGACGTACGAAAGACGCTCGTCTCATTCTGGTTTCTGATTTCAACTGAGTGCAAAGTAGAATACACTAAATTCTGTTTTTACACGACAGATACGTTCCTGAAGAATTCGCGTAAAAAAAAATCGTGTAAAAAAAATCAGGAGAATGTATGTATGTATGTATATACAATAAATAGGGGAAAACAAAACATGAATGAATATTCCTTGCAATTTTATCTTACTTAACTTTATTATCTCATAAAATTGTATAGGATGCTATAATGAACTGAATTATTGTTGAAAAGAAAAAAAGGGTAATAATTCAAAAGTACAAACAGCAAATTAGTTATTATATGAACGTTTTATTCGTTGTCGTCGTCTGACAAAAGAAGTGTAAGATCATTTTTAACATTAGAAGTATCATGTTCACTGTCTTCTTGGTCCATTTGTTCAATCGGCGCTAGAATTAGCAGTCGCAACACCAGCTTCAGTGGTTTTATGAACAAATTCGGTTATCAATCGCTGTGTTCCCGTTTTGACTAATCCCTAATATAATTCTCTGTAAGGGGCCAATAATAACATTAGATCTGGTTGAAACCTTTCAGCTCGCTCCTCATTAGGATCTTTTGTTTTAAAATGTGTGCCCAGTTTATTGGCCAAGTCAAGACCCTCTTTAATTACATGCGCATTTAGAGCGGGTTCGTCTTCAGCATCATCGCTTATATCGTCGGGTTCAGGGGTCTCAAGGGCACACTCTATTATTTCATCTTCCACCAACAGTTCATCGATATCTTGAAAAGACAGATCATCAAATCCTTCTCCACCAATTTGTTGCGCCAGAGTTACGATGTTGGGAAATTCTGTTGTGTTGGGAAGGGTGGTATCAGTGCTTTTAACACATTCAGGCCAAACAGCTTTCCAACATTTATTCAAGGTTGACGGTCTTACTTCAGACAATGCTAATTTAGCTTGATTGATGCAATCCATAATTGAAAATTGTTTCCACACATCAATGACTGTCAGCGTTCTTTCACGTTGCAGTTTGTCCAAAATATATTGAAATGATTGTTTTACGTAATAACTTTTAAATGCCGCAATTATTCCTTGGTCTAGCGGTTGTAGTATAGATGTTGTGTTTGGTGGCAGAAAACAAAATTGCACATTTTCATGTTCCAGGACCGGATGGCCGGGGGCATTGTCTAAAATCAATAGAACCTTAAATTCAAGACCTTTTGAGTTCAGATAGCGTCTTACTTCGGGGACAAAACATTTATTAAACCATTCAATAAAAATGTGGGTGGTCACCCAGGCTTTTTTATTTGCCATCCAGTGAACTGGTAATTTACTGATATCCACACCTTTCATTAAACGTGGCTTCAGGGACCGATTAACCAGCAGTGGTTTCAACATACGATCACCCGCAGCTTTGGAGCAAAACAAAAAAGTCACACGATCCTTAGCTACCTTAAAACCACTAGCACTTTTTTGCGATTTGGACACATGGGTTCTATTTGGCATTCTTTTCCAGAAAAGGCCAGTTTCATCAGCATTCCAAACTTGATCAGGACTGTAGCCTCCATCTTTAATTATCAAATCAAGTTTTTGAGGAAATTCTCTTGCAGCCATTTCATCTGCAGATGCAATCTCACCTTTACTTTTGACATTATGAAATGCATGTCGTTTTAGAAACCCAGTCATCCAACCCGTGCTTGCCGAAAATTCAAACTTTCTTTTTGACTGAGATGAAGTGCCTGGCTCCAATTCCTGGATGCGTTTATAAAATTTTATTGCTGTTTGTTTGATAGCATTTCCATCAACTGGTATTTTTTTCTGCGAGTTATCTTCCATCCATATTAAAAGAGCTTTTTCCATTTTCTCAGTAATGACATCTCTTGTGTATGATGAAGTTTTAGAACTTATGTTGGTGCCAGAAATTACCGAGTTCCTTATTGCGGCTTCGTTTTTTTTTATTGTTCTTATGGTAGCTTCGTGCACGTCAAAATGCTTACCAACCGCCGTTGCGCCCTGTCCTGTTGCAAGACGATCTAAAATTTTAATTTTAATTTCCAGAGAAATGGTCTTCCTTTTATCGTTTTTTGTTATTGGGGCCATTTTGCCAGGACTGCCAAAAATTTAATTTGTTAAAAATAAAGAAAAAAAAATTCAAAACTGTTACTTACAATCTATGAGTAGATACGTATGTTATAATTTTTCACTAAAAGTAGCACAGAGAGATACATATGTACCTTTCACGGCAAAAACTTAACTCCAAATGCAAACAAAACCAATTCCTTATTGAGCTTATCGGTGGCAATTAGACAGAAAAGCCACCACCACAGAATACGACATAAGTTTTTTTCTGTACTATTTCCACAGAATTATATAGGACGTGATCTTCTATGTTATAGGGGAAACCGCGAATTCAGAATTGTTTGCCGTTACACTCGTGTTATTTAAAAAAAAGTGTTCGTGTTAAAAGAGGATTAAATTCCTTTTCTGATTCGTGTAAAAGCAAATTCGTGTAAAAAAACTTCGTGTAAAAACAGAATTAGGTATACACATTCTTATGGGAGGTGGCCCATAGCCGACGGATGTATGAACTTCAACGGACAAAGTAGAGCTACTTTCTACTTTTGGCTCCGTTGACAGTTCATACATTCACATATTGGAGCTTACACATTTACATTCTGAAGTTCACGCATGCACGAATTGAGAGTAAGCACGTTCATTGGTGGATGCATTGAGAGAATGCTTAGGAACTCTCTCATACTGAGAGAAACTTCAAATTCGGTTGACATTCAAAGTACGATTCGATTGGTGAGGGTCGTTTAGTGTGCGAAAAGTGAACATTATTCTCAAATGTTCGAGGAAGAACTGATTGAGGCGATCAAAGACCATCCGTGCCATCCATTTTATAACTCAGATGAACGCACTCCATCAATTAATAAATGTCATCGACAACTGTTAACGGATTGACGGGTTCTATGGGCCGGGGCCTTAACTCTGTAAACTGAGCGAAAAAGTATCATGTCCCTGTCCCGGCTGGGAATCCCGACAAAATTGGTGAAACTGATACAAGTATACCTAAATGAAGATAAGGGACAAGTTGAATTAGGAAGCATGTTATCTGAAACATTCGATACACGTGAAGGATTAAACATGGAGACGCCTTGTCACCACTTCTTTTTAATTTAGTGTTGGCATACGTAATGAAATCTTTTCAAGAAAATGATAGGAGGGTGGAGTCAGATAAGGTTAAGTGAATACCTTACGCTGGCCCTATAGAAGATAGTGAAGGAACGGGTAAGAGACACATAGACAGACTTATAATGGCATAGAATTAGAAGTAAGTAAAAAGATAACCAGATACGAGTATATGGTCACTGACCAACCTGGGTCAATTCAAACCTCACTGTACTCAACAAAGCTTTGAGAATTATGGAACTATAATAATGCAATTACCTCTTGCTTGTGAAAATTGGTCTCTGACGTAACGAAATCTTACAGAAAATTTGGTGTGGGAAACTTAGTGAAGTAACAGGTGAATGGAGAAACTACATAACCCAAATTTCGAGGAACTCTCGATTGTCCGACTAATATAAGCGCGAAGACTAAGATGGGCAGGGCACTTAGAACAAATGGGCAGGAGAAAATCCGAAAGAAAAATACCGCCAGGAAAGCCGTGCTGTAGATAGGAGGACAATATAAGGGTGGACTGGAAAGGGATTGAGCAGCATAGCGAAACTTGGAAGGAGCACACTCATGACAGGGAGGCTTGGCTTCAGTGCCAACAAAGCTCTGGACTAACGAGTTCGGAATGGAGGTTAATTAGGTTTTTGTTTGAGTTCGGCAGCTATTTTTTGAGTGAATCGATTCGAAATGATGTGATTTTTAGAACGTTTGGTTTTAATTGTAGGAAACATGTATGTAGGTGGAAAGTTTAAAACTTTTATAAAATTCATATTTGAGTTAAGAAACTAATACCGACTATTTAATTTTTTGTGTTAAAGTTTACCACGATCACGGTTTAAGTGGTTTAAATTGAGTCTTCAATTTTCAATCACTTTTTTGAGCATATGAATTAGTATCTCGCTAATGACTCACTCTTGAAATGTTATTTTCCAAGGCTGCAATTGAAGCTGATACTGGTAAGTCGGTATAGAAGAGTAATTTGAAATATTGCCATAAAAAATTAGCTAGAAGTGTCAAATCGCACAATCTAGCTAGTTACATAATTCACCGGTCCTAAATGAGAGATGAATTGCTCATCGAATTAATTTTTCAATTAGTTCAGCAATAGTGTTTGAGCTTTCGATATCCTAGGCTAGATATAATTACGAAATTAGTCATTCATTGCTTAAGTTCCTGCGAATTGATCGCTGGAGTATACATGCCCGTGGCTTGTTCGAATAATAACGTGAATTTTAAAATTTGCGAGCTAAGTACGTTCGATTTTTGATCATACGATCATACGTATGTCCTCTAACATACGAGTATGTTGATACACCGTGCGCATTTCATATGGGTCGATGTAAATTTCGAATAACTTCAACAATTCTCAACCGATTTCGGAAATTCAGAAACTTTTGTTCAATATAGACCTTTACAATTTATTTTGATTAATTTTTGAAAAAACATCAATTAAATTACCGCCTTTATTGCCGATGCAAAAATGGGCTCGTTTCTCCATGACATTTTCGAGCATTTCGGTGGAAATTTCTGCGACTTCCGCACTAATGTTTCTTCTGAGCTGTCCTATTGTCTTCGGGGCGTTAGCATACACCTTGCTTTTCAGGTATCCCTAAAGAAAAAAGTCTGAAGAAGTCAAATCCGGCAATCTCGGAGGCCAGTCAATATCGCCCTTTTTTTTTGGCACTAATCTTCCAGGGAACTACTTACACAAAAGGTTCTTGTTTTGTCCGCAGTATGGCATATCGCCCCGTCTTGTTGAAGCCAAAAGTGAAATGAGCCTTTTTTACGAATTTCTGGAACCACATAATGGGCCAACATCCACCGATATCGATCGCCATCCACTGTATCGCCAACTTTGAAGAAATACGGTCCAATGATGGTTTTAGCGCATACACCGCCCCAAACTTTTTGATCATACAGCGGCTCTTCATGAATAATGTGAGGATTTTCGGTGCCCCAGAAGCAACAATTTTGTTTATTAACTGAGCCAGAGAGCGTAAAATGTGCCGCATCGGTCATCAAAATTTGCTGCCAGAACTCCGGCTCAGCATTTATCATTGTAACTACATTTTGTGCGTATGCCAAGCACCGTGGCTCATCTTGTGGCAAAATTCTTTGAGTTATCTGCACTTTGTATGGAAATAAGTGAAGATCATCCTTAAAATTCTCCGCAAAGTGGTCCCACTGATGCCTAACTGCTGCGAACGGCGCCGACATGACAAACTTGGGTCTTCTTGAACATTGGCCTTCACAGACTGAATAGATGAGTTTGAACGCCGCGGACGTGGTCTAGATTGCTCACGAGGACTTGCCACAGAACCAAATTCAAAAAAAATCGAGGCCCAACGACGAATTGTATCTTTTTTGGGCGCAACACGATCACGATATTTTGCACGATACGCACGTTAGCACAATCGAGCGTTCATTTTTAATGAACATTGAAACTATTTACGCGCGTTCCTTTGGTGTGAAGCGATTCAAATTGTAGATACTGAATTGACATTTCCAAAATGCTATGAAATACATATAAACATCGGTTGACAATTATTGAAGTTATTCGAAGTTTACATCGACCCATATGGGATGGCGCACTCTTTACTATCAGCCATTTTGGATAATTAGTTTCTTCTTCACAGATATACCATAATTTAGACAAAGCTATCAAACAATCTGTATTAAATTTAATGTGAAAAATGTGTGGCATTTTGCGAACCTACTCTGAGTAAAAAAAAATCTATAAGTGATACCTACGGCAAAGTAGTGAAAAAAATTGTTATTGAGAATCGTCAAATGACTATCAGAAAAATTGCTGAGATTACTGACTATCGGTTGGCTCATGCCATGAATTCTTGTCATGGAGTTCATGGAGTTTGTTTTTAAATTATTAAATTTTGATAAAATTTCGTCACGTGAGCATCCCTTACAAGCTGTTGACTGACAATCCAGATTTATTAAAAAGGGTCATCACTGATGACATGTCTATATTGGTTTCTGTGAATTGTTTCTCTTCCCAAAGTTGAAAAAATCCATGAAAGGATGTCGGAGATTTGCAACGATTAAGAGATAAAGTCCGCATCGCTGAAAGAGCTCAAGGGCATACCAAAG
This sequence comes from Merodon equestris, assembly GCA_958301585.1. Lineage (NCBI taxonomy): Eukaryota > Metazoa > Arthropoda > Insecta > Diptera > Syrphidae > Merodon > Merodon equestris. The sequence goes on from OY284413.1 coordinate 55,596,272, forward strand.
AGCACATATCAGAAATGCATCGAGGATTTAAAAACACAGTGAAAGTGTATTATATCGGGGGGAGATTACTTTTTTGAAGAGGATGAAAAAAATGTTGATGAATAAGTAAATATTGTATTTTTCAAGGTATGTAAATAAATACTAAGTCACCTTATTTTTTGAACATACTTTATATTGTACCAGTCGTATAAACTCCCTATTTTTCAGAAGATGACGCCAGTGACGCATGCCGGTCGGAAATGCCAGATCAGTAATGCGAAATTGTAAGCTTGGGTGCCGGTGAATAACTATTCCTTTTGAATTTTTATCGGCGTCATATTTTTTTAACCAAACGCGCGTTTGAATGATTTAATTGATGCGAATTGAATGAGCGCCCTGGATCGGTGAAAATATTTGGAGATGCGGGATTTGGGGACATTACTGACTTAAGAGGTCGCAACAAGGTCTTCCGGATTCATTGGCCGTTATTCAACAAGCCATTTCCCATCATTTGAGACCCTTGGAAATAGTCCAAAAGTAAAAAAAAAATTGGGTGCCGTACTAGTCGATGCCGAGTGATGTCGAAAGACCTTTTTTCATAAGCGGAGTGCTACTGTAGCTGCCAGAAAGCAAGGTTTTTCTATATCGTATTGTAAATAGCGTCAAAAAAAGGATCCATTTCAAGCCGAAAGAAATCCTGGTAGTGCAACGGTCATGCATTATCATTCACGGTCAAGCCCATGGATCGGAGCTCATACTGCGTATTAGCGTGATATATTATGCGTTGTTCCATCACCAAAGACTGAGGACAGCTGATGCTTCTGCCTCGAACTTTGGAGTAAGCAAGGTTGAGCAGAACAATTCCAGATTGGTTGATTGCCTGAAATAACGTGAGCCTTTTTTTCAAAATCGAGTTTTAAGCTGTGAAATAGAATTGGGAATAGCACAGTAGGGTTAGGCACCTATGTTGCCTTTCCCTCTAGCTCGATCACTTAGTTGCCATTGGCCACCCCCATTACCCATCAAAGTTTGACATTGTTTCTCTTGACTACGTTTAACAGATCACCATGTCTGTCCTAAAGGATCTTAAATTCATCTTGTGTGAGCTCAGTGCTGTTCTGTCGATAAGTGTTCGGTGCCATGACTATCCTGTCTAGCTCAGTCTTGGGTACGGATTAAGCACGAAGAATACTACGAAACTTGAAAAAGCATAGCCTCCGGTTGACTTTCGTTTGAAGCTCTTAGATCTCCTAATAACTGCCATTATCATCATGACTCTATAGCACAAGTCAGAACGTCGTCCCGAACTAATCGCATTAAGATCCACACATACGGACACGATTGCAGTTTAAGTAAATAATTCATCCTTAAACGTCCTTCAGTCGAGGCAAACAGCGAAAACTTTTCCCATTTCCCATTGTTCATTTGTGTTTTTCGTGCCTTTGCCATTTTTCCTCCTTGAATCCTTTATACTCGTTTCTGCGGCAAACGCTATTGCAGAATGCCATAAACTTTGCATTCAGTTAGTTTCAATTTCGGTTCCACCATCGTAGTTCACACGCCCGACGAGCGACAACAACACGTTATCCTTCCCCGAAAAACCAACAGCAAGTCGCACACAATCGTACCATGACAGTCACAGGCACAGAAACATCATCTTTGGACATTTTTGCTCCTTAAGAATGAGGATATCCAGTGCATAATTTATAATTTAGTCAGTTTTCGATTTTGCTTGCTTGTTTGATTTTTAAATAAATCTACGAAGGATACACCACCGCCATGCCACACTCCCCCGAAAGTAATTCGCCTAAAACCCAGCACGTAACACCATCGCCATCGAGTGCATTCAGGGGTGCATTCCAAGTGTGGCAAGGAACGACTAGCGAGTACCGTCGTGCATATTGATTTTTCTATATTTCCGTTTACCCAAGAAACGAAAGAACAAAAAGAGAAGAAAAAGGACGAGAACTGGGGCTTTACTTGTTTTTCCTGGGTGTATTTCGTCCTTTTTACCCGACTTTTGTTAAAGGTGTGCCTTCCAAGGCTACTGACATACACATTAGTAAAATGTAAGCTCGAAAGACTGCGATGAGATGGCGTGCACCGAACTCGCACTCATCGTCGTATACCAATGGTATATCGCCATTTAGCGGCATAAGGACGAAGGTAGACATCTCATTAATATGTAATGACGCTTCCATGGCGAAGTTACTGAAAACTCCGTGACACACCGTCACCGTACGACTATGCCGTGCTGCCGTCGGTTCTTAAGTAGTTGCGGATGGGCTGCCACTTGGATACAACAACAGCGTGGGCCAGTGATAAGGACAATAGATGCAGGCTATTTTACTGTAATGCATAATTTAAATATGAATGTATTATAGCTACCTAGCCTGTTCCGTGTCCACCCACATCCTCATACGCACACATACTCGTCTAATATCTTGTACATTGGTCTTACACAAAGTGGTTGACATAAGGTTCCTGTGGTATAGCCTTCGAGTCATGTGCCATAGCTGGGAGGTGTAAACCCAATTTAGAAACTTCTACACGATGTGGGTAATGCGGCAGTTTGGGATATTGAAATTAAATTTCAATTCTGCATAAGAGAGTGGAAATCCGTCATGAATTTGAGAAAGTTTCGTCAATTAATTGGGCTTTCTTTGCGAGGCGGCTTTGGTGAATAATTGATGTATGGTATGCCTGTATATATGTGGGTATGTGACTGGGGCAAGAGGATACATGGAATTTAAAACAAATACCGGGGATGATTAGGTTTATAATGGAGCAATGAGGCATGGCGTTGGTTGGTGGGAAAGCCGTAGCACCACAAATGAATTTGCGATTGGACGAGTTTGAAGTGAGGTTTCTGGAATGACTTGAGGCAGTTTATTCCTTTATTCCTTGTTTTGAAAGGAATTCGTTATAATCTGGTCGATTTCTTGGAAATTAGTACTTCACACGGATATTTTAAGCGCAGTGCTTTGGCAAGGGAAAAAGTTCTCAAGAAACTCAATTATTTAAGGGACTTCCAGGATAATACTAATGACGCTGTATTCGGATAATAAAAGAGAGAGGTGGCACACAGTGCTCACATCAACCATTAAAGGTTTAGGTTCGCACAGAGGATATTACTTTTCACACCTTCGTTCGTTCGATTGGATTCCTCAAGAGACCCGATAAGTCCGGAAAAAGAGGACTAACAAGAGTTGACTGAGCACATCTCATATATTATTGTTGCTAACTATTAATAATCGGAATATGTTGGCCTATAACTAACTTCTCATCTAAAAGACGTTTTTTTTTTTTCTAAATTTTCAACAAAAACTCAGCAACTTATCAAACGTAAGCTTCATTTCACCAACTTGTGAAACATAAAATACTGATCCATAAGAGATTGGTAAGAGATAACAGGAGTGGCTGTTCAGTTCCCAAACCGCAACGTCCTTCTCAAGCTTTTTAAAGAAATAGAATTAATTGGACGGAGAGCTTTGTATGTGACATGTCTCAAATATGTATGGATGGCTAACCCTTAGCCTCAGCTGAGGCGCTCGGGCTCGCCGAGCGCGACATCAATCCTTTGCATTAAGCTGGCTCTCACATTGAACCAGTCGGAACATCCATAGCCAACCATGGGCCTGATTAAGGCCATGTAGCAGAAAACCTTCACTCTGGGATCAAGTTGGCTGCTATGAGACAGCCATCGTTTCAGAAAGAAAGAGATGATGATGGGAAAACAAACCCTATTCAAGACATACCCACAACCCAAGAACAGACATACGCTAAAGTCCTACGCAACAACTCTAAGGAAGACAAACCAACAGAAAATATACCAAAACAGCAGAAAATGAAACCTGGAAACCCCGTTCCACACTTAGAAAATCAGGAATTAAACAAAAAACAAAAACAACAGTCTACCTCGCAACCCAACAATGACATAGCTGAACTTAAGAACATGATAAAGCAGCTCGTCACGCAAACTAGTAACATGATGAACATACTCACGCTATTATTAACTAAATTCAATGGACAGTGTTAACAAAATTACGATAGTAGCATGAAACTCAAATGGACTTACACAGCACCTATTAGAACTAAAACAATTTCTAAGAACCAACAAAGTAGACATAATGCTAATCTCCGAAGCACACCTTTCAAACAAAAGTTATCTCAATATCCCAGATTATAACATATTTCACACCAACCACCCAGACGGAAAAGCACATGGTGGTTCAGCGATCATAACAGCCGAAACTGAACTTAACAAACAAAAAAGACTACATCCAAGCGACCACAATACAAATAGAAGACACTAATGGGGCCTTAGTAGTTTCGGCACTCTACTGCCCACCTAAACACGTAATAAGCATGGACCAATTCCAACAATACTTCAAGACACTAGGACCAAGATTTCTAGCAAGAGGAGACTTTAATTCCAAGAATACTGACTGGGGATCACGCCTTACAAACAAAAAAGGAACAATATTATTAGATACCCTAAAAGCACGGGGCAAAAGGGGTAGATCTTGCGAACATATGTCGACACCAGCGTCAACCTCCCCGCGGTGGCTCCCGGGTGCCTAGTACCGGAACTGTAGGTTGGGATTAGAATCCCCTTTATAAGGTTGTTGGGGGCAGCAAACGAGAGAGGGGGGGGGGGGGGGGGGGCTTGAGCTACCATCAAGGCTCGGCTCCTGCAACATGGCGGCGGCGGAGGAATTCCCAGGATGGAATCAACGGCGGCGCCCACAGTTCGAGTGAGTGGAACTACTTGATGAACACCAAACCGGGCTACTCCTACATATTGGGAGCTCAGGCCGGTTAGGAACGGCATATGCCGACCACACGGTCCTGGGGAAAAAGAAACCTGGCCCTACAGGTTGGGGGTTGCGCTTAGGGCTAACACCCCTATCACGGAAAAAACCTGTTGTTACGAAGCAACCAACAAAAGCCTCGGATACGGACGGATACCATGTTGACGACCCCCATAAACGAAAGGACAACCTACGAGTTTGCACCTGGAATGTAAGGTCCCTTAACAGACCAGGTGCAGGCCAACAACTGGAAAAAACCCTCGACTGCTATAAAGCCGATATAACGGCACTCCAAGACGTGCGATGGGATGGACCAGGCAAAAAGCGGATGAGAAACTGTTATATATACTACGGTGACTGCTACAAGGAAAATAGGCAAGGCTTATTTGGATTCGAGGTAGACTTAGGCAAAAAGTCTTAAGCTTTCGACATGTAAGCGATCGCCTCATAACAATCCGCATCAAAGGCACTTTCAACAACATTAGCCTCATATGCGTTCATGCCCCTACGGAAGAAAAAGATGATCGACTCAAAGATGATTTCTACGACCTCCTAGACCGAACGTACGCACAATGCCCCAGTTACGACACCAAAATCGTACTAGGAGATTTTAACGCAAAACTGGGCAAAGAGGACATCTTTGAGTCAATCATAGGAAAGCATAGCCTACATAACACCACGTCCGATAATGGACTCAGGCTAATTGATTTTCTAGCAGGGCATAATCACATTGTCGCAAGTACACGATTCCCACATCTCAACATTCACAAGGGAACCTGGCGGTCTGATCAATCTGATCAATCGACTACCAACCAGATTGATCATATTGCGATCGACGCCAGACACTTCTCCAGCATTCTCGACGTGCGAACTTTCCGAGGAGCCAACATCGACTCAGATCACTACCTTGTTGTAGCCAGGGTACGAATGAGGATATCGAGAATGCTACGGAGTCGAGTAGGACAAGGCAAGTTTGACGTCGGAAAGCTATAATCGCAAGAGACCGCTGGAATCTTTGCCGATCGCGTTTCCCTCAAGCTCTCTCAAACCCCAACAACGACGACACTATCCACAGACCAGCAGTGGGAGCATTGCCAGAACGCAATCAGAGACGCTGCCTCTGATGTGCTGGGTTTCAAATCGAGACCGCCTAGAAACCCCTGGTTTGACCTGCAATACGAACGAGCCTATGCAGCAAAGCAAGACACATACAAAGCCATGCAGCATAGACGGACGAAAGCTGCTTGCGAGCTCTACAAGCAGAAAAGAAGGGAAGAACTTGCGCTTTTCAGAAAGAAAAAAAAAGGAGCGTGAGATCGAGGAAATGGAGAGATGTCATAACGGAATGAAATTCGAAAGTTTTACCAAAAAGTAAAACGAACATGTCAGGGCTACAAAGCCAGAGCAGAGGCCTGCCGGGATGAAAACGGTGTTCTAGTATTAGAATCACAGTCGATGCTGAGAATATAGCAGGACCACTTCTGCAGACTGTATAACGGCGATGATACCCAAGATACCGCTGTCAGGCAGAATGATCCATTCGCCACGGACGATGACGTAACAGAATCCCGTCCACCCGACATAGACGAAGTCAAAATAGCGATATCGAGACTTAAGTCTAATAAAGACGCTGGCGCGGACGGCCTTTCTGCTGAGCTTTTCAAAGCGGCTGGAGATGTGTTGGTAAGGCGCATGCACCAACTTATCTGTAAAATATGGTCGGAGGAAAGCATGCCCGATGAATGGAATCTCAGCATCGTTTGCCTGGTCCACAAGAAAGGAGACCTCTATAATTGCGCCAATTATAGGGGAATAAGTCTCTTCAACGTCACATACAAGATCTTCTCTGCCGTATTGTGTGAACGCCTGAAGCCTTTTGTAGATAACCTGATCGGCTCTTATCAGTGTGGCTTCAGGCCAGGCAAATCCACAATAGACCAAATATTCACACTGCGGCAGATCTTGGAGAAGACCCAAGAATTTCAAATCGATACGCACCACTTTTTCATCGATTTTAAAGCCGCCTATGACAGTGTGCATAGAGACGAGCTATACGGTGCCATGTCTAGTTTTAACATCCCTGCCAAACTCGTCCGATTGTGCAGGTCGACAATGGAGAATTCTCGCTGTTCCGTTAAGGTCGGAAATGAGCCAAACCAGACCTTTCGTGTTAAAAAAAGGATTTAGACAAGACGACGCACTGTCATGCAATTTCTTTAACATCATACTTGAAAAGATCGTACAAGAGTCACTGGCCAACACAAGAGGTACGATTTATTTCAAGTCCTCCTAACTGTCTGACGATCGCAGCGAGATATCAATGAGGCATTCATAAGCATTGAGACGGAAGCGGCTAAAGTGGGTCTTAGCGTTAACGAGCGTAAGACCAAATATATGCTGTCATCGAAAGAAGACACACAAGACCGACGTCTGGGCCAGAACGTCATGCTTGGCAGCTATAATTTCGAAGTAGTCAAGGACTTCGTCTACCTTGGCTCACTTATGACCAGCGACAACAACACCAGCGCTGTGATAAAACGCAGAATAACTCTTGCCAACCGCTGCTTCTTTTGTCTCAAGAGGCAATTGAGAAGTAGAGCCCTCTCTCGAAAGACCAAGATAACGTTGTACAAAACCTTAATCATCCTAGTCCTCTTTTACGGCGCGGAGGCTTGGACTTTAACTAAAGCGGATGAGGACGCTCTTGGTCGTTTCGAGAGGAAAATTTTGCGTTTAATCTATGGTCCCGTTTATACTAGCGGTGTATGGAGGAGAAGTTACAACGAAGAACGGTACGGCGTCTCCGGATCCAACGTCTAAGATGGCTGGGCCACGTAGAGCGGAGGGACAACACGGCTCCGGCCCGAAGAGTCTTCGAATCCAACCCGGAGGGACTTCGCAGCAGGGGACGGCCGAATCTTCGGTGGCGCACGCAGGTATAAGGGGACCTCAACCGTCTGGGCGTGCGGCGTTGGAAACAGCTGGCGAAAGATCGTGCCAGCTGGAAACGCTTGTTGGTTGAGGCCCAGGTCCACCGCGGACTGTAGCGCCATATAAGTAAGTAAGTAAGTAAAAGCATGTAAAAAACTTTCTAAGCACTAGAGAACCAACCTATTGGCCAAGTGATAAAAACAAGATGCCCGCCCTTATAGACTTCTTTATTTACAAAAACATTAGACTGGAGGACCTAACAATTAAATCCTGCCTAGAATTATCATCTGACCACTCCCCAGTAATAGTCTACTACAAAACCAACGCTGAATCAACAAAGAAGCCGACAATATTATGCAACAAATACACAGACTGGGATAAATATAGAGAAACCATAAACCTTCATTTGCAAACTCGACATCGTCTAAAAATGCCAAACGACCTTGAAGAAGCCATAATTCACCTCAATGACGTGATCCTCGAAGCTGCTGAAGTATCAACACCGAGCACTATCGCAAATAAAAAAACACCATTCCTATGGAATAGAAAGCCACAAAAGATATCAAAAACTCTACAACACCTTTTCCCGCATTAAGAACAATCAATAACGAATGGGCCAAGACCGATAAAGAAAAAGCTTCAATTCTTGCTGAATATTTTAAAACTACCTTTACTAACGACTAAAACAACTCAGACGTAAGCTTCCCTACGATTTCAAATAACTTAACAACAATCATCAGAAAGGTAACAATAATGGAAATAAAGTACTACACTCAACACAAAATTAACCCGAAAAAAAGTCCTTATCACTGGACAAATATTAAAAGAACTATCCCAAAGCGCCCTTTTATACCTCCGGAACCTTTTTAATGCAATTTTTAGTTTAAAGTACTTCCCGAAGGTTTGGAAAGTAGCCAAAGTGGCAGTAGTTCCAAAACCTGGAAAAGATGCAATTCAAGTCGCTAACTACAGGCCAATTAGCTTACTGCCTATAGTATCCAAGCTATTCAAAAAAATCCTTATAAGCAGACTACAACCAATAATAGACTCAAATAACATAGCTCCCAGCCCTCAGTTTGGATTTAGACGCAAGCACTCAACAGTACAACAAATATACCGAATAACTAACAAGACATCGAGAGATTTAGACGAGCTGAGTTATAGCTCGGCAGTTTTTCTTGACATTTCGAAAGCCTTTGACAAAGTCTGGCACAAGGGACTTTTATCCAAACCACAAGGCCTACTTCCCACTGATTTCTTCCTGGTCATTAAAAGTTATATTACAGACCGCTACTTTTATGTACAATACAGAGACGAGCCCTCAAACCTACATAAAGCAGAAGCCGGAGTTCCTCAAGGAAGCATCCTAGGACCTCTATTATACCTCATATACACATCAGATATTCCCGCACCTCAGATAAGAAACGCAATGATCGCCACCTTCGCAGACGACACAGTAATACTTACCTCACCTAGAATTATTGAAGAGGCGATCACCGAACTCGAAATTCGTCTGGACTGGTTCAAAAATTGGGGTATACACATAGATGAAGACAAGACAGAACTGGTTATATACACAACAAGAATGATAAAAAATCCTCCAACCATTAAGCTCAATGACAAGACAGTAACTCAAGCGAAGAAAGCTAAGTACCTAGGAATGCACATAGACCAAAAGTTAATTTGGAAGCAACATATACTCACAAAACGCAATCAAATCAAGGACAAATTTAGACAACTCTATTGGCTTCTGGGAAGAAATTCGATTCTATCGATAGACAACAAATTGCTCATATACAAGACAATTATTAAACCAATATGGACATACGGACTTCAGCTGTGGGGATCAGCGAGTAAATCGAATATAAATATAATCCAAAGGCAGCAATCAAAAATATTAAGGACGATATTAGACGCTCCATGGTATACCTCCAACGATGGAATCCACAATGACCTCAAAGTACTCACAGTAATGGAAGAAATACAAAAGACAAGCACAATACACAAAGTACGACTAATAGCCCACGACAATAACGAACTCAACTCCATCCCGCTTCAAGAAATACATAATCCGAAAAAGAATATTAAAGCGCCTTAGACTAGCAGATCTAATTCACAGACAATAGAAAAATTATTATAGAACCGTGATTTTATTGTTATATTTTTATTTCGTAAACACTGTTATTGCAAAACTAAGTCTAAAGGCGCTGGCCTTAGAAACTATCAACATATTATTATGTAATAACTGTTACTTGGTGTCCAATTCGGACAGATGTAAATAAATAAAGGATAAAAAAAAAAAAAAAACCAAAGCGTCCCGGGCACTTGCCAGAGCAGAATCTACATGTTTATCAAAATATAGATACTGGTCCAACAAGATCCTAAGATATCTGACTACACTTTGTCTCGCCAGTAGACGCCGGTTCAGTTCAAAGATTGATAACCTGCGCAGGTTTTGTCTAGTGACGCAAGAGGCCCTAGATAAAGGCGTTCTAACCAATGTTTTGTGACAAAATGACAGTCAAGTAAGACACCACAACACTCTACCAGGACTTTTTTAAATCATATCTCCCTCAAACGCCCTTAAGGAACATTAGAATTCATACAGAGTGCGCCATCTCATATATGTCGGTGTAAACTTCGAATAACTTTAACAATTGTCAACCGATTTTCATATGTCATAGCATTTTGGAAACGTCAATTCAGTACAATTTTAACCATGATTTATTTACAATTTTAACGCTTCACACCACAAGAACGCGCAGAAATTGTTTCAATGTCCATTAAAAATTTACGCTCGATTGTGCTAACTCAACGCGCGTATCGTGCAAAATATCGTGTTTCTGTTACGCCCAAAAAAGATACAATTCGTCGTTGGGCCTCGATTTTTTTTCAATTTGGTTCTGTGGCAAGCCCTCGTGAACAACCTATGCCACTCATCTTTTCAGTCTGTGAAGGCCAGTGTTCAAGAAGACCCAAGTTTGTCATATCGGCAAACCGTTCGCAGCAGTTAGGCATCAGTGGGACCACTTTGCGGAGAATTTTAAAGGATGATCTTCACTTATTTCCATACAAAGTGCAGATAACTCAAAGAATTTTGCCACAAGATGAGCCACAAAATGTCGTTGCAATGGTTAATGCTGAGCCGGAGTTCTGACAGCAAATTTTGCTGACCGATGAGGCACATTTATCTCTGGCTTGTTTAATTAACAAAATTGCCGCTCATGGGGCACCGAAAATCCTCACGTTATTCACGAAGAGATGCTTTATGCTCAAAAAGTTACTGTTTGGGCCGGTGTATGCGCTAAAACCATCATTGGGCCGTATTTCTTCAAAGTTAGCGATACAGTGGGTGGCGATCGATATCGGTGGATGTTGGCCCATTATGTGGTTCCAGAAATGCGTAAAAAAGGCTCATTTCACTTTTGGCTTCAACAAGACGGCGCGACATGCCATACTGCGGACAAAACAATGAACCTTTTGTGTAAGAAGTTCCCTGAATGATTGGTGCCAAAAAAGGGCGATATTGACTTGCCTCCGAGATCGCCGGATTTGACTTCTCCAGACTTTTTTCTTTAGGGATACTTGAAAAGCAAGGTGTATGCTAATGGCCCGAAGACAATAGAACAGCTCAAAAGAAACATTCGTGCAGACATTTCGACCGAAATGCTCGAAAATGTCATGGAGAATACGCGAAAACGAGCCCATTTTCGCATCGGCAATAAAAATCAATCAAAAATTAATTAGAATAAATTGTAAAGGTCTAAGTTGAATAAAAGTTTTTGAATTTTCAAACTCGGTTGAGAATTGTTGGAGTTATTCGAAATTTACATCGACCCATATGAGATGGCGCACGCTGTATATTTAATGCATACGAAGCTTGTATGGTGAGTTTTTGAATTTTGAATTTTGAATTTTGCGATTATAAATTTTAAATTTTAAATTGTTCCGAGATTGCTAAATTTTGTCCAAAAGAACCCTCGCATGAGTCGGGAGCTGTTGAATGACAATTCAGAATTGCTGAAAAGATCGCCAGAAAAGCCAAAACCGAAAAAAAGGACACCAAGTTCGGTCAAATGTTAATGGTGCTCATCATGAGCTCCTGCCGCAAGGTGGTATGGTCAATAAGGAATATTACCCTGAAGTTATGTGGCGTTTGCGTGAAACAATACAAAGAAAACGTACGAATTTGTAATAAAAAAATCGTTGCTAGTGACGAGTGAGGGACCAGTTAAGAGAAACCCACAAAGTCTATTATAGTAAAAGTAGGTGCCCGCAAGGTGGCGTCCTGTCTCCGCTGTTATGGTGCATGGTGATCGGCTCTCTGATAGATGCTCTCAATACCTCTGGAATCTATGCCCAGGCCTGTGGGAATCATGTTGTCGTTCTCTATGTCGGCTTATGTTTGGTAACTGTCTGTCTCAAAGCACTGGTGGCACTAAATGTGATCGATGACTAGTAATGGGCTGTCGGTTAATCCTCTTAAGACTGCGTTCTGTGTCGTTCTCTTCACGAGAAGGAAAAATACTGGCATGACTCGGTTGGTGCTGAAAGACAATCCCATCCCGATATCCAATTCGACTGAGTACCTGGGAGTCAACAAGTTTTTTTTGGTAATGCAAAGGTGCTTTTGACAAAACATAACGGCGATACGCCCGATAAAGGTCCTGTGGATCAACACGGCAATAATAAGACCGATAATCTCATATGCATCGGTTGACTGATGGAACTGGCTAATACGCAAAAACGTCATAGCCTTTTGATGTTTGGTAAAAGACTCCAAAGAACGGTTTTTCTCAGCACTAGAGTACACTAGACAGGGCGACTTGGGCGAGAAATATCCTACGACTTTTTCCTCATAGATATGCCTTCGGACAGAATGACAGCTGCTATCCTATTGCGCTATAATTTCACAGTCAAATTTCCGTAGGGTCAGGACTAGCTATGGCCAGATACTAAATCTGGAAACGACTGTCTTCGCATGGCTCCAGGTCTTGCCAGTTGAGCTGGCATTAAATTCCACTCCATTGCTTGTACCCCTTTTAATTATGCTGTCAAGGTTGGAACTGAATATGCTTAACGTACGCTGTCGTTCCTGTTCTACGTCCGAAGAGCAGGGACGTGAGTCTTGGAACAAATATGAAAAGCTAAGAGTACTCTCATCAGCGAAGGAGTGTATTGGATTAGAAGTAGCAGTTAAGAGATCATTTATAAAAATAAGGAAGATTGTCGGTGGCAGGACAGAGCCCTGAGCAACACCAGCGTTTATTTGTTGCATATCAGACTTGTAACTGTCCAAAACGACAAATTTTTAATTAATAGTAGAAGAGACTCATCGATACCGTAGGCACGCATAGTCGACAAAAGAGCCTGATGCCAAGCCCTGTCAAAAGCTTTTGAAATACCGAGCGCAACAATCTTGCTTTCACCAATATGGTGCAAAGATTGGTTCAACTTTTTAGTGAGATATGCCATCAAATCACCAGTGAACCTGTTGCTGTGGAAACCGTACTGCCCGTCATTAAGAAGTTTCCGCGATTCAAGATATTTCATAAGCTGACTATTTATCACCGTTTCCATGACCTTAGACAGAAGGGACGTTAGTGCTATGGGTCGGAGGTGGGAGGCGATTTTCGGCCTTTTAAGGGACGGGTTGGACAAATGCTGTTTTCCACCTACTCGGACAGAGACCAGAAGAGTAGGAAAGATGAAAAAGCTTACGCAATGGTTTTGCCAGCGTGGAAGAACATCTTTTCAGAAGTATTGGGGGCATACCATTCGAGTCAGCGCATTCGTGCACGTTGAGGTCCTTAAGTATTCTTGCAACTGTACGAGTGCGAAGGTGGATTTGTCCCATGGAAGATTCCACACTCTAAGGTACAGGCGGGGGACAAAGTGCAATCTGGGAGCGTACAAAATGTGCGGCTAGCAGATTGGCTTTGCCTAAGGCTCGTTTAAACTTATTCCGGTTTTTCTCAGAGGGGTTGGCTTTGTGAGTCCGGAAACTCAGATCTCCCAATCTGATATGATATCTTCTTTACAGCTCGAGTCATACTACGCATTTGCTCTAGGTTTGGTACTCTTTACTCTATGTGGAATGAAGGATCTCATGCCCAGCAAAAGATCCCAGTTTGTGATCCCATTAGCAGCGGCATCCACGTCTTATCAGGATGAGAGGTGAGGAACAAGTCCAAGGTGTGGGCGGAGTGATCTGCAATGTCAGGCATTCGTGTTAGCTCATTTACTAGCTGGGTTAGATTATTTATCGCAGCAAAGATCTCTACATACCTTCCTGCTGGTGTTGTCTGACATTGAAATCGGCCACAATAGCAATTCCAGTGCGAGGAAACAGGAATACAATTCTTGTAATGGAATCAGACAGCGCATCGAACTCGGTACAAGTTGGGTTCTGTCCAGGTTTGAACCTTTGTAAATACTTTCACTACGGGCATAAATAGCAAGACCGCGGTGTAGAAAAGATAATGGCACCAAGTTATATACCGGCAGGCTCAAATTGGAAAAGTCGGTATTTTCGCTCATTTGTGTTTCACTTAGTTCCAAAACAGTTGGTTTGTAATGAGAAAAGTGGACATACACAGGAAAGAGATTCGCTCTTAATCCACGAAAATTGCTCAAATCAACTCTAAAATTTCCCATATACACAAAACACAAAATCAAAATGTCCAACTCCGACGCTACTTACGCTGAGCGGAGTTTAGAAGTGCAAATTCGGAGTTAACTTCCCAGCAGCAAATCGATGTACGAGTTCGAGAATGTTCAGGAAATCTCAATTCAAATGTTATTGAACCCTGTAATTGGGTTTAGATTGAGGCCCCAATTGGTAGCCTTGTGGGGTTTCAATTACGAATTCCTCTTGACCGTACACGAGAATATTATTTTCCGCAATGAGCCGGAGTTGAAGGGAAAACTGAAGTATCCCTAGAAAGTATGGTTATGTTAGTATCAATTTGGATAGTGGGTAATTTAGTCCCATACTCTCGCTCCTAATTTTTTGATACAATATATCAAACGAACACAAATCGAGTCATTCGAAAAAGTGACAGTCATCGTCGGTCCATTAATCAGCAGCTATGAAACCACTTGCCATTATAGATTTTGCCACAAATATAATGAAAAGATAATCTAATTAGCACAATTACTAAATCATAAATTGATTCCGGAGGAATGGATCTCCGGAAAAAAAATAAAACTATACACACGGGAAAAAGAATCAATTAAAAGCTTATTAAAAACGCCATCAGGCGAGCAAGCACAAGTGTGAGGGTCATATCCCAAACTAATTTGGCGCATTCTATTCAAAAATTAATGAGAATACATAGCCACTCCTCCCTCCCCTGTGTTGTTCTCATTCCTTTTAGCTTTGCCCCGAATGGGGACTCGCAATAGATTTATGAATGAGGAAAAAAAAGAATTAAACAATGCTGCGACTATGTTTAAATATTTTATGTTGTTTGTCGGCAGTCAAAGGATTCATCTTTATCCTCTAACCCGAAATATGAATTTCCAGGAGCCATGGAGACACAAAGAAATAGCTTTCATTGTGGGCTGGGAATGTTTGGATATCATTTTAATAAAATTAAAGCAAATACGCCAAAAAAAAAAATAAAATAAATAAAACACAGTCGCGTCGAGAGACGGGTCCTTTTGTATCAGTATGATGAAAATTAATGCATTCGCATTGTCAGTGTTAATTTGACAGGGGCACCCAGGCGAGCATAGTCTGTTCGATGACTGACATAGTTTCGCAGAACCAACCAGACACAGTCGACTGCAAAACGGAGCAGGACCACCACGCACACACTGCGGCGTTTTCCATTATGCAAATTGGCCAATTTAAGTCATAATTTTAATGGTCGACTGGATGTGAATGCAAAAGATTAATATCTTTTTAATCGGTCAAATATCCATTAAGTGATAATGCTCACAGGGTGAGTTTCGTTCGGAAGCGCCGCTTCTAGGAGTGACTGCGGACTATCGGCAATAGTGTTTGTTCAAACAGACATATACGAGCGTATGAGCGTACGAGTGGGATGTGGAAAACCTCGGTGGATGACTTTGAATTGATTGATTGAAATTTAATATTCAGGTAAGGTTTGATTAAAATTGGCAGCTCACTTCGGATGCTAACGCAGTGGTGCGCGTGGTAGACCTGATGGTTCCATAGCCCAGTGGTAATGGTGGATGTGACTATCATGGTGGTGGTGATGATGATAATGCATGACAGCCCCTTAACATTTGATGGGATATATGTAGTCGTATTAAAAAAAAAGCAGACCAAACGCGGCGTCCACGTTTACATGCGTTTGATTATCGGAATTGAAAAGGGCCATTAGAATCGTTTGTGCGGCAGATGGAGTCGGAGTCATGCCATCGATGAAAGCGAGATAAGAGTTAAACGGATGCAGGGAATTAATGCGTGTCTATTTGAGTAATTGCGGTTTTTTGTTTAATTGCTTGACTTCCGTTCTGTTGGTCGTTGGTCATGTAGCTTGCCATAGTGGATAAAGGGCAATTGTGCTTATAACTCACCCAGGCACATTTCAAACGCTTCTATGAATTCTATGAATTCAGAAATAATGTTTGATCCAACGCCAGCTGGCCTCTCCCAATCTCATTTCATTTTTTTCCTTTTAATTCATTTTTATTTTAAATTTCTCATATCTATCTTACCCTAGACAAAAATGCTTAAAACTAGCTTAACTATCTTAAACATTCTAAATATCTTACTGGTCCTAGACGGACACTCTAAAATAAACGTAACAACTTAATTTTATGTCTTTCGACTACTATATTGACTTACAATTACTATTTTATAACTATCTTAAGCTAAGAAAAATGTTTTTGTTTTATTAAAAAAAATTTGCATATGATCATTTTTTTTAGTATTATATAAAAAACTTAAGCTTACCTTAACCTAACTAAACCTAACTTATTCTAACTTAATTAAAATATATTGCCTTGCCTTTAAGAGGCTGCTGCTCCTATCGACCTGTCCGTTGACGGAGTTCTCTCCAACCACCAAAAGCGTCGATGCTGGCGGACTACGTCTCCTCGATCCCGGCGTGAGATCGACCTACAGAACCTGAGGCGCTCGGGCTCACTGAGCGCGACATCGGGTCCGTAGAGGAATCGCCGTTCCACGGAATTGCGACCCACGTAGAAGATTAGCGGTAACGCCAATCTATCCTGGATCAGCCCACATCTATCTAGATAGAGGAATGCTTCTGGCGGGACAAAGACGTTAAGGCGCACTCTCTCATGATATAGATCATTGGGATAGTAAGCCCCGAAGATCAGACTATTGACCGAAGTCATTGTCCTCGCAACGTGACCCCGGATTAGTTTTATTAGAAAATTATCCACCGTACAATCCTGGCCCTATTGTAAAGGACCTCGTTCGGGTAAAATTTCCTGTACTCAGATTCGGGAGTTCTATGTAGCCCGAGACAAGCCCTAAGACATTGTCTCTCAAACACCCGAATCCTTTCCATTAAGCTGGCTCTCACATTGAACCAGACGGGACATCCATAGGCAACCATGGGCCTGATTAAGGGCATGTAGCAGATTACCTTCACCCTGGAATCAAGTTGGCTGCTATGAAACAGCCATCTTGTCAGAGCGAAAGCGCCCCGGGCCCTCGCCAGAGCAGCATCTACATGTTTGTCAAAATATAGATACTGATCCAGCACGATCCCAAGATATCTGACCACACTTTGTCTCGCCAGTGAACGCCCGTCCGGCCCAAAGATAGAGAACCTGCGCCAATTTTCTCTAGTGTCCCGGGAGGCCCTAGACAAAGGCGTTCTGAACAATATAGATTCTGATTTCTGGAGGTTGATTTTCAACTTCCAGTCATCACAATACTGCTGAATTTTTCACGTAAGTCACGCAGTCACGTTGCAAGAGAGTGACAATGACGTCGATCGTTGGACCTGATCTGTACGCGATTAGGTCATCTGCATACGCTATTGAGTGGTGAAGAGAAACAAGTAGATCACTCAGGTAAATGCTGAAAAGGATCGGCGAATTTACCGTACCCTGTTGCAGTCCATTTTTGATTTCAAATATTTGAGTAGAAGTTACGTTGGCAATTTTCACAACGAACTTTCTACCTGTTAACATGTCAAAAATCATATATAGCAGTGGTTTACTTATGCCCAGCCGACTGAGCTTGTAATAAAGGCCTTCTAACCATACGGTGTCGAAGGCTTTTTCCAAGTCAATCAGACAGGCACCCGTGCATTGGTTCTTGCATTTATTCCAATGGATATCCGATACAAGTTTCGACGCGGCATGAATAGTGTCATGCCCCGCTCTGAAACCGAATTGGTTATCCGGGATGATTTTATTGTCCTCAACCCATTTAGACTGGGCTCTATGGATCACCTTCTCGAAGACCTTGCCGATACTCGGAAGGAGACTGATCGACCGGAGATTTGCCGGGTTAGAGGTGTCTTTAACCTTCTTGGGGATTGGTTGAACCACCGCTGTCTTCCAATGCACTGGATAATATGCATTATTCAGTGCATTGTTGAACAGGATGGCGTACCTCTCTACAGCCATTGGTGGAAGGTGCCTAAGCACAACATTGGATATGCCGTCGATACCCGCGGATTTTTTCCTTTTCAATGACTAAAAGATCATCTGGAGATCTTCCGACGAAATGAACAGGGTGTTAGCCCCCTCACTGGCGATGGGGTTGCTTGCCATGAAATCTTCATTGAACCTGGTAAAACCAAGATTCTCAGATCGCCAATGATCGAAATCATTTCTAAGGTAGAAGTGATGAAGCAGGGCTCTGTCCTCCAGGTCATGGTTCGGGCGAATACTATCATTTACCTTGTACACTTCCCGGAAAAAAGCTCCCACTGTCGCCACCTTCTTCTGAGGATCCTCAATCACGAAAAAGTCGTCATCCAGGATGGCGCCATCTGGATCGATGCTAACTGTCTGACGTTCTCGGAAGTTTCAGATCCTGAATGTCATTCTGATTGTTTCTCCGAAATATTTCATTCATTTGCGGAAACATACTCGCGCTGTTGGATTTTACAGCACGAATTCTGTTGTTCCAATGCAAACTTACAGATATTCTGTAATTTTCCTTGATTAACTGTTGTATGTTTTTAATCAGTGACTTCAGTGTCCTGAGCTCCGAGTTTTGTCTGTCGGTAAACCGCCTGTACAAGAGTTTGAGTCTTGTTAGGAGTCTACTTTTTTGTCTATGCAGTGAGTCGATTGTCGCGTTTCGGTATATGTTTGTGGTATCGTGCTGTCTTTGACGTGGTATCGTACTGTTCATAGTCTGTTTAATGCTATCGTCCATTTCTTTGAGATACCTGTCAATCTGGTGGTTTGACAGGTTCCTATTAGTTGGTGGGAAGTAGGCGCTCGAAGTGAGCGCTCTCGTCAGGGAATTGGCGAAGCGTGGCCAGCACGCCCTACTGTAATCGTAGGGGTGCGTGTGGACGTACTCTGCCATTTTCGCGAACTCGTCAGGTACTGTAATCACGGCAGATAGTCCGCAATGGTCACTGTCGTATACAATGGTCCGCAGACAGTTAATAGACCATTCGTTCGTGTCTGCCAGTCTCAGTCGAGAGTCTATCAGCATTAGATCCAGATAGGAGCCGCTCCTAGGACACGACGGACTATCCGTTGCGAGCAACTTGACTCTATATTCAATGTTGTGAAGAACCCACCAATAGCTTAGTAGGCTCCCCCTAGCGTTGGGAATGTTATTTCCCCAATCACTTTGTTTGGCACTTAAATCGCCGGCCAGAATGTAGAAGTTTTCTACCGAGTCCAAGCGCAGAGATCGACAATCTCCTACGTTATGTGTGGTTCATTTCTTCCAAAAGGTGTAAGGGTTCCACTGTGTATTGGGGACTTCAAACAACAATTTTTAAGATACTTTTCTTAAAGAACATAAGGTGTGTCCCAAAATTATAGAGCCATTGAAAAACTTGGAAGTACAGACAATAAATCACAAGTATTAATAATAAAAAAAAATCGAATGTCACGTTTATCTAAAAAAGCGTTTCCCAAAATTCTTTACAAATTTAATAGTGCACAGTATTTAAAAAAATTAATTAATTTGGATGTCCCAAAATGATAGTGCAAC
Source organism: Merodon equestris (assembly GCA_958301585.1). Classification (NCBI taxonomy): domain Eukaryota; kingdom Metazoa; phylum Arthropoda; class Insecta; order Diptera; family Syrphidae; genus Merodon; species Merodon equestris. Next base: position 55,616,138 of record OY284413.1, read on the forward strand.
TGGTTATATCTGTATTTTGCGCACAGTTAACGTCCGATGAATCCTGCCTTTTTGAAATTGTGTTGTAGAGCCCGTTTGGCATTGAGCTTACTAATTTTTGGATTGTTTCTTTTTTAATTTTTTGCCAACTGTCCATTGTGTTCTTAAGTTCATGAACGTTGTTAAATTGCCCCAGCATACACCAGTCTTGCTAATATGCCCCATAAGTTTTCGATTGGATTCAAGTCTGGCGAACCTACCGAGCATGACATAATTAGAATATCTCTGTCAGAAAACCATTTTTTAGAAGAAGCCACCACTTGAATTGGAGGATTATCCTGTTGAAATTCCATGAAATTTTAGTCCAGTTCTTCGAGAAATGGTATAGGAGTTTCCTTCAACATGTCTTGGTACTCCGCTTTCGTCCTGTTAGAAACAATTGCTAAGCGGGATATTCCATACCAACTAAAGGCGCCGCATACCATTACACTACCTCCTTCATGCTGACGTTTGGAGAATGAAATTTCTTCTTTTTTTAAATCACCCCAGTGTCCATCCGTCCGGCCCGTATAAATTGAATTTTTTTTCGTCGCTCCACACCACGTTTCGCCATTCATCATTAAAGGTCATGTGCTTTCGAGCCCAGTCCAATCTAGTCGTCCTATGCTGTATAGTGAATAGTAAGAGGTGGTTGAGACTTCATTCTTCTCAATTGCAGCCGACCGGACGGCTTTACAAATCTGTGAACGGTGGACTTGGCGGCTTCTATTCCAGGACATGCTGCAACACGTCGCATACTGTTTCTGGAATAAGAAGATTCCCTTAAAATGTGCCTTTTCTGGTGATGAGGTAATGCCGGCGGATGTCCTGATGACTTTTTTATGCCATAAAGAGTCCCTAATTTCTTAAAATATTGAATCAGGTGACGAAAACGATTTAACTGCCTTCCAATTTCACGCGTAGATTTGCCACTTTTCAACAATTCGACGCCCATTTTTCTCTTCCCATCTTAACAATGTCAACTCAAAGAACAAATCATCGTTATTCATACAGCTACGGAGTAAACATTATAAAATATATTAAAATGTTATCGTTAGTGAAATGAACCAGCTGCAGTCGGAGGTTGACTCTATCTTTCTGGGACACTAAATTTGTGTGTTTTGAAAATAACAGTTAATATTTCGAAATAGTTGGAATCTTGAGTATATTTTATATTTTTGAGTATTCTCGAAGAACTGAGTAATTACATCCCCGATTACTTGTGTCGCATTATTTACACAGAACATTTGGAGGATGACACTATTATTTTGTGACGCAGCGTTGATCATGTCAGTAATCCACACTAATCACATTTATACTTGATTTTGGATACCGCGCCGGAAATGTTGATGAGTTAGTTTCTTACTTTGATAAAATAGACTTTGAATCCCGCAACATCCTACTCATTGAAAACATAACAAGTTTGTTCAAAAAATAAGGTGACTTTTTTTAATTCCGTGAGCTAAGCATATTCGATTTTCAAACCCCCTTTTTTATGTTGGTTACACATGTCCCCTAACACACAGCCATTCGCATTGTCAGTCATTTTGGGTATTATACTTTGTATTTCCGAGATATAACGTTTAGACGTGGATTTTTGCTATTGATCAAAGTGGATCAAAGAATGGTATCGGCATTAAATTTTGTGTTGAAAATAAAATTAAGTTTACCAACATAATTAAATTGTTGAGTCTGCTTTGCGCAAAAAAGAATTTTATAAGTGGTACAAGCTCTTCACAGAATGAAGTCAAGTGCTACGAGGGTGGCCCGATAAGTACTTAACCTCACCGCCAGATGGCGCCAGTATCGCAAGAGCAACTTACTGTCGTGTAGTATATTCTAGTAGAGGGCTACTGTCGAAATTTAAGCGGGATCGGACTCGTAGTTTTGTTTTGACCGCGTGTGGAAGCGGGAGTGTTCGCGGATTTTAGAAAAATGGAAAAAGAGCAATATCGGTCGGTGATTCGATTCTTGTTTTTGGAAGGGAAATCGCGCAGCGAAATCAAAGAGCGTTTGTATGCTGTGTACGGTGACTCTTCTCCTTCGATAGCGACCATCAAAAATTGGTTTAACGAGTTTCAACGTGGTCGCACGTCGGTTTTTGATGAGCCACGTCCAGGTGCCCCGAAAACGGCTACCACGGATAATAACGTGACAAAAATCCACGATCTCGTATTGGCAGACCGCCGATTAATGGTGCGCGAGATAGCTGAGACAGTAGGCATTTCAAAAGATCGCGTGGGTCATATCCTGCATGAAATTTTGGGCATGAGAAAGCTGTCGGCGCGATGGGTGCTGCGTTTGCTCACTCCGGACAACAAGCGCAACCGTGAGACCACTTCAGAGCAGTGTTTGACGCTGTTTAAGCGCAATCCGAAGGAGTTTCTGCGTCGTTCCGTCACAGTCGACGAAACATGGATCCACTGGTATACACCAGAGACCAAGGAACAGTCAAAACAGTGGACTTCACCCGGCGAACGTGCTCCGAAGAAGGCGAATTCTGTTCCATTGGCCGGAAAGGTGATGGCCACCGTTTTCTGGGATTCACAAGGTGTGATCCACATCGACTACCTGGAGAAGGGCAAAACGATCGCAGGGCTGTACTATGCCAAATTATTGGACCGATTCGACGCCGAATTGAAGAAAAAACGGCCCCACTTGGCGAAGAAAAAAGTGCTCTTCCACCATGATAACGCACCGGCTCACACCTCCGCCTTCGCCACGGCCAAATTGGTCGAATTGGGCTACGAACTGCTGCCCCATCCATCATCTTCTCCAGATTTGGTCCCGTGCGACTTCTTTTTGTTTCCAAACTTGAAAAAGTCACTCGCCGGGCAGAAATTTCAGTCAAATGAGGAGATCATCGCCGCCACGGAGGCCTACTTTGCTGACCTCGAGAAAACGTATTTTTCAGACGGGTTAAAGAAGTCGGAGCATCTCTGGGTCAAGTGTATCCAGCTAAAAGGAGACTATATTGAAAAATAAATCGCCATTTCTCCAAAATTTTTGTTTTTCTTTTGTAGGCTAAGTACTTATCGGACCACCCTCGTATGTCGACTTGTATTTATGCCTATAAGGATAGCCGCTTTGGAGGCCCAATCACGCCAACAACGAATGAAAACGTTGAAACAGTGAAGGAAATTGTTATCAAAAATCGTCGAATATCTATGAAAGAAGTAACTGAGGATATTGGTATGTCGAACGACTTATTCCAATATATTTTTTTCAAAAATTTTGGGAATGAAAGGTGTGTCATCGAAGTTTGTTCCGAAATTGCTAGATTTTGACAAAATTGTACGTTACATGTGCGCATTTTTTTTTGCCCAAGAATAATTACGTCTTAGCCACTGTATTCACCGCAGTATTTTGTCTTCCCAAAATCAAAAAGACCCATGAAAGGGGTTTGCTACGATTGAGGGAAACAAGACCGTATCGCTGGAACATTTTCATATTTTATATATCATTAATTTTCAAAGATTTAGAGTGATCGAAGCAGTCAAATACTTCTATTCTCTTCCTGTTACAACTTTTTCTTAGAAAAGGACCTACGCAGGTACATTTTAAAGCTTTAGGGTAACCTTGAAACATATCTCCAAGAACCTCAGTTCTCAAAAATTTGCATGGCGCCGGCATCGCTTACTGACTTTAGATAATTTTTTTCCTTGAAAAAAGCTTTAAACGCGTTTTTCTCAAACTATGCTCTTCCGGTTTATTTATTGAACTATATTAACCTTGTATCAATATCAATAATAGCTGTTCATAAAAAAATAATAATAAGTAGCATTTTTCGAGCGTCTTAACCCAAATTATCCGTCAAGGCTGTAGCTAAAAGCACATATCAGAAATGCTTTGAGGATCAGAAAAAGCGCTGGAGTAAGTGTATTATATCTGAGGAGGCTTATTTTGAATAGGACAAAATAGAAATCGGTGAATAAATAAATATTTTTTCAGAAACTTATAAAGTCCCTTTATTTTATGAACAGCACTCATATATTACTAGAAGTAGTGTATGGAGATGATGAGGTGCTTATATAAGGGGTTTTTTAACTTAATAGAAATATCGACATGGTGTGGCTGAATATGAAAATAAAATTGCTTATACAGTGTACTCCTGTACATGTAACTTTAACAGTAATCTTCTAATCTTGACTTACATGCTGCAAATACCACTATCGCAATTCATTTCACAAATTTTTCAAGTACCCTGCTATGATCTCTTCAAGTAGACATAGAGAATGTCCCGTCATTTTCTATCTATCTAGAGCCTTCTCCTAACGAGTTGATTTTTTTACAGAACCCCATCAACTTGCTTTTTAAGTTTCATACAGTGGAAATAAGGGACCTGATAAGAGAGCCTGATGACATGCATAATGCTTTAAAAACAAACTGCAACGATCCTGGTTGCCAATCAAAGGCAGATCGGCCAACTCCAATAGCAGATCATTGAGTAGGTGACCGGAGTGCCCACTTCTGACGGGCTTAGCGCCCCTTGAATCATAATAGGTTCACTGGCGGAGAGAAGTTTCTGTCGGCGGATGTAAATTTATTGATTAGGATCTAACGTAGAGCCGTGGCGAAGCGGCTTCTGTCTAGATCTTTTACTGCCTAACTCTCGACTGAGACTGTTAGACACGAACGAGTGGTCTACTAATTGCCTAAGGACCTTCTTTCACACATTAACACGTAATGCCACATTGCGGACTTAGTGCAATGATCACAGGGTTAAACCAAAGATAGCAGAGTATGTCTAAATACACCCCGTTCCCTGACGAGAACACTCACAGGTACCTCAAACAAATGAACGATTTAATTAAAAAGACGATGGACACTACAATAAGACGCCACTGGCATCACGACACCACCACCATCGTGTATCAAAACGCGACAATCGACGCATCTGCACAGACCGAAAAGTGGACTTCTGTCACAGCTCAAACTCTTGTACCTTCAGTTTATCGACAGAAAATGGTCGGAGCTCAAGTCGCTGATTGAAGATCTCCAAATTAATCAAAGGAAATTACAGAATATCTGTAATTTTGCATTACAGATGCAAAACGACGTTTTTTCGTGATCGAGGATCCTCAGGAGAAAGTGGCGACAGTGGGAGCTGTCTTCCAGGAAATGTACAAGGTGAATGATAACCTTCACCCAAATCACGAACTGGGAAACAGAGCCCTACTTCATCACTTCTACCTTCGAATTGATATCGATCATTGGCGATCAGAGAACCTTGGTTGCCAGTGATGGCGCTTACACCTTGTTCATTTTAAAGTAGAATCTCCAGATGATATCTGAAAATCATTTTGAAGAGAAAAAAGTTCATCGCACAACAGTGGCTGTAAAAATGTACGCCATTCTGTTCACATTATCCAATGTTAGACAGCGATGATGCAATCAATATCAAAAAAAGGATAACTACAACCCGGCAAATTTCCGATCGATGATTCTCCTTCCCTTTATCGGTAAGGTCGAGAAAGTAATCCACAGAACCCTGTCTAAATTTGATTTGAAAGCGGGGCATGACACTACTTCTGCGTCGAAGCTCGTATCGGATATCGAATGGAACAAATGTAAATGTGCCTGTCTGATTGACTATTTTGATACTGTATAGTTAGAAGGTCTTATTTCAAGCTCAGGCATAAGTACACCGCTGCTATACAATAAGCCTTCTACTGGACGTTGAAAATTAACTTCCAAAAATCAGAATCTATTTTTGGTCTAGGTCTTCTAGGAACACTAGAAAAAATTGGGACAGGTTCATAATTTTTGGACCGGACGGGCGTCCCTTGGCAATACAAAGTGCAGCCAGATACCCTGCGATGCTAACTTCCAGAATAGCATAGTATACCTAAGACACCATAATCTCTACCTGTTAAATTAGTGATATGTTCCAACTATATAAGCTATTGGTTAAAGATTTTAAGCATTTTTACATAGTCTATGTCGGTTGGAAGTTGCTTATGATAGCCTGGCTCATTCAACCTTCTACCTTTAGGTGAAACGGGTAGTTGATATACTCATATATTTGGACGTTATCTGCATCGTTATTGATTAGCGAAGTAAGAACCCCGTTTGCTTTTGAGAAATGTTTTTTTTTTCTTTTTTTTTTATAGTGTTCGTGCCTATAGAATGTACACTCTTATGGTGTTTGTCACACAACCTGGACGGAGTGCAGATGGTTTGTGTCGAAGATGTTCGTTTACTACTCTCCAGGGGTGATTGTCCTAGATAGGATTTGAGAGATTCGACTGAACTTGCGTTAGTTGTAGTTCACAGTAACTCTTTTGTTTCCATATTGGGTTATGGTGTGTTATATTGGAAATGCACACACAGAGTATGATTTTTGAAGTGATCTTATGCTGCGAGTGTTATGCTTTCGTCAGTATTTTATGAACTGAATCACAACTGATGTTGCACAATTTTTTAATATAAGAATTGCTCTTGCATATGGACAGATTTGAACAACAGACCTTCCGCTCAACAGTTAATGAAATCACCATTGCACCACGACCACGATATAAGTTAAGTTTTTTCTTCTTTTTTGCTTGTTAGAGGCTGCTGCTATGTGTTGGAGCACTCAGACACAAACACTGGTCCATTATACTGCCAGACAGACACCTTAGATGGCATTACAGCACATGAAGAGCTTCTTTTTATTCACTCATGGCGTGTGCGATTTGTTTTTTCACACATGTGAACGGACGACATTCCTGAGAGACAGGTATGATTTAGACGGAGGGTAGGCGAAGATGATAAGGATGCTATTAAGTACATAAAGGAAGTACTAAGATGACGTGGATGATAAGTTTGAAGAATTTAGGGTTCACAAAGTCCAATCAGCGGCATTCGATTCGATTGTAAGGCTAGGTTTAAGCACATTTTCTTCATAGACTGTAGAAGGCCAAAGCTCTGGGTCAAGCTGGGTGGAATGTTAGGATATATGATGTCACACTCGTCCGTACCATCACTGTCATTGTTTGAGGGTGTTGCGACTGAGCTGAATTTCTTATATATCTTTCCGCCATTGAGGGACCAATCTCGAACTGTTTACCCGTACCTATAGCCTTGATGATCTTCCCACTTGTTGCGCGTTTAAGCCAGGAAATTTTCTTCCTCATGACTTTCTTATTTCCAAGGTTACTCTGACTCGAGGAGCTTGAACTTCTTTCATCTTTTGTAGGATCTGTCCCGATACATAATTAGTTTTTCAATAGGACAAGTGTCCTTCCTACACACTCTTCCCGAGTTATGAGAATGGCAATCACATCTGTCAGCCTTCAACAAATAAACATATTTTATAAAAAATTATGGAAGTCTGGTGATCTTCTGTAAAATGCTTTAGGTCTTAGATGGAACACAGATGGCTCGAAGATGGAGTTGGGTGTTGGCGCTCATATTTTCAATCCTAAGTGAAAAGTGTCGAAGGAACTAAGAATGTTTCCCAATGTACAAGACGAGCTGTACACAAGTGCAAATCAGAGTCTTGTAATCCTCATTAAAGGAATTACCATCAAGCGTAGACGGTATTATAAAACTGGTCAACTAACTTTCGGGACACTGAGGTCTTAGATTTAGCCAACACAAACCCCGAATCAGAGTCAAGACCCTGCTTTGAAAAAGGTTGCACTGCCAATCACATATTACCACCTTAGAAAAAGTACCTTTCTCAAGGAAGTCATGTCTCCTTAAAAAGATTCCCCCATTGCTACGGAATCAACTTCATGATGAAGTCTCTCTCGTCTTCTAATTGTCTGAGCTCGCCGGATTTCTCTAGACAGCAATGACCGCTCCTTGCAAGGCATATCAAAAGCCACTAATTTAAGTAAAAAATAGTCGATGGAGGCTGTGCCTTAAATTTGGTTGAACTCGAAGAAGAAGCCCTAAAACGGTCCTCAACAACCGACTTTTACAGAATCTAAAAGTATGCGTCACCAGTGCACTACAAAACTCAATTTGGTATTCAAGTGCAAGGTAACTTTCGACATTGGAAGACAGTTCCTAAAAAGGTATAAAATGTCTGGGAAAAAGAGAGTAACTAAGTCCCTGAAGAAAATTGAGAAAGTGAATTTTAAAAAGTATTGCAAACACATTAACTTTGATTTGCATTTTTCGTAGAGAGTTCGTCCCCCTACGCCGCCATAACTAGTCCATTATTCAGTAGTTCTTAAAAACCATGAACTTGGTTGTTATTTGCTACTCACCCTTTTAGTTTCAGAGGCAGAAGGGCTTTACGCCAGAACAACGTACTGTAATACATGTCAGTGTCAACTTTGGAGTTTTAAAAAAAAGTCGTTAGGATAGTCCTAATTATTATCCGGCTCTAGCGACTTCAAATTTATTGTTATAACAGCTGAATTGAATTTACTGATTTACATTTACATGTTGCCTTTAGATTTTCGTCAACCCATCTAGACTTCTGAAGCACAAAATCTTCTACTTACCTACTTTAGGAAATCAATGATTCAAGGATTCCCAACAACTTATTTTCTAGTCTTCGGTAAATAAAGTAAAATGCAGGACAAACCACCCCTCGACCATGTTCCCAAACAAACAAACATGAAGGAACACTGTACATCTTGCTTTATATCCTTTTATACTTTTGCTATAGAAAAACAATAGCGAAAGAGCTATAAAACAAAAAAAAAAGATGCAAATTGGGGGGAAAATAATTTACAAAAAAAGGACAAACTTACCCTTCAACTTTATCCTTCTTCGGGCTCAAATCCGCCTTGAAAACGGTGTTGAAAACAAAACGAAAAAACAAAACACCGAAAACGAAAAAACAAAACAGAAATCCCAAAGATCCTTTTACTGCTTCTGAAACTTTATTTTTTCCTTATCCTTGTGTTTACGTTAGTTGTTGTCTTCTCATGTCAACGACTCCGTAGAAGACTTACACTCCTGTCCTTATTGCTCGATCGGATATGATTTCGAGTGAGGGGCCGGGAAATATAATGCTCAAGGACGAAGGATACGAAATAAATTGAATATGAATTATGCGCGGCAAGTTAAAGTTCTTGATTAAGAGCTCTTCTGGGATGTCTCTCTTCTATCGTCTTTTTGATCCTTTTTTTAATGATTTTTGTGACAAGGGATGATATGGTTTTGGATTTTGTATGCTTTTATCGTTAATGAGAATGGAAATCACTGCGTTGCGTTTCGTGAGTGATTATCCTGGTTCCCGTGCCCACACGCACGTTAATATGCTCTTAATTCTTTTGTTTTTTTTTTAACTGACCCTGTTCTCCCTCTTTTTCTCTTTCTCTTTGGGGTTTTTTTTTTTTGGTTCTTTACACGCGCATCGGTCGAAGAACGCTATTACTCATACTCAGCCACGACATGGATATAAATCGTGCACGTTACGATTGTCTCCGTGGGTCGAAGCAGGTGGAGGTGTCAAAAGAAAAGAGTGAACACGAGAAACGGAAAAAAAGGACACGAATTACGATGGAAACACTGAATTATTGTTGCGTGGGAATTAAGAATCAAGCAATGAACGAAAGCCACACCTGTAATGAGTCCTTCGCGATAAATCTACACACAACCCAACCGCTTTGCTGTAAACAAAAAAAAAACAAGGAGTCAGAGGGTCGATGGGTGTCGGATAAAGGATTTCACTTTCAGTCGCGTTAAATGCCAAAGGATGATGTCATAGTTAATAGTATCGTCTAGCGAAATTGCTTTACACCACCGTGGTCATGTCCGTTTCACACGAAGGTCCTCAGCATTAGCATAGGAATATCGTACACAAGCCAAGGTATGCAAAAACGACGTGCAATTTGCTTTATTTATATTTCATTTCTTCTTCTATTTACATCGTAATTGATTATCCCTGCTGCCTTCCCGCGCGAACGAAGAGAAAGGTTGTCCTCACACACTCTTAAATGTACCGCTCTCTTAACACAAGGATATGTCAAAATGCTAAACGTCAAGGATTATAAACTTCGGCAGCGCTGTCTCTGTCGCTCGGCCTGCTCCTTGCACACACTCGCGCTTATCGGAAAATATCCTTATCCCTCTTTTTTCCTTCTTGTTCTTGTTCTCTCTGTGTAAATGGCACAATAACAATTTTTATACGAAAACGTTTGGTTTTTTGTTTATGTAATATGCCGCAAGGATAACAAATTTCCTTCCGTTTCCTTAAATTTCGATTGATTCTAGTTATTCGTTATTAGTTTGATGGTCAGTCACTGCGTTGATGCAATCCTTCTGATGAGTTAAGTGACGTGTTAAGGACACTATTTTGATATGTATACGTTTATATTATGTATTCCTTAAAAATTAATCCTTAATCCTAGTGATATGTATTTGATATGTTTATGTTGAAAGTGTCCTTTAACTACATTCCTTAATTAGATGCAATGCACTTGACGTCCAATCCTATGCCGGATTGGAGCAAACAATTGCGATTCTCACTACACCGTTCCAGGATCACATTTAGCGTGATTTCGAATATTTTTTTTTTCAGATATATAATTGTATCTCGAATTCGGTTTCACTGTTTAGCGTTTTGTTTTGTTTACGATTTGGTTTCTGTTTTGGTATTTGAAAACGTTTTTCTGCGTTTTAAATGGAAATTAATTTCACAAGGCGGATCTCACGAAATGTTGAAAAGTCGAAGTGTTATCGTTTACTCGGCTCTGCTACAGCTCGAGAGAGATGAAAAACCGTTCATGAATATTTTAAGATACGCTGTTCCCAGAGCGAGGGGGCTGTGGAGCTACGTGTGGGGGTTGGTTAGAGCATCATTGAGTAGAATCCTTCGAACACACATGCATATAAACGTGTACTTGCCAACAATCACCCGACCGGCAGATGGTTGTGTGAGTGAGATAGTAGTTGGTAAGTTCATTGACGGAGGAAACGGGACGAACGCATGTTTCTTTGGGGGAAGCTTGCGTTATCAGGACGTGGGGTTGATTTTCTAAAGTGGTTTTTGGTGGTCGTTGCGGATGGGTGTTGGGCAGCTGTAAGGGTGTATGGGACGGGTACTTACTGTTTGAAAAATTTCAATTAATACGAGAACGGGACGAGCGAGAGAGAGTGAGAGATAGTCATGCGCGGTATCAATGGAGTGAGTGTTTGGGGGAGTTTGACAGATAAAGCTCTAGTACTGTCGTTGCATGTTAAGTTTGAAAATTCGGTGGCAACTTGGTGCAAGGTTCGCCGGTTGAATAAAGCGAACAGGTCAAAACCGAAAAGCTACAGGAATTGATATTTCATGGCCCAAATTTCTTCACTTCCACATAAGGTGGAATGAATGTAATGGGTCCAACACTTTTTCAACATTCTTCTGAGATTGAGGAGGGATGCTTCTCTAAAGCACACACTTAATAATTCATTGACAAAAAATGAGAAATTTATATTTAAATATACATACATACATATTTGATCCGATTTGTCCCATCGAATTATTGATCAAAGAACATCTACTAAAAGATATAAATTTTTATAATATGTGATTTTTTAAGCATTTGGTTTTCATGCGTCAAATAAAGACAAACAAATTGTACACGTATTATTTAAGTTTGTAAATCAAGAGTCGATAAGTCTTCTTCCAAGTATTGGCAAGGTTTTCGGGAAGGTGGTCCATAGAACCCTGTCTAACTGGGTTGAAGACAATAAAATCATTCCGGATAACCTATTGGGTTTCAGAGCGGGACATAATACTATTCATGCTAGGTCGAAATTCATGTCGGATATCCAATGGAACAAATGCAAGAACCAATGCACGGGTGCCTTCTGATTGACTTGGAGAAAGCTTTCGACACCGTATGGTTAGAAGGTCAATATTACAAGCTCAGTCGGCTGGGCATAAGTAAACCACTGCTATATACGATTTTTGACATTTTAATCGTTGGAAAGTTCGTAGTGAAAATTACCAACGTGACTTCTACGTCAGGTATGACATGTCGCATCTTTTTGACGTGCAGCACTCGGTGATTTCCTCTTGATCTAACATTCCGAGTTACAGTGGTCATTACATCTGCATCTCTTTATTTCGCAGTGTCGCGCATCAATTTGACATTTCTCGTTTACTGGATATTCGTCATTCAGTGCCGACGGTTGTTAGCGGAATTTATTTGGATATACATGCTATAATAGGTGTATTTTATTATGCCACATCCGATCTGGATCATGGAACATAATAAAACACTGCAGATCAACGCATAGCCAGCTTGACATTTCGTTTTGTTCAGTCCTATCAAAGATCTAACATTTGAAAACAAAATTTAATTGTGGAACTGCCATATCAAAGAACATTTTTCTCTTCATACAAATATGATACGATCGATTTACATGCTGATGATAATAATTTTTATCGATATACACCAATTGGGAGTAATATTTCCCCAATACTTCTTCTTTTCCTTTTTTACGGGCGTCGTTATGGTCAGAAGTGTAGGACCATAACCTTCCCACTTAACTGCATTCCTACTGGTCCGCTTGTGGGGTCCGCCGGTTTGACCTCAGAAAGTAGCGGCAGGCTTCCCGGTTTGGGATTACTTCATCGCTGAGGCCAATCAAATGCTGGTGTTTTTGCATTTGTTTGCACCAATTGTTTTTCGGCCTGCCTTTTTTGCGTGTTGAAATTGGAATGTTGATTGATAACGCCTTTTGGACGGGGTTCAAAGGATCTCTCCTTTGAACATGGCAATACCAACTGAGTCGGTCGCGCTCTATATTTCTTGTGATGGTTTCTTTTACGTGGAGGCTTCCTCGGATCTTCGAACTTCTAATTCTGTCACGCTTTGTTACTCCCGCTGTCATGCGAAGCATCTTCATCTCAGCTGCCGTTAATTAATTGTGAACCGTATGTGAGCGCCGGACGTACAAGTGTAGAGCCTTCCTTTCAGCTTAGGGGGCATTTTTTGATCACAGAAGATGGCGGAGTTTTCCCGCCACTTCATCCACCCTACGCTTACGCGATGGTTGATGTCGTCATCACAAGTTGCTTCTTTATTAATCATAGATCCCAGATATTTAAACTTTTCACACTTGGGAAGCACTCTTCCATTCAAGTAAATGTCTGGAATAGGCTGATGAGGGTCAGAGAACGGGCAGCACAGATACTCTGTCTTCTTTGAACTAATACGATACCCGTGTCCCTCAAAAATGTCCACCCACACATCAAGTGCTCGTTGTAGGGACGCCTGATCATCACTTATAATGGCTCCATCGTCAGCAAAGAATAGCTGGTGCACATTGGGGTCCGTCACTTTTCCTTCAAGCAAGCAATCAAGGACAGTGGGCTGAGGACGCTCTTTTGGTGTACACCGACTTTGATTGCGAACTCTTCGGTGACTCCTGCGGTGCATCTTACTCTTGTCGTTGCTCTCTTGTACATGTCCATGATCACTCGCACGTAGGTTTCTGGAACTCCTTTTTGTCTTAGCGCTACCCATAAAAGATCTCTTGGTTGCCGGTCAAAGGCCTTCTAGAAATCAACCAACACCATATGCAAGTCCTTTGACGAATCACGATGCTTTTCCATCATGACCCTTATACTTTGGATTGCATCTGTTGTTGATTTACCCGAGACAAACCCGCACTGGTCATCAGATAGTCGTATTATTTGCCGCAGTCGGCTATCTAATACCCGTTCAACGATCTTCATGGTGTGCGACATCAGCTTGACAGAACGGTAGTTATCACAATTGCGCGTATCACCCTTTCCTTTGTGCAAAGGAAGAAGATAGCTTTCCCTCCATTGATTAGGCATAGTGTAGCCTCTCAAAAGTTTGGAGATAAGAACCATGAGCCATCTAGACCCGATGTCTCCCATCTTTTTCCAGAACTCAGAGGGTATCCCGTCCGGCCCAACAGCTTTTCTTTTCTTGGAGTTTTTAACCGCGTACCGAACTTCTTCGACTGTGAAGTCGGATACTTCGGCATGATTCGGGGCGGCTCTTGGAAAATACACTTGGGGAAACTGTTCGTTCAGAAGTTCCTCGCAATACTGTCGCCATCTGTGGAGAATTTTTTCGTCTTCCACAAGGAGTTGGCCTTCAGCATTGTTAATAAACTTTGGGAAACGAATCTCCTGAGCATTTCTTCTTCTCTGGGCGGCTATCTTAAAGATATTTGCTCCTTTGTTCAAATTGTTTTCTCGAAGCTCCGTGGGTAGCCTGGTTCCTGTCAGACGCGGAAGACGATATTTCGCTTTGAATTCGGCGCATTTTTTCTTCGCGATACCTCTTCGATTTCTTTCTCTAGCTTGTAAGGATTTTAAATAAAACTCACTGTGGCAAGCCCTCATGAGCAACCTAGGCCGCGTCAGCGGCGTTCAAACTCATCTATTCACTCTGTGGAGGCCAGTGTTCAAGAAGACCCAATTTTATCATATCGGCGCCGTTCGCAGCAGTTAGGCATCAGTGAAACCACTTTGCAGAGAATTTTAAAGGATGATCTTCACTTATTTCCATACAAAGTGCAGATAACTCAAAGAATTTTGCCACAAGATAAGCCACGGCGCTTGGCTTACGCACAAAATGTCGTTGCAATGATTAATGCTGAGCCGGAGTTCTGGCAGCAAATTTTGATGACCGATGAGGCACATTTTACGCTCTCTGGCTCAGTTAATAAACAAAATTGTCGCTTCTGGGCACCGAAAATCCTCGAATTATTCACGAAGAGCCGCTATATGATCAAAAAGTTACTGTTTGGGCCGGTGTATGCGCTAAAACTATCATTGGACCGTATTTCTTCGATGTTGGCGATACAATGGATGGCGATCGATATCGGTGGATGTTGGCCCATTATGTGGTCCCAGGAAAATTGGTGTCAAAAAAGAGCGATATCGACTGGCCCCCGAGATCGCCGGATTTGAATCCTCCAGACTTTTTTCTTTGGGGATACTTGAAAAGCAAGGTGTATGCTAACGGTCCGAAGACAATAGAACTGCTCACAGAATCATTCGTGCGGAAACCGCAAAAATTTCGAAAATGTCATCGAGAATGCGCAAAAACGAACCCATTTTTGCATCGGCAATAACGGAGGTAATTTAATTGTTATTGTTTTCAAAAATTAATCAGAATGAATTGTATATATTGTACTGTATATAAGTTGAATAAACATTTTTGAATTTCCAAAATCGGTTGAGAATTGTTGAAGTTATTTGAAATTTACATTTGAAATTTACATCGACCATGAGATGGCGCACGCTGTATAAAACATACAATTCCTCAAATATTTGTTTGAGAAAATTAATCTCAAAGATGTTCTAATTGACTGTCCGATTAATCATGGGAGTAAGTGTAAGTCTTGCCGCGATGAAATGGCAATACAAGCCGAGTACGCTTGATTTTGACAAATCACGTGTGAGCCGTCAAAAATGGTACACTTAAAAAGCAAATACCAATATCACCCTTTAATAAAGAAGCTATTGTTGTGTGGTTTTTGATAGAACAGTTCGACAATCCATCTGAAACCAATATCTAGGGAGCTAATAACAAAAGTTATTTCAATCACGTAACCTACCCTATTACCGTTAAATCTATCGGTGCTTCGTTTGAGTGCTATTCGGGACTCGGAAGTTCAGAGCCTTATTGACAGGCTCCCTGTCATAAGTGAGCTCCTTCTATGTTTCATTGTTCTGTCCCATTTCTTCTAGGTGCATCCTTATCCTCCCATTTACGGCACGGCCTTCCCGCCAATATTTTTCCTACAGGCTTTTCCTTCATTATTGGTTTGATGGATCTTATCAAAAGAGTTTCTTAAAAATACCTTCATCGCGAAAAAGCATACGTTACCCATATACAGCCTTTTATTTACTCATATTTCCCACCCAGATATTTAAACTCGTCCACTTTTTCAAAGCGTGTATCGAGTACAGTCAGTATGCTAGATTTGGCTCGATCCAAATCGGTCAATGACAATGACAGTATTGGGTTTTCTCTTCATTTATTTGTCATGCTGGTTCTATCCTTCCATTATCAGGCTGTCTACATTTCGCTTAAGTATATCCTCACTTTCTACTAGCAGGTCCCGATCGTTAGCTTACTAGTAAACTAGAACGGATGTGATTCCATTAAAAATGTTTCCCCAACCCTTTTCTTTAAGGGATCTCATTATGAACGCCAGTACAAAATTAAAAAGAAATGGTGACAAGACATCTGCTTGTTCTAATCCTTCACCTAGTTCGAATGTTTCATATAAGGCGATTCCTAAATTAAAACGTTTAATTTAAATCGATTCGCATTTCTAAGTTGAAGGATTTCTTCTTCTACTTCCTCCACTGTTAGCAGTTCTACCTGAACCTCTGCTGTGTGGATAGTACTGTTTTCTATTGCTGCTGGCTCTTCATGTACCTAAAGTAGTTTATCGAAATATGTCCTCCATTGGACTGCAACTCTTTCGTTATACCCATTATGGTTGCGAATAAAACCTGTTCTGGTCTGTTATCCTCTCCGTTCAACATTTAGCCGTGCATACATTGCTCTCATGTTTTTAGTCGTTTATTCTTCCTAAATTCTAGCAAACTTTTTCCTTTGCCATTGTTGTTTCTTATCCCGAAGGAAATGGCTGATTTCCTTTCGTAGGATGATCTCTTTATTTTTTCCCATAATTTCGGCGAACATTACCATCTTTTACTTTTACTTCGCATTCTTTATCGAACCAAGGCTATACTTTGGGACTTTACAATAGCCGAGTTTGTTTTCCGCCCCCTCCCTTACAACACGTTTTATTGTTAACCATACTGCTTCTATCGGTCTTATTTCGTCGTTTTTAATGCATACGAGGGTCCTTTTACTTTTCAACCTTACATGTGTTTATACATTTCTATTTTCCGCTTCTGTGAATTTTGATTCGGTTTTTAATTTTGACGATCATTAGTATGTGGTCATTATCACAACCCAACTTATTGTCCGAAGAACATTATCGTTTTATGAGTCATTAAGACTTTGTTCTTCTATTATTGGCCTTCATATCACTTCTCTGCCTATTTTCGCTTTAAAGTTTTTTTTTTTTTTTTTGATGCGCTAAACGAATGTGGAATCTTCACAGATCCTCGTACTAGTGGCCTATATCACAAGCGTACACGTTTCACAGACCCTACCCAGTTACTTCGAGTCTTCGAGTCACCAAACCCCGCACTCTTCTGCCATTCTCCCCGCGGGACTGCCGCTAGGTATTACTTCTCGGGGCTGGCAAGCAAGTCATGCTGCTCATGTGCTTGTCAGTTTCCTACTGCTTCTACTGCTCTTGTTCTAGTACCACTGCTGCTTTCCTTTGCAGCAGCAGCTGCAGGCTGCTCTCCTCAGCTCTGACTGCACATTCTTGGATAGTACGCAGATAATCATCCAATATTCCTCCACCGTGGCCAGAGAGGAACTGCGTGAGATAGTAGTTGCAATTTCCTTGTGTTCGATTTAACCATGTGTCGATTGATGGAAGAGGTAAAAGTCCATCTTCCCTTTGTGGTGTTATCCCACCGAGATTGCCATTGGGCCTTCGAGCGCAACCTTTCTTCCTTACCTCCCTGGCCTCCCCCGGTTGGATTTGACGATAGATCCTTTTCATCCGCTCGGCGATAATGTCAATGGGGATCATCCCAGCAGTGACAAATACGGCTTCGTCCGGTAGCCGGTTATTGTCCTCAAACACAGAGGACAGATGTATACCAATGATAGTTTTCGTCAAATTTCCTTCCTCTTAAGCGCTTCTGCCCAGACTGGTGCAGCAGAATCCTCTTTGCATATCCAAGCCCACCAATGCTTGGCAGTATTCTGGAGAGTGCCATTTGTAGTGTAGATGATTTTTTTCTCTCATAGTCTGCGTGTTTTTTGAACTGCAGTCTGTTGTCAAGCATCACTCCTAGGTATTTAACCGCTTCCTTGTATCGGATATTCTCGTTACGGACTCGAATATTAATGTATTTCCTGCTTGTTATAAGGACAGCCTCTGTCTTATGGTCTTCCAGTCCAGGGCCTGCAGATTCAAGCCACCGCTTTATCTGGGCGACTGCAGTGTCCTGAACTTTCTGTCGGAAAGTTTTAGGGTATTGTAACCAATTTCCCTTAAAAAATATAAACGAAAACCTTTGCCAGGTAGAAAAAGCAAGACTTCTTTGATTTATGCTAAATTGGTTTAGGTATTACCTCTTAAACCGATCACAAAGAATGTAAAGATTGGAGAAATGAGAAGGAAAAGTTTTTTTTTTTAATTTGGGAGTTTTGCTTGTTTATTTAAACTGAGCTTTCGCTGAAGATGTGGGCTGTTCTTATGGTTCCGACTGTGCTCTAAATCTCGTATCTAAATCGGGATTTTAATCTATTGAGGATCTGGTTCGCTGAGCAAGGATTAAACGCTAACTTTAAAACTAACCCTCATTCTGTAACAATGCTGAAGTATTTCAAGAGTGAAAAACAGGAGAGCCATGCATGGAGGTATAAAAGCTGTACGTAAAGGATATCAGGCCCTGTCAGGATTTATACACAACGATAATGGAGAGCTCGTTTCGAACAACAAAAGAGTTGCAACCCAATGGCGGATATATTTCGATGAACTACTAAATGTACGTGGAGAAAAGGCTGAACAACCAACCAACGAGAAAGTATTGGAAGCATTCAGTCTAACGAAACTATTGTACTCGTATATGGAATAATGATCCCCGATGAATGGAAAAACTTGTTCATCATTCCTATCTAAAAAACGGTTACCGAACACAATTACCGGGAATATCGCTGCTATCAAGTTGTTAGCGATGGCACATTCTGTACACTAGGAAATATTCTCCTAAACAACAAAACGCCAAGCGGCGAAATGTGTTTCACGACTTTATCCAGACTGGTGTGTGTATTTGCTAAGCCAATTAATTGATTCTCGGACAAAAACCGCACGAAACATACGCGGTTTGGTTCGCCGGTTTTCACCTCAGACCAGAATCTGAGAGAATATTTGCATGACATATTAGTATATCAATTATCAATCCTTTACCAAAATGTTTTTCTTTGTTACTATTTATAGGATAGCAAAAATAATGAAAAATGCCTCATATGAGCTTCATGGCACCCTGTGTAATATGAAAAAAAGTCTTGAGTCAATCGCTTGCCTCGAATATCATTTAGGGCGTAGTTCTTGCGACTCCAACCAACCCGAAAGATGGAATGACCTTCGGGTGGAACGTTCCTTAACAGACCACGTGCATCTTAACAACTTTGTTAATGCCACCCAGAAAGTGCGATGGCATACATAAGGCAAAACCTGACAAAAAACTCAAAAAAAAAATATAAAAATAAGAGCATTATATAAATATGTATGTTACAATCCGGATTAGAGCAAAATATTACATCAAAAGCCTGATTTAAGGTTACATCACAGAGGGTGAGAATGAGCACCAAATATAATACAACTCTTATAATGATCTTTTTAAGAAGAATGAAAGGAGAAAGGAGAATGTGTTGCAAAGCTGCCATTGGGAAACATAGTCTGTACAGCATCACATCGGAAAATGAGCAACTTGATCTCGCGACGAAGCGAAATCTCACTGTAGCAAGTATGCCAACCCGCACAATAATATTCACTAGACAGATCAGTATGCGCGGGCTTAATTCCGCTACTGAAAATTTTTGATCGAGCGAGCAAATTTGTTGTTTTATCAACCTTGCTCTCGCTCCGCATGGCACTTTTCTAAACTTTACTTCGTTATTTCTCACTATTTTTCAATCAAACAATTTCATTTGATAATTTATGGCTCATCTACAGACCTAGATCTATCGAATGACATGCTGCACACATGTGTGGTTATAGCCGATATCTACATTTAGTGCGTACAAGATTAGTCCGAAATCGTTTTCGGACCACTATATTCCCCGTACATGCACGCGCTAGGCCAAAAAGTGGGTGATTGCTCTCGCTCCGCTACGCTCCGCTCGATCAATTAAGGGACATGACACATAACCGCTTTTGAATGTCCGAAATTTTCGTGAATCCAGCATCAAAATGCGATTACAAATATCTCGCACCAAGCGAAGTCGAGGCAAATCACAAACATTCGATGTTGAAAAGTTGCAATGACAAGAGAATGCTAGAGCCCTTGCCCTTGTAGTTTTCCGTTGATGACATAAGGAGGTTATTGAACTATTAGTATGTTATTTAACTATCGCGGTGAAGATTTCTGTAAAAATGCGAACCCAGTTCTTTCCAGGTTCAGTATCTGGCCAGAGCCAGTTCTAACGCCATTGAAATGTGACTGTGAAATTAAATCGCAATAGGGTGGTAGGTGTCATCGCGTCAAAAGGCATTTACATGAAACAGGGTTCGTACGATATTTCTTGCGCAAAGACATTGTCACTCCAATGCGAATTATAAAGGGTCCGCCAAATAACTTTTTTTTTTTTTGAAAATGCTATAAAAAAAATTACCGAATATTTTCTCAAATTTCTGTTTTTATTTGAAAGTACAATCCTTCCGGTTAATAATGGAAAACAATTTCATTCAAATGGCTGCCCCGGCTAGCCATGCAGTAGCCTACACGATCGGTACAATTTTTAAGCACATTATCGACTGTGTGCAGCTGTATTTCACCAATGGCTTCACGAATATTGTCCTTTAAAGCGTCAATTGTCTCTGGCTTGTCGGCGTAACACTTATCTTTGACGGCACCCCACAAATAATAGTCCAACGGTGTCAAATCGCAGCTCCGAGGTGGCCAAACGACATCAGCTCTGCGGCTGATAATGCGATCTTCAAAAACAGGGCGCAAAACATCGAGTGTAGCTTCGGCTGTGTGGCACGTAGCGCCTTCCTGTTGAAACCAAATGTTGCCAATATCCTCCTCTTCAATTTTTGTGAACAAAAATTCGTTCAACATGGCCCGATAACGATCGCCATTGACTGTAACGGCCACTCCTTGCTCATTTTCGAAGAAAAATGGCCCAATTATGCCTCTGGACCAAAATCCGCACCAAACAGTGGCTCGTTTTGGGTTCACCGGCTTTTCAATGTATGCGTGCGGGTTTTCTGTGCCCCAAATGCGACAATTTTGTTGTTTACATACGGAGCTGACGGTGCTTCTCTTCTTCCAAAATCCGTACGCAATTTTCGCACACATTCTGCAACATTACCATGATTTTCAAAGTAATGTCGCAATATTTCCCAGCGTTGTTCAAGCGTATATACAACCATATTCGTTCACCGGAAGGATAAAACTAACTATCTGTCAAATCAGACATGAGCTAAGTGTTACCATTCACGAAATAAGCACTACTTGAAAAAAAAAACGTTAGACGGCGGACACTTTACCAAAAATCATTTCTCTTGAGGCGGGACATGAGATTCAGTGCGCACCCTCTGATATATGTATACATATGTATGTCAAGGGGTGGAAGATTTATCATAGTATCTAGAGCAACTCCCGGTGTGCTGGGGAAAGCCCCCGTGCAGCTGAGACAGACCGCTCTTTGGAGTTTGGTGAGTGAAGCCACAGCGTGTTTGCGTGTTAGCCTGCTCCACCAAACAGCCGGTGCATATGAGATTATCTGTCTTATCATTGTCGTGTAGATCCAAACGACCTTTTTCGGCGATAAGGCCCATGTTTTGCCAAAGGCACCTTTGCATTGCCAAAAAGCTGACAGCGCTTTGGTGGTTTTGGACTCAACACGCTTGAAGAAGCTTGATATCTAGGATGACTCCCATGTACTTAGCTTCCTTGGATATCGGGATGGGAATGCCTTTTAGCACCAGCTGAGCAATGCCACCATTTTTCCTCCTTCTCGTGAAGAGAACGGTATCAGTCTTAAGAGGATTAACCAACAACCCATTACTTGTGCACCAGTCATCGATCACATTTAGCGCCGCCTGTGCTTTGAGACGGACAGTCGCTAAACCTGAGAGAACGGCAACATCATCGTATAGGCTTGCGCATAGATTTCAGAGGCATTGAGAGCATCGAGCACAGAGTCGACCACCATGCACCACAACAGCGGAGACAATATGCTACCTTGCGGGCAGCCAGATTTTCCACATTGTTCGAGCATCAGCGATCAATGTCCTGTGCGCAAGCATTGCAAATCAGATCAATCACAATCACAATCAAATCACAAATCAGTCGTTTTTGCTTAATACGTATAAACTTTATTTAAAATTAAAACTGGTAAACTGCTGAGACTATTTAATACCACCATGACAAACTGTTCACGTTGTGATGATCCGCTACCAAACGATGGGGAGTATATAACATGTATGATGGCAGCTACCATCACCATCACGAATGCTCTTCTGTCGCTCTAAACACTTGGAGAAAATGGTCATCAATGTCGAAAAAATCATGGGAATGCACATTTTGCAGGGGCAAGGAAAAAGTACGGCAAGTGCAGCAAAAAAAAGTCCAACAATTGAAAAGGTCCAGGACAGCTGAATCCCCGAAACAACAGACCGATGCGCATGCCTTTAGCACCAAGCCTTTCGAACAGCCCCCTTCTAGCAATGAACAGCATTCGATTGCCAGTGAGCTTAAACTAGGCAGATCAGTATGCGCGGGCTTAACTCCGCTACTGAAAATTTTTGATCGAGCGAGCAAATTTGTTGTTTTATCAACCTTGCTCTCGCTCCGCATGGCACTTTTCTAAACTTTACTTCGTTATTTCTCACTATTTTTCAATCAAACAATTTCATTTGATAATTTATGGCTCATCTACAGACCTAGATCTATCGAATGACATGCTGCACA
Source organism: Merodon equestris (assembly GCA_958301585.1). NCBI lineage: Eukaryota > Metazoa > Arthropoda > Insecta > Diptera > Syrphidae > Merodon > Merodon equestris. Next base: position 55,638,828 of record OY284413.1, read on the forward strand.
CATGTGTGGTTATAGCCGATATCTACATTTAGTGCGTACAAGATTAGTCCGAAATCGTTTTCGGACCACTATATTCCCCGTACATGCACGCGCTAGGCCAAAAAGTGGGTGATTGCTCTCGCTCCGCTCGATCAACAAATAAAAAAGATGCTTAAAGAATACGCCAAAACCGTGGAGTTCACTAGCAATAAATATGATGAACTCAACATAGCACTTAACAAAAACAACCAGCTGATCCAAAGCTTAATGGAAGAAATCGCCGAATATAAAAAACAAACAGAAAGTAAAGACATGCTAATAAATAACTTACAATCAAAAATTAATTAATAGAAATAATAAGAATAAATTAATCAATAGAAGAAATAAGCAACTGAAAAATCTTTCTGTCACTGTGTTCTGGCAAAAACAAAAAAAATGGTTACATTTGAGGAGATTTGCAGAAAGGTAAACAGAGAGAAAGACTCAGCGTATTCAAACCAAATCATATACATAAACAGTCAACTGACTGCTCACTTCAAGAAAATGCTGTGGTTAGCCAAATCGAGAGCAAAGGTAGTTGGCTGGAAGTATGTATGGTTCACAAATAATAAAGTTCTCGCAAGAAAGGGAGATGGATGCAATGTGGTGGAAATTGAGTCAACTATAGATGTTGACAAAATAGTATAATTGAACCTTCTTTTCTTAAAAATACACTGGCGACAAAAAAAAAACAACACATACATGATGGAAAATGGAATAGAAGAAATTTTAAAAATTAGCTTTAAGAATTTAGAATCAAAAGAAGAAATTAATAACTTTATCACACGAGCAAATGGATTATCGTTATTTTTTTTTAAATATAAGGTCAATAGGAAAAAACTGGGACAATTTCATGTTGAACATTACTAACTTTTTGGGTGATATCGATGTAATAGTCTTGTCAGAAACAAACATAATGAAGGAGGAAAATGACTTATACAGTATAAAAGGATTTAGCACTGAATCTTACAACAGATCCTTAAGAAAGGGAGGAGGAATTACAGTATTCCTAAAGGATACTATTATCTATGAAAAAGTTGAACGCGAATTTACATCATACGAAGGTATTATATTAAATGTCAAACTTAAAGACCTTGATGCAACAATGTTTGCAGTATACAGACCCCCGAAACTAAACATCGATACAATAGAAAAGAAACAAACATTAATTATTATTGGTGACGTAAACATAAATACGATTGACTCTCACCATCCTACAGTTAATAACTACCTATCTATGATAGCATCGAAAGGACTTGTAAACACAATTTCATCAGCAACACGCGTAGATGTAGACAGAAACAGTAAAACACTAATTGATCATTGTTTGATACGTACGAAGCACAAGGAGATCAAATCTGCAGTGGCTGAACTAAATGTTTCTGATCATTTTGGTATATACTGTGCACTTTTAAATAACAATAACACCGAACATACTCAAAGGGATATGCCAAAAAACTTATATATCAGTAATCAGATTTTGTCACAAAAGATCAATCAATACAACTGGGAACATCTTAATGAAATCACTGACGTTAATGAACTCTACACGCAATTCACAACAACAATCACTAGGCTAATGGCATCATCAGCGGTCAAGAGAGGAAAAAAGACAAGAAATAATGAACATAATTGGATGACCTATGAGCTAAGAAACGCATGTCTGGAGAGAGATTGGCTATATAGGAGGTACAAAAACAATAGGAGAAACCAAGATTATGAAAAGGAATTTAAAAAAATTCGAAATGACCTGAATAAAAAAATCAACATTACTAAAGCAGCGTACTATAAACAGCAGTTCCAAAAAGCAAACAAAAATCCTAGAGAAACCTGGAAACTCGTCAACACAATACTAGGCAAGAAATATAACAATCTAGACGATGTTTTAGTAAAAAAATTTACTAACGAGAAACCATTTGATGTCCTTGCTAACAAATTCGCTAGCAAACTATCACAAGAAATAAAGGTACAACGATTACTGCACAACGATCAATGTATCTGAAAGAAGCCACGATAGTAGAAATAGAAAATATCCTAAGCTCGCTTAAGGAAAGTAAATCTGCGGGATTAGATGGTATAAGGCCCAAAGATCTTAAATATAACTCGAAGGTACTGGCTCCAATAATAACAAAAATAGTTAATATGAGCTTAGAGCAATCTTTTGTTCCACAAATGCTAAAAATATCAATTGTTCGCCCCATACATAAGGATGGTAAACAAAACGAAATCTCAAACTATAGGCCAATCTCAATCCTTTCGGCAATAGATAAAGTGTTAGAAGAAATCGTGGCTAGGAGGCTTTACCAATATGTCGAAAAATACAAAATGCTAGAAAACAATCAGTTTGGGTTTAGACAAAATAAAAGCATAAATCGATTACTTGGAGACTTTACGAATAGAATAAACAATAGCCTCGACAAGAACCACAATGTAATAGTTTTATTCATTGATTTCAAAAAAGCTTTTGATACGCTGTGTCATAAAAATATTTTACTAACACTAGACAAAATTGGTGTACGAGGACCTATATTGAGGTGGTTCGAAAACTATCTGAAAGACAGAAAATATAAAGTAAAAATAATGGATAAATATAGCGAGGAAGAGGATTCTAAATATGGAGTTCCACAAGGCTCGAAATTAGGTCCTCTTATCTTTATAATTTATGTAAATAACTTGATATCAGTTCTTAAAAAAGAGACGGGCTATGCATATGCTGATGACACAGCCATCGTAGTCAGCCATAAAAACATCGAAGCCGCGGAAGCAATCATGCAGTTAGAATTTAACGCAGTAATGACATGGTGTCATGACCACGGGCTTATCATAAACGCTAAAAAGACTAAAGTTATGCATATCCGACCACCACATATTATGAAGCACAGAATAAACATCAAAATACACAACTCGGACTGTTTACATACAGCAGGAAATCACCTAGAGATACAAACAGAAGATCGTTGTTCAATATATATCGATAACTTATCAAAATACCTGGGAGTGATCGTAGACTATAATCTGAAATGGAGATACCACATACAGGCTTTAACAAAAAAACTTCGGCAGTCCGCATACGCTCTATACCATCTAAGTTACAGATGCACGAACGACGTCCTACGACAATGCTATTTTGGCCTAGTTGAATCGCACCAAAGGTTTGGTATATTAGCCTGGGGAAATGCCCCACAACTACAAAAGCTTCAAGCGATGCAAGCTCGGATACAAAAAATTGTTTGTACGTCGACTCTACGGCAACAAGTTGACGAATACCCCACTCATAACCGCATAAAATTTCTGACGATTGAGCAACTAGAAATCTTAAAACAATTCAAAGATGACAGCACCTTCAAAATCCCAACACAGCAAACTTTTAACACCAGAAGAAGACAGCAAGACAGATACACCGTTCCGAGATACTGGAGTGCATATGGCCGGCGGAAATATAACTTTGCAGTACCAACAATATTCAACGAACTACCCAGTGATTTTCGAAACCTTTCAAAGCTAATGTTATTAAAAAAAGCTCAGCAATTTTACTTGAATTCTAACGTTTAAAATCTAAAATTGTTAATGTTAAAATGTTGAAAAGAAAAGAAAAGAATTGTATAAATAGGAACTTAAGATAAACTTTAATATGTACATATTTTGTAATTAATCTTCTGCAGACAAGCTCATAAAGCTTTGCAGATACTAATGAATGTAAAAGATATAATGGATTGTACAAATCATTGAAAATAATAAAATAAAAAAATAAAATAAAATAAAAATAAAATAAGCCCCCCCTTAATTGCTTTGATCCACAAAACCAGTGCGCCTCTACGCAATGCCGTCTAGCAGCGTTACACATGCTGTCGAAAGCAGTGTTATCAAATGTATGTCAAATCAATGTCGACGATAACGCCCAGTACGTACTCTTTCCTTTCGAGTGCGCATTCAGTTCTCCCAACTAGATTTTGAAGCGCAGTCTCGCAGGATTTTCTGCGCTAATAAGCATGTTGCATTTTGGAGAGAGGGTGCGGTAGAAGGATAACTTTGCTCGTGTGCTCCACGAGCTCCTCCAATGTCATTAAAAGTTTAGCTGCGGAGTGTGTTAAAAAAATAGATGACTTTTTGAATTTCAAGACGATTTTCGATTTTTTCTTTGTTATGTTGGTACACATGCACACTAACATATGTATGTTGATATTGCCAGCCATTTTGAATATTTAGTTTGTTTTTCACAGATTTATAGGCTAGACGTGTTTTGGTGTGCTTGATAATATTTTCATATCGGTTGGCTCTTACCATGCATTTTTCCCAGATATTTTAGGCATGAAACCTGTCTTAGTGAAGTTTATTCCGAAATTGCTAAATTTTGACCAACAGAACAGATCCAATAACATCACTCAGAAACTGCTTAAAGACGTGAATGATCATTCAGATTCGCTCATCACTGGAGACGAAACAGAAACACGAAATCACACCTTCGCGTGGCTGCACACCTTGTCGCGGTGCGACGACTCAGTAAATATCAATGACTCTTGAGAATTCACTCTCTATGACGAGACATCAAGCTAAGCTGCAGCCATCCACCTCCTCCTCCCTTCCCCGTGTATCCTCGCCACTCCCTTCCTTTCTCCTGGGCTGGACTAAGGTATAAACCGTACGGTGCCAAGAGTCAACCAGGCTGGGGGCCCAGTTTAAATAATAACCCAGTCGCTAACGGTGTATCCAGGAAATCAGGAACCCTCCTGGAACAAGTAGCCTTGCCTGTATACTGGGGGACTCTGTACAGGTCGACCACCCATTCCCGCGATACTCGTGGGAATGCACATCTTAAAGAACAAAAATGAATAACAACAAAAAAGAAGATACTAAAGGAAATAATAAAGTACATCCTCTGAAGAGGCAAGCAGCTCAGGTTGCCACCGCCGAAGGAGTCGATCGATCCAGATGACAGCGTCACCGGGACTCTCCTTCAGGGACTACAAATTGGTACTGCTACCGACGATGAATCCTTGGCTTCATCACAGGTAAGCAAGACCATGCAAGTGGACTCTGAAGCTCAGGCTCAGTTGCTGGAAGAAATGATCGACTCTAAGGCCACAGGCAAACCTGAAGGAACGATTAGGGCAAAAACATCGGCCCAAAACGCAAAGAACGGCTACAAGATGATGATGTAATACATCAAGAAGATGAGCGCTAGAGACTCCTCAAGGCCCACCGAGCGCGAAAAATTCTTGATAAAGAAGCACAAGAAAGAGGTAGCCAAATTCGAGAAGAAATTAGCTCCTACCTCCACTCACGTTGCTAAAACGGACACAGGGCGAGAAAAGAAGCCATCGAGCACGGCCCCTATCAAACCGAATGTCCCAAAATTGATTCGACAACAGGCAGCACAGCCGGCCACTGTCGAAGAGAGTGCACAGCAATTGAGCACCTCCAAAGGACACACGGCCTCAGGATCGAAGCAGAACGTCAAGAGGGGGCGCTCCGGGGAAGAAACTCTAAGGAAAAAGGCGAAAATATCAGGGAGCTTCAACCTCACCATGAGTCCACAAGTGGCCGTTGTCGACCGTTCCAACCCTAATGGGAAGATAATATCCGACAGTTTGCTCACAGTCGAAGCTAGAATGCTGGAGGCGATGCTTACCGCAGATAGCAACGACGAGATCAACTTCGATGGAGCAGGCATGGCAGAAAGTAGACAAAGTCGTCGCTTGTGACAACCAGAGGTCACTAGACTTCTTAAAACGCACAATCGACAATTGCGGCGAAATCTGTTAGAACGCTAAACTCGAGGTTATCTCTCGCTCGATGCTTCCGCTTCGTACATTGGCTTCAATTGGCTCCACCGGTTGCCGAAAAGGACGAGTCCATATTAAGGCTAATCGAGAAGCAAAATAAAGAGCTTGATGCTCATAGCTGGAGAATCATTTCTTCAACCAAGAGTAAGAACGGAATGGGAAAGGACCTCATGGTGACCATTGACCAAAAGTCGCTCGACCACATCCGTAGCAGATCTAGCAGCATCAAGTTCGGGCTGAGAACCCTGAAGGTAAGGCCCCCTAATGAACGCGACAAGTCAAAGGAGGCTGCTAGTCGTGCAAATTAATTTACACCACTGCAAAGCAGCCACCGACGACTTGATGATGTACATGCTACAGGAAGATGTGGATATAGCCTTAATCCAACAAGGAACAAAATGCAGGGATTAAGGTCTAAGGTATACAATTTATACTATCCACGCACTGAAGGTAAACTACGAGCCTGTATAGTCGCCAAAAAATACCTCAATATTTTTCTCCCAGGTACATACAGCAATGGAGACCTCACTGTGGTAACATACGAACAATAGGACAAATCAAATTTGCTCCTATCGTCCGCATACTTGCCATACGATGAGGAGGACCCACTTCCAGACACATTCCGAACATTTGTACTACACGCCAAGTCACGCGGATTGTGTCTATTGATAGGTTGCGACGCCAATGGCCACCACACTCAATGGGGAAGCAGCGACATTAATAAAAGGGGTGAGTCCATTTTCGATTTCATAGTCTCCACCACCCCAACATATGCAACAATCGTAAGACACCAAGGTTTCGTAACCGGGTTAGGGAAGAGGTAATTGACCTTACTCTACCAAGTGAGTCTAACTCTATCCGAGTAGGAAATTGGAGAGTGTCCACTAGCTGTTCCTTTTCGGAACACAGCCGAATACTCTTCAACCTTAATGTCAATAAAGAAAAACCAAAACCTTTCAGAAACCTATAGAAGATAGACTGGAATCCTTTCTCAAACCTAGTTACCAACAAGTTAGTATCGCCACAAGCCATCACTAACCCCGATCCAACTTACATTCAGTCGAAAACCTTGCGAAAATTCTGAAAGCGGCTTTCAACAAATCCTGTCCTTTGCAACGTGCTCACAAGAAGACCAGCGCAGTCTGGTGGACCACAGAGCTAAAACAGCTCAGCACCAGGACCTGAACTCTATTCAATAGAGCAAAGATCACCAAAAGATCCGAAGACTGGAATAATTACGAATCCAGCTTCAACGAATACAAGTGCAAAACAAGAGCAGCAAAGTCTAAATTCTGGCGGGAGTTCTGCGAATCAACGGAGAATCTCAACGAAGCCGCAAGGCTCAGAAAGATCCTATCCCAGGACCCCTGCGTCCCGGAATTCATCCTTAAACCAGTTTTCTCTTGGACAGAATCCAGTCAGGAATCCCTAGAACTGCTGAGTGAAACCCACTTTCCAGGATATAAAACCCCTGAAACCACAGTCCCCTTCGAGACGACGGTTCCTACGGTTCACACAACCGAAGAAGTAATAAACGAAATTATTATCCATTGTAATAAAGTATCATGGGCAATAAATTCGTTCAAACCCTTTAAATCTCCGGGGCCGGACGATATCTTGCCAGGGATGCTTCAAAAAACACAGATCCAAACTTATCATTTTTTCGTAAGCATTTTTTCCACTTGCGCGCGGGGTACATCCCAACACTGTGGAAAGAAATAAAGGTAGTATTCATACCTAAGGCACGTAAACCAATCCATACTGCCGCAAAGGACTATAAGCCAATTAGTCTCTCGTCGTTTCTATTAAAAACCTTGGAAAGACCTATACATCAGAGGACTCATCAACTCACACAACTTATGCAACACTCAACACACCTACCTTTGAGGCAGATCAGTAGAAAGGGCTCTGCATAGTGTTGTCGGTGAAATTGAGACCTCGTTGAACTTAAAAGAGTTTACAATGGCAGCCTTCCTCGAGATAGAGGGAGCCTTCAACAACGTAAACACAGAGGCCATAATAACAGCTCTAGATGACGTGAAAGTAGACAAATCCATTGTAATCTGGATTGGAAATTCGTTAAATAACAGAGTTATCAATACATACATTGGACACAGTTCTATAAGGAAAATGACAACTAGAGGCACACCACAGGGGGGTTCCCAAAGTTAGAGGGTACTCCACTCATACTCAGAACGAAAGCTAAGTATCTAGGCATCATTCTTGACTCCAAACTTTCCCGGAAAAGGAACTTGGAGGAAAGTATGAGAAAAGGATTAAATGCTTTTTATGTCTGCAAAAAGACCTTCGGCAAAAGATCTGGCTTGCAACCGTACATCATTCATTGGATGTACACAGCAATCATCAGACCCATTTTAACCTCTGGGACCCTAGTCTGGTGGACTGCTAGCAGCACGAAAAGCTACTTGAGTATGCTCATGAAAGTACAAAGGTCAGCCGCTGTCTGTACCACGGGAGCTACATATAAGATGCACGCCGCTAGCGGGGTTGGACATGATACTTCATCTCCTTCCTCTAAATTTATTCATAAAGCCTCACAGCGCACACCCTCCCAAACTAAAGGAGTCCTCTTCGTGGAAACAAGCCAATTATGGACATGCAGCCATACTCAAAATAAAAGATGAACTACGACCGACTATATATCTCCCCACAATGACTTCTCTCTCAAAATACCAATCCTTTTCCCCGACAGAGAAGAGTGGCTATCAAACGCTGTGATCAACGACCACGAGATCACCCTCTTCACGGACGGATCGAAAATGGACACAGGCACTGGGGCCGAGTTCTACTCTGACACCCTGCACAAACAGGAATCATCTAGACTCCCTGATTTATGCAGCGTCTTCCAGCCAGAAATCCTAGCAATAGAAAAAGCAGCCAAACACTTACAAGTAACCGATATCCCACCATCGGATATCACTATCTTTGTAGACAGCCAGGTTGCACTGAAGTCAATAGAATCCTGTATAACGAGAATAAAGGCTGTCATGAAATGTCGCGACTCACTGAAGTCCACCAGACACCACAAAGTCAAAGTCTCCTGAGTCCCGGGCCACAGCTCAATCGCAGGGAACGAAAGAGCGAGCGAATTGGCCAGGCAAGGGTCTGAAATGGACTTCAGCGAAGCGGACACGTCATTGCAACCACCGATCAGCGCATTATACCGGATTATATATGACACAATTATAAAAGAAGCCAACTCGTCTTGGCATACAAGAAACGACAGCCACACGGCAAGATCATCGTGGCCAGAGCTCAATATCGGAAAAACAAAGAAGCTCTTGGCGCTGGACCGAAACTCGATCCGTATGTTCGTCGGGGTGATCACAGGACACTGTCCCATCGGAATATTGCTCCGGAAATGGAACTTGGGATCGAGCGATCTCTACCGGAGCTGCGGCGATGAGTATATACATAGTAAATGCATATAAAATTCATAAAGAGCACGGTGTGGTTTCAGTCACCACGTGATAGGACAGGTTAATTATATGTGTACTCCACAAATGGAGGGAATCACAATGTGCCTTTTGGCCTCCGAGTGGAAGTGATGCTCAACCATCACACTCCCCTTCTTTAACCTAACCTAACGATAAATCACTTGTGCTTTTGGGTAATTTTTTGGCCAAAAATAATATCATAATTATGTCTCTCAGCCACAGTATTCATCGAACTTGGCCCCAATCGCCTTTTTTTCTTCACTAAACTGAAAAGACTCATGAAGACCGTATCGCTGGAAGAGCTTAAGGCTATACAAAGAAGCGTCTATCAGAAGTGCTTTGAGGACTGAAAAAAGCGCTGGCGCAAGTGCATTATATCTGAGGAGGATAACTATGAAGGAAACAAAATAGATTTTGATGCATTAATAAATATTTTTCGAGAAAATTAACAAGTCACTTTATTTTTTGAACAAACCTTGCACATACATATTTGCAAGTAGAGCGCAGATAGGCTTATTCTCGATTTTGTATTCCATTATTCACCTCAGAGCTTCTACTTTAGATTAAAATCGAAATATCATCGCCTTTCATAAAAATAATAAGTTTTTTCTACTGATTTGAAATCACACCTCTTGTTGGATAACTCTATACAACGGTGCTGTCATATGGTCACGTCGACATTTTATTTATCTATTCACTTGTGTTAAATTTAATTATTTTTCGAGAAAAGTAATTCACACTTTAAGATTAAGAGCAATTACTAGGTCTTCTAAGCTCTATATGTACTTACAAACTGCCAGTAAAAAAGCAAAAATTTCAAAACAAAATACGCTATAACCACCTGTCCACATCTTCAAGTAGAGAAGAGCCATCCAGAAACAGCAACACATTGGGCTTATATTCAAAACTAAAACGCCGGTTCGAAAATTTCAAAAGCATCCTGGTCTACCACGCACTTTTTCCCATCTCCCCAGCTACTTTCACCATCCAAAAAAAAGGTTTCAACTCCAACCTTTCCCTAAAAGGAGAAAACAAAACAAAAACAACCACAGATGCCTGCCCGGCCAGCTACTTAATATCTCATTACACACCGATACAGTGTCACCATTGTACCCAAAAACAGCAAAAAAGACCAAAACGTTACCCCTTCCCGTAACACGCAATGCACCTTCTTCTCCCACGCAAATCAAACAGGAAAGCTACCAGCATAACCCTCTCTCCCCCATTTCACTCGAAAAACAGCCAAAACTAATCGCTCATGAATCACCACTGCACATACACACAGCCATTCGCAAACGCACGTCATCCCACATTACATCGAAAAACAAAACATTCACTCAAAAAGGGAAAACGCCAAAGAATGAGAAGAGAAACGCCAAGAAGGAAGATGATGATTCCTTTGCAGCAGCGGCCGCTGGTGCCTACGTCACAGGCAAAACACAGAACGCAGAAAATGGCCGCCCACATCCACCACTATCGCCACTGCCAAATCAATGAAAAGCTCTCTGACGTCAAGCGGCCTAAAATTTATTCACAATTTATCATCAACATTTATCTCGTTTATGTATACCAAAACACACTCACACCAGTATCATCTACCACCACTACCACTATGAGCGGAAGAAAGACAAGAGGAAAAAGGACCGTTAAGAAAGTGGGAATTTTACAGAAGGCGCGCTGGACACTTTACGGTCCAGCGAGGACTGGTTCCATTGCCATCTTGGTTCGGTCTTACCACGCATGTTGGCCACAAGAAGTGATTGTGTGAGACGTGAAAATACCGGGAGTTTTTCATTCCAGGCGTGGTGAATAATCTTGGTCATTCGAGATGGAAACGGACGATTTAACGGACAACCTGGAACACCGGGAAAGTGGTGAAAAGCTTATCGGTGGTGAAAATGTGATGAAAGTGCGTGAAGAAAGTTCATATTATCAACATAATTGACCTCTCTATACCGATGTGTGTGTGGTGAGCACCCACAAGAAGCATTTCAACTCGAACGTTCGACAAAGGACCAAAAGGACGAGAAAAAGATTTGAAATTTCTTCTAATTTCCCAATTACCATGAGACTTAAGACTCAAATTACTCATCAATGCGTAGGCAGAATAGAAGGAATGACTGAATGTCCACGTTATCTTCTCACTATTCACCACACATACTATTGCGTTCGGCTTATATACACACGGAAAAGCGCGAGGTATGAGGAAAAGTTCCACGGGTGAGGAAAATTTTCATCATCATCGCAATCGCCATCGCCATCATCGTTGTCGTTGTCGTGGTCGTCGAGTGTGTAGAGCTCGGTAAACTAACTGCTCCAATTCGCTTCATTTTATTTGCCTTAGATCCTTTTTAGTTAATTTAAATTTGAAAAGAAGCCAAATGGAGTACTAGGATTCCAAGAAAGAACAAGTTAGTTGCAGAATTTCAAACGCGATTGAATAGTAAGACAAAGAATCCGTCCCACGGAGGACGTCACTGGTGAAACGATTCGAGCCTATGCGAGGGTTGTAGAAAGGAGCATAAGAAAAAGCGTTAAACAATATCGTCCTGATCGCAGGATATCGTTAAAATCAAAGAAAAGTTTAGTGAAAAAAGTAAAAATTATCGAAAAAGAAAAAAAGTTTGATCCTTCAATAGGGTGTCTCTCTCCCGGGAGGGGGAGCCAGGCGGTGCTGGAAAGAAAAAGTATATCCTAGTGTTGGAGCCTCTCCCACTCTCCCAAACTTGTATCCATCCACTCTTTGCTTCTATCGTTCTGTATCTCATTCTCTCGGATTGTTCCTTTTCGTTTGCTTTGTGTTTTTGTGTGAATTCGTCCCACTCAACTTCCTTTTACTCCCCCCCATTTCATTTTCTCTTTCTCATTTTCGTTTATTTGTTCGTTCTCTTGTCTGTGATTGTTGTTATTGTTACATTGTTCCTCGATTTTGTTTGTCTTCTTTCTTGTCTCAAAGTGTGATTTTGTGGATGGTCTTAAGCAAAAAAAAAAATGACCCGCAATATCGGCCCTTCGCAAGTGTGGTGAATATGATTAGATTAATTACAAGAAAAATTATTAAGTGGTGTACATACAAGTATATCTCTCCATTTATGTGTATTTCTCGTCGTCTTCTCCTTCAGATCCCTAGTGATTTTCCGCAAAGTGTATATACATACGTGTGTACCTCGCCCACCTACCTCCCAGTCCGAACGACAGAGTATATCATTCCCGATTTTAATGTGTGTGGTTTTGTGCAGTGTATAAAGCTCGTTCGGTTCGTTACACCTCTCGCATCTCTACTCGTCTTCTTCCACTTCAGATACCATTTTATTTAGTTCTATTCTAATCAGCCATCAGCCGAGGAGTTGTTAACATTTTTATTTTCCTTTCTGTGGACAGTGATTGAGTTCTTCATTTTATTTTGCGTTATTCATTTTATTTACTTATTCTGATCCTTGCTCTACCCCCGTGCACTCGTACAGGATATGAGCTTGTGAGTCGTTCAAACAGCAAATAAATACGAAAATAAGAAAATGATCAAGTGAAAATGTGATGAAAATGATCAATTGTGTAAAAACAACTAACTAATTAGATCCTAGTCAAATCCTTATCGATGAATTATCCTGTGAAATCATCAGAAAACGAAGAAGAGTTAATCGGTCAGATGCCATCTGGTAGATGAAAAAAAGCGAAACGAGTTCGAAATAAAAATTGAGAAACTGCACCGTATTTGGATACCGTCTATCTGAGTGTACACAGTTGTCAGACGACACCTTCAAGGATTTTACAAGGTAATTTTTCAAGAACATTTTTCCTTTTGCTCTCTTTATTTTGTATTTCATTATCCTTCAAAGTTAGCCTGAAATGTAGCGAAGAAGGACAAGAGACGAGGAAAACAAAGTGAAATAAATAAATAATTTAATGAACAATAGAGAAAAACATCCTGGAATCTACTACCATTGCCACTGGCACTCTCACTCTCGTTGTCAGTTTCTCTCTCCCGACCACAGTGAAATTGCTTCCTACACCAAAAACTTCACTTTATCCATACAGATACGCTACGTGAAATATTTACATCTACATTCCCTACACACAAATTTTACACATTAACTCAGGGAGCTTTCCTGATACTACTGAAGAGTCATGGAAAAATTCCCGACACCCACCATCTGGTGGTTTTCGTCCTCCGTCCCTTGGCATTCCGTTTTCTGACTGCCACCCCCTCGTGCACGCACACATCCACTGTCTCTCTCGGTCCTCGCTATCGGAATTAAATAAATGCGCGATATCATTAGTGTTTTATCTGAAGATATGCGTATATGTATGTATGTACATATGTTACAGAGCTGCTGGCTACGTAGATAGTGTGGTGAATTCGGAACTTATTCACCTCTATCATATGGTTTTCGACTGATGCGAGGAATATGGCCTTTTTTATTGTTTTTTGGCTTATACTCGTAGTATATTTGGAAACAAACGTGTGTGAGTGGTGGAATTCACACTTGCGAAATTATCTACATTTTACTGTCATGTGATGTGGAGCGTGATTTGCGTTGCGTTCATTGTCAGATATCGGTGGATATGCGTGATCAAGTGTCAGTGATGTCAGCAATGTGACTTTATCTAGAATTCGAAATTGTTCACCCCAAAAGGGCTCATAACAAACACAGTTTTGGTATCAATTTTGATCGTTATTGCTTGATACATTTCGGTCTATGGCAATTAATGCGATTTTCTTAGACCTTGGGTTTTAATTTTCAATAAAAAGGGAGAAAAATTGGAAAAGTGTGTAAAATTTTTTACTAACATTGATAAACCAGAGCTTGCCATTTATCTTTTAGGAATCATTTCTTATAAATGCAGACCACAACTACGTTTCAAATGGTTTATTCAGTTTTGAGTCACTTTTTCGAGCATATTGGCTGATATTTGGCTAATAACTTGTGTCTTGTCTTACAAGGCTGCAATTGACACTGGCTTATCTGCATAGACTAGTGATTCGACGTATTCCGATAAAAAATAGTCCAAAGGCATAAAATCGCATGATCTAGCCGGCCAATTGACCGAACCAAAATAAGACATAACTTACTCACCAAACTCTTTTGTCAATTGGTCACTCGAATCGAAAGCTGTACATAGCGCCTTCTAGATGAACTGCATGTCGATCAGGTTCAGTTCGTATATTATGGGTAAAAAAAAGTTTCAAGTTATTGAGCAATAGCGGGCGCTACTGATGGTAACAATCTTCTCACAGTCATCTTTGTAAAAATACCGGCCAATGACTTCGCCGGACCATAAACCGCACCAAACGGGGCATTTTTCCGGGTGAAATGGTAGTTCTTATATTGCCTGAGGTTGCTCATCATTCAAAATACGAGGGTGGTCCGATACGTACCTAGCCTACAAAAGAAAACCAAACATTTTGGAGAAATGGCGATTTATTTTTCAATATAGTCTCCTTTAGCTCGATACACTAGACCCAGCGATGCTACAACTTCTTTAACCCGTCTGAAAAATACGTTTTCTCGAGGTCTGCAAGGTAGGCCTCCGCGACGGCGATGACTTCCTCATTTGACTGAAATTTCTGCCCGGCGAGTGACTTTTTCAAGTTTGGAAACAAAAATAAGTCGCACGGGGCCAAATCTGGAGAATACGGTGGATGGGGCAGTAGTTCGTAGCCCAATTCGACGAAGAGCACTTTTTTCTTCGCCAAGTGGAGAAGTTTTTTCTTCAATTCGGCGTCGAATCGGCCCAATAATTTGGCATAGTACAGCCCTGTCACCGTTTTGCCCTTCTCCAGGTAGTCGATGTGGATCACACCTTGTGAATCTCAGAAAACGGTGGCCATCACCTTTCCGGCCGATGGGACAGTCTTCGCCTTATTCGGAGCACGTTCGCTGGGTGAAGTCCACTGTTTCGACTATTTCTTGGTATCTGCTGTGTACCAGTGGATCCATGTTTCGTCGACTGTCACGAAACGGCGCAGAAACTCCTTCGGATTGCGCTTAAACAGCGTCAAACACAGCTCTGAAGTGGTCTCACGTTTGCGCTAGTTGTCCGGAGTGAGCAAACGCGGCATTTCATGCAGGATATGACCCACGCGATCTTTTGAAATGCCTACTGTCTCAGCTATCGCGCGCACCCTCAATCGGCGGTCTGCCAATCGGTCTGAGATCGTGGATTTTTGTCACGTTATCCTCCGTCGTAGCCGTTTTCGGGGCACCTGGACGTGGCTCATCAAAAACCGACGTGCGACCACGTTGAAACTCGTTAAACCAATTTTTGATGGTCGCCATCGAAGGAGAAGAATCACCGTACACAGCATCCAAACGCTCTTTGATTTCGCTGCGCGATTTCCCTTCAAAAACAAGAATCGAATCACCGACCGATATTAACATACCCATTCAACCGGAAAGGAGCTTCGTCGCTGAAGACAATTTTTCGATAAAAAAGCGGATCTCCCTCCATTCATCAAAATTTTGACGCTGTCGCAGATTTTTCGGCTTCAGTTCTTGCATCAGCCGTATTTTAAAAGGTTTAAGAGCAAGATTCTTATACAAAATCTCACACGTGGCCGTTTCACACAATCCCAGTTGCTGTGACCGGCGCCGAGTGGACAAATCGCGGTCTTCGTTACCCCGGCTAACCCGAGAGCAATATTTTCTTATGTAGGCATTCTACATATACGGATAGGTGGCTTGATGTCCAGTATGCCAATGAAATTTTGTCACTATGTCACGTCGATTATAACGACCGTAACATGGTCGAAATGCACGAAAAAACATTTTTCACGGAGCAAAATATTCAATAATTTATAAGCGCTGTTCTAATGTAAGTCTTTCCGTAATAAAATGGCAGTATACGCTTAGCATGCTTGACCTTAATGCGTGTCACCAATCACGGACGTGCTGTCAAAAATTGAATATTAAAAAACCATAAACCAACAAAATCACTCTTTATAAGAATGAAACGCAACACGGTTCATGTGACCATCACAGCTTCTGTTGCAGGCAATCTTCACAAAGTCAATATTGTTTTGACTTTTATTCCTTTGTTTTTCGAAGAATAAGGGTTTCAACAGCCGCAGTTTTATTTTAAATGTTATATGTTAGGTCAAAATGTCAAAATTTGTACAACACTCTACGGATGTGAAACTTGTTCTTTGGCAAGAAGGTGAAAAATAGGAAAATCTTTGAAACCAACATTTTAAGGAGAATCGAAAATAGAGAAAACAACACAATGACTCAAGGAACTTTGTTCAGCCCCAAGCAATGCCGGAATAATAAAATGGCAAACACTAAGACGGTCGGGACACCTAGAACGAATGGACAGTGGACGAATAGTCAAAAGAATAATGAGCTGAACACCGTAGGAGAACAACCTCCAAGAAGAAAACGCCATAGATAGAAGGACAAAGTGTAAGAATGGACCTACAAAAGATGGAGAAAAACAGCGAAATATAAAATGGAATACACTCATGACAGAGGGCGGAGGGTTGGTAACTAGGCTCTGAACTTCCGAGTACCAAATTGTCGCTGAGTTATTAGCAGGGACTAAAAAGATGTCAAATCGCATTATCTCGGAGACAATCAACTGCAGCTCTAATCGCAGTAATGCGATCACTAAATTTCATTGGCTTTTGTTAGTGATGGGGTCCAGTCTCCAGTTTCATCTTTGAAAAAATACGTCAGCATCATACGATGCCAATAATCCGCACCACGTAGTGATTTTTTTTTTTTGGAATGCAATCGCTTTCCTCGAATGTCATTTAGGGTATTCGTGTCCCCAGACCGATCCCTTTTAAAATGTAATTCATTTGAAAAAACCAGTTTTGATGACAAATTTTCTTGGTGATTCAACATCATATTCAACAAATAGGCGACGTCGTAGACGTCCTAAAGTTTTAAATTTTTGTGTATATAATTTGGATTTTTTCGGCATTTAATTGAAGATCAACTTTAAAAATTGGCCGAAAGGTGCATTAGTGAAGCCCAAATGTTGATTTCGGTGACGATATGAATTGCGCAATCGGTTTTCGAATTCTCTCATTCACAGGGAAGTCTTTTTCGTGTATGTTAGTTTCTTTAAAACGCTTTTCCATTACACGAACTCCGAACTCACTCAAGTTGATTAGGAGTATGTCTCGTAAAAGCGTGGTAAGAAAAATATTCTTGCATGAAATTGAAGGTTTTATTAAGCATTGTTAGAATGATCCGATTTAGGTCAAATATGCGCCGTTTTGTTGGACAACTTGTTGCATTTTAAAGGTAATTCCATTATGCCTTTCCCTCAGAAGCCCTCGTCCCCATTTGGCAAGAAACTGCAACAGTATTTTTAAATAAGCATCTCTTGAGGCGATTTTTTTACCCGCAAAATTGTTCGACATGGAAAGTAATAGGTAGTAATCACTTAGTGCCAGGGTCGGGCTATAAGGTGGATGCATAAGAATCACAAAACTAAGCGCCCGAGTTACGATCCAACATTCTGCCCCCATGCAGTTGCTAAACTCATGACTTTGTTATCTTATGAAATTCAATATATTCAAATTCAGATTTGCCTCTTTACCTATGCACATGCATCAAATACTTTGTAATCTTATGTAATCTAATCCAAATTTTAATTTGCTTCTGTACCTGTACAAATGTATCATATGTAATTCCGAATCTCACGCTAAAGTAGTAGTCAGCATTTTATTATTATAAAAACCCAATTCAAAAATTAATGTTTGTTCAGTTCTGTTAATAAAGTTGCAAAGGGCCAAGTTCTGCCCGAAAATTAAATTTCGTTTTTTTTATTCGAAAGTTTCGTGGCAAATATAAGTCCCTTCTGGCTTCTGGCGAGTCACTATTGATGTATGTTGTCCTGATAGAACACAATCACTATGCTTCTGAGTGAATACTTCTTTTACAGTCCAATTGTTGACACGGCAGGTCCGTATTAATCCCAACCAACGCAAAGCAAAGAGGCCGTCAATCTTGGCTTGGTCACTAATTGAGCCAGCCAAAAGCTTCTCGTCCCCTATTATCAACAGCTACTATTCGATTTTATTACGAATCAGCAGTATTTCGCAGATGAAAATTCGGTCAATGAGGTTATATTACGTTAACTCGTGTGGTATCCATTCATCGAGCGTCTTTTTGTACTATCCAAATGGTTCCAAGCGGTTTTTAGTGTAATGCTCAGCTCATGGCCAGTAGTGCTTACATGACCATTTGACTCGAAAATTTCCATGACTTTATCAACATTTTCAACCTTTGCCATTTCAAATCGTGGTGCATCTTTGACATCGAAATTACAGGAACAGAAATGACGAAACTAAAACTGCCGCGATTGAGTGTTACAGTACCATAAGCACTATTCACATATACAATAACATAGTTTGCGTTTTCACCTTTCTCGAAGAAAAACTGTAAAATTTGGCGGATTTTTTCTACCTATATACTGGTTTGACGCTCACTCAAATAAAGTTTTTTTTGTTTTTAATATAAAACCTCATCTCTTTTACGCCATCCAGTGTAAGTCGGATACAATGTATACAAGACGAGACACAGATTACTAAAGCCATTTATTCGAAAAATAATGGATTTCTTTTTACTTCACCTCATATTGAAAACAGGCATGATAGCCAAAAATCTCATCATCTGGCTCACCCTTTATTATTAAAACCACAAAGAAAAAGTTTAAGCTCATTGTATCGTCTCATATTATCTTGCCATTATGTTCAATTGGGGTGTAATAATAGTAGCCAAATATGGTCAAAGAGAAGAAGAGTTTTTTTAGAGCTCATAGTTTTGATTTGTGATTCTCTGACAGCATTAGGAGGATTGAATCTTACTAACACCTTATATTAGTGTGGCTGACATTTATTGGGAGTGCAAATCAATTCGATCCACATTTTTAGCTTTGTCATATACCGATCACCCTTAATGGATTCGCCACATGGGAGCAGCCCATAGTACATAACGCCCTTTTGATGCCACCAAGTACACAACATGACCTTTGAACTCAAATGTTGCTTTGATGTTGATGCTGAGGTCGATGGTAACGATTCACCACACTTAATGTAGTATCTTCCTTCTTGGAATTTACGCAACATATCCATTTATCATTCCCAGTCACAATCCGATGTAAAAACCTCTTCCTCTTTTACTTTTGAATCAGCTCTCTCTCTCTCAGTTTCAATTCATGAGGAACTCAACTTGCTTCTGAATCTTTCCCTTGGGTTTTAATCGTAATCGTACCTGCTTGCTGAGTTACTCCCAATGAATCAGCTAGCACAGTGCCATCAGCGAATAGTGCTTCCAAAAATGTTTGTCCAGAGCGAGGCTCATCTTCAACGATGAAATCACCGTTTTTAAAACGTCGAAACCATCCTCTACATGATCTATCAGTTCGGACACTGTCAGTATACTATAAGCAAGCATTCGATGCGCTTCAGTTACATAATATTTCAATTAAAGCAAAAAATTTAAACCTCCGACAGTTTAACAAGTTCAACGCAATAAAAAAACAAGGTTTTTTTTATGAAACTTATAAAGTCAATGTTATTGACAGATGTCTAGCCTCTCTGAAACTATCGAGATCAGCTGTCACTATGATGCACTTGCTAAAGCCAGAGCCATATTTTGAAAACGGAGATTTGTCGTTCGATAAGAAAAACGTTTTATGGTTTGGAATGAATTTTATTATTCGCTATAATGATGTATTTTGTATTTTTTGAGAAGTGAGGATGGCTAAAAATCTGAGGGAAAGTCTAGCGAATAGGGAGATAGTCACAACAGTCCATTATTGATTTTTTCCATGGTTTTTTGAGCTCTGTAAGAAGGTGTGTTATATTGATGAAGGTCTTCTCGCATGAATTTTTATATCCAGTTGGTCTAAAAGGATAAATAATAAACTGCGTTTATTGTTTCACCAGTTTGGAGGTAATCCGCAAACAAAATTTCTGTTACATCCCAAAAGACTGATGCTAAAACCTCCTGGACACTAACTTGTTTTGGAGAAGAAGATATAGGATCATGGTGGTAGACTCAAGTGATAATACGTCTCCCAAAATCCTTTTTTGTTTTCTAAAACCCTTTCAAAATTGATAAGACAGTTGCATATAATTGTGTCTTTGTTTCATTGTAAGCGAATACAGCCCAACCCAAAATATCAGCCAAAACATTATTCACACTGTCTAATGAAATGGCTTGGGCTTCTACAAAATTTTTCTCGGCTAACTAATGATCTTTCATAACCATATTCTAGGTTTTCTGGTGACTTTTTGGGCGTCCTTCAAATGGATCACCACTTCTCAACCAACCTCAACCATATTTCAACTGTTCGAATCGAAGGTACAGAGTCCGTATGACATTTTAACAATCGTTTATGAATCTACTTCGATGCCACACATTCGAAAAATAAAATTGTATTACCGTATGATATTCAACTTTTTCTATTGAACAAAACTACTGTGACACATCAATTTCGAAAGGCCGCAAATATACGAATGAGTTGGCAGATCTATATACAACTTCAAAGGTGTTCATAAAAAAGTAGTACCATTTTTAGAAATATAAAATGACGAACCTAATAGCGCCTTCTCTTACGTTGTATGTAGTATGTTTCAAATTGTTGCAACTCATCTGACTTTTTTCCACTTTTCTGTTATTGATATGACTTGAGTCATAATTTTTTAACTCATGGTCACTACATCAAATTTTTGCTGTACATTACTCGCAGGATGTACAAGAATGCGCCTAACTTAAGATAATGTGGCAAAATCGAACGGAAGATTAACTTCCTTCTTTGTTAAAATATATATTTAATAAGTTTTGGTAAGATCATTGTTGCGGGGCTCAGAGGCATGATAGGGCTGTGATGTTTCTGAACAATTTTTATTGCTCAAATCACATGCTTAAAGGTGCCAACATATTTATTCAATTCCGCAGTCGAGTAATTGTTTTTCTAATAAAAAATAAAACCCTTCAATATTTTCCAAAGTTTATTTGGGTCTTGGAACAAAATAACCTTTTGTTTTGGAATATAATTTCATACAAATGGCTGCCACGGCTCGTTTCAGTAACACATTCTATCAATCCAATTTTGTAGTTTAAATGTATCTTGCCTGGTGATCTATTTCACGAAGAGGTGGTTCTATTTATACTAAAGCATACCAATAAAAAGAAACAACCTATGTTAATTGCATCAGAAAAAGCAGCTGATTACAGGATAATTAAAATAAGTCAGCAAAGATCGATTATTACGCGGGTTTTATGGCATATAGCACACTCCGACTTCAAGTCCAAATCATTAATTTCTCGTAAAAGAAAATCATTTATCATGTTCCTATTCGGCTGTTGAAAATATCGTTGTTGCCATCTTTGAAAGTGAGAACATCAGAAACCATTTTTTTTTTTTAGTAAAATAATATTTCCAGATGATCTAAAGCTAATGGATAACGAAACAAGATGGTATCAGCTCCGCGAGCCAAATTACAATTCCAGATCTTTCGGCCTTGAATTTTGAAAACTTTTGCCTGAGAAGTCTTTCCTATACCAACTTTTCAAGGTAGAAGACTAAAACGTCATGCATTTTTGGTTCATGTTTATAATCCGTCCAATAAGTTCTATCATGCGCAGTCACATGCAATAAGCAAAAAAATAAAATCCTGAAAGTAGGCAACAATAATACAGGCGGTTGTTGAATTGGGTTTAGTCGTCATTATGGTTCATGTATTTGATGAGATATATAATAATACTGGATATATTATAATACATGATTATAAGTTACATTCACTTCCTACAAGTTTGCAGATACACGATATATACGTAGAGATGGACAGGCAGGAAAGCCTTTGCATGAATCTACCCGCAAGATAGAAGACTAAAAGAAGTCTTTTTGCTTGAAGGAATAACTTAGTCAGCAATAATCCATGTCGGTAATCAATCGCTTTAAAAATATTGTAGCTTCAGACCGCATTTACTGTTACCATTTTTTCCACTTAATATGAGTATTTTCTGTAGCCAGTCCTGTGGAAATGTTCCTTTGTTGCTATTTTGGCCATTGCAAGCCCTTTTAGCCTTATCTTTCCACTTTTCTCCACAGCTTTGAAGATATTATCTACTTTTTTTTGCGCAGGTTCAAGAGTAACCTGGAAGTCGTGCAGATGGTTTGTGTCGAAGATGGTCGTTCACTATTCACCGGGAGTGGTTGTCCTAGATAGGATATAAGAGATTCGACTGAATTTGTCGCGTTGGGTATAGTTCACAGTAACTTTTTTTGTTTACATGCCCTTAAGGTGTTATATTGGAAATGCAAACACAGAATATGAATTTTGAAGTGGTCTTATACTGCGAGTGTTATGCCTTCGTCAGCATTTTTTTTATCATCACTCATTCAACAACTGATGTTGCTGCACAGTTTTTTTGTATAGGACCTTCCGCTCAACAGTCGGTGATGCTCACCATTGCACGACGACCATCCCCCAATTTTTTTTTGGTTGGCTCCCAAAACTCAATTTCAGTCTAGGAAAACCACATTAAGCATGTCATGAGCGTGGTACCCTTCGTATATACCATTTAAATAGAGAAATCAAGCATTGATTTCTCAACTTAAATAAAAATTGTATTCACTTCTGCCATTCTTTTGTGTTGTTTTCCACAATCAAAATCCAATTCGTAGATCTTGTAACTTTTGCAAATTGCCCTCTACAATGTCTCTCTTGTCCTATGGACAAAACCAATCTGCTTGCTGCTTATTTTGCAGTCAGCTCAAGGCTACCAGTTTGTGGCTTGCAAACATTAGGTTGCGTCAGTGCTTATGTGTGACCGTTAGGGTTTTCAAACATCTTTATGTACACTAATCCGCAGGTCCAGATTGTATGTCCCCCATAGTTTTGAAGTATGTTTCAACACTGGCAAAACCACCGCGTAAGCTCTTCCACATATTCTTCCGATCAAGTAACCCGTCCTTAAAAAAATGTAAGTCTTTTTTGGTGGAAACGCTGATAAGCCATCATCTTTTGTCAAATTTTGAGAAATTAAAGGTTTCAATGACTATATGGTTGTCGTCGCAACAAATTGACCGATGATTTGATAGGATATTTCAGTGGACGGGCAGCCTTCGCTCCACCAAGCAGGCGTGAGCAACATTGTTGCCCTTGATATTTCGACAGCAGTTCAAATCTGATATTCAGCTGATAATATTGGTGTCCCTTAAGGCTACATACTGTCTTCAACATTCTTTTTTATTTTTGTAAACAAATGTGGACAGTTGGCGAATATCGTGTAGAAAGTCAAAAATCAAGCGTCATTCTTTGTCATAGTTTGGACGGACGTGACGGCTGATCGATGATCGCAGCTTGTGTTTTTGGTTCGTGGTATCAGGGTGAATGCAAATGATCCACCGTGAAAGTGTTTCGGAAGTCTCTTGGAGGTCTTGGGCAACCAAACATTTCAATGAGAGAGAATGAAGGTTCCAAAAGGACTCTATACCAGAGTCACTTGATTGAAATCCAATTGACTTTTCCTACATGTGGCATTTTACATGCCGAGGTCAGCACTAAAAAATACCAAAGTGTGAATGCGCCCCAGTAAGCCCTTCTTGGAGAAAGGTTCATGCAAGGTTTAATCTGTTTTTCGACAAAAGCCAGAGAAAAGGGTGGCTCTATCGAAGATTTAAAATCAACTCTAAAAATACCTACGTTAATAAAATCGAATTCAAACTCTTTTTGCAACTCAATTCGATCACCTTTCAATCACCTCACTTTCTCGTATACTTGCGATCGCAGGAGAAGGATCGGTCTCTAAAGGCACTATAATTCAAATCTTCCCTCTCCAAAAATGGTTTCCTCACCATCCACTTATTTTAAAGAAGAATAACAAAGGACTTTCCTGATTTGCGAACCTTGAAAGCCGAACGACTCACTTATGTAGCTTTAAAAATATTTCTTTAAAAATAATGCTAAGGCATTTGGAAAACGTAAACAAAGCCTTTTTCGTCGAACGATTAACAGTGAAATGCGTATTTATCAATATGTACCATCCAAGTTAGGCCTAACCTGATTCCGAGAAAGCCACTATCACCTTGAGCATAATAGTCACTCATCGAACACACAACCACAACGGAGCACAATAAAGCGCAATTACGTGCGAAAACAACAAAGCGCCGCGCCGTCCCTGTTCAACTGAATCCAAAACCCATTGTAATTCAGCCTACAATACGAGTAATTAATCTCATTTTGGATTACCCTCACAACGTGCAACAACTCCCCATTCAACCGCTACAAGCGAACACGACCTCACCGCAACTTCTAATTGTTGTGCACTGTCATTAAACCGCCCGTATACTCGAACACTCGACTGACCTAATGCCATCCAATAAATTACATCCGATTGTGTCTACCACTAGAATAGTTACAGTCTAAATCGCCTTCAAACTTCCTTCTCGGCCCTCCGGTGCTCGCGAGTACACTTCCGATGCGACCATCAGCTTCACATGTACTCGTATTCGGATTGAGTCGAACCAGCGCTTCTGCTCATTAATTCAATTTCTTGGCAAAAGTTCAAAGTGTTGCATCTGAAGCGCCCCGGAACATCGATGACCTGGCCAATGCCGACCGCAATCAGTTTGAAAAAAAATCCACTCAGACAGCCACTAGTAGCCCGCACCGGAGTGGTGACGTTCTCGATGTAATGCATATTTGTCAGAGAGTTGTTAACGTGTTTAATTAAATTAGGAAGATCTATCTGCTCTCATCTCCTGTATGTGTGTGGTGTGGCATGAACCACATGCCACCTCCGCACTGGTCCCGAGGGCAATTAATTCAATTTCTCCGAGACTTTTTCTTGTTCCTCAAGTGTTTTTCTTTTCTTATCTCGCCAGGGTGCGATACCCTTCCTCATTGTTCACATCGATGACAGAAAGGTCAAAGCACGTCCAAGTGGATGAATGAAAGAGGATCCTTGAGTAGGATAATGCAATACCCACACACCCAGCCGAGTGGGTTGCATTCGATATATTCTCCATGTCGACGCCTAAATCATGCTCGGGTGGTTGGTGTTATTGTTCCCACCCTTTTGTTGTAAGGACGAGGGAGCCCACACATGAACTTACGATTAGGCATACCGAGGGATCGGCAGTCACGCAGAGCGTCACAGCTGCAATCCTCGGGCGATTTCCTGTAAAAAGTTTGACAGAAAAGCACAACACAAACCTACGGCTTAAACCGTCGAACACCGTTTCAACTCCAGCTCGTTCTCGATATAGATAATAGAATCATTAAAGATGCATAGAGATTGACTTTTGGCTTTTCCCACTCAACCTTCCCTTTCGTTGGAGCCTATAAATAATTCGCAGAAGAACGAGGCGGACGTCTTCTGTTACTTGTTTCTGCTTTCAATGGAAACTGACTGGAAACAATGACGTTTGACATTTGCTTTCAACTGTGGCGATGCTATTACCCTCCACACCTAGTGTGACGACAATGTGGAGGATACGCTTCTAATGAATTTGCATGATGTCAATATGCAAAAACAACAGAAATTACCGTCATGAAAAGAAACAGAGTGAGCGAGGAGGAGAGTCGAAGGTAGTGGGTGTCTAAAGGTTCCTGGGGCGAAGGGAAAGGCCATGCCCTACGTAATGAAGCCGGGGTAGTACTTACAATGAGTGCAAATTCATAGTAACTGAGGTGGGGAATCAGATAATTTCCCTTTGTGGGGGGGGGGGGGGGGTAGAGAGCATTGAGAATACCGGGCAACGACTGTGACGGTGCTGACGATGGTAGTGGTGTTGGGGTTGTGGTGTTTACGTTTTCATTAGGAATTCACACTTGACGCTGTTGAATATTAAATCCGCTGATATTAGGGGTTATTGGCTAATCTATTGAAAGTAGGTGACGCACAATGCGGCTAATTGGGTTTCCGAGTAAAATGGCAAGTACAGAAGGAATGACTCACATCGGATCTGATGTTTGTGAATAGTGATCGGCTAGCCTACTTTATATACCTTAAGTACGCTGTTTAGTGTGTGTTGTGTCTGTTTAATCTAACATCTTAGAAGGATGTTATCCTTCACGTAATCGGCGCTTAACTTCAAGGTAGTATGCCTTATTGTACGTACGACCTTCCAATAAGAGTTAATGATGAACCACGCCATTGTGATCGAAGAAAGCAACATTTTTAAATTTGAACGCAGTTGGCTTTCTTTTTTCCCGTCTTGGCTCTTCAGTTGGAATGGTCTATCATCCTTTTCAGCAAATCTGGGTCGTCATTCACGTCATTCAACAACTCTTGAGCAACGCTCATGTGACGATTCTTTTGGCCAAATTTAGCAATTTTGAATAAACTTCGCTAAGACATGTTTCATGCCTAAATTATCTAAAAAAAAGTCATGGCCAACCAACCTGAAAATATCCGCAGCAACCGTTCCGACAATAATACATTGATTCTCCATAACAAGTTCCTTCACTGATTCAACATTTTTTTCCGTTGGTGAAACGCCAGGGCGGGCATCGTCACTGACACATTCCCGCCCTTCTATGAAGAGCTTGTACCCCTTACAAACATTTTTTTTTGCTCAGGGTAGGCTCGCCAAATACTACAATCAATATTTCAAGTACGTTGGAGCACTTAATTTAAATACAGATTCCTTGATGCATTGTTTTGAATATCACAAAATCGCTAGGCAGGGCAAAATATTCTAAGCTTGACATCTTTGGAAAATGAACCAAATATCCTAATAAGGGACATGTGTGCCATCGTAAAGAAAAAATCGAAAAATTAATGTACTTAGCTCGCGCAATATAAAAAGTCACCTTATTTTCTGAACAAGCCTCGTATGTGATTGAGAAAAGTGTCCGCTCTGATCCTCCTTCGCTTGTTTTTTTCCTCAAAAGTTAAAGCTTCGTGCTTGTTTATTCTGGAAAGTATTGTCCGCTGATAGCTACAACTTTTACCCATATACTTGGCACCATACGAAGTCCGCCCTAGAAAATCAGCACATCTTTTGAGGCGTTCCACAGATCGATCTAATTTCTTCGATTCTTCGTTTCTTCGGACGATCGGCAGGATACGGCTTTAACGGCCTGAGCAACATGCGGCTAGTAAAATTATTTATCGCCGAGTCTTTCTATCGAAACAGTAAGGCGGGTTTTAAGGTCAAACAATTCTAACAGCTGTTGCATGTAGTAAACCATTTATAGTCAAAGTTATCGAAGAAAAAAGAGTCACATTGGCTAAAGAGTATGTTAACAAGACTAGAGACCAGAACACTAAAAATAAAGTGACAGAAGCAAGTTTAACTTGCTGGCAATGACGGGAAACAAAGAGCTTGGCGAAAACCGAAAATTTCAAAGAACGGTGAAACACGGCGGTGGTTTGTCATGATGTGAGGGTGTATTCCTGCGACAGGGGTTGATCAATAGAATGAACCAATATGAGAACCTCCACTTTACGGAGATGGGTCTGGAAGTAGATAATATAGATCCAAACACACTGTTCACAATATCAAAATGTGGCTTTATAATGTTAGTTCAAAGGACAAAACGCCATTGCACAATTGTGGGCCAAGCTTCAAAAAAATATTGGAATTCAAGCTTCCAGCAGCAAAGTCTCTCTTAAAGTCCAGATGTGATGCTGTGATACCGGCTGCAACTACACATAATATACCATGCCGAGCTGGTCCCTCCAAATACCAAGAATGAGCTTCGATCCACGGATGTTTAGTTTGGCAGTGGATGTTGTTGCGTAGTCGCGAAGCTTTCTTAATTTCGCTTTGGATTATCATAGTGGATCAATTTTTTCATGCCAGTCATAGCAAGATGCGGAAATCCTTTCCTTTCTTACTGCTGGACATCTCCCGAATTCAACTCGTATGGTACCCAATTCCCTTGTTTTGGACCATCAATGTCTTCAAACTTTTACACCAGTTCGAGACCCTCCTTGCCTTTCGCGTCGAAACATCAGTTTTGTAACGTCGAAATAATTCGCGACGCTTTCTTTCATTAATAGAAGCCTCGCCATACGTTTCTATATACAATATAATAATAGTTCGATGCGCCTCAGCAGCAGATTTTTTCCATTGAGAGGTTAAAATCAAGACTTCCCAATTCCAGTTATTTGGCTTAGAAGTCATTCACAACACAATTCCGCCACACAAAAGCTTGGGGAGGTCTTCTCCACTGGCCTGGTTCATCGTCCTGTTTACCTCCACAGATCCCCCTTAAAACTTATTTTCAGTGACCTGAAATCTAGTTTCCTCCTTCTTAATTGAAGACCAAGTTGCACATTCGTCGATTATTCGGTATAAGTGTCGACTACGTCTACATTTTAAGTGGTCTGTACCGAAAGTTCAAGTTTGGTTCACTTTTTCGAACATTTCAGCTGGTTTCCCGCTTATTGCACGTGTAATGTTCTCTTCCAAGACTGCATTTGAAGCAGTGCTAGACGAATAATTTGACAAATCTTCACAAAGAATAGTCTAAAGGCGTCAAATTATAAAACATGATCGAGGCGTCCAGTTCGCCAATCCAATATCATTGAATGATAGCGGACGCTATTGACTACAACATTGCTCGCGCGATCTTCTTGCCTATAATGATGCCGATGATTCTTGCGGACCATAATTTGTATCATACAGTGCCTTTTTCCGGATGCATTGTCGGGTCCGGTACTACCTGAGGTTGTTCATCGGACCAAATTGTGCTGTTTTGTTTATTAACATACCCAGCCAACCAGAAATTAGTTTCGTCGCCAAAGAGAATTTTTCAATAAAAAAGCGGGTCTTCTTCCAGTTACCGAAAATTCTGGTAGCTCTTTCGGCTTTAGTTCCTGCAAGACCTGTATTTTGCAAGGTTTTAGACCAAGGGTGATCGTGGTGCGACGATAATCATCACCGACTGTTGAGCGGAAAGTCTGTAGTTCAACTCTGTCCATAGCCAAGAACTATTCCCATACGGAAAAACTGTGCAACAACATCAGTTGTGAATGAGAGATCATCAAATATATGCTGACGAAGGCATAACATTTGCAGTATACGATCACTTTAAAACTGATACTCTATGTGTGCATTTCCAATATAAAACCTTAGTGTTACACAAAAAAGTTACTGTGAACTACAACCAGCGCGACAAATTCAGTCGAATCTCTCGAATCCTATCTAGGACAACCACCCCCGGAGAGTAGTAAACGAACATATTCGACCCTAACCATCTGCGCCCCATCCAGGTTGTGTGACAAACACTCGCGAATCTGCGCGAAAAAAAAGGTCCTTGCGAAAAATCCTGTCTTTTTTAATATTAGTGGATACAGCAGTAAATATGGTCACTATGGCTTGAATTGCTTGTTCAGTAAGTCGATTATGACGATGGTAAAGTGTACGAATATCATTTTTCACAGAACACGAATTTTGATAATGAAATTCAAAGATTTGTCACCGTTATGCCGTAGAACACGTAACATATCAGGCATGAGCTGTCAAAAATAGAACGCTGTAAAACCAAACAGCAAACAAATCACCTTTTGCTTTTATAAATACGGACTTAGACATTGCGAGAAAAAAGGATAATTTTGAACAGTTCCTTCACATAGCGCAAAATTTTATTTGTTTCTATCATTATGAGTTCGATATTTGAATTCATCCTTCTTCTCAAAGCATTTATTGAGTATAGCCAGGTGCGAGGCTTGGATTGATTCAGTATATGGTGAGTGACCATATTTTTAGTGTTCGCTTTCTTTCTTGCCATTATTAGAATTTCTACATTTCTCTTAAGTATTTCCCCATAAGATCCAAATGATCAGCGTAAGCCAGAGCGGGTGGGATTTCTTGCATTTCAATTATTATTTCAAAAAATTTAACTTGTCTTTCACGGTGGTTCTGTGAGAACTTATTATTCGTTGCGCAAGATCAGATGAAAATATCGCTAATGTCTGGATAAACAACCAAATCTGACGCATTTAGGGTTCCGAAAACCCAAGAGAAATAGCGGAGCAAACTTTGACGTCCACAGGATGGGCCTGAACTTATCCTCGAACATATATGTTATTAAGCAAGAGGTGTACTTTAATTGGTTTTTTACTTGATCGACGTCGGTTATAAGTAGCAATAAACTATTAAATGATAAAATCCATAATAGGAGAGTAAAGATTTTAATTGGAGCTAATAATTATGACTGAAAATTAACCATCTGAAAGGAAACAAAAGAAACCAATTTTCCGACACATAAAGAAACACAATTTTCATTTAAACTTATTGTGAACAAGCCCGAATAAAGAACATAACACGTTTGACAAAGAAGACGAATAGCTATGACAAACATGGCTGATATAAAACCAAAAAACAAGTGAAACCTCCTAACCTAATAGGAGTCAAATCGAGCGAGAGAATTTTAATTCGCATTCAAAGTACTTTTTATACATTGGTACCACGTTCGAATTCTGGTCGAATATTTTCCTTAAGGGCTGCTTGTCTGTCTGAGGCTTGTTGGCATAAGCCCGCGACTTCAAGTAGCCCCAAAGAAAGAAGCCTGGGGTGGTTATCGGGCGATCTTGCTAGCCATGCCAAATCACCAAAACGGGAGATTACGCGACCAGGAAACACTTCCTTCACAATATCCATTGTGGCTAGTGCTGCCGGTTGCATCGTCTTGTTGAAATCATAAGTTCACCAAGCCCCGCCCATCCAACTCCGGCAGTAAGAAGTCGTGTATTATTGTCCTGTAGCGTTCGCCAGTAATAGTGAACGTATTGCTGATGGCGTCCTCAAAAAAATACGGCCCAATCACTCCGCCCGCGTGAACGCCGCGCAACACAGTGGCTTTGAGTGGGTTCATGCATCACACGTGGATTTTCAGTGCCTTAGAAATGAAGATTTTGCTTGTTGACGTAACCACTTAAGTGGGAATGCGCCTCATCGCTCATGATGTTTCTTGACACCTCTTCGTTGTTGAGATTAAGGATGGCTTAACAGTAATTCACACGCGACCAACGGTCAGCAGGCATCAACTGATGCACTGTTTGCACTTTGTATGGGAACATGTGATGCTAAATTTCGTGGCCCAATGTCTGGTTAATGTTTCTTCGTTCTCGCCTTGCATGACTCCTGTGGTTCCAGTCAGTTCGAGTCGAGTAGCTAAGCGCCGGAATATTTGTCCAGTTGGCGCGACGAATAGGAAACACCACCGACCGATTATTGGTAAAAAAAAGTGACACAATTATTTGTGGAGTACAGCGCTCTATTGCTTGTCTGTTTGTATAATGCAGCTGTCTAGTTCACCTATGTCAAATATGATTGATGTACGACGCTATTTGCAAAAATCCCTATCTTCCGATATGTTAATTAATTTTGCGCCACTTTGTAGAAGAAAAATCAGTATTCAGGTTTTTAGCCTAAATTGTGCGTCTTAGTTTTGCAGTCAGGAACTTAGCCAGCCACAGTCCAATTAATAGTGTTCCATTGGGCTGACCTCACCGCAGTCAAACGTCTGTAATGGTTTCTCACCCCAATGGACAAGACTTACTGCACCCGATGTAATGAAGGAAGTCAGATAAGCCCGCCTTAGAGCTAATCGTAAACTCGTGCGGAATAGACAACTGTGGGTGATCTACTTCTTTTTCTTGAATGACCGAAGCAAACTATGTATATAGCAGAATAAGACACTCTTTTTGTGTTTTTATTAACCAGTTCAGTTCATATCAGGATGATTTAAAACAAATCCCAAAATTATATTCCTCGAAGAAAAAGGAACGAAGGACACCTTTAATTTCTTTAGCATAATCAAGGTTTCTACGATGGTCGGATCAATAAACCAATAAGCCAGACAGTTCACCTTCCTTTTAATTGTCTTAGACAGAACATATTTGCGCACTCCTTGTGCCAATAAAGGAGACAGCAGGAAGCAACAATTACGCGTCAACGGCTCAGAACGACTAGCCCTAAAGCGAGCTGGGTCCTAGGAACTGTTCTTCTGAGATCTTTCTGACCATCTCTTCGGAGATCTTATTTTCCGGGGTGCCAAACAAGACTCAATGAATTTAGTCATCTTGTTGTTCGCGCACTATTTTGGAACTAATGGTACGCAGAATTTCCTTCCTTGTCCCATCAGACCCCCGCTCCTATTTAAGGTCGTCTGTGAAAACACGAAAATATTTCCTCTCAGGTCAGAACTGAATTCATTGATAATTCTGGCGCAAGTCCAGGAATCCTTTTTGGCGGAAATAGAACAGCTTTCACTTAACGTAAACTGACAGAACGATAATATGTTTCGCATAGACCTGTGTGTAGACCTCGGAGACATACAAAGCCCTGACAAAACAGACGAACACCACGCAACATAATTCAGTCGGGACAGAACATGACCTCGTGACCATTATTGGACAAGGCTCACGTCGTCGGAATGCCGAGCTATTTACTGATCCGAGGAATTATGATTACTTTCTTCATACCCGAAGGAAAAGGTATACCCTGAATATGTTCAAGAAATAAGACGACTTTTTGAATTTCGCGAGTTACAGTGGGTTCGATTTTCGAACATTGTCA
Organism: Merodon equestris; assembly: GCA_958301585.1. Taxonomy (NCBI): domain Eukaryota; kingdom Metazoa; phylum Arthropoda; class Insecta; order Diptera; family Syrphidae; genus Merodon; species Merodon equestris. The sequence continues at coordinate 55,671,589 of OY284413.1, forward strand.
TAAGTGCTCCAACGTACAATACTTGAAATGTTGGCATTTAACAAGTCTACTCTGAAAAAAACAACTGTTTAGAAGTGGTTCAAGTTCTTCACAGAAGGCAGAGAAATTAAAATATCATAGATTTCAGATATTTTGTTCCGAAATTGCCATATTTTGACCAAAAGAACCGTCACATGAGCATCGCTAACAATGACATGTATGGAGATCCAGATATGCTTAAAATGGTGATCATTATCCCAATGGAAGTAACCGAAACATCCAGGACTTGCTCACTGTTTTCTTCAAATACAATGGCAGAAGGTCGTATGGTCAATAGAGGAGTATTATCTTGAAGCTATGCGCCGTCTTGTGAGGCAATATCAAGAAAACATCCGAAATTGTCAGAAAAAAAAATTATGGCTACTGCATCACGACAATGCACCTGCTCACTCATACTAGCTTTTGCGTATTGTTAATACTGTTACTATGCCTTGGGCAACGTATTCATCGGACTTGGCCCTCTGCAACTTTTTTCTCTTCCCAAAACTGAAAAGACTGAGAATTGCCACGATTGAGAAACTAGAGACCGAATCGATGGAAAAGGTCTATGCTATACCAAAAAGCGCACATCAAAAATTCTTCGAAAAAGTGTATTAATTATATCTGAGTTGGATCAGTATGAAGGGAATCAAGCAGATATTATTATATTTTTCGAGAAAAATAAAAAGCCACCCTATGTTTTTAACAAACCTTGCCTACTGGCCGTGAAAATTCTTTCAATTTAGGAAATATTTTGCCCAATGGGACAACGCTCAGTCGCTGTCTCCGGTGGTCTAAGCATGAACCATCCCTATTTCTGCCATTGGCGTTTGGCAAACTTTGGCTTGAAGGGGCCGACCTATCAAGATTGACCACTGACGCAGTTCGCTTCAACCACCAAAAACATTGATGCTGCCGGACAAGATCCTCTCGATCTCGGCGTGAAATCGATCTGCTGAACCTGATCATCATCTCTTCTGGAAACAAGGTGTTCTGGGAACTTTTCTTGCAACAACTTCACAGTAACGTCTAATATATGACACGTTGTGGCATCATTTTGAAATCACATGACGTCCAGGGTCATTTCCACAAAAAGTTAGTTATTACCATATGTCCCAATATCATTTGACAGTGCAATTGGGCCTCAATAGTAACTTTTTCCGAATGCAATGAAGACTCTCTAAAAATGTTGGATGGATTTCCAACTGCACGATCAGCGAACGAACGACGAGCTTAGTGATCTTGGGGTTTACATTTTTGTGTCAATTGATTGTATGCCTAAGTTTTTTCTCGAAATTCGCCAAGTCGAGATGGATGAAAGATAAATTCTTTATTCACGACGAGGAATCGAGAGGTTTGTAAAAAGTTGGCGAACATAACACGAATTTTTTATAATAAATTTTCGTCGCACTGTTGAATGGTGAAACGCTCCATGGTAAAATTACAGTAGACCAACGTCAAAGATTAACAACACCAGGGTCGTGGTGAAATGGTGACCATCACCGACTGTTGAGCGGAGGGTCTGTTATTCAAGTCTGTCCATAGGTAAAAACAATTCCTATACGGAAAAACTGTGCAACAACATCATGAGCAACAACATTGTGAATAGTGCATCGCGGTATAAGATCACTTCAAAATTCATTCTGATCTGTGTATGCCTTTCCAATATAACATCTTAATGACATGGAAACAAAAAAAAGTTACCGTGAACCAACCAACGCGACAAATTCAGTCGAATCTCATGAATCTTATCTAAGACAATAACCTCCGGAGAGTAGTGAATGAACATCTTCGACACAAACCATCTGCACCTCGTTCAGGTTATGTGACAAACACCATAAGAGCGTAGCTCTTGTACCTGCGCGCGAACCCTATAAAGAAAAAAAAAGAATAACAAAATCTTAGAGCAAGAAACTGACAAAGTTTGAACAAAGCTATTGAAACCTGGTTATATGTATATGATTACAATCCAGGCCAATATACGTAGAGGCGACAATTTCTGTTTTAATTCTGCGACAACATCCCAGAATGAGACAGCCAACTTAAAAGATGGATTCTTGTAAATGAATTAGAATGTGCGGTTCTTCTAGCCATTGGCATGAGCATCACGGCATGAGTTGCCAATGACTCAAGGCAGTACGTGACGCCTGTATCCTGAAGAAAATCATCAGTCATCATTCTCAGTCTGAATGTATGTTTGGATTAATTGTACAGCTGATGCTGACGTCCCTATGGGAATTTGCCTGTCAAATAGTTCTTTCGAATCTGGGTCAGCACTCCGGCCTCTTCTCACTCCCCTAATGAATAAATCAAAAAAGCAAAACTTCGAACTCATTTGTCTAGCACTCTGGAGCCCGAAATTCGCATGACGTCTTTGGTCCTTTGGTCTTTTTAGGCATGACGCCCGCATTTGGCAATAAATTTCTATTAATATTCCGCGTAGGTCGATAGGCATTTTGAACTTACAAAAAACGAAAAAAAAAACACTTCAGCCAAGTCCTTTATCAAAGCAACTCTCCGGCGCCAATTTACCAATACCCGCGGGTGTTAGCAGCTTCCAACGTCGATCACTAAATAATTCAAAGCTCAGATTTATTTAAATGGCCTATTGAATAATTTCTCCAATCAGTTAATCGCAAAACAATAAAACATCTCCCCAGGCTGGCGTATCACCCCCGAGGACATGAAGTCTACACAGCACGCAGCACGAAATAAAATCGTTTCTTTTCTGTTAGTCATATTAGTAATGTCCTCGGGGAGCCTAGTTCCTCTCTCTCTTCTGCAATTTTAATGTGCACTATGCGTGAATTTAATTCCCATTCGTCCTTAAACAGGAATAACAAAAATACGAATCGTCCTTAAAATGAGTCACGGCAGGGAGAACACAAAAAAAAAAAACGGTCGGTAGACAAGCAAAATCTGTCGAAATACCACGCATTCTATTGGCATTTGCCTCCTCGGATCCGCATCCCCCTTCAGTCGCCCCCACCGGCTTGCTGTCGAAAAACAAACAAAATCAGTTATAAAATATGTACAAGGATGCTGCAGTGAAATTCTCATCATGAATTCCTCTAGCTTTCCCCCAATTCCTGTACAACACCCCCAACTAATGCGCCCGGATAACAGAACAGAAGAAGTGGCGAATGGTGATGGTGATAGCGATGGCAATGGCAATAGCTGCGTTCGTAGCGGGACCAGCTAGAGCAGCTGCCTTCCTCTGCTACGTTTCAAGTGTCCTAGTTTCCTTCGTTTAGGCAATTTTGAGTTTCATTCTTGTTCTTGTCATTCTTTTTCCCTCTTCTGATTAAAAATAAATAAAATATGTATACAAAGGATAACACAACACAGACACATGTGTGTAGGATAGGGCTGCCCATAAGCAGACGCACACTTAAGTATTAAATACGACGTTTACGAACACACGAGTCTGTCAATAGCGAAAGCTTGATAAAGTCAAGCACGAGGAAAAAGAAAAAGAATCGAAAGTAAGAAAAGAGCTTTAACTCCTAGCCAACTACCTGCTCTCTGTGAGAGAGAGAAGAACACCAGACGGATGGAACGAAACGAGGAGAACAAAGAAGCTCAGTGTGTGTACGCATCTATGAATCCCTGTAATATCGTCACCACGGGGGTTCGGGCTATGGGCGGAAAGTCAAAGGAAATATCACACCATCTACTCTCCAACGCCTTCCTTTCCCCCTGACACACACGCACACATATATGCGTAAGTGACACGCATCGCTTGAGTGAATAAGGCACGAGGGATTCGGAAGGATGAGCGACATGCTTCTAGTCTCTTTGTTGCTTTCGTGGGGTTTTGTGGGAATTTCTTGACTAAGGAATGAACCAGATTCGGGAACTACCACCGTCATAGACGCGTGTAGTGATGGCAGTTGTGGTGGTGACAAATAACTGGAAATGTACATTATTCTATTTTTAGGATTGTTTTGTTTTTGCGGGCCTCGAAGTCGAGTCCGTAGGTTACGGCTGGCGGAATGCATGTGTGCGTAGTGGAACAGTCGTGACAGCACCCGTAGTAGTCAAGCAGCAGCAGGTGGGGTGCGGTGACTTGTATATACGTGTGTTGGCACTGAATGCGTACAACTTGCAATAAAATGCGTAGTTTTTATTTATTTTTTTTTCGTCTGATTCCTTGATCGTGATTTCATTCGTTCCTCATGTCTTCTTTCGTGTTGTCGTCAGTTACTTGGCATGAGCGGTATTGTGTCACGAAATCAAAAAGTTATTTCCACAATTCGGATTTGATCTGAAAACTTTGTGTCTGTTGGATCGTCATGCAACATTTTGTGGTCGTAACAATTACATCATAAACCTCCAGAGTGATTCAACGGAAAAGTTCCTTGGAAAAAAGGAACTAATACGGGAAACGACTTTAACGACAGCCATTCTACCATACAATAAATGCTTCTATTTCCCATTCAGTTCCCTGTTTATTGGAGGACCCGTCACTAGCTTTTTCCAGGCTTATATTTTCTATTCGCCACGATTCTGCAAGCATGAAGTAAGCCTTTGTGCACTTTTATATCGGGGCTGCAGTAAACGTAACTCACGAGGTGACCGTCTCTTTGATCTCCTTCTATCGCTAGCTTCACTATCAAAAATAGAAGTTCGCAACCAACGTTTGTTACTCTGAAGTGTCAGAAGGCGATTGACTTAGACCTATTTAATTGTTACAAGACTCGTCCGAAGCCATCCTGCCAGATCATAGGCTCGTACAAATTCAAATGAAATGCGAGATTTCGCCAGGTTAGAAAATTTGCCAGAAGGAATCCAGGAAGGACAAATTGGTCGCATTTTAGGGAGGAGAAGAGTATTCTAGGAAAAATATTCTAGCACCTCACTGGTTGAAAACCCTATTTGAAGATTGAATGAATAGTGTTATCACTAATTTTTTAAACTGTCGTTTCTTAATGTAATTTCGGGCCTCAACGTAGTCGCAGATAAATCAAGGATTTTCTGAACAGGTCACTCGCATCGAATTCGAAAGATGACTGGAAAAGCGAGCTATCAAACTCTATATCAGCATACTCTGAAACCTGTACACACGAATACAAAACTTCTGTGAGAGAACGGATTCGAAAACAAACAGGTACCGCAATTCCTCGCCGAAGTCGACAATTGTGTCTCACTTATGGCACTTTACGACTAACTTTAAAGGTTGATCTCCATATATCTTCTTCTTAGACGGCGTTACAGCTCACGGAGAGCCAGAGCCAAGCTTCTCTCATTCACTTATGTTGTGTGCGATTTGTTTTTCACACAAGTGAACGGGACCTACAGTTTAATGCCGATTCCGAACGGCGAGCGCCGAGAAGCTTTTTCAAGGCAAGTGTACTACGGGAGGTTTTGCCAATACCCCGCCGAGGAGAGAAGCCGAGTAATGAACATTCGATGGCGTTGGTGTTATCGGGATCCGAACTCGCTCATCGTGCGTCAGAGGCCGACACACTACCCCATCTATATCTCCATATACATATATGGTTGTAAAATTCAAATTGCATGACGACTGGAGCCTTAAGACCAACTATGACGTCGCCGATTCGTAATTTGGGCCGAATCTAGGGGAGAGAAAACCCGTGCCAGATTCACGAAAAGCCAATGTGTCACAAAAAATGCACAGGTACGGAGTGTAGGTTGTTGAATCTGAATTGGATCTGAACGATTTTTGGTTTCGACAGGATGCCTCAACCGCTCACACAAGCCTACGAAATTTGAAGACCACATTATTTCGGTTAGAGGCTAAGTTAATTGGCCTCCCAAGTCATGCGGTTTTCCTGTGAGGTTAATTGTTATCTGTGGTAATAGCGCAGCGAAAACTTAGGACACCAAATATTAAGAGTGTTTTTTTAGAGATTTGGTTTTTAAATTGACAACACTGTTTCTATAGATGTTTAATTTGACAGTTGAAAGTTGAATTGTAGTTAGTATTATACATTTTGCCATTTTGCAATGAATAAATTAACGCCAGAATAACGCATGCAAATTGTGCAAATTTGTTTTGAAAACCATTCGTCACTCTTATCGTGCGCTCCGAACGGACAAAAAAACCGGTCCTGATAGGATGCGGCACCGCAATATTTGGGGCAGTAGCGACATCAACAAAAGAGGCAAAGTGTCACTTACTTACATTATTGAAACAGACCTTGTTGTATTTAATAGGGGCAATAAACTCTTCTTCGTAACAAGAAATGTAAGGAAATGGAAAAGGAAGTTTCTTTCAATTCTTCCAATAACTCGGTTGCAAACTGGTCGGTGTCGCAAGAGAATTCCTTCTTTCATCACCGTTACATTCGCTTCCATATAAACTTTGAGATCCCACCTAAAAAACTGGGCTAAATATGAATCTAACCTTTGAGGCGCTCTTGACCTCGCCCAATTAAATGCATGCAGACGTTGAACGTCTGGCGACTAAAGTTACAAGAACAATGAACAAATTCCTTCTAAGGTCTTACCCAAATAGTAGACCAACAAAGGGAACCAAACCTCTATGGTAGTCTGCTGATACCCTTAGGAAGGAAATCAGACGGCTTTTCAACATAGCGAAAAAACAAAACAAAACGGACGACTGGAACCGTTACAAGAACAGCTCAGACTATACAAAAGTAAGATAAGAAAGATGCAGAGGACACCCTGGCGTAATTTCTGATCAAAAATAGGATACAATAATGAGGCCAGTAGAGTGAGAAAGATACTGTCAAAGGCTCCCACTATACTCGCTGTAATTAACAAACCAGATGGCACCGAAACTGTGACTGGCGAAGAGTCACTAAACCTCTTGTTCAATACACACTTTTCCGACAACGCCAAGGCTAGTAACTGCAGGGTGCGCCATCTCATATTGGTCGATGTAAATTTCAAATAACTTCAACAATTCTCAACCGATTTTGGAAATTCTTTTACTTTTATTCAACCTAGACCTTTACAATTTATTTGATTAATCTTTGAGAACAATATTAATTAAATGACCGACTTTATTGCCGATGCAAAAATGGGCTCATTTTCGCGCATTCTCCATGACATTTTCGGTTCAAATTTCTGCGATTTCCGCACGAATGTTTCTTTTGTGCTATTCTATTGTCTTCGGGCCGTTAGCATACACCTTGCTTTTCAAGTATCCCCAAAGAAAAAAGTCTGGAGGAGTCAAATCCGGCAATCTCGGGGGCCAGTCGATATCGCTATTTTTTGACACCAATCTTCCAGGGAACTTCTTACGCAAAAGGTTCATTGTTTTGTCCGCAGTATGGCATGTCGCGCTGTCTTGTTGAAACTGAAAGTGAAATAAGCCTTTTTTACGCATTTCTGGGACCACATAATGGGCCAACATCCACCGATATCGATCGCCATCCACTTTATCGCCAACTTCGAAGAAATACGGTCCAATGATGGTTTTAGCGCATACACCGGCCCAAACAGTAACTTTTTGATCATATAGCGGCTCTTCGTGAATAATGCGAGGATTTTCGGTGCCCAGAAGCGACAATTTTGTTTATTAACTGAGCCAGAGAGCGTAAAATGTGCCTCATCGGTCATCAAAATTTGCTGCCAGAACTCCGGCTCAGCATTAATCATTGCAATGACATTTTGTGCGTATGCCAAGCGCCGTGGCTTATCTTGTGGCAAAATTCTTTGAGTTATCTGCACTTTGTATGGAAATAAGTGAAGATCATCCTTTAAAATTCTCCGCAAAGTGGTCCCACCGATGCCTAACGGCTGCGAACGGCGTCGATATGACAAACGTGGGTCTTCTTGAACACTGGCCTTCACAGACTGAATAGATGAGTTTGAACGCCGTGGACGTGGCCTAGGTTGCTCACGAGGGCTTGCCACAGACCCAAATTAAAAAAAAATCGAGGCCCAACGACGAATCGTATCTTTTTTGGGCGCAACACGATCATGCACGATACGCACGTTGAGTTAGTACAATCGAGCGCTCATTTTTAATGAACATTGAAACTATTTCCGCGAGTTCTTTTGGTGTGAGGCGATTCATGGTTAAAATTGTACTGAATTGAAGTTTCCAAAATTCTATGAAGTATGAAAATTGGTTGACCATTGTTGAAGTTATTCGAAGTTTACATCGACCCATATGAGATGGCGCACTCTATACAATTTTGAACAACTCATAGCGAGTCTTCCGTTCATTTCAAAGGAAGTAGTAAGCAAAAAGAAACTCCAATACCATATCCACTGGACTCCAAGTCCATATTCAAGAAAAATTCCTACAGATGCCGTAGGCACGTTGCACCTCTACCTCTACGGTTGAGAACAACATTTGTTCAGGACATATATGTATATATGTATTTGGCTAGTGAGCCATGCAGACTTTGATAGCGCGTTACTGGCCACAGCGCGTGTCAAGATACTTACCGGAGCAGGGCGAACTGTGGAGGCAAGAGCACTCCTGGGCAGTGGTAGCCAACTCAATCTCATAACAGAGCAGTACGTTCATTGATTGAGTTTGCTGAAGCGCAAGATGCAATGTGAGCATCAAGAGCGTGACATTGGTTCGAAGACCAACGTTTGACACATCTATTACAGACATACATTTACTATCGCGGACAGAGCAGGATTTTCAATTAAGCTGCAAGATGTAGATCATATCAAAGATGTCATCACTTCTCCCTGGAGAAAATTTACCACAAGAGCATCAGTATGAGAATGACCGAGCTAGCCTTGGCTAGTATCGTGTTTGGGCAAGAGCAGACGAATTAGTAAAGGGCACTAAAAGCAATTACAGCCGCGTGCGAGTTACCGAATGTCGAATTGAGCGTCTTGATTTAATATGTGACAAGCACGTGATAAATAGTAACCATACCAATCAGCTCACGTGCAGAAAGCCTGAGCAGTTCAGGAGCAGTAGCCACGAGGAGCTAGCCGCCAACAGCGAATATAAGGTTTGGGCACATGACCGCGAACCGGGAGCCAATGGGTATGCTTACCACATAACACACCACTGCGTCGTGATGAAATTCCGTATGGTCTTCGACGCGTCATGCAGCCAGCTATGTTGCATTGTGCAAGCGACAACAAGGAGTCACATCCGAAGCCATTCTTAACAACTTTTATGTAGAGGACATACTATCAAGATCGGATACTAAAGAACAGGCAGCTACATTGGGCTGAGCTAAGCAAGTTTACCACATCCAGGAAACAGATATAGGCAGAGCTTTGCAACATGGAGACTCTGCGGCGAGCATACTGGGCCTGGTATAGAACCCAACGACCGGATTCGCTGACCCATCGACTTGTACACAGCAGTCGTTTACATGCGATCGACTTCGAGCAGCAGAGAAATTAAATCTGTCTTAATGGCTTCAAAAACTCTTGTAGCTCCACTTAAGGCGATTACAATGCCGAAACTAGGGCTATGTCAGGTTCTATTATGCAGATTAATGGAGCAGATGATCGGGGCGTCCAAACTGCGTAATATTCCAAGGACGTAGCGGAGCTATTCAATTGTAGTACTTTATTGGCTTACCTTTGATACCAATAGAACGTTTTTTTATCTGAGCTATTGAACAACATTAGTGTCTATTTCTATTGATAAAAAGAAGAAGGCCTTTATGTATATCTCACTTTAATGGAAGAATCTGATAGTGGTGGAGATCATAAATCTGTATCCGTCTAAGATCCCAATGCCATGACATATTGGCCAGATCTTTGTTTTTTCCCTCATTTTTTCTTTCACTTTTCCTCCTGGAAAGGTTCTCATATTTATATATTAATAAACCTCAGGGGTGGTGGTTCTGTGGAAATCCCAATAAGGGTGAATTGTTGATGATATTCCCATTGTCTATGGTTCATGTACGTTATACAAAATTCTGGTAGAACCTCATGGTATCGCGCCGGCCGACAAAGGCCCAAGTGATCTTTCAAAATCGAGCGGTTCATTCTGGCTGCAACGTGATAATGATTTACGAGTAAGTCCTTCCAGGGTTTCAGTATCTATGAAAGAATTCAAGAGAAATCCTCACGTCAATCAGAACATGTTTGATCGCAAGATTTCTTTGTGCATTTTTTCGTTATACAATACTGCTCTAACCAAAAGGCCGCAAACAACGCATGGACCACGAAGGAAATCATGACCAAAGGGTCAGAAACAAAAAATAAAATAAAACTACGCATTTTATTGCAAGTTGTACGCGACAACACACGTACATACATACATATATACTCTTACAAGTCATCGCACCCCACCTGCTGCTGCTATACTTCTACGGATACTATTACGACTGTTCCACTACGCATACATGTATTTCGCCAGCCGTAACCTGACTCGGTTTCGAGGCCCGCAAAAACAAAACAATCCTAAAAATAGAATAATGTACATTTCCAGTTATTTGTCACCACCACGACTGCCATCACTACAGTAGACGCATGGCTATGATGGTGGTAGTTCCCGAAATTTGTTCATTTTTTAGTCAAGGAATATTCATAGACTCCTACAAAGGCAGCAAAGAGACTAGAAATATGTCGTTCGTCCTTCATCCCTTACTCATTCGAGCCATGTCTGTGTGTTGCGGAAAGTGGACGATAGAAAATGGATGACGCGATATTACCTTTGATTTGTCGCCCAAAATCCAATCCCAAACTTTACATTTTGAGCTAGTAAAAGGCTCTATCTCCGCTCGAAACTCAGGAGCCTTAATCTGGCTAAGAAAAATATATGTCGGCTATATTAACGCACTCTTCAGTTTATACCGTTAACAATCAACGATTTTCCAGGAGCTTAGAGCTTTTTTTCTGGAAACAAGTTTCCATATGGAATACCGATACCTTTTGGCGATGTATATTTGTAGTTTCGATTTGACACTTTGAAAATTTGACTACTAGCTTGGCCTATGTACCTTTTCCTTGGAGCGCGATGAATTCAATTCAATTCAATTCAATATAATTTTATTACGTATAAATTCATATGTATACATGTTTTTTTTATCTGCGAAGCCGGAAGGGCTTGTCTGCAGAAGACTGATTCTTAATATGTTGTTACATTTTATGTGTTGAGTTCGTTACTTTAAAAGATTTACATTAAGATACCTTCAAGTATTACATTATATACAATAAATTTAATAAAATACCAAAACTAACATATATGAAGAACGAAGAGCGAATAAAAAAGAACATATTTGAAATTATAAATTTAAGTACATTTCTTTGGCTTTTTTCAATACTTCATTTTTTGTTAGGTTGCGAAACTCTCTTGGGAGTTTGTTAAGTACCATTGGAACTGCGACATCATACGTCCTTCGCCCATACTCGTTCCAGTACCTCGGAATCTCATAAAAGTGGTGTTGCCTTCTTCTAGTGTTTATTGTCTGTTGCGTTTGGATTCTGTAGGTATTGTCGTTGTAGAAATTAGACATGATTTCTAAATCATGGATTTGGGAGATGTTCAGCATATTAATCGTCTGGTTTCTTTGATGCTGCTCTTCGCTGTTTTGTTTTGCTTTCCGCACTATTTTTTGCAGTCGTGTTTGAAGCTGTTGTAGGGGTTGCACTTGCGACGCTCTTCCCCACGCTAGTATACCATACCTCAGATGTGATTCAACCAATCCGAAGTAGCATTGCTTAAGCACTGCCGGTGTGCAGAGAATGCTTAGATGGAAGAGTGCGTAAGCTGATTGGCGTAGCTTCTTTTTTAGTTCGTCAATATGGTAGCTCCACTTAAAGTTGTAGTCAATCGTTAGCCCGAGATATTTGTAAGTTGACACGTTATCTATATATTCTTTGCAGTCGTCATCATCTCTTATTAGGTCGCTACATCCGGTTTTGTGCAAGCAATCAATATCATGCATTTTTATAACAATTTTGGTTTTTGGGATATGCGGCGGACGAATATGCATCACCTTTGTCTTCAGTGCGTTGATTATTAATCCATGATCATGGCACCAGGATGTGACTCCATTAAAGTCTATTTGCATTAGTCTTACAGCTTCCTCTACGTTTTTATGGCTGACTACGATCGCTGTGTCGTCCGCATACGCGTATCCCGTACTGTATTTCAGCACTGACAGCAGATCGTTGACATATATTATAAACAATAGTGGACCCAATTTTGATCCTTGCGGAACACCATAAACTACTTTTTCTTCTTCACTGAGAGATTCACCGATTTTTACTTTAAATTTTCTATCTCTTAAGTAGTTTTCGAACCATGCCAAACAATTTCCTCGTACTCCAATCTTTTCCATTTGTCTCAAGATTTGTTTGTGGCTTAATGTGTCGAAAGCTTTCTTAAAATCGATGAATAACACTACTGAGCTATGGTTTTTATCTAAACTTTTATACATTTTGTTTGCGAAGTTTCCCAGCAGTTGATTGATGCTCTTGTTTTTGCGAAAACCAAATTGATTCTTTTCTAATATTTTATATTTCTCAACGTATTCGTACAATCTTTTTGCCAGTATTTCTTCCATAACTTTGTCTACAGCCGATAAAATTGAAATTGGCCTGTAATTCAAAATTTCGTTCTTTTTTCCGCTCTTATAAATTGGTCGAACAACTGACATTTTCAGCAGTTTAGGGATTGATGTTTGATCAATACTCATATTAATAAGTTTCGTTATCACTGGGGAAAGAGTCTGTGCATTTATTTTCAGGTCTCTTGTCCTTATTCCCAAAATAGGGAAAGAGGATAACTCACTCGCAAACAATTTTAGACCAATCAGTCTAACATCTTGTCCGGTTGCACGTGCGCAAATTTGCCCTTCGAATGCATCCTCTTTCGGAGATGCAACACAATTATCAGCATGGGAAATCTTGCGAGACTGCGCTAGTTGGTAGAATTGAATGCGCACTCGAAAGAAGAGAGTATGGTACATACTGGGCATTTTCGTCGAAACTGAGGGGGCTTTTGATAACGCAACTTTTGATAGCATGTACAACGCTGTTAAACGGCATGGCGTATGTAAAGTATTGGTTTTGTGGATCAGAGCAATGCTTGTGCATAAGACATTGACCGCTGGTGCAGGCCTCGAACAATGTGTCAAGTCTGGCGTTAACAGGAGCTGCACGCAAGGTGGCGTCCTGTCTCCGCTGTTATGATGCATGGTGGTCGACTCTGCTCGATGCTCTCAAAGCCTCTGGAATCTATGCCCAGGCCTATGTGGATTATATTGCCGTTTTCTCTGTCGTCTCATGTTTACCAGCTGTCTGTCGAAAGCACAGGTAGCGCTAAATGTGATCGATGATTGGTGCACGAGTATAGGTTAACCCTCTTAAAACTGATGTCGTTCTCTTCACGAGAAAGAGGAAAAATACTGGCATGACTCAGCTGGTGCTAAAAGACTGGTGTCATCTAAGATAGCAAGCTTCTTCGGTAAGAGAACATTGAGTTAAAAACCACCACAGCGCCGCTTTTTTAGCATTGCAAAGGTGCTTTGGTAAAACTAGTGCTTATCGCCGATAAAGATCTTCAAGATCTATACGGCAATGATAAGAGCAATAATCTCATATCCATCGGTTGTCTGGTGGAACAGGCTAACACGCAAATACGTCCTAGCCTTTCACCAAACTCCAAAGAGCGGTTCGTCTCAGCCGTACGGGTGCACGCCGGGGCTGCTCTAGATGCTATGATGAACCTTCCACCCCTTGACATATATACCAGAAGGTGCGCACTGAAAGCCATGTCTCGCCTCAAGAGTAATGGTTTTTGGTACAACTTTGAACGCGAAAACATCCGACTGTACTTTTCGCTGGGAAAATATGCGTCTGAGTTTAAATCAGATATATACGCAATCCTAAGGCCATGCTTTATGTTGTGAAGAACAAGCGGAAAGGAAAAAGCATATGCGTCTGCAGTGACAGCCAAGCTGCACTCAAAGCTTTGTGCAACCCTTTAATCAGCTCCAAATTAGTGCATGAACTCAATACCTTTTTGTACAGAGTCGGAAAACTAAATTCACTAAGGCTTGTCACTCTGGGATCCCCTAAAATGAGATCTCTAATAAACTCGAGGAAGGTTTTTCAGGACCTGAATCCGCTTTAAGTCCACCTGCTATCACGTCGAATCTTACATCAACTTTTCTCCGGACAAGGGGAAATAAAGAAAGGTGTCTATCTGGTAGCACAATACACCAGTATTAGCGTATGTGTGCTCCAACAGATAGCAGAAGCCTCCTGCATAAAAAAAAGGCAGAGGAAAATGGCAGAGGATTTTCGCTCCGACCTAAGTTTGAATTTATCACACTAGTCTGGACGAGGCTAAATGTGCCTCAACTAGCCTAGAACGCAAGATTTTTTTTTTATTTGATTAATCGTACATTAAGCTTAAGTCTTCGTCTGAACTTTCTGCAGTACATTTTTAATAAGCTCTTTAACCTTTAAAGGTTCTGAATTTGTACAGGGTCATCCAATTTGTGATTCCGAAAGTAAATTTAAATAATTCTTACCATTACGAATAGAAAATCAATCGAATGTCCTCTACGACAGTTCAGCCGAACCCGATTCTCTCAAGGGGATTTTCGATGACTTTTCGACACTTATCAGACAATAACTCGGCCATAACTTAACGTACGAGTATATTCGTTTTATGAGCGTTAGTAGTCCCACAGAAAATAACCTAACAGTGACCAATCACACGATCTTTGTGGTCAGTTCACATGGAGAAGAACGGTGAACGGCTCGATGTGGGCAGTGATCTCTCTCTCTCTCTGTAGTCGACAACGTCAATGTTCTTCTGAGACCGCCTTGGCCGACGTCGGTCTTGATGGCATTGCCAAGATTACCTATTTTGAATATAAATCTACCGCGCGTTGTTATAGCGCAAACTCCCTTCGACTGACACTTCCAGTGCGGGTTATCATAGGAAGTAAAAACTACCGAAGTTTTTGGGCAAAATGCCAAAGGATGAAATGGCCCACCCTGTAGGGCCTGTAAGGTCCAATACATGCCGGAAATCTAATTTAATTTTGATTTTGGTATGGCATTGCCGCCATTTATTCGGCTTAATGTAAGTTAAAACAATGTTTAGAGTTATGGAGAGCGATTGAGATGACGGAATTTAAGCACGGAGTACTGAGGCTAAAATCGAATCTGTTAATATTAGAATCGAGATTTCGATACATACGAGAGATAAAAAAAGACAAGAGAACGACCCGCGGATCCTACACAGTCAATGGTAACCGAAAGGATTAGATGAGTGAAAAGGTTGTCAGATATGGTGCGATAAGTACTTAGCCTCACCGCCAGTATCGTAAGAACAACTTACTATCGTCTAGTACATTCTAGTAGACGGCCAATGTCGAAATTTTAGCCGGATCGGACTCGTAGTTTTGTTTTGACCGCGTGTGGAAGCGGGAGTGTCCGCGGATTTTAGAAAAATGGGAAAAGAGCCACGTCCAGGTGCCCCGAAAACGGCGATCTCATATAGGCAGACCGCCGATTGAGGGTGCGCGCGATAGCTGAGACAGTAGGCATTTCAAAAGATCGCGTGGACCATATCCTGCATGAAATTTTGGGCATGAGAAAGCTGTCGGCGCGATGGGTGCCGCGTTTGCTCACTCCGGACAACAAGCGCAACCGTGAGACCACATCAGAGCTGTGTTTGACGCTGTTTAAGCGCAATTCGAAGGAGTTTCTGCATCGTTTCGTGACGACGAAACATGGATCCACTGGTACACACCAGAGACCAAGGAACAGTCGAAACAGTGGACTTCACCCAGCGAACGTGCTCCGAATAAGGCGAAGACTGTCCCATCGGCCGGAAAGGTGATGGCCACAGTTTTCTGGGATTGACAAGGTGTGATCCACATCGACTACCTGGAGGCTGTACTATGCCAAATTATTGGTCTACGAACTGCTGCCCCATCCACCGTATTTTTTTGTTTCCAAACTTGAAAAAGTCACTCGCCGGGCAGAAATTTCAGTCGAATGAGGAGGTCATCGCCGCCACGGAGGCCTACTTGCAGACCTATTGAACTGAACTACTCGCAGACTATATTGAAAAATAAATCGCCAGTTCTCCAACATTTTTGTTTTTCTTTTGTAGGCTAAGTACTTATCGGACCACCCTCGTACTGTGGTAATCAAAGCTCAGGAAGGTGTTGTAAAACATGTGGGCCAATGGTGTACATGACTTGTCTGTTTCCGAGCGGAGGAGTCTTTTTGCACTACATACAGCAATCTTTTAAATAAAAGGGTGCAGTAAAGTTGGCATGGTGCCTGTAATGAAAGCCTTGAAGTTTAAGTATTGTAGTTTTCTGTTCAACTTTTGTCCACTATACAGCAGACGCATAAGCTACGATAGGTCTTACTATCGCGGTTTATAACCAGTGGATGATCTTAGGTTTCAGTCCCCAGGTTTTACCGTAGGTGTGTCGACAGGCCCACAGTGCCTTAGTTGCCTCTGCAAGTTTGCTTTTGATGTTGAAGTTCCAGTGGTTTGCGATCATTTGTGGTTTCGTCATTAAATGTGAGGCTTCGTCATCAAAGGTGAGGTTTCGTCATTGAAAGTGTGACTGGATAAGAACCATTATAGTAGAATATGTAGATAATATGTAGATAATGTTACTTTTTGGGAATACAATGTCGTCTCGTTTATCAGGAGAATTTTTCTCTCTCCAAATCTTGCAGGGTATCGTGGCATATCTTGACGGATTTTGAGTGCACCTTAATAAGCATGGCTTGCCCTGTCTCTACTCTGGTGCATATATCAATATAGTTCACACAGAATTGTTGTTTCTGAAGCAAAATTAAATAATTTTAGTGCAATATTAGTTATACCTTCGAGGTATATATCATTTTATAAATGTGTTGTTTTAGGCTAATAAACTACGTTTAAAATGTGCACAATTGTTGACTGGTATTTTATTTACAGTTTTATTAATATAGGAAAATCAAATTGGATCAAAGATTCTCTTTGAGTTCAGCCTCGCACATAGTCTCAATCCTATTCGACGTCTTGGAGAGCCACATTTTACTCATTTTTAATCATCGGTTGTGACTCTATTAATCATTTACTATTGTAATATTGACAGTGCCGATATGGCCGTCGCACTAAAGTTGTGGTCTTTTGGGAACATTTTCATTTCCTTATTTTTCCTTGGTATCTTGGGATCAAACTATTGGTCTTAGCGCTTTTGCCAAATTAGAGGTTTAGCTACTCTTTTCGAGTAGTTCGCGTTGCCTGGTAAGACTTTTTCAATTTTTACATCGCTGGGTATGACAGGTCGACTGTCGGGCTCATTCAGGGACCTTTACACCTTAGTTTGTTAAAGTTACGATTTTACCTTTATCAACCGAAACCAAAACAAATCATCTATTTACATAGATATCTCTGTTTATGGATCGTTGCCTTTGCCTTCTATAGTCGAATTACTTTGAGTGAAGTAAGCTTCAATGCGTAATGAAGTAAACCAGCTTGGATGTAGGAGTTGCCTCTCCTAACCTATACACCGAATTGAGCACTTATCAGTAATGCAACTGCAAAGAAGATATGTTTCTTTTTAACCACAATAGCCACTGAACCTTGTCAAACCACACTCCAGCAACTCCATTATTCACTTTTCAGCTTCATTGGACACTAGGTCCTTTTTACTGCCCTACTATTTCCAGGAACCGTGGCAAAAGGATTTATGTACCCAAACTAATACGGCACGGTCGTATTCCTGTCGTATTCGGTCCTGCATTCTTCCATTAAAATTGCATCCTTCAACTGACGCGTTCGTGCCTACTCGAGCAAATTGTCCTAAAAACGAAGCGTTGACCACCTTCAATTATTCAACACTGTCCCACTGCTCCATCGCATGACCATCCTGTCACACACTGCAACTGTGTCCAGTTGCACACTAAACACCAGGTAAAATCCTTTTCACATTATCCCAACTGAATCTCCCCCACCGCCAATCGTACTCATACACGTTTAGAAGCTCAACACTCTGTAGCCCCATTCAAGAGACGTTAAGTAAAATTTAATCAACAACCTCATTGTGACCTCAATGTGAAAATTTTAAGCTCCCTTTTCACATGCTTACCCTGCCACACTCTTACCCCGCCCGCTGGCTATCGCTACGATACTTCCTTCCCTCTATCCAACATAATAGCCTCCAAATACACTTCACCTATTTCAACTGGCTTCCTCGGGCCAATACAACCAAACTGTAGGTCCTTTAAATAGGTTGAAAGCTCTCTTTGCCTTTCGTCGTGTTGCTTGTATACGTTTCGCATTCGTATGCGGGTTTGGGGACATGCATGTACATAAGTAGGATTTTGTGTGTATGGATATGTGTGTGTGTATGTGCTTGTTGTTCTCTATTGTTGTTTGCTTAAACTCCATTCAAGTGTTTCCAGGACTGCGTTGCCGTTCAGCATTGGTAGATTTTCTGTTTCTGATTTTCTGTTTGTTTGGCAACATGCGCCATTTTCCCTCATGAATCCGCAAGGATAAACGACGAACGAAACGAATTGGAGTTAACCGCAAATCTTTATTCAGCTCTCACTACTCGCATGAAGCGCAACGATGAAAGCAATACAAATACGAATAGGAGGAATGCAACAGCAGCAACTATAGTATTATAAAATGTGTAGGGTGGGTAGCAGAGGCAAGTTACGGAAGCTGTGGTAGTAAACGATATGATGTGCGAGTAGAGTGTGCGAGTAGCACAGTAGGGCAAATATTGAAAGGAAAACAAAAGGACATTTATGTGGTCTCGCTATTGTAGAACTTCCGCCTGTGAAGCTTGTTAGACCTTTGTGCAGAGAATAATGAAAAAAAAAAAAACGAGGAATCGAGAGGAAAGTACTTGGAGGATGTTCCTTGTGCACGTGTTACAGGCGGGCGAACAAAAAAACTATTTTTACATTTTAAGTTCAGTGGTTTTGAAATATGGAAAATGATAATGCTGCTCCAAGGCAGAGTGATATACGAGTGTGTTCAAAAAATAATGGGAATTCCGGGTTCCTGCAAAAAAAGTTATTTTTTCAACTAAATAGATCTTCTCTTCTTCTCTCCTTAGATCGCGCTACAGTCCGGTGTGAACCTGGAACTCAACCAAGCTGACACGATATTTTGCCAGTTGTTTCCAGTGCCGCTCTCTAACTTGGTTAAGGTCCCCTTCCATCTATGTGTGCCACCTTGGATTCGGTCGTCCTCTGCTGCGTCGTCCTTCAGGCTTGGATTCGAAGACTCTTCGGACCGGAGCTGTGTTGGCCGTGCACTCTACATGGCCTAGCCTTCGTCGTTGTATCTTCTCCTCCACTCTCCGTTTATACAAACGGGACTATAGATTGAACGCAGAATTTTCCTCGCGACCAAGGGCATCCTCATCCGTTTCTGTTGAGGTCCAGGCCTCAGCGCCGTGATAGAGAAGAGGGATGATCGGTCACTTTAATAGTGCTTCCTTGGTTTTTCGAGAGAGGCTCCTAGAGCCTAAAGAAGTAGGGGTTGGTGGTTACTAGTGAGCCAAGATAGACGAATTCCTTGACCACTTCAGATTGTAGTCGAAGGTCTCGGTTAATCCGCACCGTACGAGTTTTGCAGGGATGCTATGCACACTGTCATATGCGCCTTTAAAATCGACAAAAATGATAGTGTGTGTCGATTTGGAATTCTTGGGTCTTTTCCAAAATCTGCCGCAGAGTGAAAATTTGTTCTATTGCGGATTTACCTGGCCTGAAACCACACTAGGTTCCTAATCAAATTATCCACAAAGACTTTCAGGCGTACAGAACAGCAGGGAAGATATTGTAAGGAGACTTATCCCTCTATAGCTGGCGCAGTTATAGGAGTTTCCTTTCTTGGCAAACAATGCTGAGATTCCATGCGCCCTACCAACTAATCTCTATCCGCTTTAAATAGCCCAGCAGACAGGACGTCTGCACCCTCTGCTTTGTTAGTTTTAAGCTTCCAAATTACAAGCTTAATTTCATCTAGGTCAGGTGGACGGAATTATCTTGCATCTTCGTCCGTTTCGAATGGATCATTCTGCCTGACAGCGGTATCAAATCTATCATCGCCATTATATAGTCTACAGAAGTGGCTTTTCCATATTCTCAGCATTGAATGTGACTCTACTACTATTTCTCTCTTTTCTTCGAGGGCTCGAGAGTGGCTCTCGTCCGTCTATTTAGGAAGGTTTTGTAGGCAGTTTGCCTTGCTACATGGGCTTGTTTGCATTGCTCATCAATCCAGGGGTTTCTAGCTGGTGCTGGTTTGACACCCAGCACATCAGAGGCAGTATCTCTGATTGCGCGCTGGCAATACTTTCACTGTCGTTGTGTGGATTGTCCCGGTGACACCGGACTTTGCAAGAGGTTGAGGGAAACTCGATCGGAGAAGATCCTAGCGGTCTTCTGCGATTGTAGCTTCCGACGTCAAACTCTTGTTTACTTCGATATCCTCATTCGCATCTTGGCTACAACAAGGAGTGGTCGTGGTGCAATGGTAATCATCACAGACTATTGAGCCGAAGGTCTGTAGTTCAAGTCCGTCCATAGTCAAGAACAATTCCTATACAGAAAAGCTATGCTGACGAAGGCATAACACTCGCAGCATAAGATCACTTCAAAATTTAGACTCTGTTTGTTCATTTCCAATATACCACTTTAATGACATGGAGACCAAAGAATTACTGTGAACTACAACCAACGTAAATTCATTCGAATCTCTCAAATCCTATCTAGGACAACCACCCCCGGAGAGTAGTGAACGAATATCTTCCACATAAACCATCTGCAACCCATCCAGGTTGTGCGACAAACACCATAAGAGCGTACACTCTTGGTCGGTGGTCGAGTGGTCTGGTGACCGCCGGGTTCTTTTATTGATGTTGATATGTGGGAATCGTGTGCCTGCTTTGCTCAAAAGAATAAAAGGTCAACTCGTTTCGGCGGCCAAGAGTTTGAGGAGATTTATTTTAAATCCATACCCGCTCTCGACTGGCAGTTCTCTCAAGTTTCTGG
Source organism: Merodon equestris (assembly GCA_958301585.1). Classification (NCBI taxonomy): domain Eukaryota; kingdom Metazoa; phylum Arthropoda; class Insecta; order Diptera; family Syrphidae; genus Merodon; species Merodon equestris. Next base: position 55,692,526 of record OY284413.1, read on the forward strand.
TCAGGGAGTTCCACAACCGAGTCACGTGAACGAAAAATTGACGTTCTGATGCAAGACAAGCGCATCTTGGATGGACCAGCATCACTGATCTACGTGACTGGAGGAATTGCAGTTTATCATACAGGTACTCTGGCTGCTGTGTTTGCATGACGTCATAAAGGAGGCATAATGATCAATATTTTATTATGTCGTCGAGGGAACATCCTGAGATCTGCTTAGAGAAAGAGGAGACGCGATCATTTCTCTTTAAGTTAAAAATGTATCGAGCAATGTTGTTGTAAGTAACGTTAAGTCTTCTTCTACTCTTGGCATCTGGGTTGCAAAAAATCTCGCAGCCATATAATAAAACTGGTAAAAGGAGCGTTTTTGCCAGCAACAGCTTTGTTTTGGTTGGTATGAAATGCCGTGTAGCCCATAGTGTACGTAGTCCACCATAAACCTTGCCTATAGCACATTTTATGTGACTGTCCCAAGACAGGGTACTGTTAAAAATAACACCAAGATTTTTGGCGGAATCAACCCACTCTATGGGGCTATTATTAAGATGTACCTTCTGAAACCTGGAGAGGTCGAGGGGTCTCCGATAAACAGCAAGCACTTTAGATTTGGCAGCATTTAAGTGCAAGTTGTATCTGAGTGACCATTGGTAAATGTTCGCGAGGTCCTCATTTATCAATTCTATAGCCTCGTTAATTTGGGTGAGATTGCAGCTCAGTATGAGTTGCACGTCGTCCGCATACATGTGGATTTTGCAGTTTCTAATAAAGTTGGGCAATTCATTTACATAGAGTGAGAATAGACAAGGTCCTAGTATAGATCCTTGTGGTACCCCAGAGTTGACATCAATAAATTGAGAGACATTTTTCCCGGCAACAACCCGCTGCTTCCGTCCATTGAGGTAAGAGTGCATGAGTTTCGTGGAAGATTTTGAAAACTTAAAATCTTTCCTAAGTTTTTTGCATAGAACCGAATGGTTTACTGTATCAAACGCTTTTGAAAAATCGAGAAGCGTTAGAAGTGTTGCCTTTCTATTGTTCAGTGCAATTCAGATCTCATCAGCAACGTAGATAAGAGCTGTTTTGCAACTTCTCTTTCGTCGAAATTACAACCCTAAGTACAACCCCCAACCTGGAGGGCCAGGTTCGCTGCATACATTGGTTCACTACCCAGCGGATGTCAGGCCAGCTATCCAGGAGAGGCCGCGTGGGGGCTGTGTGTCAGCTTTTATTGAGCAGGAACAGAGATCGATGCTGGTGTTTGCCATGCTAAACGCGATCAACTATTTTGTTCTGTTTGCTCGCTCCTGCACTCCTAACTAAATCGATCTTAGTACTTTAAAATTGTCATCCTGGATATTACAAACGTACGTCGATGCCTCTTCTAATCCCCAAAAACCAATCTTGCGAACTGCAAAACGATTGCCTTATTTGAGGTAAAAGAAAAAGTCGCAGGGAACACACTGTATCGAATTTGGAGGGCATCGCAATGCTTTCGGCAAAATATTTACGAACAAGCAATAGAGGGCAACGAATCTGGGCTTCTTTTCGGATTACTTCACACACACGACGTGTCACTTATAGATTTTAGAATTGACCGTTCGACTTTATTAAAAGAATTCAAAGTGCATAACATCATTACATCAAAAGCATTGAACCTGAACATTTGACCTCTCCTGGTAAGCTTCATCCAGTCTTGCCGATTCGTCAATTGAACCTCAGTTTCCATGGCATATCCGTAAACTCGTATTCGCAATTCGTATGAATTGGTCTACGGAATTGAGTTGCCATAATAATCGTGAAAATTTAAATATAAATCTGTTTGATTTACCGATTTATACGAGGATTGTTCAAATAATAAGGTGACTTTTTATTTTTCTCGAAAAATATTTATTTATCGATCAATATCTATTCGGTCTCTTTCAAAGATGGGTCCCTTTGAAGATAAAATCCTCAAAGCACTTCTGATAATCGCTTCTTGGTACAGCCTTGCGTTCATCCGAATTGAAGAGTACGATTCGCCATAACAAAAGTTTTCATCCCTCGTTGACGTGATGGATTGTCCAGAGCGGACATTGCGTACTACTTATAAACTTTTTTTTTTTATATTTCAGATTCCATTTTTTAATAGTAAAAAATCGCCAAGCACACCAAAACACGTCTAGCCTTTATAGATAGGTATACAAATAGGAAACCGTCGCTTTTTTCTTTCAAAGTTTGGAAATTTATTTCGGAAAATATTTTCCATGACAGGCAGTTGGAAAAACTGCACGATTTTTGAGGTGATCAACGAAAGTTCAGAAATGCTGCCCAGCCCCAGCCAATAATTTTTAGCACAGATATTTGTCAGAAGCCACCATACCTAAAGAATACTGAGAGGATTACGACCTCTCATTACAGTTTTTCCAGATAGGTTATGAGAATCTGAGCCATAAGAACCTGACGCCGAGCGTCCAGAATCACTACAAATGATGTTTGCTTGTATTGCCGATTTATCTTCAATTCCCAGCTTACCGCATTAGTTGTCTTCGGTAGCGAGCCCCTGTCCGTTTTATACTGCATCAAGCTGGTCCCACTCTACGAGTGCACAGTAAAGTTCCGATGAACCTCGATTTCTTTTTCTCTTTGTAGTTAAAAATTTCAACTCGTATGGCACCATTCCCAAAGCCTTCAAATAAAAGGTAATCATTTGATAGTTCTGAAAGTTCTTGTCGCGTTTGATGTAATTTTTGGTCCAGTAATGCTTCTATTTATGAGTTTTCAAATTTGTCGAGCGGTCCGGGGCCCCACTTTTTAGGTTTCGTGACGCGTTCTTTCCTTTACCGAAGTCTCATAATAAATTTTTGTTTTATAATTGAGGGCGAAATGCAAAAACTCCTGTGAACAACACCTACCAGCAATGCAATAATTGAATTAGATGGAAGTGAAAAATTATCATTGCGACGAGTTGTTAAGAGAAGCGACATTTTTGATCTGATATTTCCGACCAACTTGTGCCGCTAGCGCCATCTACTGGAAATCAGCAGCTTCCAATTTAAACACGTGATATTCTGACTGACGAGGCTCATCTCTGTTTTCTCTCCCTCTCCAATTTCTGCATCCACAATGAATAGATGCGGTTCTTGGGCTGGCTGCGTAGTTGACCCATCTTATTTCGCAACGAAGCTGCTGAGATAGTTTAATTAAAGGCCTGTTAAAAAAAATATTCGACTTTCAATTTATTTATTTTTATGTTAGGCACAAGTTCCCTAACATATATTAACATTGTTAGCCATTTTGAATATTTAGTTTGTTTTTCACAGACATTTTACGGTAGACGTGGGGCCCTTCAAAATTGACTCTTTCCTGTTTGGTGACCAAATTTAAGACGGCCGGCTCAATCGGTAATCAATCAGCAAACACTCGAAAATCAAAAGAAACATCATTGCAGTCCTAAACTTGGGCCTAAACTCGTATAACATTCACCTGACCCAGGAGCTCAAAGTTCATGGCCATAGGCATCGCAGTTTGTTCGCTAACAGAGCTTTGGAGCGTTCGGAAAAGGATCCCAATACTTACTTACTTAACAGGCCAGCGATCCATGGAGGTCCTGAGCCTGGGCTATGACTGCCTTCCATCAGTCTTGTAGAAAATAGTGCCTTCTCTGTTGATGCCTGCTCTTCGCACTATCTGCCTCAGCACCAGGTTGAAGAAGTCACACGACAGCGCTTCTTAGAACCGAGCTGCACGGTGCATCGCGTATTTTTTAGCGTGGCGCTACACAACCGGATCAGTTTTCCAGGGATTCCAAATTCATCCATCGCATCAAACAATTCTTTACGATGAATGCTGTCGTTTGCGGTTTTTAAATCGATGAAGAAATGGTGTGTATCGATATTAAACTCGTTGGTCTTTTCCAGGATTTGTCGAAATGTGAAAATTTGGTCAATAGTCGATTTGCCGGGCCGGAAGCCGCACTGGTAGCTGCCGATTAGTGCGGTGCAAAGGGCTTTAGACGTCCACACAATACGCTGTACAGAATCTTGTATGCGACATTAAGCAGAGATATGCCTCTATGGTTCTGACAAGAGGTGGGATCGCCCTTTTTGTGGATGGGGCAAATAGAGCTGGTATTCCAGTCGTCGAGCATGCGTTCATCTTCCCAAATTCTACAGATGATCTGTAGAATATCGCCGCCAGCCTTGAAGAGCCATCAGAGCTCTTCATCTGAGCCTGCGGCCTTGTTGTTCTTCAGCTTGTGAATAGCTGTGCCGACTTCTTCGATGCTGGGTGGGAGGTTCCTACCACTCTCTCTTGGTCATGCTCGTTAAGCAGCTGCTGGAAATGCTGCTTAAATACATCCACTATTCCCTGCGGGTCGGTGACAAGATTACCCTCGCAGTTTCAAAGGGCCTCGATGCCTTTCTTGATGCCTCCTGCAAGGCCTTTGGCTTTCTTATTAAAGGCTCGAATTTTGTGCTTATCCCTAGACTCCTCCATATCCTTGAGCTGGGAGACCGCGAAGATTATTTTCTTTTGTCGCACTAGTTTTTTCTCCTCCCTTCTTCTGGCTCAGTACTGCTCTTGCGCTGCCCTGGTTTTTCGCTGTTTCGCCTTTTGATACGCCTCGTCGATTGCTGCCTTTTTCTGCTCACACTATCCATCGTACCACGGGTTTCTTGTCGCGGGTGGCAGGTAGCCTAGGGTGATCTCGGCTACTACCTGAATGACTGAGCGGCAATGCAGCCACATAGTTTTGCTCACTTGCTCCCTGTAGGCTCTGGCAACCTTCGGTGTGCAAAGGCGTCCAATGTCGAACCTCGTCATGGTGGGCTGGTGCAGCTTTCTGACATTGGACAGTCGAGCTCTGAATCTTGCTGCTATGAGGAAATGATCGGAGTCAACATTTGCCCCCCTGAATGTTCGCACATCCAGGATATTTGAGGAGTGTCTTGCGTCAATGAGCATATGGTCGATTTGGTTGGCGGTTCGATTATCCGGAGAACGCCAGGTTGCTGTGTGGATTCGCTTACGAGGGAATTTGTGCTACCGCATTACGAGCTGTCACAAAGTCCGTGAGTCGGAAGCCGTTATCTGTTGTTGTATCGTGTAGGCTCTGCGTTAATGTCCCCGAGTAAGTAACATCGTACTCTGAACAAGCTCCGTAGGCGTTGACGCCAATATTGGCCCAAAAATCATTTTTAGCAACACCAATCCACACGCCAGTGTCGCCAGGAGACAATGCATCCTCAAAAAAGTTATCGTTTGGTGTAAGTTATGGGCCGGCGGCATCATTGGTCATTTTTCGGAAAGGACTTTGGTGAGCGGTCACCAATGCCGAACGCTACTGAACAATAATAACCGATTTTTTATGGGCCAAATTCGACCATATAGACTTAGATGACATGTGATCTCAGAAGGATGGCGCTACGTGGCACAGAGCGGACGCCACGATTGACATTCTGCATGAGCGATTTGAGAGAAAGGTTATCTCTCGTAAACGTAATGTGAATTGGTCACCAAGGTCATGCGATTTGACCCACTTTTTCTTTGGGGTTTTCTGATGTCACAATCGACAAAAAAAGGATTTTGTTAATACACACAACTTGTTTTATTCTATTTAAACATCTACCCGCCCTTATTGAAAAGCCATTTACAAACTTTTCGCACAGCGGAGGAAACATCCAAGCAGTGAATAAGATTGCTGTGGAGAATCGTTAAATCAGTATCAGAGAAGATGCTGCGGACGCTGGCCTAAAGTTAACTCATGCCATGACATTTTTTTTAGATAGGTATTTGGGGTATGAATCGTTTGTTACCGGAAAGAACAATCGAATGAGCATTGCTCAAGGTCTGTTGAATGACGATACAGATTTGCTAAAAAGAATCATCACCATTGACGAAACATGGGTATATATTATTGTTAAGATTACAGATCCAAAATCCAATCAATCCAATGGAAGTGACCAGAATAACCAAGACCGAAAAAAGCACGTCATAATCATGCCTCAGCCACCGTATTGACGGGACTTGGGCCCCTTCCACTTTTTTCTTTTCCTTGAAAGGAGGACCACCTTTGAGGAGATAAAGACGTCATCGCTGGAAGGATTACTCCTAAGGAGATAAAACAGATATTGCTGAATAAATTAATATTTGTTGAGAAAAATTCACCTTCATTTTTGAATAGCCAATTTTTGAAGGGCCAACCTTCAAATCATGATTTCTGACCAAAAGTCGAAGTGCTTGGCTATTGGCTTATAATACGCGTTCAACCGTAACCTTGTAGCATGGTGTCATTGAACGGGCTGGGATGTACGCCAAACTGATCTGACTTATAGGCCACTCTGTTGATTTTTTGCCTGAAATTTTCCAACGTCTTCCTTTTTAGAGAGCCCCTTTATTTACCTACTGGCCTCTTAGATTAGATAGAAATTGGAAAACGAAGGTTATAGACCAGACTCTCATAGACGTGTTTACATAAAATGCTTGTGAAGCCTTTGACGTCATAACGTAAGTAATGCCTGTGAAGCCTCTATTGCGGTAGATATGATAAAGATGTTGACAGACACATAAAGTAAGATTGAAGAGAAAACGTCAAAATAAGTAGACATAACTCTTTTTTTCAGCTAGAACATGTAAACATGCTTTTAGGCGCCACAACTGCGCTTTCCCAACACACTGTTCGCATGTAGGGTGAACCCATTAGAGAATAGTTCGAGTACTCATTTAACATTCACTCGTTCCATTCAACCAGTCTTCCCCATCATCCCTGACAATGTACCACCCCAAGCGCTAGTACACAGTTTAATATTGAAGTACACTTGTGTAGGGAATAAAGGAATTTCCAGGATAACAAGGAGCACAGTGCGCTATTCTACAATGCTGCGCCAGTATCCATTTCATCCTGTCATGCAGTGTTCCCGGCTCGTGTTAATGTCCTCGAATTTTGTCGCAGTGAGATAACGGGATAGTATTTTAAGGGACAAAGTTCTATTGGTTATGCAGCAGGCACAAGTAATTAAACTCCTCACTCACACATGTACTCGTTCATGCAAACTGGTATCATCCCGGAAGAAGTCATTTGCCTAATGTCTTACTCCCGCTGTATCCACTTGAGTCGCTCGCTCATCCTTGTTCATTAGCAATTATTACCGCAAAGGATTGTTCGTTTCCTACAGTTTCGCGCTTTATCCTTTCGGTACTTGTGGCATCTGGTGAATATTAAAAACCGGACTCTTGACTTGGAGCAGTACTTGCATAGTTTAGTTAGTAAAAGTAAGAGGGATTTCGTTCTTCCGGCAGCATGAGATTGTGAGGATTGCTAAAGTATCCTACATATCTGACTCTGTGGGTGTGTGTATCCGCGAATCCGCGGATTCATCTACTCGTACATCCGTTTATTCTCGGTCGATCTGTGTATCCTTGCGGTATAGTGACACTTCAAGTATTTTGTGAACGTGCAAAAGTCCTTTTATCTTTGACGTTCGCTATTGCTTGTGTGACTTTTCACATTCCCGGCAATAAAGAGTTTTCGGCTGAAGTATCTGCGTGTCCTGACGAACAGAGAGATGGTGGATGGATAGAGACTTTATTGATGATGATGGCAACGATGGGCGAAAATGACGGTAGGTAAGTGCATAATGTTTCCATTCACGTGACAAGTTGCTGTGCTGACGTTGATGGTGATTTTTTAAAGAAGGACATTTTTGTGAATGGATCCGGTGCATGTCAAGGCGGTTGACATTAAGTGTACACTGCAGTGGAATAACAGCTATGTATCGTGCTTCGTTTCGTAGCCTTGGGTCTTGGCGTTTTATATGCATGAAAAGGAAGAAAGTGCGATTCAATCGAGGGTTCGAGTTGTACCGAATAAGTTACTTGGAAGTTGGTGAAGTGGCTTTTCACGTGCCTTATAGTTACCCCAATTAGGCTTAGGTGAGCAGAAAAGAAGAATAAAAAACCTTCAGGTCGAATGGCTTATTTAAATGGTTGAAATCGAGGTTTTTGTTGAAAGTTGTATGAGAGCGAGCGATAAGGACGTGGAATTGCAAAAATGAAAAGGAGAAAAGAGAAAAAGAAATTAGGTCTTCAAACTTAACTTCGATTTTTTACAATCCGACGCTTTTGACTTGATTTGAACTTTAGCTCTTCGCTCACTGCTTTTTACTGGATCAAACTTGATCCTTTGCGGGGGATTACTGATGATATTTACCCGTGATACCGATGATATTTCATCGCCATTAAACTATAAAATTATTTTTCTAACATTGCGGTTCCCTAAACCAAAGCAGACTAGTTTCGAGTTTTACCCACAGAAGGGGAGAGTCTAGTTTGAATTATGTCATGGTTCATCTGGTTCCACATGCTATTCATTACACTTTTCACAAGAAGACGAAGGAAAAGGTCAGCGACAGTGGACGAAATCCTGTAAATCCTGCCGCAGCTCAAGCACATTGTCCGAATATGAATGCAGTGCATTATTGCGACGCTCACAAACGCTGAACTTTGCATTTATTGCAATCTTAATATTATACCAAGGCAACCTGACCACATAACGAAAAGAAGTGGATTAGTAGGGGTCTTTCTTCTTAAGACTAGCAACGAACAAAATATTTTTTATGAGATCCTTTATTTTTAAAGCTCGAGGGAAAGTTTGTTCTTCGCTGAAATCCCATCAAGCGTCCCACATTTTCCAAATATTTTAATGTTGCATCGACCGTATTCGACTTGACATGGAATACGTCCACCAATTTAGTTACCTTCTTTAGGTTTTTGATAATAATCCGAACGCAGTTTAACAATTTATAAATCCATCACACATCTAGTTGAGTGTCGTTGAGTGTCGCACACCACACTTCCTTCACTGGCAATAATCTATCGCAAGAAATATTGCCAGCCATTTTATTGCAAAAATTCTGTCGATATTTTCGAAGATATTTTGCAGATTTTAATATACAATTTATTCTGAATGAGTTTCAGATATGGGGTTTCTTTAGTTTTTGTCTTCATCTAAGTTTCCAGACGCAAGTAAATTAGATGCCATACGAGTTAAAGCCTATTAAAGCTACTCCAGTGGCAAGGAAAAATAGTTTTTCGCATTATTATATACATAACTGACGATGAAAAACGGATCCACCAGTCAGTGTTAACTCACAATCGATTGTGTTGTTTTTTGGCTTGCTTAACACCTTGGCTGCCATGGCTATCATACATATACGAGGTTGTTCCGATAAGTACTTAGCCTACAAAAGAAAAACAAAAATTTTGGAGAAATGGCGATTTATTTTTCAATATAGTCTTTTAGCTCAATACACTTGACCCAGCGATGCTCCAACTTCTTTAACCCATCTGAAAAATACGTTTTCTCGAGGTCTGCAAAGTAGGCCTCCGTGGCGGCGATGACCTCCTCATTCGACTGAAATTTCTGCCCGGCGAGTGACTTTTTCAAGTTTGGAAACAAAAAGAAGTCGCACGGGCCAAATCTGGAGAATACAATTTGGCCGTGGTGAATGCGGAGGTGTGAGCCGGTGCGTTATCATGGTGGAAGAGCACTTTTTTCTTCGACAAGTGGGGAAGTTTTTTCTTCAATTTGGCGTCGAATCGGCCCAATAATTTGGCATAGTACAGCCCTGTGACCGTTTTGCCCTTCTCCAGATAGTCGATGTGGATCATACCTTGTGAATCCCAGAAAACGGTGGCCATCACCTTTCCGGCCGTTGGGACAGTCTTCGCCTTATTCGGAGCACATTCGCCGGGTGAAGTCCACTGTTTCGACTGTTCTTTGGTCTCTGGTGTGTACCAGTGGATGTTTCGTCGACTGTCACGAAACGACGCAGAAACTCCTTCGGATGGCGCTTAAACAGCGTCAAACACTGCTCTGAAGTGGTCTCAGTTGTCCGGAGTGAGCAAACGCGACACCCATCGCGCCGACAGCTTTTTCATGCCCACAATTTCATGCAGGATATGACCCGCCCATCTTTTGAAATGCCCACTGTCTCAGCTATCGCGCGCACCCTCAATCGGCGGTCTGCCAATATGAGATCGTGGATTTTTGTCACGTTATCCTCCGTGGTAGCCGTTTTCGGGGCACCTGGACGTGGCTCATCAAAAACCGACGTGCGACCACGTTGAAACTCGTTAAACCAATTTTTGATGGTCGCCATCGAAGGAGAAGAGTCACCGTACACAGCATCCAAACGCTCTTTGATTTCGCTGCGTGATTTCCCTTCCGAAAACAAGAATCGAATCCCCGACCGTCCATTTCCATTTCCATTTTTCTAAAATCCGCGGACACTCCCGCTTCCACACAAAACTACCAGTCCGATCCAGCTGAAATTTCGACAGTAGCCGTCTACTAGAATGTACTACACAATAGTAAGTTGCCCTTGCGATACTGGTGGTGATTCTAAGTACTTATCGGACCACCCTCGTATGATAGCCACCTATAACTTTATTCAAGCCTGTGGTATGCAAATATGATAATTATTACGCACAAATTCGGTATGGGCTAAAGTTGCTTAGCACCTTACGATAGTATAGGCGTTTTTGGTTTGAGCAAGTAGGGAAAACTTACTGAGTTATGCCTAAAATTGTTAGACAATCTTTAGATAGTTATAATTTTGAAAGAAAAACTATAACACAAAAAATAACACAATTCCATTTTCATCTTCCCGATATATACGTAATTCCCCTCTGGCCAATTTAGCGAGGAGGATATCTTTTGGTAAATTTTTTTTGTTTGCCCTTAGTGTTCCAACAGAGTGGGTCTTATTTTGAAACAATTCCGTTGCTAACTCGTAGCTCATACAAAAATTGCTTATATATAAGCACCTACCCTCATTGAGTAGGTCTTTTGAAAGCTCCATCCAAACGTTTCTAGCAAGTCTAACCTCGCGTTCCCCTGTTGCTGACTTTAAAGCATATATTTTCTTAGCCCAAGTGTACCCATTTGTTGAGCAAAGATTGAAAAGCTTGACTCCATAACGATGCGTCTTATTTGGGATACATATATTGTCGGAAGATAAGTCGACCTCTCCATGGCACGAGAGTTTCGTCGATTACAAAGTCTTCTGCGGGGAAAAATGTTCTCTGAAAATTGTTCTGTAAAACTTCCATCAATCCATTGATTTTCCTCAATCGGTTAGACGTATTTGTTGTCTCGTTGTTGCCAAAATGCAAATATGAGAGCAAAGATTGAAACCTGTTCCGGGGCTCCGGGAACGTAGAATTTTAAGATCATAGATCCCACCCGTCTCCCAATAATTTTCAATGCGACCAAGGGGAACAAGTCCCATGTACATAATCAACCCAAGAATTTTTTTTTATTTCTTCCGGCTTTGTTTCAATCCATTTATTCAATCGGCTATATCTTGACATTGAGCGAGTACTTATGTTTTGTTGTGCATATTGGTTCCTTTGGATATCATCTCCAATACCTCTCCGTCAACTAGTTTGGAATAAATCTCAAGAGGCGTGCTCTAAGGCGAAATTTGTACCTGCAAACCAAATTCGCCCGCGAATTTAAAATGTTTCTGCCGTCACCTGAAGTCCGACCAGTTAGGAGAACTTCCTGGAAAAATAGTTTTCTCCTCATTATCTTCAAAAAGTGCATTTAGGTCATGTCGTTCTTCCTCAATCGCCATAGCTTCTATGATATCCGATACGTTCTCCCCCTCGGAACCATCATCGCTACCATCGTCATAATCCAATTCTTCTGGAGACCATGCTGGATCTGCGTCAGAGTCATCTGAATCGAAGTCACTTTCCAAAATAGTTGCCATTTTTTCAATTTCTTCAACCGTAAGCCTCCTTCCGCTCATTATTATTGCCTATTTCAATAAGTACCTAAAGAATATAGAAGTAATATATAAATTGGACAGAGAAGCCATCGTATCGATCTTGTAATAATTACACTTACTAATACACTTCTTCTTTTCCTTTTTTCCGGCGTTGTTATGGTCAGAAGTGTAGGACCATAACCTTCCCACTTAACTGCATTCCTACTGGTCCGCTTGTGGGGTCCGCCGGTTTGACCTCAGAAAGTAGCGGCAGGCTTCCCGGTTTGGGATTACTTCATCGCTGAGGCCAATCAAATGCTGGTGTTTTTGCATTTGTTTGCACAAATTGTTTTTCGGCCTGCCTTTTTTTTTTTTTTTGTGACACGGGCATGCTCCAGATTTTTTTGTTTGATCTTACTCTTACAACACCGGTGATCTCCAGTCGTGTCAACCCACTGATTTGCATGTACACTTGTGGGGCAGTTTAATGGTGGTATATGTGTCCCTAGGCTCACCTTGGTGTTTTCTAAATTGCCTTGACGTGATTTTTGTTTACCTTTGTTTTAGTCGCCTTTTACGACAAGCGAGAGGTATCGCTGCAGGGATATTCTTAACCCGTCCCTGCACGGAACACACTTACTAATACACTATGACTTGAAAAATTCGGGAAGCGCATGTGGCCGAGATCAGAACAAGACTGAGTCAGTGATTAACCACCGGAACACCAACCCAAAAAACTACCATTTCGGACAATTTGGGAAGGGGAGACGAGCAAATAAGGCTCGTTCGACCCACAGCTGAAAGCAATAAAATTGTGTAAATTCAGTTATGAATGGATAACAGAATTCAGTGACTGCGCGGTCGTGAAACCTAAAGGGTGGTCCAATCATAATGCCCGATGTTAATTATGAGTCACACCTTAACGTCAAGTTTTTTTGCCCAACTTAATTTGACATTTTTTTATGTCAGTGTTCGACAAATTCAACCATGGAGAGGTACACAATTGAGCAGCGCGTTAAGATTGTTGAAGCCTTTTATAAAAATGGGCGTTCGTTTTTGGTCAGCATAATCGACCAAATGTGTCCACAATGGGTAGAATTGTAAATTTCAGCAAATCGGGTCTGTAGGAAATGTGAAAACACCTGTGCATGCTCGCCTAGTTTGTTCTGCGGAAAACATTGCTGTTGTTCGCGATAGTGTGGCAGAAGAGTCGACAACCTCGACTCGTCGTCGTACCCAATAATTGAACATCTCACGAACATCACTGATCCGAATTTTGAATAAAGATTTAAATTTACACGCTTACAAGGTTCAATTGACAATTGGCAGCGATACCTATCGCTTGTCGTAAAAGGCGACTAAACAAAGGTAAACAAAAATCACATCTAGGCAATTTAGAAAACACCAAGGTGAGCCTAGGGACACATATACCACCATTAAACTGCCCCACAAGTGTGCATGCAAATCAGTGGGTTGACACGACTGGAGATCACCGGTGTTGTAAGAGTAAGATCAATAAAAAAAAAAATAAAATCTGGAGCATGCCCGTGTCAAAAAGGAGGGGAAGAAAGAAAACGGTCAAACCGTAGCATTATGGAAAAGAACGCTAAAAGGAAAAGCACTACCCCGCCAGGCACTACTAATGGTCGTGATCCTGGGACGAGCAGCAATGCTCGGGTCAGAGCTATAGGATTTCCGGGGGATAGCAAAGTAATGCAACGGTGTAAGCCACACTTAAGAGTCGCGAGTTGGAACGTTGGAAGCATGAGTGGGCGCAGCTATGAGCTTGAAGAAATGATGGTTAGAAGGCGAGTAGACATCCTGTGCGTACAAGAGACGAAATGGCGAAACACCGGTAATTGGGCACGTTTCTTGGACGTTAAAACAAAAGCCTACAAGATGTTTTACTATGGATTGGAACAAGGAAAAAACGGAATCGCCATCATCCTTGCGGCAGAGTTACTTGGCAACGTCTTAACCATTTCAAAGTCCAGTGACCGTTTGATGGCTCTCAAATTGGTGATGCATGGTGAGGTGTGGAACATCGTAAGCGCATATGCCCCTCAAGTAGGATGCGAACAAAAAGACAAAGATGCATTCTGGCTAGATTTCCACAACCTTGTCAAAATCATCCCAAAGGAAGAGCTTTTGTTTGTTGGGGGAGATTTAAACGGACATGTCGGGAAGACAAGCGAAGACTATGAAGGCTACCACGGAGGGCTGGGATACGGCACCAGGAACTCTTCAGAAGATATCCTAAACATGAGCAAGTCGTACGGTCTTATAGTGCTAAATACCATGTTCGTCAAACAAAGCCGGCACCTGATCACTTATAGCAGCGGCGGAAATGAAACTCAAATAGACTATCATTTGGTACCCAGTTTCATGAAGCCACGAGCTAAAGATTGCAAGGTGATCCTGGGAGACGCGATCGCCCCTCAACACCGTCTCCTCCTGACTGAATTTTTTATGGATGCGAGAAAGAAGTCAAAGCAGCAAACGAAGGTGTCTGAGAGAATCAAGTGGTATAAGCTGGATAAAGGAAAAGGCGAAGCTTTTATTACCAACATGGAAAACTACCTCTCTTCCATTATCGATGAGGTCGGTAATGAGGATCGCAGAGCACAAGACATGTGGGATTCCCTACAACAATCTGGCCTGGAGAAAGCTAAATCACTGCTCGGAACATCTAAAGGCCCCTGCCAACACGCAAAAGAAACCTGGTGGTGGACAGACGAAGCCAAAGCAGTGATACACGAAAAGAAAATGGCTTTCCAAGCTTGGTCAAAGTGCTCTGCTACTAATAGAGAGGAAAAAGCTCGCCGTGAAAAGGTATATAGATATTGCAAAGGTATCGCGAAGAAAAAGTGCGCTGAATTCAAAGCGAAAAGCATGGAAGGCCTCTATCAGGAGTTGGAAGAAATATCGTCTTCCGCGTCTGACAGGAACCAGGCTACCCAGGAGCTTCGACAAAACAATTTGAACAAAGGAGCAAATATCTTTAAGATAGCCGCCCAGAGAAGAAGAAATGCTCAGGAGATTCATTTCAACAATGCTGAAGGCCAACTCCTTGTGGAAGACGAAAAAATTCTCCACAGATGGCGACAGTATTGCGAGGAACTTCTGAACGAAAAGTTTCCCCGAGTGTACTTTCCAAGAGCCGCCCCGAATCATGCCGAAATATCCGACATCACAGTCGAAGAAGTTCGGTACGCGGTTAAAAACTCCAAAAAAAGAAAAGCTGTTGGGCCGGACGGGACACCCTCTGAGTTCTGGAAAAAGATGGGAGAGATCGGGTCTAGATGGCTCATGGTTCTTATCTCCAAACTTATGAGAGGCGACACTATGCCTAATCAATAGAGGGAAAGCTATCTTCTTCCTTTGCACAAAGGAAAGGGTGATACGCGAAATTGTGATAACTACCGTTCTGTCAAGCTGATGTCGCACACCATGAAGATCGTTGAACGGGTATTAGATAGCCGACTGCGGAAAATAATACGACTATCTGATGACCAGTGCGGGTCTGTCTCGGGTAAATCAACAACAGATGCAATCCAAAGTATAAGGGTCATATGGTCAAGGACTTGCATATGGTGTTGGTTGATTTCGAGAAGGCCTTTGACTGGCAACCAAGAGATCTTTTATGGGTAACACTAAGTCAAAAAGGAGTTCCAAAAACCTACGTGCGAGTGATCATGGACATGTATAAGAGAGCAACGACAAGAGTAAGATGCACCACAGGAGTCACCGAAGAGTTCGCAATCAAAGTCGGTGTACACCAAGGGAGCGTCCTCAGCCCACTGCTCTTTATAGCAGTCCTTGATTGCTTGCTTGAAGGAAAAGTGACGGACCCCAATGTGCACCAGCTATTTTTTGCTGACGGTGGAGCCATTATAAATGATGATCAGGCGTCAACGAGCACTTGTTGTGTGGGTGGACATTTTTGAGGGACACGGGTATCGTATTAGTTCAAAGAAGACAGAGTACCTATGCTGCCCGTTCTCTGACCCTCATCAGCCTATTCCAGACATTTACTTGAATGGAAGAGTGCTTCCCAAGTGTGAGAAGTTTAAATATCTGGGATCTATGATTTATAGAGAAGCAACTTGTGATGACGACAACAAACATCGCGTAAGTGTAGGGTGGATGAAGTGGCGGGAAAACTCCGCCATCTTCTGTGATCGAAAAATGCCAGCTGAAAGGAAGGTTCTACACTTCAGTTGTACGTCCGGCGCTCACATACGGTTCACAATGCTGGACAATGCACAAAAAGTATGAGAGCAAATTAACGGCAACTGAGATGAAGATGCTTCGCATGACAGCGGGAGTAACAAAGCGTGACAGAATTAGAAGTTCAAAGATCCGAGGAAGCCTCCACGTAAAAGAAACCATCACAAGAAAGATATAGCGCGGTCGACTCAGTTGGTATTGCCATGTTCAAAGGAGAGATCCTTTGAACCCCGTCCAAAAGGCGTTATCAATCAACATTCCAATTTCAACACGCAAAAAAGGCAGGCCGAAAAACAATTGGTGCAAACAAATGCAAAAACATCAGCATTTGATTGGCCTCAGCGATGAAGTAATCCCAAACCGGGAAGCCTGCCGCTACTTTCTGAGGTCAAACCGGCGGACCCCACAAGCGGACCAGTAGGAATGCAATTAAGTGGGAAGGTTATGGTCCTACACTTCTGACCATAACAACGGAGAAAAAAATGAAAAGAAGAAGAAGACAAGGTTCAATTGACTCAAGAGCTGAAGCCTACTGACCATTATCAATACTCCGAATGGTTGGTTGAACAGACAGAAGTGAATGGTGACTTTACAAAGAAAATCATCTTCAGCGACGAGGCACACTTTCACCTCAGTGGATTCGTTAACAAGCAGAATTGCCGCATTTGAGCAAATGAGAATCCACGAATGATTGTTGAAAAGCGAGCGACTGTTTGGTGCGGTTTATGGGCTGGCCGCGTCATCGGGCCGTACTTCTTCGAAAATGAGTTCGGCCAAGCAGTTACCGTGAATGGTGTTCGCTATCGCGAGATGATAACGGCCTTCTTGTGGCCAAAAATTGAGGATATGGACCTGGACGATATGTGCTTCCAACAGGATGGTGCCACTTGCCACACAGCCAACGAAACAATGGCTCTTTTGCGCGAGAAATTCAATGGCCGTGCTATCTCACGTCGTGGCGATGTTAATTGGCCGGCACGCTCATGTGATTTGACACCGTTGGACTTCTTTCTGTGGGGTTATTTCAAAGAAAAAGTGTACGTCAATAAGCCAAGAACAATTCAAGAGCTAAAGGATGAGATAATTCGGCACATTAACGACATTGAACCTCAATTATGTCTCAGAGTCATTGAAAATATGGACCATCGGATAGAGGTATGCCACCAAAGCCGTGGCGAGCATTTGGCCGATATTTTGTTTCACACATAATTGTCATAGATCCTTCTATCATAATAAAAGATATTAAGATAATTCTCTGAAAACTTTTTGTTTTATTTACAATTATCATCGTGCGTTTTCGTTGGACCACCCTTTATAACGAACCGCAATAAAGTGCACATGTGTTACATCTTTAAGCAGACCTAGACGGATGAGAAACGGATGACGGATGAGAAACGGATGACGGATGAGAACCGATAAAAATCTTCATGTGGTGCATCTTTGAAGCCCTAGAAGGCTTAGGAACCGCAAAAAAACCGATAGCAGATAATAGTTTATTGTAGTTGTATTTATTCAACAATATAAATAACAAATAAAAAAAGAAATAAAAGCGGAAAGTGTGGCTATCATAATTAATTTCGTCCTGGAGGTCCAGGTTATAGTTCAAATGTATTTTATGTTGATATTTCGTAGTTTTATTTGATCAAAAATATAATTAACGACATTTTTTATGTTGGCACCCCATGGAATTTTCTTGAATTTGCCTTGGCAGCCAATGTGTTAAATGTTTATATATATATTTTTTTCCTCAGTGGCCCATAATAAGTACCCTAAGTGCGATAGTAGACTGATTGGTGCTGATTTTATAGTGTCAATGCAATCTGAAATCGCTGAAGTAAGTGCAAGATTTCATATTGTTATACGTTCCCATTCGGTGAGTAAAGGAAAGTTGTCTTTTAGGGACTGCCCATATGTTACAAAAGGCTTCCAAAAATGTGAGTGTTGCTAGCCCGCTAATAAACCGCGCCCCCACCAGTTTTTTTCATTACTCGATGTTAGTTTCCTTGTTCATAAAGTTGTGATGGGCCCATGTAACGTCTCTATTATTTCTTCGTCAGCATGTTCGATTGTATGATGTCGTTGGAATTAGGTCGACTCCTACATCCTTGTTATTCTTAGTTCGATGAATTGCTTTTTTTCACTTCCTCGATAGTTGGTAGTTCTACCTGAACTTGTGGTATATGGGTAACACCATTTTCCATTGCTGCTTGCTCTCTATTTACATTCCGCAGTTTATCGAGTTAAATCCTCCATTGGGCTGCAACCTTTCCCCGAAACGAGCTCCACATAATTGTTTCGTATAAATCTTGATCTGGCCTGGCAACCATTTCGTACAGCTTTTATCCCTCCGTATATTTCTCCGGTATCCTTCCTTGTACATTATTTCTGAATTTCGGAAAACCTTTTCCTTCGCCATTGTCGTTTTTTATCTTGAAGAAAACGGCTAACTTCCTTTTCGTAGGCTCTGATATATTGTACCCTTGATCTCTTCGCTTTTTTCCAGGGCTTGCAGGTTTTTACTTTTTCCTTCCGTTATTCGTCGAACCAACGCTTTCCTTTGGAAGCTTTGCAATACTCTATTTTGTTTTACCTTGCTTACATTTGTTCATACATCCCCGTCTTCCGTTCCTGTGAATTCGTATTCGGCCGTTAATTATTTTGGCGGTGATTAGAATGTCATGTTTAATATCTAGTGTATCGGCATGGTGTGTTGCGCGTTATTCTATCCGATAATATCTAACTAGCTTTGTGAATTTTCTTGTGTTTGAATGTGGTGGTTCCCACGATCAAGTTTTTCGAAACTTGTTTTCCTAATAGTTTTATTGAGGCATGGAGACATTCTTCTCCTATTGCTTGCCTGCACAATGCTGTATTTCTTATTTGAACATTGAAAGTACAATTTTCATGTCGGACGATGAGAAATGAGATGGTAAATAAATATTTCAAATATTGTTCTGTAACAGGCTCTTACGGCGATACACATTCAAAAGTACATAGTCATAGCGGAGACCCCAGATTTTGGCCAGCTCAATTTGGTCGTTGTAAAATACGACGGCCTTGAGTTCTGCACAATTTTCTGCGTCGTTTCGTGACAGTCGACGAAACATGGATCCACTGGTATACACCAGAGACCAAGGAACAGTCGAAACAGTGGACTTCGCCCGGCGAACGTGCTCCGAAGAAGTCGAAGACTGTCCCATCGGCCAGAAAGGTGATGGCCACCGTTTTCTGGGATTCACAAGGTGTGATCCACATCGACTACCTGGAGAGGGCAAAACGGTCACAGGGCTGTACTATGCCAAATTATTGGGCCGATTCGACGCCGAATTGAAGAAAAAACGGCCCCACTTGGCGAAGAAAAAAGTGCTCTTCCACCATGATAACGCACCGGCCCACACCTCCGCCCTCGCCACGGCCAAATTGGTCGAGTTGGGCTACGAACTGCTGCCCTATCCACCGTATACTCCAGATTTGTCCCCGTGCGACTTCTTTTTTGTTTCCAAACTTGAAAAAGTCACTCGCCAGGCAGAAATTTCAGTCGAATGACGAGGTCATCGCCGCCACAGAGGCCTACTTTGCAGACCTCGAGAAAACGTATTTTTCAGACGGGTTAAAGAAGTTGGAGCGTCGCTGGGTCAAGTGCATCGAGCTCAAAGGAGACTAAATATATTGAAAAATAAATGGCCATTTCTCCGAAATTTTTGTTTTTCTTTTGTAGGCTAAGTAGGTACTTATCGGGCCACCCTCGTACTGCGAGTGTTATGCTTTCGCCAACATTTTTTTGATCATCTCCCATTTGGCTATGATCAGGTTTCAACTACAGACCTTCGGCTCAACAGTCGGTGATGATACCATTGCACTATGACCACTCTCCCACATTGATACGTCTGAATTTGAGCGACGGTCTGTGTTATGTTCATCTTAAGGGCATCGGTCGATTGTGGCTTATTCGCACAGAACTGTGACTTCAGGAAACCCTCAAGGTAGCCTATTCACGTCACCTCTGCGGGAGATAACCTTACCCTCAAATCGTTCATGCAGAATGTCAATCGTGGCGTCCGTTGTATCACGGATGTCGTCTAGGTCCATTTGGTTCAATTTGGGCCATAAGAAACTGGGTATCGTCTTTCTGTAGCACTCGCCATTGACTGTGACCGACTCACCAAGGTCGTTTTCGAAAAAGTAAGGAACAATGACGCCGCCAGTCCATAATCCACACCAAACGGTAACTTTTTGAGGATGCATTATGCTCGTGGACCTCGTGTGGGTTCGTGTTGTCCCATATATGGTGATTTTGCTTCTAACCACCATCATCAAAAAATACGCCTCGTCGCTAAAGATGATTCTTCGGCCAAAATTGGGGCTCCGAAACCCAATCAGCGAACAAGTAGCGTTGTCTATGGTCATGAACTTTGAGCTCCTGGATCAGTTGGATCTTGTACGGGTACAGGCCCAAGTCCCGACCCAACATTTGCCAAGTTGAAGTCTGAGAAAGGCCGAATTCTTGTACACGGCGAGAAATCTATTGCGTCGGGTTCACTTTCCCGGGCCCAACGCGCGCAACCTTTGCACTAACGAACACTGATTTTGATAATAAAGTTTTAGTGTTTTACCTTACGAAGCTGGAGTGGGGAAGACTTATGCAAAAGCTTTCCTGTCTCTCCCTCCGTCCGTATGCATGTATCAAACCAAACTTACCGAGTCTTAAACTCGGCTGTGTTATAGGGTACATGATTCTGAGCTCACAGCGACCGATTTTAGAACCCTAGCTACCGTGGTTCCTGAGATCCAGGTTAAAGTTTGCAAAATTCATGGTAGAAGACCTGGAAATGTAGTTTGCCTCCCGCCGAGCTGATCCCATCTTGTTATCATTTGGACGTGCAACAAGCCACGATGATTTGGCATGAGTAACTGAATAATAAACAACAAATTTGACAGATATCACCAAAACAACATGGCCGCCACACGCTGCCAAAATCTATGCGGTCCAATGGAAATACCCTTTAGTTTACTCCTTCTACCCAAGGAGGACCTATTTTAGCCCCTGTCATGAGGCCAAAATGTCAAAAATAAAATCAAATATGAAACAAGATAGAATGAGCTCGACAGGAGCCAAGCTACAATTCCAGGTCTTCTACCTTGAATTTTACAAACTTATACAAAGGCTTTCTTGTCTGTCCGTCTGTCTGTCCGTATGCATATCATGTATCTACAAACTTACGCGAAGTAAATGTGAATATAATGTATCATATCAATTCCGCTAATTCGTCATTACGGTTCATGTATTTGATGGGATATACAGGGTGTCCCACGAGCAGTGTGCCAAAAAGCTACAGCGTGTAAGTCTAGTCAAGACAAGAAAAAAATCGTATGGGAGGGGGGGGTCTATTTCCCCCCGTTTAGCCGGGAGGGGCAATTTTCTAAAAAATTGACTTATTTTGGAAAAATAATTATTAAAAATCAACAGTTACATCCACAATGCCACGATATACCTTTTTGTAAAGTCAGAAACCTCTTCTTTCATATTGATTTTAAATGAAGCTGTTTTAAGGAGTAGTTTTTGAGAAATTAATTTTCAAACTCAAAATTTTGAAAAAAAATTGAAAAAAAAAAATTTCGAACTATTTTTTTTCAAAATTGTATGTAATTAAGTAGTAATTTTTTTTCAAAAATTCAATGCTCTCATTAGTTTTTAGTTAAAAAAAGAAAACCGGATGGAAAAATGTTTTGTAGTTTTTGAGAAATTAAAAAAAAACCCGAACCATTTTTTTCTAAGAAAAACCTTTTTTTTTTGGTTTTAACGCGGCTGGACTTGTAGGCAAATTAATGTATGACAGATTGATCTCTTTTTTATTATTTTTAAAAAAATTCGGAGTTTTATGAGGATACAATAAAGTGATACACTATTGGAATAACCCTGGATTAATTCTTTTTTTTCATTGATAACGCCTGAAAACTGACCTGCGAATTTCCGCTGGGTCCGCCCGCCGCAGATGGGTTCTACCCGTATCCTTTAGTACAAGGAGGATGGCTATTATGCTTGGAGTGCCCAAATCTAGAGTATGGAGAGTGCTTCATACCGAAAACTTACACCCGGTACCATTTTAGGCCAGTTCAGGGACTCACCTCAAACGACAAGTTTTTGAGAGCAGAGTTTTGTCGATCATTACTGCTTCGAGATGAAACTGAACGAAACTATTTTGCAAGGATATTCTGGACGGATGAAGCACAGTTTACCAGAGATGGGGTTACTAACTTCCACAATTTGCATCATTGGAGTAGCACCAATCCACACAACAAAAAACAAAATAAATCACAACACCGCTTTAGCTGTAATGTTTGGCTTGGTATTGTTGGACAAACTGTAATCGGGGCCCGGTTTTTGAATGCCGTTATTAAGGGAGAATCATACCTGCAGTTCCTACGAGACCTTTTGCCCGATTTGATGGACAACGTTCCTTTGGCCATAGCAGATAATTTAATCTACCAGCAAGATGGAGCACCAGCACACTACAGCTTACGGGTTAGACACTGGCTGGATGATCATTTTAGTGACCGTTGAATCGGAAGAAGGGGCCCCACGAAATGGCCACCTAGATCACCAGATTTAACTCCTCTAGATTTTTAAGTGTGGGGATTCATGAAAAATTATGTTTACGAAGTGGAAATAGTATCTTTGGAACAACGGATTGAAGTCGCTGGAGTCAAATTGCAGGAAAATTTGTCAAACATAGACTAATGTGCAGCCATTAGAAGAAGATATAATCTTTGCCTTCTAAAAAATGGGGATCATATTGAAAATGTATTATAATAAAACTCCGAATTTTTTAAAAATAATAAAAAAGAGGTCAATCTTTCATACATTAATTTGCCTACAAGTCCAGCCGCGTTAAAACCAAAAAAAAAGGTTTTTCTTAGAAAAAAATGGTTCGGGTTTTTTTTTAATTTCTCAAAAACTACAAGACATTTTTGCATCCGGTTTTCTGTTTTTAACTAAAAACTAATAAGGGAATTGAATTTTGGAAAAAAAATAGTACTTAATTACATACAATTTTGGAAAAAAGTAGTTCGAAATTTTTTTTTTCCAAGTTTTTTTCAAAATTTTGAGTTTGAAAATTAATTTCTCAAAAACTATTCCTTACAACAGTTTCGTTTAAAAACAAGATCAAAGAAGAGGTTTCTGGCTTTACAAAAAAGTATATCGCGGCATTGTGGCTGTTACTGTTGATTTTTAATAATTTTTTTTCCAAATTAAGTCACTTTTTTAGAAAATTGCCCCTCCCGGCTAAACGGGGGGGAATAGACCCCCCCCTCCCGTACGATTTTTTTCTTGTCTTGGCCAGGGCTACACGCTCTAGCTTTTTGGCACACTGCTCGTGGGGCACCCTGTATAATTATACAAGATATATTAAAATGTTTATAATTCACATTCACTTCACGCAAGTTTGAATATACATATATGATCAATACGCACAGACGGACAGACAGGAAAGCCTTTGTATAAGTCTTCCCTGCCCCAGCTTTGCAAGGTAGAAGGCTAAAACCGTTTGCTTCACCCGGGAATCCAGTCTAAAGATGGGTTTTCAAGCCAGCCAGTAACCCTAATGATATAGAGTAAACGACGAGTAATTATTCTCTGATATAATTCCAATACTCCACGTCCACACTTGCATTATTTCACGGTTTCAGCGCCATCGTCGTTCGGCTGCACGGTGCAATATCTCTTTTTGGAGAGATCCTTCCTATGGGCGGCTGTGGCACTCGTTGCGCCTTATTGGATGTGTCCCACAACCTTCAATACCACAATTATTATTTTCACACGCTTGCGCAGCGTTTTTACTTTTTTGACGAATTACTAAACTGTCTGGAAAATTGTATAATGAAATGTCACTTTTGTGTGAGTATGTGTTGCCCGATATATGTATGTATGCCACTAGACACCATCTGGTGGAAAATATCTCTCAACAAATTTTTGCCCAAAATAGTAACGTATAAAAAGTAACGTATGAAAAAGTCTCACGGAATACTTTGTAGCCTTTAAGTTAATGCTTAAACCTTTTTTATTTCCTGTCATTTAATGAACATTTTTTGCTCTTCTTTCCAGATTTGCTCTCGAACGAAGACGCGATGAAGTATTTGAAAGAAAGAAAAATAATTTACTTCGACAAGTGATTGAACAAGTAAATCATTTCATTTCCAAGTGCCATAAGTGGAACCTTTCCATTCCACATTTAAAACAATTGTAGAAAAATAAAACGAAATTAATTTAAAAATGACGATGACACCGTATACCACAGGATCAGCCTCAATCGTCGTTCAATGTTATCCAACGAACAGTTTCAAGACCGTGTTCGTCCTAATATCAAATTGGTCCGAAATGTTTGCCAGAAGAAACTCCTGAAAGATAGCGACCGCGCTACTATCAGCACAACATACTTAGGCCAATCATACATAGTAAAGAAGTTGATAAAAAAATTTATGTAAATATTTAACAAAATAAAAAGACTTAAGGAAAGAACCAACACACAAACAAAAATAAATAAATAAAAACGACAACAAATCAACAACCAGACCATCGAAACAGGAACAAAATAAAAACAAAGAAAATATAATAAGAAAAACTAAAGCAAATTGTATACTTCCAAAGGACACGGTAAGGATATATGTACGTCGCCAACCATTAGCGACAAACGCGCCCATAAGCAAGCAAACATAAAGGAGAAACAACCGGCATACACATCCCCACATACACACATACATACATAAGTAGGAAATACTGGAGGAAACGACAAACAATCGACAAAGATGGAGGACATGCCAGATTTGTCACATCTTACGCCTAACGAACGCATGCAAATCGAAAATGTCATCATGCGGCAAAAGCTCGAAGAGGAAAAGCAAAACGAGATCATGAGGTAAGGATTCTCTGAAGCCTGAATTTTGTCGATAGTTATCCACTTGCTCGTACTGAACGAAGAAATGAAAACCCTTCGTTAATTTGACGTTTACAAAAGTGACACTTTCACGTTGTCGTCAAGCATGTCCTTCCCTCCCTCATTCTTTATTTACGAGCACGTTGTTTTGGTTTCACACGTTTTACATTTTACGGTATATGGTCCTTTTTTTTCTTCTTGAATTCGTTTAGACGTAAACAAGATGAAGTTGTGACACTTGAGAATGCCATCCGTCAGAGGTCGGAGCAGCAGAAGAAGGCTGGCGTTGAGCTAGATGCTACTTGTCACATATGCCTTAAGACGAAATTTGCCGATGGTGTCGGCCACATTTGCCATTACTGTAATGTACGATGCTGTGCCAGGTGTGGCGGAAAGGTCACCTTACGTAGTAACAAGGTAAGTGGTTGTGGGGAATACCCTCGTAGAGCTCCTCAGCTCGCACCAAATGCGACTTGACGTGTCGAATTAAAAATTTAACATTTTCCTATTTTACTTTATTTTTACTTTTTTGTTTTTGTTAAACGGACGTGAAGAGCGGTGAAAGAGAGTAGATGTCAGGTCGTAATTAAGTCGTCAGTTTTAAGTGCTTTGCAGGCAATTACCCGGGGAGCCTCATAAACGCATCCTATGCATTATGCATCGGAGGGGGAGTGCTGTGTGCTACCTTCTCCTTCTTCTTCTTATTAATGTGACTTCAATAGTCTCTTGCAAGTTTGAAATATTGTAGATCATGGTCATTCGCCTTGCGTTTTCTGTTCGAGTTGATAGCGTCAAATTCACCCCGAAGACTGTAACATTCAAAATAAAAGAAGGGGAGATCCAACAACTTGGGAAAACCACAAATCGATTTTAATACATTAAAAAGGATCTCATAACTAGCGCTGTCCCATATTAAATTTCCAATCCAACAATTCAACAAAGAGCGTGAGAGGAAGCCAAATGAGTTTTAATTCATTTCTATTGACTTACTCGTTAGATAGTAGATAGGGTCATTGACGTGTCAAGTGATTTGAAATAATACGAGACTTGTTCAAAAAATGAGGTGACTTTTGAGTTTTCTCATAATCTCATAATTATATACCCATGTTTTGTCACCAGTGATTATCCTCTTCAGCTCCTGAGCGATGCTCATGTGACGGTCCTGTTGATAAACATTTAGCAATTTCGGAACAAATTTCATGGCATAAGCCAACCAATATGTCAATATCCTCAGCAACTTCTCTGACAGTGAAACGATTCAACGATTCTCCGTAACAACTTTCTTCTGCTTCAACGTTTTCAATCGTTGTTGACGTGCTGGAGCGTCAGTGTAGACATCGTGATTAGCATTTTCTCGGCTTTCCGTGAAGAGTTCGTTCTACTAAACTTTTTTTTTTTTGCTCAGTGTCGACTTGCCAAATGTCACAGTCAAAATTTTAAGTACGCTGAACCACTTTATTTTATTTTCCACAAAAAAAATTAACCCTTAAGTGCATGATTTTATATTTTTGAGTTTGGATATGTAAATTAATGACGGAAAAAAAATATTTTAAAAATCCTGAGTGAGAAAAAACGGCCAAATGCGAAAAAACTATTTTTGATACAACATGCATTTAGAGCTTCAGTGTAAAAGCAGATGTTGGATCGTCTCAGTTTCTTCCTCATCGCCGCAGCTCCGGCACAGATCGCTGGATCCCGAGTCCCATTTCCGGAGCATTGCTCCAAGGGGACAGTGTCCTGTGATCACTCCTACTTTTTTGTTTTTCCGATATTGAGCTCTGGCCACGATGATCTTGTCGTGTAGCTGTCGTTTCTTGTAAGCCAAGACGAGTTGGTTTCATTCATGATTGTGTCATTTATGATCCGGTATAATGCGCTGATCGGTGGTTGCAATGACGTGTCCGCTTCTCTGATGTCCAGTTCAGACCCTTGCCTGGCCAATTCGTCCGCTCTTTCGTTCCCTGCGATTGAGCCGTGATCCGGGACCCAGTCTGTGGTTTCTGATGGACTTCAGTGAGTCGCGACATTTCATGACAGCCTTTGATCTCGTTATACAGGATTCTATTGACTTCAGTGCAGCCTGGCTGTCTACGAAGATAGTGATATCCGATGGTGGGGTATCGGTTACCTGTAGGTGTTTGACTGCTTTCTCTCTTGCTAGGATTTCTGCTTGAAAAACGCTGCACAGATCAAGGAGTCTGAATGATTCCTGTTTGTGGAGTGTATCAGAATAGAACCTGGCCCCACTGCCTGTGTCCATTTTCGATCCATCGGTGAAGAGAGTGATCTCGTGGTCGTTGATCACAGATTTTAATAGCCACTGTTCTCTGTCGGGGAAAAGGATTGGTATTCTGAGAGAGAAGTCATTTTGGGGGGAAATATAGTCGGTCGTAGTTGTGAGGCTACTAAAACCATGTTTCTTTCCCAGGTCGTCTATTATTCTGAGTATGGCCGCATGCCCATAGCTTCCTTCCACAGAGAGGACTTCCTTAGTCTAAGAGCGCTCTTTGCTGCTCAGCCTTTTATGAGTAGATCCAGGGGAAGTAAATGAAGTATCATGTCCAACCCTTCTTGCGGCGTGCTTCTCATGGCTCCCGTTGTACAAACAGCGGCTGACCTTTGTACTTTGTTGAGCATGTTCATACAGCCTTTCGTGCTGCAGACTAGGGCCCCATGAGTTAAAATGGGTCTGATGATTGCTGTGTACATCCAATGACTGATCTACGGTTGTAAGCCCCATCTTTTGCCGAAGGTCTTTTTGCATGCATAAAAAGCGTTCAAACCTTTTTTCATCCTATCCTCCAGGTTCCTTTTCCAGGAGAGTTTGGAGTCAAGAATGATGCCTCTAACTTTGGGGGAGCAAATATCGGAATTTTCCTTTTCCTTGTGAACAAGACCAGCTCGGTTTTCTGGGGGTTTATTCTCAGACCGTTCTGTCTTGCCCACGAGGAGAGTTCCCTCAACGCAGATTCCATTAGTTTACTGAAAGTTGGTAGAAATTTACCTGTTATCAATATAACCAGGTCATCCGCGTACGCTGTTGTCTTTGTGTCTTTCTATATAAAGAATTTGAGGATTTTGTTAACTGTAAGAAGCCACAGTAGGGGGGAGAGAACTCGTAGACTACGGAACCATATCATGCCTTGATATCGTTGCCAAACTTGTGAAATTGTGAACGACCACAACGAAGAATTTTCGCGAAGCTTAGAAAACAAGGTATCAATAAAGCATTGAAGCAGGAGCATCTCGTCCGAAATGATGGCCAAAGCCAATATTTTGTATGTTGTCATCCATAAAAGACAAGCAACTTCGATGGATTAGCCAGAGCATCACTTTTCGCATACCTTAGTAATGATAAGCAACAACGAAACCACTGCTGAGACAGAAGAGCTCTAGCTCAAAATTGTGACGCACATTGGATTGGCGACGCGAAAGGACACTATTGATTCGCTCCGGGATTTCGAATTTATCCCTGAGGAACGACGCAGCAGAGAACGTTTGCAACTACAGTGGTACACATAGTGAGAAAAAACACCCAACCAACACTGCGGCACTGGAAGGCAAAGCGGCGCCATATATTGTGAGGTATGGCCATCCTAAAATCGGGTATTTCGGTCAAGGAAGTTTGATAAGACGTCGATGAAGCATGTACTTTTATAATTCAGAAATCAGTTGACTACACTCTGCTATTTTGAAAACACGTCGTCTTTGTTTTGGATCACAGCATAATTGCTCATTTCCGATCTTATCCCTCTCCAGTTCGACCGATATTAATCGTCCAGAAAAATAGGTGTATGGCGCAAATTTCAGTTTGTATGGTATGCTTGAGGTCCTAATTTATAGGTTGAAAATCTTAGCCTTCATAAAGGAATTAATCTCAAGGTAATCTCAAGGATTTCCATATTTCGTACGCAATCAATTGATTGTTTAAAGGCTTATGTGAGATCATTCAAATTCAAGTTATTAAATTTCGGAAAAACAATAATCGGCCAACATGTGTCCACATGATTTGAAGATCACCTAGAGATCCTCAGTCGAAATGAAGATGCTGTTAGCCCCTTCACTGTCAAGGGCATTATTAGCCATGAAATCGTAATTGAACCTGGTAGGACTATGGTTCTCTGATCGCCAGTGATCGGTATCGGACTCTGTCCGCCAAGTGGTGGTTTAGGCGAATTCTGTCATTCACCTTACACACACCCTGGAATTGGTATTATTGATCGTCGTTAATTATGTATATCGTGCTGAAAGTGGGTGTCCTCGTCAGTGAAGGGACAAAACTGTAGTCAAACGGATGCGCTTGGACATACCCATTTCGGCTAATTCATCTGGTACTTTGGTCACTACTAAGTCCGCAATGATCACTGTCACTACAAAGGTCCGTAGACAGTCAGTAGATCATTTGTTCGTGTCAGCCAGTCTCGGTCGAGAGTCAAGAAACATGAGATCCATATAGGAGTCGATCCTAGGATACAGTATGTGCAGAACCCTCCAATGGCTTAGTATGCTCCCCAAACACTATGTTTGCCGTTTAAATCGCCGTTAGAACGTATAAGTTTCCTACTTAGTTTCAGCGCAGAGATAAAGACAGTGAAAAATATTTAGCTTCAGGTGCATATGCTGCTACAATGCACAGAATGCAAGTCGCCCGCATCGGGAACCTCTGTCCGCACTTTTTGTTTAAAGTTGTTTCTAATGAAGACCGATACTTCCTCGCCTCGTGAGGCGTTGGACCGACCCAACTTCGAATTATTTTGTGGGAACTATACTGGATTTTATGCTTCTGGTTTAGCTTTGTTTCGCTAACCAAAAGTCATCAGGGCTTTCGTCCTGCAACAGGTTGAAAAGCACAGCTCTTCATTCAATCGTAATCAGTGAATAAATGTTCACTGACAGGATCTTCAAGTAACTCTCTGCTGACGTACCCATTAAAATTGTAGGTGAGCTATGCCAGGCAGAAGCGAGTGTATTCTATCCTTTGGGCTTGTCTGCTCATGGAAGTGCTGTTGAAAACAGCTAGTCTGTCTTTGAATGGAGAGCAGGACCGAACGCAGATCATTTCGGCCTCCAATACCTTGGAAACAGGCACTGTAGCTTGTAGCATACTTTGTCCTAGTATGTAGTTACGGATCTGTTACAATTCTGGTTCGGACATCTGATATGAGCAACGATGGAGCGATGCGCTCATGTATGCAACAAGCATAAAAACGTACATACGTCTTTCCATCCATACGTTTTCACCATTTTTTTTTATCCATAATTACTGAGAATAAGTGATTTTTAAGCACACCATACTGAATCTCCTAAAAGCTAAGAGACTTGCTCCTTAATATTTTTCTTTAACCTGAGTATACCCACTGCCTAAAATGCTAGGCGGTTTCCTTTGTTTATTAATTCATGATGTCTGCCGACGCTATTTTCTTCAGTTATTAATGCATATCATGTACGTCTTAAGGTCACATCTAATAATTACAATACACTCGGCGCCCTCCTCTCTGCAATCTAATTAGATGCCATTAAAACTAGCCAAACAGCGTCATGGCATAAAACCAATGTTGCCAGCCTGGCCGGGTAAAGGACACAAACTAATTAGATACATTTATGCTTCCCAGCTCGCCTGACCTAAAATCACTGGATCTGCGTCACTTTGTTAATAAATTACCAACCCACCAACGACTTAAGTCATTCCGCAGCAAAGAGGACGAAAAAAAAACGAAGTTAAATCTAAAAACCCACTGCACTACACTCCACTCCACATACATCGCACGAAGATGTATCCTAGGACAAGGCTACTCATGTCTGCCACTATTTCATTTCAGTAACGCAATTCACTTACAACAAACAAAACAAAAGGCCAAAGTGTATACTTTAACCACTGAGAATGTTTTATCTGGTTACTTGCCACCACCACGGCCAGCAGTGGCAGGCAAAAGTCCTTTTTACTCTTCGATTTTCTTGTCGTTCATCTACTCACTTTTCCTCTCTCTCTCTCTCTCCCGTTGCCCATTCTTTCGAGACAAAGAAATTGAAAATGTGAATTCTCAAAGGACAATAGCTATTCGCTTTAGCTAACGACTACAGGCTTTCTGGCGACAAATTCCAATGCTACAAGCACCGCTTGGCTGCCTGTGACTACTTGGCGGTACTGCCATGGTGTCCCTCCAATAATTCATCTATAGTGTAAGGTCCTATCATCGTCCTTCCACCCCAGGCCAACCAGTGGGTAACTGCAAACAGTTTTTTGGCAGCCAAAAACCCAAGTGAACAGTTTTTCTTATTTTCCCTTTTTTTTTTAGTTGATTTGTGTTGTCCTCTTTCGCCAGTTCCGCTCGTCGTCCCTTTTTTTTTTATTTCACTTTAATTGAAAAATGTCCCATTTCCTTATTGAAATCGAAATAACGATTTTTGTTTGCTCTTCCTTGGGATGGGATAACATATTACAGGTCATTTGGGTTTGTATATTATGCCGCAAGAAACAGGAGCTTCTGTCGAAGACGGGTCAGTGGATTAACAAGACACCGAATCAAGATGGTTTCATACGAAGAATCGAGCCTGACGGCAGTAGTGTAAGTTCACACACACACAATGGCCTTGGAAAACATTTCCTTTGAATTTGATTTATGTAGGCGATCGTCGAAACGCACGATTCGACGGATAAACGGCCGAAGCTAGAGCGGACACGTAGTGCGGCGGAGAAGGAAAATCTACCGATGCAGCGCACCGGCAGTGTTCTACGGCGGCAATATTCGCAACAAGAACAGCCGACAAATCGAAGGATGTCACAATCGGATAGCGGCGTGGACGTTGTTAGTCCAGGTCACAGGCGGATGCAGGCTCAGAACCAACAGTACCAACAACAAATGCAACAGCAACCGTTTCCAGGCGGCATGCAACAAAGTGGACCACAGCGGGGTAATAGCATGTATCCGGAGGATGACCCCAAATTCTATCAGGTAAGACACACTCTTACACTGCTTGGCAGAAAAATGGAATCTTGATTGCTTATTTTAGGGTGAAATCGATGGACTTATGCGACAACATCCGCATCTAGTGCATCCCCGCCAACAGCAAATGATGCAACAACAACAGCAGCACCATCCCCAGCAACAACTTCCACAAATAATGCGTCCACCTCATCCGCACGGCCAGCCGCATCCTATGCAACAGGCACATCACCAGCAACAGCAACAGCTTCATCCACAACAAATGATGCACCAACGCCTACCACGGCATCCCCATCAGAATCAACAACAACAACAGCAACCGCCTTACCACGCACAGCACCAAGCTCCCCTCCAGCTGCCAACACCACCCACACAGCAACATCAACAAATGTCACAACAACATATGGGCCAACAGCAACTCGGACCCTATCCACGACCTGTCGGCGGTCCCGGACCCGTCATCGGCCAACCAGGCAATGGTGGTGCACCCTACGTTCATCATCTGACAGCAGCTGACATGCAGAAGAAACACAAACGTCCTCTGGGTACCGGTCAGGATTGTGGATCACCACAACAACAGTCGTTCAGTAGTTCCGAAGAGGAGATCCACGGTGTCCATTCCGGACAGCCGCAGCTGGACTATGACGGTAAGTTGGAATTGTTCGAAATTTCTTTCGTTTCATCTGTCTTGTCGCTTTTCCAGTTTTCTGTTTTGTTTTTTTTTATTTTGTTTTTCTTTTCTATTTGGACATTATTTTTTAAATTTATTCTAAGCACACTATAACCGTAAATTTTATTTAAAAAAAAAAATAAATTTATAAAAACAATAAAGGGTTTCTCCGGGAGTGAGATGTTGAACACCGTTGAGGTAGGGGTTTATTTTCTGAGTAAACAATTTCGAAATAAAACATTAAATGGGGAGAGAACTCTACATATTATCATCTTGCCATAACAGTTATTTTTCTTTAATTGCTTTTTAATTTATTCATGTTTTTATTTTTCTGTTTTCGTTTTGAGGATTTTCATGCAAATGTGGGAAATTTCCAAAATAGTGAAATAATCTTTTAATCTTTGTTCCTTTTTTTTTTATTTTTTATTGATGATGTGTTGATATTTTATTTGAATATTTTATTCTTGTGTATGCAAACTTATAGGCAAGACTGTTGCCTTGAATATAAGTAGAGAAACCAACATTCTGGTTCGTGTCTAAGCTAACATGGAGAATTGCCTCTGGTAAACGAATTAATTACGAAAATAATTCACAGTCAACCGCTAAAGGTGCTCTTCGTTAGGATGAAGTGAATTTTTAGGCTACTTATATCAATGCAGAGGCAAAAATAATATTCCGAATTTATTTTGCTTCCAATATATTTTTCACCAAAGGAGTCAGTTAAAATTAAAGCTTGATCATAACGTGCTCCAGTGCTATGACCTCATCTTGCCTTTCCAAAAATTTGGTCTAATATTTGAGGTGGGATGGGGGTGTAAAGTATAGTTGTGAGTCTTTCGCACTTGAGTTCTAAAACACAGAGAAAATGCACGTACAAAATACTATGAGCCGAAAAATGTAGATGTGCGATGCATTATGATTACTTCAACTGTCTTTACTTTGGAGGACCCTACCCTCGTTGGGTCGATAGATGCCTGGCTCCAAAGTTATGGGCAATTATTTACCAAAGCTTGAGCTTCTAATTAATTAATAATTCTGGAAATGAAATGCCCCTCTTGGAACTTCTGTCTAACATGGCTTGAGTCGGGACTTATACTGCAATTATGGCGCAACCAAGTCAACCAAATCACAAGTCTTGCAAGAAAAAGTAGAAGACTTGTTGGTTTTGGGCTTCAAATGTTATTTATCAATCACGGGATTGAATAAAAATGAAAATGCATTTCATCCGATTCAGCTCTCATAATCATAACAAGCGTTGTTTTCCTTTTAATAATCCGGCGAACGTGCTCCGAAGAAGGCGAAGACTGTTCCATCGGCCGGAAAGGTGTTGGCCACAGTTTTCTGGGATTCACAAGGTGTGATCCACATCGACTACCTGGAGAAGGGCAAAACGGTCACAGGGCTGTACTATGCCAAATTATTGGTCCGATTCGACGCCGAATTGAAGAAAAAACTTCCCCACTTGGCAAAGAAAAAAGTGCTCTTCCACCATGATAACGCACCGGCTCACACCTCCGCCCTCGGCACGGCCAAATTGGTCGAATTGGGCTACGAACTGCTGCCCCATCCACCGTATTCTCCAGATTTGTCCCCGTGCGACTTTTTTTGTTTCCAAACTTGAAAAAATCACTCGCCGGGCAGAAATTTCAGTCGAAAGAGGAGGTCATCGCCGCCACGGAGGCCTACTTTGCAGACCTCGAGCAAGCGTATTTTTCAGACGGTTTAAAGAAGTTGGAGCATTGCTGGGTCAAGTGTATCGAGCTAAAAGGAGACTATATTGAAAAATAAATCGCCATTTCTCCAACATTTTTGTTTTTCTTTTGTAGGCTAAGTACTTATCGGACCACCCTCGTAGTTTTGAGTGCAGCTTGGCTGTCACTGCAGACGCATATGCTTTTTCCCTTCCACCTGTGCTTCACAGCATAGTGTATGGGCATTAGGATTGCGTAAATCTCTGATTGAAAGACAGACGCATATTTTCCTAACGAGAAGTGCAGTCGAATGTTTTCGCGCTCAAAGAAAACTCCAGCGCCGGACCCCCCGCCCAGTCCTGGAGCTATCTGTGAAAATGCGAAGACAGTCCTTTCCAGGTGTAGTGTTTGGCCAGAGCCAGTCCTAACTTCATGGAAATTTTACAGCGAAGTTATAGCGCACAGGGTGACAGATCTCATTGCGTTGGGGGACATTTCCATAAGACAGGGGTCGTAGGATATTTCTCGCGCAACTACACTGTCACTCCAACGCGAGTTGTACCAAAAACTTTTTCTTTTGAGGCGAGACATCGCTTTCAGTGCGAACCCGGTGTACTGGTTTGGTGGGCACCGCTCTTTGGAGTTTGGTAAAAGAGGCCACGATGTGTTTGCGTGTTAGCCTGTTCCACCAGACTACCGATGCATATAAGATTATCGGTCTGTCGGATAATCGTGTAGATCCAGAAGACCTTTTTCGGCGATAAGCCAAAGTTTTGTCAAAAGCACCTTTGCATTGCCAAACGCTGACAGCGCTTTGGTGGTTTTTGACGCAACATGCTTTGACCAAAGAAGCTTGATATCTAAGATGACTCCCAGGTACTAAGCTTCCTTGGATATCGGGATGGGAATGCCTTTTAGCACCAGCTGAGTAATGCCAATATTTTTCTTCCTTTTCCTAAAAAGAATGACATCAGTCTTAAGAGGATTAACCGACAGCCCATTTCTCGTGCACCAGTCTTCGATCACGTCTAGCGCCGGCTGCCCCCTTTTTTCAGAGAGCCCTTTTTCTCTTTGTAGGAATAGACAGTCCAGGCCCTCGTGTCAAGTCCCGCGTGCTTCGCACATAGTCGCGTCAGCACTTTCAGCTTGTTTCCAGGTTTCCCTGGAATGCAGCAGATGGCGCGCGTTAATTTTGGGAGACTAACTACCTGATAGGTAGTAGTTCCCAGGGGAGGGATTTTCGGCACCATGCAAGCACCGGTTAGATGTCTGCTGTGAGAAACAGCTCACCACGAATACAGAAGCCTGTTGCTGAAGTTAGTTCCAGTAGATAATCCTCACAGTGTTAGCAATCTGCGCTGGTCATTCTGCTGTCACTGCAATCTTTCCCTATCCTGACCTTTTTAGAGGAGATGGCTGCCTCTTTGTAGGAGACGTGCTTGTCTCGACTCCTTTGGGTTTAGGGTCTTTTAGGGTTTTGTTGTGTTAAGTGCCCGCTTCCGAGGAGCAGTCTTTGGTCCTCTCCGTCTTCAGGTTTTTACTTTGATCTTTGTTGTTCGACGCATCTACCTTCGAACTCCGATTACCCGCCGTCACGTCGGAGGAGGAGACATCACGTTCTCTCTCCCCAGCAAAATTGTTCCCGGCAGCCGTCCTCCGTTTGCGAGCGCTCTTACCTTTTCCAGTTCGACCTCTTGCTCTCTTTCGACCTTGCTTTGGAACAGATCTGTCAGCTTGAGGTTTGTTGAGATCCAAAACCGCCTTGCCTTCTGCGATCAGAGTTTGTCTGTCAGCATCATCGCCTTTTTCGGCGGTAGCGCCGGCCATAACAGGACCCTGAACATCTCCAGCTCCGTCAGTTTTAAACCTGGCACGTTCTTATTGGAGATTCGACTGTCACCAATAAGAGGAGGAGTGTTGGCATGCTTGTGCCTCCTGCAGCAGCCTTTATTAGCCGTCGACGCTTTCTGCTGCGCGCCGCCAAGAAGGCTGCAGATGAGAGGGTCGGATGGGTTTCGATAGGGGATACCTCCGCCGATCTAATCCTCTTGATTGCGTTTCCCAGAGGTTCGCCTTCATTCTTCGTGCCTTCAGCTGTGCCAGCCTCTTTGCACGATTTTCGGGCACGCCCTTTCTCCTTCTTTTTTGGCAATTAGCAGTGCAATCTTCAGTACGTCCCAATTTTGGGTCTCGTTCAATCTTAGCGGTTTCCCGTGCCGCGCCATCGTCGGTGTCGCCTCTGTCGGTTGCCAACCAGATGGTCGGACAATGAGCCGTAGGAGTCGGTGTCGAGTTTTGGACTCACTCGGAAATTTAGTCTGGATGATAAACTTTTTTTTATAAATCCCTGTCATGCGTATGCTTCTTTCATGTTTCGGTTATTTTTGGTCATTTTCCTTCGGCTGATCCACTCCTTATTCTTTGAAGTGTTTGTATATTGTCCATTTGTTCCACGTGTCTTGCCAGTCTGTTCGATTTTATTGCTCAGATAGTACTTCGGACTGTATAAAGCTTCTCGAATTGATGTAGTTTTCTCCATTCGTCGTCCTGTTTTTCTTCATAAAATGTCGTTTTCGAAGACCCGAAATCTATTTTCCACCGTTTTAGTAACAGACTAAATTTCATGTCCCTGAATGGCAACTAAACCATAACTAAAATTGTTAAACCATATTAGATTCAGTAAATGACAATAATCAAATTCTAAAATCCATCTCCCTTTTATAAAAGCTGCCTTGATGAGTTAGTCAACTGTATCTCGCCACTTCGAAAATGTTCCCGTGAAACCCACATTGCCTTCAGTATTCTAAAATGACCAATGTCCATCGGCTTATCCTCTGTTTACCTCCCATTTAACCATCTGCCTGTTCTACATTCCAAGCCGAATTATACGCCATCCTAACATGCGTCAACCTAAACTTAAGAACTGACATAAGAGGTATAACCATCAATATACTCTGAAACGGTCAGGCAGCGCTCAAAGCGTTGGGCTCGTATAGTACGAACTCAAAATCCATCAAGATATGCCACGATACTCTGTAAGATCTAGGCAAAAGAAATAAAGTCAAACTCTGCTGGGTGCCAGGTCAAAAGGGCTTTAAAAGCAACGAAATCGCCGACCAACTCGCTAGGAAAGGTTCCATTGATAGGTGCGGAATATTCAAGTCAAATCCCCTGCGCTTTTGGAACAGCGTTCAAGGACTCCGACAATCGAAAAGATTCATACGGCCCCTGAACAAATACTCTATCAATACTCTCAAATATAATAGAGTCGATATCAGAACACTGGTCAGCTACCTTTCCGGTAGTCTAAGATATCATCTTAAAAAAATTAACATTTTTTTTTTGAAACCGACTGTCGACTCTGTCTAGAGAACGAGGAAACTGCAGAGCACATACTATGCGAGTATGCTGCCCTCTGCCATCTTATGGAGCGTATCTTCCTCAGAGAAATCATGACTCCTGAGGGGATCAGCGCAGCTCCTACAAGGGGCATTCTCAGCTTTTTAAGAAAGAAGAGGAACTTCTCGTCAAATTGGCTAACCGGCACAATAGACCTACGCTGGTCGCAGTGCTCTATGCTATCTGTTAGCACTCCTAGTCCTGCATTCCTCATACGATAATGTTTATCGACCTTGAACCCACTCCTCCCATAAACTCCCTGCTGTTAGAGTTACTGGTCAAAGTCTGAGGGCGAATTTCTTCCAGCCTATACTCTTCTATCTTTTACGATCTAGACCCTTCATCAGTTGCTTTTAATCTGTCTCCATCTGTAATAATAAAAAAGTTGTCTGATCATTAAAGCTAAGGATCTTGAAGGTTGGGAAAACATATCTGTGTGCATATCGCAAACCAATTTCAATCCAAGTGTTCATGTCATGTCAAAATGGATGGAAACTAATAATACTGTGCAGAAAGACCTCATAAGTTTTCAACCACTTAAAACACCAGGCTTCGATAAAATTTATTCATCATGCTCTATAGATGGATTTCTTTATTCTTGAGGCGCAAAAGTGAGGCTAAGAAATCTCGAAGAGCGTTAGGGCCATATCTCTCACGTCTTTTCTCCTTAATCTGAAAAGAACAGGCGTAAGGAAGGTAGTCTTAACGAGCGATTTGGCCATGGTTTCGGCAGCTTCGCCCCCTCCATTACTGTGATGAACGATATGACGCCTGTTGTCTCAGTCGAAGCACCATAAAAAAAGGAACCAGTCTACCTTACTTCAATCAACTTCATACTCCCTAAAATATTCACCCTGAAAGGACCCACATTTAACCTTCCTATCACCGTCAAGTTTTATGACTTTTTTAAGCAAAGCTAAACATCGAACACAACCTACACAGACTGCTAATACCGCCTTCAATGATCCTTTAGCATTATTTGTCGGTGGATTCCTAGTGGGCTGCCCTTGCATCAATGAAATCGATGAAATTCTATTACTGCACACGTGCAAATGAAAAATTCACGAAAATCTATCAAACTCTCTTCAGGAAGAATCATTATTAAATTAAAATTAATAAGTGATCCACTGGAAGTGTCTCATTAATTATTTTCCACATCGATACCCACCGAGGTCCGCAGAAAGGGCCCGGGCGGAGAGCTTAAGGACGGAGGATAGCAAAAAAGTCTCAATTCAATTCGGCATTCGAAGCACAGCACCGTCGGCCGCACAATCTGTGACACTTTCTGTGATATCCACAAGTTTTGATTCATCCTATTGCCCATCCACCCTCCTGTCCTGCTTGCTCCTTGTAATACCAAACAAGATCTCAATCGAATTTTAAATGATTTCCGAACCCCCCAACCGCAAGAAGAAGCAGTTTTTTTTTCGCTCACTCTCTCCCTTCAAGGAGCAACCAAGATTGCACACTCCTTCCGTTGTATACCTCAGGCCCTCTGCTCGTCCTTCGCTGGTGAACATTTCCTTTCCATTATCAATCGTCCTGAAAATCACAGTTCTTAGTATGCCAAGCTCATTCCGGAGCCTCGGTCTACCAACCCCAATAAGAAAAGCCGAATCAGTATCGACTGTAAGAGTGGAGCAGTAGGGCAGCACTGTCGTCACAAAGCAGGACATAAACAGCCGACACACAACATTGGCACACAGTAGCCGTCCCACACACAGTAGCACACTAATTTCCTTGGCCAAATGCCAGGATACTTTTTCTTCTCTTCCGCTTTTTATTTCTTTTTTTTTTCTGCCTTGTGTACTTGTATCCCTCGAAGGAAAAGTCAATGGGGGAAAGGATACGAATAGTAGAAATAGCTGGAGCACACTAAATGCCGCGACCAGGATAACAAATTTTCTTTAACTATTACAAAGATGCGGACGAGAGGTTGACGATGATGATGATCACGATGGTCATGACGAGGGAATATGTCGTCCTCCTTAAGACAATGAAAAATGCTGTGCCACTACTGTGACTTCCCTGCGAGAGGATCTTTGGGAAAAGTTTGTCATCCTATTCGTCGACCTCTGTTCCTCTTCTCCTTCCTTTATCTCTCTCATTTTGCGGTTCAAACAACAAGGACTGCAACAGTAATACCGAAAATGGCATAGCCATGCCAGAGCTGATAAAAGAATTCCGCGACCGGCAGGATTCCCTCTCATCGTATGTTGCATGGCAGAATGACTGTGTTGATAAAGCCTCATTGCAGGATGCTGCTAAAAAGCAATCACTGGTAATCAGCATAAATTTTACCCACACGCCACCCAGACAGGCATCCCACATACGTCAGGGAGTCCTTTGCTTCATATACGAGTATCTTCATTTTTTACTTTTTGCCGTTGTCCTTTTCCTCAATGCCTCCATTTAACTTCGGGGTATGTGTTCTGTTGTTGTTGTTTTTTTCGCCTCCATCCGTTGTCCTTTTTCGCTTTATAATTAAGAGAACATTATTCGGGACAAGCGCCAACAAAAAAAAACAGAAAGAGGTCCTTGCGTTATGGTATTGCTCTGTTTGTTTTGCTTTCTTGCTTCTCTTACACATCCTTTGGGCCTGTAACGTAGTTGCTGACGGAGGCAACGGAATCCCTTCCACTGTAATGAGCAGAGTGGAAAATATCATATTGATGCATACGACGACACGACCGCGGATTCTTTTTCTAAATTGCAAATGAGGTCAACTGCAAGTGCTTATCCTGCAACATTTGTTATTATCCTTTCTCATTCGTTTAGTCATTGTTCGAAAAGTGCTTGTCATCGGTGGGCTGTAAATCAGGCTTCGCACAATGTGTATTTATTTTAGGTTGGTATACGAAAAAGAAAAAAAGGATACTGCATAGCACAGCAGATCATATTTTGAAAGCAACGAATGCAGTAAAACCAGTGTTCGGGGCGCCCATAATCCTGCGAGTGACACATTAGCAGTTTCAGTTTCTGCACTAGACGCAAGGATTTCGGTGAGAAACAAAAGCGCTACGAAATCTGCATCCTAATGCTTGTAGGTTTGTCAGTTATGTCAGAGAGCTATATTCGCAGTGGGTTGCCAAAAAAAGGATATATGAGGACGAACTTTTCCTTTTCTGCCAGCTGTGATATTGGACGCCTGACCTCTGCAATAAATCGAGAATCGCTCCAAATACCCGAAAGATATGCATCAAGGTGGTGCGTAAATCCTTGATACTTCATCGACTATCTGGGTGGGATCAAAAACAACATGCAAGAGAGTCTTCTTCGACATGTTGTCCTTTTGGGCGCCATTTGCCTATGGTCTCTTTATGAACCTTAAGCGTGAGAATATTATAGTGTCATCAGGGAGCGAGGATTAAATGGGAAGTTATAAGTATTGGGCAAAGTCTTTTTTCCGGGAGGACCTTTCTCGAGAATTGGAAGATTTTTTGCATTGAAATATGATTCACCGTATGTTCAGGATTTTTTAATTTTATATGTATTTTCGGAGCAAGTTGGGATTAGTTGAGGGTAGCGCACTTTGTAACTGGACATACACAGGCTGTCGTCCGATGAATTGACAACCAAACAATTGTGATTAACGCCGGCCATAGCTCCAGCTTTTAAGGGGCCTTGTTGCGGTCTAATACGGATGAGTATTTCGCGAAAGTAACAGAAACGAGTACCAAATTTGGTGTCGAAACGGCGGTCGCAAAAGGAACCTTTGCTATCGGGGATGGCGCTTCTAATAAGCTCGGTTTTAATTAACTACATGTGAGAAAACCCTAGTTTGATGGCAAATCCATGAAGACAACATGGTGTAAGGCTATGCTGTATAGGCGAACGTATCAGGGCTATAAAACCTGGTCAGAAGCCTGTTGGGATGAACACAAATAACTTGCAATGGAGTTATAGTCGATGTCGAGAATATAGAAAAACCGCTTCTGTCGACTGTGTCATAGAGACGATACTCGAAATACCGCGGTAAAGCTGAACGAGCCATTCGCAATGGACGAAGACGGAATTCATGAAGAGAATTGGAGAGTGTCCACTAGCTGTTTCTTTTCGGACCACCGTCGAATACTCTTCAACCATAACGTCAATATAGAAAAACCAAAACCTTTCAGAAACCCACAGAAGACAGACTGAAATCTTTTCTCCAACCTAGTTGCCAACAGGTTAGTATCGCCACAAGCCATGGCTTGGCTCATGAGCCATCAAACCAGCGCAGTCTGGTGGACCACAGAGCTAAAGCAACTCAGGACCACGAACGAAACTCTATTTAATAAAGCAAAGACCAGCAAAAGATCCGAAGTCTGGAATAACGACAAATCCAGCTTCAATGAAAATAAGACAAATCCAGCTTCAATGCAAAACAAGAGCAACAAAGTCTAAATCCTGGAAAGATCCTATTCAAGATCCCTGCGTCCCGGGATTCATCCTTAAACCAGTTGGTTCTTGGACAGAATCCAGTCAGGAATCCCTAGAACTACTGACTGAAACCCACTTCCCAGGTTGTAAAACTCCTGAAATCACAGTCCCCTTCTGGACTACGGTTCCTACGGTTCACATAACTGAAGACGTGATAAATTATTACAAAAGCATAAAGTATCAAGGGCAATAAATTCGTTCAAACCTTTTAAATCCCCGGGGCCACACGATATTTTGCCAGCGATCCTTCAAAAAGCACAAACCACTCCACAAAGCACTCTCTTTCTCGTCGTTTCTATTAATAACCTTTTAAAGACTCCTTGATTTATACATCAGAGGATTTATCAACTCACACAACTTATACAACACTCAGCACGCCTACTTTAAAGGCAGATCAGTGGAAAGTGCTCTCCATAGTGTTGTTCGTGAAATTGAGAGCTCAGTGAATATAAAAAGAATTTACAATGGCAGCCCTCGATACAGAAGGAGCCTTCAACAACGTAAACACAGGGGCCATAATAACAGCTCTAGAGGACATAAAAGTAGAAAAACCTATTGTAAACTGGATTGGAAATATGTTAAACAGCAGAATTATCAATGCAGACATTGGACACAGTTCTAAAAGGAAAGTGACAACCAGCGGCATACCACAAGGTGGAGTTCTCTCTCCCCTACTGTGGCTTCTTAACAAAATCCTTAAAATTTTCATGGAGAAAGGCACAAAGACCATAGCATATGCAGATGACCTAGTTATCTTGACAAAAGATAAATTTCTACCAACTATCAGCGAACTAATGGAATCTGCGTTGAAGGAACTCTCCTTGTGGGCCAGACAGAACGGTCTGAAAATAAACCCCCAGAAAACCGAGCTGGTTTAGTTCACCAGGAAAAGGAAAATCCCGATATTTGCTCCCCCAAAGTTAGAGGGTACTCTACTCAAACTCAAAACGGAAGCCAAATATCTAGGCATTATTCTTGACTCCAGACTTGGCACTGGGGCTGAGTTCTACTCTGACACCCTGCAAAACAGGAATCATTTAGACTCCCTGATTTGTGCAGCGTCTTAGAGAAAGCATAGAGAAAGCAGCAAAACACTTAGTAACCGATATCCCACCATCGGATATCACTATCTTTGTAGACAGCCAGGCTGCACTGAAGTCAGAAGGATCCTGTAGAACAAGATCAAAAAAACAAAAAAAAAAATTAAATGTCGTGACTCACTGAAGCAGACACCACAAAGTCAAACTCTGCTGGGTCCCGGGTTACAGCTCAATCGCAGGGAACCAAAGAGCGGAAGAATTGGCCAGGCAAGAAGCGACAGTCAGACAACAAGATCATCCTGGCCAAATCTCAATATTGGAAAAACAAAGAAGCTCTTGGCGCTGCACCAAAACTCGATCCGTACGCTCGTCGGAGTGATCACAGGACACTGTCCCATAGCAATGCTCCGGATATG
This sequence comes from Merodon equestris, assembly GCA_958301585.1. NCBI lineage: Eukaryota > Metazoa > Arthropoda > Insecta > Diptera > Syrphidae > Merodon > Merodon equestris. The sequence continues at coordinate 55,736,023 of OY284413.1, forward strand.
GATCCTGCGATCTCTGCCGGAGCTGCGGCGAGGAGGAAACCGAGACGATCCAATATCTGCTTGGCCACTGCTAAGCTCTCCAGAATCGGCGCCTAGCTTCGCTGGGCCAAAGGTTCTTTGGCGGACGTAACAAATGCAGATATATCGGATCTTCTAAAATTCATAAAGAGCACGGGGTGGTTTCAGCCACCACGTGATAGGACAGGTTAATTGTATGTGTACTCCACAAATGAAGGGAATCACAATGGGCCCTTTGGCCTCCGAGTATAAGTGATGTTCAACCATCATACTCCCCTTCCTTAACCTAACCTGACCTACAAAATATTGAATTTTATTATCAAAGTTCATGCTCTTTGAAAAATGTGTTTTGCGCAATTCAACCTTTTTGTGGTTGTCGTAATCAACCCACTGAGCAGGGTATTCGACATAAAGCCACCTATCCGTATACAATCGGGATTGTGTTACTCAGCTATGTGGAAGATACCAAGGATCTTCGTCTGAAACTTTACAAAATACGGTTCGTGCAAAAGCTGAAGCCGAACGATCTGCCACAGCGTCATATATTTGGGGAGTAGGCCTTAGGAAAGCTGGAGGAAGAACCGTTTTTTTATAAAAAAAATAATCTTCAGCGGCGAAGCTCCTTTGTGGTTAATGAGGTATATTAAACAAAATTGACATTCATTCCGATGAGCAACCTCCAGTACTGCAAAGTTGAGAATGCACCCGAAAAATTGCACTCCTTGGTGCGGCTTACTGTCCGGCAGAATCATTGGCGCGGATTTTTCATAGAACAACGTTACCATGAATGGCGCCCGCTATCGTTCAATGGCTTTTTTTTGTCAAAAATGAAAGAGCTCAACCTGGTCGAAATGGTTCCAACTAGATGGCGCTACTTGTCATACAGCACACAAATCGATGATGAAAAATAAGTTCGGTGACTAATCTCTTGTTTTAGACCATTGAATTGGCTGGCTAGATGGTGCGATTTTAAGCCTTCAGACAACTTTTTATGGGGAATCCGATAAGCCAGGGTCAATTGCAGCCCTCAAAGACAGCATTATACGAGCTATTAGTGATTCCAAATTGGACTCCGTATGAACCACTTAAGACCTAGTCGAGGGCAATAATAGCATTACTTACTTTATCTTACTTTATCAACTCAATTAAAAGTTGTGTGGACTTTTTCGATTTATCTTCGTCTTCTTTGTTTTTTATAAAAAACCAAGCTATTAAAAAATCTCATATTAGTTTCGGAGCAGCATTAACTTATCTGTATGATATGATTGGAGGAAAACTTCAACCAACATTGCGGCAGATTTTAGAGAAGACCCTAACATTTCTGGTCGATAATCTTTTGTCGACTTTGAGGCCTTACATGATTATGTTTATAAGGACTAGCCAAACAGAGCCATGTCATGTTTTAACTTAAACTCGTTAGGCTGTGCAAGATGGCAAAAAACGACATATCGGCATTCGATTTCTTGGAAATCATCCTGAAAAAGAAAAAACATGCGCGCCAGACTCACTTGCCTTTACAAGAGGCACGATCTATTCCAGCCTGCGCAGCTCTGGATGAAGACAGTGGGATGTCAAAGAAGCATTTGAGCGAATTTAAGTAGAAACTGTCTGAGGGTAAGTGAGGGCAAAACTAAATACGAGTATATGCTGAAATAAAAACAAAATGACGCGGAACACCTGCGTCTCCTCTGAATCACAACCTTTTGCAGCTATAATTTGGAAGTGAAACTTGGCAACGACATTAGCGCTGGGATCAGACAGCCGCTGCTTCTTTGGGTTCAAAAGTTAATCAAAAGGCTTGAAAAATTAAATCAAGATGGATTCGAGAGCAACATTCTGCGCGCAATCCTTGGTCCCTTTCATATGAGTGGAGAGTGGAGAAGAAGATACAACTGAGAACTGTTCGTTACACAGTAATTTATGCTGAGTCAGACTAATCTACGGATTTAATGCCTGAAGCCTTTAGGGTAAATAGACAATATTGCTTCGGCCCGAAATGTCCACCATTCCAACCCAGAGGGACTATCGCATTTAGGTCGGAAAACAGCTGAACGCAGTTGGATTACTATCGTGCCGGATGAGGGAGCTTGTTGGTTGAGGCCCAAGTTCAACTCGAGCTGTAACGCCTTCTACATAAGTAAATAGGTAATTATGTCTCAAAAGTATTTGTACATTGCAAGCCAAACAAGTGGTTAAATCTGTTTCTAGCTCTCGAAATGGTTAGGTGTGTTTTAGTGTAGTAGGCGAAAAACGATTCACAAATAAATTGCCACTTCTTTCAAATCGAACATAGCTAGGGTCTAAGGTTTTGATTGCTATAGTCTAATAAAATTTTGGAAAAATTGTACCACGGAGGAATAATCAGAGAAAGACGCTCTCTTTGACTTAAACATGGGAACTTTTTTCCACGCGCATTACCAGCAGATCACTTGAACAATGTCGACCAAATTTTCCATGGTGATGTTACAGCGCGCGCTCATCAGTATCAATGCTAGAAAACAGTGATAAAGCATACCATGGAGGAATAATCATCAAAAAAGAGCGCTCTTTAATCGGCATTTACGAAGTTGCCCTTTTAATTGAATTGATTCAAGCAAATTGATTCGAGAGACTCGGGACGTGAAGAATAATGGTCGGGAAGCGATCTTGGAATCTGCTCCTACTAATGAACCTTTGATACATGTACGATTATTATTTGAGCAAAAGTATTTGAGCTGACAGAGATCATTCTGACAGTCAGGAAATGAACAGCGGGCGTTCCGAGAAACTCTTGGACGACTGGCTACTGGCCCTCTGTTCACTGTTGTTTGCTGCAGTCAAAACCAATCGTCAACGAATTTATAAATGCTATTCGGATTATAACCAAAAAAGCTGATATAATTAAGATATGCTTCGCCAACTTAACTCACCAGTCACATGTATAAGAGCTGTTCATAATAATGACACTGCTCTACGCGCGTCAGGTGACGAAGCACATATTTTTTATATCCTGCAAGGCTCTGATAACAACCTTTATGAACTATCACTATTTGTATTGGTAAAATTTTACAACTATCAAGGCCCAATTGTTTACAACGGCTTGATTCCGATAACGCCACAAACAGCTAGATTCAAAAAAGGGAACGTCTCAGCACCAGGAAACAGTTCCCTTTCAGTTGTCTTACCCAATTACGGTCCATAAAAGTCAAGGTATCACCGTTGACGAAGCTGTCATCATCAGAGTTTGCATTCGGGCTAACGTACGTAGCATTGTCGCGTGTTCGAACGCTTCATGGACTCTTGATGGACCCGGCATTTTCTCAGGACAAACTCTTCAAAAGCATCAACAATAACTCCGCTTGCACGGCTGCATGCGAAGGCAAGTGAATTTTAGTGAAAATTTTTCGAAAAGTAAAAATATGTGTACTTGAATAAAGGATTTCTTGACAAAAGTTAATTTTTCAATTACATATTACAAAATCATTGCAAAATTTGTTCGAAAAAACACGAATTTTTCACTGATTTAAAAAAACAATGGTTTTGAAAACATGTCTGAAATTGTGAATTATTTACCGCTGAAAGAGTATCAACCTCGAGAAGCAAGTCAAACAAAAAACAAAAATGTTAAGGAAGTAGCTGGTTTACTTCGCAATAAACTAGATGGTCAAGAAACTAGATCAAGACATTTGAAAATGATGTGAGGTCGAAAGACTACAAACAAAAATTGCTCCCTGTGAATAAGAAGTATCCAGAGAAAAACTTCAAATGTGTACCACCACCCGAAAAAACGAAAGTTTACAAGAGAAAAAGCAATAAGTAGGTTGCTGAAGAAAAAGCTGCACTTAGAAGACTGTACAATGTCACACATTCAAAAAAATGTTGCTCGGATTTAGATGTTAGGGGGTGGTCGTGGTGCGATGGTAATCATCACCGACTTTTGAGCGAAAGGTCTGTAGTTCAAGTCTGTCCATAACCAAGAACAATTTCGATATGAAAAAACTGTGCAACAATATCAGTTGCAAACGATAGATGATCAAAAAATGCTGACGAAATCATAACACTCGCAGTATAAGATCACTTCAAAATTCATACTCTGTGTGTGTATTTCCAATATAACACCTTAATGACATGGAATGAAAAGAGTTACTGTGAACTACAACCAACGCGACAAATTCAGTCGAATCTCTTATCCTATCTAGGACAACCACCCCCCGGAGAATAGTGAACGAACTATCTGCACCCCGTCCAGGTTGTGTGACAAACTTTATAAGAGCGTACACACTTGAGCCTGCACGAACCTTGTCAAAAAAAAAAAAAAAATTAGATCAACTTTCAGTTGAAAAAAAGGAGTCATCGATCGTCTTAAAAGAATTAAAAGTCATTCTCTGTCAAATCAGATTGTAAGAAGCTGGTCACAAAAAAATCAATCGAATCTCATGGCCATCTCAATCTCAATCTCAATACCATCAGTATTTACTCAATATTTTGATCACATTTTTGGGTCGCTTTGTGGACCTCCACAACAGAGCAACCCTCAGTAATGGCAAAAACTGGACCTTAAAAACTTCTTGCATTCGACACTGCTTTTTCCTTCTAAACCGTCTCGTTATGAGGGCTAGCGCTTATGTGACCGTTCACATCTGATACTAAAACATTTAGATTTACGTGCCCGAAGCATTCCAAAATACTATCGGTAGTCTCGGTGCAGCCACCCATCAAAAACCCAGGTTTTTCCTTTACCTCGCTATCATTTTACTTGTTGATTCATTTCAAAATCACGATCCTTGGCAGCTGGCTACTTTCTTGCAAACTCTTTTGTTGCGGTCTCTGACTTATTCTTAATTTTTCATGTGAATGTCGTTGCAATTGGTCTGACTTTTTTAATAAAAAAAAAAGAAGATATATCTCCATGTCTCGAGGCCTCTAAAGCTCGAATTTTATTTGTGTATTTTTCTGAATTCGTGAACTTCTCTCGTCTCGAGTAGCATCTAAATAATTGAAAATATCAGCTCCCGACTAGACATTTTCGACGCGCTATTACATAATGAAGAGATGATCAGGTTTTCATAAACTTCGATTCATTTTTTTTTGTTTTTTTCTGAAAAACAACTGTACAGAAACTTAAATATATGTAAGTACATTTTTTTCACCTTCCGCATATGAATTGGGATAGTAGAGGCTTTTTAAGTGCACTGGTCTTCAGCCCTTAGCTTAGGTTAGGAAAATGGCTTCCCTTCTTTAAAAAGGGTGGGGACACTTAGACCAGGAACGGTCCATTGAGTCACTTGAGTTACTCTTGCAACCATTTTGAGTGCTGAATAAAATTCGATATTTTGTAGATCTCCGTATAGGATAGATCCGTCTGCAGCCCTTACTATATCAAATACTACCTGGAGAAAAACGGCGTATCGACCATTTTTCAACCCGACTTAGTCCCAGCAGACTTTTTTCTATTTCCAAACGCGAAATCTTCTGTCAAAAGACGGCAGCATGGAATTCCATGTTTCGTCAAATAATTTGCACTTGTACCCCTAATGAATTCCTGGAATCCACCTACCAGGGAGTATTCGAATCGCGGAAAAGCCATTGGCAAAAATACGCTCATGAGATGTATGTACTTCGAAAAAAGTTCAGGTTTTGTGGCATTATCTGAGATAAATCTTTATTTCCACAACTTTTTCCAATACTTTTGATAAAAACTCTGTGCGTCCTGCTCTTTTATTTTTCCCTCTAAGTCTTTTTTTCTAAGACGACACCTTCGAGTGTGGATAGAGCGAAAGGAAAGAAAAAAATTCAAGAGGAGATCACCAGTTTAGTCTTTTAAGAGTTGCTTCCCAGCCCAAGTAAGGCGGTTACTAGGATGGTTAAGTCATTTGCGCATGCTATTGCATTTATACTTTTCTCTCTCTTCTGCGTAAAAGTCTGTTATTTATAATATTACCAACCCGTTGTTCATGGAATTGTTCAGTTCTTCTTCTTCTTCTAAAACTGCTTTGATTGTGTCTTTATTAAGGTACCCTTGGAAACTGGTGGAAGTGCTTAAGATTGTAAAATGGTGAAAGCGCGCGCAAAACTTTTTTCACAAAGCACGAATTGTGATAATAAAATTTAATAATTTGTAAGCATTACAAATGTAAAATGGCAATGCTAACTGAACACGTTTGACTTTGATACATGTCATGGATCACGCGTGGGCTATCAAAAATTTAATACTGAAAAACCAAGCAGCAAAAAAATCATAACGAGAGGCTTTAAGGGTTGATAGAATAATAATCCTTTAAGATAACATCTTAAGTTAATCCGCCTTATGTAAAAAAATGCTTTAATCTTTCCATTGCTTTGCTATCTATCCTGCACACAAATTATTTAAGAAGACACTTACGAGTTACGATAAAATACTGATTGACAGATGTTGAAGTATCCCTGGCATACGGATCTGCACTTCGATAGGTTTGGAATGATTTTATTGCATTATAGGAGAAAGGACCTTCCGCACCGCAAATTTCAAAAAGCTTTTCTCTGACAAAAATTGTACGTTGGGTTGTAACAAAAGGCCGCTTAGTGGAAACACCGCTTTGACTTGATTGACATCAGAGACCAGCTTACTCACCTTCATATTTCCCGCTGATTTGATAATTTAGGTCTTAAGTTCGGAAATTTTCCCATTATGGACTAAATACAATTAATTGTGTTACGATAGGGCAGCCCAAACACTGATACCTTTCAAGAAATATCCTGATAGGCCTATTCTCTTTATTCCTGCAACTATGATCGCCAGAAAAGACTATTTATCCCTGTTTGGATCAATGATGGAATGGCGCACACTGATTTTTAAATTCGAACATTACAATACGATTGAAGCCGTTCTTATACGGAAGGGGGACGGCTATGTTTCGAATCAGCTATCGCTAAGCATTCCGGCTACTGGTTTTATACTCAGCATCCTATTATTACGTTTACCTCATTGATTTATTAGCTTTTTACTCAATTTTACACAATACTGTCACTTTCCTTACAACTTCCCATCGTTCAAACTGCAACTGCTTATTCGATTTTCATTTCTATCAAACTGGTTATCCAATTCCAAAGTTTGAAATTACCTGAAATCGTTATCCAACTTCCCGACCCCCCTTAGAAAACGTCCAAAAATAAAGCAAAAACAAACCGAAAAATCCTTCGAATGGTCTTTGAGATGAAATTACATGATATTCTACGATATCTCCTACGTATCCAAGTGTACCCGCACGCAAGTTCATCTCCAAACGGCGTGTGCACACCAGAACGAAGAACAAAGTAAAAAAAAAAAAAAAAAAACTTTATCACAAGCTAACAAAGACTCTGGGACATGCACTAAAAGCTTTCCCCACCCGCCTCCGCCGTAAATTTATTCCATAGACGCTCCACACTTTCATTGAGACGTTGAAAATTTCCCGACTCTTATGTACTATTCGCTTCCATCGTGTCATGCTGTCCACATCACTTGCCCACCTTCGCCCTGGAATAGAAAGCTCCAATTGTGTGGAGGCGCATTCTCACCACAGGTGATCCTGGAACCGAGGTTCCACTTCATGCCATTCATAAGGCGCATGTCCCAATGGAAGATGGAAAACAACGGGAAATTTCCCAGATGAATGATGGAATGTCGTCCTTCCATACGATGCTGACCATTCACAATAGCGAATGGAATGTGTCATGGAACATACGTTCCACACACACTCAATCGATTGCATTCTACACACCGTTGGTTTACTTACTTTTCTTTCTATTCATCGCCATTCGTAGTGGTAGATTCGACTGAAAATATCAATGTCAAGGGGGTAGAATTTAAGTCAGGCGAGAATCCTTGAACGGAGTAGGCCCCTGTGCAGTTTTTGTCTTGGTTTATTTGCAGTGTTACCATATGTTAGCCCGCGAAATGGAGTTTCCCTATTCGCTTCCCGCTTAAAGCCAAGTGTTACAAAGATGTTGAACAACACTGCGACTTGTTATTGGTTTTGAATTTGTGCCATTTTCAAAACTAAATTTCTGTTACAACTATTGTCAGAGGACTACCATCCACAGTGAGGTGTTTATGCCACGTACTGAGAACAAGCGCATGGGTATATGTGTTAGAAGGGAACAATGTTATTGGAAATGACTCTTACATGTGTACGTAGAGTAAAAAATTTTCACATTTCCGCACCTCAAAATAAATAGAAATCGAAGGGAAATTAGTTACCATCGAACTTTAAGGCCATGTAAACAGTTACACCATCCGCCGGGCTCTAAGTAAAATTGAAAAAAAAGGGAAAAAAACGAAAAAAAATCAGAATCTAAAGGAGACTCGGGTATCCTTCGGGGTTTGAAAAGTGAAAACATACATTCAGTCGAAAAAGCAACCTTACCGTTGTCGAAAACGGGCATTTTTGGTAATTTTCGGAGAATCACCATAAGCGAGTGCTATTTCGGTCGTGGTTCGATTTTTTTTCGTTTGTGGGTGTACGAGTACTGCTGCTTGGGTTTCCTGATGGAAATGAATGAAATCCTTTGACCAAGGTTAGGGAAGTGGTTTACGTCGAATATATTTCGCAAAATTGCCATTCGGTTTCGGTAACGAATAGTGTACCAATTTCGCTGTCGTTTTTAGTGTGAATCGAAAAATTGAATTTAGTGGGCTTTGACGAAAATCGGTCGCCATTTAAAAGGAAACAAGCAATTAGTGCTATTTTTGTCCTGTCTCGGCGCCCACCAGATGTTTTATTAGCATTCTTAAAATAGTTGTGAAAAAATGTGTTTTTGAAGTGATTGTTGAAGAAAAAAAAATCGGTTTCAGTAGTCAAGCTTAAAAACAAATATTAGTGCTTCGAAAACGTGATTTTGAAATAAGAAAAAAATTCCAACAACCTTCTGGATTATATTTCGAGGAATAACCACCTCTTCAGAGTACAGTAAGGAGTTCTTGAGTGTTTTAAATAAAACAGAGAGGTAGGACGATCGTAGCAGTAGCATGTTTGGAGAGCTCTCTCGATTATGTTCTTTTTATATTTTTTTTCATTATTCAAGCGAACGGTATATTTAGATAAAATCACTGAATCACTAAGCTTTTGAGTTAACAATCACTTGTTGTTTTTTTTTCATTATATTTTTCCTTCTTAGAAGCTATTTGGGCTTGTAATGGATGGAGGAAATATATTTCCTTTTAAATCGCTTCGCTATCACCATACAACAATATTATTCGATTTTAAATGCAATCAGCTAAAAAGACTTAATTTATTTCATATACCCTACCTAAGAACAGGTTTTTTTCTTTTTAAATAATAAAGACAAATCACAGCTGCAACGTATATTAGTCTTCCTGCCAGCTTTAGTAGTAGCTTTCAGGTGCTTAACGGTAACAAATAAATGCATACAATCTAGAGTTTTTATTTATTATTTGAATCATCAATCGCGCATAAAATGAGATTCACAAGGCAATGTTGTTGCTCCTTAATAAAATTTAATTTTTATATTTTTAAAACGAGTGATTCTGGTGAGATTTTATATTAATTTAAAATATTTTACTTGAATTTTAATTTAAATGAAACTCAACCCAGCGACTTGGTGTTCTTTAAGACTAAAGACCAGTGTACTAAAGATGTATCGAGGTTATAAGTTAATATATTATCGAAAAATCGCGATTTTAAGTACCATTGATAGACACACTCTTCAGTTCGTTTCTTAGAAAATCTATCTTTGTTGTTATAAAACAACACCGTAATTTATATTGATGAAAACTTAATCACCTTTCCATTCACGAGTTGAAAACAATTTGCACCGAGGTTATTTCCCGATTTGTCCAACTGACACTCGAGACGAAAAAAGGTTCACGAACGAGAAACTAAGAATTCGGACAATTATCAATTCCAGAAAGCGGGCTCATTACAAAAACGTACAAGAAATATTGACATACGAATTTAAAGAAAGGTTTTTTTATGTTGGTCTATTCAGTAAGAAACAAAAGACTGGAACGCATACATCTGTAACATGTAATTTTATGAGTCACAAGCAATATCGTTACTCACACCTAGGCGGGTGCAATTCAAGGAATTCAGCCAACTGCTAGGAGCCACATCGTCCTTAAATAAATCATAAACTCCAACTCTAGCCCAAGATTCTCAACTCTCCATAAGAACCCTCCATTAAGGATCCCAAGACGCTATAGGAGTGCTTGGAACATCTTATAGTTTAACTTTGTGATAATTTCCTGGTCAAGTCCGCAGAGCCTACTCTTTTGAGTTTTATTTTGGATATTGGCAATTGGCCATATTTATCATTTTCATGGATGACTTTTTGCCATTTAGCAGGTCCATAAGTCCATCCATGTAAAACCAACAACTTATTGTATTTCTCGTTAACGAACTGAAAAAACTTATTCGTTTAGATGTGGACCTCTGTCCATTGGTAATGTTTGTAAATATCGAATCGAATGATTGCTACGATCTGGTTAATTGCATCAATCTTGCTTTAACTAGCTTTCCCCCGACCTTTTCCGCAAGACATGCTTGTGTTTTACTCATCGCCTTTCATCGCCTGTTACTACATTCTAAAGAAGTGGTCGAGCTCGTTTAGTTTCAATAAAGTTTCAGTTATCAGGTTTGTGAAAAAAAAAATAAGGTGAGTAAGGTATAGCCTTGGGCTCTTCCAACGATGCGATTTTTATCTCCTCAATTATGACAATTTTCCATCCTTTTATGAACCTTTTCGGTATTTCGGAGATAAAAAAGTCACAGAAGGCCAAGTCTGGTCGATTCGGTGGCTGAGGCATGATTACGCACAGATAATCATGAGTGATGCAACTGAAATGAATTGTTTTCCCACAAATCCGGACGTTTTCTTCGTATTACTCCACACAAACGGCGCGTAACTAGTTAAAATTTCTTATTGACCATAATACCTTCCGGCAAGAGCTCATGATGATCCACGATATTTTAATCAAAGAAAACAGTAAGCAAAAATTTCACATTTGGCCGAACTCAGCGTGTTTTTTCAGTCTTTGCTCCTCTGGTCGCTCCAATTGGGACGATTGGGCTAAGTTTCAGACGTGATAACCATGTACCCAGGATTCGTCATCGGTGATGACCCTTTTCAGCAAATCTGGATCGTCATTCAACAGCCCCTGAGCATCGCTCATGTGATGGTTCTGTCGGTAAAAATTATCAATTTCGGAACAAGCTTAGCTGACACATGTTTCATGTCCAAAAGATCTGTAAAAATGTCATGGCATAAGCTAACCGATATGCCCAGACCCTCGACAACTTCTCTGATAGTGCTTCACGTTATCATCCGGTTTTGACATTCTGGGGCGTCCTGGGCGAGCATCGTTTCAAATATCTGCTCAGCCTTCTGTGAAGAGCTTGCACCACTTATAAATTTTTTTTCCCTTAGAGATGACTAGCCAAATACCACAATCAAAATTTCAAGTACGTTTGAGTGCTTCATTTTATTTTTCACGCAAGATTTGATACAAATTCTTTAATCTATTTTTTTTTAGTAGCAAACAATGGGCAAGCCTGTGCGTTAAATATGTAAAAAACGAACTAAATATCCAAAATGGTTGACAATGTCAACATATGTTAGCGGACAGTATACCAACATAACAGGAAAGAATCGAAAACCGAATGTACTTAGCTCGCAAAATTCAAAAAAAATTACTTTATTTTTTAATAAACCTCGTATGCTGCCTGAGCCCATCAAACTTCCCACAGTCAATTGATGCGGCACCTAAACTATGAGTGTCCTTTTATATCCGGCTTAGTGCCAAGGTTTATATCTTAAGTAATATTACGAGTGTATATTTGACTCGTCCAATGATGGTTTACGGTCCAATGATGGTTTTAGCGCATACACCGGCCCAAACAGTAACTTTTTGATCATATAGCGGCTCTTCGTGAATAATGTGACATTTTCCGTGCCCCAGAAGCGAGCGACAATTTTGTTTATTAACTGAGCGAGAGAGCGTAAAATGTGCCTCATCGGTCATCAAAATTTGCTGCCAGAACTCCGGCTCAGCATTAATCATTGCAACGACATTTTGTGCGTATGCCAAGCACCGTGGCTCATCTTGTGGCAAAATTCTCTGAATTATCTGCACTTTGTACGGCGCCGATATGACAAACTTGGGTCTTCTTGAACACTGGCCTTCACAGACTGAATAGATGAGTTTGAACGCCGCGGACGTGGCCTAGGTTGCTCATGAGGGCTTGCCACAGAATCGAATTGAAAAAAAAATCGAGGCCCAAAGACGAATTGTATTTTTTTTTGCGCAACACGATCACGATATTTTGCACGACAAGCACGTTGAGTTAGCACAATCGAGCGTTCATTTTTAATGAATATTGAAACTATTTCCATTCTTTTGGTGTGAAGTGATTCATGGTTAAAATTGTACTGAATTGACGTTTCCAAAATGCTGTGACATATGAAAATCCGTTGACAATTGTTGAAGTTATTCGAAGTTTACATCGACCCATATGAGATGGCGCACCCTGTACCTATGTAACATACATAGCACCTTCGCTGACCTGTGCGATTATTATTCATCAGTCGTGCATAAAAAATTATCTATGAAATGTCACCTTTCAAACGGGCGCCAATATTACGTAATCTGACTATCTGGTGACAGACAGCTCTCAGTACTTTTTCCCCAAACCAAAATATTTGTTTTTGAGAAAGTAGATAAGTAATAAGTCTGCAATCAGTGTATACATAAACTAGTGTCCTATCAACTGCATTTCTAAATCGATTTTCATACTCGAAGCGCAACGTGACCTAGCTACCAACACTCAAATTTTGAGTCATAAAGAAAGTACCGGAAAGACGAGATCATTAAATATAATACATTTCCTCAACTATGCAATCTTCTGAATCCAATGAAACAGCGATTGGCAAGCGCGATTCTGCATTGGACCACTTCGCTGATGTCATTGCAGCATGCAGTTACGGAGCCAAGTTGCATGGTAATTTATTGCCACTATTGGCGTACAGCCCAATGAATAGGTGTTGTACTTCTTATTTTTATGAATGCCTGCAAGACTCTAAAGTCGAAGACAGTTCCTATCGCATTCATTGGATAAACTAGGACTTTTCTTTTGTTGGGTTTAGTGTGTCGATGTGAAATTTCTTTATTTTATTAAAGACACAAAACTAAATTATGAACTATTTTTTAAATTGTTAGGAAGTCGTTCAGTTATTCTTATTGTAAACCTTATGTAAAGAGATGCAGTTCATATTGTTATATGGTATAAGAAAATGTGACGAAAGAAGGTCAGATGGCAAATGAACTGATGCAGCAGCTCTATTATTAAGCTAATGACACGTCTAGAGAGGAAATCTGTCAGTTTAAAAACCGCTGATAGAATCTATTTTGTGAAATAATACCGTGATTTGGTAACGTCGAAAAATGACAATTAGCTTGACAGATATCTCCTGGAATACACGATCGATTATCGTTTAGTCAGATATTTTTATGTCCGTTCCGTCAAAATTGCACGACTATAAAATAACAGTGTAATCTGGGGAGACTCTCTATATATGTATATGTACAAGGTTATATTTAATTTGACAACTGGTCTAAATCATATATAAAGAGTGTAATCACCTTGTCAATTCTTTTTTCTTTTGGTTTTTTTTTTAATTTCAGAATTGGAGTTCATGTACATTTAATATGCTTAGTGATACATCTTCAACATATTAATATCATTCAATGGAGGAATGATTGAACTATTTATTGACGTTGAAATTGTGTCCCGATTGAAAATCGCATTGGTTTCATCAACAAGGTGGACCAAGCAATGCCTTATTACATTTAAATGATTAGTCGTCCAAATAATGGTCTGTAAACATTATTCCTCTTGACATAACGGTCCAACCAAAAAAGGGTATCATAGCTTATATGGGAATAAGACTCTAGTATTAGAATATTCGGTTTAACGTCGAACATACGACCTTTGAATTGGATCTTGTAAGCTCCTAAGATAAGACTTTTATAGAACCGATAACACAACTCAAATTGCGGTGAACGATTTGCTCTCTCTCTTTTCCTACACCCTATGACAGCAATATTCGTTCGATAAACATTCTATAACATTTCTGCATATTACAAAAAAAAAAAATTGAAATACTTGCCCAGAGGAACGATTATATCCAGTATAAGTTCAATGGAAGTCTACTTATGTATATACATACGTAGTAAGAAGACAAATCGAACTATGCACTAATCACTACCATCAATATCCGCTTTTATTTTCTATTTTGTTACCAGTTTGGATGTAAGCCACCAGCAAAGTCACTTTTACATCCCAAAAGACTGATGGTAAAGTCTTCTTTGCTGATTTCTGGAAACAAACTTCCTTTGAAACCGGAGTACAGGGATTACACCATTCCTTAAACCTTTTGTTTTGATTCAGAATGGTGATAAAATGACGAACAAAATACTAAAAAGATTTGTTTCCTTTCAAAAAACAATTTAAATATTGTCTAGTTTTTTCGGTAGACCTAAAAGGATCTTAGAATAGAATTTTAGTGATTAAAGTTAATAGTTCTTGGTAGAACTCACACAGGATATAAGCATCTAATTTACCTATATATGTAGTCCAGAATAAGAATTCACTAAATGGTTTTTCTTCTTCCATAAGGTACCAAATTTTGCTTTATAAAAATAGCACAATGGTTTAAAGGTTTCAAAAACCGAATGGTCTAGGTTTGTTAAAAAAAAAAGGTGACTTAATTTTTTCCGCAAAATATTTTCACCAGTATCTATTTCGCCTTCTTCTGAAATCTGCCAACGATGCGGTATTTATATCCTTAATCGTGGCAAATCTCCGTCTTTTCATAGGTCTATCCAGTTTTGGGAACTGAAAAAAATCGCATGCGGACAAGTCCGGTGAATACGATGGCTAGGGCGCGATTGCGGTATCGTTTTTGGCGAAGGTGATGCAAAAACCATGTTTTTTTTTCCCCACAATTCCGGACGTTTTTTTATTAATTGATCGTACGACCTTCCGCAAGAACTCCTGATTCACCACGCCATTGTAATCGAAGAAGTCTGTTGCAAAACTTTCACATTTGACCGTACATGGCGTGCCTATTTCGATCCTGGCTCTACTGGTCGCGTTCATGGAGGTGATTGGGCTTTGGTTTCAACATCATACCCATATACCCATATTTCATTACCAGTGATCAAACTTTTCACCAAACAGAATCGACAATAGCTCCTGAGCGATATTTTTTATTGACGGTTTTTTGGTCGAAATTTACAAACGTCTCTGATGTCCAAAATATCTGAAAAAAATTGTATGGCAAGAGCCAACCGATATGCCAAAATATTCAACAACTTCTCTGATGGTAATTCGATGCTTAAACGTTTTCATCCGTTGTTAACGTGCTGGCTCGTCCAGGGTGGGCATCGTCCGTAACATATCCTCAGCCTTCTGTGAAGAGCTTTTACTACTCCAATCTGTGAAAAACAAACTAACTATTCAAGCACATTTTTTTTTTTTTTTTTTTTAATTCATTTTTTATTCAGTATTATCTTATATCTATCTTACCCTAGTCAAAAATGTTTAAAACTAGCTTAACTATCTTAACAAAACTAACTATTTTACTGGCCCTATACAAACACTCTAAAACAAACAGAACAATTGAAACATACATATGTCTTTCGACGACTATATAAAATTCTATCAACATTATAATATCTAACTTAAGCTAAGAAAAATGGTTTTTATTAAGAAAAAACTTAGCATATGATCATTTTTATATATTTTATATAAAACTTAAGCCTATCTAAAACTAATTAAATCTAACTAAACCTATCTTATTCTAACTTAACTAAAATATGTACATTATATACATATATTTTATATATGTATATATCTTTTTTTTTTGTCTAATTTTACCTTATGCTAGGCATAGCCCTAAGCTATGCGAGCCAGCCACTGGTATTGTTGGCTGGCTGGTGTACCCTATTACTCAGTCGCCGACAGTGTCCCCTCCAGCCACCAAAAACGTTGGTGCTGCCGGACGACGTCTCGCCGATCGTGACTCGATACCGCCATACTTAACCGGAGTCGCTCCGGCTCACGGAGCACAACCTCGCGCCCATAGAGCAGTCGCCGTTCCACAGCGTTACGGGCCACGTGGAAAATTACGGGCACCGCATCTCTATCCTGGATCAGCCCGTCCATGTCGAATTGGAGGAACGCTTCGGGGGGAACAAAGCCTTTAAGACGCGCAAGCTCTAAATAGCGCTCGTTGGGGTAGAACGCCCCAGAGATCAGGTTGTTGGTCGACGCCATCACCCTCGCCATGTGCCTTCGAATTAACTTAATCAAAAAGTTATCTATTCGAATAATTTTGGCCCTGTTATATAGGACCTCATTGGAGTAGAATTTTATGTACTGAGATTCTGGTGTTCTGTGCAATCCAAGGCAGGACCTCAGACACTGCCTCTCAAACACCCGAATCCTTTCCATCAGGCCAGCACTCACATTAAACCACACGGGGCATCCGTAGGCGATCATGGGCCTGACTAAGGCCATGTAGCAGATTACCTTTACCCTGCGGTCAAGATAGCTGCTGTGAAACAACCATTTTGCCAGAGCAAAAGCGACTCGAGCCCTGGCCAGAGCAGCATCCACATGTTTGTTAAAATATAGATACTGGTCCAGCCAGATCCCGAGGTACCTGACCACACTTCGATTCGCCAGTGGACGCCCGTGTGGTCCAATGATTGAGAACTGGCGCCAGTTCTTTCTAGTGTCCCTAGAGGCCCTAGACAACGCTGTTCTGAACAGAATGGTTTCCGATTTTTGAAAGTTGATTTTCAACTTCCAGTTATCGCAAAACCTTTGAATCTTTTCAAAGTCACACTGCAAGAGCGTCTTAATGACCTCGACTTTCGGACCAGATCTGTACGCAACCAGATCGTCTGCGTACGCTATTGAGTGGTGGAGTGAACCTAGCAGATCACTGAGGTAAATATTGAACAGGATCGGCGAGTTCACCGTGCCTTGTTGGAGTCCATTTTTAATGTCAAATATTTGGGTAGAAGTCACGTTGGCAATTTTCACAACGAACTTTCTACCTGTTAACATATTCAAAATCATATATAGTAGTGGTTTACTTATGCCCAGCCGGTTGAGCTTGTAGTAGAGCCCTTCCAACCATACGGTATCGAAGGCCTTTTCCAAGTCAATCAGGCAGGCACCCGTGCATTGGTTCTTGCATTTGTTCCATTGGATATCCGATACGAGTTTCGACGCAGCATGAATAGTGTCATGCCCCGCTTTGAAACCGAATTGGTTATCCGGGATGATATTGTTGTCCTCAACCCATTGAGTCAGGGCTCTATTGATCACCTTCTCGAAGACCTTGCTGATGCACGGCAGAAGACTTATCGACCGAAGATTCGCCGGGTTCGAGGTATCTTTACCTCTTTTAGGGATAGGTTGCACTACCGCTGTCTTCCAGTGCGTCGGATAATAGGCATTATTCAGCGCATTGTTGAACAGGATAGTGTACCTCTCTACAGCGATTGGTGGGAGCTGTCTAAGCACGACATTAGGTACTTGGTCAACTCCTGCAGATTTCTTCTTCCTGAGTGAATCAAAAATCCCCTGGAGCTCCACCCTCGATACGAACAGGATGTTAGGCCTAGCATTGGTGACGGTACCGTTTGCCGGAAAGTCGTCATTGAACCTGGTAAAACCAAGGTTCTCAGATCGCCAATGCTCAATGTCATATCGAAGGTAGAAGTGATGAAGTAGGACTCTATTTTCCAAGTCGTGGTTTGGGCAAATGCTTTCATTCACCTTATACACTTCCTGGAAAACGACTCCCACCGCCTCCACCCTCTCTTGAGGATCTTCGATCACGAAGAAGTTGTCGTCCAAGACGGCACCCTCTGGATCAATGTTCGCAGTCCGTAGGATGCGTTCATTATCTGGCGATCTGGGGATTTTCAACATCTGAATGTCATTGTGATTATTCCTCCGAAATATTTTATTTATTTGCGGGAACATGCTCGGGCTACTGGAATTTATAGCCCGAATCTTGTTGCTCCAATGCAAATTTACAGATAGTCTGTAATTTTCCTTAATTAGATGTTGGAGGTTTCTAATCAATGACTTCAGCGTCCTGATTTCTGGATCTTGTCTTTCAGTAAACTGCCTGTACAAGAGTTTGAGTCTTGACAAGAGTCTACTTTTTTGTCTGTGGAGTGCGTCAATGGTCGCGTTTCGGTAGACGTTGGTGGTATCGTTGTGCCGTTGGCGTGGTATCGTTCTGTCCATAGTCTGTTTGATTATACAGTCCATGTCCTTGAGGTATCTGTCAATCTCTTCGTTTGACAGATTCCTATCGGATGGTGGGAAGGAGGCGCTCAAAGTGAGTGCTCTCGTCAGGGATCTGGTGAAATGCGGCGAGCGCACCCTACTATAGTCGTAGGTGGTGTGCGCCGGGACGAATTCCCCCAAGTCCACAATTTCGTCGGGTAGTTTAACTACGGCACCAAGTCCGCAGTGGTCACTGTCGTATACGAAAGTCCGTAGACAGTTCGTAGACCATTCGTCTATGTCTGCCAGTCTGAGTCGAGTGTCTAGTAGCATAAGATCCAGATAGGAGCCGCTCCTGGGGAACGACGGACTATCTGTTGCAAGGATTTTGAGTTTGTACTCAATACCGTGTAGCCCCCACCAATCGCTTAGTAGGCTCCCTCTAGTGTTGGGTGTGATGTTACCCCAATCGCTATGTTTGGCGTTTAGATCTCCGGCCAAAAGGTAATAGTTTTCGGCTGAGGTCAATCGCAGAGATCGAAAAAGTGATTCGAGCTCTGTAATGAAAGCTGTGGGTTGAGGTGCATCAGGTGCGTAAGCTGACACAATATACATCCGCTTTCCGTTTTGGAGAGGGATGCACACAATGCATGCCTCTAGCACCTGGAACCTCCGCACTTCACTGCTATATATGACTTTATGATTTAAATTTTTATTAATGAAGATCGCGACACCCCCGCCTTGAGTGGCGTTGGGTCGGTCTCTTCGTATAATACTGTATGAACTGTGCCGGATTTTGTGCCTCTGGTTTAGCTTAGTTTCGCTAGCCAGCAGCATATCTGGGCTTTCGTCCTCCAACAATTTAAAAAGCACGGCTCTCCGTTCGATCCTAATCAGTGAATTAACATTCACCGCCAGGATTTTTAAGGGTCTCTCTGCCAGCGTACCCATTATGGTTGATGTTGCGCCAGGCCAGGCAGGCACGTGTAGATATAGTCCACTCGAGCCGCATGGTCTTGGAGTTGCCGTTGGACCTGATTCAGCTGCACTTGAATGGCGAGTAGAATCGATTTCAGGTCTACATCGGCCGCCGGTGCCTTAGAAACGGGCACTGGGGCTTTGGATGGCTGTTGTACCGTGCTGCTGCGACCTGTCGCCATTTGGGCGTAGGTTAGTTGCGCCGTTACGGCTGGTGCTTGGATGCGTTCGAGTGGACGCTTAACTATCGCCTTCTGCTGACGGGCCTGGTTAGTTTTTTTAAGCTCTTGGAACTTAGGACAGCCCCGATAGTTTGCGGGGTGTCCCTTGCTCTTGCAAAGCACGCATTCGAGCTGCTCTCTTGGTGCGACATTGTCTCTCCCAAAATTGCACTCCTCGTTGCTGTGGCTCTTTGCGCATTTCACGCATCGAGGCTGCATTTCGCAGTTCGACGCGGCATGTCCGAACCTTTGACAGCGGATGCATTGAAGCATGTTTCCGCGCCTTTTTAATGTTTCCCACTTTACAACCTGATAGTGTACGGCATTAATGGCGCGTAAACCATCAAGTTTGCTATTGGGGGATAGCTGAACCAGGAAGAAAGGCAATTGCCTGTTTTCCCGTCTGGACCGAGCTGTGGTAAATGGCTTGACGCCCCTGAACACGAGGTCGTCGCTCTCGAACTGTTGGAGCTCGGAGAGGAGTTCCTCCGGCTTCTTGGTTTGCGGATCGATGCCTTTCAAGAGCATCGTCTGCAGCCTCTCTGTCTTCGGAGTGTATGAAAAGAACTCCGTCGACGATTTTTTTAAATATTGCTTGACAATACTATGCTGCTCCACTGTGTTACAGTGGATCACATGCCTGTCTTGCCCTAGCCTTTTTATTGTAAAGTTCTTACCTATGGCTAGCTCGCATAGCTCGATGGTATCTGTTATTTCCATCTGGTAGGTGTTGATTGGAGGCACCTTCTCCTTGGTTGCGCGCTGTTGTTCTTGCTGGGTTGGCTGCTGTTTCGCTTGATGTTGTGGTTGCTGTTTTGGCTGTTGTTGCTGCTTCTGCTGTTGTTGCTGCTTCTGCTGTTGTTGCTGCTTCTGTTGTTGTTGCTGTTTCGGCTGCTGTTGTTGCTTCGGCTTTTGCTGAAGGTTGGCCGGTGCTGCCTGCGTGGCTTTTTGTTTCAGCGGCTGCTGTTTTTGCTGCTGTTGCTGCTGTTGCTGTTGTAGCTCCAGCTTGTGCAGTTCCTGCATCCTCGCCAGGTTTTTGGCGGCAATTCTGGCGGCGACGACTTCGAGTCGCTCTCTCATCGCGGCCATGTTGGCGACGATGAGCTTTGCCTCTCTTTCGTCGTCGTCCTCCTCCCCTTCTTCGCCCTCTGACTCTGCACTTGTCAGAGCGACGAACGGATTGTTTGTTCCGGTGTATGAAGATTCCCGGACTACGGAATCCTTTTTCGGTTGTTGTTGTCTAGCTGCAGTTGCGGCTGAAGCTACCGTTGACTTCGCTTCGGTTGGCAGCTTTTCAACCAAAGCGATCCCTGTACGGCGCTTCGCAAGATTCGGCGTAGGGTTTACCCTCCTACGCCGCTTTTTGGCCATCCCTTTGTTTGGGACAGCCACCACTATCTCGTCGGATGACTCTGACTTTCTCCTGTCTTTATCTTCCATGCGCCCCTCGCCGGCGGCACACACACACACACACTCGGTCGCCCGAACTGCTTAATTTCACTTGGCGACAAGTGAAAAAAGCAGCTATTCCCGACTGGGAATCGAACTCCCGAACTTTAGTTCTTGCCTCGGACCTCTAACCGATAGGCCAACGCGGCACTTCGGTGCGAGCACACGTGACTCTAACCCGCGAAACTATAGCACACGTACATACGTGACTGTAACACGTGTTTTCGATTTTGTTTTCCCGTTTTATTTTATTCTCTTTCTGCGTTGGAGAGAAGCCGAAATGCGACTGCACTTTAGCGCTGTGCTACACTATTGGCGACACCACCGAAACACGCACTTGAGTGTTTTAATTTCCACTTTATTTTTTAATTTTTATTTTTTTATTTTTGATTTCAAGTTTTCAATTTGAATTTTTTATTATTTGGTCTTATTCGCATAGAATACTAGATTCCCTATTCAAGCACATGTGAGAGGACATGTGTACATAAAAAAAAAAAAAATTAAAATTCACAAAATCTACTCGCGAAATTGAAAAGGTCACATTATTTATTGGACAAAGGTTGTATACCACATAAGAACTCGTATACATAACAATAGCTGATTTTTCTTGTCCTTTGAGTGTTTACTATGTATTTGATACATGACATATGCCTCCCATGTTATCGGTTCCTGTTGTTCTAGGGACCTCGTTGAATCAGCATAAATTGTTGACTTTGCTTGGCGTAAGCCACCCAATTAGAGAGTGAGCCATATAGGAGGCTAGTACAGACTGAATGCCCACATTTTATCGAAAAAAGTCAAAGTTCTGATTAGTAAGTACCTTTACTCAGAGGCTTTACAGTAGGTTATCTTATCTGTCCAATTTTGTACCATATGTTCGATGAGTTCAGCACCATTTATGTCACAGCAATGCCGAGCAACAACTAGTTGCACAAATTTAGAATAAAAGCTAACCCAAATCCAATCCATACATTTTATCGCTTAAAGTCAGTTATCATATTTTCATGCTCTTCATGATCGTTTAACTGTTGCCATCTTCGTCTTTTCAGGATGATTAACCAATATGGTCGCCACTCCCAAGAGTAGACCAAAGAGTCACAACTGAGTATGCATTGCCTTCATTTTGATGTCAGTCTCAAGCTGACCTAAAGCCCAAGCGGATAATTGATAAGGGGATAGGGGATAGATAAGGGGTAGTCACTGTGCTTTGAGGCCAGAGTAGATTCGACCTTAGGGCGAATAATCCAAGCTCTTTATGCAGAATTCTTCTCCGACTAGTGCGGCTAATATTTGGTGACGAGCTTAGATTCTCCTTCAGCAACAACAGCAATATTCTCGCCTGGGGTGATAGACAAGCAGGACATTACGTTGTGCTGTTAATTACGAGAAACATGCCAATCTTACAAACTTTCCTCAGAAACTTGCAGATAAAGGGCACGGAAAGCGTATTATTCCGACCCAATTTTCTATTCCAAAATTTGTTGCTGCAACACAACACTTTCGAAATACATTTTTGATATTTCCGATAAATCAGTGATGCCAATATCCAAACGACATGTTATTTAAAAAGACGTCGACCCATCATCAGGATCGGAAATCGGAACAATTACTCACCAAGCTAGCTCATTCAGCGTCACATTCCTAAGGAAATCGTAAAAGAGCATGAAAATTTGGGCTTTCCTAAAAGGCCGAAACTTTTTCTCTGTCTTATACCCAAACCTTTGAATTCCAATGCCCTCCAAAAGACTGGGGAAGGTAACTCTAATAAGTGTCCTTATGCCTTATACCAGATGCACAATTGGTGGAATAACTTCCTTTACCCGGTGTAGGGAAAATATACATAAGTATCTGTTACGTGGCTTGTACAAAACTCTTAGTTTACAAATTATTTTGGAGTGGTGTGCTTACAATAGGTTTCTTTTGAAGTACCGTATTATTTCATACACGTTTTGTGAATAATTCAAAACACCTCCTCGTGCTTGATTTTGATTTTCTCAGCTCGAAAATCCATCCTGTTGGATACACAAATCCAGCCTGTTTACGCGCTTACACCCTGTATCCCAATCCATCCCCGTCTGTCATTTTACGAGTATCTGCATGCCAATGGTCAACTGCATAAGTAGGCGTAAAATAACCCAATCGCTTGTCAATTTGTCGAGAAACCCCATTGAGTTATTGTTTAATGGAAAGTTTTTCTTTTCCTCTCCATTCCATTTGCTGTTCGTCGGCAACGGATGGGGAAAGAGTTACACATTCATACAGTGTACAAAAGAAAAATGAATAAAAAAAAAAATGAGGAAAAGCAGTTGAAAGCGACCATCCCTTTCTTTTCTTTTCTTTTTTCAGTTCTGAGTATGTATTGTATCGCAGTGACATTGACCCTTAAAGGAGGCAATATGTACAGAGTTATTGTCATTATACGCTTCCACCCGTATTATCGTATTCTCCCTTCAGCAGTGACGACCTGCCCACATTGTTCGGTATCGATAATATCGTACGAGTATATGGCGTTCAGTAGCCCTATGCTGTGTACAGTGCCCACTAAGGGGGTTGTCAGTTGGTCACTGAAGCATATCCCATGAGAAATATGTGCCAAAGGAAATCTTCGTCGACTGGGTTTTAGTATCCAATTATTGAGTTTTGCTAAGCGATTAGCAAGGACGGAAAGGCAGCTTAGGTACTGGTTAGGTAGTTGTACGATTTTTGGGTCGGTTGGACACTAGCAGATAGACGGGATTAACCTGCTAACAGTTACCAGGGATATGTGTTCCAGGTTCCATCACTTAGAATCACACGAAGACGGTATGAAATAATGAAAATCGAAAGAATACTAAATTACATGGTGGCCCAAAATATATCATTCTATAGAAGATGCTGTAGCAAATAGTAAGATGTTTAACCACTCGCCTTGAAGAGACTTGAAAACAAATGGCAAAAGAGGCATAGCAATCTCGTCTTGTAGTGCTCTTTCCGACGAGAATATAGCCGCTGTGACTAAAAATCGAAAAATTTATCATAAGCGACGAGGCGTATCATTCACGAAGAGTCATTACATCTACGCAAAATCAACATGGTCATCGATCCCCATCTTTCCGAAAATTTATGAACTGGGACTGGAGGAAATATGGTTCAAACCAAACTTATGATAATTGACTTTTTGAGCGATCCCTAATGTGTTATTTTTCTGATTTGTACAGTCGACCAAGATAAGCCCGTATAACTCTGTTCCAGACTTTTTTGTATTTCTCGCCCTCGGGTCAATCAGAACAAGCCACAAACTCCCGAAGCTCTCAAAGAGAATACCCGAGAAGAATGTGAGAACTTATCGTCCGAAGTTGTCGCTGATTAAAAATGTGGGAGAAAGAGCTATAGCTAATATATGTATGAACAATAATATATATGATCAATAATATATATACTTGATATATATGTTGATGATCAACGACCTGTGCAGGAACGGGTTAAGAATATCCCTGCAGAGATACCTCTCGCTTGTCGTAAAAGGCGACTAAACAAAGATAAACAAAAATCACATCTAGACAATTTAGAAAACACCAAGGTGAGCCTAGGGGCACATATACCACCATTAAACTGCCCCACAAGTGTGCATGCAAATCAGTGGGTTGACACGACTGGAGATCACCGGTGTTGTAAGAGTAAGATCAATCAAAAAAAAATAAAAAATCTGGAGCATGCCCGTGTCAAAAAGGAGAGGAAGAAAGAAAACGTCAAACCGTAGCATTATGGAAAAGAACGCTAAAAGGAAAAGCACTACCCCGCCAGGCACTACTAATGATCGTGATCCTGGGACGAGCAGCAATGCTCGGGTCAGAGCTATAGGATTTCCGGGGGATAGCAAAATAATGCAACGGCGTAAGCCACACTTTAGAGTTGCGAGTTGGAACGTTGGAAGCATGAGTGGTCGCAGCTATGAGCTTGAAGAAATGATGGTTAGAAGGCGAGTAGACATCCTGTGCGTACAAGAGACGAAATGGCGAAACACCGGTAATCGGGCACGTTTCTTGGACGACTATGGATTGGAACAAGGAAAAAACGGAATCGCCATCATCCTTGCGGCAGAGCTACTTGCCAACGTCTTAACCATTTCAAAGTCCAGTGACCGTTTGATGGCTCTCAAATTGGTGATGCATGGTGAGGTGTGGAACATCGTAAGCGCATATGCCCCTCAAGTAGGATGCGAACAAAAAGAAAAAGATGCATTCTGGCTAGATTTCCACAACCTTGTCAAAATCATCCCAAAGGAAGAGCTTTTGTTTGTTGGGGGAGGTTTAAACGGACATGTCGGGAAGACAAGCGAAGACTATGAAGACTACCACGGAGGGCTGGGATACGGCACCAGGAACTCTTCAGGTGAAGATATCCTAAACATGTGCAAGTCGTACGGTCTTATAGTGCTAAATACCATGTTCGTCAAACAAAGCCGGCACCTGATCACTTATAGCAGCGGCGGAAATGAAACTCAAATAGACTATCATTTGGTATCCAGTTTCATGAAGCCACGAGTTAAAGATTACAAAGTGATCCTGGGAGACGCGATCGCCCCTCAACACCGTCTCCGGCGGTGTAAGAAGTCAAAGCGGCAAACGAAGGTGTCTGAGAGAATCAAGTGGTATAAGCTGGATAAAAGAAAAGGTAG
Organism: Merodon equestris; assembly: GCA_958301585.1. NCBI lineage: Eukaryota > Metazoa > Arthropoda > Insecta > Diptera > Syrphidae > Merodon > Merodon equestris. The sequence goes on from OY284413.1 coordinate 55,761,615, forward strand.
AGCTTTTATTACCAACATGAAAAACTACCTCTCTTCCATTATCGATGAGGTCGGTAATGAGGAGTGCAGAGCACAAGACATGTGGGATTCCCTACAACAATCTGGCCTGGAGAAAGCCAAATCACTGCTCGGAACATCTAAAGGCCCCTGCCAACACGCAAAAGAAACCTGGTTGTGGACAGACGAAGCCAAAGCAGTGATACACGAAAAGAAAATGGCTTTCCAAGCTTGGTCAAAGTGCTCTTCTACTAATAGAGAGGAAAAAGCTCGCCGTGAAAAGGTATATAGATGTTGCAAAGGTATCGCGAAGAAAAAATGCGCCGAATTCAAAGCGAAAAGCATGGAAGGCCTCTATCAGGAGTTGGAAGAAATATCGTCTTCCGCGTCTGACAGGAACCAGGCTACCCAGGAGCTTCGACAAAGCAATTTGAACAAAGCAAATATCTTTAAGATAGCCGCCCAAAGAAGAAGAAATGCTCAGGAGAGAGAGAGAAATGCTCCCAAAGTTTATTAACAATGCTGAAGGCCAACTCCTTGTGGAAGACGAAAAAATTCTCCACAGATGGCGACAGTATTGCGAGGAACTTCTGAACGAACAGTTTCTCCGAGTGTACTTTTCAAGAGCCGCCCCGAATCATGCCGAAATATCCGACATCACAGTCGAAGAAGTTGGGTACGCGGTTAAAAACTCCAAGAAAAGAAAAGCTGTTGGGCCGGACGGGATACCTTCTGAGTTCTGGAAAAAGATGGGAGACATCGGGTCTAGATGGCTCATAGTTCTTATCTCCAAACTTATGAGAGGCGACACTATGCCTAATCAATGGAGGGAAAGCTATCTTCTTCCTTTGCACAGAGGAAAGGGTGATACGCGAAATTGTGATAACTACCGTTCTGTCAAGCTGATGTCGCACACCATGAAGATCGTTGAACGGGTATTAGATAGCCGACTGCGGAAAATAATACGACTATCTGATGACCAGTGCGGGTTTGTCTCGGGTAAATCAACAACAGATGCAATCCAAAGTATAAGGATCATGATGGAAAAGCATCGTGATTCTTCAAAGGACTTGCATATGGTGTTGGTTGATTTCGAGAAGGCCTTTGACCGGCAACCAAGAGATCTTTTATGGGTAGCGCTAAGACAAAAAGGAGTTCCAGAAACCTACGTGCGAGTGATCATGGACATGTACAATAGAGCAACGACAAGAGTAAGATGCACCGCAGGAGTCACCGAAGAGTTCGCAATCAAAGTCGGTGTACACCAAGGGAGCGTCCTCAGCCCACTGCTCTTTATAGCAGTCCTTGATTGCTTGCTTGAAGGAAAAGTGACGGACCCCAATGTGCACCAGCTATTCTTTGCTGACGATGGAGCCATTATAAGTGATGATCAGGCGTCCCTACAACGAGCACTTGATGTGTGGGTGGACATTGAGGGACACGGGTATCGTATTAGTTCAAAGAAGACAGAGTATCTGTGCTGCCCGTTCTCTGACCCTCATCAGCCTATTCCAGACATTTACTTGAATGGAAGAGTGCTTCCCAAGTGTGAAAAGTTTAAATATCTGGGATCTATGATTAATAAAGAAGCAACTTGTGATGACGACATCAACCATCGCGTAAGCGTAGGGTGGATGAAGTGGCGGGAAAACTCCGCCATCTTCTGTGATCGAAAAATGCCCCCTAAGCTGAAAGGAAGGCTCTACACTTCAGTTGTACGTCCGGCGCTCACATACGGTTCACAATGCTGGACAATGCACAAAAAGTGTGAGAGCAAATTAACGGCAACTGAGATGAAGATGCTTCGCATGACAGCGGGAGTAACAAAGCGTGACAGAATTAGAAGTTCAAAGATCCGAGGAAGCCTCCACGTAAAAGAAACCATCACAAGAAAGATAGAGCGCGACCGACTCAGTTGGTATTGCCATGTTCAAAGGAGAGATCCTTTGAACCCCGTCCAAAAGGCAATATCAATCAACGTTCCAATTTCAACACGCAAAAAAGGCAGGCCGAAAAACAATTGGTGCAAACAAATGCAAAAACACCAGCATTTGATTGGCCTCAGCGATTAAGTAATCCCAAACCGGGAAGCCTGCCGCTACTTTCTGAGGTCAAACCGGCGGACCCCACAAGCGGACCAGTAGGAATGCAGTTAAGTGGGAAGGTTATGGTCCTACACTTCTGACCATAACGACGCCGGTAAAAAAGGAAAAGAAGAAGAATGTTGATGAGTAACAATAGCAACGTTCACCTGACCGATTATTATAATTGATCATTATTACGGACGACTTAGAGCTTGGAAGTTGACAGTCACGTCGAAAACACTTCGCCAAGCTTGTATGTCAAGAGTATGTTTCGCTGTTCTTTCCATCTCAAAAACATTGAAAAAAAAAATTAAATGATGTCCCCAAAACAACATCAGGTAAATATTTTTAGGCCACCCTGTACATACATAAGGTATTGTGGTGCCGTGACCAATCGTTTACCCATTAAAGTAAAAAAAAGGATGTTTTCAAATGTTTATGTTATTTTTTTATTAGTCTAAATATGGAAAAAGGACTTTCAATAAGGGAGGGTAGATGCTGAAATGGAATAAAATAAGCTGTCCGTGAGATATTAACAAAATTCTTCTTTTATTTCAAAGGCCGATGTACTCCATTATATACGGATTATGACATCGTTCAAATCCCCAGTTCGGCTTCTTACGATGACACGGATCTGCGCGGTCCAATTTTCAATTACTGTTCCGCATATTTCTGGCTGAATTTGTGCGATGGCCTGTGTTATGTACACCTTAAGAGCGTCGGTTGATTGTGGCTTATTCGCCTACGATTTCAGAAAATCCTACAAGAAAAAGTCTAACGGGCTCAAATCGCATGGTCTTGGTGGTCCATTCACGTCTCCTCTGCGAGAGATCATACATGCAGAATGTCAATCGTGGCGTCCACTCTGTTGCACGTAGTGTCATTGTGCTGGAACTACATGTCATTTAGGTCCAAAAGGTTCAATTTGGGCTTTAAGGAAGTGGTTATCATCAATCTGTAGAGCGCTCTCCATTGATGGTAACCGCCTCACCACTGTCGTTTTCGAAAAAGTAGGAACCAATGTCGCCATCGCCCCAAAATCTACACCAAACGGTAAATTTTGAGGATGAACTGTAACCTGGCGGACCTCGTGTGGGTTGATGTCGTCCCATGTGCAGCGATTTTGCTTGTTGACACAGTCATTGATATAAAAATGCCCCTGGTCCCTAAAGATGTTTTTCGGCCAATATTGGGATCTTCTTCTAAACTCTACGAAGCCCAGTCAGCGAATAAATGGCGTTGTCTATGGTCATTAACCTTGGGCTGCGGGGGCAGTAGGATCTTGTCCCGATGAAAAATTGGGTAAATTGAAGTCTACGAAAGGCCAAGTTCTTGTACACGGCGAGAAATCGACAGCCTCAGGTTCTGCTGTACACTTTCACAGACCGCGGCGATATTCTCGGCCGATCTTGCTTTCCTTTGACGTACAAATGTTGGCTGGTTCATTACAAAACCGGTCGTTTCAAATTTGGCCACCAAACGCTAAAGAGTCAATCGGAAAGAGCCACCACTTTTGCCGTAAAATGGGCGTATCTTTTGCACTAACGAACACCATTTGATAATAAAGTTTTATCATTTGGACATCCTGTTCAATCGTGTAACTGGCAATGGTGATTTGGCATTAGCAACTGAATAATAAACAATATATTCGACATATGTCACCAAAGCAACATTGCTGCTGCAGGCTGTCAAAATCTACCCGCGCTAAAACTTCATGGATTTTGCAACACAATAATCCACCGACACAGTCATGATTGCGAGAGTTTTTGATCAAAAAATCAATGTAGACCAAGTCCACTTACTCGCTTAATTAAGGATATTTTAATTTCTTTCTACTCCCCAAGCTATTAATGGGGCTAGCTTTTAAATTCATAAAATAAAACTTGATAAATTTCACGCGTTTTAATTAACAATTCCTGATATTTTTTGTACATTGTTAAATGTCAGCTCATACATCTACTTCTTTTACTCTTGCTTTATGGGTTTTCTATCAACTAGTTACCATCATCTTTTAGAAGGGATTTACATATGTCTTGGAAGAGAAAATGGTTGATATTAGGACTGTTTGGTTCGATATTTAATCAGACGAAATGTTTAACAGCGGCTTCGATGAAGATTGCCATGGTAGGCATTGAGTACAAATGTTTTATTTAACCCTCGCACTGGCTATAATTAAACGGAGCGACCTTACTGATTTTTATTTGGGCCGTCCTGTGAAACTTCCAAAAAACCTCCGCTTCGGTGTAGACTTTATATTTAACGTAACTTCAAAGCGCAAAAACTCCCGAGAATCTCGATTAAAGAGGTCCAAGCACTGCTTCGACATTGTCAGTCTTGTCCGCTTGTTATCTATCGTCGCAATCGTGGCACCCATCGGGCCGATAACTTTCTTACGTGTAATTTGTCATGTAAAATATTGATTGCCGTTCTATACGACACGCCTACGGCCTCTGCTACTTCATGCACTTTTGTTCATCGATCAGCGAGAATCATGTCGTGGACTTTTTCTAAGATTTCTTCAGTAATCACATCTGCTGGGCAGCCCGGTCGCTCCTCATCAAAAACAGATATACGACCACGTTTAAATTTGTTAAACCAGCATCTAATGGTTGTCAATGATGGTGAAAAGTCTCCATAGAAAGAATTTTTTTTCATCCAAGAATAAAAAGCGAATCACGGATCGATATTGCTCTTTTTGCATTTTATCGAAAAAAACAAAAAAATGGATCTGAAATTGCCGCCAGAAAAAATTAACCTGTGGATCACTCTAAAATGTTGTATGATGTCGTTTTTTTTTGTTTTTTTATAGGGTTCGTGCAGGTTCAAGAGTGTACGCTCTTATGGTGTTTGACGGGGTGCAGATGGCTTGTGTCGAAGATGTTCGTTCACTACTCTTCGGGGGTGGTTGTCCTAGATAGGATTTCAGAGATTCCACTGAATTTGCATTGGTTGTAGTTCACAGTAACTCTTTTGTTTCCATGTCATTAAGGTGTTCCGTTGGAAATGCACACACAGGGTATGCATTTTGAAGTGATCTTATGCTGCGAGTGTTATGACTTCGTCAGCATTTTTTGATCATCTCTCATTCACAACTGATGTTGTTGCATCATTTTTACGTATGGGAATTTTCAAACACAGGTACTTATTGATCGACTCTCGTATATCATCTGGTGGCTCACCCTTTATAATCATTCGTCTCACTTCAGCCCAATGATTTTTCATAGACGAAAAGTAAAACGCACATTAAGTTTATTTTCACACACAAAAACATATGACGCTGATGAAAATTCGCGAATAAAATTATAAAGAATTGTTGGTAGATACGCAAACTTACCATCCTGAGATTTCTGACCAGCACATACCGCTATTGCCATCTATTGGAAAATGGCGGATTCCTATTTGAGCACCTGATATATCTGCTAATATAGACGGCCTTTTGTTACCTGCGACTCAATGCTAGTCAACCCCCTGCCATCTTTTCACTGAATACATCTTGATTTATTATTCTACTCGTACATTACTTTTATATAATATATTAAGGGAATAGCCGGAATTATCCGCTGTCTCCCTCAGCAAGATGTGATTGTTGCTCTTCCCTTTTTATGGTATTTTGGTATTTATTGCCGTTTGACAGTCTATTAAAGTATTTTATTAATAATCCGTATCGACTGCGACTTGATCTTCATATCTATGTTCATCGCGAATGATTTCAATCTTGATTCTTTATAATCAACTCTCACCCAACGATCAAGTGCAGCTTTTTGTTTCACAAAGTCAAGAAATAGGTAATTAATCCCATGACAACGGGGACAGAGTTTTTTCACAAACCTCTCTTGAAGCGAAATTTTCAGTCGCAAAATCGATGTGCATATGCAAAAACAAAGAGTAATGACTTGGCGTCAGGTCCAGATTATAAAGTCGATTCGACCAGGACCGTTTTCAATAGAAGATGGTTTAGTGATCCAGTTTTCATTGCCAGTTAACATTCGATTTTGTTCCGGATGGAAATTCGGTCCATGAGATCTCATCTTTCTGACGCTATCTACTGTAAGTCCGATAGGACGTATACAATGCGAGAAACAGTTTAATAAAGCCATTTGGTGGAATAATAATGGATTTATTTTTACAACACCTAATACATATGTATACAGGGTGTCCCACGAGCAGTGTGCCAAAAAGTTTGAGCGTGTAGGTCTGGTCACAAAAATCGTATAGGAGGGGGGTCTATTCCCCCCCGTTTAGCCGGGAGGGGCAATTTTCTAAAAAATTGACTTAATTTGGAAAAAAAATTATTAAAAATCAACAGTTACATCCACAATGCCATGATATACTTTTTTGTAAAGCCAGAAACCTCTTCTTTCATTTTGTTTTTAAACGAAGCTGTTCTAAGGAATAGTTTTTGAGAAATAAATTTTCAAACTCAAAATTTTGGAATAAAAATGAAAGAAAAAAATTTCGAACTATTTTTTTTCAAAATTGTATGTAATTAAGTGCTAATTCGTTTTCAAAAATTTAATTCTCTTATTAGTTTTTAGTTAAAAACAGAAAACCGGATGCAAAAATGTCTTGTAGTTTTTGAGAAATTAAAAGAAAAACCGAACCATTTTTTTCTAAGTAAAACCTTTTTTTTTTGGTTTTAACGCGGCTGGACTTGTAGGCAAATTAATGTATGAAACATTGACCTCTTTTTTATTATTTTTCAAAAATTCGGAGTTTTATTATAATAAATTTTCAATATGATCCCCATTTTTTAGAAGGCAAAGATCTCCTTCTAATGGCTGCACATAAGTCTATGCTTGACAAATTTTCCTGCAATTTGACTCCAGCGACTTCAATCCGTTCTTTCAGTTGTTCCAAAGATACTATTTCCATTTCGTAAACATAATTATTCATGAATCCCCACATATAAAAATCTAGAGGAGTTAAATCTGGTGATCTAGGTGGCCATTCCGTGGGGCCTCTTCTTCCGATCCAACGGTCGCTAAAATTATCATCCAGCCAGTTCCTAACCCGTAAGCTGTAGTGTGCTGGTGCTTCATCTTGCTGGTAGATTAAATTATCTGCTATGGCCAAAGGAACGTTGTCCATCAAATCGGGCAAAAGGTCTCGTAGGAACTGCAGGTATGATTCTCCATTAATAACGGCATTCAAAAACCGGGGCCCGATTACAGTTTGTCCAAGAATACCAAGCCAAACGTTACAGCTAAAGCGGTGTTGTGATTTAATTTGTTTTTTGTTGTGTGGATTGGTGCTACTCATTTGATGCAAATTGTGGAAGTTAGTAACCCCATCTCCGGTAAACTGTGCTTCATCCGTCCAGAATATCCTTGCAAAATAGTTTCGTTCAGTTTCATCTCGAAGCAGTAATGACCGACAAAATTCTGCTCTCAAAAACTTGTCGTTTGAGGTGAGTTCCTGAACTGGCCTAAAGTGGTACGGGTGTACGTTTTCGGTATGAAGCGCTCTCCATACTCTAGATTTGGGCACTCCAAGCATAATAGCTATCCTCCTTGTACTAAGGGAGGGATTACGTCGGACCAAATCCAAAATTCTTCCATCTAAGATTCCTGATCCATCTGTAACTGATCTTTCGCTTCTTCGTTGCTCTAGCACTCCATGCTCTCGTAGACGTCGGTGGATTCTTGAAAACATGCTACGACTGGGACACCTCCGATTGGGATATCTTTCAGCGTAGAGTCTTTCGGCTTCACGATCTCGACCATTAGCTACCGTAGCAGTAGTGCATGTCCATTAATTCTTCTCGAGAGTATGAGTTTGACATCGTAATGTGTTGATGAGTTAACATCCAATTTGGAAATGTTTTTTTTATTAAAAAGGCGATGCCTTTTATTTACATTTGGGTTGCAAATATTTAGTTTTTCAATAAGGAAAAATTTTGGTTTTATTGTCTTAAGGTCCTAGCGGGTAGAACCCAAAAAAAAAAAGGATTAATCCAGGGTTATTCCAATACTGTGTCACTTTATTGTATCCTCATAAAACTCCGAATTTTTTAAAAATAATAAAAAAGAGGTCAATGTTTCATACATTAATTTGCCTACAAGTCCAGCCGCGTTAAAACCAAAAAAAAAAGGTTTTACTTAGAAAAAAATGGTTCGGTTTTTCTTTTAATTTCTCAAAAACTACAAGACATTTTTGCATCCGGTTTTCTGTTTTTAACTAATAACTAATAAGAGAATTGAATTTTTGAAAAAAAAATTAATACTTAATTACATACAATTTTGAAAAAAAATAGTTCGAAATTTTTTTTTTCAAAATTTTGAGTTTGAAAATTTATTTCTCAGAAACTATTCCTTAAAACAGTTTCGTTTAAAAACAATATGAAAGAAGAGGTTTCTGGCTTTGCAAAAAAGTATATCGCGGCATTGTGGATTTTTTTTCCAAATTAAGTAATTTTTTTAGAAAATTGCCCCTCCCGGCTAAACGGGTAGGAATAGACCCCCCTCCCATACGATTTTTTTCTTGTCTTGTCCAGACCTATACGCTCTAGCTTTTTGGCACAATGCTCGTGGGACACCCTGTATAATATATAGGTACGTAAGATTCTTCTAAAAATCTTCTTCCCCAGATTTACATTCAAATCTACAGCGTGGTCGTATATATAGTATTCGGACGAGATGCCAGCTTTCATGCCAAAAACTAAAGACTTTCTGCCTAAAGCGTATGAGAGTCTACTGCTGTAACGAGTTGCATGTGTAGGCTTGGTTCGTGCATTAACTTTACAATTGACACGCCCATTGAATATTTGTAAAATTGTATTTTTGATTCTGATTTTCGCCAGAGTAAGAAGGTTCTTATAAACATCTTTAGTTAGGTTCCAAAAACAGTCCGGTGAGCTAACGTTATCGGCGTTAAGCAACATTTTGTAACCTTAACTGAATACGAGCCACGATGAAAATTATGTATAAACGATTAGAGAGCATAATTTACCTCGGGCAACGGTGACTTGAACTAGCTTCCAAAATCGTACCATTTAATGCCTTAAGATTTCTTCCTTTGGACAAGTCCTACCAATTTTTTTTTCCACATACTTAATACCATAAAATATTCTTTGAAATAAAAAATAAGTTGAGTTGATATCTCACACACAACCTGGTTTACAATTAAAAATCGAGCATCCTACTATTTAACTAAGTCGGATGCATAAATCTCAATCTAGGTCTCTGCCATGCCTGAGGGCTGACTTTCCACATACCATACTAGATCACCACTGAAATGAGGTCGAAAACGAAATCCAAAACAAATCAGGCACAAAACCTCAACCTTGTGGTACACCACAAAAAAATCGAACCACGCCGTCGTATTCACTATTCCCTACAACATTTCCATTGTTACAATACATCTCTTCATCGACATCGGCGACCCCATTGCCGTCTCCATTACCATCCGCTACCAACAAGCAACAAACAGAAGGTGGCCCTGGCTCAGAAATAAACATCTCACCTATTCACTGCCACAGAGCCCCCGAAAACCTAAAAACTAGACAAAGGAAAACTAAATTCAAAGCGAGGGAACACGGAAAAAAAAAGGAAAAATAAAAGCGAAAAAGGAAAGATTTTCAACAAATATCCCTGGCACACTTTCGGCATATTGTGCACGCACACTTTTACTTGGTGTTCTACTAAATCAATGAAGGTCGATGTTGCGTCGTGAGTCGTTGGGTTGTGAGCGATGGGGGCGAGGGTGTGTTGGTCTGCTCTCGTACGTATGAACATGTGTACATGTATGTAGTGTATTTAAATGAAGGTTCCCGTGCACTAAATCACTTCCGTTGCTTTCTCTCCATTTTAGTCTCATCCTTTGTCATTTTTCTTTCGCTATTCGTTTTGTTTTCCTTTTTTTGACGTGAGCAAGTTCCTCAATCAGAACACACACCCCCTCGTATAGTTGTGTATATTTTTTGCCAAAAACGGAGAAAAGATGAAGACGGAGAAAAGCCAACCCTTGGCGTGTTTCATGCCTTTGCTCATTTCTTTTTGGTTCTTGTTTGTTATTTCAGTGTGCCACTTTGCAGTTTAGCTCTCTCGTGAGTTTTCTTGAAAATAAAGTACCTTGTCTCGTCGTTATGCACCCTGCATGCATCGTCTTGGACTCCCACCACCGCTTATCGACTGCTGTTACAGCTTTGCCGGGGCGATATGCAATTTCCTTCGTCCTAACAACATCCTCGTATGATGGTAGAAATGAAATTTTAAGCTTCTTTTCGACTCGAATCTAGTGTCTTAACGGTGTATGTATGTAGCACGAAGTGCACTTTTTCTTAGAAGATCTATGCTGTTCCACCCCACATGGTATCAGGGTTCGATTTCAAAACGACTAAAATGTAATAAGGACGGGGAAGGGCAGGAAATATAAGTTTTTCGAAAAGGATTAAATTGAATAAGAGCAGGAGTGAGCGGAAGGCGGCACGTGGAGAAGGATGTACCGAGTGGGAAGGCAGGAAAGTGGAAGGACTAGGGAGTAGAAAAATATGTAGGAGATCAAGAAAGAAGAGTAATAATTCTCAAAAAAGACAGAAAATCGATGGAGAACACACTTGTAGTTGTGCACAGGGGGTAGGGAGGGAGAATGTCTCTCGTCCTGCATTGTATGGCGTAGGGCTTTAGCGCGGCACACTGTACTGTGTACTCAATTATGACTCTCCTTAATTAGGAGTTAATGAAATTTTCTTCCTTCGACTTCGCCGTTTTTCTTCCTCCTTACAATGATGTTGGTGTCGTCCTTTCGTTGTTTTTTTCTCCACTGAACTATGTGTTCGCTTTGCTTGGATGTTCTGCTTTTGTTGCACTAATGCAAGTCGAGGTTGATGTATACTTTTTATGGAGCAAGACATCTGATTTAAATTCCAGTCATGGAGTGGGATGATTGAAGCAATTTGTCTGAAGGCTTCTTGGGGAAGATGTGTAGGTAATGGGCTTTGAGGGATGATGACAATACACTTTGATTGGGCACGTTTCTTGATGCACTGCTAAGCTTTTACGTTTAAGCATGGACGCGATCAAGGGATTGCTTCGTGTAGATGGCGAGCATAGAACCGTTGTCTTAATGTGTATTGAAATAAGTTGGGTTTATTCAAGATTTGAGGCTTTTTGCATCCCGCTTTAAGTGGGTTATCTACTTTTTTCACCTTTATCGGGGAATACTTACAGCTTCTTCATCATTTACGCATTTGTAGTGGCACAACACTCGACAAAGTCCGATGGATGTACGATGTGTGTTCAAAAAAGACTGGAAATATTCCTTATTTATATTAAACCATGTTTTTTTCGAGGTATACAAATTCTTTATGAAATAAAATACTTGAAGCTAATATTAATTTCTACGTTATTAGATTTATTAAATAGACAGTTATATACCATTAGTGCTTAAGTATGATGTACATTCTATCCCATGCCATGGGTAGCGGCGAATGTTGACTTTCAAAAGGTCAAACGTCTCAGATTTATCGGAATAGACTAGTGACTAGTGGGGTAGGTAAAGACCCCCAAAGAAAGTAATCTAAAGGTGTGAGATCACAAATCATGAAAGCCAGTTCACAGGTCCATTTTTGTTTTTCTTTTCATGTCATTGAGGTGTTATTATATATAACACCATGTCAGAAAACGGACTAAGGCTAGTGGACTTTATCGCGGGACGTAATCTCGTAGTAGCAAGTACACCATTCCCACACCTCAACATCCATAACGAGACCGATCAATCCACAGCCGACCAAATTGATCACATTGCGATCGACGGCAGACACTCCTCCAGCATCCTAGATGTCCGAACCTTTCGTCCGAACCCTGTTGCAGCCAAGGTACGGATGCAAATTTATCGGAATCATTGGAGTCGAGTAAGAACACCAACATTTAACGACGGAATGCTGCAATCGCAAGAGATTGCCAAGACCTTCGCCCATCAAGTCTCCCTCAAGCTCTCTCAAGCTCCGAATGGAGACTTTGTCAGAACGCCATCAGAGAGGCCGTCTCAGATGTACTCGGTTTCAAGCCACCATCTTCGAGAAACCTCTGGTTTGATGACGAGTGCAGACAGGCCCATGTAGAGAAACAGAATGCATACATCGATGGACGAGAGCTGCCCGCGAGCTCTATGAACAAAAAAAGGGAGAAGCGTGCGCTTCTGAGAAGAAAACAAAAGGAGGCGAGATGCTATTGCAGGAACGACGTTCAAAAGTTTTATCCTTCGATGTTAAAAATGGATTTAGACAGGGTGACGCATTGTCGTGTGATTTCTTTAATATAAAACTTGAAAAGTTCGTGCGGGGGAGATACGATCTACTTCAAGTTTACACAATAATTGCTTGCCTACATAGATGACATTGACGTTATTGGACGGACAAGGCGAGACGGCGTTTGCAAGCATTGAAGCAGAAGAGGCTAAAGTGGGCCTAAGGGTAAATGAGGACAAGACCAAATAAATGATGTCATCAAAGAAAGACGCGCAACACTGGCGTCTTGGTCATAACGTAACTTTCGGCAGCTATATTTGTGAAGTAGTCGAGGACTCCTGCCAACCGCTGCTTCTTTGGGCTAAAAAGGCAATTGAGTAGTAGAGCCCTCTCTCGAAAAACTAAGGTATCCCTCTAAAAGACATTAATCATTATGAGGTTTGGACATTATCAAAAGCGGATGAAGAGGCTCTTGGGCGTCGAGAAGAAAATTCTTCGTGCAATCTTTGGTTCCGTTGGTGTAAAAGGAGAGTGGAGGAGAAGATTCACTCAAGAATTGTACGGGCTGTACAGCGACATCCGTCTAGTTAGACGTCTACGGATCCAACGACTAAGATGGGTGGGCCATGTAGAGCAGAGGACGAATGCATCTAAGGTGATGCGTACATGTGGAAAGGGACCTCAACCAACTGGGCGTGAAGCACTGGAAACAGCTGGCCAAAGGTCGTACCGGCTGGAGAGGCTTGTTGGTTGAGGCCTTGGTTCAGCCCGAACTGTAGCGCCATCTAAGTGAGTAAGTAAGATGGACCATCGGCAGTCACTGCGGATCAAATCATCAAAAACCGCGGCGTTTACCCTCTAGTGGCTATTCTTTGGTCGCAACTATTTCATAACCTCTCTGGCAGATAACCTCGATCACCTTGCTTGTTGACATGTTGTTCAATTACCAACAGTGCCTCATCAGAGAAAGCGATGTAAGCGGAGAGAGGGGTAGAGCGATAGAAGCGGATCAACTCCTCTATCCCTCTAGTCTAACGTTTTCTGGCCAGATGTGAGATTGTGCACTTTTTGGAATTTTACGGTCTTGAGCCTAATTTTTCAGAATGCATTGCATTCGTTCTCTGGAAATGTTTAGCTCAGAAGCCACTTTTCTTCCGTTAAGCCGAGTATTTTTTTTCGATTCTGGCGACAGCCGGTCTTTTGACATTGTTGCTTCCTTTTTTGGACTGGTTAGACATCTCTCCGACTCTGGCCTCCTCTAACTCAGTAACATCACCAACAACATAAATTGATAACTTGACTTGATCTTCTCATTTGATGCCCATAAATGCAGGCCGCTGACGTAAGGTGAGCGAGTTCGGATCCCGATAACACGAAACCCATGGAATGATTATTTAGCGGCTTCCCTCCTCGGCGAGGTACTGGCAAATCCCCCGTTGTACACTTGCTTTGAAAAAGGTTCTCGGCTCTCGCCGTCCGGAATCGACACTAAGCTTTATTTTCTATTCACTGGTGTGAAAAACAAATCGCACACAACATAAGTGAATAAAAGAAGCTTGGCTCTTGCTCTTCATTTCTTTCAACTTACTATTCCCCACTCTGAAAATACTTATTGCTTCAAATTCCGTAAAGCAGATTTCATAAAACTAAACAACCTGCTCAACAATATTAATTTTCTCCTAAGCCCTAACACCCACATATCCTTAGATGACACTCTTGCCCTATTCTACTCCATAGTCATTAGTTGCCTTATCCTATCCGACTGATAACAAAAAGGAAGTACGCTCCCGGCGCAACAAAAGAATCAAACGGTGGCAGGCTCACCTAAATTCCGCTCCGCATCCGACGTTTACCTGTTGTCTTATACAGAATTCGCAGACCTATGCTAATCTTTCTACCTAATTTACATGAACTTGAACCGAATGAAATCCTCTTTATCACCGGTTCCAAAAAATTCTATCATTTTATAAATGCAAAAACTAAAACTGATTACCTTCCCTCTATTTTTACGATCATTTTCTCAATACTTCTTCTAATTATCCGAAATAGTTGCCAGCCATTTTGTGAGGCAGTCGTTCACCTAACAGATCCTTCAACCCAGTCATAGCCCTCAGTCGTCTCTAACGGAGGCGAATATAACTCCTGCCTTAGTCATTGATAAAATTCATACTCGAAACTCAAAGGACAACTGCTCGTCGGGTCCCGACTTACTCAACGCCATAGTTTTAAAGAAATGAGCCAACCATATGGTCCTCCTCTCACTACCTTATATCAAAGTTTCATTTTACAGGGACCCTTTCCTCAGCGGAAGAATGGGGCGAAGAAGAGACGAAAGGATAAGGTGTCCCACTATCACCCGATGTGTAAACTCTCTCACATTATCAAACTCCATGAAAGTATCGTCTACTATACCATATTTTTTCGCTGCAAGTTTATTTTCTCCCCAAATCAACAAGACTTCATAAAAGGTCGATCGACAGCCACCTTGAGTTTGCTCACAATCCATATGTGCACTTGAAAATGGCAAAGAAGTAAACGTTGCTGCCACATACAAAGCATTCAGCAAAATTTCACATCAAACCACACTTCTGTAATCCACTGTTCTTAGTTTCCTCCTGGTTTTATCCTAGGGATCAGTACAATGTTATTTTCAAATCTTCAATTTCTGATCTAATTAATGCCACCTCTGGATTCCCCCAAAACAACCACTTCGGTCCACTGTAATTTATCCTAACCATTAATGATGTTAACTCTGTCATAAAGAAATCTCATCCTTCCATAGGTGCTGAAAATCTCCAAACATATATCTTCCCCTGGCGATTCCTGCTCCCTCCAATCTAACCAAAGCTAATTTATTATTTGTGTCAAAAAACCATCTTGTGCTCAATTTTAACAAATGTCAAGCTTTCACCTACACCGGTAAGCGCTTCCTTTCATCTCCTCTGGCCAACTTAACTTTCACCTTTACATTGACATCATTATCAAAAGTGTCAATTCCGCACTCTGCTTAGTGAAACGATGGTCTATCTGAAATTCTTACATCACGAAATCCTTACGTACTATTATATTCGGAAGGTCCATTCTTGAATATGCTGGTTAAATCCGATCCCCGTCTGATGGTATCCCCACTGCGCATTTTTAGGGCATTTCAACGTGGGTTTATTTGTTTTCCTCTTTGTGGTATTCCCTCTGCTGATACCTATAATTTACCGCCTCATAGGGAACGGTTTAAATTAGACGACCTACAACCCATAGAAGAACGATGAAAGGACACAGACATACGTTTTATCATTTTGACTGTCCCTCATTGCTTCAAATGATTCCCCTCAACATCAATCCCCGAAACCTTCGCTCCATGCCTCTGTTCCGATTCAACTCCCATCGAACGAAGTACGGCTACCGCGAGCCAATGTCTAGAATGCTGCGCGAAACAAGCTCCGCTCTTTTCGACCTACATCGAATCTCTCGCCCACTCCTTAACCTTTCCCTTCCTAATAGGCTTAAACCCCTTCAGGTTTAGATTGTTTAAGTTATTTTACTCTTTGTTGAGGCTTGCATTAATGTGGCCCTACGGGGGCGACAAGTTCAAATTCAATTTGGAATGAGCTTAACTCAAAAACAACTAAATATTAGAAATACAGTATAACATGACCACATTAACATTTTCTCATCAAAAGTTCTCAATCAGGAGGCTAAGTAACTACACACAATATATTTTTCTTATCCTTGCAATCGTGAACAGTCGTTTAGTAAATAAATTGTAATCACATAAAACACAACTGGACCAGCAGCACTGCCCTGCGGCACTTTATTTAAATTTATTCACCACCCCTGAAAATATGTGTCAGATATTGTTTAAATAAATCCTGCGACAACTACAAATACTAGTACTCCCCCATTACATCCGGTGCCTACTTGTTTCCATCCGCCAACTGCAGCAAATAAATCTCCCCCAGTTTACGGTCCGACTCATCAACTTGTGTACTTCGGCTTACAATAAATTCATGCAACTTACAAGGCAACGTGCACCGCAAATGAATTGTAAATTCACCACTCCATACAGTTACTGTCACTCGGTTTGACTAGCTCATATTAATCCGTTTTGCTCGTTCCTCTTGCCCGGTTTTTGCTTTCTTCTTGCAATTCCCTTCGGTTTTCCACCGTCATCGGGATATTTATACGTGAATTAAATCGTAACGCACCAGCGATCGCTTAAAATAAATCTTTCAAAATTAGACTCTGAATGTGACGTTAAGTTGCGACTGAGTCCTGAATTTTGTTGGCTGCGTTTTACGCGGATTTACTGTAACCTTTCCTCCGGACTGTCTGTGTATGCAAATGAGTGACACATTAACTGGCGTGGAAGAAGGCGGAAGTGGTAGAATGTGCCAGAAATATGAAGCTTAATTATAGTGCAAGAACCATTTTTGGTTCCGCTTACTTCTGGACGTTTTGAGGCGTCAACGATTATGACACGGCAATTATGTATGTACGGGTTGAAAGCTGTGATACTGTGGTTGTGGAAGCTTATTTTTGGGACGAGGAAGATGTGATTAACAGCTTTGTGGTGCTTTGTGTTTTATTTGGGAATTATACGTAAAGGGCATGCGAATTATTATTGTGGCATGAGATATGTATGTTGTTCCAAATTAAGTCAAAGGTTCTAGTCTAGTGAGTTTTTGTCTGAAGCTAATTTTGAAGCTGATGCGATAAGGAGGTGGTCCCCTTGTATTTTTAGGGTTGTGACCCTTATGCAAATAAGGAGCACACGTGTCGAGTGCTCGGGGGGTTCAAATCAATTGGCCTGTTTCGAAGGAAAACGTTGGTATAAAAACAAAATATAGAATAAGCTTCATATGGTAACACGGACATTTGGCCTATTTTTATAATATATTGAAAAGCAATCCAGGGAAAGAATATACGGAGCTGTTCAAAATAACAAGGAAAGGCATTAATCGAATAGTTTTAAGAGTTTTCCAAAATTTTGAAAACTAGTACTATTGCATTAATTTTCTCCAAAAATAAATTAAATTATAAATAAATTAAATATGAAATAAAACACTTGAAGCTAATGTTAATGTCTATGATATTAGCTTTATTTAATTGATAATTTTATGCCAGTAGTGCTTAAGTATGATGTGCATGGCATCCCATGCCATGGGTAGCGCGAATGAAGCATATTCCTGCAGTCTAATTTTCAACAACTATATCGAGCAACTGGGGCCGCATAACGTGGCGAATGTTGACTTTCAAATCGTACAACGCATATATCATAGTTTGTCGGCATAGACTAGTGACTTCAAATACCCTCAAAGAAAGTAATATAAAGGTGTGAGATCACAGGATCGTGGCGGCCAGCTCCCATATCCATTACGCGAAGTTATGCACTCAGCAAATGTTTCCCATGTTGCGCCCTCTTGTTTAAACCAAAGCTCTGTCATGTCAATGTCATTCAACTGGGAAATTAAGAAGTCAGATATCATGTTTCTAAAGCGCATTCCATTGACGGTAACATTCTGGCCGAAAGAAATATAGAATAAAGAAATATGAGCCAATGATTCCACCAGCCCATAAAGTAGCCAGACAGTGAGTTTTGATGGTTTTAAGGGCGATAAAGGCTTCTGGGTTTTCTCCAAATTTTCCAATTTTGCTTGTTTATAATCTATTTTACCAAAAATGAGCCCCATCTGAGAACAAAATTTGACTTGAAAATGAGGATCAAGCTAAATCACCGAACCTACGAAGCGTATAATGGTCATGCGGTTTCAACACTAGCACAAGCTGGATCTTACCAATTTTTAAGCCAAAATCTTTTGGTAAAATCTCCCATAAATTGTATGGGTCTAGCTCCAATTGCTCTCTTCAAAACTACGCTTTAAAATGACAATAACTTCTTCTTTCCGCACTGTTCCTCGTCTTTGGGGAAGCGCATTATAGAGTGTACGTGGTGTGAAAACGATTCATTGGTTTCCGAATAACCTGCTCAGATGGACGATTATGTCGACCGTAAAATGGACGTAGTGCACGATAAGTTTGGCGAACCAAAACATGGTTTTCAAAATAAGTTTGTAGAATGTGCATGCGTTGTTGTAACGTTGGTCTATTCACCGTAAAATGGCAACACATGTTAACGATAAGTCAACTTTCAACTGTCAAATTGACAATCTATAGAAACAGTGTTGCCAGTTTAAGAACCTAGTCTCTAAAATAAACACCCTATACACGTGTGAAATAAGGCATAATTGGTGCCGATGGTTGGCCCCTCCTTGGTACAATCGCAGGCTCCGTTCTCTAAGAAACAAAAGAAACAAACTGTGGGTAATTTTCCTTCGTACTCAATCCCCAAATGACTTTTTCTAACTATATTGGAACTCATTTGCAACTGACCGAGCTTCATACCTCTTTCTACGAACGGCATTTGATCGGAACGCAAGCCAATCTTATAAACGGCCCTTCTTTCAGTTTATCAACTACAAATATCTAATGGCTACCCAACCTCACTCTCTTTCGATGGCGAAACCTCGAATAATGATTTTTGCCCACTTTTTCAAACAATCCTTCGCCGATGACTCCTTTGTACCGGACACTACTTACTTCGACTACGTACCAAATTTCTCCCTTGGACCATTTCTCCCACGTACTATTGACACCACAAATAAATTGAATCAACTTAATGATGGCCCCATGGTCTCCCTGCCTAGTCCTAGTGTTGGGTAGGACACGCATTTTTATTGAGTTTGTATGAAGTGCTCATTTGGGAGACTGAAGAGGTACATTGTCCCATCTCATTTGAGGTATTTACATCTTGTCACATGTCCCATTGATAGCTTGCAATACTGATGCAAAAGTCGTGAGGTGCCTCTGAGTATGACAAGAATTGAAGTGGGACAAATAATTTTTTTGAAGTGTTGGGAAATTTTTGTAGTGATGTATGGGACGTTTGTAGTGCATCTTGTATGAGTAACGCAACACTATCCCTGCCATATTACTAAAAAAATGTTCCTCCATTCTTTCTTTCCCGCTCTCAAAAATATTCAACTCATCCCTGTCCCTTAGAGAATTTCCCTAGATATGGAGTACCGCTTTTATATTTCCTATTCACAAGAAAGGTCCGAAGAATGATGTCAACAACTACCGCCCCACCGCCAAACTGTCACATATACTCAAACTTTTCGAAAGTATCTTGTATGATACTCTAAGTTTCCACTGCAAATCTCTAATCTCCTCTAAACAAAATAGCTTCCTCAAAGGCTGGTCTGCAACCACAAACCTTGTCGAATTTGTGTCCTTCACCCTTTCAGCATTAGAGAATGGGAATGAAAACGTCGTTTCAACTAATTTCAGGAAAGCCTTTGACAAAATCTTCCATAAACTAATACCCTTCAAACTGTCTTCCCTGGGCTTTGAAATGGATATCTTCTTATTTAAAAAATCATTACTACAGTGTTCGTTTTAGATCTGCTTTTTCTAATCCTTTCTTAGCTTCTACCGGCGTTCCCCAAAGCAGCCATCTAGGTCCATTTCTTTTCATTCTTACCATTAGCGAAATTGAGCTAGTCATTTAACATTCCCACCTCTTACTGTACGCCGACGACACCAAATTCCTCAAAACCATTTCCTCGAAACAAGATTCTTCACTTATTCAATCGGATCTCAACAGCTTTTCCGTCTGATGCCCCAATTTCTTGTAGTTTAACATTTCCAAATGCCAATCATTTACCTTTTCACGTAAACGAATCAAACCTCCTCCTCGTCTCTACTTCCTCAATAATCAGCCCATCTCCACCGTTCAGGTTATCCGCGATCTTGGCATAATAGGTGACCAAGAGCTCAATTTTCACGCACATATCGGCGATATAATTCTTAAAGCCAACTCTGCACTCAGTTTCGTGAAGCGTTGGTCTAAAGAATTCTCCAATCCCTACGTGACTGGATCCCTCTATAATACCTTTGTTCGCCCCCTTCTTGAATATGCATCTCAAATGTCGTTCCCTCATCAACAAACCCACATTTCTAGAATGGAGATCATTCAACGTCGGTTCCTGCGTTTCGCTCTTCGAGGTCTGCCCTGGAACAATCCTTTGTTCTTACCATCCTATCAAAAACGTCTTAAACTAATCAATTTGAGTACGTTGGAGGAAAGAAGAAGGGTATCTGGCATCCTCTTCATTCGTAGACTTCTAACAGGTACCATTGACTGTGCCACCCTTTATAACTCTACATCTTTAAACACTAACCCTCGTAATACACGCAATCCTCGTCTCTTCTATCCATCCGTACCCCCGCACCTCATATGGCTCCAATGAACCCATTTCCCGTATGCTGGAAAGTGTTAATTCGAATATTAACTTCGATTTCAACCTCAGCACTCTATGCCTAAAACGTGTATATAGCTTTCCCAATCATAATTTCTGTGGATCAATTCCCCCTCAACCGTTCTTCTTATTAAGTTAGATTAAGTTAACTTAAATTAAGCTCAATAAATAGAGGTGTTTGCCTCTACGAAAATTAATTAAACTAAGATAAAAAGAAGTAAATATCAGTCGACTAATATCCGGAATGACCTTTGTTTTAAAGGATAGTAGTTATTTGACCAATCATTGTATTAACCGACTTTTGGCATCTAATAAGGGGAATGATTGCCCAATATTTATAAAAGGCAATCTACAAGTGAGTTTTTTTTTTAAAAAGTCTGTGTCGCTAATGACTTTTTTAATTTCGCCCACAAATTCTAAATGGGCCTGTGATCGGGGGACTGAGATGACACTCGATCGTCTTGCAACTAACATAAGCATTCACTAATGTTGATGTGTGCTTGGCATTATAGTTCTGTTGAAAGTGCCATCTTTAGGCATTTTGTCTTCAGCATACGGTAGCATGACGTCCGTGAGGATATCATGATAGCTCTTCTAGTTCAAGTACTCTTTTTTTTGGTAAATGTATCTAACACAAAACCAAGAAAAACGGTCCGATACCATGACGCAGCCACCCCAATGTTTCACGGTTTTTTAGTAAACCTGTAGTGGAACTCTTTTTCTGGAGACCGAGAAAAAATTCTGCCCCTTTCAGAACCAAATAAATTTATTTTGGTTGCAATTCAATTCATTCAATTCAATTTCATTCTTTCGGGCAGATTATTTTGTATCAATCGTCTCCAGATAGTTGGGGAACTGTCTGTCATTATTTGATTCCGCCCTTAAACCCATACAATGCTCCTTCTTCAGTAGGAGAACCATATGAGAATCACTGGTTTGGCTGTTTTTTTTGGTCCACCTCTCGTTTCTTTTGCTGGAGTTCTTGAGAGAGTGTTGAAAACAAATTGATGAATTTGTTGACAATATATTTAAGGGTTTTTCCTCAGTTTCAGAATTTTTTAATCCCGCAGTAATCTTCGCTGGTGCAACTGTAACGAATTCAAAAATGTAAAATTTGTACAACTTTTAAGTGCACGAAAAAAACTTTACCTCTTCAATGACCCTTGATATAAATATCAACGATATAAAACCATTTAAAACCTCAGCACATATTACACGACCAAAAATACATCATAATAAAGAATAATTACTTCTCACAAATGATATAGAAATGAATAAATAAAAGGCGTAAGTAATATTACCCATTATTCTAGATAGCTACGTTTATTATCGCTCACAAGTTATGCTATTTGTCCAGATCCTGTTTGAATTGAATTGAATAACTCGGGTTGTGTAACTTGAAGACACTAGTACTGCGTCCATAAAGATCTATTATACTCCCTTCTTTGGTCTAGAATTGCCCTTGGAAACCCCATGGTTTCCTTGCCCTGCCCACATCGCCTACAAATTTCTGTGCTGCCCATTTGTTAAGGTGGTAGTTGCATGCCCCGTGTCCTGTTAGTGCCTCACATAGCACTCTTAGGACGGCTTTATTTAGTTCCAGAGCTTCTTTGGCACGTTCGGGATTGTGATTCTTTTCCAAGAACGTTTCTGAGTGTTTAATACTCTCCTGTGCTGCTTCATTGATTACAAATAGCTCGGCCTGAAATATAGTTGACTGTTTGCAGAGGGAAATGTGTAAGCTACATTTTGGTCCTAGTACACCAGCCCCTGCCTTGTGTCCAGATTTCGACCCATCTGTGTACCATTTCTGGGCTCAATCCTTCATCTAAGGAGGGATGTTGTTCCATTACCCACTGCTTGGTATTAGTACTTCGTCCAGCTCCTAAAGAGGATTGTTATCTATTGAATCAAAAAGTTTATCGCACACCATACTTCCGAACCTGAACAGGTTAAGTTTAATTTTCTATTTTAGAAGTCATACGTAGTCATAGTCGTACATAGTCTTCAGCAATTTTTTGATGAACAAAAACTAAACTTTCTAATTCCAAAACCTAGTGTTATGGAACTGCCTTAAATATCAAAACTCGGTAATTATGCGTTAATTTGATGAGAAGAAAACATCGAATGGGATCCACACTCCTACTTTTTGATAAAAAAATAAAAGTCTAAGCTAGAAAAAAAAAACATTAATACTTTAAATAAGTTCTCGCTGCTTTTTGTAAGACATAAAGTTTGTCAAAATATTATCCACTTTTGCCCATCTTCCTAATGATAAAAAAATTTCGTGTTGGAAAAACTGAATGTCTTTTGATGCGACCCCTATTTATTTAAAGCGGCCAAAATTATTTTTTTGTCTTAATTACCTAATCTGTGTCTAAAACAATTGTTTATAAAGTTTAAAGTTGTTTAACATTTGTTTAGACGAAAAAAAAGTTTTTTTTATAAAAATGTAAAAAAAATAACACATAAAACTATTCAGACGATTCAGTCCAACATTCTTCTTCATCCAAGGATTCTTTATTTGATTCTGCTTCAGTATCATGTGGTGATAAAGTCCTTCCGCTATGTTCATTTACAAATGAACCAGGAGGTTCGGAAATCAGCATTTCACGGACCTCTTTTCTTAATTGCCGCGTTTCTTTCATTTGCAAAGGTGTTAAACATGATATTAAAGGATCAGATGTCAAAAGTATCCTATTTAAAAAAAAATAAATAAATAATAGTAAAACATATTATTGCTATTTGACATCTGTTTTGACTTAACCTGTTTAGAACATCCATGTTGCAGCTGCACCTTGAAAATTTTCTGGCATAACTCAAGCGGTATAATCAAAGATGCTTATTGCGCACTTCTGCTGCTTCTTCCGATAATTGTCCGATGGGTAAAAGAGCATTTTCAATTACTTCGGATCCATGCAGAAGAATTTTGTGCATGGTTGGAGTCATCGGATGCCATGGGTATAACTCAATATAAAGCTTAGCCGTATCGTGTGCAAATATCGCAAACTTTAAAGTGTTTATTTTAAATCCCCTAGATAAAACTTCCAATATTTCTTTCAATCTCGAAATTAATTGCACATCAACACATGTAATTTCTGCAACTTCTTCAGGATCATTAAAAAATCTTCGACTAGTGTTGCCGTCATTCGAACTGCTAAACCCTGGTTTTGGAACTTCTACAATGAGTCCTAGTTTGGTTCTGAACTTCTCCTGTACTTCAGTTTTCTTCTTCTTGGCAATACTTTTATCTTCCCTTGTTTGTTTGTATGAGAGATGAAGAATGCTTTCCAAAAAATGTATTCTAGCATGCAGAATTGATAAACCAAACTTCAACGCGTCTCTATTAACTTCCTTTGATTTGGTTAAATCGTTAAAATCTTTTGATGTAGCTCGGCAAATATAACATTTTAATGTTGACTTTGTATTAGTTGCTGCATTACAGACTTTGCCATCAACCATGGTAAATGTCAACGTGTGCTTAATTTCAATGTTTGTGCCTTCTATTCGCGTTTTACTAAGTTCACTGATCTTAGACTCGATGTAGGCAATTTCTATCTGCGTGTAGTCAATAGATTCTTTAGCAAAACTTATTTTTATAGGTCTACAAAACCGTGGTGAAGAAGATGTTGGATTTTGCCAAATAATTATTTTTGTTGAACTGCAAAATAATCTCAACGGTAGAAATGAGACTTGGAATATAAATGCATCCGAGTCAGTGCTATTTGCAAACTTTTGTTTGCATTGGGTTTGCTGTGAACCGTCACATCCCCATTTCGATATAAGTTCCAAAGACCTACACTCGCTATTGCTCAATGTTTTTACTACCTAGTTCATACAAATACAAAATTATTCTTTCAGCAGTGTGATTTAGTAAGTCCTGCAAGTTAACTTCGGCCGAAGTTTCCGCTACAATATATGACTCTGGGGCAGGATAGCATTGTTTTTTTTTTCTTTTTGCAGTATACTGTAGCAAGAAAACATTTTTTGTTGCTTGTTCTTATTATTTATATCGTATTGCCTGCGTGATAAACCCGCTTCAACAAAAATGGAAAGAGCTTTCTGAGTAGACAATCTTGTATTTTTATCTAACAATCTGTTGGAAATTGCTTCCTTGAGTTTTTTGGCTTTTCCTGGAGATTCCCAGCCGCGTACATAAGCTCTTCCGTTAAAACATTGTGAAGTATTGTTTGCGTTCTTCTTCTTTTGCTACGCATACTAATCTCTTCGAAAGACTTCATTGGGCGTCCAGGTCTAACTAAAGTAAGGGGATTTCGAAAACTGCCTGAAGCCAAACTTGATTTTTTTTTTTAAATATTGCATCTGTCCTTCGTGCATTTGACCATCTTGACTTAAATTCATATCTTAAACGTAAAATCAGAAGTAAAAAAATGGTAAAATAATTTATGCTACAAAATATAAATTTAGTTTAGTACAAAAATACCTTAAACGTTGTATTTTAAGCTTAAAATCATTAAGTCTATCTCGGCCTATACAAGAAGCTTTACTTAACAAATAATTTTCAACATAGTCCAACTTTGCGCCAATGTCTCTCCCTTCATTCTCTCGCATTATGTCATATAAATGTTGTTTTGTTATAATATTAAAGCCGGATGACCCTTCAACAAACAGACATTTTGGTCTTAATATGAGAAATAGAACTTACAACAAATAACATATACATAACGGACGTACTAGTCTCAATAAGCAAAAATTACCAGTCAATTTGCGACGAACTACACACACATTTCGGAAGCATAGATCCAAAAAGGCAAAAATAGGCAGAATTTTTTTTTTTTATCCTATTCTAGAAATGTTCTTTTATCATGTAATACCAACATTCATACCGAATAATGCCGAAGTATGTGAAAAAACTCTATTATTCACCAAAAACAAACACAAAAAAAAATGCCTCTTTTCATGTTGAGTAAAAAAACAAAAAACTCGGTATAAACAGCACTATGGATCATGAAAAATGGTTTATATTAAAGCACATACCTGGTACTAAATTATCAATAATAAAAAACTTATTGCACAATGGGAAAAAAAATTACAATATTAATTATAAAATTGATTAGTTTTGTCGCAAATTCTCTGACAAACAAATAACCCTTTTGACCGCTAACCTTGGACTGACGCAAGTGGGCAAGTATGTGCACATAAAATTAAAATGATAACGGTGCATTGTGTAAAGAGTTTTCCAGAAACCGTTGGGAAAAGAATTACTTCTTAACTTTACATTTTGAAAAATTTACTTTTGGCCGCTATTTTGATGCAAATACCCCTATGTGCGACCCGCGAATCGACTGGCTTTTTCGAAAGATCCGATGTGCTGCTCAGCCAAACCATGCCAATCGAAAAAGGCGATGTTTGACAAATGCGGGAGGAGTTCTCATCCCATTTGAGGGATTACAGGTAAATTTTCACCGATCTTGCAACTTGATTTTTTTTGTGCCCGAGCATCGTCAATGTACAAAAATACATGTCACTGCCCGTATGTAGTATAGGCAGTTTTTCCTTCAATGCTCAGCTCAAACACATTTAAAGTCGATAGTGATCTCCCGCAAGTACAGTATCTTCCCTTAAGAATACATAAGGCCAACGTGTTCTTTTTTGCGTTAAAAAGCTATTCATAACAATTTTTAGCAATATCAAAATCCACATTTATAAAACTTTCAGTTTGTCTTTTTTCAGTTAATGAACCGTTGGCTTAGTATTGGTCTTAAGTTTGTGAAAAACGTGACTTTTTACCTTTCTCGAAAAATTTATTTATACATCAATATCTATATTGTCCTCTTTAAAATAACTCCCCTCAGATGTAATCCTCGAAGCTCATCCGATATGCTCTTTTTGGTAGGGCCTTAAGTTCTTCTATATGATTACGGTATTGTTTTTGGCACAAAAATTAAGCATATGTATGAGGTAACGATCCAATAACCATGATTTTTTATCTCATAAATACCTAAATTTTCTTCGTATTGCTTCACGAAAACGGCTCCTTTCGGCAGAACTCATAATGAACCACGCAATGATTTTTTTCGATCTTTACTCTTCTGGTCAATTCTATTGCCTTATATCCATGTTTCGTCAACAGTGATGACCTTTTTCAGCAAATCTGTATCGCTATTCAATATATTGTAATTGAATTCATGAGCGATGCTCATGCGACGGTTCTTTTGGTCAAAATTTTGCAATTTCGGAACAATCTTCGCTAGCTCACGTTTCATACCCAAAATATCTGTAATATATCCATGGCATAAGCCAACTGATATGTCAATATCCTCATGAGCTTCTTTAATAGTGATTTGACGATTATCCGCAACAATTTTCTTCACTCTTTCAATGTTTTCATCCATTTATAAAAATGAGAAAGAGTGTCGGTGACTGTCCAAAGCCCTGGGACACAGCAGCGTTTATTTGGTGAATATTAGACTTGAAATCGTCCAAAACAACTTGAATTAAACCGCCCGAAAGGTAATTTCTAATCTTAGAAGAACAGACTCATCGATACTTTACGCACCTATTTTCGACAAAAGAGCCTAATGGCAAACTCTGTCAAATGCTTTTGAAATATCGAGTGCAACAATCTTGATTTCACCGAAATGGTGCAAAGATTGGTCCCACTTTCCGGTGAGATATGCCATCAAATCACCAGTGGACCTGCTGCTGCGGAAACCGTACTGCCGGTCATTAAGAAGTTTCCGCGATTCAAGATATTTCATAAGCTGACAGTTTATCAACATTTCCATGACCTTAGAAAGAAGGGACGTTAGTGCTACGGGTCGAAGATTAGCCCTTTTTAGGGACGGGATGGACAGAGACAGAAGAGTAGGAAAGACGAAAAAGCTTAAGCAGCGGTTTTACCAGCGTGGAAGAACACCTCACCAGAAGTATTGGGGGATACATTCGTGCACGTTGAGATCCTTAAATTCTTGCAACTGTACGAGTGCGAAAGTGGATTTGTCCCATGGAAGATTCTACGCTCTCAAGTACAGGCGGAGACAAAGTGCAATCTGGGAGGGTTAAGCTGGCTGCAAAATGTACGGCTAGCAGATTGGCTTTGTCTGAAGAGCTGACAGCTGGGATGTCATTATAAATGAGCATAGCGATTCAGGACGAGCCAGAATTCTTTATATTTTTCACAAATGATAAAGGGTTTTTGCTGCCTTTGGGACAATTTAGCACTTTTTCACTCAACTTTTGGTCAAGAGGGAATTTAATATATCGAATCAATGCATTACAATCATCTCTGGCTCGTTTAAGTTTATATCGGTTTTCCTCAGAGGGATTGGCTTTGTAAGTCCGGAAACTGAGCTCTTTCAATCTGATAGCCTCTTTACAGCTCGAGTCGTACCTCACATTTGCTTAAGGTTTGATACTTTTCACTCCATGTGGAATGAAGGATTTCATACCCAACAGAAGTATGTTCGTAATCGCATCAGCAGCGGCATGGACGTCAATATCGAGACCAGTTGAAATTCCTAAAAAAGTTGTTGAGTACGCCCCATTGGCCTTCTCGTAGAGCCATACTCTTCTTTTAGGAATTCGTTCTCTAACTGTGTGGTTTGAATGTAAGAAATTAGCTGAAACGACACCTGCCTAGAGGTGACAATATATCGATAGAATACTTATCAGGATGAGGAGTGAGGAACAAGTCGAAGGTGTTGGCGGAGTGATCTGCAATGTCAGGTATTCATGTTAGTTCATTTACTAGCTGGGTTAGATTGTTTACCAAAGCAAAGATCTCTACATACCTTCCTACGTGTGTTGTCTGACATTGATATCGTCCGCAATAGCAATTCCAGTGCGACGAAACAGGGATACAATTCTTGTAATGGATTTGGACAGCGCATCGAACTCGGTAAAAGTCGAGTGACTGTCCAGGTTTGGACTTCTGTAAATGAACCAGTAGTGAATTAAATGCTTACGGACATGCAATTTTAACTTCATGAAATTAAATTCCGGATTGGAATAGTGACCATAATGTGCTTGAAGTTGGTAAGCTACATCACTACGGACATAAATGGCAAGATCGCGATATAGAAAGAATAATGGCACCAAGTTATATCCAGGCAGGCTCAAGTCCGAAAAGTTAGTATTTTTTCCCACCTGTATTTCACTTAGTGCCAAAACAACTGGTTTGTAACGAGAAAGGTGAACGTACACAGCAAAGAGATTCGCTCTTTGCCCACGAAGATTACTCACAACAACTCTAAGATTTCCCATGCAAACAGAACACAAACATCAAAATATCCAACTCCGACAAACACCAATTTGCGTCAGTCAGTCCACCACATTGTTGGTTGATGTGTGTTTCGGGTCGTTATCGTGCTGAAACACCCGTCGATGCGGTATATTCCATTCAGCATGGTGCCCCATGCTGGTGCCACATGTGCATTTCTACAATATTTTTATATGGAAAACAATACTATATTCCCACAATTTCGTGAAAGGGTCCAACAAACTTAGAATCGTCACTGAAAAGGATGATTATTCATTTTTCTCAAACCTTGGGTTATATTATCCACTCATTCGTGGCAACAAGCAGCAGGATAGAGGATATTTTTGAGAAAATCAAATAAAAATCAGAAACTCGAAAGTTAGTATGCCGTAGTTAGGAATGTTGTCCTTAATTTCAGAAATGAAGGTTGTATATGAAAGGGATTGAAAAAAATATTATCGGGAGACATATTGTCAAAAAAATAAAGCAGAATCCCAAGACACTAGTAAAACTATTGACCGCAGAGATGTCCGAATTCGTAATAAAACCACACTTTACCGTAACAGTAGAAACCTACCCGCCTTGTAGGTCAAATAATTTTGACGGCATTGTTGGACATCGCAAACCATTAACCTGCAAAAAGGGCTTGGAGAGAGCTGAAAGAATCTAATTTTGAAGCATTCATTGTTGCATTGGGGGTGTTTGCTTGCGAGAGGGCTCACTATCTTAAAATGTGGCGGCTTTTTATGCTCGCTGGCAGCTCAAACCAGTTGCTCGACATTAGCTCAACTGGCGCAACTAGTTTGACTTTCTTCGCCTAGGCCTACTTGGACTTAATAATATTTGATTTTTTTTTCCTACTAGAACTATTTAAACTTTTTTGAAATACTTTTTTACGACTAAGCCAGTCGAATTTTTTATTTTGATGTCTTACACAAATAATTTTGTGAGGATGTAACAAATGAAACAATTTGTTATTTCAAAAATTCCTATTTATTATTACAAGGACAGACTCAACTACTAAACCGATCTTCCAGTGGCTACTAAATAAGGTAGGCGGTAGTGTACCTCCGTACCTCTGTAGGACTTCCGACCGACTCAGAAGTAGAATCCAGAAGTCGCTTTACATCGATTGTGGCGTTGCTTATATACTCGTCAGGAGCTTTGTTAATACTTAGATTTACCGTTACAAATATGATCTTGGCTTAGAAAAGCTTTTTAGGAAAGTTTTATTAAAGCTTTCCTATTCACAGTGACTGACAAAATTTATTTTCTTTAAAGCCTTACAGTGGCTGACAAAATTCATTTTCTTTAAAGCCATACAGTGACTACCAAAATTAATATTCTTTTCAATTTATTGATAAAATTAGAGGCCAAAACAATTCAAAATAAAAGAAAAATAAACAATAATTCAAAATAAGGTAAACAATTCAAAAATGATAAAAATGCAAATATGCAGTTGTTACAGTCTCCCCCTCTGGCGCAGTGATCGTCTCGATGATGCGGCAGGATCGTTGATGTTAGGTGGTCGTCCTCGCCTTCGCAGACTTCGCATCGGGACTTCTTGGCGGATGTCACCTGTTGATGAGAACTTCTTTAGAGAGGAAACGTGGTAGGTTCCCAGTGGAATCGTGAGGTCATCTTTGGACGCAATTTGATAAGCTGATGTTCCTATCTGTCTAGTGATGACATACGGTCCATCTCTCTTCGGGGTGAACTTGGATGCATATTCAATGGAATGCTCTTCTTCCTTCTCCCCCTGGTCTAGAACGCCCCCAATAGCATAGTTGCTGGCATCGGTTTTCAATCGAAAGGGCTTTCCATTAATTGCAGGTTGTAGTATTGGTGCACTGACAAGTTTGTCTAATTCTGCTTTTAATTGAGAACGTCTGGTAGGTGAAAGCCGATATGGTATCGTTGCTATATGGTATGGGCTGCCTGTGTTGATCTTGTGAACAGCATAAGGAGTTGGTTCAGAAATACTATCGAATAATTCCTTCTCGTCATGAAGTATTTTGTTTAGTGACATTCGTTCATCAGAGTTCAGTTCGATGGCTTCATTTTGTCGAAGTTCAATGTCGATGGACAGAATTTCAGTGAAGAAAGAATCCTGTTCGGCTTCATCGGTGCGAGTTAAAGCTGGAAACAGATTTTCCTTTTCTTTCTTCCGATCTGGCGTTATCTCAGTACTACGCAGTGAATCTTGGAAAATATTTCGAATGAAATTTGGGGAGTATTCGTTTGTAACCTCATCTCTTTTTCTTTTTATAGGTGTATCAGGCCCAAACAATTCTTCCATTAAGGGTGTTCGAGTGATTGGAGAAATTACTTTATTGGTTTCAAACCAAGACAAAAATACAGAACTTTGTGCCTTTAGTTCCTTTATAAGCTGCGGAGAATTGACATCAGCATTTGCTGGGTGGTTTCTTACAGGTGTTTTTGGCTCACTTGGGCACATTTTAGTGGTAGTTCTGATGTTCTCATTCCAATTGTACTTTTTGACAAGCTTCGTCTCGGATTCATCATAAAAATCGATTTTTTTCTTTATTTGGTCTGAGAAATACCAGAGACGCTGGCCAAGATCAAGAACGATGGCGTTTTCTTCCAAAAAATCAATTCCTATCAACGTCCTATTGTCGGTGGCTTTTGGCAGGACAATGAACTTGATTGGTCTGAGCCTGGTACCTATTATGATGTTAGTGTGGGCAACGTATATATCCTGGCTCGTAGAGTTCCCGTCTGCTAAGGTGACGTCAGCATTAATTTGTGTGAAATGAGTCCCATTTTTGACAAGATGAATGAATAATTCTCTTCCAGCAACGCTTGTTCTAGCAGCTGTGTCAAGATACGCTATTCCTGTTTCGCCATGAGACCCAATTGTTATAGTTGGCAAATTCTGGCCAATAACCGTTTTCATGCAGTTGAATGAAACAGTTGGAGATCCTTTGGGTAGTTCTTTGCAGTTTGGGCAGTTTGATCGAACAAACCCCGGAGCTTTGCATTTATAACAAAATACTTCCGAATGTTTAACATGCGCTGGCTGTAGATCTCCCTGTTGTTTCTTTTTGCGACATTCGTCGACCGTGTGGCCTACATTCTTGCAGAAATTGCACCTCATCTTGACCTCGACTTTTTGAGGATTTTGGGCGTTTCTTTCCACAATTGATAACTCGACTCTTCTTGCTTTAATAAGAAGCTCTGAAAAGGTATTGAAGGTGTCCCGTGGTACCCCATCACGAATGTGTAGGCTAAGCAAACCATATACCATATCCACCATCATAGCTTCTGTTGGTATTGGTTGAGGGAGTTGCGAGAACAGAGCTCTTTTGGCGCAAATGAAATCGTCAGTGGATTCTTTAGGCCTCTGCTTCTGTTGGTATATTTCCATGAAAATTCGATATGCTGGTTTGGCAGGAGCATATGAATTCCTCAGGAGTTGAATGACGTCTTGCCATCCCTTGACTTCGTGCTTGATACCTTGCCACCACAATACCGCACTTCCTTCAAGCAAGAGTGGAAAGCCTTTTATAGCATCACTGTCAGGTATTCTTTCAATTTCCTTATAAATATTTATAGTTGTTATGAAGCTTTCTACGATTTCTGCTTCTCTTTCCCCTCGGAAGCGCTCTGAACATCTGCTAAAGCTACCTTTTGGTTGAGAATTTGTGGTCATTGCCGACAAAAGTTCTCTTAATTGGTCAGCGGTCAAAGCCATCTTGTCTCCCGATGTTTGATTTGGCGACTGCCGGGAAGTAGTTCGGCAGCTTCTTCTTAAATTCTCCGTTTTTCGTATCCTTTGGCTATATGGGCGCTAGTTCGGCCTCACGACGTTGGGCGCCAGTTGTAACAAATGAAACAATTTGTTATTTCAAAAATTCCTATTTATTATTACAAGGACAGACTCAACTACTAAACCGATCTTCCAGTGGCTACTAAATAAGGTAGGCGGTAGTGTACCTCCGTACCTCTGTAGCACTTCCGACCGACTCAGAAGTAGAATCCAGAAGTCGCTTTACATCGATTGTGGCGTTGCTTATATACTCGTCAGGAGCTTTGTTAATACTTAGATTTACCGTTACAAATATGATCTTGGCTTAGAAAAGCTTTTTAGGAAAGTTTTATTAAATCTTTCCTATTCACAGTGACTGACAAAATTTATTTTCTTTAAAGCCTTACAGTGGCTGACAAAATTCATTTTCTTTAAAGCCATACAGTGACTACCAAAATTAATATTCTTTTCAATTTATTGATAAAATTAGAGGCCAAAACAATTCAAAATAAAAGAAAAATAAACAATAATTCAAAATAAGGTAAACAATTCAAAAATGATAAAAATGCAAATATGCAGTTGTTACAAGGATATATTTGTTCGCTCTATTTACTATACGAGTATACGGCGTTGCAAGACTATGTTTCCACAACTTTTAGGATCCGCAATGGTCCTTTTCAATCATACATTTTTGAGAGGCGATCTTCCATAGTATGATAAATTTTTTTAAACATTAATCGTGTATAGTTTATGGCCAGTTTACTTTTCTGCATTATTTTAATTCAGCAATACTCGTACATAACTTGAGGAGTCAATGTGCATTTTCGATTTCAACTAATGTCCAAGTCAGGACTTTGCAGGGGCCATTCAGAAAAGTTTATACTCTCTCCCTGAATGTATGCCAATACTTTTCTAGTAGTTGCATTGGTGAACAAAATCCGTACCTAAAGGTTTTCTACCTTCTGGAACTGCCACTTCGTTAAGGATGTTTAGCTAAGCACCCGCGTTTATTCCTGACTTTCTCTCTTGCTTTATTGAATTGAATTTTACTTAAAATCATAAGCTACCACATAAGATGTATTATCTTTTAAGCTGTGAAGAAAATATGTGTGGAAGTAAGGACAAACTAAACTTAACAGATTAAAAGGACAGGCAAAACGGTTAATTTATAATAGATAAGAAAAAAAAAAAAAAAACAGACTTAGTACTGGCTGAAATGCTAGACTAGCTCTAACCCTAGATGCCTTTAAAAATACCCTAGAATATTACCTAGGGTACCCCTGAAGATGCCTATGCTATGAGATCTTCTCGCGTTAACTAAGAGCGAATTCCATAGCCTTATGGCGTAAATTAAAAACTATTCTCCAGTTTCTTTCTCTGGAAAAGGTATGGCGGAACTTTGCTGTGTTTGAGTTGAGAAAAGAAAGACTTAAAAAAAGCTTTGAAAGTCCCTGTAGGATTTATCGAATGACGAGATGTGATGCCGTATTCTATACATACGCATTTGCTGTTAAACGTAACTGTTGACTTGCGTGATCGGTGACTATTACTTGATCACAGAAAACTTGACGAGCATTTATTTAATGCTAACTTTGAGACAATCTCCAGATTTGCGTAATATATGCAAGACGCTATAAACTCTACCTGTTAAGTTGGAGATATGATCCCCCTACGTAAGCTGTTGATTAAAAACGACTCCAAGGTGTTAAAGAGTCTTCACGTATTCGGTATTGCTTTTGTTGGCTTGGATTGGTGGGTTAGTTACTTAAATTGGGATAGTATGACCTATGACAATGGCTTTGCTATTGGTGGTGGTCGTGTAACGGCCTGGAGATCCTCATTTAACCGTGCAGTAGCGTCTACCTTTAGGCGAAATGGATAGCTGATATATAATTAAACGTCGTCGGCGTACATACGTACCTTACAGTGTTTGAGAATGGCAGGAATGTCGTTATTAAACAGCGAGAACAGTAAGGGCACCAGGATAGATTCTTGACGAACTTCCGTTTTGGTTTCAAGAAAGGTGGAAAAGTTACCATTAGCATACATATGCATCCGCCTTAAGACGCGGTCTCTAAGGTTATTCCTAATGAGTCTTAACGCTGAGTTTTTTCAGAAGGATTTCATGTGGAGCAATATCATGTTAGAAAAGCCTGAGTTTAAGTTTTCAACAATCCCAAGTAACACGGAGGCGCAGGTGTATAATGGCCTGGAACCTGATTGAAACTGTGAAAAGGGCTTATGTTGGTTTAAGATAAGTTAAGTGCTCAGAATCTTTTTGAGAATCTTAGATATGAATGGCAATATAGAGATCGGATGATATTCCTTATTATTATTATTTCCATGTTTAAGGACAGGTATGAGTTTAGAAGCCGTCCAGGATCTGGGGTAGGCGGGAGGTGGTAAGGATGCTATTAAATACATACTTGAGAGGTGTGGATGTTTAGTTTCACGAATTTGGGGTTCATTAAATCCAAACACGCGTTAGATTTGATTGGTCGATTTAAGCATCCTCTTTTCTAAAGTCTGGAAAGTCAAACCTATCAGTTAAAATTGGTGTAAAACTAGGTTCTATAATATCTTCGGTGCCATTGTCAGAGAGAGATGCAACTGAGACGAATTTCTTATTTAGCTTTTCGATATTGATGTCTTCTGACATTTGAGGTTTCAGCTTTGATTTGTTTACCCTTACCTAGAGCCTTTACGATCTTCCACGTTTCTTTAACGTTAAAGCCGGGCTTGCATTTACATATAAAAGACCTAGTTTTTGACCTCCTAATTTCCTTCGAAATAAAGTTCATAAATTCATGTTTGTCAATTTTGTGTTCCACTAGTCCTCTGATCAGTTTTATGGCTTCAACTCAACCCTGATTTTTGAAGGCATGTACATATGACTTACTCAAATGCGTTCTGTTAAAAATGTTTGCATATTCCTTTTGGTGTCACTATCTGAATAGCTTTCGTTAAGCTAATGAAAATTGCTTAGATTTTCTCATTTTAGTGGTCAAAAAAATAAATAAGTTCCGCAGAAAGTATCATGTGACAACTTATTCTTGCAACTTTCTGTAGGTACTTTATCTTCAAGTCTCGACTATTTGTCTTCTTTTCGAGAAACCACATTTCCAGGATGAGCTATTGTGTGGCATAAGCAACCTTCCTGATGGAAATAAACGTTAACCATGTCCATAGCACTAACGAAATCAATGTCGTTTGGTAGCACAATCGAGTCACTCTAGAATAATTTAAAAAAAAAAAATCGGACAAGCTATCAGTCGATAAAGAGGTTGTTCCATTATTTCGCTGGATTTTTCGTATTTCAAGAGAATGAAGTTTTATTTACTTACTCACCTAATCTGTGCGAAAATCAGCTTAGTGGTGGCCAAACGAATCTTACACAATGTTTCCGCGATATTTTGTCCTTTCTTGTAGTTCACTATTTCAACAAGTTACCTGAGTGTGTATCGATCCATTCTCAAATGTCACTTTTTATTGGATGACTGTTGATTTGTGGAGTAATGTGCTCGGAAATATTTTATATTCCGATCCAGTCGTTTAATGGAAACCAGCCGAGGAAAACAAAACATCGAATGTGTCCAAGAGATATGCCTAAAATTGGGCTTAGTATTAGGCTAGTAGCTAAAAACAGTATGTTGAAGAGACGAATCTTATTATTTCTTATTCTGACTTCTACTGAATTATTCCTTAAAATTGCCATGTAACATAAAATAATGGCAACATTATGGCACTTTAAAATGCTAAATATGTATATTTTTGAATATTTATCGTAACGCAAAATGAATATTCCAAGAGGGATCAGAAATGCAGGCCCCATTTCTAATAGCCTCAGATTTTAATAAAATATAACGGATACGTTCGAACTATAATTGATTCGTTTTAAAACGTATATAAAATTACAATTCTTGTTGGCAGTTGTTGGCATTGTTAAAATTGAACAAGTTAAACGAAAAATTGCCATAAAGCATTTTTATTTAAGCAATGTGGCAAATTAATTATTTTCTTTTGTTTATTACATAATCTAAATAACTTTATACTTTATTTCCATAGCAGTAGATACATTTACTTAAATATTCATTTTTATTTTATGTATATTTTCAAAATAAATTTCCTACAAAATTTTCCACATTTCTCGGGAAAAAGCTGTTTACCAAAAACAAAAATATTTCTTTCTTACACACTTAAAACCCAACCCTTTTGAATTTTTGTTTTTTTGACATAACCCAAAAACATTCTACAAGCCAGAACACGAATTAAAAACTACAAAACAAAAAAAATTGAACAATTCTTGATACAATTCCTTGTATTGAAAAAAAAAAAATTTCTCAGCAGGTTGTGGTGGTGGTGTTCACTCAGTTGAATCCGGAGACATACAGATCAATGATGTAAGATACAAGCAAACAATTTTTTTCTCTCTGTCTAAGATACATTTTTCTATCAGTCAAAAATAAAATAAAACAAAAACGAAGAATTA
This sequence comes from Merodon equestris, assembly GCA_958301585.1. NCBI lineage: Eukaryota > Metazoa > Arthropoda > Insecta > Diptera > Syrphidae > Merodon > Merodon equestris. Next base: position 55,798,676 of record OY284413.1, read on the forward strand.
AAATAACCTACAAACGTCTTGGAATGTGATATTGCACACATATTTGTATTTTTTTCCATTGCGCATTTTAAATTTTATTTTATTTTATTGTTTTTTTTTTTCTGTAACCTTAATGAATGTTTTACGTATATTCAAATCGAACAAACAATTATCTACTCGTACACCACACTTGAACTACTTCAGTAATATATATATATATTTTTAAAACAATTTTGAATATGAATTGAATCAGCATCGCTTACGGAAGTCAATGCGCTTTTTTTGTCGTCCTATTTTACTTTTTTTTTATTCGATAACAAGTTTCTGAATATCTTTTAACTGTTTTACGTTTTATTTGGTAAATGTGTGTGAACCTCCTCAAGTGATTTTTTTTCTATATTTTCTTCCGGACCTGACCTGAGTATCTTTCTATTTTTTTTTCTCCTTCTTCTCTTTAATCTTTGGAAAAATGGTATTTATATTTGTTTTCTATCACACGTCTTCGTTTTCTACTCTATAATATTTATTTGTTTGGTTATATTCTTGGAAAAATGTGGAACAATTTTGCATGGAAATTCGTAAAGCTGTTTTTATGTTGTTTTTTTTTTTTTTTTAGAGAAAAATCCTTGGAAAGAATTAATTTATCTCTTATTCGTTGTTTTCTGTTTATTTTCGTTCTCTATGTTTTATGTACAATTTAATTTAATTCATTTTTAACAAAATACATAAAATTGGAGATCTTTCCGATACGTGGGTAGGTACTATTAAATTTTTTTGTGGATATTGGTTACAATCAATTCGAATAAATAGAACGGGCCACATTTCTAGTTTATTTTTAACCAAAAAGAAAAATTTGACTACAATGCAGAGATGGTGGTAGTGTGGGTGATATTGATAATACCACTGCTAGTTTTTTGACGCCAATCATTGATCAAACTAACTTTTTACGTTTTTGTAAGTACTGTGCAGACAGTCCTTGCTATATATATCGAAACAAAGAGTAATCAAAACGGGATAAGTCGGGTGAAAACGGGGGGGCAGAAATTCCTAGGCAACATTGCAACATACTCTTATGGGCGAACATTGTCATGAAAAAAATAACAGATGGACGTCGTTGAGCTTATTCTGGTTATTTCTGCTTCATTGTCTAATTGAATTTTATCAGTTGTTGATGGTAGCGAACACTCGGTAATGGTTTCACATAATGTCAGCGTTTCATAGGGCACCAATCTCTTTCGGTTCTACCTTATACACAGAATTAACTTTTTTCATGGATATTGCCTACTGCTGGTTGATGGTTGGTCGATGATGGCTCATGACTTTTTGCGCTTGCGACTGTCGAAATACATCTACTTCAGTAACAATTCGCTTCAAAGAGCCTTTTTCTGTGCCGAGCAAGCAAACATTTCGAAGCGGCTGTCGAATTCTCTTTCTTTCAATTGAAAACAGTTGTCCGATTGACTTTAAATGCTTCTACCAGCTGTTCTTGTGTAGACCCGAATTTTCATTTCATACTACTTGAAATTCTGTAGTTAATGATTTTGTTGCCGATACCAAAATCATCACTTTGAAATTAACAAACCAACGTTCAGAAGTCCTTTGAGTTGCAGCATGTCCACCATAAGTTTTATTAACAATCAACGACTTCAGGCAGCAGTCTTCTTCCAAAAAAGAAAAATATAACAACTGCTCGCATATGCTCCTTTCCTATCACAAAATTTAAAATTAAAGATGGCTTTTTATTTTTGTTGAAAAATATTTACTTATTCATCAATATTTATTTTGTCCCTTCACATACAACACACTTAGGAAGCGCTTTTTACAATCCTCAAAGCACTTTTGATATGTGCCTTTTGGATATAACCTTGAGTTCTTCCAGCGAATAGGTCTTTATATCCTAAATAGTGGCAAATCTACCTCTTTCATGGGTCTTTTCAATCTTAAGAAAGGATTAAGGGATAAAAGTTGCAGGGAGCAAAGTCCGGTAAATACGGTGACTGAGACATCATATTAGTTTTATTTTTGGCCCAAAAGTTACACACAAGCAACGATCAGTGAGCAGATGCAATATCGTGACTCAACAGCCATTCATTTTTTTTCCCCACAAACCCGGAGTGGCTTCACACAAAAGACGCAAAACTTCAAAGTAATGATGAACCACTCTTTTGTATTCGAAGAAAACAGTTTCATATTTGACCAAACTTGTCGTCCTTTTTCCGGCCTTGGCTATTTTGGTAGCTTCCATTGGGATGATTGGGTTTTGGTTCCGATGTCATAACCATGTACCCATGTTTCGTCATCGGTGATGACTCTTATCGGCAAATCTAGATCGTCATTCACAGCACTCAACAACTCTTGAGCAATGCTCATGCCACAGCTCTTTTGTCAAAATTTGGCAATTTCGAAACAAATTTCGCAGACACACGTTTCTGCTCAAAATGTCTGAAAGGAATTCATCGCACAAGACAAACGATATTCCAATATCCTCTGTAATTTATTTGATGGCGATTCGACTAATCCCCTTTTTCTTCGCTGCTTCAAAATGTCCATCCACTGTCAATGTACTGGTGTGCCCAGAGAGGACATCGTCAAGGCGGCCGCCTGTCAAGAGATTGTACAAATTAGTCATCATTTCAAGTACCTTGGAGTTCTTAATTTTTTTTCTACAAAAACTTTAATACCATTTTTGGAACCATTTTGGAACATCAGAACACATTTTTCCTTTCTATAATTTACCCTTTCTATCGATGAAAAACAAACTAAATATGCAAAATAGGTTCCAGTGTCAACCCATGATAGGGAGCATGTATACCAGCATTACAAAAAAAATTCCAAAATCCAAAATGTTTCAAACCTTGATAATGTCTTTCAAATGTCCTCCACAGGAATCCTTGAAGAACTCGATGCTCACAAAGTTGTTTTCGATGACTTTTCGAAACATATCGGGCCATAATTCGTTTGGTGATTGGCAAAACCTACCTACTGCAGACCGATCGTACTGGCTTTTTTTATATTATTTTTCAAAACTTTGTTCAGCCATCGTTAGGCAATCCATATTAAAGAATAGTAAATCTGAAGCTTAACATATGCACTCGCGGATAACAGTTCGATCGGTAACCCTGTAGGTTTGCCATCTCTTAGTCAAATCGACATTTCATACTCAGTCACCTATTATTTTGAAGTTACTCAAATTGCCATAAATATTTTCGTTAATATTCCAAGAGTAGATAGTCGTTGTATTAGCCTAGATGATTTAGATATCATCACATCTAGCGCCTAACGTGTTTGTTGAACATGTTGCCCATCAAAAAACTCTTTTGGAACAGACACATTAAGATATAAACGTAATACCTCGTTTTTTTCTAAAGCTGTTTTTTCTCCAACAACAGTTTTTTCATACACTTTATCGTGGTGCCAAATTTTAATATATTTTTCTCATACCTCTGATTGCGAAAAATTAACAACTACCTATGGGTAGTATGTGGGATATACATATGTAGGTAATCGTTCTTGCACTAAAAACATTAGCTAAACAGGGGCTTTCGATATTTTCCCTGCATTCATCTAACGCTGTTGGCTTATTAGTTTTTTTTTTAATTTTTTTTTTAAAATTCGTGCAGGTTCAAGAGTGTACGCTTTTTTGGTGTTTGTCACACAACCTAGACGAGGTGCAGATGGTTTGTGTCGAAGATGTTCGTTCTCTACTCTCCGGGGGTGGTTGTCCTTGATAGGATATTCGACTGAATTTGCGTTGGTTGTAGTTCATAGTAACTCTTTTGTTTCCATATCATTAAGATGTTAAATTGGAAATGCACACAAAGAGTATGAATTTTGAAGTGATCTTATGCTGCGAGTTTATGCCTTCGTCAGCACTTTTTGATTGTCTCTCATTCACAACTGATGTTGTTCAGTTTTTCCGTATAGGAATTGTTCTTGACTATGGACGGACTTGAACTACAGACCTTTGTCTCAACAGATTACCATTGCAAAACCACCACGCCCACTAACTAAAATGACGTAACCTCATAAAAATAAATACAGCAGCGGCCCGACCATTTCTCGCAATTACCTACTCGATTGCCTAATTGCCCCTTTAATAGACCATTTTTTTTTTACCAGATATGTAGAATTTAACACCACGTACCACTGAGTTCCAGTCCATCCTATTCTTCCAACGTAGCACGATAGCGATCTCCATTGATCATATCAAGACGATCACATGTGGGATTGTTGCTGTCCAAAAATGCCTATTTTGCTTTTTGAAAAAAGCTTCATCGCTAAAGATTCATGAAATTCATAAAAATCTTGGCACTTCAAATGATCAAGAGGCTTCGGTTCTGGAGTAAATGTGAATTTGTAAAAATGTTGGGTAATAAAAAAAATAATTACAATATGGACTCAGAGGGTTCAAATTCCTGTGAACGATGTGGAATTAACTGATTTGACACATTTTGAGTTGAAACACTGACATTTACATTTTCGGTTCTTCGACTGGTGTGGAACATTCAATAGTAAATATGTTGACTAATTTATCCACCACAGCCTGTCTGGTGAGTTGATTATAATCACCGAGATTTGTAGTAAGCGTTCTTAAAGTTGAAGAATTTAATTGTAATAAAGACTCAGGCCTTGACTGACGTTTAGGCATTGACAAGTCATTAAGAAATTTGAAGGATTCGTTTGTTAGATTTTATGAAATGGTTTCGTTTAATTAAAGCACAACGGAGCTATCACAATTACGTTGTTTTTAACTACCGAAAAACTCCTTTAATTATCGACTGTGTAATCATCGCAGCTGGCGATATACGGAAGGCCCATTATCACTGTAGATAATGCACAATATTACTGAGAGTAGAGTTGTAAGCTGTGAGAGTGAGACTAGAGTTATAAGCTCTCGATGAGCTCTACTCGTATATTTAGCTATTTTCCAAGACTGGCATTTACATAGTTCAATGAACTATATATAGAGTACCTTTTGAGGAATTTTTAAAACTATCATCAGATTTGCAGTATCAACTGCTAGTGATTGAAAGTAAATAACGATGTAGATATTTTGTTATTCAGTATCAAAAAGACAACAACAAGGCAGGATATCCCACACTTAGAGGACCTATTGTCCCTAAAAAATAATTTCGAACGGCTCAACGTAGTATTGTTTTGATCTTATTGTCTCTGATCTCTGTCTTTGACGGCTCTACATTGTTTATTGATGCGACTCGTCCATCCAAATTACCAACTTCCCATTTTTTTGTTCTCGAGAAACAGAACATCTCACAACTACTTAACATTAGATCGCCAATACAATTTTTTTTTCGAACTTCATTAGGTTAACCTTTAACGACTTTGGATTGAAGGAAATTAATCGAGAGTCTATATCATTATTTATTCTTGAGTCGAGAAACGCTCTTCAATAAGTTCCAAGAGACCTTAAAACATAGTATCATCACCAATTCGAAATATTGAAACCATTATAATAACTCTTAAATGGGAATAAAATTACTGAGCCTAACTGCAAGTGAACTTGTAAAACGGCGACTAGCAATGTGGACAAATATTGAGAGGTGTAACTAAAAACGAGTGTTTATGGTCATAGAAGCTTATCGAGAATTTTTCTTAAGTAGGGATTCGGAGTTGATTCCGATTAAATAATTTGTATACCTTCCGACATAGTTTATAAATGAGAAATTTGCACAGGTCTTATACCAGGTTGTTCAATAAGTTTTGTCGTTTCATAAATGAAATACGATTTTATGGTTTGAAATATATTTTATTGTTCCCTATAACCTCTCTAAACTTCAATTCACTTGTTCCAGTGATATTCTTAATGACGCATTCCATCCAAGTGAGACTCCGGAGGCTATTATCCCTTCGTTCGAAGAAATTCGTTTTCCATGCATGTATATTTTGACATCTGAGAACAGCCCAAAGTCGAAGGTCTTTTCTCATCGATTTTTGCATCCTGTAATCTGCGTTTGTTATTTTATTAGTTTGGAGCTAATTCTTAAAATACACTACTCCTCAGTCTCTTGTGTTGACTTACTATCATGAGGACTCACGCGATAGAACGTCGCACAAAATACTTTTTATTCTTTCTAACACGCTCAAAAAGTTGTTGAAGAACGTTGTTGTAGGATTATGTTTGCGTTTCATTGTTAGCACATCTTTTTATAACTCAAAACTCTAGCCAAAAAATTGCTCAAACTACCTTATGAGATGCTTAGGATTTTTACTAAATCATATCATGTATTTTTGCTATATTTTCTGACCTTCAAGACTAGTATTATTATTATTATTATTAGATGGCTTACAGCTCATAAATCTTTACTATTCACTTATGTTGTGTAAGATTTCACAGTTTAATGTTTAATTCCGAACGCCGAGAGTCGAGAAGCTTCTTTAAGTCAAGTGTAATACGGGAGGTTTTGCCAGTACCCCGCCGAGGCGAGAAGTCGCGAAATACGGTCGCGAAGTCGGTAGCGTGGGTGTTATCGGGATCCGAACTTCCTCATCGTGCGTCAGAGGCCGACACACTACCCTCTGCACTACGGCGCGCTTACAAGACTGGTATGACTACTATTAAATGCAGAAATACTTTGTACTGTTCGAATCGAAGATGAAGAGTCCTTATACACGTTTAACAATGTACAATGTACAACAACAATTCATGAACCTGTTTTCCAAAAAAAAAGAATTTTATTACTGCACGATGACTGTGTAATAAATATGTGACATTTGAACAGCTGTAACTATACGAATGAGTTAACAGTTCTAAAGGGTCCGCCAAATAATTTTTTTTTTTTTTGAAAATGATATAAAAAAAACTACTGAATATTTTCTCAAATTTCTTTTTTTATTTGAAAGTTTTTTAAGCACATTATCGATTGTGTGCAGCTGTATTTCACCAATGGCTTCACGAATATTGTCCTTTAAAGCGTCAATTGTCTCTGGCTTGTCGGCGTAACACTTATCTTTGACGGCACCCCACAATTAATAGTCCAACGGTGTCAAATCGCAGCTCCGAGGTGGCCAAACGACATCAGCTCTGCGGCTGATAATGCGATCTTCAAAAACAGGGCGCAAAACATCGGGTGTAGCTTCGGCTGTGTGGCACGTAGCGTCGTCCTGTTGAAACCAAATGTTGCCAATATCCTCCTCTTCAATTTTTGTGAACAAAAATTCGTTCAACATGGCCCGATAACGATCGCCATTGACTGTAACGGCCACTCCTTGCTCATTTTCGAAGAAAAATGGCCCAATTATGCCTCTGGACCAAAATCCGCACCAAACAGTGGCTCGTTTTGGATGCACCGGCTTTTCAATGTATGCGTGCGGGTTTTCTGTGCCCCAAATGCGACAATTTTGCTTGTTTACATACCCGCCAAGATCAAAATGAGCTTCATCTGAAAAGATGATTTTTTTGGCAAAATCGGCATCTTCTGTAAGTCGATCGCAGGCCCACTTAGCGAAGCGTTGTTCAAGCGTATACACAACCATATTCGTTCAGCGGAAGGATAAAACTAATTATCTGTCAAATCAGACATGAGCTAAGTGTTACCATTCACGAAATAAGCACTACTTGAAAAAAAAAACGTTAGATGGCGGACCCTTTACATAAAACTTCACATGTGTTTATGGAAAAGTACTTCCATTTGTAAAAAAAATAAAAACGATGAATCTAATACCTTCACTTCTTATCGACAAAACTTATTGAACAACATAATATTTTGTACAATATTTTGTATTAAAGACTATGCTGGTTATCTCACACCAAGCGGGGTTCTCTATTTGTTCGCTAATATATGATTATTGAATTCATGGTCTTGATTTGACATCCCTGTTTCAGCCACTTATGTAAGTTAAACCGTACTATCTTCCAAAACCGTACATATTTGGCCTAAGGTCTACAATTTCACAAAGATTCAATGACCGTTGAGCATAGTAAAATTGTGAAAACTTTTTACGAAAATTCTGATCCTGTAGTAAGTACGTGTCGCTCTTTACGAGTAGATTGTGGTCGGCATCATCATTCATCTGAGCGTGCTAGAGGCGAAACCGTAATAAAATTCGAAGAGGTAGGCTCTGTTACAGAAGTCGAATACTAACCTATTTTTTTTGGCTTCAAATCGAAGATATTAATGCGGAAAAGAAAATATCGTATTTATGTACACCTGAGCCGTATTTTAAAAATGTGTCCGATATTTAAATCATAGAAGTATTTTATTTAAATTTCCTTTGGGAACCATAAATAGGATAATCCTGTATAAGAATATGTAGATGCCCCTGTAAAAAATGTTGTTATTGTGACTGAATATGTGATTTCTGAATATGCCTGATCCACATAATGGACATCGTTGATAAAGAGGCCAGACTTTCTCCCTTTAAAAGAAATGTTCTTATACTAGCCATCAACAAGTGATGTTACCTACTTAGCAAAAACATTTTATGTTAAAAAGAGGAGTAATTCTATTTAAACATGGATTTTAACACATTCTGAGTGTGCATCCGATTGGAAATATGTTTCCTTATGTGTGGCTTCCTACGATAAATCGAAAGGTTTTTTACAATCGGTCTTTAATTCATAGCAATATCGTAACTTGGTCTTGCTAGAAACTTGGACTGATGCTAGAAACTAACCTGCTACTCCGAATATTACATTCATTCATATAGTGCCGTTCGAAAAATGTTGGTCAAACTATTTTTTCCAATTTTGTCAAATGTGTTGCAATACGAGCAACTACATATTTTTTTAATGAGGATTTGTTTTCTTATGCGGTTTCAATCGTTTCATGATACATTTAGAGTGTTAACATTTTTGACATTCGGTCACGGAAGCAAAAAGTTGTTAGACCGAAAAATGGGTTCTTTAGGTACTCGTACCTGCCTAATTTTTAAGGATTAAAGAAAATTGCTTTATTGGTGCAGTGTTTTTGTTTTTTCATTGCTTATCAGAAACATTCTTTATCCAATTAGTACTTTGTTGGTATTATTACACATCGGCGTGACATTGATAGGTTTTTCCATGTGGAGACAGGTATGATATTCCAGACGCAGAAGGCTCAAATATATTTTCCAGAACCCATAGGTAAACTTCTTGCAAGAATACTCCCATCTCATGCAGCATGCAGCTTAAACTTTGATTCTTCAGAAAAGATAACATTGTTCTACATGTCTTGAGTCCAATTAAGATGCTCTTGAGCCCAGAACAATCGTTTTTCTCTAACTCTTGTTGGAAAATCAGGCTTCAGTACTGGCTTGAATGCTCTAAGTCCAGCTTTCACGAGCCTTTTCCTCACTGAGCTTGACGAAATTATTCCTTCTGTAGCTTGCAACAGATCGTTGTTAAGATCGACCGAAGCCTTGAACCAATGACGACGGCTGTACAGCACCAAAAAACGATCTTCCACTGGGGTCATGTTTTTTGGCCTCCCTGAGCATTTCTGCTGGTAGTCCTAGTCTCACGATACTTTTTTTAAATTCCATGCAACAGTTTGTTGAGCAACATTTAATCTTTTAGAAATGTTACGTATTGTCAAATTGAGACGTGACGTACTAAAATATTAGCTTTGCACTCTGAACTGATTTTTTTTTCCATTTTTTTTCACTAAACAACTTCGGTTCGTTTCGGACTTCCCTCTCGAACTAAATGCGCCTATTACTCATAATAACATCAACTTTTATGCACTATTTGAACGACATTTTGCTACCTAGTGCAAAAAAAAACCGTAGCTCTCCTAAATTCCAAGAACTGCGCCCGAAAAGATTAAAAAAACGTTTGACCAACATTTTTCGAACGACACTGTATATGAGCAATGCAGTATTGTTTTCGCTATAATTTTTCTACACCAATTTACTTAACAGCAGATTACCGGTGATCCACAATATATGTATGTAGGTTCTTAATATCATCTAAAATGACCATCCAAAGAAATCGATGAATATTCCCATTAGTAGCCGAAAGAAACAATTAAATAATAAAGAAAAAAAACTTCTACGGGTAGATTCAAAAAATAACCGGAATTAACACTGTTTCCTCGAAGAAGTTTTAACTTGCAAGTCGAGTCCTATTTCTGGTAAGCTTCGCGTCAAATCAAAATTCATTAGCTTGTTATTCACCGGTCAACCGGCAGCAAGTGCTTAAGTTTCCATCAATCTTGAAATAAATAACATTGTAATGCCCTACCAGATAACCTGGGAAAATATTTTTGTATTTCTAATTCCGTCTTCAACAACGTCTAATACATCAATATCTATAATCCCTAATATACATATGTACATACGTATTTATCAAAACATCATTATTTTCCATTGACATACCATCACCTAACTACCACTAAAGTTGTCAAATAAAAATAAGGAAAGCACTTAAGACTTATAAACCAGAATCACTCGTAATTTGAAAGGTTTAAACAAAAAAATAATAAAAACAGTCGTCGAACCTCGTCAACATCTCCTCCCCGGATAACACGCAATCGAAGGGAATTTGATTTATTTTTGTTTTATATTTAAATTGCTTTAAAATATTTGTTCTCTCTGGACAACACAAAGATAGAAACCAAAAAAAAAAACCAAATTACCATCAATCCAAAACTAATTTGCGCTTTCCAGCCAACTATGATCATTGGGCAAATTCGAATGAACGCGACTACCGACTGAACGCCACCAATCGCCTACATCACTCGGAACACTATCCGACCTCGAAGTCGGCAACCCTAGCACCAAATTACCGCTCAACAAATAGATTAGACGTGCAACAACGCAATACATTCAATCGCACCAATCACGATCGATACAGTCTCGACGATCCAATTCGCACGCATCCGCCTCCGCCGTTGCAAACTCAACGCTCGCTTATAACCGATCGTGTTGCCGGCCAATTGTTTCATCACCATTCGACCGCTGCCAATAAACATTCAAATTCCACCCAATATCAATCAACGAATCATCAGAGAAACGTCGGATCGGGCATCGGTATCGGTGTCGGCGCGGATAGCGGCATCACGAGCCTTAGTAGCAATCGAACTACCAAAAATAGTTATCATTATCCACAAATAGTGATAGGCGAACCGGCCCTTAGTACCTCATATGATCGTTACACAACGTCCTCCCTGCATCACGCCAATCATCATCATCATCACAACAATCCTGCACAAACGATTATTAACGAGACGACAGCAACTACGAATCATCCGTACTGGGATGAGCATACCACGACGTCCGCCTCTGCTCAGGATAATCGCCGATTCACCGAGCGTAGAAAGAAGACGGTCCGCTTCGACGGGCATGATGATGATCCTTCTGCTACTGCCGATGTTGAGGTTGTCCTACCGCCGACGAATCTAATAACCGTAGCTACTGCTACTGTCGGCCCAACAACCGGGATCCCGATAACGACAGTATTGGGCAGCAGTAGTATTGGTAGTCGGGATTTGAGCAGTACTGCGATCGGCGGCGGCCTAGCCGGGGTGGACGACTGGTCGCGTTGGGATGCAGAGCGGCAAGGTAGTCAGGATTCGGCAACTAAAGATTCGGGCATCGACACGAGCAGCACGTTCACGAGTAGCGAAGATTCGAACCGCGGCGATGGCCCCAAGGTACTCTAACCACACGTAACATTAACAAATTCCTCTCTTCCCAACTGCACTTGACGTTTAATACGACTAAACGGCAAACAACAACAAAAAATACAATTTTTGTAGTTTTTTTCTGTTTTGTTAAATTCGTTTTGGTTTTCGTGTTTTTTTTTTTTGTTATATTTTTAAGAGCCACTCTAGGTGGGTTTGGAGTCGATTTTGAAAATTTTATTTTTGTATTGTTGTTCTGTTACTGTTCCTGGTCTCTCTGTCCCAATTGGTATAGCTTATTGTTTCGTTACAATTTTCGGTTTAGCTTCTCTTCATTCTGTTTTCAAACAACATGTGCACAACAAATGCATTTTTGGCCATTGTCCAAAAATGATTAGCAAGAATCGCGTCGTCGTCTACTCGTATTCCCATGCACAGACACAAAACATAAATTTTCAACGTGTGCTCGTACTAATCAAAGAAGTGAGAGAATTGTCAGGACTACAAAACCACAATAATAAGGATAATGAAAATAATGAAACAAAAAAAAAAAAAAAACTCATAAAGGATGGACCGCCAAGGACATTTACAAATTCTCGATTTTCGTTGTCTTTCTTTTATTCCTTTTTTTTCTATATCTTTTTTCGATTTTCTGTTTTTACAAAAACACGCTACACATCTACATTTTATGCATACACGCACACATACACAATATGTATGTTTGGTTTATTAAATTTAATTTAATTTTGTAAATAGTAAGCACTTACCTTTGAGCTGTATACAGAGTAATTGCACTTATCTATGCGTTGGTTTGGCAGCACTTTACTAGTTGTTGCGAAGCATGTTTCTGTATATCTGTGCCTGTGTTGTAGCTGTAAATTGCGTGTATATAAAATAAATATTTAAAACAAACATTTACTTATAAAATATTCTTTTCAACAGATTTTGTACATATGTAAGACTATTACTCGTATATTCATTTGTTTCTTATATAAATATTTTTGAGCATGATTTTCAGGTCAACTTAATGGGTTTCATTTTAAAATATGTTTTAAGGTGATAAAGGCTCTTTTTCGATTTTTTATTTTACTCTATACAATTGAATTTTTTCTGCATATTTTCTTACTCAAAAGGTATATGAAAACAGAGCTTGATTAATGGCTCTTAAATAAACAATATCTGATTAGTATAAGCACATTATCATCTTGTTAGGTAGATCAAGCTATTCGCACAACCTTTATTGCCATAACGATCTTTGCTGTCGGGAAGTAGAGCTTGAAAACTTTCCCTGCCACCGACACTAGATTCGTAGATGTGAAGATTCATCCAGCCAGAATCGTCTATGCGTTGAGCCTCACTAAGTCTATGGACCCATTGTTCAAAATTGTTAGTTTCGTTGTTCCATTAACTTGTCTCTGTGTATAGAGGATGATCAGTACAGAATGAATATCAAATAGTGTCAACCAACAAGAGATGTCATTTTATATCAATGGCATCCACTCTCCCGCGGCCAAACTCACCAAATATCTTGCGGAACTTAACACAGAAACCCTTAACATTTAAGAGAAAGAAAAATCGACGAAAATGTCCCTAATTGTCCTACCTCCACGACAAACCTGACTCCATTTGTATCGACGGCAAAACTAAAACCAACGTCCTAGTATCAATCCACCAAGAAGGCCTACCCACAGACCCGCACGCGTTGAAAAATACTTTTATCCGTTTTCACGAAAGCCTTAATATCTCCCCCATCAATGTAAATAACGACCTCTTCAGCTTTGCCGCCCATATCAGTGCTTAAGCATTGGAGATACCGAGTTATTTATCTCCGACTTCATTCTGTTTCGGCCCGATGATCACGACAACTCTGCCGATTCGAATGGTCGCCGAGTTCTCTCACAGCCGTTATGATCCCTTGCCCTTCAATTTCGCTGACTTCAACTTCACTAGTGCCTCAATAAGTCTCCCTAAACGGAAACTTTATCTTGCCTACTGTTACTTAAGACTCTCACAGTCCACACATTGCTACCAACTCGACGTTGATCTCGTCGATTCCATATTTGATATCGCCCAATCCAATGACATCATCTTCATCTGTGGCGATTTCAATCTTCCTCACCTGAAATGGGTTCAATCCCATGATGAGACCCATTATAACGCCGCTAACCCCTCCTCAGGTAAAGAAATCCTTTCCCCTGACCATTTCTCTGACTCCGGCCTTCTGCAACTCAGTAACATCACCAATAACATGGACAGACAACTCGATTTGTTTTTCTAATCTGCTGCCGCAAACTGCGTTGTTTCACTGAATAACCATTTTCTCTTTACTTTAGACCTCCTTCATCTACATTTGTCAGTAAGTCTTTCACTCGAGACTCAATTCACTATTCTTCCCTCCGAAAATACGCACTTTTCAATTTCCGGAAAGCTGACTTCGCGAAACTAAATAATCTGCTCAGCAATGACAATGTTAACTTCCTTCTTAACCCTAACTCAAACATATCCTTAAACGAATTTTGCGCTATTTTTCTCCAAAATCCTCAGCTGCTTCATTCTTTCCTCCTCTGAACCTGACCTTTCTAATTACATGCAGTCCTACACTAAATTTTCACAGCTATGTATATGAATCACTCTACCTTAACCGGAGGCAATTTTCCCTTATCTCTAACCCCAAGTGTTTTTTTCCACTTCATTAATACAAAAAAAACCCGATAGCTACCCGCTACATTTAATTTTCTTAATAACTCTTCCAACGAACCCCAAATAATCGCCAACTTCTTTGCTCATTTCATCAGCCAATCATTTACCGACCAGGATCTTCGATCCGATCACGACTATTTTCGATATTTGAAAGACTGCCCCAAGACGTCTCTTTTCTCACTAAACATATGTAATTCCCGACCGAATCGCCGAAAAAGTACGCAACCTTAAGGACCACTATTCTCCCGGCCTCGACTGTCTGCCTGCCATAGTTTTGAGAAAGCGCACGAACCATTTTATTTTATCGCTTGCCGCTTTATTTCAAAGCTCTATCTCTCAAAGACGCTTTCCTTAACTTTGGAAATATGCTTTTATCATTCCAGTTCACAAAAAAAGACTGAAAAATGATGTGTCCAACTATAGTTCCATTGGCAAGCTCTCATGCATACTCAAACTTTTCGAGAACATCGTTAATGATGAACTATTCTCTCACTGCAAACCCATATTTTCACAATCACTAATCGAGTTTGTTTTACAATATTTGTGTGTACTCGAAGCTGGCAAAGAAGTAGACGTTGTCGCCACTTTGACAAAATGTTTCACCAAATTATTCTCCTCAAGCTCACTGCCCTCGTTTTCTCACCCGGTTTTATCTCATGGATCAAATCTTCTCTAGAAGATCGTCAATATAATGTTATTTGCAGATCTGCAGATCTCTGATCCAATTAATACCTCCGGTGTCCCACAAGGTAGTCATCTCGGCCCATTGAAATTTATTCTAACGATTAATGATGTTGACAGCATTATTCTGAACTCCCAAGTCTCCATATATGCCGATTATATGAAAATATTTAAACACACATCTTCCCTTGTTGACTCATGCTATCTCCAATCTGAGCTTAACGGGTTCACCACTTGGTGGCAAAAAATGTTAGTAAATGGCAAGCAATACTCCCACAACCGGTCTTCCTCACCATCTAGAATCTACATTATTCACAAAGAAACCGTTCCCCCTGTCAACTTCTTGGTTTATTCAGGGGTCATTTGTGACCGTGAGCTTAACTTTCGCTTCCATATCGACAACATCATCAAACGTGCCAATTCTGCCCTCGGTTTCGTGAAACGTTGGTCCAAAGAATTCTCTAACCCTGACGTTACGAAATCATTAAACATTATTTTCGTAGGTCTCTTCGCGAATATGGTAGACAAATCTGGTCCCCCTCTTACGAGTCCCACACTACGCGTATTGAGGCCATTCAACGTAGGTTTATCTGTTTTGCCTTCGAGGTCTTACCTGGTATGACCCCCTTAATTTACCACCTTATACGGATCGCCTAAAATTAATCAACCTCCAACCCCTTAAAAAACGACGCGATGTTGCAGATATTCTTTTTATTCACAACCTTCTAAGCGGTAACATTGACAGCCCCGCATTATTGCACATGATCCCCTTAACACCAAACCACGGTCCATGCCCCTTTTCCGTATAAACACTCATCTCACAAATTATGGCTACCACGAACCAATGTACAGAATGATGCGCAAAGCTGACACCTTCTCGACCTTCAAATCAAAAAGTCCAGACTAAGAATTGTCCTATACCACAACCTTTCACCCTCTCCTTAATCGTTTCCACCCTGTCACCTAGTTAATAAGTTAATCAAGTTGTTTTTTTTGCTAAGGTTTATATTAAGCTAATAAAATGACCCTGTGGGGGCGTAAAATCAAATCAATTCGATATTTTTATGTAATGTGATGATATATTTATTTGAACCTGAAATACAAGTCCTGAGGTTAGCAATGAAATACAAAGTCCGCGAAGCATCCACCTTGGGATTGCCTACAAATAGTTATTCTTTGGATGAAAAAGCTCAAAAATATATGGCTTACTGACGCCAGCATTCTAAAAACCGCAACAAACCGTCAAATAGTGCATTGACTGGAGCTGATTTTTATGCAATATGCAGTACAAATGGTCATAGATAGGACGATATTCTGTGATCTTTTCGAAATAGACACACTTTCGCTGCGGCGCGGCGTGGTGGTGATATTTTGAGCTGAATTTGCCTATCGAAAACGAATTAGAGACTTCACACAACTAACATTCAATTTTATCGACTAATTGACTATATCTGAGGAAAAAGGCGTTTGGTGACGACTAGAAGCTATACGAACGTTCCCATCACCTTCAATTCATTTTTAAAACCTCTTAATTTTTACTTATCAAAAGACTTATCGCGACATTGTTGATAGCTCGTAAATGGCGCAAAAGTTAAAATAGCACCTTTTATTCGATGACACTTTTTAGTGGCTCCTAGCCAGTTTTCCCTAGCATTCCTTGGCGATTGGCTGTATAATTCCGCGCTTAGCCTTCGGAATTAAGTGTACGTTTTAAAGCGTGTGACTAAATATAAAGTCGTGATGCATTATTCCGATCATTTGGAACTCGGAAGTTCAGAGCTTCATTGACAACCCTTGCCCAAGCCTCTCTGCCAGGAGTGTGTTCTTACCATGTTTCACTGTTCCGTTTCATCTCTTTCAGGCTCCTCGTTATACGAGGTTTTATCCTTCATTATTCTCTTCTTTAGGCTGTTTGTTCACTGTTCATTCGTTTCATATTTTACACATTCTGCCCATCTTAGTCTTCGCGATTTTTTTACTCAAACAATGCTTGGGATGTAATTTTCTCCATTCTCCAGTCTCCTTATCCTTGGAATCATAAAATCTTGTTTTCAATGACCCTAAATCTATTTTCCTCCTTACTCCTGGTTTTTACGGGACAAATTTTGAGTAGCTCCTTAACAGCCTTTTGCTTATTTCGCCTTTATGTGCTTTTTGAAGATTAATGCGGTTCACAAATATTTAATCTCATCCACTTTCTCAAAGCGTTTATTGTGTATAGTCAATTTCGAAGTTTGAATTCAGCTGCTAGTATGACTTTCTTTTAAGTTTCTAATTGCTATTGAGGTTTGAATCCCAGACTTTTTGCATAACTAATCCTATATTCTTGCGTACAAGAACTGTCATACTTTGTATACATATACAATATAATATAATAAGCACGGACGTTAGTCAGGTCGAAATCATAGAGATTCTTGCGGGCTTAAATTAGGTGTAATCCTAATGGAATTAATTATACGTTCGGTGATGAATAACTCTACCTTACCTTTTTTATGATTTAAAACTGACCTTTCCATAAGTCTTCCGTAGAAATGTTCGGACATTTTTAATTATTCCAGGTTGGAAATGCTATTCGCCTCTCTTAAATTCCCATTGAACTCCGCCAAATCGCTTTAAGTACGATTATGTTCCATAGCAGGCGCTTCCAACTTAATCTTAGTAGCATTAAATAGGCTTATTCAGGTTATGTTAACATGCTGCATCGAAGCCTCTTTGAAACCTTAATAAGTGCAATAACTCGTTATTAGGACTTTAAATTATTAACACCCTTTTGAGCTTACTGAAGTACTAAGTTTTCATTTGACACTTAAAACTATTTTCACCTCTGTGGCTTTACCAAAATGTTGAGCCTTTCTGTGGCTCAATTTATAAACTCTATTTTCTTGTTGAGATAATTCTTATGAGCCTTAGGTGTTTGACTTCCGAAGTTAATATGCGGCTTCCATTGTACTGGGTATGATGATCAATCACTATTATTAAAATTACCGACAATTTGGGGCTCGAAAGTTCAAAGCCTCATAGACAACCCCTCGCCAGGCCTCGCCGTTTCATCTCTTCTATGTCCATCCTTATGTTGTCTTCCCATCTACGATGCGGACTTCCTGGTCGTCTTTTTCCTACATGCTCTCCACTCATAATTCGTTTGACTGTTCGTCCACTGTCCATTCGTTCTACGTGTCCTGCTTATCTTACGCTTCCCGATTTTATTACTCGGGCAATGCTTGTTCCTAAATAGACTTCCTCGAGCTATTGTTTATGTAGTTTTTTCAGTTATTTTCAAAGACCTAAAATATATTTTCCTCCTTCATAGTCAGAGTTTCGTATGAGCAAATGGTCACTGATCTTATACTACTATAGTTGAAATTTGAAAGCCAATACTATTATAGGTATTTTTCTGTAAATTTTTTGATCGAGCGGAGCGTAGCGGAGCGAGAGCAATCACCCACTTTTTGGCCTAGCGCGTGCATGTACGGGGAACATAGTGGTCCGAAAACGATTTCGGACTAATCTTGTACGCACTAAATGTAGATATCGGCTATAACCACACATGTGTGCAGCATGTCATTCGATAGATCTAGGTCTGTAGATGAGCCATAAATTATCAAATGAAATTGTTTGATTGAAAAATAGTGAGAAATAACGAAGTCAAGTTTAGAAAAGTGCCATGCGGAGCGAGAGCAAGGTTGATAAAACCACAAATTTGCTCGCTCGATCAAAAATTTTCAGTAGCGGAGTTAAGCCCGCGCATACTGATCTGCCTAGTATTCATTCAGGATCCGTTGGCATTAAAGATATTCTTCCAACGTGATGCAAGGTCAAGTATATTCCTTTTTTTGTACCAGGGCTGTCTTTCTAAGGCAATGAGATATTCTAAGGTTTTTATGACCTCTGCTCGGTTGCGGAAGACCTTCTGCTGGCAAAATTAATCCAAATTGCGGAAAAGATGGTAGTCCGTTGGGAAAATATCAGGAGAGTACGGTGGATGCGGAAAATTTTTAAATCTCAACTGCAACAATTTTTGCACCGTTACTTGTAAGGTATGGTGTCTAGCATTGTCATGCAAAACGATCAGACCGTGCATTTTGAAACGCAGCTTGCTTTTCATTCAATTTGGCATGCAATGTGTTGATTTCCTCACAATATTTGCCAACGTTTATTGTTTCTCCTGTTTGAAGAAATGAAAAGTGGATTGGTCCTTTTGATGTCCACCAAATTGTCGCCATGACTTTTTTGGGTGAAGATCGGGCTTGCGGGTGTGTTTTGGTTTTTTATCGTCATCCAGCCACTGTCCAGGTCTTTTACGGTTATCATACAGAATCCAATTTTCATATTAATCTTAACGATGTGCAGATTTTCAGGCGCCGTAGTTTTTGGGACTCATTCAGTTCATGGGGTACCATCAAGTTTCTTTATATTTCCTATGAAAGACTTATTGTCATTGGGGGTACCCCCATGCTTTGTGCAATCCTCCGCACCGATTTCGTTAGGTCCGCATCCATCGTTGCTCTTGAAACATCGTGGTCTACTAACGTTTCCGGCTTCCCATGTAGTTCATTTTCGAGGCTGAAATCTTCCGAACGGAACTTTCCAAAACAACATCATAGAGTGCTTTCACTTATGTCCCGTTTTGGTAAGCAAAACCTAGAAAAAAAAAATACTGTACTTGTAACGAACCCTACAATTCTCACACGTCAAGCAAACGTACCATTTTACCTTATAAAACAAGATGGGATCAGCTCGGCGGGAGGCAAGCTACAA
Source organism: Merodon equestris (assembly GCA_958301585.1). Taxonomy (NCBI): domain Eukaryota; kingdom Metazoa; phylum Arthropoda; class Insecta; order Diptera; family Syrphidae; genus Merodon; species Merodon equestris. Next base: position 55,818,355 of record OY284413.1, read on the forward strand.
TTCCAAGTCTTCTACCTTGAATTTTGCAAACTTTTCTCTGGATCTGTCCAGACGGATAGACAACAAAGCCTTTGCATAAATCTTCTCTACCCCAGCTTTGCAAGGTAAAAAGAAAATTTAACGTTCCGGTACAGATGTTCCTTGAGAACTTCTTATTTCCGTCTGAGCGAAAATCGACATTTCCTGCTGTACAACCCAATAGTTTCCTGGTTCATTCAGTATTTTATTTACCTAAATCTTTATGTCGTTTTTGAGAGTCAATACGGTTTGGTCAATATGGTCGGTCAATGACCATATATTTGGTTACCTTTTCATTACCTTTTAAGACTATACACTTTCTTGTAATTATTAGACTTTCTGCATTCCCCTTAACTTTGTTCTTACTTTCTCCTAGAGGTAAGACTGTCAGTGTAAGCTATACCGGATGTGATTTCATGAAGGGTTGTTACTCATCATTTTCCTGAAAAGATCTCATTATTTATTCCAGCACGAAATAAAAAAAAAGGGTTATAAACCATCTCCTTGTTTTAATCCTTCACATATCTCGAATGTTTCATTCTTTGTTTTCCTTGAGGCATTCTTCTGCGAGGGGCGATCAATAAGTACCCGTGTTGGAAATGAAAATGCAAGTTTTTAGCCTCCTTTTGGGTCAATACACTTTTTCCAACATTATTCCCACTTCTTTGAACTCTCCAAAAGTTATGACTTCTCAAACTCATCTCGGTAATAACCTTCTCGTTTGAGCTGCTTTTTTTTCCGAGCCCTGTTTTCATGTTGGGAAACAAAAAGAAATCGCAGTGTGCCAGATCAGGAGAGTACAGTGGGTGTGCCAGCAATTCATAGGGCAATTCATTTAATTTCGTAGCAACAATTCTTGATGAATGTGCTTGTGCATTACCGTGGTGAAACAACACGTTTTTCTTAGCCAAATGTGGGCATATTTCCTTAAATTTCTTATCGAATCGGTCCAATAATTCACTGTAGTACTGCCTCTTGATTGTTCTTCCTTTTTCTAAAAAGTCAATGAGGAGTTCCGAAAAATTGGGACCTTTTTTGCCTTCTTCGGAGCAGATTTACCATCAAAATTCCATTGCTTGGACTGTCGTTTGATCTCTGGCGTATAATAATGTAACCTGGCTTGATCTACGGTAACGACCCGGGGAAAAAACTCACGAGAATCTCGATTAAAAAGGTCCAAACACTGCTTCGACATTGTCAGCCTTAACCGCTTATTGTCCATTGTCAGCAATCGCCGCGCCCATCGGGTCGACAGCTTTCTTACGTGTAATTTGTCACGTAAAATATTGATTGGCGTTCCATTGGACGCGCCTACGGCCTCTGCTACTTTATGCATTTTTGTTCTTTTTCTACGATTTCTTCAGTAACTAAAGGGTGGGCCAAATACAAGTTTCTTTTTAAAAATGCAATACAATCAACAAAATTACATTTTTTTCCACGTATTATTGCTTTATTACGAGTAGTAAGAACGAACATTAATTTTGAAATACAACTTCGTTCAAGTGGCTGCCTCGGCTGGCTTCGCAGTAGCGCATTCTGTCACTCCGCTTTTCCAAGACCTTGTTGATGGTTTCGGGCTGTAGCTCACGGGTTGCTTGGATGATATTGGGCCTAAGTGCTTGAATCAATAAAAAAAAGTCCAAAGGGGTCAGATCGCAGCTCCGAGACGGTTAATTGACATCGCCAAGGCGGCTGTTAACACGATTTGGGAATTTGGTGCGCAAAATATCGATTGTGGCATGGGCTGTGTGGCATGGTGTGACATGGTGCGCCATCCTGCATGAACCAGAGGTCGTCAAAATTCATGTCTTCAGTTTCAGGAAAAAAAAGTCGGTTAACATGGCTCTGTAACGCCCACCGTTGTCTGAAACGTTGTTCCCCGCCTCATTTTCGAAGAAAAATGGTCCAATGATGCCACTTCCCCACAATCCGCACCAAACTGTCACTCTCTGTGGATGCATTGGCTTCTTGACAATAACGTTCGGGTTTTCCGAGCCGCCGAGAAGAAAATGCGCCTCGTAAGATAAGATGATTTTTCGCCCAAAATCGTTGTCCAACTCAAGCTGCTCTAAGGCCCAAACTGGTCGCGCGCCTTCAATTGCTGAGGCAACTGGACCTTGTAAACGAATAACCCGAGATTTTTGTGCAGAATTCTCCTCAGGTTAGTGCGTGAAATTTTGAGCTGTTCAGATCGATGGCGAGTTGGTGTTCGTGAATTGAGTCTCACACTCTCGGCCACAGCAGCCACATTCTCATCTGCGCACCGTTTGATGACGATGACTATGAGTGTTGTCCACTAGCATACCAGTCTCACGAACTTTATGCACAAACCTGCATACAGCAGTTGCAGTGGGTGCTTATTTCGGCCAAAATTTCTTTTAAAAAATCGCCCCTTTTGGGCTACCCAGCACTCACTTTGGAAATATGTCTTCAATATTTCCCAACGTTGTTCAAGCTCCTCATCAAAAACAGAGACCACGTTCAAATTCGTTAAACCAATATCTGACGGTGGTCAATGATGATAGATAGACAGCATCCATCTTCGTTTTTATTTCTTCAAATTTTTTTTTCATCCAAAAGTAATAGGCGAATCACCGATCGATATTTCCCTTTTTCCATTTTATCGAAAAAACCAAAACGGGTGTGATAAAATTTGCCGCCGAAAAACAAAACCAACCTATGAATCAGTCTAAAATGTCATATAATGTCGTTTGATACATAACGGTACAAGACAGAAATGCCAAATTCCCAATGAATAGTCAATGGACGATTCAATTGAGTTGTCGCTATAGTGAAAATTTGATCACTCGTCGAATAGTCCTTCTGAAGCTACAGCTGTAGTCACCGATTATTTCCTTGGAGAATGATGTCAGTCTCTTTAAGATAATATTTGACAACACCTTTTTTAAATTAGGGAAGGACGACATGAAAATCATCATTTCAGAAATCAACCAATTCCTAAGATCATAAACCTCCTGAAAAAAGTTCAATAAATTTATTTAGGCTCACATATTTAGATATACCTTTAGCCTCAAAATATGGGAAAATTATGCTCAATAATGAATTGTATGAGTGAGAATTTTACAATCAATAAGAATTTTTAGTCACATGTATTAATTTTTTAGACAAGTGGAATATCGAAAGTTCAACGAAATGTTAACATGCCAGTCAGGAGTGTACACTATTGGCGTATGGGTGGGTTGTCAATAGGTTAGGTTAGGTTAGGTTAGAGAAGGGAAGTGTGATGGTTAGACATCACTTCCACTCGGAGGCCAAGAGGCCCATTGTGATTCCCTTCGTTTGTGTGGGTACACATAAAATTAACCTGTCCTATCACGTGGTGGCTGAAACCACCCCGTGCTCTTGATGAATCTTAGAAGATCCGATATATCTGCATTAGCCACGTCCGCAATCTCTGTAAAGAATCTTTGGCCTAGCGACACTAGGCGTCGATTCTGGAGAGCTGGACAGTGGCAGAGCAGATGTTGGATCGTCTCAGTTTCTTCCTCATCGCCGCAGCTCCGGCAGAGATCGCTGGATCCCGAGTCCCATTTCCGGAGCATGGGACAGTGTCCTGTGATCCCTCCGACGAGCATACGGATCGAGTTACGGTCCAGCGCCAGGAGCTTCTTTTTTTTCCGACATTGAGCTCTGGCCACGATGATCTTGTCGTGTAGCTGTCGTTTCTTGTAAGCCAAGACGAGTTGGCCTCTTTGATGATTGTGTCGCTTATGATCCGGTATAATGCGCTGATCGGTGGTTGCAATGACGTGTCCGCTTCGCTGATGTCCATTTCAGAACCTTGCCTGGCCAGTTCGTCTGCTCTTTCGTTCCCTGTAATTGAGCTGTGGCCCGGGACCCAGCAGAGTTTAACTTTATGGTGTCTGATGGACTTCAGTGAGTCGCGACATTTCTTGACAGCCTTTGATCTCGTTATACAGGATTCTATTGACTTCAGTGCAGCCTGGCTGTCTACGAAGATGATGATATCAGATGGTGGGATATCGGCTACTTGTAGGTGTTTGGTTGCTTTCTCTATTGCCAGGATTTCTGCTTGGAACACGCTGCACAGATCAGGGAGTCTGAATGATTCCTGTTTGTATAGGGTATCAGAGTAAAACCCGGCACCAGTGCCTGTGTCCATTTTCGATCCGTCGGTGAAGAGGGTGATCTCATGGTCGTTGATTACGGCGTTTGACAGCCACTCTTCTCTGTCGGGGAAAAGGATAGGTATGTATACTGAGAGAGAAGTCATTTTGGGGGAGAATATAGTCGGTAGTAGCTGCGAGGCTACTAAAACCATGTTTCCTTCCCAGGTCGTCTATTATCTTAAGCATGGCCGCATGTTCATAGTTGGCTTGCTTCCACAGAGAGAACTCTCTTAGTCTGAGAGCGCTCTTTGCAGCGTAGCCTTTTATGAATAGATCCAGGGGGAGGAGATGAAGAATCATGTCCAACCCTGCTTGCGGCGTGCTTCTCATGGCTCCCGTTGTACAAGCAGCTGCTAACCTTTGTACTTTGATGAGCATGTTCATATAGCTTTTTGTGCTGCTAGCAGTCCACCAGACTAGACTAGACTAGACCAGACTAGGGCCCCATAAGTTAAAATGGGTCTGATGATTGCTGTGTACATCCAATGAATGATGTACGGTTGCAAGCCCCATCTTTTTCCGAAGGTCTTTTTGCATGCATAAAAAGCGTTCAATCCTTTTTTCATCCTTTCCTCCAGGTTCCTTTTCCAGGAGAGCTTTGAGTTAAGAATGATATTTGCCAAATGCTTCCGCTTTGAGTTTGAGTGGAGTGCCCTCTAATTTTGGGGGAGCAAATATCGGAATTTTCCTTTTCCTGGTGAACAAGACCAGCTCGGTTTTCTGGGGATTTATTCTCAGACCGTTCTGTCTTGCCCACGAGGAGAGTTCACTAAGCGCAGATTCCATTAGTTCACTGATAGTTGGTAGAAATTTACCTTTTATCAAAATAACCAGGTCATCCGCGTACACTATGATCTTTGTGTCTTTTTCCATAAAGAATTTGAGGATCTTGTTGACTGTAAGAAGCCACAGTAGGGGGGAGAGAACTCCTCCTTGTGGTGTGCCTCTAGTTGTCACCTTCCTTATAGAACTGTGTCCAATGTCTGCATTGATGATTCTGTTCTTCAACATATTCCCAATCCAGATTACAATGGATTTGTCTACTTTTATGTCCTCAAGAGCTGTTATTATGGCCTCTGGGTTTACATTGTTGAAGGCCCCCTCTATGTCGAGGAAGGCTGCCATTGTAAACTCTTTTAAGTTCAGCGAGCCCTCAATCTCACGGACAACACTACGCAGAGCACTCTCCACTGATCTGCCTTTGAGGTAGGCGTGTTGAGTGTTGCATAAGTTTCGTGAATTTGTGAGTCCTCTGATGTATAGGTCAAGGAGTCTCTCCAAGGTTTTTAATAGAAATGACGAGAGACTAATTGGCCTATAGTCCTTTGCGGCAGTATGGGATGGTTTACCTGCCTTAGGTATGAAAATTACCTTTATTTCCTTTCCACTGTGCTGGGATGTACCCCGTTCGCAGGCAATTGGGAAAAATGCTTACGAGATGGTGTACAATGTGGATCTGTGTTTTTTTAAGCATCGCTGGCAAGATATCGTCCGGGCCCCGAGATTTAAAGGGTTTGAACGAATTTATTGCCCATGATACTTTATCCGCTGTGATAATCTTGTTTATCACTTCTTCGGTTGTGTGAACCGTAGGAACCGTCGTCTCGAAGGAGACTGTGGTTTCAGGGGTTTTACAGCCTGGGAAGTGGGTTTCAGTCAGCAGTTCTAAAGATTCCCGACTAGATTCTGTCCAAGAACCATCTGGTTTAAGGATGAATCCCTGGACGCAGGGGTCCGTGGATAGGATCTTCCTGAGCCTTGCGGCTTCGTTGAGATCCTCTATTGATTCGCAGAACTCCCGCCAGGATTTAGATTTTGCTGCTCTTGTTTTGCTCTCGTATTCGTTGAAGCTGGACTTGTTATTATATGTCAACAAGGAAGCCTTTTCCTTTGAGAATTTTTTGTTCCTATATTTTATAGAAAGTTGTTATTTACTTCTAAGTCCTCATTTTCAGCTTCTAGGCTTGGTTTTTGATTTAAGCTTTATGTCTCCACCTTTATAAAGGATGTGCTATCGATAGTTTTTTTTAAATTATTCTAAAATACCATTCAAAGTTTTTTACACTGTAATATAATATTACAAACCTTACAATTGGTGTTGAGTTCGCCCGTTCAAATACAAAAGTTTGAAGTGGGTTTGGCAGGGTCTTTTGGAGTACTATGTAAGGTTGGCAGGTTCCTATTGTTGCTCACGTGTAAATTGACTGATTTCGTCCTGCGGGACCTGACACTAAATATTGTAGCTCACAAATATTTTGAAAGATTCACTGGTGCCAAATTCCAAAATTCCGCAGAGGTCTACCCTTTACACTTGTTTTCAGTGCTGTTTCATCTTCCCGTCTTGTATTTATTGTTACTATTTTAGTTCATGGAGGACTGAAAACGTCTCTCCGACTCTTTCGGCTTTAATTACTTCTAAGCACCACACGATGTTTTCATTAAACCTTAGGCTAGTCTAAAGCCATCACGTTGGCTGAAACAAGATTTCGATTTTCCTAAATACCGTTTGAGTAAAAAAAACGCTTAACTTTTCATTTATATTTTTCTATTTTTAATTTAATTAATTTTTGCATCCATTCTCTATTACATAAACACTTATTGCTTGCTAACATAACCGATTAAATACTTCCATATGCATTTACATACAATATTTTTCATGTGAAGCAATACTTTTGTGTGTGTGTTCTAATCTACTCTATATATGTATTTAAGCAAGCCAATAATATATAAACAATCTAACTACAAATCCAATAAATAAATGAAAACACTTTCCAAAAACTCTGTCTAGCCGTTAAGAACTTAGCTTGTAACTATGCTGTTCCTTCTGTTTCCGTTTCCTTTATTCATGAACTGTCACTGATGTATGTATATATATTATATGTTTCTGATTTCCTTTTTGTATGTCAACAAAAAACCAAAAAAAAAAAAAAACATGAGGAATGACTGTCAAATGTAAAAGCAAAACCAAAGAGGTTCAAACTACTTCTCTCGTCCTCTCGATGTAATTTATTTTACCTAAAAAAAAAATGTAAACAGAAAAACAAACCAAATGTAACCACCTAAACAACCCTAGTCCATAAGGTCTCTTTAAACTATAAGCCACACTTAAAACGAATCTATAAAATCCCTCATACGTTCTTACCATATATATATATCAAAATTTAGAACCCAGTTAATTGGCAAATATCGGCTGACAATACTCGAATGATCGGTCATATGATATTAAGAAAGTACTATGACGGGGAGGATATTCTAGGATTAAAAGTTCTCGGTGGTCAGCCATTGGCATATAGTGCAGCCACCGGAAGTGCTGCGAACAGTGTTGGTGGTAGTAATAACAATGGGAATGGTTATGGAGCGTTTGTAGATAAGGTCAAACGGGGTTCGGTCGCCGACATGGAAGGACACATAAGGCCAGGTAAATTGAATTCATTTCATAACTGAACATTTCATTTAGTTTGAGGTTTTTGTTTGATTTTTACTCTTTATTTTGTACGATATCTCGGATTTGGATTGAAATGTAAGGCAAATGGGAAATTAGTTTGATGTTAGAAAACGCTTACTAAAATATTTGCCGTGTCACTGGGTGTTTTCTTTTGGTTTTGGGAAAGTTGGTTTTTTTGTTCAATAATTAATTGTTTTCTTGTTTAGTGTTTAATTTTTATGTTTTAGCTGCTGTATGTGTATTGAGCACAGTTTATACTGCTTTTGATAAGAAATTAATTGCTACATTATTTTTAAAAAATAAACTTTATGCTTTTACGACACAGATGTACAAAAAAAAAATGTTTGCTACCACGGAACAAGTAATTTATGGTATGTTGACAGGAATATGTGGCTCTAGAAGAGGAACATCATCGAGTTAACCATTCAAAATAAAACACAAAAAATAATTCGTATTAGAAAAGTATTACGATACATTCCATTTTGTTATTGATTTTTTATAAACAGCTGATCTGTCTTGGTTAATCAAATGACAAATATTCAAAAAGAAACAGGAAACGTGTGATTTCGTTTGTTGGATTAGTGGTAACCGGCTGATTTCGTTGTTTTGTTGATAGGGATATCAGTATAGCACTTATGTACGTAATACGAGGTTTGTTGAAAAAATAAGGTGATCTTTTATTTTTCTCGAAAAATAATTATTTATTCATCAATATCTATTTTGCTTCCTATAATGCGCTTTTACCAAACCCCGAAGCACTTCAAATGTGCACTTGTTGGCATAGCCCTGCGCTCTTTTTTATTTCTTTAATCGTGACAAATCTACGTCCGTTTATAGGCTTTTAAATTTTGGGTCAAAGTCACAGAGGGCAAGTCAGGTGAATATGGTGGCTGAGATATGATTACGATATTGTTTTTGGCCAAAAAATTCCACACAATTTATTTTTCTGCTATTATTTTTCTCGCTCACAAACCTGGGCGTATTCTCCATTTTGCTTCACGCAAGTGGCGCCTAAGTACCAATCAATATCCCACCTTCCGGCAGGAACTCATGGTGAACCACGCTATTATAATCGAAGAAAACACAGAGCAGAACTTTCACATTAAACTCAATTTCCCGTACTTTTCTCGGTCTTGGCTCCTTCAGTCGCTTCCTTTGGGATAATTGGGCGTTGGTTTCGACGTCATAACTATATGTATATCCATCTTTCGTCACCAGTGATGACACTTCTCAGCAAATTTCGATCGTCATTCAAGTCATTTAACAGCCACGCTCGTGAGACGGTTCTTTTAGACAATATTTGGAATTTCGGAACAACTTAGCTTAGCTTAGTTTCACCTTCCACAACTTCACTGCTTTAACGATGTCATCCGTTTTCGACATGATGGGACGTCCTGGGCGGGCATCGTCATTACCATCCTCTCGGCCTTCTGTGAAAAGCTTTTACGAATTATAATTTTTTTTCTTGCTTAGACCTTCTTAGTAACATTTTGATATTAATTTGTTCGGGGATTCCCGATAACATTTGAAGCTATAGATCACTGAGTTTTTCTTTAAATATTTCTTGCTTCATTTTCAATTGAGTATTTAGAAATGTACCCCCTCTAACCAATTTTCAGGTGGAAAACTCAACGCCTAATCTATTGCTCTCATTGAGTTTTACAAGAATAAAGAACACATCTTGACATTACGCTGGTGGAGCATAGTATTGTACTTTTCCTGCCCCTACTGCTCCATTCGCAAATAAAACAAAATTTAGTACATCCAGCTGTAACCCTTGAGGAAGGGCAATAACTTTTAACTCTTCACGCCTACCTTTAAACTTTTATTAAAACTGTTCCTTTGCTCTATATTCAAAGCGTTTTTTATGATATAGGCATTACTACAAGATACCATAACATTGTCCTGTAAAAATTACCTTCTTAACTCTTTTAACCAAAAGTAATGTCCTTTTTTTCGTGTTAGTGACAAATTCCATCTGATTAATCGAAAGTTCAAAAGTTTATTCTGTGGTTTGAAAAACGAATCATTTCAAACCTCTGGAGATAGTAGGTGTGGCCCGTCAACGTACAAGTTTCTAGAAAATCGAGATTAAAAGCTATGCCCTTCCATGGGAATCTGCCGATTTCCAGTAAATGGCGTTATTGGTACATTCTGGTCAAAAATTTCACATGGTTAGCTTGGACATCTGTCAACTATTGCTCATCGTTACCTTAGAGCATTTTCATTTTCGTCATATTTCTACGAGTATTTCGGAGTAAAAATGTCAATTTTCCAAAAATCCGAAACTTAGCCGTGTCGAATGATTACAAAATGTATGGGTGTGATTTTCTCGTTATCGCCAAGTTTGAAGACTAGAAATGGGGATGTTGCTACATTTGGTGTTGCAAATTTATTAGTGCTAACTCAATGAGCTATTTTCAATCACATGAAAACTTTGGGAATGGTCCAAAAGCAAAGAACGTCGAATGTTTTTGCGCCAGCGAACTTCTTCCCCAGTAGGAAGAAAAGAATTCCGCATTGTACGGAGGCACCATGGCCATATATTGACATCCTCGGCCAAACGAAACATCCATGGTACCCTAGCTTCCCATACCTTATTTTGAAAATCTAACTTTTTCATTTGTAGACATGATAACACCATTTTTCTGATTAGTATTATATCAGAGAAGGCTTAGAAGTGCGGGATAGCAAACTTTGTTCCAAAATATGTGGTGGATCCGTGCTAAAACTCCTTTTATATAGCTCAGACTCTCCTCTGAACTGAAAACAAAAAAAAGCACCTATTGTCTCCTGATACTGCAATGGTTCCTTTCTAACCTTAACCAGTAGGCCACTTTTTATTAATATAGAACTTATTTTCATCCTATTCAATTGGCTAATGATAAAAGCCATTTTATTTGCCTTTGATAGAACCTAGCCCTCCTCACCTGGAACAATATCTGGCATAACGGAGGTTTTTGTAAATTCAGTTTGATCTTACGGAAGACGGCTTCATTAATTAATTTTTCCATTATTCATATCAGCAGTGGCTATAATGTCGAAATTGTGCGTCCACTACGTACATGAACCTATGTGTATGGTAAGCCGCAGAAGTCCTTCTTTGTCTTTCTGAACGCTATGCAGGATCGAGCTACGGCGGGTCGACAGATAAATGTTGTGTGTTGCCCTAAATTCGTAAAATTTCTCCAAGACCTGCTGTAGAGGAAATATTTAACAAACGATAAATATTTTTATGAGGTCAAACTGTACAGCGAATAAAATATAATAAGCTGTGTTCAAGAAATGTATACTTTCACTAGCACTGTTAAAAAGGATATTAATCCGGCAGCCGATTTACTAGTTCGGCAATAGTTTAATTTACCTACGGTCCACTATCTTAACCTTTAAAAAAAAATACTGACTTATTAGCGTGGTCGTTTCCGCAAAGACTGACATAGGACATCGAATTCATGAAGATAATGAATAGTTATTGTCCTGCGGTTTAACGCATAAACTTATCCTCATATCCGGAACATCCAAAGGTTATTGAGTTGATGCTCTGAAACCTAAGGCTATGGCCCTATGATGTAATTTTTTGGGGATAGACGTTATCTATAAGGAACATATGGTCCGACATCGAGTTTTAGCGTTCTTATTCTCTACATTTGCAACATTCTAGGACAATGGTTCGGAGCTTTTTTAATTTTTTCCGACATATTAGCCGAAATATGGGGATGTTTGTAGAATACGTTTTTGGTATGTTCATCTACTTTCCGTGTCAGCTATTATTTCTGGAATTCTCCGTTGATGTCGAATCCTTAAGACCTTTGCCTAAGTCAGATTTGAACAAGAATTTTTGCAGTTGAACAGGATTTAGTCTATATATGAATTTCTTCGTTGTCATCTATATCATAGGGCTTTGAAAGTTTTATTTAACTTTCCAATGACATGCCGTGAGGGAGCCGTTAGGGTCTACCCATAAAATGTATCATCAAATCAATAAAAAAATGCAATTCTATTATGATAACTGCCGATTTATTACTTTTATTCAAAGTATAAACTCCTAAGATAGTCATGAAATATGGGACAATATTGACGAAATGTATGCCTCGGCCCTGGCTCATTATTTTAATGAAACGTGTTTTAACGTTCTCGTATACATGTGGCTGTATATCAGGAATTATAAATGTGTTTAGTTTTTTAAGGTTCTATTTTCGACAGCTGAGAGGTGATTCGTGTCATACTTTAAAGTCAAGCATGTTCAATTAATATTGTCATTCTATCATGGAAGGACTTAGACCCGAATAATGCTTGCACTTCTACGATTCGTATCGTAGATTTTCGTATTATCGAATGTCATACTCTGTGAAAATGTTTTTCGCGCACTTTGACCATATTTTTCGCACAAATTTCACGCTTTTGGACATCAAAACACCTCCCCGTAGGCCTAGAGTGCGCATAGTGAAAATATTGCTGCTGTATCCGCCAGTGTTAATGAAGACCGTGATTTGCCCATTTTTCGTTGGTCATAGAAAGTGGAATTGTGTTAATCGTCTATGCGGAAGATTTTACTTGAGAATTTTAGTCTAAAACATTACAAAATACAGTTCGTGCATGAACTAAAGTCGAAGGACGCTGTGGTAGCATTTTGGTGAGTGGGTCTTAACAAAGCTGGAAGAAGATCAGCCTTTTTTGTCGAAAAATTGTCTTTAGAGAAGATGTTCATTTCTGACTGAATTAAAAAAAAATGCAATATTTGGTCCGATAAGCACAGTTGACAATACACCCGAAAAATGCACTGTTTAGCGCGGTTTGTGATTCCACGTGATCATTGGCCCGCTGTTTTCCAAAAATTACCGTGAAAATAACGTTACCGTCAATGGCGCGCGATATCGTTCAATACTTTCGATTTTTTTCTTACCCAAAACGCCCTAGATGGGGCTGCACTCCTAGTGCTTTAAGCCTATTTTTGAATCAGAATTGTCAAATCACTCGTCTATGCCTATAAGCCGGCGTCAATTGCAGGCAACCATTGCATTAGTCAACATGCTCGAAAACTATACTTAAAATTGGACTCTCGGCACGGACCACGGAAAAAAGTAGTCGTGGCCACCTTTCTTGCTTTTATGACAATTCAAGACCAAGCGCCTATAAAATCAAATCGTGCATGAATCGTTGGTCGAACGATGGCTTAACTTTATCTTTAATGGAGCTCTTGACTCTGCCTGCTCGAAAACCACATCAAACTGTCCAAAAACATTCAACCAAATATCAATCAGCGAAAATGTGGCCTTTGTGTGTGTTATGCTGGTTCCGTTCTCATATCAATTGGACGTTATAAGCACGTGGACCATGTTGAGGCAAGACGATTGTTGACGGTGCAAAGTGGTTGTAAAAAATCCAAATTCCTGTGGTCGTCTCGAAATGGACACACTTGAGCTTACAAACGAATACTCAACTTTGCTAGCGATAATTTCAGCTGGCTTCACCGAAGAAACAAAACTTGGAGTCTTCGCATGACTAACCTGTCCGAGGTGTTCGAATTTATGAATGAAATTTACTACTGCTGTACGAGAATGTGCTCGACGATAACAAGAACGGTAAAAACTTTATGAATTTCTCTGCGATATTTTAGTGAATTTTCATTCTTAGGTTTGCGCCTTTTCATATTTAATAATCTCCTATTTTTTACTTATAAAAAATTACCACAATGACAGTTGAATATTTTCAGTTTAATAGTAAGTCGAATTTTAAAATCTATTTGAGTAATCAAAGCAGTCACAGAAAAAAAATACAGGATAGATCCTTGAGAGGCTCCCGTTTTGGTTTTGAGAAAATTAGAGAAGTTACCGTTAGCATGTACAGCTTGGCTGCATTCTCCAAGGTAATTCCTTTTGAATCTTAACGCTGAGGAATCCAAATAAAAGCAATATTGTAGTTTTTTTTTGAGAAGGGTTTCATGTCGGACAGTATCGAATGCTTTAGAGAAGTCTAATAATACTAACGATATCACATGGTCCTTATCAATGTCACAGCTAAAGTCTTCAACAATGTTTAGTAGGGCAGCTTGGTCTGAAACCTGACTGAAACGGTGAAAAGAGCTTATGTTGATTTAAAAACGAGTTCAAAAGCTCAAAAGCTTTTCAAAAACCTTTATATAAATGGAAGTGTACCTATCGGACGATATTCTTTATCATTGTTATTTCCATGTTTAGGGACGAGTATGATTTTAGAGGCCTTCCGTTGTTAAATTGCAGTCCCTTAGCATACAGACATATATCCCTATAATAAGTTTTCCATTGGGTTCAAATCTGGCGAACGTGCTGGCCATGAAATGTTGGTCCACTACCTTATCAATGCTGACGTTTGGAGAACGAAATTTCTTCTTTTCTTAAATCATGATAGTAGTGTGCCCACACGACTACACAACGTTTTTCCATTCTTCATCAAAGGTCATGTGCTTTCGACCCCAGTCATATCTGGTGGTCCAGTGCTGTATAATAGGAGATGATTGCGACTTCAATCTTTTCGCTTGCAGTCGACTGGACGCCTTTATAAATCTGTGAACGGTGGACTTGGCGGCTTCTATTCCAGGACATCATACAGCACGTCAAATATAGTTTGTGGAATTAGACAATTCCCTTAAAATGGGCCCTTTTTGGTGATAAGCTAATATAGGCGGATGGCCTGATGACCGTTTTGTGCCATGAAGAGTCCCCAATTTCTTAAAATTTTTGACAACGTGATGGGAACGATTTAACTGCCTTCCAATTTCATGCGTAAATTTGCCTTTATTCAACAATTCAATTGTTACTGATCGAGAGCAAATCATCACTATTCATACAGCCACGGAGTACACATTGTAAAACATATTAAAATTTTACCATTAAAGAAAGTAAACAGCTGCAATCGGAGTTTGGCTCTATTTTTATGGGACATTGTATGTTGTGTGTGTTTGCCCAAATTACTATAAATAACAGTTAATACTTCGAGGTAGTTGGAGTTTCGAGTATATTTTATATTTTTGAACATGCTTGGAAGAACAGAGTAATTTCTTTCTCCGATTACTTGTGTCACATTATTGACACAGAACATTTGGCACTATCATTTTGGGCACTATCACCTTATATGTACATATTTTTTTCAGGAGATCTGTGACTATCGACTTCTTAGCAATAAATTAATTTATTATTGGAAATATCATTAGCATTCTCCGATGGCTCTTAAACTGTTTGTTTGCATGAATGTTAGTCGTTGTAAGCCATAAAAAATAATCGAATCACATACAGCAGTTAGGCAGAAGATAAAAAAAAATGTTTCAAGCCTTTTTATTTCAATCAAAAAATTCGAAAAAAACAAAAACAATTTAAACATAATCCGCAAATTAAATACAGGCGACGAGATCATCGAGTGGAACGGGCATAGTCTTCACAATAAGACTGCCGAGGAGGTTTACGACATCATCGCGGAAAGTCGACACGATCCACAAGTGGAACTAATTGTCTCGCGATCTATAGCACCGAATGGTAGCCGTAAAGCAGCACAGGCATCCTGGCGACAATCTCATTCCCCGCCCGCCAGATATGGCCGCAAAGGTATCTATGCATGTCAGAGTAACTAATGTCATATCTGTAACCGCAACAGTGTTTCTATGTATCTACGAGTTGGTACAAAATGAGAAAGTGTGTTTTAAATAGAAATAGAATCTCGTGATTCAATCAAAGTCGCAAGCAGTGTTGTCTCAATCGGGCTACGGGGAACGAGGGGGGCCGAGCGGGTTGACACAGTCCTGATGGAATAGTGTAACAGCAAAAAGGAGCAACAACAATTCAATTCATCTATATTTCCTTTTCTCATTTTCTTTTTTACGTTTGAGACATTACCAACATCAACAATAGATACATCATGTTCTCATGGATACTCCCACATTCTCGATACAGAGATTTATATAAATATTTTTGTAGTCTACTTGCCTTCTATTTATTTTTATACAATCTTCCACACACACACATATATATGCGGCAGGCGTATATATAATATTTTATTTGTGGAAAAACAAATTCAGCGTACACATGTCCTTTTGGCATCACAGTGACATCCGGCTGTGGTATGGCTGGCTGAAGGATGGCGCAGCAACGAGGAAAATTTAATTAAGTCCTTTATGTCGACCAGTAGTGGATCAATTATTATTTCATCCTTTTTTTTATGTCCTTCCTGTCACTCATTTCTGATTTTCATTTTTATTTAATTTTCCTTATCTTGCAGTCATTTCGCGATATGTATCTTCTTCATGTATCTGTGTGTGTTTTCTTACAAATCTCACATATGTAGATGAATATTTTAAAGATATATTTAACGAGAATTTATTTATTCATATAGCTGTCGACACAATCGAAATTCATCGTGATAAGCCGAGTGTACTGATAACATCGCCTGGTTCGCCGGACCTGCATGCAGCAGGTCGACATCAACAGTCAAACGTCGCCCCACCGCACCCGCAGCGAGGAACGGCAGGCGGGGTCGTGCAGAATCCACCGGTTAGTTTACGATATAATCAACGGCTGGGTCCTACGGCGACGGGTCACTGTCACCATGATTCAGCTATTGACGGACGACTGCAGCTGAAGTTGGGCTATGATCAAAATACATTGCAGTTAATTATAACATTGGTGTGTGCCAGCGGTCTAACACTAAGGCCAAATGGCGCGCCCAGAAATCCTTATGCTAAAGTGAGTAATGCTTTTTGAGTGTGATTGTTCGTATGAGAGGTCATCATTTTTGATTTTTCAGGTGTTCCTTTTACCCGAACGGGGTGCGAAAGCGAAGCGACGAACGAAAACCTTAGTAGGCACATGTGAGCCACGGTGGGGCCAAACGTTTTTATTCACAGGACTTAGGCGATGTGATCTTACCGGACGGCTGCTGGAGGTAAGTTTTTGATTTATTTTAGTAAATGAAAAGGTGTTGTCATGGAAGACACCGTCGCTATAAATCATCTCTAGCCGTTATCTTGCAACTGCTTGCCGTATTTGTAGAATTATTTCATTCTTACAACACGAATCAACGTTTTGGTTCACTATTTTCAAACTATCGATTGTCGTTCGATTATGATACAGCGCTGACTTTTATGTATTATATCTGAGAGGGATTCATTTGAATGGGACAAAAATAGATATTGATGCATAAATAAAAAAATAAAAAAAAGTCACTTTATTTTTTGAACAAACCTCATATACTCATCGTTAGCTTCGGCCATCTGCGATTCTGTGACTGAATTATTGACGGAGAATCCATCCATATATGTAAGCTAACCCAAACCGGGCTAGGTCTAGGTAAGTCTTTCTCTCTGCCGATTTCGGAAAGCTCATCGAAAATTTCCAAGACTGATTTGACATCGAATCAGACTTTTAACTTTAATCAAGAAAGTCTTAAGTTCTACATTCTTTTATGTGCTGATAAGCTTACGTACAGTTTTGAGTGCAGCTTCAGTTTCACTACATATGCAGTCGGTATTGCCAGGGCATTGGAGTTGGTAGAAAAACTGAGGCCAAAACCCGCAGTTATCATATCCGTATATATCTAGGGAATCTTTATGAGTATCATATGTCCTGCCAGCAGTATCCTTGAATTGCCAGGAAATCGACAATATTTTGACCCTTTTAAAACTTGACTGACTTTAATTAAAGCATCTATTCATTAATATCTAGGGAAATCGCAGGATATCGAGTTTATTTCTCGTCAAGAGAATAACATCTATTTTGGAAGGATTAGCTGAAAGCTCATTCCTCAACATTTAGCACCGACTGAGCTGCAAAGGGAAGCGTGGCTAGACATAAACGCGGAAGTCTGAACGAAAACGCTGTAAATATTTAGTGTCTTGAACTGGGATTCGACTACCATACACCTGGATGAGGGCAAGGGCATGGATGTCTTTGTTTATGTCAGACATGGCTCAAGACTCAAGTCAGCGGGCAAAGTCTTAGTGCCAGCTCTGATCTATTATAGTACCAAGTGGGATGCATTTCATCTGGTGGCTTTCAGTCACAGTTTTTGGATTCCGCAGGACCACCCGATTTCTGGGCGCATTCAGTTCTGTCGGTCTTCTCCGTTTGACAACTTGCTAGTTGGCCTCAGTAATTTGCTCTCATCACAGAAGACTCTCTTTTCGATTTTTATATTGCTTTTGTTTCGTTAGGTTCTTCCAGGCTCTTCCGAATTGGAGAAACAGATATGTCGAGCTACGTCTTGTAAATGGTTTAAGCCAGTACTAAGCTCAATGCTTTACTCCATGCCTTACTCGCTCAACTTTTAAATATCTTCATTATCGAATGTAAAAAGGGAAATTCGCCATTTTTTTTTCTTTTCAAGATTTTAAGTTTTATTTTGGGAAAATGATAACAAAAGTTTTATTTTTAGCTTTTACGTCCCATTTTTGTATTTTCAGGCAGGTTTTGATAATTTAAGCAACAAGTGATCGGACCTTGACATTCTGTGAAATCACTTTGTAGTGTTTCTACTCGTATTGTGGCCATCATATATGTATATCCTAATGTGCTTAAGTGAGTAGACGTACTTTACAGTCGCTCCAGTTAGTAACGGCTTAAATTCCTTATATCGAAATTTCAAAAGTGCAAAATTAATAAAGTGTGTGTCTTGAAGAAGTTGAGTCAATAGCAGCCCTTATTTTGAATATTTGTGCTAATTAGACAGTCCATTGCTAATTTCTTTTTCATCACTGCCATCAACAATGTCTATGTCATCCGGCATTTCAACTAGGAACAAATCACAAAAAGAGGCGCTCACTTCTTCCAATGCAACCTCTCTTTCTCCTGCAACAAAACCGGTTACCAACGATAAGGGAAATATTACATACTCTGATTACACTTGAAGAGCAATTAGTGAAGCATACAACATCACTGCAGTGCAGCTTCATTGAAGAAATTAAAAAAATGCGAGTGGAATTCATAAACAAGATCGATGAAATCAAGAAAAGCTGGGCTAAACAATTTGACAGCATCAACACGGCAATTCTGAAACTAGACAGTCGGGTAAGCAAGCTTGAGCAAAACTCCCCTTTTGCTTCTCACATTAGTGAAGATGTCAATGCTATGAGGCAACAAATAAGTGCAATTGAACGTAGAGAGGTCTCTCGTGATGCTGTTCTTGCTGGTCTTCCTGCTCTTCCCAACGAAAATCTTTCAATTCTCTTTAATAAACTCTGTGAGACATTGAACTACAATCCGCCGTCTCCTGTAAGTACATGTTTTTCGTACAAAAGGGCGTAATATCAACAACAAAAAATCTGCACTCACAACACCGCCTTTGATTGTTCTTAAATTTAACTCTTCTTCTGAAAGAAATGCTATTCTCATTGCTGCAGCCAAATACCGCAAAGAAAATAGAGTGTTGAAATTGAGTGACGTTGGCATTGCTCTTAATGGTAACTGCTACCTCAATGAAAGCCTTACTAAACACTCTCGCTCTCTTCTGCAATCTTCCCTGCTTCTAAAAAGAAAGAAAAAATTCTCATCAGTGTATACTATTAATCGGGAATTGTGTATGTTAAGGAGAACATTAAAGGACGAAGTTTTGCCATCAAGTCCTCTGAAGATCTACGCTCATGGACTGCTGATACTGCTGATGCTGCTGGTACTGCTGTTGCTGCTACTTCTGTACGATAAGCTCTATCTAATTGTATTCTCTCACTTACTTTATATTTTTGTTCCCATTCTCTTCCTTCTCTCTCACCTATACACGTACTCTCCTCTGCCTCTTTCCTTACCTTTGTGGCATATTAACTTTTCCTCTACAGTATGAATGAAAAACTTACGCACACTATGATTAATATTCTTTCCAATTTTCATGATGGACTTAGGGTCTGTTTTCTTAATGCTCGTAGTCTTAACCAATGTAAGTTGGATTATTTAAAATACATTTTTTCTAATTCTTGCATAGACGTAATTCTTGTCTGTGAAACGTGGTTTAAAAGTAATATTTCCGATACATTATACAATATTAATAATTTCTCAATTTTTAGAAACGACAGAATAACTCTCACAAGGGGGGCTGGTATTGCTCTCTATTGTAGGTCATCACTTAAATGTAAAGTCATTTGCAAATCGATTGATTCTGATTGTGAGTATTTAATTGCTGAGCTGCAGGATGGTTCTTCCAAATGCCTTGTTGCTTGTGCCTACGCTCCTGATAGAAGTTGTTCGACTCAACCTTTTTTTGTTTGCCTTGCCGAATTTTCTGCTCAGTATGTTTATGGAGACTTCAATGCTGATCTGCTCAAAAAAGATGCTCGGGCTTTCATATAAAAGACTCTGCTCATTCCCTTGGACTCCAAATCTACAACACCACAACATAAGGTGATAATCCTAGCCTGCTCGATCTAACTTTAGTATCTGACACATCATCTGTTCTTCTATTCGACCAGCTTTCGACAGACCATATTGCCGATCATGACCTTCTTTTCTGCATTTATAACATTCATTTCGACCACTCAGCTGTCCCTCTGACTTTCACTTATAGGGATTATAAGGATATGAATATTCATGCCCTCCATTCAGCAGCTATGAATGCCCCTTGGATGTCTTGTCGTTCGTGTTCAGACATAGATGAGAAGCTTGATTATTTCCAAGATATACTCATTGATCTCTTTGATCAGTGTGTTCCCTTAAAGACTGTCAAGATACGAAACAATTGCTGTCCCTGGTTCACAACTGAAGTTATGAATAGTATCAAACTACGCAACCGTCTTTATAGTAAATGGAAAAAAAATCCTTCTGATATGAATTGGAATGCTTACAAAGTAGTGCGTAATAGTTCCGCAGCCATAGTGCGCAATGCTAAAAGAAATTTCTATGCCTCCAAGTTGAGCACTTCACTTCCACCTAAGAAACTTTGGAATAATCTTCGTCACATTGGAATTTCCCACAGCAAATTAAATGGTAAATGTTTAATTGATCCTGATATTCTAAATAGTTCCTTTCTTGAAGGTCAATCTGTAGTGAGTGGTTTCAATTATGCTGAAGATCTCAGTCAATTGAGTCACCGGCATTTTGAAGTAGAAACGGTCAGTGAAATTGAGGTAATTAATTCTATTAGGGATATAAAATCGAATGCCATTGGTGAAGACAAGGTACCTATGAAATTTGTTAAGTTAATTCTGCCCGTCATAATATCTCACTTAACCCATATTATCAACCATTGCATTACCACTTCAACCTTTCCTCGATCCTGGAAAGTAGGCCGTGTAATACCTGTCGCTAAGCGACCTAATACTACCTCTGCCTCTGATTTTAGACCCATCAGTATCCTTCCGTGTTTATCAAAAGTGTTAGAGAAACTAATATCGAAACAGCTTCTCAAACATCTGTCTCTCAATAAACTACTGTTTGAAGCACAGTCTGGTTTCAGAGCTGAACATAGCACTTCCACTGCAATGGTTAACATCCTCGAAGAGATTAGGCAGAATTTTGATAAAGGACATGTTACACTCCTTTGCCTACTAGACTTCTCTAAGGCTTTCGATAATGTGGACCACAAGATACTCTGCTGGAAGTTGAAAAATCTGTTCTCCTTTAGTGACAGTGCAGTGAGGTTAATTAAGAGTTACCTGACTGGTAGATATCAGCGAGTTTTTGTTAATTCCGATCGTTTTTCAGCACTCTTACCAGTCAACAGTGGCGTGCCGCAAGGTTCAATTCTGGGACCTATCCTGTTTTCCTTATTTATCAATGATCTCCCGTCGGTGTGTAAACATACAACTGTCCACTTATATGATGTTAAACTGCACTCTGTCAAAAATTGTAGTAACACTGAGGAACTAATAAATTTAATAAACTATGATTTGGCTAATATTCACATTTGGTCCATAAAAAATGGACTACGCTTAAATCCAAAGAAGTCACAGGTAATTCCTATTTCAAACTCTTCTGTGTCCTTACACTCCCTGCCAAATATCTTACTCTCTGGAGATAAACTTACGATTGTTGATACTGTTTCAAGTCTAGGATTTATTATCAATTGCAGGTTGTCTGGATATGACCATACAAATAGTGTAATTAGACGTATATATGGATGCCTACGCAAATTATGGTTGACTTCAAGTTTCGTTCCAATGGACACTAGGAAAAAACTAGTTTCCGTCCTTATCTTACCGCTGATAACATATGCTGAAGTTGTCTATAACAAAGTTGACTCTTTATCTCAGCGAAAACTACAGGTTGCGTTCAACGATGCTATTAGGTACATTCATGGTTTACGCAGATTTGATCATGTATCTGAGTATACTAAAAACTTACTAGGCACTTCTCTAGAGCATTACATGGATGCTAGAAACTTAATTTTCTTGCATAATATTATGGTGAAGAAGTCTCCTTTGTATTTATATAAAAAACTTAATTTTGCTCGATCTGCTAGAACTCATGCTCTAATTCCATCTCGCTATCGCTTTACCAATTCATCGCGCCTTTTTTATATTTATGCCATTAAACTGTGGAACTCCTTACCTGTCAATATTCGAATCATCATGAATGCCAAACGTTTCAAATATGCCGTCATTTCTTACTTTTCTTCCCTTCCCTAAATCCTAATCCTCCCCTCTATCTCTCTTCTTAATTAATTTTAATCTTAAGTGTATAAATTATTCTAAATTAGTCTTGATTGTAACTTTTGTTTTCTTTATCCAATGTTAACTCTTAGTACTATAAAAGACGTATGTCTTATTGTACCCATACAAATGAAATAAATGAAATGAAAAATGAAAATTTTTTTTTTTTATCCTTTGTTGGACAGTATTGCTTGTGGTCGGTTCGATACTAGTCACGGTTGTGCTCCTTCCAAGTTTCACTGCTCTGTTCCATCTCTTCTTGTTTTACCCTCCCATCTATGGCAAGATATGGTCTTTTCCACTAATTATTCTTTTGACTATTCGTCCACTGTCAATTTGGTCTATGTGTACTATCCATCAAACAATACTCTTTCTTTCTAATCGCTGGAGTAGCAGATTTCTCGTGAGAAACGGCCTAGTATCTAGGCTCAAACTCGTATGATCTCTTGCTTTTAAAAAATTCAAGACTTCCAAACCATGAAAAATGTCTTGTTGAATTACGGCCAATAGATTTGAAGGTTCTTGATGAGTTAACATGGATCTTGGTCCAATTCTGCGTCTTCAAATTTTTCAACAGGTCGGTATTTCCACGTCGAAATTGCCACATTTGTAGAGTTGAAGCCATTCGCAACACGCTCTTTCATTAATAAAAGCCTGGCGATAAATTTTCCCTATAATTTGACACATTTTTGGAATTTAATGCTAAAGCAAACAAAAATGAAACTTATCAGCTCAAAAGTCGAGATTTTTACCCATAAAACAATAAATATATGACAAAGAGTTGCCATCTTTTGAAATACGACTTTGCTCCTTTGCCCTGCAGATTCTGATAAAGTTTCATTTGCACAAACAACGCAATTTATTTTAACAAGCCTGCGTAATGTTCATCAACTTGTAATGGTATTTCAAAAAAGAGCGATTTTTTTCTCAATTTCTGGCGACAAAATATGTTCAGTTTAATTGAATCCTCCCCTAAACACCCATTGAAAGCACCACTTAAGGCTCGGGACATCGCCTAGTTTGCGTAGCCAAATTGCTACATGTAAGTACCGTTCAAAGTTTTTCAAAATCTTAGTGAAATTAGTAAGCCTTAAAATGTCAGCCATGTAGCTCACTTGACTTGCTTTAAAACAGCGCGGCCTGTCTACCCAAGTTTGGATTACGTTTTCGATGGCTTGATTGAGACCCTATTTCACAATAAGTATTGTGCTTAGGTGATTGAATTGTTTGAGAACTCGATTTTCATATTTATATTTGTTTATTGAGCGAAACAAGGGGGAGCTCTCATCGGGTGACTTCAAATGCGATCTAAGCCATTTCTTAACCGATCCTTATGATTTTTGCACCGTCAGAAAGTATTTTAAAATATCTAGGTTATTGTCGAAACAGAATTTTGATTTTGGTCCTAATTTTAAAAATTTAATAAACAAATCACGAGTTCAAAATATTGAAGCTTTGTATATTGTTGTTCATTCTGGCCCTCTTTAACAGCAAAACCATATTATCGACTGCAAAATTAATTACACTAGAATAGAGTTTAGCAGTTATTCTTGAATAAAGAGAAATCCACTTTTAAGTCTCAAATATAATAAAAAAGAAACAGTCAGTTGAATTTCTATCTGAATTCCTCTATTTGAAACTAATTGAACTCTTTCAACTCTTCATTCAGTTTCAGTTCGTTTATTTTATTTATAAGATATCAATATTATGTCTGACCATATCTTAGAACCTCAGGTGCAAGTACCTAGCAGTGCGGCCGACCGGCGAGACAGCCTGGACTGTTACAGAGGCCAGAAGCAAGAAATGGACGTCAGACAGCAGCATACAATGCAAACATTCGAAGCCACACACTTCACCCGTACGCTTGTTTAGTGTGCAGTTTTTAATCGTTCGTCTATGCGCATTAGTCTCAAACTTCAACACCTAAGGACTGATTGAAATAAAACATTCAAAAAAGACATTTGAACTTGGGCAGATTTTGAAAAACATCAATATGGCTCATAACAAATCAACACGTAGTATCAAAAGTTTATTGAAACACATGCTGCAGCGAAGCGATACCACAAGCGACTGCGGCCTCCTAATGTATTAAGAGCTGCACCAGCCTAGAACTTACTCGTATACCATATACAGATCTTGGTCGTTTGTGCTTTTTATCCTCTTGCCTTTTAGAATGCCCGGGTCTATTTTTTTTCAAACTTTGCCTTTATTTCTATAATGATTAATTATTATTTGGATCGTTGATGGACTTCGACGTGTAATTTATGATATTTCTGTATGTGACTTAGGTCGATTAAGATGTGAGTAAATAATTATTCGTTTTTCCCCCCGCTAGTTTTTTCAAAAAATTAGAAGACTTTATTTATCCCCTTTAAGCCAATCTCCCTTAGATATAATACACTTGCGCCAGAGCTTTTTCCAATTCTCGAAGCCCATCCGATACTTTTTGGAATAGCCTTTCATCTCTTCAATCGTGGCAAATCTGCATCTTTTCATGGGTTGGTATTGTATTATTTTCGGCAAAAAATTACGCACAAGCAACGATAGGTGAGCGGGTGCATTATCGTGTTGTACTAGCTTTGAAATTGTTTCTTGAACCACTTATAACAATTTTGTTTGCTCAGAGAAGCCTCGCCAAATGCCACATGCAACATTTCAAGTGCAATACATTACACATCTTCGCAAAATTATTCGAACAAAAACCAGAATAAGAAAACGTACATAAAATAAAGTAAGTGCGTGGCACATCAGTATCTAGTTGGACCAACTTTGGCATCAATTTTCTTTACAGAAAACTAGGCTTAAAAGCTTAAATTCTCGAAGTAGAAGTTTTTTTAAGGGATGCGTTGTGCTGATAGCTCGATTTTGAATGTGTTTCTCAAGTTTGGTCCACAAATTGTCAATAAGGCTTACGTCCGCTGTGGATGCGTTTTGAACTACGAGCGAACATCAAAAAGCAGATCATTTTGACATTGTGAGCAGTTTACTCTGGATCGTTGTTTTGTTCACACACATACGAGGAATATAATCTTAGTCCCTTGTTCGTGGCGCTTCGGATATGGATATTTCACTTTAAGATGTTGAGAAAGTCATATTGATTCATTCGATGGCCCATAAACTCCATTTCGGATATTATAACACAACATCTGACCTTCTGCTAATCATTTAACAAAATTTATTTTTTATTTGCAAAGCCCATGTATACCATTATGTATGAAATATAACATCGTTTGCCGCCGTGGTTTCTAACAGTGGCATGGAACCAAGTAGTCCAATTTTCAATAACTCTTCCGCATATATCCGGTTGAATTTAAGCAATAGCCTGAGTTATATTCACTTTAAGTGCATCGATCGATTGTGGTCTTATCGCATAGACCAGGGACTTTAGCAAAACCCACAAGAAAAACTCTAGCGGAGTTAATTTACATCTACTTGGTGACCAATTCCTGTTACCTCTGCGAGAGATAATATTCCCCTCAAATCATTTATGCAGAATGTCAAACATGTAGTCCGCTGTGTGGCAAATAGGAGCGTTCTGGAAATCTGGAGGAACCGCGTGTCCCTTAGGTCCGATTTCGGCCGTAAGAAGTTGGCTATCATCGTTCTGTAGCGCTGACCATTGACGGTAACCGCCTCACCAACGTGGCCGTCGTTTTCTACAAAATACGGAACAATGACGCCCAAAATCCACACCAAAGTCCCGACGCAAAATTCGCCAAGTTGAAGTCTGCGAAAGCCGCGAGAAATCAATTGCTTCGGGTTCTGCTGTACGCTTTCACGAACTTCAGTTATGTTCTGGGCCGATTTTGTGTTCCTTAAACGTACGAATGTTGGCTAATTGATTACTGAATCGGTCGTCCCAAATTTGGCCAACAAACGTTGAAGAGTTGACTGTCAAGGCCACCACGTCTACCGTAAGACGGACGAATGAACAATCATTTTGAAAATAAGGTTTTATCATTTAGACATGCTGTTCAATCGTGCTATGGTGATTTGCCACCAGTGACTGAATAATAATACAACAGATTTGACAGATGTCACCATCACAACATGGCCGCCACAGGCCGCGAAAATTTACCCACGCCACTTGAAAAACCCTTTAGTACATACATATGAATATATTATCCATTCGTCTATATATTTGTATTAATCTGCGAATCTGTGTGCCAACGAAAGATCATTTGCGGGACGTTTTACTATACTTCTTTAATTTGAAGAAAAGTGCTGCTGAAAATCATCGGTTGCTTTTGGAGACCATTTTGGTGATCATACGCCATCGATTTCGATCTGTGAGTATCCGTTTTGTCGCTTTAAAAGTACTGATTTTGACACGGAAGACAAGAAACGTCCGGATCAGCCAAAAAAAAAAGTTTGAAGATGAAGAAATGGAAGCAATACTCGATGATGATCCATCCAAATGCAAGGAGAATTTGCAGAATCAAACGCGCGATGAGTAAATTTGGATCCCGATAACACCAACGCTATTGAATGTTTATTTCGCGGCTTCTCCCCTCGACGGGATACTGGTGAAATCCCCAAATCGACTGCAAAGTCAAATATCCATTCTGCCAAGGTAATGCTCTGTATTTGGTGAAATCAGAAGGGGTGGTCTATTATGAGCTTCTGAAAAGTGGTCAAACAATCGATGGACATATTTACCGACAGCAAGTAATGAAGAAAAAATGACCAGAACAGGAGACTACGCACGACAAATTAAATTTCCAACATGACAATACTCGACCACATGGTGTGCAAACTGTTAAAACTTTCATGGAAAATATTGAATAAGAAGTTCTGCCTCACCCGCTAAATAGTTTAGATTTGGTGCCATCCGATTTCCACTTGTTTCAAACCATGCAGAAGGCTCTTTCTGGACTTTCTGGACTTTAATCGAGAGTATCAAAAATTGGCTCGATCATAAGTGAGAATCTTTTCTATTTGGACCGGAATCCAGAAAGATGGGAAAAAAGTGAAAGCTAGCGATGGACAATACTTTGAATAAATTAATTTTTAATCATTTTATTAAAATAAAAGCTTTTTTTACCAAAAAATCCTTTAAGATTGACACATACTCGTACGTCGATAATAAGAAAAATTAAAGAAGATTATATTTCATATTGTCATTGTAAAAAAAATTATAATACAAATCAGGAAACTCGAATTGGATCACAGCGACAGACTCTACACCAAAAGCTAAATAGTTAGTCAATCATAATCTCGTGTACTTTAGCTGATCTTGCGACAATCATATGGTATTTGCTCTCTGTTAGTATTTTTATCCTGCGAAGTTTTTATGTACCCACATAATCTCGAAGATCACGAAGCCCTATCCTGCCCTACACTATTTGTAATGTGATCATTATTAATGATCAGGTATGTGTAGATAACAATGACAAAGTGTTCGATATGATTTTACACTTAACACTGGTTTCATTTTCCGAAAGATTGCGCTAGTGACACATGCTGATCAGAAAAATCAGATTCACTTGGTGTCACTTGGTTGTCAACAACTTTTCATTATTTTCTTATACGTGGCATATAGTTTTCTGTGTGTGTCGACCTTCGGGATAAATATGCGTCATTTTTGGGAAGTTTTGCTTTTCGCCAAAGATTTGCAGGTTAATTTAAATTAACAAGTTTTTTCTCATCGTTTAAAAACTTCGGAAATGGTCAAAAACAGAGAGATTGGGTACTGTAAGAGCTGAAACGGAGATAGGTCTAAGATCGTTTTTCAATGAGCGAACTGCTGCCCAATTGGTAAGGAATGAAGGGTTTTAGGGTTTTCTACATCGTATTATGATAGGCCATGAAAAGTGGATCCATTACTCCACTCCAAAGTGAAACAAGTAGTGGGAAAACGCGGTCATCCATCAATATCATTCGCTAAGCCCAGCATTAATGGATAAAAAATCATACATACTGTGTATTTGGTGGGAACAGGTTGTTTTGGTCGTCAGAAACTCATAGGAAACACCGAAATGGGAAGACCTGCCGCAACCTTCATATTCTTCATGTATCGGTCTTTCGAATATCACCTGTTCCGATCGATTCGTTAATCTCCATAGAGGACGTGTAATTTTTGTAACGCGAAATTGGTTATTCACGGGCCATCACACCATGAGGTATATACCTCATACAAATATTCTAATCGTAATCTTAAAGAGTAGATCTGTACTCTCTGAATTTTCAGACCAAAAGCAAAATTAAGCTTGGTACTAGAAAACCTGCTACCTCGACTTTGTTAATATTGCTCGAATTGAGAATAGAGCCGAGATTATCAACCTTGCCAACCCTCTTATTGTAAATAACTTTATTCATTTTTCGCATTATTCGACACGTCTTAATGATTTATTTTACTTTTTATTTTAAATATTATTAGCTTCCCGAAATACTAATTGAATGTTTTTTTCATTATTTTTACAGGTTACACTCTGGGACTACATTAGTTACGGTGCCAACGAATTTCTCGGCGAAGTTCTTATCGACCTCACCCATCACATACTTGATGATGAAGCAGAATGGTATCCATTGCAACCGCATCAGGATCCAATCCATATCGTATGTTTCAAACAAATCGAGACTATAATTAAACATTTTACGTATCTAAATACCTTAATGTTACAAACAACAAATTATTAAGGAAACAAAACAAAAACAAAAAGTTTTCTATAAAAAAACTTTAATTTTGACTTATTTTAAAACATGGTTTAATATAATTTAAAAAGTTAAAACCAGCTCAATAGCGCGGAAGGGCGCTTTCGAGTTTTGAACATTTTCAAACGAGATAACACCACATCTGTCATTGTTGAAGTAAATTTTTCTAGAAATGTCATTAAGCTTTATTTCCTCCCCCAAAAACATTTTTCGATTTTATTTTCGAGTTTTTCTTTTTTTTAATTTTATTTTAGACACAGACATAGTATTTCTGAGCCTAAATTTATATAGAAAGTTATGAAATGCTAATTTTACTTAAAACAATTTTACTTAGAAAGTCAACAAATAAAAAAAAATTAATAGACCCGCTTCTATTAAAGCAGCTTTTATTCAGCTTAGTGGGGTTATTTAAAGCTAGACAAAGGCGGTGTCCACAATGCGATAGAGTCCTTTATTTATTTTCTGCAATATTACCTATCATAACTTTCATTGATATATTCTATAACGAGAATGTCTTTCATGATGAACACCAGTTCAATGGATGAGCTATGTTAAGAAAATAAAAGGAGGAATTTTGGTATTTTTTCTTAAAGTTTTATTTTGGTCATCTACATTATTGTTATCTACCTCAAAACAATTTCATTTCGATCATTAGAACTAGATCCTTAGAATGGCACTTTCCTCTCTCAGCGATGCATTTTCATTCTCGCCTCAAATTCATCAGTCTTGGAAGGAAATTCGACGACAAGGTGCTAATTGAAAACACTTACAACACTCTTAAATCCCTTTTTCGTTCATAGCGCAGCAACCAGAAACAATTTCCAACAAACCTGACACTTGTCTACACTCAGTTAGATTTTTATAGCAAAAATGGAAATTGCTCTGATCCAGTAAATAAGTAATCACGATCGTACCAAAAAAACATGTCAATCTTGGGGCAACTGATAACAAACAATCAGTTTTCACTTCAAATATGCTAATTCTAATTCAATTCTGGAAATTACAGAATTCCCGATATTTTTTGAACATTTATCGCATGTCGGAAGCGCTTTATTTTCCGAAACTAGACTTATCCTAATCTTTGAATTAAATTTCAAGTGAGTTGATGTTCCTTCTTTTTATTCGCGTCATCTAAATGAAATTGTTAGAAGTAGGATTCGAACCAAAATCCTTATGTCTTCTAGACATCGGCTTCGATAAGAGTCTGCATAATTTAGAAAAAAAAGGTGGAATGACGATTGGTCTCTTCATTCGACTTTCCGAATCGGGTAGGACCTGAAATGATCTCTCAGGAGTCATCATTTCTCTGAGGAGGATACGCTTCGTAAGGTGGCTTCCTCGTGCCTAACCAGAGTCGACACTCGGCATCAGGCGCGAGGCTTTTATTAAGATGATATCTCAGATTATAGTGTACCGAAGCTTCATTCAGCTGACCAGTCTTCTGATATCGACTCTATTATATTTAAGAATGTTAATAGAGTGTTTGTTCAGGGGCCGTACAAATTTGTTCGATTGTCGGAGTCCTTGAACGCTGATCCAAAAATTAATCTTTGACTTGTATTCCGCAGAGAGGTTTAGCACCTACATATGTACCTTTCGCTGGAACCTATCCTAGCGAGTTGGTCGGCGGTTTCGTGGCCCTTAATGCCCTTGTGCCCTGGCAACCACAAGAGTTTCACCTTGTTTTTTTTTCTTGGATAGGTCCTGCAAGGCATCGTGGCATTCCTTAAGGGATTTCGAGTTGGAGCCCAACGATTTGAGCGTCGCTTGACTGTCTGAGTTATATCTCTTATACCAGTCTCTAAATATGTCAGGATGTCGTCGACCTAGAAAATACTAGGAGAGTCCTTCGAGATTTTCCGATTTAGTCTAAAGATGCCAGTCAATAGCGGAATCCATCTTGGAGCCATCTGTGTACCACCTGAGACTTTGACATTTAACAAGCGATTGCCGTTTCCTCAAGCCGTGCGGCTTGGGATCAATATCGCAAATCTCTTGTCAAAGTGAACGTGAATGGTAATGAGTCCGCAACTGTTGTAATCATCAGAGAGATGTTGCAAGGTGGACGTGTAACCCACTGGTCTATATGGTATGTGTGTTCGCCAATACAGTTAGTTGAGGCCCATTCTCACCTGTGTGCGCCACCTTGAATGTGGTCGTCCTTTACTGCCACGTCGCCTGAAGATGGAATAGAACGCTCCACGTGGCCCTAAGACATCGTTAGATGCCTTGTACAGCCTTATACATACTTAGTACAATTCTTTATTGTATGAGTATTTTCTCCTTTAGGCTACATAAACAGGCATAAACAGTACATACTAACAATTGCCCCCATGATTCTTCTCGCAAATCACCAAACGACTCTTCATCCAATTTCAAAAGCCCTGGTTTTCAAGTTGCCATTATCTCTTCAACTTAAAGGTGCGGCTTTTGGCAAGAGTTATCGTACGTCTGATTTCAATGCTCATGGCTGATTGTAACTTTAAAAGTATGACCGCCAAAGATGATGTTGCACGTCTTTTTTTTTAGCATAAATGTATGTATTTGGTTTGGCTTTCCTTACTTAAGCCGCTTTTTTTTTAAGTTCAATATAGTTTTGATGAAGTTCAATATAGTTCGTCGCTATAGACCT
Organism: Merodon equestris; assembly: GCA_958301585.1. NCBI lineage: Eukaryota > Metazoa > Arthropoda > Insecta > Diptera > Syrphidae > Merodon > Merodon equestris. Next base: position 55,849,854 of record OY284413.1, read on the forward strand.
TCAACTTTAAAGTTGACAAAGTTCGCTTGTCGACCTGAAATTCATGAGTTTTCTCCTAAATCTGTTGTAGTGCCTATATTTGGTCAATCGCGAATTTTCCTGGTTCACAGTCATACTGACAAAAACCCATAAGATTCTTTATGAACGGTTTCAGGCGTTCACAGAGCACGACAGAGAAGATCTTACAAGCGATGCTTAGTAGACTCAATCTTTATGTCCTAGTTAAAGGGATTACCTTCCTCTGCTTTTTCTCTGACCATATCTTACAGATAAATAAGTGCATGTTCCCAACCAACTTATTAGTGTCTCCGTCTGTGCCAGTCTTCAGCTTCGATATCGCGATTGAACGGAGTTCTTTGCCGTTGTTGATCTTTATGAATGGTTCGCCTGGCAGTGTTCTTTTTAACGGTAATCGTCGTTATAGAGTCTGCAGAAGTGGTCTTTCCATATTCTTAGCATCGACTTGTTCTCGTTCGTGTTCTGCCCTCCAGGCTTTCGCTCTGGCTTCATAGCCTTGAAAATTTCATCGATACCCTGTAATTTTATATGCATAGAAGTGACCGTGATGACGATTTCACGATATTTCCAATACTTTTTTATAACTTGCGCAGATTGCCTCTGTCTTGGGGTAATTTGAAGCAGATATGGTGGGCAAAAATTCCTGGCGGTCTCTTACTATAGTAGCTCTCCAAAGCTTTGATTTCGACTCCTCGAAAGATTGAAACATCTAGAATATTTGAGGAGTATTTGATGTTGATTGTAATGTGATAAATTTGGTTGATTGCCTAATCAATGAAGACCAATGTAACTGTTAAGAACATCAAAATGTGAAAATTATGCGCTGGATATTAAGAAATAATATTCCGTTGCAAAACCTAGCCTAAGCCGAATACGTTTACTAACTTGGTAGTGTCTACTCGTAGGCTATGTCTTCCTTTAACTTGTCTGCCCTGTCCTGTAGAACGGTTTTGGTGTCACAGCTGGCACCTTGATCGTATGTTCTATCCGGAAGGTTATGGAAGTCTTCCATTAGTTCTTTTTCTGTGGGGCTGTGAATGCATATGAAGCTTGTGTTTCTGAGCTTACATCGGTTTTATACATGCTGCGTCATCTCATATGGGTCGATGTAAATTTCGAATAACTTCAACAATTCTTAATCGATTCTAATCGAAATTCAAAAACTTTTATTCAATTTATACTTTTACAATTTATTTAAATTAGTCTTTGAAAACAATATCAATTAAATGACCGCCTTTATTGCCGATGCAAAAATTAGCTCGTTTTCGCGTATTCTCCATGACATTTTCGAGCATTTCGGTCGAAATTTCTGCGATTTCCGCACGAATGTTTCTTTTGAGCTATTCTATTGTCTTCGGGCCGTTAGCATATACCTTGCTTTTCAAGCACCCCCAAAGAAAAAGGTCCTGAAGAGTCAAATCCGGTGATCTCGGAGGCCAGTCAATATCGCCCTTTTTGACACCAATTTTCCAGGGAACTTCTTACGCAAAAGGTTCATTGTTCTGTCCGCAGTATGGCATGTCGCGCCGTCTTGTTGAAACCAAAAGTGAAATAAGCCTTCTTTAAGCATTTCTGGGACCACATAATGGGCCAACATAAACCGATATCGATCGCCATCCATTCGAAGAAATACGGTCCAATGATGGTTTTAGCGCATACACCGGCCCAAACAGTAACTTTTTGATCATATTGCGGCTCTTCGTGAATAATGTGAGGATTTTCGGTGCCCTAGAAGCGACAATTTTGTTTACTAACTGAGCCATAGAGCGTAAAATGTGCTTCTTCGGTCATCAAAATTTGCTGCCAGAACTCCGGCCCACCATTAATCATTGCAACGACATTTTGTGCGTATGCCAAGCGCCGTGGCTCATCTTGTGGCAAAATTCTTTGAGTTATCTGCACTTTGTATGGAAATAAGTGAAGATCATCCTTTAAAATTCTCCGCAAAGTGGTCCCATTGATGCCTAACTGCTTCGAACGGTGCCGATATGACATACTTGGGTCTTCTTGAACACTTCACAGACTGAATAGATGAGTTTGAACGCCGCAGACGTGGCCTAGGTTGCTCATGAGGGTTTGCCACAGAACCAAATTGAAAAAAAATCGAGGCCCAACGACGAATTTTATCTTTTTTGGGCGCACGTTGAGTTAGCACAATCGACCATTCATTTTTAATGGACATTGAAACTATTTCAGCGCGTTCTTTTGGTGCGAAACAATTCATGGTTAAAATTGTACTGAATTGACGGTTCCAAAATGCTATGACATATGAAAGTCGGTTGACATACACTAGGACTCGAATCGTGGACGCCGCCGTTGACTTTATTTTGGGAATTATTCCGTCACCGTTCCGAAAAAAGCGGTGAGCTCTGTTGGCAGCCGGGCTCATATGCTCTCTCAATTGTTGCCTGCAAAAACCTTACAGAGCGGTCTGTTCGATCAGTTGAGGTACTTTTACGAGTAGGAGTTGGTAAACTAAGACCTAAGTTACGACTCTTGTGTCTTCATGAAATATATTCGCACATTCTGCCCCTTTAATAGCTCAGTCAAGAGCAGAATGCTGTTCTCAAAATCGTAGTTTTTACAACTATCTTTAAGAATGATAGTACAATAGTTTGAGAGATTTTTTTTTTAATTAAACCATGCAGGCGTATTGAAACTCGTACATAAAAATATAAATTTGGGCTCACTCTCATGTCACTGACGCAGGACACATCTTAATCTATTAATACCATTTCAATTATTTATCCTTCATATTAATAATTTGATTTTCCTGGGGAGAGGAATGGAGGAGGTGCTGGTGACTAGAAAACTTATAAAGCAATTGCTGTCAGGCACATTTATCAAAATTATTTTCAATTTTTTCCCACCAAATAATGCACATAATGCATATAGTACAATACGTATTAGAACAATACATATCTAGATTATCCCTACAACTACAAAGAAACAAAAAAAATGATTTGATAGCAATCAAAAACAAACAAAAACCAAAATCCAATCCAAATTTTATAGTTACGTAGAGATGACCCAACAAATGAACAAATGGACATGATCCTGACACCGACTGACCATTTATCACCGCCCAGTACCACATCCCGTCTAAGTGACTCAGATACGACATCTGAGTGTGACATCGATGGAATGCCAACTGGCCGTGATGGCGCCAGTCTATCATCCTTAGGAAGTTCATCCAGTCCGCCTCCTGAGGTAAACCAAAAAATAAATAAAATATCTAAAAAATAATAACTAAAACCAACACTATGCAAATGCAAGAGAGGTTTACAGTAAGACTAACCACCTAACTATAACTAACAACTACAACTACAACTCACAGACAGCTCAGAAATAGTGCACAAAACAAATAAATCTATCAACCGTGCAGGACTAAATATTTAAATCACGAACAAAAAATATTGTTTGATTCACTATTTCGGGTGGAGAACGAGTAAAACAAAAAAAAAAAAACCAAAAAGAAAGCAGAAAAAACGTGTGGAAAAAGCGATGATGTCCTTTCTTTTACTCCTTATTTTCCAAACCCTTTTACTCTTACTCGTAATCTACTTCTCAATGCATACACAGTATGCACGAGTGTGTACTATGCCCGCCTGTCCATGAAACTGAAACAATCAATGTTGTATTGTGAGATTGAAAAAAAAACAATTTCGGAAAAAATTCAATTTTTCGTTTGTATGTTCATTATTTTTCGTTACTAATTGTTCCTTTCTTTATATGTGTGCATTGAATTTAAATTTCACTTAAAAAAATCTGTTACAATTAAACACATTTTTGAATTGATATTTATGGAAATTTTTTTTTTTTTTGTTTTTCTTTTGATTTTGTGTGAAAGTTAGAAATTTAAGTGAAACAGTTTCCATTGGTGTCCTCTCCAAGCCGTCTCTATTTCTCTCTCTCTCTCTCTCTCTTTCTCTCTCTACTTCTACGCTCACTCATTCACTTCGCGTAACTAAATCTCTCTTTTTTTAAATGTGTGTTTATTTGTTTATTTGTTTATTTGTTTTTATTTCACTGCATAATCCTTATTGTCAGAGTGTTAAATGTCATTTCTTGCATTGGTTTTTCGAATCTAAATGTATTTTTTATTTTCTTTTAAAAGTCGTCCTAAATTTCGTGAAGAATTTTATGTTTGACGTTATCATCATACTACATAAAGGATATATAAAAAAGTATAATATAAAAAGTCAAAAAACATTTAATTTATTATTTTATTGTATCTAAACCACAAAAGTCTCAACCATCAAGCTGGTAAAGTGGTATTAGGCCATTATTTTTAAACTGTTAACAAAAACAAACTAAAATTTTAAATATTTGATTTTTAATATTTAATTTTAAGGTACAATTCAAATCATTTCGTTTTGTTTAACAGCAAATTAAATTAAAATGATCGTCTTCTCTTTATCGTAGTCTTGTCAGCAACTTTTTCAAAGCCGATCTTTAAGTAAACTTCCGTTTTTAGCATAATTAAGTCCCTTTTGCTTCCATCTTCGCATTTAATTAATTATTCAAGAAGGTCCCAAATATTCTTCGTCGACTCTAGACAGCTTACCAATGTATGATAGCCATATGCACTTATACATTTAATAGTGAGCGAATTCCGTGCTAACTTTAAAGCTTATGAAATTTGAAACAATATTTTTATGACAGTCACACGGCCTAATCACGGTTCTAATCATTAGATATTTTTTGGTTAAAATAATTTCGAGTGCGATTGTGCACCGGTTACCCTAGAACCCGTGGTAATTTCTAACGTCATCTCTAGGACTCTCTTATAACTCACCAGTAACAGTTCCCAAAATAAGGCGAAAAACAGGTTACCCTACTTGTGATTCCGAAACTAAATTTAAATTAAAAACATTAATGATTTTTCCAATCCAATTTAATTTCAATATACAACGTCTGATCACAAATTAAGGTGACTTTTTATTATTTTTCGAAAATTATTTATTTATTCATTAAAACCTATTTTGTTCCCTTCAAAGTAACCCTCCTCAGATATAATACTTGCCCTAGCGCTTTTTATAATCCTCGAAGCACTTTACTCACTGATTTTTAGGGTGGCAAATCCCTGCCTTTTCTGTTTTTATAAAGCAAGCCACAGGAGACCAGATGCGGTGAATACCGTGGCTGAGGTGTTATTGCGGTATTATTTCTGGTAAAAAAAACTATGCACAAGCCACGATGGGTGAACATTTACATCAGCGTGATGCAACAGCTTCCGGCAAAAAGCGCATAACTTGAATGTAATATTCTGTATGACCTTCCAGCAGACATTTATGATGAACTACACCATTGTAATCGAAGAAAACAGTGAGAAAGACATATTTTCCGGACGTGGCATACTTTTTTTCGATCTTGGTTTTCTGGCCGCTTCAATTGGGATGATAGGACCTTGGTTTCAACGTCATAACCATATGCTTATGTTCCATAAGCAGCGATGACCCTTTCACCAAATCAGGATCTGGCATTTACGTCATCTAACGTTCTTGAGCGATTCTCATGCATCAAAATTGAAAAAGCATCGCTGACACCCATTTCATGGCCAAAATGATGGCATGCAAAAATTTCAAAGCATGAGTCAGCCGATATGCCAATATCCTTAACAACTGGTCTGACAGTGATTCCACTGTTCTAGATAACAGTTTTCTTCACTACTTCAACGTTTTCATCAACTGTTGACGTGCTTGTTTGAACCACTTATAAACTTTTCTTTTTGTACAGAGTAGACTCCTAAAATGCCACAGTCAAATTTTCAAATGCATTGGAGTACTTCATTTTATTTTTAACACAAAACTCAACACAGAACCTTCGATCCATTTTTTTTTTAATTGCAAAAACTCGCCAAGCTCACCAAAACACCTCTTATCTTCTTATCTGTCAAAAGTAAACCAAGTAAATATTTATATTAAACATATATGAGGGGATTTGTGTACTAACATACCAAAAAACTTAAATGTCACTTTATTTTTTGAACAAACTTCGCATAGTAGAGTGTGTCGCATTTACTTAAAGTAATATAATACAATCAGCTCAGATCCCTTTTTACCTAACCGTAGAGAATGCCGAAATTGTAATCATATTTTTCACAGTTAAAAACAAGATGGGATCAACTCGCCGGGAGCCAAGCTACAATTCCAGTTCCTCTACTTTGAGTTTTAGAAGTTTTGACTTGTATCTCATTAACCGCTGTAGCTGGGGTTCGAAAACTTGCGCTTTAAGCTCAGAATTGTGTACCCTATAACACAGCCCACTTTCAAACTCGTTGCTACTCGGCAAGTTTGGTTTGACATATGCATACGAACGGATGGACTGTCAAGAAAGCCTTTGAATAAGGCTTCTCTACCCCAGCTTTGCAAGGTAGAAGACTAAAAGGGGTTATTTCAAATGTGTTTGAGATGACCCCCTATTAACCAAACGCAGTATTCTACTGAGTGCCACGGCAGAGTTTGGTTTTTCAAATTAATTTTGAAAAAAAGGCTTTTTTGTTGGTCTTCGTTGAATCTGTTCATGGTATTTTTCATATGGTAGAACGTACCAAGTGTATTAGCTTAAATTCGTTGTTTTTAGTCAGAAAGGCAAATTTATTCAAAGTACATGCAAACCACCCATTAAACCATTTTCGGATCTTTGAAAGAATCGAATTGCTGCTCAGCGAGCACGAAGACAGAATCAGGTCCAGTGAATAAGTGGTATGAGATACGAGGGTGATCCGATAAGTACTTAGCATCACCGCTAGATGGCATCAGTATCGCAAGAGCAAACTACTATCTTGTAGTATATTCTAGTAGACGGCCACTGTTGAAATTTCAGCTGGATCGGACCCGTAGTTTTGTTTTGACCGCGTGTGGAAGCGGGAGTGTCCGCGGATTTTAGAAAAATATAAAAAGAGCAATATCGGTCGGTGATTCGATTCTTGTTTTTGGAAGGGAAATCGCGCAGCGAAATCAAAGAGCGTTTGGATGCTGTGTACGGTGACTCTTCTCCTTCGATGGCGACCATCACAAATTGGTTCAACGAGTTTCAACGTGGTCGCACGTCGGTTTTTGATGAGCCACGTCCAGGTGCCCCGAAAACGGCTACCACGGAGGATAACGTGACAAAAATCCACGATCTCATATTGGCAGACCGCCAATTGAAGGTACGCGAGATAGCTGAGACAGTAGGCATTTCAAAAGATCGCGTGGGTCATATCCTGCATGAAATTTTGGGCATGAGAAAGCTGTCGGCGCGATGGGTGCCGCGTTTGATCACTCCAGACAACAAACGCAACCGTGAGACCACTTCAGAGCAGTGTTTGACACTGTTTAAGCGCAATCCGAGAAGTTTCTGCATCGTTTCGTAACAGTCGACGAAACATGGATCCACTGGTACACACCAGAGACCAAGGAACAGTCGAAACAGTGAACTTCACCCGGCGAACATGCTCCGAAGAAGGCGAAGACTGTCTCATCGGCCGGAAAGGTGATGGCCACCGTTTTCTGGGATTCACAAGGTGTGATCCACATCGACTACCTGGAGAAGGGCAAAACGGTCACAGGACTGTACTATGCCAAATTATTGGACCGATTCGACGCCGAATTGAAGAAAAACGGCCCCACCTTGGCGAAGAAAAAAAAGGCTTTTCCGCCATGATAACGCACCGGCTCACACCTCCGCCCTCACCACGGCCAAATTGGTCGTATTGGACTACGAACTGCTGCCCCACCGTATTCTTCAGATTTGGCCCCGTGCGACTTCTTTTTTTTCCAAACTTGAAAAAGTCACTCGCCGGGCAGAAATTTCACTCGAATGAGGAGGTCATCGCCGCCACGGAGGCCTACTTTGCAGACATCGAGAAAACGTATTTTTCAGACGGGTTAAAGAAGTTGGAGAATCGCTGGGTCATATCGAGCTAAAAGTAGACTATATTGAAAAATAATTCGCCATTTCTCCAAAATTTTTGTTTTTCTTTTGTAGGCTAAGTACTTATCGGACCACCCTCGTATATCCCAGTTGAGCATTTCCAATTCTGATCATTTTCGACTGCGATCATGCAGTGGTGGAGGTAACTCAGCTTGTCATATCTTTGTGTCCGGCCTTTTGTCACGAAGAGTACGCGGCAATTTGATCAGTTTTCGGAGACAGTTTCAACATCCTTTAACAGCTCATAGTAGACCATACCCTGCTGATCCTACCAAACGTACAAGATTGTCTTCCAACCTGACTAGATTTCATATATGTAAGTTTCGGCATCGCTCCAGCCGACTGTCGTTCGATTAATGCGGTACCCATTTTCCGATCTTTTAAACCTTTCCCATGCCAGAGTTTCCAGTAAAGGCTCTTTTTCTGGCAAAAACCTAGACATAATTATCAAAGAAAAAATGTATGTGATGGTATAAAATCGCTGATGATGTGTACCGATTAAAGCTGGCAAAGGTTAAGCTTATAAATGTATGGCATGCCCATACTAACCCCATCTATGAGCAAACAGCGGATACCCCGGGTTCGGTGATATTGCACGGAGAATTGGCGTGGTCGCTTTGGCATTGCGATATCACTAAAGCGGGACATTTTTTTTAGGCAACAACTCACGAATTTCGTGAATTCTCAACAAAGAATTCTGATAAAGACTTTTCTCGTAAATTGTGGCTATTTCCCATATTACCTAAATAATCAATTTTTGTTTTGGGGAAAAAATACAAGACACCGCTTCAAAGTCATTATTATGATTGATTTTTGGCGTTAAAGGCCACTGCCATTCGATTATTGCATGTTTTTTCTATTCTAAAAGTTCTACTCAAGTCCGGAAGTGGCTTAATCAAGTTTATCCATCTTATGTCCTAGTGTGAATAAAATCGACCACCATTTGCTTCCTTCCTTACTAAACGCTTTGATAGCGAATACACTGTTCGCGCCAAATCACTCAGAATCTGCATGTAAGGTGAATATAATAATAATTCAAATTGTTTTACAATCATTACGTACATTTTAAAATCCTAGCTCTTTGTGAAATAACCTGTACAATCCTAAACGAGGCTCTTATATAGTCTGATCATCCTTTCAGTTACGTTCCCTTTAATCAGGAGATGCGTTAATGTGTGAATCTAAACTGTTCATCTCTTAGTCTAGTTTGGACTGAGTCATTTCCTGTTTACACACACGTTAAGGGGTCAGATAGTTTCATTCCCCCTTAAGTAGATAGGGGTGATCCAAAAGCAATGATACTGAAAATAAAACTCATTACATAGTCTTTTAACAAGTTAATGCATTTAGTTCATTTTTTTTCTAAACCTAACGCACCCTTGGATAAAAATTCTTTGTCTTGAACCTGCCAAAACGCCTCAACAGGGGCCATATCTTCTCTATAGTCTTCAAATTTCTTGCCTTAGATGTGTTCCTTGAATCGAAATGTAGACACGTATTTTAATTTTTTTTTGCTCGTCGGCTAACATTCTTGGTAGCCAACGGACAGAGACCTCTTTCATATGCGATTCGTTCACAAGGATTCTGTGAACGTCGCCATGTGGGATCCCTGTACCCTCAGCTATAGGGTCCGCCAAATAACTTTTTTTTTTTTGAAAATGCTATAAAAAAAAACTACTGAATATTTTCTCAAATTTCTTTTTTTATTTGAAAGTACAATCCTTCCAGTTAATAATGGAAAATAATTTCATTCAAATGGCTGCCTCGGCTGGCCATGCAGTAGCCTACACGATCGGTCCAATTTTTAAGCACATTATCGATTGTGTGCGGCTGTATTTCACCAATGGCTTCACGAATATTGTCCTTTATAGCGTCAATTGTCTCTGGCTTGCCGGCGTAACACTTATCTTTGACGGCACCCCACAAATAATAGTCCAACGGTGTCAAATCGCAGGTCCGAGGTGGCCAAACGACATCAGCTGTGCGGCTGATAATGCGATCTTCAAAAACAGGGCGCAAAACATCGAGTGTAGCTTCGGCTGTGTGGCACGTAGCGCCGTCCTGTTGAAATCAAATGTTGCCAATATCCTCCTCTTCAATTTTTGTGAACAAAAATTCGTTCAACATGGCCCGATAACGATCGCCATTGACTGTAACGGCCACTCCTTGCTCATTTTCGAAGAAAAATGGCCCAATTATGCCTCTGGTCCAAAATCCGCACCAAACAGTGGCTCGTTTTGGGTGCACCGGCTTTTCAATGTATGCGTGCGGGTTTTCTGTGCCCCAAATGCGACAATTTTGCTTGTTTACATACCCGCCAAGATCAAAATGAGCTTCATCTGAAAAGATGATTTTTTTGGCAAAATCGGCATCTTCTGTAAGTCGATCGCAGGCCCACTTAGCGAAGCGAAAACGCATTGGATGGTCAGTTGGCTTCAACTCCTGAACCAATTGGACTTTGTATGGCGTCATACCAAGGTCTTTATGCAAAATTCGTCTCAATGATGTCTCCGAAATGTGCAATTGTTGAGAACGACGGTGAATTGATGTTGATGGCGCTTCACGTACACTTTCTGCCGCAGCAGCAATATTCTCGGGTGTACGCACTGTTTTTGGCTTTTCACGCTTTGGTTTATCGATGAGGATGCCAGTTTCTTTCACTTTTTTCACAAGATAACGAACATACGGAGCTGACGGTGCTTCTCTTCTTCCAAAATCCGTACGCAATTTTCGCACACATTCTGCAACATTACCATGATTTTCAAAGTAATGTCGCAATATTTCCTAGCGTTGTTCAAGCGTATGCACAACCATATTCGTTCAGCGGAAGGATAAAACTAATTATCTGTCAAATCAGACATGAGCTAAGTGTTACCATTCACGAAATAAGCACTACTTGAAAAAAAAAACGTTAGATGGCGGACCCTTTATAAGCCAGATGGTCACTCTTCGATCTGCCAACACAACATTTATCAGATTACCTTCAGTGAGGGACGTGGATGGGCGTCCTTCGCGAGGTTAATCTTCAGTGGGTGTTCTGCCCAGCTTAAACTCCTGGACCCAGCATGCTGCTGTGGAATATGGGGAGGCAGAGTCCTTCAATTTTTTCACAAAGTCGCTGTGTATGTCTTTGAAAGACAGCCTTTTCAAGCCGTGGTACCTGGTGACTGATTTCTAATTTCGCTTTCTTCCTTGTTATCCCTTATATGGTTCGTCCTCAAATGAATGTACCTCCAGGGAATCGTAATCTATTTATATAAATATTTTTTTATACTAACCAAGTGGGTATATAAGGAAGCAAAAAAAAATGTTTTTTAGGACTTTTGGATTACCCCACGTCTCGTACTGTCTTTCAGCCAATGCAAGAGCCGTATTTTTATTCTTTTAAATACAAAAAAAAAAAGGAAAACTATTCATCACTTTCGTTTCAAGGGGAACACAACCTTATGGATAAAATTGATAAATTATTTCACGGTAAAATAAGGCCTATAATCACAATACAAACGGGTTGAAAGGTTGATCCGTTCTTAAATACTCAAACAGCCTTAATTCCCAAGGTCCATCTATACAAACTCTAGAATATCCTCATCTCTGTCAACTATCAATCAACAAGTTTTGGTTTTCTCCACTAACCTGTAACCGGCAATAATTTTATCTTAGTTTGTTGGTTGGACCTTCTGAAATTCTCCTAAAGCCTATATTTCCAAATTTCAGGTTCCGCTATGACTAGCCTTGTCGTTTTTCTTGATTCTTTAAGAAAAAAAAATTAATAAAAAGAAATTATAAAATTTGATTATCAAATCGTGTTCGTTCGTAGAAATCCGGAGTTCTTAGGAGCTAGAGTGTTCGTCAACTTTATCCTCATTCGGATTCTCTTCTATATTTCCGTTCGACTCAGAACTGCGACGGCTTCTTCGATAATCATTGCAGAGGCATACCGTCCTTGTGGATACTCGAACAGCATTAATTGATATCCAAATTATTTGCTAAAGTGATAAAGTGATAAACGATAGTGACCTGGTTCTTTTTGGCTGGCATAGCAAATTAAACTAGAGTCCCCGAAAAAGGTATTGCTCATACAAATTGAAACCTTTAAAAAAGCAGTCCTTAATGTCATTTGCAACAATACAAAATTGTGTACAATGAATGAAACCGACTCATTGATTACTTCAATCTCGTATTTAAGAGTCAATTTGCAGGCAAATGGGTATTTGCCTACGAGCGCAGTAATCATTTGCTTATGATCATATGAAGTCCTTCCTCTGGAAGAGCTCGAAACATACTCAGTATTGCTATGAACTGAATATCCCTCAATACCCCCTCGAAATCCCTAAGACATTTTATATGATTCTTTATTCAGAAATCAGTTAAATGATAACCACTAATGACTAACTGAAATTCAACAACTTTTGCAGATATAAATACAAAAATGTAAAATAAAGCTGACTTCACCAAATACAAAAGAAAGAAAGAGGATCACTCCATCTAACGGAAAGACAAATCATTCTTAGATTTTTTTTACTACTTACCTAATCATTCGATTTTTGTTTTAAACATTTGCTTCAAAATTCTAAATATATCTTCACGTGTTGAAGCTGTAAGCTACAACTACGTTGGAACGGTGACCAACATTCCTCTCCCGACCTAAATCTCATTACTGTGGATCGTGCTCTTAATCAAATATATTCTATTTTTTAAGTCCAGATATAATTAAATACTTTTTTCTTCGATTACAGATCTTGCCCAATATGTAAAACAATAAATATTTTATATACTTTATAAATATCAAATATTTTTGGAAAGAAAACCTTTAACTAAACTTGTGATTATATTCACCCTTAAATATTTTATATAAAATAAATGTAAAGGGAAAGAACACATACACAAAAAACAGGAAATTTCTATAAAAACAAAAAACGAAAATACCTCAAAAAGTAGTTTTAAGATACCAACTTATTATACAGAGAAAAACATTTTTTAAACAACCAACCATATGTGATTTAAAAAAATGTGAATTTTATTTTAAATAGTAGTGTTTTTGGTTCTTTAAATTTAGTGCTACTGCTTTTTGTATTGTCTTTCGCTTACTGTGTACTCTAAGAGTAGCTTTGTAGAAACATAATTTACTCTAGCTATTTATAAAAAAAAAAACAAAGACACTAACTAACAAGCCCTCCACACTTATGATATAATTCCATCTTTACCTTTAACTCATAATGGCAAGCGTATATATTTTTCTTAATTAAAAAATATTTTTTCTTTCTTTTTTCTTTTCTTTTTTCGAAACTCTTTCCTCACAAATGCTAAAAAAAAAATAATTTATACCGCCTTACTCCTACCAATTCCTTTTTCTGGTTTTTCTTCTTTCCTTTTTTTTCGTTTTTGAATTATCGTTTTTGGAATTTGAATTTTCAGATTGAGTTACACGAACGTCGCTCGCGACGTGACATGTCACCACAAGGTCGAAAAAGAGTGGCCGGTATGGTAGCACGTGACTATCGAACGGTGTCTGGCATTGGACAGAGTTATCATAATCAGGTTTGGAATTTTAAATGTTAATTTAAAGAAAAAAAAAAAAAGAAAAACCCTCATTTAAGAAAAACAAAAGGGATAAAATAGGACCTCGTCATATTTAAGACTTTAGAAGTTATAAACAGGAATAGGCTTAAGACCGACATGCCCTTAGAGGAATGTTCTTCATAATGATTCAATTTTGTAAAAATGAGCTTAAATGTATGGAAGTGTAAACAGATCCTTATTACAAAATTACGCAACGAAACAAACTAGAACGAAATTAATAGTTCAATTTCTTCGTAAGATATGCGAGACGAAAAACAGTTCACGGACATGCGAACTTACACACACACATACACATGTCTTTCTAAAAATGTATTCATAAACAAAATGGACGGTTCAGAATTTTGACAGATTTGCCTGTAAAAATGGCTGATAAGGCTTATTAGCTAGTCTAACTTACATACTGTATTGTTGAATAGGTTTAAAACAGTATTTTTTCTAAACTTTTCAAACCATTGTGCTCTGCAAGGTACTGTTAGGTCCATAACTTATTTTTTATGGGATGATATACCCTTCTGGATATTTTTATATATTGAGCTTAAGAACCCTAAGACGTTGCCTTACCAACTATCATTATTTCCGACCGTGGGAGAACACCTTACCGTACCGTAGCTGGTAATATATTTCTAGCAAGAAAGTGGCTTTGAAATTCATCGCCAAAGAAAGTTTAGTGCAAGTTTAGTTGAAAACTTGAACTGATTAAAATTGGTTGGTCAAGGTTTATAAATAGAAATCCAAAAAACAAGTTGAAAATCCATTTTACTCGAAAAATATTTCTATTTTGTTCCTTTAATTTGATCTCCCTTGGATATAATATATTTGCGCCTGCCCTTTTTCCAGTCCTCAAAGCAATTTTGGTATAGCCTTGAGTAGTGATGCGTTCTTTATTCCACAATCGTGAGGAATTCCAGTTTTGGAAAGAGAAAAACCTCGTGGGAGGTCAAGTACGATGAATAAGGTAGCTTTCGCAATATTTTTTATTGACGGAAAAATCTTCTAGCTAGAAGTTATGGTTAACCACGCCTGTGCATTGTCCAGCATTGTGAACCGTATGTGAGCGCCGGACGTACAACTGAAGTGTAGAGCCTTCCTTTCAGCTTAGGGGGCATTTTTCGATCACAGAAGATGGCGGAGTTTTCCCGCCACTTAATCCACCCTACGCTTACGCGATGTTTGATGTCGTCATCCAGTTGCTTCTTTATTAATCATAGATCCCAGATATTTAAACTTTTCACACTTGGGAAGCACTCTTCCATTCAAGTAAATGTCTGGAATAGGCTGATGAGGGTCAGAGAACGGGCAGCACAGATACTCTATCTTCTTTGAACTAATACGATACCCGTGTCCCTCAAAATGGTCCACCCACACATCAAGTGCTCATTGTAGGGACGCCTGATCATCACTTATAATGGCTCCATCATCAGCAAAGAATAGCTGGTGCACATTGGGGTCCGTCACTTTTCCTTCAAGCAAGCAATCAAGGACTGCTATAAAGAGCAGTGGGCTGAGGACGCTCCCTTGGTGTACACCGACTTTGATTGCGAACTCTTCGGTGACTCCTGCGGTGCATCTTACTCTTGTCGTTGCTCTCTTGTACATGTCCATGATCACTCGCACGTAGGTTTCTGGAACTCCTTTTTGTCTTAGAGCTACCCATAAAAGATCTCTTGGTGGCCGGTCAAAGGCCTTCTCGAAATCAACCAACACCATATGCAAGTCCTTTGAAGAATCACGATGCTTTTCCATCATGACCCTAATACTTTGGATTGCATCTGTTGTTGATTTACCCGAGACAAATCCGCACTGGTCATCAGATAGTCGTATTATTTTCCGCAGTCGGCTATTTAATACCCGTTCAACGATCTTCATGGTGTGCGACATCAGCTTGACAGAACGGTAGTTATCACAATTTCGCGTATCACCCTTTCCTTTGTGCAAAGGAAGAGGATAGCTTTCCCTCCATTGATTAGGCATAGTGTCGCCTCTCATAAGTTTGGAGATAAGAACCATGAGCCATCTAGACCCGATGTCTCCCATCTTTTTCCAGAACTCAGAGGGTATCCCGTCCGGCCCAACAGCTTTTCTTTTGTTGGAGTTTTTAACCGCATACCGAACTTCTTCGACTGTGATGTCGGATATCTCGGCATGATTCGGGGCGGCTCTTGTAAAGTTCACTCGGGGAAACTGTTCGTTCAGAAGTTCCTCGCAATACTGTCGCCATCTGTGGAGAATTTTTTCGTCTTCCACAAGGAGTTGGCCTTCAGCATTGTTAATAAACTTTGGGAAACGAATCTCCTAAGCATTTCTTCTTCTCTGGGCGGCTATCTTAAAGATATTTGCTCCTTTGTTCAAATTGCTTTGTCGAAGCTCCTGGGTAGCCTGGTTCCTGTCAGACGCGGAAGACGATATTTCTTCCAAATCCCGATAGAGGCCTTCCATGCTTTTCGCTTAGAATTCGGCGCACTTTTTCTTCGCGATACCTTTGCAATATCTATATACCTCTTCACGGCGAGCTTTTTCCTCTCTATTAGTAGAAGAGCACTTTGACCAAGCTTGGAAAGCCATTTTCTTTTCGTGTATCACTGCTTTGGCTTCGTCTGTCCACCACCAGGTTTCTTTTGTGTGTTGGCAGGGGCCTTTAGATGTTCCGAGCAGTGATTTGGCTTTCTCCAGGCCAGATTGTTGTAGGGAATCCCACATGTCTTGTGCTCTGCACTCCTCATTACCGACCTCATCGATAATGGAAGAGAGGTAGTTTTTCATGTTGGTAATAAAAGCTTCACCTTTTCCTTTATCCAGCTTATACCACTTGATTCTTTCAGACACCTTCGTTTGCTGCTTTGACTTCTTACTCGCCTCCATAAAAAATTCAGTCAGGAGGAGACGGTGTTGAGGGGCGATCGCGTCTCCCAGGATCACTTTGCAATCTTTAACTCGTGGCTTCATGAAACTGGATACCAAATGATAGTCTATTTGAGTTTCGTTTCCGCCGCTGCTATAAGTGGTCAGGTGCCGGCTTTGTTTGACGAACATGGTATTTAGCACTATAAGACCGTACGACTTGCAGATGTTTAGGATATCTTCACCTGAAGAGTTCCTGGTGCCAAATCCCAGCCCTCCGTGGTAGTCTTCATAGTCTTCGCTTGTCTTCCCGACATGTCCGTTTAAATCTCCCCCAACAAACAAAAGCTCTTCCTTTGGGATGATTTTGACAAGGTTGTGGAAATCTAGCCAGAATGCATCTTTTTCTTTTTGTTCGCATCCTACTTGAGGGGCATTTGCGCTTACGATGTTCCACAGCTCACCATGCATCACAAATTTGAGAGCCATCAAACGGTCACTGGACTTTGAAATGGTTAAGACGTTGCCAAGTAGCTCTGCCGCAAGGATGATGGCGATTCCGTTTTTTCCTTGTTCCAATCCATAGTAAAACATCTTGTAGGCTTTTGTTTTAACGTCCAAGAAACGTGCCCGATTACCGGTGTTTCGCCATTTCGTCTCTTGTACGCACAGGATGTCTACTCGCCTTCTAACCACCATTTCTTCAAGCTCATAGCTGCGACCACTCATGCTTCCAACGTTCCAACTCGCGACTCTTAAGTGTGGCTTACGCCGTTGCATTGCTTTGCTATCCCCCGGAAATCCTATAGCTCTGACCCGAGCATTGCTGCTCGTCCCAGGATCACGACCATTAGTAGTGCCTGGCGGGGTAGTGCTTTTCCTTTTAGCGTTCTTTTCCATAAGCTACGGTTTGACCGTTTTCTTGCTTCTCCCTCCTTTTTTGACACGGGCATGCACCAGATTTTTTTTTTTTTTTTTTGTTTAATCTTACTCTTACAACACCGGTGATCTCCAGTCGTGTCAACCCACTGATTTGTATGCACACATGTGGGGCAGTTTAATGGTGGTATATGTGTCCCTAGGCTCACCTTGGTGTTTTCTAAATTGCCTAGATGTGATTTTTGTTTACCTTTGTTTTAGTCGGCTTTTACGACAAGCGAGAGGTATCGCTGCAGGGATATTCTTAACCCGTCCTGCACGGGAGATAGGGCATTTTCATCACATTTAATTAATGAAGAATGTTGCAGGATCCATAAAACGTCTTCACGTGGGGTATAAACATTACTTCATTGACTCAAAATTTATTTTTTTTTTTAATTTTGAACAGGCGCCTAACCCCATCTAACTTCATGTAATAATTGAATTGGAGGAACAAGTCTGAATATGATGTTCCTCAACTAGGTATAATTGAAGCACAACTCTTGGCATTAACTAAAAGGAGCTCACGTAAGAGGAAGGATCCAGAAAATATATTTGACGTACCTACCTACGTACCAAAAAACAGACTCTAAGCCAGGTTCAACAAATCCATTTACAATATGTGCATTGTCACCTCATTTATGCGAAAAATGCCTCGCAGGCCTTCCTACAACAATAGAGGTTCCAGTTCTGTTCGAATAGCCTAGGATATTCTTTTCCCAGCAGAACCTTTTACTTAAATGAAATCCCAATTATCAGGCGGTGTTCCTCCATTATTCCTGTCCCGCTATCAAAAATATTCAACTTATCCCTGTCCATTGGGGAATTTTCCCAGATATGGAGAACCGCTTTTATAAGCCCTGTTCACAAAGAAGGTCCGAACAATGTCGTTAACAACTACCCGCCCATCGCCAAACTATCACACATACCCAAACTTTTCGAAAGTATCTTGTATGACACTCTAAGTTTCCACTGCAAATCTCTAATCTGCTCCAAACAACATGGCAGGTCTACAACCACAAACCTTGTCGAATTTGTGTCCTTCACACTCTCAGTATTAGAGAGTGGAAATGAGGTCGACGTCATTTCAACTCCCACAAACTAATACTCTTCAAAATGTCTTTCCTTAGCTTTGAACCCACTGCGTTGAAGTGGATATCTTCTTATTTAAAAAATCGCCTCTACAGTGTTCGTTTCAGATCTGCTTTTTCCAACCCCTTCTTAGCTTATTGCGGCGTTCCCCAAGGCAGCCACCTAGGTCCACTTCTTTTTATTCTTACCATAAACGACATTGAGTTTGTCATCAAACATTCCCACCTCTCACTGTACGCTGACGACACCAAGTTCTTCAAGACCATTTCCTCGCAACAAGATTCTTCCCTTATTCAATCGGATCTGAACAGCTTTTCCGTTTTGTGTTTCAAAAATCGTTTGGAACTTAACATTTCCAAATACCAATTAATTACCTTCTCACGTAAACGAATCAAACCTCCCCCTCGTCTCTACTTCCTGAATAATCAGCCCATTTCCACCGTTCAGGTTATCCGCGATCTTGGCATATTATGTGACCCAGAGCTCAAATTTCAGAGCTCATAAAACTCCGTCTTCTCAATAACCTTCCCTCCTTCCAGTCTTAGTTTCTAAGGTTCGCGCCCTCTAACCCGTTCTCATTAGTTATCAAGTTAGATTAAGTTTAGCTTGAGTTAAGCTCAGTAAATGGGGGTGTTTGCCTCCTTTGCCTGAAAAAAAAATAAAATAAAAATACCTCTGGAGTCGACCCTCCAGACTCTTAGTAAGAAAATGCCATAGATTGCAGAATGCTGGTTCGCACAGGAAGACTTGTTTTAGAACCTGTTTTTAATTTAAGAGGTGAAGATTGGTAGAGACTGATCACAATGTTGTGAAATATATTCGTCCACGAATAAAACGATTGGTAGGTGATTTTCCAATGGAAGATACTGAAACCACAAAATGTTATAATTTTTATAATGACCGGCCATTTGGAACTCGGAGGTTCAGATTCTAGTTAATCTGTTAAATCTGTTGTTTATTATTCAATTACTGATACCAAATCACCATGGCAAGTTGCACGATTGAACGGCACGTCCAAACTTTATTATCAAAATGAGTGTTCATTAGTGCAAAAGTTGCACGCGTTGCACCCATTATACGGTACACGTGATGGGCCTTGACAGTCGACTTCACAATTGTAAGAAGGGCATTTGAACGATGTCATATTTCGTACATTATGTCATACATGGGCCTGTCAAATTAAAAAGGAATTTAATTAATACCTAACACACAGCTTGTTTTACATTTACCTGCCCTTGTTGAAAAATCTTTTATTTTCGCTGTTCTGGTCAATCTCTTCTAGATCCGTCCTTATATTGTCCTACTTTCCGGTCTTCCTGAGGGCCTTTTTATACCGTTTTTCCAACCATTATTCTTTTGACTGTTCGTCCATTGTTCATTCGTTGTACGTTTCCTACCTATTAAAGACTTCGTGATTTTATTACTCGGACAAAGCTTGGGTCTGAAAAGGGTTCCTCGAGTTCTTGATTGTGTAGTTTCTCCCATTCGCTTGCCTCTTCGTCCTGCTTTTCATCATAGATTCTTATTACGATCTTGTTTTCAAAGACCCGACATTTATTTACCTCCTTCTTAACCAGAGACCAAATTTCACATCTGTGAGGCAAAAAAGTTGTTTTGGATAGTCCCTCCGTCACGAAGAAGCACGCGTTCCCCACATCCATTTTATTTATTTCGATTTTTATGTCGTTTATGGCAGAATACGATTCCTAGATATTTGAGCTTATTAAGTTTCTCAAGCCGTTTATTAAATGCGATGTTTTGATCGATCCAAGTTGGTCAATGATCATATATTTGTATTTATATTCATTTATTTTAAACCTACATCTTGCCTTTCTTCGGTTTCCTTTACTGTTTCCTCACTTTCTCCCAGCAGGTCTAGATCGTAAATGTAGGTTAAGGCCCGTCATGTCAAGCATTATTTTTGATTTCTAAGTCAAGAGCATAGCATTCCTTGATATAGCCCCGAAGTTGTATACCAGAAGTTCAAATAGGTTCTAACACTTGCTTATGCACGTTCTCATTCAGGCTAGGATTTTCGCAATATACTCTTTCTTTAGAAAACAAAGTCGTGCTTCGCTCCCGAAGATTAATTTTTCTATACAAATAGACAAATTGGATATCATTAAGCACTACCGCCAATATACTACCTAGTCGCTTACATGAATGTTTCCTTCTTTTTGCAGTACATATAACGTTTGTATAGAAAAATATAATCGGACTGAGAGCACTTATCTGCGGGATGCCAGCCATGATCGGCTTCAATTTTGGAATATTCACTCCCATGATTTACGCGATAGGCTATATTGGTTAGGTTATTTGCTCTGATAACAATTGTTTAAATAAGTACTTGAGGAAAGTTCGATAGCTTAGAGCTTCAGAGACGTCAAGACATGCTATTCTCGCTTTATCAACTGTATAGACGGTTATTCAATGCACAATAATTGGTTTCGTACTGAATGCTTTATTCACAACAAACTTATTCGGTAAGAGACGCTTTTCTCAATAATCCATGGAGCAAAGACATTTCAAAAGCCTTTGAAAGCCCAGGGCATTAACAGTGAGATCGGTCTTTAATTGCTTGCACTAGGATCCACGATGAATTATCACCTTAGTAAATGGTCGTATGATGTGCTCGGACCCAAATTCATATAGTGCAATTAGTTTGGTTCCCGGTTGCGAATTTTATCATTACCCCGAGGGTCTTCATGGTAAAGACACCAAGCCGACCTAATGGGCCAAATAAGCTCATTAATAATATGTGATTTTATTGGCGTAAGATTTTCTATACTCAGACATAAACAGCTTTCGCTTTCTCTGAGACTGTTCTCTAAGGCGCGACCAAGTCTAATGACCATGTGCGAGAATCCTATTTATTCATCCATATTATTGTTATCTTCTTCCAATCCCCGATACACTTTTAACGCTCAATGCTCGGCATATTATTTACCTCAATCAGCGATGCGCTTTACGGGTATCATCTGGTGGTTCTGTAGGGTCACACGGTTTAATGTCTGGCGGCTAGAGAAGCTGACGCTTCATAAGCTATTGGTTTATATATTTAAGAACAATGCAATGGGGTGCAACAGCTTTGAATTGTTTTGCCTAAGGTAATACTAGTTATTGATTATTGTTGGTCTTGGCGGTCCAGAGGTCTTCACTGGGATATATGAACCTTGGGTTTAACAACTGATCTGTAACCCCAACATCACTATGACTACTGGGTTCAAAATTCAACAAACATCGAAGAAAATTTCATGGCGGGAGCCAATTGATATGTCAGGATCTTAAGCACCTTTCCTGATTAACAGATGTTTAAGTCGGTTGTTGATATTCTATGGCGTCCAGACTGCTCGTCATTTCCACGGGATTTTTATAAACTCTTAAATCATTCGTAAATCCAAGTTTCACTAGTTGATGCCATCGAATCAGGTAACAGAAACTGCGGAACAACAATATTCCAGACAATTTTTGAACACAACACATACATATAACCAACCACTAACGTTATTATAGTTTTAAATATGCCAAAAAAGCCTGAAAGGTCTGGAAGGGTACTCTTTGTATTATAGGGATTTTTCTTTAAGTAAGCTATTAGTCCATGACTATCATTTAATGTTATGCAACCTTTGTTCGCGCAAGTACTCGGATTATAATCTAGAAATTCTCAAAATCCATTCAATTAAAAAACATGAGTTGTTGACCGTGCTTTCGAAATATGCATTCTTTAGTTAATGTTGAATAATGAATAAAATCAATTGGAATCGAAGGAGCCAATCAGTTTCCAAACACAAGGTGAGTGTAAGCTTGAAGATCACGAAACCATAGGACATTTCATGCAACTGCACTTTTTCATCTAGCTACTATAGCTTGTATAGTTTAGATATCTGCCACATAACACACACTCTACAAAAATTCTCTAGATAACATTCCATCAGGTAGAAACACTTAAAACTCCAACAGCTTCAATGCTACCACTCTTTTCTTCCTCAACACAACGAATCAGCAAAGGAACAAGGCACATATAAAACAGATTCTGCACTGCATCCAAGCGCGAATGCATAGTATTTAGTAAGTGTTCAGCTCGAAATCAAAGATGTGTGTCTTCAGTATTTTAAAGCATTTCCAAAAACTAATTCCAGTGTACTTCTCTATTTTATTTTTAAGTATTCGTACTGCCTGAACTATTGCCTGATTTCATTTGTACTTGTTAGATACTTTAAATACTTTTTTTTTCCAAAAAGCTATCACTGTTCCAAGATGAAAGAAAGGATTTCTCTTTTCCTTGATTGACTTTTTACATTTTATTTTTTGGTTATTCTTTTTGAAAAGTTATCAAAAAAATTGTTTTTTATTGTACTTGGGTCGATAGCAGCCTCCTGCGGCATCAAGCGCACCGTATTCACGTCGCAATGGTGGTGGTGGCATGAGCTTAGGTCAACGTAGTCATTCGGCAGCACCAAGTGATAACTATCATTATTACCGTAGTAGTAGTCCGCGTCGTGGATCATTATCGCCGCCTGACGATCGTTATATAGATTATCCAGTTCTTCCAATTCATTCCTCATCATATAATACAACGTCCTCATCGTCACAACAACGTTTTCAATCGCGTTCAGCAACTGCCACACCAACAGGATCGCCCAAGAAGAGACAACTGCCACAGGTGATCGATGATCGTATTCCATCGATCTTCATCAATCTGACAAAAGATGTTTTCTCTCCTTATAGGTACCACAAACATCGCGCAACGCCATGTTGCGTGATCGCCTCGGTCAAGAATTTGACGAACGTTTGCCGGGTGGCCGTTTTGGTCGCCATCGATCACGCCAACCACACCATCAAGCCACATACCGCAGTACCGGCATGGGCGGCTGGGAACGTCACTATACCGGCCTATCGGACAGTGATCTACACTCGATGGAATCAAGAATACGTCCACGGCATTCGTTGTCGCCCGATAAGGATTTCATGGGGGAATTCGGTGACTCCGATATGGAGTCTGTAGTTAGCGTAACCTCAAGTGCTTTCTCCACTCAATCAGAACGACCGCGAGGTTCGCGTGGATTGAGGTAAGTACTTTGCTTAAGTAAGAGATCCGCTGCTTTTTATATTATTAAAACCACAAGAAAATGCCAAACTTCTCTTATAATAACTATTTTTTCATTTTTGTGTACAATTGATATAAAAAAAATCAAAAAACCTCTCTGACTCTGTATTCTGAACGGGTCCCTTAAACTCTCTTATGAAAAAAAAATGAAAATGAATTTGACAACCTTAAACCTCGAAGCAGAAGCTTACCGCGAAATTGGCGTTCCCCAATGGGTAATTTTGAACGTTTTCGTGCGCACACAATCGCAGTCGATGATTCTGAATATCTAACACCAACTTCATCAATACCCCAACCATTACCTCTACCACCATCTCCACAACAACAGCAACAACAAGACCAACCTCCTCCACCACTACAACCACCACAACACGAACAAATGCCTGATTCAACAGATGTCTCTGCTGCATTAGCACAAGCATCCAGTCTGCTTCCACCAAATGCTATCAACATGAATCCATCGAATGGACCCGACGACTACCACCTAAACGGTCTTGACTGCAGCGCCGGCAGCGGCGTCAACGACGACGCTCATCTCTCATATCACCATTTTCCCGATTATTTTCTTCAAATACCCCAATGTTCGATGCATTTACCCCAATTCATTACGAATACCGATTTTAGTCAAATCCCTCAGCGAGTCTTTCGCAGTAGTAGTGCCTTAGGTTATCCCCAAATACCCCAAATGCCCATTACGTTCCCGTCATTCGAGAATTTCAAAAGATTCGCCACGCCCGTGGTGAATTTTTTCCGTCAAGCCAATCATCTCTCACCGTCCGCGGCATTTCTTCCTTTCGCCAATTTCGCAAATCCCCCTAATACCACCGACAGTAGTGGCCTGGTACAATGCCAGCAATGTCAGGCCATAAGGGAAATGCAACAGCAACAGGCCATGTTCGATCCCCAATTTGGGGGAATGATTGCACCCGTGAATGCAATCGGTCCGCATCCACAACAGGCCACTGCCAACGGTGGTATTGTAGACGCAATGTATTGCGATCAAATACCATTCACCGATCCATACATCAACCATATGCGTCGCCCATCCCTGTCCATGTTTCAGCCATCGTCAGAGCCATCACTGCCAACTCTAGATCCGGCCATGTGCGGCGAATGCGCTGATCAGCACTTCGGTGGTGGCCTCGCACAGCCAGCAATGTTCCACCATCAACACTCGCTACCTGCTCAATCGAACGAGGTTAAGATTCCTAAACAGTCGCTGATGCGACTAAGACGTCAATTAAGCGAAGAGGCCCTCGTGTCTAGCGTTCCCGTGTCGGCCAAAGCACAACCGCCATCAATTCTGAAGAAACCGCGACCGTTGGATCGTCGAAAATGTTTCAGCGAGTCACATTCGCGATCGTTGGATTATGATGACTTACGAACGAAGAACTGGTCACGACGTTATGTACGCTACGAGGATGAAGTATACCCGCCGCCAAGTCGTCCGCTCCATGAATTGCCGCGCAAGTACAATTCCGAAACGAATATACGGCAATCGTATATGGGAGCAGCGGTCGATGCTAATAATCCGCTCAGTCACTCGCACTTCCTAGTGACCGATGACAAAATTGTAACGATCGTCTACGACTCGGATGTTGGTTGGACGCGTAAGGGGGTCGCTCCATCGAATTACGTTCGCAAACGTAGCAATGATCAAAACAGACGGAGTCACATGTCCCTGAAACTGACTCGTACCAGTCAGCAGAAATTGGACGGACCGACACCGGCTTATCTGAAAAGACGACGCACTTTGCCGGAACCACCAAACGCGCCTAATGCGCACAACTTCTCTCCGGTCGAGTATACTGAAGATGCTGAAATGAAAAACGCACAGGGAAACGCAAACGAAACGGATACCGATGGCGACACGATCGGTGATTACCGAAGTGCGAGAACGCATTCGTCAGCACCCAACTCCGAGGCCGAGATCAAAAAGACTGCGTCGCAAGATAACGACGAACACCAACGATCTCGACCCGATGGCGGAATGTCCGAGCCCATGTCGTCGCGACACACCGATCGTGACTCGGACTACGCGCGATCGTCGTCGAGTAAAAGGCTCTCGGCTTCCCGTAGAAATAGATCTCCTACCGATCCCCATCGTTACCGTAGTAGTCCGCCACCGCCGCAAATCGGTTCGAATAATGATCGCAGTAATCTGGTTAGTATCAACGATCAGCCCGAGTATTTCGAATACTATGACGATGATTACTGCGAAGATGATGTGAATTACGATCGTCGTAATGATCGTTACGATAGAGAGAGTAGTGATAGTCCTAGTAGTCGAAGTCGCAGCCGTAGTCATGGACGCGGTGGTAGTTTAAACGCAAGCGGCGGTGGCGGTGATCGTAGTCATAATAGTAGAAGTAGTTCTAGTTATAATCGTGATTCTTATGGTAGTGGTAGTAATGCTAACAATGCTTCTTCTTCCTCTTTTGCAACAAAAACCAACTCCTCCCGTCATGGTGTCGCTCTGCTATCCACCTCACCTAAACGTGCCTCATTGAAACATACAAACCCACAAATGACCTCTTCACCATCCACAACACCACCACCACCACAACCACAACCACCAAATAATATTAATGATCCGTCATCGATGGATCGCGATTATCCTGCTGATGATGCCACTGCCAGTGAGTACGACGTACGTGAACGTGATCGCGTTGCCAAAATTCCATCGAACGATAGCGGTAATGGACGAGATCGAGATAGAGATAGAGATCGAGATAGAGATCGTGATCGTGATCGCGATCGCGATCGAGGAGGTGGCGGAAGTGGAAGCGGCAGAGAAGGAGGAGGAGGTGGTGGCGGCAGCTGTAGAGGCGAGGGATCTCGTAGAAGTGGTTATACCGACTCTAGTGGACCCGGCGGCGAAGGTGGTAGTAGTAGAAGTAGTAGAGAACGTCAGCTACAAGAAGATCGTATCGATCGTATCGAATCCGGCAGTGATCGCGGTGACGATCTCAATAACTCCTTTAGCCGGAGTATATCCAACGCCGACGGCACACCAGAAGACAAGATCGGTAGGATCCTTAAAAATATCTCTTTCGTAATAATCCATAACACATTCCTTTATCTTTAATTTTCAATTCCAGATGGCAGCTTATCGGACACGGCAGTCGGACTTCAACAAACCGATTCGCAGCGACGAAAAGCAGCCGCCGAACAACAACGATCGCCAAAAAGTGATGCCGGCGGCCGGAGTAGTAGCGGACGCGGTGAGGAACGTTTTGGATCCGGTATGGGAAAGAAGAGCAACTCGACATCACAGCTATCTGCGACGGGTGAGTTCAATGTGTTTTGATTTCAAATTATTTTTTTCTGTTTTATTTCCTGGCCAGTTGACCGTTGACAGTTGAAGTTTCATTTCCATTCTCATTTTCGAAATTCTTTTTAATTACAATTTTCAGTTTTTCATTTTATTTTTTATTTTTTTGTTAAGAGGGCCAATGTTTGGAATTTTTTAAGCCCTCAACCGAAGTTTTTTTTCTTCTTCTTTTTATTTTTATTTTTATCCTGAAATTTTATTTTCAAATCCATTTTTCGAATTTTACTTAAAATTTTAATTTAAAAAAACTAAAAAATAAAATAAAATAAAAACCAAAAAAACTATAACTAAAAATATGAAAAACAAAGGTCGTAAAAGACGTATGGGCTTTGGAAAGAAGGGTAAGAACTCATTTACGGTACACAGAAGTGAAGAGGTTCTACCCGGTGACATTCGCGGCCCACTGTCACGGGGTTCATCAGCATCCGATGATGGTGGCGAAGGATTCACCGAAGGGGACAGGTTCGCAATACTTTTCTTCTCTTCGTTTTTAAGTTTTTATTTTGATTTTCCTTTAACTTTTTTTTGTTTTATTTCATTTTATTTTTCCCCGATTTATTTTCACAAGAAAAGAAATCAAAATTTTAATTTAACAAAACAGAGAATGTATAGGGAGGGTGATAAACATTGTAGTGAGGTTATAAATTAGCTTTATTTTAGACATAAGTTTTAGATTTAAGTTATTTAGTAAGGATATTAGGTATGCATGAGTTTTGGACTAAGACTGTGAGGGGTCAAGAAATCTATTTTCAGAGAATTATTGTTTTTTATTCGTTTTTCTAGTACTTAGTGTAAATATTCGCGCCATTCGTTCATCTCCAGTCCGTCTGCCATTGACTGAGAACTCGGTTGAAATTCAAGTCTTCTTGGTCTTGATCGACCGAAACTCATTGTCAAGAGTAATACAACGTGCCTTGTGAGGGTTCCCCATACCATTTTGCTAAGCTTTACATCCTCCTGAATTATAGGATCATAAGCAAGACATACCTCAAGTTTTCTTCTTCAAAGTTCCTTTTATAACAGAGAGCGCCGGGCGTAGTTAGTAGTGTGTCAGTCTCTGACGCGCGATGAGCGAGTTCGGATTCCGATAACACCAACAACATCGAATGTTTATTTCTTGACTTCCCTCCTTGGCGGGCTACTGGCAAAACTCCCGTAGTACACTTGCCTCCTCTCTGCAAATGCGCATCCTTGGCAAGTCTCATGTTCTGCGCCTTTGGCAAATACTTTTTCGATTACCTCCACTTCGTAAGTAATCCACTTCGGCTTGGCCAACATAACTAGTTTACTCAACTTCACGGACTGCATTTAAATAAACAAGTCACATTGATTCATGCAAACGGCGTAGCATTCCCTATCGCTCATTGGCCTTATTATGGTATGTAAATGGTGTTTGGTTTGGTTTGGGACGATTAAACTAAGTTTCGAGAACGTGATCGGCAACCCACATGGGTAGTTTTCACGATTCGTATTTTCTACTCCTTTCTTCCAGGTATGCGCTATTTAGTCACTCTCTTCGCGGACTTCGGCGGGCTAGAAGCAGTTTATGCTACCTCGATTCTTCAGCTTTTCTCCTTGCAATCTCGCCTCCCCGTAGTTCAGATTGCACGTTTCTTACTAGTGCGCAGATATTCATCTCGTATTCTTCCAATTATACCATTCGTCTGATTACTAAACCTTAGTTCGATAGAATACCTTGCCGTTCCGTGAAGCGTCTACAGTCGGAGATTGCGTGCCTAACGTCATCCACCTAGTTTGGACAGTATTTTTAATTTTAGTGGTATTATTTCAACGAGTTTACTATAGAACCATCGAACACGCTATTTTCCTCCTTGATTCTCCTTACTGCGTCCGTTTTAATTCACATACAAATCTCCTGCAGTAAATAAAAAATGCGGCTACATCCGGTATCGTCCGTTAACCGATTATTTTCCATCATTATACAAAGCCCGTTACTGTTCTAAAGGCTTCTTCCGAGACTGTCGTCGTCGAAACTGATGATATTGATTCCAGTGGTAGCCCTAGACGTTATCGGACATAAAGTTCTATAGAAAGGGACCTAGCACGGAACCATGAGGTACTCCTGAGGAGACGTAGTAATATTCAACTACTTATTCAATGTTATATCCCAACTTCCTTATGGGAGTTCGAGACCATCATATTCAAATCGTAAGGTGTTTCTTATCTGAGACTAGTCGTCCTAGCGTTTTTAACATCTAGTGTCACTTCTGCGCAGAATTCTTAAGCCCTCGCTTCCAGGAGATTTCTTATATAGTTTCAGACGCAATGTCATGATTTTCTCAAACCTCATGGTGATTTGATAGATCACCCGACTCCTCTTTTTCAGTGAGCAATCTGTCGAAAATAATTCACGCTAGGACCTTTCCTATTATGTCTACCAGACATATGGGGTGTTTATGACGACGGCTCTTCGGGTATTTTTTGCAGAGTTGGAATGAACTTTTCTGTTTTTTTTTTGGACGGCGGTCTTCAAGACTTGTTAGGAATTCCATAGCCAAACAACCTTTTTGTGATTGTAGTTCATCCAGTAGCTCTCTGTAGTTCACCCAAAATGATGACTGAGATATTCCCTACATCTATCTCTCGAACAATTGATATGTCGCCTTTGGGAAAACAAGTGGCCCATAGTAATTCTCTGCATTATTGGGCATGTTGTCTATGAGGGTCTGCAGGGCGTGTACCTATAGACCGTGACCCATGGGTTCATGTCATCGCAGATAGATTTGAAGCATCTTGCCTTGCTCGCTCTGGTTGCTATTGTTAATTCTCGTTTCACTCGCCTAAAAGCCGCCAAGTGTTGTTTGAAATTCTGTCGGGCATTAAGGCAGGGTCTGATATTCTAGGCATTGTCGCATTATGTGTTGCAAATATGCTTTGTATGAGTTGGCGCGACAAATCTTAAGTGGATCCGTTAGTATCCACGTTAGAGCAGTTCAGCATTTCCTCGATCACATTCCTTAAATTATCCTTCCGTTCTTATTCTCTTGAATTCGAAGACTCTGATTTATATAGTGCTACCTTGGTTTTTCGAGAGACGGCTCTACTTGTCATTTGTCTCTTGATCCCAAAGAAGCAGCGGTTGGCAAGAGTAATTCTGTATTTGATCTCAGCGCTGGTGTTGTTGTCGCTGTTTACTAGTGAGGCAAGGTAGACGAAGTCCTTGATCACTTCGAATTTGTATCCTTCAACTGTGACATTCTGGTATATTTGGTTTTACTCTCGTTTACCGAAAGACCCATTTTAGCCGCTTCTGCTTTAATGCCTTTGTACGCTTCGTTCACGTCTTGCTCTGTTCGCCCAATTACGTCAATGTCATCCGCATACGCAAGCAATTGCGCAGACTTGAACTAGATCGTACTTCTTATGTTGGCCAGTGAGTCTCGTATGATATTTTCAAGCACGAAGCCTTTCTTATAGACTGGGCAAACGTTGAGTTTCCATTCCTTGGCATGCTTCGTCTGACTATATTTTACAGATGAACTGGTGCATGGGCTCTATCAGATCATCTCCAGCCGCTTTAAATATATAGCTCCGCAGACAGGCCGCCTGTACCCGCGGCTTTGTTAGTTTTAAGCTTCGAAACAAATAGCTTAATTTCATCTACGTCAGGTGGACGGAATTCTCTTGTATTTTCGTCCGTTGCGATAGATCATTCTGCCTGACAACGGTATCAGATCTATCCTCGCCGTTATACAGTCTACAGAAGTTGTCTTTCCATATTCATAGCATCGACCCTGACTCTAGTACTACCTAGTCCTGCCATAAGTTCTGTTAGAAATACAAAACGCTATAAAAAAAAACACTAAACATATTGTATTCAAAATTATTTCATTTATTAGAACACAATATTGGTTATTAAAAAAAGTTGGGTTCATTCGAAATGACCGCCTTTTGCTTTAACACAAGCTTGTAAACGGTGTGGCCATTGGGCTATAGCGGCACGTACGGTTTCCATGGAGATCGTGGACGCTGCTCCGGTTAATGCTGTTTTAAGGCTTTCCAAATTTCTGTGGGGAGCCTTTGCAGGCCATGTTCTCCAATTCTGACAACAAACCATAATCCAGTGCATTCAGATATAGGCTCCCCGACGGCCAATCTTCTGCTGCTATAAAGCCAGGAATATTGACTCCGAGCCACTCCTGCATGGTTTTGGCTTTGTGCGCTGGAGCAGAATCCCGTTGGAAGATCCAATTGTGTCCATTGAAAAGGGTAAAGGGCTTTTACGCCCTTTTCACAGAAATGCAGGGATGTGACACCATGGTGAGAGACCTCCCACCAAACCATTACGGCAACAGGATGATGGCCACGTTGAACCCTTGCAACAATTTTTTTCGCTTCCTTGGATGAAGTGGCATAAATCTTGTCATTTTGTTTGTTGAAAACTTCTTCCACGGTGAAAATTTTCTCGTCCGTAAACTGAATGTTTTCATGGCCATTGCCCGCGTGCCACTGCAAAAGTCGCTGCATCTTTCCAGTCTTTTCCCCGACAGAGAAGAGTGGCTATCAAATGCCGTGATGGTCGTCGAAACACGAGATTACCCTCTTCACCGAAGGATCGAAAATGGACACAGGCACTGGAGCCGGGTTCTACTCTGATACCCTGCACAAACAGGAATTATTTAGACTCCCTGATTTGTGCAGCGTTTTTCAAGCAGAAATCCTAGCAATAGAGAAAGCAGCCAAACACCTACAGGTAACCGATATCCCACCATCGGATATCACTATCTTCGTAGACAGCCAGGCTGCAATGAAGTCAATAGGGTCATGTACAACGAGATCAAAGGCTGTTATGAAATGTCGTGACTCACTGAAGTATATCAGACACTACAAAGTCAAACTCTGCTGGGTTCCGGGTCACAGCTCAATCGCAGGGAACGAAAGAGCGGACAAGGGTCTGAAATGGACATCAGCGAAGCGCACACATCATTGCAGCCACCGGTGAGTGCATTATACCGGATCATAAATGACACAATAATAAAAGAAGCCAACTCGTCTTAGCTTGTAAGAAACGACTGTCACACGACAAGATCATCGTGGGCAGAGATTAATATCGGCAAATCAAAGAAGCTCTTGGCACTGGACCGAAACTCGATCCGTATGCTCGTCGGAGTCACAAGACACTGTCCCATCGGAAAGCTCCGGAAATGGAACTCGGAATCCAGCGATCTCTGCCGGAGCTGTGGCGATCAGGAAGAGACTGAGACGATCCAACATCTGCTTTACCACTGCCCAGCTCTCCAGAATCGGCGCCTAGCTTCGCTGGACCAAAGATTCTTTACAGAGATTGCGGACGTGGCAAATGCAGATATATCAGATCTTCTGAAATTTATAAAGAGCCCGGGATGGTTTCAGCCACCACGTGATAGGACAGGTTAATTATATGCGTACTCCACAAATGAAGGGAATTCAAATGGGCCCTTTGGCCTCCGAGTGGAAGTGATGCTCTACCTACTCACCTTCCTCACCTAACCTAACCTTCCAGCCTAATTTTTTTTAATAGAGGAGTTAGAAGATGACCCGTGGACCGACGATAGGCTTACATCCCAGATCATCCCGAATCAGCCTAGACATGGATCTGGTTGATATATCCAATTCCTTGGACATGATCTTCTGCTTCTTACGGGGATTTCTCCGAATTCGTTTACGTACTGCCTTTACTACCGCACTCGTACGGACGACGCGCGGGCGACCACTTCTTGGCCTGTCCTCTAATCCAGACAAATCGCCGAAGCGAGCAATAGCCCAATAAGGAAATATTCTTGATATTCCGAGTGGTTTTAGCAACTAGAAAATTTTGCCAGCACTCTTTCCACACTTATGCAACGCTATTACCGCTACTCGATTCTCTTTTACGCCCCACTCCATGTTAATAGTTCGCAAACTGAAACCAAACTGACTAGAATCCTTCACTGATCAGTGCATGTGTTTTGAAAAATAACTGTTCTATTCCCGGAAAAAAATTTGAACGATAAGCGCTGGAAATTGCGAAACAAAATTTATGACAGGACTAGGTAGTTTCATCCCTAGGGCTCCTGCTCTAGCTTTCCTGCGCGATGACTGCGGTAACATCGCTCCATCTCCTCTATCACACGCTTTCGTGCTCTCTTTTTTATTTCTTAAAAGCGTGTGCCCCCCGCTCCTTTTCACTTTTTCATGAGCGGCTCTCGTCCGTCTATATATAATGGTTATGCAGGCGGTTTACTTTGCTACACCAAACAAGGGTTTCTAGTTGGCGGCGCGCAATTTGAAACCCAGCATTTCAGAGGCAGCGTCTCTGATGGCGCGCTGGCAATGCTAACACTATTGTTCTGTGCTCGTATCATCGGACTTTGTGAGAGGTTGAGAGAAACTCAATCGGCAAAGATCCTAGCGATCTTCGGCGATTGTAGTTTTCCGACGTCAAACTCTCGTTGTCCTGCTCGACTCCGTAGCCCTTGATATCCTTATTCGTCCCATGACTACAACAAGGTATTGATCCAAGTCGATGTTTGCTCCTCGGAAGGTTCGTACTTCTAGGATGCTGGCGGAGTGTCTGGCGTCAATTGCAACATGATCTGATGACCGCCGGGTTCCTTTATAGCTGTTAAGCTGTGGGAATGGTGTGCTTGCTATGTACAAGGAATTTACGCCCCGCTAGGAAGTCAATTAGCCTGAGTCCGCTGTCGAATGTGGTGTTATGAAGGCTGTGTTTTCCTATGATCGACTCAAATATGTCCTCTTTGTCCAGTTTTGAGTTAAGATCCCCCAGTACAATTTTGGGGGTGTCTCCCCTTCCGTTAGGGGCTTATTATTTTGGGGTGGTGTCTAGTTTTTCTTTCGCGATTTGGCGATCGACTATCATCTGATCGTCACCTTAACTGTAGTCCTCGTTGACCAGCCAGTTCATATTTCGCGGGATAGCTTGTGTGTTAGCTCCTGTGTTTATAAGCCCATACCATATGGCCGTATAGCCTTAACCAACACTAACCCCGGCACTCACTATTCACTATCCTTTGTTTTCAGACGATATCTTGTTTTTTTTTAAAGCTTCACAAATTCAATATGAAATAAAATAATTGAAGCCAACATTAATGTCTATAATATAAGCTTTGTCTATTAGACAATTTTATGCCAAAGGGCCTAAATATGAATACGGCCATATGCATGCTACGTGAAGTGCAATCGTGAAGTCCAATTTTCAACAACTTTCTCGAGCAACTGCGGCCGTATATCAGCAATAACACGGCGAATATTAACTTCCAAATCGTCCAACGTTTTTGGTTTATCGCCATAGACTAGTGGCTTTATATACCCCGAATGAAAGTAATCTTAAGGTGATCACAGGATCCTGGAGGCCAGTTCGCAGGTCCATTACGCGAAATTATGCGCTCAGCAAATGTTTCCCGCAATAAAAGGATGGTGTCGCGCGCCGTGTGTCATATTGCGCCATTTTGTTGAAACCAAAGCTCTGTCACATCAATGCCATTCCACTGAGGGACTAGGAAGTCAGAAATCATGTTGCTATAGCGCCGGTATCGTCCTTATAGAAATATGGGCCGATGATTCCACCAGCCCATAAAGCACATCAAACAGTGAGTTTTAATGGTTATAAGTTCGTCTCGACAAAGGCTTCTGGGTTTTCTCCACGCCAAATCCTGCAATTTTGCTTGTTTAGATATCCATTTAACCAAAATGGGCCTCATTGGAGAACAAAATTTTACGTTAAAAATGAGTATCAAGCTGAATCATGTTTTCGGCCTATTCACCGAACCTATGACGCGTATAATGGTTACCTGGTTTTAACTCATGCACAGCTGAATCGTATAAGCTTCTAAGCCAAGATCTTTCCGTAAAATCTTCCACAAAGTGGATGAGCATAGCTCCGATTGCTGTACACCATGGCGAATCGTCTCATACGGATTCTCCTA
Source organism: Merodon equestris (assembly GCA_958301585.1). Classification (NCBI taxonomy): domain Eukaryota; kingdom Metazoa; phylum Arthropoda; class Insecta; order Diptera; family Syrphidae; genus Merodon; species Merodon equestris. Next base: position 55,884,589 of record OY284413.1, read on the forward strand.
AACACTGCCCTCCACAATGGCAATAACTCCCTCTCTTCGCATTGTTTGTCGTCTTTGAAGGTGCGTATTATCCACTAGAGTGTACGTAGTTCGAAAACGATTCATCGTGTTCCGAATAAAGTACTCAGATGAACGATTATGTCGACCATAAAATGGGAGAAGCTCACGATAAATTTGGCGAACCGAACTATGGTTTCAAAATAAGTTTGCATAATTTTCTTACGTTGTTCTGGCGTTAGTCTATTCATCGTAAAATGGCAAAATGTAGTTACCATTAATCAACTTTCAACTGTCAAATTGATAATCTGTGGAAATACTGTTGCCAGTTTAAAAACCGAAACTCTAAAAAAACAATCTTTACAAGAGTAAAGAGTATTGTAACATGTCTCCATACAGCGGTTTTTAAATGCTTGTGGAAGAGCTCTGCCTTTATATGTTCTTTGCTGAAATAAATGACGGCTTAGAACGTAGTCAATAACAAGACCGCTCTCCTGCTGTTGCTTTTGAAACAGCCAATCCGTTCCAAGCTTCAAATTTCAGCGAATACCGAGGTAGGATTTATAGACGATTCAACTACTTTTTTTAAAATGTCTCTGAAAGGTTTCTTTTACTAAACAAGTTACTTTCTACCGAATTGTTAGAAAACAGACTACAGTATAATTAGTTACTATTATATCATAAGGTTTTAAACTGCTTCGATATCAACGCACTCCCTCGGAAGCCTGTACCAGTATTTAGAAACCTTTTTGAAAAAAATTAAAAAATGTCATATCACCTGGAACATCCTTTCATAAGTGCGGACTTTTTATTAATATAAACATTTAATTTAATGTTCTTACACTTATTTATGGTATGTATCTGGTCTAAAAAAGGTATAACTTCAGATATATAATAATTTAATATGTATTTATAGGATAGAATAAGTAGGGTTAAGAGCATGTGCAACTTAGACGGAGCACTCGCTTATATGCAATGAATGTCCATCCCTCACAAAAAAAAAAAACCGAAAAAATTATATATCAGCCCCCATAAATGTCGCGCTTGCAGCAAATTGGACTTAAAAAAAGTGTTTATTTAGAAACCCAAAAGAAGTGCTGAAACCATTTCAATCTCAATTTCAAAGCTTTTCACCATTTTTAACAATGTCTTAGCTGAAAGAGAAAGCTTTTCTAATATTTCCAAAATAGCATTCAAAACAAATATTTAATTAATTTTAAATTTCTAGCCAATCCAAAGTCGATACGTAGTTTTAGGCTTTTTTGCAAGGAATCAAAATTTGCTGAAGTTCAGCAGAAGCTTTGAACTAATCAGATTTTTATGCGAATTACATAAAAACTGTCTTTCACGAGCTTTTCCTAGAACTTCTTATGCAGGATCAGAAAGAAAAAAAAATAAAAACAAACTCCGTTAATATTTAATAAAATCGAAAAAAAATATTTTTGTTTTGATTTATGCATTAGACGAACATTTTTGGCGCATTTTCCATAATTACTTGCATTTTTTAAGATATCATTATATTAAATCAATAAATACGTTTTTGAAAAAGTAAAAGCTTGTAAACTCATTCAGCTTATCTCTATCATAGTCCTTCGCTTAGTTAGTAAAGATTTGACTATTTTTTTATTTAGCTTGAGCTACCTCTATACACTTTAATGCTTGTCTTTCAAAAAAAAAAAAATGTTGTTTAAGGTTTACTTACTTATTTTGATTTTTCCTTAACCTATACATATTTTATAAAAAAAAATATTTAATATTAAGCATGGGTTTTTATTACTTGACAATCGAAACAAAAATCAAAATAATTTATATTTTTTTGAAAGCAGGTACACCACACAGGTAGGAATTATTTTTTAAGGCTGATTTTCAACAAAAGTATTTAAAAATTTTACCCAAAAGTGGAAGAGCAAACTAATACTTATTTTATATAATATTAATACAATATATCCACAACTTTTTTTTATAATCATTTTATAATTCTGGTTTCATATAAGAAACTTAATGAAAAAATAAACTTACAATATTTTTTATATTTTCTATAAAGTCAGAAATGCATGAAAATTATTCACAAACTCACGGTAATAACGAACTTGATGTACACTCTGTAAAATGTACGTGAAATTGTTGTCAGGACACAAAATTATTTTATGTATAAAAGTGTAATTTATCAAGAGTCTTTCATACATTGTTCAAAGACTGATATATGATCTGCAGCTCCTTTTATGGATTTCTTTTTATAGCTTTACTCATAGGAGAGTTTTGAACCTTCATCGAATTTTTGATACAACGATGGCTTTGTACCATGATCGAGAATTTTTAAATTGTCCTTTAAAGTGGCAAGCACCTTTTGATAGCTTAGTAGTGCTTCGAATTCTCTGTTCGCCGTTCGCCTCTCTGGAAGAAAATTGGAATACACCTACCAAGGTATTCAAAAAAAAATCGGTAACACAACATAACTTTGAATTTCCAACCAATATGATGCGTATTTTTCGCTTTTGGCTAAGTTGCGAAGGCTTGTGGCTCGTACTCGTAAACCATGATTCGTTTTCAAACCGTGTGTTTAACGACTTGCTGTTGAAGTTCTCTTTGTGCCCATTTGAGCTTTTTACGGACCAGTCGTTTAGCAACACTCTTTCTGCCCGATATATCAGTAACATTGTTCTCATCATAAGCAAACTCTTTAAGACTCATTCAACGATTTTCAACACAGCTTATTGCTTTTGTCAATTTTTTCACCTTTCGTAGACATTGAAGTTCCACGAAAATGAGGCAAATTAACTTACTGTTCGAGCTCTTTGAAAGTGTATTCCATGTACAATATACATATAACAGTGTTTTTGACATTCGCGATTTCTTCGCGAGACCTTCTACAACATATCTAACGCTTTCGTTTATTATTGTTATTATTATTATCGGCCTGCTGGAACTCGAAAATTCAGAGCCTCATTGGCGATGAGTGTGTTCCTTCCATGTTTCGCTGTTCTGTTCATCTCTACACCCAACAACGGCGCGGCCTACGGGTTGTCATTTAAAACACAAAATTAAACGTAAGTTCTTCAACCAAGTTAACAGCATCTTGTCAGTTCAACAAACAATATTTCTCAAAATGAACAGATTTGTATAACTCAAAGCGTTTATAATATGATTTTTAAGGTGCCTAGTTTTTAATTCTCAAAAAAAGGACAGGAAACTTCGAAAAGTGTACAATATTTTTATTTAAGTAGATAAAGCAATGCTTGCCATTTCCTCAAGTATCATTTCGTGTAAATGTTGACCGCGATTACGTTTTAAGTGATCTATGAATATGAGAATTTCACTAATATCGTCTTCGCATGTAATGCTGTCTTCCAAAGCTCTTATTGACGGTGGTTTATTGGTATAGACCCCCATTTAAAGTGCGACTGTTTATCAAGCTCAATTTCCAGTTGGTCCATCAATCCGTATGCTGTGTGATCATGCTGGAATCACATGTCGACCAGTTTCAATTCGTAGACTTTGGTCAAAAAAAAAAACAGTTCGAAATTATAGATCTATAGCGGATGTCATTGGTGCTAAGCTGTCCTCATGGTTGTTTAAGCTGTCCAATGGTTGTGCCTGACCAATGACCGCACCAAGCAGTGCATTTTCCCGATGCATTTGTATCCGGATTGTATTGCGCTAAGATATCGTCTCAAATATGGCTTTTTTTTGATAACATCCATTTAACCAAAAATGAGCTTCGTCATAATTTAATAAGCGGATCTCCCTCCAGCTTTTCTAGGACCCCCTCACGTAAAATTCGACCCTGTGGAAGGTCGTTAGGCTTCAATTTCTCGTGTAAGGTCTACCTGATAACACAAGCCCTATCGCGACGAATGGACAAATCACGGTCTTCATTAACAACGCATGCCGCATACGGGCAGGTGACTGGATGTCCAACAGCATGCGACTTTTGGTCACTATGGCTTGAATTGCTTGCTCAGTAATACGATTTTTTGCTTCTTCGTATCGGAAGTGTTGCGGTTGAGGTAGGCTTTAAAAGCGCATAAGTTGTATACGATGGCGATCTATAGTATTGTATTGCAACAATTACATAATTCACAAAGTAAGCTTTGCTCCATGGAAGTTTGGATCGGCCGATGATGTAGATGGATGACTATGGTGTCATCACAAATATCTTTCATTTTGAATTACCATAATGGATCTTTTTTCATCGCCAGTGAAAATTTGATGCAGAAAGCCCTTCCTTTCTTGCCACTAGGGCAGCATTTTCCACTTGAAAAAATGGAAAGTTCGACGCCCTTAGCCATATCGCACCTTTAATTTCCATCCTTTAGCCTCTTTAACAATAGGAAATGGCTGTTACGCTACGACCTTTTGATCTAGTAATACTTTTAATTCTGGGTCTTCAAATCCGTTCACCGATGTTAAAAGGTCCTTGCCTTTCACATTGAAATCACTACCACTTTTTTTGTCATGGAAGCCTCCGTGACACGTTTTTTTCACTATTAGAAGCCTCAAAGACAATTCCTATTATCAATCGATGTGCCACCGATTTTTTTCAAATTCGAATGGAAAAGCTTCCGGCACAAAACAACATACGACGCCGATTACCATTCACAAATATAATATAATGATGCCCAGACTTACCATGTGACATTTCTGACCAGCATTTGCCACTAGGGCTATCTATTTGAAAATAGCGGGTGATATAGGGTCCGCCAAATAACTTTTTTTTTTTTTGAAAATGCTATAAAAAAAACTACTGAATATTTTCTCAAATTTCTTTTTTTATTTGAAAGTACAATCCTTCCGGTTAATAATGGAAAATAATTTCATTCAAATGGCTGCCTCGGCTGGCCATGCAGTAGCCTACACGATCGGTCCAATTTTTAAGCACATTATCGATTGTGTGCAGCTGTATTTCACCAATGGCTTCACGAATATTGTCCTTTAAAGCGTCAATTGTCTCTGGCTTGTCGGCGTAACACTTATCTTTGACGGCACCCCACAAATAATAGTCCAACGGTGTCAAATCGCAGCTCCGAGGTGGCCAAACGACATCAGCTCTGCGGCTGATAATGCGATCTTCAAAAACAGGACGCAAAACATCGAGTGTAGCTTCGGCTGTGTGGCACGTACCGCCGTCCTGTTGAAACCAAATGTTGCCAATATCCTCCTCTTCAATTTTTGTGAACAAAAATTCGTTCAACATGGCCCGATAACGATTGCCATTGACTGTAACGGCCACTCCTTGCTCATTTTCGAAGAAAAATGGCCCAATTATGCCTCTGGACCAAAATCCGCACCAAACAGTGGCTCGTTTTGGGTGCACCGGCTTTTCGATGTATGCGTGCGGATTTTCTGTGCCCCAAATGCGACAATTTTGCTTGTTTACATACCCGCCAAGATCAAAATGAGCTTCATCTGAAAAGATGATTTTTTTGGCAAAATCGGCATCTTCTGTAAGTCGATCGCAGGCAATATTTCCCAGCGTTGTTCAAGCGTATACACAACCATATTCGTTCAGCGGAAGGATAAAACTAATTATCTGTCAAATCAGACATGAGCTAAGTGTTACCATTCACGAAATAAGCACTACTTGAAAAAAAAAACGTTAGATGGCGGACCCTTTATTTAAAAATATAATTAGTATTTGGTGCAGTGTCCACGGACCGGACAACCTGCATGTAGTCAACTTTTCATAATTTCATTTCACAGAAAATGTTTCATTTGTCCCATTAGGGTTTAGCTGTCTTTTTCTATTGTATGATGTTAAGAATGACTTAGTTAGCGCAATAGATAAATCCTCTGTGTTGAAACAGTTAGAGATAAATTAACATAGATCACGTTTTGCAGGCGTCCGCAGGGTTTGGTTCCACATTTCCCGTTAACTCTGGCTATGGTCATCGACGTATCCGATGACGTTATAAACGAAATAACTATCGACTCTAAAAGTGTCAAAGGAAGAGATGTTAAAACCGGCAACCTTTGGCTGTGCATACTGTCACTGAAACTTTCAAATGTAAGTGAGATAATAAAGCTTTCGAGCGTTATGGAAATTAGTGGAATGGTCGACACTCATCCATCCACTTCTGGCTAGAAATAGTTTTTCAACAAGACAACCTGGACGGGTTTGTGACGAAGGTGTTCGTTCACTTTTCTCCGAGGGTGGTTGTCATAGATAGGATTTGAGAGATTCGACTGAATCTGCGTTGGTTGTAGTTCACAGTAACTCTTTTTGTTTCCATGTCATTTAGGTGTTGTATTAAAAATGAACACACAGAATATGAATATTGAAGTGATCTTATACTGCGAGTGTTATGCCTCCAACAGCATGACAGCGAGCTCAATTGAACCATTATTTTTTTCATCGCTGACAAAACACGGTCCAATCATACCTCCTTCACTTCACTTTTTATGTATGAAATGGAATCCCTTGAGGCACATATGAGTTTCTTGCCCTCAAATAAGACAACTTTTATTAATTAACAAGGCCATTATGCCAAAAATTAGCTCCATCGCTAGAAATTGTTTTTTCGATCAAATTCAGGATTTTCTCCAAAATTTTTCAGAGCTTAATCGAAGAAGTTTGAGTTATAGGACTTGGGTCATGTCTTTACGTAAAATTCGTCACAATGTGGACTGAAAGATTATCAATTTATGTGACCGGCGTGGAATCGACTGAATCGAGGAATCGGATTATTTTGAACTGAGGCACCTACAGCAGCGATATTTTTGGTAATTTAACCAGTGCGATGTCTCACTAGCACATGAACATTCAAAAATTGATATTTGGACTTGAACTTATTCACTATAGGATGTAAAGCAGGAGGGATGTGTATTACCAGCTAAAATTAGAGTTAGGTCTCTTAAAGTTGCAACCAACGAATCAGAATTTCGGTAATCATTTTTGATAACTTCCAAACGTTTCTCACGAACGAGAAACCTCACCATGATAAAAATGTAAGCTTCTTGGTGCACCAGCAAAGCTTCTCAACCCAAACGACTCATTTCACTTTTTAACCAATCGGGGCTTATGACAAAGAAGTACTTTGTGACTTTTCTTCAAATTAGGCCATTTTTTCTCTGAACAAAAACATTAAATTGTTATTACCAGTTATACACAATTATATAAGAAAACTATCTGAACCCTGTCCCTTTTGGCAGTGGCTTACTTACTTACTTACTGGCAATACAACCAAAAAACATCTCTAGCTGGCACGTTCTTTTGCCAGTTGTCGCCAGTGCCGTACTCCCAGTTGGTTAAGGTCCCCCTCCACCTGATGCGCCACCTTAGATTCGGTTGTCCTCTGTTGCGTCGTTCCTTGGGTTTGGATCCGAAAGTCCTTCGGGTCGGAGCTGTGTTGTCCATTCGTTCTACATCGGAGACATTGGATCTGAAGACGTCGTACAGCCCTTACAGTTCGTCGTTGTATTTTCTTCTCCACTGTACGTTTATACAAACGAAGCTATAGATTGAACACAGAATTTTCTTCTCCAAGCGACCAAGGGTTTCCTCATCCGTTTTCCTTAAGGTCCAGGCCTCTGCGCCGTAAAGGAGGACTGGGATGATCAATGATTATTATAGTGCTACCTTGGTTTTTTTGAGAGGGCCCTCCTTCTCAATTGCCTCTTGAGCCCAAAGAAGCAGTCGTTGGCAAGAGTTATACTGCGTTTTATCTCAGCGCTGAAATTGTTATCGTGGTCACTATTGATCCAAGGTAGACGAAGTTCTTGACCAATTCGTAGTTGTAGCTGCTAATTGTGAAGTTCTGGCCAAGACGTCGGTGTTGTGCGTCTTTTTTGTATGACAGCATATACTTCGTATTTCCCTCATTTACCAAAAGACTCTTTTTAACCCCGTGTGCTTCAATGCTTTCGAACGCTTCATTGACATCTCGTTGTGTTCGTCCAATTACGTCAATGTCATCCGCGTTCGCAAGCAATTGCGCAATAGATCGTACCTCTTGTGTTGGTCAGTGAATCTCATATGATCTTTTCAAGCACGATGTTGAACAAAGGATGGCAGGTATCATTGCAACGGAAGGCATATCCATGACATATCCATGGGGGTGGTAGGATATTGTCACTCCAATTTTCCTTGAGGCAAGACATAACTTTCAGTGCACACCCTCTGATATATATATCAAGGGTTGGAAGGTTCATCATAGCATTTAGAGAAGTACGTGGCATGCTGTAGAAAGCCCCGTATTGCTGCGACAAACTGCACTTTGAAGTTTGGTGACAGGGGCTACGACGTACTTGCGTGTTAGCCTGTTCCACCAGACAACCAATGCATATGAAATTATCAGTCCTACCATTGCCGTATAGATCTAGAGGACCTTTTTCGTCGTTGCATTTCCACAAAGCTGACAGCGCCTTGGTGGTCTTTGACTCAACATCCTTGACCAAAGAAGCTTGCTATCTAAGATGATACTTAGCCTCCTTGGATACTGGGCATGTCTTTTAATACCGGCTGACTCATCCCAATAGTTTTCCTGCTTCTCGTAAAGAGAACGACATCAGTCTTAAAACGATTAATCGGCAAATCATTATTCGTGCACCAGTCATCGATTGCATTTAGCGCCGCCTTTGAGCATCAGCGATCAATGTCTGTGCACAACCATGGATTTGATCCACAAAATCAGTGCTTAATCTACGCCATGCCATCTAGTAGCGTTACACATATGCTGTCGAAAGTAGTGTTATCGAACGTATCCTCAATGTCGACGAAAGTGCCCAGCATGTACTCTTTTCTTTCGAGTGCGCATTTAATCAATTTAGGTTAATTAGGTTTCGAGCGCAGTCTCGCAGGATTGACCACCCTGATAAGCACGTTGCATCTCCGAAAGAGGATGTATTCAAAGCGCAACTTTGCGCGTGTGCAGCGCTACTAGTCTCTCCGTGCTTTTCAGCAAGAAGGATGTCAGAGTGATTGGTCTAAAACTCTTGCCGAGTTAGTAATCTTCTTTCCAGGTTTCCCCGGCATCCAGCATATGGCGCGCGTTAATTTGGGAAGTCTGACTACCTGATAGGTAAGGTTGATAAAGGTTGAATTTTCGGCACCATGCTCTTGATAGAGGCAAATTTCCGCTATGAAGAACAGCTCACCACGTCGGTGCCATTCATCAGAGCAGAACTTACAGCCTGGATGCAGAAGCCTGTAACTCCAGTAGACGATCCTCGCAGTGGTTGCAATCTGCCCTGGTCATTCTATTGTCACTGCCAGCTTTCCCTATCCTGACATTTTCAGAGGAGATGGATACTTCTTTATAGGAAAGCTGCATTTTGGATCTCCTTTCCGGAGGTAATAGTTTTGTTATGTGATGTGCCCGCCTCTGAAGAACAATCTTTGGTACACTTCGTCTCCAAGTTTTTGCTTTGATCTTTGTGGATCGCCGCATCTTCCTTAGAACTTCGATTACCCGCCGCCACGTCGGAGGAGGAGACATCACATTCTCTCTCCCCAACAAGGCTGTACCTGGCGGCTATCTTCCGTTTGTGAGCGCTCTTACCTTGTTCGGTTTGACCTCCTGCTCCCTTCGGACGCTGCTCTGGGACAGCCTTACCAGTTTGAGGATTGTTTTGACCCAAAACCGCCTTCTAGGCTGTGTCTGTCTGTCAGCAACACAACCTTGCACTGTTGTGCAACCTTGGCGGCCGCACCAGCCATAATAGGACCGCGAAGAGGGGAAGTATTAGACAGGCATGCCGAAAGTGCGGGCATCCTTGTGCCTCCTATAGTAGCCTTCACCAGCCGCGGACGCTTTCTGCGCTGCGCACCGCCGAGAAAGGCGGAAACCGCAAATGAGAGGGTCGGATAGGCTTCGGTAGGGGATACCTCCGCCGACCGGACCCTCTTTAACTGCTTTCCCCAGAGGTTTGCCCTCATCGATCGTGCCTTCAGCTCTCCGTGCCGTCAGCTTCTTTGCACGATATTCGGGAATGCCTCTTTCCCCTTTTTCGTTGGTACTTAGCAATACAATCTACAGTACGTCCCTATTGTGGGGCTCGTTCAACCGTAACGGTTTCCTGGGCCGCGCCATCATCGGTGTCGCCGCCGTTGGTTGTACCTTTCATGCCCAGTCCAACCAGGTGGCCGAACAGTAAGCTGCAGGAGACGGTGTCGTTCTGAAGCTGGCAGAGAGTTTAAAATGAATGGCGAGGCATCCCTGAAGTACTAACATTCAATGGTTTATTCGTTCATTCGTCTGCTTCTTCGGATTGCCCTCTCAAGCTCCCCCCGCCACGGCAAGGAGGGGCTGAAAGACGGAGGGGTTCTCCTAGTGTTAATCAAAATCGTAATTTGCCCATTTCTCGACTACGTAAACATTTTTTTCCTTAAAAATGCATGAGTTTCACCTGGTCTTTGTCGCCATCTACAGCAAGATTGCGCTAAATCCTACACAGCACCCGAATTGATAGCCCAATTAAGAAATCAGTTCGGTGAGAAAATTATCTCCCGCTTTGGACCGGTGAATTGGCCGACTCGATCGTCCGACATGACCCCTTTAAATTATTTTGTATGGGAAAACAGCATTCCACGTGTTATAAGCTATTTACCAATGTGCTCGAAAAAGTTTATCAAAATTGAACTTTCCTCATGGACTTCCAACTTCAACATTTTATTTAAATAAGAGATAAATGTCAAGCATTACATATCAGTTTTATAAATTTTTGCATTTTTTTGACAGTTAAAAACCAAGCGCTTAAAAAATCACATACATATTTCAATACTCAGAGGCCGTAAATCCTATGAACTATGCCTTCTTTCCAAACTTGACACGATCAACTACTCTAGGTTTTGGTCGATTAGCAGGCTCTTTCAACGGTATTTTTTTACGGTTTCAATCGAAGTTTAGGTTAAAGATCAGGAAAATGTTGGACCTCGTCAAGTTTTTGGTCAAAAAGTCTGGCACAACAATGGCTTTGGGCGATGATGCATTTCCGCGTTCTAAATCCACGAATAATTTTTCCAAAAGTTTGGTCATTACCTACAACGTACAGTACTTCCCATTTATTATTTGACCTTTAAAAAAAGAGTTCCGAATTCCTGCTACAAACTACGATACAGGAAAAACTCGTCAGAATAACAATTATTTTTGAGCAACTTTGGCGCGTTTTTTTGGCTTTCCCACCCATTTTTTTCTACCACTCATCGACGCTTTCCAAATCAACTATAATTTCTCAGCCCTTTTTTGGTGCTCTATTCCTGTGATTCCTGTTAAAACACACAATGTAGGGCAAACTTTTTGTCCAAATAATTTTTCCTTTGCAAAAATACTTCATAAACGCCGCTGGGTTGAAAATACAGATATCCTAGTGTTAGTATAGTGGGTCTCCTGTAGCTGATGCTGTGTGTCACTTCATTGATTGCAAATAGCACAGTCTAAAATATTTTTGACTCATTGCAGAGGGAAATATGTAGACTGCATCTTGGTCCTATCGCACCAGCCCCTACCTTGTATCCAGATTTTGACCCATCTGGGCTCCATCATTCATCTAAGGGAGATTGTTGCTCTGCTTGATATGAAGTTACTTTTAGGAATTTCTAAATGTCCATCAAGGTCTCCGTCCATAGATTTATAGGTTCTGTGTAAAGTTAAGGCTTGTTTTGCAGCTTTAGTCTATATGGTGGTGTGTAATTATGGGATGTTCCATTCCTACAGTCGGAGACGTTCTTATTGCTCCAGTTGTGTACGCTAGCCTTTGTATTTCATTGATTTTATTTATGGCGCTTCTTTGTTCATATTTTATCCACCATACAGCAGCGCCATAAAGTATGGTTGGTTAAATCACTTGATTGTAGATCCACAGACTCATTTTTGAGTTAAGTCCCTATGTTTCATCTACAAGTTGTACCCAGAGGGTTGATGGCCTTTGACTTCCTATATATATTGTTTATGTGTGCATTCCTAAGAGTTTTTGATCCAATATTATTCCCAGAAACTTTACATCTTCCTTTAATGGAATGCAGGTTTCAGGGGATAAGAAACCCCCCTGTGGGCAACCTCTAATTGTTTTGATCACTGATGTGCCTATTTCCGCTGTTATGTGCCTTTCTTTTAGCATGACGTTTATCCATTTGATAATTTAGGGGTCTACCTTTTTTCTACAAAGTGCATTTGTCAATGATGAGTGATTTGCATTATCAAATGCTCCTTCTAGATCCACAAAGACGCCAATCGCGACGTCCTTTGCTTTCAGGGATTTTTCTACAATGCCCGTGACTTTGTGAAGTGCGGTTACAGTAGATGTACCTTTTTGAAATGCAAATTGTAGCCTCTAAAGTGGTGCTTTCTCCAGTGTTAGCCTTCTGACCAGTTTTATCAACTTTTCTGTCATTTTTAATAAAAATGAGGAGAGACTGATTGGTCGATTGGGTAACATGTTGCCACCTTTTACCCTAACCATTCTCCATTTAAGTGGGATATAATTGGTTATGAGGCTGGTTCGAATTATTTTAACCAGAACTGCCTTCAGCTTGTTGGGGGAATGTATTAGAAGTGCAAGAAAAATTCCATCCGACCCAGGGGCTTTGAATAATTTAAAGCTACATATTATATTAATACGTCGACTTTTTCATACGTTATGTTGAAGATGACGTTTGCTTCACAGAAGTTTGTAGTGTTAGTTTTTACAATACAACCAGGAAAGTGAATCTTTAGAAGTAGCTCTAAGGTGTATCTTAAATTATGGGTCAGATTTCCATCCAGGTCGTTAAGTGGTTCAGTAGACCAAGTGATACCTGGTTGACTTTGGAGAACGCCTTTTCAGGTGAGTCTTTTAGGTTCTCGCAATAATTATTTCACGATTTCGTCTTGGATGATTTGATTTCTTTGTTGTAATTGGTGAGAGCCTCCTTGTATGGCTGCTGGTGACTCGTCATTTGATCCCTATTGAACTCTCGCCTCCTTAGTCTGTTCAGTCTAGAGTTACACCGGCGCACATTTGATATACCTGTGGTTTTGAGAAGGAGACTTGTTTGGAAACCTGCCATTCTTTAATCATGTGAGATGCCTTGTTGTAACTAATTTAAGGTCTAGAACTTCCATTCTTATGGAGTTTTGCAAGGTTGTTCTTTACCCTTACTCGCAACCTCAGCTCAGGTTTTAGAGAAATGACCTATATTGCCACCAGTGCTGTTGATTGATTTGACTAAAATATCACAATTAAGCGGGGTAAAGATTTTTGCCACAAATTTCCAGTTCATCTACAGTCGCTTTCCGTTCGTTTCCAGGAAGCTCCGAGGCATGTCCATCCAATGCGCGTTCAGTTGGAAACGTTTTCTTCATTCTCGTTATTGACTTGCCACGTTGTATAAATAGCGAATTAAATTAGGATGCTATTCAGTATATGTATAAACCTGAAAAATTGTTCCAAGTGTTGCAATATGACATTATAAACTAACGGTTGGTGAAATCAGGAATGAGAAGAGGGCCTATTAATCGGGAGCCCATTCGGAACTCATCGATTTTTATTGAAGCCAACAACGCTAGATTAGGTTAGGTTAGGTGGATGCCCTCCGTAAAGCGGTGGGGATCACTTAGACCAAGATCGGTCCATTGTGCTACCACTCGAACCAGCTTGGCCACCGTTACCCTTGGAACCATTTTGAATGCTGAATAAAATTCAATAGTTTGTTGATCTCCATTTGGGATAGATCCGTTAGTTCATTAAAGAAGTATTCTCCGAGAAATTGTCTTTTTGATGACTCCAGAGTAGAGCAATTACATAGGAGATTGGATGGAGCTTCTTCCATTTCCTCATGACACCTACTTCAATAGTCGCTATATGACAGTGGCAAATTTTTTAAAGTGCAATATCCTGTTAGGACTCCGATTAGGCTGCTTATAGTCTGCCTGCGTATTTTTAGCTTGCTTGTGGTTTTACGTTGATAATACTTGGACCAGATTTGTCTCGAATAGTTGCATGTTTCAAGGTCACGCCATCTCTCACTTGCCTTTTGCAATGCAATGCAATTTCGACATTTTATATTTTTCCGTTTTTCCTTTAACAGTCGAGAGCTCTATTGCCTATTTTGACTAGTTCATCTGCTCCACAATTATCTGGTATATTACTATGCCCATATAACCAGCACAACGTTACAGCACATATGCTCGATATCAGATCTATCGACATCATTTAGAGACGTGCGGCAGTACCTGGCCAAATTTTGATCTTATTATTGGTGATTCGATTGCTTTTATTGCTTCTTGGCTGTTTGTGTAGACGACGATATCCCTATTATTCATCGATCACACAGACAGTTAGTCGGCGGCCTCACGAATTGCCGGTAGTTCAGCTTGAGATATACATACTACAGTGATTCGGTAGTCTAAAGGATTGTCTGATTTTTACGGTCGGTGCATAGAAAGCATACCATTACCTATCCTGGACCCGTCCGTGTATATTTCCAGTGCAGTGCCTTTGCTTGGAAATTCATTAATTCATTCCCCACCCATTGTCGTCGGTTGGGAACTGTTGTTTTATATAGAATCTTGAAGTCTAGGGTCGGGATTAAGGAGCCCGTGAGTTCACTTACATCTTTGCTTTGGCGTGGAATACTAGCGTGCACAATTGCGAATAACTTCCAATTAGCTTATTCCTTAAATCACCGCGCTGATTTCTTTGCCTTTTCCTTGCCAAAGAGATTCAAGGGGAGAAGTGGAGCATCGCCTCGAGGGCTATAGTGGGGGTTGTTTGCTGTGCCCCTGTTAGAGCCATACATGACATTCTTTGAACTCTACTTAGAAGTTTGCAATAGTTAGATCTGCACAGTGCCGGCCATCAGACTAAGCAGCCGTATATTAGTTTAGGTCTATCAACCGCAGTATATAGCCAGTGTGTACATGGGGTTTGATACCCCATCTGGTGCCCAAGGCTTTTTGCAGGTGAATAGCGCAGTTGTTGCACTTTTGATGCCTTCTTCGTCATTCAATTTCCTGTCGAATAGCACGCCAAAGTATTTAACGTGGTCTGCGAATCTAAGGTAAGTCCCATTGGGTTTTGGTGGAGTGATTTTAAGTATCTGCCGTTTTCTTGTGGATAAAACTAGTTCCATTTTGGAGGGATTTTTTTCGAGTCCGCAGTTTTCTGCCCATTAGGCCAGTTTGCCTAGGCCTATTTCCATCAAATCTCTGATTGTTGGGAGATATTTTCTGCTACTTTCTAGTGCAATATCCTCTGCATACGCAATGACTTTACACCTACTGTCCTCCAAGGATAGGAGTATTTTGTTTACAACTAGCACCCACAATTGCGGCAATAGTACTCCTCCTTGTGGTGTGCCACGTTTTACTGCCCTTTTTGTGTCGTAACAGCCGAATTTCGAATGAATCAACCTGCTTGAAAGCATTTGTTCTATCCAAAGTATTATATTACCATTGACGTCTAATTTGCTTAATCATGGTGAATTCTTTGTTGTAAAGTGATTTTTCAGCGGTCCAACTGACGTGTGTAGAACTGTGTCTACTGATTTCTCCTTACAATGTATGTTGCGATTTCGATAGCATACATTTTTGTAGGTTTTCGCGAATGTATAGGTCCACCAGTCTCTCTAGCGTCTTAAGAAGAAAGGAAGAGAGACTAATATGAATGTAGTCTTTAGCAGTTGTATGGGAGGCTTTTCCTGAACAACGCTATTATGAAATAAATATTTTTAATTTTTTTTTTGTTTACCAATGCAACAATACATTTTATGTCAATATTTCCTGAATACAATATATTTTCAATGTAACTAAAAATTAAAATAATTGTAAGTAAAACCTATAAATATTATAATCTTTCCTCTTAGAGAATTTTATTGCATGTATTTACATTTTTCCAACGCACTAAATTATTTTGAAGAGCAACATATTTAGTTTTAATTAGAAATGAAAAACAGCGCCCTTACTCACTCTTCCATCTCAATTATCATAGGCAATGTTTATCACTCTTTTCCGATATAACTTCCCTTTTACAGAAATAAATATTTCTCTCTCTCTCTTTTATAATTTTCTTATCTAATTATTTCGATTGCAATAAATTCGTGAAATCTCAAACGAAATATTATAGTGATCTACGTCAGGGAGACATAGACTAACTAAGCACACATGAAAATCATCACCAAAACAAAATCATCATCCAGGACATGTCCATTGAACAACACGCATCGTTCCACATAGCCACCACAAAACACTTAACAGAAAAAAAAATTATCTGAAAAAAAAAAAAAATACAAAGATATTTAGCTTCGAACTTTCTTCTTATGTTTTTCGAAACTAGCGTTGCTTCTTAAATACATTTTTTTCCCATGGAAAATCCGTAGCGAAATGGGTTATGTTTTTTTACTTTCACTCAGTCTCTTGTTTTTTTTTATCCTTTTTCTATATTTTTTATGATAAAAATTAATAATAATTTACATGTTATCCATATTTAACCTGAGCGAAGGTATAAATATTTCTGTTTTGTTGTGGAAATCATATGAGTATTGCTTTTTATTATATGTAGCCAAAGATCCTTTGTTTCTTGATTTTCTGTTTCTCTTTTTGTTAATTGTAAAAATAATATTTGTATGAAAGGAAAGAAAAAAAAATAAACACGAAATAAAGAGGAGGAGGCATCGTGTCCAGCTAGATCCGGCTATCGATCCCCAAGCAAACCCAACGCAAATATAACAAAAAGAAAAAAATAAAAAAATAGATAAAATTGTACAAAAAAAAAAAACAAACAAAAAAATTTTACTGTATCTGTGTATAACTACTCTGTGTCGATGTTTGTATATTCCATTTAAAAATGTGCATCCCTATGTTAATTCTCAACAGACTTGGGTATTCCACCCCATTATCAACGGACTAGTCGTGGTTCCTCTGGCAGCATACAGCGGTCAGTTGAAGTAACACCAACATCGTCGTCCTATCGAGCTGGAAGCGTACACTCGATATCTAGTTCAGAGGGTTCATCGTAAGTCGTCCAAAAAACAAAAACAAAAAGAAAAAAAAACAAAGAGTATAAAAAATTTCTCTCTCTTTCCAACACTCTGTCTCTGTTTCTTTCTACTCTTACTTAAGACTGTCTGTTGTTTCTTAAATATATATAAAATTAAAATTATGTGTATTTGCATACGACACTATTCTTTGTCTGTTTTTTTAATTTTTAAAATGTGGTTCGGCAAATAGTTTTAAACAAATCAGAACAATTTTAACGAAGCTGTATGCTTTTCAAGACCGACTTGATGGCTTATATATATTTTTTTATTTCTATATAAATATTTATATATTTTATGTAAATGCAAAAAAGGTGTTTATTTTAATCTCTAAATGTCTTAACTGTGAGTGGATTCTTAATTCGGCTGTTTAATGCTCTCGATGTAATATTAATTTAATTTATTTATTTAGAAGGTCTACATGTTTTACAAGATATCTGTATGTATTAGGACGCCATTGTAAGAACAAAAAAATTAAAGGATTTAGGTGTAAATTGTAGTTGAATCGCCTCTAACCTCTGAACTAAGTGTACATTACAAGGTTGTTGTCCACTTTTTTACTTTTTTTTTTAATTATTGTATAATATTTGTATATTTTGCAAATAATTGGCTGTTCGTGTTTTATTTTATACATGTGGAATGAATGGTGTAAAAACAACAAGTGATGGTAGGTTACAATCATTGCATGTTTGCATGTTGTTTTTTTTTTTGTGTTTAAATTATTGGTATTTTATCATTAATTTAATTTTGATTTCCTTCAAGATGATTCTCTTACTAAAATGTGTGCATTATCCGATACAGGATGCCACCAACTTCAAAATATTAACAATAAGAATTTGATATTCTGTCCAGCGTAGGGCGCATCAAATTAATTAGAGATTTCGGAGCAAATTTAAGACTGTCTGAAAATAGTACTTACAGTCTACATCCCACTCCAAACAAAGATGGTATCTTCCCAGTCCTTTCTCAAAAAATATATCGCCTTGGTCAGCCCATTTTCAGTCAGGGATATATCTCTCAAATTAACGAGACAGTCAAGGTAGTTTTTAAATAGAAAATTGCCCAAGCTAACTATTACCTCATAGCTTCTTATATGATTCTTGCTGATTTTTTGAAATTTGCTGATTTTGTAGCAGTCGAGCAGAGTTGAGTTTCTTTATTTTTGTTGCAATTATTGACACTCTGCCGAATTTCTCGAAATAAGGGAATCATCATTTAATCCTTAGAAAAGCCCATCTTTGCTTCCAAGTTTCAATTTGTAAGAAGCATAACTGGAACTGATAAAGAGCAATTTGTGGGCTATGCTAAGAATGTGGCTTGAAATTTTTTTTTTTAAATATCGGTTCCTTTATTCTGAGCTTGATATTTTTAAATACATATACTTGGGATAGCAAAACTAGTTATTTATAGGTGTGCTCTCTAAACGGATACGATCTTTCTCAATGAGACCCTATTTCTATAGAGTGCCTTATAACAGGACATTAGGAAAATGTATTGATATTTTTAAAAAGCAATATAGAAAAAACTTTTCGTATTGTAAATATTGTTACTTCTCATGCTTTGCTGTCCAGCTTGTGCACATTTAAGAAAATTTTCAATATTTTTGATTAGCAAAACTTCTCATTCCAGGAATAGACCACTAAAACCCCTTTTTCTGCTTTTGTTAATCTTAAATGCATTTGTACTTTAGAGTCTAGGGAATAAGGGTGTGATTTTTTCCATTTGCAATCGACCCTTACATTTACATGTGTCTCTTTGACTCCAAAGGCTTCTTTAAACTATATTGTGCTATGAAGGAAGACAGGTGTAGAACTTCGTTTCTTACTGGCGATAGATAAAAATCTACCATCAAGTGAGCTTCTTCTTTTCCTTTTTCCGGCGTTGTTATGGTCAGAAGTGTAGGACCATAACCTTCCCACTTAACTGCATTCCTACTGGTCCGCTTGTGGGGTCCGCCGGTTTGACCTCAGAAAGTAGCGGCAGGCTTCCCGGTTTGGGATTACTTCATCGCTGAGGCCAATCAAATGCTGGTGTTTTTGCATTTTGCACCAATTATTTTTCGGCCTGCTTTTTTTTTTTGTGACACGGGCATGCTCCATATTTTTTTGTTTGATCTTACTCTTACAACACCGGTGATCTCCAGTCGTGTCAGCCCACTGATTTGCATGTACACTTGTGGGGCAGTTTAATGGTGGTATATGTGTCCCTAGGCTCACCTTGGTGTTTTCTAAATTGCCTAGATGTGATTTTTGTTTACCTTTGTTTTAGTCGCCTTTTACGACAAGCGAGAGGTATCGCTGCAGGGTTATTCTTAACCCGTCCCTGCACGGAATACCATCAAGTGAGCTAGAATATACAAATTCAAAAAAAATCATTTTTGGAAAACGCATACGCGTACGCGCTTCGGTAGCCTAACGAGACGGCTACCTCAAACCTTTATGGCATCAGAAAAATCCTAAAAAAAAATATTTTTACTTAATAATTTATCGAATAAAAAGGGGTAAAATATAAGCATTTTTTACTATTGGTGAGTGGGGCTCTATCTCGCTCTATTTGGGCAGTAGGGGCAGTTTTCTAATTGGGCAGTAGGGGCAGTTTTCTAAAAACCACAGCAATACTTGTTCGTAAATGAACAAACCTATTTTTTTCTTACTTTTCTTGTTTGGGTATTTACATAGTCCTATTTTGCTGTTAATACATGAATATGAATTAATCCTAATAAAAATAGATTCTCGAAGGAGACAACAATACGTCGGGTCCTAAGGGCTAAAACTCCTTTTCTGGGGCCAGTCTCACTGACGTAACCTCGTTGCTCCGCTTAGTATATGTTCAGTCGCCAGGCAACCGCCTACGTAAAGAGTTTTCTTAATAAACTGTACGTAGACTTTCTCCCGTTTCATTGTATGTAACGCTACATGACCTGCTGCATTCAACTTATTAATTCAACTTATTAAAAATAACCTTGTAATTTCCAATTTTCTTAAAAACTAGAAGTTATAAATCCGGTTGGTTTTCAATGATCGATGAAGAATTAAAAGGGGCAGGAAACACAAGACATCAATTTAGTACTCTACTTCACTATTTTGAAAAAAAAAAATCTTTAAACTTTTTTTGTTTGTTTTTTTTTTTTCTGTATTTGGGTTCGAAGGTAATTTTTTCGTTAACTATTGACAGACAAATTTTTTTTCAAAAACAAAATAATAGAACAGACTTCTGGCTTTTAAAGATTTTTATTATAAGTGTTTATTTTTTATTTAAACGCCCCTTCTGCCTAAACGGAGGAAGATAGATCCCCCTTCCATAGAAAAAAAATAATTGAAATTTACCCCTCTGCGAAAATCCGTTATTATTTTGCGCCGCCTAAGTTATCATACTCTCTCCAAAAATTTAATTTTTGAATCATCTTAACTTACGTTCGCCCCTTAAAAGCCCACAAATTTGTTGACATGGGCTTTCATATCTCACCATGAAGGTAAATCGCTACAAATGGATACAATAATAAAAAGTCAAAACTTTTTTCCATTATGTTTAGCCACAAGACTGTGTCCCTAAGGCCACCAAAGTAAATATAAACTGCAACTTGAAAATATTGTACTAACCGCCCTTAAGTTTCTCAAAGAAAAACAAATTGCCAATAACACCTCAAACACCTTTTACATAAAAGCTTTGGTTAGGAGTAAGATCAACTAGTTTTTATTTAAAAAGGAAAAAAAAACTGATGCCGAACTAAGAGCAAGCCTTTAATTAATTTTCAATTATTCGTATAGGTTATGACCGTTGCGCCTGTGTTAACATATCAAGGTACCTTCAACAGCTTTCACTTTTATCAACAAGTTTCAAATTTAAAAATGTGACTCACACGGCATTCGACATTAACTGGCTTATTTCGTTTTCCCCGATTTCTTTTCGGCGAGGTAAATAAACGCCAAGTTTAGACGATTTTTACAACAGTCTTACATTTTGACGGGCCTTACTAGTCACTACTAATTAACACAAGTAATTTTCATATTTTCCTTTCTGCTACCTGCTCAAATATGGTACGAGAAGCTTGTTACTCACGGTCATCCAAGCTTAGTTCAAAAAATAAGGTGACTTTAAGTTTTTTCGAACATTTTTTTTTTCTATAGTACAATATCTGTTTTATGCCCTTAAAGGTAATCACCGTCAGGTTTAATATACTTGTGCCAGTGTGTTTTCCAATCTTCGAATCACTTCTGATATGCGCTTCTTGGTATAGACTTTCACCGATGCGATCTTTATTGTAGCGAATCACCGCTCTTTCATGGATCATTTCAGTTTTGGGAAGAGAAAAACCTCGCAGGGGGCCAAGTCCGGTGAACACGGTGGCTAAAGCATGATCACGAAATTGATTTTGGCCAAACGCACCAGCCATGTATTTTTTCCCACAAATAAAGGCGATTTTTTTTGTATTGCTTCATGCAAACAGCACATAACTTCAAGAGTATATTCCTTATTAACTGTATGTCCTTCCGGCAAGAGCTCATGATGAACCACGAACCTGCTGTGGTTTTTTTGGTCTTGCCCCTTCTAGTCGTTTAAATTGGGATGATTGGACTTCGGTTTCAACGTCATGACCATTGTATACAATATATGAAGAGGCTCTATCACTCGTGATGAACCTTTTTAGCAAATCTGGATCGTCAATCACAATATTCAACATGACTGAAGCTCATGCGACGGTTCTTCTGGTCAAAATTTAGCAATATCGGAATAAACGTCCCTGGACATGAAACGTCCAAAATATTTTTAAAAAAATCATGGTACATACATATGTGCCAACTCTCATAGATCTTTGATACCTCCATAGAAATTTTCTTCACTGCTTCAACGTTTTCGACCGTTTTTGGGGCCTGTCGGGCCTTCTCGGTCTTCTGCGAAGAGCTTGATCCACTTACAAACGTATTGATAATATTATACTATCCCGGTCCCCTCGTTTTGTGACTCTAAAAAATTCAAAACTCAACCGGTCCTCATGATTTTTTTTTAATGTTCGTTTTCACGGTAGATTTCATAGAAAAGAAATAAAAAAATATTGAAAAAATCTCAATCACGGATTCCAAATACAGCGTGCACCATCTCATATGGGTCGATTTAAATTTCGAATAACTTCAACAATTCTGAACCGATTTTGGAAATTCGAAAATTTTAGACCTTTGCAATTTATTTTGATTAATTTTTGAAAACAATATCAATAAAATTACCGCCTTTATTGCCGATGCAAAAATGGGCTCGTTTTCGCGCATTCTCCATGACATTTTCGAGCATTTCGGTCGAAATTTCTGCGATTTCCGGACGAATGTTTCTTTCGAGCTGTTCTATTGTCTTCGGGCCGTTAACATACACCTTGCTTTTCAAGTATTCTCAAAGAAAAAAGTCTGGAGGAGTCAAATCCGGCGATCTCGGAGGCCAGTCAATATCGCCCTTTTTTGACACCAATCTTCCAGGGAACTTCTTACGCAAAAGGTTTATTATTTTGTCTGCAGTTTGGCATGTCTTGTTGAAACCAAAAGTGAAGTAAGCCTTTTCTAAGCATTTTTGGGACCACATAATGGGCCAACATCCACCGATATCGATCGCCATCCACTGTATCGCCAACTTTGAAGAAATATGGTCCAATGATGGTTTTAGCGCATACACCGGCCCAAACAGTAACTTTTTGATCATATTGCGGCTCTTCGTGAATAATGTGAGGATTTTCGGTGCCCTAGAAGCGACAATTTTGTTTACTAACTGAGCCATAGAGCGTAAAATGTGCTTCTTCGGTCATCAAAATTTGCTGCCAGAACTCCGGCCCACCATTAATCATTGCAACGACATTTTGTGCATATGCCAAGCGCCGTGGCTCATTTTGTGGCAAAATTCTTTGAGTTATCTGCACTTTGTATGAAAATAAGTGAAGACCATCCTATAAAATTCTCCGCAAAGTGGTCCCACTGATGCCTAACTGCTGCAAACGGCGCCGATATGACAAACTTGGGTCTTCTTGAACACTGGCCTTCACAGACTGAATAGATGAGTTTGAACGCCGCAGACGTTGCCTAGGTTGCTCAAGAGGGTTTGCCACAGAACCAAATTGAAAAAAATTCGAGCCCCAACGACGAATTGTATCTATTTTGGGCGCCACACGATCACGATATTTTGCACGATACGCACGTTGAGTTAGCACAATCGAGCGTTCATTTTTAATGGACATTGAAAGTGTGAAGCGATTCATGGTTAAAATTGTACTGAATTGACGTTTCCAAATGCTATGACATATGAAAATCGGTTGACAAGTGTTGAAGTTATTCGAAGCTTACATCGACCCATATGAGATGGCGCACTCTGTAGTTTTTTAGGTTTGAATGCTGAAAAAAATTCAGTTTCTACAAGAAAAACTCTGCAGCTTTTTTACAGGCTACCAAATCAACTTCTTATATTTTTTTTTCCCTAATCTACACGAAAACAAGAACAAAATGAAAAAAAAGTAGATTTTTTATATAAAGTGTGGTCCAACGAAAACGCACGATTATAATGGTAAATAAAACAAAAAGTTTTCAGAGAATTATCTTAGTATTATTTATTATGATAGAAGGATCTATGACAATTATGGGTGTAGCAAAATATCGGCCAAATGCTCGCCACCGCTTCGGTGGCATACCTCTATCCGATGGTCCATATTTTCAATGACTCTGAGACATAATTGAGGTTCAATGTCGTTAATGTGCCGAATTATCTCATCCTTTAGCTCTTGAATTGTTCTTGGCTTATTGACGTACACTTTTTCTTTGAAATATCCCCAAAGAAAGAAGTCAAACGGTGTCAAATCACATGATCGTGGCGGCCAATTAACATCGCCACGACGTGAGATAACACGGCTATTGAATTTCTCGCGCAAAAGAGCCATTGTTTCGTTGGCAAGTGGCACCATCCTGTTGGAAGCACATATCGTCCAGGTCCAAATCCTCAATTTCTGGCCACAAGAAGTCCGTTATCATCTCGCGATAACAAACACCATTCACGGTAACTGCTTGGCCGACCTCATTTTCGAAGAAGTACGGCCCGATGACGCGGCCAGCTCATAAACCGCACTAAACAGTCACTCTTTGTGGATTCATCGGCTTTTCAACAATCACTCGTTGATTCTCATTTGCCCAAATGCGGCAATTTTGCTTATTAACGAATCCACCGAGGTGAAAGTGTGCCTCGTCGCTGAAGATGCTTTTCTTTGTAGAGTCACCATTCACTTCGGTCCGTTGAACCAACCATTCGGCGTACTGACGACGCTTGAAATGGTCACTAGGCTTGAGCTCTAGAGTCAATTGAATGTTCCTTGTAAGCGTGTAAATTCAAATCTTTATTCAAAATTCGGATCAGTGATGTTTGTGAGATATTCAATTGTTAGGCACGACGACGAGTCGAGGTTGGCGACTCTTCTGCCACACTATCGCGAACAACAGCAATGTTTTCCGCAGAACGAACTGGGCGAGCATGCACAGGTGTTTTCACATTTCCTACAGACCCGGTTTGCTGAATTTGGTCGATTATGCTGACCAAAAAAATCACGAAGTGCACGAAATGCATTTTGATTTGAACGCCCATTTTCGTAAAAGGCTTCAACAATCTTAACGCGCTGCTCAATTGTGTACCCCTCCATGGTTGAATTTGTCAAACACTGAAACAAAGAAATGTCAAATTAAGTTGGGCAAAAAAACTTGAGGTTAAGGTGTGACTCACAATTAACATCGTGCATTATGGTTGGACCACCCTTTATTATAATATATAATTTTTTCCAGCATTAAAAGCTAAAAAAATATTGGGAATCCGTGATTGAGATTTTTTTTCAATATTATTTTTTTTTAAATCCGCAGTGAATACGAATATTAAAAAAAAAATCATGTGGATCGGTTGAATTTTGAATTTTTTAGAGCCAAAAATCGCGTATCAACATTTTTTTTTGTTCATTTCACATTACGTTGGAACACTTAGTTTTATATTTTATATAAAATTTAATAAAATTCTTTGGTCAAATTTTTTTTCTTCAAAGTCGAAAAATCGTCAAACGCCAAAACAGCTTGAACTAAGTATCCAAAATGGTTGACGACATCAACATAGCTTAACTATGACATGTCACCTTATTTTTTGAACAAACTTTTTATATTTTTATGTAGTTCGATCTCTTCATACCTGAATACGTAATCGCAAATGTGGTATATAGTAGATTTTTTTTCTATAATGTCTGTAAGGATTTGAAAAGTACATAGTGACGATCAAAAACTACGCATCAGCGGTAACTGAATTCTACTCTATCAGTAATTTCACATATTTTACTAAACGGACTTTTTTGTTAATTTTGAAACTGAAAATTTAACATTGAACCACGTCCATTCCAAGGCCCCGAAGGCAGCCCGACTAATCCATAAGCACCCTTAGAAGATTTAAAGCCTGACATCTAATAGTAAAATGATTTCTCGATCGCTCTCCTCAACGCGTTATTTCCAAATTTGAAATTATTCCTCGTGATTTGTAGAAAGGGAAATATCAAGAGGCAGGATATATAAATTACACAAATTTTGCTTAATTGAGAATAGGTACCTCATAAAAATAAATTCCATTTCCCATGATTAAACTTCTTCCAAATCCTTCTTCAAAATTGTAAAAAAAATATCTTCATTTAGATTTTCTCGCATGCGTAATAAAGAAGCAATCAGTATGTTCGTACACGTCTGCATGAGTTAAAATAAATACAAAACGAATACCATCTGAGACTTTCAGTGCATCAAATATTTCCCACACATTCTCACCCTAGCGTATTCGTAAGAATACACTGCAAACCATAATCACTTATTCAAACTGCACACTTTTCAAAAACACTATATCCTTAAACAGACACACACATAATATAAAACCGCATTAAAACTATGTATCTGACTTCATGCATGCATCTGAATTTCAATTTTCAATTAAAATAAAAACAAAAAATATATATAAATATGCAACATACTCGTATACATAATGTCTGTCTCTATATCTCCCTGTGCAAAGAAACCGAAAAAAGAAAAATTAAAAAATTTAAGATATTCAAAATCAAAATTAACTTTTGCTCTTAGTTTAGTTTTAATTTTTTTTCTGATAGAAAAAAAAAACACAAAATTATTACGAGTGACTAATATAAGCTTTTCCTCACTCCCCATTTTCACACGTACTCGATCTAACAACCCCTAGTAGATGGTCACCCTCGTTGCGTATGAATGATGGCCAACTGTCGGAGTTCATCGACGGACTCGGTCCCGGGCAATTGGTCGGCCGGCAAGTTCTCGGCGCACCATCGCTCGGTGATATCCAACTGTCGATGTGCCATCAGAAGGGATTCCTCGAAGTGGAAGTTATACGAGCGAGGGGTCTACAAGTAAGAGAGAGGCTTCGTGGGGAATTTCGACAGATATTGATCATATTTTTGTGTTTGTAGCAAAAGCCCGGTTCGAAAATGCTTCCTGCGCCCTATGTCAAAGTATATTTGGTGTCGGGCAAGAAGTGTATAGACAAGTCGAAAACATCCACAGCCAGGCGTACTCTGGACCCGTTGTATCAACAACAGCTGGTTTTCAAAGAGCCCTTCAGCGGATGCATTCTACAAGTAAGTTTAAGACATTAGCTATGGGTATGACGTGCTTATTATGTGATTGTAATTTTCAGGTGACGGTATGGGGCGACTATGGTCGCATCGAGAAGAAGGTTTTCATGGGTGTGGCACAAATAATGCTCGATGATTTGAATTTATCAAATATCGTCATCGGATGGTACAAACTATTCGGAACAACGTCACTGGTCAGTTGTCCAACAAATTTAAATCTATCTAGACGCTCATCACTAGCATCACTCGATTCACTTAAATTATAAAATACTATATACCATATTGATTTCTAGATACAAAAGTAGATTATACAATAAGCTATCACTGCGCCCCCTAGCGGAGACATCATCAGACGCGCGCGAATATGAGCATTTGTTTCCTCTTTCGGTTCTTATCTCCTCTCGTTTTGTATATTATTTTCCTTTTGAATCATTTTCAAGCCTAGATAGATTAGATAATAGATTGCACTTCATTTAACGGGATTTACATACATATATTTATATACAAACAAACAATTTCTTGTGATCATACTTCCGTTCGTCGCAGCAACACAGTAACTTGAAAGTAAATAAATAATCTAAATTGGAATTAATTTATGAAAAAAAAAAAGACAGAAAACCTATTGAAATACTAATCTAGCGAATTAATAGATAAAAAGATACTTTTAGCATTTAATTTAACTTTAATATCATATTACTCATCGACCGGCCTAACACTCAGCGTAGTTTATGGGTATGTTCTGGTCATTAATGCATGCATTCTCAAAATGTATCTTCGTCATCCCTGTGAATATCCCTTCGTATCTTGTCTTGCATTTGTAATTTATTTATCTTTCTTATACATTTTTTTATTCCATTTGATCAATAACATCATACATTTATGTATATAAACCTTGTATATACGTTTTTCAAAATATTTTACATTTTTACCAATCGTATTTGTATCTATATGTATTATATTCCCAGTTAAATTGTTTAATTTATATACTCGTACCACACATATCAGCAAAGTGACGACATTGTTTTTGTAACAAAGACCGGTCTTAATGTGAGATTTTACTTTTTATAGGGCGTATCGAGAGCGAACGTTGAATCGAATGAAGACTACATATTCGATGTAGAATAGACCCCTTGCGACATTACCGATTACCAAGCCTAAGTATATGTAGTTGTTTAACTTGTCCGACTGCGTTTCGTGGACATTATTATTGAAAGCTCAATCGTCTTAAATCCGTTTTTCTAATCTTTCAATTTCTTAATTTTCCTCTTTGTTGACAGAAGTAAGCAACTGATTAACTTGTAAGCTCGCTGCTATAAAAATGATAAGCTTCAAGCTCTAAATATATTTTGCAATTAACTTATTCGGCTTTTCATAGTATACCATATGCTATACGCTTGCTATAAATCGGCTTTGTTTTATTTTGTGTTAGATAGGGCTTTGTAGCTAGCAATTGAAACAATCAACAAGTAAAAGAAATAAAGTACAATATTTGAATTAAAAAATAAATTTTGGATAACCTTTTCGAGCAGCTTTAGAAATATAATCGAGTGCGTAAGTCAGTTTCTTATACAAAACCGTCTGAATCATAGAGCCTTCAGAATATTAACAGCATTTTGGCTATAAATTATTACGTAATTTCGCATTAGAAACGCTCAATTCTAAACATTTATAGATAGACAGGACTATCCAATAAGAAGTGTCATATCAAACCAATAGACCAATAGAAAGGGGACTTTTTATTTGAATGTTAGGTACAAATTGCAGGCTTAGCAACGTTAACAAAGCAATATCTTCCAAATATGAGGTTGTAACATAGGCATTGCGCGATTTTTTAATTTCTGTTTAATGTTGAATAATTTACACCAAATGTGATTTCCTCCATTGGACTGAGGATACGAAATAGGCTTCAAGATTAAAAAGACTGAGACTGTATATGTAAAGAAGATAAGAAGCAAAAGGCATAGAATTGCAACATTCTCTGGGCGAGGGAATTGAATCGATCTTCAATGGATAGGATAGTTGAAAAGGCATTCGGATTTTCGTCCCATCCCAGGGTCAAATCTTACAAGCTCCACTTTACCATCCACAACACATATCGCATTCGTTTCCAAAGAAATTGAACATCATTTGGGATAGAAACTGACTCATTTTCGGTAGAAAATCCGCCACGATTAGTCAAAAAATTTCCAGGATTTAATGAGAAGGGATCTGAAGCATCATGGATTATGTAGGTGGGGGGAGAGCATTAACCATACCTTAAGCTTCGACGGTTTCCAATCTTAGTTGTTCAAAACTGAACTTAAGCCTGCCAAGGCAGCACGTCGGAAAAGTCTGACAGTTGTCTGAATATATTACCGATGGTATACCTCTCCTGTCTAAAAAACTCGGTCAAACGCTCATCACATCAATATCAACAGCAATACCATAAGCTTATTCAAGCGCTTCTACAAAGCGGAGTACGAAGCGGAGTCTTCAAATTTGGCTGAAACTCCACATCCCTCTTAGAGTTACCCATTTCTGCCAACAATACCAGCAGGATAGTCGATATTGCAGGATTGTTATGCAAATATTTTCTTCGTTAAGGAATTTGCACCATTTGCCCACAGCTGAGATGACTGTATGCTTTCAGTTGATATCCATCTGACAGAAGATATGCGGGGATTTCTCTCTAGAGTGGCGACGAATCTCGGAAACACGACTTTGAACTCCAACGATTCGGCTCACCTTGAATCCAATGAACCCCACCACTTTCAGGCATCATTTTAAGTAGTAATATAAGCGCGCTGCTATCAAAGCACCGGTGAACTCCAATTTAGGCAACGTCATCTCTGCCGATCCACTTACCTTAAGAGGAGAAAATCTGCTCTTTGCAAACAGAAATGAAACCCTGAACTCAATTGATATGCTTTTATACTGGCATCGGCAAAAATGTGGATATCTATTTTGAATTGAAAGAAGGACCCAATAGCTGACCTCGGAACAGTCACTTCCGTCAATTGGACCAAATTTTTGATGCATTAATTCCATTCAGCCTAAAGTTCAGAGGGTTCATCCAAATCGACTTTTCTTTTCCATACGGGTTTTAAGTTAATTTCAAGTTTTATTTATACTTTCGTCTTTCCCTCATTTACCAAAAAAACACATTTTAGACGCTTCATTGACGTCTCGTTGTGTTCGTCCAATTACGTCAATGTCATCCGCGTACGCAAGCAATTGCGCAGACTTAAAATATGTTGGCCAGTGAATCTCGTATGATATTTTCAAACACGATGTTGATAAAGTGACCTTGTCTAAATCCTCTTTGAGCATCAAAGGTCTCGGTTAATTCACTACCGACCTTGATTGAGCAGCGAGAATTTTCCATTGTCATACTGCACAATCTGAGTTTGGCAGAGATGTTAAACCTAGACATGGCTCAGTATAGCTCGTCCTTATGTACGCAGTCATATGCAGCTCTAAAATCGACAGAGATATGGTTTGTGTCAATTTGGAATCTTTGGTCTTCTCCAAGATCTGCCGCAGTGTGAATATTTGGTCTATTGTGGATTTACCTGGCCTGAAATCACACTTATAAGAATCTATCAGATTATTCACAAAAAGCTTTCAGGCGTTCACACAGTATGGTGGGGCGAAATTAATCACCAAATTTTGTTTTT
Source organism: Merodon equestris (assembly GCA_958301585.1). Classification (NCBI taxonomy): domain Eukaryota; kingdom Metazoa; phylum Arthropoda; class Insecta; order Diptera; family Syrphidae; genus Merodon; species Merodon equestris. Next base: position 55,914,824 of record OY284413.1, read on the forward strand.
TAATTATTTTTTTGAAATGATTTTGAGTGATGGAAATCTTTATTTGGACCTTTACAATTTTTTCTGTTAAGTGGAAAAGATGATATCCGTCAAGTGGCTGACATCAATTTTGGTAAAAAATTTTACCGGTTTTATCGCATTTTCCATGACTTTCGGCAAGTGTTCCGATGATAACTGTTCGCATTCTTTTCGAATATTCTGCGATTGCCTGAGGCTTGTTGGCATAAGCCCGTGACTTCAAATAGCCCCAAAGTAAGAAGTCTGGGATGGTTAAATCGGGCGATTTTGCTGGACGGGAAACGCGACCAGGAAACGCTTCCTTCACAATATCCATTGTGGCTCGTGCTGTGTGTGCGGTTGCACCGTCTTGTTGAAACCACATGTTGACCAAGGCCCGTTCATCCAATTCCGGCAGTATGAAGTCGTTATCATGGCTCTGTAACGTTCGGCAGTAACAGTGACCGTTTTGCAGATGACGTCCTCAAAAAAAAAAATACGGCCCAATCATTCCTCCCGCGTGAACGCGGTATCAGATCTATCATCGCCGTTAGACAGCCTACAGAAGTGGTTTTGCCATATTCTCAGCATCGCCTGTGACTCTACTACTAGTTGTCCGTTTTCATTCTACAGGCTTCTGCTCTGGCTTTATAGCCCTGGCATGTTCGTTCTACTTTTTCGTAAAACTTGCGAGCGTCATTCCTGCGTCTCTCCATCTCCTCGATTTCACACTTTTAGTGGTCTCTTTTCTTCTTCTTCTTCTTCACGAGCGGCTCTCGTCCGTCTATGTAACTAGCTATGCAGATGGTTTGCTTTGCTACATGGGTTTGTTTGCATTGCTCACCAAACCAGGGGTTTCTAGCTGGCGGCGGTTTGAAACCTAGCACATCAAAGCCAGCGTCTCTCCCACTGTTGTTCTGTGAGAGATTGAGGGAAACTCGATCCGACGTCAAAGTTTCTTTGACTCTCGACTCGGTAGCATCCTTGATATCCTCATTCGTATTTTAGCTACAACAAGTTGGGACACTGGGTATAGGTTCTGTTTAGGAAATCGTAAAAGTCATCTTTGAGTCGATCGATCTTTTCTTTGGTTGGGGGCGTGAACGTATATTAAGCTGATGTTCCTGAAATTAGCTTTGATGCGGATTGTTAAAAGACGCCGAAAGCTTAAGACTTTTTGTCGTAGTCTTCGTCGTTTTTTATTCTCCTTGTAGCAATTCCCTTAGTAGATGTCGCTGTTTTTCATCCGTCTTTTTCCGAGTTTAATTCATCGCTCTTCTTGGAGTGCGGTTATATATGCTTAATAGCAGTTGGCGGTTTGTTTCAGTTGGTTGGCTGCACTTGGTCTGTTAACGGACCGCACATTTCAGATGCAGACTCACAAGTCCTTTAATCGTTTGCAGGCGTCGTCAACTTTGTATCCGTCCGTTTCCGAGGCTTGTGGTTGTTTCGGAATTAATTGTTTTTCCGTGATAGGGATGTTAACCCTAAGCTACACCCCCCACCTGCAGGGCCAGGTTTCTCTTTCCTCAAGAACAAGGGCCGGCGTGCACCGCTCCCAATCGACCTGAGCTGTAAATAAGTTATAGTATCCCGATTAAAGTGTTAACCAAGTAGTTCTGCTAACTCGAATTGTAGACGCCGTCGTTGATTCCATCCTAGGAGTTCCTCCGCTGCCGTCACATTAAAGGAGCCTCTCTCGATGGCTATCCCCAACAACCTTAAAAAGGGGATTAAAACTCGAACCTATAGCGAGGAGGTGACAGTAGAGTTGGTAGGCAGAGGCTTAAGTGTCGAAGCTGGTGTCTACATAGGTTCGCGTAATCTAGCCTTTGGCATCCCAATATATATTATTAAGTCCGATTTCTCTGAAAACAAGTGTCGAGAAAACCAAATAGAAACCCTAAATCACCTCATTGGCAAACTTGATCAGTTTCAATCTGAACAATCTGATTTGCCAATCCAATTTGCCAGTGTAAGTCCCAAGATCGATAAGTTTTTTTTGTAATATATATTTTTTTTTCACAAAAGCTAAAATTGAACAGCCTCAAAATAATAAAAAATCAGGTCCCTATCAGTAAAGTTTAAATATATATGGTAACCAAAGCCAAATTCAAAATTCGCCATAAAGCTGCTATTGGTAAAACAATGTTGCAATTAGTTTTAATGTTCAACATAAAAAAAAAATCTAGCCCCGCAAGACAATTTTTTTAATACAATATAATCTTTTTGAAGTCGTCATTTTGCATTAATTTTACTCAAACCCCAAAAACAAAGAAATTACTCAAAGCAAACCGCAATAATATCCAATTTATTTTGAGTGCAAGTACTAAATAATTTTTTGAATTCTTTCAGTAATCCAAAGAGAAAAAGTAGGCATGGATACGACAATGAATTGTACATGCATCCTCATGGAAGCTGCATTTACAACCTACGTGCTCTACCCACTTCAACTTAACCAATAAGAAATTGTTGTTTTCTATTCTGAAAACTACACAAAGTCAGAGTGAAAGAAAAATAGCATTTAAAGAAAAATTACCACAAAACAATTTAACATGGGTATTTTGTGTAAATAAAAATGACACAAAATCGACAAAACTAAATGCATTTACTCACATGGAAAACTGTTATCCAGGAGTCAGCATATGCAGCCGCAACATAAACTGGTTACACGATTTCTATTTGAAGTTAAGTAGAATTTTTTTTTCTATAAGAAGAAAAACAAGCAAAACAGACCACTTACTTTTACTCGAAATTGTTTTCCTTTTCTATTTCACGCAATTAAAAAAATAGAAAGTAAAAATGTTTGTAAATAATAAAAAAACCGAAAAAATAACCAAAAAATTAGGAAAATAACGAAAGCAAAACATTAACAGAATTAAAGCATCTGGAGATAAAGGAAAAAGATTTAACCAAAAATGAAAAAAAAAAATTATACGCCTAGGTTAAGTAGACAACTACTATTAAAAATATAAAACAAAAAACAGAAGAAACCCCAAGTTCCCATGTATTTTGAAACTTGTGAAGCAAACTTGATAAATTACTACAACTCTCAAAATAATTAAAAATATAGGTTTGATAAAATAAAATAGTTTTTGGTAAACATGACAAAAAACATCGAGCCTTCCGACAAAAACAAAAAACTTTAAACCTTGTTTTCTATTTTTAAAACAAAACCAATATGACTTACCATTTAAAGGCTATAAAATATTATATATTACCAGGAAAGTTGTTTTTATTTAAATATAAAAATATGACGATGCGACTGCCAGTCTGCAAAATGAGTTTTTTTACAAAAGCAAAAAACAAAAAAAAAACACTTAAGTGAGTATGTACATATATAATACATATGTTAGGTACATAATTAAAGTTTGTGTACAATTTTTTTAATTATTCCGATTTTTGTAATTCCGTTGCAGTAATACGTAAAACATTCTTGTGATTAATATTTGAATACAGTACTGCTTTTTATATATAAAATTACAAAACAAAAAACAACGCTTTCATATAAAATATTTTCAATGGATGTTGCAAAGAAATATCAAAAGCCAAGAAGACGAAGTAAGGTAAATTCAAGAAATAAATTTCAAAACCAAAAAAATAAAAAACAAAAACTATATATCGTTAGAAAATCAATTTAATTTTTTTTTGATTTCTCAATACACATATATACTTGTATAATATATTTACTTACGCCTCCGGAGACAAGCAAGAAAAATACAATTGAGACAAAAATAATTTTTTATATTTGTATTTAGGAAAAAAGCGAAAAACCAAAGACACGAAAAACATAACAAAAAAACCGAAAACACTAAAAAAAACATGTAAGTACCTAAGATAGAATGAGCTGTAAAAATGATACCTGCTTGAAACAAAACTATATATACAAAAAAGCATAAATATAAAAACTGAATTAAAAAAAACAAAATATTTAATTTTGCTTAGACAAATTTTTATATGAAATAAATATATTGAAGACAGAGAAGCGCAAGTTATGAAAATGTTTCCCCTTTGGTTCCCTAGTAAATTAAATTTGATACATCGTTAGTTAATATTTGGAAAATATTTCGAACAAATTAGATTTGAAATACGTAATATAATACAGCGCATAACATATCATAAACGGTTCATGTTCCCATACATAATTCTAATCTTTTTGGTAAAATATTATATTTTTTATGGCAAATTCGCAACTTATATCGATTGTATGGATTAAGGCCGTCGTCTAGTGTGTAGGCTGTTTTTTAAATGCTTTTATTGGGGAATTTTTTTTTTTTTGACAAACCATTGAAATCAAATAATTTATAAATTAATTATCATTTTTATTAACAGTTAAAAAAACTTTGTGAATTTTTTAAACTCAATATATTGAATATAATCAGAGATACACCGCCCAACAGGGACACATGTACATAGAACAAGAGCTGCTCCACTGCTGCTGTCCTACTTATCTGAAATCAAAAAACCAACGACATTTTAATTGTAAGACTTGAGGCTCTACTTTGATTCATTTCACCCTTAAAAGAAGCATAGGGTCAAAACAAAATCGTTAAACCCCCTTCTATCCAACGCCTATCTTCTGCCTTCCTTGAAAATCGTCATACTGTAAATTATTGTAGCTCAGATTAAATAAGCAAAACACTCATCACTTTAAATATTTGTCCGGTTAAGAGTTGACTCGGTGGTAACCATCTCAAGGCCTTTTCATTACTGAGGCTTTTGTTACGTGATCTTCACCATTCCAAATTCATACTCGGAGAGTACCTATATTGATATCCCGCTCACCCTAAAGGCCCAACCATAATAGACTTATGTGGGCTTAAACTTATGTCAAAAACGAACGAAAAGACCAGTCAAGTTTGAATAAAAGGTCAAGTTACCCATAATGGATAATGGCAAGCCTAAGCAAATTCCTAATGAACTGTAAAATTTCTTACATTCGATTTGTGATGTGATGTGTTCCGTAATAGAAAATAAACTAAAACAATTAAAAAAATTAAAACTAATGCATCATACACTTGAAGGATTAGTTATTAAATGTACAAACAAGTTTTGAGATTTTTTCTTTGTAATTTTGAAGACGTATTCACAATCACTGGTACAATATACAGCGTGCGCCATTCATATGGGTCGATGTAAATTTCGAATAACTTCAACAATTCTCAACCGATTTTGGAAATTCAAAAACTTTTATTCAACTTAGACCAATTTAGATCAATTTATTTTGATTAATTTTTGAAAACAATATCAATTAAATGACCGCCTTTATTACCGATGCAAAAATGGGCTCGTTTTCGCGCATTCTCCATGACATTTTCGAGCGTTTCGGTCGAAATTTCTGTAATTTCCGCACGAATGCTTCTATTGTCTTCGGGCCGTTAGCATACACCTTGCTTTTTAAGTATCCCCCAAGAAAAAAGTCTGGAGGAGTTAAATCCGGCGATCTCGGAGGCCAATTCGCCCTTTTTTGAGACCAATCTTCCAGGGAACTTCTTACGCAAAAGGTTCATTGTTTTGTCCGCAGTATGGCATGTCGCGCCGTCTTGTTGAAACCAAAAGTGAAATAAGCCTTTTTTACGCATTTCTGGGACCACATAATGGGCAAACATCCATCGATATCGATCGCCATCCACTGTATCGCCAACTTTGAAGAAATACGGTTCAATGATTGTTTTAGCGCATACACTGGCCCAAACAGTAACTTTTTGATCATATAGCGGCTCTTCGTGAATAATGTGAGGATTTTCGGTGCCCCAGAAGCGACAATTTTGTTTATTAACTGAGCCAGAGAGCCATAACCGGTCATCGAAATTTGCTGCCAGAACTCCGGCTCAGCATTAATCATTGCAACGACATTTTGTGCGTATGCCAAGCGCCGTGGCTCATCTTGTGGCAAAATTCTTTGAGTTATCTGCACTTTGTATGGAAATAAGTGAAAATCACCCTTTAAAATTCTCCGCAAAGTGGTCCCACTGATGCCTAACTGCTGCGAACGGGGCCGATATGACAAACTTGGGTCTTCTTGACACTGGCCTTCACAGACTGAATAGATGAGTTTGAACGCCGCGACCTAGGTTGCTCACGAAGGCTTGCCACAGAACCAAATTGAAAAAAATTCAAGGCCCAACGACGAATTGTACCTTTTTTGGGCGCCACACGATCACGATATTTTGCACGAAACGCACGTTGAGTTAGCACAATCGAGCGTTCATTTTTAATGAACATTGAAACTATTTCCGCGCGTTCTTTTGGTATGAAGCGATTCAATTGTACTGAATTGATGTTTCCAAAATGCTATGGCACATGATAATCGGTTGACAATTGTCGAAGTTATTAGAAGATTACATCGACCCATATGGCGCACTCTATATGTTATTCGAAATATTGCCCATCGTTTTCTACTACCTTTAACCATCTTTCAGGCAGCATACGGATTCGACTCAATTTTTGGCTTCTTCGTGAAATGCTGCTCGGCTAGGTCATGAGCCATCGACCGGAACAAGTGATAGTCGGAAGGAGCAATGTCTAGAGAATACGGCGGGTGGGGTAGGGCATCCCAGTTAAGCGCTTCAAAGTTTCCCGGACGACTTTAGCAACATGTGGCCGAACTGAAAAATCACTTTGTCATGTCTTTTAGCATATTGGGGGCGTTAAAGCTTCAAAGCTCGGCTTAATTGCATCAATTGTCGTTGGTAACGATCCACGGTGATGGTTTCGTTAAGATGGAGTAGCTCATAGGAGATCACTCCATAGTAGATCGAGCTGATCCCAGCTGAATGTCTCCAACTCAGCGTCGTCAAACTTTACTAGCCTCCCTTTACGTTCTTTGTCACTGGTGTCAAAATCGCCATTTTTGAAACGCCGGAACCAGTACTCATATATTTTTATTGAATGAGCATGCTCTCCATACGCTTCTTCAAATTGAAGCAAAACCGCAGCGCTTCCCGCAAATGTGGTTTTGTTGGCACATAAGGTGAATATAGTTAAAAGGTGGTCCGATGCGATTTAATACTAGCTTTATTCTTCACTTTTGTGTCACCTGTCGAAATTCCGCGCGGAATGTCTTCTTTCATGAAGACTTTACTTAAGGCCACTTAAGTCAACGAAAGCTGAACGAAACTGACTGAATTCCATTATGGTCATAGCATACTATTTGCATGTAGGAAGACAGTTCCGTACGCTGGCGCAAGCCCACGTAAGTCTATTATGGTTGGGCCTTAAGCGGCAGAAAGAACCACGTTCAGTAACAGCTCGCCTCGATTCAAAAATTCTCAAAATTGTTTGAGTAAAATCATCAATCAATCAAAATCAAACTTACTTACACGAGCATTGTAAGAAGGAATAGCGCAACAAAAGGAAACATAACGAATTAGAGGACACAAAACGAAGATAAACAACGTCTTCTACCTTGAATTTTGCAAACTTTAGCCTGGATCTGTTCAGACCGACAGACAGGAGCGCTTTTGCAAGAGTCTTCCCTTGCAAGGTAGAAGATAACAAGTGAGCAAAACACAAATTATCACAGTGATGCGACATATACATTTATTTTTCTTCAGATTACGCTCTTTTCACCTCGTCTTTATCTTCCACCAGTAGTTCCTTTACATTGTGTTCCTATTCTCAGAAGTGTTTGAATTCATAACTAAGCCTACTACAACACGGCCTTCCCAACTCCAAATCGTCCGGATTTTGTTGGTAACTGATTTGCTTCTTAACAACCCAAGGTTTAATATTCGCTACTTATTCCTATATCAATTATTTATTATTCTTATTCCTTCATCAATGTGATCTAGTTGCAGACCCTCAACCTCTGCCAACAAGTATTTATTGTTCGGTAAAATCTTCTATATCCTATAAGGGCCCTTGGACTTAGGAATAATCTTCCTACCATAACATATCTGCCCAGCTTGTATTTTATACCAATTCTTTTGCGATCTTTCAATATCTTGTTACGGTTCTGACCTTTGATAATTTTCTCCGATGCCCTTTCCCTTATATTTTGTAAATCTCTTTCTACTATTACATTACACCTATCGAAGCTCTCTTGCAAATGATCTATTACAATACCTCGTCGTCCAACACCAAATAATAACTCGTTCGGTGTCGATCCACTATTATGAACGGTGTTATTCAGCGTGAATTAAATGTTTGGCAATTCTTCATCAAGGGAGAGGTTTATGCCAGCAGTGGTCTTCTTTTTTTTTTGCTATTATTGGACCTAGATTACATTCACCCATTCAGCTTGTCCATTAGCTTGTGGAGACCTGGTAGCGATTCTTACATGATAAATATTATTTTCTTTCATAAATGTTTTAAACTCGTTTGAAGTAAAAGCGCTATCACGGTCGGAAATCAATGATCTTGGTCGACTGTAGAACACAATATAAGATTGTAAACAGCTTAAAACTTCCCTGGTACTAGTCGATTTAGTGGCGTCTATTACAAGGAGCACAAAGGGCATGTTCCCTTTCGGACTATTATGTAAAAACCACTGCTGTTTACTCTGTTGGATGAAGTGTCAATTGCCAATATATTCTGTCACTTTGTCACATGATTCCAACCACATTATCTCGGCCCATGTGACCCATCTCATCATAACACATTCTCATCGCATTTCCCTCCATACTCTCAGGTACATAAAATAATACACTTTGCCTTAATTTTCTGTACACTAAACCATTTCGCATTTCATAAAAACTACTTTTCCATTTCTCGAGCTGTTCCCTTACTTTGTTGATAGTCTCATCTAATAGTCGACATAAAGTTTCCAAATGTTGTATTTTTGATCCCCCGCAGTGTCTTAGAACATAATCGCATCGGTCACAATTTTGATTCGAATTCCATGCATATTCGAAACCTCTTGGGTGCATATGCAAACCTAAAGCACTAAATTAGTGGAGCTCTGTTTCGTTCTTTGGATTATATATAGTTCTAATTATTATAGCCAGTATTGAAGCTTCTATTAGCTTTTGTTTTAGTTTTTCAAAACAAGTAAGTTCTTCTATTCAAAATTTAAGAGAGGCGACAATAGAAAGCATTTCTTACGAACTTCCTGAAATACGAACATAGTCCCAAAAAAAAAGTCTGGCAATGGAAAATGTTTAACTGACCCTACTCCCTTTGCATCTTTTGATACTCTGTATCCTAAGTAACAAATCTCTGATCTCATAACCTGACACTTGTCTGTTCTCAAGTCCAATTTATTCCTAACAGGTTCTTGACAGATTGTCAAAAACTTCTCTCAAAATCTACAAATGCTCGTCAACTGTTTCTGTAGCTATCATTAAGCCGACAATATATGTTCTAATTTTACCTTCTCTTAACAAATCTTAAAAAATTCGATTAATACATCGTTGGAACTCAGAAGGGACATTTTTTAGACCGAATGGCATTTTTAGGTACTCAATGTATGTAGTGGAATCAACACTCATTGTAATGTGATGAAACGCACTCTTCAAATCCAACAATGTAAAAACCCTTTTATCATCTAAATCATCAATCAAGTACTCTATTAATTGAATTGTTTAATACACGATGATCAGCACATAACCTGATATCCCCCGGTGTATTTTTCACTAACACAATAGGTGAGGAGTATTCAGATTTGCTTGCCCTTATATGTAACTCCTTCCTTCAACAATCTATCTAAAATGCTCTGAACCTGTCCTTTTCATAATAAGATATTCGTCTCGGAGAATAGTGGAAAGATTTTTGTTTTTTAATACTAATTATATTTGGCACTTTATTTCTGGGATCGGGACGCTTGCAGTTCCGATAACAATCGCTCCAAATAATTTTTTTCTTTAAATTCAAAATCTACATACATACTATATCTTCGTTCGCAATATATTCTTCATGTCAATCTATTTCCATTTTCATCAGGTTCAAAAACTCTTCTTCATACTCATCATTTTCTATCTTTTTATCCCGCTCAAGAGTGTGCAATTTTAAGTCAGCTACAGCGTGCGCCATCTCATATGGGTCGATGTAAGTTTCGAATAACTTCAACAATTCTCAACCGATTTTGGAAATTAATTTTTGAAAACAATATCAATTAAATGACAGCATTTATTGGGCTCGTTTTCGCGCATTCTCCACGACATTTTCGAGCATTTCGATCGAAATTTCTGCGATTTCTTTTGAGCTGATATAGTGTCTTCCGGTCGTTAGCATACAGCTTGCTATTCAAGTATCCCCAAAAAGAAAGTCTGGAGGAGTCAAATCCGGCGATCTCAGAGGCCAGTCAGTATCGCCCTTTTTTGACACCAATCTTCCAGGTTCATTGTTTTGTCCGCAGTATGGCATGTCGCACCGTCTTGCTGAAACCAAAAGTGAAATAAGACCACATAATGGGCCAACATCCACCGATATCGATCGCCATCCACTGTATCGCCAACTTTGAAGAAATACGGACCAATGATGGTTTTAGCGCATACACCGGCCCAAATATTAACTTTTTGATCATGTAGCGGCTCTTCGTGAATAATATGAGGATTTTCAGTGCCCCAGAAGCGACAATTTTGTTTATAAACTGAGCCAGAGAGCGTAAAATGTGCCTCATCGGTCATCAAAATTTGCTGCCAGAACTCCGGCTCAGCATTAATCATTGCAACGACATTTTGTGCGTATGCCAAGCACCGTGGCTTATCTTATGGCAAAATTCTTTGAGATATCTGCACTTTGTATGAAAATCAGTGAAGATCATCCTTTAAAATTCTCCTAAAATTCTCCACACTGATGCCTAACTGCTGCGAACGACGCCGATGTGACAAACTTGGGTCTTTTTGAACACTATCCTTCACAGACTGAATAGATGAGTTTGAACGCCGCAGACGTGGCCTGGGTTGCTCACGAGGGCTTGCCACAGAACCAAATTAAAAAAAATTCGAGGCCCAACGACGAATTGTATCTTTTTTGGCCGCAACACGATCACGATATTTTGCACGATACGAACGTTGAGTTAGAGCGTTCATTTTTAATAGACATTGAAAGTGTGAAGCGATTCATGGTTAAAATTGTACTGAATTGACGTTTCCAAATGCTATGACATATGAAAATCGGTTGACAAGTGCTGAAGTTATTCGAAGCTTACATCGACCCATATGAGATGGCGCACTCTGTAGTTTTAAAAAGTCTGTAATCATATTGTAATTAAAATCCCTGTTTTTAATAATAAAGCAAAAATTTCCTGCATATTCTTCTTCTTTGGACTCCTGATCAATGTAGCATACTTGCGAAGACAGCTTCTTCTTTGGACACGTGACTGCAAAATGCCTCAATTTGCCAGAAGCATGGCATGCTTCCCGTTCTCGACTTGGTTCACTCATTGTTAATATGTGTATGTCCCAGTATGTTATAACACCTTATGCTTCTGGACGTTTGTTCATCCATTGTTGAGGTTTGTCGCCATGTCGAAGTTATCACGTCTTTAGGCTTCATCAATTATACTTTACTGAACGCCTCCAGTAGCCAATTTTTTGAACAGAAACGTTGCATCTTTGCTTGTGAACATAAGTAAGGATCGAGTATACCCTCGATGATGCATTCGAACAACTTATCTTCCATAGATATTTTATTTGATAAAATTGTTTTTTCGTGAAAGTACTGCTGAAATGTTTCACTGGTCGATGATTTCCTAGCTTCCACCGCCCGTTTTATTGCAAGTAGACAAGAACGATCTCCAAACATCTCCTCATCTCTGCTAATAGCTACTGAATCGGAATACTGGTCACATCCGACATTCTTCATCTTACCATTTCGCTCGTTTTCGACCTTTTGTCCCTCTTCATCGTCATTTGTGCTGCCCTCATCTTCTCGCTCATCTTCTTCTCCATAACTATATAACTTAATTCGTGCGGTTTTTTTTTCAAAATTTGAACGTTTATTTAAGAAAAACATGTACAATAGTATTATTCAAAGTATTGCCCATCTGAAGCTATGACTTTTTCCCATCTTTCTGGCAATTTGTGGATCCCATCCCAAAAGAACTGCGCCGGCTTGGCAGCCAAGAATGAATCAAGTCAATTTTTGATATTCTGCTCTGATGTGAACCGTATTTCAGTGAGGGCGTTCTGCATCGACCGGAACAAATGGTAGTCAGAGGGGGCAAGGTCTGGGCTATAAGGCGGGTGGGGTAAAACTTCCCATCCACTGATTTTCAAATAGTTCTTAACCGGAATAGCAACGTGGGGCCGAGCGTTGTCATGATGGAAAATTATTGCCTCGTGTCTGGTCGCATATTCCGGGCGTTTTTCGGCTACTGCTCTCTTCAAACGGATTAATTGTGTTCGGTAGCGTTGTCCATTGATGGTTTCACCCGGTTTTAGCAGCTCATAATACAGCACACACTTCTGATCCCACCAAATACAGAGCATTACCTTCGCGCCATGGATATTCGGCTTTGCCGTTGACTTGGCTGGTTGGCCGGGTTTCACATATGATTTTTTGCGCTTGGGGTTGTCCTAATGGATCCATTTTTCATCACCAGTAACAATCCGATGCAAAAATGACTTCCTTTTGTGGCGTTCCAGCAGCATTTCGGACATGCAAAACTTCATCTTCAAACTTTTTTGGCTACCCAGGACGTTCATCGTCTTCCAAGCCAAAATCACCACTTTTAAATCGTGCAAATCCCTTTTGGCACGTTCGCTCAGCTAGCGCATGTTCACCAAAATACGATGACTTTCGGCAGCAGTTTTCTTCATATTAAAGTAATGAAGAAGAACTCCCAGCAAAAACACTTTTTCAGGCACAAAGTTCGACATATTTGAGTGAAAAAAAATTATTGTTGTTTACGCTTCAAATGAATGACATATACAGAAATGACGGAAGAATACAAGTTACGCCATCTCTTAGCAAACCGCACGAATTAAGTTATAGACCCAATATATTCACCACCATCATCGTCAAGGGTTCCCCCCTATGCTGTCGGCGCATCGGTGACGCCGCCACTAAAAAAATCGCCGAAATCACCCCTTTTCTTCCTCACCCTTTTTCTTTTTCCATATTAGTCATGTTTAAATTTATCCCACTTCTGAGGTTGTAAACTACGAGTATTGTATTAGGTTGTACCACATGAAATGTCCGATTATTTTGTAAAAAATTAAAAGTCAATCTTTCTTTTTCATAAAATTTTATTTGGTCAAAATACTCGTATGAACCATTGATATCTATAACCTTCTTCCACCGTGATTCAAGGTCCATCATTCCTTTTTTATAGAAGGCTTGAATTTTTGAGTTTTCAAAGGCTTCTATGACCTCTGCTCGGTTTTGGAACACCTTTTGCCGACAAAATCACGCCAGACTGCGTAAAAGGCGATAATCCATTGGAGAAATATCGGGAGAGTACGGTGGATGCGGAAGAATTTCGAATCCCAGCTTTTAAATCGTTTCGTTTGAGGTATAGAGTCTAGCATTGTCATGCAACAGGATCGGACCATGCCTATTGACCAGTGAAGGTTGCTTTTCAGCCAATTTCGTATGTATTATTCCTTACAATATTTGACTGGATTTATCGTTTCCCCTGGTTTAGGAAATGAAAAGTGGATTGGCCCTTTCGATGTCTACCAGATTGTCACCATAACCTTTTCTGGGTGAAGATCAAAGAAAAATCTAAAGCACACCAACTTTAGGTTTTCATCAGCATCCAACCACTGCCCAGTACATTTACGGTTGTCATACAAAATTCACTTTTCATCACATGTGATTAGAGAGTACAAAAACGGTTCATTTCGGTGCCCTAGACTCAGCGATGCACAGGTTTCTAAACGGCGTAGTTTTTGGGCCTCGTTCAATTCATGGGGTACTCACTTGTCGAGATTTTTCACTTTTCCTTTTTGAGATAGGTGTCGATTTATTGTCTTGGGGGATGCTCCCATGTTGTGTTCAATGCCCCGCACCGTTTTTGTTGGGTCTGCATCCACCGTTTCTCGTAAAAAGGCGTCGTCAATTACCGTTTCCGATTTCCCACGCGGGACGTTTTCGAGGCTTTAGATCTCCGAACGGAACTTACCAAACCAATACCGAATGGTGCGTTCGTTCACCGCTATATTCTCAAATTTGTCATTTATGTTTTTGGCTGCCGGAGACGCATTATATCCCAGTTTGAACTCGTAAAGGAAAAGAGTAAGAATTTGAACCGTCGACAGCATGATATAAAAATTCATTGAAAAAAATAACTCGTCTTTCTCTTCCACCGGTAGTTCCTATACATTATTTCGTAGATCTACATTTGAGGGAGGCATGTTCTCCAACGAAGATTTGAGATTCAGCAGGTGGTCTGTCTTCAGCATCGATATCACCAAATTGAGAAAACAGAGTTCTCGCCCGACTTCGTTCGTTATGAATGGTTCTTTCCTTCTGACGGCAGTATTTTGCTTTCAACACCCTTGTACAGGCTACGTAACTGGTCTATCCATATTCCCACTATCGACCGCAACATTACTACAACTTCTCCCTATTTATATTTACATCCTTCATTTATAGCCTTGACGTTTACTTTTTGATAAGACTTTTGAACGTCATTCCTGCAATAGTATCTTTCCATCTCCACGATCTCACACTTCTCGGGCTATCTTTCTTTTTTCTGATCGTAGATTTAAAGAGAAACTCTGGTCCGTCGATGCCACCTAGCCATGCATTTTGCGTCTCTACTCGTACATGGGCTCCAGCATTTCTGAGGCTCACTCACCGAAAATTCAACGCTGACGCAGGTTGTTCGGGTTCAGTTCTTGCACGAGCTGTGTATTGTAGAGGTTTAGGTCTATATTTTTGCGTAAAATCTTTCACGTAGGCGAATAAAGAATGGCTGCAATTGTCATGAGACCTTCACTCACTTGTCGGCAGCTTAAGATTTTATGCCCAAGTCTATCTCAAATAATGAATCCGTATGCACACAAGCGCTGTCGAATTGAATTGAAGAACTCGGGGTGTGACACTAGTACTGCGGCCATTGAACATTTTTTACTCCCTTCCTTGGTCTAGGATTTTAGTGCTGCCTTCAAACATTTAGCAACTTTTCTAGACACACAGGATCTCCTGGAAGTCTTTCCCTGTTATCGTTGTTTTGCCTGTCATTTTAAATCTTTCTCGGGCGAGACTTGGGCAGTCAGTCAAATATAACCCATAGTTTACTTAGCCTGCCCACATCGCCTACAGATTTCTGTGCTGTAACATCCATTTTAAAAAGGTGGTAATTGCATGCCCCGTATCCTGCTATTGTCTCACATTGCTTGGCACTTCCTAGGCACCTTTGTGATTCTGTTCCATTAACATTCTTGAGTGTTTAACACCATCCAGTCTGTCCCAGAATTGGTTCTTCTAAAAGAAGGTAAAACGTATCTGAACACCTTTCTTGGCTTGAACAGCCTTCATTGTTTCATGACCTGGCACTTAGTCGGTTAACAAACGTTGTCAATAGGCGCCACTGTTGACTCAATTCGTCAACATTCCTGTTGTCAGGCTTCCATTAGGAACTATTATGAACTTAGCCCTTTGATGTTAAAAAGGATAAAGTCAGGACAAAAGGTAGTACTCATTGGCCAACATAGAGTCATGGGTCATACGTAGGTAATATTAACGTGATGAACGAAGTGAAACGTCAATGAAGCGTTGAAGAGCATTGAAGCAGAAATGGCTAAAGTGGGCTTGAGCGATGATTACCTTGAGGGTTCCACTTGTTTAAGACCATAGCCTTGTGTTGGATATCATTTCTGGCCAGTGTTTCTTTCGGATTCGCCTTAAACGCCGGTTAACGAAAGACTGGATGCGTTGCAGTAAACGTGGCGCTGCATTCCATGTCTCTCAACCATAGAGTAGGACAGATTTGACATTCGATTGAAAACTGTGACTTTTGTGCCGCGTGCGAGGGAATATAAGTTCCACGTTTTATTTAGTTGTCCGAACACCTGCTGAAGGTTGTTTGAGTTGATGCGCATCATATTTATTTTCCCGATGTTTGTATAGAGTCCAGCTTTCAACGCGACATTTTTTAGTTTGGACATAGTATTATCGCAATTGTGAGCCATAGTCATTCAGCGAGCCATAGATACCACACGTTATGCCCCTTTGATATTTTAGGGCCTGGTTCATGACAGCATCTAGGACAATATTAAAGAGCGTGGGAGAAAGTATACAACCTTGTCCGGCACCAATTTTGACGTTTACAGAGTACGTTTACGTGGACGTTTACATGGAGAGTACGACAATTTGCCTCGGTGTATAAACTTTTGATTAAATCGATGATTTGTCAGGGGTGCCCTTACACCGGAGTGTTGCCCATATTGCTTGGTGTGGGATCGTGTCAAACGCCTTTGGGAAATCGATGAACGTCAAGTATAGCGGCGAGCGGTATTCTACAATACACTTTGTTGGACTATTATTGTTTGGCGAAATTGCTCAAGCGTCTCTCTGAGGGGCCAATGCGAGAGTCGTTACGTTAACGGGCGAACGCTTGGGCATTTAAGCCAATGTTTATTCTTATGACTTCCATCAGTTTTAGTGTTGGGATTCAACTAAGATTTTATTTTGGATAAGTCGTACTTATACCTAACTTAAACTATATATGTAAATGTACGTGGGTATATGGGAAAAGCTTTTAAGCGTTAGTGTTGCCATTAGCTAAATGTATGGATTGTATTATATATTCAACATTTAGAATAGATTCGAACCCTTTGTTGAGGATTAACGCAGCAAGAAATGTGACGATTTCAACGTTTTTTGCACCAGAAGCAGGATGCTTCGGAGCGACAGTCCAGATTAGTGAGTTTAGCAACTCGTTATAAATTAATTTGAGTCTCTGCTCGCAAGCACATGGTCAATAAATCGTCTCTTGACAAATCTTCATAGATTGGCTTGATAACTTTAAGTTTTTTATTCAGAAAGAAGCTGCTTATTTACTTACTAATTAACTTACTTATCAGGCCAGCGACCCGTGGGGGGTCTGACTCTGAACTAAAACTGCCTTTCAGTTTTCAAGACTGAGTCGTCTTGAGTCTGCGATAGCTTGGTCTTCAAACCACAGGTTCGATCTTCCTCTCCTTCTCGAACAAGAAGTATCCATGCGCTCAATGTAACCGAGGCAATGTAGTTAGCGGATCTTTGTTTTATGGACTTTCCGGACATCAGCTCATAAAGGTCGCGGTTATGTCTTTTCCTCCATTCGCCTTTCTCGCAGATAGGACCGAATATCCGGCGCAGAATTTTTCTTCCGAAGGAACCCAGAATCAAACTCTGCAGATTATATGGTGCATGTTCCCTACTAAAACATCGCCGCCAGCCTTGAAAACTCTAATGGAAGTCCGTCCGAGTCCGCGGCTTTGTTGTTCTTCAGCTTTTTGATAGCTGTGCCGACTTTTTCAATGCTGGGTGGGAAGACTCCCTCTTCGCCTGGACCATATGGAAGTGTTGCTTAAGCACATCCACCATTCCCTGCGGGTCAGTAACAAGACTACCTTTGCGGTTTCGAAGAGCCTGGGTGCCTTTCTTGTCGCCAGTAACCAAGTTTTTGATTTTTTTTGTAAAAGGTTTGTGTTTGTCCCGGCAATCCTCACTATCCCTGAGCTGAGATGCTGCGTGATTCCTTTTCTTTAGTGACAGTATTTTCTATTCCGCCCTTCTTCTGATGGGATATTCTGCATGCGCTAGTTTTTGTAGCGCCTTCCGGTTTTTTTCTTTGCTCACATTCGCCATCATTCCTCTGATTTTTTGACGGTTGTGGTCGATAGCCTAAGATAGTCTCGGTTGTTTCCTGTATGGCTGAGCGACTGTACAGCCTTATATCATTTATGTCCGAGGTAGACATATTGGAGAGTCTTTCGTCTATGTAGGCTGTGGCAATCACCATTGTGCTCAGGCGTCCAATGTTAAAACAAACTTTGGTTGGTGCGAACATCTGGCATTCCCTAGTCGTGCTGCTAAGTAGTGATCACAGTTGAAAATGAATCCATTAGGACAGTGCCAAACGCTATTGAATGAGTTAAGTCCGCATATCACAAAACCGGTGAAAACACACCTGGAACTTCCCCCATCCGTCGTATTGTCGAGATATTGCGCTTCTGATGATCACTTGTTCCGACCGATGACTCATGGCCTGAAGCTCACTATTTGAGAAGATTAAGAAAATTAGAAAAAAGTAGTGACAGTGGTTGTCTCTATTTTGAGTAAAATATTTTTTCAATCTTATTTTAAAATACCTCTTTTGATAAAAAAGGGTTTCGAGAATTAATTCTTACTTCCAGCACTTAGGTTAACCATGATTATTCTATAACAGTGGTCAAGTCGAGGGATATCCAGCAACTGGTGTCGTTTTGAATCGATAGAAAAATGTAACATTTTGAATGTTGGAATATTTTTACTTTATGCAAAAACAATGTCTTAAAGCTTAGCTGAAGTTTTCCGTCTAGAACTTGTAAAAATCGTTATTTTCGTGATAAAATATTTCATCAGGTTTTTGAATAATTGCGGTCCCATTTCACGAATACCTGCACTGATATCCTTTTCTTAGGCACTTTTTGATTGATCACTTAATTTTGAATCAATCTCAATGCCTTCAACTCTCTGGAAATTGTTGCTTGGTCAACATTTAATGATTCTGCAAGTTCTTCTTGTGTTTGACATGGGTCTTCATCGGGTATTGCTTTCAATTTTTCATCTTCGAATTTTTTTGGCTGTCCGGGATGTTTCTTGTTTTCGTGTCAAAATCACTACTTTTAAAGCGATGAAACCACTCACGGGTCGAAATCGACGGAGTATGATCACCATAATTCTCCAATAACAACCGATGGCTTTCAGCAGCACTTACTTCCCGCAAACGCAAATGAGACACAGTTACAGTATAGTCGGATACGTATAGTACTAGTAACGCTATCTCTTAATTTTCTTTTTATTTGTGATAAATGTTGTCATCCTAGAAAATAACAAGGCTTAATGCTCCGAAATATTTTGCTTTCAATAAGGGGTTTGTAAGAGATGAATCCTTCAAAAAACATCTGATTGCGCCTAATTTTGCTTTTTGCCTATCCGTCCGATCACTGATCCCAATTCATTCATCACAAACCTGTAACCATGAAAACGACCAAGAAACAAACCTTGTTCGAAATATCTTTCAAACTAGAATGTTCTTTTCCCTCCCCGAATTTCAAAGCTATTATGATACAAACTTACAATACAGAGAGTTTCGTATGTTGGAAAAATAAAATGAACACACGTTTGCCACTCAGCTACCCGTACATTTGTCTGTAAATATACTAATAAAAATAAAAACCTATATATCTTGCATAAAAAAAATATTTTGTAAATTATAAACTAGCAGAAAATAAATGATAAAATCAAGTATAAATATCTTATACTCCTAACTTAAATATAAATTATTAGAGATTAAAAATTTCTGTAAATATAACATTGAGATGGATATGCCATAAATATATAAAAACCCCAAAATCAAACAAAAATGTTTTTAACAAATCGGCGAATGTTTGATAGACGAAAAAACAAAACAAATGGAATTATTAAAAACAGGATCCCTAAAGGATAGTATATATTGCCTACACAAAACTAAACTATTCAATACGATTAATTGAAATAAACGAAAAAATAGAAATAAATAAATAAAACAAAATTTAATTATATCTAAAAAAACACAAACAAAAAAACATGTAATTGAAGGAAAAGCTTTGTAATTTGTAAGGACATACATTCCTATTATTTTTTTTCTGTTTTAGTTAAATTATTTAAAACCAACTTAAATAAAGTGTTAAATTATTAACACAAATTTATAAACATACGAGTATATTAGAATTCGCTTAAATAAAAACAAAAAAAAACTTAAATAAAAACAAGCAAACATGTAAAATACAATATTTTATTTTTGTTTCTCCCTTCAAAAGTAAAGTAAAGCATTAATTAAGAAATATAGAACAATTTGCAAATTTTTGTTTAAAATTTTATTATTCAAGATGGGAAGCAATGTAATGTATTTAAAAAACAAAAAACCAACAACTTCTATATTATATTCGCAAGAAGAAAATAAAATAAAAAAGCAATTATCCATACCAACCAAAATAATAAGTGATACGACTTTTTTACAGCTTTGTGAATAATACTGTTTTCATTAAAAAAAAACGAATTGAAAAACATGACATAAAATATTGAAAATATAAAATTAATAATAATTTAATACAACAAAATATACAGAAAGACACAGCACCTCATTCGCATTTTATTTGTTATAAAAAAAGTTGATAAATTATAATTATTTTTTTACACGGGTTTTGTTTGGTCCTTATCATTAAAATTAATTATTTTCAATTTCCATTAAATCAATCCTTGGAAGGATATAAACGCTGCCATATGTCTCTGCAGTCACTTGATTTTCCATCAAATCAAACTAATAATTCATTAAATTGAACCATTGTCAGTCACGCCTTTATTAGTTTGCGCAGGGTCACTGCACTTTTATTCAGCCAAAAGGTATTTTACGAGATAGTACTGGTCCTACTATTACAGACATGTGCATTTTCTTAACTCAATAAGCTTGAGCGTATTTTTTTTTTTTTACAAAATTGCACTAGCCATGAGGCAGGCCCGCAGTAATAGGAGCAATATTAATATACGCGCGAGATTTTCCACCTGTGGATTGTTAAATTCCAGAGTCTGTGTTTGGCTTATAGAATATCACAGCTAGACTTTTGCAAAACTTTGCATTATAGATGAATTTACCAGAATCTCTTTTTCCGGCAAATAAAAGAGGGAAAAACTTCTATCACATCGTACCAGGCATTAACCGATCTCCCTTTATTAGGCCTACCTAAAAGGCACATAAAAAAGGCCAAAAAACTATTTCTTTTTCTCCTAGAGGCCAAGCACTTCTTTAGCATATTTTACACCTTTAGCGATTGACCAAGACCCTCAAAGTCATTCCGTGTAATTCATAAATTCTGTCCGACATTTTTTTTTAAATTAAAATACAGGAAGAGCATAGGCAGGAAAATTGATAAAAAAACAGCAAAAAAATAAATTTGACTAAAAAACTTTTTTTGTATGAAAATCCATAGAAATAATTTAAAAAAAAACAACAAAACTAACTCTTCTTTTCCCTTATAGAAAAGTTACAAAGGTAAACTATTCAAATGAAAGCAAAACCAAAAAAAACAAAAAAACCAAAGCTACATACACAAAGCAAAAATGTAATTAAAATAAAAATAAATTATTATTATTATAAATATTTCATAAACAAAACCAAAAGCAAACAAAGAATATTATATTGAATAAAACAAAAAAAAAACAAGAAACCGAATAAAAAAATAAAATAAAAAAACACAACAACAAAGATAATTCTTTACACTGCTAAGGATTATTATTATACTTATTATTACGATTATTATTATTATGATTATTAATACTACAAAATAACAAAAAATGGAACAAAAAACATTATTTAATTATAAAAACAAAAAAAAAAAACTTAAGAAAAAAACAAAAATAATGTTAATATTATGTATTTTAATATCTCGACATTAATCGAACGTCGAGAATCGACAATAAACTGTGAAATATATTAAAAAGTGATTTTCGAACGTGTTTTTAATTGCGAAGTTTTTCTGAAAAATGTTCAGCCTAAATAAAACACACTTCTGATAAATAAAAAGGAAACGGCTATTAAACGTGTAGCATTGACAAGTAGGTAACAATGGTCACCTGGTCTGCCATCGATTTGGTTGATGACCGTGCTTGATAGACCAAATCGTAGAGTGTGAACGCTTTTAGATCATGTCGTCAGATTTTTCTTATGGAAGTTCAACTTTTTCACCTATTTGCCTTTCTTGATTCTTTTATCGCAAGATGTGAACAGTTGCTACAACTTAAGAGCATTTTTTTTCACTTTTACTTGTGACTTCCGCTAGTGAACACAAATTTTGAGTGGAATAAACGATATGACGTCAAACATAGAAAAAAAAAATTGTGGGTTAATTTTTTTGAGGGGTACCGGCAATTGCCAGATGTATAGAAAATTAAGTATAGATTTGTCCACGGGCTGTGAACATGTACGAGTACATGCCGAAGACAAGTACGTATCAAATTTGGGGTACTATGACGAATTAAAAAAACGGACGGATTCAATGTTGACGACCCAAGCACTCACCCCACGTAGACTGCTATAAAGCAGATATTACCGCAATCCAGGAAGTGCGATGGGATCGACCGGCTAAAAAGCGGATGAAAAACTGCCACATTAAACGGCGACTGCTACAAGGAGAGAAAACAATGCTTATTCGGATGCGGTTTCTTATTGGAGGTAGACTTAAACAAAAAGTCTTGAGCTTTCGGTATGTACGTAAGCAAGCGCCTCATAACAATCCGCATCAATGCTAAATTCACCAACATCAGCCTAATTTGCGCCCACGCCCCTAACAAAGACAAAGATGACGCTACAAAGGACGATTTCAATGTCGAAACTACGATGTTAAAATCATGCTAGGAGAACCGCACGAAACTGGGCAAAGAAGTCGTTTTTGATAGGGTCGTTGGCAAGCACAGCCTACACAACACCACATGCGAAAATGGATTCAGGCTGATAGACTTCGCAACGGGGCGAAATCTCCTAGTTGCCAACACGCGTTTTCCGCATCTCGACATCGACAAGGGGACCTGGCAATCTCTGGATCAATCAACCGTCAACCAGATTGACCACATTGCGATTGATGATAGGAACGCATCTGATATTCTGGATGTACGACCCTTCCGAGGAGCCAACATCGACTCAGACCACAATCTTGGGGTAACCAGGTTGCGACTGCGAATATGCCTGGCTCAGAAAAATCGAGTTAGGCCTGCGGCATATAACGATGCAATGCTGCAATCGCATGAGACCGAGACAGAGCATCTCGCCAATTGCGTCTCCCTCAGGCTCAACACCTACTCAATCCGTACAAAACCTGTCGACAAGCCTTAAAGAGTGCTGCCACTAGGTACTTGGTATTACTAACTACTAAGGTCCTGGAGATATGCTATCGCAGGAATGATTTTCGCAGGTTTAATCGACGAATAAAACATTGCTTGCCAAGGATATAAAACCAGAACGCTGTCAGGCAGGGAGACCCTTTTCCTGCGCCAATTACAGAGGTATGAGTCTCCTAAACATCGCTTACAAGATCTTCTCTGCTGTTTTGTGTGAACGCCTGAAACCGTATGTTAGTAAACTGATGGGTCCATATCAGTGTGGTCGGGAAGTCCACGAGTTCCAGATCGGCACACACCATCTATTTGTCGACCTGAAGGCCGCATACGATAGCGTGCATAGAGACGAGCTATACAACGCCATGTCTTGTTTTGACATCCCTGCCAAACTCGTCAGGTTGTGCAGGATGACATTGGAGAATTCTCGCTGCTCCATCAGGGTCGGAAGCGACCTAACCGAGTCCTTTAATATCAGAAAAGATTTTAGACAGGGCGACATGTTATCGTGTGACTTCTTCAACATCGTCCTTCGTCAACACGAAGGGCATGACCTTTTTCAAGTCCGTACAACTACTCGCTTATGCCGACGACATTGGTGTTGACATTGAGATGGAAGCAGCTAAGATGGGACTGGTGGTAAATGAGTCTCGTATGATCTGTCGTCGAAAAAGGACACGAACCAATGGCGTCTTGGCCAGGGGGCACATATTGGCATTCATAATTTCGAGGCGGTCAAGGACTTCGTCTACCTTGGTTCCGCAGTAACACGCAGCAATGACATCAGTGCCGAAATCAATCGCAGAATAACTCTTGCCAACCGCTGTTTCTTTAGGCTCGGGAGGCAATTGAGAAGCAGAGCCCTCTCTCGGAAAATCAAGGTGACCATATACGAGACCCTTATCATTCCGGTCCTGCTTTATGGTGCAGAGGCATGGACCTTATCGAAAGCCGATGAGGAGGCCCTAGGTCGTTTTGAGAGAAAAATTCTCCTCTCGATCTTTGGTTCGGTCTGCGTAAATGGGGAACGGAGGAGAAGACTGAACAGTGAATTGTTAGGGGTGTACAGCAACATGAGCCTAGCACGGGGTCTACGGATTCAACGCCTAAGATGGCTAGGTCATGTAGAGCGAATGGACACCACAGCTTATTTAAAATGTGAAAAAGCAATATTACAGGGTTCTTGGAAGGACTCCAGTACTGTCAAAGTATTCCCTGAATTCCTTTCTAATTTGTTTGATATTATTTGTCCAATTATGGCGTTTTGCAGATTCCAAATGGTTAGAATTAGGAGCATTGGTATTTATGTCCGAGCTTAGGGTGTAGAAATTGTGAAGGTAGCAAATTGCTAACACAACATCTGTTCTTTTTTTTCCGGGCTTAGTTTAATTGTTGCAAAATAGGAAATTTTGTGGTAATAATGCTGAAAGTATTTTCCACAATGTGTCTGGCTCTTGAAAGGCGATACTTAAAGTTGTCCTCTTCAACTCATGACTATAAGGCAAAATTCTTGTAAAGTGGAAGTGCATTGTCTGCCACAAAAAGAAATGGAAAAACTTCAAAATGTTCGATATTTCTTGGCCTTCCATTTCGCAACTGCCTTTACCATCAAGAATTCATATTTTACATTTACTAATGCCATTAAAACGATTCTATACGTTTTTTTATAATTAAAATAATAAGCTCCGGATCCCAATGGTTCTGTAATATTAATGTGTTTTCTGTCTACTGCTCCGATACAGTTTTGGCTAAGGTCCACAGATCAAAATAGTCCACAGTTACTTTTTTCCACTGTTCTACATGTTTTGGTATCTGAAAAATAAAAAAATATATTTTGCTATATTTTTGGAACGCAGCATCATCATCATCTCCTGTCCGTAATAGGAACAAAAATTAATTGGACAGGAATCAGGTATTACTGAAAGCAGTGGAACATTTTGATAGTCAAACTGAAAAAAAAAACGACGCTGACATGACAAGTGGCCAACAGAAACTCTTTTCCAATAAAAACACGATTCGTCCTCCATCACTTTTCCAGACCAAAGAGCCCGCAAGAGACCCTGGTGGTCACTTTATTCAAATCTGTTTTCGTTATGTTTCAAATTTCCAGTGTTTACAATGTATTATTTTTTTATTATAATTTTATTAATTTTATTTTATATATTTATTTCATTAATAATAATTTTATTAATAATATAATATTATAATTTTAATTAATTTTTGTATTTACTCAAATAATCACTTTCAAGTTATAATTTAAAAAATGTGTGGCGTCAACATACTTAGGCATACAAGGCACTTCAACAATTCGGAAGAGGTGCCAGGCGATGAAGGTCGTCGTAATATCCTTCCGTTGGTCCTGATATCGGCAACTCGAACCTTTTCATCTGGGGCAGGAATGACACGCTCTATTTGTCCAAGCAACCATTGTAGAGGTAGTAGATTGTTATCTGCAAAAAGGACTACGGTACCAACCTTCCCATTCTCAACTTCAGTATTCCACTTTGATCATTTTTGCATCTCCAACAAGTACTCCTTCGACCAAAAATGTTGCTTTATTTGCTTTCGCCTTCCCCATCGGTTGAAAAGTGGTAGTTCTTCTTGGATAGTAGTGTCTGGAATTTAATTTAAAGCTTTGCCAATTGAAAATTGACCGGAGGTCAAGACCTGTTCATCGTTTGGATCTGAACTTAAGATACAAATAGGTCGTGAATTCATCACACCTTCAATTTCTGCAACGACGGGGGAAAATTCGTCATATGTCAGTGGTGCCTGTTTTACTGTCTTGTAGAGATGAGATTTTGCGGACTTGACAGCTGCCTCCCACAGGCCTCGGAAGTGGGGTGATCGCGGTGGGATATGAATAAATTTCATATTAGCAGTTGTACACCATGATAAAACACAATTTTGCGTCTGTTGATCAAGAAATTTATCTCAAAGTTCGTTAAATTTATTA
Organism: Merodon equestris; assembly: GCA_958301585.1. NCBI lineage: Eukaryota > Metazoa > Arthropoda > Insecta > Diptera > Syrphidae > Merodon > Merodon equestris. The sequence continues at coordinate 55,940,727 of OY284413.1, forward strand.
CAATTTGGTCCCATTCTCGCAATGAAGCTCTTCACATAGACCCCGCCTTGTTACAAATCGCTTCAAAGCTGCCAGAAAACCTTGCGTCGAGAGATCCAACACAATTTCTAAATGAGTAGACTTCGTCGAGAAGCAAATTAACGATGCCACATACGCCTTGTCACTGCAATACCCTCGACGTTTTTGAGATATGTGAAATTGTCCACAGAAATCGACGCCTGATTTGAGATATTTACTCTACTGACTGGGTAAGTCACCCATTATTTGCTTCATCGATAGCATCCATCAACCAGCTTCTTCGCCAACTTTTTTGCATTGATGACCAAAAAACGCTTCCTAATAGTCGCCACCAAAGCTTAGGGACCTGCATGATAATTAGTGACATGCAAATAGACAACAAGATTCTGTACGAAAAGTGAATTTTTAGGACAAAGGGAATTATAGGGTATATCTGCATTCTGCAGACGCCCACCAACTCCTAAGAGTTCTATGGGAAGATCAACATCAAGACTTCTTGGGTTCATCTCTTTCGGTTTCCTTAAGTCTTCAATTTCCTCCTGGAAATGAGTTTGCTGTAAGTTCCCGATAATCCTCAACAGAGAATCTTCTAACTCATCCGCATTTAGTGCGATAGACCTTGAGCTTACGTGGGGGCTAGAAAACTTGCTTTTCGTGGGATTTTTAATAAAGCGAAGGACACATCCAAAAATACGAGTAACTTCGAAATCGATCAAAGTTTTCTGAGAATCCAATTGAAACTCTTTTGACTACTAGTGATTGCTAATAAATGCCGCTTTTGTTTAGGCCACAATTCTTCCGCCAAGTACAAGAAGGGAGGGCCATGGAACCTCACAATAAGCTCCACGGGAAACTATGTCAGCCGGATTGGCTTTCGAATTAACATGCCTCCAACTGGCAGATGGTAGTTCGGATTGTATCTTTGATGCCCGGTTTGCAACAAAAATTTCCCACGACGAAAAATAAGTGGATATCCAACGCCGCACTATTTCCTAAATCTGATCAAAGAAAGATTTTATCGACGCGTTCCTCAAAATTTACCAGTATCTTGTTAACTAAATCGACAAGCAAAGTTGAAGAACATAGTTCTAGCCGCGACAGCGACTTAGTTCTAATCGAAGCTACTTTCGACTTTGCACTTAATAAGTTGCATTTCACTTCTCCTCGACTATTAATGGTGCGAATGTACACACAGCAACCATATGCGTGAATCGAAGCATCTGCAAATCCATGCAGCTGAATATTAAAAGATGGTGAATTTGAATTCTCACCAAGAATGAACCTTGGCACTTTTATTTGATGCAGATGTGTAATCGCTTTTCAGAATTCTTCTCATTGGGAATGTACGAGGGTGGTGCGATAAGTACTTAGCCTCACCGCCAGATGGCGCCAGTATCGCAAGAGCAACTTAGAGCAAATTTCAGCCGGATCGGACTCGTAGTTTTGTTTTGACCGCGTGTGGAGCCGGGAGTGTCCGCGGATTTTAGAAAAATGGAAAAAGAGCAATATCGGTCGGTGATTCGATTCTTGTTTTTGGAAGGGAAATCGCGCAGCGAAATCAAAGAGCGTTTGGGTGCTGTGTACAGTGACTCTTCTCCTTCGATGGCGACCATCAAAAATTTGTTTAACGAGTTCAAATTATTGGGCCGATTCGACGCCGAATTGAAGAAAAAACGGCCCCACTTGGCGAAGAAAAAAGTGCTCTTCCACCATGATAACGCACCGGCTCACACCTCCGCCCTCGCTACGGCCAAATTGGTCGAATTGGGCTACGAACGGCTGCCCCATCCATCGTATTCTCCAGATTTGGGCCCGTGCGACTTCTTTTTGTTTCCAATCTTGAAAAAGTCACTCTCCGGGCAGAAATTTCAGTCGAATGAGGAGGTCATCGCCGCCACGGAGGCCTACTTTGCAGACCTCGAGAAAACGTATTTTTCAGACGGGTTAAAGAAGTTGGAGCACCGCTGGGTCAAGTGTATCGAGCTAAAACGAGACTATATTGAAAAATAAAACGCCATTTCTCCAAAATGTTTGTTTTTCTTTTGTACGCTAGGTACTTATCGGACCACCCTCGTATATGAAGAAGACGATAATAATTTTTTTTTTTTTGAAAATGTATGGATATATTTTTTGAGAATGTTGAAAATAAAACTGTCGCTACTGTGCTGCATGTCATCAACGCCTTATCCACCAATCATCATTACGTTGGCCAAAAACTAGTATTTGGAGTGCATTCTCGACGAAGGGTATGTAGCATCAAGCCCTTATCTTTTAAAAATCTCAGGAAAGCACCCATAAATTTGAACAGTTTTCAACAATATGTATGATTAATGACAAAGCACTTACGTGATGAATGAAATCCGTACACTTACATGAATAAATGGAAATGGCATAATTTTCCGTCGCCCACTTTACTTCCACATAAATTATATTAATCGATTAGACATTCATAACGCTGATGACAGCGAATAATACACCCTATTGGACAATATGGTACCCAGAAGTGAACACCAACAATTGCACCAATCGACGAAATGTGATCCATACGGTGTAGTTTCATGTTTTTTTTTCCAATTGATAAGCGTCTTGTGTATGCGACGCGTTCCACTAGGGTTCCGCTTGGTCGTTTGCAGTGATTTAGCTACTGCTATGCTGTGTCGGCACCATCCCGAGGGTATCTCTCCGCGACTTGACATAGAATCAAGGCAATAGTCATCGAAAACATCTGTGAAAGATATTCGCCGCACATCGAATCAATTAAGACATACGAATCTAGATCGAGTCGACGCGTTAGTCTTCTAAGGAACTCGGAGCTATTCTCTTGTTGAGGTAGAGCAGTGAGTTGGTTTCTTTTTTTTGTCGGAATTTTGAAAGTTAAAGTGATTTTTGAAAATTGTTTCTGAATACTGTTAATTAAATAAAAAATGATAAACATCCAAAAGTGATAAATCGAGAGTAAAAATGAAGATCGATTCGATTGTGTTCTGTGCAGCTATCGTATATGGATTATTTCTATGCGGATGCAGTGCTGATTGTAAGTTTAGTTTTTATCTCATAAAGAATCCGAATAATTTTTTCTTTCGAAAATATCAATGATCATTGAGAAAGTTTGTTTTAGTTAGTGAAAAATTAATTTATTAATTTGTCCAAACTTAGGACCACCTAGCGATACACTTGCGACCGAGGTCAGACTGTTTCGTTGATAACCATAATTAGAACGATTCAAATGTTTGGAAATTGTTGTTGAATACACATAGGAAACATACATATATCACCGGAAATAATTTTGCAATTCAAATTAGGAGAGACACACTATCTGCTGTCCACGAGGGTGTTCACGGTCGAATGAATTTTCATTTTATATAAGCACAGCCAACCTCGTAGATACATACATATATCTTGGATCTTTTGCCCTGACAGAGTGTCTCAATGTCCCTTTGAAGACTCAAATCAAGTGATCAGTCTAAGAGCTTTTTTATTTAATGAATGAAACGATTATGATATCGGTGGCGCAAGAACCTAGTGAAATTCCATCGTCTGATTTTCACTAATGGCTCCAAGCTGGATCATGGTGAGGAATCGGGAATATTCTCGACACGACTGAATATCTAAAATTCCTTCCGTCTCCCCAGTCACTCGATCATCTTTCAAGCTGAAGTGCTAGAGGTCCGAGAAGCGTGCAAATTACTCAATGCAGCTGGCCCCAATTACACGTCCATCGCTATGTGTAGCTACAGCCTAGCTCTTTCGTCTGCTACTAACTTCTCTAAATTGTTGGCTCAATGCAAAAAAGAAATTAAACGAGCTAGCGGCTTAACTGATATCACGCTCCTTTCGGTACCAGGACATAGCAACATAGACGAGACTGAGAGGAGCTTGGCTAACTCAATCTCGGAGCCACCTCAAACTCCCAGTTATTCAATATAGCCAATCGTAGGTGGGCTAAATCAAACCTGAAAAACCTGGCCCTCCTATTCAAAAAACAAAACAAATGACCTCCTCAACAGAAACTGCTTCAACATAGCTAGAACCCTGGCGGTCAGTACGGGCCAATGGCCTGTAGGAACTCTAGAATAGGTATCCGATCTGACACGCACTGTCGTACACACCCAGGCAGAGGAAACCAGCAGTACCAAGTTGCAGGTTCTGCACCTTTGGCAAGTAGTTACTTCCTCGACGACCTCCCAAAGAGGTACTCAGGATGTACTGGAATCCTGCTGCTGATGGGTTTTCGTGCCGAATGCTTCAGTTGAATCCGTGTTCTTCTGCCACAAGACACCAGATGCCACAAGAAATTTGCTTTCAGAGATATCGCGTATTTTTGATACATTCGGTTTTTTAGTTCCCGCCAATATTATTCTCAAGCTAATGGTCCAGGAGCCCTGGTCGTCCGAGCTGAAACTTGGATGGCAGGTGATCTCCGAAATATGGATGACCTATCACTAGCAACTTCCTTATTTCGAAATCATTCGAATTCCATGAAATTATTACGTCCGAAAATTCGTAAAACTTTACAGTTTCTCATTGTCAGACGCGTCATCGGTGGCATACGCAGCGGTCGTCGCAAAACCAGGGCAGATAGCTTTGCGAACAATATTGTCACGATAAAGACTAAAGTAGCCTCCCTTAAACCGGTTTCTATGGTTAAAACTCCGTTGTGTGGTGTTGCTGGCCTATCCAAAATCGTTGATTAATGTCAACGTCTAAAAAACATTTGCGTGGTGCGATACTGAAATTGATTTCCGACACCCCCTCGTTGCTGCACAACGTTCGTGGCTAATCGAACCGCTTCCTTGATTGAGAAAATCGCAAAATATCCCTGGCATCACATCAAATCGGCATTCAATCCGGCTGATTGTGCTTTCCGATGTCTTAGGACATAATCTGTGATGTTCCATCATAGCTGTTATTAGCGGATGATCACTGGCCAAAATCAAACTTTTCTTTAAATTCTCTTAAAATCGATCTCCAAGCTCAACGGCTCTAACTTAGCCGTCCGTTTTTAAATACTGGTTGCGAGTATGCTGGTCTGCCGTCCATTCAATTATTTCGGGACATTATCCAATTCATAACTAATTTGGCGCTGTTATCCAGTCCTGAAACTCACTCCAATGAGGGCGGATCGGTTGTGAATGATCTACAGTTTATCAAAACCAGCCGGAAGGGAGCAGGAATCAGCAGGAGGAGATATATACATATTTGAATATTTTCGTATCATCAGCATATACGGCAAGGTGAGAGTCCATGATGAGACAGTTGACATCATTAATACTTAGGATAAACATCAATGGGCCGAGATGGTTGCCTTGAGGCACCCTTCTTCTTTTCCTTTTTATCCCGGCGTCGTTATGGTCAGAAGTGTAGGACCATAACCTTCCCACTTAACTGCATTCCTACTGGTCCGCTTGTGGGGTGCCTTGAGGCACCCTAGGCCAGAAAATCTGTAAACTTAGAAAGCGCCTTCAGAATTCAGTTTTTTTGTAACTAAAGGGTCCGCCATCTAACGTTTTTTTTTTCAAGTAATGCTTATTTCGTGAATGGTAACACTTAGCTCATGTCTGATTTGACAGATAATTAGTTTTATCCTTCCGCTGAACGAATATGGTTGTGTATACGTGAACAACGCTTCGCTAAGTGAGCCAGCAATCGACTTACAGAAGATGCCGATTTTGCCAAAAAAAATCATCTTTTCAGATGAAGTTCATTTTGATCTTGGCGGGTATGTAAACAAGCAAAATTGTCGCATTTGGGGCACAGAAAACCCGCACGCATACATTGAAAAGCCGGTGCGCCCAAAACGAGCCACTGGTTGGTGCGGATTTTGGTCCAGAGGCATAATTGGGCCATTTTTCTTCGAAAATGAACAAGGAGTGGCCGTTACAGTCAATGGCGATCGTTATCGGGCCATGTTGAACGAATTTTTGTTCACGAAAATTGAAGAGGAGGATATTGGCAACATTTGGTTTCAACAGGAAGGCGCTACGTGCCACACAGCCGAAGCTACACTCGATGTTTTGCGCCCTGTTTTTGAAGATCGCATTATCAGCCGCAGAGCTGATGTCGTTTGGCCACCTCGGAGCTGCGATTTGACACCGTTGGACTATTATTTGTGGGTTGCCGTCAAAGATAAGTGTTACGCCGACAAGCCAGAGACAATTGACGCTTTAAAGGACAATATTCGTGAAGCCATTGGTGAAATACAGCTGCACACAATTGATAATGTGCTTAAAAATTGGACCGATCGTGTAGGCTACTGCATGGCCAGCCGAGGGAGCTATTTGAATGAAATTATTTTCCATTATTAACCGGAAGGATTGTACTTTCAAATAAAAAAAGAAATTTGAGAAAATATTCAGTAGTTTATTTTTACAGCATTTTCAAAAAAAAAAAAGTTATTTGGCGGACCCTATATATGGCACCGTGGGCATATGACTCTGAAAAAGAGGGATCGAATCCTATCAACAGATGTTTTTGAAATTATATTTCGCAGAGTTTGTTACTGTGGCACGGGCTCAACTCCCTTCAACATGTAACATACTTTTTGAGAAAAAGCTTCCAGAAGTTTCGATTTTCGAGTCGTAGTAGAGAGAAACTTTGGTTCAGGCCCGCTATGGGCTGCAAACCAAATGCCTTAAACCTATCCATTCATTCCATTTTCATATGACTACCTTTCAGAATTGTATTCTCTATTGTAGAAAATGTTTAAAACCTAGATTTATATCTTTTTTTCCTATCCTAAAGCTTAGTTCTAGTCTTAAATATAATCAGGCTGGTTACTACCCATGTGTTTCGTTCCGAATGGTCCCCCTCCTGAATCTTACAGCAACTGGGCTTGGCCATCTCGCTCACTCTGTATGCCCGCAAACAGACCTCAGTCAGTTCTGAGGCTTATCTAAGCATGATGACGCGCCTAGCCTCCAAAATACCCCATTAAGTAACGCTAAACCAACCTACGAAATAAAGGGTGAGAAGGACTCCACCGGAGTAATACAATTTGTCAAAAAATACCAGTAGCATCATGTTGCCATGTACTGACCACGGTAGTGGTCCTATAAAGTCAGCCTACAGGGTTGCCTAAGGTTTCTCGGCGAGCTGCGTTCACATCTTCCCTGAGACTTGGCACTGAGTTGCTTTTATTCTTCTGGCAAGATTCGCATCATAGCACTTATTGGCGCATATTACGAGACATTCCTAACCAGTAGTACCTGCTACAAACATTGGCGATAGTCGTTAATAATTTTTATAGTTTCTCACATCTGTCTAACACAAAAGACAAAAATGCTTAAAAACTAGCTTAAATATCTTAACAATGGAAACAGCGGGCCACGTGGAAGATAAGCATTACCGCTGACCTATCCTGGATCAGCCCACATTGAGAAATGCCTCTAGTGGAACAAAGCCGTTAAGGCGCACCCTCTCTCTGGTACAAGTAGTTGGGGTATTAAGCCCCGGAGATCAGGTTATTGACCGAGCAACGTGACTTCGAATCAGTTTGATCAGAAAATTACCTATCCGTACAATCCTGGCCATATTGTATAGTACTTCGTTCGGGTAAAACTACGTGTACTCAGATTCGGGTTTTCTATATAGCCGAAGACATGTCCTGAAACATTGTTTCTCAAACACCCGAATCCATAGGCAACCATGGGCCTGATTAAGGCCATGTAGCAGATTACCTTCACTCTGGATTCAAGTTGGCTGCTATGAAACAGCCGGAGCGAAGGCGCCCCGGGCCCTAGCCATAGCAACATCTACATGTTTGTCAAAATATAGATACTGATCCAGCACGATCCCAAGGTATCTGACTACACTTTGTCTTGCCAGTGGGTGCCCGTCCGGCCCAAAGATAGAGAACCAGCGCAAATTTTTTCCAGTGTTCCGAGAGGCCCTAGACAAAGGCCTTCCGAATAATATAGATTCTGATTTCTGGAAGTTGATTTTCAACTTCCAGTCATCACAATGCTGCTGAATTTTTTCGAAGTCACGCTTCAGAAGAGTAACAATGACGTCGATCGTTGGACCTGATCTGTACACAATTTAGGTCGTCTGCGTACGCTTTTGAGTGGTGACGAGAAACTAGCAAATCGCTTAGGTAAATGCTGAAAAGGATTGGCGAATTTACCGTACCCTGTTGCAGTCCGTCGAAATGAATAGGGTATTAAGCCCCTCATTGGCGATGGCATTGTTTGCCATGGAATCTTCATTGAACCTGGTAAAACCAAGATTCTCGGATCTCCAATGATCGAAATTATTTCTAAGGCAGAAGTGATGAAGTAGGGCTCTGTTCTCCAGGTCGTGGTTCGGGCGAGTACTATCATTCATCATGTACACTTCCTGGGAGACAGCTCCCACTGTCGCCACCTTCTCCTGAAGATCCTCAATCGCGAAAAAGTCGTCATCCAGGATGGCGCTATCTGTATCGATGCTAACTGTTAGTAAACGTTCATTTTCTGACGTTCTTGGAAGCTTTAGATCCTGAATGTCATTCTGATTGTTTCTCCGAAATATTTTATTTATTCGCGGGAACACACTCGTTGAATTTTACAGCACGAATTCTGTTGTTCCAATACAAACTTACAGATATTCTGTAATTCTCTTTGTTCAACTGTTGGAGATTTTTAATCAGTGACTTCAGTGTCCTGACCTCCGAGTTTTGTCTGTCGGTAAACCGCCTGTACAAGGGTTTGAGTCTTGTCAGGAGTCTACTGTTTTGTCTGCACAGTGCATCGATTGTCACGTTTCGGTATACATATGTACCTTTGTGGTATCGTGCTGTCGTTGGCGTAGTATCGTACTGTTCATTGTCTGTTTAATTATATGTATCGTCCATTTGTTTGAGGTATCTGTCAATTTCGCAGTTCGACAGGTTTCTATTGGACGGTGGAGAGGAGGCGCTCGAAGTGAGTGCTCTCGTCAGAGAATTGGCAAAGCGTGGCCAACGCGCCCTACTGCAATCGTAGGTATGCATTTGGACGCAATTTCCGCGAACTCGTCAGTGTGATCACGGCACATAGTCCGCAATGGTCACTGTCGATACAATGGTCCGTAGACATTTAATAGGCCATTCGTTCGTGTCTGCCAGTCTCAGTCGAGAGTCTATCAGCATGAGATCCAGATCGGTGCCGCTCCTAGGATACGACGGGCTATCCGTTGCGAGGCGATAGTCGTCCTCATTCCAGGGTGTCCAGCACGTGTTTTTTTCGTGGAATCCTAGGTCCCTCATGTTTCGGCGCACATAACTTCCAGGATGCGCAATCCTCATCGTTCGATTGGCCTGGTATGTACCGATATACATAGTTTGCCTCTTGACATAACGTAGTCTGGACATTTCTCAAGATCCTTCTGAATCTCGCTCAGTCTGCTCCCGCACCAACTGCACCCAGCTGTTGCCGTCACATGGGGCTCTCGTAATAGCGCGTATGCCATCGCGTTCCACTTCCCTTTCCGATATTGGACATCAAATTTGTGTTGCTGAAGTTCCAGGAATGCTGTAACGTCCTTTGTGTCATTCTCCTCAGTCGCTCTTCTATGATGTTCTGTGAGTTTTCCTTCTCGGCGTCCATTGAACGCTACTGTGTTGACTCATCTGTGCAATTCCGTGATTCTTTGAGTAGTGCAGCCTTAGGTTTGGCGGGTTGTTCGATGAGTCGCCCCAATGAGGTTCTTGATATCTTGGTGTACTCGTTTTTCTTACGGAGGGTGATTGATTTGCTGCCACATTCGATGGTGGAAATCTAAAGAAGTCTATCTACCCAGGACTGGGGGATCAATAGCTTCTGGGACGACTAGAAATGGGTTTCGACTCCCGGATGTCCTCAGCAGGATGTCTACGTCCAGCGTTCTATCGATATACCCAGAGGAACCTCCGGCCATCTTTTGGGATTTTGCAGGTGGGTTGTGCCGGTCTTGGACTCACGGTCCCGCGATTCGAGTGAGGCTTTGTCCGTTTCCTGCCTGTGGTCGACAACATTCCATGGTCCGTCTGCCCCGTTGTCAGCACTCCCAGTAGAAGAGAATCTAAGGGCTTCCACATCCGGGTTGTGTGTGCCCCTTTTGGCACATCTACGGCATGCTTTCTTTCGGTTGGTACTCTTCGTATGGTACACTTCTCGTTGGATCCTCTCGAAGTAGTCGGCGTGCCTTATCAGTAGATAACCCATTTGGCTGCTTTTGTATATTTGGGATAACTGTTGCTCCGGAGTGAAACTTGCCTGTCGCATGATGATCTGCATAGCTACGAAGTAGTCTTTGCAAGGTTCCTCGGATGTTGTCTTCTCGATGTTGTCTTCTAAATTTTCCAGATATGAACTGGGGGGAAAGAACTGCAGAGAGTCCGCCCTGGAAATCAACTATGTGGACCAATTTCGGTTGTTATTTCGGTACCACATGAATCCTCGATCGGTGAGAATTTCGGTCATGGCTCGTATGACGTCCAGGGGGAATCCGTATCCTTCCTCAAGCTCCTCCACCCTTTCCAGGAATGCGATTGGTTACTTACCACCACCATTATACTTCAAGGCCCATTTGCGGACTTGGTCTATCACCCCTGGGTAACTGATGATCCAGGCTCCAGACCTGGATATCCTTCGAAATCGGTTTGCCTTTGAACTAGTACTGAGAAGCCCCTCAGCTGGTCCTAGTCACGGAGCTTGACTGGTGTCGACGGTCGCGTTTGTGTGGTGGGGGTGGAGGTTGCCGCTCGTCGGTGCCTCTAGCTCCTCCTGAGTCTGCTCCTCCTCCAGCTCTGTTGTCCACATTGATAGTCGACGCTTTAGTTCATCGCACGTTCCGTTGAGTTAAACTCGCAAAATGGAGCAGGTAAAGGAGTATGGGTTAAGCCCGAGTATTATTTTCTGAAAGAAGCAGGCAAAGTTTGGACAAATGTGAACGTTTTGCTCACTCTTTGATTAGTTTATCATGAGTTCTTGCCGGTAGGTCTCGTACGTTCAATAAGGAATATTACCCCGAAGTGACGCGTCATTTGCATGAAGCAATACGAAGAAACCGTCAAAATTTGTGAGGAACAAAATCATGGCTGTTGCATCATGCACTCATCGTTGCTTGTACAAAATTGTACGGCCAAAAACAATGCCAAAATCATGCCTATTTATACCGTATTCGATGGAAAAGTATTGGCGTAAGTGTAATATGTCTGAGGGAGATTACTATGAAGGGGGTGAAATAGATATTCTTGAATAAATAAATATTTTTCGAGAAGGGCAATAAGTCACCTTATTTTTTAAACAAGCCCCATATTACTGCTGTATCCGTTAGTGTTAACGAAGATCCTATTGTGTTTATTCATCGCCATTCGCTGTGACTGTAATTGTGGTACTCGACTACGCGGATTTTTTTTCCATTTCCAGTTATTAAGACGCTACATGCTACACAGCACGCCAATTGATGGACCAATTGAAAAACGAGTTCGGGGAGCAATTTATCTCTCGTTTTGAGCCAGTGAATTGACCGACAATTTATGCCTTTGTTCTATGCCGATAAACTGGCGTCAATTTCAGTCCTGAAAGACAACATTACGCGTGTTCTTCTTCTTTTCCTTTTTCCGGCGTTGTTATGGTCAGAAGTGTAGGACCATAACCTTCCCACTTAACTGCATTCCTACTGATCCGCTTGTGGGGTCTGCCGGTTTGACCTCAGAAAGTAGCGGCAGGCTTCCCGGTTTGGGATAACTTCATCGCTGAGGCCAATCAAATGCTGGTGTTTTTGCATTTGTTTGCATCAATTGTTTTTCGGCCTGCCGTTTTTTTTTTTTTTTTTTTTTTTTTTTTTTTTTGTGACACGGGCATGCTCCAGATTTTTTTGTTTGATCTTACTCTTACAACACCGGTGATCTCCAGTCGTGTCAGCCCACTGATTTGCATGCATACTTGTGTTATTGCCGAGATACTGGAACCTTTCTCATATACCACTTATTACATGGTCAATATTTGCATGAAATATTCTTTAAAAAGTAAATGGTAAAAACCAAATCAAGATCACCAACCTGTACTATATAGCGCTCTCAATGGCTCGGTGGTTAAATGTCCAAACAAGTCATTAGCTGGTCATAATGAAACGTCGCCCTCACGACCTTGTTGGGCTCGGTTTGATCTTTAAGTAACTTTTAGCACCTTCTTTAACACTCTTGACAAGCTCAATTTAGCTCAATAGAAATTTAGCTCAATAAAATAGGCTCCACAGGATCCAATCCATGTTTCATTCTTTGTTCTTTCTTTTAGTAAACGATTTCGATTATGACGACAACGGCTTTCATATGAGTCCATGCAATTCGAAGCGACCTGGTGATCCTGACCTAAGCAGCTTCGATCTTCTCTCCAGGTACAGGTTCGACGAACTGCAAAATCATTACTCCCACATACAACGTGTAGTCGGATCGAATCAGTTTCAAACAGCTTACCAAATCGTCGAGGAGACTAATACCACTATCGATTCCACGCAGATCTTCCCGATGGGTCTGCCGCCCGAATTCTCACTTGAGTGTACATTTAGGACCGCTGATCCGCCCCTTCAGCCGTGGTATCTTTTCCACTTAGTCAATTATGACTATGAATCACAGTTTAGCGTGAGCTTGAATCCGATCCACAGCACCATCGATTTCGCCGTGCCACTGTTCGATGGAACTCTGCATACGGTCTCCTTCGTAGAAAGAAGGGTAAGAATAGTAAACAGCATGCACAGCTATTGTATTGAATATTATTTTCCCACAGCTTTTCGACAGCTCCTGGCATAAGGTAATGGTTGGTTTGACGCAAGACAGCGTACGTCTGTGGATTGATTGTGAACCGGCGAGGGATACAAATGGAATCGAACGAGTTCCGATTGAGGGACGCGGTCCATTCGACACCACAGATGGTACATTCATGCTAGCTCGGGACATTAATACAGGCAACACTGTTCGGGTAAGAATTGGATTGGTTGTTAAGGTTAATGTTTGGTGTACCCAGATCTTTTTTCTAGGTCGACTTGCAATGGCTGCTACTCAGCTGCGATGTTGAAAAACCTACACGAACCACATGCGAGGAACTGCCAAATCATAATTTAACCTTTACCGAACGTGAGCCCACAGAAAAAGGATTTGATTTGCCAAGGCCCACACTACCGGTGCTTTCGGGATCGGAAAGAGTTTGCCCGGAGATTTGTCCAGCCGGTCCACCAGGACGCGATGGGCATGATGTAAGTAGAGCTCTTCTCTTTTTGTTTTTCTTATATAAAATTCCTCGGATGCAATTATTTTTCAGGGTTATCCGGGTGAACCCGGCCCTTCAGGACCTCCAGGCCCACCAGGAAGATTAACAGCCATGAATGGCTACGACTTATACCCACAAAAAGGAGAAAAAGGTGAACGCGGCGAGCCTGGATTAATAGGATTAACTGGCCCAAAAGGTGAACGCGGCGAGAAAGGGCTCCCTGGCGAACTGAGCACATCTGGTATCATACAAGAATTAGAACAGCATTTCATAAACGTGACACAGGGTCAGAAGGGTGAAAAGGGTAGTACCGGAGCTCCGGGACCACCAGGCGTATACCGGCAATCTCATTTCAGTGGTGGAACTGTTGGTCCTCCGGGACCGCCAGGACTGATGGGCCCCGCAGGCTATCCAGTTAGTCCCACTTTCAAACTTAAGATTATTTTACAATACCTCTATTTTAGGGTCTTAAGGGAGAGCCTGGTGCCCCGGGACCGATTGGCCTCCCTGGTGCCATTGGTAAGAGAGGTTTTGATGGACTACCAGGGATGCGAGGATTGCCAGCAGAGAAGGGTGAACGTGGTGAAAAGGGTGAACCTGGAAACATAGAAGACTTTGGCTTGATCCAAGAGCTTCGGCAGGAAATACAGAATATTACTGCAGGGCTTAGGGGTGCGCCTGGTTCTTCGGGGCGACCAGTAACAGAAGCTATGTATGGCGGATCGACTACTCTATCAGGCCTCCCAGGACGTGATGGAATTCCCGTAAATCTCTTTGCCTTCTATTCTATATTTCAAAACTATATTTATACTCGAACAGGGACGACCAGGTGAAAATGGGTTACCAGGACCTAAAGGTGAGGTTGGCTTGCCCGGAGTGCCAGGTGATAGCGGTTCGAATGGATATCCTGGAGTTCCTGGAGACGAAGGTCCTCCTGGTCCGCCCGGGTCACCAGGAGTACCCGGATCACCTGGCCAATGCACTTGTGATGAATGGAGAAGTAGATTTCTACCACCAATCGGTGCAGGTGTGGCGGGTGAGCGTGGTAGAGATGGAGATAGAGGATTGGAAGGTCCTCCTGGACTACCGGGCTATCAAGGTATACCGGGTTACCCTGGTCCACCTGGTCCGCCAGGACCACCAGGCCCTCCTGGACCAGCTGGTTTGACTGGAATGCCTACCGATCACCTTAGCATTGAGCAGGCAGAAATTCGGGACATTTGCATGGGCGTGGTAAGGGGTGAGTACGGAAGCTTGAGACAATATTCAGATATTTAATGTTAGTGCTTATCAGAATACATAGCCGAGATCCAATCAACCTTGATAGGAGCTCCTGGTCCGCCGGGACGAGGACGAGTTGGCAGGCCGGGACCACCAGGACCACAAGGTCCAAGAGGTTTTCATAACACTTAATCAATAAATATGTAGAGTTACTACCTAGTTGGCTTGTAGGTGAACCAGGTGTACGTGGAGCAGCTGGAAGTCGAGGATTTTCAGGATTACCCGGTATACCAGGCGCTCAAGGTCCACCTGGATCACCCGGCATGGACGGCCAAAAAGGTGACCGCGGAGAAGACGGAATTGGTCGCGAAGGTCCACCAGGGCCACACGGACCACCAGGGGCCGATGGTATTGGAATAGAAGGGCCTCCCGGTCGACCAGGAGACCGTGGTGAGCCTGGACGACCAGGTAAGATATATTTAAAATTACTTAATTGTTTTGACTGCAAAATTCATAATTGTAGGTGAATCAGGACCACGTGGCCCAGCAGGACAGCCAGGCGTGTGTCCGGATTGTTCTCTGGCATCCTACGCAGCATATCCCATTTATTATCAACAGCAACAGAGCAAGGGACCCCAGAATATTAAGGGATAAAGTAGAGTTACTAGAAATTTGTAAACCCTAGTGAATAGTAAATACATTTTGAATGTTTTTTAGATAAGTTTGTCGAATTTTATTTAAGAGTGGCGGTGTAGGGCCTCATTTATTATTTAATTTTTCACTGTTTCTCATAATGCGGATAGATGTTCAGAACTGTGTGGTGCTACGCAACTCAAGCAGCCAGCGCGTCAAGTAAGCTGTGAGTTGCATTTTTGTCCTCACAACAGCTCAATCCCTAGTTTTCGGTATCACTTTACTCCCTTTCTGGGGGTTGTAGCATATGAACCCATTTGAACCGACAAATACATTTCAGATTTGCTTCTGTTATAAGTGATAATTGCTTCAGACTTCGTTGAAAATTGTTGTGTATTTAGACTGGAGTTTATGGAGGCCTGCAGGTTGGATCTGTGCTCATTTTCTCGAAAAAGGTACCAAAACCGACATGTCTTTAATATAGTAAACGCACATTTCTGACATCGTTGCATTTAAAAGCCAAAATTCCTTAGTTTTGTGCGAGTACTTTAGTCGGAATATCGTTTATTTTCTCTGAGTGTGCTTACAACATGAGTCTTTTGCTGGTATAAAAGACATCTTCCTTATAAGCCTCTGAGATAATTCTGTGCAGGCATTTTTTGATTGTCCGAACTCTCTGTCACCCGCAGTGGATTTGCAAGTCTAAACTCTCAGTGCCCGGGTATGTCCATCAATGGAACATAGTTTGAATCGTTTCACTCCATATCGATGAGTTTTATGGTATTATGGTACCAGGTTTCATCATTACCTACATTTTCTCCGGGATAGTACAGTTCTGTGAAATTGGTCTGGAAGAAGACATTAAGTTTTTGAATGTTTCAAACTCAATTGTTTTGATTTTTGTTTCAATATTTGCAAGCAACCTAACAATTCTCAACCTAATTTCAATAAGCATCCCAAAGTTTCCCCCAAATCCCACCATAACTTTTGCAACTTTTACCCACCCATTCATTTCTCACCTTTATCTCACAGCTCCGTCAAAACCCCAACATCAACGATTTTCGTTAAATCGAATCCCCAGCTATCCCCACGCCTCCATCCCAATCGCCTGCCCCGAATTCGTTTCCTAACTTTGACCTCACCTCCGGAGCCAAGTATGCTAATTTCATTAGCTTCCATATACTTAACCTCTCACAATCCTATCCCTCCAAACCTCCAACCCGAATCCCACTCTTTCACCCAACTCTTCGTCTGTCCCAATACCAACAACTTCTGCCGCATTTACCCAATCCTCTGCCACCCCTCAAAATTCTGTTGATCCTCTTTTGCCCCCTACAATTATACTTACTCAGCTAACTGCTGACCCCACCCAAAGTCGGTACGCCCTTTCTCGACTAAGAGATATAAAGACATATGAGAATATTCGTTTCTTTCTGGCTTACCTCCACGATAAATCATGGTCATTGTGTCCATTCAACAGGAAGGTGTCCCCACGGATTTAGCTAGCATCAAGAGCTAGCCTTTAAAATATTTACTCTGATTTAAACAAATCTGATCCTCAGCATAAATAACCTCGAACTGTTTCCATCAAATTTTAATATTTATCGCGATGACGAACTCAGCCGACCCTCTGATGGTTGCCTTTGTCGGGGCGTTTTACTAAACTTCCTTAATACAATTGACTCTTCCCTTATTGGAATATCATCCTCCCTCCTTCTCGACTTTGTTTCAATTAAGATTGTTCTACCCCAGAAGGCATTATACATCATTTGTTTCTACATCTTGCCCTCACAACCTATTGCATCCTATCAACTCGACCTTAAAACAAAATTGACCAATTAATTGATTTAAGAGACCCTCAGGATGAAATCCTTCTTTTCGGTGACAACCTTCGTCATCTTAAATGGACCCAATCAGACGATCAATCGTTTTATATTGCCACCAATCCCACTACTGCCAAAGAATGTCACTTCCTGGATCGCTTAGCAGGTTCAAACCTTTGCCAAATTAGTGGCGTTTTAAACTACATGGGCAGACAACTAGACCTCATATTCACCACTGATCCCCTCAACACTTATTTTTCACTTTGTCGACTTTCCCTTTCAATCATCGATAACTTCCATCCTCCCCACCCTGGTACAATCGCAGGCTTCGTTCTCTAAGAAACAAAAAAAAAAATAAGCAGTGAACAATCTTCCATCGAACTAAATCCCCTAATGAGTTTCCTAACTACCTAGGTAGGTATCTCCACTTTACCGTCCTTCACAACTTCCTCTATCAACGCTATTTAACTGAAACGTGAAAGAATATCTGATGACTATTCTACCTTGCTCTTCATCCATGATCAAACCTCGAATGACCACAATATTATCGCCAACTTTTTCGCCACCTTTTTTAAACAGTCTTTCGCTGACGACTCCTTTGCTGCAGACCTCGCTTACTTCGATTATTTACCGAATTTTTCCCCATGGACCATTTCATCCTGGCACATATGACTCTCATGTCATCGAAAACAAATTAAATCTATTTATTTAATGATGAATTCACTCCTGGACCCGATGGTCTCCCTGCCATATTTCTAAATAAATGCTATTCAACCCTCTCTTCCTCTCCCGAAAATCTTCAGTCTATCCCTAGGTGAATTCCCCCTCTTATGGAAAACCTCATTTATCACCCGTATATACAAAAAAGGTCCGAAGGACGTTTTTAACAACTATCGTCCCATTGCCAAACTGTCACATATACCTAAACTCTTCGAGAGTATTTTGTACGAAACTCTAGGTTTTCGCTGCAAGTCTTTAATCTCCGCTAGACAACACGGTTTCCTCAAATGCAGATCCACAACCACTAACCTTGTTGAATTTGTGTCCTTTACCCTACCAGCATTAGAGAACGGCAAAGAAGTCGACGTCATCTCAACCGATTTCAGTAAAGCTTTCGATAAAATCTCCCACAGACTGATACTCTTTAAATTGTCCTCCTTTGACTTTGACCCCATTTCTTTGTAGTGGATATCTTCTTACCTGGAAAATCGCTATTACAGTGTTCGTTTTAGATCTGCCTTCTTCAACCCTTTTTTGGCTTCCTCCGCCGTCCCCCAAGGCAGCCACATAGATCCACTTCTTTTCGTACTTACCATAAACGATATTTAAATGGTGATCAAACATTCCGATATCTCACTAAATGCCGACCACACCAAGTTCTTCAAGACCATTTCCTCCAGTCATGACTCCTCCCTTATTCAATTAGATCTTAATAGTTTTTCCATCTGGTGTTTCAAAAATTGCTTGGAGCTTAACATTTCCATATGCCAGTCAATCACTTTTTCACGTAAACGAATCAAAGCTACTCCTCGTCTCCACTTCCTCAATAATCAGCCCATCCCCAATGTTCAGGCTCTCCGCGATTTTGGCATATTATGTGACCAGGAGCTAATTTTTCGCGTACACATCGACGAGATAAGCTAATTCTGCACTCAGTTTCGTGAAGCGATGATCTAAAGAATTCTCGAACCCTTACGTTACCCGATCTCTTTTCATAACCTTTGTCCGGCCCATTCTTGAATATGCATTTCAAGTGTGGTATCATTACCAACAAACCCACATTTCTAGAATTGAGATTAACCAACGCCGGTTCCTGCGTTTTGCTCTTCGAGGCCTCCCCTGGTGCAATCCTTTGATTTTACCACCCTACCAAGAATGCTTTAAACTAATTAACATGAACGCGTTGGGGGAAAGAAGAATTGTATCTGACATTATTTTCATCCATCGGCATCTTCCAGATACCATCGACTGCGCGACCCTCTATCCTCTACAACTCTGTCTCTATCAACAGTAGTGGCTGTCACCAGTTTTGATATACATACATACATTTGTAAAACGGGTACTCCGTGACATATTCCGCATATTCCGTGACTTTCCGCAAAATTTCCGATGATAACTGTTCGCAATTCCTGTCGAATATCCTCCTTAAGGGCTGCGATTGTCTGAGGCTTGTTGGCATAAACCCGCGACTTCAAGTAGCACTTCAAGAAAGAAGTCTGTTATGGTTAAATCGGTGAAACGGGAGATTACACGATCACGAAACGCATCCTTCACAATATCCATTGTGACTCGTACTGTGTGCGCGGTTGCAACGTCTTGTTGAAACCACATGTTCACCAAGCCCTGCTCATCCGATTCTGGTAGTCAGAAGTCGTTTATTAAGGCCCTGTAGCGTTCGCCAGTAACAGTGATAGTTTTGCGGATCACGTCTTCAAAAAAATACGGCCCAATCACTCCTCCCGCATAAACGCCGCAACATATTTTAGAAGAAGAAGCGGATTTTCAGTGCTCCAGAAACAAAGTGCTTATTGCCTAGTCGCTAATGATAATTTTCGACACAAAATCGCTCTCTTTGTTGTTGAGATTAAGGATGGCTTGACAGTAATTCACACGCCACTGATGGTTAGCAGGCATTAACTGATGCATTGTTTGCACTTTGTACAGGAACATGTGTAAGTCTTTCACTAAATTTCGGTGTCTGGTGATGCCTAATTGCGTGACCCGTGATCTGGTTGATGTTTCTTCGTTCTCAGCGACATCGGCAGCCACAGCCGCGATATTCTCAGCCGAACGACCAGTCCGGTGGTGGCCATCACGCCTGCATGAAGTCTCCTGTGGTTCCTGTCTGTTCCAGTCAAGTAGCTAACCGCCGCGCCAGAATGTCTGCCCAGGTGGTGCGACACGATTAGGAAATGGAAAACGAAATTTACCCTGCGCTAACACCACCGATCGATTATTATTGGTCAGTAAAGTGGACACAATTATTTCACGCTCTTGCGGAGTATAGCGTTGCGTCACAGCTGTCTAGGTCACAAATGTCAAATATAATTGACGTACGACGCCATTTGCAAAAATTATAAAATTTTTCGATAGGGTGATTCATTTCGCGCCAGCTCGTAGCTCCATCCATGGAGCCCATAACATCATTTGGTGATATTCATCACCAGAAAAGTTAGGTGTGTCATTTGCCTTAGTAAAGGGTCCGCCAAATAATTTTTTTTTTTTTGAAAATGCTATAAAAAAAAACTACTGAATATTTTCTCAAATTTCTTTTTTTATTTGAAAGTACAATCCTTCCGGTTAATAATGGAAAATAATTTCATTCAAATGGCTGCCTCGGCTGGCCATGCAGTAGCCTACACGATCGGTCCAATTTTTAAGCACATTATCGATTGTGTGCAGCTGTATTTCACCAATGGCTTCGCGAATATTGTCCTTTAAAGCGTCAATTGTCTCTGGCTTGTCGGCGTAACACTTATCTTTGACGGCACCCCACAAATAATAGTCCAACGGTGTCAAATCGCAGCTCCGAGGTGGCCAAACGACATCAGCTCTGCGGCTGATAATGCGATCTTCAAAAATAGGGCACAAAACATCGAGTGTAGCTTCGGCTGTGTGGCACGTAGCGCCTTCCTGTTGAAACCAAATGTTGCCAATATCCTCCTCTTCAATTTTTGTGAACAAAAATTCGTTCAACATGGCCCGATAACGATCGCCATTGACTGTAACGGCCACTCCTTGCTCATTTTCGAAGAAAAATGGCCCAATTATGCCTCTGGACCAAAATCCGCACCAAACAGTGGCTCGTTTTGGGTGCACCGGCTTTTCAATGTATGCGTGCGGGTTTTCTGTGCCCCAAATGCGACAATTTTGCTTGTTTACATACCCGCCAAGATCTAAATGAGCTTCATCTGAAAAGATGATTTTTTTGGCAAAATCGGCATCTTCTGTAAGTCGATCGCAGGCCCACTTAGCGAAGCGTTGTTCAAGCGTATACACAACCATATTCGTTCAGCGGAAGGATAAAACTAATTATCTGTCAAATCAGACATGAGCTAGGTGTTACCATTCACGAAATAAGCACTACTTGAAAAAAAAAACGTTAGATGGCGGACCCTTTACTTTAACCATTCCTCAGCATTAACATACGATATTTATTCTTTGAGAAACCTTTCGGTACAGGCTCCCTGCGACATCGCGACTTAATAAAGACACCTAGACTGCGCTTGTGTTTTTCCTCCTTTTTGGTCCTTTTATCTTTGAACTAAGATGAACATTGTACAAGCTGTTTGGAACTGTCTGAATACCGCTGGATACAAAAAGAAGCTCGATGTGTGGACGACCCACGAGTAAACAAATAATAAGCTGAATTGCAATAAAATCGACGCATTTCTTTAACTGATTATCACTTACGACGACTTCGACGGTCATAATCGAATTGCGGTGAACCAGCGAAAATAATAGCCAAGCCAGGATTGACAGCCAGGAAGATTTTGCTGTGTGCCTGGTGGGATTAGCAGTGAATCGTCTATTATGAGCTGCTCTCCTATGGCAAAACTCTTGATTCGGACCTGTACTAATCAAGCAGTTGTTTGCCAATAGAGAAGAGGGCTCCTATGTGAGAGGCATAATGGAATTACTTTAAAAATGCAACAAGTTATTGAACAAAGCTGCGCATATTTGACCTCAGATCAGTCTAACTAACGCTTAAAAAGGCTTCAATTTCATTCAAAATTAATGGATCTCTCTTTACTTCTCTTAAAATTAAATAAAGGAGATTATTCTCAGTAATATGGCCAATTTTGAAATCCAAAAGAAATAGTGGGATAAGCTATTCATCAACAAGAAGTGTCAGTAAGGTGTGGTGACCTAGGTGACCTAGTGGTGTCATTGTGCCATATTTTTCTCATGCTTGTGTGACTCTCTTGATTGAAACTGGTTCTGTCGGCGCAATATGTGGTATAACATTGACTCTACTGCGTGACAAATTTCCCAGCCATACAATTTTTAGAGATGGAGACTTCAGTTGGCCACCGAAATTGTGGCACCTTAAACATTTTCTTCGATGCTACGCGGGTGGTCCGATAAGTACTTAGCCTCACCGCCAGATGGCGCCAGTATCGCACGAGCAACTTACTATCGTGTAGTACATTCTAGTAGACGGCTACTTTCGAAATTTCAGCCGGATCGGACTCGTAGTTCTGTTCTGACCGCGTGTGGAAGCGGGAGTGTCGGCGGATTTTAGAAAAATGGAAAAAGAGCAATATCGGTCGGTGATTCGATTCTTGTTTTTGGAAGGGAAATCGCGCAGCGAAATCAAAGAGCGTTTGGATGCTGTGTACGGTGACTCTTCTCCTTCGATGGCGACCATCAAAAATTGGTTTAACGAGTTTCAATGTGGTCGCACGTCGGTTTTTGATGAGCCACGTCCAGGTGCCCCGAAAACGGCTACCACGGAGGATAACGTGACAAAAATCCATCGTATTGGCAGACTGAGACAGTAGACATTTCAAAAGATCGCGTGGGTTATATCCTGCATGAAATGTTGGGCATGAGAAAGCTGTCGGCGCGATGGGTGCCGCGTTTGCTCACTCCGGACAACAAGCGCAACCGTGAGACCACTTCAGAGCAGTGTTTGACGCTGTTTAAGCACAATCCGAAGGAGTTTCTGCGTCGTTTCGTGACAGTCGACGAAACATGTATCCACTGGTACACACCAGAGACCAAGGAACAGTCGAAACAGTGGACTTCACCCGGCGAACGTGCTTTGAAGAAAGCGAAAACTGTCCCATCCGCCGGAAAGGTGATGGCCACCGTTTTCTGGGATTCACAAGGTGTGATCCACATCGACTACCTGGAGAAGGGCAAAACGGTCATAGGGCTGTACTATGCCAAAATATTGGGGCGATTCGACGCCGAATTGAAGAAATACCGGCCCCACTTGGCGAAGAAAAAAGTGCTCTTCCACCATGATAACGCACCGGCTCACACCTCCGCCCTCGCCACGGCCAAATTGGGCTACGAACTGCTGCCCCATCCACCGTATTCTCTAGATTTGGCCCCATGCGCCACGGAGGCCTACTTTACAGACCTCGGGAAAACGTATTTTTCAGACGGGTTATAGAAGTTGGAGCAACGCTGGGTCAAGTGTATCGAGCTAAAAGGAGACTATATTGAAAAATAAATCGCCATTTCTCCAAAATGTTTGTTTTTCTTTTGTAGGCTAAGTACTTATCGGACCACCCTCGTAGAATGCAAGGCCAATGCAGCAAAGAATGGGAAACCTGCCATCTTCAAGACTGAAAGGAGAAAAGGCATTTTGAAACGTTGGGATTGACTTTGCGGGACCAGTGGAGGAAAAGAGGATGCAAGGGACAAAGGGTGTATATTGCCGTATTTGTTTGCCTTTGCACTAAGGCGATCCACTTGGAGTCACTGACAAGCTTATCCACCGAGGCATTCATGTTGGCTTTAAAACGATTCATCGCCCTCCTTGCGATGCTCAGATCTTTACTCAGATAATGGTACAAATTTTGTTGGTGCGAAAAACTTATTGGATGAACTGAAGACCTTTCTCAAATCTAAAACCATTCAAGAAGGTTTACACAAGGAGGCATGTAAGGAATCAATAAATTGGCACTTCATACCGCCATCAGCCCCAAATTTCGTTGGACTTTGGGAAGCCGCTGTAAAATCCTCGAAATTTCATTTGCGAAGAGTGATAGAGTCTACGCTTCTGTCTTTCGAGGAGCTTCAAACACTATTATGCCAAACAGAGTAGTGCTTAAATTCTCGGCCTTTAGTAGCCATGTCTGATGAAATTGATGATTTCGAATATCTGACCCCAGGTCATTTCTTAGTAGGGAGCGCACCGTAATTTTTTAATGGTCCAGACTATCTATCAGTCGATTACAGCAGGCGTTCTGGTAGCGTTGGCACTTAGAATACGTTTCCTCCCTTCAACAGCGCAGCAAATGGCAAAGAGAAGCTCCGAATATTAGTCCAAACAATCTATACGAGAAAACCCAAAAATAGCTTTGTAGTCTCATCTAACGTCTTATTATGTTCGGCTAATGATTCTATGTAAAATAAAGGATTGGCACTTCTTTTTCCGGCATTGTTGATCGCTGCCACCACGAAACAAGGTCTGGGTTTTTTTTTATTGCGGTAAGGGCGCGACCGTTCCCAAAGAGCAACATCTTACCCATGTTACACTGCAACTTGTCTGTAAAATGAAAAAACAGTTTTTTTTGTTAAAATATATATTATATTACCGTTACTTTGCCAGTAAACCTACATACAATAACTTCCATGTACACTTTCATTAAATTTGTTTTGCATTTCTGTTTTAACTTTTTATTAACTTTTTCTATTTTATGTTTTCTTGTAGCAAATATTTTATATCTTCTCGGATAGTAGTGATCGTAGACTTTGCTTACATATTTACTTCAAAGTCAGTTTGATTTTGTATGTATGTACGTATTGTATATTGCGTTATGTATTTTTGTGTGAGCAATTTAAAATTTTGTGTTTTTCGTTTTTGAAAGATGCAATTTTTAATTTGCTCCTTTTCTTTAGAATATTCGAAAAAATTGTTGCCCGTTTATTTTCTTTTTTTGTTTTGGTTTGTATATACATAACATGAGAAGGTTTTCGAAATATGCTTTTTAGTCTATTTATTTTCGAAATGAAAAAAATACTTTTGGTTACATTACTATTAACAAAACGGCTATTACCTTGCAACTTAAAAGCTAGGTGTATGGTTTGGTTAAAAACATTTTTAATACGTTTATAAATATAATTAGTCAGATTCATAAAAAAACAGATTTTAGCTAGAGACCTCTAGGTGTTCCCGTTGTATTTTATTTTTGTTTTACAAAATTTTATTTCAACTAAAAATACGACTTTTTGAAAGCGTTTATAAATTCCAAAAAGAAGTTTACTTAAAATCAAAAAATTAAGAGAAAACCTGCTTTTTCGGCTTATACTTGTACTTAGAGCTAAGCTAAAAAAACCTATGATATTTACATTTATTTACAATTCCTTATGTTCTAAGACTGTTTTTCGATTTAATATTACTTTGTCGGCTTTTGTTAATGTTTTATTGTGTGCACTGAGTGGCGACGATATGGTAGTGCAATATAATTTTTTAAAAGGTCGATCTCGAAATATCAGGTTTAGGTTAGAAGGACACAACTTTTAACTTTCTTGCAATAAGGTGCCAAAGGGTAGATTACGCGTACATATGTAGACACCAGCGTCGACACTGGACGCACATACAAATGTCCCTAATTGCCATGGGTACCCCTCCCTATTTGCTGAAAATAGTCATGGACTACTTCAACAACAGGAAGCTTAGATACTACACCGATGAGGGCGTCAAGTTCTATAGCATAACGGCGGGAGTTCCGCAGGGATCAGTCCTTGGACCCCTACTGTGGAACATTATGTATGATGGCATTCTACGACTAGCGCTTCCCGTTGAAGTACAAGTCACCGGCTTTGCTGACGACATTGCCATTGCCACAGTGGCCAAACACATAGAGGAAGTGGAGGTTGCCACGAACACAGCCTCTAAGGTGAAAGATTGGCTGGTTAGCCCCGGCCTGGAACTAGTGGCCCACAAAACGGAGGCTGTGCTCATAACCAGCCGCAAGAAGGTGGAACATGCGACCTTTTTAGTCGGCGATCAGACGATTCGGTCTAAGAAATCGGTGAAGTACCTAGGGGTTATGCTTGATAACAGGCTCTCCTTTAGGGAACACATAAGATATGCCAGCGAGAAGGCACCACTTATACAAGGAGCGCTTTCACGAATGCTGCCGAATGTGGGTGGCCCCGGATATGCGTGCAGAATCTTACTCTCAAAGGTAGTCAGTTCAGTTCTACTGTGCGCTGCTCTGATATGGGCTGGTGCACTCGCAGGCAGACGATTGAAACGGTCGATTACGTCAATTTATAGAATTTGCTCGATAAGAACAATCAACCGATTCAGGACCATCTCAGCGTTCGTCATAGCAGAAATGCTACCCATCGACATCCTGGCAGACGAGCTCATGAGAATACACCGCAGGCTAACGTCTGACCGACAACAGGCCAGGCGCATAAAAGAAGAAGAACGGGCAGCATCCATAGTAACGTCGCAAGCAGGCAGATGGACGGACTATTCTCGTTATCAAAACTTGGACATCAAGATCAGCAGGAGACTGTAATTACTACCTTTCGCAGTTTCTGTCTGGACACGGCGGCTACAGAAAGTATCTATACTCAATGTCCAAACGCTGAGGAGGTCGCAGAACACGCAGTTTTTGACTGTAGTTGTTTCGCGCAGGACAGGCAAGCGGCAAACTTACCAAGCGCCGAAAACCTGGTCGCCTACATGATGGACTCTGTAGATAACTGGAACGAGCTATTCTCCTACATTTGCTTATACAAAGGAAGCTACGTCAAGCCGAAGCAGAGAGAAGAGCACAAGAGCTCGCCGCCCGAAATACAGCATAAATCGCTAACCAGCCTCGCGAAGTAATACCTAACGGAAGTCCCGCAGGGAAAGTGGCTGAAAAGTGCAGAGGTGTGGTTTAGTACGTGGGCGCGTGGAAAAAGGCGAATAATATCCCGCGAATGGTGCATGCTGGTAGCCTGGATCGAAGATTCCACATCTCTTGGCGCGAATAAAAAAAAAGCCTCACAAATGGGATATAAAACTTTTCGTACTGTGCGGTTCTTTTGGTTATGCCTACCGCTTCGAGATCTATAGCGGTGCAGGTGATAACGTGATCTTGCCTGGTCACCCAGATCTTGGTACTTCGGCCAATATTATTGTATGTCTAACAAAAAACAATACAAAGTTTCAAGGAACACATTTTTAACAACTTTTATACGTCACTGCTTTTAATGGTCTATCTGCGTGCAAAAGGTATTTATAGCCTTAGTACAGTGCGTGTTAAAGGCATCCCCCAATTGCAAGCTACCAAACGATAGTATCATCAAGAAAGAGCCAAGGGGTTTTTCGACTGAGTACCTCACACGGTGTCGAAATAAGTAACGTGTTATGGAAGGTATTACATATCACCCTGTATCATCGCTGATTTCATGTGAATCAAAATATGAGTGATTCATCATCGGAAGAAGAAATTCAAGTCAGCGATCTCCGCACAAAATTTCATACAATTAAAGCGAACTACTCCGGAAAATTCATTAGGAAAATGTCGAGGGAAGTCTCTATTTCGGTCGGACACATGGAAGCATTCGATATCACACCAAAAAGCACTTGGGGATTATACAAGAGGCTATTCGACATCTTTGTGGAGGCAAATGGAATCATAAACAGTTTGCTATGAGCTACCTTCATTACTGTTTGCGGAGCACCATTATTTGATCTACTTTAATCTTTAATTTCACCAAGAAAGGTAACCCAAATTGATTGCGATTCTCTCTCTGATCATGTTTCCCCACCTCCTTCGGAAATCGCTTCATTCTACAAATTTTTCAAGAGGGATCAACTGCCTGACGAAACAGCTACAAACTATGTACATTGCAGAGCTACGGAAAATTGCAAGCTTGGTACATATAAAGGCCGAAAAATCCGAAATTTATTTATTTATAATTTATTTATTAGGAATATCAATTATGTTCATTCTATGACATCTTCCGCGGTCCACGACGTAGTGGAAGAGTATTCCGATTTATTTTCAAATGAATTGGGTGCTTATAATGGACCACCCATAGCCCTTCTTTAAATCCAGAAGTGGCACCAATTCATTTACCTGCCAGGAGGATTCCTTTTGCTATTCGATCCAAGGTAGAAGCAGAGTTAGACCGCATGGTTTCACAGGGCGCTCTCGAACCGGTTGATTACTCGAGGTGAGCTACAGCAATTGTCCCCGTGCCAAAACCAAATGGAACCATACGAATTTGTGGGGACTATCATAAGGCAACAATAAACAAGGCACTACAACCACATTGCTATCCAATTCCTTCAATGCATGAGTTGATTGCAAATCTGCCACATGGGGCAGTATTCGCAAAGTTGGATCTGGCAGGAGCAATCAGTAATTGCCTGAATACTCTCTCTGAAAGGATGCTGCGTTCAATTATTATTTTAAGTGCCTACAATTATAAGCTTCAACATAAGCCCGGGAAGGACATAACACATGCTGACGCGCTTAGTCGCCTACCAATTGGCAATTTAACCGATTAAGAAGAAGTAGTCTTGATGATAGATTTAATTGACTCATCACTACTACAAGCGAAGGATATTGCAAAAGATACTAAAAAGGACAAAGTTCTATCACGTATGTTATACTGGACGTTGAGAGGATGGCCAACTATCGCTGAACCAGATTTTAAGGTATTTTTCGACCGAAAAAACGAGATTTCCTCCATCAAAGGATGCTTAGCATGGGGTTAGCGAGTGGTGATACCAACAATTCATCGACTGAAACTTCTAGCAGCCTTTCATGCAAACCACCCGGGAATAGTCCGTATGGAAACATTGTGGTGTACGTGTGGTGGCCAAAAATTGATGCAGACATCGAACAGACTGTGAAGCGGTGTAATGTCTGCCAACAGATGCGCCCCGATAATTCTCCTGACAAGGGATATACTTGGGAAGAAGAGAAAAACCCCTGGTGCAGGATTCACATAGACTTCGCGGGGCCATTTAAAGGGAATCTTTTCTTTTTGATGGTGGATTCGTACTCCAAATGGTTGGAGGTGCATCCAGTTCCTGCCACATCGGCGTCTTGTGCTATATCTTTTTTGAGACAAATTTTCGCAACACATTGACTACCCAGTGTCATCGTGTCTGACAATGGATCGGCGCTCACATCCCATGATTTTAAATTATTTTGTAACAATAACTTAATCAAACATATCTTTTCAGCTCCATTAAATCCTTATACGAATGGCCAAGTGGAGCGAATGGTACGCACAACAAAAGACTATTTAAAGAAGATTCCGAATGGAGATATTGCGTTTAGCGCGATTTTTGTTGGATCAACACGTACGAGTAGCACCACATACTGGTACTGGTTGTTCGCCTGCAGAGTTACTGTTCAACCGCCGACCTCGCACATATTTCGACAAACTTCATCCGGAATCAATGCCGATTCAAGTGGAAATACTACAAGAAGAAATACTTCGATAGCGGTAATCCCGTATGGTATCGAAATTATACAGCAGGGCCTAGATGGGTACCCGGACACATATCGGAAGTTAAAGGACCAGTTTCGGTGGTCATCGAGTCAGAAAGCGGCCAAAAGGTTCATCGGGATGCTAATCAAGTTCGTCGAAGATCAGTAGAACAACCCAACCCAGAAGATACATCTCCAAAAGGAACTGCCCCGATATCAATTCCAACCATTCCGGGTCAACACCGAATCAGCCCGAAGTTCGACGTTTAGAAAGAATTCGCAACAAGGCTCAAAGGACCGAGGTAATTCAATCCGTGGACGGAGGAGTATTACATATCACCCTGTAGTTAAACTGCTGCCAACTTCCACGAGAAATGGCAACTCCCATTCGACCTCGTGCTTTCTTGCAACTTCCTTCTTCTGGCCGACCACGCGAAGTGCGCACGGAGATATTCACTAATTGTACAGGGTGCGCCATCTCATGTGGGTCGATGTAAACTTTGAATTTGTGAACCGATTTTCATATGTCATACCATTTTGGAAACGTCAATTCAGTACAATTTTAACTATGAATCGCTTCACACCAAAATAACGCGCGGAAATAGTTTCAATGTTCATTAAAAATGAACGCTCGATTGTGCTAACTCAACGTAAGTGTCGTGCAAAATATCGTGATCGTGTTGCGCCCAAAAGAGATACAATTCGTCGTTGGGCCTCAAATTTTTTTCAATTTGGTTCTATGGCAAGCCCTCGTGAGCAACCTAGGCCACGTCCGTGGCGTTCAAACTCATCTATTCAGTCTGTGAAGGCCAGTGCTCAAGAAAAGCCAAGTTTGTCATTTCGCCGCCGTTCGCAGCAGTTAGGCATCAGTGGGACCACTTTCCTTTCAAAGGATGATCTTCACTTATTTCCATACAAAGTGCAGATAACTCAAAGAATTTTGCCACAGATGACCCACGGCGCCTGGGATACGCACAAAATGTCGTTGCAATAATTAATGCTGAGCCGGAGTTCTGGCAGCAAATTTTGATGACCGATGAGGCACATTGTACGCTCTCTGGCTC
The DNA here is from genome assembly GCA_958301585.1 of Merodon equestris. Classification (NCBI taxonomy): domain Eukaryota; kingdom Metazoa; phylum Arthropoda; class Insecta; order Diptera; family Syrphidae; genus Merodon; species Merodon equestris. The sequence continues at coordinate 55,970,825 of OY284413.1, forward strand.
AGTTAATAAACAAAATTGTCGCTTCTGGGGCACCGAAAATCCTCACATTATTCACGAAGAGCCGCTATATGATCATAAAGTAACTGTTTGGGCCGGTGAATGCGCTAAAACCATCATTGGACCGTATTTCTTCAAAGTTGGCGATACAGTGGATGGCGATCGATATCGGTGGATGTTGGCCCATTATGTGGTCCCAGAAATGCGTAAAAAAGGCTTATTTCACTTTTGGTTTCAACAAGACGGCGCGACATGCCGGACAAAACAATGAACCTTTTGCGTAAGAAGTTCCCTGGAAGATTCGTGTCAAAAAAGGGCGATATTGACTGGCCTCCGAGATCGCCGGATTTGACTCCTCCAGACTTTTTTCTTTGGGGATACTTGAAAAGCAAGGTGTATGCTAACGGCCCAAAGACAATAGAACAGCTTAAAAGAAACATTCCTGCGGAAATCGCAGAAATTTCGACCGAAATGCTCGAAAATGTCATGGAGAATGCGGGAAAACGAGCCCATTTTTGCATCGGCAATAAAGGCGATCACTCATTTGATATTGTTTTCAAATCAAAATAAATTGTAAAGGTCTAAGTTGAATAAAAGTTTTTGAATTTCCAAAATCGGTTGAGAATTGTTGAAGTTATTCGAAATTTACATCGACCAATATGAGATGGCGCACCCGTTATTTAAGATTTTTAATAAATTTTACTTGCATACATACTAAAAGTGGGACAACAAGGCCGTTTGCTTATTATCCACTTACGTGGGTGTTAAACAATTTGCCAGCAGAAATACAACGCCCATATGGGTGGTGTAGACCTAAAGGATGGACTTATGGGTCGTTATCACATTAGACCAAAAACTCGGGATGCCACGACTCGAAAAAAAAATGAGAACGCAAGCGCGGACAAATTGCTCGAACTCCTGGATTTTCGCGAAGATATTGCTGGTCTGGTGGGATTTCAAGGCAAGAATTTGCCAGGTCGCACAAGCAGTAGTCATTATAATTATATTGCAGTCTCCATCCTCTCAGCAACCTTCACAAGGCCTAAAATATGCTGAAGCCTAATAAAATACCAAATGCTCTGGAGCAAGAAATTACTCGTAAGACAGCGGAGACTACTAATACCCAGTTCCAGCAATGTGTTGTGAAACTTCAAGGTATATAACAAGACCATCTTTGAAGCTGAAGCTAAAAAGTATAGGACAGATGTGGTAACCTTCGTGTTTTGAAGAACATAGCGTGCCGTTAACTGCAACGACCGGATGAAAGCCGACAAGCCGCCTATGAAAGACAAGTTTAGTTTATCATAGTAAGCCGGAGAATTAAGTTCAGGAAATAAGGAAGCGTTTGTTTTTGTCGAGTCAAGAAGTAATTTCATCAGAATTACACCGGATTGGGCTATTCCTGTTTAAAAGGTTCAGGAAAGTTGGAAGCAATTTGCTTCAGTTTGAGCTTCTTGAAGACCTGCTCAGATATAATACCAAGAAGCTTTGCAAGAAAAAAAAATAAGACCAGAGTTTTTCGACTGATTTTATAAGACTGGTATAACACTTTAAATGATTGTTGTTCATATGGTTGTTGAAGGAAAGTTTATTTAAACGAATATTTCCCTTATTTGGGAAATTATTTCATATTTATTTAGTATTACGAGTAAACTGGGTTTCCCTCGATATAACTTGGAACCAAACAGACCGGGTTTAAGTGAACAATTACCTCCGTGTGTGAGGACTTAATTCACGTTTCTTCCGACATAGAACGAGCTCCATGCTATGTTAGGAAAACAGAATGGACCATTTTGGTATATGCTATCTCTCATTTGGAAGATGTTACCTCTGTCGGCGTATTTAAATTTAAGGCAAAGAAGTGTGCCAGTATGAGCACAATATTTCAAGAAGAAGTAGCAGACCTAGAGAGATCAGACAAATGTCTCTGTTAAACTCTCAATTCAGCCTCACAAATAACCGCCTTTAAAGAGCAACTTTCCACCACCCCACCGCTCACTCGTGTGTATTTAGAATAGTATAACCCTTCTTTGTGATGCATTCTCTACATATCCTGTGAATCCTCATCATTTTCACTTAATTCCATTAACAACTAATCCTATTCTCTTTGGTGATTATGATTTGTGAAAAATAATTTTAGTTTATTTTAACGATTTGATGACACTATGCTTAGTAGGCTTAAGGCTAAATTAAAAACAAAATTAAACTATTGTTTATGAGCAGCACAGTTTACAATGATACTTATGAAATCATAGAATATTTGTACATTAGATATTTTACAGTAACTCGTTAACTAAGTTTGTAACAAAAAATTAAAACTAAAAAATATACAGACAGATGGGAAGAAATGATTGTAAATGCGAAGCAGAATCACGGTTTTTTTGATGAAATAAATTATTTTGTATCGCTGGTATGGGGGACGAGGTAGGAAGGACGATCCGTTGGAAATCACTGACCTGACAATAATGAGTGAGAAGTTAAGTCAGATTGAGTTTCCCAGTAGACGACTAATTAGGCAGACGGTATCGGACTTTGAGTGCATGTTAAACTGACTTTAAGATTAAATATTAAAAACCTTCATCAGTTCCGCCGAAAGTCCTTTAATTCGATTTTCGTAACGATTTTAGTGGGATTAGGTAAAACAAAAAAAAAATTTTTTTTGGTTAACTCAACATTTTAAGCTGCCTTTCAGTCTACTTCCTTTCTGATAGCTCCAAATCTAAACAATTTTCACACTTCTTTGCAAGATCTAATAGCTTGCAGGAAACTTCTGATTTTTTTCTTATTTCTTACAACAATCCCGAGTCGTCCGTCCTACCACACAAAATGCGCGTTTTCCACTTAGTCGATATCAAATACTAGAATAGATGGTTAGTAGGACAACAAACCAAGGACATAAGGGGGAACAATAACCTCCTCCGTTTATCCTAACCCTAATGACTACTCCGAACATAAAAGGTTCATAAATAAAATAAAAACATGAGACACACATAAATAGTTGCTCTTGGTCAACACTAGTTCCAAAGAAAAAAAAATACTCTTGGTCTCTCCTAATGGTCTGTGCTAGCAGTTTCGTCGATATTACTATCCCAGTTGAACTCAGTGACACCCTGTTTGTAGTTGATATTGCCAAGATTGGCAAACCGCCGCTCAAAGTCGTTGTCTTTCACTTTCAGATGCTCGAACCTGCAAGGAAATTGCATTTACTCTCAACCTCTAATCTGGTAATTGGAAAGAAATTACCTTTGAAACAGGAGATTCTTTGCAAAGGTGTACAGTTCAACGTCCAGACTGTTTAGCTGCTCGATGCGTTTCTTCTGGTCAGGGCGTAGATTCCCGACAGCTGCCATTGAGATCGTTGTATTGTGCTGCTCGAAGGGTATTGCAAAGCGGAGATTAAACGTCTCCTCGAAGATATACTGGGATATCTGCAAAACGAAAATAAATTTTTGCTACTCTCCAACTGAGTACCAACTGAGTAGGACATCTCTCACCTTCTGGTATTCTGTCAGTCCAAAATATGCCATAGCGGCTAGATTCCGTTTGGCGCTTGCCAACATAACTCGATCGCGTTCGTGAGACGGCATCGATGTCTTGTTGTAGCAATTTACTAAAGCTAAATCGGCCAACATGCGAGTTTGCCGGTTGGCGGCGAGGTTGCTGTCACATGCGGCAAAATCATCCAGCGTCACATGAAGCCAGTCTTTACCTAAAACAAACCATACACATGGGAGTCATTTTAAATTGAGATTAATATGATTGCCAAATACCTTTATAGCATGGAGGCAATTCGGCAGCTGTTGCCTGTCGACCCAGGCACCAGTGTCGTGAGCCTTTCCACGTAGCACCGCGTCGGACATGCCGATATTCGGACATGTACCGTGAGATTGGCTCACGTAGTAGTGTTATGTAAAAATATCTTCTCTTGGCGGTTTCGCCTTCATTTTTATCTAATTCCTGATCCACACATGATGTCAGTTCGGTCCAGTCAGCGTGAAGACCGCACTTCCAGCCTGTGGAATAGCGCGAGAACAACCAATTTTCATTGCGATGCGGCCGGAAGCAGTAGCAGCGTTTCCGTTGTCGCTGACATTCGCAGGGCCGCTATGAGAAAAAGAGAAAGTAAAAGATCAGTTATAAATGTAAGAAATACGATAAGAAAGTACTATTCTAGCGACAGTCAAAGGCTCGCATATATTTGACTAGAAACTTTCACGTTCTCAGCTGGACGGAGTCGTAAGGCGCGGCGATTTAAGATTTAAGAAGAAAAAAAGACATACATAAGATCGATTGGGATAGAATGGGCCTGCCGCGAGGGCAGAAATTGATCACTTGTTTGCGTAAGGCAAAGTTGGGATCATAGCTTTTCATAGCCCACCACGCAATCGTCAACTCAAATATGTTACACCCCCTAATAAAGAAATTAGAAAGCCCTAAAAACGAAATACGATGTTTGTTCAAGAAATAAGGTAACTTTTTATTTTTTTTTTTTAAATATTTATTTAATCATTAATATCTACTTTGTCTCTTTTAAAGTAATGCCCCTCAGATATAATACACTAGTATCAGTGCTTTTTGCAATCTTTGAAACACTTCTGATCCACTTAAGTTTTGAACTCCCAAATCTGGATCGTCTTACACGTCATTCTCTTGAGCGATGCTCACGCAAAAGTTCTTCTGGTCAAAATTTAGCAATTTCGGAACAAATTTTGCTGACATGAAATGTCATGGCAAGGCCAAAGTATATGCCATTATCCTCAACAACTTCTCTGATAGTGACTCGACTATTCTCCATAACAATTTTCTTCACTGCTTCAAAGTTTTTATCCGTTGTTGGGCATCTACAGCGGGCATGATTTCATTAATACCTTCGTGGTTTTCTATGAACATTTATTTTTTTCTTGGCGTAGAGTCGCCAAATGCCACAGTCAATATTTCGCGTACGTCAGAGAAATTTATTTTATTTTTCACACAAAATTTAGTACAGATTCTTTGATCCATATTTCAAGAGCAACAAATCACTGACACAAAAAAAAAACACCAGTCAAAATGGCTGACAATGTCAACATATGTTAGGGGACATGGGTACCAACAACGAAAAAAATTCGAAAATCAAATGCATTTAGCTTACGGAATTCAAAGAAGTCTCTTTATTTCTTGAACAACCCTCGTACATCGATTCGGAGAAAAAACATGGGGAGTAACCTGCCACCAGACGGTGTCTAGTAAAAATACTAATCAGATTGCGTCATACTGAGGCCCGTTTGAAATTTACAATTTCCATCTAGACAGATTTCAATTTTGCTTTACGAGTATGTATTTTGTTATTTTAATATGAAAAACCCATGAGAAAAAAAAATTGTAGTGCACGATCAAGATGCTCGTTCAAACAAACCTCGTGCATTTTTGGATGACAATTCGGCTCTAAGTATGTAATTGAAACAGGGATGTCGAATTTGGTCACAGCATCCAAAAGATAAAAAATAAACATTTATTTTTTTATTAATTTATTTGCTAAGCCAACCATATAATTAAAATTATAGGCAAGCTTTATTAACCAGAGCAGCGAAGGCCTTCAGTTATTAAAAAAAAAATATATATATATCCTCGTAGTACTGTATTAATATGTGTAGGTATCTATTAAAGAATACCATATACCGAATCCCTTTGGAAATTTCATATTTCAAAAGTGTCTATTTCGTATCAACGAAAGCACGGAATAAAGTATCCATTCTGGATACATAGCTCGTTTTTCATAGATATAAAAATTTGACGTATTTCGGTGTTCCTGGCGATTTTTTGCCATGTTAAAAAAGGATAAAAAAAATACGAATGAAATTAAGTGCTCCAACTTCAAGGACGTTGGAGTGTGGTAAAAAACAAAAATTATAAGTAAAAACTCTTTACAGAAGGCCACGAAGATTTTACTGACAATACTCGCCCTGGATGAACCAGCACATTGGTCACGCGGTCAATGGTAATATAACTTAACTTATACGTCGTTTGCGTGAAGCAATACGAAGAAAACGTTCAGATTTGTAGGACAAAAAATTATTGGCGGTTGCTTCACGATAACGCACCTGCTCACTCATCGTTGCTTGTGCGTAAAACAATATTGTAATCATGTCTCAGCCACCGTATTCACCTGACTTGGCCCCTTGCGACTTTTTTCTTTTACAAAACCAAAAAAAAATATCTAAAAAGTCCCATGAAAGGACGGAGATAAAGATCGCAATACTGGGAGAGCTCAAGGCCATACCAAAAAACATATATCAGTAATGCTTCGAGGATTGAGGGGATCATTCTGCAACGGACAAAATAGCCTTATTTTTAAAAAAAAATCTCGTACACAGTATAAATAAAAGTTTCCACCTTCTCTAAAGGAGCCTGTAATGTCATTGCTAGTAAATGTTATCAGTAATTACTGAAGATTATCTGTGGCATAGAAGGTATTACATCATTGTCACAGGCTTCATAAATAATTATTATTATTTGGAACTCAGAAGTTCAGAGCCCTTCGCCAAGCCGTCCTTTCATGAGTGTGTTGCTTCCATGCCTCGCTGCTCTGTTCCATCTCTTCTATGTAGATTCATCCTTATTTCGCGTTTTTATTACTTAACAAAGCTTGGAGTTGAATCGAGTTCTTCGAGTTCTTGATTGTGTAGTTTTCTCCATTCGCCTGTTGCTTCGTCCTGTTTTCCACCATAGATTCTCCTCAAGATCTTGTTTTCAAGGATCAGAAATCTATTTTCCTCTTTCTTAATTGGAGACATCCGCAAAATGTCACGCCATTAAGATAATTTTATAAATGGGGGTTTTAGCATTGCGAGACAAAAGATTTGTTTTTGAATAATTCCTTCATCGCGAAGAAATACACGATGCCCATATGCAGGCTTTTATTTATTTCGATCTCTTTGTTATCTTCGGCAGTCAGTCCACGTATTAGTTCAAGTGCCAAGTGCCTATAGTGTGGTGAGAGTGCGGGTGAACAATTAATTGTTGGTTAGAAGAAGCTTAGTTGCTTCCATGTTTTTTTTGGGTATTCGACTTCTGATTTTTTCGCTGGAACAATTTATGGTTGAAGGTTTTTATCGAAGAAACCCTTAAGGGGTTAGGTGGGTTTCAGAGGTTCAAAATAAGGGTATTGTTACTATTTTTTTTTAATATATACAATCATATATCTTATTTAAGCAATTCAGCAGATCAAAGATACATATTTAAACAGTATTTTGTGAAATTTTTATTTAAAAATTCCGAAAACTCAGCCGTTGGTACCTCATCCCCCTTGACGTCTCAAAAAAAAATGCTCTTGCCGTGGACAGCATAACTCATTATCATCTAAAATCAAAAAACCAAAAATATTTCTTTAGTACATGGATAAATCTCGTTATTGGACGAAGGAAAAAAAAAATAAATAAAATTTGAATTTTTGACAGACTTTGAACAAAAAAACACATTTTTTGGTCAAATTTTCGCCATGTATTGGCTCGAAAAAATTAGTTGTAATAAAAAAAAAAATCCTTCGTCTAAATGGAAATTGCCTGACGTGGCCTGATGGGCGGAACTTCCTAAGGGTCTATCTCTTAGAATTTTACTCGGATCGATTTAAAATTTTAGGAGAATGTTTTAATCATATTGTACTATTTAATAAGACAAAAAAAAAAAGGCTTTTTTCCCCATTTTCGAACCCACCTAACCCCTTAAACCCAACGGACAGAAAATTACGAGGAAAGGAAAAAACGGGAAGACCATTAGTACGACCAAACCATAGCAAAGGTACCTTTCAATACAACTCTTGGCGAGTTAAGTTGGCTAGCTGAAATGCTAATCATAACATAAGATAGTGGTATGTGGTGATACGTCTTGTCTCTGTTGTATACGCTGATCCGGGTATCGCGTCCCTTACAAACGAATATTGGGACAATGGACGAAGATGTCACGGGGTTAAGTTGCTGCTAAGACTACTTCTGACCCGGGTTCGGATCTTTAAATTCGGTCCAGCTTTTTTTTTCTTTAGTAAATTCATTTTCTTTGTTTCTGTTTGACTTACGACACGGTGTAGGGTAGTTGTAAGAACTAAATTGTAAATCTAGATTAAGTAAGACTAAGGAATTAAAATTGTGATTTTATAAGAACGCTCCGTTTTATTCCTTCACCTTTTTGCGAGCTGCATTGTATCTTTCGCGAGACTCGCACCAAATTCGCGATTCTTGTTGCGGGTTGGCCTGCGGAAGGGCAATCGTGTGGCATGCATTTCGACATCTTATCTCACGACCAGTCTTCGCAACTGCCCTAGCACTCTTTTATTCGACGTCGCGGACAGATGGAGAGGCGTTGGGTAACAAACTACAACTTTTTGTCCACTGGCAAGTTAGTAGCACATCTAGACACTAATATTGAATTGATTTATCTAACTTTTACATGTCGATAATTAAGTAGTCATTGCCATTGCTAAGTTGTTCAGTTCTCCAATGGCTAAACGTGTGCTGTTCTAGTGCTACATATCTTCTGTTTGGTTATGGAAGCGGGGAAATAACGCTCTTTTGGTGTTTGTCACACAACCTGGACGGGGTGCAGATGGTTTGTGTCGAAGGTGTCCGTTCACTACTCTCCGGAGTGGTTGTCCTAGATAGGATTTGAGAGATTCCACTGAATTTGCGCTGGTTGTAGTTCACAGTAACTCTTTTGTTTCCATGTCAGTAAGGTGTTATATTGGAAATGCACACATAGAGTGTAATCTTATGCTGCGAGTGTTATGCCGTCATCCGGATTCTTTGATCATCTCTCATTCACAACTGATGTTTTTGCACAGTTTTTCCGTATAGGAATTGTTCTTGACTATGGACGGACTTGCACTACAGACCTTCGGCTCAACAGGTGATGATTATCATTGCAACACGACCACCCCAATATCAATATTTTTTATTGAAATGAGAGACATACCTGTCAGTCTGTTAATTTACGTTTTATATTTGGCTGGAAACTTGTTGCTTGCTTTTGCAAGATGAAACGATAGCGTAGTCAACTTCAACGAGATCACTCGATGTTACGATGTCCACGAGTGTTTGATTCTGTGTTAGCTGTTATATTAGCCAGGCATCCAAAGAAGAAAGGTCCTTGCCTTTCTTGGTTTTTGTCCGAGTAAGGGAACATTGACTTCCACAAGCCAAAGATGTTCAGTTCGCCAGTAGGGTCCCATACGACTATGTTGACAACTTTCAACCGAATACATCCCATTCATTACTGATGCATGCCATGTCCAACTGTCCATACATCATGTCCAATTCAAAGAACATAGCTCAACTTTTATGCGAGTACATTACAAACAGAACTCGAATTATCATATTGAGTTCACGTATGATAACGAACGACACCAAAAAAAAAAAACGCAAAAGTCTGACAAACAAAAGACACTTTTACAGGAACACAATCATCCGTCATCGTGTGTTCTTGCACACCAGGCCATCGGTCACGTTCCGCACAATCGCACTGCTTCTGATTACGAGTTCCACCGCCACTTGTACGAATCCCATAAATGCCCGTCAATTAATTTGCATTTAAATGTTGCCTTGAATTCGTGCATTAAGTCCTTTTTCCATTTATCCACTTTTTCGTTCCTTGTTTGTCTTCTGATTAAGACATGTAAAACAACAATCCCGTAACTATAGCCACTCCACAACGGGCACATGCAAATACAGGAGAGCGTGCTACGGCAAGTAAGTAATTATGACCAAGACCTGAAAGATGCCCGACGACCTCGCTTATTGAATTCGAAATTAAACACTGTCTACTCCCAACTGGCATGTGGCTGCTCCGGCTTCTGGTTTGTCGCAGATACCCGTTCATATGCAAATGAGTGAATAAACCACTACAACGCGAATAAATCTTCTAATTGGTGACCAGCGCGATGGGCGGGGGCTGGAAAGATTTACAACTGCGGATACAGCAATCCCATGGAATAGCAATTGAGCTCCAATCGAACATGGTCGAAGGACAAATTAATTCGCTCGGCGAAAGCAAACAATCGAGACTATCGTCGTCGTTGTCCTCGGTCTTCTAATTATGTAAACATGACCATTCGCCTCTGACCACGCGTACGATTTATTCCAATTCTAGAACTGCAGTAACATGGACGCGACGCGACCCAATGCTGCAGCTAATATTCATGACAAAGTCACAATAAAAAATAAAAAAACAAGAAAACAATAAAAAATCCTTTTCTCCCCAGACCAGAACTCACCTTCAAATCCAAATCACGTACAAGATGTCTGCCGAAGGAAGTACCGCCAGTTTTCTGTATGTGCAGGAACACCATGACATCATGTCCATCCATATCGAATTGAAAATCATCGTTAAGAACATCCTCATAGCTGAGTCCTGCATTCGCTATAATATTCTGTTGCATTGATTTGCTAACTGAGGTAACGGCTGCTGCTGCTACGGCTGCCACGCCACGGTGGTACTGGTGGATTGGATCATTGAACGGCAGGATATCCGGTTGTAGCATCATTCCACGTTTAGTTAGTGCGCACACCTGTTGAATAGAAACAACAAACACACTGAAAAACGAATTGAATGGCAAATAGAAAATCCTTCAAGGCCCCAGCGTGAGCGCAGGAGGGTTTCGAAGGAATTTTGTATCAAATCAAGATTGCTACATTGTCATTGTCCCCCGTGCTTCTTGTCGAAGGAGACAAAGAGAGTCCTTCGGGCACTGTATGTATGCTCGTTCTGAGTTTTTAATAAATATCATCGACGGGACATGTTCGGAATGTGCACCAGGTTCTAGGTAGAGGAAAAGTTTCTGGACACGAATGCGACAGGAGCTGGCTCTTTGGGTGGCCTATGGCTTGACATTTCCATTGGTCTTCGGATTGGGTGGGAACAACGAGAATGTGAAATTTAATATTTGATACAATGCACGGATAAAGTTGTTGGAAAGGCAAAATTAATAAACTAGTCGCTGTGTCACCAGAGCTCTTGAATACTTTGGAGTTGCCGCGTTTATTGGTAGGTTTCCACAATTCTGTATGTGTGGTTGATAGTGAACAAAGTTGACAAAGTTTGGAAGCCGTGTAACGATGGTAACTGTTGTGGTTAAACTGAATAGGTTCTTCGACAACTTTGGTCACCACCTGGAAAACTATAATTACATCTCGTATCAGGTAGAACTCGAAATGATGGCTTTAATAATTAGCATACAATTGGGATTGAGGAAGAGGACGTCTAAAGGTGACGAAGTTTTCCAAGTTGAAAATGTGCCTTTTTAATATGTTTGAATGCTAGAAACGCATGATAGCCACACATTGTGTTAAAGAAGGTTCGGGCACCAGTTTTCGCACACTAACGGAAAGGGTTCTTATATAACTTGGAGTCCCGGAAGGGAAGCACCTTACTAGGGATAGTGCTGACCAGAGAGGCCTCCTGGTTGGAAGAACCATGCCGAATATTATTCATTTAGGTTTTTATATAGAGCCATACGCCTGATAGTGGGAAGCCTGATATAAGCCCGACTGCCCGTCTGTCAATTAATTTTTCAGAAATAAAAAGAAGATCATATTTTTGGGGATCTTTTCGATACAGAAAGCGGACCATACTTTGGGGCTAATTTGCGCAAGTAGTGCATCTTTCGAGAGTATATTAACTACAGTGAGGCCCAAAAACACTCCCCCGATATTGTTTTGCAATATCTTTAAATTGAAACCGCATAATTTCATAAGTTTATATTTTGAAAATTTTTATTTGGTCTTTTGTTTTTTTTTCATTATTTTTTAAAGATGATTGTTGATGACATTTTGGGCTCTGCTTATTACATTTTCAATCCTTGCGAGCGATACATTCACTCTTATAAAAAAAGAAGAAAGAAGAGGTCTGGAGTGACCAAGACGGTTGACCTTGCGGCCAGCGCGAATCGCCAAAACGAGACATTAGGCGACCGGAAACGCATCTTTCAAACTGCCTGTTGTCGTATGAGCTATATATGTATTATGCGGTTGCACCATGATGTTGATAATACATGTGTTCCAGTTCCAATTCATCAGTTGGACCATGCAGTGAATTTGAGTGGATATAATATCTCTACGCGAATGAAACGTGAATTCGCAGTGCCCTAAGAGAGCAAATTTTGTTTGCATACGAATCCGTTTGATGGATATGGGGCGTTGCAAAGACGAACGTGAGATGGCCAATGGCGTGACAACTTGGCCAGGTCAACCTTGATGACTCATGCGCGATATCTTCAGCCACAGCAGCTATATTCTCGTTATTCTCGTCGGAACGAACAATATAAGACCATTTCGGCGGTTTTTTTGTCTAGTGCTTTTAAAACACCTCTTTGAGGCGAACGGCTAAACGCCTTAGGTTTAGCGCCAAAAACTACTGATAAATAATTCCGTAAATTTGTCACGAGTATTCGCCATCTTGGGGAGTATAGCGTTCCATATTAGTTTCTTCAGGAAATAATCTCTCTCAGTTTTTCCTGACAGTTACATTTACAATTCCGTGATATACTTTTTTGTAAAGCCAGAAACCTCTTCTTTCATCTTGTTTTTAAACGAAGCTGTTCTAAGGAATAGTTTTTGAGAAATTAATTTTCAAACTCAAAATTTTGAAAAAAAAAATGAAAAAAAAAAAATTCGAACTCTTTTTTTTCAAAATTGTATACAGGGTGTCCCACGAGCAGTGTGCCAAAAAGCTATAGCGTGTAGGTCTGGTCAAGACAAGAAAAAAATCGTATGGGAGGGGGGGTCTATTCCCTCCCGTTTAGCTGGGAGGGGCAATTTTCTAAAAAATTGACTTAATTTGGAAAAAAAATTATTAAAAATCAACAGTTACATCCACAATGCCGCGATATACTTTTTTGTAAAGCCAGAAACCTCTTCTTTCATCTTGTTTTTAAACGAAGCTGTTTCAAGGAACAGTTTTTGAGAAATTAATTTTCAAATTCAAAATTTTGAAAAAAAAATTAAAAAAAAAAATTTCGAACAATTTTTTTTCAAAATTGTATGTAGTTAAGTACTAATTTTTTTTCAAAAATTCAATTCTCTTATTAGTTTTTAATTAAATACAGAAAACCGGCTGCAAAAATGTCTTGTAGTTTTTGAGAAATTAAAAAAAAACCCGAACCACTTTTTTCTAAGAAAAACCTTTTTTTTTGGTTTTAACGCGGCTGGACTTGTAGGCCAATTAATGTATGACACATTGGCCTCTTTTTTATTCTTCTTCTTCTTTTTCTTTTTTCCGGCGTTGTTATGGTCAGAAGTGTAGGACCATAACCTTCCCACTTAACTGCATTCCTACTGGTCCGCTTGTGGGGTCCGCCGGTTTAACCTCAGAAAGTAGCGGCAGGCTTCCCGGTTTGGGATTACTTCATCGCTGAGGCCAATCAAATGCTGGTGTTTTTGCATTTGTTTGCACCAATTGTTTTTCGGCCTGCCTTTTTTTTGTGACACGGGCATGCTCCAGATTTTTTTGTTTGATCTTACTCTTACAACACCGGTGATCTCCAGTCGTGTCAACCCACTGATTTGCATGCACACTTGTGGGGCAGTTTAATGGTGGTATATGTGTCCCTAGGCTCACCTTGGTGTTTTCTAAATTGCCTAGATGTGATTTTTGTTTACCTTTGTTTTAGTCGCCTTTTACGACAAGCGAGAGGTATCGCTGCAGGGATATTCTTAACCCGTCCCTGCACGGATTAAGATGTATGACACATTGGCCTCTTTTTTATTATTTTTAAAAAATTCTGAGTTTTATGAGGATACAATAAAGTGACACAGTATTGGAATAACCCTGGATTAATCCTTTTTTTGCATTGATAGCGCCTGAAAACTGACCTGCCAATTTCATCTGGGTCCGCCCGCCGCCGATGGATTCTACCCGGTAGGACCTGAAGACAATAAAACCGCAATTTTTCTTTACTGAAAAAGAAAATATTTGCAACCCAAATTGTGTACAAGGCGCACTGTACTGTTAGGCGCAATTGTTAGCATGCTTGAGGTGTGAGTATCGAGATCGCAGAAGACTCGGCTAATGCTAATTGGGAGACAATTTCCAGCGTAGCATAATATACGCAAGAAATTGTAAACGCTATTTGTTAAATTAGTGATGTGATCCCCTCACGTAAACTGTTGATTAAAGATGACTCCAAGGTTTGTAACAGTCTTTACATAGTCGATGTTGCTTCTGCTGTCTTGGTGTAACGGCCTGGAGATCCACATTTAACCCCGCAGTAGCATCTATCTTTAGGTGAAATGGGTAGCTGATGTATAATTGGACGTCGTCTGCGTAGATATGTATTAGTGAAAATCTTACCCCACCCGCCGTATTCTCCAGACCTTGCTCCTTCCGACTACTGATTTTTCGACGGATGCAAAACGATTTGGGGGACACCGGTTCGGGTCTTTTGAAGAAATCGAAGAATGGCTCAATGATTGGATCGATGCCTGAGAGGACTCATTTTTTAGAGATGGTATTCGAAAATTACCAGAGAGATGGGAAAAAATAGTCGCTTCCGACGGACAATACTTTGAGTGATGTATTTTTTACGTTTTTTCAATAAAAAAAAAATTGTGAACACAAAAAAACGGACCGAATTAATTTGTACTCCCAACACTTTACGAGTAATGTCGTTATTAAACAGCGAGAACAGTAAGGACCTCAGGATAAATCCTTGAGGGACCCCGTTTTGGTTTTGAAAAAGGTGGAGAAGTTACCGTTAGCATATACCTACAGCTTGGCTGCGATCTCCAAAGTAATTCCTAATAAGTTTTAAGTAATGTTTGAGTTTTTCATGTGAGACAGTATTGAATGCTTTAGAGAACTCTAATATTGCTGACGATATTATATCAATTTCACAGAGAAAGTCTTCAAAATTCTCTAGTAGTGAGGGGGAGCAGCTGTGTTTTGGCATGAATACTGACTGATACAGTGAGAGGAGTTTATGTTGATTTAAGAACGAGTACAAATGGGTACTCGAAAGCTTTACGAAACCCTTAGATATGTATGAACGGGATGTATGTTTAGGGATGGGTATGATTTTAGAAGCCATCCAGGCACCAGGGTAGATGGAGGTGGTAAGGATGATATTAAATGCATATATGAGAGAGATTAAGACGGTGTAGATGATTAGAAAAATTTGGGGTTCATGAAATCCAAGCCAATGGCGTTAGATTTGATTGCAATCAAATCCTCTTCCTAGACTCTAGAAAAGCCAAAGCTCTTAGTCAAGATGGGTAATGTTAAACTCGTTCGGATCCCTGTTGCCATTGTCGGAGAGAGATGCGACTAAGACGAATTTCTTATTTAGCTGTTCGATATTGATGCCCTCTAAGGTCTTAGGCTTGAATTGTTCATCCATATCTAGCGTCTTAATAATCCTCCATATTTGCTAAACGGTTAAGTCGGGTTCGAATTTGGACGTAAACAATTTAGTTTTCCACCTCCTGATTTCCAACGTAACAAGGTTTCTGAGGCGTTTGAAACCGCATAGTAACTCGAGGAGTATAAACTTCTTCCATGCTCATCAACGGAAGGCATGTACTACAGGTTATTCCAGTTAGCATTGAAAGAGTCATTGATGAGACTAGCAATGTGGATTGATTTAAAGTCTCGGTAACTGACTGTAGTCAGTACGAAAGATCTGCTGAGACTGAGGTTATAGAAGAGGACAATGAGATCGTGTTTTGAGACACCGGGAACATCGAACTGGCTTTTAAAGTTAATGAGATCAGTTCTATTGACAGTAACCAGATCGATGAATGTAGAGCTTGTAGGGCTGAAGTAAGTTTTCTCATCGCTACAACCTAAATTATTAGAAAACGTAGAGGAAGGTAGGTGGTTGGTGGAAAGGTGGAAATACGACTGCAGTATGTAAGTATGTATCTTAGACGCATCAACATTGTCACAGACTTTGGAAGATTATAAGATATATAATTTTTGTATTACGGCTAATATTTAATTAATCGATTTGAGAGATAAGACCTAAAACAATCCAACATGAGTCCACAAAACCTTGTTGCAAGATTTTCGCAATATCTACAAATAGGTCCAGCGAGCCCTTTCACACCATGATTGGGAAGATTATGAGGGCAATTCAAAAGAGTGTCTTCAGTAGATTTTTTCCGCTGAAAACCATATAGCACTGAGCTGAATAAAACTAGTTTTATTTAGAAAAGAAATTGTCCTCTCTTTAAGGTTTTTTTTTCAAAAAACTTTACTAAAAACAGGAAGAAGAAAGATTGGTATTCAACTGTTCACATCTTCTCCTGAATCTTTTTTGAACAGTGACATTGCGCCAGCGCATTTAAGTTGATTAGGAAAAACTACCGAAATATGTCGGGGTTTAAAATAGCAGCTAGTACGTCAACTATAAATTAATCAACATATTCTACATTTCTGTTCGTAATGCCATCAAATCCACAAGAATTTGAATTCTTAGAGGAACCAATTGCCAAAAGGAGTAATTGTATTAGAATAACCCTAGTTCAGAATGCTACTACAAGCCATTCACTTTTCAGATTTCCATTCACAGACACTCTTCTTGATAAAAACTATCGCGGCAGATGGGAGAGAAATTCTGGAAGTCTTTTTCAGAGTTCTTAGTGGAGGTATAGTTTGCTATAATTTTAGTAAGGCAGTCCATAAAAAGTCCTTTCTTCTAAATATACAGTCTCCTAAAACTGTCTTTTAACTTGAAATAAATTGTTGACACTATTTTGGTCGAATATACATATTGACACACTTTTTTCTAGAATCCAAATAGGTACTCCTAGTTGATATAGTGCCCAACACCACCTGTAGCATAATTTTCATTTAGGCTTACAAAGAGTTAAAAACTAGGCAAATGGTAGTCATTAAAAGAAAAGTTTCGTCCTAAACTTCAAACATTCAACAAGACAACAACAAAGAGTTTTTTACTGCAGTAGCTTTCAATAAATAAAATATCTCAGTTTGAGGTATTTAAACCGAGAATAAAAAAATCATCGATTAGATCATTATCGTCATTTTTTTTTTGTTTTTTTTTTATAATTCGTGCAGGTTCAAGAGTGTTTGTCTCTTAAGGTGTTTGTCACACAACCTGTATGGGGTGCAGATGGTTTGTATCAAAGATGTTCGTTCATTACTCTTTGGGTGTGGTTGTCCTAGATATGATTTGAGAGATTCGACTGAATTTTGCGTTGGTTGTAGTTCACAACATGTTTCGTTTCCATGTCAGTAAGGTGTTACATTAGAAATGCACACATAGAGTGTAATCTTATGCTGCGAGTGTTATGCCGTCATCAGGACTCTTTGATCATCTCTCATTCACAACTCATGTTTTTGCACAGTTTTTCCGTACAGGAATTGTTCTTGACTATGGACGGACTTGAACTACAGACCTTCGGCTCAACAGTCGGTGATGATACCATTGCACCACGACCACCATGAATTCAAATAGTATTAAACAGAACCAAATTAATGGAAGATCATGCAACAACAGAGCTGATACCGCAATTTATAAATGTTAGAACATCTAGAGTCCGAGCTCATTTTCGAAATGTAGCATCCGTTCTCTGGATATGTTAAGCCCAGAAGTCATTTTTACTCCGCTTAATGATGACCTTCATATTCGGAATCACTTTTGACGATGTTGACAATGTCTTCGGGCCACCTCTATAGCGTCTGATAGGCTGTTTTTTGGCTTTCTGGCTTTTTAGTCTTCTATTTTTGACAGCTCACGTAAGATTCGTGGCAGGTGTCAAAGTCAAGCATGCTCAGTTGGTGTTGCCGTTCCCTCATTGAAAAGTTCCACTCGAACAATGCTTACAAATTATTGAATTATAATGTCAAAATAATAGCTCATAATCGACCTACTAATCAAGCCACAGAGACCAAATTTCTCACTAATTTTTCGTTATTGCAAATTAAGCCACCTATCTTTTTGCATAGAATGCATAGGAATATTTCTGCTGTATCCGCCAATATTTATGAAGGCCGTGATTTGTCAATTCTTCGCCGTTCGGAGCAGTTGGGATTATGTTAATCGACTAGGCTAGACTTTAGACTAAGGATCTGGGTCTAAAACTTAACAAAAGACAGCTCGTGCAACAACTGAAGCCGAACGACCTACGACAGAATCGAACCTCATTTCTGGTTGAATGGATGTGTTAATAAATAAAACTGCCATATTTGGTCCGATGAACAGTCTCAGGCAATATAAGAGTTGGACCCGGACGCGGAAAATGAATTGATTGAAGCGATTTCTAATCCGGCGGAATCATTGTCCTGTTTCTTAAAAAACGACCTTAAAAACAAAGTTACCGTCAATGGCGCCCACTATCGTTCAATGATTTTAAACTTGTTTTTGCCCGAGCTGAACCAGGTCGATAAGTAGTTCCAGCAAGACGGTGCAAGGCAACCGAATCGATGGATCGATTGAGAAATAAAAGGGTGGTCCGAAAAGTACTTAGCCTCACCGCCAGATGGCGCCAGTATCGCAAGAGCAACTTACGTTTAGTACATTCTTGTAGACGTCTACTGTCGAAATTTCAGCCGGATCGGACTCGTAGTTTTGTTTTGACCGCGTATAGAACCGGGAGTATCTACGGATTTTAGAAAAATGGAAAAAGAGCAATATCGGTCGGTGATTCGATTCTTGTTTTTGGAAGGGAAATCGCGCAGCGAAATCAAAGAGCGTTTGGATGCTATGTACAGTGACTCTTCTCCTTCGATGGCGACAATCAAAAATTGGTTTAACGAGTTTCAACGTGGTCGCACGTCGGTTTTCGATGAGCTTCCAGGTGCCCCGAAAACGGCTACCACGGAGGATAACGTGACAAAAATCCACGATCTCGTATTGGCAGACCGAAGGTGCGCGAGATAGCTCAGACAGTAGGCATTTCAAAAGATCGCGTGGGTCATGTCGTGCATGAAATTTTGGGCATGTGAAAGCTGTCGGCGCGATGGGTGTCGCGTTTGCTCACTCCGGACAGCAAGCGCAACCGCGAGACCACTTCAGTGCAGTGTTTGATGCTGTCTAAGTGCAATGCGAAGGAGTTTCTGCGTCGCTTCGTGACAGTCGACGAAACACGGATCCACTGGTACACCAAGGAACAGTCGAAACAGTGGACTTCACCCGGCAAACGTGCTCCGAAGAAAGCGAAGACTGTCCCATCGGCCGGAAAGGTGATGGCCACCGTTTTCTGGGATTCACAAGGTGTGATCCACATCGACTACCTGGAAAAGGGCAAAACGGTCACAGGGCTGTACTATGCCAAATTATTGGGCCGATTCGACGCCGAATTGAAGAAAAAACGGCCCCACTTGGCGAAGAAAAAAGTGCTCTTCCACCATGATAACTCACCGGCTCACACCTCGGCCAAATTGGTGGAATTGGGTTACGAACTGCTGCCCCATCCACCGTATTCTCCAGATTTGGCCCCGTGCGAATTCGTTTTGTTTCCATACTTGAAAAAGTCACTCGCCGGTCAGAAATTTCAGTCGAATTACGAGGTCACCGTCGTCACGGAGGCCTACTTTGCAGACCTCGAGAAAACGTGTTTTTCAGACGGGTTAAAGAAGTTGGAGCATCAAGTGTATCGAGCTAAAAGGAGACTATATTGAAAAATAAATCGCCATTTCTCCAAAACTTTTGTTTTTCTTTTGTAGACTAAGTACTTATCGGACCACCCTCGTAAGTCCGGTGTGCAATTTATCTCCCGCTTTAGACCGTGAATTGGCCAGCTAGATCTTGCGATTTGACGCCTTTAAATTATTTTTCATGGGGATAGGTCAAATCACTCGTCAATATCGAAAAGCCAGCGTTAATTTCAGGCTTGGAAGACAACATTTCACTTGTTAATAGCGAGATGCTAGCCAATATGCTTGAAAAAGTGACTCACAATTGGACTATCCGTACGTACGAGTACTACTGAAATGCTGTGGCCAACATTTACGTAAATAATCTTCAATGACAAGCATTGATTTATCCACCTAAATAAAAATTGTATATATTTGTAACAATTTCCATTATTTTTTTCAACAATTGAAAACCAAACGCTTAAGAAATCACATAGTATACGAGTACGGTACGATACGTAAATGCCTGTGCTGTATGCCAAGTTTTATGCCACATCTCTTAGATATGAACTTGATATAAAGGTTAAAGGCGGAACTAGCCTTGTTTCTTTTATCGGTATCTTTAGAGCTACCTTTCCATTATAATGGATTAATAAAACTAATTCCAAGGGCAAGACAGATATTTGTGTTTTCCTCTTTATCCTTTTTCCAAGGAATGATTTCCTTATTTTGACAGAATACATTTTCTGCATTAATATCATATCAATTTTACTAATTTACTTAATTTCATGCCACATACTTAAGGAAATGGGCGATCTCCGTCAGACTTTAAACCACCCACAGGACATTAAACTTCATCCGTATTCGTTATTCATTCCTCCTTACTCATTATCCTACTCCCCAAGCATAGTCTACGAAATTTTAATTTTTAACATCTCCTCACCATCTTTCCCAGTCAGCAGAGCCATTCGGATTCGTTAGCACAACATTCGCGTCCTGGCCGCGTCGTCCTTCCAACCGCCGCAATTAGCAATTACGAAAATCAAATGAAAACAAATTGTGTGGCTTCACATACTTAACTGAATGGCAAGAGCCCGAAATGAGGCAAAAGGACCGAAACAAAAGCGGAAGGGAGGTGAACCAACAGCAGCTTTTTTAAGGAGAACCTCATCGCCCACATGGCAGGATGATGCCGCACGGGATTTTCCTCTTCTCCGTATAATGAGCTGCAATTGTTTCTCCTCTACATTCCCTTCGTTTACTGCTCTTCGGTTTTGTTGTTTTCCACTCGTTTGCCTACCTTTTCGGTTCGCCGGCTTATATTCCAGTTAACGACTCCCACTCCTTGTTTAAGACTACGACGGCGGGTTAACGTGCGAATGCAAACAAAATGAAAACCGAAAAAAACGCTTCATTTTTATAACTTCGATTTGTATTTAACGGTGTGGAAGGAACGACGACAACTGCTAAAGAACGAGGACATTTTATGCCATCCACCGTGGCCATGTCAATTACTGGATTCAACAATGGTTCCAAGGGTAACTGGTTGGGGGCGTGGTTGATTGGGAATGGGAATAGTGGTCGGAAGCATAAAGGAGAGCGGGAAAAAAAAATCAACAGGGAGGCACACAAGTTCACGTTATAATTTTCGGTTAAATGGTTTCAGAATTGGTAACAGCTACTGTGACCCGACTTGGCTCTCGTTCGGTAAGGCGTTGACGGTGCCAATGAAGAATCGCTTCCTTCGATATTAGTTCAATAAACAAAAGCAAATGATGACGACGGGAGTGGTGGAATGGGACCATTTTACAATATTCGACGAATTTTATATTTTCTTCTGGATCTGGTTAAGGAAAGCTGGTGGAGTGGGTACAGCTGGAGACAGGCTGATTGTTTTTTCGCTACTGTGAACCATATAATGTCAACGATTTTGGTGTTTATTGGTCGGAGTAATCGAATGGGATGTTGAAATGTTCCGTTATGCTTTCGTATATTGCTTTTGTGAGTGGAAATGGGGTTGTAAGGAGGTCGTAAAAGAGAGCTTTCGGATCAGCGAAACGAAGTATATTTTTGATTGAAGTGAATTTTTTAAAACCAGAAAATTGGAATTCATTCGAGGATACTCGATTTGAAATGTAGACGATTCCGTATATAATGGAAGTCGTTGTAAACGTGCTCGTACTCAAAAGTACCATTGCTATTGACAGATAAGGTCGATAGAAGATATCTAAGGTATTTCTGTACTCTAAAGACCTCGAAAAGACAAGTTGCGCATACAAGAGCTTCCAAGACCATTTTTCCTTCTTTACGACTCGCCTCAAGTGTTACAAACGACATTGAAACAGTGACCAAAGGCAAAGCATCGAGCTGAGATCTGTTTTTTTAGTCTTAAATCCGATTTTCGAATCAAAAGGTTTAATTATCGTGGGGGGCAAACAGCCCCAATTATTGAGGCTAAGATTATAACATTAGGTTTACTTAATCTAACTTAGAAACTAAGAAGAACGTGGGTGGGAACCGAAATCAAGAAGACGGATTTTTAAGCAAGGAATGTTGAGGTCGAAATCGAAGTAAGGATTCCAATCAACACTTCCCAGCTACTAGGCGATGCGGGGGGTGGGTAGATAGAAGAGAGGGATTTCGTACATTGCGAGGGTAAGTGTTGATAGAAACAGAGTTGTAGAGGGTCGCGCAGTCAATCGTGCCTGAAAGGAGACGATGGATGAAAAGAATGTCAGTACAGAGGGATCGTGTTACATAGGGATTGGAGAATTCTTTAGACCATCGCTTCACGAAACCGGGTGCTGAATTTACTTTAAGGATTATCTCTATGATATGTACTCGAAAATTTAGCTCCTGGTCACACAATATGCCAAGCTCGCGGATGGATTATTGAGGAAGTAGAGACTTGAAGGAGGTTTGATTCGTTTACATGAAAAAGTCATTGATTGGCATTCGGAAATGTTAATCTCCAAGCAATTTTTGGAACACTATATGGAAAAACTATTAAAATCCAATTGAATAAGGGAAAAGTCACAACTGGAGGAAATGGTCTTGAACAACTTGTTTAATCACCATTTCAATATCGTTAATGGTAAGAACGAAAAGAAGTGGACCTAAGTGGCTGCCTTGGGGGACGCCGGAGGAAGCTAAAAAAGGGTTAGAAAAGGCAGATCTGAAACGAGCACTGTAATGCCGATTTTCCAAGTATGAAGATATCCACTTGGCTTCGATCCCAGCCAAGGGAAGATAATTTGAAGAGTATTAATCAGTGCGAGATTTTATCAAACGATTTGCTGAAATCGGTTGAAATAACGTCGACTTCTTTGCCATTTTCTAAGGACGAGTCCAGAACAATGAAGTCGACGGAGAAAGATTGTTTAACAAAGGTTGCAAAAAAGTGATAATGTTGGGATCATTTGAGATTTGATCATTGAAGGAAAGTGAGGTAGGTTAGCCATCAGATTTTCTTTGTAGTTAACAAATTTACAGAAGGATTTAGGATCACTTATAAGATTGGAAGTATTGACATATCTTCACGTTTTGAAACATCTAGAGTCAAAATTAATATTTTTAGGTGCCCGACTGTTTTGGGTACTCTAATAAAATTATTACAAACGCCAAAAACTACGTTCAACGCGAGAAAAAGAGGCAGACAATTGAACCTTACCGATAAACAAGGCATTGTAAGGTGGAACATCTACAATGCGATGAAAACTCTTAAAGAATCGTTTGTCAGCCCAAAGGTACCGTGATCCAAGGTCAACTTGTAACGAAATTTGCCAATGATTATTATCATTAGGACCAATCAAAAATGGCATAATATCCTACTGACCGATGATTCCAAAATTGTTTTATTTGGGATTCTTGGAAGAAGAGCATTCGTTTCATAAAAGCTATCAAGCATGGTGCAAAAAAATAGCGTAGGAGGATGCTTCTTCTATAATGGCACTGGCTCGGTATATTAGATCAAATCGGCTATGATCGTTGAAATGTATACTGAAATTATGAGGCATGCTTCCTCATTGCATCCCGCAATAACATAACGACTAACAATGCTTTTAGTTTCTATCTTTGCTTTGAGCAAGGATTTTTCTAAAGGAATAAGAGAGACTCAGCTTGCTTTCTGTCATCTTAACACGGTTCTCCTGAAAGGTTCATTGTTTTTGTTCCAATACGCATTCTATATGTGAAAATCTCCTTTAAAACAATGTTGTGGGTGTTTGCTACAATTCACAGAATTGGCAAAATATACCTTTCAGGCTTCCTCTTTTGGAGTGGGTTTCGCTTATTCCACCGAATGGTGAACTGATACCCAAGCTTCTTAGCTTCGAAAATTAATTGGTGTCGTATTCTTGCACTTTCATTTTTTTTAAATTCAATTCACAGCTAACTAGTAAAATTCCATACACAAATACAGAGCATTTGCTGATTGAAGGAGGTTTCTATACAATTGAGGACCGAAGAAATATATTAATGTCTCGCCTTCTTCCGAAGATTTGTGAAACAATACACTCCTCCGCAACGAAATTCTTAGATCGGGAAAAGAGACCGAAAGAGTATTGAAGAGAACGGTTTTTAAAGCCTTATCGTTTGCAGAAGAATTTGGGATCGTGTCAAAATATTCCACAAATACAACTCCAAACGAAAAGTAGGCTCAACTCTACCTGCAGCTCTTGAATAACTATTCCAATGATATCTGGAATGTGATTTACTCGTACACTGATCGCTCCGAGAGTCGCGAGGGCACTGGTTTTGCTATTACTAATAAACATGGCCAAGTTAAATTAGCCGAAAAATTCCAAGACATTTTTCCATCTTCTTCACAGGAGCTACAGCAATATTGAAAGCCACAAGCTTATGATATTGCTATCATCAGGTAAACTGCTTATCATTCTCACAGATATTAGGGTATCCCTTAAATGGTCGACTTTTTGTTTTTTTTTTTTTTTGTTATCGAAATTTGGTTTGGTTTAGTTGACTAGTTGCCCGAAAAGAGAATTTCGACTTCCTACGTTAATTTTAATAAGTCCGTCAGCCTCAAAGTTATATAAAACAGCTGCCTAAAGTACCTCCTTAATGTAGCTGCAGATCATCACTGAAATCCATTATTTTAGATAAATATTGATGAAAACACAAATTGACATAATGCCTTTCTTGGATTTATCAAAAAAGGTACAATTTATGATATAAAATATATTTATAGTCTGGATACATTTTTCTAAACGCAACGTAATAAGAACTGCTTCTGTTCTTCGTTCGCTGTAATCTATCCATGGAAATATTGCATTAGTTTTACAGCTCTTTCAGCAGTCATTAACTGCTTTTAACCTTTTTTTAGCTTCCACAAACACCGCGTTTTCTTTCAACGAAGATACAGAGGAAACTACTGTCAGGTTTTAGTCGTGAAAATAAATTTTTACTTTATTTTTACTGATATTATTTTTACAGAAATCAAATCACTCAAAGATGTCCCTAAAACAAGATTAAAAATACTTGTATAAATAAAATGAATAAGTTCTAAATTAATTAATAGATTAAACACTACTACTTACCATATAGAGAGTCAGATATCTGTTCCTTCGATAGAATATATCTCTTTCCGGAATAACTAAAGCTTTGTTTTTGTAAGTTTTCTACAATGCTCTCTTTGGTCTGCTCATCAACTTTGTCCTCAAAAATTGACGGCTAATTCCTCTGATAAGTACCACAAATGTTGACTGATCTTGTTTAAAGCCGCTTTTTTAATCAACGTCCCAACTCTTTTGAGTTCGTAAACATGATGGCGGCAAGCAAAGAATAATAACTCTTTTTATAGTTTTTGCTCTAAAGCACACAAGCTCCATTCAAGCGTCCTGTGTTAGATGCTGTTGTATCACAGCGCATTACCCTATCATTCAGGTTCCAATTATGAAACGCGTTTGATACTGCCATCGCTTAATTTTTATCGGAAGAGCTGTCTAACCTCAGCACTGCAAGAAGTGGTTCTTTCTTGTCATATGAAATAATAATTAACAGACGTTCTCCTTTAGAACTTCTTACGCTCAGACCAGATTTTCAGACGTATTCTAGACAATTTTCAATGAATACACTTTATTCCGAAAATCGGATTTAGTGGATTCCGCTCTATCTTTTCTCATTTGTACTCTAATGCGTTGAATAAATTAAGACCAAGTGCTTCCACTACAGACTGAATTACATAAGCAGAATCTCTGATGCCTACTTGACATCTGTCTAAAGTTGCAACTAATTCAGATGTGACAAAATCTTTTCTTCTCTTATCGTTGTAGGTAGAGAACTTACAGATTGAGATATGGATGGCAGAGGTTCTTCCAGGCTTTTTTCTTGGCTTGTAGTTTATTCTTCTATTTCTTCATGTGTATCAAATCTGTGTAAAGTAGCAGATGACAATAAGCTTTCGAAAGGCATTTGCTTTAGTCTCTTTTTCTCTTCTGGTAGTTTTCTCAGCCTTGCCCTTTCTTCAATTTTAGCCAGCTTTTGTCTCTTTGCTATTGCAAAAAATATTTTATCTGCTTTGATTTTTATTCTTTCAAGAGCATCAGCGTGTGCAATATCATATAAATTATCCAATTCGAGTCGAAAGTTCTCCTTGCGACGGTTATGAACATCTGACTCTTCTTGCATTTTTTTTGCAGCTCTCGCCAGACCCGATAAAGATCCACTAACTTCTTAACACAATTTTCCCAGAATATAATGCACTCCCGAATGACAAGATTTGCGCTTTCACTAACAGTCAACATAACTTCACGTATATTGAAAAATAGAACTGCGAGAAATTGACGATTAGACGGAAAAAAAAGTCTATCGTGTCTGACAGCTATAAATAATATAAAATGTCGAATGGCTTTAATTAACAACATACGCAGGGTGAAAAAATTAAACTAATCTGGATGCCAGGACACACAAACACAAATCCGAGGAAACGAATTCGTTGAAGCATGAACTATATGCCCCGATACAGATACAACTCTTTACCGGCCTCTTGAAAAAAGGCCTGAAGAAAATTATAAAAAATTATAAACACTGAAGCGATAAAAGCAAAGAACTTAGAAGCAGCTACTTCGATCACTGTGTCACTATCAAGGTAGAAGATACACCAACATCTTATCCGACGGTTGCCACGCCCAAAATGAACAATTGTCACCTACGACTTCAGCTTGAGCACTTCTGGTTCACCCATAGCTACTTTTTAAGGAACGAACTTCAACGCACATGCCACCTTTGTCAAACGAGTGATTTATTAACTGATAAACACATTTTTAAATCCTTATCTAAAGATACATTTATAAATCTTCTCTCAACCCCAAGTTTGTATACAACTTCTAAAACTTGAAAGATTTATTGAATTTTACCCATTTTTAATAAAACAGGGCTACGCTCGCTTACTCCCTAGACATTCTGGAACGCTCCCCTTGTAACTATGAGCTTATTGCTTTATTGTACTTTAGTAATAAAATTTAAATTGGTAAATTAAAATTGGTCGTGGATGGCCGTCCGGCGCGGTCCTCGTCGTCGACCTCTTCGCGGCCTTATGCCACCGAAACACTTGCCGATCTGACAAGGCATCTTCTTTGTAAGCTGACTTGATCATAGAAACAGCCTCTGTCGCAGTCTTTCGATTTCACGCAAAACTTGATCGCAACTCTTTGTTCTAACGAGGGCTGAATTTTTAATTGTACAGGGTTACAAAACAATTTTCCTACCAAATAAGAGATAAACTTGTGTATCCTGATGTGAAATCAGTAACTAAACCGCTTCCTCATACTGAAAACTACCTACCCGCAGTCTCCAATGAAGGAAAAAGATGCAGAGAACCAGGTAAGCGACATCGAATCAGAAGCTTCAACTCAGACCACCACAATGTTCTGTTGTAAATGATAATGAACCACATTTAATACGTCAAGGTGAACTAAATGATTTGTAGTTAGAGACCTTAATTTGTCTAAAGCTCAAGCTGAACTCTTGGGTTCCAGACTTCAGCAATGGAATTTACTTCATCAGAGTATAAAAGTCTCAGTTTATCGACAACGCGATGCTACATTTGTAGACTTTTTTGAAGAAGAAAGTGGTCTTACTATTCACCAGATAAATGGAGACTATGATTAACTCTTCAAAATTAAGTTTAAAAGCAGTCTTTCTGCATAGTGGCAATGATCTTTCATCTGTATCTTTAGCACATGGCATCCACATAAAAGAAACATATGCTAATATAAAAAATCTACACGAGAAAATTCAGTACAACCGTCAATCTTGAAAAATAGGTCCAGATCTTAAAGTTGTTGGAATATTGCTTAGGTTTCAGGGAGGCGAAATATTGTTGTTTTTTATGCGAGAGGGACAGTAGGCCTAGAAGTCAACGTTACATAAAAAAGGATTGGCCGAAGAGGACTAATTTCATTCCTTGACAAAGAAATGTTTCTGAAAACCCCTTAGGAGAACCAAACAATATTATTTTGTCGCCAACAAATTAGGTCTCATAAAAAAAGTTGTTAAAGCCTTGGGCAAATATAGAAAAGTTTTCTGTACTCAAAAACTTTACTTCCGATTTTAAGAGAAGCTAAATTAAAAGTAGAATTTTTTGTTGGGCCGGGTATAAGGAAGATCATGAAGGATTCCAATTTTATTACAAAACTGAACACAGAAGAAAAAACTGCATGGCTTTTTTTGTGGAAATAGCGACAATTTTTTGGGGAATAGAAAATCTGCAAAGTATGAAGACATGGTTTCTAAACTACTACAGGATTATAAAGTCTTAGAATGTAATACGTCCGTAAAGATACATTTCCTTCATTCCCATCTCGAATTTTTCCCCGAAAACTGAGGTGCGGTGAGCGACGAACAAGAGGAAAGATTTCATCAAGGACATCATGGAGGTGAAAAAAAGATATTAAGAAAAATGGTCGCCGAGAATGGTTGCAGATTTTTATTGGACACCAAAACGAGATCATCCATGGTATTGTTATAAGAGAGGGGCAATCCGAACAAAAAAATATTCAGAATAACTTTTTAAAAGATGATTTTCTTCAAAATAAGTTTTGTTTCTTTTTCTTTTTTTAATAAACATATTTTACTATGGAAAGGAGTGTTTTTATTTTATTTTTTTAACACGCATATTTTAAATAATCTCTGGCCAAGGTATAAAAAAAAACCATACCTGGTTCATACACAGCTTTCAGCTGATTACGTCCATCGACCGCATAACCAAAACATTTCATTATCTCCCTATGTTAGGGCGATGGACTTATTTGAAAATTTAAGTATCAAGCGTCGACGACTATAATATTTTGAATAAGTAATTTATGGACCCATAAACATGGGTCATTGAATACTTGCTGATTAGTGAAGATGGCTCATCACGAACGGTGGTTATACATAGCCTTCTCAATTTTTGACGAGTCCTTGAATTTAAAACTTGACATTTTCCTTGACTTTTATAATGACCTTCGCAGCAAATAAAATATAAACATAACCGTCTTCATGGGACATGCTCGTGCCAATATATGACAAAGCACATTACACTTAAAATTCCTTCCCACCCCGGCATCATTCAACAAGTATCCGACCAGTAATCGAATTTAAATTTCAAGCCACAATCTGCCAATCGGTTCGTAAAAGCCTGCAATTTGATCTGATCCTTATTTACGTATGCCTATCAACCGCATCGATTCCCCGGAAAAAAACAACAAAATTGATGACTCCTATTACCCAAAATCGACGCGCCAGGCATCAATGCAACCGAACTACCAGTCGAACACGTGACCCTCTTGCTTACCATAATAAGGATCATCTATCACTCCATCACTCTTCGGCGAGAAAAATTGTTCCTCCATCCTCCGTCCAGTCACTTGTTCTCACACAAGTGAGAGAAGACGATTTAAGATTTTATCAAAGTTCAATTTCCAATATTGACTCTCCGTGACGACGCATGACAAGCTCGATTTTCTTTGAGGAGGAACACATTAGCACATCTCACCCTCTCTCATACCGATTCCAATAATACATATAAACAAACATTATAAAAAGAGCTCACGTGACTTCTAGAGGAGATTCTGACACACTTCACCGACTCGTGGTAGCTGACGAATCGACTGTCTAAGCGACACCTGAAATAATGTTCAACATCCGTCTCGGCAATGTCTCGGTGTGATGGCAGAGATAATAAACAAATATATTTATCGAAAAGATATTATGGGAGACAGGCTTCAGGCAGTCAATGGAGCATCATCTCGAGTGAAGAGTGACAGCGTGGCTGCATAAATCAATGAGGAATGATGGAAGAGATAGACTTCCGAAATGTGTAAATCTTAGAAGGAGTACTCGACGTTTTTAATGCCTTTTGACAGTAATTTTTATCAATAAACAAAATGGTGAATAGACTTCAAGAACGGTAGCGTAGTGGGGTGTGATTCGAGGGCTTTAGTTTTGTTCTTCCTCACAATCAATTCTTTATTGTAGTTTAAAATTCACTCCATGCGGATTGAAGTTCGTTGCTCTAGAGGACAAGCTGTAACTTTTTTTTCGGAACGTTTGAAATTGGAAACTAGTATTTGTCAAAGATTTTAAGTTA